>CM060677.1:177478361-180212591 GCA_030686995.1 Artemisia argyi
GGTGGTGTTGTGTGGAGGTCGGCGGTGGTGGTGTCGCGTGGGGTGGCAGCCGGCGGCGACTAAGGAGAGGAGAGGGAGTGTGGTGTGTGATATCATGAGGGTTAGGGTTAGGGGGAGGGTAATATACCCGATTTTTACACTTTATCCCCTAAAGTTCTATCTTTTCCAAATTAGCCACAATAACTTTATGTTTAGGTGAATATTACAAATCGGTTTTTCCCGTAACATGATCATTTACTTTCAAAAATATTAAACGTTGCCAAAATATATTTTTATAAGTCACCATTACCCCTTGGAACACTTCCCGATCCATATAAAAAGATAAAACGTTGATTTAACGTATAACCGCGATCGTTAATTAAAAGGATCAAAACTCGTTAGGTTTACTAGTGCCGGAGTCAACGTAGTGCCAAATAAGATCTCGAAATAAATTCTCATCACATCGATAATCCAAATTCGATTCCATAAAAGTTTTACAAGTTCGTTACGAATAAAATTTCAAACATAAATTTATAAACGAACTTTAACGTAATGCGGGTTTTCAAAATGGCTCCCTAATTTGCCAGTTATCACAGCACTGCTGCCGGGGAGGTTGTGCACATATTCTAAATGGTTTTTGCATATTAGTGATTTTGGAATTCATTCATTTGTATATTTATCCATCCTTGTTCATATTCTTATAAAAACAAAACGATCCGTAAATTTTACCATTTCAGATTACTCAAAGATTACTGAGTGTGATCCAAGAGGAAACGATTTGGTTTTTCAAAAACGATTTGGTTTTTCAAAAACGATTCACAAAAAGATTTTCTTTCTTATTTTTATAAAAATGTTTATCAAAAATTCAAAAAATATCCATCTTTACCCTCCTACCTTTTTGATTCTTCATTTCTCACCCTCCAAAACCCTTTGATTCTTTCTATGTCTCATCCACACCTTCTCGATTGTCAATGGTGTGGTGGTCCTTATAATGGTGGTAATTGCCCCAGATGTGGCATGGTAGAGTCAGGAAACGGGTTTGTCTATAACCAAGATCCCTATTCCTACCATGACACGACTGATTTATTCCATCAGCTACCACACTATGAGACTCATCAGTTTTACTGTTGTGAGTACTGTGGTGGTCCACACTATAATTCTGATTGTCAATCAGGAAACACGCTTGTCTATGAGCAGGTTCCTGATAACAATTATGACTTCAGCACATATGACTCACAACCACATCAGTTCAACTGTTGTGAGTACTGTGGAGGTCCACACCCTAGCTCGGAATGTCAAACAAGGAATCCATTTCCTTGTAACAATTACGACTATCCGTATTATGACCAACCTCCACAGTACCAATTGAATCAGGCACCACCTCAGCCTCTGCCACTTCCTCAAAATCTTCTTATTGATCTTTTGGATTTAGTGAAAGATTTGAAAGAAATTAACATGCCCAAGATAATCCAAAATCCATGGAAGAATTGTTAGCTGAAGAGCAGGCTGCTAAAATAAATTCTTAAATTGCCATTGAAAAATCTATTAGGGAATCAATTGAAAAAGAAAAAGCAGCCAGATCTAGCTCTCGATTTCGTTTCATTCCTGATGACAGTGATGATGAAGATACACTTGATATTCTTCAATTTTATAAAGATTCATCAAGTTCATCAGTGGAGATTCCATCAGTTGAAATTCCATCTCAATCTACTGTTATCACACCCGAGGTTCCCACTCACTCTCTGAGCATGAGGGACGAGCATCTTGACACTGTTCCTGAAAAGGAATCGGACATATTCATAAAGTCTAGTGTTGAGAACCATGTCTCAATCCCAAGTGAGTCACAGGGAATTCTTGATCAAGTGTGTGATATTCCTCCTCCTCTTATCTTCCCAAATGATCATGTTGAGATGTTCTCCGATTCTAATGATGACGATTCGTTATCTTGTGGAGACATCGTTTATGTGGAAGAATTACCTTCTAAGCTAGTCAGCTTAGAAGAAGAGAATGATGAAGAAACTGACACTGAAATCCAAGATGAAGCTCTTCGTGCTACATTATTGAATGTCAGTCTTCTCATTTCTAAAATCGAGGCTTTCAAAGAGAAACCCATTTCATCCCCTATCCCCATTAAGGATAGTGACATTTTTTCCAATGATTCTATACCGGAATTTGAAGCCTTCTATTTTGATCATATGGGAGAGAAGATTAGTAGCAGTACTACTTCTCATTCTCATAATTCTCTCCCCGTATATGATTCATTCACATTTGAGGAGTTCTCCTGTGAACTCCCTCATATCATATCTCCACCGGAGTATGATAACTTCCACTTTGATCTAGACAAAGATGATCTTTGTGTTCCGGAGGGAAATGTTCTCAACCATGAGAATTTGATTGATATCAAAATCCCATCCTTCCCGCCCATAATATGTCTAGACCAAATGAGCTTAAATGATGAGATTCGTAATCCAGAAATTATGAATTCACTTTCTGATGATGATGAGTTAGTCTTGATTGTTATCAAGATTTTCCTTCCATTCTTCACCTACTGGGTGACCTCCCCTGTTCTTCACTCCTTCGGGAATGAAGACACTGTCTTTGACCCCGGCATTTCCATTTACCATTCTAGGTAAATCCAGGGTCTGTATATCTCATCGGTGTGGAACTTTCACGTGTTTCAAATGTTTGTCCAAACATCTTGAATGAAAGTCCGATGGAGATCATCTTTTCCACATGTTGCTTCCCCATGAACCAATGAATTCGAGGTCGAGTCAAGCTAGTGACTCGGTAAACAAAAACATTAGCATTGCATGGGTTTTCACCCATGCTATCTGTCTTCTTTCTTATTTCTAACACTAAGTGTGGGGGAGTTTCCTCTGCTGTTGTTTGCCTTGTTGTTTGCTCATGTTTTGCAGGTACCCTTTGGATCGTGATGATTGACGCGCCTGTTTTCTATCCAGCCGGTCAATATCTTATCCTTTTGCTAACGAATATCTGAGGATATCTTTTCAATCCTTTTTTGTGAAAACATAGATTTCCGTTTCACAATTAGCTATTAGTATTGCCTTTTTCCGCTCAAAGAGTCGACATAATAGCCGGGACTTTGAATATTGAGGACAATATTCAATTCTAAGTGTGGAGGGAATTATGTCGAATTTGTCGCATGTATTGTACCTGTTAGTGCCCTAGTACCCCCGTTTTGGCCAAAAATTTTAAAATTTTTTCTTAAAAAGAAAAGTGCTTTGCATACAAAAATAAAATAAAATAAAATGTTTAGTCTTGATTAGGTTAGAACAAGGGGAATCCTGACTCTGGCAGAGTGTTGACTAAATTTCTAACGAATTGTGCAAATGAAAATGCTAAGCGTAGAGTAGTCGGTTCTCTTTAGAGCTTATATAAGTAATATGTGGCTTTTTTCTCCTAGTAGCTCCTAATTGGATATAAATACGTGCTGTTTTCAAACTTTTGACCATTAAAATTTTTCGTTATGTAAAAAGTTTTTATGCAAGGTTAATATAGAGTACTAGTTCAAATTTTTATTTAAATTTTGGAACAAGCAACTTCTCTAAAAATTGAATAATATTGCTAAATGAAGTAGTGTAAAATTGCTGAATGATGCAAAATTTTGAGTTTATTATGAAAAGAAAAAGTGAAAAGAAAAAGAAAAAAAAAAGGAAAAAGAAAAAAAATGATGATGAAAAAAAAAAGAATGAAAAGAAAAGAAAAAATTGAAAAAAAATGAGAAAATCGAAATGAAAAAGATGTGTTGAATAGAATTAGAATAAGTAAATAAAAGTTGCTTTTTCTCAAATTTAAATCGGAAGTTGAGCTAGTATTCGTTAATTTTGTGTAAAGATTAAACGGGAATTTATAGATTGTTGATTTCGAAAGACCCCGAAAGCTCCGATACTATTCTCAAGGGTGTAAAAACCTAGCCTCCTAAGCTTCGGCTAAAAGGACAAGCTGAGAAGAAAATCGTCACATGGAGTGATCTCATCTTTGCGTCTTTAATCTATAGATAATCGTTTGTTGTTATCTATTTAAGTTTTGATTTTAATGTGTTGGGGATATTAAAAATCATTGAATCGAAATCCCGCCAATTCCGGTACTATTCTCTGTGAGGTGTCAAAAGCCTGGTCACCTAAAACCAACTGGTTTTGGATGTGCCGAGAAGAAAGCCGCTACATGGAAAAGGATCTTTTTTATTCTTAAATTTTTAAGGTTCCCGGTGAGTTAGGATTGGGCTTAAATAAATGACAACCATAATGAGCTCTGATTTTTGGTGGTCAAACTTTTGAAAATAAGCACACACGCCAAAACTTGATAAATTGCGGGAGTAAAAAGTTAAGTCTTGTCTTACACATATTATTAATATAAGTAGTGTTAGCATTTTACAAAAAACATTTGCGCAAGGGTTTGTGAACTTAGTTGGGAGTATAAAAAGAGAATGACGATTACAATTCCCTGGAGACCCCCAGTTTGTGTGAATCCCGTTCCATAATACCATTTTTGGAAAATCAAGCATTTTGTTTACTTTGGTTCTAGTTTAAATTTCTCGCATTAAATAAAAAGTCGAAATGGGGTATACTTGATATTCTTTCATTACTTCATATGATTGGATTGCAAGGGACTAGCAATAGTTTAGTGTGGGGGATTGATGAGTGTGTAAATACTCATCATTTTATACCTATTTAGACTGTAAAAACAACTGAAAACACACAAATATGCCTTATAATACTGCAAATATCCTTGGATTGTGTTTTTATGTGTTTCAGGTACAAAAGGATTGAAAACAAAGCAAAAATGGTGATTTTTGAGCAAGAATTGGTCAAGTATGCATTTATCGTGATTTTCGAGTAAGAATTGGTCAAGTTTGCATTTATCGCAGATTATTAAAGCTGAAGATTAAGCCCAAGATGCCAATTATATTCGTTTCAAACCTATCATGAAAATGGGCCCAATGCAACCGAATAACAAAATATGAAGATAAAGCCCGAAGAAAGGCGCAAGAAAGTGAACCCAACCGAGCCTATTTCACTACTTATATTATCCGTAAGTGTGCGCCATCTTTGTAGTCCAATACCTGCTTCCAAGAATCTATATTCGGCCAAATTCAAGACTCGAGTTTTGACTCGTTATTTGAAGCACTTTGACCAAAAGTAAATTATGGTTTGGAGAGTGAGACGTGGCATCACTAGAGCCTTTTATCTTTTCTTGGGGACAAATTTTTTTTCTTTGGATGGATATAACAACATCAACGGCAGGAGGATGAGAGAACCAGATATATATTTTTTCTTCTTTCGTCTTTTTTTTCTTTCTTTTAGTTTTGTAAGTTTAGTTTTAATTTTATTTAAAATAGTAAAAGTTTGTATTAATTTTTGATATTTTAAAGTAATGACCATTCTTAGTTTCTTTACATGTCCTATTAATCTCAAGTATTTATTTTAATGTTTTAGTTAATGATAATTTTTTCACTTAATCTCTAGTTTAATTTCAAGTATTTAAAAAAATAATAAAAAAAAGCAGCCGACACACCCTTATCAGTCTCGGTTCACATCTTGCTTTAATGTTAGTGTCATACTCATCTTCCTTTAATTATTAATTCATAGTTATTGTCTTAAATGTAGTAAAATTACTTTATAGCTTTTGAAATATTTGTTTCATTTCTTTTTGCGTCATACTGAAGCCATCAACGAAGCTCAAATGTTTGTGGTTGAATCTTCTTTTCACTTTCAATAAGTATAGTAGATTAGTATCTTTAATTTCCAACTTAGTTTTATTAAAGCTTAAAAATTAAAGTTTTCTTTTTTTTTTCATTCTATTACCCTTTAGTTACTGCTATTGTCATTTGGCTTAAAAGTGATTAATATTTAGTAATTAGTTGGGTTGATTAGTGATTAGTTGAGATCAAGAAGTGACTGATGGGTTTAATCAATGGAGGTATTGGATGTCGGGTTGAAGCATATGGAGTGGGTCTCATCTCGCTAATTTTACATTTTTCATCTCATTTGGTTATCTCCAACCCTTTTATCTCTTTACTTTTTAGTATTTTAATTATTATTTTCATGTTTGTTAGTTTAACGATTAGTTTAGTTTTTTGCATTATGGAGTAGCTTTTTATATGCTTGTTAAGTGGGTTGTGATTTGAGAATTAAGTGTGAAAAACTTATAAATTATTGATTAATAATCTTTGGTTACTTGGATTGAGTTTTGTTATTTTGGCGGGTAAAAGCCGTGAAAATAATTGGGTTTTAATTTAAATATTGATATCTCTTTGTGAAAAAATTGTTTTTCGAAATAAATCAACGTTGTGAGAAAAATAGTTTTTAAAAGAGTATTAGTTAATCACATGCCTTACAAGAAATTTACACTTAATGAACTTTCCACCTTACTTAGCAAGTATATCTTTTTATTATCTTATTTTCTTGAGCTTATTATTATCTTTGTAGTTTTGCTTTATTAATCTAGTTTTTATCGCTTAAAATAGTTTTTAATCTTTTACTTTAAAACCAATCAAAAACAAAAATTCGTTTTTCCATTCAAAGTCACTCGATCACAAGTTGTTTTAATACCATTTCACACCTCGTCGGGACTTAACGACCCGGGAAAACACTATACTCTCGGAGAATATGCGTGGTTTGACTCCTTTGACTATTTCTTGGTTAAAGTTGACTTTCTACAACGATTATTTTGGCGCCGCTGCCGGGGAGGTTGTACGCGTATTCTAAATGGTTTTTTGCATATTAGTGATTTTAGAATTCATTCCTTTGTATATTTATCCATCCTTGTTCATATTCTTATAAAAACAAAACGAACCGTAAATTTTACCATTTCAGATTACTCAAAGATTACTGAGTGTGATCCAAGAGGAAACGATTTGGTTTTTCCAAAACGATTCACAAAAAGATTTTCTTTCTTATTTTTATAAAAATGTTTATCAAAAATTCAAAAAATATCCATCTTTACCCTCCTACCTTTTTGATTCTTCATTTCTCACTCTCCAAAACCCTTTGATTCTTTCTATGTCTCATCCACACCTTCTTGATTGTCAATGGTGTGGTGGTCCTTATAATGGTGGTAATTGCCCCAGATGTGGCATGGTAGAGTCAGAAAACGGGTGTGTCTATAACCAAGATCCCTATTCCTACCATGACACGACTAATTTATTCCACCAGCTACCACACTATGAGACTCAGCAGTTTTACTGTTGTGAGTACTGTGGTGGTCCACAGTACAGTTCTGATTGTCAATCAGGAAACACGCTTGTCTATGAGCAGGTTCCTGATAACAATTATGACTTCAGCACATATGACTCACGGCCACATCAGTTCAACTGTTGTGAGTACTGTGGAGGTCTACACCCTAGCTCGGATTGTCAAACAAGGAATCCATTTCCTTGTAACAATTACGACTATCCGTATTATGACCAACCTCCACAGTACCAATTGAATCAGGCACCACCTCAGCCTCTGCCACTTCCTCAAAATCTTCTCCTTGATCTTTTAGATTTAGTGAAAGATTTGAAAGAAATTAAACATGCCCAAGATAATCCAAAATCCATGGAAGAATTGTTTGCTGAAGAGCAGGCTGCTAAAATAAATTCCCAAATTGCCATTGAAAAATCTATTAGGGAATCAATTGAAGAAGAAAAAGCAGCCAGATCTAGCTCTCGATTTCGTTTCATTCCTGATGACAGTGATGATGAAGATACACTTGATATTCCTCAATTTTATAAAGATTCATCAAGTTCATCAGTGGAGATTCCATCAGTTGAGATTCCATCTCAATCTACTGTTATCACACCCGAGGTTCCCACTCACTCTCTGAGCATGGGGGACGAGCATCTTGACACTGTTCCTGAAAAGGAATAGGACGAATTCATAAAGTCTAGTGTTGAGAACCTTATCTCAATCCCAAGTGAGTCACAGGGAATTCTTGATCAAGTGTGTGATATCCCTCCTCCTCTTATCTTCCCAAATGATCATGTTGAGATGTTCTCCGATTCTAATGATGACGATTCGTTATCTTGTGGAGACATCGTTTATGTGGAAGAATTACCTTCTGAGCAAGTCAGCTTAGAAGAAGAGAATGATGAAGAAACTGACACTGAAATCCAAGATGAAGCTCTTCGTGTTACATTATTGAATGTTAGTCTTCTCATTTCTAAAATCGAGGCTTTCAAAGAGAAACCCATTTCATCCCCTATCCCCATTAAGGATAGTGACATTTTTTCCAATGATTCTATACCAGAATTTGAAGCCTTCAGTTTTGATCATATGGGAGAGAAGATTAGTAGCAGTACCACTTCTCATTCTCATAATTCTCTCCCCGTATATGATTCATTCACATTTGAGGAGTTCTCCTGTGAACTCCCTCATATCATATCTCCACCGGAGTATGATAACTTCCACTTTGATCTAGACAAAGATGATCTTTGTGTTCCGAAGGGAAATGTTCTCAACCATGAGAATTTGCTTGATATCAAAATCCCATCCCTCCCGCCCATAATATGTCTAGACCAAATGAGCTTAAATGATGAGATTCGTAATCCAGAAATTATGAATTCTCTTTCTGATGATGATGATGAGTTAGTCTTGATTGTTATCAAGATTTTCCTTCCATTCTTCACCTACTGGGTGACCTCCCCTGTTCTTCACTCCTTCGTGAATGAAGACACTGTCTTTGACCCCGGCATTTCCATTTACCATTCTAGGTAAAAACAGGGTCTATATATCTCATCGGTGTGGAACTTTCACGTGTTTCAAATGTTTGTCCAAACATCTTGAATGAAAGTCCGATGGAGATCATCTTTTCCACATGTTGCTTCCCCATGAACCAATGAATTCGGGGTCGAGTCAAGCTAGTGACTTGGTAAACAAAAACATTAGCATCGCATGGGTTTTCACCCATGCTATTTGTCTTCTTTCTTATTTCTAACACTAAGTGTGGGGGAGTTTCCTTTGCTGTTGTTTGCCTTGTTGTTTGCTCATGTTTTGCAGGTACCCTTTGGATCGTGATGATTGACACGCCTGTTTTCAATCCAGCCGGTCAATATCTTATCCTTTTGCTAACGAATATCTAAGGATATCTTTTCAATCCTTTTTTTTTTTTGAAAACATAGATTTCTGTTTCACACTTAGCTATTAGTATTGCCTTTAATCTGTTCAAAGAGTCGGCATAATAGCCAGGACTTTGAATATTGAGGACAATATTCAATTCTAAGTGTGGGGGGAATTCTGTCGAATTTGTCACATGTATTGTACCTGTTAGTGCCCTAGTACCCCCGTTTTGGCCAAAAATTTTAAAATTTTTTCTTAAAAAGAAAAGTGCTTTGCAACCAAAAATAAAATAAAATAAAGTATTTAGTCTTGATTAGGTTAGAACAAGGGGAATCCTGACTCTGCCAGAGTGTTGATCTGGCTGCTTCCTTAACTTTTTAGACTAAATTTTTAACGAATTGTGCAAATGAAAATGCTAAGGGTAGAGTAGTCGGTTCTCTTTAGAGCTTATATAAGTAATCTGTGGCTTTTTTCTCCTAGTAGCTCCTAATTGGATATAAATACGTGCTGTTTTCAAACTTTTGACCATTAAAAATTTTCGTTATGTAAAAAGTTTTTATGAAAGGTTAATATAGAGTACTAGTTCAAATTTTAATTTAAATTTTGGAACAAGCAACTTCCCTAAAAATTGAATAATATTGCTAAATGAAATAATGTAAAATTGCTGAATGATGCAAAATTTTGAGTTTTTTATGATAAGAAAAAGTGAAAAAAAAAAGAAAAAAAATGATGATGAAAAAAAAAAGAATGAAAAGAAAAGAAGAAATTGAAAAAAAAAATGAGAAAATCGAAATGAAAAAGATGTGTTAAATAGAATTAGAATAAATAAATAAAAGTTGTTTTTTCTCAAATTTAAATCGGAAGTTGAACTAGTATTCGTTAATTTTGTGTAAAAATTAATCGGGAATTTATAGATTGTTGATTTCGAAATACCCCGAAAACTCCGATACTATTCTCAAGGGTGTAAAAACCGAGCCTCCTAAGCTTCGGCTAAAAGGACAAGCTGAGAAGAAAATCGTCACATGGAGTGATCTCATCTTTGCGTCTTTAATCTATAGATAATCGTTTGTTGTTATCTATTTAAGTTTTGATTTTAATGTGTCGGGGATATTAAAAATCTTTGAATCGAAATCCCGCCAATTCCGGTTCTATTCTCTGTGAGGTGTCAAAAGCCTGGTCACCTAAAACCAACTGGTTTAGGATGTGCCGAGAAGAAAGCCGCTACATGGAAAATGATCTTTTTGATTCTTAAATTTCTAAGGTTCCCGGTGAGTTAGGATTTGGCTTAAATAAATGACAACCATAATGAGCTCTGATTTTTGGTGGTCAAACTTTTGAAAATAAGCACACACGCCTAAACTTGATAAATTGCGGGAGTAAAAAGTTAAGTCTTGTCTTACACATATTATTAATATAAGTAGTGTTAGCATTTTACAAAAAAAAACATTTGCGCAAGGGTTTGTGAACTTAGTTGGGAGTATAAAAAGAGAATGACGATTACAATTCCCTGAAGACACCCAGTTTGTGTGAATCCCGTTCCATAATACCGTTTTTGGAAAATCAAGCATTTTGTTTACTTTGGTTCTAGTTTAAATTTCTCGCATTAAATAAAAAGTCGAAACGGGGTATACTTGATATTCTTTCATTACTTCATATGATTGGATTGCTAGGGACTAGCAATAGTTTAGTGTGGGGGATTGATAAGTGTGTAAATACTCATCATTTTATACCTGTTTAGACTGTAAAAACAACTGAAAACACACAAATATGCCTTATAATACTGCAAATATTCTTGGATTGTGTTTTTATGTGTTTCAGGTACAAAAGGATTGAAAACAAAGCAAAAATGGTGATTTTTGAGCAAGAATTGGTCAAGTTTGCATTTATCGTGATTTTCGAGCAAGAATTGGTCAAGTTTGCATTTATCGTAGATTATTAAAGCTGAAGATTAAGCCCAAGATGCCAATTATATTCGTTTCAAATCTATCATGAAAATGTGCCCAATGCAACCGAATAACAAAATATGAAGATAATGCCCGAAGAAAGGCGGAAGAAAGTGAGCCCAGCCGAGCCTATTTCACTACTTATATTATCCGTAAGTGTGCGCCATCTTTGTAGTCCAACACCTGCTTCCAAGATGCCATATTCGGCCAAATTCAAGACCCGAGTTTTGACTCGTTATTTGAAGCACTTTGACCAAAAGTGAATTATGGTTTGGAAAGTGAGACGTGGCATCACTAGAGCCTTTTATCTTTTCTTGGGGACAAAATTTTTTTCTTTGGATGGATATAACAACATCAACGGCAGGAGGAGGAGAGAACCAGATATATATGTTTTCTTCTTTCGTCTTTTTTTTCTTTCTTTTAGTTTTGTAAGTTTAGTTTTAATTTTATTTAAAATAGTAAAAGTTTGTATTAATTTTTGATATTTTAAAGTAATGACCATTCTTAGTTTCTTTACATGTCCTATTAATCTCAAGTATTTATTTTAATGTTTTAGTTAATGATAATTTTTCCACTTAATCTCTAGTTTAATTTCAAGTATTTAAAAAAAAATAATAAAAAAAAGCAGCCGACACACCCTTATCAGTTTCGGTTCACATCTTGCTTTAATGTTAGTGTCATACTCATCTTCCTTTAATTATTAATTCATAGTTATTGTCTTAAATTTAGTAAAATTACTTTATATCTTTTGAAATATTTGTTTCATTTCTTTTTGCGTCATACTGAAGCCATCAACGAAGCTCAAATGTTTGTGGTTGGATCTTCTTTTCACTTTCAATAAGTATAGTAGATTAGTATCTTTAATTTCCAACTTAGTTTTATTAAAGCTTAAAAATTAAAGTTTTCTTTTTTTTTTCTTTCATTTTATTACCCTTTAGTTACTGCTATTGTCATTTGGCTTAAAAGTGATTAATATTTAGTAATTAGTTGGGTTGATTAGTGATTAGTTGAGATCAAGAAGTGACTAATGGGTTTAATCAATGGAGGTATTGGATGTCGGGTTGAAGCATATGGAGTGGGTCTCATCTCGCTAATTTTACATTTTTCATCTCATTTGGTTATCTCCAACCCTTTTATCTCTTTACTTTTTAGTATTTTAATTATTATTTTCATGTTTGTTAGTTTAACGATTAGTTTAGTTTTTTGCATTATGGAGTAGCTTTTTATATGCTTGTTAAGTGGGTTGTGATTTGAGAATTAAGTGTGAAAAACTTATAAATTATTGATTAATAATCTTTGGTTACTTGGATTGAGTTTTGTTATTTTGGCGGGTAAAAGCCGTGAAAATAATTGAGTTTTAATTTAAATATTGATATCTCTTTGTGAAAAAATTGTTTTTCGAAATAAACCAACGTTGTGAGAAAAATAGTTTTTTAAAAAAGTATTAGTTAATCACATGCCTTAAAAGAAATTTACACTTAATGAACTTTCCACCTTACTTAGCAAGTATATCTTTTTATTATCTTATTTTCTTGAGCTTATTATTATCTTGGTAGTTTTGCTTTATTAATCTTGTTTTTATCGCTTAAAATAGTTTTTAATCTTTTACTTTAAAACTAATCAAAAACAAAAATTCCTTTTTCCATTCAAAGTCACTCGATCACAAGTCGTTTAATACCATTTCACACCTCGTCGGGGACTTAACGACCCGGGAAAACACTATACTCTCGGAGAATATGCGTGGTTTGACTCCTTTGACTATTTCTTGGTTAAAGTTGACTTTCTACAGCGATCATTTTGGCGCCGCTGCCGGGGAGGTTGTGCGCGTATTCTAAACGGTTTTTGCAGATTAGTGATTTTGGAATTCATTCCTTTGTATATTTATCCATCCTTGTTCATATTCTTATAAAAACAAAACGAACCGTAAATTTTACCGTTTCAGATTACTTAAAGATTACTGATATCCCAAAACATGTTACAGCAACAAGCTACTTTTCTAGACAGGGTGAGTTAGATAATGCCTTTTTGACACGTTTCTTTTGTAGCTGTATTAACATGACTAAAATTGGACCATTTTTAAGTAAATAATGTTGACATAAATAATGCCTAAAAACATTATTAACATATTATCAATATCTCTATGTTTTAATTATTACAAAACATAAACCCATTGAACTATAATTTATGACATAAACAAGTATTTAGTGATTAACATTCTCTTTATAGCCAAATCACTTAAGGTATGAATAAACAAAGTGTTTATTGCAATCTATGATCAAAGGGGTATTTAATTATTTATTACAAAATTTATTTAATTATATAAACATATTATATATTTTTGAAAAACACTTTTGGTAATAAAGAAAAATGTTTTAATCATACTAAATATATGAATTCAAATTTTTAACCAAAATCAGTTAGTTTTTTACCAAATAAACTTTCCCCACTAAAAGACAGATTTTCTGGCCATTACAGCAGGGCGGCCCCCTTAATTATAAGGGGCGGTCCCCTTAAAATTAAGGGGACCAGCCATGAATTAAGGGGACTGACACGCTCCTAAACAGTGTTTTCTGTCCCTATAAATACTGGTTCATTTCACAGATTTTTCTCACCTTTTGCACTCCTAAATTTTCTATTCTAGATCTCCACTTCTATTCTCTTAATCCTTTGATCATACATTCATAAATCTTTGTTTCAAAGTGATCCAAACATCATCCTCTCAAGTGCAAGAGAAGAATACTTCTATCCCTCAAGACAAGAAGTATTACAACTTGTTGTGATCTCCACATCTAAGTTGTTAGAGCATCATCTATAGTATCTATCTCTTTGTGTAATTAGTTGTGAATATTTGATAGTAGATAGTTTAGTTAAGTTCATAGATAGTGTGATTGGTTAGTAGTTTGTTGTAAAGGAGAAGAGTTAGAAAGTAGATTGTAGTGAAGAAGATTGGTGTGAATTATATAGGTGTGAAGTAGAAAGTTGTGAAGAAGAATTGGTGTGAAGTAGATAGGTGTGAAGTAGAAAGTTGTGAAGTAGATTGGTGTGAAGAGGTTGTGTAGAAGTTGTGATTAAGTTGTGACGAAGTTGTGGTGTATACATTGGTGTGTAAGGTTTTCTCCGCCATAAGGGAGCTTGTTGACATAGTGAAGAAAACTCTCGAGTTAGGTGCTCGGGGAGTGGAGTAGGGCAAGGAAGGTGTCCTTGTAGCCGAACCACTATAAATCTCTTGTCTCGCGGTTCGATCTTTCCATCTCTCACTTATTTCTTTACTTACATTATTATTGCTATATCGTACATATTTATTGTTGTTCATATTGTGCAAGACTTGAAATCACATATTATCGAATCAAAATTTTTGAAAATAAAGAAAACACTCAAACAATCTTTTGTAACAAATTAAAAAGACGTAAAACTATTCAACCCCCCATTATAGTTTTCCACAAATAGGTCAAAATCACCTTTTGTACTTTGTGTGTTAACTCATCTGTATTTTTGAAGTCACTCAGCATCAATGAGTTTTTGAAACCTGCTGCTGGGGAAAAACAGTACAATTCTTGTGGTCGTGGGCGTGGACGTGGTGGCGCTAGAGGTGGAGGTGGCGGTGGACGTTACAATCAAGGTGGTGCTTCAAACTATCTTGCTGAAGCCCCGAAAATTGAAGACCCGAGTCACTTTCCTACTTTGGGTGGCAAGTGAGTCGCTCTTTCTCGCCTTTCTCCTGTGTCATCATCTTTTCAGCACTTTTAGAATGGCAGAAGCATACTGGAATAATGGAAATGTTCTATGTATCTTAAAACGTCTCAGAAGTGTACATTTCTTATGTTTTTCCATGTGTTCCCTGTATTTGTGATCGGTTTGTGTTTTCTATTTATAGGCGTCGGATCTTTTCATGTTCTTTTTCTTAATTTATTTTCTTTTTATAGTGTGTTTTAGAGATTTTTGGGACATATGGAGACATGATTAATTTTTGGCACTATGAGATACTTGTTTTCTCATTTTTGTTATGAAATAGACTGATGACATTTTTAGTAGTTTGCATATTCTCTTGATGGTGTATTGGTGTTTCCTGTTATATGAACCCTCTAACTTGGAGCATAAGGTTACATTGTTGCAAGCATCTTTAAGGTGTATGCCAGTGTTATTAGATTGAGGTGATGTAAAATCTGTTTCTTGGTTACTGAGTAAATTGACATGGATCGACATGCGTCACCTCTCAAACATAGCATGAGGTTTCAAGCATCTTTAAAATCTGTTTTATGGTTCCTGCGTAGAGTGACATGGATCAACATGCATATTCTCAGTCATAATATCTACTGCTCCAAATTGTAACCATTTTGTTCCTTCCCAATCATTGTACATTCGTTTATTCAGTTCACCACTTCACCATCACACCAACATTGTCATCATTGCCATATTGACATACCATCACATCTCCCTTTCAATCACAAAACTTAACATTCCAACGAAATGAGTTACTTTCAGGAACATTGAATTGTCAAGCTATGTTGAAGATTTTGGAAAGAAATGAAAGGAAACAAAGATAAGGACACTTTTGACAAAAAGGCTTGCGACTATATACTTTAAAATGTGTGAGGTCTCAAGTTCAATTCATGCTAGATACAAACAACTTTGAAGTGACCATGCCAATCTAAAGGGATGGCTTTATATGGTTTGAATCTGTGTGGCAGTGGGTTTAAACTTTAAAGCTCGTGGATTAATCGGCCAAAAGGTCGGAAACCATGACTGGGGTCTCTCCGTTTGCGGGGTCTGGGGTGACTGGGGTCTCTCCGTTTGCGGGGTCTGGGGTGACGTCATGGGCCCCTGGGGTAGCTTTGAGTAATGCTGTGGAAAAGAAAATGAAGAAGTATGCGTCCAAGTGTGAAGACAATGGATACAAGTTCGTCCCTTTTGCTTTTTCTACGTTTGGGGAACTTGAGGTGGAAGCTTTGAATACACTGTCTCGTATCAAATCTATTGCCAGCAGCCACTCTAATAATATCAAGGGCGGTGCTTTTATTTTTCATCGAGTTAGTTTCTGTATTCAAAAAGGAGTGGGAGCACAGATTGTGTCTAGACTCCCCTCCAATTTCATGTAATTTCCATGTTTTCAATGAAAATTGACAGTTTCATAAAAAAAAAAAAAAAATAATAATAATAATAATAATAATAATAATAATAATAATAATAATAATAATAATAATAATAATAATAATAATAATAATAATAATAATAATAATAATAATAATGTTGTGTTTTGAAAGGATAGCAAAGGTAACTGAAGGAATAGTTTTATACAAGGTTGTCAAGATCGCGATCTTGATTGTAGGATTGTTATGATCCTACACCCAAAAAACGATAAGGATCGTAACAAGATCGTAATTCAAGTAGGATCGTTTCAGGATCGTAGGATCGCTTAAGATCCGATCCATTACTAACCCATATTTTGGATTTTTTTTTCCTATAATAACTTATTAAGCATAAATACATTTCTTAAAGCCCAAATGATTGTTTCTCTTTTTCATATTCCGAGATCAATTATTGGTTATTAAGATTTAACAAAAACAGAAGAAAAAAAAACCCTAATTCCTTGTGCTCGTTTCATCTGGCTCGTTCCAAATCTCAATTTCTTCTTTGATATGGTAATGATACGCTTCACTAGGGATCACTTAAGATCCGTTAATGGGTACAATAGGCTGGGACGAACCGGATCTTGTATTGAATATCAATTGTTTATAAGCTAAGTGTAGAATTCACTCCAAAAAGCTAGCTCAAAGGAAGAAGGTACACCTAGACATTATAAACCACCACCCAATCCCATACTTGGGCGATGTGGGATCGTAACAATATCCCCCCTCCCCTTTGAAGAACCAACGTCCTCGTTGGTCACGGCTATGTTGGTCACGGTTGGCACCCCTCTTTGGGTCCAAGCCACCACTCCGAGTGTTGGAACCTCAAAAGGTTGGGCTGTCTTTGATACCAATTGATACGAACCTTTCCCATACTAGGCTCGTATTGGTTCATAAGTTCAAGTGTAGAATTCACTCAAAAAACTATCTTGTAAGAGGAGGGGACACCTAGACTTATAAACCATCACCCAATCTCATACTTGGGCGATGTGGGATCGTAACAGGCAACTAGTTTCTTCTTTACTTATATTCTAATTTTTTTCTTTAGTTTTTTAATTTTATCACGAGTTATTTAAATAACTGGTGTCTTTCTTTTAGATTTTTAGCAAATAAAGTAATAAACTATAGACATAGATTAATAATGATCAAGAATTTACTTTTAGTATAAGACATCCTAGTTGTTATGTACTTTGTTGTTGTTTTAAGTTGTTGTGTATAACAGTAGTTAAGTATTATGCAGAAATATGAATTTTTTCTTTTATGTAGAAATCGTTCATTTAGCAAAGAAAACATGATTTTTTTTTTTTTTTTTTTTTTTTTTTTTTTTTTTTTTATCATTTATTTAGGGCTTGTTTGTTAATTTTTTTTATTAAGTCATGTTTAATTAACAGATGACTTAATACATACAACCTCAGTTTTATTACTTAATATTTTAAATCATTTTTTTCTATTAAGTTATAAACAAACATTTTTTGTATGACTTAACTAATATAAATTTTTTCATACTAAGTCAATTAAGTCACAATCAAACACCATTTAGATTCGTTTATCATATAAAATATTATGTAAAAATATATGAAAGTGTAAAAACTCAACCTCTATACAAAAATATATATATTTTCGTAGGACCTTACTAAAGAGACTAACCAAACACACCATATCAATGCTCCTACATCAAGCTGTGAAGATAAAGCCAAACAAAGGATATGCAGAGCTTCACCAAACAAGAGGTGAACATTGTTGTATAGTAGCTCAATCAAATGTAATGTAATGTAGTATAGAACTTAGCTTAGCCTAGCTTATCAGTTAGTAGTTAGAGTTAGTCAATTCACAATGTAATCAAAGTAGTATAAATACTGTACCATTGACATTGTGTCATAATATAATAATCATTTTCACTAAATTACCCTCTTTATCATTTCATTATACTTACGATCCTGATCCGATCTTACGATTATTATCTTGCAAAGCAAAAATCGATCTTAGGTAAGATTCTGATCCCGACAACCTTGATTTTATAGCCTGTTGAAAAGATAAAAAATTTTGTTGTTTTTAAATTCTTAATATTATCAGCAATACTGATGTTGTCACGCCAATCTTTCAAGGAAATAAAAAGCTATATACGGTATGTGTCAATGCGGCAATAAGCTAACACAAAAAATTTATCAGTCAGAATGTCGGAAAACGTGATTAAAAATAAAAACCAAAAAACAATACACAAATATGCTAAAATATAATAAAACAACATGAAAAACATGTTTAGGTAAAAAAATAGCAATGAACTTTTTAAAAAAATCTTTATTGGTGCTTAAACTATAAAAAATAAATGTTACAAAATTTCATAAAATGTTTCAATATACACATTTTAATTTGTTTTCACGTTAAAAATAATAACACATGTCAGTTTTCTGACATAACAACACATCAAAATATGCGATATAAAAAAACACTTAAAAAAAAATTGTTGCATGATAGTCTTATCAAGGTTGCAAAAATCATAAATCGGTAGTCGGGCGGTCAATCACCCTATATCGGTCTAGGCGGGATTAATCGGTGATTAATCGGATTTACATTACTAACAAATTTTAGTTATTTCCGGCAAGTTTTGTGTATTTTTGATGAGTTTTAGGTATTTCCGGCAAGATATTTTCTAAAAAACAACTTGTAATAGACTTAAACAGTTACTATAAGTGATCAAAATAAGTTTACAGCGAGTTTTGGTTACTTTTGGCAAAATTTTTAAGTTTCCGGCAAGTTTTTGACCACCGTTAACCACCATTAACCTATTTGTTTAACCCAGTTACATAAATCGGCAAGATCTGTGCACATTTTCTTTTGCAACACACGTTTTCATAATTCACTACCGAAACGAAACTTTCATAAAAGTTTGTCGATAAGAATAGAAAAGAAATTCATTTTTACTTTCCAATTTGTTAAAACTGGAAAAGGCAACACCTGTTCACCGACCCCGCCTTTGACGGAATCGTTACGGCGGAAGAGACAATTATTCCGTTCAGGAGTATGGTGATAATACGTAGGTAAGCTTTTTGTTATTCAACAAATATATGTATTATTATTCACCTAGTTCAATACCTGTTATAAATTGATCAAAGTTGTGACATAATCCATTGCAATTGTATGCCAATTTTGTTATAATTCATGACTAATGTTATAAGTAATGGAATTTGAACCTATGAATGTGGGAAGACTAGAATCCAAGAGTTGGCTGTTACGCCTATTGTTATGAATATGAATACGAACACTCACTCCGTCCCAACTTAAATGTCCACTTTCAAATTACACGCAGTTTAAGAAAAGCGGGACCATTACACTGTCGTCTTGACCTTTGAAAAACATTTTGATTGGTTGAAATATAAAAGTGGACACTAAGGGTGTGTTTGGCAAAAATAGTTGTAGCTGTATTTTTCTATAAAAACGTTTGGTAACGTAGCTGTAATTGTAACTATAATGTGTAAAACATCTCCTAAATGCTCAACGCTCTTAAATGCTACTTTAGGGAGTGTTGCCAAACGAGCATTAAAAATCACAACGCTCACTGTTCCTAAATGCTTCTAAATACTCTGCACCAAACACACCCTTATTTTGGGACAAACCAAAGTTGAAAGATGAACATTTAATTTGGAACAGAAGGCATATGCATTGTGATAGATATGAAAAGACTGAGTTGCATCCCGTAGGCCGTAGTATACTACTAAGTACTTGCGAATATAGATTAGAAACAATATTTTTTATTTTCATGGAAAAAGAGGGATTTTTTTTGGTATTTATTGCTACCGAAGAAAATGAATGGGCAGCTAAAATTTAGGAATGACTTTGGTGATTTGATTATCTGTCACTGTATCCTCTGTTTAGGAAATAGATAGAAGATATGGTGAACAGGATTTGGCAGTTTAGCATGTTTAGTAAGTTGACTGACTGAACATTGAATGGTTAGGTTTTAGGAAAAAAAAAAAAAAAAACGTTTTGACCTTGATATTTTGTCATTACTATGTATGTTCCACCAGAATCACATTGTACTTCTGTCTTCCGTCATCCGACATCTTGGATCCGTTCTTCTTATGTCGGGTAGTAGTGGAGGTTGGACCGGTAACAGGGTCTGGGAAGTTGTTTTAGTGGCTACTCAACAAACTTAGTGCGTCAAAAAGGTAGTATTTGGAACTTTCTGCTGGTCCAACTATTTCGGAACAGTTGAGGGATCATAGGGATATTTAAATGCCAAATGATTCCTATCCAGAACTAATAAACGAGCCAATATTAAGAATGAAGACATTAGGACCTAACACGGTCTATAAAAATATGTAGTGTGTGTATTAAGGATTAACTAATATCGTACACACAAGGAAAGTACTAGAACAGAATGCAAGATATTCGTAACTATGTCAATAAAACATTAAGTTGATTACTTTAGTTGATCATTTAATCTAAATAATTGACAACTCTAACTTAATGATATAAACAGGATATATAATATCTTCTACCATTGCTTCAATTTCCTTA
Organism: Artemisia argyi; assembly: GCA_030686995.1. NCBI lineage: Eukaryota > Viridiplantae > Streptophyta > Magnoliopsida > Asterales > Asteraceae > Artemisia > Artemisia argyi. The sequence goes on from CM060677.1 coordinate 177,498,987, forward strand.
ACTTATACACCTATTGAGTGGTGCTCTAATAACGACTTTTACAATGACTTCGGTGCTGTTCGTTTATTAAGAGTCTCTGAGTCTGAATGTGATCCACACATTTGAATCTAAATCTGTGGTTGAAAAGTCTGAATCTGATTCCATCTTAATATGAATAAGTGGTTGAGAAATCTGAATTTAACTCAAATAAAACTGTTTGTTTTTTTAAGAATGTTTAAATGTGTTAAATTATCATTTTTTTTTTACAATTTGCGTATTAAATTGCATTCACGTGAAAAATAAACTTTATTAAATGTAAAATAACAAATTCTCTTAATATAGTTAATTAAGAGTTAAAAATATTAAAAACAAAACATTCAAGGTCATGTTTATTTGAAAAAAAAATAAACGTGTTTGAGTTTAGATTAAACTTTTCAAAACAACTAACTAAATGGGTCGGGTTATGGTTGAGATATATAAATCCGCTAACATGAACCTTTCAATATGAACAAAACACAAATTTCACATAATTATTATTGTCTTTCACATTTTTTATATAAACAAAAATATGCAATGATTTTTTTAAATATACTTGTAGTACGAAAGGAAAAGTTGAAACAAGAAAAAATAAATAAAAAAAATAATAAAAATAAAATAATAATAAAACAAATAAAAAAATCATAACAAACAAAAAAGTAAGAAAAAAAATACAAAGAAAAGACATTAAGAGGTGTTAAGACGCCCATCCTCCCTCTAGTTCAGTAAGATGTTTTTGCCTCTAACTGCCTCTTAACGACTTAAAAAAACAAACACTCTTAACAATCACCGCCTCTTAATGACATGAAAAAAACAAACACACTTTTTGGCCTAAACCTCTTATTGCGTCTGACTGAGTTAGATTAAAAGGCTGTTAAGAAGCATCTCATAAAAAACAAACACCACCTTCTTTTCATGCTTGTTTGGTACTTCACATACCATCTTTCAGTGAATTCTCACCGTGTCAATGTACTCAACATCCGTTACTGAGTTAAGGGCGATGCAATCAAGAAATTCAGCAAAACTCCCTTCTTTGTAGGCGACAGGGTGTTGCTCATCAACTAGCTCTGGTGCCGGCCCTATCTTTTTCTCTATTGCAAGACTATGAAGACTTGCAATTGACAGACGCTTCTTCTGTGCGTTGAGAATTGCTCTATGTGGGGTACCCTTGTACCTCCCGTTGCTCATTACTTCAGATTGATCCCCCAACTGAACTATTAGGGCACCTTCGATAAATGGAACTGAGTGCCATTTTTTGTCGTGGTCCATGATTTCAAGTCCCTGATGGCTTTGATTTAGGATGGTCAGGGTACCATAGTCTGTGTGTGGTGGCATTCCTAGTGCAAGATCTGGTTCAGGGCAAGACGGGTAACAGTTCACAGCCAATACTTGAGAACCTTCATCGATGTCTTCATGTAAGTAGTTGGCATTCAGGCCTAAGCTTTCAAGAACCACTTCCATTAACTGCTTTTGTAATGTATGCATTGCATCTGCATAGCTTCCCATCTTTTCTCTGTATGAAAAACAAGTAATCCAAGGTTAAACTACAACCCCAATAAGTGATGACACACTTACATAGTTACATTACCCGATATCTTATTTTACATTAACCTTGTGTTTCCAAGTTTAGAGAGAAAAAAATGGGAAGTAAATTTTTGCATGTGCTGGAGTTAGTGATAAAGGAAAGCTAGATGTTATGTTACATGGTTTTTCTTTAAGGTGTTACCCCTTATAAGGAGGTATGGACTATCCTTCCTTTCTCTCATGATAGTCAACATTTAGGAGGAGAAGTTTTTAGTTTTAACCACTTCCTTCCCTTTGTTTTCTACAAGGAACTTGGTAACAAAACATAAATGTTGGCACATACATCGTGAAGTAACATTTCCTGACTTTGTCTTCTAAAATTTAAAATGTAGCGTTGTTTCATGGACCCATGCAAGCTCCTTCTGAATATATTGACTTGTATGTAAAAGAATTATGGTACTTGATAAGTTTGATTACCTGTAACTTGGAGGATTCGATGGCCATAAATGTATCCATTCTGATATCGGATTAGCATAAAGCTTGAGGAAGTCTCTCCAGTAGAACACTTTATCCTTCCCATGATTCATACTAGTGCCATATCTCACTGGCTCGTGAACATCAGCTGAAGCAAAACACATCTTCACTTTACTTGGCAAGTTAAAGAACTCTTCAGCAGAGTCTAGTGCATCTTTCATGACTGAAGTAGGAATCCCATGATTTATTACCTTCAAATACACATGTTTATTTTATCTGACCAAAATTAAATCTCAAAGATAAATGCATGCATGCACTATATTTACGTCGAAAACCGTTATTTTTGCAATATATATTTTATTAAAAAAATATGTAAATCCAGTTCGCCATGTATCATTGGCTGAAGAGGTTTTCGTCACCTTTTTTTGGTATCATGAAAAGTGAAAATTTTGATGCATATAGAGCCTGGAAAATGCATGTAAACAAAGCCAATAAGTCATCTTATATATCGATGTACATATTTTCTTGTTTTATGCTCGTTTTCGCATAAATAGATACCTGAAAAAAGCCAAGTTGCTTGCAGGCAGCACGTACTTCATTAATTACTTGGGGTCTATGTGCCGGGTGGTTGATCATGGAAAGGTCAATGAGCGGTAGGCTGGTAGGTATGTGATCAGTGAGGCTCATGTTTGGTCGTTGTAAAGGAGGAAGAACATACTGTTCGGGTATATTATTTCGACATTCTAGTGTAAGTTCCATGACACTCATAAATGAACTATCTGGTTCCATTTTCTCTGTTTGTTTCTCTTGCTGAGAGTTAACTTCGAATATTTGGATATTTTGCTATAAATCTTGTCTATTTATAAGCTAAAAGATTTGAAAATGACTGCATTTATTTTCATTACAGTTTATAGTTTTATACTATTAATTTACAAGTACTATGAATGTTTATTAGGGGGAAAGTACCTTCACATTTTGTGGTATTTGGTGTGGTCACTGATAGGCGAGTGGGGTGAGGTAGTGGTAGGAAGAGGGAGGGGGGTCATGGAAAGAACATGCAATCTCCAATAAGTGTGGGGTCCAGTTGTTTATATTTAGGCTATTTAGATACCACTCTTTTACCTATCCGGTGTTCTCACATTGAATCGTTATATTTTATCTATTTGACCACCATACAAAAGCATTCCTTAATCATCTCACTTTAATATCACACTTTTCCAAATTAGTTCTGTCGTTTTAAATCCTACATAATTTGCTGTTGATTAATAATTGTTTATTTTCTGCGTCTAATTTTTTATATTTTTATAGGCCTCTCCCGAATCTGTAAAAACGTTGGACATAATGTTTTTTTAAACGTTGACTTTTTGTAGGGATAATTAACTACAAGTTCACATAATAATGGAAAATTTGAAAATCTTTATGGTGTTGTTTTACAAAGTACAGAGGCAAACCTATTGGATTTCAGATAAGTTTTCCTTTTTTCTTTTTCTTTTCATTATTCATTCATTCTTTTTTGTGTTTAATTTTAGTAAATGCAATAGTTTTTTTTTTTGACGACTCAAATTTGTAGTCTCCAATAAGTGTGGGGTCCAGTTGTTTATATTTAGACTATTTAGATACCGCTCTTTTACCTATCCGGTGTTCTCACATTGAATCGTTATATTTTATCTATTTGGCCACCATACAAAAGCATTCCTTAATCATCTCACTTTAATATCACACTTTTCCAAATTAGTTCTGTCGTTTTAAATCCTACATAATTTGCTGATGATTAATAATTGTTTATAAAAATTGCTCAAATTTTTTGCGTCTTATTTTTGGTATTTTTATAGGCCTCTCCCCGAATCTGTAAAAACGTTGGACATAATGTTTTTTTAAACGTTGACTTTTTGTAGGGATAATTAACTACAAGTTCACATAATAATGGAAAATTTGAAAATCTTTATGGTGTTGTTTTACAAAGTACAGAGGCAAACCTATTGGATTTCAGATTAGTTTTCCTCTTTTCTTTTTCTTTTCATTATTCATTCATTCTTTTTTGTGTTTAATTTTAGTAAATGCAATAGTTTTTTTTTTTTTTTTTTTTTTTTTTTTTTGACGACTCAAATTCGTAGTCTGGTCAATAACTTGTGTGTCCTGACTAGCTCAGGCTAACCTTAATCGGTTCTATGTTATTCTAAGGTTATAGGAATTTGTATACAATTCGGTCCTTAACAACCTATTTAGCTGATATATTAAATAGAGGCACTTCACATTACAGTTTTGGTAAGTTACATGATATTTGAAACTGACCTTGAATAAAAAAGAAAACAAAGAATATAGGACTATTAAATAAGTAGTTTATTTAAAAAAATATTGTCCATGAGTAATCGTTACTCCTATCTTTACATAATGCTTAGTGTCATCAGCCTTATTGAAGTTGTTGACTTAGCTGCAAATGAATTGCATTATTTATGATTATCTCATTAGCCATGTTGCATAAAAAGACAAATTTTAACTTTTCATTATATGTATATTCTATGTTCTACTTTATTAGTGTTTGGAGAGGTTTGCGGAAGCACCCCAAAACTATGATAAAATACAAAGGCATCCTGCACAATAAAACCGAACTAAAGGGTAGAATGATATAATAAACATTTAGCACTTATATATTCTAGAATAATTGTAAAAAAGTTCTTGCACTATCAGTCCTGTTTCACATCTGGTGGCAGGGGCGAGCTACAAAAGGGCCAAGCAGGTCCAGATAGACCCAAATGAGGATTTTATTTTATTATAGATTTAGTATATAGTTCCTGGGATGAATCAACTAGGGGAAACTTTAATATAAGCTGAACCGGCTTTGAAAATTTTGTTGCTCCACCTGACTTGTGAATTAAGTTTGTAGAGCCAACCAACCAATTTTCAAGGGCAATTAGTTATTTTTTCTAGAATACTTTTAGAAATGTACTTGCACTATCTATCTGGGCTCTTGTAGCCATGTAGAGCCAAGCGGGGTCAAGATGAGCCAACCAACCAAGTACCAAGGCTATTAGTCTGTTTATTCATAAGATTTTGGCCTGGCTGACTTATTTGCCAAGTTCGTGTTAGTTCATACACACAAGAAAAAGCTAAATCTTTACTTGCGGGATAATAAGAATTAGAAGGTTTCCTTTTTATGGAAAATGTTTGGCAAATATTTACATTTCTGTCCCTTAGTGATATTTACTTAATAGTGACTGCTTTATTTATGTGCACGAGTCTCGTATATTATATTTGTGCTAAAGAGCATTTTAGGTGTTTTGGTATTAATCAAACTTGTATACTGTGTCAAGTTAACACTGCATTATTTTCAATGCAAAAAGAGTATCATTTAATACTCTTTATTCGTTCGTTATCTAAGATGTAAGAATGAACTAGATTTAGATGAGTGACATGCACGTCACCCCTCTTCTAAGCATATCGTATTTATCTTATCATCTTCGTCCTTCATGACCGACAGATTGTAAAAAAGCCTTAGATCTATTCATTTTCGTTTTGCATCTCTTCACTATTGCAATCTGTACGCTACATTTTCAAAACTTCCATTGATCAGTAGGGTTAAAGTGCTTCTGAACAAACTGAATTTCTAAACTCCATTCTCTCTCTCTTTTTTGTTGTTTTTGTTGTTGTTGTTGTTGTTGTTGTTGTTGTTGTTGTGTGTGTGTGTGTTTTTTTTTTTTTTGATAGGAATAATTAGTTAAAGATGAATCGCCTGTATGGCAAAAATGGACGGGTCAATATGGGTTGTGCTGACCTGACACTTTTTGTCCACTTTTTAAGCATATATGGTTAAGGATATTGTTACAGCGCTATTTTGATTTTTGACATAAGTGTATAAATGGTGGTGTTCTGCTCATTTTGACTTTTGAGGATCGATTTTTTATGTTTAATAATACTAAGGGTACAAAATGTAATTCAGATATCATACCGGGAGCGGTTTTCTAAATACCATAGTCTTGACTCTTGACATTTTGTTTCAACTTTTATAATAAAATGTACTTATCCGTTTATTAAATGGTTCAATCATATAAACTCAAATATAACTTTTACCAGGGCTAATATTCCCAACTCCATAGCAACATAGTTTGGTAAGTCATACATCCTTCACTGAGGCTTGTACATGTATCTAGAAATCTAAATATCAAAACCGGATAACGAGCCATGCAAGTAGAAGGCTATATATAGATAGACATATCTATCACCTCAGGATATTTTTGAGGCTGAAATTCCTCAACAACACCAACATGCATCCATACAACTTCTTTTTATTTTTTTATGTTTCTAATTTAGAATATTGTTGAAACTTTTTAATTCAGCTTTGGTAGTATGCCAAATCAAAAAACGTATGCTCAAATACTATTTTGGATATGGAGCCAAAAAACCACGTTTTTCAATTCACAGCAAGTTATACCAAAGAAGATGGATATCCTAAACAAACGAATGATTGTATGGACCATATCTCCCCACACCCTTAGATATTTTGAGAGGTTACTGGAAGCATTTGTGGTTCTGTATAGACGTAAGGAATACACTCTTAGATATATGGATGGAAGATTGTCTAAAACATGAAAAGAAAGGCAAGGAAAGACATGAGTGTAAATATTGTTGTTACCTAGCTAACTGTTATGTAAATTTTAGTATCCATCATTGATATCATGCATATAAATAATTTTGTGAAACATGTAAATTTGAGGCCTCTTATTGGGAATTCAATGGTGAATACTGATTCCTTACAATGAGGAAAATGCACAAAGCCAAGTAGTTTAAAGTTAATCTAATTGACGGGTTATAGAAAAATATAATCTAGACCGACCAATTTGTCCATGTATAGGTCGGTGTTGCCACCGATATGCTTTTATTGCTTAAAGGATGCACTTTGAACCAGCCGAGAAACTTAAATAAGTACATAAATTTGAATATTGGAAGATGAGGTCATAACTTTTCCTAAATATTTGTCAATTTGTGATATGCATATATAGAGTAAAATTATATAAAGGAAGAAGTTGCCCAACCTCATTAGCTCTGAAGAAACACATTCTCATGTTTTAAAGCACAACCTTTACAAACATCCCATATAACAACACTTAGATGGTTAGTGTGGTCTATATTTTGAACCCAGGTATTTTACATTTCTTTGGTTACGGTGATACTCTTTAGTACCTGATATCTAATGTTTCAGCAATGTAAATATTGAAGTGACACCTCTAATAAGTAATGCAGATCTATGTTTTGAATGAGGATTATTTAGCTGAGACAATCACACTTGATCACACGTTGCGATTCAAATTTCAAAGGAACATTGAAATCAAGGGAAGCTTAGAGGTTGAACACAACTAAGCTACAAGATTAACAAGTCATGAAGCGGGAGCACGAAAGAGGAAACAATTGGAAGCTTTTTGGGACATAAAGAATAACAGTCCCACCTTAACCTCTGATAAAGGGTAAGGATTGATGAGGACTATCAATGAAGAAAAGCATCAAAGAGTTTAGCATAAGCAAAATTCTAGAACATCTGCAATCTGTTTATGTGGAGGTGTGCGCCTCATGGAGCTTAGTAACAAGGGTTAATGACATGAAAATGTATCATACTTGTCACTTTTTGTTATTGTGTGTATTGATTTATTTTTTATTTTTTATTTATTTATTTTTTATTTTATTATTTTTTTTGTATTAAACATTCAAATTTCGATTATTATGTATTTTGTGACTATTCAGCCATGTAAAATGACCATTTTACCCGTCGAAATTTGAAAGTTCAATACACGCAAATAAGAAAGAAAAAAAAAGTTCAGTACACACAATAAAAAAAAAAAGGCAAGTATGATAGATTCTCAAGTAAGGGTAAGCATCGGGTCAAAACCGACCAGTACCGACCCGAAACAGATTAACTGGAAAACCAAAACCAAGTCCTGACCCAACTAGTCCTGACAGTCCCGAAAACTATTCGGTTGGGGTCAGTTCGGACGGTTTAGTCGGTATATTGGTTTGTTTTTTCGGTTTTTGTCTTGTCCCGATAGTCCCAAAAACCGGTTAGCTGAAAAACCAAAACCGAGTCTTGACCTGAGTAGCTCGGTTTCGGGACAGTTTAGCTCGGTTTCGGGACGGTTTTTTTGGGATTTCGGGATTCGGTCGGGATTGCTCACCCCTATTTTCAAGTTATTAACCCTGGTAACAAACATGCACGAAAGCTTGCACAATCTCCATCTGCTAGTGAAGATTGCAACTATCCCTCTATTCATCTACTCTACCTTTTTATATATCAACAATTCTTCAGGTATTGTCTGATAGAGGATCCTCGAGTTTACACCAGGCCAAGTGAATGGCTTGATGAAAATCAAAGCCTCAGAGCCTCATAGGAGCATTATAAAGAAAATCCTGGGAATAGTGGAGCTACTGGGGTAATTGGAGTTCATGCTCTGTAGGTTTATATTTTACCCGTGATGTCTTATGCTTCATTTTATTCGAACGTCTGTTGAACACCCTAGAGAGCAAGTACATTAGAAGAGAGTGGTACCCAACTGCGTTAACTACAATGCATGATCATTCTTATTTATATGTTCATTATGTGTTTCCTTAATATTTGTGTTCATGTAACATTTTGGTAAACCATTAGAACAACTGTTGCAACACGTTGTGACACAATTTGCAGATACTGTTGTCCATGAGAGAGTGAGAAAAAGAAGATAGGACGGTGATGCAAGCATTCACAAGGAATGCTGCATTATAGTGTATGGAACCTTTGAGATTAAGAGTGGCGTATACGAGGACCGTTACTGTTGAGAACCAAACATCCCAAGATCTCGATACAAAAACCTTAAATCATTTGATATCCATCAACACAAAACTTGTATCAAACTAATCAATATAAACCTAACCAAGTCTTTAGCAAGCGGCTTATAGTTCTGGATATGATGATTTTGCAAGAAAATGGTCATGTTTATCAAAGTGGGTTAACAAATAATTTTGTAAGGAAATTGTCAATTTGTCATGTTTATCAAAGTGGGCTAACAATATCCTAGGCGGGCCACTAAATTAGCCTGAAAACATATTGGCAGGATATCAAAATGTCTTTAGCAAGTATTGATATGCTACTATAAATAAAGTGTTAAGAAAGAATAGAAAAAACAACAAACACATAGAAGTGAGAAGCATATATTATTAGTTCCAAGACTAGAACATAGTTAAGGCTATGCATGATTAAGTAATGAATGACTGATGCGAATGAGGTGTAAATTTAGGGTGATCACGGTCCAAAAACCGGACCGGACTGGACCGAAGACCGAGTTAGGGAAAAACCATAGACCGAGACCGGACCGAATGTGGTCGGTCCGGTCGGTCCTTCGGTTGGTCCCGTCCAAATAGGCTAAATATCCGGTTTATAAACCAGTCCGGACCGGTCCGGACCGAAACCGAAATAGTGAAAAACCCCGGACTGAGACCGGACCGAGACCGGACCGTTGGTCCTTCGGTCGGTCCGGTCGGTTTTGTCAGTCGGTCCTGTCTAAACTGTCTGATTGCTCACCCTTAGGTGTAATTACTTCCGTTCTTTTGGCAGTACTATAATTTTGCTAATTCAGAAAGCAAAATAGCTGCGGTTGAAAAAAAAAAAAAAAAAAAAAAAAAAAAAAAGGCAAATAACTCATGATTGCTAAAAAAATCGACCTTGTTAAGTAGATAATGACACCATATATATTCAATAGGAATTAACAACTTATCATATTATTAACAATGTTAATTTAAAAAAAAAAAAAAAAAAAAAAAAAAAAAAAATCCGAACAGGTAAATATTATTAAGAAGAAAAACTTAAACAAGAAACTAGATAAATTACAAAAGAAGTCTAAGCCAAACTAATTACAAGATTTATCACCTCTAGACTTTAAAACCAAGAAAAAGAGACTAATTGAATATTATCAAAAATATCGCTTTGCCTCATGAATTGAGAGCTAAAGACAATAGTATTTCGGAATCGCCAAATAAACCAAAGAGAAGTAGCAATAATGATAACGAGATTTTCTGGAAGAAGTAGAGCTCCAATTATCAATCAACTCGATCAATTCCCTGTTGGAACTAAAAACCAGTAATGAAGCATCAGTTCATATGCGGATTTTACGCCATATATTTGTAGCCGTTGTACAAGAAAAAAGAGGTGATCCAATGACTCCCCACTCAAACTGCAAACTGGACAAATAATTGAAGGGATTTCTAACCCTTGAAGCGATAGATTTAACCGATGGGGAAACCAATCCAAGAGAAAATGCCAAATAGAAATATTTACCTTCCTAGGCAAATATTTATTCCATCTTGTAATGAAAGACATTGAAGGAAGCATAATACTGTCAATATGATTTCGAGTTAACCTGACAGAAAACTCCCTATCGTTGGATAAACTCCACTAATGCACATCCATACCTGAGCCTATTTTGACATTTGCGAGCTTAGAAAGTAGCATGTTCAATGCTTCAGAATGACGACCACCCAAGTTTGTCTCCACCAGTTCCACTCCCAATGGCCATTTGAAAACCGATCTCTAATAAAACAATTTGCGTTACAATCAAGGCCAAATAATCTTAGTAACAATTTGCCAATTGTAATGGAAACCGACTTGCTAACAGTTTCACATAGACTGGTCTTACATTCAAGTGTAAAATGCTTATAACTAACATCATTAAATGTCAGATGCTACGCCGACAACCTTAGCTGACATGCTATAGGTGTGAGCCGTCACCCTCCAGCTCACCATATCACTTACGAGACCATTGTGGGGGTCTTGGATCACGCGCAACTAAGCCAAAAAAGAAGGTGAAAGGTGACCCTCCCTTCACCACTCGAATATTGTGCAAAATGTGGGGCCTTATGATGTTTTTATTATAATTCATTTGATTTGTGAGTGTGCGTGAAATATTTTGTGAGGTATGTTTGTATAAAATCAGTATTTTAAATGAAAAGCGGGTGGAGTGGTAACCATTGTAGGTGAAGGTGAGGAGAGTGGTGATGTGTTGAATGGTGATATGACACTGAAGGTGACGAGTTACGCTAGGTTTATATGAATCCACTATACTTAATTTAGTTTGTCAAAAAATCTAAAACTATAGTTAAAAGACTAAAGAGTAAATTACATGGATGGTCCCTGTGGTATGTCAAAACTAACAACTTTCATCCCTCGACATTTGGAATTGCATTGGTAGTCCTAAATTTGGAAACAAATAACACACCCGGTCCATTTTTTAGCTGGTGTTATAATTTACACATTAGCCCTTTTGGGTTAAAGATCATTGCATCGTCCATCCTTAATAATAACGGCTGTTTATAATTTAAAGTTTTTCGACTTTAGGTACGTTTCTATAGGTTTTCTTACGTTTTTATCCGTTTTCATACATTTTCATCCGTCTTTATACATTTTCGTCCGTTTCAACTGTTTTTATATGTTTTCTTCCATTTTTTATATGTAGTTTTTATCATTTTTTACACATTTTCATACGTTTTATACATTTTCTTACGTTTCATATGTTTTTATCCATTCTCATCTGTTTTTATACTTTTTCATTTGTTTTTATACGTTTTGTTACGTTTTTATCTGTTTTTGTCCATTTTTATACGTTTTCATCCGTTGTTATACGTTTTCGTAAGTTATTATCCGTCTATTTTTATATATTTTCGTTAGTTTTTCATACATTTTTATCTGTTTTTATTCATTTTCGTCCATTTTTTGAGTTTTATCTGTGTTTATATGTTTTTATCCGTTTTATACATTTTAATATGTTTTTATACGTTTTCATCTGTTTTTCTTATGCTTTCATACTTTTTATCCGTTTTCGTTCGTTTTTATATGTTTTTATACGTTTTCTTACATTTTTAATCGTTTCCGTCTGTTTTTATACGTTTTCATTCATTTTCAAATGCTTTCATCTGTTTCCTCTGACGTTTTATACTTTTTCATCCGTTTTCATACGTTTTTCTTACTTTTCTCTTAAGAAAATGGACGAAAACATAAGAAAATTGGAAGATAACATATAAAAATGAATGAAAACATATAAAACGGACAGAAACAGATAAAAACGTAAGAAAGTATATAAAAACGGACGAAAACGTATAAAAACTTAAGAAAACAGATAAAAACGTATAAAAAACGAAAACATAAAAATTGGACAAAAACGTATGAAATTATAAGAACACGGGCGAAAAGGGTATAAAAACGGATAAAACCTATAAAAATGGATGAAAACGTATAAAAACAAATAAAAACGCAAGAAACGGACTAAAATGTATAGAAACAGATAAAAGCATATAAAAACAGATAAAAATGTATGATACGTATAAAAACTGATAAAAATGTATGAAAACGTAAGAAAAATGGACGAAAACGTATAAAAACGTAAGCAAAATGGATGAAACGTATAAAAACGGATGAAAACGGATAAAAACATAAGAAAACGTATAAAAACAGATGAAAACGTATAAAAACGGATGAAAACGTGTAAAAACGGACGAAAATGGATAAAAACGTATGAAAACGGATAACAACATATGAAAATTTAAGAAAACGGATGAAAACGTATAAAATGGACGAAAACGTATGAAAACGTATAAAAACAGATGAAAATGGACGAAAACGTATAAAAACGGACGAAACGGAGAAAAACGGAAGAGCACTCTTACTTTAGGTCATTTGACTTTTTTTTTTCTTTTTACAAATAGTCACTAACTCTGAAACCCTTAACACACAGTCTTTTGACCAAAATGACGTTAAATTTGACTGTTAAAGTTACTCATGTGCATTGTGCAAGTCATATGAGGGTAAAAACGTCTTTTACATAGGTATTTTGTACTCATCCGTCCTAAAATATAAGTCTATTTTTAATTTTTCAAAGTTTATGTTTTCCGACTTTGACCTTAATTAATTTCTTTCGTATTATATAATACTTGATAAAAAAAATATACAAATGAAAATGCATTTATAACACAAACCTATTTATATATTTTGTATCAAGCATTATATAACACAAACAAATAATTAAGGTCAGAGTTGAAATGAAAAGACTTTAAAAAAGTCAAAATAGACTTATATTTTGGGACGGGGAGAGTATGCCAAAAGTTCTTTATAGATCCAACTTTTACTATAGAACCCATCAACCAATCTTAGCCACTCATTTTTTTTATCAAAATAAAAAAAATAAACTTCCACCCTTTTTTTAAAACTTAAATATTTCGCAAACCGTAAATCGTCAAGCTACAAAAAAAATACCATTGTGACGGAAATTAAATTATCTTTCTATAGACATGCATTGTTATATACTTTTGACGAATTTTTTTTGATGAACTTTTCTTTTTCGTCCAGAAAAATCATATATGATTCGTAAGAATCATATATGATTCGATTTTAACAAATCATATATGATTCTTACGAATCATATATGATTCGTAAGAATCGAATCATATATGATTTTTTACGAATCATATATGATTTTTACGTATCATGTATTATTCTTTCTGGGCGGAAATTAAAAAAAAAAGTTCGTCGAAAGTATATAACAATGCATATCTATAGAAAGATCATTTAATTCTCGTCGCGATGGTATTTTTTTATAGCGTGAAGATTTACCGTTTGCAAGATATGTTGTTTTGAAAAAAAAGTGAAAAATATAAATGGGTGGCTATGATTGGTTGATAGGTTCTATGACATGTATGGGTTCTTCATAGATTTCAACTCGGGAGACTATATGCTTAGAGCTCTAGGTGCAGTCGAAGAAGGGACGCTCGCCGTCCGACGTGGAGTCGTCAACGGCGAGCCGTTCCTCTTCACCACACCAAGAGGGGCTCGCCGTTCTTCCCCATAGCCAAACTCCCCGTTGTGACGACGAGATGGAAACTCTGACAAGCTATCTGATTTCGTTTTTTTTTTTTTTTTTTTTTTTTTTTTTTTTTTTTTTTTGAACTTTGAATAGTGATATTGTAAAATCTATGTGTATATGTATGTTTTTATTTGTAAAATGTATATGTATATGTATGTTTTTATACGTATGTTTTTTTTTAATAATACAACTATATTAAACATAGGATTAAAATAACTTGAAACAACATACAATTATTTTACAAATACGATAACAACATTAAACTTAGAAATGGAAATTAAAAACCATAAACTACCATACGATAATAAAAACTATAATTCAATAAAATGAATCATCTGACACATATCCCTCCTGACTCGAGTAGGAGGCACTTGAGTCGTCCTCACTGGATGGGACAGGTGGAAGTCCCTGAGCCCAACGCCATTCGGCTCTTCTGTTCCTGCGATCTTGTTTTCCTTTGAGGTACGCCTCACGCTCCTTTTCCTGACGGGCTTGGTCAGCTTCATACTCCCGTAGCACTATCGTATCCAGCTCATACTGTTCTTCCTCAGTCAATTGACGAATGATGGGCTGGTTTTCAGGTTGATTGTTTGGTTGTTGGTTGTTTGGTGGTTGGTTGTTTGGCGGTTGGTTGTTTGGCGGTGGAAACATAACTTCTGGTGGAGTTGGAGGTGGTGGGTTGTCGTACTGAAACACCGGAAATATATCTTCCGGCAGTGTGTTTTGTTGGGAATTGTCTTCAGGTGATGCGTTGTGAGACATTTTGCTGGAAGAAGAAAGGAGAATTGTTTGATGATTGTGGGAATTGTGTGTTTATTCAGATTTTGGATATGTATTTATAGAATGATTTTTGGAAGTATACCGCTCTGTGGTTTGAATTCAAATTTTCAAATAATCCCGCTATATGGTTTGAATTCAAATTTTGAAAAAAATCCCGCTCTCTGGTTTGAATTCAAATTTTGAAAAAATCCCGCTCTCTGGTTTGAATTCAAATTTTGCAATTAGCCCGCTTTCAATTTGAATTCAAATTTTGAAATTATCCCTCTTTCAATTTGAATTAAAATTTTGAAATTATCCATCTTTCAATTTGAATTCAAATTTTAAAATTATCCCGCTTTCAAAAAACCCCTGTTAATACCATATTATACCATTCAGTTTTGGACACACTTCAATATTTACCATTCAGTTTTACAATGGCTAATCGTTGGTCAGTGGAATAAGAACGGTTGCTAGCAACTGTATGGCTTGAAGTTCACGATTCTGAAGAACTTGTGAATGAACGTTCTTTTTAGAATGCAGTTACACAAAGGTTCAACAATCAGACAGAAGGTCAGGACCGTAATAAAAATAGTATTACGGCTCAATGGAATAGAATGAACCTTGAATGTCGTAAGTATAATTCTATTTACAAAGAGTTGGAGCGTACAAGTGCAGACCCTAATCGTCTCAACAATGCAAACCGTATTTATCATGAACGATATGGGAAAGGGATTAAATATCAACATGTGTGGTTCGCTCTGAGAAACACGTTTGCATGGGACAGATTCGATGAGTAATGGTGTATTTCTTTTATGTATTTTATGTTAACTAATTATGTAGCATGTGTATTTCTTTTCTGTATTTTAAACGTTTGAATTCAAATTTTAAACGTTTAACCGCCAATTTATTTGAATTTGAATTCAACAAGTTTTAATATTACATGTTTATTGCACACGTTTTATTTGTTTTTTTTTTTTTTTTGAAATTTGAATATTATCCCGCTCAGGTTTTGAATCTTAAACGTTTATAGACTCCTATATAAACCATACATTATCATACAACTTTGCACGCACTTCACTTTCAAAAAAAATTCACAATGGCAACTCGTTGGTCTATTGATGAAGAATGCTGGCTAGCCGAGATGTGGCAAAACGTTCACGAATTCCATGCCAGCGAAGGACCTTTCTGGCAAGTTGTAACAGAAAAGTTCAATGAACAATCTGACGGTCCAGCTCGTAGCAAAAGCCAACTAATGGGTAAGTGGGCAAGAATGAACTCAGATTGCCAAAAGTTTCATGAAATTTTCTTGAATTTGCAGCCAACACGTGAGCCAGATAATTGTGTTGAAGATGCGTTGAATGTTTACAAAGAACGCAATGATGGGAGAGATTTCAAATATTTTCAAGTTTGGTTGATTTTGAAAAGCAACACCATCTGGAACCGATTTATCAATTAATCGCATTTGTATTACTCATCGATAATTATAAGGCTTTATAAATTATTGATGATGTTGCATATCGTATTTATCGGTTTATTTATTTTCGTGCCGTATCGTATGTTTTTTTTTCCACAAATCGTATGTTTTTTTTCCGTATTGTAACTTTTTTATTTAATGAAAAAAAATTAGTATGTTTTGTTATTTTTTAGTATTTGTGAAATTAATTTAATTTATTTAATGAAATAAATAAAAAAATAAATATGTAAGAGGTGTGGCCCTAATGGGGAAGTTGAGGTTTGTTGTTTGGTGAGGGGGGTTTGTTGTGGTTAGTTGAAGTTGAGGTGTTTGGTGATGTGGCATGGGCGGGGCCCGAATGAAGAGGCTAAGCCTCTTCACTTCACCTAGAGCTCTTAGGGGGGTGGCATCGTACTCGGCAATCACTCGGCATTAGTCGGCGTGAATCGGTATCTCCATTGCCTCTGTGTCGGCATGCAGAATTCGGCAAGGTGATCGGTGAACATCACCGAATCGGTAACCATGAGGGCATCAAAAATTCGAACGTTGGACCATTAATATTGTTCTTAGCTGGGTTGGTGATTCCATGGAAACTAAGCTTTGTTCTTAGCTGCTAGCAAATGTTTTGGTGTTATGTTTGTGATGTTGATGGCTATGAAGATTTTACAAGATATGGAAAGAGGAGAGGAAGATATGGATAGAGGAGAGGAGAGGAGAGTGAAGTTAATAAAATATGTTTGTGGTGTTGGTTGCTTGTATCTATAGCCCAATAAGCATTTCCTTACCGACAATTTTTTTTTTGGAACGGTTCTTTCGGAGAAATCCTTGACCAATGAAACCCGATGGGGGGAAAACCTTCAACTTAAGCCGCCCGAAGGCACGGCACTTAATTTGAAGTAAACCCTGCCTTCTCCAGATTCGAACCCTAGTGGGTTGAAACCTTCATTGAAGGACTTTGAAAGCCTAGTATCAACAAACCCTGTAGTCAAAGAGGACTTCCCGGATGGTCACCCATCCGGTACTACTCTCTCTGTGGCTCGCTTAACAAGTTAAGCACTCACCACTAGACCACATGGTAGTTGATTTACCGACAATTTAAATTCTTTTACATGCACACTTTTTTTTTTTTATTAATCTTTGGATTATTAATAAAATTTAATGTTTTTAATTAAATTGTTAAATATAATTATGAATTTAAAAAATAAATAATAAAAAAAGTTGATGCATGGTTATGCATCACATTGCCACTAAAAATAAATGGTTAGGCATGATGAGGCATGAAATGTGTTGGATTCATTCTATTAGCTAATTACAAATTAGTTTGAGGCATGCTTAGGCCCTTGGCAACACATGCGGGGAGGCACGGCACGGTAGCCCCACCGCACGGGAACACCGCCGCCGGTGCCTCCTTACCGCACGGGGGGGGGGGGGGGGGGATGATTTGCGGTGAAGCTTACCGAGTGGAAATAGTCGTTGCAAAATCAAAAAATGGAACGTTGAGGTGCATTGAAAAGTACCAACAGTTACTTTTTATTTTTTTGTGTATATATACATGTATAACAAAGACACAACATGAAAAAAAAAAAAAAAAAAAAAAAAAACAAACAAAAAAAAAAAAAAAAACAAACAAACAAACACCACCGATCCATTAAAAAAAAGCCGATTCCAAAAAAAAAAAAAAAAAAAAAAAACATCCGATCCAAAAAAAATATCCGATTCAACCGCAAGTATATGGTGCATAAAAAAATTGGTTCGACTTTTTTTCTAGATGAGCTGTTCGAGTGGTCTAACCATACTAGTCTCGAAATTTTTGCTGACGCGATTGACGAAGATGAAGAAGATACGGCACACATTTTGTTTGGAGGAATTGTCCAATAAAATTGAGGGGTCAATATAAAAGGGGTGACTATCAATACCCCACGATTATGATGGAGGCAGTGGCGTCTCAAGATTTGTGGATATGGTACGCGTTCTTTGGACCGCCGGGTTCAAACAACGATATAAACGTTGTGATGCAATCTCCGTTATTCCTCACCGAGCGTAATGGTACGGCACCTAAGTGCCCATTTGTTGTGAACGGCCATACGTACAAGCGTGGCTACTTTCTTTGTGATGGCATATATCCAACATGGTCTACGTTTGTTAAAGCGTTCAAATATCCAACCGACCCGAAGGAAAAAAAGTTCAAGAAATTACAAGAGTCGGCTCGAAAGGATGTTGAACGGGCATTTGGTGTTCTCAAGGGTAAATGGAGTATACTGAATCGACCCTTACGACCACACACGATATAAAGAATTAGAAAAATAGTTTATACGTGTGTCATATTGCATAACATGATTATACATAACGCCGGTAACGCAATCTCGCCAGTTCATATTCGGGATCCTCCGATTGAACCGGTGTTTGACGAAGAAGCTTTAGGCGAGATACGAGATGAGGATACACATTTTTGTGTCAGATTTGATCTTATGGAGCATGTTCATGCTCAACAATTACCATACCTCGAGGTGGACGATGAAGATTAGTTTTTTAGTATTATGTAATGGTATTTTATGTTTTTTAATAATATTATGTAATGTTTATTTTAATTTTAATGAATTTTAGTTTTTAATAAATTTTAATAAAATTTAAAAAAAAAAAAAAAAAAAAAAGTGAGTGAAGGGTGAGTGATGTGATGCCAACAAAAAATAAGTTTGTGAAGGAAAAAGTGAGAGGGTGATGTGGCATAAGAAAATTGGTTGTTTGTGAGTAAAGATATTTGGGGTGAGTTGTGTGTTGCTTAGGCATCATTGTCATCCCTTTAGATACAGTCTTTCTCAGCCGCAATCTTTTAAGAGTTATAAAAAAAAGCCTCGTTATCTACAACTTTTTATCAAAATCATAAAAAAACTCTCATTCATTTGATAAAATGAATGTATGAAAATCATAACTTCATCATCATCATATCAATCATACACAACCGTACACTACCATCATCAAAACCACCCCGACACCATCAACCGTACACACCGGCATAACCTTTCAGATCTGGGTTTACTCAAAATGCCTAATTAAAACCACCACCATCTTCTTCGTCATCTACCCCAAAACCTGCATTTTCCGGCGAGTCAGTGGCCGCCACTCAACCAACAATACATCCTCAAATAATCAAATGGAATTATAACAGAAGTCATTTCATCATTGATTCATCATAATCCATCAAAACCTCAAATCAATACCATCCACTGTTGTTTCTTGTTGTTGCATCTGGACTTTCGTTGCTCATCTGAAGTACGCAAAAGATCAGGTTTCAAAAGGAAGCCACTCGATTAAACTTTCTGCACTTGAAAGGTCTAATCGTTATTCTGGTTGTACTTGTCTCTTGGTTGCGATGCTTTTTAAAAGTAATATATGTTCAGATTTGTAAGTACTCATATCTATACTAGTATTCTATAATTAGAAAGGCTGACTTTTACTTGCTAATTATGGAAGGATTTCAAAATTAATTGGTTAGTAAGGAGGTTGGTAGGAAGTTGGTTAAGAACAGTTTGATTGTTCAAACTAAAATTATTTGGCTTAACCATCTTTACCATCAATATAGTCACAAAATATAGTTACATGTACCCGCCGCCGCATTGCGCGGGTACCGTTCTAGTTACTTTTAAAAAGATTCATCAACATTGATTGAGAGAGAGAGATTGCAAACATAGACTGCTCAATACTTACCAATGTGCCATCAGACTCGCAATGTAAGTACTCTTTACATACGTTTTCTATAATCATGTTCTATACCATAATGTCCTAAACTTTGATGTGACGTTTGGATGTGCAATCTCAAAGTGATTAATGTGTGACATTTAAGATATTATGATCAAATCATCATGTCTCTAGGTTTGATCTTTTTCCACACTTCCATAGAAGATAACTCACACAATTCGACTTTTGTTACAATTATAGTATGAAGACAACACAAGTAATGCGGCTCATGAAGATGATTCCAGTGTAATGTATACTTGCGTTTAGTCTAATTCAATACTATTTGATGACCAAAAAGTGACCCGTTTGACCTTAAAAGTCAAATGTGGATTTTTGGATGAGAGAATGTATAAAATATATCTTTGTTGATTGGTTAATGTGTTTGTGATGGATAGGGTTCGTCTTCAACGTGTCCTGGAAACAAGAAAGGCAGTGCTTCAAAGAGAGCAAGCCATGGTCTATGCTCGGGCTTTAGTTGCTAGTGATGCACCTGAGACGCATGCATGAATTTCATGGAATTATGCAATACAAAGAGTAATGATACGGCCTGGATGGATGAGCTAGCAGCAATGCAGGCATACTCTCGTTCCCTGTACGATTATATGGAAAGATCTGGTGGAATTAATGGTGGCTTGAATAGATGAAGATGCCATGTACGATTTTTGTAATAAATGAAGTATTGTGCATGAGAGAGAGATTTATGGAAAAGGAATATGGGTGTTTGATTGAGGTGGTCAGAATTTCATGGAGGTGGCCGGAGAAAAATGATGGCTGAAAATAAAGATGGCGGGATTTGGGTGTTTGTGGGTGAAGATGAAAAAGGGTAGTGGTAGGATCCACTTGAGCTTAGCAAAGATGAAAAAGATGATAAGGAAGAAAGAGTGACTAAAATGACATTTTTACCCTAGTGTGCAAGTCACATGAGGGGTGTTTAACGGTCAAAACTAACGTCGTTTGGTCAAAGGACTGTAAGTGTTAAGGGTTTCCGAGTTAGGGACTATCTGTGCAAAAAAAAGTCAAAGGACCAAGAGTAAGAGTCAACGCAAACCACAGGGACCATCTTTGTAATTTACTCATAAATAAAAGAAGAGTGCGATGGTAATTGATTAGTCCAATTTATTCACCGATCGGCGTTTATACCGCTGTTGACGGAATCGTTATGACGAAGAGACAATCCTATGGTCATAATACGTCGGTAAGATTTTTGTTATACAAAAATATATTTATTACTTCGAAAACCGTTTAAAATAGATCAAAGTTGAATATTGAGTAGTCTTAATTAGGTTAATTAATTGTCATATTTGTGACATAATTCATTGCAATTAGATGCTTTTTTTTTTTTTTTTTTGTCAATATTGATAACTAAAGCCAATTTTAGTCATGAAATATGATTTTGGTGTGTTAATTTCAACCTTTGAATGTGGGAAGACCGAAATCAAAGAGTTGGCTCTTACGCCTATTGTTATGAATACTAATACTCTCCGTCCCAAAAAAAAAAAAAAAAAAAAAAAAAAAAAAAGGTGGGCTTTTACGGCTATTGTTATCTTAGAGTTTACTTTCAAATTGCACTAAGGTTTAAGAAAAGTGGGGACCATAAGTGGGCTCTTAAGGCTTGCATACAGTTTAGAAAAGTGGGGACCATTACACTATATGCACCAACATTTTGATTTGTTGAAATAGGAAAGTGGACACTTGTTTTGGAACAAACCAAAATAGATAGACGAACATTTATATTTGAACGGAGGGAGTAATGGAGTATGCGCTATGATAGATATGAAAAGAATTGCATCCTGTAGGTCATAGTAAACTACTAAGTACTTACACATACAGATTAGAAACAATATATTGTTATGTTTAGGGATGACTTGTTGATTTGATTGGATTATATGTCATTATGTCCTCTGTTTAGGAAATAGATAGAAGATATGGTGTATAGGATTTGTTCCGTTTCCGTCAGAATCAGATTGTACTTCTGTCTTCCTTCATCTGACATCTTGGATTCGTTCTTCTTATGTGGGGTAGTAGTGGAGGTTGGACCGGTAAAAGGGTCAGGCTAGTTCTGGTGGCTATTCAACAAACTTATTTGTGCCAAAAAGGTTGTACTTGGAACTTTCTGCTGGTCCAACTATTTCGAAACAGTTGTGGGCTCATAGGGATATTTAAATGCCAAATGGTTCTTATCCAGAACTAATTAAATGAGCCAATATTAAAAATGGATACATTAGGACCTAATACAGTCTATAAAAGCATATTTATTGATGATTAACTTATTGACTCTGTGGAAGTGATGGCTTTCCTAAGGTGAAGAATATGTAATAGTTGTACACACGAGGAAAGAAAGTTGTACACGCAAGGAAAGTATTAGAACGGAATGCAGGATATTCTGTCAATAAAACATTAAGTTGATTACTGTAGTTCATTTAATCTAAATAATTGAAAACTCTAACCTAATGATTTAAAAAGGATATATGATGTCTTCTACCATTGCTTTGATTTCATTAACTTATACACATATTGAGTGGTGCTCTAATAACCACTTTTACGATGACTTCTTTTCATGCTTGTCTGGTACTTCACATACCATCTTTCAGTGAATTCTCAACGTGTCTATGTACTTAACATCCGATACAGAGTTACGGGCAATGCAATCAAGAAATTCAGCAAAACTCCCTTCTTTGTAGGCGACAGGGTGTTGCTCATCAACTAGCTCTGGTGCCGGCCCTATCTTTTTCTCTATGGCAAGACTATGAAGACTTGCAATTGACAGACGCATCTTCTGCACGTTGAGAATTGCTCTATGTGGGGTACTCTTGTACCTCCCGTTGCTCATTACTTCAAATTGATCCCCCAACTGAACTATTAGGGCACCTTCGATAAATGGAACTGAGTGCCATTTTTTGTCGTGGTCCATGATTTCAAGTCCTTGGTGGCTTTGATTTAGGATGGTCAGGGTACCATAATCCGTGTGTGGTGGCATCCCTAGTGCAAGATCTGGTTCAGGGCAATACGGGTAACAGTTCACAGCCAATACTTGAGAACCTTCTTCAATGTCTTCATGTAAGTAGTTGGCATTCAGGCCTAAGCTTTCAAGAACCACTTCCATTAACTGATTTTGTAATTTATGCACTGCTTCTGCATAGCTTCCCATCTTCTCTCTGTTTGAAAAATAAGTAATCCAAGGTTAAAGTGTTAAACTACAACCATTACCCAATATCTTATCTTCTGTTAACCTTGTGTTTCCAAGCTTGGAGAGAAGAAAAGAAACAGAAGTAAATTTTTTTGCATGTGCCGGAGTTAGGGGAAAGGAAAGCAAAATGTTTATGTTACATGTTTTTTCTTAAGGTGCTACCCCAAGTGCGTAAAGCATTTTAATTTGAGTTGGGGGGTAGTTTGGTCGCTGATAAGGAGTTATGGACTATCCTTCCTTTCTCTCAAAATATTCAACATTCAGGAGGAAAAGTTTTTAGTTTCTAACCGCTTCCTTCCCTTTGTTTCCAACAAGGAACTTGGTAACAAAGCATAAATATTGCCACATGCATTGTGAAGTAACATTTCCTGACTTTGTCTTCTAAATTTTAAAATGTAGCCTTGTTTCATGGACCCATGCAAGCTCCTTCTGAATATATTGACTTGTATGTAAAAAGAATTATAGTAATTGATAAGTTTGATTACCTGTAACTTGGAGGATTCGATGGCCATAAATGTATCCATTCTGATATCGGATAAGCATAAAGCTTGAGGAAGTCTCTCCAGTAGAACACTTTATCCTTCCCATGATTCATACTAGTGCCATATCTCACTGGCTTGTGAACATCAGCTGAAGCAAAACACATCTTCACTTCACTTGGCAAGTTAAAGAACTCTTCAGCAGAGTCTAGTGCATCTTTCATGACTGAAGCAGGAATCCCATGATTTATTACCTTCAAAATACACATGTTTATTTTATCTGAACAAAATAAAATCTTAAACATAAATGCATGCATGCACTATATTTAAGTCAAAAAACGTTATTTTTGCAATATATATTTTATTAAAAATAATATGTAAATTCAGCTCGCCATGTATCATTGGCTGAAATGGTTTTCGCTACCTTTTTTGGTATCGTGAAAAGTGAAAATTTGACGCATATTAAGGACGGACCTAAGGGGTTTCCGAGGGTTTACGGCAACCCGATGGAAGTTTGTCGCGTAGTGTAAATTTTTTTAAAAGTTTCCGAGTTTACCAAAATGAACCTGGTCTCAAAATTTTGTGTCACATAAATATTACTTAATCCACTAATATGTCAAACAAAAACAAAAGTTTATTTACCATCAAATCCCAATATCCCAATAAATTTAGTGAGATGTATCCTCATGATTTTACTAATTTTACTATATAGAGAGGTTAAGTCTTCATGGTGATCTTAGTGTTTACTAATCAGATTATGAGTAACGATAACGATTTTGCTGATTTGTCTAGTATTTCTAAAGTTGCTAGTTTGATGATAGAGAAGAATAAACACACCTCTTATCCTCTTATCCTTTGGTTTATCACTTGTTGAAGTTGGCTTTGATTTTGCCCGTTGCAACTACTAGAGTTAGAAAGATGCTTTTCTAAAATGAAGCTTGTGAAGAAATATTTGCGTAATAGGATGGGTAAAGAATATTTTAATGGTGCGTTAATTTGTGCTATAGAGAAAGAAGAACTTTTAAATGTTATTAATGAGGTTGTACGTAAACGATTTTTCAGAATGAAAGATCGTAGGGGACCTAATTAGGAGGTATGTTCTTAATTTCTTTACTTGTTTTAATGAAATTGTACGTTTTAGTTCATTTTTTTCCTTTATACTTGTCCAAAAAAATTTGTGCATCTAATGACTTAGTGTTCTGGGTCCGCCCGTGACGCATATAGTGCCTGGAAAATGCATGTAAACAAAGCCAATAAGTCACCTTATATATGCATGTACGTATTTTCTTGTTTTATGCCCGTTTTTTGCATAAATAGATACCTGAAAAAAGCCAAGTTGCTTGCAGGCAGCACGTACTTCATCAATTACTTGGGATCTATGTGCCGGGTGGTTGATCATGGAAAGGTCAATGATTGGTAGGCTGGTAGGAATGTGATCAGTGAGGCTCATGTTTGGTCGTTGTAAAGGAGGAAGAACGTACTGTTCGGGTATATTTTTTGGACATTCTAGTGTAAGTGCCATGACACTCTTAAATGAACTATCTGGTTCCATTTTCTCTGTTTGTTTCTCAGGCTGAGAGTTAACTTCGAATATTTGGACAAATAAACCTTTATTTTCATTGAAGATGCAATCTCCAATACATGTGGGGTCCAGTGGTTTATATTTAGCCTATTTAAATAAATACCGCTCTTTTAGCGATACTGTGTTCTCACATTGAATCAATGTTTTACATGTGATTTTTTGATTGACCTGGTCGAGTTATTGGTTCATTAGGTTAACGGTTCAATTGCCGGGTCTAACAAATTCTATACATATGTAATTATGTATAGTTTTCATAACATATTTAAAAGGTATTTGTCCAATTTTTGAGAAAAGTAAAATTGTCATCTCATGTTTGTTGGTTCAATTAAATGTAAATCAAAATTGGACAAATACCTTTCAAATATCTTATCTTACTATCTTATAAGCATTAAACCCTTTTGGGATAATTAATGCCTTAAAATTCAGTAATACAACTATAAGCTAAATGTACAACTAATTTAAACACACTTTCATAACATTAAATACCTTAAAAACTTAATTATTAACAATATAAGTATTCATGCAATGTTTACAATTCATTGATGCATAATTATTATACATTGTTAAAATATTTATTTAATGATAAATACAAGTATTAAAATATATAGTATAAGTCATCTAAGCTGCAAATTAATGATATTTTTAAAACCCCATTTCAATATATATATATATATATATATATATATATATATATATATATATATATATATATATATATATATATATAAAAGAACACATTGTGCAAACCAAACAAACTACTAAACACAAAAATAAACAAATAAAATAATATAAACTAAGCAAAGTTTCACCAAACTTTTGTCATTGCTTATAATCCCTAAACGAACAAACTAAACAGTAAAGTTATTGCCAAAAAACGTACAAATGTGATAAATTATGCAAATTAATGATACCTTTTAAACCCCATTTCAATTAAAAGAACATATTGTGCAAACCAAACAAACTATTAAACATAAAAACAAACAAATAAAATAATACAAGCTAAGCAAAGTTTCACCAAACATTTGCCATTACTTATTCCCTAAACGAACAAACTAATTAGTGAAGCTATTGCCAAAAAATATACAAATGAAATAAATTATTGCCGAAAAAATTAAATAACACGGTACCCGCAGCCGCGTCACGCAGGTACCCTGCTAGTGTTATCAAAAGTATACATAAATATCTATACTTTTCATAAAATATTTGAAAGGTATTTGTCCAATTTTGATTTACATTTAATTGAACCGATAAACATAAGATGACGTTATTGGGTTTTATTCTTGATTTCTCATATCTACAATACTAAAACAAATCAATTTATGTTTTAGTTTACACTAGATTTATAATTCTAGTTATGAAATTTTTAGAATTCTATCCCTTTTTAAATTAAACAAATATAATATCGACATTAGTTTATAATTATAATTTGTTGTTTCATCAATACTTAACTACACCAGTCACCACCACTTTAAATTATCAATTTAATTATAAATTTTCCAAATCATAATATGTTTGTTCATACAAATATAGAACTTAATCTAACACAAATTTTGAGTTCAGCGAAATAAAATGACAAAAGAATTTTGTTAGTTTTAGAGGAAAGAAAATGTTTTTGTTGTTGAAGTAAAAAAAAAATAAACAAAGGTCATAACTTGGCCGGGTTTATCAAGCCGGGTCGACCTAGGTCAATGGAAAACCGCTGGTTCAATCCGGTTCTCAAATAAGCAAAAACCCGGTCACATCCAGCCCGGTCTCCTAACCGGTTCCCAATTCAACCGGCCAGGTCGACCCCGGTTTTAAAATATTGCATTGAATGGTAATATTTTATGGAGTATCTATTTGCTCACGATACAAAAACATTCCTTAAGAGCATCAGATGCAGTGACTCAAGCCAAACTACAACCTCAACGCTACTTCAGTTTTTTTTTTCCATTTTCACTTCCCTTTCATTCACGCACTTAAAAACACCCTCCCCAGTAACTCAGGCCAAAACCATACTTTTGAGACTCATCATTTTATTTTATTTTTTATTTTTTTAAACCACCTAATTTTTTATTCATTTAAATTAAAATACAAAAATAATATGAAAAAATTAAAATACGTCAAATTATCAATAAACCAATTTGTTGTTATTGTTGCCAAAGATATTCCATAATATGTCGTTGAGGAGTTTCGTGTGCATATTTATCACATAATTCTTTGGTTTTTCTTCGTAATACTTCACATCTCTCGATCCAAGTACGTTGTATATTTTGTTGAGGACTAATATACAATTCGTTGAATTCACTTATCACAAACTTATGATCTTTCAAAAGCATGTTATGCAATATGATCCAAGTGTACATGATTCTTCGTAACTTGTTGATAGTCAAAGAACGCGCCGGTTGTTGTATAATTCCCCAACGCCCTTGGATATCGACGTCTAAAATACTGCTCATACGATATCGACATCTAAAATAAGGCTCCGAATATTGTGGATTATCACCAAAATAGTCGGCCATCAAACGTTCTTCTACAAGTTAATAGTCACGGTATATCGAATTACGCGAATGTGAACTTTGAGCTTTTTGTGTTTACAATGATAAGTATACTCATAAGCTTTCATCAAAAGAACAAGTCACCTTTGTCATTGGATTATATACAACATCATCCGGATTCATATTTTAGTTTATATGAAAATGAAAGTGATAGATTTTTGTTTGTGAGTAAAAATGGTTGTGTAAAAGGGGTTTATATAGAGTGAAAATGATTGTTTAAAAATATAGTGTATAAACTTAAACAAATACTCCTTCCGTCCTAAAATTATTGTCTCTTATGGACGTTTTTTGGTCTTTCTTTCTCAATTTTGATTATAAATATTTTTGTTTGTGTTATACAATTTTTGATAAAAATTATACCAAATGAAAATATATTTAAAACTCAATTCGTTCATATATTTTGTATCAAGTATTATGTAATATAAACAAAAATAGTTAAGGTCAAAGTTGAAAGGTAAAGACCGAAAAAATCAATAGGTGACAATAATTTTGAGACGGAGGTAGTGTATATATATATATATATATATATATATCCGTTGGTAGCCCCAACGGCCAAAACTTTAAATTTTTTCTTCATTTGGCGTGTGGTTTGGCCAGGGTACAAGCTCATTTAATTACGGAAAATTCGAAAATCTTCATGGTGTTGTTTTACAAAGTTTATATGTAAACATATTGGATTTAAGATAAGTTTCCCGCTTTTCTTCTTCTTTCATTACTAGTTTTAAGTCCCATGCACGCATGGAGTTTACACATAAATCAAATTTATTGTTGACACAAATAATGTCTAAAAACGTTATTCTCATATTTCGATATCTCTATGTTTTGATGATAACAAAATGTGAAAACATCTTACGTCAAAATTAACATAAACAAGTTTTTAGTCGATATATCCGATTTCTACGATAATCACTCTAGGTATGAATAAAAACAAATTTACAACTTGACAAATGATCAAAGAAGTAACTTTGTGTTTTGAACTTCACACTTTTAACTTGACAAAAATTTCTTTTCAAAAATACATTTTTACAAATTATTTTTGAAATATAAAGAAATGTTTTACTTGGGAAATTCATTTCAAAAATCCCCAACAGCTATATTTTACCCAAACCAGCTCCAAACTCCTCAAATAGAATTTCACCACTAAAGACAAAATATGAAGCGTCTTTGTCTGGCACGGTACTACGGTACCACTAAATTTAGTGGTACCGTGTGACAATTAGTGGTGCCGTCCTCTTAAAATGGTCAAATTTCCAGATTCTATAAATACCACTTCATTTCTCAGATTTTTGCCATCTTTTCACACACTTAATTTTCTGTAGTTATATCCTCAATCACCTAAACTCTCTTTTGATCATTAGTTAGTTTTATTTTGTTTAAAGAGTGATTCTTTCATCCAACCAAGAATCATCTACATACCTCTACTAGTCAAGAGAAGAACACAAAGTATCAAAAAGATACAAAGTGTTGGTGTCATAGAGTAGTGCACTTGCATTACTAGTTGCCTACTTGATGTATCTTGATATACATCAAGTGTTTTAGTATTTCTTAGTTATTGTGTTGATCATTGTGATCTTGAGCTGAGGATCTCTTAAGTGTTGAGTGATTAAGTATTGATCAAGTAGATCAAGAGTAGATTGTGAGGATTGTGTGGATCTTGTGAGGATCATGTATATTGTGTGAGGATCGTGTGATAAGTAAGGATCGTGTAGATCGTGTAAGAAGCTAGGATCAAGTGAATCTTGGTAGATTGGTACTAGCTAAGATTAGTACTCGACATCTAGCTTAGTGTCGGAAAATAACGTAAGCGACGTTGAACGGTTTTCTCCGCCGGAAGGGAGCTTTGTTGACATAGTGCTTAGAACTCTCGAGTGTGGTACTCGGGGAGTGGAGTAGGGCGAAGAATAGCTTCGTGACTGAACCACTATAAATATCGTTGTCTCGATTTGATCTTTCCATCTCTTTTCTTTACATACTTATTGTTTGATTGTGTTAGCATAGTGTTGTGTTCTGTTGATTGATTTCATCCACATTTGAATCTAAGTTTTTCAGAAAGTAATTTTTATAACTAAAGAAACAAGTCGGTAAACTATTCAACCCACCTTCTAGTTTCCCACAATTCGTACCAGAGCCACGTCAGGCAAGTTTTTAAAGTAAAGTGTATTTTAAAACTTGAATCGATCAATGGATTTCGATAAATATCAAGAAGGGCAATCTATGCAAAGACCACCACTTTTTGAAACCGATTGTTTTATTTATTGAAAACAAGATTCGAAACGTATGTGAAATCAAAAGACATTGATCTTTGGCATGTTATTACCGATGGTGACTTTAAACCTATTGAAAAGGGTCAAATTATTCCTTATGATCAACAAAGTGATAATCTTAAAAGAAAGCTAGCAAAAAATGATGAGGCTAAAATGGTAATTTACAATACTTTGCCAAAAAAGGAATTTGAAAGAATTTTTATGTGCAATACGATAAAGAAAATTTGGAAAACTTTTAGTTAACCATCAAGGTAATAATCAAGTCAAAGAGAACAAGATTGATCTTCTTGTTCAACAATATGAACAATTTTCCATTTCGGGAGATGAAACCATAGATAGTGCTTTTGCTAGATTTAATACTATTATTACTAGTCTTAAAGCTCTTGATGAAGGTTATTCTAGCAAGAACTGCGTTAGGAATTTTCTTAGGGCTCTACATCCCAAATGGAGAGTAAAGGTCACCGCTATTGAAGAATCAAAGAACTTGGCAACATTATCACTTGATGAACTTATAGGAAACTTGAAAGTTCATGAAATGATAATCAAGAAAGACTCCAACATAGTCAAAGGCAAAAGTGAGAAAGTTAGGTTTCTTGCATTGAAAACCAAGAAAGAGTCTAGTGATGATGAAAATTCAGTTTCTGATAGTGAAGACGAAGAGTATTCTTTAGCGGTTAGAAACTTTAAGAAGTTCCTTAGAAGAAGATGTAGATTTGTGAGACAACCTCGTGATGATAAGAAATCTTTCTCAAAGAACCGAGAAGACAATAGTGGAAAGAGTGATAGGAAGTGTTTTAGATGTGGAGATCCCAATCTCCTTATTAGTGAATGTCCAAAACCACCAAGATCAAACAACCAAAGAGCTTTTGTAGGAGGTTCTTGGAGTGATAGTGGTGAAAAAGAAGAGGAGAATCCTAATGACAAAACACGTCTCATGGCTCAAGCTTCTAACGAGGTACATTCCGACTCTTGTTATTATAGTGATGATAATTCGTCAATAGATGATAATATGCTATATGATGAATATAATAAATTATGTGAGGTAAGTACTAAAATCATAACTAGGAACAAAACGCTAAAAGCAACACTACATGAACTAGAATTACGAGTCTTAGAACTAAGAGATCAACTTAAAAGAATTGAGAAAAATAAGCAAATAGATGTTGGATGTAAGTCATGTATAGATCTTTAAATAGAAAAGGAAAAACTTAAAGAAAACACCGTTAAAATCGTTAAGTTTGAAAAAGGAACACAAGCACTCAATTACATGCTTAAAAACATTAGGTATAGTGAACATGTTGGAGTGGGTCTTGGATTTGACCCAAATAAGGCATCTACTGGTGAAACTAAACAAGTAAAATTTGTAAAATATGAGGAAACTAGTTTAGGAAATGACGGCACCACTAAAGGTGGTAACGGCACCACTAAAATTAGTGGTGCCGTGGATCCGTCACATGTTAAAGTCAGAACAGGGTCAATCTTAAAAAATAACTTAAGTCCTAAGCCAAGTCACATAGTTGTTAATAATGTTGAAATACCTGTAGCTAGTAAAAGGGAAGTAAAAAGGTTTTATAAACCTGTGTCAACCTCTGTGGATGGATCTATAAAACATAATACTAGATCAAAGACTTCTCCACCGAGACAAACAAATGTTCCCATACCTTGGCCTAGAACTCCTCTACCACGAGGTAACTTTAGAAGACAAAGTTATCCAAGTAACTATCCCGTAACTTGGAACAACCGTTTACAACAAAGTTATCTACCATGGGAAATTTGTCCTTCATTCCAACATCCAAACCAAATGCATGAAATGCATGAGATGTTAAACACTAACAACTCTGGACCCATGAGATATTGGGGACCAAATGTTTGAGTCTTATCTTACTAAATAGTTATGCTTGAGAATCAACTTGAAATCCGACAAAGGATCTATTCAATGGAAGCACAAAGGGTGATGGATAATTCAAGATTAATCTCATATCTCTAAGCATATTAACGAGGATAACATCATAGACCAAGGTAAGTTTTCTAAAAACCCCTCTATACGTGATTAGTTGTGCCTGTAGTCTTCTTTAGATCTTGGCTTGCTAGTATTAGTATTAAGGACATGAAAAGTGTACATTTAAATGGTTTCAATCAACAAGGAGACATATGTAGGACAATCTCCAGGATTTGTTGATTTCCAAAACCATATCATGTTCTAAACATGAGTACACCATGAGAATGGTTGATAACGCACTTTTCATGAAGAAATAAAATTCACATTACCTTTTTGTTCAAATATACGTGGATAACACTATATTAAACTTATCTCGTCTTGAAATGTACAATGATCGCCTTAAGATCATGCGTGACAAGATCGAGAAGAACATGAAGGGTGAATTACTATTATTTCTTTACTCCTTATAAATAGTAATTGCTAATTGTATTTCCGTATATGCTACTGTATATATATATATATATATATATATATATATATATATATATATATATATATATATATATATATATATATATATATATGTGGGTTCTTAAAAAAAACACACTTTGGTAGAAAAGTGTACAAATCACCCTTCCCATTCCCCCTCCTTTTTTCCCCAACTCTAGGGGCCTTATTGTAATTTATTGTGTTTTATAGGGTCTGATTCGTACATTTGAGCTAAATGCATTGACTGATTAACATAACATTTCTCTTGATACATGAAATACAATACTGAGCTTAATACTCAGATATGCTCAACGCCAATAACCATATATTGGATAGAAAATCAAATTTTTTTTCTTTCAATATGGGGTCTAGTAATGAACAAAACAATATTAATAGTATTAATACACTATTCAAACACTATACATATTTCATATTCAAAAGACGACTGATCTCGAGCCATGTTCTGCTTGAATTTACTTTTCTGCAGATCGGTGTATCTTTTTAGATGATTCACGATCTAGTTTGATTGTATTGCGTCAATAGCATATTCACTAGCTAGTTTGATTGTAGTGCTTCACTGGCAGCTATGAAAACAGAGAATTCTATGTAGTCAATGGTTATTTCATAAGGAAGGTTGATAACAATGATGGGTATACATGCATGGCCAAGTAGGTTCTGCAAGTGACCCTGCCAGGTTCGAGAATATGCAGCAGCTTCCTGATAGCGATGCCAGATAATAATTAGCAATCATTCATGTACCAAAAAAAATTAGCAGCGAAAAGAGCAAAATGATAAGGTGAACATTGCTTGCAATATCCCAATATAAATAACAAAAAACGGAACTTCCGCAATGTAAACAAGAAGAACAGATTTGGTATCAAGGACTATGTTCTTGGCAATTGATTATGTAAATATGAGTTCAAGCCTCGGATCTTAAAGAACAAAGATGATATACCTTAGCTTGACGACGCTCATATATTTCAAAGAAAATCTGTTTTGAGAGCTCCTCTAAAGCTTGCACCTAAGATTCCATGTCTTTGATATCTTCAATGACAAGAATTGAAAACTTGTGTAAATGACAAATTAAGAGCTTACTAACAGAACGCAAACCATATTATCAAGATGGGATTCATTCTAACCTTGTTCCTTTTGGTCATCTTGTACAGAACGCACAACTGCTTCAACACTAGCATTCCTGGATATGTAGGTGATTAGCAAAAGACTAACACTAACTTTCTGCTGGCATATAAATAGAGATACAATATCTAACACGATTATCACAGGTGAAAATGATTTTCACGAACAAAACACCATCAAGAAAAGTGTTTTTACCTACTTGTTGTAGAAACTTGTGAAAAAATATCAAACCCTGCAAGATCACTTTGACCGCCAAAAATAATAATAATTAGACAAAGTAATCCAGGTAAAAATTTGACGCGTTTCCTTTTAAACTAAACTTTTGATTTTAAACACCATTCATTTGTAATTTTGTTGAATTATCACCTCTACTTGCTACATTTGTACAAACTGATGCACTAAAATAATGAATATGCAATGAATTATTAAGTGTTGTTATGTGAAACCTGATGAATAGAACTGATTCAGAGTGGCTGAGTGCTATTTCTTCTTGGTAGTGGTACAAGACCAATGTCATCCAGGTGCTGATGCACAAAAATTAACGCCACTTGTCAGTGGGTCTGAACATAACTCATAAAACAGCTGCAAGAAAACACAACTTGTCTATATAAGTCCAGAACACCAGCACCTGCAAGAAAACACAACTAGGTTGTGATTTGAGGTTGTGTAATTTTTTTGTGTTTAGCTTCTATTATGCGAAAAGTGCAGGCCCTCACAAAATTAAAGGCATTGGGGCAGGTTTTGTACTAGGGAATTTGCATCAAGATGTGATTGATGAAGTAATTGAGGTCTGCTCCCGTTTCCCTCTTCTAACCACCCTCATTCATGTTACACGGGAATAGATCCTTAATTGGCACTTTCTTTTTGGTTTTGGGAACTTAATTCTTAAGAAAATTAAATTAAAGAAGAAAATAAGACAACATATATCTTGTGAATAACATGTGGTGGTTTAAATAACAAGTTTGGCATTTTAGGATTTACCATACACTGGCGATATGCTAAGACCAAGACACAACTGGCATTATTATGTGATGAGTTTTTTATGGTTTACTTGATCAATTAGTAGACTCAAGTTATAAATAATGGGATGCACTAAAGTACCTAAAACGGATGCTCTAAAGGTCCTCAAACAAATGCACTAAATTACCTCAAACAGATGCAATTAAATATCTACCTTCTCGATGCACTAATATCTACCTTTTCGATGCACTAATCATACTCATAGATGCCCTAATATCTACCTTTTTTATTCACCAACAATCAAATCTAAAAATGTACAGTAAGGGGGCAATGAAGTCGTTGTCTATCATGCAACTTAATTAGACAAATTATGAAGAATATCTGCATACTCATAGTGTTTTATTGAGTACAGATAATTCAATATTTTTAGGACAAAACTAAAACCAAGCTATATATTATTCAAAAGCTGAAAGTGAGACCTTGCATGTAATCATCTAGTAAATACATCTAAAACTGAAACCAAGAAACAAGACTAGTTAAAGTGACTAGCACACCTGTCCTCTAACTAGCTCATGGCCACTCCAGAATACATAAGTTTGAACGACATCAACCCCGCCTTCTTTACTCTTGGCAATTAGATCAGGCCACATTTGACATTAGGTAAAACCAATGAGTTGCACTATATAGGAGCATAGAAAAGTTGATGTCCCGACTAGACTAGTCTCTAGTATATAAAAGATACATGATGTCAAACCTGGCTGGACTAGTCTCTAGTATATCAGATTAGGCCACATCTGACATCAGTTAAGTACTTTAAGATCTTTTCTGTCAAAAGTCAAACTGTCT
The DNA here is from genome assembly GCA_030686995.1 of Artemisia argyi. Lineage (NCBI taxonomy): Eukaryota > Viridiplantae > Streptophyta > Magnoliopsida > Asterales > Asteraceae > Artemisia > Artemisia argyi. The sequence goes on from CM060677.1 coordinate 177,534,234, forward strand.
TTCGCGTTTTCTTATGCTTTATCAGTTTCACACAACCAATCATATGCTTACAAAATTCGCCTAAAAAGACATTAACCATAATCCCTAAAAGGAAAACGTTGCTATTTAATATAGGTAAACTCATGTTCCCTATTTTCTATACAAATAATAAGATTCACACACACTTCCAACGGTATTTCGTATTTTCCCACAAACCGTATATCCTTCTAAATACATTCCTACTCAAAGACACTAGTCAACAATATTTCTCAGCATATTAAATAGATGCATTAAATATTCTCACAGATGCCCTAATATGTCCATAGATGCATTATACATAAAAACAGATACCCAAGTATTTCCAATGATGCACTAAACATACTCATTGATGCCTTATTTCTGCCAATCACACTCACTTCACTAATACACTAATATGTTCAGCGAAGCACTACATACAACTATATGCCCAAGGTATGGCCAACGATGCACTAAAAATATAAACGGATGCACTAAACATATACACTAGTGCCTTAATATGTATAACGATACATTAATCATACTCACTGATGCCTCAATATGTCTTATGATTCAAAAATAATACAAATTATGATTTCTTTACACATTGATGCTGTGAAACGTTAAATAATTCAAAATATTCAAAATTATCATCTTTTTACACATTGATGCTCTAATCACAAAATGATATGATGTAACAAGTAATTTGATACCCTAATAATACAAACAGTTGCTGTAACAAATAACTACTTATTCACATAATTATATTAACAGATGCTGTAACATTTAATTTTGATGCACTAATCACACAAAGAGATGTTGTAACGTGTAATTTGATGCCCTAATCATACTAATAGATACCGTAAACAATAATCCTGATACTCTAATCCTTCAAATAGATTCCGTAAACATTCAAACACTTATTATTTAATAACTTTTACACACAAACACTAACTATTACATTCTACATTCTGATGCACTAAACTATCATAAATATAAAAAATTAACAGCTTACAGTTATCTAACTTTTCTTGTTCGATTAGAAGCCTCTTAGTAACTGTTCATGGACTTATCCGAGATGCTGAAAATGAAAAAAGATAATCATGTCATCTTTAAATCAACAAAAACGATTAATCAAATAGAAAAATTAGGGCACTTACAATTTGAAAACTTTTATTTCGCCATCTTTATGTTAATCAGCTAGAAAAATCAAAGCGTTTATGAGTAATTAGATCAGATTTTGATCGAAAAATGGATTTTTTTATTAGAATATCGATCGGTTTTTGATCGGGATTGAATGATCGGAGTGTACGTTTTTTGTTACCAGTAAAATGAGATGTATACTCTACTAACTCTAGTTCCGCCCTTTTTCATTTATTTTTTTTCATTTTTTTACCCTGAAGTATGAGACATTTGTAAAATCTACCCTATAACTTTTTTTTTTCTCACTTTTCTCTAGAACCCTACCCTACCCTACCCTATATATATATATATATATATATATATATATATATATATATATATATATATATATATATATATATATATATATATCGGGTAGGGATAGAACGAGAAGGGGCTTAAAATGAGAAGGGTAGGAAGAATTGTGGGAGTGACATGTGTCATCCCAATGCCACATCATATGACATGTGTCACCCCCCCCCCCCCCCCCCCCCCCGTGAAAATTTTTTTTTCCTGCCAAAATTTACTGCATCACACTTATGATTTTACTGCATCTCGGTTACTGCATCACGTTTCCTACCTCACTGTTACTGCATCACAATTATGATTTTACTGCATCACGGTTACTGCATCACACTTATGATTTTACTGCATCTCGGTTACTCATCACGTTTCCTACCTCACTGTTACTGCATCACAGTTATGATTTTACTGCATCACGGTTACTGCATCATAAATGTGATGCAGTAACTTTATAAATGTGATGCAGTATAAAAAGTTACTGCATCACAGTTATAAATGTGATGCAGTAACTTTATAACCGTGATGTAGTAATTTTGGCGGGAAAAAAATTATTTTGCCCAAAAAAAAAAAATTTTTTTTGCGGGAATTTTTTTTCGAGGGGGGGGGGGGTGGGGGTGACACATGTCATATGATGTGGCAAAGTGACACATGTCACTCCCACAATCTTTCCTACCCTTCTCATTTTAAGAAGGGATATTTCTATAAACACCCCATCCGTACAATGGCTTCACCCTAAATCCCCCACAAAATTTTGTTTTCTCCAAATACCCCAAAGGGAGAGGGTCGCTCAAAAATCTTGGGTGGATATCATAAAATAGTGACAAGTGTCCCTATGTGTGTCCCTACCATGTACTTACATAGTACTAGTTTATACAGGTACTTTCTTGGGCGACTAGACCCACATTTCTTGGGCGACTTATCTTTTTTATCTTTTTGTCAAAAAGTTAATAATAAAATTAATTCCATTTTTGGTCTTTTTATATTAAACTTTGTACATGTTAAAGAACATCCATAGATCTCCGTATAACACAAAACCAAAGAAAATAAACACTCTTGCAAAATCAAACTACACTACTGTTTTGGGTGTTGAAACCCAGTTCTATGTTTTCTACATTTTGAAACCTTTTTTTAAACAACATTATGAAACTTAAAGCTACAAAGCTTGAATATACCAAATTAGTGAAATCACCAATTGAAATTCATTTCTTGAACTCTTTAATGCTTAAAGAAGAACACAACCAAATTCACACGATGTAAAAAAAAAAAGTAAAAATAAAATCTAGTAACATACAAAAAAACAAAACACCAAAAGAAGAACACAACCAAAAACCAGACATACAAACAGAAACTTTAATCACTAATGAATATATAAAAGTTCCAATTTTTAGTCACATCCAAAAGAACAAAACCCCAAAAGTCAAGTTTCACTTTTAAAGTATAGATCACAACTACATTCCCTTTATATTTTTGCAAAAGTCAAGTTTCACTTTTAAAGTATTCGATCAGATCAAAGCTCCATTCACTTTATATTTTTGAAATGGGTTCTTTAATCAAACAAAAATACAACTTTATAGTATTTGATCAGATCATCAACAAACGCCCATAAACAACTTTATAGTATTCGATCAGATCATCAGCAAACCCTATCATTTGTTTCATGGCAACAACCACCGGCCGGATCTTGACCAGATCTGATCGAATCTACTGGTGTTGGTTTTGTGGTGGTTGTGATGAGGGTTTGGTGGTGGTGGCGATGGAGTTTTGGTGGTGTCGATGGTGGTGTTTGGATCTTGATAGGGTGTAGTGGGTTTGGATTTTTATAGGGTTTGCTGGTGGTGGCCATGGAGTTTTGGTGGTGTGGATGGTGGAGAGAAGGGAGAGGAGATTATAGAGTTTTGTTAGTGATTGTGTATATGTATTTGTGTTTATGAGAATTTGAAAAGTTGGACAAACAATGAAATACCAACTAAATCACAAGGACAAAAAATGTAGTTAATATTTTTTTGACAAAAAGACAAAAAAGACAAGTCGCCCAAGAAATGTGGGTCCAGTCGCCCAAGAAAGTACATGTATAAACTAGTATTATGTAAGTACATGGTAGGGACACACATAGGGACACTTGTCACTATTTTATGATATCCACCCAAGATTTTTGAGCGACCCTCTCCCCTTGGGGTATTTGGAGAAAACAAAATTTTGTGGGGGATTTAGGGTGAAGCCATTGTACGGATGGGGTGTTTATGGAAATATCCCTTTTAAGAACCCTTCTCATAATATCCCATCTCTCTCTCTCTCTCTCTCTCTCTCTCTCTCTCTCTCTCTCTCTCTCTCTCTCTCTCTCTCTCTCTCTCTCTCTCTATATATATATATATATATATATATATATATATATATATATATATATATATATATATATATATATATATATATATATATATATATATATAGTATCGCTATATAAGTAAAGCTTACCTATAACTATCTTTACATACAAATATTATCCGTGGAGATGAAGCTCACTGAAGATGTTGGAAGTGAGAATGCGGAAAATACCTAGTTATTAGGACATGATAGTTTACTCTATCACTCGGCAAGTAGGCCCGAAATCATGTGTAATGTCCACCTTTGGGTTCGTTTGTAAGAAGATTTCAAAACTTCTTATCCTGAAAAAGATTGAATGCGTCATCCGATGTATTCAAGGCATTATACATTTCGGAAGTGCACAATCCGAAGGAGATTAGTGTAAAGATCATAATTTAACACTAACTCTGATAGTGTGGGAGATTATGTGGATTGGTAATGTACAAGTTATGTTTGTACCTTCATAGGTTGTGTCTAAACTTCTTGATTCACCAAGAAACAAACAACTTGTTGACATAAATAATGCATGAAAACGTTATTTATATTTTTCGATATCTCTGTATTTTGACAATCACAAAATGTAAACTCATCAAACGTAAGATTACTACGTAAACAAGTATTAAGCTAGTTTATATCACTATATCTAACTTAATCACTTAAGGTATGAATAAACAAGTGTTTAATACATCTTATGATCAAAGGGGTATTTAATTAACTAATACAAAGTTTATTTAATTATATTATATATTTTTGAAAAACACTTTTGGTAATAAAGAAAAATGTTTTAATCATACTAAATATATGATTTCAAAATTTTAACCAAAATCAGTTAGTTTTTCACCAAATAAACTTTTCCCACTAAAAGGCAAGTTTTCTGGCCGTTACAGTTGGGCGGCCCCCTTAATTATAAGGGGCGGTCCCCTTAATTTTAAGGGGGTCGGCCTTGATTTAAGGGGGCCAGCCACGCTCCTCTGTCAGAACTTGTTGCCTATAAATACCACCTTAAATCTGAAATTTTTCTCACCTTTTGCACGAAATTATTAGATCTCAAACTCTCTAAACATCTTCTAAAACCCTTTGATCATTTGTATATTAATCCTTGTTTCAAGTGATTCAATCCCTTCTCATCCATCCTCATCCAAAGTGCAAAAGAAGAACACTCCTTCTGCAACTAAGTTCAAGAAGTATTGAAGAGTAGTTGTGCATTGTGTATATATATTTGTGAAGTTGTGTTGTGTATGTAATAAGTAGTTTAGAAGTAATAGAAGTTGTGTAGGAAGTAGAAGTTGATTAGTAGTGAAGTAGTGTAGTTGTGAAGAAGATGGGTGTGTAGTATATTGAAGTGAAGAAGATAGGTGTGTAGTAGATTGGTGTGAAGAAGAAAGGTGTGAAGAAGATAGATGTGAAGTAAATAGGTGTGAAGAAGTTGTGTAGAAATTGTGATCAAGTTGTGACGTAGTTGTGGTGTGTAAATTGGTGTATAAGGTTTTCTCCGCCATAAGGGAGTTTGTTGACATAGTGAAGAAAACTCTCGAGTAGGTGACTCGGGGAGTGGAGTAGGAACAAGGAAGGTGACCTTGTAGCTGAACCACTATAAATCCTTGTGTTGTGGTTTGATCTCTCCAACTCTTTTCATTACTTACTTATTTACCTATAATATATTAGCTTAGTTAGTTAGTTAATATATATAATTGCTCATATAGTGCAAGTATTGAGATCACATAAACTAGAATCAAAGTTTTTTAAAACAAACTTGTTTTTATAAATTTTAAAAGGACGTAAAACTATTCAACCCCCCCTTCTAGGTTTCCACACAACTTTTGCTATCTCCACGACTGAAGCCAAATACGTAAGCGCTGGAAAGGCATGTCAACAACCACTATGGATGAAGCAAGCTCTTATCGACTATGACATCCATCTAGACGACATACCGATTATGTGCGACAACAAAGGTGCCATCGACTTGAGCAAGAATCCCGTCCAACATTCTCGTACTAAACACATCGAAATTCACCACCACTTCCTTTGCGATAATGTCCAAAAAGGAAACATTTCTATTGAGAAAGTTCCCTCTCAAGACAATATCGCCGATATTCTAATGAAACCTCTCAAACACAAATCCTTTAACTATCTTCGTCTAGGTCTAGGAATGATCGAACACATCCCATAAACCCCCTCTTATGACTATTTGAATATTTTATTTGAAATATTAAGGTCATCCCTCGCATCTCTCTAATGATTATTGAAGTCATCCCGTATTGTCCAGTTTAGCTCGGTCTATCTCTCGTTAGAAGAATTTATTAGGTATAAATTCTTTCCTCGTGTCAAAGAGTCTCACTAAGTCAGCGAGACTTGTTCGTCAAAAATCAAAAAGGGACAAAAATTTGTTCCAGCAGACCACGGCACCACTAAAGTGGGCTCGGCACCATTAATTTTAGTGGTACTGCTGTACTGTAGGTCTGACATTGTCGTATACCAGTCTATTTTTCCTCATAATTCACATTTGAACTTTCCCAATTTCCTCCATTGCTGCCAAAAACGATCCTCACAACCCAAACCTCAATTAAAACATCTCAAAATCATATTGGAGGCACTTTTCTTCAAGAAAATCAATCACTACTAATCTCTTATCATCAATTGTAAGTTACTCTATTCTAATTTTTCTTTGATCTTGAGTCTAGGATTATTCTCACACAAAAATTTGAATTGGGGATCTCTTAATCAGTTATTTTAATTCTCTCAACATAGAATCCCATTTAAGAGATTAGATTAGCAAATTACACAAAAATCTTTCAAACTCAAAACCCAATTCCATAATTTCCAAAACCTCATAAATCTAGGATCATGAAATAATTATTTTTGAGCATTGTTGATTCAAATTCAAAACGTTTTCTCATGCATACATGATCTCATGAATATTAATAGAATTACATAGCTAATATGTATTATTCGAAATATTCAATTAAGCAAAAGCAAAATTAGGAGTGTTTGAGTAATCTTATTAAGTTAAGTTTAGAATCAAGATTATCGCACCTCCAAATAGTTTGCATATAGGCACACACTAGGCACATATCTTAATAATAATAATAAACATCTTTGATGATTAAAGACAACTTATCTTTTATAGGTTTCAACCATGTCTCATCTTTATGATTTTGATCACCTCACAACCGATACATACATTCCCGATATATCTCGTGAACCCAATACACCTGGAAGCCACATTCGTGCCAATGTGAATCTTGAAACCCGTTGGTTTCATGAAGGTCGAGTCATTGATCCTTCTCTAATTTATGATAGGGATATCAACATGTCATTTAGAGCTATAGGTTTTGATTGCTTACTACACATTAATGAGCCTATTTGTCCTCGTTTTGTGCTAAAGTTCTTTTGAGAAGTTGAACTCGTACGTAACGAGGATCAATCTTTGTCACTTTGGTTTTGGATTCGCAACTTTAAGTTTGTCCTTACTCTTGAGCAATTTGCTCAAATTCTTCGAATTTCCAATCATGGGCAATGTGCCTACACAGAAGATTGGTGTCTTGAGTCTCTCTTCAATTATACAGAAGAGAACAGTCCTTATTGTTCTTACATACCCTCTCCTAGTGAGCTCACCAAACTACTCCGTACTCATAAGTACGCTCCTTTCCTCGATCCCACAAAAATTTGATTGGCGGAAGTTCGCTATGAACTTCTTTCTCGTGCTATCATTTTAAAACAAAATGTTCCTAGTCTTAAGGGTGTCCGTGAGCAACTTTCGGCGTGTTGTGCTCACATGTTGTATTGTCTCCTCACTCAACAACCATACAACCTTGCCTACTTCTTCGCTAAGTGAATTGTCCATCTCAAAGGTAACAAGGATAAGTTGATACCTTATGAGATGTTCCTCATTCATCTTTACCACTATCTCATGAACTTTCAACCATACCTTCGTGGTCTTCATTACTCACTTTTCTCTCCTACCATGGAACTCCTAAATGAGTTTCACATCTCCTCCATTTTTACTTCCGCCGCCTCCATTGATTACGACATCTTTGATGATCCCACAGATGAGGGAGTGGTGTGAACTCAACTAGAGAATGTGATGGAACCAAATGAAGTTGAAATGATCCTTGAGAAGCATGGACTTGAGTAGTTATGAAGGGATTAGTAGCTTTATCTCATTTTAGGAATTAATAATATTTGACTTAACTTATTGCATGCTTGACTATCTCCCTAACTTGGAATATTTAATTCTTATATTATGATGGATGATAGATTATTTTGTCCATTTTGGTGCATGCTTAGTTCTACATAGATACATGTTTGACCCTCTTTGATTGCTAGATATAGAGTATTATTGGACTTATTTGGTAAATTAATCCTTAGTGATTTGAGGCACTATGATTTCCTACAAATAGTCCACCTAGGAAACTCCTTCTAGCTGCTAAAACATAGGTATCACAAAAATTTCGCTCTTCGCAGGACACGACACCACTAAACATGCCACGGTACCATTAAATTTAGTGGTACTGTATTCTATTTAGTGGTATCGTCCTATGCTAAGATGAAATTTACTGTTTCCTCTAGAATTCTGCATCCTTATCCTCCAAACCTGCAAAATTTTGCACACTCTCATGCACCTTAAGATTCCTCTAGACCCCCATAGGACATCCTTATCACCTTTAATTCAAATCACACTACTCTTGCTTATATAAGGCTTCACTCTTGCAAGCATTTCTTGCAACTCACCATCATCCTTACACCTTTCATTCACCATGGCTTCCACATAAGGGTCCACATCTCACATCTCCAAGAAACCTAGAATCACCATTAGGCCTTTATCCAAACCTCTCTTTGTTGTTCTCACCAAAAATGATGAAGTCACAACACTACCTTCCCAAAGAAATCCAAACTCACCACCTCCACCTAATGCTCCTTCCAAATCATCATCTACTAGGACATCTTCATCACCCTCCTCTTTCAAAACCATGCCATCATCCATGGACTACACACTCTCACCTATCACACCATTGGACTATGTTATGCCTACTCCATCACCAACATACTTACCACCACCTCCATCACCAATCATGGGCCCTGCTATTCAACTTAATCCGGTTGATATACATAGTGCTAATAGCCTATGTTGTCTTCACAACCGTAACCTCATTTCCTCTTTAGGAGATGAACTCTACTACATGTTCTCTTATGTGGAACAACTCTTGACACCACCACAACCACCAATCATGTCACCATCACCATCTCTTAGCCCATTCAACTAAACATGCTTATGTTTAGTTATCATGAATAACTCTTAGGACTTCATCTTGGACTATAAGCAAATCTTAGGACCTCTCAAGTCACTAAAGATTAATATGTGCTTCTTGTAGTTGTAGCTTTTGTTATGTCTTTAATGTACTCATACTTTATGTGTGGATTTTCTTTTAATGCATGGGCTTATTATCTTATCTTAGTTGTTCTTTCATGGTTGGATATTTGTCTTAGTTGCTACGTGTTAGATATGTTTCTCGTGTCATTTAACTTTGTTTTGTAGCAAGAACCATTGCTCGATTACTTGGTGTTCTCCAAACAATGGGGAGTATACATCAAGGGGGAGCCTTAGTAGAATTTTTGCATCGACAAAAAGGGGGAGAAGTGGGATATAAACTCATACTAAAAACTTGTCAAAACTAGTTTTTCACATAAAATGAGTTTATGTTTTGTCATCATCAAAAAGGGGGAGATTGTTGATGCAAATAATATCTAAAAACGTTATTCTCATCTTTTGATATCTCTATGTTTTGATAATAACAAAATGTGAAAATATCTTACGTCAAAATTAACGTAAACATGTTTTTAGTCGATATATCTGATTTCTACGATAATCACTCTAGGTATGAACATACAAATTTACAACTTGACAAATGATCAAAGAAGTGAGTTTGTGTTTTGAAATTCACACTTTTAGCTTGACAAAACTTTCTTTTCAAAAATAAATTTTTACAAATTATTTTTGAAATATAAAGAAATGTTTTACTTGGGAAATTCATTTCAAAAATCCCCAACATCTATATTTTACCCAAACCAGCTCCAAACTCCCCCAAATAAAATTTCATCACTAAAGACAAAATATGGAGCGTCTTTGTTTGGCACGGTACCACAAAATTTAGTTGTACCGTGTGACAATTAGTGGTGCCGTCCTCTTAAAACGGCCAGATTTCCAAATTCTATAAATACCAATTCATTTCCCAGATTTTGGCCATCTTTTCACACACTTAATTTTCTGTAGTCATATCCTTAATCACTAAAACTCTCCTTTGATCATTAGTTAGTTTTCTTTTGTTTAAAGAGTGATTCTTTCATCCAACTAAGAATCATCTACATATCTCTACTAGTCAAGAGAAGAACACAAAGTATCAAGAAGATACAAAGTGTTGGTGTCATAGAGTAGTGCATTTGCATTACTAGTTGTCTACTTGATTGTATCTTGATATACATCAAGTGTTTTAGTATTTCTTAGTTATTATGTTGATCATTGTGATCTTATTGAGATCTTGAGGATCTCTTGAGTGTTGAGTGATTAAGTATTGATCAAGTGGATCAAAAGTAGATTGTGAGGATTGTGTGGATCTTGTGAGGATCGTGTATATTGTGTGAGGATCGTGTTGATCGTGTGATAAGTAAGGATCATGTAGATCATGTAAGAAGCTAGGATCAAGTGGATCGTGGTAGATTGGTACTAGCTAAGATTAGTACTCGACATCTAGCTTAGTGCAAGAAAATAACGAAAGCGACGTTGTACGGTTTTCTCCGCCTGAAGGGAGCTTTGTTGACATAGTGATTAGAACTCTTGAGTGTGGTACTTGGGGAGTGGAGTAGGGCGAAGAGGAGCTTCGTGACCGAACCACTATGAATCTCGTTGTCTCGGTTTGATCTTTTCATCTCTTTTCTATACATACTTATTGTTTGATTGTGTTAGCATAGTGTTGTGTTCATATTGGTATTGATTGTTTTCATCCACATTTGAAACTAAGTTTTTCACAAAGTAATTTTTATAACTAAAGAAAACAGGTCGGTAAACTATTCAACCCCCTTCTAGTTTCCCACATTTATTTTAAAATACAGACTTATAAGAATTTTGCCATATTTAATTTTTTATACTTATGATATAAGCACAACTAATTTATGCACGGATCTTTACATAAAATTTTTTATTATGTATTCATATCGATTAATATTTTGTAAAGATTTTTATTGAATGCAATATTTAACTTTGTTTAATTGAAATAGGTATTGAGATTGATGTTATTTAAAATTAATTAATGATATCATGTTGTACACATATGCGAGTTTAATAATACGTAATAACTGTTAATGAAGTTAAAATATAAAGTGTTAAAAAAAATTCAAGATATCCTTGTATAAACTTTAAATAGAAATTACATGAGCCGTTGTTATGAGTACAATGATGCCTTTTTTTGTCCACGAGACAACAAATAACTGATACTGTTGATTACTGTCATTGGCCTATGAGGTCACACGCTAACACGAATAGGATCAAAGATCCGAACAACGACGACGACGACAAATAATTTAAAATAATTCAATGTCGTTTACAAAACACAAAATAAGCACCAACCACATGTCCAACCGCGAGCGGATTTGTTTACATCTCCATCCTTCTTCAGCAATGATCTGAGCAACTTTAGTCATGTCACCTGCATCACTTAACTTTCCGAACTTTTAAAGACGTTTTTTTTTTTTTTTTTTTTTTTTTTTTTTTTTTTTTTTATCACTAATATTTAAATATTACTAACAGTTATCATTTACGTGATAGGCTAGCCACAGTCCAAGGTTGAGGAGGCCAGGTCGACCGATTATTGGATCGGTCGTGTCAAATGTGGCAAAACATTCGTGATCGGTTGTCAGTCGTGGGAGAGGAGAAAAGGGTCGAAAAAACAACCGATTTTCACAAACACATATTGACAAAAATGTTACCGTTTGAATTTTATATATATATATATATATATATATATATATATATATATATATATATATATATATATATATATATATATTATTTACCACTTTACAACCTTATATATACCAACCTCAAACACACTTCTAAACATACAATTTCAAACAACATTTCTATCAATACATTCAAACACATTCTCTTAATTATGTCTTACAAGCAATTTTTTGGTTCTTCGTCTTTCAACGATGATGAAGAAGTTATTAGTGAGTTTACGGAGTTTGCTTGGAACGCGTACCAAGCATCACAACCAAAAGTTCGACGAACATACATACGTAGGGATCATGAGGGTGCTCATAATCGTTTAGTGGCGGAATACTTCTTCGAAAACCCGCGGTATGACGCAAGAACAATCAGTCGACGGTTCTGAATGAGCTGAGAACTATTCATACAAATTTTTCTAAGGGTAACCGATTATTCTCCTTATTTTCGACAAACTCTTGATGCTATGGGCGTACCTAGTATTAGCCCATTGGTCAAGTGTACTGCGGCAATTCATCAATTGTGATACGCGGCCGTTCCTGATTTTCTTGACGAGTATCTGCAAGTGGCTGCAACAACATCCCGTGAATGTCTCCGTAAGTTTTGCAAGGTTATCATGGAGTTATATGGTGCTAAGTTTTTGTGAAAGCCCACGTATTCTGACCTTGAAAGATCATAAGCTCATCACGAGCATGAGTTTTTGCGAAAGCCCACGTATTCTGACCTTGAAAGATTATATGCTCATCATAAGCATGGGTTTTCTAGGATGATGAGAAGCTGATAAGGATTTACTTGATATGATTTTAGGGGGTCATTTAAGCCCTAAATCGTAAATATATGATCAAATATTATCTTAAATCGCTTCTTTTGTCATTTTAGGTACTTGGGATGAGAATTCTGGAAAAAGTAGCATTTTGGACGTTTTTGGAGTTAAAAGTGAAGAAAACGACAAAATCAAGAAACTATGCTGGAAAGTACACGTGACGACGTCACGCCTTACAGGGTGACGCCGTCACTTGAAGATTCAAGTGATGGAATTTATTTGCAAACGACAGGCCAGAGAACTTTTGGAGGATTAACACGTGACAGCGTCACGTGTTATTTGGAGTAGGCCATCACGTATGATATTAACAAGAGGCGACCCAGTGATAATAAAGAGTGACGACGTCAAGAAGATTAATTGGGCATCAAGAAACCCTAATGATGGTGAGATGACGGCGTCACAACCCAAAGCGTGACGCCGTCACCTATGTATCTCTATATATACTTTTAGATTTTTATTTTCATTAAAAAAGAGGTGGAACTTGTGGAACTTTGGGGGAACTTTGTACTCCGAATTTTACAGCAACTTTGGGGTTTCAAACCTTATTCTCTTCCATGTTTAATTGAAAGATAAGTTCTCATTTAATAATTCAATATGTCTATGTGTAGTTTGATTAATCGTTTGTCTTTTCTTTTCATTAACATGCTAGCTTAGATATCTTATTGTTTGCTTAGATAAACCTAGTTGTTAATTATTGATTGTTGATTTGTTATTGATTGTTTGATTGATTCACTCACGTTAGGCTTAAGAGAACTGGCTAATCTCCTATACGGTAACATGCTTGAATGTCTTAAGAAATGTAATCGGATGTGTACATGGTTTTATTGATTGTATTTAATGCATGAGTATATATTGATGATTCTATGGTAGGACACTAAACGTGTCATCATATGATGAAATAGATACTCATAGAGTTGGGGAAGGACGTACACGCTCCCACGACCGGTATTAAGGAATACAATCCTTCAATCAAACAATTGTAACAAATCAATAAGAGATAACTAGGGAGTAGTGAAATCTAAGTAAACATATTTTTCTCTTATAAGTAATTCACCGCATTTACTTTTCTTGTTACTTTACTTTATTTTGTTTAATTAGTAATTTTTGGTTAGTTGACTAGCAACTAATTCCACCCACTCTTTCTATACCCGATATTTTACTGCTTTCATAAAATATAAAAATACAAAAAGAATCATCCCTCACCTTTAGACCTAGTTAACCTACATCTTAATCCTAACGACACTATTCTCCTAGAGAACGATCAATCCCCCGGACCTACCGTATACTAAACTACAATGGTCAGGTACACTGCCTGGAGGATTGCAAGCTTATCAAGATCCCTTGAGAAGTAAAACCTTTTGTGAGATTGCAAAACTTGAATCAGAAGCATTGATTGTGCAAGTTGGGAGTGGGAGAATTGCACAAATGGTTTGAGAGGTTAACATGCTAGAGATGATCATGGGCCACATCTATTCATTTTATTGGAAGCGGTCGCCTCCCAAGATTTATGGATTTGACATGCGTTCTTTGGTGTCTCCGGGATGAATAATGACGTAAACGTTTTACATCGTTCCCCTGTTTTCAATGATATCAAATCTGGGAGAGCACCAGACCTTGAATTCGAGGTTAACAATGTACCTTATAAAAGATGATATTACCTTACTAACGGGATATATCCATAATGGTCCGCTCTTATTGAGTCCATTTCAAATCCTCCCACGGGTGATGATAAAAGAATATTGTACAAGAGGAAGCACGAAGTAACAAGAAAAGATGTGGAACGAGCTTTTGGTGTGTTAAAGAAGAAGTGGAAAATGCTTAAAATTCCGGCTCGAGAGCTGTATAAACAGGATTTTCAAGATATTGTGTATCATATTACATAATATGATCATTCAACATAAGGGGCGGGCGATATCTACATAGTTCGAAGCTGAGGGCCACCGTGATCACGATCTCTTAAGATCGCATGAAGAATCGTTAGTAGTTACTCAGGAGCTCCAGGACTCATCAACACATCTACACTTAATTTGATCGAACACATTTGGAGAAATTATAGAAATCAAGTCAATTGAAAGAATGAAGATGAATGCGCAAGTGACGATGACGATGAAGCATTTTTGTAATGTTTTTAATGTTATTTGAATAATTTACGTAATGTTTTTAATGTTTATTTAAATAATTTATGTAGTGTTTGATTTTAATGAATTTTAAATTTGTTATTTAAACTATTTGAATTAAAAAATAAAATAACTTGGTTACTTATTTTGACAACTTGATCATCGTTAGATTATTAGAGAGAAAAAGTTGATGTGACAAGGTCGTGCAAGGCGCTGTCCCTGCCTAACAATATAACCAAAAAAACTGTGCAACAACACACGAACAGGGGCGAAGCTTCATAGGGGCCGGGGGCGCCCGACCCCCTGAAATTTTTTTTGCGATGCAGGGGGTCTATAGTTTTCGTGTAGAAAAATTTCGGTATATTCGGTTTCGACCCCTCAAAAATTTCGGTATACCTGAAATATAGCCTTAGGAAAAAAAAAATTTAGATCCCGACCCCCCACTTACAAAATCCAAGCTTTGCCACTGCACACGAACAATCCCACTCGTCTAAATAACAAAACCGGATAACGAGCTATACACGTAGAAGTCTATCTATAGACATATCTATCACCTCATCGTATTTTTGAGGCTGAAATTCCGCCACAACACCAACATGCATGCATACATATTCTTTTTATTTTTTTATGTTTGTAATTCAGAACATCGTTGAAACTTTTTAATTCAGATTTGGTAGTATGCCAAAACAAACAAATGTATACTCAAATACTATTTTGGATATGGAGCCAAAAAACCATTTTTTTTTTAAAAATTTATTTCTGGTACCAAAGAAGATAGATATCACACCCTTAGATATTTTGAAAGATGTTTCTGGAAGCATTTGTGGTTCTGTATAGACGTAAGGGTTAGTAACACACCCCTCACTCCAAATCACTTCACTCATTTACAACCAATTCCCTTATGCCACATCATTCTCCCACTTTTTACTTCGCTCACCTATTTTTTGTTGGCATCACACCACTTACCCTTCACTCACTTTTTTTTTTTTTTTTTTTTTTATTTTATTTTATTATTTTTTTTTTAAATTCTATTAAAATTTATTAAAAAAACTAAAATTTCATTAAAATTAAATAAACATTACATAATCTTATTAAAAAACATAAAATACCATTACATAATACTAAAAAACTAATTTTCATCGTCTTCATCGTCCATCTCGAGGTATGGTAATTGTTGAGCGTGAATATGCTCCATAAGATCAAATCGGACACGAAAATGTGTATCCTCATCTCGAATCTCGGCTAAGGCTGCTTCGTCAAACACCGGTTGGATCGGAGGATCCCGAATATGAACCGGCGAGATTGCGGTACCGGCGTCATGTATAATAATGTTATGCAATATGACACACGTATAAACTAGTTTACTAATTCTTTCTATTGTGTGTTGTCGTAAGGGTCGATTCAGTATAACCTCATTTACCCTTGAGAACACCAAATACCCGTTCAACATCCTTTCGAGCCGACTCTTGTACTTTCTTGAACTTTTACTCTTTCGGGTCGATTGGATATTTGAACGCTTAACAAAAGTAGACTATGCGGGATATATGCCATCGGTTAGATAGTAGCCACGCTTGTACATATGGCCATTCACAACAAATGGGCACTTACGTGCCGTACTATTACGCTCGGTGTGGAATAGCGGAGATTACATCACAACATTCACATCATTGTTTGAACCCGGCAGTCCAAAGAACGCGTGCCATATCCACAAATCTTGAGACGCCACTGCCTCCATCATCGTGGGGTATTGATGATAACCCCTTTTATATTGACCCCTCAATTCAGTTGGACAATTCCTCCAAGCGAAATGTGTGCAATTTAGGCTACCGATTATACCCGGAATGTGAGGTCGAGCTTCGTGTGCTTCGTACAAACGTGCAACATCATGACTTGTTGGCCTACGTAGGAAATCTCGAGCATATAACTGAATAATAGCCTTACAAAAAAAATTGAAGGCATTCACGTGAAGTTCTTTGTGCCATTTCTAAATATTCGTCAAACTCATATGGTGGTGCACCGGTTGCGAGTTGTTTAATGGCAGACGAACATTTTTGTATGGCTGTGAAACTTTTTTTCATTCTAGCATCATAACCTTCCTGAAAATACTCAAATCTAGCCTCAATAGCTTGCGTGATTTTTAAAAATAAACATTTAGGCATACGATACCTATCTTCAAAAAATTGATCGTTGAATTTCAGATCTTCACAAAAATAATCACGATGCAATCTTTGTGCAGCATTGATCTGATTGCGTTTTTCTGATTTTCGTGTCGACCCAACCGTATCTTCTTCATCTTTGTCATACCACTCGAACGGCTCATCTAACAATAAAGTCGAACAAATTCTTTTATGCTCTATATAGTTGCGTTTGTAGTGGTATAACTTCTTTTTGGATCGTTTTTTTATTTATTTTTTATTTTTTATTTTTTGGTATTGTGTTGTCCAATATATATTCCAAAAAAAAAAAAGCCGTTTAAGCTCCAAGGGTCCAAAATAGCCACTCTCCAACATTCGTTTTTTTTCCTCGTGCAGTAAACTTCCCGGCAAAACTACCCCCCCCCCCCCCTCCCCCCCTGCGGTAAAATTGGATCGGCGGTGATGTTCTCGCACGGGAACCACCCCGTGCCGTGCCTCCCCGCTTGTGTTGCATACCCCCTAAGAGTGAAGAGTATAGTGAAGGGTTTTCGTTTCATATTAGCTTCACTTTTTATCACTTTGTTTTATTTATTTATTTATTTATTTTTTTAAACTTTTGCAGCATCTTTTCTCCATTCTTTAAAAAAAAAAATTTAACTTTTATTATTAAAAATACCCCTAACACATATTCTCGAGTGAGATCCTCTCATTTTCTATTTGAATATGAGAAGTAATGTTGAAGTTTATGTGAATGAAGAAAAATAAATAAATTAATCATTGTGGGATCATTATTTTAGAAATTAATTATTGTGAAAAAAAATTAACTAACTTGACCTCTTATGTTCAAATGAAACATGAGAAGATTTTTCATTTCTCACACATAATATACTTGCATAAATTATATATATATATATATATATATATATATATATATATATATATATATATATATATATATATATATATATATATATATATATATATATATATATATATATATATATATATATGGGGCCATTCATGTGAGAAATTTAATTTTTGCGAGAACGCGAGAAATAATCCTAGCCACTCATTTTATCCTCCTTAAACATTGATCTAATGACTATTATTTGCTAACTATTTTTTTTGAAAAATTTCAAAAAAATTTCAATTTTTTTTTCACATGTGATTTTTTTTTTTTTTTTTTTTTTTTTT
This sequence comes from Artemisia argyi, assembly GCA_030686995.1. Taxonomy (NCBI): domain Eukaryota; kingdom Viridiplantae; phylum Streptophyta; class Magnoliopsida; order Asterales; family Asteraceae; genus Artemisia; species Artemisia argyi. Next base: position 177,552,342 of record CM060677.1, read on the forward strand.
CATATGTGAAGGAATTTTTTTTCACATGTGACGATTTTTTTTTCACACGTGACAAAAAAAAATTCGTAAAAATTTCAAAATTTTTTTTCACATGTGTCGAAATTTTTTTTTTACATGTGACGGAATTTTTTTTTTTCACATGTGACGATTTTTTTTTCAAACGTGACAAAAAAATTTTCGTGAAAATTTCCGAATTTTTTCACATGTGACGAAATTTTTTTTTTCACATGTGTCGGAATTTTTTTTTCGCATGTGACGGAAAAAAATTTAAATGCGACGAATTTTTTTTTCACATGTGACAAAAAAAATTTCTGAAAAAAAATTCGGAAAAAAACATTTCAAAAAAAAAATTTCGGAAAAAAAATTCTGCTCTTTTTTTTCGAAAATTTTTTTTTTCAAATTTTTTTTTTCGGAAAAAAAAATTTGGAAAAAAAATTTTCTAAAATTTTTTTTTTTAAAAAATTTTTCGAAAATTTTTTCGAAATTTTTTTTTTCTAAAAAAAATTTCGAAAAATAATTTTTTCGAAAAAAAAATTTTCGAAAATTTTTTTTCGAAAATTTATTTTTTCGAATTTTTTTTGAAAATTTTCGTATTTTTTTAAAAAAATTTTCAAACTTTTTTAAGAAATTTTCGAAAAGTAGATTAACTAATAGGGTTTTTCTAACTTGTGCCCTGGGGGCACAAGTTAAGCACACCAAAAGGACAGTGGGTCCCACGAAAAAGTACAAGAAAGTACTGAGGGACCCAAGAATTTTGTTGTACTTTCTTGTACTTTCTTGTACTTTTTTTGTGGGACCCACTGTCCTTTTGGTGTGCTTAACTTGTGCCCCCAGGGCACAAGTTAGAAAAACCCTAACTAATATTAGCTATTAGATTAAAGTTAAAGGAGGATAAAATGAGTGGTTAGAATTTCTTCTCGCGTTCTCACAAAATTTAGGATTCTCATTTGAACACTTCACTATATATATATATATATATATATATATATATATATATATATATATATATATATATATATATATATATATATATATATATATATATATATATTCTCTCTTAAAAAGAGAGCGGATTCTATCGCCGTTTGGGAGAAAATTTGTATGTTTGTCATGGTTCCCGCAATGAATGGTGAGGCTTTCTTTTAGGAGCTGTGGTTTCCCACTCAAATTCGTGTATAAGATTGTCTAAAACAAAAAAAGAAAGACATGAGTATAAATATTGTTGTTACCTAGCTAGCTCTTATGTAAATTTTAGTATCGATATCGATATTACGCATGTAAATAAATTTGTAAATATGTAAATTTGAGGCCTATTACTGGGAATTCAATGGTGAATATTCACTACAAGAATTTAAACTTTTAGCGACGTAATATGTCGTCACTAAAAGTTCACTTCTGCCATCGCACTAACAAAAAATTGGTGATAGTATACTTTTTTTTTACACATTTGTGAAAATGTGTACTCATATTAAGTGTCCACAATGAAATTTTTGGATGTTTTAAATTAAGTGTCCACTTGTACCTTTCAACTAATAAGATGAGACTTTAGTGGGTAAAAATAATATTTGATTGGTGGAAAGATTAATTAGTGAAATCTAATAAAACTTTGTGCATTTTAAAAATGGGCAATTAATATGAGACGAGAGAGTACAATTTTACCATGTTGTTCACAGTTTTAAATGTGTACAAATTATGGACACTTATAAATGAGAAAAATACTAAGGGTGCGTTTAGTTGAGGGAAAACACACTTGTTTTTCACAAAATATTTTGTGAAAGACAAGGAAAACAGAGATCACGTTCAAGTTAGTGTTTTCCAATAAAATTCTCTACAAAACACAGAATTTCTATTTCCAACTTTAATACACAAAACTACAAAATATTTTTTTTTGTTTTCCCCTATATTCCATTAAAATACCCCAAAATCCTTTTTCGTCAGTTGTTTTTACGTTTTCGATTTATTTTTTACGTTTTCGTCCATTTTTTTTACGTTTTCGTCAGACTTTTTACGTTTTCGTCCGATTTTTACGTTTTCGTTCGTTTTTACGTCTTCGTCCGTTTTTTTACGTTTTCGGTTGTTTTTTACGTTTTCGTCCGATTTTTTACGTTTTCGTCAGATTTTTTTACGTTTTCGTCCGATTCTTTACGTTTTCGTCTGATTTTTTACGTTTTCGTCCGTTTTTTTTACGTTTCGTCAGATTTTTTACGTTTTCATTAGATTTTTTACGTTTTCGTCCGATTCTTTACGTTTTCGTCTGATTTTTTACGTTTTTGTTCGTTTTTTTACGTTTTCTTCCGATTCTTTACGTTTTCGTCTGATTTTTTACGTTTTCGTCAGATTTTTTATGTTTTCGTCTGTTTTTTTACGTTTTCGTCCGTGTTTTTATGTTTTCGTTAGGTTTTTTTACGTTTTCGTCCGTTTTTTTACGTTTTCGTCATATTTTTTAGGTTTTCGTCAGATTTTTTACGTTTTCGTCCGGTTTTTTTTAAGTTTTTGCCTGTTTTTTAACGTTTTCGTCAGATTTTTTACTTTTTCGCCAGACTTTTTACGTCATAAAAAAACAGATGGAAACATCCGAAATCAAACAAAAAAGTAAAAAGACGGACAAAAACGTAAGAAAATGGACGAAAACGTATAAAAATGGATGACAACATAAAAAATTGGACAAAAACATAAAGAGTCTATCGAAAACGTAAAAAAACGGACGAAAACCTAAAAAAAGACGAAAATGTAAAAAATAGGACGAAAACGTAAAAAAAACTGACGAAAACGTAAAGAAACGGACGAAAGCATAAAAAATCGGATGAAAACATAGAAAAACGGATGAAAACGTAAAAAATCTTACGAAAACGTAAAAAAATGGACGAAAACGTAAGAAATCGGACGAAAACATAAAAAATCTGACGAAAACGTAAAAAAACGGATGAAAATGAAAAAAATCGGATGAAAACTTAAAAAACCTAATGAGAAAGTTAAAAAATGGGCGAAAACATAAAAAACAAACGAAAACCCAAAAAATCGGACGAAAATGTAAAAAAACAGACGAAAACGTTAAAAAGCTGACGAAAATGTAAAAAAAGGGATGAAAACATAAAAAATCTGACGAAAACGTAAAAAAACTGATGAAAACGTTAAAAAACAAACAAAAACGAACAAAAACAAAAAATATCAGACAAAAACGTTATTTGATATTATATTTTAATTTTTTAATTTCTTTATTTTCTCGTATTATATTTTTTTAGTTATTTTATAATTTAGTTTGTTAGTTTGTAATATTTGTTTTTGTGTTTTGATGATGTTTTTATAGCATTACTAAGGTGAATAGTGAATTGAGATATGAAACAACGATACTTAAACATGTTTTCTAGTTTTCGAAAATGAAAAACAGAAACACATGTTTCTTAGATTAAACGCGTTTTCTAAATTTTTCATTGTTTTGTGGAAATCAAACTCCCCTCCCTTTTTCTACAAAACAAGAAATAGGAAATGAAAGAAAATATTTTCCAACTAAACGCCACCTAAAAAATTCGAACTTTCAATTACACACTTAAAAATGCGCTTAAATAACATTCACGGTTACAAATGTGCAAAACTATTATGCTTTCTTAACATACAAAAGTGTGTAAAATATAGACATAATTTTGTAACACATTTAACAGTAAAAGATAAATTTAGAATGCAAGCAGGGGTGTGATTTCACAGATTAAAGTATGGGTGAGCATCGAGTCAAATCCAACCCGAACCGACAAAAACCGACCTGGCTCGAAAACTGAAAAAGGAAAAAATTCAAACGAGAACGGAACCGAATAACTTGGTTCAGTGAATCGACGCGAAACCGAACCAAAACCGGCAAAAACCGAATTAAATGTACAAAACTGAAACCGAACCAAAAAAAGTCGGTTCGATTCGGTCCGGTTTTGGTTGGTTTGTTGGTTTGGGTCGGTTTTTGGGTAGATTTGCACAACCCTAGTTTAAAGTGTGAAAAAGAGAATATGTCACCCATTAGTAACCAAGTTTCATAAGTGTTTCAATTTAATACCTCAAACTTTATGCTAATCATAAAAACTATGAAAGTTTCAAAACTGTTTCATTTTTATGTAATTTTCTAAAATTAGTGTGCTTAAAGTATTCATCTATGCATTAGTATATTGTACATTAATTTAAACGCCTACACTTAGATTTAACTAATTTTAACCAACTTTATGTACAACCTATTAATGCACGACTAATCATAAACAATAACCACAACGAGCATTGATATAGAGACCTAACTAAATGGGCCTAAAAATTTACCTAATGCATAAATGACTTGTACATTGATATTACTGTACAAGTCATTTATGCATTAGGTCACCTTTTAGGCCCTTTTAGTTAGACCCATTTATCATTTTCCAACCATAAAATAAAAATCCACAAGTATAAAAATCTATACTACTTATAAAGCATATTGCACCTTCTTTCATATTTAATTTTTAAGATTTCCATATATATATTTTAAGTAAAATACAAGTGATAAAATATAAAGCACAAGTATGTAAAGCACAATATTTTAAGGTCAATATATCTCTTAGATATGTACAATTAATACACCCTAAACCAATTAATACAAGTCATAAAACACAAAGCACAAGTATGTACATATGTACCAAAATCATATGAATTATACATTAATAGCATTAAAAACACCCCTACACCCAATATTACAATCATTTAAACACAAGGTACAATATAATTAAATGGCCAAACAATTCATCACAAATAATAAAAAACTTACGCTTGACCTACGAAAGATCATAAAATAGGTGATTGGTAACGGACACCGAATACAAATGGTGGTAATACGAGACATACAAACTAAAACATACTACACGGTAGTCAAAGATAATTAACAAAGTAGTCCAAGATAATTAACAAACAGAATGATTAACATAAGATTAATAATATTATGAGTGACAATATTATCATCTAACAAAGACCCGATTACAATCATATATTCGAGAGAGGAGGTAGTGGGGAAGACACTGGAGGATGGTGGAGGTGTGGTGGTGTCACGGTGGTCTTCAAGGTTCGATCAAACGTGCTCCTTTCGGCTCAAAACTTTCCAGAAATGGTGGACTAGCCTTGATCCACGCGTAAATGAAAGAAAATGACTTGCCGGAATTTTGGCCGAAATAATTTTTTTTTGGAAGAACATTAGATGGAAGGGCCGAGATGGAAAAAAATAAAATTTTAACACATAAAATAGCAAAAAAAAAAAAAAAAAAAAAAAAAAACACTAACGGGCTTAGGCCTAGGGGGTCAGGACCCTAATAGCTCCGCCCATGAGTTCATGCCTTTTGTCAAAATGCCGTAACCTGCCATCGGCCCATTGTATATACATGTAGTAGTAACTCAGTTGCTTGCTTAAAGGTAATTTTTGCAGCAAAGTGTTAACTAAGCAGAGAGCATCGTGACAGTGATATGAAAGAAAATATGACTTGCTCGAGGTACTTTTTCGGGCATTAATGACTCTTCATAGGTGATTATGTGCCATAACTATCTTTGTGATTTCTATTTCTATGTAATTTACAAGTAAATCCGTTGGGATTCACCATTCATATATTATAGCACTTTAGGTAAGGTGCATTTTACGTATTTCTGTTTTACCTACTTTTTAGTTGAGCCTGGATAAAACATAGCATAATAGAGCCATTCAGTAGTGAACATGTCAGATATTACACTCCATGTATGCTTTCATCATGAGGTAGTGTGCTTTGTGATGTTGTGATTCATCATAAGTTGGAACAATTCATTCCTTATGTTGAATCTGCTCTTATGACAAAACATATACTCATGTACTGGTGGAGACATACTCATGTCTATTATGTTTTATAAAAGTTCTAATTAGAAGGCGCATTACAGGGAGAACAAAATTAAAGATGAATTTTACTAAATTATAGAGTTGATTAATAGATATAGTTAGTATGTAGTAAAATGGAAGTTTCATTGGTGATCTGTTTGATGGAATGTTAAATTTAGTCATTAGCTGTTATTAATTATACAAAGTGATTGATGAGAAAATGAAACAATGAGCAATAGTGGCAGATCCAGTTGAACCAGAGAAAATGAAACAATGAGCAATTGTTGCTGAGGAACAAGGTGTTGATCTTATGCTTGTTCTGATCACTCGTTACTTCTGGTTTGTTTCTTTAATTTCCCTCTTGATTGATGAAATGTAAAATTTAGTCATTACCTGGTATTAATTATACCTTTGACTTCTCGTATTTAACTTTAATAATTACACAATTTAGGCTCCCAAAAGATAATTCGATCCATGGATGGGCATTGACTTACAACTTGGTAATTGCACTCAGGTGAATTCTGAATCACTACACCTTTGCTTTAGCTATGTTGGTGATGACTGCAACTAAAACCATCTTTTGACAGGGTGATTAAAAGGAAAAGGCTGGTGTAGTGGATGCCCAATATATAACACATTTAGGTCTAAGCTACCCTTGGTGGGTCACATCATGTAAGTACTCATATGTATTCTTTCTTTGTTATTTTTTTTTTACAAGCAAGTAAGCAACTATCTGTTTTCGCCCATTTGAGTAGTAACACAGCCCAAATTGACACATATATTAATAAATGGCTAGACTTTGCCACTTAATAGGTCATGAGCTATCATGATGTATGCAACCAAACATATCAATATGTGTATTCATTTAGGTTCAACCAACTCTAAACAGCTAACTGAACTGATATGTGCATTCATTTAGCATTATGTATCAATGTCTGTTTTGTACCTATGTTTCCTGATATGTGTATTCATAGATCATACCAACTCTAGATAGAATAAGGATTGTGGAAACCGTAGAGGGGGGGGGGGGGGTGAATACGTTTTCATTAAAAACTTAAAACTTTTGTATCAAATGACCAATCAAGTTTGATGTAATATAAAAAGTGTCAACAATGGTCATATAACAACTAGAGATAGTATGAAGTAAACTACAACACAAACACTCTCAAGCCATGACACAAACATAATCAACATCATATAAACAACAAACCACACAAGCATAAACGCAATGCAAATATAAATATAAAGCAGTAAATGCGAAGATAAATATAAAGAGATAAGTAAAGAAAGCGCAAATCCGGACACGAAAATTTATAGTGGTTCGGTCACGAAGCTCCTCTTCACCCTGCTCCACTTCTCGAGTACCCAACTCGAGAGTTACTTCACTAATCAAAAAGCTCCATTCTCGGCGGATAAAACCATACAACGTCGCTTATATTATTTTCCGACACTAAGCTAAATGTCGAGTACTAATCTTAGCTAGTACCAATCTACCACGATCTACCCGATCCTCATAAATCACACAAGCTTCAAGATCCACATGATCTACACTCGATATACCCGATCTACTTAGGATCTACCCGATCTTCACAAATCACACAATCAACACAACCTACACGATTTACCGGATCTACCCTTGGTCCACTTGATCAACACACAAGCTCACTAGCTACAAGAGACCTCCAAGATCTCAACAAGATCACAATGATCCACTCTCACAAGACTAAACAAAAGGTAATGACTACTTGATGTATATCAAGATACAACAAGCTTACAACTAGTAATGCAAGTGCACTACTCAATGACTCTAACACTTTGTATCTTCTTGATAACTTGAATGGATGATTGGATCACTCTAAAACAAACTAAGACTCTCTAAATGATCAAAGAAAATTATCTAACTAAGAAGGGATTAAACCAGAGAAAAGTGGCTGGAAAAATCAAGTTGGAAGTGTAAAATGGTCCACTATTTATAGGCAAAGAGAAAATAGCCGTTATAGGGGGGACGGTACCACTAAATACCCAACGGTACCACTAAATTTAGTGGTACCGTTGTACTGTCCCAGACAAAGACGCTCTAATTTTTGTTTATAGTGGTGAAGGTTTATTTGAGGAAGTTTGAAGCTAATTTGGGGGGGGGGGGGGGAATAGTTGTTGGTGATTTTAAACTTATTTTTCAAATTAAAATATTTCTTTTTAATTCAATAATAATTTGTAAAATATACTTTTGGAAAAATGTTTTGTCACATTAAAAATGTTAAGTTTAGAAAAATATAATCCTTTGATCATTTGTCAAGTAGTAGATTTGTTTGTACATACCTTGAGTGATTTACGTCGGGATGAAAATCAACGACTTTGTTGAAGCATGCTTGAGACATCGGGGGTGTTGATGTAAGTATGCATTGATGATTTATGTTTACAAGTAACTTGCTTATTTTACGTTATGCATTACAAGTTACATGTTTGTCATTATTAAAACAGAAGAAACCGTTTAGTTTAAATATCGTAATATTTGCACTAACAATCTCCCCCTTTTTGATAATGACAAATATGTAAACCGTATCACATAGTAAAATGTAAAAGTTACCTGTTTACACTCCCTTCTCCCCTTTTTGTCGAAGCAAAAAGGTAGTTGCCTCGAGCTCTCCCTTGAATTCATTCCCTACTCCCTCTTATTGCACTACTATCCTTTCTCCCTAGAAAGGCGAGCTTGCATCATCCCAGTGAAGTCTTCTATCACCACTTGTGTAGACGACTCCGAGCTATGTATTCAAATACCCCCGAGCTCCCCCTAGCACAATGCTCCCCTATGGTGATTGAATTCCCTTATTTATTTACCTTAGTGTCTAACGGATCCATGGATCAAATTCTTACAAAGGCTTTTACTACATCAACGGTTAGCTTCGTGCAACATAATATATAAGAATATAGGAGCAACATTATAGGGATAAAATACATATAGCAAAACATGCAATGGTTAAACTGTGTGAGTAACACAGCCTAAAAGAAAGTCCAAGAAAGTTGAGTGACGTAAAAAGATGAATGCATATTGCTATTCAAAGACACTTGAGTGTCACAACCCGACCAACAACCTAAGGTGTAATTGTTCAATCAATCACACTAACAAGAATGAGATTCATTTGTTGACTGACATACAATATGACTTCTTCCAAGTTGTCATTGGGAAAGCAAGTTCTAACAAACCTTTTGAACGAGATAATCATCTACCTAAGATGATTGGTGTTAAGGATGGTTTGTTGATAAGACATATTCTAAATGATTACTATTATGACAAGTCATGCCATAAAGTAGACTCGATAGAAGAAAAAAATGAAAATGAGAATGATATGCACCTAGATGCGAATGGAAATGATTCCATAAAAAGGGAAAGTGTTGGTTTTGACCTTTAAAGAAAGGTGGGGAAAGATGGTTTATATTAATATATCGCTTGCACTGACAATGAGATGCATGATATATTTCAAAAGAGAAAAAGAAAATGTGCATGTGATCCTAACAAGATTGTTGGTGGAGATCTCTAACGGGGTTGAGGTAACGAAGTTCTAGATTACTAGTTTGGATGATCCTAGTTGTGTGTTCGAGATTATTTGCTGCATGAAGGGTTTCGTGTGATTATGAGGATTGAAGGTTTTTGAACTAACTATTACTTATCCAAAGTCAGGAATAGTTTTAAAGTTTGAGTGTAATGATCGATGGGTTGAAGGTTTTTAGACTAACTATCACTGTCAAGAGTGAAGTTTAGTTATAAGGGTTGAGTATGATGATGTTAATGTGAGGTTTGAAGATGAGATGCAAGATAAGCTTGCAATGGTGAGGCCTTATATAGGTAAGAGTTATTGGATTTGAATAAAAGTTGGTGGTAGTGTCCTATGTTGTAGTGAAGGAATCTTAGGGTGTATGTGAGTTTGCAAAATTTTGTAGGTTTGAGGTTAGGGATGCAGGGATCTAAAGGAAACAATGAAAATTCACCAAACAGGGGAACGGTACCACTAAATGCTGTACGGTACCATTAAATTTAACGGTACCATGGCCTATTTAACGGTACTGTGACCTAGAAGTCACGAATTTTCTTGTGCAGCCTAGTTCTAGGCAGCTAAAGGGATGTTTTATAGGGAATAAGAACTACATTAGTTTGTTCTTGAGAGTGTTTGTTGAAAGACTATATGAGTGTGTTTTCGCTCCCTCTTAATCTTTGACCATCCGGACAAGATGTACAAAAATAAAATAAAGAGGAAAACAAACGTTGACAGAAGCGATGAGCTTAGTAACGTCATGACAAATGGTGGATAACATACAATAAACTTCACCTTTGAAGTCACGTAGCTCTTCTCAATCATTGTGAATATTCAAAGAACATTCATATGATGAAGCATGTGATCACGTGGAGATATCCTAAGGGTTAAGGAGATAAAATCTTCAAGGTTGTGAGGTTAGTGATAAAGTTCTAGTGGGGTTATCTATGTTGATAAAGAAGGGTTATCTCAACTTATCCTAGCGGTTAGTCGCTTGAGGCGTGAAGAAGATGAGTGGGATGTAGAAACATGTGTAGAGCGAAAGTTGAAAAGTATAGATAAGTTGAGAAGATAATGGATACGGAAGTAACCAAACATATGATGTGTTTAGTACCATGCGGAAGTGAAAGGGAAAAGGCTGAGGAATCAGAAGATAGATTAGTGAGACTTTTCGACACGAGAAGAGAATTTATACCTAATAAATTCTTTTTACGAGATGAACAATAGTACTAGACGAGAAGAGATGACTTTTATATTTTCGAGGAAATATATAGGTAGTCATTAGAGCGATGTGAAGGATGACTTAATATTTCCAGTGAAATATTTAAAAAGTCATGACACGAGATGTAATGGATGACTTTAATATTTCCAGTGAAATATTTAAGTGGTTATACAAGGGATGTGAAGAATAACTCAATATTTCCAGTGAAATATTTAAAGAGTCATGAGACGAGACGCACGAGATGACTATAATATTTCCAGTGAAATATTCAAGTAGTCATAAGACACGATTTGGAAGAAAGAGAGTATCAACATACTCTTGACGAGATGGAGGGATAAATCCAACGGGATTTGACACGAGATTATTGACAGTTCGAGATGACTTTAATATTTCCAATGAAATATTTAGATAGTCATAAGACGAGATTCAAAGGAAGGAGAGTATCAACATACTCTTGGCAAGATAGGGTGATGATTTGTTTTCTATTCTAAAGCTAATGGATAAGTTCAATCCTCATTATCTATGAGGTGAGCTTGAAGACAGAACATGATGACACACCTATGGGGATAGGAGGAACTAACGGAGATGAATATACTTGGTCTTAAGGATTGTATATTCACACAAGGATGAAAGGAACTAATAATCACTTATGTAGTAACTCGTGAGTCCTTTGTCATCTAAAGGTTGATGTTCGCTTTGGGCATTTGGATGAGCGTTTTAGCATATGTTGTTAAAAGTTTTGAATAAGATGTTTCGGATATAACTTTTAACAATTACGATCGCAAGTTAAAATTACTTGGATATTTCAGATGAAATATTTAAGTTGTCAAGCCTACTCCGAGTTCTACTAGGTTTGTATCTAACCATCCCAGGATAAAAGGATGTATTACTTGAAATAAGGCGAAGTGATGACCAGGGAATTAGGACAACTTTACGACTACTTTAACTTATAGGTTTTGACACTAGTGTATGACTATATAACTTCTAAGGGTCCATAGTGATAGGCATACCTAATTCCTAATGTGTTACATGGACACAATGTGGGTGCAAAATTTATAAGCAAATCATGTAAAATGCACATAAGGAATAAATGCAAACATCATGCAAAACATGATATTATGATAATCATTTAGCATTTAAGAGCATGTATCGTAGATATGTATATCAAGAGATATAATATCAAAATAGCTAATCAAAGACAAAACGTTTCTAATAAACATGCATTCAATAATTAATTAATTAATTACTGAGCATTAAGAGAGCATGAAGGCATCTAATCATATCTCACAAGAACATATTATCAATTAGAAACGCATATGTGGGATGCAAGTAATCTAGGTTTGCTAAGGAGAGTCCTAAATCCTACTTGTTCATAATGCAATCCTAATGGGAGACAAAGTTCACTGATGTAAACTTTGTTTAGTCAAATGTAGTAATGAAACTTTTTCAAGTTGAAGAATGAATGTGAAACTATTACTAGTGGTGCTCAATTCTGGCTAAACATGACCATTTTTACGGGTTATACCACGAACCCAACTTCCCTCCTAGAATCAATTCAACCGTTAGGTCAAATTGAATTTCTAGTGCGATAGGTTCTCCAGTAGTCATTCTCATGTTAGAAAAAGTCAAATTCCTATATTTTCCTATCGAAGTGTAGCAAAGATGACATTAACTTATTTTGATACTACGTGGCCTAGTATGACTCTACTAGACATATTTCAAAAAACATTTACATCAAGATGACATGTCTTACAAAATATCCTAACAAAGGCAAGCAAAATGTTTCAATTTCATGTTTGAGATTTAGAGATTATTTGTTTTAGATGATGCATTTTAAGATCTCTTGGACGACATCTTCTTTTGTTGAGTTGTTACATGTTATTTTAACATGATTTGGTTTTCTTAGATCTAAGAGATGCTTTAAAGTGATACATTGTAGAATTTACTACATCGAGAGTGTTTTAATAATGCTCCTTAACGTATCTTAAGAGAAGAATCTAGTGAAGGTTATTTACCTCATTAGATCTTGTGAGTATTATATTAGAAATGAGACATATTGTATATTTAAACAAATATGCTTTTCTAAGAGGAAACTTATCACTCTTACGAATACTTAGTGAAACAAGTATTTTAGTGTATGACCAATTTTACTTGTTTATGCAATGACACTGTTGTATTGGGTTATTATTTAACTCTAATATCCTATATTTGTTAACAACATGCAATGTATTCTCTTGCAACATAACCATTCATGTTACAAAGAAAATAAGATGCATAGGATATAAGTTATCCTTTGTCAATCTTTTGATAAGAGAAATACATGTGATTTTAAGTGTTGAGTCATTCATGAGCAAAGTTTACATATGTTGTTTGTTTGCTCTTGTTTTGTTTTTCGGAAATGACACATTTACTAATTGCATTGCAAAGTAAATTACTTGAATATTTCGGATGAAACATCCAAGTTGTCAATCCTACTAAGTTGTGTATTTTATGTGTCTTTTAAACATAATAGTTTAATGTTTGGAACACAACCATAGGACAAGAAGACTCAATATGGCATCTTCAACACAAGTGTGAGTTATGATCTGATGCACAATATTTTTGCCTTGAGATGACGTCATTATTTTCATAACAATCGTGTGTGATTGAGTATGTAGATTCAAGATAATATATTTCATCATATTTTGATGTTATCTTGAAGCTAGACAAACAATGATTCCAATTTCATGTCCATACTTGAAAACTTGTCAATTAGATTCAATAATGATATCAATCATAATTTGACTAATGAATTGATAAATACTCGAAATCTTTCTTGACCCTCACGATCACTCTTTATAAAAGGAAAATAAAAATTTAGGGAATGTGTTCCATTTATTCTAATAATAGTAGTATGTGTGAGGTTAATGACATATTAAGTTACTACTTCGATGTTGTCATTTATTTTTATTTGCGAAAAACTATTTAAATTATTAAGAATAGTATTTTTAGTTTTTCAACATCTCTTTAGTATAAAAATAATTATCTTAACTATTTTTATACAACAAACGTAAAATACTAAATGTTTAAAACATTTTGTATGTGTGTTAGATCAATGCAAGTTTAATACATTTTCTTTTACTTAAATACTAATGTATTAATATGATCTTTGATCTTGTTTAGAAAACCCATGGTCAAGCAAGACACGAAGATGTGATGTCTTAGAGATCATGTTACAGATTTAGTTAAAGTGTTAAGTATTTTGATGTGATATACTTTTTATACTTAAACCTTTGGAAAAATAATTGTGTAAGACAATATCTTTCGATGCACATGATTAACCACTTAGTTTCCATTCCTAAGAAGGTTACTAAAGCATCCTAAAACTTGCAAGATGTCAAAAACACATATGCAAAAAAGGTGGTCTATGCCTATATGCAATGCAAAATCAATTATGAAACTTAGTGCAAGAAGTCTAGTCAAAGTCCTATTGACGCATAAGCCGAAAAAACTAATAACCGACACATAGCAACAAGGCATGAAAGACACTTATGCTAGTATATATATTAGCTCAACTAAAGATAACAATAAGAATAAAAATTATTAACTAACAATACTAAAACTCAAAGAAAAGCAAATAGTCATTTAGCATAACACACAAAAATACTTATCGTTATTTTGTGTATTAAGTATAACAATGCACACTTAGCTTGATTTTATTTGAAAATGAATTATTTTCCACCCATTTCAAAATTTGATCAAGTTTAACACTTTGAAAATATAGATACATCGACGTGTGATGTTTTCTTAGTAATTTGACCAAAAATTTGCACAATCGACAAGACCGGAAAAGACCCTCTGTTACGAATCAAAGACTATCATAAATTTTACTTTACCATCATTTCCTAAAAGTATTTTTAAATGAAAGTAGACTCAATTACATTTAAAATGATAGGTGGCACGACTCCTACGAATTTACGATTGATTTTATATGAATTTCTGAAAATGACACAATTCTGAAAACTGACAGACAGATGCACGGTACCGTTAAATACCCCATGGTACCCTTATGTTAAATATAACGGTACCGTCCAATATTTAGTGGTACCATCCACTGTTGTTACAGTTCTGTCTCAAAAAAAAATTCAGTTTTACAAAACCTTCAAGCTAGTTACCAAAATATGTAAGTATTAAGTAAGTAAATACTTTTCATATTTTATCCAACTTCATGGGCAATTTGATACATGGATCGTACTCAATTTTGAGAACCATTTGTTTTAAAATTTTGAGCGACGTGGCTCTGATACCAATTGTAGAAACCGTAGAGGGGGTGAATACGTTTCCATTAAAAACTTAAAACTTTTGTATCAAATGACCAATCAAGTTTGATGTAATATGGAAAGTGTCAACAATGGTCATACAACAACTAGAGATAGTATAAAGTAAACTACAACACAAACATTCTCAAGCCATGAGACAAGCATAATCAACATCATATAAGCAACAAACCACACAAGCATAAACGCAATGCAAATATAAATATAAAGAGGTAAATGTGAAGATAAATGTAAAGAGATAAGTAAAGAAAGCGCAAACCCGGACACGACGATTTATAGTGGTTCGGTCACGAAGCTCCTCTTCGCCCTACTCTACTCATCGAGTACCCAACTCAAGAGTTACTTCACTAATCAACAAGCTCCATTCTCGGTGGAGAAAACCAAACAACGTTGCTTACATTATTTTCAGACACTAAGCTAAATGTCGAGCAATAATCTTAGCTAGTACCAATCTACCACGATCTACTCGATCCTCACAAATCACACAAGCTTTAAGATCCACATGATCTACACTCGATCTACCCAATCTACTCAGGATCTACTCGATCTTCACAAATCACACTATCAACACAACCTACACGATCTACCCGATCTACCCTTGATCCACTTGATCAACACACAAGCTCACTAGCTACAAGAGACCTCCAAGATCTCAACAAGATCATAATGATCCACTCTCATAAGACTAAACAAAAGGTAATGACTACTTTGTGGAAGGAATTTGTGTAAACACTTGAGATGTTAGTCTTAGTAATGTGTTTGGGATATTTATGAATGAATGTGATTTAGCACGCGGAATTTACTAAAACACACTAAAGGAACAAAGGTGGTAAATAAGTAAACGTGAATGATTTAGAGTAATGGACATAACACGAATAACACAAAACGATTCAATATTATTGATGAAATAATACGGGTGATCTAAATTATCACCAGGATTACAAGTGTAACTGATGACGTATAGTCTATATATGGGCCACGAGCCCAAATGATAAACATTACTTGGCCCAAACCCACCACGAGTGGGCTATCATAACGAATGACTTGGGCCATAATAATAACGGCTTGGGCTCACGAAGCCCAAAGCCCAACCAAACTAACCGGGCATGCGATAAGGATTTTCTATTCATTGAATAGATATCCATACCCCGGATAAGCACTACGCGTGCGAAGAGTAAGGAGCAAGAAGCCTACATGGTTTCAGCCCCTATATAAGGAATGATATATCCTCATTCAAAGGTACGATTCACAGACCCTAACTCTTAACGAGAACCCTAAACCGATTACTTACTCTCACGCCGGAGTCTAATCGTGGGAGACAATCCCACGATAAGCCTATCGGTGTTGTTTATTTTCTTAGTGCGCTGGTTACAAGTACTAAGAAGCGAATTGGTACGAGAGCAAGAGCCCATAATCTAGAACGCCCAACTTTTGTATCAACAAGTGGCGCCATCCGTGGGACCCTACTAAGAACTAAAGACTAGGATGACAAAGAATAAGAATTCAAGCCAGCGGACTCCGCAATCGGAAAAACATGACCATCAGAGGAGGAATCAACAAGATCCGACCTCTCGACAGGTTGCTGGGACAACCAGCGCACCCGGTCACCAAGAGGCGGGAACAACCCAACCTCTTCCAGAGGTAGAACTACCAGTAAGGACTACCCAAATCATCCCAGTGGTCCCAAGCGCTGATGAGCTTCAGCGCACTCTTTTCACCACTCCTCACCAGACCATACCCGCAGTGAACAACACTGTGCCACCAGATGCGCCTAACCGAGATAGGGTGCCTAATACTGAGGCAGGCACTCTTGCAACAACCGAGGATGCGCCCAATCTCACTTTGGGAAACTTTGTATCCCAAAACTATGAAACCTTGACCGCCCTCATGCAGGAAGAAGTAAGGAGAAGGGCAAGTACAAGCCTACAAGCTCGATTGAATTTTGGTCCTGAACGCGAACCATCACCACTGCGCCACCCACGAGGAAGACGCGCAGAACGTAACACTATCCATGATAGGCTGGGTACGATATCTGATTCACAATACTCAGAAGATAGCGAGAGGCGCACTAATGTTCACTCTAGACTTGGCAGTCGGGGGGTACAAGACCGATTAGGACCTCAACATTCGCCAAGCCAAGGATCCTCCAAACCTGGAAGTAAGAGGATCCAAGACAGATTGGGGAGAAGAAGATCCCCAAGTAGAAATCCCTCAAGCTCTTCTTCTGAAAGAAGTCGGCGTAAGCGCCGAAGAAGAGACTACCCTTCCTCCAGTGACTCCTCAGATAGCGAGGAGAGAGAGACAGGACACTGGAAGTCAAGAGGGAGGCGTCGCGATGAAGAGAACGAAGATATGTCTCTTCCATGGTGACGCCAGAAAGTTGACGCGTTTACACGGCGTATCAGCGATTACTCAGACCGCAAACGCAGGCGCATGCCCACTAACGTGAAAACATATGATGGAACAGGTGATCCGGATGATCACCTAAAAGTTTTCGAATCAGCCGCCACTATCGAAAACTGGCCACAGCCAGTGTGGTGCCACATGTTCAATTCTACGTTAGTAGGGAACGCGCGCACATGGTTTATCAAACTCCCATGTAGGAGCATCGGTGGGTTCGAGGAATTACGGAAAGCATTCCGCCTCAACTTCACCCAGCGAAAAAAGTGCGCTAAAAACCCTGTTGAGCTAGCAAGAGTGAAACAGCACCAAGGAGAATCAACCAGCGCTTTTATGGAACGCTTCAAGGATGAGTGTATACAAGTTAAAGCATGTCCTGAAATCCTAAAAATTTCAGGGTTCATGAATGGGATTAATAACCCAGAACTCATCCGAAAGCTAAACGACAAAGTTCTACAAACTTTGGATGAGCTAACAAAGCGCACTAGATCCTTTATACTAGGAGAGGCAGCCGCTGCGGACAGCAAAAATGGTTATTCGAACTATAGGCAGCAAGAGCAGCCTCGGAGACAATCCAATGATCAGAATAACAACCGCAGCAGGAATTACCGCAATGGAAGGGACAATGACAAATACACCCCTCTTACAAAAACCCCAAGGGAGATATTTGTAACAGAGGGCGCAAACTTCCCAAAACCGCCACCAATGCGCACTGCAGAGGAAAAGCGCATAGGAAACGGATATTGCAAGTACCATGGTCAAAAAGGCCAAACAACTAATGAGTGCGTCCAGCTAAAACAACTAATTGAAAAGTTAGTAAGAGAAGGCAGAATGGACCACCTTGTAAAAAACATCAAAGAAGGGAAAGACAAACAAAGGGGCAGAGGTAAGAAAGAGCCCCCCCAAAGAAAAAGCTGATACCATATACATGATACAATCATGGCAGCGCAAGATAAAGCAGAAGGTCAGCCATAAATTTTCCCCCGAGAAAGAGATATCTTTCCCTACCCTTGCTGCGGACAACGCAGTGATGGAACCTCTGACTATTGAAATACATACGGGAGGACATGATATCCACCGCATGTACATTGACGGAGGAGTATCCGCAGACATCTTGTATGACCATTGTTTCATGAGATTGCGACCAGAAATCCAAAATCAATTGATACCAGCAACAACGTCATTGACTGGATTTACAGGAGAAAAGATCTGGCCCATGGGGCAACTACGCTTGTTGGTGATCGTAGGAGATGAACAACACTCAACCGCAACATGGATAAACTTCATGGTAATAAAGTCTCCCTCACCATACAATGGTATCATTGGGAGACCTGGAATATCATCCATGCACGCTGTACCATCCACAGCGCACGGAATGCTTAAGTTTCCAGTAAAAGGAGGAGTTGTCACCCTCTATAACACAACAATACCACCCAGAGAATGCAATGTGGTAACAACCGAAGTAGAAACTATTCCAGACAGCGCGTTGAAAAGACACCAAACCTGAAAGTCGCTATTCATCCCGATTACCCGGAACAACAAGTTTCAATTGGGGGATCTTTATCTGATAAAGGCAAAGCAGCCGTATGCGCACTCTTGCAAAAGAACCTGAACATCTTCGCGTGGGAACCAAAGCACATGACAGGAGTGCCACGCTCTATCACAGAGCATGGGCTACAAATCCGACAAGGATACTCCCCAATACGACAAAAGAAGCGCGGCCAGGCCCCAGATCGTGCAAAGGCTATTCTGGAAGAAGTATACAAGCTTGTAGACGCAGGCATCATGCGCGAAGTGTACTACCACGACTGGCTCTCTAACCCAGTTATGGTCAAGAAGAGTGACGGCAGTTGGAGAATGTGCGTTGACTTCACGGACCTCAACAAAGCATGTCCACAGGACTGCTACCCACTGCCAGAAATAGACTGGAAGGTAGAATCTCTGTGCGGATACCCTTTCAAATGCTTCCTAGATGCATACAAAGGGTACCATCAAATTCAAATGGCAGTTGAAGATGAAGAAAAAATAGCTTTCCACACCAGTCAAGGAGTGTACTGCTACACAAAAATGCCTTTTGGCTTAAAAAATGCAGGCGCGACATACCAACGATTGGTGGACACAGCCTTCGAGAAACAAGTAGGCCGCAACTTGGAAGTCTACGTTGACGACCTTGTCATCAAAAGCCACACAGAGGATGAATTGGTGCACGACATAGAGGAAACGTTCAGAACATTGGGACGCATAAATATGAAGTTAAATCCCAAGAAGTGCACCTTTGGCGCAACCGAAGGTATGTTCCCTTGGATACTTAATAGAACCCGACGGAATCAAGCCTTGTCCTGAAAAAACAAAGGCCGTTATTGATCTCCCCTCATCGCGTACATTCAAAGAAGTCCAGTCATTGAATGGAAAGTTAGCGGGGCTAAATCGTTTCTTATCCAAGTCAGCAGACAAATCCCTTCCTCTCTTTAAAACTCTCACAAAGTACACTAAAAAGGGAGATTTTCGCTGGACCGAAGAAGCGGAGGAAGCTTTCCAACAACTAAAGCACCATCTGGCATCTCTTCCCAAACTTGTCGCACCGCGACCAGGGGAAGAGCTAATCATGTACTTATCGGCAACCCATAGAGCAGTTAGCGCAGTACTATTGACAGATAGGAACTCCGTCCAGACACCCATATACTTTGTAAGCAAAGCCCTAAAGAAGACAGAGACTAACTACAGCGCTATGGAAAAGTTGGTCTTAGCCCTCGTGTTCGCAGCCAAAAGGTTGCGCAGATACTTTCAAGCGCACCCAATAGCTGTCATCACTGATCAGCCAATCAAACAAGTTATCTCCAAACCTGACGCATCGGGACGCTTACAGAAGTGGAGTGTACTGTTAAGTGAGTATAACATCTCATACAGACCGCGCACTGCAATCAAAGGACAAGTCTTAGCCAATTTCATTGTGGAAAAGCCAGATAACGACAGTCCAACACCTACAACCAAAATAGATCTACAGGAAACCTGGATTCTGTTCACAGATGGGTCCTCATGTGTAGATGGATCAGGCGCGGGCCTTATCCTTACAAATCCAGAGGGTATGGAATTCACCTACGCACTGCGCTTTGAATTCACAGCCACAAACAATGAGGCAGAATACGAGGCCCTATTAGCCGGACTACGCATCGCAATCCAAATGGGTGTACGCAACCTAGAAGCGAATGTAGATTCTCGACTAGTTGCTAACCATGTGCTAGGTGAATATGAAGCCAAGGATGAACACATGATCCAATATCTAGAGAAAACCAAGTCCTTAATAAAAAACTTTGACAGGTTCACAATAAAACAGGTGCCCAGAGGAGATAACAGAAAAGCGGATGCGCTCAGCAAAATAGCATCCACAAGCTTCGCGCACCTCTCAAAACAGGTATTGGTAGAAACCCTAAAAAATAAGTCAATCTTGGAGATGGAGATATCCACAGTGATAGAAGAACAAGACCCTACATGGATGACGCCTATCATTGAATTCATCAGCAAGGGAATCCTACCACAAGATAATAAGGACGCTCGAAGAGTGCGGCGCACAGCGCAACGGTTTGAACTACGAGGCAACATACTCTATCGACGCTCTTTTTTACAACCCTGGCTTAGATGTGTTGGACCTCTCCAAGGAGACTACGTACTCAGAGAAATCCATGCTGGATCATGCAGTATGCACTCAGGGCCGCGATCGGTGGTGGAAAGCGCTCTAAGGGCAGGGTATTATTGGCCAACTATGCATCGCGACGCGCGCAATCTGATAAAGAAATGCAGCAATTGTCAAGTACATAGGCCAATCCCGCGCCGACCACAACAAGAGCTAACACCTATCACCTCACCATGGCCATTTTATAAATGGGGCATTGACATCGCAGGACCCTTCCCCATAGCAGCAGGAGGAGTAAAGTTCCTCATCGTAGCCATAGACTACTTTACGAAGTGGATTGAAGCAAAGGCGGTGGTGAGCATCACTGGAAACCAAGTCAAACGCTTTGTCTGGGACAACATTGTCTGTCGCTTCGGACTACCGGGAGAGATTATATCAGACAACGGAAAACAATTCTGTGATAACCCATTCAAAGAT
Source organism: Artemisia argyi (assembly GCA_030686995.1). NCBI lineage: Eukaryota > Viridiplantae > Streptophyta > Magnoliopsida > Asterales > Asteraceae > Artemisia > Artemisia argyi. Next base: position 177,573,757 of record CM060677.1, read on the forward strand.
TGGTGCGCGCAATTGAACATCACACAACACTTCGCTTCAGTAAAGCACCCACAAACCAATGGCCTAGTTGAGCGCGTAAACCGCAGCCTAGGTGAAGGAATAAAAGCGCGCCTCGACAGACATAAAGGACGATGGGTGGATGAGCTCTCGCATGTCTTATGGGCACATCGCACAACAATCAAAACTAGTACTGGCGACACGCCATTCTCCCTAGTCTATGGAACAGAAGCCGTCATACCAGCTGAGATAGGAATGCCAACTATACGCACAGCAGAGGTCAATGTCACAACAAACGACGAGGAACGGCGCATGGACTTAGACTTATTGGAAGAAAGGCGTGAACGCGCAGCTATACGCGAAGCAAAGGCTAAGGCAAAAATGAAGAAGTATTATGATGCAAAGGTCAAACACACTTCATTCAGGCCAGGGGACTTTGTTTACCACGCTAATGATGCGAGCCACGCAGAAGACACGGGCAAGCTCGGACCAAAATGGGAAGGACCTTACGAGGTCACAGATGCGCTTGGCAATGGCGCATACAGACTGTGCGACAGGGAAGGTCACGACCTAGCGCGCACTTGGAACATTTGCAACCTCAAAAGATGTTACTTTTAGGCTACGGCCACTACACAAACACCTTTGCATCCTACGAGATGCCCAATAAGTGTTTGCTTTTCTTTACTTTCCTAGGAATTGTATTTTTCTTTTTTTAAAAAACTTGCAAGTATCAATAAAATGTTATGGTTTCTAGCTAAATCCATAGCGTATTTCACTTTATTACATACATACTTATATATGTCAATATTGTTATCTTATATTTTTGCCTACATGGCGTGCATGCACTAATTAAAGACCCACGAAGGCATAAAGGATGAGTTAACCTACTAATTCACTCGTTGAGTAAGAGGGTTGCAAACCCATCAATATTGGATCACGCATCCTTGCTAAGCGCCTTACTTTTGAGACGTCGAAGTAAGTTTCACACGCGCATCTCACGACGGGTGCGCAACTATTAAGTACACTGTACAAGCTTAGCAAATAACGAGCCAAGACACTTGGTCAAATAATAAAACTTAGCAAACATTGCAAGTATATTCCTTAAAGTCACTCACTTAATGGAGCCAATACATTTGGTCAAATAAAAAATAACTTAGCAAATAATGCAAGTATAATACCGCAGCCAATATACTTGGTCATAAATAATAAAAACTTCGCAAACAATGCAAGTACATTTCTCAAGTGACACACTTATATAACAAAAAAGTATCTTATTACAAGGAAAGATAGTATTTACATGATAAATATACAAGCAACCTATATGCTATGGCGATGCTCAGGGCTCTCCTCCGGAGCAGCAGAACTCCCCGCCTCCTGGAGCTTCCTCAGAGTCAAAGCGTCCTTAAGAGATACGGTAGGGACACTTACAGGCACACCATCAGACCTGGGGATGTGTGCAGCGCCCACACCACACAACACTGCCTTGCCCTTGATCCCCTTTTTCAGAGCAGCCCTCTGTTCGTGATGCTCCAAAACCTCTTTTAAGGAAATCTCCTTTTCAAGAGCGAAGGGTTAAGGATGTCACGAGGCTGCGCAAACACCGGAATCTGCAGCTGCGACACATCGGGCTTCAGAAAATAATCTGATTGTCCCTCCGCATTATCCCCAAGGTGGCACTCCAACGTCAACCCCGCCATAAGTACATCTATGGGGTTGTCTTGGTCGCGCTCCAACCTCCCAATGTGCGTCAGCTCATGGACCTTTAATCCTGCCATAGCCTGCATCAGCTCATCGTAGGCAGCTGCATTATAACCAGGGACCTCTGCTAAGTCCATGGTTAGCAACTTGGCCTCGTGGAGATCCTCCATAGCCTGCGACTTACCCCACGTCATCGAGTGCACCACCTTCCTAAAGGCATCCAACACCTCTTGGGACTCCAGCGTGCCCATAGCTGCCAGGCGCAGCCCATGGCTAATCAACTACCTACATTCACAAAGACAATTTGTGTTAATAACAAGCATAGCAACAAGGAATATTACAAAGGAAAATAGTATAAAAGAGATGCCTGCGTTCGGCGATGGTTGACATTAAATGAGGATATAGTTCCTCATCATATTCGATGCTCAGGCCACGCAGCTTGCCCTCCTGCGCTTGGATGATCTTCATCATATCCTCCTTAAACTTGGTAATATTAGCAAAATGCTCCACCTTCTTCTCTTCTAAGAAGCGCACAGCCCAAGTCAGGTCAGACTTATAATGATGAAGCTCCCCACGCGCCTCCTTTACCTCAGCCAACGCAGATAGCTTCTCATGGGTGATCTTTTCAGTATACACCCGCGAGGCCTCCAACTCCACCTGCGCATCAGCCAACTGCGTACGGACCCTCGCTAGCTCCTCATCCTTCTGGGCGAGAGTACTGCTCTCCTCAACATACTTCTCCTTCAACTGAGACACCAGCTCAGCCTGAAGCGCAGCAGTCGCAGCCAACTCATCCATCAACTGCTGCGCTCCCCTACCCTCATCAACCTTGGCTTTCCCCTCCTTGTTTTCATTCTGTGGAGAGGAAACCACATCCACACAGGCCCCATCATTCTTTGCGGCATCATCCCTACAAGACATAAAAGAATGCAATTAGTATTGCGACAAGTAATATACAAGAAATTTGATATGGACGCAGACACTTATAGAAAGGGAGAAGCCTCAGCAACCTTCTTATCCGCGCCAGAAGCGGATGCCTCCTCTGCAGACGACTCCACATCCCCAATGAGGTAGCGACGTCTCTTCTTGGGGCCACTGGTTCCAGCCTCTCCCTTGCGCTTAATATTGCTCGCCACCTCCTCCTTCAGCACCTCCTCGGGCTTCAGGATCTCGATGCTGTCAGATAACTCAGCACGCGCCTCCTCTTGCGCCATCTCCACATCTGGAACCACACTCTGAACGGGCGCCACTTGGAGCGGCGGCGTATTCTCAGGGACAACCTCGGGAAGCACAGTCACGCGACCCTCAGTTGCCTCCAGTAGGGGCTGCTCACCCTCCCTCAAAGGGCGCACCCCTATCGTCACCTGCTTCGGCTTATCTAGCTTCACAACGGCGAACAGATCCATCTCTGCACATATAAACAAAAACAAAACAGGCAAAAGGGTTAGTTATTAAAGGTGCGCATATGAAAAAACTTACGAAACTTGAAGAAGAATGGACGAACACCCACCCCGGCCATCATCACTTATGAAAGTGGGCACCTCATCAGCAGCGCCGAAATAATTGCGACTCAACCCCATATGCACCAAAAACTCCTCCGGATAGGGGTTAATGGCTAGGCGGTTGGCATCAAGGGTCTGCGCATCAGCCAGCCTATAGGAACCGGGTGCGGGGCGCCCATCCCTTGGCAACGTATCCTGAGTATAAAACTCGTAGGGCGATGGAAAGACTACGTCATCAACCCAAAAAAAATGCTCCCTCCAATGTCTGAGGGAGTCTACTTTCTCAGTGTAACACTGAAGCGCCCCCGGGCGCTTCGCAAAAGACACCCACCCATTTGACCACGTCGTGTGGTAAAAGAAGCGGAATAGGGATATGGTTGGTTCTATCGCAAGTAAACGGCAGTTTACTTCAAAATTCGACACCTTAGCCGCACCTATACAGTGCAGCTGTGAGATGTGGATTGAGCAAATCGCTCAGAAAAATAGAAATTGGCACGCGATAATTCGCGTACTCAAAAAATTTCGTGTATAAACCAATTTTCCCTTTGGGGAAATCAGCTATACACGCGTCTACGTCTGGAGCCTCTGGACGCACGTCCAAAGGAATAAAATAGTCGGATGAAAACTCAGTGACATCATCAACCGTCATCGCAGAGCGAAAGTCCCCTAATTGAGCAACCATTTTCATTTATTTACTAGTAAAACGCACCTACAGAAATGCTTATTTGCGAAAATAGCTTTTGAGAAAGTAAAAATGGTGAGTGTGTGTTTTACTGTGTGTAATTGCAAAAGGGGGGCGGTAACTATTATATAGGGAAGAAGAAAACCCTAGATTATCCCCACATGGATCCCACTCACAAAAACGTATGGCTAGAAATGAACTGGTACATGCACTTTTTCCCAATTCACGAGGGCTACGTGGACACCACCCCCATTTTTTGAGGTACCCTTTTTTGAGTTATTATCGACTAGGTACATTGCACTTTCAAAATGGGCGGCAACATTTCAATAATCTCCTGCCACGCTTACCGCTGATAATATTAGTCTAGCGTCCGCGGCTATGAGCCACGCACACTAGACTGGGGGGACATGATGACGTATAGTCTATATATGGGCCACGAGCCCAAATGATAAACATTACTTGGCCCAAACCCACCACGAGTGGGCTATCATAACGAATGACTTGGGCCATAATAATAACGGCTTGGACTCACGAAGCCCAAAGCCCAACCAAACTAACCGGGCATGCGATAAGGATCTTCTATTCATGGAATAGATATCCTTACCCTGGATAAGCACTACGCGTGCGAAGAGTAAGGAGCAAGAAACCTACACGGTTTCAGCCCCTATATAAGGAATGATATATCCTCATTCAAAGGTACGATTCACAAACCCTAACTCTTAACGAGAACCCTAAACCGATTAATTACTCTCACGCCGGAGTCTAATCGTGGGAGACAATCCCACGATAAGCCTAACGGTGTTGTTTATTTTCTTAGTGCACAGGTTACAAGTACTAAGAAGCGAATTGGTACGAGAGCAAGAGCCCATAATCAGAAATGCCCAACTTTTGTATCAACAGTAACCTTGAATCTTTGATACATGAAAAAGGATTTAGAGATGGAAGTTATGCATGGAAATCTATGAAAAGCTATATCTAAGAAGGTGACTTAAGGGTTCCTTTTATAGTATAAGGAGCCCTTATTACAAGTTGTCAAGTTGCTTAATATAATATATTAGAGACTTATCTTATCCTAATATTATACCTTTCAAGGTAAAACACTCCATTATATCTACTGAGACTTCTGTACTACTTCTACTTATCGTATAACTTTGTACAAAGACTAATAATACAACTAAATATATCTAAATAAAATATAACAACTTGTCGTGAAAACTGGCAGGACCTTCTTCAACTAGCAGTACCTTCTTACCCAGAAGGTACTGTTAGTGTATCTTCAATATCAGCAAAACTGAAGAGGCAGGCTTAACTATCATCTAGCAGGCTCTTCTGGCAGACTCTTTAACTTGTGCATTTTATTCCCAACAATCCTCCCCTAAACTTGTTATTTCCTTTTAAAATAACCAAGTTTCTTTGTGAATAGAATTCATACCTTGAGGATTTGAGGGAACTCTTCCAAAAACTTTATCTCTTTCTCCTTAGGCTTTCATACTGATCAAATATGCTCTCCTTTAATCTTTTGACTGCATCAGTTTCTTTTTCACATTATAGCTTGTTGGAGATCAAGACTGATAATACTTCATAGCTTAAAGGATACTCCTTCTCACCTAGCATAAAGAGCTCTATTCCACTCTGAGTGGAAAGATGATGAACATGAATCATGCTGAAGTATTCCCATGTAACAGATAAATCATAGTAAGGAAATTTCCAATGTGTATCAGTAGGATTTGGATCATACAATCTGCTGAACTCCACCCACAGCTCTTGCTCCTTTGCATCAGGTTTATACTTGGTTTTCAGCTTCTCTTGAACTAATACCCATAATTCATCTAAATCCATTCTGTTACATGCTCTAAGTAGATTTTCAAAGTTCTTGAGAATCTCAACCTTGTTTCCAACTCTTGTTATCTTCCATGCTTTGCCAAACTTGTCATTGTAGATTTCCCAATCTATGACTGGATGCCTTGCATGTAAAGGTTCAGCAAAAACAATTTGTGGAACATGAACAACCATTTCTCTTGACTAAACAGGAGGCAAGTCTGCTTTCTCTGCTTGTTCCTTCTGATCATCTTTTCTTCCTTTGGAAGGCCTTTCTTGTGTATCCATGAGAAAACTGGTTTTGTTTCTTCTGTAAGCCTCTAAGTATAGAAGCTTCAATTCATCAAAAGATTTACCTTTGAGTTGATGATCCTTCATGTTCACTTCTCTTTTTAGATATATCTTGAAGAATTTCTTCTGATCTGCCTCAGAATGAGGCATTTTAAATCATTTCTTCTGATTCTTCTAGATCTGCTGATAGACATCATCCAATGCCTCTTGATTGTATTTCTTAGTGATGAAATCATTGAGCTTGATTGTCATTTCATCTGAGCTAAGAGACTCATCACACACCAGAGTATAAGCTTCACCCCTTACAATTGGATCAATGGAAATGATGTATTGCAGCTGAGCATCAAACTTTTCTTGCAGCATTCTTGATTCTTCTTCAGCCCCCATAACTTCTTCTTCATGAAGCTGTTTGGACAACTTTTCATCCACAGCTATCAGAACTTGTTCACTCTTCTTCAACTTTTTAGGTTTTGGTTCATCTTCAAACAAAATTTTCTTGCCCTTGTCTTTTGGAGATGATTCTAGATTTAGAGCAGCAGATTGTTCATCAGGAACAAGAAACCTCCCCTGAAGCAGTGATCCCTTCTTTCTTTTGTAAAACATTTGATCAGAACCTTTTAACTCCATAGCCAATAGCCTCTGAATCCTAGCAGGCTCTTGCTCTGCTTCAGCAGTATCTTGCTCTGCTTCAGTAGTATCTTTTGCATTAACAGGCTCCTTTTCTTCAATAACAGGATCTGTTTCTTGAATAACAGGCTCTTCATCAATCACTTGAATTCCTTCATGAAATTGAAATTGAATCTCTTCTTCATTTTTAGAACTACCCATCCTCCCCTTTTTGGAAGAGAGACCCAAACCCTCTGCATCTGAACTTGAAGAACTAGAAACAACCATCTGAGATGTTCTTTTACCCTTCAACAATTTCACCTTCAACTTTAATTTCTCAACCCTCTTAATTAACTTGGTGTTGATCTCTGTAAAATGTTTGTTTTGACTTTCTAGAGTAGTTTGCAAGTGCTGCACTTGCTCTTTTAATTCCCTTACAGTCTGAGCATCTACACTTTGTTGTAGAGGAGATTGTGGTGGTGAGTTATGATGTGATAATGATGGTGATGTTGCAGATGGTGTTTGTGTTAGTTAGTGAGATGGTAATGGTACTGGTGATGGTGGTGTGACTGATGGTACTGTTGGAGTGATGGATGGTACTGGTGATGGGTGTGGTGGTGAATGATCACATGATGTGGATGGTTCTTCAGAATGTTGTGGTAACATTTCCTCAAAAAGTGGTACTTCTTCTCCTTGAAAACCAATTTTCATGTTTGAAAACACCTTGTGTGTAAGTTTGGGAGTTTTAAAAGGTTTGTTTGGGGGAAGTAACAAGTGTTTGGATTTGTTGATGAGGCACTGAATAAACCTTGGGTACATCAAAAACTTTGTTTCACTGTCCACATTTTTAACCAGTCCTTCAAAAATATATTTTGAAAAGTTGAATTTCTTATTTGTTGCCAGGCAAATGAGAGCTGCAGCCATGTTACCACTAAATTGCTCCCATGAGGTTTTCTTTTGGCTTAAAAAATGAAGGATGGTATGAATCAAAAATCTCCATTGAGGGGTAAAATGCTTTTTAAGAAATGTAAGCTTTGTAGAAGTTACATTATACCCCATTTTTGTCAAATTTTCAAAGATTTTAGTATCAGGCAGTTGACTAATGCCATCTGAATCATCCAAATGAAGATGTCTTCTAATGGAGGATTCGGTAAAAGTCAAGGTTCTACCATCCACTTTGACCATTAACTCTTGAATCCCATCCCTAAGAGTTTTAACTTTAGCAGTTTGCCAAAATTGTGAAATTTGAGATTCAAAAATAGTGGGATTCACGAGTGAAGCAAACCTGACATAAGAATTGTTTAGAAAATCCACTGCTCGATGAAAAGATTTATTGTCATAAGACTTTTCCAAAAATGCTAGTTGGTTGTGACGTTTGACAAAACTTAGACGAGCCATGGTGAAAGGTTTGATGAAAAATTTGATTATGATGGTGGGATTTTATTGTTGTACTAGTAGAAGATGAAAGGTGAGTGTGAATTATGATAAGGATTGATTATGAGAAAATTACTTTTGACCGACTATTAAAGATATGGATAAGTAATTGAAGAGGCGGTCAAAAAGATCTTTTATTATAATAACTATATCCTTAATTCTAGAAAAACATGAGTAATTCACAAAAAAACCCTTTAAAACAATGGCTATATTTTTAACCTGACAGACTCAACGGCTATGTAGCAGTACCATTTTACTCTACCAGTACTAAAATTTGAACTACAAGTACCTTGTTTTTGAAATATAACTTGGCAGTCTCTTTGAAATTTTAGTAAACATCCCTTATAGTTTTTAGCAAACTATCAGCTATCAACGGATTTGATAAGTCTTTACTAATAGCCTTTTGCTTTTGGACTAGTCAGCTCTTTAAGTTTTTGAAACTGGGTGAACTGATTACCTTATAGTTTTTAGCAAACTATCAGCTATCAACGGATTTGAGAAGTCTTTACCAAGAGCCGTTTGCTTTGGACTAGCCAGCTCTTAAGTTTTGAAAACTTGGTGAACTGATTACCATTTCCACATCCTGATTTTGTTAGCAATCTTGAGTAACCTGAAATGGTTAGTTGTAGACAAAAAGAACAGAGTGCAAAGCACTTGTTTTATAGCATTGTTTAACATTTAAGCATCAAGATGAACAAAAACAGAGCAATCTTTGAACTAGCAGTACCAATTCTGTAGTGACAGTACCTTATGACTAACTAGCAGTACCATGTTTAGAGGCTAGAACTTGTTTATTTATATACAAAAACACATGTTTTTCAAAGATTTATCATACCAATACCTGCTACCAGGTATTTAAACCTACCTAAATCAAAAGCTTTGGTGAGAAGGTCTATAAAATTCCTTTCAGAATCAATTTTGACAACTTGAATTAACCTTTTCTCATTGCAATCTCTTATGAAATGGTGTCTGATTTCAATGTGTTTTGTTTTTGAATGTTGAACTGGATTTTTAATGATACAAATAGTACTGCTATTGTCAATGTAAATAATGGTGTTAAGAAAATTGTACCCATAGTCAAGCAATTGATTCTGGATCCAAAGAACTTGGCCACAACAACTTGCACTTGCAACATATTCTGCTTCAGTTGTAGAATTGGCCACCATTGTTTGCTTCTTGCATTGCCATGATATGAGTCTGCAGCCAAGAAATTGACATCCACCAGTTGTAGATTTTCTGTCTAGGGTTGCACCAGCATAGTCACTATCTGAATAAGCTACAAAATCAAAAGATGATTCCCTTGGATACCATAGACCCAACTTAGGTTGACCCTTGAGGTATCTGAAGATCCTTTTGACTGCTGTGAGATGAGAAACTTTTGGATTTACTTGAAACCTTGCACATACACATACTGAGAACATGATATCTGGTCTTGATGATGTAAGGTACATCCCCAATCATTGATCTGTAATTGTGCACATCAACATCTTCACCCTCAGCATCTTTGAGTAACCCCTTTTCTGGATCCATTGGTGTACTTGCAACCTTTGAATCTGCAAACCCAAACTTCCTTAGGATCTCTGCTACATACTTATCTTGGCTGATAAATATGCCTTCATTTGATTGTTTCACTTGGAGACCCAGAAAGAAAGTAAGTTCTCCCATGGAACTCATTTCAAACTTATTATGCATAAGCTTTTCAAACTCTACACACAACTCTTGGTTTGTGGATCCAAAGATAATGTCATCAACATAAATCTGTACCAACAAGATGTCCTTCTTGGTTCTTTTGATGAACAAAGTTGGATCAATCTTGCCTCTTTGAAATCCATTTTCCAGTAAATAGAAAGCCAATGTTTCATACCATGCCCTGGGAGCTTGGTATAGACCATAAAGAGCTTTGGTAACCTTGTACACCTTGTCTGGATATTCTGCATCAATGAAGCCTGGAGGTTGAGAAACATACACCTCTTCTTCAATAGTACCATATAAAAAGGCACTTTTGACATCCATTTGGTAGACAGTGAATCCTATGAAAGAAGCATAGGCCAAGAATAGCCTAATTGCTTCAATTCTTGCAACAGGAGCAAAAACTTCTTCATAATCCACTCCTTCTTCTTGAGTATACCCTTGGGCCACCAATCTGGCTTTGTTTTTTTATCACTATTCCCCTTTCATCTTTCTTATTTCTCAAAACCCATTTGGTTCCAATTGCCCTGTAACCTTTGGGCAAATCAACCAGTACCCAAACCTTTTGAAGTTTGAATTGAAGTAGCTCTTCTTGCATTGCTTTAACCCAGCTTGAATCATCTAAGGCTTTTGTAATGTTTTTGGGTTCTACTTGTGAGAGAAAGCATGAAAACAGGCATATGTGGGCAACTTCATGGTTTTTTTCTTCATACACAGCTAGGACAAACCCATCTTGGTCTGAAGATAAGACTTGAGTTCTTGTTTTAACACCAGAATCAATGTTGCCAATCACATTATCAATGGAGTGATCTTTGAGAATTCTTGTGTTGTGTGTTGTAGGAACATCATAGGAAATTGGAAGGTTTCCAATCCCTACATCTTCTGGTAAGGTATCATCTGATAGAACATTTAATGGTTCAGCAGGACCAATTTGTGAACTGGCAGTACCATCTGTTGAACTGGCAGTACCATCTTGTGAATTGGCAGTACCATTTTCATTTTCAGAATTTTCTTGATTCCCTTGATCTTGAGTTCCATGATCATCTTCAACACCTTCATTTTTTGAATTTGAAGGCTCTTCATGACTTGAAGATGAATCCAATCCTGTCCAAATTGGCATCAATATGTAATCTTGATCCTCAGTTGTTTCAACATTGTCTTCAAAACCTGCATTATCATTAGTATTTGTACCTGTGACAGGCACACAATTCATAGATTCTGAAAGCTTATCAATGTCAAAACACCAATCTGGTCCAATGCCTGCAACATTTGGTAGTTTCTCTTGAAACTCTATGTGCAGATTTTCTTCCACCAGCCTAGTACATCTATTATACACCCTATAGGCTTTACTTTGCAAAGAATACCCTATCATGTAGCCTTCATCAGCCTTTCCTTCAAACTTTCCTAGATGATCTTTGGTATTGAGAATAGTGACATGACATCCAAAAGGTCTCATAAAACTTAAAGATGGTGTTCTACCAAATAAAAGTTCATAGGGAGTCTTTCTATGAGGTTTAATCACAAGAACCCTGTTCTGTACATAACAAGCAGTACCTACAGCTTCAGCCCAAAATGAAATAGGTAACTTAGAGTCTACTAACATTGTTCTAGCAGCCTCTATAAGAGTTCTATTTTTCCTTTCTGCTACTTCATTTTGCTGTGGGGTTCTAGCTACACTATATTCTCTTTTTATTCCTTTTTCTTTGCAAAATTCATCCATGACTCTATTCTTGAATTCTGTCCCATTGTCACATCTAATTACTTTTACTTTCTTGTCTATTTGGTTTTCTATTCCTATAATATAGGACTTAAGGATCTCACTTGTTTCATCCTTAGTTCTCAAAAAGAAAACCCATGAAAATCTGCTGTAATCATCAGTAACTACAAGACAATATTTTTCACCATTCAAGCTATTCACAGATGTAGGACCAAAGAGGTCCATATGAAGCATGTACAAAGCTTGAGAAATTGAGTTATGGGTCTCGGACTTACAAGAAGCTCTATGTTGTTTGCCTTTTAGACAATCAACACAGGTTTGGTCATTTTGAAAAATCCTTTTGGGTAAACCTCTAACCAAATCATATTTTGCAATTGTATTGATTGTTTTAAAGTTTACATGACCAAGTCTTCTATGCCAAAGCATAGATTCATCCAATGAGGCTTTTGCTACTAGACAGGTTAAACTCTCTTTAGGAACAATGTTCTTTAAATCAACAATGTACATATTGTTCTTTCTAGGGATTTTAAGAAGAATCTGACTTCCATCAGGAATTTTAAAATCAGGAGAAAGTACAATGCATTCAGCGTCAGTAAAAAGAACATTGTTCTTTGTGTCACACATTTGTGAGACACTTAAGAGATTAAACTATAGTTCTTTCACAAAGTACACATTTTCAAAATCTAATTTACTAGTTTTAATTGTACCTTTACCAGTAATCTTTCCTTTGATTCCTCCCCCAAAGGTACAATATCCTCCATCAAATGATTTGAAGTCTGTGAGGTAAGACATGTTGCCTGTCATGTGCCTTGAACATCCACTATCTACATATCCTTGATCAGCAATATCATTTGAATGTTCCTGCACATGTATACACATATTAGTTTCCTTGGGGTACCCAAGCCATGACTGACTTGGGTTTGCCTCGTGCATTAATGTAATCAAACCTTTTTAGGACTGTTGATGCACCATTTGATTGGAGTGGTCTCCAAATCCAACATGCTGAGGACTTAATAGCATTTTCATTTTTAACACATTTTGTGGTTTTTGGTCTGACAGTACCATTTTTGGCAGTACCATTTGGTCTAGCAGGACCTTTTGGTTTTGGTCTCTAATTTTGTGTTTTAACCACATAATCCCTTTCAATGAGACTTTTCACAATTCTTGGTGTATGTTTGAAAGTATTACTTGCTCCCTTAGTAGTGAATTTTGGGTAAACAGGCTCATTTGGTCTAACATTATGATTGACTTTTGGTGTGTTAGATTTCACAAAACCTTTTCTGGGGTTTGTTTTATTTGTTTTAGACCTTGATGTACTCCCAGAAACCCAATTGTTACAATAAGCATGAGTATGATTAAAACTACCACAGTAATAGCATGCCTTATTGTACAAAACAAAGTTATCACCAAGTTGGTGTGACTTAAGATTTTTCCAATTTCTCTGACTACCTCTAGGTTTGCTATTACATCTAGCACAACATTCAACTATTTTTAGAGCAACTTTAGTCTTTGCCATACTCGCTACACTTTAAGGACTGGTTGGTCCTACTTTGTTTCCTTTCTTAGAAACAGTCTCTTTTTCATTCTCTTGAGATGTCCAATCTTCAATAGATGTACCATCTGAGCTCTTATCAGTGAGCACCTTTTCTTTGGAAAGTGAAGTATCACTTGCACTCTCAAAAGGTTCACTATTTTCTACAGGTTTTACTTTTTCTATTTGTTTATTAGTGAGTTCATGTAAACCTGATTCAGCAAGATCTATACCTGGGGGACAGGGAATTCCTCTGTAAGGAGGTGGACATGTGTTGTATCCAATCCCAGATTTGATTTTCTTGTTCATTTGGTTTTCAACTATGCTCTTAGTACATGCAGAAGCATTTTCAAATGTTGTAACAACTAGTTGAATATTATATTTTGCTTGTTTCACTTTAGCAAACTCAGTTCTTAACAGGTTTATTTCAGCATCTTTAAAAAATATGTCTCTATTAAGAATAGCTTTTGTGTCAGAAAAGGTGAGTTCATTTTCTCTAAAGTGAATTATCTGCTTTTCAAGTTTGGCCATACCACACTTATGATTAACTAGATCTTGATGAGTTTTTCTTTCTTCTACTTTCAGTTCATCATAAAGTTTTCTTAAGATTTCTAATTCTTTAAAAGCTTCACAAGTAGCAGAACATTTAGTAATTTGTACCTCAGGATTGGAGAGAGCCATTAAATCCATTTCATTTGAAGATGACTCTTCTTCACCCATAAAGCTCCAATCAAAATCCAACCCATCAATAGCTACCATAGCTTTTGTTTCAGTGATGTCCACTTCCTTGCTTTTGTTCTCATTGTTTCTCCTGTTCTTATTCTCAAAACCTCTTCCCTTATCACCTTGCTTCTTTGGTCTTCTACATTCTCTTGAGTAGTGACCCTTCATGTGACAGTTGTAGTACTCCACTTTAGATTTGTCATACCCAGCAGGTTCATTGCCATTGATGACAATCTTTTTTCCAGTCCTCATTAAATATTTCTTAGCCCTCATGCTAAGAAGTGAAAGCTGCCATTTTACGTCCATTTCTTCAAGATCATCGTCACTGATCTCTTGAAGATCTTCAAAGGTCAATGTGGAACCATTGTGTTGTGATGTTAGGAAAGCACAACCAATTGTTTCATCTAAAATGGTTTTGGTACTGCTGGAAGTACTGGCAGTACCAAAATTTATGTTGGCAGTACCTTCTTCTCTACCATCTTTTTCTTCATCAACTTTCTTGGAGGTACCATGAGATGACACAAATGCCATATTTCCTGAGCTTGAACTAGTAGACTTCTTTAGTTCCTGCTCTACTATTTTGAAGTTGCTGTAAAGATCATTGAGACTCATGGAATCAATATCTGGTTTATTTTTCCAGACAATGACATGCATGGCCCATTCAGAGGGTAGACTTCTAAGGAATTTGGAGTTTAAGTCTTCTTGAGATATTATCACCTCATGAATGGCTAACTGACTAGAAAGCTTTTGTAGTCTATTGAACATGCTGTCCGAAGACTCATTTGTTGTGGCTGAAAAGTTTTCAAACTGTTGTTTTAAAAGTGTTTTCTGAGTTTTCTTGGTGGCATCATTACCACCAAATCTAGCCACAATAGCTTGAAAAAGGGTTTTAGCACATTTGTACTTGTTAAAGATTAAGAGCTGGTCATTTGGAATAGACATGAAAAGCATACTCCTGGCTTTAAGATCATTTCTCTTTTGAATTCTTTCTTCTGCGGTTGTTGGGTTTACTTGCACAGTTGTGACAAGTGCATCATTTACTGTGGAGGTGGTGGTTACTGGTTTAAATGAGTTTCCTTCTTCAATAATCTCCCAAAGTGCATAGTCTTGCACTTGGAAGTATTGTTCAACCCTCAGTCTCCACATTTCAAACTCATTCTGTTTGAGTAATGGAAGTTTTGCAGCCACATTGGTTTGAATGTGCTCTACATCCATTTTTGCTTTGTTCTTTTATGTCGTAAATATCAACCTAGCTCTGATACCACTTATAGAAGGAATTTGTGTAAACACTTGTGATGTTAGTCTTAGTAATGTGTTTGGGATATTTATGAATGAATGTGATTTAGCACGCGGAATTTACTAAAACACACTAAAGGAACAAAGGTGGTAAATAAATAAACGTGAATGATTTAGAGTAATGGACACAACATGAATAACACAAAACGATTCAATATTATTGATGAAATAATACGGGTGATCTAAATTATCACCAGGATTACAAGTGTAACCTTGAATCTTTGATACGTGAAAAAGGATTTAGAGATGGAAGTTATGCATGGAAATCTATGAAAAGCTATATCTAAGAAGGTGACTTAAGGGTTCCTTTTATAGTATAAGGAGCCCTTATTACAAGTTGTCAAGTTGCTTAATATAATATATTAGAGACTTATCTTATCATAATATTACACCTTTCAAGGTAAAACACTCCATTATATCTACCGAGACTTCTTTACTACTTCTACTTATCGTATATCTTTGTACAAAGACTAATAATACAACTAAATATCTATAAATAAAATATAACAACTTGTCGTGAAAACTGGCAGGACCTTCTTCAACTATCAGTACCTTCTTACCTAGAAGGTACTGTTAGTGTATCTTCAATATCAACAAAACTGAAGAGGCAGGCTTAACTATCATCTAGCAGGCTCTTCTGGCAGACTCTTTAACTTGTGCATTTTATTCCCAACATACTTGATGTATATCAAGATACAACAAGCTTACAACTAGTAATGCAAGTGCACTACTCAATGACTTTAAAACTTTGTATCTTCTTGATACTTTGTGTTCTTCTCTTGGACTAGAAGAGGAATGAAGGTGATCACTTGAATGGATGATTGGATCACTCTAAAACAAACTAAGACTCTCTAAATGATCAAAGAAAATGATCTAACTAAGAAGGGATTAAACCAGAGAAAAGTGGCTGGAAAAATAAAGTTGGAAGTGTAAAATGGTCCACTATTTATAGGCAAAGAGAAAATAGCCGTTATAAGGGGGTGGTACCACTAAATACCCGAAGGTACCACTAAATTTAGTGGTACCGTGGTAGTGTCCTAGACAAAGATGCTCCAAATTTTTTTTTAGTGGTGAAGGTTTATTTGGGGAAGTTTGGAGCTAATTTGGGGGGAAAATAGATGTTGGTGATTTTAAACTTATTTTTTAAATTAAAACATTTCTTTTTAATTCAAAAATAAATTGTAAAATATACTTTTGAAAAAATGTTTTATCACATTAAAAATGTGAAGTTTAGAAAAATATAATCCTTTGATCATTTGTCAAGTAGTAGATTTGTTTGTCCATACCTTGAGTCATTAACGTCGGGATGAAAATCTACGACTTTTTCGAAGCATGCTTGAGACGTCGGGAGGTGTTGATGTAAGTACGCATTGATGATTTATGTTTACAAGTAACTTGCGCATTTTACGTTATGCATTACAAGTTATATGTTTGTCATTATTAAAACCGAAGAAACCGTTTAGTTTAAATATCATAATATTTGCACTAACAAGGCTAGATCAAACAAGTTAATAGTGGTTACTTTTGATTGCTTACTAACTTAATACTTGTGTTCTTAAGCAGGAAGGTGTTAAAATTAGAAACTAAGATGCAGAAACCTACACGGAAGTTGGCTGCAAATAATTATTTACATTCGTATGCAACGAAGCCTCCAACATCCTACAATGGTTACTTGTGAAGGAACCCAACTTTTGAAAATAATCAGGTTCGTTTACATTGTTATAGACTACATGCTTTGATCTAATATGTGTCTAAGTTACAATGTCTATATTAAACTCATGGTAACTAGCAGCCTTATAACCCGATAATCTACATGGATCAGTAAAAACTATAACTATGTGAGGATTCATATGCAAACCATCTAATTTAGATATCTCCTAAACATAATTAGATATTCATAACCAAGTTGTAGTATTTGCGAAACTCTTATTGTTGGGTTAGTGTTAGTGATACGAACACATGTTAGAGATAATGGCCTTAAACCAAATCATAAGTTTTAGTTCTTTCTGGAAATAATAAGAAACCTTACCTATTTTTGGTGTAACTAGTTTTAGCTATACAAAAAGTTATCTAAAATCTTAAGTTTAACAAAGTATTTGGCTAGACATCACTAACTAAGTTATCTATTTATTTCTGGCTTTAACTCTCTAGGGTGATGGGACCAACGCAAAGATTTATAGCTTTCTTTTGATCTGGATTAATATGATCATCCCATAGGTGTGAGTTTTCAAGTAAAGCTACAAGTAATTAAGCAAATGTAACTATACAATGCGGTATTGACACGAGTAATGGAGAAAAGAAGTTATTCAAGTTATTTGTTCTTTTATTTCATTTCAAGGATTTCGAATTAAAGTATGTTTGCTTATGTTTTACTTAGTCATTGCTGATTTTTGTAGAGTTACAGGTACTACTACTTGTGTGCATCATTATAGGAATTTATATGTTTTTAAGATATATTTAACTTATTTGCTCTTAACTTGACTTTATATGTTTTTCAGCTCTTTTTAGTTTTTTAGTTCATGTGAAGAAATTATATGACCACTTCAATGTCACATTATCTCCCTCATCACTAATTTGGTAAGCTTCACATTTTTTAAGAAGACTTATCTTAATTTCATATGCATGTTGTCCGCTGTCTTAGTCAAGATCCACAATCGCCATAAGTCCTATCTTGGGTTGAGGGCCCTAACGTTTCTGCTTAAACTTGTACTGTAATGTTGTTGTCTCAATTAGAAACCCAAAGTTGTTTAAATTACTTAGCCCTTAATAGGACCAGGCTATTATTAGAATGAGTATGATTACAAGGAAATATTGTTTAACTAGTCAAGTTTGAAGATCTGTACAAAAACACCAGTTTCTTATGACTAAATATGTTAGTATCAATCCAGAGTAATTTATAGTAAGGTTGTCAATACTTTAGGCTCAATATGGTACATGTCACTTTGATCCATGTGTATGGTATATAGTCTAAAGTCTATTAGGTTAGACTAATCCTAGGATCCTTTTTTCACCAACTAGTAGAGGTGGCAAAACGAGTATAACTAGTACGGGTCAATGCAGGCATGGATCAAAAAAGGCTTTTTGGTTTACTATTATTATATGTTATGTGTATCCTCATGTTTTTGTCCAACCATTTTTGCAGAATTGTAGGTACCAACTAATGATTATATTCGCGTTTGATAGGAGCATTTGAGAATCTGAAAACTGAGGAAGCACCCGTGATCGTATTCTTGTTTAATTGTTCAACATAATTGAGTTCTTGCAAGTTCTATGCTCATATTCTTGTATTTGATTGTTAAATTGTGAAATATGGATGTAGCTTTTATAGTTGAACTCAGTTATATGCAATGAATCAATTGTGAAATCTGGATATATGTAGCTTTTATAGTTTAAGTATGGATATATGTAGCTTTTATAAAAATTCGGATATAATGAGTTTTAAGGTGAATGGCTTTTATACAATGTCACACTTGAAACTGTGAACTTTCCTGTTTTGTCACACTTGAAAGTGTGAACTTTCTTACTTTGTCTGCTTTTCCTTTATTTGGATTGTTACAGTAATAAGTGTGGACTTTCCAATAATTGTTCACATTACTATATATACTAATACGTTGTTTAATCTAGCGCCGTTTCTGTTGTGTAACGTGACCTCACGGTGATGCCATTTTTTTGTGATTCCAATAAAGCCCATCCAGTAGCCATTTTTTTTGCCCGTTTTTTTCCTTTTTCTTTTTATAGCATCATTTGTCAACTCGTTGATACTCATCTTCTTCGCACTCTTTTCAAGGGTTGTTTTACTTCGTTGCTGGGTTTGCAATCTGTGTGTTTGTTACTTCATTTGTTACTTAGCCTATGTTTGCATGTTACTTGCTGTTCTTGGTTATCATCGATCTGACGATCTGTTTTAAAGCATCGTTTTTTTGTGATGGCTTCTGGTAAAGAGTTTCAAATTCACTAAGTTTTTCTCAAAAGATTGCTAGGGACTAGCAATAGTTTAGTGTGGGGGATTGATGAGTGTGTAAATACTCATCATTTTTATCGTATCTGAACTGCCAAAACATCCAAAAACACTCAGAAATGCATCAAAATACAGAAATTATCTCAAAAGTGTGTTTTATATGTTTTAGATGCAAAATGTTTAAAAACAAATGAAAAACGAACAAAGTTTGCATAATTGGCAGTTTCAGTCCCTCAAGTTTCAAAAATTGACAAAACTATTCCCTGAAGGTTTAAAACGAAAGAAAAGTCAACCCAAGGCTTTTAAAAGTCAAAAGTTATCAAATTTGATCCTTGGGTAAAAAGTTTGAGAAAATTACATGTTTGGTCCCTGTACTTTCTAAATTGACAAAATTAGTCCCTGGGTATTTTCAAAATTGGAAAATTACTTTCATAACCCATGTACTATTCACAAATGGCAAGTTTGGTCCTTATATTATATTTGGAAAAATTGCCACTTCAGTCCCTAAGTTTTGGATAAATTGCAAAATTGGTCCTTGTGTTTTACAAATTACAAACCAAACGGATACCCTTAATACTACTAAACTAAACCCAAATCCAACTCCCTTATAATCCAATCCAGCCCACACACACTCCCTAACCCACCCATTTCTTGGCCCATCACCACAAAAGCCCACACCCCCATTCCATTTTAATAATAAAACAGGTCAACACCCTAGTTTGACCTCCACTCACCTTTGCCTCAACCTTCCTCCAAAAACCTGTAAAACCCTGCCACAACCTGCAACACCAAACACCATCATCACCCCTACTTACCTTCCCCCCTCCAAACACAAAAGACAACAAGCTTTCATTACCCCCTACCTTAATACAAGTTATCAGACCCACAAGTGGTCAAATCCTTCTCCCGCCAAAACAATTGAATGGCCAGGATACAAGTTAACCATCCAACGACTAAGAATAAGATGGGAAAATGACAAGAGGGCTGCAACGACTCCAAGAAAGCAATATAAAAGAGCAGGGGAAGAAGCAGAGAAAGTTAGTGAGAGTAGTAAGTAATAGTAGTTAATTTAGTCTTAATTCAATGTCGAATTTTGTTTAAGTCAACTTATTTGAATGTAATTTTCATCTCAGTTTGAATTTTCTGCTTAACTTAAGTGGAATCCTTATTATTCTGTTGTAATTCAAAGTTTCAATTCAATTGCAAGTTTCCAATTTTAAGTGAAATTCTCATTTCAATTTAACAAATGTTATCAAGGTTGTTACTGCTTCATTTAGCTCATTTTAGCTTAATTTTAAGTTCTATCAAGCTTTGAAAGCATGTTAGATAATAGTAGTCATAAACCTCAAAAATTCTCAAAAAAAATAGTTGAAATATAAAAAGTAAACATACAAATATAAAAAACAAATGAAGAAGAAGATGAAGAGAGTAGGTTTATGCTAAATGGAAGTTGGTTTAGAGCTCTTGGGAGCATTAGGTTGTGATTGTGGTCCTGGGTATCTTAGTTCTGAACTTTGGTCATTTGTAAGGTATTTTCCCAAATTTTCTTGCATAATCTGTATTGAATAGCTATAGTTGTTGTTTGGAGTTTATTTCTGTTCATTCATGCTTAGTTAAGATTTTTATAAGTTAATTTAGTTATTTCACTGTTTAAATCCTTGATTTGCTTCATATACCTTCATAAATTATTTTTGAAGGACTGTTTGGATCAGTGGATTTAACCACTGAGTCCTAAGTTCTAGTTATTGTTTATGGTCTGTGCATGTTTCTTTAGGATGCTAAAACTCAGTTAAGCCATAAAATCAGTAGGTCTTTTAGTTAAAAGTCAATCTCATTTTCAATCTCACTTAGCAGTTCAATGATAGAATTCTTAGGATCCAAATCATTTGTATAGTTTCAAAAGTAGTTGCTTTAGCTTAATCTTATCTTATCTTAGCCTAAAATATCATTTTCAGTTCATAGGATTGATCTAAAGTTCAAATAATTCAAACCTATCAAGTTGTCATAAAAGTCAAAAAGTTCATGGTTTAGTCTGTTTTGCAATTTTGGATTGAATTTCCATGATCCTCTGTGCTTATCCTCAGATTGTGAGCTTGTGGGTTCTTAAACTTTAGAAGCTCAGCTTCTCAATTATATTTTTCCTTAATTTTTAGATTTTTATATTAAGCTTGTTTATAGCCTTGTTTTAGCTTGTTTGGAGTTGTGCTCCCCTGCACCAGGGTGTATTGGCTCATAAGCTAATTTATATAGCTTGTCTCTTGTTCATTAAAGGACCATAGCTTTAGCTTGTTGTTATTTTGGAATGCCCACTGTACCATCTTTTCATGTATGTGCTTAACTCTCATCCTTATGCTTATTTGTGTGTGTTTTTTTTTCTTGTTCCACAAGTATCCACAAACCAATCAGTTACACTGAGTGATCTGTGTTCATAAGCTCATTTTCTAGGGCCTATAACTTGTTCATTGGATTACATTGGTATTAGACCTTTGTGGATTTTAATAGCTCATTGTTAAGTCTATCTATGCATGTGCTTAATTCACCTCTGTTAGCTTATCCTAGTGCTTAATGCTAGCCCTCACTGAGCCTATCTACACTGAGTCATCAGTGTGGACTAGCACATTTCACAAGCTCTTGCGGAGCTTATTTATGGATATTAGCTTAGGCTTCTGGACTTTCTGAGAAGTCCACAAAACCAAGTCATTGGTTCCAGGTTCCTACTTGGCTTAAAAGCTTATTTGATAAGCTTTAAAAGGTCTGCTAGGAGCTTGTTTGGACCTGAGTAGGTTCAGTTTGTGGATTTGCTTATTTTGCCTTGTAGCTTATTTCCTTAGGTTCTCCTTGTTGCTCTAGCTTAATCTAAGCTCCTGTGATTTTCTTCAATCTTATGTCACTTTTGTTTTATATCTTGTTGCTTATTAGAAGCTTGTTGAAGCCAAAAATCCAAGTTGAGCTTGGAGAAGCTTAATTGCTGCATAATTAAGCTCATTCACAGCTTATTTTTGAGTTTTGGAAAATATTGTCTTTATTAAAGTTGATCATTTCCAGTGTTTAAGTGTTTGTGACAAAGAAAAAATCGAAAATAAAATAATTTGCAAAAATGGTCATAAGCAGGGATTGAACCCTGGACCTCTTGGGTTGACCTGGTCAACGCCAAACCAATAACAAGCACCATCTGTGCTATCTTGTTAATGTATTTGTTTTCCCTTGTTTTATTTGTGCTAGTGTAAGTCCCTTTTAGCTTATAAATTCTTTTTCAACTTATTTTCAGCTTATAAAAAAGCTCTATACCATTTTCATATTTTTCCTAGCTTAATTATACCACTAAGTATTTTTAGAATAAATTTTATATTTTTCACTATTCATCTAGTATTTTTTATAATTTAAATTAGTTTTATTAGTATTTAATTAGTTTTTAATTAATAATTAAATAAAAAGTCAAAAAAATGATTTTCTTTTTTCTAAAATTTTCTTTTATCCTTAGGTTTGTAAAAACATTATTTTCATGTCCGTAGGGTTTGCGTAGCATAAATTTCACTTTTTATTTTGCGCACTCGCGCTTTATTTAAATAACTTTTACGTTTTTAAAAATTTAGGTTACGTTAGTAAAAGTAGTATGTTAAATAAAGAAAAACCAAAACATAAAAAATGTGATAGCTTCTATTTAAGCCTTTTTGGCTTATTTTTCTGCTTATTTATAAGCAAACTCTGATTTTAAGTTTTTAGATTATGTTTTAGGTTAACTAGGTTTCATGTTATTGTTAATGTAGATTGTTTAAATCGTTCTCATTCGTATTTCCTTAGCGTAATCATTCAAGACCCTCATATACCCTTTCCTGTCCAAATTCACCAGATCACAAACCCGTTTGAATACCATCCACACCTCGTCGGGACATAACGACCCGGGGAAACCCTGTACTTCCATGGAGATTGACTCTTAGGCTGTTTGACTTGGTGATGAGGCGAAAAATGACCGTTTTTAGGGGGTCATTTAAGCCTGAATTCGAATTTATTTGATCAAATATTGCCCTAAATCGTTCCTTTTGTGATTTTAGGTACTTTGGGAGAGAAATCTGGAAAAGGAAGCAATTCGGACGTTTTTGGAGCATAAAAGTGAAGAAAACGCCAAAGTCTTAATTTTCCATGCTGGGAACAGTAGGTGACGGCGTCAAGAGTAATTTCCTGATGGCGTCAAGAGCAAAATTTCATGACGGTCCAGAAGAGATTTGACGGCGTCATGAAGGTAGGGCGTCAAGAGTAAAAGTCATGACGGCCTGGAAATGATTAATACTTGACGGCGTCAAATGTAGATCAAGGCAGTCCGAGAAGAGTTTTGGCGGCGAGGTGACGGCGTCACAAACTTTGTCTTGACGCCATCAGCCCTCTTTTTCTATATATAGTTTTCTAATTTTTCACATTTAAAGAGAGAAGTTTTGGGAGAAACCCTAAGTACGATTTTGGTGTAACTTTACAGGTTTTTCAAGGGTTCCAACCCCTTGATACCTTGCATGTGTAATCAAGATAAGTGTTCCTTTAATTCAATCAATATGTCTATGTGTTGGTTGTCTATATCTTGTTCTTGTCTTAATTCCATCATGCTAGGCTAGATCTATCTTGTGTTTGCTTAGATCTAATGAAATCTAGATGTTGATTATGTGTTGATTACTTATTTATTCTTGTCTTGGATGAATGATTTATATGTTAGGCTTAAGAAAACTGGCAGATCTCCAATTGGTAACATGCTTGAACGTCTTAAGAAACATGAACCGACGCGCACTAGGTCTTTATTGGTTGTATTTAATGCATGAGCCACTGTTTACAATCCCTATAGTTGTGCTGGGCATGGTGTAGGAGGAGATAAGAGCTCATAGAATTGGGGAGTTAAGTGTGCCACCCCATGAATGGTATTAAGGAATACGATCCGTCATCCATACAATTATAACAAGTAATTAACATGTAAAAGATGTCTAGGGAGTAGTGAAATCTAAGTAAACACATTTTCTCCAATTACTGCTCACAACTCTAGTATAAATTAGTTTATTTTCATTTCTAGTATTTTATTTTGATTGCATCTTAGTATTGGGTTAGTTGATTAGCAACTAATTCCGCCCGAATCCTTTAAACCCAAGATTTTAAATTGCTTTCTAAAAAATATAAAAATACAAAAATAATCTTCCTTCACCTTTAGAACTAGTATTTAGGCTTTCTAATCCTAGCGACACTATTCCTAGTTGAACGATCAATCCCCCGGTACTTGTCACTATACTATACTACAACGATCAGGTACACTGCCTGGTGGGGGTTGTAAGCTTCTCAAGATCCCTTGAGAGGTAAAGCCTGGTGCGATTCCCATGTATCAAGTTTTTGGCGCCGCAGCCTGGGGAATAGTTATTGTCTAGGTTAGAATTCTTTTTATTAGGTCTACTTGCTAGATTCCTTTCTAGTAAGATTTTATTTTTATTTTTAGGTTTTCTTTAGTCTATCTTTTTCTTTGTGCATTTGTTAGTAAATTAAATTCATTGACTATTCCGTTGACCACTATGGAGAACGCGAATCTACCATACTACCGACCACGAAACCCATTCACTCCTAATGACATATTGATGTTCACACAATATCGAGATGAACCTATTTATGATGCATGGACTCGTTTTAAAAATTTACTACAAATAGTCCCTCATCATGGTTTCGATCTATGGTACCTAACTCAAATCTTTTACTATAGTGTCCACCCATATGACCAAAGGTACATTGACGATTTTACCAACGGGGACCTTAGGGAATTAAATGCTGAAGAAGCATGGGATGCCATAGAAGATTGTGCCCAATATTATTATAGAGTAGACAACCCGACAAACAACATCACAAATCAATCAATAACAAGTTTGAAGGAGCAAACAGGAAGTTTGTCTGGGGATGATTACTTAGGGATACCTGCGTGGATGTCACCTAAAATCATAGTACAAAACAAACACATAGGTAATCTAGGTACAATGGAGGATGAGGTTGACAATCCAAGCCCACAAAGTACCCCACAAGTCCTACCATCATTTGAGGCACATACAACGCCCGTGACTTACCCGGAAGAAGTAGAAGAGACTATAGGAACCCCAATTGAGGTAGAACCCTTGGACCAAGCACCACTAGAGGATATAGATTTTAATACTTGTAGTGATAACCTTACTCCTAGTTCTAGGGAATTTCCTAATGTTGATGAACCGGAATCTCAACCTTTACACAACTTCCCATCCTTAGATTTATTTCTAGGAGACAAAAGAGGAACCGACCCACCCATCAACCTATATTATCCGGGTACTTTTAGGATGAAGGAAGCAATTCACTCACCCCCTTCACCTCACGTGGCATATTTCCACCCTAAGGGTATGTATCGCTACTTTCACCCACACTTAATCCTAAGTGTAGGGAGAACCTCCCCTATTTCCGTTAAATAAGGGTAGAGTCAGGCTCGTGACTCGAACAAAAACAAGCGCTTCTTGGGAGGCAACCCGTGTTTTGTGTATTTTTATTTGTTTGTTTGTTTGTTTGATTTTATTTATTTCCGTATGCATGTTTTATTTCTATTGTTTGTGGCTCATGTTTCAAATTAAATTGTGAAAATGCTTTATTTTGTTTTTAACTTCGTCTTAATTGCATATAAAGGTATTTTGCAAAAGATAAGTGTAAGGGAGATCCAAATTTGTTTATAAGAACGAAATTGAGCATGAACCACAACAATATTAAATGGACATGTGTATTAGTACTTGTTAGAGTCAAATGCTTGTATCGAGTCGTAACGAAGTTTTGCAGGATTTTCCAGGAAGTAGGACCAAGTTTTTCCAGAAATTTTCCGGAAACTTAACATAAGAATTTCTGCAGGTCAATCCTGACGGCGTCATGAGTTAACTCTTGACGGCATCAGGTGTAAAAATCTGGAATTTTTACAGGTTTTATTTTTCTAACGGAGTCTTATGGTTTTTTGTGAATTATTAAGTTTTATAATCTCCAGGAGATCTGCAAACTTCATTCCACAAGCATTATATCTTATCTTGTTTTCTAGGATTTAGTAACTTATATAGGATGCCGCCGATTTTACGCGAGGTTGTCTTGTCTATTTTCTCAGGTTTTACAGGTTATGTATGACAAGAAGATGATTTATATTCTGGAAGGGAAGCTTTGATTGTTCATTTTCTTGGAGGAAGATTTAACCTGGCCACCTTATTATCCATACCGAGTGAATCAGGGGAGTATTTGATTTCATTCTCTTTACTTTTTTCACTTTTACATTCTTTACTTGAACATTGGGGACAATGTTCATCTTAAGTGTAATAGGAAGGTAAAAAGATGATACCTTACATATGCACTTTCGCTTGAGTTTGTTTTGTTTAATGGTAGATGTGTAATAAAACTATGAGAAATACTTGTTAGTGTAATTTTAGCGCCAAATTTAAAATTTTTTTACAACATTTAGGAGTGAAACTTTAGCCATAGCAAGCGTCTCATGGATAGGAGATTGTATGACTAGCACATAACCGTATATTCAGAAAAATTTTCCACCCAAATATGTGAGGTTTGCCTTTAGATTTGATAGGAAAAGCATTTACTATTAGTGCTTATGAGTGTACCGGTAGCATTTAGATTCTAGAACTTGCGTTAGTGATGCATCCCGAGACCGCTAGTGAGACTACATTCGTGTGGTAGGATTTACTACATGATAAGAGGCATTAGGATTACCCTTGTGTTAAACCCGTATTATAATTACTTGACCATTTAAGTCATATTACTTGGCTAGTTAAGTCAACTAATTTTTCCCACACCCTTAGCGTTGTACTCATTTTAAGTACACGAAACCCCTAGTACACCCCTCCGAGCCTATCTTTTCGTTTCTAACTTTAAGCATTTTACTTAAAGGAAGAATTTGTTACACCCCACTTAAATATACAACCAAATCGCCTTAGCCTTCCGTGTATGCGCTCATTTTTAGTGCATTATTGTTATTTGTTAAACCCTAAGTTAATTATCTAATTGATTACATGGTTGCTAAGTCGAGTCATATCCTTGTACATATTGTTTTGGGACGATTGGGACCCATGGGTAAAGTACTTATTTTATGGAGTAATGGGGAACAGTAGGTGACGGCGTCAAGAGTAATTTCCTGACGGCGTCAAGAGCAAAATTTCATGACGGTCCAGAAGAGATTTGACGGCGTCATGAAGGTAGGGCGTCAAGAGTAAAAGTCATGACGGCCTGGAAATGATTAATACTTGACGGCGTCAAATGTAGATCAAGGCAGTCCGAGAAGAGTTTTGGCGGCGAGGTGACGGCGTCACAAACTTTGTCTTGACGCTGTCAGCCCTCTTTTTCTATATATAGTTTTCTAATTTTTCACATTTAAAGAGAGAAGTTTTGGGAGAAACCCTAAGTACGATTTGGTGTAACTTTACAGGTTTTTCAAGGGTTCCAACCCCTTGATACCTTGCATGTGTAATCAAGATAAGTGTTCCTTTAATTCAATCAATATGTCTATGTGTTGGTTGTCTATATCTTGTTCTTGTCTTAATCCATCATGCTAGGCTAGATCTATCTTGTGTTTGCTTAGATCTAATGAAACCTAGATGCTGATTGTGTGTTGATTACTTGTTTATTCTTGTCTTGGATGAATGATTTATATGTTAGGCTTAAGAAAACTGGCAGATCTCCAATTGGTAACATGCTTGAACGTCTTAAGAAACATAAACCGACGCGCACTAGGTCTTTATTGGTTGTATTTAATGCATGAGCCACTGTTTACAATCCCTATAGTTGTGTTGGGCATGGTGTAGGAGGAGATAAGAGCTCATAGAATTGGGGAGTTAAGTGTGCCACCCCATGAATGGTATTAAGGAATACGATCCGTCATCCATACAATTATAACAAGTAATTAACATGTAAAAGATGTCTAGGGAGTAGTGAAATCTAAGTAAACACATTTTCTCCAATTACTGCTCACAACTCTAGTATAAATTAGTTTATTTTCATTTCTAGTATTTTATTTTGATTGCATCTTAGTATTGGGTTAGTTGATTAGCAACTAATTCCGCCCGAATCCTTCAAACCCAAGATTTTAAATTGCTTTCTAAAAAATATAAAAATACAAAAATAATCTTCCTTCACCTTTAGAACTAGTATTTAGGCTTTCTAATCCTAGCGACACTATTCCTAGCTGAACGATCAATCCCCCGGTACTTGTCACTATACTATACTACAACGATCAGGTACACTGCCTGGTGGGGGTTGTAAGCTTCTCAAGATCCCTTGAGAGGTAAATCCTGGTGCGATTCCCACGTATCACTTGGTTGACCATTTACCTGGTCAACTTAGTTGACCATTTAGGACCAATCAATTTTTGGCGCCGCTGCTGGGGAGGTCGTGCGCGTATTCTAAACGATTTTACAGATTAGTGAATCTGGATATACACTCATTGTATATTTACCATCCTTTGTTCATATTTTCTTATTATAAAAACTAAACTGTTCCTGAAAACTTTTTAAAATTAGTTTTCAACGAACACAAAAACACAAGAAGATTTTTTTTCTTATAAAATGTTTATCAAAAATACCAAAAATATTCACCTTTACCCTCCTACCTTTTTGATTCTTCATCCCTTTACCCTTGATCCTTTTGATTCTAACTTCTTCCACTTCTCCTGTAATTGATTCTTATGGCATCTCTCGATGACGATTTCTTTGAACAATGGGCCTTTGAGAGCAAAATTGAAAAACTTATGGCCTTGTCAAAAATTTTGAGATGTCGTGTTGATCATGATGGACCATCGATCCCTATTCCCTCTCCGGTGAGGGAAATGGAACAAGAAACCAGGGTGACAAAGGATCCTGTACTTCCCGCTGACGATGGAAGTGCTAAATACGTCCAACCTACGGTTGTCCAAAAATCTAAGCTCACAATTGCTCCTAAACCGTCAAGAATTGATCCTAACCTTTCACGGTTTATGGTTAAAAGTTTGTCAAGTAAACGTACAGAGCTTAGGGCAGTGACTGAAAAGAACGACTTGCCCAATCTTCACGTTTATCAAGAACAAAAACCCGAGACCATGACGGAAGTGGTGGAAATTCCTAGCTCTAAGAGCACACCACTTGTTCCACCTCCGGATTTTATTCCTTGTGTTGGTTGTGGTGAGCCACTTTTTGGTTTACCATGTCGTTGGTGTACATGTGAAAAATGTGGTAATGATATTTGAGACGAAAGTTGTTTGTTTTGTGATTCGAGGAATTCATTTACTTATGATCCTAATCAGAACTCATTCTATAACTCTCCAAAATTTTCAAACTACCCATCACATTCATACGAGCAAGAATCATATTATCCAAACCACAATGATTGTTCGTATCAAAATACACCAAACTTTTCATGTGAATACTGTGGAGGTCCTCACCAAGGTTTTGATTGTCAAAATAGTCAAAATTTTGGTTATGACCAATATCCATAAAATTCACCAAACCAGACTCAACAGTTTAACTGTTGTGAGTACTGTGGTGGCCCACACTACAGTTCTGATTGTCAATCGGGCAACACGCTTGTCTATGAGCAGTTTCCTGATAGCAATTATGACTCTAGCACATACGACTCACAGCCACATCAGTTTTACTGTTGTGAATACTGTGGAGGTCCTCATTGCAGTTCTGATTGTCAAACAAGGAATCTGTTTCCTTGTAACAATTATGATTATTCATCTCAAGACCAACCTCCACAGTACCAATTGACCCAAGCAACTCTTCAATTCCCGCAAGACCTTTGTCATGAGGTTCTTGAAGCATTTAAAAAATTTAAGGAGGGGTTGGCTACTACATCGTTTCAAGATTGTCGTGAGAAATCCATGGCAGAATTACTTGCTGAAGAACGAGATACTAGAAATGAAATGAGCATGGAAGAATTACTTGCTGAGCAAAGAGCAGCTAAAATACGTGTCAATCTTCACTATGCTGCTCTATATGATGACGATGATGACAGTGATGATGATGAAGATAACATTGTCATTATTCAAAAAGATTCATCAGTTTCATCTGTTGTGAGTCCTTCCATGGAGAAGCAGGGAGAAAATAATGTGATGAAGTCACTAGCCGTTGATCAAATGGAACTTGAAAATTCCATAACTGCTAGTACCTCTCAACTCCCTCAGTCTGTTATCACACCCGAAGTTCACACTCACTCTCTGAATATGGGGGATGAGCATCTTAGCACTGTTCCTCAAAAGCAATCGGACGAATTCATAAAGTCTAGTGTTGAGAACCTTCTCCCAATCCCAGGAGAGTCACAGGGGACTTTTGATCATGTGTGTGATCTACCTTCTCACCCTGAAAATCCAAAAGATCATTTTGAGACTTTCTCCGATTTTAATGATGATTGTACATCTTATGGAGAAGTTGAGTATGAAGAGGCACCACTGCCTCATTCTGATGTTGACCCTCTTATTGAGGAGTTAACAGATGAACTTACTTACATCAATCCACTTCCATTGGGAAGTGATGATGATCTGTTTGACCTTGAAGCCGATATGGGAGAAACTGAAAATCTTTTAAACTCTAATCCCAACATCGAGCTTAGTACTTCACATGCTGATGAAAATTCTTTATCTTCTGGAGACATCAGTCATGTGGAAGGATTAACTTCTGAGCTAGTCAGCTTAGAAGAAGTGAATGATGAGACTAACACTGAAATCAAGGATGAAGCACTTCGTGCAACATTATTGAATGTCAATCTCCTCATTTCAAAAATCGAGGCTTTCAAAGAGAAACCTATTTCATCTCCTATCCTCATTAAGGATAGTGACATTTTCTCTGATGATCCTATTCCGGAGTTTGAAGCCTTCACTTTTGATCCTATGGGAGAGAACATTAGTGGCAGTACCACTTCTCATTCTCATAATTCTCTCCCCGATTATGAATCATTTGCCTTCGATGAGTTCTCCTGTGAACTCACGCACATCAATTCAGAATATGATTCATTTACATTCGATGAGTTTTCATGTGAACTCACTCATATCATATCTCCACCGGAGTATGATAACTTCTACTTTGATCTAGACACACCCGGGATATGTCTTGATCGCATGACCTTAAATGATGAAATTCATGATGATGAATCTATGAATTTTATTGAGGATGATGATGAGTTAGTCATGATGTTTATCATGATTTTCTTTCTTTTCTTCACCTACAGGGTGACCTCTCCTGTTCTTTACTCCTTCGGGAATGAAGATATTATCTTTGACCCCGGAATCACCGCTTATAGTTTATACTATTTTAAGTCGGGAATATATCTCATCGGTGTGGAACTTTCACATGCTTCAAATGTTTGTCCAAACATCTTGAATGAATGTCCGATGGAGATTGTCTCTTCCACATCATGCTTCCCCAAGGACAAATGAATTCGGGGTCGAGTCAAGCTAGCGACTCGGTAAACAAAAATAGTAGCATGTACTTAGGGTTTTCACCCAAAGTGTGGGGGAGTTACCCCTACTGTGGTTACAAATAAAGTGAAAAACAAAATTGTGTTTCCACATTTAGTTTGTAATGTTGCCCTTTTACGTTCAAAGAGTCGGCATAATAACCGGGACTTTGAATATTGAGGACAATATTCAATTCTAAGTGTGGGGGGGGGGGGGGGGGGGGGGAATTCTAGCGAATTTTATCACATTTTTACCATCTAGTACCCCCATTTTTGGCAAAAAATTTAAAATTTTTTCACTTGAGCTTTAGATTTTTTTTTGTGGTTATCAGTCCGCCATGTCTAAACGACAAAAGGATTGGCTAATCCAGGAGCAAACGGCTCTTGGTAAAGATATCTTAAATCCATTGATGGCTTGCAATTTGCCCAAAATTGTATGGCAAATCAACTCCCCATATCCAAAAAAGTGAATGAGTTGGCTAGCCCGCAAGATTATGGCTTGTGGTAAAGGCAGTGGAAAAACCATAATTGGTAATCAGCTCACCAAGATGTTGACTTTGTCCATCAAGAGTTGGCTAGTCTAGAAGCAAACAGCTTTTGGTAAAGACGAATCAAATCCGTTGAAAGCTGGTGGTTTGCTCAAAATCACATGCTTATCAGGTGGACCATAGTTCTTTCTTGAATCGATACATCTGGCTACTCCAGAAGTGATGGCTTTTGGTAAAGAGTTTCAAATCCACTAAGTTTTTCTCAAAAGATTGCTAGGGACTAGCAATAGTTTAGTGTGTGGGATTGATGAGTGTGTAAATACTTATCATTTTTATCGTATCTGAACTGCCAAAACATCCAAAAACACTCAAAAATGCATCAAAATACAGAAATTATCTCAAAAGTGTGTTTTATATGTTTTAGATGCAAAATGTTTAAAAACAAATGAAAAACGAACAAAGTTTGCATAATTGGCAGTTTCAGTCCCTCAAGTTTTAAAAATTGACAAAACTAGTCCATGAAGGTTTAAAACGAAAGAAAAGTTAACCCAAGGCATTTAAAAGTCAAAAGTTATCAAATTTGATCCTTGGGTAAAAAGTTTGAGAAAATTACATGTTTGGTCCCTGTACTTTCTAAATTGGCAAAATTAGTCCCTGGGTAATTTCAAAATTGGAAAATTACTTTCATAACCCATGTACTATTCACAAATGGCAAGTTTGGTCCTTATATTATATTTGGAAAAATTGCCACTTCAGTCCCTAAGTTTTGGATAAATTGCAAAATTGGTCCTTGTGTTTTACAAATTACAAACCAAACGGATACCCTTAATACTACTAAACTAAACCCAAATCCAACTCCCTTATAATCCAATCCAGCCCACACACACTCCCTAACCCACCCATTTCTTGGCCCATCACCACAAAAGCCCACACCCCCATTCCATTTTAATAATAAAACGGGTCAACACCCTAGTTTGACCTCCACTCACCTTTACCTCCACCTCCCTCCAAAAATCTGTAAAACCCTGCTACAACCTGCAACGCCAAACACCATCATCACCCCTACTTACCTTCCCCCCTCCAAACACAAAAGACAACAAGCTTTCATTACCCCCTACCCTAATATAAGTTATCAAACCCACAAGTGGTCAAATCCTTCTCCCGCCAAAACAATTGAATAGCCAGGATACAAGTTAACCATCCAACGACTAAGAATAAGATGGAAAAATGACAAGAGGGCTGCAACGACTCCAAGAAAGCAATATAAAAGAGCAGGGGAAGAATCAGAGAGAGTTAGTGAGAGTAGTAAGTAATAGTAGTTGATTTAGTCTTAATTTAATGTCGAATTTTGTTTAAGTCAACTTATTTGAATGTAATTTTCATTTCAGTTTGAATTCTCAGATTAACTTAAGTGGAATCTTTATTATTCTGTTGTAATTCAAAGTTTCAGTTCAATTGCAAGTTTCCAATTTTAAGTGAAATTCTCATTTCAACTTAACAAATGCTATCAAGGTTGTTACTGCTTCATTTAGCTCATTTTAGCTTAATTTTAAGTTCTATCAAGCTTTGAAAGCATGTTAGATAATAGTAGTCATAAACCTCAAAAATTCTCAAAAAAAATAGTTGAAATATAAAAAGTAAATATACAAATATAAAAAACAAATGAAGAAGAAGATGAAGAGAGCAGGTTTATGCTGAATGGAAGTTGGTTTAGAGCTCTTGGGAGCATTAGGTTGTGATTGTGGTCCTGGTGATTCGCCTTAAACAAGTTATCTTTTATTTCTCAACCACTTGTGAATGGTCAATAGTAAAGTCAAACTAATCAAGACAAATGCTTCCGTGAAATACAGTGTTTTCCCGGGTCGTAATGTCCCAACGAGGTTGTGATGGTATTAAAAACGAGTCTGTGATCAGTGAATGTGAACTGGAAAGGTATGAAAGTGTGTGTGTGTGTGTTTAACTAGGGTTTTACAACTTAAATAAACTATTAGAACGATTACGTGAAACCTAGATATCTAAAACGTTTAAAACGTTCACCAATTTAAAATCAGATGCGACTGCGTACTGAGAAAAATGTGAGTTTTAAGGAAAAATAAACTACAAGGGTTAAAATTGAAAATTCTATAAACTTAAACTTAAAATAAAATTAAATTAAAAAGAAAACTATTTTTTAGATTATTATATTATTTATTATTAATTATTAAGTTAAAAACTATTTAACTATTTAATTAAACCTAATTTAAATTAAACTAAAAATTATAAATACTACAAATTAAACTAAAAACTTGTAAAAATAATTTCTAAACTTAAAAATGAACTTGAAGAAAGTATAAAAAATAAAAATAAATCTTTTTGTCTTTTTATGAATTTCTTATTAATTAAAAACTATTTATATTAATTAAACTAATTAAAATATTTTAAATTACAAATAATACTAAATTAACTTAGAAAATTATGAAAAAGTTTATAAATCTAATTAACCATCACAGGAATCCTAAAAAATTATAAAAACTTTATTTTATATATTTTTAAACTAGTTTACTAATTATTATTCTAATTATTAAATATTTACCAATTAAAATATTTAAATTATAAAAACTATTAAATGAACAGTAAAAATTCTAGAAAAATTACTAAAATTATATTATGACTTATAAAAGCTAGGAAAAATATAAAAACTAGGTGTTGTCTTATAAAAATTAATTATGCTATTTATAACTTACTTATTAATTAATTACTAAATAAACTAATATTAATTATAATAAATACTAAATGATAAAACAAAAATCTGAGAAAATTATTAAAAATAGTTTAACCTATAAGGAAATTAATAAAAATATAAAAACACAAGATACTTAATAAAAATCTAAAAATGAAAATTAAAATTAAATTATATTAAATAGAAACTATCACTTATTTTTATGTTGTATTTTCTGGATTTTTCTTTTACAAAACTATATTATATATAAAAATAAGCAACTTTTGTAAAAACAACTAATTTAGAGCTTCTTATTAAGCACTGTGGAAGCTTAATACTTCCATAGTTGACTTTTGTTGACTGAAGTGGTAAATAAGCTCACAAGAGCTTATGTGGGACCCACCTTGGTATATTCTGGTTCAAATAAGTCTTATGGACTTGTCTAAGCTCAATTTGGTCAAATAAGCTCAGTAGATAAGCTGATAAGCCAAAATAAGCTAATCCAAAAACTGATTTCAACACAGAATGGGGACAAGGTTTATGGCTTATTTCAAGTGGGGTCCACTGAGATTCAGGTCAAACAAAAGGTCAATCTTGATAGCCTACTAGGAGGGGGTTGGGAAAACCTGATTTTGTGGTGTGGGACCCACTGTGGTGGTCACAAAACCGCCACAAAGTTGTGGTGGTGGCCTGATATCTGGTGCACAGGGCAAGGGTGTTCCCTGCAAGTGACTTTGGACAGGGATGGGGCCCACAACAAAATTCTTAAAAATATAACACAGATAGGATATTGAAGTTGAGGTGGTAGATTACCAATCCACAAAAGCACAAAGCCTGAATCACAATACACAAATCTATAAAAATCCCTCAAGATTTGAGAAAATCTGAGAAGAGCAAATTTGACTTTTCTAATTACCTATCCAAGTTGACTTTATTGAATTTAGATCTTGATTTTATGATTGATTGTGACTAATTAAGCTATAACTAAACTAAAATAAGCTAACTTACTTAATTATTATGAGAACTTAAGGTTTGTGGATCCAAAATCCTTGACAGTTAACTGTCAAGGGAATTGGAATTGGATTTTGACTTTTGGTTGTTTGAAACCTGAGTTTTAAGACTATAATAACCTAATATGAACTAAAGTATTATGTTTAAACTAACCTAGATAACTAATGACACCAAACAAACTCAGTATCAAGCTGAGCCAAACACCCCTATTGTGAATCTGAATTTTGATTTTTAAAACAGATGGTGACTTAGACCATAAAGCTGATTTCCAATAACTAATTTATGATTAAGAATACTCTAATAAGCATAAAAACATAAGCTGGAACCTTAAACACCCAAGATACTATATTAAACTGATTTGGCAGTTAAGTTAAGATTTTAAGTAATATGAAAACTAAATGAACCAACATATGAATTTAAGTTATATATCAACTAAACAATACCAAACTGATACAAAAACAATAATATAAGCAGACAATAAGCTAATCTACAGTAAAAAATGAAAATTGAAAATTAAGCTTACAATTGGAATATGACTGAGATGATGGAACCAAGGACCAAGATCTATCCTAACAACCTTCCTCAAGGTTACTAATACCCAATCAATCCAGATTACACCTTCTCAGCTTCAATTCTTAATCAAACACTATTTTTTTATTTTCTTTATATTTTCTTGATATTTTTCTTATTTTTTTCTTTGATGAATTGAACAACAAAGTAAGGTTTTCTAAAACTTTTTCAAGCTTTGTCAGAGCTTATTAAAGCTTATGAATCCAAAAGCAACAACAATTAGCAAAGTTAAGTGAAATTGTCAATTTCACTTGAAATTACTAAGTACAAATTTAATGAACAATAATGTAATTAAAGGTTAAAATAAGCTTTTATTACACTAAAATGACTGAGTACAAGTGATTTTAACTGAGAATTACAACTTTAAATAAAATTACTCTACATACGATTACATTATTCTAAACCTAATCTAATAATCCTTCACCATAGCTTCTCTTCTGCTTTATAAATACTTTCTGAGTTTCCACTAGTGTTCTGACAAAATCTCACTAAATTTGAGCCGTTGATATGGTCAATTTGATCCTGGCCGTTTGAAAATCTTTTTGGCGCCAAAGTCTTTGGACAGAGGGGGTAGCGTGTGAGATGTTTTCAAGGCAATAAATGTGCCTTGGGGTGTTGTGGAGGTGGAGGAGATAAGGTAGACAGCTGGGAGTCAAGTGGTGGCAATACCAGGCAAGGTGGAGGGGCGGTTTAGGCTGTGAGGGAGATGAACAGTGACTATGGTTTGTGGCGGGGTCAACGCAGGTCAAACCTGGTAATATATAAAGGGGATTGGGCTTTGCACTTTGGGCTTGGACAAAAAAGAAGGGTGGGCTTTTTATTAAATGTTGGGTTTGGATTTGGTTTAGATAATAACAAGGGTCCGTTTGTATTGTTTGTTTTATAAATCACAAGGACCAATTTTGTAATTATTTAAAAGTTGAGGGGCTGGTATGGCATTATTCCAATTTTATCACAAGGGCCTAACTTGCCAAGTATAGATAATACAAGGGCCACTTTTGACATTTTTCACTTTTTAATTACCGGGGACTATTTTTGCCAAACCTTCAAACTTGAGGGACCAAACATGTAATTTTACCAAACTTCACACCAAGGACCATTCCTGCAAAATATTATTAGTACAAGGACCAAAATTTGATTTTTCTCAAAGTTTTTACATCCCAGGGACCATTTATGTCAAATTCCAAAGTATAGGGACTAAACTTGTAATTTTGTGAAACTTTGCACCAAAGGACTAAATATGTAACTTTATGATTAAAAAGGTCCTTTGATGACTTTTTCAAGTTTCTAGAATAACCAGGGACTAGTTTTGCCAATTTATGAAACTTGAGGGACTGAAACTGCCAATTATGCAAACTTTGTACGTTTTTCATCTGTTTTTGCATATTTTGCATTTGAAACATATAGAACACACTTCTAAGATATTTTAAGTATTTTGATACATATTTGAGTGTTTTTGTATGTTTTGGCAGCTCAGATTGGTATAAAAATGATGAGTATTTTAGACACTCATCACCTGGGTATCTTAGTTCTGAACTTTGGTCATTTGTAAGGTATTTTCCCAAATTTTCTTGCATAATCTGTATTGAATAGCTATAGTTGTTGTTTGGAGTTTATTTCTGTTCATTCATGCTTAGTTAAGA
The DNA here is from genome assembly GCA_030686995.1 of Artemisia argyi. Taxonomy (NCBI): domain Eukaryota; kingdom Viridiplantae; phylum Streptophyta; class Magnoliopsida; order Asterales; family Asteraceae; genus Artemisia; species Artemisia argyi. The sequence goes on from CM060677.1 coordinate 177,611,547, forward strand.
TTTTTATAAGTTAATTTAGTTATTTCACTGTTTAAATCCTTGATTTGCTTCATATACCTTCATAAATTATTTTTGAAGGACTGTTTGGATCAGTGGATCTAACCACTGAGTCCTAAGTTCTAGTTATTGTTTGTGGTCTGTGCATGTTTCTTTAGGATGCTAAAACTCAGTTAAGCCATAAAATCAGTAGGTCTTTTAGTTAAAAGTCAATCTCATTTTCAATCTCACTTAGCAGTTCAATGATAGAATTCTTAGGATCCAAATCATTTGTATAGTTTCAAAAGTAGTTGCTTTAGCTTAATCTTATCTTATCTTAGCCTAAAATATCATTTTCAGTTCATAGGATTGATCTAAAGTTCAAATAAGTCAAACCTATCAAGTTGTCACAAAAGTCAACAAGTTCATGGTTTAGTCTGTTTTGCAATTTTGGATTGAATTTCCATGATCTCTGTGCTTATCCTTAGATTGTGAGCTTGTGGGTTCTTAAACTTTAGAAGCTCAGCTTCTCAATTATATTTTTTCCTTAATTTTTAGATTTTTATATTAAGCTTGTTTATAGCCTTGTTTTAGCTTGTTTGGAGTTGTGCTCCCTTGCACCAGGGTGTATTGTCTCATAAGCTAATTTCTATAGCTTGTCTCTTGTTCATTAAAGGACCATAGCTTTAGCTTGTTGTTATTTTGGAATGCCCACTGTACCATCTTTTCATGTATGTGCTTAACTCTCATCCTTATGCTTATTTGTGTGTTTTTTTTCTTGTTCCACAAGTATCCACAAACCAATCAGTTACACTGAGTGATCTGTGTTCATAAGCTCATTTTCTAGGGCCTATAAATTGTTCATTGGATTACATTGGTATTAGACCTTTGTGGATTTTAATAGCTCATTGTTAAGTCTATCTATGCATGTGCTTAATTCACCTCTGTTTGCTTATCCTGGTGCTTAATGCTAGCCCTCACTGAGCCTATCCACACTGAGTCATCAGTGTGGACTAGCACATTTCACAAGCTCTTGTGGAGCTTATTTCTGGATATTAGCTTAGGCTTCTGGACTTTCTGAGAAGTCCACATAACCAAGTCATTGGTTCCAGGTTCCTACTTGGCTTAAAAGCTTATTTGATAAGCTTTAAAAGGTCTGCTAGGAGCTTGTTTGGACCTCAGTAGGTTCAGTTTGTGGATCTACTTATTTTGCCTTGTAGCTTATTTCCTTAGGTTCTCCTTGTTGCTCTAGCTTAATCTAAGCTCCTGTGATTTTCTTCAATCTTATGTCACTTTTGTTTTATATCTTGTTGCTTATTAGAAGCTTGTTGAAGCCAAAAATCCAATTTGAGCTTGGAAAAGCTTAACTGTTGCATAATTAACCTCATTCATAGCTTATTTTTGAGTTTTGGAAAATATTGTCTTTATTAAAGTTGATCATTTCTAGTGTTTAAGTGTTTGTGTCAAAGAAAAAATTAAAAATAAAATAATTTGCAAAATGGTCATAAGCAGGGATTGAACCCTGGACATCTTGGGTTGACCTGGTCAACGCCAAACCAATAACAAGCACCATCTGTGCTATCTTGTTGTTAATGTATTTGTTTTCCCTTGTTTTATTTATACTAGTGTAAGTCCCTTTTAGCTTAAAACTCCTTTTCAGCTTATTTTCAGCTTATAAATAAGCTCTGTACCATTTTCATATTTTTCCTAGCTTAATTATACCACTAAGTATTTTTAGAATAAATTTTATATTTTTCACTATTCATCTAGTATTTTTTATAATTTAAATTAGTTTTATTAGTATTTAATTAGTTTTTAATTAATAATAATTAAATAAAAAGTCAAAAAAATAATTTTCTTTTATCCTTAGGTTCGTAAAAACATTATTTTCATGTCCGTAGGGTTTGCGTAGCATAAATTTCACTTTTTATTTTGCGCACTCGCGCTTTATTTAAATAACTTTTACGTTTTTAAAAATTTAGGTTACGTTAGTAAAAGTAGTTTGTTAAATAAAGAAAAACCAAAACATAAAAAAAGTGATAGCTTCTATTTAAGCCTTTTTGGCTTATTTTTCTGCTTATTTATAAGCAAACTCTGATTTTAAGTTTTTAGATTACATTTTAGGTTAACTAGGTTTCACGTTATTGTTAATGTAGATTGTTTAAATCGTTCTCATTCGTATTTCCTTAGTGTAATCATTCAAGACCCTCATATACCCTTTCCTGTCCAAATTCACCGGATCACAAACCCGTTTGAATACCATCCACACCTCGTCGGGACATAACGACCCGGGGAAACCCTATACTTCCACAGAGATTGACTCTTAGGCTGTTGGACTTGGTTGACCATTTACCTGGTCAACTTAGTTGACCGTTTAGGACCAATCTATATTGTATTTTTTGTGTATTATTGCCAATATAGTTATTTTTAAAATGGTTTATGTGATTCTTTAGACTAGATTTTATTTTTATAATTTTAAGTTTGATCTCACATTAACCCTCCCCTATATATATATATATATATATATATATATATATATATATATATATATATATATATATATATATATATATATATATAATCTCTTATAAGTTATGTCTGCCAAATAAAGATTATTTTTTAAATAGCTTATTTTTTTGAAAAAATAAGCATAATCTCTCTATAAACTCTGATGAGATGAAAAGTGTACTGCTTTTAGGGGGTCATTTAAGCCTTAAGTCGAGATTATTTGATCAAATAGTGCCTTAAATCGTTCCTTTTGTCATTTTAGATACTTTGGAGAAGAAATCTAGAAAATGAAGCATTTTGAACGTTTTTGGAGTGAAAAGTGAAGAAAACGGCAAAGTCTCCAAATCAAGCTAGAAATAGTACTTGACGGCATCACGTATTGTATGTGACACCGTCACATTATGACAAAGAGGTGGATGAAAAGTATAACGAGACACGCCAGAATGTTTTTGGGAGATAACACATGAAGGCGTCACCAAGGCCGTCAAGAGCAAAAACACACGTGACGGCCAAGAGTTGATTAACACATGACGGCGTCAGATCTGGATCTAGGCAATACGAGAAAAATATTGGCGGTGGGTTGACGGCGTCAGAATCATAACGTGACGCCGTTAGACTACAAAATCTATATATAGTCTTCTAATTTTTGTGTATTGAGGAGGAGAATTTTAGAGAGACTTTTGGGAAAACTTGTGGAGAAACCCTAGGTCGAATTTTACAGGGTTTTTCAACCTTTTTTCATCTATGTTTCAATAAAGATAAGTCTTCCAATAATCATTGAATATGTCTATGTGTTGTTTGATTCTATTTTATGCTTGTCTTTACTTTAACATGCTAGGCTAGGTTTTCTTTGTGTTTGCTTAGATGTAATGAAACCTAGCTATTGATTATTAGTTGGTTATTTGTTATTAATTTTAATGGATGAATGTTATCGATGTTAGGCTTAAGAAAACTGGCAGACTTCCAATTGGTAACATGCTTGAATGTCTTAAGAAACATCAATCGGATGTGTACTACGATTAATTGGTTATATTTAATGTATGAGTAACTACTAAGGAGGCCATGTTAGGAGCTAGTAGTCAGCTCGACATAAGAAGTGGTAGAAACTTGTAGAGTTGGGGAAGATCGTACACGGCCCCACGAATGGTATTAAGGAATATAACCCATCATCCACGCAATTGTAACAAACTAATCAACTAGTAAAAGATAGCTAGGGAGTAGTGAAATCTAAGTAAACACATTTCTCTTATTATTGTTTTTCTCCAAATTTACTTTCTTGTCATTTTATTTTCATTGCATTTGTAGTTATTTGGGTTAGTTGACTAACAACTAATTCCGCCCACTCTTCCAAAACCCGAGATTTTTAATTGCTTTCTAAAAAGCTATAAAAATACAAAAAGAATCATCCCTCACCTCTAGACATAGTTTAATTAAGTTTTGATCCTAACGACACTATTTCCCGAGAGAACGATCAATCCCCCGGTACTTGCCACTACACTATACTACATCGGTCAGGTACACTGCCTGGTAGGGATTGCAAGCTTCTCAAGATCCCTTGAAAGGTAAAACCTTTTGCAAGGTTGCAAAACCATGCATTAAGTTTTTGGCGCCGCTGCTGGGGAATAGTTATTGTATAGGTTGAAATTTCTTTTTATTAGGTCTACTTGTTAGATTCCTTTCTAGTAAGTTTTTTATTTTATTTTTATAGGTTTCTTTAGTCTATCTTATTTCTTCGTTCCTTTGTTCGTAACCATTACCATCCGCCATCATGGAAGGTGGTAATATCTTTGACCCTGTCAACTCACCACAACAAAACCACCCACAAAACCCACCACAACCAAATCAACCTCCTAGACCCCGCACTTTAGGAGAGTACTCCCGTCCTAGCCACCAAGGCTATCGAAACACCATTGAGCTCACTCAAGGAGCCAATGTTTCTCCCTTGCGATCCGACACCATCCGGTTGGTGCAAAGCGGATGTGCATTCCATGGACTTCGTTCCGAAGATCCTAATCAACATCTCAAGGATTTCCTTAAAATATTAGATTCCATAGATCTTGATGTTGAAACTCGAGAGACGACCCGATTGCGCCTCTTCCAATTCTCTCTACGTGACCAAGTTACTCAATGGCTTGAGTGTTTACCTGCAGGATCCATCAGCTCTTGGGATGATCTCACCACTCGTTTCCTTGCTCAACTTTTCCCACTGGGGAGAACCACCAAGCTAAAAAATAACATCTTGATGTTCCAACAACATCAAGGTGAAACTCTCTATGAAGCATGGACTCGTTTCAAGGACTTACTCCAAAAAGTCCCTAACCATGGAATAGATCTTTGGCTCCAAGTCCAAATCTTCTATGACCACATCAATCTCTCCATGAGGCAAACCATTGACCAAGCGGCCGGTGACAAGCTACGTGATCGAAGTGCGGAAGAATCATGGGAACTCATAGAAGATCTTGCTCTCTATGACAACGAAAGTTGGAAAGATCCCCGTGATTTGAACAAAACGGTCGAGGCAATATCTTTACCTTCAAACAATTCAAGCACTCCCAACCGTAGGATCATGGAACTTGAAGACCAAGTAAAGTTTATCATGAAATCCTAGGAAGCTCCTAAACCTTCAAGCCAAGTGAACAAAATCACTTCTTCATGCGAATTATGTAGTGTTCCTCACGACACTCGTGATTGCATGGAACTCCCTGAACAAGCTTTTGCGGATTACACATCCTCGCGTACCGACGGAGTGGGAGACAAGTGGTACACTTTCAAACCCGAGCCAAACCCTTACGGTGATTCATACTACCCCTCTTGGAAAAATCACCCAAACCTTAGGTGGAAACAAAACCAAAACGCACCCCAAAACAATTCTTCCACTCCACCTAATCGCTACCAATCAAACGGTCCACCCCCTAACCGTACTTTCAACAACAATCCTTCCAATAACTATGGTAGTACCAATTATCTTGAAGGGTTGATGTCTAAATTTATGGCATCTCAAGAAGCTCGTATAGCTAAGTTTGAATCCGAATTCAATCAACAACAAACGAAGATGACCAATAAAATTGACAACTTGTTGAAAGCTCTTAACAATCAAGTGTTGACCATGCCAAATAAGGACAATAGGAACACTAATAGTGGAACCCAAGTTAAGGATCCCTCATCATCCAAGCATGTCCACTTTGTTAATGTTGTCACTATTAAGCCAATCAATAAGGATAGGGAAGAAGATGATGTAGATAGGGTTGGAATTGATAGTGAATCTAAGAAGGAGGATAACAAGGAAGGGAAGTTAGAGGAAGTAGAGAATGTAAAGGACTATTTCGATAGGTTACCAACTAAGGAAGAACGTACATACCATAAGGATTTATTCGATGACCCCGAGACACCATACGTCTTAGGTTCACCAATCATCAAAGCAGGCGATCCCTCTAATATCAATATACCGTGCAACATTGGGCATGTGCATGTGTGGAAAGCCTACATCGATCTTAAATCTCCTATAAACCTTATGACTAGGCTCCATTATAATTGGATAATGAAGAAGCAACTCGGACTAAGGATATTTCCCGACACGGGTTGGATGAGTAACTTTGTAGGAAGAGTTAAGGCATTGCATGTGCTTGTAGGAAATTTCATGTATGTTACCAACTTTGTGATTGTAGAAGATATTCGTCCGGTAATAGATAGTTGCCTAACTCATGTAGTGTTTGGAAAGCCATTCATTGAAGCCTCAAAAATAAGTTATGACACATATTCAGGGATAGTTAGATTCAAGGACGAAACCGATGAAGTAGCCGACCAAATGCCATATAAGATAGATCAATACTCACTTCTATTAGATCTTGAGAAAGAGCACAAGCAAGCGGTTTACTATAGGAATGATGAGGATAGACGTATAGGAGTAGACCATGTAATGAGAAAAATACTTGGCTTCCACAAAGAACGCTTGCAATTAGGTCCGGAATATAAAACCGAACCCGAAGATGACCTAGAAATCGCGACTAGCGACGAGGTCACGTAATTGCCCGTGACCTTGAGTCTAGCTACAAGACTCGTAAATAAAGAAAAGCGCTTCTTGGGAGGCTACTCAAGCTTTACTTGTTTGATTTTATTTGTTTCCGTATGTATATTTTATTTTTATTGTTTGTGGTGCATGTTTCAAAATAAATTGTGAAAATGCTTTATCTTGTTGTTTAACTTCGTCTTAAGTTCATATAAAGGTATTTCGCAAAAGATAAGTGTAAGGGAAATTTAAATTTGTTTCTAAGAACGAGATTGAACATGAATCACAACGATATTAAAAGAACGTGAATATTAGTGTTTGTTTGAGTCAAATGTTTGTATCGAGTCATAATGATGTTTTGCAGGATTTCCAGGAATTAAGGCGTGAGTTTTTCCAGAAATTTTCCGGAAACTTAACATAAGATTTCTGTCAGAGCACTCTGACGACGTCAGGGTTATAACCTGACGGCGTCAGGTGTAAAATTCTAAAAATTTTTGCGAGTTTTGTTTTTCTGTCGGAGTCGTATAGTTTTTTGTTAAATCTTTAGTTTTATAAACTCCAGGAAATCTGCAAACATCATTCCACAAGAATTATATCTTAATTTGCTTTCTAGGATTTTAGTATATATAGAGTTTGCCGCTGATTTTACGCGAGGTTTGCCATGATTGTTTTCTCAGTTTTAACAGGTTATATTGGACAAGAAGATGATTTATATTTCTGAAGGGAAGCTTTCAACGTTCATTTTCTTGGAGGAGGATCTAACCATGTTACCACATTATCCACACCGAATGAATCAGTGGAGTATTTGTCTCATGCTTTTACCTTCATTACTTTTACATCCTTTTTATTGAACATTGGGGACAATGTTCAGCCTAAGTGTAAGGGGAGGGTAAATGATGATACCTTAGAGAACGCAATTGCACTTGGGTTTGTTTGTTCAATAGTAGGTGTGTAATGAAACTATGAGAAATACTTGTTAGGGCAATTTTAGCGCCAAATTTAAAATTTTTTATGACATTTTGGAGTGAAGCTTTAGCCTTAGTAAGCGTCTCATGGATAGGAGTTGTATGACTAGCACAAAAACCGTACCACTCAAAATTTTCCACCCCAAATATGTGAGGTTCGCCCCTAGATTTGTAAGAAAAAGATGCTTATGAGTGTACCGGTAGTACTTAGATACTAGAACTTGCATTAGTGATGCATCTCGAGACCGCTAGTGAGACTACATTCGTGTAGTAGGATTTACTACATGATAAGAGGCATTAGGATAACCCTTGTGTTTAAACCCATATCATAATTACTTGACCAATGAAGTCATGATTACTTGACTAATAAATTTAATTAATTTTCCCACACCTTTGCGTTGTACTCATTTTTAGTACACGATACCTCTAGTACACCCTTCCGAGCCTATCTTTTTCATTTCTAACTTTAAGCATTTTACTTAAAGGAAGAATTTGTTTACAATCCTCAAATGTGCAACCAAATCGCCGTAGCCTTCCTTGTATGCACTCATCTTTAGTGCATTATTATTACATGTTTAAACCCTTAGTTAATTGTCTAATTGATTACATGGTTGCTAAGTCGAGTTATATCTTGTACATATTGTTTTGGGAAGATTGGGACTAATGGGTAAAGTACTATTGTTATGGAGTATTAGGGAAGACGTCAATTATTACCCCCATGTGTGCGCTAATATTTAAAAAGTATTCCAAGTGTTTTGATTATCTTAATTCGAGTCATTAGAATAGTTAATTGTAAAGTATGTAAAAGTTCAAGTGTAAGGGGAATGCAAATTCCCTATGATGTATTATTTTGGATGGTAGGGCAAGAGTGTATGAAAAAAAATCGAAAAATCAAGAAAAAGAAAAAAAAATAGAAAAAAAGAAAAAACATACGGACTACCATCCCCTTTTCTTTTATGTTTATTGTATGTTTTGATTAGTTTTTGATTAGCTTAAGCCGAGTCGAATCTTGGCTTAGCAACGCCACATTGTACATGTAATTGTCCAAGATGATTAAACTAGCCACCAGTAAAGATTGCCTTTATCAAACAAAACTGTGTTTATCATATCCCTTTACCTCACGTTATAACCCTTTAAAAGACCTCTTGGATAGTTTATCCTAGGTGCTTACGCCAAGTGGTGGAGGTATGATCCTTTCCCAAGCCAATGGTAATCTATGTGCTATGACAGGAAGTGAGAGATATTTTCCATTTTCATATTGTAATATATACTTTTGTTACACCCGAGAGATGTGAGTATCTAAACACTATTTGTGAGGTGCTAGTGTATAATTTCCGTGTTTGTTTTGGTTGAAGTAGAACGATTATTTGTTGTAATTACTTATATATTAGTGTTAAATGACCCCTAGCTTGTATTTAGGTTAGAATAAAAGTGCATTTGCTTGATGACAAGCAAATTTCAAGTGTAAGGGTATTTGATGAGATGAAAAGTGTACCGCTTATAGGGGTCATTTAAGCCCTATGTCGGGATTATTTGATCAAATATTGCCCTAAATCATTCCTTTTGTCATTTTAGGTACTTTGGAGAAGAAATCTGGAAAATGAAGCATTTTGGACGTTTTTGGAGCGAAAAGTGAAGAAAACGGCAAAGTCTCCAAATCAAGCTGGAAATAGTACCTGACGGTGTCACGTATTGTATGTGACGGCGTCACGTTATGGCGAAGAGGTGGATAAAAAGTATAACGAGACACGCCAGAATATTTTTGGGAGATAATACATGACGGCGTCACCAAGGCCATCAAGAGCAAAAACACATGTTACGGCCAAGAGTTGATTAACACATGACGGCGTCAGATCTGGATCTAGGCAATACGAGAAGAATATTGGCGGCGGGTTAACGGCGTCAGAATCATAACGTGACTCCGTCGGACTACAAAATCTATATATAGTTTTCTAATTTTTGTGTATTGAGGAGGAGAATTTTAGAGAGACTTTTGAGAGAACTTGTGGAGAAACCTTAGGTCGAATTTTATAGGGTTTTTCACCCTTTATTCATCCATGTTTCAATAAAGATAAGTCTTCCAATAATAATTCAATATGTCTATGTCTTGTTTGATTCTATCTTATGTTTGTCTTTATTTTATCATGCTATGCTACGTTTTCTATGTGTTTGCTTAGATGTAATGAAACCTAGCTATTGATTATTGGTTGGTTATTTGTTATTAATTGTAATGGATGAATGATATCGATTTTAGGCTTAAGAAAACTGGCAGACTTCTAATTGGTAACATGCTTGAACGTTTTAAAAAACATGAATCGGATGTGTACTACGATTAATTCGTTATATTTAATGCATGAGCAACTACTAAGGAGTTCATGTTAGGAGCTAGTAGTCGGCTCGACATAGGAAGAGGTAGAAACTTGTAGAGTTGGGGAAGATCGTACACGGCCCCATGAATGTTATTAAGGAATATAACCCGTCAACCATGCAATTGTAACAAACTAATAAACTAGTAAAAGATAGCTAGGGAGTAGTGAAATCTAAGTAAACACGTTTCTCTTATTATTGTTTTTCTCCAAATTTACTTTCTTGTCATTTTATTTTCATTGCATTTGTAGTTATTTGGGTTAGTTGACTAGCAACCAATTCCGCCCACTCTTCCAAAACCCGAGATTTTTGCTTGCATTCTAAAAAACTATAAAAATACAAAAAGAATCATCCCTCACCTCTAGACCTAGTTTAATTAAGTTTTGATCCTAACGACACTGTTCCCCGAGAGAACGATCAATCCCCCGGTACTTGCCACTACACTATACTACATCGATCAGGTACACTGCCTGGTGGGGATCGCAAGCTTCTCAAGATCCCTTGAGAGGTAAAACCTTTTGCAAGGTTGCAAAATCACGCATCAATCTCGTATGCCAAACATAGCCAATATAAGTCCCAGCCCCAGCCCATTTCACTAAACATATCCCAAAAGCCTCACCACCATATCCATTAAACGTTAGGAACCTACGTCAATGTCATATGAGTTTATTAAGTATACATCTAAATGCACAGAAACACAAAAACCCAGCCCACTTTCTACTTAAAAAAAAACACTGTGCATTCATCAACGACGTGAAACACCGCCCCGCCGCAACACGGTGGACACAGCCCACCTCGTTTGATAAAGTGGAGCTTTTTTCCAGTTTGTTCACACTTCTAAGTGCGGACTTTTCAATTATTGTCCAAATTTTAAAACGTGTGAAGACTCTATATATGTTCACGGAAAAAAGTGTGGAGAGTTGCAATAATTTTGTAACATCAGCTATCCCCACACTAGGGAAAAGTATGGAGTACATAATTGTACACACTTTAAAATTTGAAGATGAATTTAAAAAAATGTGTAACTTTGCATGATTTTTTTGTACTGACGTCATTCTTTTCGTTTTGCTTCATTTTTAGATTCATGTCATTGATTATGTTCTTGACAAACATGTTTCAAACTCTTTGACCATCCAAGAATTTAGTGATTGATTTTTCGAGATCTATTTACGATTTGGGTTGATGTTGGTTGACGATTTTTCTTGAGGACAAATGTCCCTGGAAATGGCGCAAAAAATTTGATGTTTTTTTGGTAAAACCTTGGTGGGTTTACAAAAGTTTTTGTCAAAAAGATTATCCGACCAGTTCTTTTGCTATGGATATAGCTTTTGAAATCTTCCAAATCATTTTTCACATCATTGTTTAATTCCGCGCTCGATTTTTCGAATTCATTTTTTGATTGAGATTGTTCATAACGAAGTGTGTATTGGTTTTGACGAGAATACCAATCATGAGAATTTTGGTTTTGATAACTTCCAAGTCGGCGTGTCATCGTTCATGCAGTTTTTAAGTGTGATTACCTCCGCATTCGTTATATTTCACTACAAGAAAATAGCTCTTTAGCGTCATTTTTAGCGACTCACTATTAGAAGTCGCAAAGTTGCGACAAGAATAGTGACACTTTTAGCGATGTTTATGTCGTCATGTCGCAAACGATATCGCCTTGTATGTCGCAATTTGTTATAAAATTATAATGTCGCAATTTATGTCGCGAATTACGTCGCTATTTTTGCGACATTCTAGATCATGTCGCTAACGAAGACGCAAATTGTGCAACATCTTAGAAAATGACGTAAAATGTGTCGCTACTTTGCAACACTAGGAAATATGTCGGTAATCAAGTCGCTAAATTTTGCAACGTACATAAATGCATTGCTAACCGTGACGCTAATTGCTAAAACTTGAACCATGTTCTTATGCTTTTACCGGTCCAGTTTTTCCAAACTTGTCACTTATTGCTCGCAATCCCTTTCATGCTAACATATACAAAATTAAGTTTATATATAGCTAGTTGATTTTATAAAAAAATATCAATTTTAATACGTATAAAATAATTCTACTAAAGCAAGATTCAAAAGATTTTCTTTATTAACAATTCTAGTTACTATCTATATATATTTAGTTAAAAAAATTAAGCTCCCCCTTTTTAAACGCCACTTTAGAGTTAAGCTCCCGGTTCGTGCCCTAAAATTGAATTTTCCCCAAATCCTCAACGCCACTTACACCGACATTGCACATTGATCACCGTCGTTGCACCGCCAATTTCGCCGCCGTTCTCCTTCACTGTCAATGCACCACCTCTTTAGCCGCTGTTCACCTTCACCGTCGTCGGACCGCCTCCTTCGACGCCGTTGCACCACCGCACCGCGGGTGGTGACTTCACCATGGACGTTATTTAATCATCTATTTAGTTTCGTTATCTTGTTCACGTGTTTCGTGTTTCGCCTGTCAAGTGTTTGTTGAAAGTCCTCTGCTTCTGATTTGGTTAACATCTAAGTTATTACTAGGATCGGTATATGTATATGCTTAACACTGTTGATTGCTAGGATCGGTATATGTATATGCCTATTTCGGATTGTGAAATCAAACCTGAACATAAGGTGTTCGATGAAATGCTTAGCTGAAAACTACATTTCTTGAGGTAGTGATTTGTTAGCATTATTAAGTGGTTGCTTATTTAGTGATTTGTTATCATGCTTTTTTAGTTTTTTGTGTAAATAGTTGGGGTATGTTATTACTATTGAGTTCACAACTAAGTTATTACTATTTTATGGCAGAACTTGTGTCTTGGGCATGTTTTTAGTCGGCGGTAACAGCCATTGGAAACCGATGCTTGTAGCGGATGCCAGAAACATTATCCATTGACCAGGCATGTTGTGATTATGTTTTAGGTTGGAGCGAAAAAGTTCTAGCCTACTATTATGTTAAATATAATTTTTTGCAGTTTAGAAGTCTGCGAAGGCTGTCAATGTTCCTACAACTAAGGTACATTTCATCTCTAGAATGTCTTCTTTTGCAAAATATGGAGTTAGTCATCCATGTGTGTGTAAATGATCCTATTCATTACTATATTGTCCTTGGAAGTGTGGAAATCAGTTAGTTGGGATGCTCACTTTAGTTGTGGTCAAAAGTTTTGAAATCATTTAGTTTGCATTGTATATAAATTATAGCGTAATAGATGGCCTAAAATAGTTTGAGTTAGATCCCCTTGCATGCCTCCCTCTCTATCCTCTTCTTGAAATGAAAATGGAACTAACGGACATGGGCAACACTGTAGGTTAGTGGTACACTGGACTTTAAGTGAAAAACGCGTACATGTAAAATTGTATACTAGGGCATTAGGCCATAAAAGGTTTATATTATGTGACCCATTCTTGTGTGGCATAAGATTTCAATGGTTTGTCATCTGTTCTTCGAGCCCCTGTAAACATAAGGTAAATATGATGTTGCAGACTACCATCTTTCGAGGAGTGAAGAATATAATCGATCTCAATTTATGCTCCCATAATTTTTGAGGTAAGAAAATATATTATTATGATGTGGAAGTGACCACCATGGGCATTATACTGATTAGAAGTCTTCTAAGGTAGCTGGAATTATATGTTTCTCTTCTTTAGTTTGTCTTTTAGTTTGTCTACAGAAACAATACCCCTCCGCCAAGATTATAGTGCATTTCTTCAGAAAGATAAGCTTTCTCTTAAAAAGGTACTATTTTTTATTTTATGTTCTCTTACGAGTATGAAATCTTCGTTTCATCCACTTATATGCATAGTTTTGTGTAAATCCATATTAGATGTGGTTCAGGACTAATATTCTATAATTTGTAATATTTAACTTGGCGGTTGTTCTGTTCTTCTCTGCTGGTGATAGGATGATTATTGCATATGCTGGTGTCTGGGATGCTATGTCTGCAGAAGCAGGTTTAGCTTGTTGTTGAGGACTGCCACAAGATACAGCGTCTGCACAAATTGTTAATGTATGAATTCATATAACTTTTACTTAAATGATTCTCCTCCAATTGCTTAGTTATCTGTCCTTTGGTTTCCTATCGCTCTCTGCTGCTACTGCAAGCAATCTAATGTTCTTGCCTAGCCTTAAATGCTCATTTTCTGTCAATAATCAGTTTTATTTTCTTGCTCCAACAGATACTTGATCTTGCCCCTTCCCTGAATTGAAAAGCCTAAGAAGTTGTGACTTGCTACCATCTAGTTGGCTATCAGCTTCTTATTATAACTAAGATCTTGAATCTGGGCCCTGGTGTTTGCTCATTCTCACACACATGCGTGTACTTGATGCGACTTTGTGGTGCTTGTATTAGGTAACCGAGATATACTTGATTCCTATGGTACCCACCTTGAAAGAACTTGATGCTTGCTTTCTGGCTTTTCATTCTCTTCACACACCCATGACAGGTTAATCGTTAATCCTGCTTCCAAGTAGTCTAGTTAAAAGTTGTTGGGACACATGGTCAAGTGTTCCGCGAACTGAAAGGAACATATGGTACGACGCGTTCAAGGTACTGACAACACTTATTGTTTATCTTTTGTCCTAGTTATTATAAAAGTCCAATGTAAGATGACAGTCTTTTTTGGAACTGGTCTCTATGTGACACGTAGAAGTGGGAAATTGGGCGAGTCAAACAGATTGGGTAATGGGTGAAAACGGGTTCTTTGTGGTATAGGTTGAGTTGGTTGACTTGAAAAGTTTTAGTTCAAACGTTTTTCATAAGCTTCGTTGGACCTGTTTTATCAAAATATGCCCTGCACAGGTGAAAACTGCCTAATTACCTAAGTTCGTTCACAAGCTCTGTACTAGCTGCTCTCTTGAGTTTATTGCTTGAAATTTGGTTTTCTGTGTAGCTTGTAGTCCATATTTTCTATATCTGAACTTGTTTTGCACTATTGAGGTTATTAGACTCTTATTTTTGGCCTGATAGTTGCCTGGTCAGGTTGTTTGTTGCTTGTGAATGCATCTTTGCTTATTTGTTCTTAAGAGCTTTTCAGTGTACTCTAGCTTCTTAGTTTGGATATTTGAGATTGCTTAGGTGAATTTCATATTAGCTTAAGCTCATTTGCTTCTTAATGTAGCTTTTATGTCTAGGTTTTTAGCTTTTCAGTGAGCAATTTTCTCTTTGATTCATTTAGTTCATTGTTGGATTATATAAGTCAGTTTTGAGCTTCTTGGGATTTCAGACTTCTCTGTTCTTTCTAGCTTGTTTAATTGTTGATCTCAGTTGATAGGAATAGATTTAGGTAGCTCAAGCTTATTGGTTCACTAGTTTAGCTTATTGCCTATTTAGTTTAACCATTTGTTTGCATTTTTCCCTTTTAGCTTCTGTCCTTATCAGTACTTTAGAACTTATTTCTCAGCTTTTTATGATTGCAAATCCACCAGAAAAATCACAGCAGTGTTGTATCCTTCATGAATTTTGAAATATTACAGTTTTGAAATTAAATTGTGGTTTTCATGAGTCTATGGAAATGCTTAAAAATGATATATTATTTCTTGAACATACAGATCAAGTACAAATGGGATGCAAGAATTGAAGGTGATGTTAAAAGTGTGTTCAATAATGTGGGATCAAGGAGTTTTCGAAACTGGAGCAGGGATTAATGAGAGATGAGTTTGACACCTTAAGGAATGCACAGGAAGATCAGTCCAGGAAGCTAGCTCAGGTTCTGGAAGCCCAAGCATCGTACGAGCAGAACCTAAAAAAGATTGTCTATGAGGAGGTTACTAAAGTGGTTGCTCAAGAAGTCGGGAAGGTCGTCTCTCAAGAGTGTCAAAAGCCACTCGTCAAATTCTGAAAGCAATTGGTGGTAAGAAGGTTTGATAGCGTTGTTTTTTTAGTACTTGAATAAGTTGTAACTAGATGATAACTAGTTCAAAATTTGTTGATGGAGTTCTTAGTCACATTAGTTGAGATTTTATGTTGGAATGGAATGCTTAGCAAAACCTCATGTATCGACATTTTTTTATATATATGCTAATATCTTGGATCTTCATATGTATTATTGTAATTATGGTTTAATGAACGTTATCGAAATGCAACGTCTTAGACGGCAACGTATAATAATGTTGTTGCTAAAAATAGCGACATAAATAGCGATTCAAAACTGAAATGTCGCTATAAATAGACAAAAATAGCGACTTAAACAGTGTCATATTACACCAAATGTGACATTGATAGCGACATAAACAGCGTCAAGGTGGACCAATTGCGACACATGTAGTAACTCAAATAGCGATAGGTGGCACAAATAGCGACTTAGTTAGGGACACAAAGAGATGTGACGCTATTTTAAATAGCGACTTATGAAAGGAAGTCGCTATAATTGTCTCTATTTGTAGCGACTTGTCTTAGATGTCACAAAATTTAGCGACTTCCTCGTAGCGACTTTTTGTGTCGCGTAACTAAATGTGTCGCTGAGCCAAAATAAGTCGCTAAAAGCGTCGCTAAAGATGTGACTAAACTGATGTTTTCTTGTAGTGTTTGATACGCATCTCTTGGAGTTCTTCTAGGCTCTGGAATTGGGAATCCATTTTTATTGTTAGTGCCTCCATTTTCTTCATCAATCGTGAGTTACTATCATCACTGCTACTTCCATCAGCGGAAGCAAAATATTTTGATGATGTTTGTTTCGAATTTTTTTGGACAAATCGAGTTGGAAAAGGACTTTGTTCTTGAGAAGCTGAAAAGCTTGATTTGGAGTTCTGTAGAGGAAGATTCCTCCGGCTGTCTTGTCGAGAATTCGTTGAGTGGGTTTGTCTAGACCATTATAGAATATTTGAATAATAGCTTTTTTTGTTAGACCGTGCCCATGACAATTTCAAAGCATGGTTTTCAGTCATAACCCAGCTTTGGTTAGACTTTCACATATGTTTTGAGAGAATTTTCTAATTTCGAGTAAAAGACGTTCAAATAACAAAGGTAGAAAGAATCTGCTTATAAAAACTCTTTTGATTTGTTCCCACGAAGTTATATCTTCTAAGGTAATTCACCTCGTATTAACTGTATTTTCGTTCATAGATACGATCAATCATACGTAAATGATGTTTGCATACTGGAGTATTTAAAATTTAATCCCCAACACTCTTGATTGATAGTCATTGTCACTAAGCATGTCTTTTAATAGGGTAACTCATGTATCAACAACTAGATAACACAAGTTTTGTTATGTTGAATGGATTACATGGGTATGTAGTTTACATGCATGAGTTCCATCAAGTATATGCTATTTTGGTATGTTGGTTAGTTTAAATGCTAGAATACTTGAATCAGATGTTACATTTGGCTATGTTTGGCGTAGTGCTTTTCGGGGCGATGAGTGTTGAGCAATGAGCTTTTTGATTTTTAGTGTTCGTTTGGCAAAAGAGCGGTGAACTTTGCTATTCTTTAGGAAAGCTCATTTTTCCAATGCTTCTTCAAGAAGCTGTGAGTGGTGGCTACAGCTCATAGCTACTACTCACAGCTACTGCTCACAGCTACTTTTGCCAAACATAGCCTTTGGTTCAGTTTTTAATAAGTTGGATTTATATGAGTGAAATGTCATACTTTGTCAACTTTTGGTCACTTAAGCATGTTTTGTTTGTAATGTGGTAGCCACGTTCAGTGTTGTGCTTAGTAATATATACCATATTTGATAGAATCATGTGGATTGTATCCAAGACACAAATATAACATAATGGTTGTAAACTAGTGACTTAAATGGATTCAGGAAGCACATTTTTCATATGAGCATTTGATCATCTTCAACCAAATGTTCCTATGTTGTTTTCCTGAAAATACAGATACAAAATGGATCAACTAATAGTAGAAATCCTTTGACTTTCAAGATCAAAGACACTACTTTTTCTTATCAGAAAACTATTAGACGGTAAATTTCAAATCCCGTTAAATGTTGACTTAGATGAAGACTGCAGTTTTGTCCCAGTGGATGTTTTGCTGTTATTTGGTATTGAGGTCTGCAAGTTTTCTCAGTGTATTTGGGCCTGGTTGCTGGCTATCCGTACCGGTACTGTGGTTGCTCTGCTATGGGATTTAGTCTTCATGGTTTTTGGTGCATTTATTGTTTGTCATAGTGGACCAGTGCAAGTTAGGATAGTGCAAGGTATAATCTGCAAATTCATGTAGTACTTTCCCTAACTACAGTTTGGTAATTGGTATACTCTGCAAATTCATAGGTGTTTAGGACAGTTCAAGGTGTAATCTACAAATTAATGTGGTGTTTTCTCTTTTTATATTGTCTTTTATATGTGTCACGTAATCTTGGTAATATTTTTGGTTCCATGTATTCATGCTTTGTCATTATCAGCTTGTAATTCTCAAATTTATGAGGGTTTTTTTTTTTTTTTTTTTTTTTTTTTTTTGCCTCATTTCTCTTAATCTTCTTGATTGAGGAGTTAGAATGCCATTTTGATGTATTGTTTGCTCGTAGTCTTAATAAATATCTTGTTTCCTTTCGAAAAAAAATTAGACAGTAAATTTACTTATACTATTTTGTTTATTAATCTATCAGACAAAAATCTTGCTCAATCATTTACTAATAATAATAATAATAAACACTTGTTTGGTAGAGTTTATTTATGTAGGCTTGATTTTTTCTTTGAAACAGAGTTTATGTATGTTTGCTAATATATATATATATATATATATATATATATATATATATATATATATATATATATATATATATATATATATATATATATATATATATATATATATATATATATATATACTAGTTTTCGAAGCCCGCCCGATGGGCGGGCATGACTTGTAATTTTACATTTTAATTTTTTATTGAATGCATTTAGAACGAAAATAAGTACACTGTTATCGAATATGAGAGGCAAAAAAGTTTCAAAGTGGTATGCATGAACAAAGTATCAAGGCATAACCCGTTTGATGGGCGAGCAAGCCTTATGAATATCTTTAAAAAACCTAAGTTAATGAAGATAAGTTATAAACATACCAAATTATTTACTGATTGCATTAAGAACGAAAAAAAGCAAATGTTTACTTTGACATTAACATCAATATTAATTAATTGTAGGCCAATCATACAAGCATTACGCATGTACATTTTAGGGCACCATAAAATATTTTCATCGTCATTTTTTTTCAATATTAATATCAACATTTAAACAGATTTAGAGATTTAGGTTGGAGCATGTTTTTGTTCAATGAGTTCTTGGACGAAGGTTAAAAACTATATAGAAGCATACACGTCAATGATAAATCTTATGTTTATATGCTTATGCTAGCATATTTATGGGTGTCCCTATAATACATCATTCATTACACAATACCCATTTATCAATTTTAGTTTATATAGTTTAGTTTCTATCAGATTTACAACAATCTACAAAAATAATTTTAGTTTGTATCAATAAGTACATCCTTTCATTTATGCTATTTGGACATTTAATAATGAAGACAAATATGATACCTCAACTATGGTTGGATTGTTGTCTTAAGCGCCTAGACTCGACTCGTGGGGCTAGTGCTTTAAGCCCAATTTGAATTATAATTCTAGATTTTTGTAAAAGCTTATATGACGTTTTTGTTGCACCTCCAAAAGTATGCTTTTGTATGTGTATATATGCATCTTTTTTCCTTATGTAGCCATATCAAATATGTTGTGCAAGTCTTCATGCTTGGCTTTTTTAAGGATAAAAAATTCTTCACGCATAAGATATGTTCTGATTTTTCTCTCAATTTTTCTTCTTGTTAAACAACTTGCTCTCCCTGCGATATACATATTACCTCGATTGACTTAATTCTGGTTAGTACATGATAGCCCTTTATTCCAAGTCTCTCACAAATTGCTACACATGCAGAATTGCAGACTTATCATTAGACCTACATATTAATTGCTATTATTCTTTTATTCCATGACCAAGCATTATGTGAATAATATTAATAGAACTCTACATTGCATAATAGGATATCAAGCTAAACGCATATTTACCCAACTTATTACAATGACAACAATATTTTTCTGCTATTCGAGCCCAATATGCTGAAAGTAGGAAGAATTAGAAATCTGAAATATACACCGGAATACATAAACTACTGTTAACATAGCATCCATTGGGCAAAAGAATTTAGTTTGTAAATAGAAAACTTCCAAGTTGGAGTTGTAATAATAAACCGTCATCAAGTTTCATCCCTAATCAAATCTTATCGATTAATATTGAAATACGAATAGAAGATTAACATGTGCATACAAAAATCTAGCTATGAACAAAGCTTGATCAACTGAAAATTGCAAGTAGAGCAGCAACTTGTATATGCTTCAGTCTATCCCCAGCTGAACGTGCATACTGCGGCCCTTTTGTTTAGCAAATGAAGATGAATAAATAGTAAATGCGGAGTATTAAATAAAGTGTCACCTTTGAAATACCTCATCAGTTGCATACCAGATGACTTCATAGCTCTTGAGAAAAGTAAAGAGGTTGAAAGCAATTACATACACTTCGGGTCACTCTTCTCCCGTTCAACTTCTTACCCAATTCAAAACTCCACTGTAACAGATAAACTACAAAATGTAGGAATGTGTCAATAAGTAAATGGATTTGGCGATATTGTATAATATTGCAAATAACTGCTTCAAGCCGGCCACTTAAGGTATCACCATATTTACATGTTTTTAACTTTTAAAAAAAGCTCTTAAACCTATTTTTAATCTATGTTGATATAAGATGGCTGAAGATAGCCCTTAAAGCTATTTTTAAAAATAGTCCATTTGAAAATGTACCACCAACTCAAGCTGAAACGTCATCCATCCTAATTTCATTATTCTTCATTGCATTTAGCCAAAACTCAGGCACACCCTTTTCTGCAAATATATATAAGATAATGAAGGTACTTGTCAATGACCGGAAGTTTCAAAAAATAAGAAACAATAGACATAACTTGATGATATTGCTCAAACACTCAGATAATAGAGCAACATACAATATATCTTTTTACCTGTATAATCTGTCTAGTCCATTGCATCTTTCTCCTTTTCTCCATCATTCTTTTCTCCTTTGCCTGCCTGAACACTTTTAATTGACCAGATATCATTCCAATATATATGATTAATATTAGTCACCTGAGAGCAGGCGTATCGTAAAACGAAATACATTCTTGTAGTTGGTTCTCTGTAAAAGAGAGTATGGATATATTTCCACCTCACATATATGGTGTATTAGCTTAGTAGTTAAAAACGTTAAAAACAGATACAACAGAAAAGTGAGGTTTCAGTCGCTTATGGGTGCCATACGTCTCCAAGATTAGGGCCGAATTTCAGTGGCTTTTCGAGGAAAAAATAAATAAAATAAAATAAACAGCGCAGGCTTGTTGACTTAAGCTCATGGCCGTGACATGTTGACTTAGGGTCATTGCTGTGATATATTGTCTTATGCTCATGGCTGTGACATGTCCAGACTTAAAGTTATTGCCGCCACATATTGACCGGAAGTTACAGCAAATTCATTTGAACTTTTAAGTTACATGTCCAGTTGAAGCGCAAACTTATGCTCGTTAACAAAAGAGCCAATTAACTTATACACCATAGGAAGTTTATATACTACATATTATGAGCAGCAAAATAACGTACCTGTTATAGGGTTGCAGCCACATCCTTAGTATCAGTTATAGTTATTTGTTGGATTCTTATCGGGTGATCGCTACCAAGCGCTACATCTCCAACCATTACTGTGCGGGTCTTCACAATGGAATAGCAGCAGTAATGACATTACGGGAAACTCTTTAAGAGGCGCAGGTGGAGGTTCTGGAAATTATGTAAACCGCATAGCTCATATTGACTTGACTGAAGCTATCACGTAGAATCAGAATGATAATAGTATGCACCCTTTTTGGGTTGCTGTGAGTTCACTCAGCTTAACCAACCCATGATTTTGATTTTACCACTCTTCCTGAAAGCAACTTGTATCAAGAAGCTTTTGATGTTCACCAGTTGTCACACATATCCCTTTTCTGCCTCGCGTTATCAACATGCAGTTGTTGAATCCTCGACTTGATCCAGTAGTTAGATATTTGGCCATTGTGCCCTTTCATCATATCCAAATGTGAGGGACAATAAGTATCAGGGGCTAAAGGATGTTGAGATTGGTGATTGAGGACACTTGAAGGAAATCGGCCTACTTGATTTTGTTGGAACCTAAGTTTTTACTATATTTGTCAAGTCTCGGTCATTTGTAATAATAGGTTGCTTTAGTTATTTATTACTTACACTAATGTAATGTTACAAGTTTAATAGGCTTAAGTATAATAGTCCATGGGCTTTAAGCCCATACGAAATTCATGAAAGGAAGGAGAGGGAGTGTTGCCCTAGCTCCTTCCCTATAAATAGAAGCCTTAGGTCTATGTAATACTTGGTTGGTTATTTGAAAACATTAAGGAAACTCTTGCATTTCATTTTCTCAAATTTCTCATAATCATCCCACTCTCATTCTCATCTCATTTCTTACATAATCATACTTGTGTTTACATAATGGTGACCTAACAAGTGGTATCATTCGCTAGAGGAAGGTGTAGTTATTGTTTTCATTGATTTCTTTCTTAAAATAATCGTTTTTTTTTATCGATTTTTTGTGAAAATTTTAAATTTTTTTTGTTAGTTTCTTGGTTTTTCTCACATCTTTGCTTACAAACTTGTGTTTAAAATCAAAACAAACCAAAAAGTTCCAAACTTTTCACTTAACTATTCGAATTTGCTTATTTGTACTTTTATCGAAATCTTATTAAGTGTGAAAAATTTCTTAAAGTTTTCTACTTTCTTTAAGATCCACTCATTTTATACACAAAAGTACAAGTATCTTGAAATAAAAACGAGTTTTAGGATTGCTTTCTTTGTAAAACAAAAATTACAAGTTATCGAGAACCTGCTAGTTACTTGTTTCGAACAACATGAACCATCATTTGATCCAGACCCTGACCTCATAATGTTATCTAAACAACTGAATGCTCAGCAATTGCTAATTGCAAAGTGCAACGAGAAAAACAAAGTTTTAAAAGAAACTAATGCAGCACTTGCAAGAGATATTGAGTGTTATAAAATCCAGCTTTCTAATCAGGAAGAAAAGATTAAACATGCTAAAAGTTTTGAAAAAGCTTTTCAAGATTCTTACAACAAAGAACAAGATCTTCAACGCAAAATGCAAGATTTAATTGAGTCAAATGGAAAGTTAATTTCGAAACTTGAAAGCGAAAAGTGTGAATTAAAAACACAAGTTGAACGTCTTCAAAGAGACCTTTCAAAAACTGAAACAGAATTGTCAAGTTGTAAAAAGGATTTTTGTGAACATAAAATACGGAAAAGGAAGTATATCGACGACTTACTCGGCGATATTGTTGATCTTGAAAAACAACTCAAAGAATTTCGTAACGTTGTTTACAAACACGGGAACTCAGTCACAACAATTCAGAAATTTACTTTAAAACCGAGACCCGATAAACGATTTGCACTTGGTGATTACAATTCAATGTTTCTTCACACGGCATTCAAAGATATTCCAAAAATTTACAGTATGGATTATTTGATGGATAATACAATTGTGCGTGCTGTTGTTTTTGATACTGAGGAAGAAGAAGAACTTGTAGAAGAGAGTCGGTCAAAAATGAGTAATGTTCAATATTCGACACCATATGACTATTCAAAAAATCCAATTAAGTTTGTTACTCAAAAAGATTTACCGGCGAAATCATGGTTTATCGAAGAGTCATATGTTTCATCTCACAATGCGGCTCCTGTCCAAACTGTAGCACAAATTAATGGTCTTTTACCATCATCTGGTGAAATTTCACCATTACCAAAAACGTGTCGTGTCTTAAATTATTTCAAAACTTTTATGGAAGACATCAAAATTTTGGAGGAAACAATTGAGCATAATTCTGAAATTAAAATTGAAACTTTTCAATCCGCTTACGAGCGAGAAAAGAGAGATATTTTTCAAAAACAAATGAAACCAATTGTTCAACACCTCCGTCTTTGTGCTACACGTTGGGATCAGGAACTTCAAAAGGAGGTCAAAAATATGATAAACGTTTTCAATGCAACTGAAAATGACATTTTGGTTCAAAAGCAAAGAAATAGAGTTTTAAAAAATGATGCTGATCGACTTTTGGAACAAGTTCTCAATGCTGATATAATGTCTGTTATCATGAATGATCTTTATAATTCTGGTACTTCTATGCTTAAGCATGATCATTGTGTTGATAATAGTTTGTTGAATGAGGAAATTGAGACACTCAAACAGGAAAATGATAAGTTGAGAATTAAAAATGATGATGTGACAAAACAATTTTCAAAAGAAATTTGTCAACTCAATCAAAGGCTTGAATGGTGTCAAGCTAAAAGTCTTGAAAGGGAATTGAAGTTTCAAAGTCAAAATGTTTCAAACTCTTGTCAGATTTGCAAAAACAACGAGTCTTTAAAAGGTCGATGTTTCCAATACGAGAAAGAAATTGCGGATTTAAAAATTGAAAACGCCGAATGGCAACAAAACCGCGACGACATCAAATATTGCAATGGTTTACTTGAGTCTGAAATTCAGGACAAAAATCACATCATCATTGATTTGAAAGAGAAAGTTAAGCTACTTCAAAAAGGAAAAATGGTTGACACCACGGTGATAGCATCAGGGATGTATCAATTAAACAAAACTGACAAAGGAAAGGTTGTTCAAAATTCTAATGTTGATAATTCCACTTCTACAGGACTAGTCTCCACTACTAGCGTTAGCAGACCCAAGCGAAAAAGTAAAAAGAAGAATAGGATCTTGCAACGTAAGAGAGGACACCTAGAAGCTCAGGAAGTAGAAGACCAACTTAGGACTTTGAATAAAACTCATGTTGCATCAGATTTAGATTCTAATCTGGCAAATTGTAATCAAAATCTAAATGTAACGAATGATGAACCTTTGAATGTTTTGAATATTAATGCATCTTGTGTGTTTTGTCGTAAAAGCGTATCATCTGGTGATCATACAAAATGTTTAGCTAATTCTCTTCTAAATCGTCATATGAAACATAGGACACGCATTCCTTCTAGGCCCACTAATGCCTCTAAGTCTAACTTAGGAAAGCCGTCTTCTACGGTTTCTAATGAAGCTGAAGTTACCCCCATAGGTACCGAGAACAAATCTAGGAATGATCCAACGACTAGTGCATTTAACATTAAGAAAGCAAAAACTAGTTGGAATTGGCAACGTTGGTTACAACACAAACCAGACTTTAAATGGATTCCTAAATTGTTGAATACATGTGTTACTAACCAACAGGAACCCGCATTGTCTTTGGGTTCCACCCTTACTTCTGTTCCACCCGTGTCTTCTTCTGGTGATGCAGGTGGTACAGATTGTTCTCTGGATTGTTGATAGCGGATGCACCCGACATATGACAGGCAATCTCAAACTGTTACACAACTTTGTCTCAAAGTTCATTGGTACTGTCAGATTCGGGAATGATCATTACGCTCTAATCATGGGATATGGTGACTATATCAGCGGGAACATCGAAATCAGCCGTGTTTACTATGTGGAAGGCCTTGGACACAACCTTTTCTCTGTTGGTCAATTCTGTGATGGGGATCTAGAAGTTGCATTTCGTGAGAAAACTTGCTTTGTTCGTGACTTACATGGAAACGATCTTATGTCTGGCTCACGTGGTTCCAATCTTTATACTATTTCTATGTCAGATATGATTGCAACATCTCCGATATGTCTTCTCTCCAAAGCAGAGTCAACTAAATCTTGGTTATGGCACAAACGTCTTTCGCACTTGAATTTCAGAACCATGACTGACCTTGCTCGTTATAAACTTGTCGATGGATTTCCAAGATTCCGTTTTACCAAAGATCACTTATGTCCAGCCTGTGAACAAGGAAAAAGTACTCGAGCTCATTTTCCTTCAAAACCTGAGCAAAGTACGAATCATGTTTTACAACTGCTTCACATGGATTTGTGTGGACCGATGCGTGTTCAAAGTATCAACGGTAAACGCTACATACTTTTAATCGTAGATGACTTCTCCAGATGGACTTGGGTTTATTTCCTACGAAGTAAAGATCAGGCTCCTTCTATGATCATCACCTTTCTCACTAAAATTCAAGTTCAGTTACACAACACGGTACGAATCGTCAGAACTGACAATGGAACTGAATTCAAGAATCAGACACTTAGGTCTTACTATGAGAAAGTGGGAATTGAACATCAAACGTCTATACCTAGAAGCCCAGAACAGAATGGTGTGGTTGAAAGACGCAACAGGACGTTAGTGGAAGCTGCTAGAACTATGTTGATTAATGCTCAATTACCAGATTACTTGTGGGCAGAAGCTGTTTCAACCGCATGTTATACTCAAAATCGTTGCATGATCACAAAACGCCATCGCAAAACACCATATCAAATTGTTCACAAAAGGAAACCGAACATCGATTACTTTCATGTATTTGGAGCACTTTGCTATCCGAAAAATGATCGTGATGATTTAGGTAAACTCAAAGCTAAGGCTGACATTGGAGTGTTCGTTGGATATTGTGAAAATTCCAAAGGTTTTCGGATATGGAATCGTCGAACAAGAGAAATTCAAGAAACAATTCACGCTAATTTTGATGAACTCACACAAATGGCTTCTGAGCAACACAGCTTAGGACCCGAATTCAACCGTCTTAACTCTCCGGCATCTTCAGCTGAACCATTGCCACTTAACCGCAAAGAATTAGAAACCTTGTTTGCTCCACTATTTGATGACACAATTGAATACCGTCCTACTGAGGTCTCACCTAATTCCGCTGCTCAACCTGATAACATTCCAGTACCAAACTCACCTCAACAAACTTCTACAAGTGTTGAGAGAGACGATCCTCCAATTGTATCACCATCTACAGCAGAACAAACTGGTTCTACTTCCCTCCATCCAGCTGAAGATCCCACACAACAATCAGTTCCACAACCCGCAGAGCAAGATCCTGATGCGTTCTTTAATCCATTTGCACCAGCTACTACAGTTCCTGATATAGCTGAGTCGTCAACACGCAACTTGGATCCTGCCAACATGCGAGATACGTATCAACTACACCCTTCAACACATAAATGGACTCGTGATCATCCACTAGTTCATATTATTGGCCATCCAGATGCACCTGTTATGACAAGACAACGACTTCACACAGATGGAGAAACTTGTATCTATGCACTCACAGTTTGTCACGAAGAACCGAAGAACATTAAAGATGCAATGACTTATGACAACTGGATTGAATCTATGCAAGAGGAATTTCAGCAATTCATAAGACTTGAAGTCTGGGAATTAGTTGAAAGACCTGGCGGAGTCTTTGTCATTGGGTTAAAATGGATCTGGAAGAATAAGCTTGATGCAGAAGGGACAGTCATACGCAACAAATCACGTCTGGTAGCGAAAGGATATTCCCAACTTGAAGGTGTTGACTTTGCTGAATCCTTTGCTCCAGTGGCTCGACATGAAGCTGTTCGGATCTTTTTGGCTTATGCAGCACACAGGAATATGGTGGTTTACCAAATGGATGTGAAAACAGCATTTCTGAATGGAGAACTCCGTGAAGAAGTTTATGTCAGCCAACCTGAAGGCTTCGTTGATCCTGAGCGTCCCAATCACGTTTACCGACTCAAAAAGGCACTCTACGGACTCAAGCAAGCCCCACGGGCGTGGTATGACAAACTGTCTACTTTCTTATTGGCCAATATATTTTCTAAAGGATCGGTGAATCCCACACTATTTACAAAAACCTACGGGGAGGACTTACTTGTTGTTCAAATATATGTCGATGACATCATCTTTGCCTCAACAAAACGAAGTTACTCTAATGATTTTGCAAAATTAATGAAAGACAATTTTGAAATGTCCATGATGGGTGAACTTACGTTCTTTCTAGGATTACAAGTTCATCAATCACCCCGTGAAATTTTTATAAATCAGTCAAAATATGCTCTTGAAATATTAAAGAAACATGGAATGATGTCTTGTGATACTTATAATACACCAATGGGCTATACCACAAAACTAGATGCTGATTTACATGGGACTCCAGTTGACCCTACCAAATACCGCAGTATGATTGGGTCCCTCATGTATCTCACAGCTAGTAGACCTGATATAGTATTTGCTGTCTACATGTGCTTTCGCTATCAGTCTAAACCAACTGAAAAACACCTCAGTGAGGTCAAAAGAATCCTTCGATACATTAAGGGAACCATTAACTTGGGAATCTGGTATCCGAAGGATTCTGGTTTCGAACTAATTGCTTTTTCAGATGCTGACCATGCAGGATGTTTAGACACACGCAAAAGTACATCTGGTGGATTACAATTTCTCGGAGACAAACTTGTGTCATGGCAATCTAAGAAACAGGACTGCACGTCACTGTCATCTACAGAATCTGAATACGTAGCCATGTCTGCCTGTTGTGCTCAAGTCATCTGGATGAGATCACAACTCAAGGATTATGGCTACCTATTCAACAAGATTCCCATCTACTGTGATTCAAAGAGTGCAATTGCTATCTCCTGCAACACTGTGCATCATTGCAAATCCAAACACATCGATCTCCGATATCATTTCATCAAAGAGCATGTGGAAAGGGGTACAGTTGAACTTTATTTTGTTGGAACTGAGTACTAATTAGCGGACTTACTTACCAAATCCTTGGCACCATCAAGGTTTGCTAGTCTAGTTCACCAAATTGGTATGAGATGTTTGACTCCAGAGGATCTGGAAAAGTTTTTAAAATACAACTGATCGTCAAACATCACAACTATCTCTGTATAATATTTTGTTTTTCTTTCTTTACTATAAATTAATCAAAACACAAAAAGATTTTTCACATTTTATTTTTCTTAAAAAAAAAAAAAAAATGCAAGTATATCGCTTCAATTCAACACTTTGCTCTTACTTTACAAGTGTTGAGGGGGAGTCACGCTTTAATCTTTTACCAATTTTTAATTGGTATACTTGCATGTTTCTCGCATTTTATGGTTCTTCAGAGTGTGTGGACGATTTCTTTTTCATCACTTTGTCTCATTTGTTTTTACGTCTTCTTAAGTTAGCTTTACGGATGCATATCTCTTATATCACTTAGGTTTGCTAGTTTATTTATGACTCTAATAGATATATCTTAAAGTTAAGGGACTAAAAGTGACTAAACTTTAATTTTTCAAAATAAATAAAACAAACAAACCGTACAAACCAAAACCCCCACAAACTTTAAACCCTTAAACCTCCCTTAATCAAACGAACGGCCCCAAATCAATTGGATAATCCACGACCTTGATCAACAATCTGTAAGTTCCTATCTCATCACTAGGATATTACACTAATAGGATCTTGGTTAATTGGAAAATCAACGGCTCGATCTCATGTTATCAAGATTTCGAGAACTAGGGTTAGGATTTCGAAATTGCTTTTAACATGTTGTGGTGTTTAATTCGTGATGGGGTTTAGTTACTATGCTTGTTTCTAACACATTCTCATCATTTTTTTACATTCCATCATGTTCACTTCGTTTTTTCGAATTCGTAATTTTGGGTCGAAGTGGGTTTATAAGGTTCTGTGCTCATTTGTTTGATTTTATTGGTGGGATTTGCTTCTTAGGTCTCATATTTGCATGTTTAATCTAGCTAGGATGTTTCACACCGTTTGAACATGATTCTCAAAAAACTTGTATGCTTCGTTCGTTAAAATTATCGAGATAAATGTGTCTTATGTGTTGACTACTGTGCTATGTGTCATTATAAGCATTATACTAGTAGTTGTGATATGCTAGTATCTGTGATACTCATTTGTCTCAAATTCGTTAAGATTATCGAAAACATGTTCTTGAATATTATCGAAATCTTTGTAATTCTGCCTAAGTTGTGTTTGTCTATCTTGGTGACAGGCCAAAATCATTGGAAAAGTTCTTTGTGAAGAAAATGTACGTGTGACTTCAACAAAATTCGAATTAATTCTTGTATAAGAATTTTTTCGAGAACCTGATTTTTATCGAAATCTTTTCAAACTTATCGAGAAACTATCATTTTTCGAAATCATTCATTTTTTTCGAGAACCTGAGTTTTATCGAAATCATTCATTTTTCAAAGCTCAGATTTTTTTTTCGAAAAACTAATCATTTTTCGAAATCATTCTGAGAACTATAATTTTTCGAAATCATCAGTTTCTCGAAAAGTTATTTTATCGAAAAACAAATCATTTTCTCGATAACTTAAGGAAAGATCTCGATATCATAAGTTTCTCAAAAAGTTGAAAAAGATGTTTTCTCGATAACTTCAATTTTTTTAAGAAAGAGATCTCGACAAAAGTCAATTATGAGAAATTTTTTCGAGAAGTCACTTTCTCGATAAAGTTTCACTATAACATTTTCGAAATCTGTTTCTTTACTTAAATTTGCGATAAAAGGTCCATGATATATTTTTTTCGAAATTTTTTTTGCCTTGTCATGTTATATCTATGTATCATTGTTGTGATTCATTAGTGTTGTGTAATGTGATGTAATTGTGAATTGTGATTATCAATTGTGCTTATTTGCGAAACGTTGCATTGTTTAGTTGATTTCATGATTCTTCAAATATGCATTATGTGACACTTCACTCATAACAAAATGACACATTTGTGATTAACTATCTCTAGTAACCAAACTCACATCTGTGCTAACACGTAACAAATTTGGATGTTTGGTTTATGGTCATACTTTTCAGATTAACATGGCTGAACACAATGAGAACGTCGCTGAACAAACTCTTCCATTACTCACCATGAATGACATCACTCCCGAGAACTACAACGTCACAATTGGCGACAACAATCCACGAGTTGATTTCGACAAGCTGAGTATTAAAGAGAACTCGTGCAAGATTGTCAAGGATATTCTACTTGCACATCCATGCAAACCTATGCTCACCTGTTCTACCTCAGTTCCTCTGTTCTACCTTCATCAGTTCTGGCTTACGGCTCAGGCTAACTTGGACGATGAATCTTTCACTGTTACATTGGATAGCCAAGAATACTCTGTAGATCATGACTTTCTTCGAACAGCCCTTCTCATGCCACAAACTGACAGCGAATTTGCTCCTATACTACCTGAGCTGGATCTTCTTGACTTCTTCATTGAATTAGGATATGAGGTTGATGATGATGTACCGCTAGTCAAGCTTTCCCGATTTAATGCCAAGAATATTCCTCAGCCTTGGAGAACATTCTGTCTGTTGATGGTACGATCTTTATCTGGAAGGAAAAGTGGTCATGAACATCCAAGGCTCGAACACCTGCAAACATTCTGGGGAATGGTGACTCTGACACCGATTGACTTTGCAGTTCCTATCATGAATGATATCGTCCACAGTATTCAGACCGAACGTGTGAAGACTATGATACCATTCACAAGATTTACCAAGCTTATCATAGAACATCTCTGCAAAAGTTCTCCAGAATTCATCAAAAGGATGGCTGATCCTAATGAGCCGAAGCACCTCTTCGAGGACGACTTCACCACCTCATTCATCAAGACGACCACTTCCTCAACCAAGATCAAAGGAATGAGGCTTCCTGAATACCTACTGAATGACAAAATCAAGCAGAGTCTGAACTACAAGCTGTATGACAACGCTTACAAAGGTGTACAGGAAGAAGCAACAATTAAGACTCGTAGCAAAGGCGGTGTAAAGTCTGGGAGTACTACAAGCACCACTGCCTCACCGCATACTAGATCTAAGGGTGCTCCTAAGTCAAAACCCATGACTTCCACCAAGCCTAAACCTACACCCAAACCTAAACCTGTCACCAAGCCAAAGAAGAAGGCAACTCCTGAGTACTTTATTCGGGATGAACCTACTCCTCCACCTTCTGACACCGAGTCTGAGTTTGATACAGAATCTGAAGAAGAAGAACCGGACTATGAACTGAGATACCGAGCACCTGATGAAGCATTTCCTGCAACAGAGATCGCCGTACAACAAAGTCTTGAAACCTATGAAGAAGAGACAAGGAAAAGAAAAGGGATTACTATTAATGAGCGTAATGATGATGAAGACGAACGAATCATTGAATCCTTGGTCGATAAACGCAAACTGAAGAGTATAGTTGTCGACACAAGAGCTGAAGAAAAGCAGCTTAGGAAAGTACAAAAGAAAGCAACTCTCGAAAGCCGACTCATGTCTCAACCTTTAACCCCACCACCTATTGATCAGTCTGAACATGTAGGAGCTACAAGCAGCATGATTCCTCCCGTCGTATCCGCCACGATAGAATCAGCTCCACAGCCTGATGACACCGTTAAAGATACAGACAAAACAGGAGATGTCACTATGACAGAGACTGCAACTATAGAGGAGAATGTTGGGGGTCAAGAGAACATAGCTACGGATCAGGAACATGAATATCTCATTACTCCAGAGTTTCTTGCACGAGAAGCAGAGGAAGCAGAGGAACGTCGTAGAAAGGAAAACGAAGAGAAGAACGCGTTCGACACCAACATATTTCTTAAGTCATCTTCTCAGCAGACTTCCTTTGCACAACCTCCACCTCCTCAAGACTCTCCACCGAAGGATCCGACTCCTCCTGCTTCTTCTTCGGACTCTCATAACGAGTCATCGTCCGAATCATCACCCGAGCACTCATCTCCCACACCTTTTGAAACCGCATCTAAACAGCATTCGATCAATGAACCAAAACAACCAGTTGATCTTCAGGAGCAAGTGAACAAACTCACCAACATGGTTACCAATCTTACCAAACAAGTTGAGGAATTCCAGGAGTCAACGCAGCTGATCGACAAGTTCTTGAAATCTGATTACGAAGGTTTTATCAGAACTGCAACACATGATTTTCTCACTGAAAATCTGGTTGAGATGATCACTCCTGAGGTAGCAAACCTTCTCAAACCAATCAATGACAACTTGGATCACAGAATTAGAAGTGTTACGAGGAAAATGTTGTCTACTACACCATTCACGCTTCACACCGCAAAATCTTCTACTGTGGCTCCAACCGTCCAAGAATTGTCCTTCAATGACATGCTTGTCAAACTCTTCGACAACCTTGCCACCAAAACCACACAGACAGCTGAAGAAAAAGCCCTGTATGATGCTATGGTAGCTTACATGTCAAAAGAGTCATGCAAAGATGCTGCTGGAACCAGAAAACGGACAAGAAAAGATGACGATCCTGACCCAAACTCCAAAGGAAAGAAATCAAAGTCTGGAACAGGTCCCTCATCCTCTCTACAACCACAAAAGGACTCCACTCCTCCTGGAACTCAACAACAACCCTCAACTACTGGTAAAGGTCAAACCGAAGATGAAGAAATTTTTATGGAACAAACTGATGACTTCCAAGGTCAACCCGACACTGATTACCGTGCTCCACCTATTCCTGATTCTCATGCTGGACCCTCGTCACCATCCAAAGCTAAAGACAAAGATGTTACATCTAAGTCTAAGAAATCCAAGAAGAAAACACGTCATTCATGGCTCGACAATGATGACACTCCTCAGAATGATTGGCTGACGGACATGGTTCAAGCTCAACCTCCTCTGGAAGAAGAAGAACCCCTTCCTGGTAACACTCTACAGTTTACCCAAGTCATTATGAAGGATCTTCACATCAACAAACTTACAAAGACGGAGCTTAGAAGAATCAATAGGGATGCACAAGAATTCCTCAAGAAAAGATCTGGAAACAAAGTCGAATACGAATACCATATGCAGAATATAGCTAGTGCAATGTCTGCTGACTTTGACTGGCTAAATCCAGAAGTGAATATCGATCTAAGTTCCAAGAATCATGAAAAACCTTACTTCACCGACTGGACCAAACCATTACCATTGAAAGGATTTCCAGACAAACCGAAGATACCTTACAGCTTCTTCTTCAACAAAGATCTTTGTAACATCCAGCTCACTCAGGAGACATCCAAGAAGAAATATGCTTCCTCACTCACAATCTCAGTACCAGCCGCAAGATACGAAATTCCAGCCATTGAAGAAACCACTCGTATTTTCAGCAACTCCATCGTAGCTTACGACAGAGATGCTCTACATGGAATTCAACATTGGCCAGATCGTCGTCGTCTCGGTTATACAAGCATATTAGGAGAAACATCATTGGAAAATGTGAAGCAGAAATCTAAGATCATCGCTATCTTGGAGATTCAACAGTCAAAACGGTTTAACTACTTATTCATGCGTGAAATTGTTGTTAAACGACAAGATGAAAAGAAGTACAAGTTCTCCGAAGCAGACTTTCCCAACCTTTATCTCAATGACATAGAAGATATGTATCTTGAAAAGGTTCAGAGTAGAATGCGCGGATTCGATAGAGACGTTCAGTACAACTTCATGGCATCGCTACTTCTTTACATCCGACGACTGATTGTTCAAGAAAGAGTGGAAGATCTTCAGCTTGGAGTGGAAAGTTACCAACAGAAGATCAATTTGACAAAGCCACAATTCTACTTTGATGGTCTCTATCAAACACCACAGTTTACTCTCATCCAAGAACCGTTTGGTTTCACCTACATCAACAGCAAAAAGCTACAAAGCTTCATGAGGTTCGATGAGGTACACAAATTCTGTGATGTTACTCTCAAATCAGTTCGTGATGGGCTTGTCAAAAGATTGAATGATGATCGCCGTAAGATAGCTAAAGGGGAACAACCTCGATGGAAATCCAGCTCAAGAAGACAAGTCCGTAACTTTGTCTTAAAGATTGAAGAAAGGTTATTTCGACGGGAACAAATCAGACGTCTGGAAAGCTTCATTGGTGTCAGACCTTCGTTTCCTATCCGACTCTTCGAAAGACCAGAACCTAAGTTCACTAACTTCGATGCTCCACTTCCGGACGAAGAATAAATTGGTACATTTGGTTATATTTTTCATTATCAATTAGTTCATTTGATTGAATCATTTTTTCCATTATGGCTTGTGCACGCATTACAGTGCACAACCCGATCTTGTAAAGAAAGGACCCTGAGGTACGCTTCAGTGCCTCAATCCTAATATAAGGAGCGAAGGCTTCTTACTTTTGAGTAGAATTAATCAAACATTTATGATTTTTCATAATTCTGCTCAAAAGGACAAGTATTTCACCTCAATAAGACCTAATCACTTGTTGAGGGGGAGCACTTGTCAAAACAAAATACTTTGCTATAAATCAAAAGTTCTTGGTGAATCTCCCCGTAAGACTCAAAAGGCATATTTTAATCTAAAAGTTTGTCAAAAACACCATTTTATATGCTATTTTTGAGGGGGAGAAAAAATGAAAAAGTGATTAAAACATACGAAGTCAAAGCTTTGAGTTGTATCATGTGCGAGCTAGACTCAGTATTAACCCAGGAATTGACGAGATAATACAAGTTAGTAACATCGAAAGGACTTATCCTCGACGGGTAATAACATCAAGTTAGTTACTAGAGCTAGTTGTCACCTAAAAGCTGACAATGTATCTCTTTAACTAGCCACGTAAGCGTGTCTCGAAAAGGATATGTCTGAGTAGAAATGTACAGTCTCGAGAAACTTTCTGTGAACTTGACCAGGCCGGGTAATAACTTCAAGCTAGTTTATCTAGTGATGTAAGCGTGTCTCGAATCGGTCTAGTTCACGGAAAGTGGATCAATTCAAAAGAGCTTGCTCCTCCCGCATGTGCAAATTTATTAAACACATATGAGCACATGTGCAGGGGGAGCCCTTCAAAAGTGTACACAAAACTCTCAAAGTGTTAACCAAAATATTTGATTATCACAAACACTTTGAGAGATTTTTCATTCAAAGGTTTCTTGGCTACTGTCGGAGTTATAAGGTGATTAAGATAGGAATATCCGTCCTATGATCCGCCAGAGCCGGAGGGATCTACCCAAGGACATCTCCCATAGTTAGAATTAGAAGTCCTTAGGTATGATACGGAAAAAAAAAGGAGAAAAGAATGGAAGGGAAAGAAGGAGTTGAAGAATTAAAAAGAAATGTAAAGAAAAGGGTGAAAAGAAATAGCCCTCCATATGATTCAACCTTAGGGCAGACACCGGGTTCAATACATATGCTACTGACTGTTGCTAAAGACAACACCGGTATTGAAGATTAAGCCGTCATGGACCCAGTGACGCAATGCACTAAACCTTCTTAACCACTCAAGTTCTCTTAAAAGAGCTTGTTTCATTCTCACGGGGAACCCGCGTAACCTATCGACCTATCTCTTAGAGACGGTTGATATTGAAGCAGGAGACACCTCCCCAGTCTCCGCATAGGAAACCTAGGTGTGCACTTATAGAGTCTAGAGCCATGAGATACATCAAAGATCTCTTAGGAACACTTAGTATTTCTGCAACTGGTGTTCTACATCAATGGGCATTAGTTGTAAACTATCGAGTCCTTCACAGATCTTAGCAATCTACCGAGAACGTTTATGAGAGGATTACGTAAGTACTTCTCAATGATTGAATGGAAATCCTGCCAGGGTCAACATCTAACAGCCCTGACAGCAGGTCACTTCGGTAACCCCACAAGGGTTACGCTTAGTGTTTGCGGTGGTTCCATTACGGTCTACAGTCGTGGAGTGATCCCCAGCGACTCACCCAGTCATTGAGCTACTAAGTAGGTCTCGTAAGCTCCTTCGTGAGTATCTGATATGGGAACGGCCTGGATAAGGATTAGAAGGAGTCTTCACAATATGCTGTTGATGAGCTCTAATTCCTTATCCGTAAGTACCGGTTGTTTTATTGCTAACTGTTTACTCGCAGGTACTTCACTTCCATGAAGGTAGATTCCAACATGCTCATACATACATCTTGAAGTCAAAGAAAGCTCCCCAAAGATCTTAGCAACACAAAGTTCAAAGAAAGATTCAACGCCAATAAGAAGAATCTACAAAGTATAAAGACAAAGATCTCAATGCATGAAAAGGAACTTCTTGTACGTAAAAGTCTAAGTCCAAAGATGTATGAGTATGTTGGAATGGCTAACAACCACCACAGACGTAGGAGTGACGAACGGCAGACAACTTCATTACACTATCACTACATCATCACCAAAGAACAAAGACTAAGAGCAAAGTACATCCATTATCATTCTAATCATTTCTGAAGACGTCTAAAGCTATGAAAGTCAAAGATTAAGATGAAGACGTCAAGCAACCATGATGACCGACCCTTAGGGGGAGATTGTTGGAACCTAAGTTTTTACTATATTTGTCAAGTCTCGGTCATTTGTAATAATAGGTTTCTTTAGTTATTTATTACTTACACTAATGTAATGTTACAAGTTTACTAGGCTTAAGTATAATAGTCCATGGGCTTTAAGCCCATACGAAATTCATGAAAGGAAGGAGAGGGAGTGTTGCCCTAGCTCCTTCCCTATAAATAGAAGCCTTAGGTCTATGTAATACTTGGTTAGTTATTTGAAAACATTAAGGAAACTCTTGCATTTCATTTTCTCAAATTTCTCATAATCATCCCACTCTCATTCTCATCTCATTTCTTACATAATCATACTTGTGTTTACATAATGGTGACCTAACAGATTTTCATGGTGTAATCTGGCAGCCGAATCCTGTACATCTATGTTTTGAGCTCGAGCTAAAGAATTTAGAACATCAACATTCATTCCTGGAATGCACTTGTAATTGCACGGTATATTTATTTTCACATTCGATAAAGTTTAAGATTCATTTTCACATACTTATAAATCCCAAGAATAATTATCCATTATTGATTCAATTTAAAGAATGTAAGAGTTTACTCACGGCTGAACACATGTAAGCAGGACACAATTCAACGTCTTGTTCTCTAGCTCGTTTCTCAGTTTGCCCACCGGATTTTTTTGTTTTCAAATACTGCAAGAGGAAGGAAAAGATTCATATGTACAGATATTGATTTGAATGTTAATAATAGAAAAACACTGTTGTGTGGCGTGTGACTTTCACCTTGTGTCAATATTAGTTGCATACGTAGGACACTTGCAGCTAGTGTTATCAAAGACATGGCTAAAGAAATGGCCTTATTCACAGCTGTATCAGTAACCAACCTAAACAGACCCCACTCCCCTCCCCCTTATTTGTTGATGGCGCGTGTGATCAAACCTGCAATAAGCAGACACCAAACAATCATCACATCAACTTGCTATAATCAACATGAGCATCATTTTCCTCCCATAAAAACTGATTGAAAAAAGTATTTAAAAAGTCTATAAACTACTGTTAAAAATGTTTATAACTAAATTCAGACTTAAAAATGGTTATATAATATAAATAAATCGAGAATTTTCGATACCAGCATGCTTATCTTTTTAAAATTCAGCAAGTACCTACAGGGCACAGACTTATTTTTAAGTGTTTTTTTTACTCAAATATAAGCAAATACGCAATCCCAAACACCCTCGAGGACCTGCCATAAAAATAAAGGATTGTAGACTTGTCTATCGAGAGCCTCAAGGTACTTTTGTTTCCTTAAAGAATATCTTCATTGAGTAACGATTGTCTTCAACCTTTGTGAACCCACATAAATATCGCTCAACGTCATCCCATTCACCAGCTTGAACTTGATCTTCGAAGTATTTCATATTACAGTAAAACACATATTCTTGTTCCAACCTAAACACATTGTAATACATAAGCCAATTGAAAGAAACCGGGCGAGCAAGTTTTTTGCATAATGGCGGAATCAACATCTGCGCCATTTGTAGGGCTGATACTATTAGAATATCCTTACCTGAACGGCATCGAGAGAACCGATATATCCCTAACCTTGAAGGGTTTATGCACCACCTTCTCTCGAGACCACCGCTTATGGATATTGAAATCTGTACTCTGTTAAGATTATGAGAAAAATAAATAGATAATGTATATCAATAATATTGTAGTAATTAGTTAATGAGTTACAGAAAATTTTCAAACAAAACCTTAAAAATAAGCTAATCCAAAGAAGAAACTATTCTTGGTCCAAACCTTTCCGATGGCATGCGCCATAGTTAATTTCTGGTTCTGCTTTCAAACCAAGGAGAGAACTCGTGTTCCCTACGAAGATTTGGGGTTGTGGTGACGGGTCGAGGCTCGGGTGGCATCTCTCCTGAAGCATCACTACAGTATGCTGATGTAGCTTGTGTTGCAGACTCCTCATTTGCTTCATGAGAGAGCTCTTGAGAAAAGTTTGTATAGTTGGCTTCGCTTTACCTGTGCTTTTGCAGTCTCGATAAGCTATATTAAACACCCACTTACCAGTGAAAGTAGTAACTTCTGACACCTAAAGGAACAACGAGAAACAAATCAGTGATCCAAGGAGACAAAGGCCTTAGTGGTTTACGTTCACGCTGCACGTATGGTGAAGAATAAGCAACATATATGTTGATCGACTAAAGCAATAATGTATCATCAAGAACATGAATGAATCTCGACACGCTGGGAATGGATCACGCTACAGATATGGTGAATAAGCTTTACTTATCGATGCTTGGCTGCCATCGCTACTGTCCTATGTGTGGTTCCTCGACCATTTGGTTGATATTCTTCACTTCTTTATGATCCTTGTTTATATAATCCACTTAACGGTCAACTTTGCTTTCAAAGATTCCAACTCATCCATCACCACGAGTAATTGCTGGAAAAAAATATGTGCAACACCATGCCAACAAAAAATTAACAGATCAGCAACATACGGTGCAATACAAACCTAAACATTAAGGTGTCATATTTACCTTCTTGCAATATACTCTTTCCTTTAGTCACGCTGAAATTTTATGGTATCCAAGACCAAGATGAAAATATTCAAACAGAAATAATAGTAAACTTATTATTATTATTAAGCAGGCATCACTCGTATGAAGTTCAAAAAGTCGAACAATCTAATGTAATCTGATCATGACTCGCTGTCATTACCTCGAATATCTTAGAAGCATAACATACAAATCTATAGTATTATTCTCCTCTCGATATATGTGTGCCTGCATGCAGGAAAGATCAATGAACACATACTGAATAACCCCAAACACTCTGCAAATAAAGAAGACTCAACAAAGATATGCAAAGAAACACTCTTGTTATTTGTTATTTGTTACATATCATAATATACCATCAAACTATATGTTGTAAACCAAAAAGAAGACACTCACACTTGTTGAGTTGGCTGTCATAGCTAACAACATCAGTTGTACCCACTGTTTGCAGCGATCCCGATTTGATATGTGTAGATTTATAACTATAAACGAAGTTAAAATAACTCGGATGCAAGTATTATACTACAAATTAACCCACTGAAAAAAAAGAATACAGCATTGAATGGTTGTATTCACCCACTCAAGCTTCAAACATGCAAACTTCCTACACTAGTTTGCAATGTTTATGAGATAAAAAGAAAAATGACTAACTTCCTATTGAAATCAAACAATCATTGTTGATGGAAAATGAAAACCCTAAAACTAACGAAAAATCATTGAATGATCAAACTGGAATTGAAGTACCTTCGTATATATGCTATTGCATATTAGAAGCGTACACGTCAGTAGGTGGTTGAAAAAAAGATGATGATGGTGGTTGAATATGTTTGTTTTTGGTTCAGGATTTTTGTTTTAGGGTTTTGCGTGGGTTTTAAAGAATGAATTTTTATGATCGTGTTTTAGGGATTAGAGGAAAAAAGAGGCGTAGGAATAGATATGCTACAGGTTTATGAATATCTATTAAGGAATGTAGCAATTATTAAAGCATGACATGATTGTTTTGAATGATCAATCACATAAACTCACATGCTCCACTGGTTAACATGCTTGTGTGTGAATGCAAAAACCTATGTTCGAATCCTGCAAGTGTCAAACTTTTTATAAAAACGAATTTTAACTTGTTAAATGCATGCTTAGGTGGCAACAAAAGTGATGACATGGCTGATAATGAATTATATGGCAATGACTGGGCAATGAGGTGACATTTACGTGTAACGCCTCCTGTTATATATATATATATATATATATATATATATATATATATATATATATATATATATATATATACTCCCTCCGTCTCAAAATTATTGTCAGGAGACAAAAAAACATTAAGTAATAGAATATTCTCACAATAGATTCTCTAGTTTTTACTATAAAAAAAATGGATAATTAATTTGAGACATCCCGAAAAGAAAATAT
This sequence comes from Artemisia argyi, assembly GCA_030686995.1. NCBI lineage: Eukaryota > Viridiplantae > Streptophyta > Magnoliopsida > Asterales > Asteraceae > Artemisia > Artemisia argyi. Next base: position 177,652,524 of record CM060677.1, read on the forward strand.
GGAGTATTATTTTGAGACGAAGGGAGTATATAAATATATATATATATATATATATATATATATATATATATATATATATATATATATATATATATATATATATATATATATATATATATATATGAAGGTTTTGTACAAGCCTTCTGTAACACGAGCATTAAAATTCCAATCAATACGCTGATGTGTCTTAATATAAATAAACCCAAACGTACACTCACCCGATGCACAATTAAAAAAGAAAAAAAGAAAAAAAGTTTAATCCCACTTCTACAAGATAGTCAAACCTTTCAAAGTATTACTACTAATCATTTCTGTTCCCAAGTTTTTATTTGGAGAGAAAAGAAGATAGGGGGAGAGGAAATGACAAAATATTTATGTCCCCGAGCCCTTTTTTTTTTTTTTTTTTTTTTTTTTTTTTGAAGAGAAGAGAAGAGAGAAGTAAATTATGCTAAATTTCTCCTCCTAATCTTTTTCCCAAATTCGGATGATTTGGAGAGAAGATGATTTTTGTGCATAATTTTATTAAATCTCTCTTCTTTTCTTTCCAACTTGGGAACACAAACAAAAAATCAATATTTTTTCCTCTCATTTTATTAAATCTCTCTTCCTTTCTCTCTTTTTTAATCTCTTCATTTCTCTTCTTTCCATTTTATATCTCGGGAACAGAGTGTTAATGTATACACGTTAATTATAGTAGCAGTTATGTGCATTCTTTCACAATCAGTTACAATTTATCCGGTTCAAATCATTTTAGTTTTTTATGAGCTCCATTCAAGATGTGCCAGAGATCATTTCTTCTTCATAGGTATTTCTTTTCTCTATCGATTGAAAATTCAAACAAACACTTCATGGTTATTTCATTTTTTCTAAATCTTTTTTTGACATCATTTATGATATGTTGTAATCCGGTAAGTGAGACTTTGTGGCTTCATTTTTTTGATTATTGGTGAATTATCAATTTCTGCTTATGAATTTATTCTTCTAAGGTGGGACTTGAATAATAACACTTACATAGTTCTTAAAAAGATGGCACTTCGTAGACATTCGTAGTATTCTTCCTAGTATGTCTTTTTTACTAATTCTAATTCATGATGAAACTGAAGATGGTGAGGAGGGTACTAGGATGAGGCCTAAAACTAAAAAGAAAAATAACGCTGTGGGGATCCTAACGAGGATGATTGGTTGAATGCAAGGTATTTTTTTGTTTCATTTAAGTACGTTACAAATGTTTTTATTCTTTTCATCTTAGATCTACAGTGTACTAGTCTGTAACTCATGAGTCACAACACACCCTAAAGTAATTTAACTCAGTTTGCAAGTTTCTTAATCTTTCTTTTCATAGAATTGGCAAATGGCAACCAGTGGGTAAGTAAGATTGTCTGTTTGTATATGTGTTAATTTATGTTATGGTGTGTGTTTGAGCTTCCTCTGCATGAATGAATTCAGCAATTATATTTCACTTAATGTTGAATAGGTTCTTTTTGGAATACTTGAGGATTTTTTACGATGTGACAAAGAAGATATCAGAGTCTAAGTATGTGACAAGCAATATGTTTGTGAAAGATCTTGTCACAATGCATGCCGCTATTTCAAAAATGTGTCAACAAGGAGATGAAAATAAAAGGAAGATTGCCTTATCTATGAAAGCTAAATATGAAAAGTATTGGGATAATTTGGAAAATATGAATGTGTTGTTGTATGTGGCCTTGGTATTAGATCCTTGAAATAAGTTAAAGTATCTTGAGTTTTGTTTGGACCTAATTTATCCTAAAACCCGAACATCCACACAAACATCCAATCAGGGTGAGCAAGTTCCGAAATGATTGAAAACATTATCCGCGAAAATTATTGAAATTTGTGAAATAGTGGCGGATGCTCTTAAAGAGTTGTATGTGCACTACAAGATCAAACTAGACAAACATAATGATCAAACTTTTACCGTGTCTTCATCTTCTACTCCTAGTGAAGATGATAGTAGCATGATGATAGACCTTGATGATGGGTTTTCAAAGTATTTGGAGACCCAATATGTTGAAGGTGATGATTATAACGAAGTGGATACTTATTTACAAGATGGGGCAGAAAACAGGGGGAATAATTCATTTGATGTTTTAGGTTGCTGAAATCAAAATATGATGAAGTTTCTGATACTTTAACAAGTAGCTAAGCATGTGTTAGCAATTCCAATCTCGACTGTTGTATCAGAGTCGGCATTTAGCCCCGGTGGAAGGGTTATCGATAAATAAAGAAGCTATCTTACTCCCAACACCGCGGAAGCTTTAATATGTGCCCAAGATTGGTTACAGTTTACACCAACGGATTTGCAAGATATGCCCATTAATGGCTTACCACTAGAAGAGATGGTGGAAAATTTAGAAAAACTAGAACTTGGTAAGCAATGCAACTTGATTTGACTATGTTAATTATTCCTACTATATGTAATGCTAATCCACTATTTATATTTGTTTGTAGATATGTTTTCTACAGGAAAGAAACAATGCAATGACTCTTCCTAAGTGGGTATCAAATATCTCCTTGTTTCTTATACGTCTAATATTATACTTGTAGTTGTTTTACATTAATGTCTTTCTAGATCTATGCAACTCTGCAAGTAAGAATGGAGTAAAGAGGTTGTTTTCATCCTTACAGGTAGCTATCAACTGCTGCAACCTTACTAAACATGAATAAGCTTATCAAATGAGAAAGAACCAATGAAAAAGAGGTTGCTGTCCACTGAGTGTACCTTTTAATTATTTGAAAACATGCTGAAATCTATGCTGCTCATAGTAGTACACATTAAATGAAAATAACACGCCGTAAAAACAATTGACATGAACTAAGTACAAAGTTAATGTCTAATACATTTTTTTTAAGTTACGATGAAAATATATTGAGGACAACTCGTGTAATATAAACTAATTTACTTATTAGACATCTTTGTAGGTGTTTGAAGTTATGAAGTTTTTATGGTATTTGATGGAGTTTTATGGTGTCGAATATGCAAGGGTACATCGAAGTTAAAAAGAAGACTATTTTAGAGGCTGTAGTTTTATGTTTGAGTAGTGCTACATCCACAAAGGATTTACAAAAAGAAATCCATAAAAGAGATGTGTCATGTGTTGATTGGTGTGTTTGAATATGTTTTCCCTCTCTTTTCTTTTCTCCACCAATCAACACATGACACAACTCTTTTGTGGATTTATTTGTGTAGATCTTTTGTGGATGTAGCACTACTCTTTATGTTTATAACATTTGTGTTGCAATTTAAGATATTGTTGGATTATTTTTTTAGTTTTGTTGATTTTATTAAGTTGTTGGATTTTTATTGTTTACTTGATTTATTGAGATTATATTGTTGGGCTTACAAATAAGTTGTTGGATCATATTATTGGGCTTGAAAAAAAAAAAAAAACAATTGTTGGGCCAATCGTACCCAAGCGCAAGTACAAATGGTTAACCAAAAAAAAGAGAAACCGATTAAAAACCGAGAAACAAGAGATGTATAACGGATGAGTAGAGATAATATTGATATACAAAATATGTTAAACGGATGAGTCGAGTTGACATGGATATCTCACACTATATAAAACTAGGTTGGAATTGAGAAAGTCTCCCTTCAAAGCTCTCTAAAAAAAACACCTGTCATTTTTTCCCATCTAATGGACCACAATCATTTTAGTCCCCAAAAAATGCTCCCATTTAATTTACTCTAAAACTGATTTCAACAAATCAATAACTGAACAAATAAACCACCCATCATGAACCCTAAATTAGTTTAATCCCCATCAATTCATACCCTCAAAATGAGTTTACCCAATCAAAAATCCAGAAATCAGTCCACCGAATTAAATCATCCCCTTAAATTTTGGTTGAAACGAACCCTAAAAAATTAACCTCTCATCAATAATCGGTCAATAAATTGATTTTGAATTATTAGTTCTTTTTTTAGATTAAAGGTCCCATTAATCGAAACCACTGCTTCAATTGAACCAGGTATCTTATTTTTTGAATATACTTTTGTGTTAATTATGTAAATTATAGTTGGATTTCAAAATCTATGTTCGGAACAAAAAAGTTAATATTGTGAAAAGATTAATGGTTAATGATGAATCTAATAAAAATTAAAAGCGGGCAACTTGGAATTGCTATGAAATGAAATTAAAGATTGTTTGGCTTTGTTTTTTTGATGTAGTTATATTATATGGAATAATCATTAAAATATATATGTAATTAATTATTGAGTGTTTAGCATTGTGTTACAAGTGAGTTGCAGATCAGTATATGAGTTATGTGATTGATGACATCAAATAACAACATATTATTAGGAGTAAATTACACCGTTCGTCCTTGTGGTTTGCGTTGACTGGCGTCGTTAGTGTAACACCCCCAAAATTTGATACAGTGGAAGACTCAACAAGCTTTCGGGGTGCTACGGGGATTGGTATCCAACACAAGACATAATAGAACGAGATAAAGTAAACAAAATAAAAACGCAACCAAAACGAGGTTTTAAAGTTTACATTTATCCCAACATCATTCAGAGTCAGGCCCAAAATAACATAACAGTAGGTCCATAATTCAATATCAAAGTTTAGAAAAATAGATCCATAAACCAAGAGCCTTAGCCGAGCCTTCCAATCCATGCATCCATATCATCGCTTAATTACCTGAAAAAACGTGCTAAAAGTCAGCTTTCGCTGGTGAGATCATAGGTTTAAATTCATCTAACAATATAGTGGACATATACGCAAAACGCTTGCTAGCTAGACTAAGGATTCACTAAAAGCCTGCGGATACCCTTCGCTCCATTCCTAACACACGGATACCCTCCGTTCCAACATAGATATTCGGGTAACCCCAGCAATACCAATAAATACTCGGATAACCTCCGCAGTATTAATAACCTATAGGTGCACGCTACGGTATCTAAATAAGCCAACCTTGAATAGTACACACAAACCGAGTGACTAAAGCTGACAATAACAAATAAGCCAACCTTGAATAGTACACATAAAATGTGACTAAAGCTGACAAAATATCCTAGTCCATACGCATAGCAAGTTTAGAAAAGAATATAAAAGCGATAATAGTCCACATAAAATAATTTGCACGTTTCTCACCCCAAGTATTGAAAACATAGTTCAAGAGTAAAAAGTGGGGCTATGACTCACATCAAGTCCAGAAAATAGCAAGAAGAAGTCGGTAGAAATAAGATGTATAGTAACTCACAAGACAGCAACTACGGACTCGGCACGACCTAACAATATCAACTCGTTCAGAAATCATTTCCTCAAATTCAAAATATTCCCAAACCCAAGCGTGAACCGTTTTATTTTCCGAAAATCTATTTTGTAAGAGTTTGATGTAGTTACGTTTGGTATCCATACGGGTGGTGGGTCGACACAAAACAAACCAAAAAGGTCACGCAAAGAATAATAAAATAAACTATAGATCTAATATTAGCCCAATATATCATTTAAATAAATCACCGAAGTTTATCAAATCCGTCGATTTGATAATCCTCACATTTATTTACGTAACATACCGTTCCAAGATTACACCCATTCCTAAAGCACATAAATACTATATGGTATATATCGTAGTTTAATAAATTCCTTATATACATCGTCAAATTGGCCAGATTCCCCGATATATATATATTCGCAATTTATTACCCTTTACATATACCACAACCTATGGGCGTCGTAGGATACGATGCCCATTAATATTCATTTCGTATAGCCAAATAACCCGGTTCAACCCTTCGGTTAAGTAGTTATTTAGTTATAGAAAACGCTTATATTAATCGTCATATATCCGTGACAACACGAAAGTCACAAATAAAACTTGCCTGAACTCGTGTGACCACGACTCCGCATAACTCGATAAGTTTACTCGTTATATATATATAAATGACATTTTATTTAATGTTTAGTAATCGTCGAGAGTTTCTCATTTTATAACACATTTTTATAATAATAATACTTCCAATAATATTACGCTACTCTCGTAGCCTAATATATATTTAGTCGTATTATTTATAATATGACTCGTGATTTTTGTTATTATTAATATACGCGTTTATATAATTATATATCCGTTATCCACGTCTACATATTCATATAAACGTTTATATTACTAATAATTATTATTACGAGTTTTATTATTTATGTTTCCATTGTAAATAGTTATCGAGTTACACGAAATGGTCACATGTCCGAGTCATGACTCTCGGCTCATTGTCCAAGTCCAAAGTAATAATCAAATGTCATAAAAATTAATATATCTCCGTCCAACACAATCTCAATCCACGTGCTACAAAAATAGGGTCCGACTACGGCACCCGACTAACCTATCTCCGTCAATCTAAGTGACTGTCTCACAATCGGTCCCCAAAACCACTTCTCGTCAACACAACTCCAATAATACCACGAGTCCATAATACTCGTCAACCTCTTAAAAATCAAATGAGCCATAAAAAGTGTAACCAATCAATAATAATAACCATAAAATAAACTTAGCCGAAGTATATATATATTTCGACATCAACAACGGTTCTCAAAAATTAACCGTATTCGGGTCAAATACCAAGTAAACCCGAGTCAAATTCATATACCAAGAGCCACGTGGGTCCCACCCGAGACCACCATGGTCGCGGCTAGCTCACAAGAGCTCGACCCAAATGAAACAAATCGACCCATATGGGGTCTTCGGCTCCAACATGAATCGGCCAACACCAATAATCAATCCAAATCCAAACCAAAGATCAAACCAAATAAATCAAATAATCACTATGACCAAATGTGGTCAACAAACATGAAGTCCGGTCAAAAATGACCACCACGACCCGGAATCAACAAGAGTCGAGGGTGAGGCCCTCGGCTAGGGGTCGACCACGCAAAGAAAACCCGACCAAACATCAATACCCGGATACCAAACCAAGATTTATCACGTTTTTAACAAAACCCATTATTATTATTATCAATTTCTTCCCAAAACCAACCCAATCATAATAAATTCGTGGGTTTGGGTTCGTTCTTCAACAAATTCGATGCACCTCTTGCATACTAACCCGTGGATCTACAAAATCAACCAAGAAAAATGATGGTGGTGAGGTGTGTGGCGTCGGTGGTGTTAGAACGAGGTGGGGATGAGGGTTTTTGGGCGCGTAAATCACCACAAAATAACAAGGAAGAGGTGGGGAGTGTTTTGGGAGTGGCGGTGTACGGTGGTGTGTGGCGGTGGTGGCCGGTTTTTGGGTGGCCGGCGGTGAGTAAAAGAGAGGAGAGGGAGTGGGTGAGTTGTTAGAGTGAAAATGATATTATGAGGGTTAGGGTTAGGGTTAAATAGGGTATTTTTCACTTTTGGTCCCTCAACTAACTTTCTTATTATTTTGCACACCAAACCTTTTTACCTCCAAGTTTAATTAATAAAACGTCCCCTCACGTAAGTGAAAACTTACGAATAACGTATTAAACGTCCCCGAAGCTCGTTATATTCACCATTTGACGGATTATATATATTATTCCACCGAAATTTATAATAAATACGTTACTAAAAGTCCAACGTATTAAAACTCGTAAGTTTTTAAACTTTTCAGTTTCCTAGTGCCGGAGTCAACGTAGTACCAAGTGAGAATTTAAGAATACATCACCGAGCATAATTCATAATGAATTATTAAAATAATTCACGAATTCCATAACGTCATAAAATATAATTATCCATAAATATTGGTCTTACAAGTTCATTGTGAATAAAATTTCCAAATAAAAATTATAAACGAACTTTAACGTAATGCGGGTTTTCAAAATAGCTCCCTGATGAGTGTCTAAATACTCATCATTTTATACCAATCTGAGCTGCCAAAACATCCAAAAACACTCAAATATATATCAAAATACTTAAAATATCTTAGAAGTGTGTTTTATATGTTTTAAATGCAAAATAATCAAAAACAGATGAAAAACGTACAAAGTTTGCATAATTGGCAGTTTTCAGTCCCTCAAGTTTCAATAATTGGCAAAACTAGTCCCTGAAAGTTTAAAATAAAAGAAAAGTCAACTTAAGTCCTTGGGAAACCAAAAATATTCATAAATGATCCTTGGATGAAAGTTTACACATATTGGCAATTTTTACCCCTCAAGTTTCAAAATTGGCAAACTTAGTCCCTGGGTATTCAAAATAGAATTTTATCACAAATTACCCTTGTACTATTCATAAATTACAATTTGGAACAATTTGATAAACTTTTGGGAATTTACAAGTTTAGTCCCTCTAAATCCAAAAATAACATTTTAGGTCCTTTAAAGTTTTTAAATGCAAAAATTATACAACTTTAGTCCTTGTGTTATTATTATTGGCAGGTTTGATCCCTTGAAAGAAGTTTGGAAAGTTGGCAATCAAAACCCCTCAAAAAAATCAGAAATTACAATAATGGTCCTTGGGCTTTTGTACTAATAATACCAAACGGACCCTTATTATTACCAAATCCAAACACAAACAAACACCAGCCCACCATTCAAGCCCAAACATCAAACCCGGCCTAACCCCCTAAATAATATAAGCCAGGGTCAAACAGTCAAACCAACCCCAATCCCGCCATCACTGTTCATCCCCTTCACCCAGCCTGTAATCCCTATACCAGGGTGGTTTTATGCCCTCTTCCCCCTCCACCTGTCTCCACAGCTCACATACTACTCCCCTACACCACCTCACCTCAACCCACCAAGCATTTAATGCTTCCCCACCTTCAAACACTCCACCTCTTCACCCTTACCCCTGTTTTTCCTCACCTTGACCCCCAAGCCTCAATAAAGCTTCCCAACTTGTTCCCTCCACCTCTACATACATACAAGAAGCATTGAATGCTCCTCAAACCGCCTCAGCTGTCACAAAAGACTTTGGCGCCAAAAGTGAATTTGAATGGTTGAGATCGATTATAAAGAATCAAGGGTCAAGATTGAAAGAGAAAACTTCTGAGTGGTCACCAAGTTTCAGAAGACTATAAAAGAAGAAGAAATACAGAGGGAAACACACTTTTGCCTTATGCAATTGTCACACCTTTGGATTAGCCTAGGTCATTAGTGTAGCTTAATCTTTAATGCTTTCCTTTAAATTAATGTCATTTACAAGCTTTGTTTAGTGTAATGAATCTTAAAGTAGTGTAATGGAACTTAATTCTCAGTTTTAATGCAAGTTACTTTTATAATTCAAGTTTACAAGTCACCTTTAATTTCATGTCATTTACATTTCCTTGTTGATTATTGTTGATCATATGGACTCTATTAGGTCATATAAGCTCCTGGCAAAGCTTGTTTAAGCTTTTAGATACATTAAATCAGTCATAGTCTTTAAAATCAAAAATCACTAAAAAATAGAGAAAATAGAAAATAATCCAAAAATCATGAGTTCTTGGGTGATTCTGCTTGGAGCATGGCAAATTATGGATGACCATGGTAGTAGTGCCTCATGGGAGGTTATAGGTTATAGTTTGGTCCTTGGTTTCCAAAGTCTCAGTTGATTCACCTTGTAAGTCCACTTTTACAATTTTTGCTTTTTATGGCTTAAGTTATCTATCTGTCTTAATTTCTTCTTTTCTGTGTTTATTTGTTGTTAGGTAATGTAATTATAGCTTAAAATTATGTGTTCATGTTTTGGAATTGATTGTGCTTGAAATTTCCATTTTCACTGTCATATGCTTGATTTTTGAGAATCCTAGGTATACCTTTGTGTGACTACTTATGTATACTGAAAAAGTTCTAATTTACCCAATGAAAACCTCTGGATTTGATGAAATTAGTTTATGCAATGATATGGATTGAATATCTCAATTTGGTTCTATAAAAGGTGTGTTTGGCACTGCTGATTCCATGGTGATTAGATAAGCCTAAGTTGTTGTTTTTGGTTGATATATGTTATACTAAGCTCTTTGAGGGTTGACAGCCCATCAAACCTAATGCATATTTATATAAAAGTCAAAATCAACAAATTAGACCACTCATTTGATTACTGTGATGATTTTCAAAGCCATACTCACCAAATCTGTTTAAAAGTTGTTATTATTTGTTAGTTTCATGTTTTTATAACTTATTATATCTTATTCAGTCATTAAACTCAGATCAAAGTTGATCAAAGTCAACTTTGATCATAAACTCAAAAAGTCAAAAATTTAGTTTTTCAGGTTTTTGAATAAACTTAGAATTTTGTGTAGGATTTAATACTAAGTTTTAGAACTTGTGCTTGTAGCATGTTTTAGTTTAGTTGCTTATCTGTTTGTATGAATTTTGTTAATTTTTAGTTTAGCTTATTTCTAGCTTTTAATTGTGCTTATTTAAGCATGTTTTTGCCCTGTGTCACCAGTGGACTGTCAAGTTCATGAGCTTGTCAAAGTCTCATGACTTGATCCTACTCAGTGCATTTGACTTCTTTGTGATGCCCTAGTGGCATATTTATTATGTGTATGCTTATTTGTCTGTTTTTAGCTTAATTAGATAGCTTTTCAAACCCATCTTTTTGTGCACCTTACTCCCTTCACTAAAGCAAACAGTGAAGGTGAGTTGTTTTCATAAGCTCATAAAAGTCTCCTCATTGAGCTTAAGCTATTGGTTTTTGGCTTTTCACAAAGCCAAACTACCAATTTCAATAACTCAGTGCTTGTTGAGCATTATTGCTTAATAGATAAGTTAAGTGAGAGCTTGATAGTTTGCCCACTCACAACATACCCCTGAGCAATCAGGGTATTACACCATTTCCACAAGCTCACACCAAGCTCATTAGTGATCATAAGCCTGTGTGGCTTGGCTTTTTAGGAAGCTTAGCAACTCAGCTTTAAGATCATGCACTTTATTTTCACCTTGTAGCTTATTTACATAGCCTGGAAGTAGCTTAAACTTATTACAAAAATGAAAAGTATACTGAGTCCTCAGTATACTTGCTTATACCTAGCCTATTTCATAAGCTCACAAAAAGCTCACCTGTTGGACCTAGCTTATGAGAATTGCTTCTTTTAGAAGCTTATCAACCAAGCTTTGAGATCCAGTGCTTAATTTCACCATTGTAGCTTATTTACTAGGGCTGCAACATGCTTTTTGTTTGTCCCATTTCCTGTGTATTTGGCTTATACCATCATACTCAGTCAAATGGAAGCTTTTTCATAAGCCTCTCAAAAGCTCATCAGTGGGCCCCACTTGATGAGCTTTGGCTTTTTGGAAAGCCATACACCTCAGCTAGCTACTAAAAAGCTTAGTTTGGTCTTTTCAGCTTATTCACTAAGCTTATTTTGCCTCTCTAAATAGTTGCAGGGGTGTTTGGATCTGTTTACTCAGGGAATTGCTTATTTGCTTATTTTGAGCTTATAAGTTAATTTCAGTACACAAGCTTGTACATATATATATATATATATATATATATATATATATATATATATATATATATATATATATATATATATATATATATATATATATATATATATATATATATATATATATATATATATATATATATATATGTGTATAATACTTGTATATATACTTTTTATACTTTACTTTCAAGTATGGAGCTTATTATAGGCTTAACAGGCCTCAATTCCATCCAAGTTAAGCCCCAAAAGGCTTAACTGTCTAAACCTTAAGCCCATACTAATAAGTACTATCAAGTGCTTATTCTTGTATAAATATACCTATTATACTTGTACATATACCCTTTTTACTTTTATTTTCACTGAATAGCTTTTCCAAGCTTATTCCAAGCTTATAAGTCCACTGTGAGCCATAAGGCTTGACTGAATGACTCATAAGCCACGAATTGCTTATTTATTAGTTTGTAAAGCTTATAATTCCTTATACTTATATAAGTACTGTATATATATAGTTTTATAAACAGAAAAAGCCAAAACCAAACCTTAACACTAGTGATAGCTTCTATTTAAAAAGTTTGAGCCTAAAAGCTTTCTGTGTTGGAAATAAGCTCCCACAGAGCTTATTTCCAAGCTTTATAAAAATTGGTTTTGTTAAAGTTTTATATTTTTACTTATTATAAAGTTTTGCAAAAAGAAAAATGAAAAAATAAAATAAAAGCAAAAATTTTGGTGTGTGTTGGATTCGAACCTGAGACCTCTCGCTAGTATACATGCGTAACACACACACCCCTTCCATTAGCTCTGGGACACCAGTTCCGTTATATGCTCCATAATCAATATACATAAGGGTGTTTTTGAGAAATAAGCTTAAATAAGCTGTTTTGCTTATTACAGCTTATTTGGATAAGTTGTTGGTCCAAGCTTATTTTTCTTAGGCTTTTCATTACTTAACATACTTACTGTAATTTTTTCATAATTTTTACTTTTCAAATAATAATTATTTTAATTAATCCTAGTTTAATTAATAATTAGGTAATATTAGGTAATTAAATAGTTTTAATAATTTTTAGTTAATAACAATATCTTTTTATATTTTTTAAAAGTCTTATAGACCATTAGGTAATTGTAAAAAATAATTTCCTGATTGTTACTGTTCATTTCCTATTTTCCTTAATTAAATTTAATTAATTAGATCTTAAATAATAAGTAAGTAATTAATTAGTAAATTAGCCTAAATATAATTTTTATAAATTTTTTATATTTTTTATGGATTCCTATGATGGTGAAGTAGTTTTATAAAAAGTTTCATAAATTTATAAATCAGTTTAGTATATATTATAATTTAATAAGTATTAATTAGTTTAATTAAGTTTAAATAGTTTTTAATTAAGTTTTCTAATTTTTATTAATAATATATAGTTTTTATATTTTTCCTAGCTTATATATAGTATAATATAATTTTAGGAATTTTTCTAGACTTTTTATTATTCATTTTCTATTTTTTATAATTAAATAGATTAATTAGATGTTAATTAATAATTAGTAAAATAAGTTATAAATACATAAAACCTACTTTTTATAATTTTTTTAGGATTCCTGTGATGGTTAATAAGATTTATAAAAATCTTCTTAATTATCTAAGTCTTTTTAGTATGTGTAATATTTTAAATCAAATAATAAATAAATAGTTTTTAATTAATAGTAATTACATAAGTACTTGTAAAAATCATTTTAATTCATAATTAATTTTCTTATATTATTAGGATCACTAAAATATAAATTTCACATTTGTGGAATTTGTATTGATCAGTTTTCAGTTTTATTTTAGTACGTAGACGTTTAAATTAATTTAAACGTACATTTTTATTACTTTTCACATTTTTAGGTTTTTAGGTTTTCTTAAATATGTAAATAAGTTTGTAATTAATAAATAAATATTTTAAGTTTGTTTAATTTGCATTTAAGCCGCTAAGGCATGCAAATCCATCTTTTGTTATAATTCCCACTTTGTTTTTGTACGTTTACGTTTATTTAAATCTAAACGTACGTTTGTTTATCCTTTTACATTTTAGGGTTTCTGATTGTACGTTTTTACTGAATTAGCTGTGACAAGAGCTATTTACTATTCACATTCCTAGTGTTAGTCAGTCAGATTCCTGCTTTTATATTTAATTTCATCTAGACACAGATTCGTTGTATTACAGATTTCACATCTCGTTGGGACTTAACGACCTAGGAATAACTATACTCCCATGGATTTTAATTGCTTTTCCTCCCGGGCTCTCTGGCTTTTAGTACCAACCATTCACAAGTGGTTGGGAAATAAAGTTAGGTAGTTTGGGAGGAATCACTCCCTAAAGTGCCGGTTGTCACATCCTCCCAGTCTCAGAAGAAACCCGTCCCGGGTTTCTCTCGAAACAATTCATCTACGAAGTGAAAAGCTTCGGATATCTCTTTCGGAACTCGTCCTCACGTTCCCACGTAAATTCTGGTTCGTGTCGGGAATTCCAACGAACCTTGATGAGCGGAATGCGACTTCGCTTGAGTCGTTTAACTTCACAATCTAAAATTTCAAGTGGCTCTTCCACAAAATTCAATTTCTCATCAACACGAATATCCTTCATCGGAATAATAGGCATCTCATCAGAGAGACATTTCTTCAAATTACTAACGTGAAACACGTCGTGAACTTTACTCAGTTCATGTGGTAGTTCCAACCTATAAGCCACGGGCCCAATTCTTTCTAAGATAAGAAATGGTCCAATGTATCGTGGGTTGAGTTTTCCACGTTTCCCGAAATGTATCACACCCATCCAAGGCGAGACTTTCAACATCACTTTGTCTCCAACCTGGAACTCTAAGGGTTGACGTCTCTGATCGGCGTAACTTTTTTGCCTATCTTTGGCTGCTTGCAACCGATCACGAATCTGAGCTACTTTCTCTGTAGTTTCCAAGATAAGTTCAGGGCCTGTGAGTTGGCTATCTCCAACTTCTGCCCAACCAATAGGCGAACGACACTTTCTGCCATACAAAGCTTCAAATGGTGCAGCTTTAAGACTTGTGTGGTAGCTATTATTATAGGAGAATTCCGCAAGGGGCAAGTACTTCTCCCAGCCTTTACCAAAGTCTATGATGCATGCACGAAGCATATCCTCTAACGTCTGAATGGTCCTCTCACTTTGACCATCGGTTCGGGGATGATATGCAGTACTCATATCAAGTCTCGTCCCCAAAGCCGTTTGAAGTGATCGCCACAAAGCTGACGTAAAGCGGCTATCGCGATCAGAAACAATCGATATCAGGACTCCATGACGTGAAATAATTTCCTTCACATACAACCTCGCAAGTTTATCCCCACTATCATCTTCACTAATTGCTAGGAAATGAGCAGACTTAGTTAGACGATCCACAATTACCCAGATAGCGTCACAACCGCTAGCTGTCCTCGGTAATTTTGTAATGAAGTCCATTGTAATCCGCTCCCATTTCCAGACTGGAAGTTCTGGTTGCGTTAGTAATCCTGACGGTCTCTGATGTTCGGCTTTAACTTAGAACATGTCAAGCACTTACTAACATACGATGCTATATCTGCCTTCATGTTTGGCCACCAATATAACTTCTTAAGATCTTGATACATTTTGTCAGATCCCGGATGAATAGAGTACCTCGACTTATGCGACTCATGCATAATTAACTCCCAAATTCCTCCATATAAAGGTACCCAAATCCAATCTCCAAAACATAGTAATCCATCAGAACGCTTAACAAATCCTTTCTCATTCTTAGCCATCCCAAATATATTCTCAGCAGATCTGTTTTCTGCTTTCAACTCTTCCGTTTGAGCTTCAAGTATTTGAGACGGTAATGGCGATACGATAGTCATTCCCAATGACCTAACTCGTAATGGTGGTATTCTTTCTTTTCGACTAAGAGCATCAGCAACAATGTTTGCTTTACCAGGATGGTAGCGAATTTCGCAATCATAATCGCTTAGCAACTCAATCCAGCGTCGTTGTCTCATATTGAGCTCTTTTTTATTCAAGATGTGTTGTAGACTTTTATGGTCAGTGAACACAACACACTTTGTTCCATATAAGTAATGTCTCCATATCCTTAAGGCGAAAACCACAGCACCTAACTCCAAATCATGGGTGGTGTAGTTTTTCTCATGCTTTTTGAGCTGGCGGGAAGCATAAGCTATCACCTTCTCTCGTTGCATTAACACAGCTCCCAATCCTTTATGTGAGGCGTCACAATAGACGACGAAATCCTCGTTACCTTCAGGTAACGCTAAGATAGGAGCACTACACAACATCTTCTTAAGTAATTGAAATGCTTCCTCTTCTTTATCCCCCCATTCATACGTAACACTCTTTTGAGTTAATTTGGTTAATGGTTTAGCTATCTTCGAAAATCCCTCAATGAATCTTCGGTAATAACCGGCTAAACCTAAAAATTGACGAACTTCTGTTGGGGTCGTAGGTGCAGCCCAATCTTTTATTGCCTCAATCTTAGCAGGATCCACATGGACTCCCTGTCTATCAATCACATGACCCAAAAATTGTACCGTCGGAATCCAAAATTCGCATTTAGAAAACTTGGCATAGAGTTTCTCCTTCCTGAGCAATTCTAATATAAGTCTTAGATGCTCCTCATGCTCCTTCTCACTCTTCGAATAAATCAGAATATCATCGATAAACACAATCATGAACTTATCTAAGTATGGCTTACACACCCGATTCATGAGATCCATGAATATCACCGGTGCGTTAGTCAACCCAAACGGCATCACCTGAAACTCGTAATGCCCGTAACGGGTTCTGAAAGCCGTCTTCGGAATATCTTCCTCGCGAACTCGAAGTTGATGATATCCCGATCTCAAATCGATCTTCGAATACACACTCGATCCTTGAAGTTGATCGAACAAGTCATCGATTCTCGGTAACGGATATCTATTATTCACCGTTAACTTGTTCAGCTCTCGGTAATCAATGCACATACAAAACGATCCATCCTTCTTCTTCACGAATAAGACTGGGGCTCCCCAAGGTGAAGAACCTGGTCTTATGAATCCTTTTTCGGCTAACTCCGCCAATTGTTTTGACAATTCTTCTAGTTCGGTAGGTGCAAGACGATAAGGCGCTTGTGCTACAGGTGCAGCACCAGGTATTAACTCAATCTGAAACTCCACTTGTCTAGTCGGCGGGATTCCCGGCAAATCATCGGGAAACACATCAGGAAAATCACGAACTATAGGCATATCTCCAATGCACCTTTCCTTCTTCTTCGTTCCTCCTTTCTCAGAGATATGAGCTAAGAAAATGTAACATCCCTTCTCCATTAGCTTTGGTAACTTAGTGCAAGAAATTACTGCTAATCGGGATGGGCTCCTCGAATCCTTCCGATCTCCTAATATTTTTAGGATTTCCTTTCCGTAAGGTACACGCACGATCTTCTCGTCGCAAAGTATGTGTGCACGATACTTCGACAACCAATCCATACCAATGATGACATCAAAACTTCCTAACGTGACGGGTAGAAGGTCTATGTTGAAAGGTGGTTCAAGAAATTTAGCGTTCAACCGGGAATGATGGTATTAATCCTTTCTATATTCCCATTTGCTAACTCTATATCATATCCAATTCCTAAGGCCATCGGGGGTTTCTCTAGTAAGGGTGCAAACGTAGTGGACACAAAACTCCTATCGGCACCAGTATCAAATAGTATGGAAGCATAACGATTATTGAGAAGGAACATACCAGTAACGACGTTCGGATCTTCTCCTCTCTCGTTCCCGAGTGCATACACTCTTCCCTGAACAGCTCCAGCTTCCACACGTTGGTCCCCATTATCTTGTCGTCCACGGTTTCCTCCAGCTCCACGGTTTCCCTGATTGTACCCATTACCACCCGAGCCTTGATTTCCACGGTTCCACGATTCTCTACACTCGTTCCTATAGTGTCCCTTCTTTCCACACCCATAACAAGTAACGTCTGCCTTATTCCTCATCTCAGGAGCAGCTTGAACCATAGCAAGAGGTCGAGCTCTACAGTCCTTAGTTGTATGTCCTTTCTTTGAGCAGTTCTGGCACTTCACACTACACCATCCAGTATGATGTTGGTGGCAACGACCACACTTGGGTGCATCACCGTTCTGGTTCTTCTTATCTCCATTCCCAATAGCATAAGCCTTAGCTTGTCTCTTGCTTCGGTGATCATTACCCTTAGAGTGTTGGTCTCTCTTTCTTTTTCCTTTCTTCTCCTTATCAGCTCCTTCCAATTCCAACGAGTCCATAAGTTGTTGAGCAATTGTGATTGCCTCATGGATGTTTGCAGGCCTAGCAGAAATCACATAATTTCTTGTAGCTACAGGCAATCCATCAGTATACCAAGTCATGGCGTAAGCTACATCACTCCCAAGTCATGACGTAAGCTACATCACTCCCAACGGAATTTCGGTAATTGTTCCACCAAGTTAAAGCTTCATCCTTGAAAGTAAAAGAAGCAAACTTTACCTTCGCATTCTCCGCACAACCACTGACATTGAACACTGATTCAGTCTTCTCAATCCATCTGACCAAGTAAACCACTCCTTCAGTTCCACCAAACTCTATGGGTCCACAAATCTTGAACTCCTTGTATTGACATCCATTAGCACGAACAGGTGGAAAAGTTCCAGCAGAATTGTTGGAATGATTTGACTCGGCTAGTAGTTCAGCAACTCTTTGCTCCACAAGTTGATTGATCATTGCTTGATCCACAGTAGGTGCATTAAGTGGAACATGATCATTGTCTCCCTGAACATCAATATTTTGATTCCTGTTGTTGCGGTTAGTAGTGTCCAGGTTGTCAGGAGTAGGGGTTTCAACATTTCGAGTAGGACGGCGTCCTCGGCGACCAGGGGTAGTCACTGCAGGACCAGTTCTGGTAGCTCTAACAGGGTTTCGTCGTGGGGCCATTGATCTGAAACATCATACAAGTTCATGAGTCTCCAATAGAACTTATCAATATACTCAACAGAAGTAATTCAACGAAGCCAAGTCATGGAAATAATAGCAACAATACACCACGTAACATCAATAAAGCGAATAGGGACTCAATTTCCATAATACCCAAAATCACATAATTCCATATACTAATAACCATCAACCATACAATAGAGATCTAACATCGTTCCAACTACTGGAATACACAAAACATACTAATCGTTCCAAAAGAGACGAATACTGAACAAAATACATCAAAATATGATAACTAGCTTTTCTAACCGAACACTCCTCGGTGTAGAAAGCGACAAGACAACATAACCCAAACAACTAGCCACGCTGCTGGCGGAGGCTCCTTAACTCCTGCCTCAAGCCATCAAGATCCCTCCATAATGATCCTAGCTCCACGCTATGGGTGTCGCTGTCTCTCTTGAGGTCTGCCACCTCCTTCTCTAGCTCGGCGTTCCGCTGCCATAGCTTGCGGTCAGCCTCTCGAGCTGTGACAAAACCTCGCTGTAAACTCGCAATCTGCTCATGAATTTCCATCAAAACTCTCCTCATCTCAATCGACCTGCCCTCAACAACAGTCATGTCAATTCTTAAATCCGCTAAAAACTCTCCAATAACTCTCTCAAGTCGATCAGATACCCGCGAGATCTTCTTGCCTTGGGCAGTAATCTGAGCCCACAACCTGCCACTCTCACCTAACTCGGCCTGCTCAGTAGAAACCTCAGATGACGCATCCGATGCCACTGGACTACCAGGTGGTGAATCTAACAGAAACAGATGATCAGGTAAGACAGGCTCAATCAGGTGTATAGGTGAATCAGGCTCCTCAGCCTGAGCTGGTGGTACTAACACATCATCATCATCAGGCATCTCATCCTCCTGAGGGTCATCCTCCTCCTCAGGGTCATCATCCTCACCCTGCTCAGCCTCCTGAGGGTCATCCTCCTCCTCAGGGTCATCAGCCTCATCCTCACCCTCGTACTCCTCCTCATCCTCATCGGAAGAGTACCTCATCAATCGTCGTCTCCTAATAGGTGAATCATGTGGAGATGTGGTAGGTGATCTAGGACGACGATGCAATGATGTGGGTGGCGCCTCTGACAGAAGAGAGTGAGCATCAATCTGTAAAGGTGATGGAGTAGGGCGTACCAACATGCGTGCCGTAGCTCGGTGGGCAAAGCGTGGGGCCACACGAGCCAAAGCATGATGAAGAGTAAGCTGCCTCGATGTACCAGGGAGCCCTAGAGAAGATGAGGCTCCCAGCGTAGATGCAGCAGGTAGTGCTGAAGTAGAAGCTGTCTGCGGCACAGTAGCTGAAAGCATGGCAATCTGGTAAGGATCATCAGATGCCATAGTGAACTGTGCAGGTAAAACCGGTGCAGTAAGAATATCCTCGACAACATCGGGCATATGGGAGGCCATGGTCTGTGACAACGGCGTAGGGTAGGTGTAAGTGTTTCAAAACAACTAAATCACAACTCAAAATACCTTACCAAAAATTCTCGTCAAATAATTCAATCATATAATCTCAATAAAGAGTTTCAAATACCGCATTACTAAAATGTTTATAAAACAATTAGACCATATAATTCCTCGAAACGCCATCTTATTACTAAATCCATAAATCTCAAATCATCTCAAGAAATTCCAAATCTAACAATCATCTCAAATATCTCATAATACCTCAAAATAATAGAAGATGCTTCGACTTGGCGGGCTGGCGGGCGGTGGTCAAGGATCATTTTCTATAAAAAATTGGTTAAAGTTTAGGCGTTTATTTACCTAGTTCTCTATAACCTTGGCTCTGATACCAAGCTGAAACACCCCCAAAATTTGATACAGCGGAAGACTCAACAAGCTTTCGGGGTGCTACGGGGATTGGTATCTAACACAAGACATAATAGAACGAGATAAAGTAAACAAAATAAAAACGCAACCAAAACGGGGTTTTAAAGTTTACATTTATCCCAACATCATTCAGAGTCAGGCCCAAAATAACCTAACAGTAGGTCCATAATTCAATATCAGAGTTTAGAAAAATAGATCCATAAACCAAGAGCCTTAGCCGAGCCTTCCAATCCATGCATCCATATCATGCTTAATTACCTGAGAAAACGTGCTAAAAGTCAGCTTTCGCTGGTGAGATCATAGGTTTAAATTCATCTAACAATATAGTGGACATATATGCAAAACGCTTGATAGCTAGACTAAGGATTCACTAAAAGCCTGCGGATACCCTCCGCTCCATTCCTAACACACGGATACCCTCCGTTCCAACATAGATATTCGGGTAACCCCCGCAATACCAATAAATACTCGGATAACCTCCGCAGTATTAATAACCTATAGGTGCACGCTACGGTATCTAAATAAGCCAACCTTGAATAGTACACACAAACCGTGTGACTAAAGCTGACAATAACAAATAACCCAACCTTGAATAGTACACATAAATGTGACTAAAGCTGACAAAATATCCTAGTCCATACGCATAGCAAGTTTAGAAAAGAATATAAAAGCGATAATAGTCCACATAAAATAATTTGCACGTTTCTCACCCCAAGTATTGAAAACATAGTTCAAGAGGAAAAAGTGGGGCTATGACTCACCTCAAGTCCAGAAAATAACAAGAAGAAGTCGGTAGAAATAAGATGTATAGTAACTCACAAGACAGCAACTACGGACTCGGCACGACCTAACAATATCAACTCGTTCAGATATCATTTCCTCATATTCAAAATATTCCCAAACCCAAGCGTGAACCGTTTTATTTTCCGAAAATCTATTTCGTAAGAGTTTGATGTAGTTACGTTTGGTATCCATACGGGTGGTGGGTCGACACAAAACAAACCAAAAGGGTCACACAAAGAATAATAAAATAAACTATAGATCTAATATTAGCCCAATATATCATTTAAATAAATCGCCGAAGTTTATCAAATCCGTCGATTTGATAATCCTCACATTTATTTACGTAACATACCGTTCCAAGATTACACCCATTCCTAAAGCACATAAAGCACATAAATACTATATGGTATATATCGTAGTTTAATAAATTCCTTATATACATCGTCAAATTGGCCAGATTCCCCGATATATATATATTCGCAATTTATTACCCTTTACATATACCACAACCTATGGGCGTCGTAGGATACGATGCCCATTAATATATTCATTTCGTATAGCCAAATAACCCGGTTCAACCCTTCGGTTAAGTAGTTATTTAGTTATAGAAAACGCTTATATTAATCGTCATATATCCGTGACAACACGAAAGTCACAAATAAAACTTACATGAACTCGTGTGACCACGACTCCGCATAACTCGATAAGTTTACTCGTTATATATATTTAAATGACATTTTATTTAATGTTTAGTAATCGTCGAGAGTTTCTCGTTTTATAACACATTTTTATAATAATAATACTTCCAATAATATTACGCTACTCTCGTAGCCTAATATATATTTAGTCGTATTATTTATAATATGACTCGTGATTTTTGTTATTATTAATAGGCGCGTTTATATAATTATATATCCGTTATCTACGTCTACATATTCATATAAACGTTTATATTACTAATAATTATTATTACGAGTTTTATTATTTATGTTTCAATTGTAAATAGTTATCGAGTTACACGAAATGGTCACATGTCCGAGTCATGACTCTCGGCTCATTGTCCAAGTCCAAAGTAATAATCAAATGTCATAAAAATCAATATATCTCCGTCCAACACAATCCCAATCCACGTGCTACAACAATAGGGTCCGACTACGGCACTCGACTAACCTATCTCCGTCAATCTAAGTGACCGTATCACAATCGGTCCCCAAAACCACTTCTCGTCAACACAACTCCAATAATACCACGAGTCCATAATACTCGTCAACATCTTAAAAATCAAATGAGCCATAAAAAGTGTAACCAATCAATAATAATAACCATAAAACAAACTTAGCCGAAGTATATATATATTTCGACATCAACAACGGTTCTCAAAAATTAACCGTATTCGGGTCAAATACCAAGTCAACCCGAGTCAAATTCATATACCAAGAGCCACGTGGGTCCCACCCGAGACCACGATGGTCGCGGCTAGCTCACAAGAGCTCGACCCAAATGAAACAAATCGACCCATATGGGGTCTTCGGCTCCAACATGAATCGGCCAACACCAATAATCAATCCAAATCCAAACCAAAGATCAAACCAAATAAATCAAATAATCACTATGACCAAATGTGGTCAACAAACATGAAGTCCGGTAAAAAATGACCACCACGACCCGGAATCAATAAGAGTCGAGGGTGAGGTCCTCGGCTAGGGGTCGACCACGCAAAGAAAACCCGACCAAACATCAATACCCGGATACCAAACCAAGATTTATCACGTTTTTAACAAAACCCATTATTATTATTATTAATTTCTTCCCAAAACCGACCCAATCATAATAAATTCGTGGGTTTGGGTTTGTTTTTCAACAAATTCGATGCACCTCATGCATACTTACCCGTGGATCTACAAAATCAACCAAGAAAAATGATGGTGGTGAGGTGTGTGGCGTCGGTGGTGTTAGAACGAGGTGGGGATGAGGGTTTTTGGGCGCGTGAATCACCACAAAATAACAAGGAAGAGGTGGGGAGTGTTTTGGGAGTGGCGGTGTACGGTGGTGTGCGGCGGTGGTGGCCGGTTTTTGGGTGGCCGGCGGTGAGTGAAAGAGAGGAGAGGGAGTGGGTGAGTTGTTAGAGTGAAAATGATATTATGAGGGTTAGGGTTAGGGTTAAATAGGGTATTTTTCACTTTTGGTCCATCAACTAACTTTCTTATTATTTTGCACACCAAACCTTTTTACCTCCAAGTTTAATTAATAAAACGTCCCCTCACGTAATTGAAAACTTACGAATAACATATTAAACGTCCCCGAAGCTCGTTATATTCACCATTTGACGGACTATATATATTATTCCACCGAAATTTATAATAAATATGTTACTAAAAGTCCAACGTATTAAAACTCGTAAGTTTTTAAACTTTTCAGTTTCCTAGTGCCGGAGTCAACGTTGTACCAAGTGAGAATTTAAGAATACATCACCGAGCATAATTTCATAATGAATTATTAAAATAATTCACGAATTCCATAATGTCATAAAATATAATTATCCATAAATATTGGTCTTACAAGTTCGTTGTGAATAAAATTTCCAAATAAAAATTATAAACGAACTTTAACGTAATGCGGGTTTTCAAAATAGCTCCCTAAATTGCCGGTTGTCACAGTTAGTCCCTTGACCAAAAAAACTACATCGTTCGTCCTTAACGGGCAAACGTTTGGCGTCGTTAGTCCCTCCCCCACTAACGCTTGTTAAGTGTTGTTACAGTTAAAGTCCCATAAAGGTATACTAGTCATTTCGCAAACCAAAAGGATGAACGGTGCAAAAGGCCGAACGGTGCAATTTTTTTCTAATACTTTCGTAAGTTCCGTTTTAATACGTTTTCGTCTATTTTTTTATGTTTTTTGTCCCTTTTTTTCGTTTTCGTCTCTTTTTTTACGTTTTCATCCATTTTTTTACGTTTTCGTCTGTTTTTTTCGTTTTCGTCTTTTTTTTTTACATTTTCCTCCGTTTTCATACATTTTCGTTCATTTTTTTACATTTTTATACGTTTTTATCCATTCTTATCCCTTTTTATACGCTTTCACAACATGGGTATATCAAATAATAACCAAAAACATCAAATTTTAAAATATAGAAAGAATAATTACAGGTTATTAGCATCAACCTTCAACAACTAGTCCTTTAACTTAAAAAAAAAAAAAAAAAAAAAAAAAAAAAAAAAAAAAAAAAAAAAGCTCATTTTAAAATATGGGTATGCTTTTACAACCAAAAAACGTCTAATTTCTAAAAATAGAAAGAACAATTACAGGGTATTAGCATCAACATTCAATACTCATGTTGTGAAAACGTATAAAAACGTAAAAGAATGGGCGAAAAGGTAAAAAACGAATGAAAACGTAGAAAAACAGACAAAAATAGGCGAAAACAAAAAAACGGATGAAAACGTAAAAAATGGATGAAAAGTAAAAAAAAACAGACGAAAACGAAAAAAACGGATGAAAACGTGAAAAATCGAAGGAAAATGTAAAAATACTGACGAAAACGAGAAAAAACGGATTAAAATGGAAAAAAACGAAGATAAACGTAGAAATACAGACGAAACAGAAAAAAACGGTTAAGAATGGATAAAAACGTAAAAAAGTATACGAAAGCATATGAAAATGCTAGAACAACGGACAAAAACGTAAAAAAAGGGACATAAATGTAAAAAAACAGACGAAAACGAAAAAACAGACGAAAACGTAAAAAAACAGATGAAAATGAAAAAAAGGATGAAAACGTAAAAAAACGGAGAAAAACGTAAAAAAAAAGAGAGACAAAATGAAAAAAACGGACAAAGACGTAAAAAAACAGACGAAAACGTATTAAAATGGAACTTACGAACGTATTAAAAAAATTGCACCATTCGTCCTTTTGGTTTGCGAAATGACTAGTATACCTGTAGTATATTCATAATTGTAACATGTATGGTTTAGTGGTTGGATTGATTCAAGAAAGATGAATAAGAAGAGAGTTTAGAGAGAGAAAGTGAGAAGTTGGGTGTTCCCAGAGGGAGAGAGATGAGAAAAATGTAAGAGTAGATTAAGAATTATGAGAAGCACCAACCCTCTCCACATGTGGAGAGAGATATATATAGTTTCCTACAAAAAATATAAAAACGCCCACACCTGGGCTGTGGATCAGGCATACAGTGGGTAAAGACCCGTCCTTCTTCCACGATGTTACCTAAACTAAACTAATATCTAACTAACTAATAAACTAACTACGAGCTATCATAATGCTATTACATCATTTAGGTGACCGAGTCTTTTATAGGAATATTCGTATTCCTAACAATCTCCCCCTAAGCGAGGTCACCTTGGAAATTAAGCACTTTGTTCTTCAAGCATTCTTTAGATCTTGTAGCTCATAGGTTCTGATTCTTCACTTTTCAGCACACTTTGTACTTCAAGCAATTATCTTGTGATTTGAGATTCCTTTGGAATGTGTGATCTTTGAGCTTCTTTGAGATCATCAGCCACAGTAAATCTCCAAGCTCATCCACAATAGTATTGCCTTCATGTGATGTGGTGACTTAAGGACCATCATGCACACACCCTTCTGGAACTGGAGACTTTACATCATAGTTGTGGATCAGGAGACTTTTTCATCAGAGTTACGGAAACGTTGTTGGTAGTCTCTCAACATTTGTTCTAGTAAGTCTCTCATCGTCATTGATAGTGAGGAGAATGTGTGAGCTTGAGGTATGGATTGACCCGATTCAGCTGGAAATAGGAGCCATCAACGCCATCTTTATATGTGTCCCTGAAATAAAACAGTTAGCAATAAAGATAGAGAACGAATATGGCTTTCTCATTCGTTCTGCGAGGACAGACCACCCTCCGGTTTTGTGAAAACCGACCTGTGATCAGGTAGAGTCTCTTTTAAAGAAGACTTTCCTTGACAGGAATTTCCAGCTTGTAGTAATGAATTTTCCAAAGAATCCACTTTGGAATCTTCATACTTAGCATGTTCTCATTCTGGAACGTCTCAAAGCAGACAGGACGATAGAGTGAATCGGTGAATAAATATTCACGGATTGATGAGAAATTGATTTATAGAAATCACTCGCGTGTCCTATGATAAACATTTTTGAGACACGATGAGAGTTTTATACATTGAATCACATTTCCATCAAAAATACTTTTGTTTGAAAGATTTTACACAATCAATGTGCTCGAAAAATTAGTTAGTGAGCACATTGAAAGGTTTTAGCAAAAGTATCTGTCAATCCATATCCTGGAACAAGTTTGATTCAATTTTGAATCGCACCATTGTTGCTTTCCAGTTGTCAGTTGACCATTGATCCAAGATGGATCTCACATGTCACCTACCAAGAGCTTGAAAGATGTTCGCTCTAGAAGGATTTCCATCTTCATCGTAAATATTTTCATATCACTCGGATGTTCTGGAAATACCACAAGGATAATGCGTAGGACTCTAAATATTTTATCTTACTTTCCACATTATGTGAAATAATAAGCATATTTGGAAGTGTGTCCTATTGAGATTTATGGATGATCTCATGGCTCTAGACTCAATAGTGCGTTTTGATCCGCTCCTGGAGACTGGGAGGCGTCTCCTGTTTTAGGTACCAACATGGCTCGCAATGAGCGGTCGATACATTGCACAGGGTTCCCCGTGAGAATGAAACAAGCTCTTTTAAGAGAACTTGAGTGGTTGGGAAGTTTAGTGCAGTGCATCACTGGGTCCATGACGTCTTGTCTTCAATACCGGTGTTACCTTAGTAACCACCAGTAGATTATGAATTGAACCCGGTTTCTGCCCTAAGGTTGAATAAATGGAGGGCTATTTCTTTTCACCCTTTCTCATTTCATTTCTTTTTCATTTTTCAACCCCTTCAATGCTTACCGAGACTTCACCACTAGAACCTTGTTGGGTTTGTTCCAGTCCTAGCTCTATCTCAGTCCGCACTCTTCCCTTTCTCACATTTCTCCTTTTTTCCAATCATTCCTAAGGACTTCTAATCTATCTAGAGGATTGTCCCTGGGAAGATCCTTCCGGTTCTGGTGGATCATGGGAGCTCATACCTAACCTTAACCACCCTTATAACTCCGTGCATAAAGATAAATGGTCGGTCTTTGGTATTATTTCCACAAACGCCTTTGCTCCCTCTCAATATGTGCATCGGTATACGAAAGAGTTTAGCACATATGTGGGAGCCTATTATTGAGTCCAAAAGATCACTTTTGATTATCAAATTTCATATTTAAATCACATTCTCTCCCCCGATCAAAAATTTCAAATCTTTCGAGATTTTTTATCTCAATTGATTTAAATAAGTTAGAAAGCTTTTAGGAGAGAAATGCGGTCAGTTTTAATATTGTCTGATAAAAGGAACCTTTTTCATGTTCCCCCTCAATCTGTGAGGGAGGTTGTTATGTGTCAGATTCGATGAGTTTCCAAAAGATTTGAAGTTTTAACGAAAACTCTTTTAAAAATGTACTCATTCTGACACATAACCATCACAAATCGTTTTGTTGCAGTACAAAGTGTGGAGAGTTTTGATGATACATAAAATTTTGAGAAATCACTCTCCTCCTCAATCAATGACGGATGTTAAAACTGAAATATTTTCATAAAATATTAAAGTCATTGATTGAGTGAAAAATTTTATCAAAATTTAGATTCAATTTGATTTTCAATCAAAATCTCATGGTACCACCAAGTTTTGCACAAATACTTTCCGGAAAAATCATAGAAGGAAAAGTATTTGGCGATAAAAAGAAGATTTCTCTTCTTTATCAAGAAATAATGCACTGAAGCGTACATTAGATCGAGGAAACATGGATATAAAGTAATCCATGCCCAGGTGAACTTCACCCGGTACAAGGAACAACCGTCTTTTTGGCGACGTGTTTTCCCCATTTTGAAAAACTGGTTGCTATCTGAAGTAATAGCAAGTCATGATTTTGAAGTCCGGGTTGCAGCCTGAAATGACTACAAGCCATAAATTTTAAGTCCAGGTTACAGCCTGAAATGACTGTAAGCCATATTTTTGAAGAATATTTTGAAATACGACATGTTTTAGAAGAAAAAAAAAACTTTATTTGAAACCGAAAAACTCTTGCTCAAGCATATGTATGATTCCGTGTCATTATTGAATGACATTTCCAGAAACGTACATAATATTGATTACACAAGAGACATGTCGTGAGAAGAATATTTTTGGATTTTTTATGATTTTTCAGATTTTTATGGTTTTTATAGGTTTTATATTTTTCTATTTACAATTTAGTATAATATATATATATACAAAGGATACTAATCAGTTTAAGAAGATGTTGACATGAGTACCAAAATAATAGTATCATTCAGCTCGTTGTAGAAATTAGTAGTCAACATCTCTTAAACTTTCTCCACCAAAGCTTTCGAGGCTCCTGAATAATCGTTTGAAGCGGTAGATGCCATGACATAATCTTAAACGGGATTTTACAACTCTTGTGACTTAAACCGAGAGGTCGAATCTTTCCCGGGATTTTACTAAAGTCAACAAAAGAAACCGAAAGATGTAATATGCGAGTTAAACTTAGAGAGAGATCTTGGATAAGTGACAATTAGCATTAAATGTCAAGTCGCAACAAGTCAAGTTACAATAGATCCGATTGTAATAAGTCAAGTCGTAAAGATTAATTCACAATGTCAAATTACAATCAGACTAATTGAAACGACTTAAGTCACAACAATTCACCAAACACAAGTAGTTAACAAATCACTAGAATCTCACAACTGAGTAAATTGCTAGACACCACCAAATCGCTGAGTTTTAGCCTCCTCAATGTGAAGGTTTGGTAGCTTCTACCCAAACCGACAATCACCTACATGAGACCACTTCCCCCAAGACGTTGAAGTGACACAAAAAGTCTCATTGGATGAAGCTCAGAAACCCGAAGAAAACGATAACACCGAAGTAACAAGGTGAACCATGGATCATCTCTGCGGTTATCAATCCCAGAATATATGATGAAGCCCGATCACATGACCATGCTGTGCATCCCCAATGTACACATTACTTTGAGGTTTGGAGCAGTTGTCTATTAGGGGAATAAGATATCAACATCTTCATTTCACTAAATGCTTTCCAGTTATCTTACACATACCAACTCAATCCATCTTGTACGCATGTATCCAACACAAGAAGAAACGATGACACCAAAGTAACAGGTTGAAGCACTAATCATCTCCGCGGATATCACCTCCGAAATATATGATTAAGCCTGATCACGTGAACCTGTTGCGCATCCTTGATGTGCACAAATCTCTCCCCTGATGGTTGCGATCTCATCGGAATCAGCATAACATTGTGTACATGAAGCATTAACCAGAAGCACTTTACCATAAATCATATCAACTCATATGAAGATGTCGATAAGCAATATCATCTCACTCTCTAATTGATCTTCTCATATTTCTTCCCACTGAAAATTGAAGTAATGCATACCACAAGTATCAGAAGATCATTTCCCCCACGTAGTTGGAATAATACACCAAACGCTGCGAGTTAAGACACTGAGTTTCTCTACGGTTGTAACATATGTCTGCCCGGGATGACTTCAACTAAGAAGAAGTATTATGTTCATCACGTGTACTCGTTATGCATTCGGATGTATGTCTCCTTCCCCCTTGCTGGTTTTGATACATCAGAATCAGAAACAACTTTTACGCACATCTACTTGAAATATTGAGAAGAACCAAATAAGCTAAAATGTATCTAGTGAGAATCAACAGCTATAGAAACACTCACTAATTGGGTTAATCCTCCCTCCCAATTAGTATGCCCATAAGTGTACTTGCTCCCTCCCAAACTGACGACCCGTTTGAAATAACATTGATGCATGTTGAAGAAATATCTCTCAATTCTACCCAAAATGTCTTCAGTCTCTTATCATGTCATCCACAACGTAAAGTGGATCATAGACTGATAATCTGTAGCTTCTTCACGGGTTAGTTTAGGGAACGTCATGTCGACATTTTCAACTCACTTAGAATGCTTCTAGTTCTTTGATTAAAAGCCCCAATGTACACAATTCTCCCTCCATGATGATGACGATCTCTGGGAATCATCATAAATATGTGTACATAAATATATCAACTGGAAGCAATATACAAATCAATACCCCATGAGTAGATGTCGATGACAATTCTCTTCAACAATTCACTGTAGATCAACCCCTAATTAAACCTCTTTTCACTTCCACTGGCTAATAGTAAATGACCACGTATGGAGACAAACCTGATATAACAAACTTGAGACTAAAGTAGAGTTCCCTATTCTTGTGCCTTAAGCTTGCACTAATGTTGGAAGAACGGTGTAGAGAATTTATGCTCCAAGCAAATCTCTAAGTACTCACTACCCAACCAAAGCATGAGACATTACCACCTCTTGCGATTATCCACAACAACAACGGCGTGTGACACTGAGTACTACAACGTAACTCCTTAAAGTGATAGTTAACCAGGTCTTCAACCATCCACCTCGACTGCTGGTAACTAGATAAACCAAGTCTTCAACTTAAATCTCAAGCACGAGCAAGTTATCGTTGAAAGTCATTCATCCATCCAACCCCGACTTCAAGATAAACTAAGAACAGATCTGTGTGAAAGTCAAACTTCAATCTCAAATATATGAAACCCACTCAACTCCGTAGTCACAATTAGTCTTCCTTAGTTAGTGGAACATTAGGTGTTGGAGGAGAGGAGAGTCATTTCACGCATCAATCAACATGTATTTTATTCACACTTCTCCCCCCCCCCCCCCCCCTTCAAATATTGCATATGAGGATGCGATTTTTGATTAAACAAGTGAATAGAAATACATGTAGTTTATTCACACTTCTCCCCCTCAAATATTGCATACGAGGTTGATCCACTGTCCACACTTCTCCCCCTCAAAAATTGCATTTGAAGATGCCATTTTTGATCGAGTGAATAATAACAAATAACATCTGATGAAGGTAATCCACTTGATGACTGAACAAGCGTGGAACAAATATGAGGTTTGTTGATGAGAATGGTCAGAAGCAAGAAGATTACTCTTCTTCAAAAGATAAAGCGTACTCAAGCGTACACTTTTCTTTTTCTTTGATGAACGGGCCTGAAGTGTTTTTTGCAGATGCCATAGTGATGAGATTGAGAACCGAGGCTTGAACTAATTTGTTCAAACGTCATAGTCGATGAAGAACGAGGCCTGAACTGATGTGGACAGACGTCATAGTCGTTGAAGAGCGAGGCCTGAACTGAAGTATTCAGATGTCATAGCAGACATACATCAACATTGACATTTTAGACATCCTAAAGCAGGATATAAGCTTGCTTTAGGCCTCCAAACATTGAGTCTCCTGATGTTGTGAACGATCGTTGTACCTGCAACTGAGTAAGGACTACCTGCACTAACATTACAAACTTGATTGCATATAAATGGGTTAGTAACATCAGTATCCAAACCCTTAGGGTTTTCACAGTCAACCATGGTATTGCCATTAGTAAGTATCTTTCCGGTAGGTATCGACTTAAGTCCAGCGTCCTTAAAAATTCTACCAGTTGGAATCCACTTATGGCATGGTCTAGGATTGCTAAGCTTCTTGTGCATAGTGGAAGACTTATCATTATTCCTAGTTTCCAAAGATTTAGCAGTTTGTATCCACCTAGGAGAAGTTTTAGGTTTGTTTTGCTTCTTATGCATGGTAGATGACTTACTACAAATCCTAGACTTAACAGGTTGAACCTTAGCATTGTTCCTCAATATCCTAGGAGGGTTCATACAAGGTTGTAAACCTAAGATTCCATCCTTATGAAGCAGTGGCCTTTTCCTAGCCTTTTCTAGATCATAGTTCTCGTACAAGTCATTTATATCATAAGTGTTTTGAACCTTAATATTAGGTTTCGACACTGTTTTCGAACTAATCCTAGAGGAGCTGGGTGTAGGAGTAACTACTTGTTGAGGCTTAGCAGAACCAGAAGCAATAATCTTAGGCAAATAATGTGTAGTGACTGGTTTTGTCAAAACTTGTTCCACATCAACTTGGGAGGCAAACAGTGTTTTAGAAAGTTTTAGTCGTTCAGATCTAAACGCAGTCGGTTGCCTAACAACAGATTGGTTTCTAATTGATTGAGAAACTGGTTTCCCCAAGATTGATGGTTTTGCAAACTTAGTGTTCACACTATTCCCTGTTGCTTTTCTTAGCTCGTTCTTTAATGTTGTTATTGTGAACCCCTTTTCTAGAAGTTGAGCTTTGAATTCATCATTTTTTGCAATCAAAGAGGTTGTTTGTTCTATTGTCTTAGTTCTCGTTTCTTTGATTGACTCATTAATATTTTTACAATGCTTTTTCAAAGACTCATTTTCCAAAAGTAATTCAGCCACTTTTAGTTCAAAGTTTCTAGTTGCAATATCATCACTGACATGTTTAGCCTTAATTTTATTATACATATCACACATCTTAGTAATACGTTTTTTCAGGTTGTTGATAATTAAGTTTTTGGTTTCTAGCTGGGCTTTCAAATCATTAATCATAAAGAATTCACGGAAATCAGGAATTTCCGGATTTTTACATGGTTGGTTAGTTTGAAAACTTTCTTCCTTTTGTTGCATTGCGATTTCAAGTGAAATACAATGTTTTTCAAGTTGTAGAAATCTGTTTGAAAGTTCATTAAACACTTCTTTATCAACCTTATCATTTGATTTGAAAGACTCAACCGTAAACAAATAACTTAACTCATCAGCATGTTCAGCATACTGATCACTTTCTCCCCCTTTATGATTCATATTTGTTGAATCAGAAATGATATTGCTATCAGTCTTTTCCGACAAATATGTGTCATAAGTGGGTTTATTTTGATCGGTATGTTGTCGTTCATTAAAAAGCACATCATGCTGATCAGTGACATGTACCTCAACAGATGGAACTTGGACATTATCTGATCTGTGATTAATGTCAATGCCACGAGTAGTATAAGTCCAAGAGTTGTCGTTTGTATCATGCTTATCAACCGTAGTGTCACTGCATTGTTGATTCAGCTCCTTTTCATTAATGAACTCCTTGACATTACCCATGAGAATGAGTAGTGTATCTCTGAACGTGTCAACCTCGATTCCCGTGTGATCAGCAAAACACTTTAATGTCATCTGACTCTCGTAGTCATAATCCATATTGGATTTCGAATCGATGAACACTTGGAGTTGTTTGTTGAGTACACAAAGAGCAACTATGGATCCAATTTTGGAAGATTCTCCTTGGTTAAGTTGTTGTTGTAGTTGATCTAAGTTAAGAATCATTGTGGCAGTGAAAGTCTGAACATCTTGACCAAAGAGTGTTATAAATGCACGTTCGAATCCCATCTTGAATCCAGTTCCCTCTAAAAGTGCCGAGAGATGTGAATGAAGTTGTCGAAAACATTCTATGCAGCAATCCTTTGCATTATCGAGCAATTGTTGTGGCTGTTGAAGTTCTCTCTCTTGCGAATTAGAGCACAAAGATTCCATTCCAAAGTTGTCAGATTCAAACACATTCACTTGTTGTGCAGGGTTGGAAAACTTGTGTTCATCAACCAAGTCGTATAATTTGAGTATCTCATGTATCACCGAATCTGAAGAGTTTGACATGATGTGGACGTGCACGGGATTTTACACTTCTATGATTTAAACCGAGGAATAGATTCTTTCGCGGGATTTTACAAAATCAAGAAGAAACCATAAAACACCCAAGACTGGAGATGAACTTGATGATCAGTTGATGGACTTGAAGATCAGTTGATGTTGTTAAGTTGTGATCTTGGTTCGGTTGATGCAAGTTTGGCCTCGAAAATTTGGTGAAATTTTGGTCTAAAACTTAAAACCTCAATAACTTCACTCCGGAGGTGATTTGGGCCTCGAAAAATTCATTTCACGACTTCGTGGTGAATCCTCACTATATTTAGCCTGTTCCGGATGTTTTGACAGCTAATTCGCTGAAAACGGAGTTACAGTTCCAAAGTTATGTCCGTTTGAATTTTCGACGTAAAAAGTCAACTTTGGTCAAACTGCAACTTTAGCAAATCGCTAGAAGAGGTAAACGCTAGTTGGAGGTAATCGCAATCTGAAGGTAAACACAAACTAGAGTTAATCGCAATCTGAAGGTAAACTCAAACTGGAGGTAATCTCAATCTGAAGGTAAACTCAAACTGAAGGTAATCTCAATCTGAAGGTAAACTCAAACTGGAGCAAACTACAAACTTGAGCTAACCGCAAACTTGAACTAACCACAAACTTGAGCTAACCGCAAACTTGAACTAACCACAAACTTGAGCTAACCACAAACTTGAGCTAACCGCAAACTTGACCTAGCCACAAACTTGAGCTAACCACAAACTTAAGCTAACCACAAACTTGAGCTAACCGCAAACTTGAACTAACCACAAACTTGAGCTAACCACAAACTTTGAGCTAACCTCTAAACACAAAAATACCAGAAAGTCACTATCTTGCCAGTTTGTCTTTTTCTTGCTTTTGAGTTAATCTCAACCAAGAAACAAGCTAATCTCAACCAAGAAACACAAAAATACAAGAAAGTCACTATCTTGCAAGTTTGTCTTTTTCCCGCTTTTGAGTTAATCTCAACCAAGAAACAAGCTAATTTCAACCAAGAAACAAGCTAATCTCAACCAAGAAACTTGCACTAAATCACATCAAACATCAACCTAACAACTAATTCAACCTACCCAAGTGAAAAATTAAGTATTACTAACACCTCAAAACACAACAATACCACCAAATCATCAACAACACCACAAACAAAAATCAATTCGAGGTGATTTCTTGAAAAACATTTCGAACCAAAACAATGAACCACTAAGCCAAGCCACAAATTTGAGCACCAACAATCCTAGGATGAAACCTTGGCTCTTGATACCAATTGTAGTATATTCATAATTGTAACATGTATGGTTTAGTGGTTGGATTGATTCAAGAAAGATGAATAAGAAGAGAGTTTAGAGAGAGAAAGTGAGAAGTTTGGTGTTCCTAAAGAGAGAGAGAGAGATGAGAAAAATGTAAGATTAGATTAAGAATTATGAGAAGCACCAACCCTCTCCACATGTGGAGAGGGGTATATATAGTTTCCTACAAAAAAGATAAAAACGCCCACACCCGGGCTGTGGATCAGGCATACAGTGGGTAAAGACCCGTCATTCTTCCACGATGTTACCTAAACTAAACTAATATCTAACTAACTAATAAACTAACTACGAGCTATCATAATGCTATTACATCATTTAGGTGACCGAGTCTTTTATAGGAATATTCGTATTCCTAACAATACCCTCATGGGACTTCAGGTGTTACAACACTTACAAGCATTAGTGGGGAAGGGACTAACGACGCCAAACGTTTGCCCGTTAAAGACGAACGGTGCAGTTTTTTTGGTCAAGGAACTAACGACGCCAGTAAAAGCAAACCACAAGGACGAATGGTGTAATTTACTCTATTATTAGCATTATTTATTCTATTTATATTGCTTATTTTATATTATTTTATATATGATTTTATACTTAATCGTTTACTTTTGTAAATCTCATTAATATTGAAGCAATTGGAAGGAAGTTACGAAAATGGACGAGCTTTGGAGCAAAGACAAGATACTGAAAAAAGTATATTTTTCAGACATTTAATACGGCGTATCCAATTCCATTTATATGCCGTATCTAAAGACCGATGAGCGACACTATTTTTGGCATAACTTTTGCGTCCGAAATCTGTTTTAGGTGATTCAAAAGGCCACGGAAAAAAGAAAAAGAGTTCGACATAATAAAAATATATAATGCACAAAATTATGGCATTGGCTCATGCTTTTTTTTCTGCTCCGATTACCAGTTCGTGGATTTGGTTTATATTAATACTTGGGCTCAAAAATTAGTTAATAAGGAAAAGTCACTTAGGCCCAATACCTTGTTGGACTTGTTGATTGATAAGCAAGGGAAAAGCCACTTGGACTGTTGGCGTGGAAGGCAGAAAACACAAGGACGATTTGCAATCTACAAAAGGAAACTAATATGTAAACTTGGTGGCTAATGCTATATTTGGCGCAGAGTTTTTTGGAGTTTTTTGGGACGATAATCGGTGAGTAATGAGCTTTTTGATTTTTAGTGTTCGATTGGCAAAAGTGCGGTGAGCTTTGCTATTTTTTAGGAAAGCTCACTTTTCCAATGTTTATTTAAGAAGATGTGGCGGAGAGTGTGGCTACAGCTCACAGCTACAGTTCACTCATACTGCTCACACAGCTACTTTTACCAAACATTGCCTAAATACTATTATTTATATATTGTTATAAGGCAAAATAAATGGGGATTGTCTGGTGTGTTGGCTACGGTACGCACCAAAAAGAAAAAGAAAACAGAAAAATAGAGCTCGACAAAGGAAGAAGGAGGTGTACGGCACGAGTGGCGATTGGCACAAGGGCTTCTCCAACCACGAAGACCATCTATCATTATAATAACTTTTATTAATCTTTCGGTTTGCACAATTGATTTTATTATGAATTCGTTTTGCTTATCGTTTAATTTATACTTTGTTATGATTTTTGAGATTATGGGCTAACCCTTTGGTGTTAGCTAAGTTTATGAAGTCTTTTTAGTTTATATGTTTGAGTTTAATTGATTTACTTTATTATTAGATTGTGTGCTTTTCGATAAAAACTAGTTTATTGCTTATCACTAGTAGAAGTCCATGTAACTAGGTTATAATTATGATTTAATTTATGTAATTTACCTACTGTATTCATTGTTACTTTAGTTAAATCATACGTGTGTTTACCCGAATCTTTATTAGGATAAATTATTTGGCATATCTAAACGTGTCAACAACCTAATATGACTAGTAGCGTGTAATACCGAACTAGGTTAGATGGTGATAATGCGATAAGTTAGAATTGATGCTAGATGGGTCACTACAATCGATTCCTTACACCCGCCACCATGGCAAGTTATTTAATCGTGACATGGTTAATAATTGGAGTAGCGGTTCAATAATTGAATAAAGTAAAACAAGTAGATATAAGCATATATTACTAGAAGATGGATTATACTTGGCTAACCCGTTCTTCCTATTGATCTTTATCTTTACTAGCTTCGTTTTTGTTAGTTTAATTTAGTTATTTATTTTATTGTCATTAGATAAGATAAAACGTACAAAAATCGTGCTAGTCTGTCAGGCTAAAACTCCCTTACTTATTTGCTTTCTAGATTAGTTAACATTTAGTTAGCTAGTTAGATTAGATAACATCACTCCTAGTGAACGACCCTTGCTTACCTAAAAACTATACACAATGATCGGGTACGCTGCTCGTTAGTGTTTAGAATTTATAGGTTAGTTCGGCAATAAATATATTTAAAACTTGGTAGAAAATTATAGACTATAAAAAACACATCAAGGGAGTGAAATTTAATTTGATCTAACTAGTTTAGTATCTTTGATTAGTTTTTATTTGTTTTTGTGTGTTTTACTTGTTTTCTGTTTTCTGTCTGTTAGAGTTAATACGACGTATCCAGTTTGTGAATACGCTGTATCTTATCTGTTATTTACTTTTTATTCGTGTGTGTTAGAAACTCGGTATGACGTATCCACCTTCGTGAATACGCCATATTCAGTATCTTGTTTGTGTCTGTCGTATTCTGTTTACAATCTACATGCGCCGCGTCCACCTTTGTGCATACGACGAATCCAGTCCGGAACCAATATAACGTATCCAGTTTACTGAATACGCCGTATCGACTGTTGTAATAGAATACTTTATTTTCGTTTTTAGTTTATTGTTTTAATCTTTGTTAAAGCATATTCTACTAATATTTTATCTATGTTCTCAGTTACGATGGCTCGAAATAGATTCATGAATGCAAGATATGAAGATGAGGAATGGTGGTTTTACGATGTTTTGGAAAGATTTATCAAAGAAGAATCAAGAGCGCTTGATGAATCGGGGACATTTATTAAAGAGTTCCGCACTACCAACGAATTATTATTAAAAGAAACTGGGAACATGATTATTGAATTAGTAATAGTGGTTCATGAGTTTGCAAGGAATTTGTAAAATGCTCTTTATCTACAAGATGTTAAGGGTGTTACTACAAGAGGAGGAAAGAATACAATTGACCCAATTCCTAGTACTAATGAGTCCATTCAGTATAAAGTTCAACAAGAAGAGCATGAAAAACCTGTGGAGGAGGCTGTTAACATTGAACTTCCTAAAGTTCAAGGGCAACCGAAAGAACCTACATTTTTTGAACCTTATCGTCCCCCAATTCCATTCCCAAATAGGCTTAGAAAAGAGAATAGGAAGCTCAATAAAAGAAGTTTTTGGAACAGTTTAAGCAACTACACATTAACATTCCTTTTATTGATGCTCTTGTGCAGATGCCGAAATATGCTAAATATTTTAAGGATTTGCTGTCTAATAAAGCAAGGTTGGCAGAAGTACCAACCGTCATGATGAATGAAAGATGTTCAGTAGTTCTACTCAACAAATGGCCATCAAAAGAAAAGGATCCAGGAAGTTTCACTATCCCTTGTCAAATTAATGATTTATCTATTCCTAATGCTTTAGCTGACTGAGGTGCTAATATTAGATTGATGCCACTTACTATGTTTGAAAGATTAAGATTAGGTGAACCCAAACCTACTAGAATGAGTTTAGAACTTGCTGATAGATCAATACAATATCCAAGAGGAATAATAGAAAACGTACCTATTAACATTGGTAAGTTTGCTATTCCTGATGATTTTGTTATTTTAGATACTGAAGATTCTAGGATTCCTATAATTTTAGGAAGGCGCTTTTTAGCTACTACCCGTACTTTAATTGATGTTTTAATAAAAAAAATTACTCTTCGGGTAGGAAATAAAAAAAGAACATTTGATATCGAAAATTCAATAAAAATACTTTTAGATAAGATGGACGAATGTTAAAATATTGATGAATTAGATGAGATTCGTATTGAAGAAGCTATTGAGTCACTAAAAAATGATCACTTAGATTCCTTTTTAGTGCATGATTTAGAAAGAGAAATTAAAGAGACCAATGAGGCTTATGAACAAGAACCTAATAACGAATTTGAGTCTACAAAAATTACGGAGAATTTTAATACAACGTATTCTATTAATCATGAAAATTTACTTAATGATGAGGAAAATTCTGAAAAAGAAAATAAAACTAAAACTGTATTAAAAGAATTGCCCTCTCATTTAGAGTATGCATATTTAAATGATGACAAGAATTTTCCGGTAGTTCTCTCTTCTAAGTTAACTAAAAATGAGAAGAAAATGCTTCTACAAGTTTTAGAAAAACATAAAGGGGCATTTGCTTGGAAACTGTCTGATATTCAGGGTATAAGTCCAACATTTTGCACTTATAAAACTCTTATTGAAGATAATTTCAAACCTGTCATTCAACCACATAGACGTTTAAATCCTAAAGTACAAGATGTGGTGAAAAATAAAATTATCAAACTACTTGACTCTGGATTAATATATCTTATTTCTAACAGTCCTTGGGTAAGCCCTATCCATGTTGTTTCAAAGAAAGGTGGGACAATCGTTGTTTTAAATGAAAATAATGAGCTTATCTCCTCTAGAACTATTACTAGATGACGTGTTTATATTGACTATTGTAAACTTAATGATGCTACTCGAAAGGATCATTTCCCTCTTCCATTCGTTGACCAAATGTTGGAGAGATTAGCGGGAAATGAATATTACTGTTTTCTTGATAGTTTTTCATGATATTTTCAGATTCCGATAGCACCTGAAGATCAGGAGAAGACTAAGTTTACTTGTCTATATGGGACGTTTGCCTACAAAAGAATGCCACTTGGACTTTGCAATGCCCCTGCAACCTTCCAACGTTGTATGACAGCAACCTTTTGTGATATGGTGGAGGATTTCATAGAGGTTTTCATGGGCGATTTTCTTGTATTCGGTAACTCTTTTAATAGATGCGTTGGAAATTTAGATAAAATGCTTGCTGGATGTGAAGAAACTAACCTTGCGCTTAATTAGAAAAAATGTCACTTTATTGTTAAAGAAAGTATAGTTTTGGGACATAAAATTTCTAAAGCAGGAATTGAGGTAGATAGAGCTAAAATTGATATAATTTGGAAATTACCTTATCCTACTAATGTTAAATGAGTTAGAAGTTTTTTAGGACATGTTAGATTCTATCATAGATTTATCAAAGATTGTTCCATTTTTTCTAAACCTATGATCCAGCTTTTGTTAATAGATGCTAAATTTGATTTTCCTAGCGAATGTAAAAAGGTCTTTAACATTTTAAAAGAGAAATTAACTACTGCTCCTATCATAATCTCGCCTAATTGGGATTCATCTTTTGAGCTTATGTGTGATGCTATTGATTACGCTATGGGAGCAGTGTTAGGACAAAGAGTAGATGGAAAATTTAAACTTATTTACTATGCTAGTAAAACATTAAATAATGCTCAAGAGTATTACACTACTACTGAAAAAGAAGTTCTTGCCATGGTTTTTGCTTTTGATAAATTTCGTTCATATCTTATTTTATCAAAAACTATTGTGTACACTGACCATTCTGCTTTGAAGTATTTATTTAATAAACAATACGCTAAACCTAGGCTTATACGTTGGGTCTTGTTTTTACAAGAGTTCAACATCAAAATCAAGGATAAAAGGGAGCTGAAAATTTAGCTGCAGATCATTTGTCTAGGTTAGAGAATCCTGACATGGAAGTTTTAAGATATGAAGAGATAGTTGACACATTTCTAGATGAGCACCTCAAGTTGTTAGGAACAATTGATGAAGGAGAACCTTGGTATGCAAATTATATTAATTTCATTGTAGGAAAAATTGTATCATCAAATATGAAGTATGCGGAAAGGAAAAGATTCTTTTACTAAGTTAAAAGCTACTTGTGGGATGAACCGTACGCATTCAGACGTTGTGCTGATAATATAATTAGGAGATGTGTTGATGGACGTCAAAAGTTGGATGTTTTGAAACATTGTCATTCTAGGCCTACTGGAGGACATCAATGTGCTAATATTACAACAAAGAAAGTTTACAAAGCTGGATTCTATTGGCCTGGAATTTATTAATGATGTTGCTGAGTATGTGAAAGGATATGATGAATGTCAAAGATCAGGAAATATTGCAATGTGATGCCTCAATCGAATATTCAGGTATGTGAAGTTCTTGATATATGAGGGCTGGATTTTATGGGACCATTT
The DNA here is from genome assembly GCA_030686995.1 of Artemisia argyi. Lineage (NCBI taxonomy): Eukaryota > Viridiplantae > Streptophyta > Magnoliopsida > Asterales > Asteraceae > Artemisia > Artemisia argyi. The sequence continues at coordinate 177,693,786 of CM060677.1, forward strand.
CCTAATAGTAGAAGGAATAAATATATGCTTGTAGCTGTTGATTATTTGTCAAAATGGGTTGAAGCCAAAGCTTTACCAACAAATGATGCTCGTGTGGCGATTAAGTTCTTAAAGGGATTGTTCTCCAGATTTGGTGTACCTAAGGCCTTAATTATTGATAGGGGAACACATTTTTGTAATGCTTTAATGGAAAAGACTCTATTAAAATATGGAGTAATACACAGGTTAGCTACAGCATATCACCCTCAATCAAATGGACAAACTGAGGTAACGAATAGAGCGATTAAAAGGATTCCAGAAAGGTCAATTGGGTATAATCCTAGAGATTGGTCTGAAAAGCTTACAGATGCTTTGTGGGCATTTAGAACTGCCTACAAGACACCCATGCGATGTATACCTTTTTTATGCAGGTTTTACTGACCAGGTCTTAAATTTATAAAGTGTCTCGATTACTTAAGGTCTACCTAAATGCACTAATGGACAGTGTATCCAGTCGTATGTGATGGATCCTATTTAAGTCTAATGTCAAGTTTTAAAATGGTTTTGAGTTGAAATGATTAATTAAACTAATAAAACAGAAATGAAATAAAACAGAAAGTAAATTAAGATTGTGAGCAGTGGGGAGAAAGTGTACTAGCCTTGTTGGTCATCATATATATTATTATGACTATGTTCTCTATTAAACCTTTCTATTGCTTCAAGTGGCGTGGATAATAGTCACTAGACTCCTTTGGTCGATTCGCCTAGCCTATCTCCCTAGAATCTTGTCCGGATCCAAAGGCACGACCCTCTGCAAGTAAGCGGACGTATGATAGACTAGTTTGAGTCATTAAGTACCACTACATGCTAGATTTATCTTGGTGTGGCCCGGCCTCTTGGATCTTATACCACACCTCTAACTTCTTAAGTTTATCCAACCCGGAGGGTGGTCTTGTGGTCAATTAGCACACAAGGAATTGGTAGTCCCTCGCAACCTAACTACACTAGGGTCCTTTGGTCGATTCTCCTAGTGTACCAAGTACAACCGGTTTTTTAAAACTACCGAAACTAGAGGATCAACGATAAACTAAGCATGCACACACTGGAAGCAATAATAAAAGTACAAGAACATAATCAAAACAATAAAGGAATCATAACTAGGCTAGCACCAAAGATGCTTACCCAATCATGTTGTAAGGTACAGCCAAATCAATGTATTGCATGATAATGAAAGACATGAATTCGAAAATTTAATTAAAACAATGATAGCTAAAACTTATGGTTGTTATGGCGTGATCTCTCCCTTGGAAATGCTCCGTATGCTGCTGTATATTGCCCCTCTAAAACTTTCCTTCATTCTCTGACTTTTTGTAGTGTGGAAGTTGTGTGAAATGCAAATTTTAGGGCTGGTATTTATAGGCCCGACATAGCTACGACGTAACCCTATGAGTTGGTTACGCCGTAAATAGTGTTATCGTGAAATGATCTTATCCATTAACATTGGCTACGGCGTAGTTGTGGTAACTAGTTATGCCGTAGCTCCTTAGGGTTTCACTTACGTCGTAATCCTATACTGTGGTTACGCCGTAATCTTGTCATATTCTTGGATCACGTACTGTTCCTTAACAACGCCGTAACTCCATAGTATAGTTACGGCATAGCCTTCTTTGCCATGAAATTCTTCTAAGTCTTCAAATGATTACGGCGTAACCTTATGAGTTGGTTACGCCGTAACTCTCAATCTTGGTCTTCATGTTTGAATTCCTAGCTACGGCGTAAAAGAGAGTGTGAGTTACGCCATAGCTCTCTTCAGCATACTAGAATGTGTATCTTTTGCAAGTTCTTTTCCAATTCCACATCTCTTTTGCTCCTATGCTCATTAATAACTTGGAAATGAAATATAAAGAAATCAAAGCATATATCATTAAAAACAATATAATTAATGACTATATTAGGGAGAAATTAACACTTAAAAAGAAAAATTTGATGTCATCAAATATCCCCCACTTGAACTCTACTTGCCCTCAAGTAGAAATTATTAGAATCATTCTTAAAAAGATATCCCCCAAGTAACTTGGGAAATATGAGATTAAAAACTTCTTATTCTAGAATGTTTAAAGCCGAACACCTCACGAAATGGGTAACAAACACTCTTGGTCTCGCTAATCTAAGTGTCAATTCCGGGGTGATCAGTCAATGCACAGTCATAGTATATGCTTTATCATAGGCTTGGTGGTTAGACAAATCTCCACTGCTAGAGCTAAGGTCAAAATAATCTTTGAAGGTAATATTGGGTGAACAAATTATAAGGCTAAGGGTGTAGTGTCGTTACTAACATACTAAGTCGAAGGCGACAAAGGCCATTGATACATGACCAGAATGCTGGGCAAGACACCAATGACTACTCAAATCCCTCACGTAAGCATGATCACGACTAAATGGTAGGATAAGGCATGGGATACACATAATTGGTTAAAAATATAAAAAAAAAAAGCAAATAGTCTTAGCCTACAACCAAGTCATCACCGTTTACCGTTCATCCAAAGTCCAAGCTTCAAAACTCAAAAAAACCAGATCATAAAAAGTAAGTGTGCCATTAGTGGACGTCATGATGGACACGCTACTTGGTCTTCATGTTGGTGTATAAACGTTACTAACTAAATTCTTCAAAGGTGATTGAAGTGGCCTACTCGATGCTGAATCTGATAAGCTCATAATCTTGGTGCTATACAAGGTTGCACCATTAATACTACTATTTAAATACAAAAATTCACAGTTTTTTTCATAACTAATAATATCATCCCCCCACTTGAGATGAATCATATATGAGAAAATTTGGGGCGTATTCAATGATCTTCAAACATATGTCTTCGATATAGGCGTGATTACCGAATTTCTCTACTTAGACCTTGAACTTGAGCAAACAGCGACTTTTCAATCATAAACGAAAACTACACGGTAGGCTAAGGCGAATAGGTGTATCGAAATAATATTTGATAAGGGTATGAAATGAAAAGAATGGCTCAAAAGGGTATACCTAGGGGTATCTTGCACTAAAGGTGAATGCAACAAAATGGTTTAACATGGGGGTCGAAGAGTCAAGGTGACTAATTGATAAACGCACACTTATATACACATATGGGCTATTTGGGTGTTAATTCCAGAATATTGCCTTCTCAAATTGTTCCTTCCAAATATATCAAGCTAACTCGGCACACTACTCGTCTATTCTCGAAATGATGTAAAGGCCAAGTTTTAAAGTTTACTTACTACCGACACACTCAATAATTGGTGGATTTGGGGTAAATAAGGGGAAATGGATAGGCTAAATCTCATCATAGAAAAACATGTCAAAATTTTAAAAATGGCATAATTTTTCAAAATAAACTAGAAAAATGAGGGCAATAAAGTTCAAGTAATAATCTTACTCACGTCCCCCACTTGAAATGTACAAAGTCCCTTTTATACTAAAAAATAAAATATAAATGAGGAGAAAGTAAAATTAGAGCGAGAATTTCCCTGAAATCTGCTCCAAAATGAAAGAAGGATCACATATAGAATGCGTGCCTTCGTCTTGCCTCCATGAGAAAACTTCAATTCCCTGAAATCACGATACTACCACAAGCATAATTCTAAAAAACAAAAAGGAAAAAAACAAAAACAAATAAAACCTAACTCACTTTCGTGGGAATCACGGTTGTATTTAGCGTATGCAATAAGATTTTTAAACCACTTGGTGTCCCAAGTGGACGAGTGTAGTCTCGTGAGGGTTTGTAGTGAATACACCCACAAAGTTCATTTAATACTAATACAAGGTTATGGTGTGTATATTTTAAAAACTAAGAATTTTGTCACTGAAAGGAGTTACGCCATAACCTCAATACTGAGTTACGCCGTAATCAGTGAAATATGGTGATGCTCCAGATGTGAGGAGGATGGTTACGGCGTAACCAAGGGTTATGGTTATGTCGTAAAGCCTGCACAGAACACCACTGTTCCAGCAAAAATGAGCTTTACTCGATCTTCGCTCCAGTTCCTGCAAAATATGAAAACAAACATACCAAACCAAACTAAACTATAAAAATGAAAAAGAAAAAGGATAGTTAGGGTTGTCTCCCAAAAGAGCACTTTTGTTTATTTTAAGAGTCTTTAAGTTAGACTCAAAGCTACAGGTTACCAATGGCCATTATTCATTTCGTGGATGTGACAACTTCCACGTTGTATCCACTTAATAAGGTTTTCATCCTTCTTATACTCGTCTCCAAGCTCTAAACACCCATTGTAGACTTTTTTTTATCTTTTGGTGGGGATATTCATAACCATTAGCTTTATCTTCGTCGCTCATTTCAAGGAGTGGCCACATTAAACTCAATTATCTCTTGGTCAAATGTTTAAAATTTGTTACAGTTCTCGGCATTTTGAAGATTGTCTTGTCATTGCAGTTTTTCAACCACACCAATCCCTTATTGATATCTTCCTCTAAACCGGATATCGCCTTGAAAGGGTTTCCAAGGATTACACCAGTTAACCCGTTTTCCACAAATTCACTAATATCATCAAGAACCATAAAATCCACAAGAAAAGTTTAGGTTCCTATGAACACGTGAATATTAGTGGCAATCCCAAGGAAGTTATTTCCTTTATACTCGAGCTCCTTCATCATAATTTGGTTATAGCACTCCTTGGACATTATATTCACTAGTGAGCTAGTGTCAATAAAAGGATGGAAATCTAAGGACCCTATCTTGCATAAGAGTTGAAGATTATAAGGATTCCTGTGATGGATCCTTCTGCCTGTTCTAAAGAGCATATCTTGCCAAGGGACTATATCAACTTCATTTTGGAAATGGTCTAGCCCAATTCCCAATCCATCATTGTTTTCTTCATACTCAACAAAAACATCAAAATCTTCTCCCGAAGAAATGTCAGAGGACTTTCTTGGAGCTTCATTTGCCAAAAACGCCTCCAAGCTGTCTCCAAAGTCGCTTGTTCCTTGGACCTGATTTAACACACAAACCTTTTTGGGGATAGAAACAATTTCATTAGCTTTAAAATTTATAATTTACCCTTTAACCTCAAGGGTCATTTTCTTGCCATACACATCGACCTTAGCATGTGCAGTGGCCAGCATAGGTCTTCCCAAAACAATAGGGATCTTGTCATCTTCAGCAATTTCTAAAATAACAAAATCAACCGGAAAAACAAATCTATCAATTTTTACTAAAACATTTTCCACGATTCCCTTAGGGGATTGCATGGATTCATCCTACTTGTTCCTCTTTTTTGAATGAAAATTGCAAAACTATATATAGATTTTACAGGGTGACGGCGTCAAGAAGGAATTTCTGACGCCGTCAACTCGCCACCCATAATGAGATCGGATTGCCTAGATCTAGATTTGACGCCGTCATGTGTAATATTACTTTGGGCCGTCACCATATCTTGAACCTTGACGGCCATACGTGACGCCGTCACGTTTTCTCTGGACTGTCACCACTTCTAACTCTTGTTTTACTCTTGACGCCGTCACATGAAGACTCTTGATGCCGTCAGGTACTGTTCCCAGCAAAGAAAATTAAGACTTTGCCGTTTACTGCACTTTTATGCTCTAAAAACGTCCAAAATTCTTCCTTTTCCAAAATTCACTCCAAAAGTACCTAAAATGACAAAAGGAACGATTTAGGGCAATATTTGATCAAATAAATTCAAATCCGGGCTTAAATGACCCCCTAAAAACAGTTCATTTTTCGCCTCATCATATACCCTTACACTTGAGATTTGCTTGCCTCAAGCAAATGCGCTTTTATTCTAATCAAAATACAAGTTAGGGGTCATTTAACACTAATATAAAAGTAATTACAACAAATAGTCGTTCCACTAAAGACCAAAGACAAGCACGGAGGTCATATACTAGTACCTCACAAATAGTGTTTAGATACTCACATCTCTCGGGTGTAATAAAGTATATATCACAATATGGAAATGGAAAACATCTCTCACTACCCGTTATAGCAAAATAGATTACCATAGGCTTGGGAAAGGATCAAACCTCCACCACATGGCGTAAGCACCTAGGATAAACTATCAAAGAGGTCTTTTAAAGGGCTATAACGTTAGGTGTAGGGATATGGAATACACGGTTTTGTTGGATAAATGCAATCTTTACTGGTGGCGAGTTAATCATCTTGGTTAATTACATGTACAATATGGCGTTGCTAAGCCAAGACTAGACTCGACTTAAGCTAAAAAAAAAAAAAAAAAAAAAAAAACAACATAGAATGAAACGGGATGGTAGTCCGTATGTTTTTTTTTTCTCTTTTCTTTTTTTATTTTTTTTTCTTTTTCTTACTTTTTTCGATTTTTTTTTTTTTTTTTTTTTTTTGTGCATACGCTTTTACCCTACCATCCAAAATAATACATCATAGGGAATGAACATTCCCCTTACACTTGAATTTTTACATACTTTACAATAAACTATTCTAATGACTCGAATTAAGATAATCAAAACACTTGGAGTACTTTTAAATATTAACGCACATATGGGGGTAATATAAGATGTTCTTCCCCATTACTCCATTACAATAGTACTTTACCCATGAGTCCCAATCGTCCCAAAACAATATATACAAGATATGACTCGACTTAGCAACCATGCAATCAATTATATAATTAACTAAGGGTTTAAACAAATAACAATAATGCACTAAAGATGACTGCTTACACGGAAGGCTAAGGCGATTTGGGTGTACATTTAAGTGGGTTGTAACAAATTCTTCCTTTAAGTAAGATGCTTAAAGTTAGAAACGAAAAGATAGGCTCGGGGGGGGGGGGGTGTACTAGGGGTTTCGTGTACTAAAAATGAGTACAACGCTAAGGGTGTAGGAAAAATTAGTTGACTTTACTAGCCAAGTAATATGACTTAAATGGTCAAGTAATTATGATACGGGTTTAACACAAGGGTGATCCTAATGCCTCTTATCATATAGTAAATCCTACTACACGAATGTAGTCTCACTAGCGGTCTCGGGGTGCATCACTAACGCAAGTTCTATAATCTAAATGCTATCGGTACACTCATAAGCACTAATTTGGGTGGAAAATTTTTCTGAATAGTACGGTTTTGTGCTAGTCATACAACTCCTATCCATGAGACGCTTGCTATGGCTAAAGTTTCACTCCTAAATGTTGTAAAAAATTTTATATTTGACGCTAAAATTACACTAACAAGTATTTCTCATAGTTTTATTACACACCTTCCATCAAACAAACAAACTCAAGTGCAATTGTATCCTATAAGGTATCATCATTTACCCTCCCCTTACACTTAGGATGAACATTGTCCCCAATGTTCAATTAAAGAATGTAAAAGTGAAATAGGTAAAAGAATGAAATCAAATACTCCCATGATTCGTTAGGTGTGGATAGTGTATCAACAAGGTTAGATCTTCCTCCAAGAAAATGAACAATCAAAGCTTCCCTTCCAGAAAAATAAATCATCTTTTTGTCATATATAACCTGTTAAACCTGAGAAAACAAACAAGGCAACCTCGCGTAAAATTGGCGGCAATCTATATATACTAACAAGTCCTAGAAAATGTAAGATATAATGCTTGTGGAATGAATGTTTGCAGATTTCCTGGAGTTTATAAAACTAAAGAATTAACAAAAACTTTAAGACTCTGTTAGAAAAACAAAACTAGCAAAATTTCCAGAATTTTACACATGACACCGTCAGGAGTTAACTCATGACGCCGTCAGAAGTGGCCTGCAGAAATCTTTACGTTAAGTGTTCAGAAAATTTCTGGAAAAACTTATGTCCTACTTCCTGGAAAATCCTGCAAAACACCATTATGACTCGATACAAGCATTTGACTCTAACAAGTACTAATACACATGTCCATTTAATATAGTGGATAATCATGATCAATTTCGGTTCTTAAAAACATATTTGGGGTTTCCCCTTACACTTATCTTTTGCGAAATACCTTTGTATGAAGTTAAGACGAAGTGAAACGACAAAATAAAGCATTTTCACAATTTTATTTTGAAACATGATCTACCAACAATAAAAAATAAAACATGCATACGGAAGCAAATAACAATCAAACAAATAAATATCACACAAAACATGGGTCGCCTTCGAAGAAGCGCTTTTCTTTATTTACGAGTCTTGCAGCTAGACTCAAGGTCATGGGTAATTACGTGACCTCATCGTTGGTCTCATTGTCTAGGTCATCTCCAATATTAGTTTTGTATTCCGGACCTAGTTGCAAGCATTCTTTGTAGAAACCAAGTATTCTATTCATAACATATTCTACTCCTCTACGTCTATCCTCATCATTCCTATAGTAAACCGCTTGTTTGTGTTCCTTTTCTATGTTTGATAATAGGCGGTATTGTTCAATCTTATAGGGCATTTGGTAAGCAATCTCATCATTCTCTTCCTTGAATCTAACTATCCCTAGAGTTGGATCATAACTCATCTTAGAGGCCTCAACAAACGGTTTTCCGAACACTACTTGACTTAGCAATCATCTATCACCGGACGAGTATCCTCTACTATCACAAAGTCGGTCACATAAGTGAAGTTTCCTACAATTACATGCAATCCTTTCACTCTTCCTACAAAGTTGCTTATCAAATTCGTGTTGGGCATCATCCTATAACCAAGTTGCTTCTTCATTACCCAATTATAATAAGTCCTATTCATGATGTTTATAGGAGACCTAGGATCGATATAAGCTTTCCATACATGCATATGCCCAATGTTGCATGGTATGTTGATGTTAGAGGGATCACCTACTTTAATAAAGGGTGAACCAAGGATATATGGTGTCTCGGGATCATCGAATAAATCCTTGTGATATTCCCGTTCATCCTTGGTGGGCAACTTATCAAAGTACTCTTCTACGTTTTCTACTTCCTCTAACTTTTCTCTCTTATTAACCTCAACTTCCATAGTTACATCCCTAGTCTCGGTTTCTATTCCAACTTCACCCTTGTCACTTTCTTCTATATCTTTATCTTTTGGCTTAATAGTGACAACATTGACAAAGTGGACGTGTTTGGATGACGAGGGGTCCTTAATTTGTATTCTGCTATTGGCGTCCCTAGTGTCCTTTCTAGGTGCAGTTAGCGCTTGGTTGTTGAGGGCTTTCAACAAGTTGTCAATCTTATTGGTCATCTCCGTTTGTTGTTGATTGAATTCGGTTTCAAACTTAACTATGCGAGCTTCTTGAGATGCCATAAACTTGGACATCAACCCTTCAAGATTATTGGTACTACCATAGTTATTAGAAGGATTGTTGTTGAAAGTACGGTTGGAGGGTGGACCGTTTGGTTGGTAACGATTAGGCGGATTGGAAGAATTGTTTTGGTTTTGTTTCCACCTAAGGTTCGGGTGATTTTTCCAAGAAGGGTTGTAGGAATCACCGTAAGGGTTTGGCTCGGGTTTGAAAGTGTACCACTTGTCTCCCGCTTCGTCGGTACGCGAGGATGCGTAGTCCGCAAAAGCTGTTTCGGGGAGTTCCACGCAATCACGAGTGTCATGGGGACCACTACATAATTCGCATGAAGAAGTGATTTTGTTCACTTGGCTTGAAGGCTTAGGAGCTTCGTAAGATTTCATGAGAAACTTTACTTGGTCCTCAAGTTCCATGATCCTACGGTCAGGAGTGCTAGAATTGTTCGAAGGCAAAGATATTGCCTTGACCGTTTTGTTCAAATCACGGTGATCATTCAAAATTTCGTTGTCATAGAGAGCAAGATCTTCTATGAGTTCCCATGATTCTTCCGCACTTAGATCACGTAGCTTACCACCGGCCGATTGGTCAATGGTTCGCCTTGTGGAGAGATCGATATGGTCATAGAAGATTTGGGCTTGGAGGCAAAGATCTATGCCATGATGAGGGACTTTTTAGAGTAAGTCCTTGAAACGAGTCCATGCTTCATATAGAGTTTCACCTTGACGTTGTTGGAACATCAAGATATCGTTTATAAGCTTGGTAGTTCTCCCTGGTGCGAAAATTTGAGCAAGGAAATGAGTGGTGAGATCATCCCATGAGGTGATGGATCCCGCGGGTAGACGTTCAAGCCATTGACTAGCTTGATCACGTAGAGAGATATGGAATAGGCGTAATCGGGTTGACTCTCTAGTTGTAACATCAAGGTCTATAGAATCTACGATTTTAAGGAAATCCTTGAGATGTTGATTAGGATCTTCGGAACGAAGTCCATGGAATACACATCCACTTTGCACCAACCGGATGGTGTCGGATCGCAAGGGGGACACATTGGCTCCTTGAGTGAGCTCAATGGTGTTTCGATAGCCTTGGGGGCTAGGACGGGAATACTCTCCTAGGGTTCGGGGCCTAAGAGGTTGGTTTGATAGTGGTGGGTTTTGTGGGTGGTTTTGTTGTGGTGGGTTGATGGGTTCAAAGATGTTACCACCTTCCATGATGTCGGATGGTAAAGATTACGAACAAAGACACGAAGAAATAAGATGGACTAAAGAGAACCTAGAAATAAAAATAAAATCTTACTAGAAAGGGATCTAGCAAGTAGACCTAATAAAAAGAAATCCTAACCTAGACAATAACTATTTCATCGGGCTGCGGCGCCAAAAACTTGATACGTGGGAATCGCACCAGGCTTTACCTCTCAAGGGATCTCGAGAAGCTTACAACCCCCACCAGGCAGTGTACCTGATCATTGTAGTATAGTATAGTGACAAGTACCGGGGGATTGATCATTCAACTCAGGAATAGTGTCGCTAGGATTAGAAAGCCTAAAAACTAGGTCTAGAGGTGAGGGATGATTCTTTTTCTATTTTTATATTTTATGAAAGCAATTAAAATCTTGGTTTTTGGAAGAGTGGGCGGAATTTGTTACTAGTCAACTAACCCAATAACTAAGATGTAATCAAAATAAAATAACAGAAATGAAAATAAAGCTAATTAAACTAGTGGTGTGAACAATAATGGGAAGAATTGTGTTTACTTAGGTTTCATTACTCCCTAGGTATCTTTTACAGGTTGATAGCTTGTTACAATTGCATGGATGACGGGTTATATTCCTTAATTCCATTCGTGGGGTGGCGTACGTACTTCCCCAACTCTATAAGCTCCTACTTCACTCCTATGTCGAGCCGGGTAAGAAGCTCCTAACATGGGATCATTAGAATTCGCTCATGCATTAAATACAACCATAATAACCTAGTACGCATTGGTTCATGTTTCTTAAGACGTTCAAGCATGTCACCATTAGAAGTCTGCCAGTTTTCTTAAGCCTAACATCGAAATCATTCATCCGTAACAACTATAAACAAACAATCAACCCATAATCAACATCTAGGTTTCACTACATCTAAGCAAACACACAAGAGATCTAGCCTAGCATGTTAAATTCAAGACAAGCGTAAGATATATTCAAACAACACATAGACATATTGATTGAATTGAAAGAGTACTTATCTCAAATTGACATGAAAGGTTTCAAAGGGTAAAAACCCTTGAAAGAGCAGTAAAATTCGTGCTAGGGTTTCTCCAAAGTTATACCCTACTTGTTCCTCTTTTTTGAATGAAAATTGCAAAACTATATATAGATTTTACAGGGTGACAGCGTCAAGAAGGAATTTCTGACGCCATCAACTCGCCGGCCATAATGAGATCGGATTGCCTAGATCCAAATTTGACGCCATCATGTGTAATATTACTCTGGGCCGTCACCATATCTTGAACCTTGACGGCCATACGTGACGCCGTCACGTTTTCTCTGGACCGTCACCACTTCTAACTCTTGTTTTACTCTTGACGCCATCACATGAAGACTCTTGACGCCGTCAGGTACTGTTCCCAGCAAGAAAAATTAAAACTTTGTCGTTTTCTTCACTTTTATGCTCCAAAAACGTCCAAAATGCTTCCTTTTCTAGAATTCACTCCAAAAGTACCTAAAATGACAAAAGGAACGATTTATGGAAATATTTCAGTAAATAAATTCAAATCCGGGCTTAAGTGACCCCCTAAAAATGGTTCATTTTTCGCCTCATCAACAATATCGCTTGAGGAATTTGCTCTTCAAGTCTTCCCATTTGTCAATAGAACCAGCAGGTTCATTCTTTAGCCACCTATTAGCGGCTCCTGTAAGAGAGATAGGGAAAACACGAAGCATAACTTGGTCAATTTTTAGTTTCTCAGTAATAAACAAATCTGCAATTTCAAGGATCTTTTCCACATGGTTATTGGCATCTTCATTCTCCGATCGACCAAAAGCATTTTCTCTAAGCTCCTTGAGAAATTGACCCTTTAACTCAAACTTAGTATCATCATCAAACTTTGGTTTAGCAACTCACGAACTATAGTCCGCTCGGGTCTTGTTCATGTATTCCTCCATGGTTGTGTTTTTCGTCATTGTTTCAGTTACTCCTTCTACTTTAGATGGTTCTTGATCAGAAAAGTAGTTGAGCTCAGTTGGGCTCAGAAGATCAAAGTCTTTTGTGTTTAAAAGCCTTTTAAGTAAATGAAATGCTTTTTCAGGATCGTCGAAAGGTTTGGTGAGTTCTTTAATAGAGCTTCGGGTCATGCACTTCCTGAGATTCAGCACAAAAACATCAGTAGGATAGGTTTTATGAAGTATAATATCAGAAAACAAGTAACGAAAATGGAATATGAAAAATAAAAGTTGCTAATATCTGCAGTCGATGCGCCGTATCCCAAAAGTAGGATGCGCCGTATCTTAATACATTAAAAATCAAATCAGACTTTTATTCAGAAAAATGATGCGTCGTATCTGTAAAAATAGATGCGGCATATCTCAGTTTAATAAATTCGAAAAATTGTTTTTAATAAATAAAAAGATGTGCCGCAACTGTCGAAACAGATGCGTCGTATCTCGTTAGGGTTTTGAAAATTTTCCGATTAAAAACAAAATACGTCATATCTAGGGGATAGATGAGCCGCACTTCGAATTTTTAAGTTAACGCTGTATATAAAAGTAAAAAAACGCAATGCGCCGTATCTGATAAATCAGATGCGCCGCATCGTTTGGATCAGCAAAATACAGCAGACAGCAGTAATACATAAAACAAAAGAAAAATAAATAAAGAAAACAAAAATTACAGAAAATAAAGAAAACAAACAAACAAGAAAATAAAATATGCAAGAAAATACAATGAATGCATTTTAAACTAATATAAAACAAAAATTACAGAAAATACGTCATATCTATGGGATAGATGAGCCGCACTTCGAATTTTTAAGTTAACGCTGTATATAAAAGTAAAAAAACGCAATGCGCTGTATCTGATAAATCAGATGCGCCGCATCGTTTGGATCAGCAAAATACAGCAGACAGCAGTAATACATAAAACAAAAGAAAAATAAATAAAGAAAACAAACAAACAAGAAAATAAAATATGCAAGAAAATACAATGAATGCATTTTAAACTAATATAAAACAAACTTAGTGGTTAGAATCTAATTAAAATATTAATCAAATAAACAGATATTAACAATTCATTCTCCAGCCACGACGCCAAAAACTTGGTGCGTGTGTATGTCACGTTGTAGTCTAGAGTGATTTTGCCTAATCAAGTTTTAAATTTATATTTAGCCGAATTATTACTAAGACACATACTTAACGAGCAGTGTACCCGATCAATATGTATATAGTGGTAAGTAGAATGTCGAACACTAAGAATGGAATATAATATCTAATTGATTTGATCAGTATTTTAATATCTAAGTTAGTTATACAATCTAATTTAATAAAAAGGAGGGTTTAGCCTGAGAGACTAGCACAGATTTGAATTAAACATAAAAGTAAAACTAATGAGAACAAATCAGTGAAAAGCAATCACGTACACAGATAGATAATAGAAACATGTAGAAGACCTTTCCTATGGTTTAAGTAGCTTGTCACTTGTTTTATTGCTAGTTTTATATGATGAGTATCGTAATCTAATCTGTCTCGTTGGATCCTAAATATCGGCGAGTAAACTCTTAGTGATTACTTATGTTTATCCTACCTTCTAGACACTAGATAAGTAGGCGAGGAACAGGTATGGTAGCCCAGAAGACTCAACTAAACACAGATGTTATCAATGCACAAATACAAGTCACCAAAAAAACATCACATAAACTTTAATCAATGGGAAGGCAATTTTAAGGGAAGCAGTATGGTGGCCACAAGCCCATCAATCTTGATGGATTAAAGCTTACTAATACAATAAAACAAAACTACTTAATAAATTATACAGATGCAGGACCTTCTTACAGCTCTAAGATCTCTGTTTGGGGTGTGTCTTGTGATGCTTCTTCGACTGAATTCGTCTCCTTAGGGTTTTGTTGCACCTAAAATTCGTATCTGTCTTGGGGTATTTATAGCTTCTGTTTGAGGGATCGATGCGGCACATCTTGATGATAGATGCGGCGCATCTACTTAACTTCGCGTGGGGTCCATGATTATTATATTCTGGAATATTCATACACTGCCTTTAGATGCGGCGTAACTTGTTTCTCTATGCGGCGCATGTCCTTTGACATCTTGGATAGTTTCTGGTGAAGTCTTTAGCTGATACGCCGCATGTTGTAAATGAGATGTGGCGTATTTGGAGTAGAACAAGTTGGTTATCCTTCGTTGACCAAAGTTTCATATGCGGCGCATGTTGTAGTTAGATGCGATGAATTCTTCAAAGTCAGGCAATGGTCTTCAAATTCATCTAAGTATGATGTTGCGGCGTATCTGTTGAGAATGATACGTCGCATCTCCTGGATTTCAGTAGACTTTTCCAATCTTGATCATTTAGCTCCATAATTCATCCAAAATCATCAACTTTCACCAATTGCTTGTTTTTAACTGAGAATTACTAAAGTAAACAATTAAGTATCGATTCTCATACAAAACAATATAAAACAAGTCAATTAAATAGGATAAATGATGCCAATAATATGTACTTATTTGATCTCATCAGCTATAAAGACTCAAAGAAATTAAAAGCATAACAAGATCCTATTAAGCATAAAACGAGAGATAATTGAAAACATAACACCCTTATATCATAATAGTCAAATATTACACAATACAAACATATGTATTATCTAAGACAGACTCTACTCATCCCTAAACATAAAGACCATAACTACATGAAAATTATAGCCCCAAAAACCATCAAATCTTAAAAGATTATGATAATTTTTTACAATCCAGATTTTTGACTTTTTATGCCAAATATGTTACCTTTGAACTTCAAGTTTGATACTGTAACACCCCAACCCGACAAGGGCTAAGATATCACATTCATGGTGTCAAACAGAACATACACAAGCATAAGACTTCAATAATACAATCAGATACAAAGGTTACAAAGGAATTCTAAGGCCAAGAATTACAAAACAAAACTAAGGTACAAAATATCTAATACAAAACGTCTTCAAATCAACTCTAGTCCCTGATAGCTAGCAAAGGTAAAGTCTTCTCTAAACTCCTACTTGCACTCTTCACCCATAACCCAACTTCCTTCTAAAACCTGTCGCGGGAAAAGAAATGCGGCTGAGCTTAAAAAGCTCAGTGAACAGATATAACAACAACGTAATATGAAACAAAAAAGAGATAATAGAATATATGTTGCATTTGGGTAATATCAAAAGGTATAAACAAAGGTAAGAGAAATAAAGGGTAAAGTAAGGTAAGGTTAGGTCAGGTATTCTTTGGTCAGTCATCTACCAACGAGCCCAAAACAGAAATATCATGTCATATTCTTCAAACATATCCTGCAGCATAATAGTAACCATGGAGTAGCTAGCTCCCAGAAATGTGAAGGACGCATATTGCACATACGCCACATTCACCAGACAAATAATAATATATGACAGATAACAGAACAGATCTAGGATGCATCCATATGCCCCCACATAAATCAGATTGGCCATAATAAATCATATCATGAAGTGTGCACATCATATGACAGAAAGGGGACGTGGCAGAACATCACTCTACTGCCCTAGAGTCATGTCAGAGGTGCATCACTGACACGGACATGGAACCCCCATGCCTAGTGAAATGGCTCGGGTGTCTAACTGGATAGGTCAAAACAGAAGGTCAGAGTATAAGGTCATCATCACAGAATCAGAATCAAGGTCCATAATCATAATCAGAATCAGAAGGTCTTCAATATAGGGTGCATAACAAAGGTTCAAGTCAAAGGTTCACAAATGGCAAAGGTTCATAATCAGAGTTCAAATCAGAGGTTCATATCATAAGGTTCATATCAAAGGTTCAGAATATCAGAAGTCATATCAAAGGTTCAGAATATCAAAGGTCATAATATCAGAAGTCTTATCAATGGTTCATGCCCAAAAGATTCATTATCAAGTTTCATAAGTTCATAATAAAACATGAAAGAGTTAAGAGAAAACAGATTTAAAAACTTTACAAATCATTTATCCATTTCTATCACAAAAATATCCCTTTTTAAAACATTCTTCATAAAAGCTAATTAATCCTTCATTTAAAATTGGTTTCGTATCAAAATCATAGATTGTCATTTCAAAACAGTTTCCTTCCATAACATCAAGTTATATTTTCAAAAGGTTTTCATATCAAATTATCATAACAGATGAACCAAAGATATCAGATATACAAAGGTCAGAAGTCATAGTAGTGGCAAAAGAAACGGATCACGAGTCATGAGAAACCTTACTGAAAGGTTAGAATATCTGTACCTCAACCGATGACAAAGCAAAATGAGGGAAAGGACCAAACGGAAATAGAAATCACTCTTCCTTCACCAAACCTAGAAGAGTTAGAAGTCGAGAATTATTCAATAGTTCATTTTAAATTCAGATTAATCCTTTTTAGGCTATCTTTCCATTTTAACTTTTCATTTTTAGCAGGTTTCCAAAATTAGCAAGTTTCCATATTCAATATTATTCCTTCAAGATTTTAATTAAGGTTGGAACAAGTTAAGTGTTCAAGATATCAATTTTGCAAGATTAGGGTTTACTATGACAACTTCCCATATTTTAGGGTTTATTATACAAATATGCCAATGTTCAAGGTTTAAAATGTAAATATTACAATTTTCCATATTTATCACATTAGTTCAATAGTTAACAATCATTACCAATCACTCCCTTGAGCTTACAATATTACAAATCAAACCCTTAATTTACATTATTTCCAAAATAAGTCCTTATTAATATTTATTTTACAAGTATAACCATATTTAATTCAATTAACACTTGTAACCCTTAATTTATCAAAAGTATATCATTTCAGTCCTCAATAAAATATTTATTCAAAACAGCCCCTTAACTTTCAATAATTACAAGTTTAATCCTTTAATTTAAATAATTACCATTTATATCCATTTAATTATCAAAATTACAAACAAGTCCATATAATTATCAAATTTACACCCTTAGCCCCTCAATATGATTATTTACAGATTAAACACTTAGTTTTCATAATTTACAAAAATGGTCCCTCTATTTACATAAAATACAATTCTATTTAATAATTATATATAATTTCATTTTTAATCCTTTTAATTACAAAATTATCACCTTTAACCCATATACCAAATTTCTATAAATTTAACCTGGTCCAAATGAGGTTTCAATCATAACCCTTCAGTTTACAATTTTACAAAACACCCGCTCTAGTTTAATTTATTTTCATTCGAATATAATTAATTACAAATTAACCCTTTAAATTATTAAACATGCACAACAGGCCCTTATACAATTTTATACAGTTTCCCCCGGTCATCTTATGATTCTCAAACAGCCCCCAAAGTTTCATTGATTACAGATTACACGCTATGAATTTATTTACAATCGGATTTATTTTAAATGTATAATTACAAGCCCTAATTTAAACCCAGTTATTTTTATATCATTACTAAACATTAATAACATTAAATAAACACCAATGATCAGATAATCCAAGCCCTAGTTCATATGTTTACTCTTTTCATTTTATTTCTCATTTTAATTTATGCGACACACAATTAATTCATAAAACGAATTCTAGGCTTCCATAAATTCGAAACCCATTTTTTTAGAGTAGTATATCACGTATGAGACCAGTATAAATTATGTAAAAAGTACCATAAATTATTATAGAGGCGTTAGAATTATTTTCTTATATTTGGGTTTTGAAAAACAATAATTCGTATGAACATATTTGTAGTGCATGGATCAAAACCAATATTTTTCATGGATCATATGGAGTATAAGGAACACGAGAAAATTACCAGGAAAATTATTGATCGACATAATTGAACAAAACCAATTTTGGTGTGATCCGATGGAATAAAACAACCCCAAAACACTAACACACGAACCACGATCATTATCTAGCCTTCACCACTATTTTTATAGACTTATAAACTTTATAAAAAGCCCAAGAAAAATGACAAACACCACTGGAAAATTATTATGCCACTGGTGTAGTTTCTGGATGCTTTTAGGATTTTAAAAAAATGTTAAAATTAAAAAATAGGTAACAATTAAATATATGGGTGAGGAGGGTGTGATTAGGGCCGGATTTTGCGCTATCATGGGTGAGAAAAATCAGAAAAATATACTCTCCATAATTAGAACATGTGTATCCTCTTATTAAATATTTTGTACACATTTTAAATCATTTTGGGCCTTTAAATTATACTTAGGAGTGGTGCATAATTTTTATAAGTTTCAAATATTACAAAAGTTCCTAAAAAAATAATATTTATCATATGTTAGTCATTTCTAAGTGTTTGGGATTTATTTGGTATTTTATTTAAGCATTTATTTAAGTTTTACTTTATAGGGGCAATTTGGTCACTTAAATATCTGGTAAATTTTGGGTTTTACAGATACTTTATTAAATATGAAAGTATTTAGGAAACTTTTCTGACCATATTAAAAATGTACTGTAACTAAAACAAAGTGTTAATATAAATTTTAGAAGATCAAAATGAATAGTCTCAGGACTTGCTCGCTTGGTTAATTTAAAAGTGAAACTTAAATTACAGAATTGAGTTACTAGTTCAACCATGATGAACCATAGTCATCATATGAAACAAACTTTGACCATTGAAATAGAAAACTGGCAATACGGTACAAGTACAAAAGGACGATTTTGTTGTTATGAAGAGATCTTTTATTGATACTTTTTTTTCATGATAGAATGTATGATGATACAACATTATAACATCACATATGTTACATATCATAAGAAAACACAAAACCTAATTAAATATATTGACTATTGCTTTTCTTAAAGGCAAACTCTAACACAACACAACAATCTCACTTTCATCATTCACAAGACTTGAACACATAAACTCTGGTGACAAAATAAATTCACATTAGTTATGTGGACTTTTATAATTAATTTAAGGGATTGTCTTAACAATAGTACAATATAATAAAACATAAAAAACCCAACAAAACAATCCTTATGCATGTAAAAAACCTTCAAAGTACAATTTATAAATAAAAATCAATTACATTCTACTCAACAAATTAAACAATCAAACAAAACCTCCGATATTGTGTGTAAATGTGGGCGGCCAATAAAGAGTTAGAAAAGTTTTCAGGATTAACACGGTGACGTCGGATATATCTGATTCAAAATAACTCATCTTTCCCGAGTAACTTGAACAAGAAAAACCCCATTCGTTTACCATTTACATATTAGAAACTTTAAATGGTTATAGGTTATTTTTAATTCAAATGCACGCGGCTTAATTGGTTTATTTGTGTTCATTTTTGACTAATTCTCTAGTTATCTGAAATTTTAGTTATTAAGGTTTGAACCTTAAACATCAAGTGTGAACGTTAGTTGCTTAACAATCATGCTACTTTTGTTACGTGTCTAAGATAAATTTGCTAAGATTATACGATCTTTCAAATCTCATAGAATGTTTACTGACACCATATGATCTTTTAATCTTTTAGAATGTTTTCAAATATCATATGACCTTTAGATCTTGTAAGATAGGTTTATATATCACTCGGAATAAAGTAATGTGTTGGAGTATTTGATTGTTGATGTTTTTGAATTATATTTCAATGTTGTTTACCATCAAAATATCTAATGGTGGTCATAAACTGACGTTGATTTTGTTAAACTATTTCTCCTTTAAAATTTCGGCTCATGAGGCACCGTTAGAAATAGTATTCGGAAATTGAAACCTGGCCTCACCTTTATGACACGTTATCCTCGAAAAATCAAGAATGCATTAGTATTGTCTGTAGGATGGGGAATGATATGCTCACACACACCAAAAAAAAAAAAAAAAAAAAAAAAAAAAAAAAAAAAAAAAAAAAATTGAGATGGTTGTGCTAACATTATACGGTCAGTAAACATTCTCGTCCAAAGGATTGGGGGGATTATTCTTTTGGAAATTTTTCCTTTAAAAATTTGGAAAGGACAATTAAAAGGAAGAGAGAAAATGAAAGTATGTAACACCAATGCAATACATCCACGTCATTTTTTGAAACTTTTGTAAGACCTTAGATATATCAACTTTAACACAAATATAAGCACTAGAAGAAGGAAAGATGGTGACTTGATGAGATATGTGTGGCGTTAGATTATATGAAAAAGAGTAATAAGATGAAGAGAACTTTTATTAAAAACACACACAATACACACACAAGCACACACCTCAAATGAGCCTTTGAGGTGTTTATATAGTTCTTAACATGAGATGCCCTATGGGCTTGGGCTTGGGCTTGGGCTTGGGCTTGGGCTTGGACTTGGTTACATGGTTGGATAACTAGGCTTATGAAACATAGCATATAACATATTAGCTTGCCAAGTCCAAGGCCCAATGACTAAACTATTACTAATCTTAACAAACGACACAAAGTTACAATATGAGAATGACCATCCCTTCATAATATATATTTTTAATGCTAACAATCTCCCCCTAAGGGGTGGTCATTCGAATGATGCTCCACGTGAGTGGGTCTTCCGTGTTCTTTGTCTTCAACTTTGTGTGTCGTTGTAGAATAGTCTTTAGTCTTTGTTCCTTCATGCTTTGTGATCTTTGATGACTGATTTTTCATCGTTCTTTGATCCTTAGTGATGTGGAGTTATCTGCCTTTCGTCACTTCTGCGTCTGTGGTGGTTGTTTGCCATTCCAACATGCTCATACATCTTCAGTCTTTGTGATACATGCATTTTTAGTTCCCGTTCTTTCACATAGATCTTTGTCACTTTACTTCTGTAGATTCTTTCACATTGCGTAGAATCTTTCTTTAAACCTTTCTTTGCTTTGATCTTTGTGAGAACTTTCCTTTGACTTCGAGATGCATGTATGAGCATGTGGAATCTGTCGCCATGGAGATGAATTGTCCCTGCATATAAACAGTTAGCAATAAAACATCCGGTACTTACAGATAAGAATTAGAGATCGTCAACAGCATAGTGTGAAGACTCCTTCTAACCCTTACCAAGGCCGTTCCCATGTCAGATACTCTCGAGAGAGCTTACAAGACCTACTTAGTAGCTCAATGACTGGGTGAGTCGCTGGGGATCACTCCACGACTGTAGACCGTTTGAAACCACCGCGAACACTAAGCGTAACCCATAAAGAATTACCGAAGTGACCTGCTGTCAGGGCTGCTTGATGTTGACCCTGGCAGGAATTTCCATTTAATCATTGAGAAACACTTGTGTGAATTCTCTCATAAATGTTCTGGCAAATTGCTAAGATCTGCGTTGGACTCTAAAGTTTACATCTGGCGTCCTTAATGATGAACAGCCAGTGTAGAATATCATGTGTTCCTATGAGATCTTTTGATGAATCTCAGGGCTCTAGACTCGATAAGTGCACATTTGGTTTCCTATGCGGAGATTAGGGAGAGGTCTCCTACTTCAATATCAACCATCTCTAAGAGAAAGGTCGATAGATTACACCGGTTCCCCGTGAGAATGAAACAAGCTCTTCTAAGAGAACTTGAGTGGATAGAAGGTTAAGTGCAGTGCGTCACTAGGTCCATGACGTCTTGTCTTCAATACCGGTGTCACCTTAGTAACAACCAGTAGCATATGAATTGAACCCGGTGTCTGCCCTAAGGTTGAACATATGGAGGGCTATTTCTTTTCACCCTTTTTCATAACTTTTCTTTTTAATTCTTCAACCCCTTCTTTCTCCTTTCTCATTTTCTCCTTTTTTTTCAATCATACCTAAGGACTTCTAATTCTAATCTATTGGAATTGTCCTTGGGTAGATCCCTCCGGCTCTGGCGGATCATAGGACGGTTTTCCCTAACCTTAGTCCCCTTATAACTCCATGAATCCTATAATTGCCATGAAACCTTTGATTGAAAATCTCTCAAAGTGTTTATGAATATAAACACATTTTTTGTTGACACTTTGAGAGTTTTTGTTTCTTTTGAAGGACTCCCCCTTCACATGTGCTCATGAATTTTTAAGAAATTTGCACATGCGTGAGGAGTTTGCACTTTTTGAATTGATCCACTTTCAGTGAACATGACCGATTCGAGACACGCTTACATCACTAGTTAGACTAGCTTGAAATTATTACCCATCCTGGTCAAGTCCAAAGAAAGTCTCTCGATACGGTACATTCTACTCAGACAAGTCCTATTCGAGACACGCTTACATCACTAGTTAGACTAGCTTGAAATTATTACCCGTCCAGGACAAGTCTTTTCGATTACAGACATTTTAAGCTTCGTCAATTCATTGGTACTTACTGAGTCGAGCTCTTCTGAGATTCAGTCACAAACTTTAAACATCTTTGATCACATTTTAATCATGTCTTCTCCCCCTCAAAAATAGCATATTGTGATATTTTTGATATCAACAGATTAAGAAAAGGCTTTTTGGAGAGAAAGACAGATTCATTTTGCATGAATTTGGAACAATTTTATTTTTGTACTCCCCCTTAATGATAGCATATTTTAAAATCAATTAAGGGTTTAGAGGGAGTTATCTTGAGCACTCATTTGAAAGATTTTGAGAAATCTTTTGAACACTCTTGAAAAAGTGCTCAAGAATTGTATTTTGAAAAACGAGTTTATGTTTGAAATCCTTTTCGTTTGTTTATACTCGAACTTTTGAAAATGATTTCATCTTTGAACGTACGAGTCCTTGATTTGAAAATAATCATAAGTCATCGTTTAAGTACGGGTTTCGTACTGAAGTATACGAAAGCCATTGTGAAGAAACTTTTGAGAAACGACATGTTTTTGAAAAACATTTTAAAGAACTCCCGCTCAAGCATCTGTACATATCCGTATCATTGTTGAATGACATTTCTAGAAACGTACAGAATATTGATTTATATGAGAAACATGTCGTGAAAAGAATATTTTTGGATTTTTTTTGATTTTATATTGTTTTTGTATTTTTTGAAATTTTATATTTTTGTATTTTGTTTTTGTTGGTTTTTCAAATTTTGTATTTTGTTTTTTCAAAAATATTTACAGCGAAGCGATTTTGAAAACTTTTTCAAGAAGATTCGAGAAGACGTTCTAGCTCCTCAGGAGTTAGGCTTCGCATGCCAATTCGTCGAACTAAATAGTCAAACCGTTCTTTTGGAAGGGCTTTAGTAAATAGATAGGCAAGTTGGTAATCTGTCTTAACGAAAAATAATTCAATAGTACCCTCTTCCACGTGTTCTTTGATGAAATGATAGCGGACTTTGATATGCTTCGTCTTAGAGTGATGTACGGGATTGCACGAGATGGCTATGGCACTTTTTGAGTCACAATACATAGGTATTCTGTCAAAAGTAAAGCCATAATCTGTGAGCTGTGTCCGCATCCAAAG
Organism: Artemisia argyi; assembly: GCA_030686995.1. Lineage (NCBI taxonomy): Eukaryota > Viridiplantae > Streptophyta > Magnoliopsida > Asterales > Asteraceae > Artemisia > Artemisia argyi. Next base: position 177,717,558 of record CM060677.1, read on the forward strand.
AACTTGGGCACAACACGCAGATAGAGACACATACTCGGCTTCGGCGGTTGATAGCGCAGTACAATCCTGTTTCTTTGACGACCAGCTTACTAGCTTTTCACCCAAAAATTGTGCTCCACCTGATGTACTCTTTGCTGTAACTTGATCACCAGCATGGTCTGCATCTGAAAATGCTGTTAGATTAAACCCCGAATCCTTCGGATACCAAAGTCCCATGTTAATGGTGCTTCGTAGGTACCGAAAGATCCGTTTAACCTCTTTGAGGTGAAGTTCAGTAAGCTTTGCCTGAAACCGTGCTAACAAACAAACAGCAAATTGAATATTGGGTCGGCTAGAAGTTAGGTACATGAGAGAACCGATCATGCTCCGATATTTCTTCGGATCGATGGGTTTCCCAAACAAATCAGCGCCTATTTTTGGTGAAGTGACCATTGGTGTACCAACAGAATCACAATTTTCCATTCCATGTTTTTTCAAAATCTCTATTGTATATTTAGCTTGATTGATAAAAATACCACGAGGGGATTGATGGATTTGTAAACCAAGAAAGAATTTTAGTTCCCCCATCATGGACATTTCAAATTTACTTTTCATGAGATTTTCAAAATGTTTTGAATGATTAGGATTGGTTGATCCAAAAATTATGTCATCCACGTAAATTTGGACGATCAAAATGTCATCTTTGAATTTTTTGATAAACAAGGTGTCATCAACCGTTCCTTTTGTGAAATTGTTTTTAAGCAAGAAAGATGATAGTTCGTCATACCATGCTCTTGGAGCTTGTTTTAAACCATAAATGGCTTTCTTAAGCTTGTAGACGTAGTCTGGATGATCTTTGTCGATGAATCCCTCTGGCTGACTCACATACATTTCTTCTTTCAGGGTTCCATTCAAGAAAGTTGTCTTAATATCCATCTGATAGACTGTGATGTTTTTTTGAGCTGCATAGGCTAAGAAAATCCGGACTGCTTCAAGTCTAGCTACAGGCGCGAATGATTCCTCGAAATCTATCCCTTCTTCTTGTGGATAACCTTTAGCCACGAGACGAGCTTTGTTGCGAATAACAGTCATTTCCTCATCCAGTTTGTTCTTCCACAACCACTTGAGATCAAGAACACGTTTATCAAGTGGTCGTTCAACAAGTTCCCAACTATCATGTAACAGGTATTGAAGAAATTCCTCCTGCATCGCTTCAATCCAAGGGTTTTCTGCCATTGCTTCCCGAATGTTCTTTGGTTCTTTGAGGCTGATTAAACAAATGTAAATGCACAATTCAAGATTAGTGGCAAGTTGTCTCCTAGTCTGAACTGGCTTTGAAGGTTCACCAATAACATGTTCTATTGGATGGTCTTTTGTCCATTGAAACGTAGAAGGGTACCTTGGGTGTAACAAATGTGTGTTAGATGGTTCTTGTAACCTTGAAGAAGATTCAGCAGAGTCTGTTGCAAACGGGTTTTCAAATACTTCTTCTTCTTCTTCTAACGTAACATCGTTTGAATTATTTGTTGGTTCTTCTTGAAAATTAGTGTTTTGATTTCGCTCATCAACTTTTGGTTGAACAGTTTCAAGTATTGGAGTTGCTTGAGTAGATGTAGATGATGTTGATGTAGTTGGTGCTTCAGCTTCGATTGTTGTAGATGCATCTTGTGGTGGTGGTGGTTGTTGATGGTTTTGAGTGGGTGCAGCGGAATGTTGTTGAGATGCATTTGTCGAAGTTCCACCATAGTATTCATCAAACATTAACTCGAAGAAATTTTCCAGTTCTTGTTCTGAAGGTTTTTCCATGTTTGTTGACTGAGCTCCTTGAGGTACGAGTCCTGAACTGACGTGTCCAGAAGTCTGCTGGTTTGGTGCGGGTCCTAATCCATTTTGATTAGAAGCCATTGGATTAAGCGCGGGTTCTAGAGCGTATCTCTCAGAAGCCATCTGTGAAATCTCGTCAAACTTCACATTCATCGTCTCCATTATCTTTTTCGTTCTTCTATTATACACCCTGAATGCCCTCGAGTTTTCTGAATATCCAATAAAGATACCAATATCACCCTTAGCTTTTAACTTCCCTAGATCTTCTCTGTCATTCGTCGGATAGCACAAAGCGCCAAATACGTGAAGGTAAGAGATGTCAGGTTTACGGTTGTTCACTAGCTCATATGGGGTTTTATTGAATCTCGGATGGACTAGGGATCGGTTTTGAGTAAAACAAGCAGTGGCTACAGCATCAGCCCATAAGAAAAGTGGTGCACTAGAGAAAATCAGCATTGTGCGAGCAGCTTCCACAAGAGTTCTATTTCTTCTTTCAACTACCCCATTCTGCTGTGGAGTTCTAACAACTGATGTTTGGTGTGTGATTCCAACATCTTCAAGGTAAGTTCTTAACTCCTGGTTTGTAAATTTTGTGCCATTGTCTGTTCTTATAATTCTTACTAGAGCTTGAAGTAGAACTTGAATACGCTTCAGAAAGGTGATGATGATGCCTGGTGCTTCGTATTTTGATCTCAAAAACTTTACCCAAGTATATCTTGAATAATCATCAACAATGACGAGAATATACTTCTTCCCATTAATGTTTTCAACTCTCATTGGGCCACATAAGTCCATGTGCAACATATGTAACCTTGCTTCCGAACTAGGTACGGTTTTGGGTTTATATGATGCTCTTTTACTTTTTCCTTGTTCGCATGATGGACAAAGGTGTTCCTTGGTGTATTTGAACATAGGAAGTCCAGTGACGATGTTGTCTTTGGCTAACTTGTTGATCGTGTCGAAATTGAGATGGGATAATCTTCTATGCCACAGCCAGGACTTAGTTTCGGTTGCCCTTGTCATAAGACAAATTGGTGATGTAGAAGCCATTTGGTTGATGTCGATAGCATACAAATTTGTACCACGATTACCAGTTAAGAGATCATCACCAAACAAATTTCTAATAAAAACCGTGTTTCTCCTGAATGCAACTTCTAAATCAGCATCACAAAACTGCCCGACTGAAAACAAATTGTGTCCCAACCCTTCGACGTAGTAAACTCGAGTGATTAAAAAATTCCCAAACTGAAGATCTCCATAACCCTAAATAGCTGCTACATGATCATTTCCAAAGCGTACAGTTCCCATGAATTTCCAGACGAAATTGATCAGCAGCTTTAAATTCCCGGTCATGTGCTTGGAGCAACCCGAGTCGACGATCCAAAGACATATTTCGATAACCTGCCAAGAACAGAAGAGTTTGTATTTGGAAACCGTGTTGAATTGGGTTCCATGGGGTTAGGAGTAAAAGCAGAATCACACTCATGGACAGTTGCTACTTGTTTAGCTTGAGCTATTTCTAATTTGCCGTCCTTAAGAGTGAACTCTCTACCCGTTGGTATCCACATACAAAACTTAAGGTAGTTCCTAGGCATTCGACTACTAGTGTTAGACCTAAAGCGTGCAACTAATCTTTCTATAGATCTTGATCTGGCACTAGTTCCCTTTGGAACATACTTCTGTTTAGGCATAACATTCACATTCTTAGAAACACATTCATCATGAACATCATTAATTAAACATTTCTTGCATATTAAGCAAACAGAGTCATTACATGCATTAGAAATAGTACTCTCGACATTACATTCAGATGAAACATGTCTCTTATTACAAAGCGATAAATTCCTAGGGTGTTCTTCTACTTCTTCAACTTTATTCTTGCTACTACTCGTAGAAACAGGCGAGACTCTATTGTTCCTTGTATTGCTCCTAGGCTTTAGTCTGCTGCTCCTAGAGGTGCATTCTAATCCTGTAGAAGGTAAGGCACACACATTAGGATTTATATTGTTGTCCTTTTTAGCATCACTAGACTCTTTAGAATTATCCTTTTTGCACGCATTTGTCTTAGAAGTGGAGGCAGACGCATTAGTGGGACTAATCCTAAAAAGGCCAGGTGCTATCACTTTTGGTGTCATTTTCACTTTTCTTGGGCAAGGATGTTGGAGTGACTGGTTTTGTCAAATTCTTTTTCTCATCGACTTTTGGAGCAAACTTTGAAATTGACATCTTTGGTTTTTGAACCGTGTTTGAAACATTTGGTTTCTCCGAAGTTGACGGTTTTGCAAACTTAGTTTCCTCACCCTTTCCTTTTTGACTTTCAAGCTGAGCCCTCAAAAGATCATTTTGCTCTTTCATGTTCTTTAAGGCACGCTCATACGACAATTTGTCATACTTGCATTCTTCCTTTTTTCGATCAAGTTGTTTAAAATATGACACATTTTCTTTTTCAAGCTTTATAAGAGCATTTTCATATTTTGAAACAATTTCGGAGGTCTCAGCTCTCAGTCTTTCATCGTCTTGAACAGAATATGTTTGTAAAATGATGGACATAATGTCAGTGGTCATAACAGCTTCGAAGAGAGAATCATTTCCAAAACATTCATGTTTTCACGAGTATCATTAGCTTCGTTTACCAGGGATTTGTGGTCCTTGACAAAGTCGGTGATGAGGCAAAAAATGATCCGTTTTTAGGGGGTCATTTAAGCCCGAATCCGACTTTATTTGATCAAATATTGCCCTAAATCGTTCCTTTTGTGATTTTAGGTACTTTGGGAGTGAAATCTGGAAAAGGAAGCAATTCGGACGTTTTTGGAGCATAAAAATAAAGAAAACGCCAAAGTCTTAATTTTCCAAGCTGGGAACAGTAGGTGACGGCGTCAAGAGAAAATCCTTGACGGCGTCAAGAGCAAATTTCATGAATTCCCATGACGGTCCAGTAGAGTTTTGACGGCGTCACGTGAGAAGGGCGTCAAGAGTAAAATTGTCATGATGGCCTGGAAGTGTATAACTCTTGACGGCGTCAGAAGTAGATCTAGGCAGTCCGAGGATAGTTTTGGCGGCGAGGTGACGGCGTCACAAGATTACTCTTGACGCCGTCAGACCTGTTTTTCTATATATAGTTTTCTAATTTTTCACATTTAAAGAGGGAAGTTTTGGAGAAACCCTAAGTACGATTCTGGTGCAACTTTTACAGGTTTTTCAAGGGTTCCAACCCCTTGATACCTTGCATTGTAATTGAGATAAGTGTTCTTCTAATTCAATCAATATGTCTATGTGTTGGTTGTCTATATCTTGTTCTTGTCTCAATTCCATTATGCTAGGCTAGATCTCTTTTGTGTTTGCTTAGATCTAATGAAACCTAGATATTGATTATGTGTTGATTACTTGTTTATTCTTGTCTTGGATGAATGATTTATATGTTAGGCTTAAGAAAACTGGCAGATCTCCAAATGGTAACATGCTTGAACGTCTTAAGAAACATGAACCGAGGTGTACTAGGTCTTTATTGGTTGTATTTAATGCATGAGCCACTGTTTACAATCCCTATAGTTGTGTTGGGCATGGTGTAGGAGGAGATAAGAGCTCATAGAATTGGGGAGTTATGTATGCCACCCCATGAATGGTATTAAGGAATACAATCCGTCATCCATGCAATTATAACAAGTAATTAACGTGTAAAAGATATCTAGGGAGTAGTGAAATTTAAGTAAACACATTTTCTCCAATTACTGCTCACAACCTTAGTAAAATTAGTTTATTTTCATTTTAAGTATTTTATTTTGATTGCATCTTAGTTTTGGGTTAGTTGAATAGCAACTAATTCCGCCCACTCTTCCAAAACCCGAGATTTTACTTGCTTTCCATAAAATATAAAAACACAAAAATAAGCATCCCTCATCTTTAGAACTAGTAATTAGGCTTTCTAATCCTAGCGACACTATTCCTAAGCTGAACGATCAATCCCCCGGTACTTGTCACTATACTATACTACAACGATCAGGTACACTGCCTGGTGGGGGTTGTAAGCTTCTCGAGATCCCTCGAGAGGTAAAGCCTGTTGCGATTCCCACGCATCAGTCGGCCGTTTCTTTTAAGAAAGCTTGTTCAAAATGGATTACCCTCGCACTGATGTTATTCAGTGGGATAGTAATTTCGTTTTCAAAAACTTTTTTCTGCTCAATATGAAAACTAGAATGCCAGTTGTTAATATTGATTGTAGTTTTAGAAGCAACAATATTTTGAAGTTCTTGAATTCTCTTTTTAACGTCATCCAAAATTTCTCTAGCCTCACTTGTATTAAAAGTGTTGTTAGAAGAAATTTGTTCCATTTTTGAAAGAGATTTGGAAACAATTACTTTCTTAGAAAACATTTTTGAGAATGGTCGTTTTATGGAAAACACAGATGGTTCTTTTTGTGGAACAAAAGTAATTCCCAAAAGTTTGTTCAATTTGTTGTAATCAATGGGTTTCAAATCCTTTTGTTTCATTTTAATTATGCTCTCTTCGACATGTTCTATCGTTTGCACAGAATCCCGAACGACGGGAGGATCATGTTTGGTGTACATCACATTACCATTATACAAAACATTCTGTTCTTGCTGAGCTTTCTTGAGATTACTGGGGGTGTTGTTACCAAGAGCCACTTTATGTTTCGTATGGTAAACCGGATTAGTTTGATTTGAAATCATTTTCATTGTTTGACTTGACTGACCTGATTTAACCCGATTTAACCACTAATTCGGCCAAAAGTTTGTCTTCTTTCTTTGCAAAGTCCTTTTTCAACTCATCCCTTTCTTTTTCAAGATTGGTATAAGCTGTTTTTTGTTTAGAAAGTTGGTTTTGTAAATCAGAAATTTCCGCGTTTAAAGATTTTATCTTTTTGAAAGAATTAACATCAAGTGTATTAAACTTGAGTTGCAATTGTTTTTCCCTTGAAACGGAATTTTGATAACCAGTTTCTAATTCAGACAATCTTTTGTTATGAAATTCAAAAGCTTTAACCGTTTCTTTGTAACTCTCAAGCTCAGCGGTCAATTTAACATTCGCGGCCTTAACATCGCGATTGACCTTTTGCACATTCTCAATTTCAATACGACAATTATTCAATAATGATTCAAATAAAGCACGTGTTTCCTCATCATTCTCAGCATGCTGTGAAACGAAGCCTCCATTATGATTCACATCTGGAGTTGCTGAAGGAGTATTGCTACTACTTGGCGTGTCCAGGTATGTATCATAAGTGGGTGCTAGCTTCTCAGAATGTTGTTCCTCATGAGGAGACATATCAAATATATCATTATTGTGACATGTGTTGAAGTTGGATACCTCAGATGGTGCATTGGTGTCATAAACAGGGAGTGTATCAGAATCCGTGTCATACTTAGCTTCCTGAAGATTCGCCATGAATATGCAGTTCGCATCGATATCTTCTCTATCTTCCATATCATCCATAAGAGCCATAAAGTCATTCTCCTCTGCATTCAACTGAAATCCTGCCTCTGCCTTCTGTGCCAACATCACTGCTTTCTGCAAGTACGCTAGATCTTTCTTGTTCGGCTTAGTAGGACAGTTCCTTGCCATATGACCTACACCCTGACAGTTGAAACACTTAACCGGATTACCCTGATTCACATTTCCCAAATTCCCAACTACTGGAGCTGTAACATTTCTATTCTGATTACCCATTGCCTGATTACCAACATTCTGACCCCTCTGATTTCCAACAAACTGACCCAACTGATTCCCTGCATACTGACCATATTGATTTCCTGCATTCTGATTCCCTGCATTCAGCATATTCTGATTCCCCATGTTAATTCCAGTAGCATATCCTTGCTGATTCCTATAAACTCCAACCATTTGGCCTCCGTTGCCCATATTGAAACTCGGCTGAGCAATCTGCTTGTTGCGAGTGTTCGATGAAATCCTTTGGTTGTTGTTAGTTGGTGTAGAATAGCGTCCTTGGAATGCCTTTGACAGAAAAGCAAACGCTTGGGTTAATGCAGTAGTAGATTCATCATTTTCAGTGAATTCTGGTTCTTGGAATTGTTGGTATTGCTGTTGTGGAATAACATGTTGTTGCTGTGGGTAGAACTGTTGTTGGTAGACTGGTGTTGGTTGTTGAATGTATGATGGTTGCATGTAGTTGTGAGTGGAAGATGATGATGATTGTTGTGTGTTCACTGGTAGCGGTGTTGGTGTAGTAGCAATTAATGCAAGAGGATCATGATTCTTTGCCAATCTTTCTTTCCTTACTTCATTAGCCTCAGCTTGGTTTTGCTTCAAAAAGTCATAGAGTTGATCATAATTCACCTTATGTAAATCCTTTGTTTGATTGACAATTGTAACATAACGACCCCATTCTTTTGGAAGGTTATTGATGAATTTGATGTTTGTTGCAATTGTTCGAGGTGTCAACTTGTTTCTGATTAACTCATTCATCAAAGTGCAAAACCTTGTGTAGTAAGATTCAATTTGTTCACCTTTAGTGGATGTAAAGTTCTCCCATTCAGTAAGAAGTTTGTTCTCAACGTCTTGTTGTCCAATCTCTGTTTCATGACAAATCCTTCTAACACGTTCCCACATAGCATAAGCAGTTTCACAGCTGTCGACCGCAGCAAAGATCTCCCGTGGTAATCCAAGTTGGATTAAATGCATTGCCATATCATCTGCGGCGATCTGCTTCTTGTCTTCCTCTGTGTAATCTGCTTCTGTTTGTTCACGCACGAATGGTTGAGTAGGAGGTGTTGTATTTGGATTACCTTCAATTTGAACTTGTCTTGGCTTGAATGGACCATTTGTAATGGAGTTGATCATTAATTTACCATCAGGCTTTGTTTTGATGTAACGAAGCATGCGGCTTGTCCATGGGAGATATCCACCTTTTTCAAGTATTGGAGATCGGTTTTCCGCACCGGCTGCATGAATGTCTTGCTGAGTTGCCATTGATGAAGTGTAGATTGATAAAGTTGATTCTTGGATCGTTCCAACGAAGTAGGAGTTGTGTTAGTGTAAGTTGATGCAAGTTTTTATGGTGAAAAATTTGATCTAAAACCTTAAAACCTCTATAACTTCTTCTCGGAGCGTTTTTAGGCCTCGAAACTTCGCCTAAATTGATAAATCATTTAGCGTGTCGTTCTCCTCTGTGTCACGGTCGTTTTGACAGCTGATTCGTCGAAAACGGAGTTACGGTTCAAAAGTTATGGTCGTTTGAAGTTTGGTTGTCAAAAAGTCAAAAAACTTACGCGTAAACCTTTAATCTTATGCGTAGACTTCAAAGTTACGCGTAAAGTATGATCTTATGCGTAAACTTTAGAGTTATGCGTAAGATATACCTTATGCGTAAGTTTTAATCTTATGCGTAAGATTCTTATGTGTAAGGTTCAAAAGACCAAACAAATCTTTCAAACTTATCCAAGCTTGAAAGATATCCGAAGTCGAAGTATTCCACTAACTTATCCAAGCTAGGGAAGTACTGAGTCACCGATGCACGAAGAGAAGACCTTTGATGAAGTTATGTGTAGAACTCTGAAACTTACTCGTAGAAACTTACTCGTAGAAACTTACTCGTAAGAACTTACTCGTAGAAACTTACTCGTAGAAACTTACTCGTAAGAACTTACTCGTAGAAACTTACTCGTAAGAAAAGGGTTTTGACCAAAAGTTACTCGTAGGAAGGACAAAAAGTACTATTGACAGCTATAGAACTTGTACTATTCCAAAATCTTACGCGTAAGGTTACCAAACAACTCCAAAATACGATTTTTTTCAACCAAAAACACTTTTTCCACTTGATTCTTTTGATCAATTCTTTCCCAAATCACTTAGAATCACTAAAGCTTCAAGAAAAACAACAACTTTAACACTCAAACACGTAAAAATCGAAACTTTTTGAAGAAAAAGTGCACAAATGAATGAAAAATGCAACTTTTTAACAAAAAGCTTGATAAAAACACTCATAAATCATTGTTAGGCGATTGATACCACTTGTAAGACCTTAGATATATCAACTTTAACACAAATATAAGCACTAGAAGAAGGAAAGATGGTGACTTGATGAGATATGTGTGGCGTTAGATTATATGAAAAAGAGTAATAAGATGAAGAGAACTTTTATTAAAAACACACACAATACACACACAAGCACACACCTCAAATGAGCCTTTGAGGTGTTTATATAGTTTTTAACATGAGATGCCCTATGGGCTTTCTATGGGCTTGGGCTTGGACTTGGTTACATGGTTGGATAACTAGGCTTATGAAACATAGCATATAACATATTAGCTTGCCAAGTCCAAGGCCCAATGACTAAACTATTACTAATCTTAACAAACGACACAAAGTTACAATATGAGAATGACCATCACTTCATAATATATATTTTTAATGCTAACAACTTTTTTCGTTAAAATTTTTGTAAACATATCATTTCTCTTGTAAGATTTTGCAAACGTATTTGAACACATGATAAAATGTTCATGACTTCGAGTTTTAAGATCCTATATCATACTATCAAAAATTATGTAATCAGGAATTCACGTTTAATTAGGAAATACATAATTCGAAATTGGATTATAAATTAAGTGAATGCTTATTACAATCAAACAGTTATAGGTTGAAAGAGAATTTAGGGAAAATTGAATTACAAAATCATTTAATGAAATTGGGAACTTGTGAGTTAGTATCCGAGAACATGTGTGTAGCACATGACTTCACTTAAACATCAATCAATGCTTCTCAAGTGACTAGTAACTAGTAACTTCATCTTGTATTAGTTTTTTCATCGTATCTCCACGGCATATATTAGACAATAATATGTCATGCTACATAGCATAAGCTTTAATTCTTATCATTTTGAATAGTAGTGTTATAAATGGTTAGGTAATGTAAATCTTGTAGTGCATTGATGAGTGCTCAAACACTCATCGTTTTTGATATATTTAAACTGCCAAAACGCACAAAAACAATCAAAAAGATATCAAAATACTTAAATTATCCCAGGGATTGTGTTTTATGTGTTTTAAAAGCAAAATGTGCAAAAACAAAGAAAAAACGTACAAAGTTTGCAGTATTGGCAGTTTCAGTCCCCCAAGTTTCAAAACTTGTCAAATTTAGTCCCTAAGCATTTATTTTGAAAGGAAAAGTCAACCCAAGGTTTTAAAAGTCAAATAATCACAAAATATTACATTTGGGTTGCAAGTTTTCTAAAATTACAAGTTTAGTCCTTAAAAATCCAAAAATAGCAAAAGTGGTCCCTGGGAATTTTTGAAATTTGGAAAAAGTGGAAAAGTGCAAATCTGGTCCTTGTATTATTGGCATTTGGCAACATTGGTCTTATGGTTACTTTGGATGAATTTTCCATTTCAGCCCCTCATCTTTCCTAAATTACAAAATTGGTCCTTGTAACCAATACTAACGAACCGGACCCTATTGTTAAATATAAAACCAAACCACTACCCAATCCAATCCCTAGGCCCAGTCCACCACTTCCAAAACCCGGCCCACTCCTTTTTATTAATAAACCCCTGGTCAAACTCTGCGTTGACCCGTCTTCTCCCCCAACAATCCAACGCAAAACCAGGAGATACTTCTCCCCCCCTCCTCACCTTTTCACCAAACAAGCCCCCCACAATAAATTCCCCTCACCTAACTAACCCACCACCATTAATATCCCTCACCAACACCCACCAGAACCACTCAGAATTGCCCCGACATAGTTTTGGCGCCAAATTCACAATCTACGGCTCAGATCGATTTCAAAGTAATTGGACGATGGGGATTTGGTCTATGGTCAAAGAGAAAGCATTTGGAACACTCAGAATTCAAAAAGAGCCCACGTGGGATGACCTAGGGTTTATTTTTATCTCGATATATATATGTATGCTCATATGAGCCCAAAATGTATGTAGGTTTGTAACTTAGTTCATTTCAGTACTCATTTCACTATTGTAATTGTTTTTTTTAGTTAATGAAAAAGTTGATTGAAGTTTAATTCCAATTTGCAATTTCAAGGTTTATTTAAGAATTTAAATTTCTTGTTTAAAGCTCATTAGTGGTATTTACTTGTTTATTTACTCATATAATCCACCTCACATCTGTTTTACATAAGATTCCAAGTTGAAAAAGGTACCTATCTCAGTTTTTAGAAAAATAGCAAAATTCAGAAAAATAAAAATTAAAATAAAAAAAATTGTGAAAAAGGAAGAAGCAAGCTGGAGCACAGTTAATATAGGATGGCTGTGGGTTAGAGGTTTGTGGAAACCATATAGGTTTGGGTTTGTGGTTCCTTGGTTCTTGGACTGAGCTTGGAAGGCTTTGTAAGATCTCAATATTTCATTTTTACCATAATGCCATATACATTGATAGACAGTTTAACGACATTGACTAATAGTAAAATGTTTGACAAGTTCAAATAATATTGACAATACTAAAGATAACTTGTGATAATTAAGATTAATATTTACGTAAGTCAAATGCATTAAACATTTTGTAACTAGATTTAGAATGAAATGCAAAAAAGTTTGAACATGAATTAAATAAATTTGTCCTCACCGGGATTGCTTGCCTTCTGGTTATGAATTCAGGAGACTCAAGAAAGGTAGCATTGTACTCTGCAAAAAACTGATAAGAAAAAGCAAGTCAACAGTGCCACATTTGGTTATGTCAAAAAGTAATTGACATATCTATATGTCTATATGTCATTCAAACATCAAATTTGCAGTGTCATATCTTTGTTTGAAAAGGAATGTGAATTGTCATATCTATTATCTATGCAATTAGTCCTAGCTTTTGGTACTCCATAATCTTACTGATTGTAATAAACTCCAAGCCTTTTGTTGCCAATCAACAATAGGCAAATAACAAGCTCGATAAAACGACTTTAGTAATAATATTGCATCATTGGATGCGACGTTTTCTTTCATTGTCGATAATTTTTCTGTTTTTTTTCAAAATGTCGGATTTACCTTCTAAGTATAGAATACTTAGTACATCAGAACTTGCTTAGCAATGTCATTGTACATATATAAGTACAACTAGAGAAGGCCATTCTGACCCATCTACATAATAAAGGACATTGAGTTATTTTTTATCTCTAACGGTTGAATCAAAGAAATTCGCTTAATAGTAAATGGGTCAAATATGTTAAAAGTTGCCCAAAGTTACAAGTTCCCACATCTACAAACAATTAGCATTATTGGAGGAATGAATCAAAGTACAATATAGTAGGCGGGTATCACATACCCAATCATAGTTTTTAGATAGAAACTCTGCCACAGTAGACTTGTGTCGCGTCATTAGTTCCTGCAACAAATATGGTAATACTAAGATATGATAGCCGTTGCATTTAAAATGACTCGACACATTGTAGATAAATAAGAAGATTAAACATTTTGCAGTCATGAATGATGCCTTCTGAATTTTGATGCATCAATTCAAGCAAATTTACTCATCCAACATGAATCAATAGGTGGTATTTCAGATGTTATCATAGAAAAATGCATCCTATTAAATCTGTTGTCATGCTAGAAATTTAATTTCATGAATCAAACTGTACTTAGGAGATGGAATGTAAAAAGAATTTGAACGTAAGGTCAAGAGAATAGGTCAGTGGAACCAGATAGCCAATTGATGGATAGATAAAGGGAATTGATTTGCAATCTCACATTTTTTATTAGCACACTCTATTATACGCATTAGACAGTTTTACTGTATATAACATGCTTTAACTGATTGTACACTGGAGTGTGCGAATAAAAAATGTGAGTGTGCCAATCACCTCCCATAGATAAGGCTGAAACATAATAACCATACAATTTACATACAACTGCTTAAGTATACAGTTTACCACGCAAGTACATTCAGTTTATTAATAGTTAAGTATGCAAACTCAACCTTAAATGTCAAAGCCGCGTCAGCAGCAATATCAAAATTTGGAAGTTGAATAAATTTAAAGAACTTCTTAACATGCTCCGACTCCAATACATACCTGTTAATAAATCAATGAAAGTCAAATGGTCAAGTATATAAAGATCGTATTCCACATACTTCTTAGATTCTTCTTATTTTCCAAAAGACACTTAAACATCAACAAAAAAATATAGGTTTCTTACATTAAAATTTTGATAAATACTTATCAGTTTTCCTTAATGAAATGTCATCTATGTTATCTAAATTCACATGTCACTTTGTTCGAAGGATGTATCTAGCCAGTCAAAAAGTAAATCACACACCTAGCAACACTTTGATGGCGTATGCATTCCCTCAACATTGCACCATAATGTAATGCTATATCATGGTCGTCGTACCTGTGTGTAAGAAGATGTGCAATACTCATAGTCAAATCATGTTGATTTAAAATACTTGATTTCTTCACAACACCAAAGACAAAGATATAAAATTAAATATTATAGGTGGAGCAGGGGTGATGGTCTTCAAAATTAACAAGCCTTTATGCTTACAAAACACATCACTGAACAGATAAAGATATGAAGCACCACTTCTTTGATCCAAGGCATTAGGATACCATGGATGTACTCATAGCATCGTCTCTCATCATCAGTGATTATATTACAAGTGACAGCACCAATAAAGAAAAAGAAGATGGAAGCAGTTGGTGTAAGACAAGAGAAAACTAGTTGTGTTTATAGGCATAATAAGTTGTATGTTAAGGTCCTCTAGAACTATAACGGAAGAGGAGATCGAATAAAACTATTTTCGTCAAAGTAGTATTTGATGAGGTTAATCGATCACTTGTCTGTGAATAGCATTAGTGCCTATCCCCCGCTAGCTAGTTTCCTTAGATAAATTCATCACGAGACAACTTCTATACAAGTAAGCTTTATGCATTACCAATTAATGAGAAGCCCTACGAGGGAGATGCTAATGATCATGTTGGTAGAACTAGTGAGGTTTTAAAGAATTTACTTAGATTATGGATTCACTAAGAATAACAAAATTCAGTTCAGCTACCAAGTAACAGATAAAAAAAGACACACGATAACCATATAAGCAGCCTTGCAAGCTTACCCAGAGACCAAAATATCCATCAGATCACTATTTGCCTCCAAGTAGTCGCATGCAATCAAACGTGATTGTACTTGTTGCCGCTGCAGGTTGGAAACAACCTGTGTGGCATCCTTACGAACCTGCCAAGGTAATATTAAACTTTTAGAAATAATAAGGGTTTTGTTGGGAATTGTTGAAACTTCCAACTAACTTGAACAAATTATATGGATGCTTACTTCTAACTTGAACTTCGGAAGACAAATTATTAACAAACGGAGGGTATTTTCTCTAAAGAATTCTTGGGTCAGTTGAGCACAAGCCTCTGAAACAGGCTCAGCTTCACTATTCCCATATAGGATTTGTTTTAGCTCACGAATAAGCTTTCCCAACTCTGCAAACTGGTAAGTCAAAACACGTTATATAAAGTCAAACATTTTCAATTATTCACTGGCCTTATACATGTATGAGGTTTCTCATGTCTTTCACACAGGGGAGAAAATAACACATTTCAGTAGAGAATGACTTCTTAACTATGAAAATCTGATCATTGCACAATTTCTTACAACTCTGATGTGTTCAACTCACAATGTTAAAACAAAGATTGCAACAACAAACTTTAACTAAACACGACTTTGCTAAGCAAGACCACCTGGGAAGAAATGGTGTTTCTAACCCTTGCATATCCCTGTAGTGGGTGCAACTCTTCCACTCTGTTCCCGAGTACAAAACGGAAAGAAGAGAGATGGAGAGGGAAAAATGAGTGAAGTAAAGAGGAGAGGAATAAGAAATCAACTTCACTCAATTTCATCACAATTTGAGAAGTAAATTAGGAGAGTAAGTTTGATGCAATTTACTATCATGTCTGCAGCAATGGCCATTTCCCTGAACTGTTGACCACTGCTAAACTGAGATATTGAATCGGTGACACAAGTAGGAGAATTTCATGAATCTTTGTTAAAAGTTAAATTTAAGTTTTAAGGGTACAAGAATGAAGAAATACAGCACCAAGAGTTCATTTTCTTAATTGAATTTAATATGAAAGATTTTTACATGAACTTACTATATTTTGAATAGTGCTAGCTTCTGTTTTAGTGGGGAGTTTGGGATTGCGCTGTTTTTTTTTCCATTAATCTCCTCTACTTTTACTTATCTTAAGGTAAAATACGGTGGCTATGTTTCAGATGAAATTAAAGTCATTGTTTAACTTAACCATCATATTTTACCAGAAAATAAAAAAATAAATGATTCTAATCAAACTTTCCAACAAAATATAATTTTTTCCACGCGCAATTTAACAAAATACGCATACCAAAACACTATTTTTGAAGTGCGTAATTGTTTTTAAACATCATGTACCATTACATTACTTTCAGTAACATTTTTCAAAAACTTTGAATACCAAATTCAAGTTTAAAATGCAATAGATAATTTATGCAAGAAGGTTACGAAATTAATATGAAAAAAAAAAAAAAAAAAAAAAAAAAAAAAAAAAAAAAAAAACCTTGTCTTCAATTTTAGTTACGCGAGTTTCAGAATTGTGATCGATGAAAATGAGAAGATTACGAGTTTGACGGACGAGGTCAACGGGCGTCTTAGGCTTTGACTTGAACATGCCTTTCATTTCATTGATGGCTTAAACCTGTCTTCTCCAATGTATCAGCGATCAGGTATTAAACACGCTCACTAAAATTTTAAAATGAACGTGACAAGGACTATTCATTATTCTTTGAATATTTATTAGAGTAAATTACATAGTTCATCCCTGTGTTTATACTCAAATGACACTATAATCCTTTGACTTTTTCTTCCGCATCAATCGTTCTTATCTTGAAACTATGTAACACCGTTAATCATTAACTCATTATCTTGATCGTTAAGTAAATAGTCATTTTTCTATTTTCTTTATTGCATTTGAGTTTGATCATTTAGTAAAAGTTGATGGCGGGTAGGGGATGAGCACGGTACCATTTTGGTACCGTACCGGCATCGTTTTCGGGGTACCGTATTTTTCCTGACTAAAATATGAAGTCTTGATTCCTGAACCGTGGGTTATATAGGTACCGGTACCGGCTTCGGGTAACTGGTACCGTATCAAACGAGTACCATTTAGGATAATAGAGAATCTCAAATTTGACCCTTTTAGTCATTTGAACTCGCTTTAAAGTTCATTATCTGTCTGTGAAGGAAAATGTTAGTAACCTATTTTTTTAAGGTGTAAAATGAATCATAGATAACAAGCTAAAATTGCGTGGAGTTTGTACCCGTATTAGTACTTGGTAACTGAAATTGGAGCATACCAAATATAAGTGGGTTGATTCATTTGCAAAAATAACAAATAAATTTTCGTATGTATACACATGCTTTTTTCTTGACGCTCATCATAGGAAATTAGCATAAGATAATATTTTCAACGTTAATGGATGTAGGAGTGCTTATATCATGATTTTATTAAGAAATAAAAATAAAAGAAAAATAAAAAAATAAATAGCATCTTTCTATCCGGTACTAAAATCGGGATTTCCCGTTTTGGTACCGTACAGATTTTTAGCGGTACCGAATATTTTTTGAGCGAATTTCATGGTACCGGTACCGTACCGGGTAATGAGAACCGGTACCGGTACGAGTCGGTACCGGTACGGTTCCGGTACCGTACCGTTTTTTCGGTACCCATGCTCATCCCTAATGGTGGGTTTCAAATATCATACTCTCTCCGTCCCAAATTTATTATCCACTATTGACTTTTTTAGTTTTTCTTTTTCAACTTTGACCTTAAATATTTCTGTGAATGTTATATAATATTTGATACAAAATATATAAATGGATTGGGTTTTAAGTGTACTTTTCAATGGTATAAATTTTTTATCAAGTATTATATAATAAAAAATATATATTTATTGACAAAGTTGAACAAGTTTGACTTTGAAAATTCAAACTGGACAATAATCTTGAGACGGAGGGAGTAATTTTTTATTGTGTTGGTTAACTTTGAAGAATCAGCTGATGGATTTTGAAGGAAATGGTGACGGGCAGCTAAGTTTTATTGGGACACTCTATTGCTTCATATAGTTGTACATTATTTATAATATGCTTTAACTGTAGAGTTGAGTGTGCAAATAAAAAATAAATGTTTGCAAATCACCTCTCATTTTAAAATTGTGGGTGACGATATGAAAAATATTATATAAAATAAAGGATGAAAGAGAGAGCGGTCATGGCTATGTTGGCACAGAGCTTATTGGAACTTTTTGGGGCGATGAGCGGTGAGCAATGAGCTTTTTGATTTTTATTGTTCGTTTGGCAAAAGAGCGGCGAGCTTTGCTATTTTTTAAGAAAGCTCATTTTTCAAATGCTTCTTTAAGAAACTGTGAGCGGTGAGCTGTGGCAACTGCTCACAGCTCACTCACTCCTCGCTGCTACTTTTACCACACACACCCATAGAGAGAGGGAGACCGAGTAATGAATTTTGTTTGAGAGAGAGATAAATAGAGATGACTCATATTCAGATGATGTTTGTTCTTTAAGATGTTTTGAGTATGAATCTAGTTCGTTCATTTGAATTTGACTTTTTGGCTATCTACGGTGGCTGAGAAGTCAGAACATGGTTCCATCTTAATCTAAATGATTGGCTAAAAATATGAGTCTGACTCATTGACAATGTTAGTTTTGTAAAATGTCTCAACGAGGGAACAAGATAAAGAAAGTTAAAATACCACTTATACCCTTAACATAACTACTTACGGGACATCTAAGAGGACCAAGACAAAGACTAACGGTGTTAAGTAGTTTCAAGATAAGAGCAGGTGATGAAAAGGTCGAGAGATTGCAAGTGTTATTTAAGAAAAACCCATAAATAGTCGGTTTTAGTTTGACAATTATTTATTATTATTACAATTTTCTTAAACGAAATGGATGATTCATCAAAAAATTAGAATAAAATGAAGAGCAAAAACCATTGCTCTTAAGCATGATTTTGGTTAGATTTATGGCATCTTATTGATAATTTATATCAACAGGTTATATTTGCCCGCGTGTCGCGCAAGGGTTATTTTGTCTAAAAAAACTTTGTACAATTGTGCTTTTTAGCTTTATTTGTATAGATTAAGAAACGTATGTAATAACTCAAATGAACCGATAAAAATCCAATAATTAAGTTAATCCAAATATCGGTTGAATAAATCCAAATAAAAACCTCGTTAAAAGTCTTAATTCATTATCTTCAAGGTTGTCTTTAAAGGAGTGCAAGTGGTGTCATTGCACATAACCACCTCTTTATGAGGGCTACAAAATTCCCTGCACTTCTCTTATATATGTATACAATACGAGGCTCAAATTTAATTAGTTCATGCACTACTCATACATATGTAATTTTTTATGTATTGGGGCCTCTATTCGGGAATGGCATGAGGCTATCGAAATCTACTAGTCAGCCCTCGCTATCTTAGATATGTTTTTTCACTCTTAAAAGTAAACTATAACTTTTACGATATTTAATTTTTTTTTTATATTAGTAAAGTTGTGATATGTTTGTTTCTCTGTTCTCAAGTAGTTTTTATGTAAAAAGAAATGTGAAAAATAAGGAAGTAGAGAAAAGTTAGTTGATGAAAGAAAGTATGCAAAAATATTTGTTTTCTTAAGTTAAAATGAAAATGAAAGAAACTGAAAGAAACTCGTACTCTTTCATGTTTTCAAGTTGGAGATGAAATGAAAAAAGTTAACATAGTCACAGCAATGTCCTTCACATACACTTTATCATACAAGTGGTGAGTTTATAAGAGAAGTAATTATAGTATTTTATATTTTTTTACTTTTTGTTCTCTCCTTTTCACCTTAAAAATCGGGTGAAAGTTTTAAAAGCAAAAATCTGCCCCTTTCACCCCTTTACTATCACTTTCTTTACTAAAAAAAACTTAGAAGCATGAGTCTTTTTAGATCCTACTACTTTCTTTTTCTTTCCACCCTTTAACTTAAGAACATAGTGTAAATCTTGACAAAGGGCTCCGAACTCCACCTACGACCTTGGCTCTTTGCTTGATAAACTTAAATGATTAAAGATCAAAACAAGCAAATTGTTAGCAGATCATGACGATCGACCCATTAATGTGGATCTATAATACATATAAAGAGCATATGGTTAAAGTGGAATTGTTAAATCGTTGAATGTTGAAAATTAGTCAAAGGTGAGAGAAATATCATCTACCATAAATACACAACCCCCAAAATCGTTTTCATATTTCTCTCTTTCTTTACATCTCTATAAAAAACATACACCAGTCACATCCACCACCAACCCGCCACCACCGAACGCTATCACCACCAGACTTTGCCACCACCGACCCACCACCACTGAAAACTTCACCACCGTGACGCCCCTAATTCAAACCATCGCCGGTTTTGAGTTTTTCTTTCTAAATCTTTGTATTTTATTTTTTTAGTTTTTTTAAAGATGTATAATTTATTTTATAGGGGAGACTTTCTTGCGAGAACCATCTTATCTGCGAGAACTGAGAGAACCACCAAAAACATACATGCATGCATTTTAAAATAAAATAAAAATACATGCAAATCATCAACAATCGTAAGTATCCACCTATGTTCTTCAATATCATCATGAATTCATCCTTTATTTTCACAAAAACCTTACACACGGCTGCAATATTGTCGTTGCACGCCTTATAAGAATATACATGCACACCTTCAAATAAAAATTTTGTATTTTCAATTTCTTATCAAATTCTTTAGAACAACTATGTTTTTTTAAAACATATATGTTGCTTTTAGAACATATGTGCAAAACTACAATTATTGAAGGCGTGCATGTATGTTTTTGGTGGTTCTCTCAGTTCTCGCAGATAAGATGGTTCTCACAAGAAAGTCTCACACTTTATAGATCTATGTATTTGACTAAAGTTTTTTTAAGATCTACCACCGCTGTCGGATATGCCGCCACTGCCAGAGTGCGTCTCTGCCGCCAGAGTATGCCACCGCTGACTCTGCCCAGCCGTCGATTGTCCTTATTAAGTGTTGAGGGTTTTCTTTAAGTTTTATAATAAAATGACATACATTGAACAAAGTTTGAAGGTTTATATATATATATATATATATATATATATATATATATATATATATATATATATATATATATATATATATATATATATATATATATATATATATATATATATATAGGGAAAAATCTTTAAAAACATACCATACTTGCCAAAAAAATAACTTTCATGTAGCGAACAATTTTTTTTCCTTATATGTGTACTGAACTTTCATTTTTTGGCATTTTTTATGTACTTTTGACATTTTTACCCCTCAAATTATTATAAATACAGGGGGAAAATGTCACGAAAGTACATCAAAAGGGCCAAAAAATGAAAGTTCAATACATCAAAAAGGACAAAATAGTTGAGTTTAAGGGAGAGAAAAAGGTATTTTTTTGTACAGTACGCGAAAGTCATTTTTTTGGCAAGTATGATATATTATTAAAGATTTTTCCCATATATATATATATATATATATATATATATATATATAATGTCACGAAAGTACATCAAAAGGACCAAAAAATGAAAACTCAATACATCAAAAAGGACAAAATAGTTGAGTTTAAGGGAGAGAAAAAGATATTTTTTTTTACAGTACGCGAAAGTCATTTTTTTGGCAAGTATAATACATTATTAAAGATTTTTCCCATATATATATATATATATATATATATATATATATATATATATATATATATATATATATATATATATATATATATATATATATATATGGATTTGGGTTAAAATAAAAAGGTTCTTAAAATAAAAAGATAAAAAGTCTCTGATGTACTAAATTTATAACTATGATGCAGTGACTTAAAATGTGATGCAGTAACTTAATAACTGCAATGCACTAACTGTGATGTAGTAACTTTTTATACCTGTGATGCATTAACTGTGATGCACTAAAAATTATAATTGTGATGTAGTGACTTAAAAATGTGATGCAGTAACTTTATAACTGTGATGCACCAAAATTCGGCTTCCTAGATTTTTTATTTTAAGAGACTTTTTATTATAACCCTACCCTATGTGTATGTATATATATATATATATATATATATATATATATATATATATATATATATATATATATATGTGTGTGTGTGTGTGTGTGTGTGTGTGTGTGTGTGTGTGTGTATATATATATACATATATATATATACATACATATATATATATATATACATATATATATATATATATATATATATATATATATATATATATATATATATATATATATATATACATACATACATATATATATATATATACACACACACACACACACATATATATATATATATATATATATATATATATATATATATATATATATATATATATATATATATATATTGGTTTTGTAGATCTACATTGCTATAACATTTTTAATAATTCTCAACCTTTGCCGTGGGCAGAATATTCAGCCTTTGACGGAATCTTCGCTACCGTGGCCAGAATATTGTATTTTTTAAAGGTTTATTTTTTAATTTTTGTTGTAAAGTTTATATAGATTTTTTTTTGTGTAAAATATATGTAGATTTTATTATAAAGTTTATTGTTTGTTAGTAATTTTATAATCAACTTTCTTTTGTGAATTATGTTGTAAAGTGTGTTATAAAGTTTATGTAAATTTGGTTATAAGTTTGAACTACAAATTTTTTATTATTTTTGTTATATAGCATCTATATATATAAATGTTGTTGTGTATGTTTATTTGTAAGTTTATGGGATGTATTCGTATATTTTGGAGTGTAAGTTTATTTGTAAGTGAATTTATAATTTTTGTAATTTTGTTTTAATTTGTTTAAAATTGTATGTAAATTATTGGTGCAAATACTTTGTCCATTATACGGAGTATTAAACTTGATTAAATATATGTCGACATTTTGAAAACTGTAAAACCGCAAAACCTTTGAAATTGTAAATAGTTTAATTTTTTTTTAAACAATCAAGTTTAAAAGTCTTTATAAATTTGTATTTTTGAAGTTTTTGATAATTTATAAAACATTGAAATTTGTGAAATGTTTTGAAAATATAAAAGTTTGTGGCATTTTGAGACTTGTGAAGCTGTAAAAGTCTTAACTTTATGGAAATTTGAAAGATTTGGTTTTGAAATTTTCAATTCTAAAATTTGATTTACTTTCAAGGGCAAATACCAAAAAAAATGCACTATACTTGTAAAAAATAGTACTTTTATGTATCGAATTTTTTTTCCTCATTTGTGTACTAAACTTGCATTTTTGCTTCTTTTATGCATTTTCGTACAATTTTATGACATTTTTGACCTTGGATTTTCAAAGATTTGAGGGGCAAAATTGTCCCAAAGTGCATAAAAGTGGCAAAAAATTTGAAGTTTAGTACACCAATGAGGAAAAAAATTCGATACATAAAAGTACTATTTTTGACAAGTATAGTACATTTTTTTTTTTTTTTTTTTTTGTATTTGCCCTACTTTCAATATTTAAAAGATTGAAATTTAATACCGTAAAAACATTTGAGATTTGAAGTATCTTAGAAGTTTAAAATTTTGGAATTTGAAAGACTTCTATATTTAAACAATGGAAGTGTAAAATTAAAATGAGATAATCTCAAAAATGAAACGTGAACTTTTAATTTGAAACGGCGGGAATATCAGACAATGTTAATCGCCAACTATAACTAAAAACAATGCTATCGAAAAAGATACTTACATAGACGCTAAGGGTGTTATTGAGTCGTGTTATTGAGTGTTATCGGGTCGGGTTGTTCCGGGTTTTTGTTAGAAAAAACTATCCCGCAACCCGACCCGATAAGTAATCGGGTAATCGGGTTTGGGTGAATATCGGGTCATGTCAGGTTGGGTGATTCGGGTTATCGGGTTTTATGTTAAGCCTAACCCTACATAAATTAACGAGTAGAAAACTTACGTATTCATCATAGACTTGAACTAAAATAGAAGCACAACAGCACTAAAAATAATATAAACAGTAGGCGTCCAAAAATTTATTATAGTCGAAGTAACATACACCCCCAACTTTTCTTATATATTTGTTCTAACAGTAAGAGCAGGGGCGGACCTACGCTTTGTGTTTGGGGTGGCAGTGCCCTCCACACTTGGGCCATGAATATGAGGATCCAATGTAAAAAAAAAAAAAAAAAAAAAAAAAAAAAAAAAAAAAAAATATTGGGCTTTTCTATTAGAGGCCCTCCACTCACAAATCAAATTGCCCCCAACCCACTGAGCCCAAAGTGCACTTTGTTTATTACGTAGTACTATTTGTTACCGACTAGTATTCATCACATATTCTGATATTCACAATTTCACATTATACTAATTGATATAATGATATTGATTCAATGATTCTCTACAAAAGTTTCTTCAAGATTTGCATCTTTTGAGTGTCAATTTTGAATTTGGTAAGTGATAACCCATTAACCCTAACCTCAATTTTAATTTCCCAAACTTTAAATTTGTGTTATAAATTAGAAAGTTTGTTATTACTACTTTGCATAATTGCATTACTGTATGTCTGTATTAGTCTATTAGATAAAAATAAATAGAATTTTTTATTTGGAATTTTAGTTTTATTTTTTTCATATTTGATGGAATGATGGGCAATTGGGCATTTGAATCATTGAATGGCACTATGCCAATTCCAGTAGGCAGTAGCCATCGAAAGGCTTTTTGATGGCATAGGCAAATTGATAGCTTTTTTTGGATTAAATATGTGAATTGTGATAATGTGAATGTGGATTTTTTGATGGCAAAGTTCTTTTTTTTTTGTTAGTATATCAGTATTTACTACTTAGTAAGTGTGTCAAGTGTGTAACATTTTTTGTAAGCACCTAATTTAGTTTGTGGTTTTTTGGCTAGAAATATGGAAAGATACTTTAAAAGAAAAACGCCATCTTCATCAACATCGAATAATGTTAGCGGGGAAACTACAAGGGAAAAGCCTACTAGACACCCTATTGATGTGATTGACTTGAATGATCTTCCTTGGGATCCTGTTGATAGACCAAGAATTTCGCAATACAACGCTAATCAAAGAGATGAAATAAGGCGAAAGTATTGGGCTCGTAAACCTTGTCAACCACGTGGCCATGATTTTAAAAGAACAATCATAGGGAGCAAATCAAGGCGTTTTATTCCAAGTTGGTTTGATCTATATGGTAATTGGTTAGAGTATAGTGTAAAGGCGGAGAGAGTGTTTTGCTTATGTTGTTACTTATTTAGAGATGATATCGAGCACCAAGGTGGGAATGAGGCATTCGTAACAGAAGGTTTTAATGGTTGGAACAAAACAGAGAGGTTTATTCGTCATGTGGGTGATTTCAACAGTTTTCACAATCGAGCGTTAAAAAAGTGTGAAGCTTTAATGAGTCAAGACCAATCAATTGCCGTTGCATTTAATAGGAAAAGTGAACAAGAGAAGAGGGAATATCGTATCCGATTACATGTTTCTGTTATTTCTAGTAGGTATTGCTTGAATGGTGAATTACCATTTCGTGGCCACGATGAAAAGGTAACTTCTCTTTATAGAGGAAACTATTTGGAATTGGTAAAGTTAATTGGAATTATTGATAAGAATATCGGTGCGGTGTTAAAAAGGGCTCCGAAGAATTGTCAATTATTGTCTCCAAAAATTCAAAAACAAATTGCTCTTTGCTTTGAAGAAGAAGTACTTGAAACCATTTTTAAAGAAATTGGTGATGACGTATTTGCATTGTTAGTTGACGAGTCTAGTGATGTTACGAAAAAAGAACAAATGGCAATTGTTTTTCGATACGTTAATAAAAATGGAGTAGTAAAAGAGAGCTTAGTTGGTTTGATTAAGGTAAAAGAGACGTCTTCTTCATATCTTAAATCTGCCATTGATACTTTTTTTGCTAAAAATCATTTAAGCCTAAAACAACTTAGAGGTCAAGGTTATGATGGGGCAAGTAATATGCGTGGTGAATTCAATGGTTTAAAGGCTAAAATTTTGGAAGAAAATAGCTCGGCATATTATGTACATTGTTTTGCTCACCAACTTCAATTAGTAGTTGTTGTCGTTGCACGAAAACACTTAGGTGTTGTGGACTTCTTTGATAAGTTATCTCTTGTGACAAATGTTGTATGTGGTTCTTGCAAAAGAAAAGATATACTTATAGAATGTGAAAAAGTGAGGGTGGAAAAAGCTATTGGTAACGGTGAAGTTGATGAAGTACATCCTTGGTCTCACAAATATATTGTCACAAGCTCTACAGAAAAAAGATCAAGATATTGTGGAAGCGGTTTCATTAGTCAAAGCAACACAGGAACAACTGAAGGACTTTAGAGTCAACGGGTTCGTTCCACTTTTAACTACAATATCTTCTTTTTGTGAAAAACATAATATTGTAGTGTTGAAAATGGATGAAGTATATGTTAATCCAAGTGGTCGAAGACGAAGGGTCAATGTTACTAATCGTCATTTCTTTGAGGTTGAATGTTTTAATACGGTTGTGGATATGCAAATTCAAGAGTTTAGTGACCGTTTTAGTGAGGCGAGTACGGAATTACTTACAAACATGGCTTGTTTGAATCCGTTTGATTCATTTGCTCAATTCGACACATCAAAGTTATTGAGGCTTAGTGAGTTGTACCCAAATGATTTTAGTAGCGTTGAAAGGATGCAACTTGAAAGTCAACTCAATTTGTATTATGCCAATATGACAACAGATAAAAGTTTTGAAGACTTGAATGGTATTGCCGACCTTGCCATAATGATGGTGAAGAATAGAAAACACATTTCTTATCCCTTGGTGTATCGATTATTGAAGTTGGCTTTGATTTTACCTGTTGCAACCGCAAGTGTAGAGAGATGTTTTTCTGCAATGAAGATTGTAAAGTCTGATTTGCGGAATCGAATTGGTGAGGACTTCCTACACTCTTGTGTTATTTGTGCCGTAGAAAGAGAAGCATTTTCAAATGTTAAAGATGAAGATGTAATGGATCGGTTCCAAAATATGAGAGATCGTCGAGGAGATATGTAGAAAATTGTTTGCTTAAGGTAAAATAGCTTTTATTATTATTATTGTTATTATTATTATTATTTGCTCAAACAAGATGTACGCCTATTTTTCGATAAATATGAACATTCTGATGTTGTTACTGCTTGCTTGCAGTTGCAGGTGTTACTCGAATATATGGTTAGTATTTTGCAGTATATAAGCATGTTTTCGGCTTTTTCGCCCACTGGAAGCTGAAATTTGTTGCCGCTTTTTGAGGATGTTTTGCTGTCTTTTGAAGAAGCTGAAATTTGTTGCTGAATTTTGGACTTTCTAAGGTGTTTTAGATTGTTTCTCAACAATATAAGATGTCACTAGCGTTTAGCGTAACAGCTTTTGTCAAGGTAATTTTTTTTTGCCCCCCATCTTGTAACTTTCTGGGTCCGCCACTGAGTAAGAGCGTTAATAACAATAAGCACACAAGAAAATTGTGTCAAAATAATATTATCTTTAAACTTTAAACTTTTATTGTATCTTTAAACTTTTATTGGGAAAAAAAATATAGTATCATACCATAATAACAGTATCATGCCGTAATACATCAATTGGCAAAATAATAAAAAAAATATATAGTATCTTTAAACTTTTATTGAGAAAAAAAATATATAATACATTTCGGGTTTTATCGGGTTGAACCGATAACCAGATAAGATAAATAAATCAATCATAACCCGACCCAATAACATTATCGGTTTCGGGTCAAAAAACCTTGACAACTTTTTCTAACCCGATTTAACCCGACCCAATAAGTCTTATCGGGTTCGCGTCGGGTCAACCAACCTTATTGACACCCCTAATAGACGTAAAAAAACAGTGCAACCATGCAATCATAAAAAATTAAAAACAATTCTTCAAAAAAGAATTCACTAATGCTACAATGCAAGCATGCCATTACAATCATTACAAAATAGTGCAACTTAAAACAATGCCTTAGAAAAAACACTTACACACAATGATCGGTGCTATATGCAAACAATGTGAAGGCGCGATTATCTCGACTCAAAGAGAAGAAAAGAAAGAAAGAAAAATCAAAATGATTATGAGATAACCCAAACTCTCCTATATTTACTTTGGCTCGTTTGAATATACCTGAAAATACATATTATTTATGTATTCCCTTTAGCATTCAAGAGACTAGTATGTATAAATGATCTTTTCACGTTCTATTTTGAACGTTATACGAAACACTTACCACAATATCGCATATCGTTAATTGTCTGCCACTAGGTACCGCTGCCGCTAGGCGCGAGTACTCACCTAGTATACTATACGATTGTAACTCATGACAATCAATCAACACACATGATTACACGGTATCAGAGGGTTTCACCATCCTCTAAACCCTAAAACAAGAAAAACCGCATCACAGCTTCTCCTCCCTCCCCTTTTCATCTATTTCACAGCCTCCTCATCACCTTCATAATGACCAACAGTGATATCCCTCCACCACCTCCTACCCTCACTCTCGTTGAAAAACTCTATGCCGTCCATAACATTAACAACCTAGTCCCGGTTAAACTTGATATAGATGAGTTAAATTACTTATCTTGGTGTTACTTCGTCAAGATCCATTGCAACAACTTTGGTGTTCTAAAGCACATCGAAGGTGCAACTACAAGCTCTTCTTCATCCTCTCCACCAACAGATGAATGGCTAACCGCCGATTCCATTGTCAAGTCATGGATATTCTTAACCTTGCTCCAACTCTTCAAGGAAGACTAATCAAAGCAAACCATCCCACCGCTAAAGCCGCTTGGGACCATGTTGAGAAACTCTTTCTCGACAACAAAAGGACACGAACCGTCGCTTTAAAAGGTGAGTTACGTGTTATTCAAATGGGTGATCTTAGTGCCGATGCTTACTTTAGGAAAATTGAATCCATTGTTACTCACTTAAATGTCTGAATCTAATGACCCTACATTCTACAGGCTCTTTCGCTAGTGGGACATTCACCACGACGAAAAGGAAGCTGTATTTACTGAAAACACAAGTATGTACAGAAAACAGCACAAAAGATGCAGATGGCAAAATGAGTGGCCAATCAAGTTACAATACGCACTTATAAGTTACGTGTTTCGACCCAAAATAATCGTAACCCACTACCAAACCCACCCATTTTGCCACCTTGAACAAATAGTCTGTTGCTCGGACCAAGCCAATGCAAAATAACAGTAATATATTTAGGTGACATGACATTAGGGTACTGCAAAGCCTAAATAAAAAAAGCACCTACATTAGAAACCTAATTACCCATAACATAACATCAGTAAGTGATGGTGAGAGATTAACAGAAAGCTCGAGTGATTAGTCCTTGAGAAGGGTGGTCAGTTTCAAATTTGAAGACGCCTTGTAGAGTTTCGACACTTCATTCATTGTCTCAATTGACTTCTCATCATATTCAACTTGGTTACTCCAACTAAAAACCATTTCTTCCAATGTGTTTCCATGCTCCAGTAAGAAACGGGCAATAACTAATTTCCTCTTTTCTCCATTAAATCCAAGGAACTTCACTGTCTTCAAATGCTGAGTTAATATTCTACCTGTTTCAACTTCATCTAATTCCCAGAATTTCGTCCTTAAATGTTCCTATATCATCACACAATGGCATAAGTTGTTCATCGCAGAAAACCAAACTAACTTCTGAGGATTCTACAAAAATGTATTACAGGTCCTAACTATGCTTACTCAAGTTACTAAAGCTTGCAAAAAACAATCCGTTTCTGTGAAAACAGGTCAATGTGACTAACTGATAACAGGTCAAAAAGTTAGCCTAATCAATTTACAAACCCCTAATCCTAATAAACAAAACTAGATTATCATTTCAATAATAGCTTTTGTAATGATATTAATATATTGAAATTATAGGAAACTGAAAAAAATGGACAAACAAGTGTTGGTAAGCCCAACCCATTTTGACCCATCAAAATTTTTTTACTCGTTTCGCTTTTCCATCTATAACTCGGGGTTTTTTTTTTTGTCAAATTTCAATCTGAGATGATGCAAGTCCAAGTCTCTTTCGTCCACACACACTTGTCTTTTGTATATTAAGAGTCAGAAATACAAAAGAAATATTAAAAAAAATTAAAATAAATAAAACAAAATAAAAAATAAAAGAACGAAATAAACCAAGAAGCACGTGAAAGAGAGCCTTATAACTTCAACATTGTAATACAACAACAGTACCCGATCCCGACAGAGCAGGGGTTTGGGGTTCAATATTGTAATACATAAAAAATATTACTAACTGAGATGAGGAAGGCTACCTTTTGAATGGTCAAATGGAAAGACTCCAGATTTGGAGAACATTTGAGAAGCCGTATGATTATATTCATGGTGAAGGCATCAACGCTAGTTGTTAGCTCCAAGGTCTTTAGATTTGGAAAAGATGCAGGGAAGTTTCCTTCCCGATCACGTGCAGCATGTATGCTCTATCATAATGACATAAAGCATACATTTGGAATAAATATTCATAATTATACACTTTATAAAGGTTGGAAATACCATAATAATGCATGTAGGTACTCTACTAATGGATTGAATGAAAACCAATGATTTGCAAATCAAAAGAAAAATCCAGGGAAGCTAGTGATCATTTGAATCTCATACTCCATGCCCCTTTGATGCCAACTTAAACACTATTGACCGAGGAAAACTCATTAAGCACCAAATTACAATCAATGTATGCAAAAACAGAAAGATAGAATAAGTGTGTTCATAGAATCCAATATTAACTGATGATATTGTTTTATGCAAATAAATGGCATACATGAACAGATGAACTATTATATATATAGTGAATTACATATTTACCCGAATGACCAAGAAGTTGAGTGACAAAGATTCCACATGAGATACTCCAGCTAACTCGCAAATGGTGCCACGCAGATTAGACGATATTTTTTGACGAGTCATGGCGTCTGGTAGAATCACAGCTTTCTTCAAGCTATCTAAGTTTTCAAAGTTAATAGGACATATGGGACCAATATACTCAAATAACTTGAGTTGAGGGCAAGAAACCTTAACCCCAAACCATACATCGTCATCCAAATTAACAACATGTTTGCAGTTACAGATTATCAAAGTCTTAAGCGTCGGAGATGAAATTATAAGAGGATCTACCAAACAGTCAATCAGACTTAACTCCTCAAGTAATGGACTCATTCTGACAAACTGAGCTATTGCATCTACATTGAAACAGTAAACTTTGTTGAGCTCAAGAACCCTGAGTGCCCCAAACTTTTTAGAACTATGCAAACGCAAGTTACTATTAGGCAAAAACAACCTTAATACCTCCAATGAATCACAAGTTATGACACACTCGGGGAGCACAATATCCACATACCCAGGCCCAGGCCCAGGCCCAGGCCCAGGCCCAGGCCAATGCCTAGGGAAAAACGATATGTCAAGTGACTTAACGTTGCGTGTTACAGCTTCCTTAATCCACTGAGTTACCGTCGAAATAGAGTAATAACTGTCGCAACATAAACGAAAACTATCCAAATCTACGGTTTTGTTAGCTAAAGCCCAAGACACAAAGTCTTCTAACTTTTTAGCTCGTGAATACGTCATAGAGGGGCTCAGTAGTCGGTCACAATCAAAGTTTAGAGATGGAAAATGTGGAATAGATTTCCATAAATACCTCCATCGAGTTGATAAAACGCTGGTTCGAACAACTTCTTCCGTATTTGGAAGGCGTTGAAGGATCAACTGAAGAATAGGGTCCGGCATGTTGCTGATGAAATCGACACCATTTCCGAGGTTTGAAGACTTAGATCGCTTGGATTTCTTCATTTTTTTTCAATGATCGGAAACAAAAACTATTCAGACAGAAATTTGATCGAAATTATGAGTGAGAAAGAGACTGAAATAAATGACCGGGTTTGGGTGTTCTTTCGAAACCCGTCCAACGTTTGGCAATTTTTGACATCACATAAAAAAAATAAAAAAAATAAATGGTTTGCTTAAAAATTGGGTAAATAAAGTGAAAGGATTTTTCTAACACATACTTTAACATGTAGTATAGTTTTTCAATATGAGACAATGTACATCCATAGCCCTAAGCTTAACTTACTTCTATGTTTAATAGCATTTCCAAATTAAAAAATTCGCAATTACTTAAAACTTACAGAATAAAAATGTGATATGCTCTTTAATTTTTTATTATTGAACAAGTTGAATATTACATACACGAATTGATCTACTAATCCATACACAAATTTCTAAATTTGAGAATTCCAAACAATATATGACAATCCTAGCTAATGCTTTTGCGCTTACATTCTTTTTGGAACGGTTTGGCTTACGTTCTAAATTCAGTTTTAGCTAATTATTTTTCTATTAATGATAAAATTTATTAATTATTATTTATGCATCACAAATACTATATAACACATCCAATATTCCATTATTATTTCACTGTGTGGTTTTGTAAAACATGGTTGATCCTATTGATGTGAATGTCATTGTTGTACAAGCTCCTATAGGATGTGAAGTTAAGATAAACCATCATTATATTGATTTTAGGATGCTATTTATTGCGTTTATGTGTCTTAATGTTCTATTTCAATGTTAATCTATTTTGATACATTTTAAAAATAGTTCTTAGAACATCCACTATGAGAGGTTTAAGAATAGGTCTAAAAAACTTGAAAAGGTTTATGTTTTATATTAGCTATAGTGGAGCTTTATTTTATACACATGTGGCATGAAAAGGTCCTAAATGTTAGACCTCTTCATAATCTCAAAACATTTAATGCATGTGTTGTGAGAAACAATTATAAAGCTTTAAGTTGTTTATGTCATAGTAGAAATAGGTTTATTAACTCAAAAGGTTTATAAAATATTGATGTGGCATGAAAAAATTAATTTATAAAGCTTTATAATATTTTATCATAGTGGATGCCCTTAGAGTTAAATTATCATATATTGTTTAAATTTGAAGTATACAGTATGCATTGACGTATTTTAAGACAGTATTTAAAATTAGTATAATTTTGATTATAATTTAATGTATGCATAATCGTTATGTGAAATAATTAACCACGATCTCACAACTGTAACTATTTGTCACTATGCGTGACTACCCTATTAGTATTTAAAGTAGGTAAGATTTAATAATAAGGGTGCGTTTGGTTTGGGGGAGAAGGGTGCGTTTGGTTTGCGGGAGTAAGATTTGGTTCGAGGAATGATGCCAAAATATATTGTTTGGTATATGTGTGTGGCCCCCAAAAATGGGGTTGTATAGCGAAAACAAGCTGTGCAAAATCTC
Source organism: Artemisia argyi (assembly GCA_030686995.1). Taxonomy (NCBI): domain Eukaryota; kingdom Viridiplantae; phylum Streptophyta; class Magnoliopsida; order Asterales; family Asteraceae; genus Artemisia; species Artemisia argyi. Next base: position 177,750,708 of record CM060677.1, read on the forward strand.
TTAATGGCTTGCCTACTTTTACTCATATTTTTCATTTCATGTGAGCCCCTCATAATCTCATCCACTCATAATCCTTTTATTACATTTTCAAAATAAGAATATTTTTAAATATATAAATTATATTCATTTAAAATATATACAATATATCATATAATTATATATTTCTCTCTCCTAATCCAAATCCAAATCCAAATCCAAATTCAAATTCAAATCCAAATCCTAAACCTATCTACAAACCAAACAGGCCCTTAAATGTATTATAACACAAGGTGTAGTTCGGCGCTATAAGCATGTTATAACTATCCAAAGAAAAATAATCCATGGACTAACAACACAAACCTAATAGGGACCAACGATGGAAGAAATTAACTAACAATCTAACATGGACTAAAAATTAAAATAATGCATCCTAAAAAGTTGAAAGTGAAACCAATATATATATATATATATATATATATATATATATATATATATATATATATATATATATATATATATATATATATATATATATATATATATATATATATATATATATATACTAGACGAGTACCCGTGCATAGCAACGAAATTTGTAGCGGCAGATAATTAACAATATGCGATATTATAGTAAGTGTTTCGTATAACGTGCGAAATAGAACCTGGAAAGGTAAAAATATAATTGTAGACGGTTGTAATATGCGATAATTCAACTCTAAAAAGATGTACAACGTAAACCTCAGGTTCGATCAAATTGGTTATAATAGGTTCCTCCACATGTTCAACCATGTGATGATCAGTGTATTCCATTTTCTCCATTTGAAACCTCTTCTTATATTTCTTATATTCTTACTATATTACGTTAATATACAAAACATTTGCACAAAGTTTGGAAATCACTAAAGTACACGGTTTGTATTTTACACAATCATTTCTATACTTATCAAAAAGAGCAAGGTTGGATCAAGTGGTTAACACCCTTGCCTCTGGAGACAGAGGTCAAGGGTTCGATCCTCACCCCTTGCAAGGCCGGAGGTCCTTTTCTACCTTTGGTAGAACTGGAAGCAGCCTCTCTACCTCAGGTAGGGGTAAGGCTGTCTACGTCTCAACCTCCCCCATACACCGTGAAAGACGGTATTGGGAGTTACTTTTCTTTACTTTACTTTTATTTCGATACTTATCAAATTATAAGTTTGGAACATTTCAAATCACAAATACATGATTAGCATAAGTTTCAAATTATTCCTATATTTGTACACAATCTTCATAACTTTCAACTCTTTTCAACTTTTCTCAAATCATTTCTATATGTTACAATAAATTTTGAGTTTTAACTTTTTATACGATCATTTCTATACTTATCTTCATATGTTTATTAAATCATTTCTATATGTTGATACAAAACTAAACTTCCTTTACAAGATATGTTTATTAAATCAATTTTGGTGAGCTTATGTAGCATTAGATTAAGTAACAGTAAACTTAATGCTTATTAAATTAGATAATAACTTGAAACGCAATTATGTCGTTAAAAAAATCCACAAAGACAATCAACCGTGCTCATTAACAATATATATTATAAGCGAGTACCCGTGCATAGCAATGGAATTTCAAGCAGAAGACAATTAACGATATGCAATATTGTGATAAATGTTTCGTGTGACGTTCAAAATAGAACGTAAAAAAATCAAAATATAATTGCAAACGTTGTAACATGCGATAATTCAATCAAGGCAAAAATTTTAACATGTATCAAAGAACATATAAAAAGTTAAAGCATTTAGTGAAACTAAAAATAAAACATTACATCAATTATAAGATAATAACTAAAAACGCACGTTACTCATCGCATAAAACTTCTTCGTACACGACATTGTGTAGAAAAAGATTACAAAGATGTTACTACGTATATTTCTATCTACTTAAAAAGAATTGTAATCTTGCTCTTACTCTAATTCAAGACGGCCTTTTTTATTTTATCGAGTTTTTGTCTTTTGCTCCACCTAATCCATCCAACTTGAGGATGTGTGGAACTTGTAAGCCTAGGACATCACTTTCATTTTCCCTCTACCCTATTTCACATATCCTTTTGTTTGCATTGAGATATTATATGCTTCTAGCCTTTAATTTCAAACATGAAATAGTTTTTCTTTCAAAATTTTAAAAGTTGACTAATTTCATTTTATATATTGGTCATCACTGCCTTAACCTTTATACATAGAAATAAAAAAACAATCCAGTTTTACGATATGATTTATGTAGTTCAAGAGACTTTATTTTGTCAGCCTTATGACATGTTTTTTTTTTCACAAGTTTTAGTACAATCAAATAATATTTAAAAGAACTTTACACATAATGTGCAACCATGTATATCTTGGTTATAGATCTATGAGAAAGACTTTTATTACAAAAAATAAAAGCTTTCATCACGAGTGACCACACCAACTTACCAATTCCCAAGGCTATAAGATGATAAGAAATGCCATTACTACCAACCATTAGTTTCCTTTAATTTAAAATAGTTTAGACGTATACTGTAGTTTATACATATAATCTCATCTCGCATCCTCTGCGTTTTGCCCAACCACAAAACATAAAAGCTCAATCTCGCGCCAAAACACAAACTACATATGCCTTCGATAGCATAATTGGTCACGTCAACTTTGAAATAAGAACTCACCAAATAACAAAAAATAGGCAACATCACTACCATTACAATTCACTTAGTCGCCTTTCATATTCACTTTGAAGGACTCAGTCCCATGTATAAATACAACAACTATAAGGGACAGAGATATATCTCAATCAACACAAGCTAAAATTCGTATGACCCAAAAAAACAACATATATAGCATCTCGTATTCAAATAGATCCACCAGATCCACCATCAGAGCAAAAGAAGAATTAAAGATCTAAAAACAAACTAATAAATATCGTATTCAAAATCATAAATCTCGAGAGATTAAAAACCCAAAAAAATCTCATATAATAAACAACCTAAAAGCAACAAATAACAACCCTTCAAAGCCCGTTTATTGTACTTGTTAACTACCACCACCATCACCATCGTCACACACCCATCACTGTCATTACACACCATTCACCGACAATAAAGGATATATGGTGGCAACGAGGGATTGGCGGCATCGAAGCGACGGCGGTAGAAGGCTTTATGCATGGCGGTTTGTTTTTGTGTGAGTGGGAAATAGAGAGAATTTTGAGTGTGTGGTTGTGAAGTGTGTGTGCTTTTTAACGTGTGGTTTGTGTATAAAGTCAGCTGTTATTGTTCATTGATTTACGCGAGTTGCCATACATAGATTCAATTTTCAAGAGAGGGCAGAGCTTGCATTGTAATAATTTTCAATACTTTCCGTTAATATATTCCTGCATTTTAATGATCCAATTCTACCAAATCCACATTTCCTTATTATTTGCATGGCTATAGACGAAATCCACATTTGCAAGGGCATTATGGGGATTGACCAAAAATTAAGTTTTCACTTTTCACTTTGACCATTCAGACTATATATATATATATATATATATATATATATATATATATATATATATATATATATATATATAGTGTGGTATAAATGTAATAAAATGAAACTTCTGGTTATACTCTAAAAAGGATGGGTGGGCGTTTTAGTAATTTCGTATCACCTCTAATTATAACCACCAGGCCACTTATTTCTCCCATATCATTTTGGGGACTACTATAATAACGGGGTCTACTACCCCCTTATGCAAACCCTCTCTATGGTAGGGTACTGCTCATGTCCTTTTTTTTTTTTTTTTTTTTTTTTTTTTATCCCAATTTAACTTTTTGTCCATATTTATTTTTGAAGTCATGCCTGTATGGTGTGTTACTACACAACCATATATGCTTGTCCCATGTTTTTTTTTTGTGCAAGTGCATAAGCACATATGCAATATTGCACATAACCAGTATTGCACACAAGTATTTAGCACAAATGCGGATATCAGGCTCAGATTAACACAAGTATTTAGCACACAAGCACATATGCAGTATTGCACACAACCTGAAGCTGTTGACACACGTGAACCAGCTATTCAAAAAAATACCCGTGGACGTCTGAGCGCGAAGGAAAAAAAGGGCAAGGCTACACAAGTTCCGGACTTGAATGAAGTTCCGGACTTGAATGAAGTCCCGAACTTGAATGACTTGAATGATGTGCCAACCATGAATCACCGAAGAAGCACAAATTCAAGATCCACGAAAGTCCTGAAACGCGCAAAAGAACCTGCAAGACATAGTTCGTGTACGGGTAAAAAAATAAGACACAGCTTTTACGTTGGAGATAAGTGTTAATACAAATATCGCCTAAAAACGTTATTTATATTTTACGATCTTTGTTAAGTTTTGTTAATGACAAAGTATGAAGTTTAGCTATAAGTAAATCATCACTTTTAGTGTTTAAGTCTTGTTTAATTAAGGTTAACATTTCCTTTTAAACAAAACATTGTTTTTATTTCTTAAACTAAAATGAGTCTTGTCACATCACATTTATTTCTTAATATAGTAAGGTCACATCACATTTAGGGCAAGCTTTGTCATTATACCTTTATGGTAAGAAGTGTGTTTGACTTACTAAGTGGTAGCTTGCAAGTTTAGTGTTTGACTTGATATTATGAGATGTGACATTGTTTGATTTGCAAGAGTAATGAGATGTGACTTTGTTTGGTTTGCAAGATTTATTGTAAAAACCAACTGCAGCCCTGGCGGTACCCTGGGGTACACGGGCGGAACCCTTTTGAGGGGTCCGCCTGATCCGCCAGACCTGCAGAATTGTTTGCTATAAATACCAAACCATTTGTTAGTTTTTTGTAACCCTTTTAGGACATATTTTCACATTATCTCTCAACTAACTCAGTAACCTTTTGATTTGTGTGATTCTCTTATGTAGCAAGGGACTTCACAAGATCATTCAAGAAGTTACAAGCTTCAACTCTAAAGTTGCAAGCCTTGGTAGCTTGGTCATGTATAAGCTTTGATAGTTTATACTTCATGTGTGTCATGTATATAGATGTAAGTGGTTAGTATTTTAGGCCTCAAAATACGTAGTGTGTCTGGGAGTTGTTGTACCCTTGTAAAAGAACTAACGGGAGTGGTTGTACCCTTGGTAAAGAACTCAACATCTAGCTTAGTGTCGGTAAAAGTATAAGCGACGATGGGAGTGGTTGTACCCGTGTAAAAGAACTCGACATCTAGCTTAGTGTCGGTAAAAGTGTAAGCGACGTTGCAAAGGTTTTTTCCGTCGGTGAAAGGAGCTTGTTGATTAGTGCTTATAACTCTCGAGTTGGAAACTCGGGGCGTGGATGTAGGGCAAGGAAAAAGAGTCCTTGTAGCCGAACCACGATAAACAATCGTGTTGTGGTTTGATTGTTTCTTTCTTTATCTTTGCTTATTGCATGTTGTTCTTTAGTTATAATTGCTAGTTACATACAAAGCTTTTCAAAGAACTAAACAAGTAAAGATGTGTTTGTATCTTCAAACAAAAGTAAAAGCTTTCTAAATAACTAAACAAGCAAAGTTAAGATTATCACAAGCAAAGCTTTTCAATGTATGAAACTAGTAAAGTTAAAATTGATATTTACATAAAAAGCTTTTCAAAGAATCAAACATATAACGTTGTGTTTATATCTTTAAGCAAGCGTAAAAGATATTCAAGTTAAAAAGAATCTAAAAAGCTATTCAACCCCCCTTCTAGTTTTCCACAATTGGCATCAGGAGCTACGTTACTCAAGATCTTTAAAATAGAATGTATTTTAAAACTTGGATCGATCCATGGATTTTGAAAATATCAAAGAAGGGCAACCTATTCAAAACCAACCGCTATTTGAAAAAGAAAACTTACTTGAATGGAAAAGTAATTTTGAAAACTATGTGAAATCAATTGATCAAGATCTTTGGCATATTATTTCTTTTGATAATTTCAAACCAAAGAAAATAAGTTTTTGAAAACCAAGATAATTATCTTGAACTTGATAAAAATACTAAAGTCAAAACAATGCTTTACAAAGCTTTAGTACCAAACATGAAAGAATGTATTTTTGTCAAAAGGCTAATGATGTTTGGAAAAATATGGTAGACTTTCATTAAGGAATATGTCAAAGATGATCAATTTGATCTTACATATGAATTAGAAGTTTTAGAAAAACTAATTGATAGACACTTAGTAGAAGTTAATACATGTGCTACTAGTTTAAATGTTTTAAATGAAGGTACAAGTGAAGATGAGTACGTGTGTTTTGATGAACCTGCTTGCGTATCTTGGAATGATATGGATGTTGACGAAGACAATGATCCGGTAGTTGATTGTCAATTTATTGAAACAACAAGCAAGGTGTTAGTAAAGGTGATTCATGTCAAGCTCGTAGTAGACTTGCTTGTGATTCATGGAATAACACGGATGAAGATGTAGTCAATCATTCGGTTTGCAATTCTAAACTTGTGTCAAGCTCGTAGTAGACTTGCTTGTGATTCATGGAATAACACGGATGAAGATGTAGTCAATCATTCGGTTTGCAATTCTAAACTTGATAAAACACCAAGCAAGGTCACTTTAAAACCAAACTCTTTTGCTTTGATTAATTCATCCTAGAGTTTTCTTGTAACACCCCAACCCGACACGGGTCCGGAGCGCTACAGTATGGTGACATATCAAAGCATACAAAGCATACAACGCAAGCGGAAGACTTAAAACAAAAGGTTACAAGGGAAAAATCTAAAAGTACAAAAGAAATACTAAAACTATAAAAGAAAGGAAAATACAAACTAAACCAAGTTGAATCTAATCCAAGTCCAAAACTAGTCCAGATGTAAATGGGCTTCTAATCATCGGGGTAGTCCACTAACGCTCCTATGCACTCTTCACCCAACCCAGCTTCCAACCTAAAACCTGCCGCAGGAAAAGAAATGTGGTTGAGCTTAAAAAGCCCAGTGAACAGATATATAACAAAGCAAACGAATAAACAAAACGTATATAAGTATGAGAAATGAAATCATAAGCTCCTGCTGAAATGAATATCATCTGTCAAGTGCATAAGAGATCAACGATAACTGAATGAATATCATAAGTCAAATGAATAATGAGTATTAAGAGTCAATTGATAATATGAATCATATAATAACCAATGTCAAAGAGCACGTATCAACAAAGGCGCGTCTAACGAGATACTCGAATAGGCACAAGAAACATAGGAAAGCCACGAGTCGACCCAACGAGATACTCGAATAGGTCTCAAATCACATAATCACATATCCGTCAATTCATAGGGTGTACATAGAGTAGCTAACTCCAATGTACCAGAAGTGAAAGGGGTACAAGGCACAGCCAGTCATTGTCTTCTCAGCACAAAACAGAACCTAGGATGCATCCATACACTCCCAGAATCAAACAAAATACACATGCCAGCTCATGACTGGACACATATATAACTAATTGGCCATAGTGCACATATATCAAACAGAAGGGAATGCCAGGGATCAATCACACCTCCCCAGAAAGTGTCATGCCAGTGGTGCCATCACTGACACGCCCATGGTACCTCCATGAGTAGAATAAAAACTCGGGCATAAGAATCATACATATCATAACAGAGCTATCCATAAACAAAACAATCATAGCATATCAATCAGAATATATCAACAGAATCTCATATCAGTGAGATAGTAATCCGATCATCATAACAGAATGGATAGCAAACAGAATCCCATCAAAGGATAATATCAAACGAATCATATCATAGCAAACGAATCAAAGTCAAAGGATCGAAAGTCATGAGATCAGAACCCTTAATGAGATAGGGTAAAATATCTGTACCTCAAACCGCAATGTAAAACACACCAGAAGACATAAGGATCAGAAGTTACTCCTTCTTCAGCGAATCTACACGAATTAATGATTGTCTTATTATTTATAAGCTCATTTTAAATCAGATTACCCATTTTAGGTTTCTTTCCATTTTTAGTAACTTGCCATATTTACTAAGTTCCCATATTTAGTAGCCTTTCCGTATTAGCAACTTTTATAGATTAGGGTCACAAATGACAATTATAATAGTGTAGGGTTAAACACGTCATTTTAGTAAAGTTTAGGGTCAAAATGTAAATTATCAAAATTAAATATTAAGAATGTCAAATAAAATTATTTTAAAGTTTATGCTATAATTTTATATTAAGACGATAATTTTAGACCCAGTCGTTCATAATATATATAACGTATTCTCATCATTATTTTAGACCGCGACGACCCAAAATATTTTTATCACATTATATCACAAAACCTTTTCGAAAGGAAACATCAAATCGAGACCCTCTCTTTAATTAAATACAAGCCGAGACGTACTTAATATGAACAAAAGAACAAAACCCTTTTACAAGCATTTATAAATCGACATTAGGACTTTTTTTTTTTCAAAAATCATACTTAATTGTCTTTGCTTCATAGATCATTAGTCACATCATTTAATAAGCCATCATGCTCTAAAAATACTTATATGTGCATGTTTATAAAAATGTTAAGATATAATTTGACAAAACTCACACCAAGATACAGGTTGGTATCCCAAAACCATGCATGTACATCACCCTACGTACAAAACACAACTTCAAACACTAAACCATATTTAACCATCCCTTATTAAAAGTATTACTCGATTAAGCTTTCATGCATTGCGATTGTGTTCATGTATTAATCTACTACATACATATTATTTGTGATAGCAAAACAAATTTACTACAAGCTGCTTCTATTTCCATTACGTGGCATACATATGTATCTATTTTTGAATATCTTTTAATAAACGAAACAGAGACGTATAGTGTGGTTCCAATATACGAGTCGAGATTTAAAATGTGAATGTAATTAAAATGGTACCTCCTAGTCGACCGAAAACCATTCGAGATATGGAATGAACACGAGCAATAAAACCGAAGCCCGAATTCTCGTGACCAGAATAGATGAGCCAAACGATTCAGCCCACCACGAGCTATAACGCACCAGCTAATCCACGCCTCGAACACCAAAATTCAATGCGACAACCCGACCCAAATCCGATGTACACGAACCGTTCGAACTATCCCGAACAGGTATTCAAATCATGCACACCCCTGACGTGAACCGTTCCGATCTTGATAAACACTCGGTTTTATTTGTGGCGGCTGTTTTGTTTTAGTGTAGCGATATTGTGAAAGAATTATGCTAGGAATTGTGTATATATATGGACGGATATACTTACATTTCGAAGAAAACGGGATTTGGAACTGATTATTTACGTGATAATATGACCCATTAAAGGCTAACTGTTTCCTTTATCAAACAAATGGTAAACCGTGTGGGGTTAGAGGAACCAGGAAAAGAAATCTTCAAAATATCAGTTTGATTTGGTCTTATCCTCATTTCAAACACACCAAGAGGTGTCACAACATATATATTCGGTTTTGCTTTAGATATGTAAACGTGTGATACATATTGTAAGTGCATAATCAGTTCAAATATATGTGTAGGAAATAAGACTTTAGTAGTGTCGATTTGTAGTTAACTTAGGATTAGATTTATAGTAACTTATGTCATTTAGTTTAGGATAATTAATTAAAGTTTTGTACTTATTCATATCATAAAGTTTCTATGTCATTTACATGTCATATAACTTAGGTTAAGTTCAAAATACCCATTAAAATGTGAGCCCAAAATTTTAGGTCGTTATATTTCTAAACTAGAAAATGAGTCTAAACGTTTATGCAACATGGACCTAAAAACTATCTTCAAGAATGAGTCTTCAAAATCTCTTAAGAATATCTTTGAAAAGGAAATCCTATTAGAAGATAGAACGTCTAGAATTGAGAGTAATGTTGAAATTGATCTAGAATGTAAATTATGACTAGATTACAAACATGAGATTAAAATGCAAAATGAGAAAGGAAAAATTATTAGTTAAATTTGATGAAAGCTCAAAATCTCTTGAAAGATTGTTGAGGAGTCAAAGGTTGTTTAAAGGTAAAACCGGATTAGGATTTAACTCATAAGCATCATCAACTAATAAAACACAGCATGTAAAATTTGTCAAACCTAGAAGAGAGATTTAGAGATAATTCAATCTCTAATAGAAACTCATGATAAAAGGATTAAGACTATCATTCTCTATGCCTTTATATGATTATCTAACCTTCTTGGATTCATGAGTTATTGAGTTTCAAAGCGTGTCGTCAAACCAAGATTTTACACGTAATGCTTATCTGCTTGATAGCATCTCTATGCAATTTTAAAGGTACGCATTACTTCAACTTGACTTTGATTGTCTCTTGCTTCTAGCATTATGTGTTCGAATATGTGTTATTTGTAATACTCTATAATGTCTACCTGCTATGTGTAAATAGCTAAGATTAGATTCTATGCAACAAGGAATTTAGTCTTTAGTACTAGTGAGAGATATAAAGTGTTTTGGTTCTTTAACCATCAAAAGATAAACATGAAAAACTCTTGAGTAAGTCTCACTCAACTCTTGCTTACAAGTGAGATAACTAAGAATTTCCTAAATGTTAAAATGTCTAACACTTTTGTGATGCTTGCAAAACAAACATTTGTTAAACAATTTTCTCAAACACTATACTTTGAGTCTTTAATTGTGTTTTTCTTCAATCACTCCTTTATGATAATCTCACATAAACACACAAGGTGAAATAAATCACATTAGCATATATTAGGATGTGTGAAAGAAATTGAGTTTTCAACATCTAGGATTTACACATTAAACGTGACACATAGTCTCATGATATTGTACCTCTTGGACTTTTTCGTAATAAATAGAGTTCACAGTGTCTTAAGTAAGAAAACCCAAAGAGTCGAGGAGTTGTTGAATATAACATTTAACGGGTGATCTCCTCCTTCTATGATATCATCTTTGGTAGATGATAACTTAGTCGAAAGTCCAATGATGGCAAGACAAGCATGGAGTAAAAGTATAAAACAACATCTTCTCACCTTGAGTCAAACATTGAATCAAGTAAAACTGACATAAGTTATAAAACTTGATTTATAGGTCACAGTTGTGTCTAAACAAATTCAACAAAAACAATTTTTGGAATTTAGAATAAAACAACTAGTGAAACAAAATTGATATTTCAAAGTAATCAAGTGAGTATAGTGCCAATATTTGAAAGACTTTTTGACAATAAAAGCAAGCCACAAAAGCAAGGGTTTTTAACTTAAAGACATTCCTAGTTTCTCTCTTGTTCTTAATAGTTAAGTTTTTGATGACTTATCAAGAATGAGATTAGTAAATCCGTAGGTAAAACTAAACATAGAGAAATGTTTGGAAGACTACTTGTTCTCATAACATTTAGATTCAACATTATGTTTAACTTTTGTCTATGTGCTCGTGTTAAAGAAGATCCTAAAAACAACTCTTTAGTTGAGCCTATTTGGATACATCATAAGGTACTACACAACTAGGATTATGGTATCCCAAAAGAACGGGAATAGAAACCATAGTGTGTGACTAATGGAATTATGTCGGTAATAAGTTGATAAGAAAAGCACAAGTGGTACTTGCACTTTTATACTTACTTACCCAATGATTCTCCAAAACGCATAAGATTCTCAAAATATTATCGAATAGAGAAGCACATCAACAAGCTCCACTTGAGTACGCTAAGTCATATCGACAACGGAATTCATCTCATATACATTGTTATCCCTTCAACAAAGGAAGCATCGACTTCGGCGACAATTCTATCCATTATGCTTCTTAATAGACATATTGTGATCCATCATCATCGCCTTGGTAAGATTGTTCATTGAGGAACGTCTTAACTAAGAAAGTCTTCTACGTTAACTATTTCATCAACGCGTTAACAAAATCTCTTGAATGTGAAGCATTCATAATTCCTAGGCTTAGTCAAAGACTCATAAGACCTAAAACCTTAAGTTTTGAACGTTAGGATAAAACCATAAAAATCAAGACAATTTCTTTTTAAGTTTCTCCCTACAGAACCCACGGCACCTTCAGACCCTACGGGCGGAACCCATTTTTTGGTTTTGCCTGGTCCGCCAAACCTCAGATTGTTTAACTTTTAACTTCAAAGCCAAACATCCTCTTAACTTAATCATCCACTTTCAAACAGCCATTACCCTCTCAAAAACACATATCCTCACGAAGTTTAGGGCTTCTAATCCAATCTCTTCCAATCCAACTAACTTTGTAAGTATTCTAATCACAATTGCATTTTTGATTTAATTATAACATTCTTGCTTACAATCATTAACTAGAATCTTAGGGCTTTTTGCATAAAACTTCATGATTCATGAAAAACTTGGTGGCTAGTCAATTATGTATTTTATTAGTTAAGAAGTGAATCTTTTTCATTGTTACTTTGATTTGCCAAACACACCAAGTGCATTATCTTTCAAAATTGCATCTACAATTAGAACATGATTCATCACCACATTGTTAAAACAAATGAAAAACATCATTTAAACATCACTTGCATACTATCTCTTGAATGCTAAAGGGAATACATAACTAATATGTATTTTCGGGTACATTCAATCGAAGACACATTCAATTAGGAGAGTGTTGGTTATCTTTTGTCTTTACAACAAAATTTGCATAACAAAACAATTTGGGAATCAAAATGAGTCAAGATAACCATGTCTTCACATTGTTTTGCATATAGGAACATATTAGAACATCCACATTGTTAAAAGTCATTAACATACAATTTTATGTTTTCTAGGAATCAACATGCCTCCCGCAAACAAATCCGATCACAAAGAAACCCTTAAGTACATGCCCAAACACCATATGACCAAAGGTCTCAACCCGGTTCAAGTAGAAACCTTTAAGGCATTAGAAAAACGCTATGTTCACGAAGGTAGAACCATTGATCCATCCTTTCTAGAAGGAACATCTATTCGCCAAAACTTTGCCGCAATTAACTTTGATTGTCTCCTTGATATAGATGAGCCAATTTGTCCTAGGTTCATCTTGGAATTTTATGCAACCGTAAACCTTTCCACATGTGCTGGTGGTAGGATATCATTAAACTTCACAACCAATCAAATACCACATGACATAGATTTAAAAGACTTAGCTATAATTCTTGGTGTACCAAATGAGGGAACTTGCCTCTACACGGATAAGCGGCCCATTTCAAGTCTTGATTCTATTGATCGTTTTTATCTATACGATACACCTCTTGCTAGTAAGGAAACTATTAAGGAACACCTCTTTGTTAGAACCTCTACCACTAGGGTGAATCGTTCGGGGAATATTGTAGATAAGGATCCTTTTGGTATGGAGCTCAATGAGCTTAAACCGCAATTTAAGAAGTGGGAAGAAATTCTTAGAGCTAACGTCATAAGTACCATAGGAAATAGAGATCACATCAACACATGTCTTTGTTATATGCTCTATAGCATTTCCACCGGTCAACCCTTCAACTTAGCTTACTACCTAGCCAAAAGAATGGCTGACATATCCTTAGTTGGAACAACCTCTCTTCCCTATGGTATGCTTCTTACCCGCCTCTTTAGAGCAATCTCACCCATTTCTCCTAACGAAAATGGAATGCGCCTTGACTATTTTCTAGTTCCTCACATCTTCGTTCCTTTAAGTGATAAACGAGTTTTCAAAAATAAGGGCAAACGTACTCGATCACCTACACCATCATCATCATCATCATCCGGAATGAGCGCGGATGATAAACTTCCCAACTCTAGGTTACCCCCTTTAGAATACCTTCAAGCTCTCCCCATCAATGACAATGCTTCCGAAGAATTCAAGCAAACCAAAGGAATGTTCAAGTGTTTTGGAAGGTACCTAAACAAGCTCAACAAGAAGATAGACCGGTTGTGAGAAGATTTAGGAGTGTTTGGCTTATGAATGCTTTAGAATCGTCTTTGTGTTAAAACTACGTGAATTATTTATTTTTCACTTTCATGGTTTATTACGTTTGTTGGATTATGTTTGTATAAACTTTTATGCATAATGACAATGTTTAAGGTGTTTGTCATTTTTACTATGCTTATGGCAATTCTTACTAAGTATAGTGAAGTCCTCGACCTCAAGGTCAAAGTCCCATGATATGTATGTTTACGTGTCTAATTTCTGCATTACCTAACCAGAAATGCCTTATCTTTTTGATTGTAAGAGTTTTCAAAAATTTTGAAAATCGTCTCGCGGGTCAAAAACGCGGACTGCCTAATTTTTTACCTCTGGCGGTACCCAAAATTGGGTTCCGCCAGTGTATTTTCTGGGAATTCCAGAAATGGCCCAACGGACCAGGCGGTACCCTCAAATGGGTTCCGCCAGTGTATTCTGAGGGTTCCGCCAGACACCTGCAGAAAATTTTTCTATTTTTCTTAAGTCCAAAACTTGTAATGTGTCAAAACCATTATCATAAGTGAGAAACATCTTCCATTAACTCCAATAACCATATTAGAACAACTCTCACTCACTAAAGCAATTAGGAAGCCACTTCCATCCAAAAATTCAAATTCAAACATAACCAACCCAAGGAACCCTTTTAAAGGATCCTTCAAAACCATTGAAACATTTTTAACCAAATCACATCCCATGATCACAAAGCATTGAGTGCTTTTGTTGGTCTTTCACTCCACCTTATTCTATTGGAATGACATGCATTGATTTGACATATTCATGAAAATTTTGTAAATCATTTGAAACCGCAATCCTTGAATGGTAGAACATTAAATCCAAACACCCTATTCAACATCTTCTTCATCCTATAAATTTGAAAGTTTTGCAACAATTCAAATCACACCATCACCATCAAAACTTCTTCTCTCAAAACATCAAAACCACACCTTTGAAAATGACCAAATCCAACACATCATCCGAGTCATCAAAATCCCTTTCAAAAATCACTAGGATTAGTGTTAAACCTTGTTGCTTTAACAAAACCGTCAAGTCAAGCTCATCTTCTTCAAGTGATGCTTCACTTAACATTTCTTCACCTATCCAAGATTTCCTTAATCTCACTACCTCAACACAATCCCCAACACATTGTAATACCAATGTTATCACCTTTCAAGAATTGCTTAATCTTGATACTCCAACACCCTCTCCAACACATTGCTACACAAACATGGCCACCATTCCTCCAACAACTAGACCTTCAAGTGTTTCATCATCACCTTCTCAACAAGCTCAACTATCAAAAACCTCATCACCTCAATCACCAACAATTTCACCAATGGAACTTTTCCATACACCACTAACTTATTTGGAAACTTTAGACGACCTATCACCCAAATCATCAAATCCACCATCCTTGTCACTTTTTGACACCATTGCTCAAATGGAAACCCAACAACAATCTAGTGAGCAACTAGATGATGAACCCCATCAACCATCATTAGTAGAACGGTTGGCTTACCGTTATGCTAGACCATCCATTTTTCCAAATGATCAAGGTCATACCCACTCACAATCATTTGTGTTTCACCCAATTTACAAAGACCTTCATGGCAATCCTTCCGGCGAACCGAGCTTCCGCCATTTTGTTCAAAACCAACAACCACCACCACAACAACAACCATCACCACAAGAACCTTCCCAACATATTGAATCTCTACTTTCTTCTTATAAGAAAATAGAAGCATCCATATAGGAAAAACCTCCAAACCTTCATAATGAGATTGACACTCATTTAAACCACCTTCATGCCTTCAAACGTATGGTTGACTCTCAAATCAACCATATCATGGTTTTACAAACAACACTTCAATCAACAAATGAAGGAAGCAAAAACACTACTCAACCTTCCACCTTTGCTCCTTCAAGTTCAAACCATTCACCTCCAACATATCAAACCACCCTTCCACCAAACTTTCCCCGCCATGATTGCAATCATTGCGAAAGAACCGCTCACATAAGTGAATGGTGTTGAAGGGAAATTCGTGAGCTATCCGAAGAAATGAGGTTCATACTAAACCACATTTTGGATTCTCTACAATCCTCGTCTCACACACCTCAACCCTAGAATCTCCAAAATGAAACAAAACCGTTTCTTTTGGAAATTATTTCCCATCTAAACCAACAAACCAAAACCATGTCATCCTTTCAACCTTCAAAATAAAGCCCGCTACAACCACAACCCACATTTTCATCCTTAAACAACCTTAGCCTTGTTTTTGGAAAATGTTTCTCACAAAGGAAAATGATGATTTCCATGTAGCTTTTTATGGTCGTAGTTTATTTGTAGTTTTTCCTTTATTTTTAGAGGTAGGATGGTGTAATCGAAATTTCTTGTCTTTGACTTTTTAAGAGTCTAAATTTAACATGAAATGAATTTCATTACACTACAAGGTTTTCATTGTTTGTTGACCATTTAGGTATAATAAGTGAAATATACCTTGCTATGGTAACATACATATATCTTGGGTTGTTTAAACTAACTTTTTTTTAAGGACCATTTTTCATGTTTTCCTTCCTTGATACTCCATTTAGGGGAGTAATATTCAAGGGGGAGCATGAGTGTTGTACTATTTCACTTCACAACTCTTAGTTGTGTTTAAACATAAAATACTTTCATGACTTATCTTACGCAACAACTAACCTTTTTCTTGTAGGTTCAAAATCCATGTCTCCTCTCTTGGCACTCCATTTAGGGGGAGTATCGTCCAAGGGGGAGCAAGTGGTTACTTCCGCTTCGCTACTCTTCTTTTTGTTTCGACAAAAAGGGGGAGAATTTAGATATAAACTTGTTTCAAATTTATTTTGTATATCACATCATCTTAGCAAAAACAAGTTTTCATACCTAACTTTATAAGACTTAATACTAAAACTAGTGACTTACTTATAAATAAAGTTTATGTTTTGTCATCAACAAAAAAGGGGAGATTGTTAATACAAATTGATGAGGCGAAAAATGAACCACTTTTAGGGGGTCATTTAAGCCCGGAATTGAATTTATTTGATCAAATATTGCCCTAAATCGTTCCTTTTGTGATTTTAGATACTTTGGGAGAGAAATCTGGAAAAGGAAGCAATTCGGACGTTTTTGGAGCATAAAAGTGAAGAAAACGCCAAAGTCTTAATTTTCCTTGCTGGGAACAGTAGGTGACGGCGTCAAGAAGGAATTTCTGACGGCGTCAAGAGTAATTTCCATGACGACCCAGTACAGAATTAACGGCGTCACGAAGTAGGGCGTCAAGAGTAAAATGCATGACGGCCTGGAAAATGCTAACACATGACGGCGTCAAAAGTAGATCAAGGCAGTCGGAGAAGTATTTTGGCGGCGAGATGACGGCGTCACAAATTTGTTCTTGACGCCGTCAAACCCTATTTCCTATATATAGTTTTCTAATTTTCACATTAAAATGAGAGAAGTTTTAGAGAAACCCTAAGTACGAACTTGGTACGAATTTTACAGGTTTTTCAAGGGTTCTAAGCCCTTGACACCTTTCATGTGTAATTGAGATAAGTATTCTTTTAATTCAATCAATATGTCTATGTGTTGGTTGTCTATATCTTGTTCTTGTCTTAATTCCATCATGCTAGGCTAGATCTATCTTGTGTTTGCTTGGATCTAATGAAACCTAGATATTAATTATGTGTTGATTACTTGTTTATCGTTGTATTGGATGAATGAATTCGATGTTAGGCTTAACAAAACTGGCAGATCTCCAAATGGTAACATGCTTGAACGTCTTAGGAAACATGAACTGACGTGCACTAGGTTTTATTGGTTGTATTTAATGCATGAGTAAATTCTAATGATCCCATGTTAGGAGCTTCTTAGCCGGCTCGACATAGGAGTGAAGTAGGCACTCATAGGATTGGGGAATTAAGTGCGCCACCCCATGAATGGTATTAAGGAATACAATCCGTCATCCACGCAACTATAACAAGTAATTAACGTGTAAAAGATATCTAGGGAGTAGTGAAATATAAGTAAACACATTTTCTCCACTTATTGCTCACAACCTTAGTTAATTTAGTTTATTTTCATTTTTTAGTATTTTATTTTGATTGCATCTTTAGTATTGGGTTAGTTGACTAGCAACTAATTCCGCCCAAATCCTTCAAACCCGAGATTTTTACTTGCTTTCTAAAAAATATAAAAATACAAAAAATAATCATCCCTCACGTTTAGAACTAGTATTTTGGTTTTCTAATCCTAGCGACACTATTCCTAGCTGAACGATCAATCCCCCGGTACTTGTCACTATACTATACTACAACAATCAGGTACACGGCCTGGTGGGGGTTGTAAGCTTCTCAAGATCCCTTGAGAGGTAAAGCCTGGTGAGATTCCCACGTATCAAGTTTTTGGCGCCGCAACCTGGGGAATAGTTATTGTCTAGGTTAGAATCTCTTTATATTAGGTCTACTTGCTAGATTCCTTTCTAGTAAGATTTTATTTTTATTTTTAGGTTTTCTTTAGTCTATCTTATTTCTTTGTGTCTTTGTTCGTAACTCTTCACCACCCGACAACATGGACGATGGGAACATCCTTGAACCCGTCATCCCACCACAACAAAACCCACCACTAGAACCTCTTAGGCCCCGAACCTTAGGAGAGTATTCCCGACCTAGCCACCAAGGCTACCGAAACACCATTGATCTCAACGGAGCCAATGTGACCCCCTTGCCATCCGACACCATCCGGTTGGTGCAAAGCGGATGTGCATTCCATGGACTTCGTTCCGAAGATCCAAACCAACATCTTAAGGACTTCCTCAAAATCGTAGATTCTATAGACCTAGGAGTTGAAACTAGAGAGACAACCCGATTACGCCTATTCCAATTCTCTCTACGGGATCAAGCTAGTCAATGGCTTGAGCGTTTACCCGCGGGATCTATCACCACATGGGATGATCTCACCACTCGCTTCCTTGCTCAATTTTTCCCACCGGGGAGAACTACTAAGCTTAGAAATGACATCTTGATGTTCCAACAACGTCAAAATGAATCTCTTTATGAAGCATGGACTCGTTTCAAGGACTTACTCCAAAAAGTCCCTCGTCATGGCATAGATCTTTGGCTCCAAGTCCAAATCTTTTATGACCATATTGATCTTTCCACGAGGCGAGCCATTGACCAATCGGCCGGTGGTAAGCTACGTGATCTAAGTGCGGAACAATCATGGGAACTCATAGAAGATCTTGCTCTCTATGACAACGAAAGTTGGAATGATCCCCGTGATTTGAACAAAACAGTCAAGGCAATATCCTTGCCTTCGAACAATTCTAGCACTCCCGACCGTAGGATCATGGAACTTGAAGACCAAGTCAAGTTTCTCATGAAATCTTACGAAGCTCCTAAACCTTCAAGCCAAGTGAACAAAATCACTTCTTCATGCAAATTATGTAGTGGTCCCCACGACACTCGTGATTGTGTGGAACTCCCCAGAACAGCTTTTGCGGACTACGCATCCATGCGTACCGACGAAGCGGGAGATAAGTGGTACACTTTCAAGCCCGAGCCAAACACTTACGGTGATTCATACAACCCCTCTTGGAAAAATCACCCAAACCTTAGGTGGAAACAAAATCAACCCAATTCTTCCAATCCGCCAAATCGTTACCAACCAAACGGTCCACCCTCCAACCGTACTTTCAACAACAATCCTTCTAACAACTATGGTAGTACCAACAATCTTGAAGGATTGATGTCAAAGTTTATGGCATCTCAAGAAGCTCGCATAGCTAGGTTTGAAGCCGAATTCAACCAACAACAAACGGAGATGACCAACAAGATTGACAACTTGTTGAAGGCCCTCAACAACCAAGCGTTAGCCACACCTAGGAAGGACACTAGGGACACCAATAACGGAATCCAAATTAAGGACCCCTCATCATCCAAACATGTCCACTTTGTCAATGTTGTCACCATTAAGCCAATAGATAAGGAGATAGAAGGGAGTGCCAAAGATTAAGTTGGAGTAGAAACCAAGACTAGGGATGAAAGTGGGGAAGTTGAGGTTAAAAAGGAAGAGGAATTAGAGGAAATAGAGCCTAAAGAGAAGTACTTTGATAAGTTGCCCACCAAGGAAGAACGGGAATACCATAAGGATTTATTCGATAGTCCCGAGAGACCATATATCCTTGGCACACCCCTTATCAAAATGGGAGACCCCTCTAACATTAACATACCATGCAATACCGGGCACATGCATATATGGAAAGCTTACATTGATCTTAGATCTCCCTTAAACATCATGACTAGGACTTATTACAATTGGGTGATGAAGAAACAACTTGATTTTAGGATGATGCCCAATAGGAATTTGATAAGTAATTTTGTAGGAAGAGTGAAGGGATTGCATGTGATTATAGGTAATATCACCTATGAGATCGATTTTATGATAGTGGAAGACACTCGTCCGGTGATAGATGATTGCCTAAGCCAAGTAATATTTGGAAAACCATTTGTTGAGGCCACTAGGATGAGTTATGACCCGACTTTAGGGATAGTTAGATTCAAGGAAGAAAATGATGAGGTTGCTTATCAAATGCCTTACAAGATTGACCAATACCGCCTCCTCTCTAATATAGAAAAAGAACACAAGCAAGCGGCTTATTATAGGAATGCGGAGGATAGACGTAGAGGAGTAGAGTATGTAAAGAATAGGATGCTTGGTTTCTACAAAGAATGCTTGCAACTAGGTCCGGAATACAAAACTGGTTTAGAAGACGACCTAGAGAGTGGAACCAACGACGAGATCACGTAGTAACCCATGACCTTAAGTCTAGCTACAAGACTCGTAAATAAAGAAAAGCGCTTCTTGGGAGGCAACCCATGTTTTGTGTGATTTTATTTTGTTTGTTTGTTATTTGCTTCCGTATGCATGCTTTATTTCTATTGTTGGTAGATCATGTTTCTAAACAAAATAGTGGAAATACTTTACTTTGTTGTTTTGGCCTAGTCTTAACTCAACCTAAAAGTATTTTTGCAAAAGATAAGTGTAAGGGGAAACCCCAAATATATTTTTAAGAAACAAACCGATCATGATTCTCCACAATATTAAATGAACATGTATATTCGTATTTGTTAGAGTCAAATGCTTGTATTGAGTCATAATGAAGTTTTGCAGGATTTTCCAGGAAGTAGGACCAAGTTTTTCCAGAAATTTTCCAGAAACTTAACATAAGAATTTCTGCAGGTCACTTCTGACGGTGTCAAGAATTAATTCTTGACGGCGTCACGTGTAAAAATCTGGAAATTTTACCAGTTTTGTTTTTCTAACGGAGTCTTATTGTTTTTGTGAATTATTAAGTTTTATAATCTCCAGGAAATCTGCAAACTTCATTCCACAAGCATTATATCTTATCTTGTTTTCTAGGATTTAGTAACTTATATAGGATGCCGCCGATTTTACGCGAGGTTGTTTTGTCTGTTTTCTCAGGTTTTACAGGTTATGTATGACAAGAAGATGATTTATTTTTCTGAAAGGGAAGCTTTGATTGTTCATTTTCTTGGAGGAAGATTTAACCTGGCCACCTTATTATCCATACCGAGCGAATCAGGGGAGTATTTGATTTCATTCTTTTTACTTTTTAACTTTTATATTCTTTACTTGAACATTGGGGACAATGTTCATCTTAAGTGTAAGGGGAGGGTAAAAAGATGATACCTTACATATGCACTTTCGCTTGAGTTTGTTTTGTTTAATGGTAGATGTGTAATAAAACTATGAGAAATACTTGTTAGTGTAATTTTAGCGCCAAATTTAAAATTTTTTACAACATTTAGGAGTGAAACTTTAGCCATAGCAAGCGTCTCATAGATAGGAGATTGTATGACTTGCACATAACCGTATATTCAGAAAAATTTTCCACCCAAATATGTGAGGTTCGCCTTTAGATTTGATAGGAAAAGCATTTACTATTAGTGCTTATGAGTGTACCGGTAGCATTTAGATTCTAGAACTTGCGTTAGTGATGCATCCCGAGACCGCTAGTGAGACTACATTCGTGTGGTAGGATTTACTACATGATAAGAGGTATTAGGATCACCTTTGTGTTAAACCCGCATCATAATTACTTGACCATTTATGTCATATTACATGGCTAGTTAAGTCAACTAATTTTTCCCACACCCTTAGCCTTGTACTCATCTTTAGTACACGAAACCCCTAATACACCCCTCCGAGCCTATCTTTTCGTTTCTAACTTTAAGCATTTTACTTAAAGGAAGAATTTGTTACACCCCACTTAAATGTACACCCAAATCGCCTTAGCCTTCCGTGTATGCGCTCATCTTTAGTGCATTATTGTTATTTGTTAAACCCTAAGTTAACTATCTAATTGATTACATGGTTGCTAAGTCGAGTCATATCCTTGTACATATTGTTTTGGGACGATTGGGACTCATGGGTAAAGTACTTATTTTATGGAGTAATGGGGAAGAACATCATTTATTACCCCCGTATGTACGTTAATCTTAAAAGTACTCCAAGTGTTTTGATTTTCTTAATTCGAGTCATTAGATTAGTTTATTGTAAAGTATGTAAAAATTCAAGTGTAAGAGAAACGTTTATTCCCTATGATGTATTATTTTGGATGGTAGGGTAAGAGTGTATGCAAAAAAAATAAAAAAAATAAAAAAATAAAATAAAAAAAAATCGAAAAAAAAAATAAAATAAAATAGAAAAAGAAAAAGAGAAAAAGAATACGGACTACCATCCCTTTTTATTCTATGTTTATTTTATGTTTTTGTTATTTTTCATTTATTAGCTTAAGTCGAGTCTAGTCTTGGCTTAGCAACGCCATATTATACATGTAATTAACCAAGATTGTTAACTCGCCACCAGTAAAAACTTTCTTTATCCAACAAAACCGTGTATTTCATATCCCTACACCTAACGTTACAACCCTTTAAAAGACCTCTTTGATAGTTTATCCTAGGTGCTTACGCCATGTGGTGGAGGTTTGATCCTTTCCCAAGCCTATGGTAATCTATTTTGCTATGAAAGGTAGTGAGAGATATCTTCCGTTTCCATATTGTAATTTATACTTTATTACACCCGAGAGATGTGAGTATCTAAACACTATTTGTGAGGTGCTAGTGTATGACCTCCGTGCTTGTCTATTTGTCTTTAGTGGAACGATTATTTGTTGTGATTACTTTTATATTAGTGTTAAATGACCCCTAACTTGTATTTTGAGTAGAATAAAAGCGCATTTGCTTGAGGACAAGCAAATCTCAAGTGTAAGGGTATATGATGAGGCGAAAAATGAACCACTTTTAGGGGGTCATTTAAGCCCGGAATTGAATTTATTTGATCGAATATTGCCCTAAATCGTTCCTTTTGTGATTTTAGGTACTTTGGGAGAGAAATCTGGAAAAGGAAGCAATTCGGACGTTTTTGGAGCATAAAAGTGAAGAAAACGCCAAAGTCTTAATTTTCCTTGCTGGGAACAGTAGGTGACGGCGTCAAGAAGGAATTTCTGATGGCGTCAAGAGTAATTTCCATGACGACCTAGTACAGAATTGACGGCGTCACGAAGTAGGGCGTCAAGAGTAAAATGCATGACGGCCTGGAAAATGCTAACACATGACGGCGTCAAAAGTAGATCAAGGCAGTCCGAGAAGTATTTTGGCGGCAAGATGACGGCGTCACAAATTTGTTCTTGACGCCGTCAGACCCTATTTCCTATATATAGTTTTCTAATTTTCACATTAAAAAGAGAGAAGTTTTAGAGAAACCCTAAGTACGAACTTGGTACGAATTTTACAGGTTTTTCAAGGGTTCTAAGCCCTTGATACCTTTCATGTGTAATTGAGATAAGTATTCTTTTAATTCAATCAATATGTCTATGTGTTGGTTGTCTATATCTTGTTCTTGTCTTAATTCCATCATGTTAGGCTAGATCTATCTTGTGTTTGCTTGGATCTAATGAAACCTAGATGTTAATTATGTGTTGATTACTTGTTTATAGTTGTATTGGATGAATGAATTCGATGTTAGGCTTAACAAAACTGGCAGATCTCCAAATGGTAACATGCTTGAACGTCTTAGGAAACATGAACTGACGTGCACTAGGTTTTATTGGTTGTATTTAATGCATGAGTAAATTCTAATGATCCCATGTTAGGAGCTTCTTAGCCGGCTCGACATAGGAGTGAAGTAGGCACTCATAGGATTGGGGAATTAAGTGCGCCACCCCATGAATGGTATTAAGGAATACCATCCGTCATCCATGCAACTATAACAAGTAATTAACGTGTAAAAGATATCTAGGGAGTAGTGAAATCTAAGTAAACACATTTTCTCCACTTATTGCTCACAACCTTAGTTAATTTTGTTTATTTTCATTTTTTAGTATTTTATTTTGATTGCATCTTTAGTATTGGGTTAGTTGACTAGCAACTAATTCCGCCCAAATCCTTCAAACCCGAGATTTTTACTTGCTTTCCAAAAAATATAAAAATACAAAAAATAATCATCCCTCACCTTTAGAACTAGTATTTAGGTTTTCTAATCCTAGCGACACTATTCCTAGCTGAACGATCAATCCCCCGGTACTTGTCACTATACTATACTACAACGATCAGGTACACTGACTGGTGGGGGTTGTAAGCTTCTCAAGATCCCTTGAGAGGTAAAGCCTGGTGCGATTCCCACGTATCACAAATATCGCCTAAAAACGTTATTTATATTTTACGATCTTTGCTAAGTTTTGTTAATGACAAAGTATGTTTATCATCACTTTTACTGTTTAAGTCTTGTTTAACTAAGGTTAACATTTCCTATTAAACAAAACATTGTTTTTATTTCTTAAACTAAAATGAGTCTTGTCACATCACATTTATCTCTTAATATAGTAAGGTCACATCACATTTAGGGCTAGCTTTGTCATTATACATTTATGGTAAGAAGTGTGTTTGACTTACTAAGTGGTAGCTTGCAAGTTTAGTGTTTGACTTGATATTATGAGATGTGACATTGTTTGGTTTGCAAGAGTAATGAGATGTGACTTTGTTTGGTTTGCAAGATTTATTGCAAAAACCAACTGCAGCCCTGGCGGTACCCTTGGGGTACACGGGCGGAACCCTTTTGAGGGGTCCGCCTGATCCGCCAGACCTGCAGAATTGTTTGCTATAAATACCAAACCATTTGTTAGTTTTTTGTAACCCTTTTAGGACATATTTTCACATTCTCTCTCAACTAACTCAGTAACCTTTTGATTTGTGTGATTCTCTTTTGTAGCAAGGGACTTCACAAGATCATTCAAGAAGTTACAAGCTTCAACTCTAAAGTTGCAAGTCTTGGTAGCTTGGTCATGTATAAGCTTTGATAGTTTATACTTCATGTGTGTCATGTATATAGATGTAAGTGGTTAGTATTTTAGGCCTCAAAATACGTAGTGTGTCGGGAGTTGTTGTACCCTTGTAAAAGAACTAACGGGAGTGGTTGTACCCTTGGTAAAGAACTCGACATCTAGCTTAGTGTCGGTAAAAGTAAAAGCGACGATGGGAGTGGTTGTACCCGTGTAAAAGAACTTGACATCTAGCTTAGTGTCGGTAAAAGTGTAAGCGACGTTGCAAAGGTTTTCTCCGCCGGTGAAAGGAGCTTGTTGATTAGTGCTTATAACTCTCGAGTTGGAAACTCGGGGCGTGGATATAGGGCAAAGAAAAAGAGTCCTTGTAGCCGAACCACGATAAACAATCATGTTGTGGTTTGATCGTTTCTTTCTTTATCTTTGCTTATTACATGTTGTTCTTTAGTTAGAATTGCTAGTTACATACAAAGCTTTTCAAAGAACTAAACATGTAAAGATGTGTTTGTATCTTCAAATAAAAGTAAAAGCTTTCTAAATAACTAAACAAGCAAAGTTAAGATTATCACAAGCAAAGCTTTTCAATGTATGAAACTAGTAAAGTTAAAATTGATATTTACATAAAAAGCTTTTCAAAGAATCAAACATATAACGTTGTGTTTATATCTTTAAGCAAGCGTAAAAGATATTCAAGTTAAAAAGAATCTAAAAAGCGGTAAACTATTCAACCCACCTTTCTAGTTTTCCACAATAAGGATAGCGAGGATTTTATTGATCGCATTCCAAAGATTTTCCGTTCACAGGTAATAAGTATACATAATGTGCCAGGTGATGGAAACTGTGGGTTTCAGTGCATTGCCCATTGGATTGTGCAAGACCAAAATAGGTGGGCCGATGCTAGATACATGTTAATGCAAGAGTTACAACAACATTGTGTAACTTACGTGAGTATGTGGGGGGAAGAAGACTTTTACCACCTTCGTGATACATTAAACTGGTTTAATGGACCAGCGCCTGAAGATTACTGGATGACGATGCCAAATACGGGTCTGGTCATCGCTTCAGCTATTCGCCGACCTCTTGTATATATAGACCGTCATGGTTGGTTCACATGTTTACCCCTATTTTTTGCTCCAAACCCATCACATGGAATTGACCCTATTGTGATTGCGCGCGTGGGGGAGAACAGTGGTGCTCATTACATTTGTCTCAATATAGACAGAGATTCTGCACTACCACATTACCACCCACAATGGAGGTGGTTCAAACAGCCAGTTGCAAACGAATGGGAAGCAATATATAACCATCGATGTATTTTGTAAATGTTGTAAATGATTATTCATTTATTTAAATATAAATTATTTGTAAATGTTGTAAATGATTATTCATTTATTTAAATGTACATTTTTATTATTATTTTGTTTAAATTAGTAATAACATTTTTGATTGATGATGTAAATTATTATGCAAATTCTTTGGTCAGATGAGCCAAAGAAATCATTTCTGGTGCCGATGTAATAGAGGATTTACTGTAGAACGAAAATCCTGGCAAGATGGTAGTCGTGGGCGACTGTTTTATGCATGTCCTCTTTCAGTGGTAAATAATCATACGTTTTCTTAGTTATGTAAATAATTTGTTTGTTAAAAATACATTTCTTATTATTTTCTTAACATGTAACAGCCAGATACAAAAGACTATGGGTGTCGATACTTCAAGTGGAAAGATGAATTTGAAGCAGAGCACTTTAATCAAGCATCTTCTTCAACGCATTGCTCAAACTGCGTTGCTACAAAAAATGAGAACAAGTTGTTGAAGGCAAGAATAAAGGCGCTGGAAATGGAGTTAGAAATGACAAGGAATCCTGAGGATCACGCTTGTCAGTCAAGTGCCCGGCTCCATGATCTTTTAAATGAGATGAATAATCTTCATATGTCGTAGATGTTGTTTTTAAATAATATGTATAACGTTGTCGTTTAATTTAATAATAACAGTTTTTGTTGCAGTTATTTAACGTGGTAATATTTAACGTGCTATTATACAAACAAAATAATTATACAAAACATTATACATATACAAAACATTATTAAACACAAATATACAAAATATTATACATATACAATACATTTACTTTAAACATAACACACACACAAAAAAAAAGTCGCTAAACGACAAAATAGGAGAAAAGTAAATATATATATATATATATATATATATATATATATATATATATATATATATATATAAAAGGTACTCCCTACTATTTTTAGAAAGAGTTAATCTAACCAAATAGCCCCGTCATTTTAACCCATCCCATCATTTTTCCTGTTTCCTTAAAAAAACCTCCCCCACCTTCTTTAACCAAAACCTAGCCGCTGCCTATTTAAGTTATCAAGATCTGAAGCAGAGGCATAGGAAGATGCAGACTCGCCTATTAAATGATAGAAACGGGACTGAGTTAGATCCAAAATGTAAGTCACCGAAAATTAATAAAGATGATATTTTCGATCTGGAAAACGAAATATGGTTTTTTTTTTAAAACAAATTCGATTTGAGAAACTATGAATAGAAGAAACTATTCCATGGGTCTTGTTTTGGTTATTTCTTGTTTTTGTGTTGCGTTTAAAATGACAGGAACTGCTGATATTGGAGAGTCTACTGCGTATTGGCAATGAATGGAAATACGGTCCCCTAGTGAAAACCTCTTATTCTTTTTATTATTGTTTTTTTTTTCAAATAAACAAATAAGGCTAATTAAATCCATCATGTATACTTGAAAATTTTTCCAAACAGTTGTCTTGGAGTTGCTGTCAACTAAACGATTTGTTTTGTTCTCTTTCATCCCTAATATGAGTCATTCAAAAGTTTGTATTTTATTTATTTGAAATAGTTGTAGAAGTAAAAACTTGTGGTGTCAGATGAAAAAATATATAAAATAAAAATAATTGTTTAAAAAAAAGATGAAAAATAATTAAAGATATCTTTTGGAAGAAAGGAAGCTTTAAAAAAAAGTGAGAAGCTTTAAAAAAAATAGAAGGATGCATATGTGTTTTATAGTTCGTATATGTGTGCATATGTGTTTTAAGTTATTTATCTATAATCAATTGAAATGTGCATATGTGTTAGAGGGTGTTGGTATATGTGTGCATATATGTTTTAGAGAGTGCTTTATAGTTGGTATATGTGTGCATATATGTTTTAAGTTTTGTGCACGTATGTTTTTATGGCTGCTATCAATAACAAGTGAGTCCATACTTTATTAAAAGATTTGATCCATAATTTTTTTGTATTATTGCTGTGAATTAATATTGGTTGCAAATATTCAGGTTTATGCTCAAGACGAAGAATACAAATGCACTGAAAATGATAGAGACGAAGATGTACATGTGCATTCTACATGTGAATAATCCGAAAAGTTTACATCCATGTTCATATATGCAAAAACGATCAAGATAATCAAGGATACGCGAATGCATACGTGCACACTAAAGACGATGTTGTAAAAACATGGTGTTTACACATGTGCACCCTCAATTAAATTTATTTTTTTCTATTAATTAAGCATTTGTAATGAAGTAAAAATTTTAGCAGGTATTAGATATTGTAAATCATTAACTTGTGCAATTTTGAGTTATTATTTATATTGTTGATAAGTTTAAGAGATGTTTAAGTTATAATACTAATGTTAATGGCAACACCATTTCCACAAAAGCAACACCGCCACTTCAGCGCCACATCAGATTTCTCTCTCCACAACTCCACCCCAACCACATTTAGCTAGTGGTGACCACAAAAGCAACCCCATTTTTTTTTTAAATTAAAATTTCATCCAATAATTAAATAAACATTACAATAAATAATTAAGATACATTAAAATACATTACGATAAAATTTAAACCGTTTGTTGATTTGTGTATCGTCAAACGTGTTCCACTAAATCGGCTTTAAAATTTATTCAATAATTAAATAAATATTACAACTGAGCTAGCTCAGTTGGCCACCAAAAATAATCTTAGAGAGGTTACTTCAAAGAGAAAAGATATGAAATTGCCCCAAATAATTAAGTTACATTAAAATTTCATTCAATACTTATCCAAATCACATATTAAATACTTATCCAATTCCAAATCACATGAAGGTCCCATATATTCACCTTTATACGTGTTCCAATTCCAAATCACATATTAAATACTTATCCAAATCACATATTAAATATTCACCTGTATACCACCTGTATATACGTCTTCTTCTTCCACTCCGCCACACCTGCAAAACAAAAAAAACCAAGCCAAACTGTACTACCTTTTTCTACATATTTTCTTCCAAGCCAAAGGGTAAAAAAAATGGGGTTGCATGTTTAATTCTTTCGGTTGCTCAAGCAACCAAAACATTTGTTTCGTTGCCAAGCGATGCGTTGCTTTTGTTCCAGCTAGTGGGGGTGGCGCGTCGGTTTGCTCGGTTATGGTTGGGGTGCAACGCCCATTAGCACTAGTCTAAGAGAGTTAGTTGCACATGTGCACATATGCTCATATATTAAAAGTTTAAAAGTATCAACATTTTGAAAATCATCTCAGTGTTTATATTGAAAATTTAATTTATCTACTATAAGAAACACATGTGCACTTTACTATGCTGGAAATAAATACTAAAAAAAAAAAAAAAAAAAAAAAAAAAAAAAAAAAAACCTTAAATTTAGGAACTTAAAAAACGTTTTTTATTAAAAAAATTTTAAAAAGAAAATAAAAAAATAATTTTACTATTATACCCTTTTGAATTAAATAATAAAAATTAATATTTAAAAAAATTTGATTGGTTGATGCTGGTTCTCGCAGTTCTCGCAATTTATTTGGTTCTGAAAATAACCTCACATTATATATATATATATATATATATATATATATATATATATATATATATATATATATATATATATATATATATATATATATATATATGTTTTTGTTGAGGGAGGAGCCTCGAACATGAAAGAAAAAGAAAAGATAAACACATAAGAGTTAGAATCAAATGAAGAAAAAAAATAAAACGAGAAAGGTGAGAATAAATCTCAAATACACATTTTAGATGCACTTACAAAAGTAAATGCATCTCCTTTTAAAATTCTTTTTCTTATTTGATTGGTTGGTTAAAAATCCTTTTCATTTTTCTCAATTTAATTTTTTCTTCTCACTAGATTCCTTCTCAAACACATAAACATACATACAAGAAACAAAAACTACACGCAAACACATAAGACAAACACAAATGCTTAGTTCAATATATTTAAAAATGCTAACGGACGCATGTTTGCGACGCCATCACCTATAACATGACCACAGGTTTGATTGCTCGCATTATAAATTCGCGTTTTGTGCTATAAGGCACCAAGGCTACCCATAATAAAAGAGCACCACAACCATCTTCACCACCATCACATCAACACATTAGTTTTCTCTCTACAACCAATTTCACCACTAACTTAGTTTAGTTAGACAACCAACTTCATTAATCACCACTAACTTCTATTTTTTTTTTTTTTTTCATTTTCATTTTTCTAAACACTAAAATTAAAATTTCATTAATAATAAAAAAAACTACATAATAATTTAAATAAAATGAAAAATAATACTTATATCCTCATAACCCTAACCCTAACCCTACCCTACTTATCATAAAACATATCCACCCATCTATCTTATCTATTCTCTACCACAAACCAAATTACAACCACTTATTTTTGTTTAACCTCAACGAGCTTTTTTGTTTTGGGTTTCAAATAAAACGAGAATAAACCAAAATCACAACCCCTTAAAACCTCGTGAACATATTTTGTTTTATTGGGTGGTTTTGTTGTTTCTTTTTCATCATGTTTTTTGTTGTGGATTTCAGATATTCGTGATAAAAGAGATTATCTTTGTTGTGGGTTTCAGTTTAAAAGTCTTAGGTTAGTGTTTTTGTTCTTGGTGCTTTTCATTTTTTTAATAATGGCCAACATCTATTTTTTTTACCGTTGGCTCGTTGTGCTCGAAGACGCTCCTTACAACTCGGTCGTTGGCAAGACCGAGTCTTGCATTTTAACCATTGAAGACGCATCAAAGGGAGGAGTGTAACAAAGAGGACGCGTCCTCCTTAGATCAAAGACGTGTTCTAGCACCCTTATCACAGGTGGTCTAATAACGGGTGCCCTTAATATGAAATGGGTATCGTATTTGTAAATGCTTTCAACTAAGTAATTTAAGGGATATTACCCATAAATGTATTTAACTTGTCATTTTTTTTTTTAATTGTGTGCAGCTTTCTTATTTTTTTTTGCTATTATATAACCTAGAATTTTGACTTTTGCATGTATTATCACTATTTTGTTCATGTAAAATGAATATTTTACCCTTCGCTATTAATAAAGTGGTTACAAATATATGGGGAAATTGGTCATTTTACATGATCAAATATGCACAAAGATTGAAATTCAAAAGTTTGAAATATATAACGGTAAAAAATTAAAATAACTACACACAATTAAAAAAAATGACGATTTATATGCATTTCTAGATAATTATACTGTAAATTTAATCATAGCCTTGCAGAAATCTACTAAGATCATAAGTGTCGTATAACTAAAATGTACCCTAGGTAAAGGTTTAAAGTAGCTCAATTATAGCCTGGTATAGTAGTTGATAAGGCTGCTCATCGGGTGAAAACCGGACCGGACCGAGAAAAATCGGATTGGACCGAGACCGAATCCGGCAAAAAATCTAGACCGAGACAGGACGGTCCGGTCGGTTTTGTCGGTCGGTCCTGTCCATCCGGTCCGTTTGCTCACCCCTACTAGTAGATGTATAATATCAAGTGGGCTGACGTCAAGTTGACTATATTGTAATATTATCTCTTTTATACTAGTTATAATGTCTGCGCACGTGCGGTTTTTTTTTTTTTTTTTTTTTTTTTTTTTTTTTTAATTTTTTGAATCATATATTTTTATTTATTAAAAAACAAATAATTTAATCTTTGTTTTGTTTGATTTATAATGTTTAATTATAGTTTTTTATTATTAAATATAATTATTTAAAAATTTTAATCTTATCATCTTATCTATATTTTTTGTATTTATCTTCTATTTGTATTATGGATAAATATAAAATGTTACCTAATAAGAAAATAATCTTTTTTTAAAATAATATTATTACTAAATAAGGTATGGTTTAATTTTTTTGAAATGGAAAAGTCCCCACTTGGGGTTTTGTTTTATTATTACATAAAAGATTTTGATTTTCGATACACATTTTCTACCAATTTCCCATACATTATACAATAAGTTTTTTTTAGAACGACACCACACTTGAAATCCGACCCCCGAGTTAAACCATCCAAACGGACAGGCCCCGGGACCCGAACCACTAGGAGAGTCCCGCGAAGGGAAACCCTTAAAACTTACCGCTTCGCACTAAGAGGAAAATCTGGATTTTCTTTGTCAGTTGCGAGACTCGAACCCAGGTAAAACCCTTCCCCAAGCTCCAGAAGGAACTCAGGTGGCCAACTGAGTTAAGTCAGTTGGTTTACTTTATACAGTATTTGTTAGACCGGGCATAATAAGGGACTCAAAATTGAGTCTTCCCTAATAAAGACGTGTTATTCTTGCTTTAGTTTTGGATGGTAAAAAATAAGACTCGGTTACGGTTATCTCGGACTGCGTTCCGGAAAAAGTAGCTTGATGACCGATTAGTGTAAGGTTTGTTATGTGTATGTGTTTATTAAATGATTTTTGTATGTTATACTTGTGTTTAAGTGGAGAATGTTTTGTTGATAAAATTATTGTTTTATTACATTAAGTTGGTGGTAAAGTTGGTTGAGAAAGAAAGTTAATGAGGCATTGAAGTGACGGTGATAAATGCGGTCTTATGATGTCCTTATTACATCTAGCCTTATGATCTGCTACTAAAATCTCTTAGGCTAGGTGTAACCATCACCTTTATCTCATTGTCACACCAGTTTTTCAACACGCAACCTTATCACAAATTTTATAGGCAAAATGGTTAACACCTAACCAGCCACCAAACTCATTTTTCTTAACAAATTTGATAAATACTAAAATTAAACTTTCATTAAAAAAAAATAAAAAAATGTGGGTAATTCAAAGATGAAACAATAACAAACTTGACAAATGAAGCGCAAGTGATATTCAAAATTAACAAAACCAAATTTAAAAGTACCAATACAAAATTCTTAATTTAAAGGTAAAAAATATTCTAATGCTAATGATCCCTATTTATAAGAAACTAAACCCTAAAACAATTTACTAATTCTAAACAAACTCAAATAACAAAACGTGTAAGACACATCCAATAAATTACTAAAGTTACCAAACAAACTTTAGAATTTAAGTAACTTTTCTAACAACTTTAATAATTAAAAACTTAAACTAAAATAATATTCTAAGAAATTAAAACATAAATTGATGATTTAAATTATATTTCTCCCTAAATTATACAATAGTTGGAGCTCGAAATTAACTATTGGTGAGTGACCGAATTGGAGATTGGAATTGGGTATTGGGACGCTTTGTTGTAGACGTTGTTTTGAGATTTTATTCTTTGGAGTATTTTGAGATATTTTTAAAATAGAAATATAAAAGATAGAATAAGATTTAAATGTGAAAAATGAAATGATAGTTATTTTTAAACAAATATAATGATAAAATTTTAAATTAACCTTTTCTTTATAAAAATCATCAAGAGTCAAATTTCGACCATTGTCCTCTTTTTTTCCTTCGTTTTCGTTAGGCGGTGTCTACCACCGAACCAAACTCATTTAACCCACACCGCACGTGGCAGGGGAGGCCATTAAGGGGGACTGCGGGCGAAGGTGGCCAACTGTGTGTGGTGGGGCTTTTCACAACGCCCGGTCTTAGTAACTTACTAACTTGTATATTGAGTAACCGGTCACAAGGGTTAGATCTTGCGAATTAACTTTAGGACAAGAACCGACATTGAAAATTGACCAAAGGCAACAGGGAAAATGTCATCATAAATCCATAAAGAAAGTACCCAAGAGTTAACGGTGATTAGCACAAAAACTCTGTTGTGCATGCAAGTCATGATTGTAATAGCTACCTCAATTAATCAACACATCACAACACATGTGGTCATGCGGAGATGGAAGAATCCCCATCTTTGCAGACTCCATAAAAATAAGGGGTTTTTGCATATATATCCTTCAGAAAATGCATAATTGCATATATATCCAAAGCATGTATAAAAACCATTGTACTATGTGCATAAAAAACATGTAAAAAGGATATATATGCAATTATTCATTTTGAAAGGGATATATATGCAAAATAACACCAAACACTGATTTCACTGTCTCTTCCACGCCATCATGCTAAGGAAGGTGCATTTGCCAATCACAAACAAAAAGTTACTACATATTATATGTGACAAAATGGATAGGTCACACAAGTAACACACACACACCCATTTTTTTCCCTCTTTTCCATCTTTTATAAATAGTGTGTTGCTCAAACGAAACGGATGCAAACTAATATTTTTATAAAGCAGCCAATATGAAATTGGGTATTGCAAGTATCCAAATCCAAAAAACATCTACATGAGAAACCTAGTTAGCAGTTACCATAACAGAGTTTAACCGAAAGCTTGAATCATCAGTGCTTCAAAAGACTGAAAAGAGTAATCACTTTCACAGTTGAAGAAGCCTTGTGGACTTTAGACACATGATTCAGTGTCTCTCTTGACTTCTCATGGTACTTCACTTTATTACTCCAACTAAAAACCATTTCCTCCAACGCATTTGCATACTCCAGTAACCAACGGGCGATAACTAATTTATGTTCTTCTCCATCAAATTCAAGAAACTCGACCCTTTTCAGATGACGAGTCATGATTTCCCTTGTTTCAACTTCACCTAACTCCCAATATTCCGGTGTTAAAGATTCCTACATCATCACAGAATAACATTATTTGTTCATCTCGAGGTCGCAAAACCTTATACTATTTATTGGAATTTTTTAAAATGTGTATTAGATGCTTAATTACATTTTTGAAGCTTTCAAAGTATACTTAAGGTCATAATTTAAAATCTTTGTCACCCAAAAAGATGACATAATTCTGGTTTTGTATACAATTCAAATGTATATGGACAATTTAACCCATTTATGTAAATTAAATTAAATTTAAAAAAAAAAAAAAAAAAAAAAAAAAAAAAAAAAAAAAAAGGTCAATGTGGCTATGATTTATTGATAACACATTAAAACAAATCTTTAAAAAAAGTGTAAAGGGAGTGTAGGCAGGTCAACTTAACCAAACCCAAGCAGTTTAACTAAAACAGAGTTACACATTTTAAAGACATCATGTCCTTTCCCATCCATAGTTCAATGAATTCTGTCTAAAGCCTATAAGAGATGTATGATCAAATTTCTTTTTTCCACACAGATTTGTATGTGAAGATTCAGAACACCATGAATGAAAGGGAGCCATGATGGTCCAAGGTTATGATACAACAAAGGAACTTCTTACGAGATGAGAAAGATTACCTCTTGAATGATCAAATGAAGAGACTCCAAAACTGGAGAATGTCTGATAATCTCGATGATAACTTTCAAGGTGAAGGCATCAATTGTTGTGGTTATCTCCAGTTTCTTCAGATTGGGAAGAGAAATAGAGAAATCTCTTATTGGGTCATGTGCAGCATCCATGCACTATCAAGAAAAGCCACAGATTCCATCAAGAGGGTGCAACTACATCAAGAATGCCTTTCTATATCGTTTATTCATATTCTGCGTTTTGGCACTTATGATTAAGTAGGGTCAGACAGATGACTAAGAAAGAGTAAAAAAATAGCTCTTCTATAGTTGCAAAGTGGGAGCCCCTTTGCCATTACAAATCCATTTTCCATATTGTGTGGGTAAATTTGTATTGTTCTTCCACAATTGTGAAGATATAAGCATACAGGAGCCATAGTATGGAGACAAAATGACATGAAATGAATTATATTTGGCAGGCCTAAGATGCAGTGATGCACTGAAACAAGGATAAACACAAGTCTACTGTCTACACCGCAAAAAACAAATCCAGATAAGCAGTCACATACCAAATGGACCACAAATTGAGAACCAGAAGTTGGAAAGCACAAGCACTCTAACAATATATCTGTCTTGCACAAAGAATTGTGCCAAGTGTATGTACTAGTGGACTACATACTTTGAAAGCTCGAAGTTGACATGTGCTTAAGCAATCTCATTTTACATTGCTTATATTGCATATATAGTTATAAATGAAGAAATGAGGAAGCATGCTTAAAAGAGAAGACATATCTACCTGAAGAAAATAAAGATTGAGCGACAAAGAATCCACGTGAGAAATCCCAGCTAGGCACTCGTATATGGATTGACCCAATGGTGATATTTTTATCAGCGGGTCATCAGGATGTATGACAGCTGTCTTCAACGAATGGACATCTTCAAGGATTAATTGACATCTACGACCAGCATACTCAAATTTCACAAGTTCTGGACAAGAAACTTTAAGACTACTACAAAATCTCATCCAATTGAAAACGTATTTCCAGTTACGAATTATCAAAGTCTTTAGCTTAGACAACGATATACAGATAAAATCAGGTCTTATAGAACAGTCTATCAAACTCAAGTCCTCAAGTAGCGCACACTTTTCAAGTAACTCTTCTACTGCATCCATATTCCAAAAATGAACTTTATTGAGATCAAGAACCTTAAGTCCCGCAAACCCAGTACAATCAGGCAAAGATATAGGACATTGATACAGAAAAAGCCTTAATGACTCCAATGATTCACATTCTATTAGACAATCGGGCAACTCAATCTTCGTAAAAATATTATGAATACAATCACGCAATTCACAATACATAGCACAATTCATAGTGTTGGGACAATACTTTAAGTCAAGCGACTTGACATTACGGTTTACTGCTGCCTTAATCCACATCTCTACAGTCAAAGAATCAAAGTAACGGGCACAACATACTCGAAAACTATCCAAATCTACAGTTTTGTCAGCTAAAGCCCAAGTAACAAATTTCCTAGGGAACACTGAAGAGGGATTCGGTAGTCTGTCACAATCCAAGTCTAGAGATGGAAAATGCGGAATAGAAGTCCATAAATACCTCCACCGAGTTGAAAAAACACTGGTTCGGACAACTTCTTCGGTATTTGGAAGACCTTGAAGGATCAGCTGAAGAATGGGGTCCGGCATGTTACTGATGAAATCGACATCATTTTCGAGGTTTCGCTTGGATTTGTTCATGATTGTGTTTGTTTGATGATCAAAAGTCTGAGAAAATTTAAACAGACATTTTATCGAACAGGTTGTGGGCAGGGTTTATGTATAAAAACTTTTCTTTTGTCCTCTTTCAATTTCGTGGGAATAATTTGACTGAAGTGGCTCATAAGATTGTTTTTTATAGTAGGTCACTAAAAGTGAGTTTAGGAGATTTTAATAATTATTTCAATAAACTCATCCTATAATCTAAAAAACAAACACCCCAAATGGTCTGTATCTAAAAAATCCACAATAAATAAATAAATAAATAAATAAAAAAAAAAAAAAAAAAAAAAAGAAAGAAAGACGGGAGGATAATAGCCTATAAATGTATTTGTCACCCTATACTTTCATATATATCGAATTAATTTTTTTTTATTCTATATACCAACTTGTGTGTTTTTTGTAACCTTTTTGCCTTTTAATTTATTAACAATTCTATTACTTGAAAGGGAAAAAAAAAGTCATAAAATACACAAGTGACGCAAAATGCAAGTTAGATACATAGAATAGCAAAAAAATTAATTCGATACATATAAAAATATCACGTGACAAGGTACATTTACAAATCATTAACTCGAAAAAATAACTCCCTAGTCATATTTTCTCCAAATATATACTCTAAACTTTAACTACAAAACATTTTAGTGTTAAAGTAATTTATTTCACCTAATATCTATCTATCTAGACCACTTTATGTATATATTAATTTTGTTCATGAGTTATGAAATGAAAGAGAAAAATAAAAGAGTCAAAATGAGCAAAACAGATGAGGAAATTAAATGCTATTAAATATTGTATATTAGGTTCTTAAGTTGTAAGAGAAAACTAATGATTTTACAATTATAAATTTTTGTATGTAAAATTTATATTTTACACTGGAGCATTCAGGGAGGGGGATCTACTGAATCGAAAATTTAAAATGAGAAGTGTAAGAACATTTTAACGACATATTAATAAGGAAGAAGAAACTTAGAGGAGATCCTAACTCATTGTACTTAAGTCATTCTATTTATTAAAAAAATTATGATATACTTTTCTTTAAATCATCTTACTTTTAGAAAGTTTGAATGAAATTTCATCTTTTCTTTTCTTTTCTTCTCTTCTGAAAAACTCGGGAGCATGAATTTTGTTTATTTTCTTCTTCTCACTTCTTTTAATTCTTTCAAAAATAAAATCAGGAATACTATTTGAACGAATAGTTATTCTTCAAGTATGGAGGTTTTTGTATAATGCTTTTAACTAAATCTCTAAATATAGAGTATGATTGGAGATGACATTTGTTGCTCCATTCTTCAAATACGGGGAAAAATATATATATAACTTGAAGAATTTGGTTGAAAATGACCTTAGCTAGCTAATTGTTTAATAAACATGTTGATTTTGATTGTGATGGCCTTAACCAACTATATCTTTTTATACAATTAAAAAGTGATAAATAAGTTTTTTTTTTTTTTTTTTTTTTTTTTTTCTTTCTTTCTTTCTTTCTTTCTTTCTTTCTTTCTTTCTTTCTTTTTATTACATATTTTTTTAAAGAACTTCAACTATTCTATCTATACTACCTTATAATACATCTTTGAACCTCTCGTTTGTTAATTTTTTAAGACTACCAAAATTATATTATTAAGCAAATACAAATAAATACGCATAATTTATAAATATTTAACGCACAAATAAAACTAAAAGAATACTATTTAACACATACAATTAATACATTAATTAAATCACCATTCATCAAAATATACAATCATTTAACTACAATGTACAATCTAATTAAGCTATTAATCCAATCAATTAAAAATAAAGCCATTAGGTTGCCAGCAGTGGTCAGTCGACCGGTTCGATCGCCGCTGCGTCAACCAAATCTCCGCCATTGCAGCACGAGGGTCGAACTGGGTCGGTCGGCTCCAAAATTGACGAAGGGTTCGTCCCCTCGATCAATATAGTTACAGGGTACCCGTCGCAGCATCACGCAGGTACATTGCTATATTGATTTATCGTTGGTTTATATACACAACGGTTACCGAACTTTACGTTTTGTTCATTTAGTTTGAACTATTTTTTCATCCACATGGGCCACTAAATTTACAAAACACGATATTTGGATCGTTAAAACTTAAAAAACTTATGCATGTTATCAATCTGTAATAAATTTAAGTACTACATTCGTCCCTAAATAAATGTTCAGTTTGACTTTTCAAATTCAAACTGGTTCAACTTTGACCTTAACTATTTTTGTGAGTGTTATATAATATTTGATGCAAAATATATGAATGGATTGAGTTTTAACACTATAACAGATACCCGATTCCCCATCGATATTTTCCCCGGCGACATTTGTCGCTGGGGTAACTACCCTAAACGACAAAAATAGATCCATCGTGGCACAAATTCTCGTAAAAAAGTAAAATAAATTATTGTGTACTTTTCCCCGACGACATGTCGCTGGAGATAAAGCCGTTATGTTTTGACCAAATATTTCTTCGTAAAACGTGGCGGGAACTTTTCTCGCTCATGTTTCCCAAGCGACATCTCGCCGGGGATACTTTTGTTTAATTAAGAAATGGTAATTAGTGTTAATGACTCTTATGGTGATGTGGACAATTGTTTCCCAAGCGACATGTCACCGGGGATACCAGTTTGGGCTTTAAGTTTCGCAATTGGGCTTAAGTTTTGGGCTTTCGTATTAAGGAAACTCCATCTTATGTTTTTATTGGACATTTTCCCCTGCGACATGTCACCGGGGATACTGTTTGATTCGTTGACTTTCAATGAAACTACGTTTTTTAGGTTTGTTTCGGTCCGATATTCCGTATATTTTAACAAAAAAATATATATACGTTTTTAAGGTGATATCGTTATACATAAACACAATGATAACAAGAACAATGTGTATTAATTAGTGGTTGTGAGTGGTGGATAGGTTGTGTTGGCGCGTGTGTGGTAGAAACGTAACCCTAACATCTCGACTCATCCGTTGAACATCTAATGTGTAACCATAACATATCGACTCATCCGTTGAACGTATAATGTGTAACCATAACAAAGTGACTCATCCGTTGAACATCTAATGTGTAACCATAACATATAGACTCATCCGTTGAACGTCTAATGTCCAACCCTAACATATCGACTCATCCGTTGAACGTCTAATGTGTAACCATAACATATCGACTCATCCATTGAACGTCTAATGTCCAACCCTAACATATCGACTCATCCGTTAAACGTCTAATGTGTAACCATAACATAGCGACTCATCCGTTGAACGTCTAATGTGTAATCATAACATAGCGACTCATCCGTTGAACGTCTAATGTGTAACCATAACATATAGACTCATCCGTTGAACGTCTAATGTCCAAACCTAACATATCGACTCATCCGTTGAACATCTAATGTGTAACCATAACATAGCGACTCATCCGTTGAACGTCTAATGTGTAACCATAACATAGCGACTCATCCGTTGAACGTCTAATGTCCAACACTGACATATCGACTCATCCGTTGAATGTCTAATGTGTAACCATAACATAGCGACTCATCCGTTGAACGTCTAATGTGTAACCATAACATAGCGACTCATCCGTTGAACGTCTAATGTGTAACCATAACATATAGACTCATCCGTTGAACGTCTAATGTCCAACCCTAACATATCGACTCATCCGTTGAACGTCTAATGTGTAACCATAACATAGCGACTCATCCGATGAACGTCTAATGTGTAACCATAACATAGCGACTCATCCGTTGAACGTCTAATGTGTAACCATAACATATAGACTCATCCGTTGAACGTCTAATGTCCAACCCTAATGTGTAACCATAATATATCGACTCATCGACTCATCCATTGAACGTCTAATGTGTAACCATAACATAGCGACTCATCCGTTGAACATCTAATGTGTAACCATAACATATAGACTCATCCGTTGAACGTCTAATGTGTAACCCTAATGTGTAACCATAACATATCGACTCATCCGTTGAACGTCTAATGTGTAACCATAACATAGCGACTCATCCGTTGAATATCTAATGTCCAACCCTAACATATCGACTCATCCGTTGAACGTCTAATGTGTAACCATAACATAGCGACTCATCCGTTGAACATCTAATGTGTAACCATAACATATAGACTCATCCGTTGAACGTCTAATGTGTAACCGTAACATATAGACTCATCCGTTGAACGTCTAATGCGTAACCCTAATGTGTAACCATAACATATCGACTCATCCGTTGAACGTCTAATGTGTAACCATAACATAGCGACTCATCCGTTGAACGTCTAATGTCCAACCCTGACATATCGACTCATCCGTTGAATGTCTAATGTGTAACCATAACATAGCGACTCATCCGTTGAACGTCTAATGTGTAACCATAACATAGCGACTCATCCGTTGAACGTCTAATGTGTAACCATAACATATAGACTCATCCGTTGACGTCTAATGTCCAACCCTAACATATCGACTCATCCGTTGAACGTCTAATGTGTAACCATAACATAGCGACTCATCCGTTGAACGTCTAATGTGTAACCATAACATATAGACTCATCCGTTGAACGTCTAATGTGTAACCCTAATGTGTAACCATAACATATCGACTCATCCGTTGAACGTCTAATGTCCAACCCTAACATATCAACTCATCCGTTGAACGTCTAATGTGTAACCATAACATATAGACTCATCCGTTGAACGTCTAATGTCCAACCCTGACATATCGACTCATCCGTTGAATGTCTAATGTGTAACCATAACATAGCGACTCATCCGTTGAACGTCTAATGTGTAACCATAACATAGCGACTCATCCGTTGAACGTCTAATGTGTAACCATAACATATAGACTCATCCGTTCAACGTCTAATGTCCAACCCTAACATATCGACTCATCCGTTGAACGTCTAATGTGTAACCATAACATAGCGACTCATCCATTGAACGTCTAATGTGTAACCATAACATATAGACTCATCCGTTGAACGTCTAATGTGTAACCCTAATGTGTAACCATAACATATCGACTCATCCGTTGAAAGTCTAATGTGTAACCATAACATAGCGACTCATCCGTTGAACGTCTAATATCCAACCCTAGCATATCGACTCATCCGTTGAACGTCTAATGTGTAACCGTAACATATAGACTCATCCGTTGAACATCTAATGTCCAACCCTAACATATCGACTCATCCGTTGAACGTCTTATGTGTAACCATAACATAGCGACTCATCCGTTGAACGTTTAATGTGTAACCATAACATATAGACTCATCCGTTGAACGTCTAATGTGAAACCCTAATGTGTAACCATAACATATCGACTCATCCGTTGAACGTCTAATGTGTAACCATAACATAGCGACTCATCCGTTGAACGTCTAATGTCCAACCCTAACATATCGACTCATCCGTTGAATGTCTAATGTGTAACCATAACATATAGACTCATCCGTTGAACGTCTAATGTCCAACCCTAACATATCGACTCATCCGTTGAACGTCTAATGTGTAACCATAACATAGCGACTCATCTGTTGAACGTTTAATGTGTAACCTTAACATATAGACTCATCTGTTGAACGTCTAATGTGTAACCATAACATATAGACTCATCCGTTGAACGTCTAATGTGGAACCCTAATGTGTAACCATAACATATCGACTCATCCGTTGAACGTCTAATGTGTAACCATAACATAGCGACTCATCCGTTGAACGTCTAATGTCCAACCCTAACATATCGACTCATCCATTGAACGTCTAATGTGTAACCGTAACATAGCGACTCATCTGTTGAACGTCTAATGTCCAACCCTAACATATCGACTCATCCGTTGAACGTCTAATGTGTAACCATAACATTGCGACTCATCCGTTGAACGTCTAATGTGTAACCATAACATATAGACTCATCTGTTGAACGTCTAACTGAGATGCTATACACATACGAGATGTTAAACGAACGAACTGAGATTATATGGTTATACACGTACGAGATGTTAAATGAACGAACTCAGATGATATAGTTATACGCGTACGAGATGTTAAATGAACGAACTGAGATAATATGGTCAACCACATACATAAGCCATTTGAAAAAGAAATAAAAAAACTAGATAATTTTTATAATAAATAAATACTATAAATTAAAATTTAGTTGCACTTCATAAACCATTTGAAAAATAAATAAATAATTACACTATAAAATAAAATTAAGTTTTTTATTTTATGTTTCCTCGACGACATGTCGCTGGGGATACTTTCCACCCAAAAATTTCATTTACGCGGCATTTTTGATAAACAACAAAAAAGTAGGATTCCCCAGCGACATGTGTGTTGGCGCGTGTGTGGTAGAATTGTAACCACGGTGGCCCGATCTACAAGTTGAGGTGTATAAGGTGGTGGCTGGAAAAAGATTACGGTGGTCGGAAACTGCTGGTGTCGCCGGGAAACGGAAACTGCTAGAGAGAGTGAGAGAAAGATAACAACTCATCCGTTGAACGTCTAATGTCTAACCATAACATAGCGGCTCATCCGTTGAACGTCTAATGTGTAACCATAACATATCGACTAATCCGTTGAACGTCTAATGTCCAACCCTAACATATCGACTCATCCGTTGAACGTCTAATGTGTAACCATAACATAACGACTCGTCCATTGAATGTCTAATGTGTAACCATAATTGGGGATTTAGAGAATTTAAGAAAATGGCTCAGTGTAGGCACATTGCCCATGATTGGGTATGCAGGAGCAACCTTAACACATGGACTGGGTATGTAGGAGCAATATGAACTGTTCTCTTCTCTGTAGTTGAAGAACAACTCAAGACACCAATCTTCAGTGTAGGCACATTGCCCATGATTGGGGATTTAGAGAATTAAAGAAAATTGCTCAAGAGTTAAGACAAACTTGATGTTTCGAATCCAAAACAAAAGTGACATGGATTGATCCTTGTTTCGTACAAGTTCAACTTGTCGGAAGAATTCTAACACAAAATGAGGACATATTTGCTAATTAATATAGTGCAAGCAATCGAATCCTATAGCATGAAAAGTGGTGTTGATATCTCTATGATAGATTAAAGAAGGATCAACATTTCGCCCTTCATGAAATCAATGAGTTTCAAGATTTACATAGGGACAAATGTGATTCGCGGGTG
The DNA here is from genome assembly GCA_030686995.1 of Artemisia argyi. Classification (NCBI taxonomy): domain Eukaryota; kingdom Viridiplantae; phylum Streptophyta; class Magnoliopsida; order Asterales; family Asteraceae; genus Artemisia; species Artemisia argyi. The sequence goes on from CM060677.1 coordinate 177,795,461, forward strand.
TGGTAGGTTCACTAGATATTCTAGGAGTGTATGAGTCGGTGAGAAGATGATCAAAGTCGTAATCATGTGACATTTTGTTCCCTATAAGAATACCAATAACATATTCATTATATTGTTTTAACAATTGATAATTATGTTGGTTGAAACAATTTTTCTTTTTAAGATTCATGTTTTTGACATATATTAACAATGTTTTAATTTTATTTAAGTTTTAGCTCCAAGATTTTAAATTATCAAGTGTTTTAATCTTTTCTCAAGATTTTAACAATTTTATCATAGATGTGAGTTTGCAAAAAGAATACACTTCTTATTTCAATTGCTACATAGATTTAGTAAACCCTAGAATTAAATAGTGAAGAGTTTTTAATGAAATTACTTACAATGAATGATTTAGAGAGATGATAGATAGAAGATACTTGAATCTTGAGTACTTGTAACTTGACTTTAGTGAGAAAACTAGAATTTTGGTTAGTTTAGATTTGTTTTTCTTTGCTCTATTTGCTCTGAAAGTTAATGGTTTGGTTTACTGCAATCTAGAAGTAAAAGATGCGTATTTAAAGAAAAACGACTAGACGGTCCCATATCGATAGGGAACCGTCCAGGGGACCGTCCTATGATGAGGGATCGTCGCCAGTGGGTTTTCAGGAATGACGATTATGGCTGGTTTTTTAAAACACTTTCGATTTTAAATTCTAACCAAGGTTTTTTCCTTAAGTACACTTAAGACCATGCAATTTATGAATTCAAGACATATAATGGACACAATACGCACGAGCATGCCGAGGAATAGGTGTTGAGTAGAATCGAGATAGAAGAAGTAGAAGAAACTCGATATTAACGACATGCTGAATTAAGAGTGGAAATAGAGTCGAAACAGAAGAAAAGAAGGTGATGAGAATGAGGCAAGATTTAAATGAGAGACTTGCATCGAGTAGGCTAGAAGTCAATCATGTTGATGCATAGAGGAGTTCAAAGACGAGAAGTAGAGAAGAGAAGATATTTTGAGAACGTTAAAAGTGTGCATCATCCATAGTGATTGAAAGATGCAAAAGGCACTATTAATAATGGTTATGGTAAGACCATTATTTTCCAAATAATTGCTTGAATCCTATGAAGGATAAGCATTTAGACAAAATGTCTAATATCAAGAAATATCTATCATAGCAATCAACACTTAATTTGCACATAGCACATAAGCATATAGCAAGCATTCATATGATCACATAAGCACATATCAATTTGGCATATAGCAAGAGAAATAATCAAGGTTGTAAGAAATCGTACCTTGGCCGCTAGCTATCCTTAATAATATGTTACCGTGAGATGTGTTGTGAGAGATGCAAGTTTCCATTTTTGAGTATTCTTCTTATGTGTGACAAAAGAGTGGATGTTGATTCGTATCCACGAGTAGCTTCAATAAAGACATAGCTTGCAAGAAAACTTGGTACCCAGTTTCTCATGGGTCCGAGATGGTTAGTTTAAGACATCCATTGCACTTATATACACATGGTGTGGATGCCGACAAAAGATAATAATGTTCCTTTACATATTATCCCTATTTCTAAGCAATTTCACTAGTGACGGTTTTCTTTATCATTCATTACTGATGATCATGATTTTAAAGACACTTGATTTTCAAGACGACTATAACTAGTCTTGTTTAAGAGGTTTTACAAATTTGATTTGCTTGGACTGGCTTGTTGATAATTCATCCGAGTCATAACCTAAGCCGGTTCCATCTCCAAATTTCTTTTGACTATTTAGCAAGTTTTTAAGAGACTTAGAGCTCATTTCAAATCTCTAGAGCATATTAGCCATTTCTTTTGCTTGATTAATGTCATCTTTGTAGTCTTTACACATTTCACATTTCACATTCTAGATCAATTTCTATGCTACTATCAAGTCTAGACATTTTATCTTCTAAGATAATTTCTTTTTCAAAATTACTTTCGTATGACCTCAAAGCTTTATTTTGCGAAAAAGATTTTCTATTATGTTGCATAGATCATTAAGTTCATTTTCTATGTTTGAGAACTCTAAAATAAATGGATCATAACAAAGATGTTCGTTTTTAGAGTGTACCTCACTTGAAATTTCCATCTTGTGACATATTTCACATTTAAGATGCACGTTGTTATCTTTATCCGCATCACTCCAAGATTCATTTATGAGTTCTCTTCCGAGGTTAATTTTGAGGTCTTTGTCGATGTCATTACCCACATCAAAATCAATTGAACTAGTTGCACATGTATCCATCTTAACATGATGTCTTTCTAATGACTTGTCTTCACAAGTAAGGAGTAGTTCAAGACTAATATCATCATCTTTGGCTTGACAATTCCTTTGATGAAAGTTTAAAAGATTTTTCCATGTGTGATTTGTCGTTTGACAAAAGAATATTATTTCATATTTAATTCTCGGTAAGGTTTTATAAATAATTATTTGCCTCTAAATTTTTACAAAACTTTTCTTTCAAAAATTCGTTTTGTCTTTCAAAATTTGTTTTCATTGGTTGAAAATCACCAATTGAAATGACATGCCAAAGATCATGATCTATTGATTTCACATAACTTTCAAATCTATTTTTTCATTCAATAATGTTATTATTATCGAAAAATGGTGGTTTATTTAAAAAGCTCCCTTCTAAATTTCATTCAGAGTCAATAGATCGATTCAAGCTTTTAAGTATAATAAACTTTAATATCTTGAGTGACGTAGCTCTGATACCAACTGTAGAAACTAGAAAGGTGGGGGGGGGGGAGGTTGAATAGTTTTACCATTTATTATCGCTAATTAAAATCGGTTTTCACTTTGTTAGGCCCGTTTATATTTTATTGCAAAGTTGTTAGATTTACTAGTTATGTGATATCAAGTTAACTAGATGCATAAATATAAATTGTATAAAGGAAATAAACAAGGAAAGAACACTACCAAAGGAGACGCCGAGATTTATAGTGGTTCAGCACGAAGTTCACTCTTCGTCCTACTCCACTCCCCGAGTACCACACTTGAGAGTTTTCAATTACTATGTCAACACACTCCTTTAAGCACAGCAATTCGTACACAAGCTTACACCAAGTTTAGCGACACTAAGCGGAATGTCGAGTTCTAATATAATCTTAGCTAGAACCAATCTACACCAAAGTCCAAATGGCTACACGAAGAAGCACTCTTGTCCCTCTTGGATTGACACACAATCCAAGTCTTCACACGAGCGAGCACTCCCTTTCACTTGAACCTTCACCCGATTCAAGTCTTCACACATGGACTTCACTAAGTCCTAATCTTCACACTAGAACTCTACTAAGTTCTAGCCTTCACACCACAACACACAATTATTACAAAAGTCTAATCTAGATACAACACTTCTTGGACTATCACCTATGTCCAAGTTCACCCTAACACATCTAGTCACGACTCACACACAAGTCAAATTCATAATATTACAATATTTACAAATGAGAGAATTGGAGGAAGGATAGAATCGTAACACTTGTTACGTTTGTGTGTGGACTCAATAACGCATCGATTTTTGATGACTTCGAGTGTTCTTCTCTTGCACTTTGATGTAGAGGATAGGAGAATCACTTATAAATACAAACCAACATGTTATAGTGCTCAAAGAAGAAGAAAGAAAGTAACAGAAAGTTTTTGTGCTAAGAGGCTTAGTTTTCTGAAAGGGAACAGTTTTGTATTTATAGGCGCCAGGAAAGGAGTGGGCGGTCCCTTAAACATGTGACGGTCCTTTATAACTAAGGGACTGTCAGTCGATTTAAAAGACCATCCCGACAGACACTCCTCTTTTTGTCCTGACGTGGTGAAAGTTTATTTGGTGAAAACTTTACTGTTTAGGCAAGAAATATGGATTACAATATTTGAAATTTGAATATATTTTTTCTTAATAAAACATTTCTTTAAAAACACAAAAATACTTTTGTGAAAGTGTTTTCTCATACATAAAAATGTAAGGTTTTGTAAAAATATATTCTTTGATCACTCTACTAGTGTCGGTATAGAGTTTTTTCATACCTGAATTGATGTTGTAGACGATACGTTGAGTAAATGATTTATCTCGATCAAAAAACTTATTAACCGTAAGTTTACGTATCGTGTTTTTATATTTTGTGATCATCAAAACTTGTAGAGATCGAATAATGCAACTAACATTTTTGACATTATTTATATTAACAAATTCCTTTTCTTAATTCATAGTTTCATTTTTATTTCGTAGTTTCTATTAATCGTACTTTGTATTTCATGTTTTAACTTTATTGTTTAATGTAATTCGTGTTTTAACTTTAACGTTTAATGTAATTCGTGTTTTAAATGTTATGTTAGCTATTTTAGTTTAGTTGGAAATTACAAAGTAAAATGAATAAACTTTAACTTTTATTTAATACAACGGAAATACAACTTAAAGGAAATACATGATCAAACTTAATACATAAACTTAAAAACATAATCTTAAAACACAAAACATCGAGAAGCTACTCAACGTCGACTCGTGCCGAGCAATACTTGGTGAAATGAGCCATCAATGCACAGCCGGAAATGGGATTCATTAAAAAGAAGCAATTCTTACATTGAGCATTTCTCATGCCATCTAACATTTGTACGTAGTAAAAGTTATTCAAAATAGTTGGATGACGGTTCCATGGTAAAATCACAACAATCACCGGTGGCGGTGCCGGTGCAATTGGTGCAACAGCCTCCGGTCCTTGATTTGCATTTGCCATTAGTGGATTACTTTTGGTTTTAATTTTTTTAGAGTATGTATACAAGTTAGAAATAAACAAAAACACAACCTCTTTATTTATACTAAATACAAAATTTGAAATTCCGCTTCCCCGCTCAAAATTTAAATTCCAATTTTAAAACTTCAAAAAAGTTACTGGTTTGCTAAATTCAAAATTTGAAATACCTTCCACTTGTAGAAAAAGCGGATTCAGAAGCTACCGAAGTAATTGATTTTTTTTTTTGTAGAAAGCAGCTCGAATTCCAATTTCAGTCTACCCATTCCATTTGTGTTTTTATGAGCATTATCCAACGCAATTGAAAAAACTTTTTATTGCAGGTGATATTTGTTAAACACTTTTCTCAACATTTTAAATAAAGTAGCTCCCGTGTGAGGAACAGGAAACTCTTCAAATAATATGACTCGCTTCATGATTTGCCAACTTTCGGGATCAACCCAATGTCCGGTAACACAAAGGTACGAATATGGCGAACCATGGTGAGCGGACCAAACATCCGTTTTTATGTTAACACAAGTATCTAAATTTAAAAAAGTATTTCTTAATTCTTGTTTGGCTGTTTTCCACATGTTCATAGCATCGCGTTTTAAAGTCATACGACTTACATGATTGTACATTGGTTGGACATGAGTCTGCATCATCTATGTCGTATCCTCGTCGTCCCAATGGTTGAACGACAAACCTCGTTTGATCACCAAACCGGAAAATTGTTGATGAACTACTTCATGATCGTATACAAAAATACTCCCGTCTCGAGCCATAGACGATTGACCCGATTTTTGAAAATTTTTGAGTGCGTTGCAATACTTCTGTTTGATATGAGCCCTCAACGACGAGTTGGAACTCGCTGACATTATACTTAAGAAATGCTTACATTGAGCCTTTTTCTTGCCATCAGACACTAGGACGTGGTTGAAGTTGTCCCAAGGATCTTTGACATGGTCGCATGGTAAAAATTTAACAATCATAGGTGCACTTGATGAACCAGCTTCAGTGGTGTTGGTGGTGGTGTTTGAAGTTGAAGTTTGCATGAGTGAAAATACTTTCGGTTTTGATTTTTTAGAGTGTTTTTTTGCTTGTGTGAAAGTTGTGAATAAACTAAAACATAACACTTCTATTTATACTAAACAATAAATGGCAAAATGGTAAATTTTGAGCCCAAATAATTAAAAAGCTGGTCCCTCCACGCTCCTTCCCATTCAAAATTTGAAATTCAAAAATATAAAATAAAAAACCCGCTCCCCCGCCCGAACTGGTTCGTATAACCGGTTCCAAAAAACCAATCATTAAACCGGCTTATTTCTTGAAATGCCAAACCGGTTCCAATCTGCCGGTTTGGGGAAAAACCAGGCCGTAGAGGTGGCAATTTGTGCCCAAAATAAAAAAAATGGGCTAAATGGGCAAATTTTTAGAAGATTTGGGCACATTTGAGCTCCCTCTTTTTTTTGAAATGGGCATATCTTGCCCATCTAGAAGTTAAATGGACATAATGGGCACATATTTTTCTCTAAATTGGAGAACATTAAATTATTTTTAATAAAAAACTTATGGATATAGTATATTTAGTTACTTAAATATAAATGAGGTGTTACGTTTGAGGTCTTTTCTAAAGCGATTCGGATAATATGCGCCCATTTTGCCCGCGCCCGTTTAGCCCATGCTCGTTTAGCCCGTGCCCGTTTAGCCCATCGCCCATTTAGCCTGTAGCCCGTGCCCGCCCGTTTTGCCACCTCTACCAGGCCGGTTTGGGTTTTTCGGTTCGCTATCGATCGCGGTTCGGTTAACCGGTTCGGATGTGCACCTCTAGCTCTAGGCAGTTACCATCGTCTGAACCGTCACTTGAATTTTTTTCCACTGATCTTAAAACTTGATTCTTCAAGTGACAACGTCACTTGGTGGTTCTGACGCAGCCACACTCCCTTTTCTATGATGTTTTTGCGACTTAGTCGTTTTCTTTGTTTTCTTGTCCAAATTAGCCAAAAACGCATCATTTTCCAACATTTGCTTCCCAAGTACCTAAAATGCAAGTAGAAACGATTTAGGGCATTAAATGATTAAATATGTATGAGTTTAGAGGCTAAATGACCCATTAAAAATGCATATTTTTACACCTCATCATGAAATAAGACGTAGATTCATATATATGGTGTTAACTTACAAATTCATCAAAAACATCATCAGCATTGTCCATCGTGCCCATAAATTGATTGCCATACATTTTTACTGCATTAATGATTAAGATTAACACAAATAACATTTCAATGAAATAAAAACAAATAAATATTCTTACCCGTTATGTGTGTTGTTTGATTTTGCACGCTTGCTAAGTTTCGATGGTATGTGTTTGTGGGTGTGTGATTTGATCGGTTCAAAGAAGATAGAATATGTTTGTGTGTGTGATTTGATCGTGTTATACACGAGTATGTTTACTTGCGAAAAATATCCTCATCGGTTATCGTGCCTGGGAAGTAGTTGATGGGTCTAAATGGCAGGAAAGTGAATTGACGAAAGTAACCTCACGTGCAAAGTACATGAGGACTAACTAATGGATTTAGTAACGAGCGTTAGCAAAAATCATGAATTTACAACTATAGTAATCGTTAAAGGGCCATTCTTGCAAAAATCGCAAAGGTTAGGAACATTTATCGCAATTTTTCAAAAATAGGACATTTCTCGCAAAAATTGCAAAGTTTAGTGACATTTTTGCAGTTTACTCATATTAGTACCTTGATTGTCTAAATAAAGTGATTGTGGAGATTGTATGCATTATAAATAGACCTTGGGTGCCTGTCTTTTAAACCAATTTCCGTGCTACCTATTAAAATAATAATAATAATAATAATAATAATAATAATAATAATAAAATAAAAAATAAAATAAACTGAATTGACCATTTTGAAATAAAACACAAACCCAAATCAACCCATCATAATTAAACATGTTTCTTTTTCTAGGTTGAGTCTTATGTGTATCAAGTGGACAGTGTCTAGAATTCTGGATCATTTAACAACTGAATGGTCTTTCTATCCTATTGCTTTTGAGTTGACTAAGGGAAATTATTTTGCACCAGATGAGTATGATGAAGAGGAATGGGATGACCCCTCCTGGAAATCATAGGTCCGTCCTTTCCCACCACGCACCAAGCACGAATATCGGCCACAATCAGTGGCGAAGCTTGGAAATTTAGAGTGGGGGGTCGGGATCTAAATTTTTTTTCCTAACACTATGGGGGGTCGAAACCGAATTAAATTGGGGGGGCGAAACCGAAAATACCGAAATTTTTCTACACGAAAACTATATACCCCTACATCGCAAAAAAAATTTCGGGGGGTCGGCCGCCCCCCCCGGCCCCTTAGAAGCTGCGCCTCTGGCCACAATAGCACATCTTCAAGAATTCCATGATCTACTGAGTGCAGAATTCTTCATTAATGAGCCATGATTCGAACACCCTAAAAGGCTTTGGTCCGAAATCGACACAAGCATGGGACATAAGGATGGGACAATGGTCCGAGATAACATGTTCCGACAATTGTCCAAGGTCACACAGTCCAATACTGTAACAGAAGTGTTGCTTCAGTGAAAACAAAACTTAATGTAACAAGGAACCGGTTTAGCTTGCTCATCTTTCATCTTTGATCCACTTCGATTAAATTGCAGACACGCTCACTAATCCCCGATCACTTTCCATATTCTATCAAAAGGTCAATATACTATAACTTTATTTAAGAAATTCTTACAACATATTTTTCCTATGGTATATTCATAGTACACATATGGTGATTTGTTGATCTCATTTTTGCACAAGATAAACCATGCTTTATTGTAATTCGATGGTTCAATAAAACTTCATAATAATATAGAGGACTTACACAACAGAACACTTAACGTCTAACAACTACATATCACACATACATAAATTGAAAAAATAAATAAATAAAAAAAAATAAAAAATAAAATTGTACATTATCCATACTCACTGTCGTAGGAATCGTGGTTGTATTTAGCATAGCAACAAGCTTTTAAATCTCTAGCGCTCTGTTCTCGAGTTTTTTTTTTAAAAGTAATGCAAGGGGATGGGAAGGGAAATCAAATAAAGGGGTGTTCTTGAGTTTTTTTAAGATGGAAAGGTAGGGGACGGGAAGGTGGGAGGGAGGGAAGGAAGGGATAGGTTTTTGTGTGTATTTGTAATCCGCCCATAACAGAGAACATGGGCTTTTGTTAAATTACAATTATATCCTTGTTTCTTCATGTAAATCCCATAAATCTGACCTAGTTACAGCAGCCATTTACCACAAATAAACATAAGAACGAGCAGTTTTTTTATCACACAAAATCACAAGCTATCAATTGTAAGTCTACCCTAAATATTTACAGTTATTATCTTCATGATTCTTTGTTATGGTGTAGTATATATATGAGTTTTGTATGCGTATATTGCATGGTATATATCTATATACATATGATCATGTATGCGTATAATTCATGGGTATTAGTATGTTGTGATTAAGCAGAGGAGTTGACACATAATCCTTTTTGTTGTCTACTAAGATTAAGGTGTAATTGTCATCTAATACACTATTCCTCAAGTTTACCTATTTAAAAAAAGCATTCGTTGCAGCAAATTGCAAATACTTTTCATCATTTTGTGATTTATACAATATACGTTGAGTGCTTGTAACATACTTACATGATTTTTCGATTATTTAGAACTATAATTACCTTACACTGAAAGGGTAGAAAGGGTTGCTTTTCATCACCCATACATGTAATAGTATGCATTTAGCAATTAGAAAAGGTAATATGTACAAGATTGATATTGTTTAATGTTGCCGATCTCTTACAAAAGCTAGTATACTCATGATCAGTTTAATATTGTTGATCATTACGTTATGCATTTTTCCTAGAACACTTGTTTTGGTTGGTAAAACGGGTAATGGAAAAAGTGCAACTGGGAAATAGCATTCTCGGAATGAAAACTTTTAATTCTAAATGAAGTTCGTCTGGAGTTACAGTTACAAGTTTACAACTATGTTTTGAGGGTATCTTGGTAATTTGGTTACCTTCCTTTCCTTTCCTTGCAACTTAAAAATAAGACTCGAGAACACAAATAAAAATAACCACTTTCTTCACATTGTCATTCCTTACTTTCCCCTTCCCATCCTTTTCCCTTCCCTTCTTTAAAATTTAGACTTGAGAACAGAGCGTAGATGATCCCTAATGGACGAGTTTTGTCTTGTGAGGGTTTACATTGAATCCGCACATATCTCATCAAACTTCGATTATACTCCTCATGCTTGTGCTTCTCGCCATTCTCATCCGCTAAGCACAAACCAAAATGTAATGAACATTAGCTTCGCTCAAACTCCATTCAAAATTATTGATAAAAATTAAACCAAGTAAATTAAACAATTTATTTTAAAATAACTGGTGAACAAATTATTTGCGGCTATATAAAAATAGTGAATCACAATTGTAATTTTTGATTTGGCTTTATCTTTTGAAAAATTATTGATGGTGGATTTCATAAATAACATTTGATAGTACTTTAAAATACGTAATTAGAAGACACACAACCATAATTAGAAGTGGGTTGTAGTCTACATATATAAGTTAAAAGTTTACAAACGAATATTTTGTTTTTTTGCAAAAAAATAAAAGAAAAATAAAAAGATTGTTACCGTGGAAGTTCAGTTAATCCGGTGAAAATCAATCATAAGATGAGGAACGTGAGAAATTTTGGGCCAGTCCTCGCCGATCTCTTTCTCACACTTTTTGCGTAGAATGTCACTATGTATAATTGTAAGTTGATTGAGATCCTTGAAACTTTGTATCTCATCCGGTAGAGAACGTAATTTTTTACAATATTCTATTTTCAGTGACCGCAATTTTGAGAAGTTACTAGGCAAAGAAACCAAATTTTTACAACGATCTATACCTAACTGTTGTAAACTAGGAAAGAGAATCTCGTCTTTTGATGTAGCGTTTTCGTCATCATGGAAACTCTTTAAAGAATCCATAAAACACAATTCAATTTTCTCGAGGTTGGGTAACTTCCCAACTGGTGGAAGACCTTCACAGTTATGAATAAGAGAAAATTGAATACTAGTCAAATTGACTAATTTGACCAGCCAGCTTGGAGAAATAACCCTCCCCATGTATCCGAATATTGTTAACTCCCGGAGACCTATATTTGGTTCCAATCCCTCAAGAACCTCTGATTCAAATGTTTTTAATCTATACAAATCCACCGACCAACGTAATCTCAAAGACTTTAGATTTGTTTTGTCTTTCAAATTGGCACTTTTGGCATCCCTTAAACCTCCAACATTCTCAAGTCCTGATAACTTCAACTCCCACCCAAGAAGATTTAGATTTCCCAGTTCACCTATTCGGGCCCCTTCATCTCCTACAACAAATTCTGGAAGCCTTCGAAGGTTAGTTAGTTCTCTTATTCCAACAGGCATATAACTTGTCTTCATATCCAGTCGTTGAAGATTCCTTACGTACCTCAAACCTGTAGGCAACTCACGTAACCATGAACGCCATTCTAGAACTAATGTTTGCAAGTTTTGGAGATATATAATCGACTCTGGTAGAATTTTTATTTCTGACCATGATATTTTCAAGTTTCTCAAATGTATTAGCTTGCAGATTGATTCGGGCAACGTCGAGCTATTAATTCTATTCAAGTGCAACACCCTTAGATAGACATAGCTGGAGATTTGTCTAATGCTACTTTGATAACCTTCAGCAAAGACCAACATTGATCGTAATGGTCTTAGCTTTTTCAAATCATGTTTTGAAAAACGAAAAGAGTGGCATGATAAACTGAGATGAAGCACCTCATCCGAGGTTATCAACTCCTTACCAGGCTCTATAACGGCACAGTCATGTCCCATTACATATTGTGCAAGATCATGCATTAAATCATGCATTTTGCATGTCTCACCTGTGTATATATCCTTCTTGACGACATCTTTGAAAAACGACCTCCGGACCAAACAAGTAAAAATTTCCTCACCAAGGACATACAAGCTTACATCTCCTTGAGATGGAATAAACCCATTTGCCATCCACAACTCTATTAATGAATCCTTGCTCATTTCCTCCCCTTTCAAAAATAAACAACAATAGGCAAAACATATCTTCATATGTGAAGGCAAATCATCGTAGCTTAACCTCAAAGCAGTTAAGATGCCATTGTCTTGCATCTCCGACATGAACTTGTCGTTTACAAGCTGCCACTCATTCACCTTTTTTTTTGTCGCCATTAAGCTACCCAAAGTCTTCACCGCCAGAGGTAAGCCTTTACATTTCTGCACTATCTCCCTTCCTACAAGCTCCAGCTCCCTTACGTTTTCCCCCTCTCCTCTGCCTGGGAACGCAAGCATCTCGAATAGCGACCATGACTCCTTTTCTGATAATACTCCCACATTATGCTGCAACTCAGGAATCTTAGCCATCAATTGGGCAGTATTTTCCTTCCGTGTTGTTACCATAACGGTGCTGCCTTTTGCTCCGCAACTTAATGCTTTACATAACTCGCCACACTTTTCGATGTCATTGTTTTCGATCCATATGTCATCCATTACAATTAAATATTTCTTTCCTCTTAACTTGCTTTGAAGTTGTATCAGCAAATCATCTAGTGACATCTCATCCAACTTCACATCTTCTGGGCCACATATTGATTTAATCATTTGTTTAATTATTCGTTTGATGTCAAACACAGAAGAGACACACACCCAACACTTTAACTCGAAATGTGTCTTCACATGGTTGTAAACATATTGAGCTAGTGTTGTTTTTCCGATGCCACCCATGCCCCATATAGCATAGACCCGAACATCATTATCGTCATGTCTGATGCCTATATCTTCGTTACAAATCTTATCAAGTATCATCTTCTTCTCTTCATCCCTTCCGCAGATCGTGGACATAAGTGAGCTAGTTTCCCTGTTTGAAATCTCACTAGCAATTCCCGCGCCATCTTCACTTGTGGTATTGAAAGTCAACTGAAACCGGGATCTATTAGCATCAATGACTTCCAATTTTTTCCGTATATTCTTAACTTTGTGAGCAATCCTAAATCTGACCATAAGTGGATTCATATGATAGGAAAAGAAGGCTCTTCTTTTGTATTTCTTGCCCATTTCTCCGAATAGCCTTTTTGTCATAGCTACAGTTTTGGCCTCGTCGAGAACATTTTCCACCTCCAAAGAGGCAGATTTGAGAGTCTTGAGCCATTCTTCCACACGCTTATCCTTTGTTTGCTTCATCTCTGCATCATGAAGAACACCTTGGATCAGTTTGAAAGTGTTCTCGAGAGCTGAAAGATCATTCTTTAGGCCTCTAAGCAACCCATACTCTTGGATTGCTTCAGAAGTTAATCTTCCTACCACATCCCTCACAAGGGCTGAAGTAATGGATTCAGCCATGAATAATGCTTTAAATTAGAACCAAATGTATAATTCACACAGACAACGAAAAGAAAATTAAGATCACAGATCCTGATTCAAAACGAACTACAATGACCAAGACTCAAGTGTTTGTGGGAAAAAGACTAAAGTTGGTATAGTACCATTCATGCACAGCGTCCACATTTTACTTTTTGTAAAGGAACTTTTGATAAAGTATTTTTGAATTATTGTGGTTTGATGGGTTGTGGTGGCCGGTGGGAACCACTTGAATATGAAACGATATTTTCTTCTAATTAAAAGAAATCTCATTAACCCAATATGAAGGCCTTATCAAATATCAAAATTGCATGTGCATTTGCCTCGGTTGCAAATGACTAGCTCATGCTTAACTCTTAGTTGAAACGAGCGGCGTACTCGCGCGTTGATACGGATATGTTGTGGTTAATATAAACTTGAAATAAAACGTTTGAAAAAAAATTATTGCTGAAATGTTGTGGTTAATCTAAACTCGAAATAAAACGATTGAAAAAAATTATTTTTGTTATTAACGACTAAATTTGCAAAAGATCGATAAACGTAAGTACTATTTTTTTAAAGTTAGTCTTTTGAGACTAACTTTGAAATTAAAAATTAACCTGAGGTGGTCTTAAAAAAAAAAAAAAAATGGATGAACAGTACTGCTACAGTACATGCTAAAAAAAGAATGAACATGACTGCTACAGTAACATGCTACAGTCGGACTCACAAAACTACTGTTTCGTCCACTGAAGCAAGCACTGTAGCTGCTACAGTAAACGTTCCCCTTTTAGTATATATAATAATATATGTGAAGGCTATGCAAATTTGTGTTTTAAGTATGAATAATTTGCGGTTTTAAAAAATATATAAATTATACCGTTATGTTTGTTGATAGTATGGTGTTATCACTGTTATGTATCCTTCATATTATTTGCACCCATACATAATGTGTTACTTTATTTCATTTTATATTTTAGTACTTTTTTTTTCTTAGATTCTTTAATCGCAACTCGCGTAAGGGAATTTGATGATACATGTATAATTATACACCTTTATGATTAAGAGCCTTGGGTATGGTAACGCTGGGCTCGGTGTTATGCCGACGTGGCCAGCGTTAAAACACCGGACGAAGCACAAAACCAACGCCGTTGAGGACGGCGTTGGTCTATCAACGCGCATTTTTTTTTTTTTTTTTTTTTTTTTTTTTTTTAATCTAGCCGTTGGAGAGTCCCACGGTTACAAATTCTTATTATTTTTAAATCTCACCTTATTTATATCATACCCTCATTTAACTATTTCTCACACAAATTTCTTACTTCTCTTTACCTAATAACACATACTTGTAAGCTATCGATCCAAATAATAATGTTTTTACGACGCTGATAAAGATGACATTTTCTTTTTGACGTAGGCGTATCATTATCACCAATCGTTGCAACAACAACAAGCTGAAAGTTCTCGTACGCGTGATACTATACACCATGAACGTAATGTTTTTGAAGCACGTTTTTAGGCGTCAATATCGTATGAGCAAGAAACTATATATAGAAATAGTCAAAGGTATTGAAACTTATACTTACATTCATTGATGTGTTCAATCTGTGTAAGATTTCTATAACGTTTTAAATTTATAATTGCTGACTAACCTATAGACTAACACTAACGGGCAGGTACCCGATTAGTTATAGCTAGTGTATGGTAAGTATGGGTCGTTCGCAAGGAGTGAGTGGACTTTAGCTATATCTAAAGATATTTTAACACTACAACAGACACCCGATTCCCCATCGATATTTTCCCTGGCGACATTTGTCGCTGGGGTAACTACCCTAAACGACAAAAATAGATCCAGCGTGGCACAAATTCTCGAAGAAAAGTCAAATAAATTATTGTGTACTTTTCCCCGGCTAAAACGTGGCGGGAACTTTTCCCGCTCATGTTTCCCCAACGACATGTCGCCGGGGATACTTTTGTTTAATTAAGAAACTGTAATTAGTGTTAATGACTCTTATGGTGACGTGGACAATTGTTTCCCAAGCGACATGTCGCCGGATACTTTTGTTTAATTAAGAAACTGTAATTAGTGTTAATGACTCTTATGGTGACGTGGACAATTGTTTCCCAAGCGACATGTCGCCGGGGATACTAGTTTGGGCTTTAAGTTTCGCAATTGGGCTTAAGTTTTGGGCTTTCGTATTAAGGAAACTCCATCTTATGTTTTTATCGAACATTTTCCCCAGTGACATGTCGCCGGGGATTCTGTTTGACTTCGTTGGCTTTCAATGAAACTACGTTTTTTAGGTTTTTTTTGGGTCCTGTATTCCGTATATTTTATCAAAAAAATATATATACGTTTTTAAGGTGATATCGTTATACATAAACACAATCATAACAAGAACAATGTGTGTTAATTAGTGGTTGTGAGTGGTGGATAGGTTGTGATGCCGCGTGTGTGGTAGAATCGTAACCACGGTGGCCCGATCTACAAGTTGAGGTGTAAAAGGTGGTGGCCGGAAAAAGATTACGGTGGCCGGAAACTGCTGGTGTCGCCGGAAAACGGAAACTGCTAGAGAGAGAGAGAGAGAGAGAAAGATAGCGACTCATCCGTTGAACGTCTAATGTGTAACCATAACATAGCGGCTCATCCGTTGAACGTCTAATGTGTAACCATAACATATCGACTAATCCGTTGAATGTCTAATGTCCAACCCTAACATATCGACTCATCCGTTGAACGTCTAATGTGTAACCATAACATAGCGACTCATCCGTTGAACGTCTAATGTGTAACCATAACATAGCGACTCATCCGTTGAACATCTAATGTGTAACCATAACATATAGACTCATCTGTTGAACGTCTAATGTCCAACCCTAACATATCGACTCATCCGTTGAACGTCTAATGTGTAACCATAACATATCGACTCATCCGTTGAACGTCTAATGTGTAACCATAACAAAGCGACTCATCCGTTGAACGTCTAATGTGTAACCATAACATATCGACTCATCTATTGAACGTCTAATGTCCAACCCTAACATATCGACTCATCCGTTGAACGTCTAATGTATAACCATAACATAGCGACTCATCCGTTAAACGTCTAATGTCCAACCCTAACATATCGACTCATCCGTTGAACGTATAATGTGTAACCATAACATAGCGACTCATCCGTTGAACGTCTAATGTGTAACCATAATATATAGACTCATCCGTTGAACGTCTAACTGAGATGCTATACACGTACGAGATGTTAAACGAACGAACTGAGATGATATGGTTATACACGTACGAGATGTTAAACGAACGAACTCAGATGATATAGTTATACACGTACGAGATGTTAAATGAATGAACTGAGATGATATGGTCAACGACATACATAAACCAATTGAAAAAAAAAATAAAAAAAACTAAATAATTTTTATCATAAATAAATACTATAAATTAAAATTAAGTTGCACTTCATAAACCATTTGAAAAAAAAATAATTACACAATAAAATAAAATTAAGTTTTTTATTTTATGTTTCCCCGGCGACATGTCGCTGGGGATACTTTCCACCCAAAAATTTCATTTACGCGGCATTTTCGATAAACGACAAAAAAGTAGGATTCCCCAGCGACATGTGTGTTGGCGCGTGTGTGGTAGAATCATAACCACGGTGGCCCGATCTACAAGTTGAGGTGTAAAAGGTGGTTGGTGGCTGGAAAAAGATTACGGTGGCCGGAAACTGCTGGTGTCGCCGGAAAACGGAAACTGCTAGAGAGAGAGAGAGAGAAAGATAGCGACTCATTCGTTGAACGTCTAATGTCTAACCATAACATAGCGGCTCATCCGTTGAACGTCTAATGTGTAACCATAACATATCGACTAATCCGTCGAACGTCTAATATCCAACCCTAACATATTGACTCATCCGTTGAACGTCTAATGTGTAACCATAACATAGCGACTCATCCGTTGAACGTCTAATGTGTAACCATAACATAGCGACTCATCCGTTGAACGCCTAATGTGTAACCATAACATATAGACTCATCCGTTGAACGTCTAATGTCCAACCCTAACATATCGACTCATCCGTTGAACGTCTAATGTGTAACCATAACATATCGACTCATCCGTTGAACGTCTAATGCATAACCATAACATAGCGACTCATCTGTTGAACGTCTAATGTGTAACCATAACATAGCGACTCATCCATTGAACGTCTAATGTGTAACCATAACATATATCGACTAATCCGTTGAACGTCTAATGTCCAACCCTAACATATCGACTCATCCGTTGAACGTCTAATGTGTAACCATAACATAGCGACTCATCCGTTGAACGTCTAATGTGTAACCATAACATAGCGACTCATTCGTTGAACGTCTAATGTGTAACCATAACATATAGACTTATCCGTTGAACGTCTAAGGTCCAAACCTAACATATCGACTCATCCATTGAACGTCTAATGTGTAACCATAACATAGCGACTCATCCGTTGAACGTCTAATGTGTAACCATAACATATAGACTCATCCGTTGAACGTCTAATGTCCAACCCTAACATATCGCCTCATCCGTTGAATGTCTAATGTGTAACCATAACATAGCGACTCATCCGTTGAATGTCTAATGTGTAACCATAACATAGCGACTCATCCGTTGAACGTCTAATGTGTAACCATAACATATAGACTCATCCGTTGAACGTCTAATGTCCAACCCTAACATATCGACTCATCCGTTGAACGTCTAATGTGTAACCATAACATAGTGACTCATCCGTTGAACGTCTAATGTGTAACCACAACATATAGACTCATCCGTTGAACGTCTAATGTGTAACCATAACATATAGACTCATCCGTTGAACGTCTAATGTGTAACCCTAATGTGTAACCATAACATATCGACTCATCCGTTGAACGACTATTGTGTAACCATAACATAGCGACTCATCCGTTGAACGTCCAATGTCAAACCCTAACATATCGACTCATCCGTTGAACGTCTAATGTGTAACCATAACATAGCGACTCATCCGTTGAACGTCTAATCTGTAACCATAACATATAGACTCATCCGTTGAACGTCTAATGTGTAACCGTAATGTGTAACCATAACATATCGACTCATCCGTTGAACGTCTAATGTGTAACCATAACATAGCGACTCATCCGTTGAACGTCTAATATCCAACCCTAACATATCGACTCATATGTTGAACGTCTAATGTGTAACCATAACATATAGACTCATCCGTTGAACGTCTAATGTCCAACCCTGACATATCGACATTTGTCGCTGGGGTAACTACCCTAAACGACTAAAATAGATCCAACGTGGCACAAATTCTCGTAGAAAAGTCAAATAAATTATTGTGTACTTTTCCCCGGCTAAAACGTGGCGGGAACTTTTCCCGCTCATGTTTCCCCAACGACATGTCGCCGGGGATACTTTTGTTTAATTAAGAAACTGTAATTAGTGTTAATGACTCTTATGGTGACGTGGACAATTGTTTCCCAAGCGACATGTCGCCGGGGATACCAGTTTGGGCTTTAAGTTTCGCATTTGGGCTTAAGTTTTGGGCTTTCGTATTAAGGAAACTCCATCTTATGTTTTTATCGGACATTTTCCCCAGCGACATGTCGCCGGGGATTCTGTTTGACTTCGTTGGCTTTCAATGAAACTACGTTTTTTAGGTTTGTTTCGGTCCGATATTCCGTATATTATATCAAAAAAATATATATACGTTTTTAAGGTGATATCGTTATACATAAACACAATGATAACAAGAACAATGTGTGTTAATTAATGGTTGTGAGTGGTGGATAGGTTGTGATGCCGCGTGTGTGGTAGAATCGTAACCACAGTGGCCCGATCTACAAGTTGAGGTATAAAAGGTGGTGGTCGGAAAAAGATTACGGTGGCCGGAAACTGCTGGTGTCGCCGGAAAACGGAAACTGCTAGAGAGAGAGAGAGAGAAAGATAGCGACTCATCCGTTGAATGTCTAATGTGTAACCATAACATAGCGGCTCATCCGTTGAACGTCTAATGTGTAACCATAACATATCGACTAATCCGTTGAACGTCTAATGTCCAACCCTAACATATCGACTCATCCGTTGAACGTCTAATGTGTAACCATAACATAGCGACTCATCCGTTGAACGTCTAATGTGTAACCATAACATAGCGACTCATCCGTTGAACGTCTAATGTGTAACCATAACATATAGACTCATCCGTTGAACGTCTAATGTCCAACCCTAACATATCGACTCATCCGTTGAACGTCTAATGTGTGACCATAACATATCGACTCATCCGTTGAACGTCTAATGTGTAACCATAACATAGCGACTCATCCGTTGAACGTCTAATGTGTAACCATAACATATCGACTCATCTGTTGAACGTCTAATGTCCAACCCTAACATATCGACTCATCCGTTGAACGTCTAATGTGTAACCATAACATAGCGACTCATCCGTTGAACGTCTAATGTCCAACCCTAACATATCGACTCATCCGTTGAACGTCTAATGTGTAACCATAACATAGAGACTCATCCGTTGAACGTCTAATGTGTAAACATAACATATAGACTCATCCGTTGAACGTGTAACGTGTAACCATAACATATAAACTCATCTGTTGAACGTCTAATTTGTAACCCTAATGTGTAACCATAACATATCGACTCATCCATTGAACGTTTAACGTGTAACCATAACAAAGCGAGTCATCCGTTGAACGTCTAATGTCCAACCCTAACATATCGACTCATCCGTTGAACGTCTAATGTGTAACCGTAACATATATACTCATCTGTTGAAAGTCTAATGTCCAACCCTAACATAGCGACTCATCTGTTGAACGTCTAATGTCCAACCCTAACATATCGACTCATCCGTTGAACGTCTAATGTGTAACCGTAACATATAGACTCATCCGTTGAACATCTAATGTCCAACCCTAACATTTCGACTCATCCGTTGAACGTATATTGTGTAACCATAACATAGCAACTCATCCGTTGAACGTTTAATGTGTAACCTTAACATAGAGACTCATCCATTGAACGTCTAATGTGTAACCATAACATATAGACTCATCCGTTGAACGTCTAATGTGAAACCCTAATGTGTAACCGTAACATATCGACTCATCCGTTGAACGTCTAATGTGTAACCATAACATAGCGACTCATCCGTGGAACGTCTAATGTCCAACCCTAATATATTGACTCATCCGTTGAACGTCCAATGTGTAACCATAACATAGCGACTCATCCGTTGAACGTCTAATGTCCAACCCTAACATATCGACTCATCCGTTGAACGTCTAATGTGTAACCATAACATAGCGACTCATCCGTTGAACGTCTAATGTGTAACCATAACATATAGACTCATCCGTTGAACGTCTAATGTGTAACCCTAATGTGTAACCATAACATATCGACTCATCCGTTGAACGTCTAATGTGTAACTATAACATAGCGACTCATCCGTTGAACGTCTAATGTCCGACCCTAACATATCGACTCATCCGTTGAATGTCTAATGTGTAAGCATTACATATAGACTCATCCGTTGAACGTCTAATGTCCAACCCTGAACTATCGACTCATCCGTTGAACGTCTAATGTGTAACCATAACATAGCGACTCATCCGTTGAACGTCTAATGTATAACCATAACATAGCGACCCATCCGTTGAACGTCTAATGTGTAACCATAACATATCGACTCCTCCGTTGAACGTCTAATGTGTAACCATAACATAGCGACTCATCCGTTGAATGTCTAATGTCCAACCCTAACATATCGACTCATCCGTTGAACGTCTAATGTGTAACCGTAACATATAGACTCATCCGTTGAACGACTAATGTCCAACCCTCACATATCGACTCATCCGTTGAACGTCTAATGTGTACCCATAACATAGCGACTCATCCGTTGAATGTTTAATGTGTAACCTTAACATATAGACTCATCCGTTGAACGTCTAATGTGTAACCATAACATATAGACTCATCCGTTGAACGTCTAATGTGTAACCATAACATATCGACTCATCCGTTGAACGTCTAATGTATAACCATAACATAGCGACTCATCCGTTGAACGTCTAATGTCCAACCCTAACATATCGACTCATCCGTTGAACGTCTAATGTGTAACCATAACATAGCGACTCATCCGTTGAACGTCTAATGTGTAACCATAACATATAGACTCATCCATTGAACGTCTAACTGAGATGCTATACACGTACGAGATGTTAAACGAACGAACTCAGATGATATAGTTGTCCAGTTTGATGTGGGTGACAAACAAACCCTAAACCCTCTCGGTAACCATGCGGTTCACTGGGGAAACTACATCGGGGAGGTCGTTAGGAGTGTGCCGTTGTATTACCCTTCTTGGGAGAAGGTCCCGAAGGAGCGGAAGGCGGCAATCATTTCAGATATTGGGGTCAGTTATCCTTTTATGTTTATTTCATTATCGTGTTCATTTATTTAATTGTGTATATTTATCTAAATTCTTTTATTTATTTATATCATATAAATAAATAAACAAATTTAAATAAATATATAAATTATATCTCTAACTCTGTTTTCGTTTTGTTGTATATGATTGTAGACCATGTTTAACCTCAGGCCGCACATGGAATCCTCCCACTGGACTGAGATCTACGAAGTCATCAACAATCATTTGCAAAAAGCCTACAATACCAACAAGACTTCTTTCAAGGCCAAGCATGGGAAGGCAGACCCCACCACCGGGACTTACGATGTCGAGGCGATCAGGCGGGCACGTCCCGAGGAGATTACAGCAGCTGAGTGGGATAAGTACATTCAGTTTTGGAATGATCCCAAGAACCTTGCTCGAGCCGCTCAAAATCGGCTAAACCGGCAAAAGAGCCTGGTCATATCATGACAGGGATATATATATATATATATATATATATATATATATATATATATATATATATATATATGATTATACGCTTTGGTGTGTTGTGATTTGTCGTTTTTAATTAGTTTCATCTTATATGCATGTATATGTACAGATGCAGGCCTCAGACCCGAAGGAGTACCCTTCACTCATTGACACCTTCTGGCGAACACATACTGTTGACGGGGTATTCCCTAACGATGAGGACCGCCGCATATCTGTAAGTTTTGTTTCGAAACACACTTTAATGAATTATCGAGAAACAATGTAGCAACCCGACTAATATATTTACTATCTTGTGTTTGTCACTACATAGGAGGAGATGAAAAGGCTTGAGGCTACGGGTGAGTACACGGAGGATGAGATCAATGCGTTGGCAGGAGGGGGTAAGCTTCGTGGGCACATTCCTGGTGTGGGTCAGGTATTGTCATCACGGGCCACATCCAGGCCAAGTATGCCCGCCCCCGACAAGTCGTTCAAGAGCATGGAGAGAAAGATAGACTTTATGATGAGTCTTTTCAGAAGAGACGACAAATACTCGGATATGTTTAAGGAGTTTGAGTCGGGTGGTGCTAGCGGGAGTGGCGGGTGTGGTGATGACGAGGAGAGTGGCGATGATGAGGATGGCGAGGATGAGGATGACGACGACGAGAGGTAGTTGTGTTATATATTATTAGTATGCTACATTGGTACTTTAGGTTCATCTTGGCGATATTTAAACACTTGTTTCCCTATCTATCATGTTGAATATTGACTTGTAAGCCATGTTTATGACTAGGAAGCAACGTTTTGTAGACTTATTCGGATTTTGGACGATTTAGCTTTATTATCTTTCGGTTTTGGTAAAAGTTGTGATGTATTTGTATTGCGTTGATCCGTTATATTGTATTTGTGTTTTGGTACAAGTTGTGGTGAGTCTATACAGGTTTTGGTATAGGTTTGATATTTGGTAGATTTTTTTCGGAAAAAATATGGGAATTGCCTGCGCAGGCTGCACTAAAAAAAATTGCAGGTTTTCCCCAGCGATTTGTCGTCGGGGATACTACCACTACACGTTGACAATTCAACGGAAAAACACAGTTTCCCCAGCGACATGTCGCCGGGGAAACTATGCTTATTCGTTGACTTGTCAACATATAAACCTGGTTTCCCAGCGACATGTCGCTGGGGAAAAGGGGAAATTAACTGTTGCTTTAATTAGGCGTGCTAATCACTTTAGCATAACCCGAATATTCCCCAGCGACATGTCGCTGGGGATACGTTGCCACCGTGGCACTACTTGTTTGACTGAAAAATGAGTGGGACCCACATTGTTGCCGGGGATTATCGCTGGGGTTACAATCCATGTCGAGGCTTCCCCAGCGAACATTCCCCAGCGACAAATCACTGGGGAAATGAATCCCCAGTGACATGTCGCTTGGGAAAGGCCCGAAGTATCGATGGGGAAACAGGTGAATGTTGTAGTTATAAGTGTATTTTTCAATGGTATTTATTTATTTTTTTATTTTTTTTAATCATGTGTATTATATAACACAAAAAATATTTAAGGTCAAAGTTAAACCAGTTTGACTCAGAGAAGTTAATCTGGACATTTATTTAGGGACGAAAGGAGTAGTTTATTTGTTTAGATCATTTATGTATGTAATATTAAGCTTGAATTTAACGGCTTTAAATTCTCTTTAACATGAGAACTCTCGAAAGGACCCATTATTTAGCTCTATATTCACGAACCAACTAACCTTCGATCCAACATACGACTATGAAGTTAACAAAAAATCAAAACGAATCAACAACTATTTAGTTTTGCATTCGTAAAAACCCTACAAACATTGACCAAGTTTACATCCAAATGAGCAACAGGTATATTGCAAAAGATTGGTATTCTCCACTGTTAAAGATTTAGAAAATGAGGTATGCATTTGCCATCATGAATGACGTGCACAAACATACATAATATAATTGGGTTTAAAATGTTGCTACAAAAATCAAATAAATTTTGATTAACCAGAATATATAAAAAAACTACAACATGGATTGCTACAGAATGAGAAAATGCATAACTGAATCGGGTACCGGAACCGGTGTACCGGTACCGAGACACTCATCGGTTCCGGGAACGGGACTGCCACTTTTGGCCGGGAAAAAATCCGGTAACCTCAAAAACTGTGCCAGTTTAGTACCAAAATGGTACCGTGCTCATCCTTAATCTTCATGAAAAAAAGTACCAAATCATTAGTTCAATCGAAGTCTTTTCATCAATTGGGAAATTAAAAACTGAAAGAAGACGATCCTAACGTGAGCAACAAATATATTGATCGACAAGTATGCCTAAAATCCCATATCGGATTGATCTTCACCGTAAATATATATTTCCATAAGATATAGGGTATGTGCAGTAATTAAAGAAGATTTGGGTAATGCATTCAAAATACAAACAAAATATATGTATGTATACTCTCATTTTTACATTACAACAAAACGTTCATGTAAGATTGTGCATACCAAAATAGCAAAACTGGTTGAGCCTTATATTTGAAGAAGTAATCCAAAATCCAAATATGACAGTATTCCATGAATAGTTAACCACATAACTGCCCAGATAGTATGATCTATGAAGGGCACTAACCCTATTTAAAGGAAATGGACGTATAAACCTTTTTTGCAAGCTTTTTATAACTCTAATAATCTACTGTTGACTCCTTAATGTATTTAGATCAAAATTTAGATATTCAGTGTTTAGTATTATTTAAGACAATGTTTAATTTACTTAAATTTATGTATTGGGTCGAATTCTAGTATACTGCATATGGGTCAAAACTTGTTAACCCAAACAGCCCATTATGCAGGCAGTTATTAGTTAGTTATATTAGTTGACACTTATTGATCCAAGAGTCACAATGGTTGGATATAACTGTCAAGGTGTCGATTAGGTTAGTATTTATAGGTATTCTGCAAATGTAAACATATAACAATTCACTATCTATTGTATCAAACTGTTGCAGAAATATTGTCCCATTTACTATTGTATTGTTTGCAAGTATTTATCTCACAGAATCTCAAACATGAAACACATACTCAAACACAAATTGGTTGGCCAAAAACCTGTGCAAAAGAAGTTCTTTCACTACCTGGGCATTCGCCAGCATGACAAAGAAGGTGCATTCACAAATAAAAAAACAGATATCTACTAGAGAACTTGTGACAAAATGGGTGGTCAAGCGAGTTACAAGATGCAATTCCCACACTCGTTTTAACCCATTACTCAACCCACCTGCTAGCACCTTTAATAACTATTCTTTTACTTTGACCAAGCAAATGCCAAGTAATAACAGAAAACAAAAGTAACATGAAGTTCGGTAGTGCATAGTTTAAATCCAAAAAGCATTTATGCTAGTCAAAAAAATCTAGTTACCCCATAACAATAATGTGTGTTAGTTAGAGTATAGATGATATCTAGTCTCATTAATCCTGGAGATGAGAGACCAGTTTCACAGTTGAAGAAGCCTTTTGAAATTTCGACAATTCGGTCATCATCATCATTGACTTCTCATCGTACTTGACTTTGTTATGCCAACTAAAAACCATTTCTTCCAATGCTTTACCATGCTCCAGTAACAAACGGGCTATACCTAGTTTCGGCTTTTCTCCATTGAATCCAAGGAATTTGACTGTCTTCAGATGACGAGTTAAGATACTCCTTGATTCAACTTTATTTAACGCCCATAATTGCATCCTTAAATGTTCCTATATCATCACTCAATGGCATAAGTTGTTCATCTCAAGGTAGCAAAATACCGAACTGACTTTAGAAAATTCTAGAAACATGTATTATAGTCCAAGTATGCTTACTCAAGTTGCCAAAGCTTACAAAGGATAACCCATGGGCCCCAATCTCAAAAAAATAACATCCAGAAAGATAATTTGGTTATTTGGTTCAAGGTTGAGTCTACAGTTCAGATGTGATGTGTAATTTAACCCGTTTATTTGAGAACAGCATGTGGCTAATTAATAACGGGTCAAATACTTAGCCTCAAGTGGTTTACAAGTCTCTTTCATTCACACACTTTTATGTTTTTTAATAGTATTTGTATAATCAGAAATACGAAGTAAAGCAAGAAGTGTGTGAAAGTAAGCGTTATAATTTGAGTTTTTTTGTAAAAATGGTTTGCTTTATAAGATTCTTTGCAAACATGGGCTGTTTTCAATTCCTTTTGTTATGCATGTGTCTATTTTTACAAGGAAAACAAAAATGGACCCACCAGGTCGATTGGCTATGTGACTCTTGGTTTACATATTTCATTTAGCCCCTTTGTTTGTTAAATAAGTTTATTTACCTTCATTTAGGATCTAATGATTGTTTTACATATTCCATATATGTTTTTCTTACATGTAGTTATACTAAAAAATTGTATTTATACAAGTAATTACACTAAGGTAAAAACCTCTATAAATTAATACTCAGATAAATTAATAACCTCGATAAAATTAATAATTTGTCCGTTCCCAACTTAGGACTAGTACAAATTTGGATAACAATTGATAAAATAATAAGATAATAATAT
Organism: Artemisia argyi; assembly: GCA_030686995.1. NCBI lineage: Eukaryota > Viridiplantae > Streptophyta > Magnoliopsida > Asterales > Asteraceae > Artemisia > Artemisia argyi. The sequence goes on from CM060677.1 coordinate 177,822,190, forward strand.
TTTTGAAACCCCAATGTATATTTATTAGTCCCAACGAAACTATACATTAATAATTACTAAAAACTTCCATATACATACGTGATAATTTATTTTTCATCTATAATTAATATACATCGTAATTTATTTTTCATCTATAACTTGTATACATTGTAACTAGTACATATAATAACTTGTTTTTCTAATTTATTTTTTATCTACAACTAGTATATGTTGTAATTTATTTTTCATTTCTAACTAATATACATTGGAACTTGTTTTTCTAATTTATTTTTCAATCTCTAACTAGTATACATTGTAACAGGTACATATTGGACTTGGAAATTTGTAGGCTATACGTAAAACCTCTTTAAATTAATAAATTATTAACTTATCGATATAATAATATCTCGCTAAATTAATAAAATATCATGGTCCAAACACTATTAATTTATAGAGGTTCTACTGTATGTTCTTTTGGAAACTTAATTTTCTATTTAGGTAAAACATATAATGTCATATTAATTTTTGAAATTAGCGTGAATAAGTTCTAATGATAATGATAATGATAATGAATATTATTTAACTACTGTTTTCGATTATATTGGTATAACTTTAAAAGAATTTAAAACAATTTTGATAATATCAAGTATATGGTAAATATGTATCAAATGATATCAATTCTTTAGCTAATTTAATGCTTCTTGTCACAAAAGAAAAGGATACTAACGATTTTGACACTACAATAAAATATTTTCACTTAACTGAGAAGAGGAAGGTTACCTTTCGAATGATCATGTGGAAAGACTCTAGATTTGGAGAACATTTGAGAAGCCGTATGATTACACTCATGGTAAAGGCATCAATGCTTGCTGTTAGCTCCAATGTCTTCAGATTTGGAAATGATGCAGGGAACTTTCGATTCGGATCAAGTGTAGCATAAACGCACTGTCATAATTACAGCAAGCATACATATGAAATAAATATTTATAGTAATACACTTTATATAGACTGGAAATACAACAATAGTGCATGTATGTATTCAACTAATATAGATTGAACGAAATTCGATGATTTGGAAATAAAAAACATAACATAAACCAGACTAAACCCCACAGGGAAGCTACTGATCATTTGTGTCTCATACTTTATGCCTATTGTATACCAACATAAACACGATTGATAATTCATCAAGCACCAAAATAACTATCAATGTATGCAAAAGCGAAAAGATATACAGATGTTAGAATTTTCATCATAACTTCAGAAGTTATAAATAATTTTAATTTATACTAATGATCTGTGAGGTAAAGCATACAAGTGATAAACAGATTCTTATCAAGGTGTAAATTGACGATGACTTTATTTATCAATGGTGCCCGCTACAATTGGGATACAAATACTTTCTGAAAAACTTTTGCACCCTCTACAGTTTATTGACTAAAGACCAGACATTAAGAACTGTCAACAATATGCGCATAATTCTGTAAAACGTCATATTCAGCAGTATCAAGTTCAGAAGGACAAAACGTAGATTTAGTAATCTGATTAGAATTTGAATCATGTAAAAAACAAGTACTCTATGCATCTTTTAATTGCTGAAATCCTTTAACTAGAAATGAGCAAGTGTGTTTTAAAGAGAATGCTTATCTACCTGAATGAAATAAAGATTAAGCGACAAAGAATCCACATGAGAAATCCCAACTAACAACTTGGATACAATTTAAAAAATACCAAGTATATTGGTAAATATGTATCAAATGATATCAATTGTTTAGCTAATGTGTTTAATGCTTCTTGTCACAAAAGAAAAGGATACTAACAATTTTGACACTAAAATAAAATATTTTCACTTAACTGAGATAAGGAAGGCTACCTTTTGAATGATCAAGTGGAAAGACTCCAGATTTGGAGAACATTTGAGAAGCCCTATGATTACACTCATGGTAAAGGCATCACTGCTTGCTGTTAGCTCCAATGTCTTCAGATTTGGAAATGTTGCAGGGCCCTTTCGATTCAGATAATGTGTAGCATAAACGCACTATCATAATTATAGCAAGCATACATATGAAATAAATATTTATAGTTATACACTTTATATAGACTGGAAATACAACAATAGTGCATGTAGATATTAAACTAATATGGATTGGATGAAATTCAATGATTTGCAAATAAAAAACATAACATAAACCAGAATAAACCCCACAGGGAAGCTACTGATCATTTGTGTCCCATACTTTAGGCCTATTGTATGCCAACTACATGACTGATAATTCATCAAGCACCAAAATACCAACTATCAGTGTATGCAGAAGTGAAAAGATATACAGATGCTAGAATTTTCATCATAACTTCAGAAGTTATTATTAATTTATACTAATGATCTGCGAACCAAAGCATACAAGTGATAAACAGATTCCTATCAAGAAGGTGTACAAGAGTATATTTATCTATTGTGTCCCCTACAATTGGGATACAAATACTTTCTGAAAAACTATTGCACCCTCTATACTTCTACTGACTAAAGACCAGACACTAAAAACTGTTAACAATATGCACATAATTCTTTAAAACGTCATATTCAGCATTATCAAGTTCAGAAGTACAAAACGTAGATTGAGTAATCTGATTAGAATTTGAATCATGTAAATAACAAGTACTCTATGCATCTTTTAATTGCTGAAATCCCGTAACTAGAAATGAGCAAGTGTGTTTTAAAGAAAATGCTTATCTACCTGAATGAAATAAAGATTAAGCGATAAAGAATCCACGTGAGAAATCCCAGCTAACAACTTGGATACAGCTTTGCCTGATGTAGGTGATACTTTTCGCTGCAGCATATCATTAGGATGAATCACAGCTTTCTTCAACGAATTCACGTCTTCAAGGATTACTTCACCTCTAAGACCAACATACTCAAAACTCACAAGTTTTGGGCACAAAACTTTAAGACCACAAAAAACGTACGGATAATCCCTAGAAAAATGGTTTTTCAAGTTGCGGATTATCAGAGTCCTAAGCTTAGTTGATGAAATATAAATTGGACCACATTTACTTATCGCACAGTCTATTAAACTCAATTCCTCAAGTACCGGACACTTTTTGAGAAACTCTTCTATTGAATCATGAAGAAAAAAGTAAACATTGTTGAGCTCAAGAACCTTAAGTACCACAAACCCCGTACAAATAGGCACACTTATAGGACTTCGATATATAAAAAGAAGCCTTAATGACTCCAACGATTCACACATTATTAGACAATCAGGCAAGTAATGAACCGAACGAACTATTACACAATAAGGCGTATCCTCGGGGTCATACATCAAGTCAAGTGATTTGACTTTGCGGTTCACAGCTGCCTTAATCCACCTTTTGACAACAGAACTTCTGTAATAACTGGCACAGCTTAAACGAAAACTATCCAAATCAACTTTTTCTTTAGCTAAAGCCCAAGACACAAAGTCTGCTAACTTTTTAGCTCGTGAATACGTCATAGAGGGACTCAGTAGTCGGTCACAATCAAAGTTTAGAGATGGAAAATATGGGATTGAAGTCCATAGATACCTCCATCGTGTCGACAAAACACTGGTTCGAACAACTTCTTCGGTATTTGGAAGACCTTGAAGGATCAACTGAAGAATGGGGTCCGGCATGCTACTGATGAAATCGACATCATTTTCGAGGTTTGAAGCCATTGTGTTACTTCGATTATCAAAAGCCAAAAACTATTCACTCAGACATTTTATCGAACAGGTTGTGGGCAATTCAAGGCCTCTGCATTAACAAACTTTCTTTTCTTTATGTTTCCTTGTGATTTTGAGAGAAATGTTGGATGAGAGCGAGGGTAAATGACCGAGGTCTCGGCAGTTCTTGAATTAGAGAGAGAGGGGGTTTGTATGTGTTTTTTTATGGTTTAAGAGAATGAAAGGGAATAAATGATGTAAGGGTTCGAATAAAATATAAAATAAATGGGATAAATGATGTAATAGAATGAATGACGCAATATAATTATTTATTAGTGTTATTAATCATGTTTGGTTGGTAAGATAAGACGTAATGAAATCAATAAAAAAAGACTAAAATGGCCTTTGATGATAGAAAGTTTATTTAATGTGTAATTAATGATGGATTTTTATGTAATTAATGAGTACAAGATCTAATGAAAAAAAGGAGGGGACCATTCGTTTGGTAGAACGGAATGAAATGTTGAATGAATGGAATGACCGACGTAATGAAATAAACATTGTAATGTAATGATTAATTACATTTATTAATCATGTTTGGTTTGTATGATAAGATGTAATAGAATCATAATAAAAAGACTAAAATGTCCATTATTGATAAAAAGTTTAATTAATATGGTTAATTAATGGTAGAGTTTTATGTAATTTTGATTCAATTACGGTCGTAATGAAAAAAAAAAAAAGCTGGGGGCCCCTAAGGAATGCTTTTGGTGTAATAGATCATTCCTTGTAATAAATTATTACATTACATAAATGTAAACAAATAACATTTCTCCATTCAATCGTAATAATCTTTTTCATTCCCCCTTTTAATTACAACATACCAAACGCTATGTAAGGAATGAAAATGGTGTAATGAGTCATTCCTTTCAATGAATCATTACATTGTAAATGTGTAAACAAACAAGATTTTTCATTCTACCGTAATAACATTTTCCATTCCCACTTTGATTACAACATACCAAACGCTACGTAATTAGTTTTGCTAATCACAACCCAAAGTGTTTTGTGTTTAAGTTTTCCATAATTGAAAAATCAAGCTTAATTAACATCAAATATTATATGTTTAACAACACTTTCTATAATTATAATTATCAAAAAGTATAATTGTGAAAATAACGAGTTTATTAAATGTAATTTTACAAAAATGGTGAGTCTTAAACAACAACCCTTGAATTTTCAAGATTTATTAATTTTCAAGATTCTTTAATTTTTAAAAAATGAGATATCCCTGTTATATATAGTGTAGATAAGCTTCAACTCAAACCACCTTATCAAAAAGAATGCACACTTCTAACATGGATTGTTATAAAACAATACATTCCCTATAGAATGGTTTTTAAAAACTCTAAAATTCTTATGTGACAAACAAACAGTGCTTTCGCTATTTTGTCAAATACACTGATGTTGGATTTCATACCAGTTTTTAATATTTATAATTAACTCGTCTACATATGGTCTACCTATGCACTAACGGGCAGTGTACATGGTCGTGTGTAGTGTAGTAATTTGGTAAAGCTGAGGTCGTCCCAAGAGCTATGAGTGCGGATCCTAATTTAAGTCCAATGTCGCTGATTTTAAAGGGGGTTTTGAATAGATTAATATTATTTTTGGGTAAAGGGCATTCCACCCGGTAAAATAAATAATAGATTAATATTAAACTAAAGAAATAAAATAAAAATTAAATTGATGAAATAATTAGTAGAGAGAAATGTGTTAGTCTAGTTACTTATCTTGTTACGCCATAATTAAGTCTTCCTATTGATGCTTTCTACCGCTTCATGTGGGGGTAAATTTCACTAGACTCCTCGAGTAAATTCGTCTAGCCTATGATACATAGGTTCCTATTCCGTCTTGTCATCGACAAAAGTTGTGGGTAACATATGGTCAGTCATTACGTACCAGCTACAATCTAGACCTGTTCTTATGGAACCCGGCATCTCTGAACTTAGGTTTCCCCTTCTTAAGTATCTCCATTTGGTAGGTGATCCTATGGTCAATTCGCACACAAGAAAGGGGTAGTCCTACGGTCAATTCTTACCACACCTCACAACCTACTCGTCTAGGGTCCGATGGTCAATTCTCCTAGCTTTATAGGTACTACCAAGCTTTAATACTACCGAAACAAGGGTGTTACCGTTTGTTGGTTCATATTCGCGCCCTTTTGATTGTGTGTATGTGCATGTCTATAGCTTAAATGATTTAGTGAGTATTTTCATATCTATCTACTTATATAAGCATTTTATATAGGTGTCATGAATCGTGGCGAAATAGGGGCTGAAATTTGGTGCGTTTGGTTGCTCAAATGGGGGCTGAAACGTGTGGGTTTATGGGATGAAATGGGTAGGTTTGGAGAATGAAATGGGTGACTTTGGGGGCTCAAATGGGTGTGGGTTTGTAGGCTGAAATGGGTGGGTTCGGGGGCTGAAATCGGGGTGTGTAAGTGCTAAACCGCGGGCTGAAAAGGGACTTGGGTGCTAGAATTAGGGCTGAAGTGGGGGCTTTAATGGGTGGTTTACTTATGAGAAACAAGGTGCTAAAAGATGCTTTTTTGCAATGGTTTAGGAAGTGATGAGGTTAGTCATAGTAGTTTGCATGAAGGAAGAGGGTTGTGTAAGGAGCCGTGGCTTCAATATTGGTGATGTGGGATTAAGCTGCATTTAAGTTCAAGGTCAGTTGTATTTTGCATTTTTTTTCGTATGCGTTATATTTGGTTTGTTGCATATTAATGTAATTGATTTTTATAACGGAAAGTTGCCACCTTTTTTATGAATTGCTTTGATGCAGATGGTTGCTCGGCATCATCTATTGATCAAAAACTAATATTTGAGAAACGACGTTTAACAAACCGGGTTTTAGATATTGGAGGACATTGTTTGATCGGCTCCAAACGGTCAACCCAAATCAACCAATGTGAGTGGTCAACAAGGTCAGACAGCTTGGTGCCAATTCTCCGTGGAATACAGTGTTTCCTCGAGTCGTTATGTCCCGACGAGGTGTGGATTGTATTCAAACGGGTTTGTGATCGGGTGAATTTGGACAGGAAAGGGTTTGTGATTGATTACACTACTGAAATATACAAGGAAATAGCTTAAATAAGCTATATTAACAAAACTGTAAAATTAGAAAACCCAGAAACGTTTAAAACCTAAAAACGCGTACGTTCAAATTAAAGTTACGTGAACGTACAAAATAAAACGCGAGTTTTGGTGAAATAAAATACTTACAGATATGAAATTACATTTTTACAATCCTAATAATAAAAGAAAATTTTTTGAAAATTAAAATTAATTTTTACACTATTTAATTATTTATTATTAATTAATTACCATTTTCCTAATTACTTTTAATTATTTAAATTATACTAAAATACAAATAATTATGAAATTAACTTAGAAAAATAAAATTTAAACTTAGAAAAATCTAAAATAATATAAAACTAATTTTAAAACAGAAAATATATTTTTAAGACTTTTTAAATAATTATTATTAATTAAAAACTAATTATTAATTAATTTAAACTAACATTAATTATTAAAAATACTAAATGAAAAGAGAAAATTATGAAAAAAATTTCTAAAAATACTTATTAGTAACAGGAAGCTAGGAAAAATATAAAAATGAGAAGTGCTTAATGAAAAAGCTAAAAAAATAAGCTAAAAGCTTAAATAGAAGCTATCACTTTATTTATTTAGATGATTTTCTAGATTTTCTTTTACAAAACTAAATAAATACTCAAAGTGAACAACTTTAAAAAAAAAAAAAAAAAAAAAAAAAAAAAAAAAAAAAAAGACATTTGCTGGAATTTAGAAATAAGCACAATGGAGGGCTTAAGAAATAAGCATATAAGCTTATAAGCTTATCAGGATCTATGAATGTATGAACAAACTACACACTGAGCTACAATTGATTTCACAAAGGTAAATCAGACAGAGACCAACTTGAAATAAGCAAACTCAAAGTGATAAGCACAGTTGATAAGCTACACAACAGGAATAAGCACTTCCTAGTTTGAAAACCACACATGGCACAAGGGCAAACTGCAGGCCTCAACAACCCATATGCAGCCCTTGGTGGGGCCCACAGGTGTGCTCAAAAGTCCAAACTAGAGCTTAATCTAAAAAGATAGGGTGGTAAGCTCTCAAATGAGCCAAGAAGCAGCTTGTGGGGTCCACTACTGGCCTTGGAAAGAGCTTATGAAGTGGGGGAAGTTGGACCTAGTGCAGGGCAGGATTGGCAGGCAAAGGGTGCTAATACAAGCTTAAGCACAAGCTACTACAAGCTGATACAGGGATAAAATAAGCTAGAGACAAGCTAAGTGAAATTAGAATAAGCTACAACAACAAGAATACTACACTAGAAAAGCTTAAAAAGCAACAATAAGCAAATCCAAAACCAACTTGAAACTGAACAGGTTCAAAGGGCTTTTGCAGGACTGAACTAGCTTATCAAATAAGCTAAAAAGCCAAATAACCCCTGACCCAACAAGCTAGGTACATTAGCTTTCCAAAGAGCTATTTTACACATGCTATGGTCTATAGACAAGCTCACAATGAAATATAGCTTATGTGCACTGTTCATGGTTTAGGGCAATAAACTCACAAATCATCCAACTTTAAGCAGTGAATAAGCTATTAAAGAAAAATCTAAAAATTAATCTAAAATTAGTCCACTAAAATCAGGCTACCCAATATCATAAATCCTAAATTACAGATCATCACTCCTAAACATGAGTGAATGAGAAATCCCTCAATATTTTGAAAAACTGAGAAACATGCAATTTGACTTTTTGTGATGAACATCTAAGTTGACCAAAGTGAAGTTTAATCCTAATTTACTCATTAAATATGATATATTAAGCTAAGTAGAGATTAAAATAAGTTATAACAACTAATTATGGACTGAAATGAAGAGAAGTTGAACCTAAATTCCTAACAGTGAGTGCAATGTGGGAGATCAAAGCAATTTTTTGCTTTTTACTTGTTAACCTACTATTTAATGCTTAAACTAGCCTATCCTAACCTACTAAGAACTAATGGTGCTGAGAAGACAGTAAATCTCCAACAAGAACCCACAAGAATAAGCACAACCAAACACCCCTTATATAGAACCTGATTTTGGATTTACACTATAACTGGCTTAGGATGTTTCTGAAAATGAAGGCTAGGTACATATTAAGCTATATTATGTGTAAATAAGCAGTAAAGACCAAGTTATAAGTACTTTTAATAAGCTAATTTCAATAAGCTGAGTTTAGCTAAATGGACAGTGAAGCAGTAAAACCAAAAACCACTACTATCTAGGTTACCAAATAAGCATAAACAGCAACATGGAACATGAATAAGCATAAAAGAGCATGAAAGACGCACTGAATAAGCAGAAAGCCAAATAAGCAGTAAAATAAGCTATTTTTGTATTTTTGAAATTTTTATGAAAACTTGAGTAAATCCTTTTGAAAACAACTTAAAAGAAAGGAAAGGCTCTCAACAAGCTAATTAAGCTTTACTGAGCTTATAGGAACAGTAATAGAAGCTTACATAGGAAAACTTAAAATTTAAAGCAAATGGAATTTTTAATGGCTGTAACAAGAATTAAAATTGGAATTGTATTGAACACTAAGTTAAAGAGTTACAAAAGCTGAAATCTTCATAGGTTAAAAAGACATAAACAATTGTACTAAGATTAATTAAAAACTACTCCTACGGCTACAATCCTACTACTCCCTCTCAGCTTCTTTCTTTTCCTTTTATATACGACTTCTAGGGTTTCTTCTGCCTTTCTCATCATTTCCCATCAATTCTGAGCCCTTGGATCCCTCTATTTCATCTCAGCCATTGAAATGGCTTTTTGGCGCCAAAATGGTTTTTGGCAGTTGGTGGTTGAGTGTTAGTTTCTTGGAGCAATTAATGCTTCTTGGAGGGTTGTGGTGAGCTGGGGGAACAACGGATGGGCTTGGTGAGTTGGAGGTGAGGAGGGGGGTTTGATTTTCAGGGGAGCAGGTGCAAGTGGAGGGGAAGAGGGTGAGTTGTTTGACTTGTTGACTGGGGAGTAATAAAACGGGGTGGGGTTTTATTTTTATTAATGGTGTTGGATTGGGCTGGGAAAATGGGCCAAGGGGTATTCATGGTTTGGATTTGGGATTGGGTTATATTAAAGGGTCCATTTGGTATTGGAAATTAAGCACAAGGACCAATTTTGTAAAATGCCAAACCCAAAGGACCTAAACTGCCATTTTCCTAAAGTATTACAAGAGCCATACATGCCATATTATAATTCCACAAGGACCTTGTTTGACAAATTCCAAAATTTAAAATCCCAGGGACTGATTTTGACATTTTTGAAACTTCAGGGACCTAAGTTGTCATTTTGCAAACTTGAATTTTAAAAGACTAATTTTGACAACTTAGAATATTTCAGGGACCTTGAATGATAAAACTCTTCATTTTTGAATTCCAAGGACTATTTTTGATATTTTATGAAAGTTGGGGGACTGAAACTGCCAATTTTGCAAACTTTGTTCGTTTTTTATCTGTTTTTACTCATTTTACATTTGAAACATATAAAACAAAATCCTTGAGATATTTTCTGTATTTTGATGCATTTCTGAGTGTTTTAAATGTTTTTGCAGTTCAGATTGACAAAAAAAATGATGAGTGTTTGAGCACTCATCAAAGGTTTATGACCCGTTTTTTGTATTTGAAAGTGGGCCTGCAAGCAGGCGTGTTAATTCTCTAAACAACGTTGGTATGGAAACCGAGCATGTAAGATTAGTCGGTGTTCAAGCCAAAGGTGAAGGAAGGATGTCCGGTTGGTTCTTTATTGATTCACGATGCAGCTGTTGGAAATGATGGTGCAAGCAGGGTGGATTTCAAGGTTTGGCATGGTTGTTCATGGCAAAATACACGACAAGTTTCTTTTACTACCAATCCTGGCTAAGGTTTTCCATTTTGTACAGTTTTCGATGACGACTGTCTAGCAAAGTTTAATAAAAAAACAAAAAAATGACACTTTTTGAGAAAATAGGAGGATGATATGTGAAAGTAAAAATTAAATGTATTACCAATCAGCATCACTTTATTTATATACTTTTATATTTATCGTTGTTATATGCTTGCTCTTATGTTTGTTGGGCATAGTGAAGAAGCGAGGATAGTAAAGGAGGTTGAAGCAAATCAGAAAATAATTAGCAAAGAGCTTGAAAAGCAAGATAATTTGAGGTGAAAGGTATTTTTCAAACCTAAACAAAACTCTGAATATGGAGGTGGACCAGCTTCGATATGTAAGTACCTTTCAAATACCTTCACACTATAATGTGCTAATGTGGATCATGTGTATATTCTAGGAATTTCAAGAACCAAGAACTACTCTATAGCAACAACAAGAAGACGTAAACGTCAGTTTAAAGAATTTGGGGGTAAGCTTTCTTTGTTATTTCTCGCTATCTTGAGGTGCCAAAATGAGTAACAGGATAATTGTTGGCAAAATGGGTAAATATATACTAGGACCTTTATGCTTTTTTAATCCTGTCGTACTCAATTGGAGTTTCATCTCCGGACAAAGTCTTAATAAAGCTTCGGGCAGTGGGAAAGCAAAACACCTGGACACCCTAAAACTTTGTCATACCTTCTGCGCTGTATACGAAAGCGACTTGGAAGCGTGTGGGGATGTGGGTGGGGAGGAGGATGGGTGTGGGGGTGTAGTAATTATTTGGTTTCCGTTGTGGAGAGTGGGAGTGAGGGTGAGGGTCAGGTGAAGATTGGGATTGTGGCGGTTGAGATATCGACTGGTGATGTTGTTTATGATGAGTTTGAGGATGGGTTGTTGAGGAATGGGCTTGAGGTGAAGTTTTGGGTTTGTGTCCTACTAAGTTGTTGCTTGGTGATTCGTTGTCTAAGTTCACCGAGAAGTTACTTTAGTTGACAGAGAAGGTACTTTTTATCTGATTGATTTTATGTTGATTAAATATGTTACTAATTCATTTTGGTTTGGGTATGCTTATGTTTTAGTAGCTAATTTGATCAAATGTCGAGAAGTATTTGTATGTGCGATAGTAATTTAGTGCTTAGCGTTTTGGTAAAGATATTATGATTATGAGATTACTAGGCTATAATAATGTTACTTTTGCTTCTTGGTGATCCGTTATATAAGCTGGAAGGAATTCTTTTCTCGATTAATGTTATGTGTAAAAGAATTTGTTAATTGGTTGTGCTTATTTGCTACTATTTTTAAACAGAATCAAGTGCTCATCTTCGTGTTGTAACTTCGTTGGGTTGGAATCTGCAACAAAAATCAGCTAAAAATCTTCTGTTGAGACTTTAAAGTTTATATACAAAAACAATGTTGAATCAATATAGTTTTAATGGACCTAGAAGTATGAAACGGGTAATAATTAGCTAAAAAGGAAACGAGTTAAATGGCTAAATTAAATTTAGATAAAATAGGAAATATGTGGAATGGGCTGCAAAAAGTTGTATAGAGTTTGTTAATTCAGCAAAGGTTTTACTACAGTTTTTTTCATATATGCACGCTATTGTTGAAGTAATATATTTCCTGTAATGGTACTTGACACATCATTATCTAAAAATATGAAATAACGTGCATAAGTGTTCTGGGTCAAAAGCTTTTTTACACGGTTCATTTTAACTCTTTGCTTCTATTTTGCCAGTTTTGGTTAGCTTTATCATTATGCTGTGCCCTCCATTAGTTAACTATTTTGTTGATAAAATTGAAAATCTTGGTGTTGAGATCTTTAGTTTTTATCTTAATGCAATGAAATATGTAGTTGATGCGAAATTATTAATAGCATAAACTAGAACTGCTTATGGTGGTGTATTAGCTGAAGTAATATCTTCCTTTGATACTAAGGCGCGCAGCACATCAACTGATATGCCTGAACAAGAAAATGTAGAGATAGACGGAAAAACAAAATGACAGTATTAACACAGGATTAGACGGTATTACGGGGAATTAAAAGGTGTCGATGAGGATGTTGGGAAGATTGCGATGGCGGCTCCCGCATTAGTATGTAAGTAACATCTCTATTTTGGCGGGAAAATTTGTGTAAATTTTATTTTTGAGAGGAGACTAAACGTTCAATTTTTACGCGAAATTCAAATTTTGGTATAACGTTGAAAATTTTGGCCTGAAATTCAAATTTTTAGGCTAAAATTCAAATTTCTTCGGTGAATTTTGGCGTAAAAATTTTCAAAACTCAAATTTTTCTAGTAACCTTAGAATTGCATTTCATAGTGATTTCCAAATTATGGGCGTAAAAATTTTCAAAGTCCATTTTTGGAGGGAAAATTTGAAATCACTAATATCAACGAGATAGAACTTCATACTTCACCAAAAACACACCACGTATTGCTTAAAAGATCCTGATCAAGATTCACAATCAAATGACAACGGCTAGTGATGCGTAGGGATTGCACCAGGCTTTACCTCTCAAGGGATCTTGAGAAGCTTACAACCCCCACCAAGCAGTGTACCTGATTGATGTAGTATAGTATAATGACAAGTACCGGGGGATTGATCGTTCAGCTAGGAATAGTGTCGCTAGGATTAGAAAACCTAAGTACTAGATCTAGAGATGAGGGATGATTCTTTTTGTATTTTTTATATTTTTTAGAAAGCAAATTAAAATCTCGGGTTTGAAGGATTTGGGCGGAATTAGTTGCTAGTCAACTAACTCAATACTAAAGATGCAATCAAAATAAAATATTAAAAATGAAAATAAACTATATTAAACTAAAGTTGTGAGCAATATTTGGGAGAAATGTGTTTACTTAGATTTCACTACTCCCTAGATATCTTTTACACGTTAATTACTTGTTATAGTTGCGTGGATGACGGATTGTATTCCTTAATACCATTCATGGGGTGGCGTACTTACTTCCCCAATCCTATGAGTGCCTACTTCACTCCTATGTCGAGCCTGCAAGAAGCTCCTAACATGGGATCATTAGAATTTACTCATGCATTAAATACAACCAATAAAACCTAGTACACATCGGTTCATGTTTCCTAAGACGTTCAAGCGTGTTACACAATGGAGATCTGCCAGTTTTCTTAAGGCTAACATTGAAATCATTCATCCAATACAATCATAAACAAGTAATCAACACATAATCAACATCTATGTTTCATTAGATCTAAGCAAACACAAGATAAATCTAGCCTAGCATGTTGAAATCAAGACAAGCACAAGATATAGACAACCAACACCTAGACATATTGATTGAATTAAGAGAAGACTTATCTCAATAGCACATGTAAGGATTCAAGGGTTGAAAACCCTTAAAAAACTGTAAAATTCGTATAAGGTTCGGCCCTATGGTTTCTCCACACAAGTTCATCTCTAATGAATGAAAATTAGAAAACTATATATAGATATTAGGAGGTGACGGCGTCAAGAACAAGGGGCTGACGCCGTCATCTCGCCGCCAAATAAATCCTCGGACTGCCTAGATCTACATCTGACGCCGTCATGTAGTCCTCTTTTGCAGGCCGTCACACATTTAACTCTTGACGCTCTACTTTTGACGCCTTCATGTTTGTACTGGGTCGTCATGGTTTTTACTCTTGACGTTGTCAGGATTGTCCTCTTGACACCGTCATACACTGTTTCCAGCATGGAAAATTAAGTCTTTGGCGTTTTCTTCACTTTTATGCTCCAAAAATGTCCGAATTGCTTCCTTTTCCAGATTTCACTCCCAAAGTACCTAAAATCACAAAAGGAACGATTTAGGGTAATATTTGATCAAATAAATTAAATTCCGGGATTAAATGATCCCCTAAAAGTGGTTCATTTTTCGCCTCATCATATACCCTTACACTTGAGATTTGCTTGCCCTCAAGCAAATGCGCTTTTATTCTACTCAAAATACAAGTTATGGGTCATTTAACACTAATACAAAAGTAATTACAACAAATAATCGTTCCACTAAAGACCAAAGACAAGCACGGAGGTCATACACTAGCACCTCACAAATAGTATTTAGATACTCACATCTCTCGGGTGTAATAAAGTATAAATTACAATATGGAAACGGAAGATATCTCTCACTACCTGTCATAGCAAAATAGATTACCATAGGCTTGGGAAAGGATCAAACCTCCACCACATGGCGTAAGCACCTAGGATAAACTATCAAAGAGGTCTTTTAAAGAGTTGTAACGTTAGGTGTAGGGATATGAAATACACGGTTTTGTTGGATATAGGCAGTCTTTACTGGTGGCGAGTTAACAATCTTGGTCAATTACATGTACAATGTGGCGTTGCTAAGCCAAGACTAGACTCGACTTAAGCTAATAAATGAAAAATAACAAAAACATAAAATGAACATAGAATGAAACGGGATGGTAGTCCGTATGTTTTTTCTCTTTCTTTTTTTATTTTTCTATTTTTTTTTCTTTTTTTGCATACACTCTTACCCTACCATCCAAAATAATACATCATAGGGAATGGAAATTCCCCTTACACTTGAATTTTTACATACTTTACGATTAACTAATCTATTGACTCGAAATAAGATAATCAAAACACTCGGAGCACTTTTAAGATTAATGCACATATGGGGGTAATAATATTATGTTCTTCCCCATTACTCCATAAAATAAGTACTTTACCCATGAGTCCCAATCGTCCCAAAACAATGTGTACAAGGATATGACTCGACTTAGCAACCATGTAATCAATTAGATAATTAACTTAGTGTTTAACAAATAACAATAATGCACTAAAGATGAGTGCATACACGGAAGGCTAAGGCGATTTGGTTGTACATTTAAGTGGGGTGTAAAAAATTCTTCCTTTAAGTAAGATGCTTAAAGTTAGAAACGAAAAGATAGGCTCGGAGGGGTGTACTAGGGGTTTCGTGTACTAAAAATGAGTATAACGCTAAGGTGTGGGAAAAATTACTTGACTTAACTAGCCAAGTAATATGACTTAAATGGTCAAGTAATTATGATACGGGTTTAACACAAGGGTGATCCTAATGCCTCTTATCATGTAGTAAATCCTACTACACGAATGTAGTCTCACTAGCGGTCTCGGGATGCATCACTAATGCAAGTTCTAGAATCTAAATGCTACCGGTACACTCATAAGCACTAATAATAAATATTTTTCCTATCAAATCTAAAGGCGAACCTCACATATTTGGGTGGAAAATTTTTCTGAATGGTACGGTTATGTGCTAGTCATACAATCTCCTATCCATGAGACGCTTGCTAAGTATCTCTCATAGTTTTATTACACATCTACTATTAAACAAACAAACTCAAGCGAAAGTGTATCTGTAAGGTATCATCATTTTACCCTCCCCTTACACTTAGGATGAACATTGTCCCCAATGTTCAAGTAAAGAATGTAAAAGTGAAAAAGTAAAAAGAATGAAATCAAATACTCCCCTGATTCGCTCGGTATGGATAATAAGGTGGCCAGGTTAGATATTTCTTCAAGAAAATGAACAATCAAAGCTTCCCTTCCAGAAAAATAAATCATCTTCTTGTCATACATAACCTGTAAATCCTGAGAAAACAGACAAGGCAACCTCGCATAAAATCGGCGGCAATCTACATAAGTTACTAAATCCTAGAAAACAAAATAAGATATAATGCTTGTGGAATGAAGTTTGCAGATTTCCTAGAGATTATAAAACTTAATAATTCAACAAAAACTTTAAAACTCCGTTAGAAAAACAAAACTGGTAAAATTTCCAGATTTTTACACGTGACGCCGTCAAGAGAAAGCTCATGACGCCGTCAGAAGTGACCTGCAGAAATTCTTGTGTTAAGTTTCTGGAAAATTTCTGGAAAAACTTGGTCATACTTCCTGGAAAATCCTGCAAAACTTCATTATGACTCAATACAAGCATTTGACTCTAACAAATACGAATATACATGTTCACTTAATATTGTGGAGAATCATGATCGGTTTGTTTCTTAAAAACATATTTGGGGTTTCCCCTTACACTTATCTTTTGCAAAAATACCTTTGGGTGAAGTTAAGACTAAGCCAAACAACAAAGTAAAGTATTTCCACTTTTTAGTTTAGAAACATGATCTACCAACAATGAAATTAAAACATGCATACGGAAGCAAATAACAAACAAACAAAATAAAATCACACAAAGCATGGGTTGCCTCCCAAGAAGCGCTTTTCTTTATTTACGAGTCTTGTAGCTAGACTCAAGGTCATGGGTTACTACGTGACCTCATCCCTTGAGATGATGTACCCCATGTAGTTGTGATCATTACTATTGTGGTGGTAGTGCCTCAATCTGTCGATACTTGCAATCACCTCTCCACCTACTTTACTTCCCTGGTTAGCCATCCCATCTTGGTTCATGCTCTCAATTGTGAAAGGCCCGTACCACCAACGACTTGGTTTATCGGGTGGTATTTTTGTTTCCAAGTGTCTTAAGAGTACCAAGTTCCCTTCCTCGAATGGTACATGGCTTTCTGCTGGTCGATTATGTTCGAACTTGACATGAACTTTATTGCTTTTGCTTCTTTCATATTTAGCCTCCTTGTAGCTTTTGATTCTTGCCTCCCATGCAAGAATTTTATTCTGAACACGAATGGGTGTCGTGTCAATGTTGTTTTTAAGCTTTCTCCAACTCAAATTCTCATGCCCACTTCGCGGGGTCATGGGGAAGCTAATCTTTCTTTTTCCAGATTTAAGCTCAATTTTCCTGCCTTCATACTTAATGACAGCCCTAGCGGTGGTGAGGAATGGTGCCCCAAGGATTATTGGCATGCATCCATCTCCCTTATCATCGATGATCATAAAATCAACGGGGTACGTGAATCCTGCGACATTAACTAATACATCTTCTGCAATTCCTAGAGGGTATACGTACGAGTGTCCAGCGAGGGATAACCTAACACGAGTGGGGGCTGGCATTTTTTACGTTAGTTGGATGTAAATAGTTAGGGGCATAAGATTTACTTCCGATCCTTGGTCGGCGAAAGCACTAAGATATTTCAAATCCCCGATGCTAGTTGGTATCTCAAAGTTCCCACACGCCATCTGCTTAGTAGCCACTTTTTGTATCAATAGCCTCTCGAATATTGGCCCCCCAGGCAACGTATCATACTCATCTTTTCCCCCTTCCTCCTTCTCAGAACTCTGTTTGGAAGGTTGGTTACGCCCGTCACCCTTTATCCAATTTGTTATAGTGTTTTCGTTTATATCATGTTTCAGGTAGTAACTCAAAGGTTGAGATTTTGGTGGCTCTTCTAAGGTTTGTTTAGTAGGAGTTTTTACCTTCTCATTATCCTTGTGGACAATTGTGATGGAATTAACAAATTGGGTAGTGGGGATGACGCTTTCTTTCCTTAGTAACATTCTTTCGGGGGTTCTCTGGTTGGCATACTCCTCCAATAGACTCATCATCTCATTCATTTTCTCTTGCATCTCCTCTTTTTTCTTATAAACTGCTTCCTCGAATCTAGCGAGCCGATCTGAATGAGTTGCCATATATTCTCTCATTCTAGCTTCAAACTCCGGGCTAAGCTCCTCGGGAGGGGAATAAGGTGGGTATAGTTTTGAAAAGTCTCGACATTCTCTCTAGAGGGTGACTCTGATAAAGGTGTTGAAGTCGTTTTTGAGACAGAATTGATAGTAGCCCGTCTAGGACTTAAAGGTCTCCTTTGCCTTTCCTCAAAATAGTCAACTTTTGCCTCGAGTTTGCATAGGAGTTCATCGGGGATTTCGGTAGTCCCTCCAGATGTTGAGACTGCATTGATGGCCGCTTTTATCGTATAATTAAACTCCCACATCTCTTGATTATCAGCGGCAAGCTCCTCAATAATTGCCCAGGACTCCTCGGCGTTCTTATCACGCAGTTTACCTCCCGCAGCCCTATCGATTGTACATTTAGTGTGATAGTCAACATGGTCGTAGAAAATCTGAACTAATAACCAAAGGTTTATACCATGATGAGGGACCTTATGTAGGAGATCCTTAAAACGAGCCCATGCTTCGTAGAAAGTTTCACCCTGATGTTGTTCAAACATCAAAATGTCATTTCTAAGCATTGCAGTCTTCCCCAGTGGGAAGAATTGAGTAAGGAAGCGATTGGTGAGATTATCCCATGTGGTGATGGATCCCGTGGGTAAACGCTCAAGCCATTGACTAGCTTGATAACGTAGAGAAAATTGGAATAGGCGTAATTGGGTTGTCTCTCTAGTTGCAACATCTAGGTCTATGGAATCTACGATTTTAAGGAAGTCCTTGAGATGTTGATTTGGATCTTCGGAACGAAGTCCATGGAATGCACATCCGCTTTGCACCAACTGGATGGTGTCGGATCGCAAGGGGGTCACATTGGCTCCGGTGAGCTCAATGGTGTTTCGATAGCCTTGGTGGCTAGGTCAGGAATACTCTCCTAAGGTTCGGGGCCTAAGAGGTTCTAGTGGTGGGATGACGGGTTCAAAGATGTTCCCATCGTCCATGATGTCGGGTGGTGAAGAGTTACGACAAAAACACAAAGAAATAAGATAGACTAAAGAGAACCTAAAAATAAAAAAATAAAATCTTACTAGAAAGGAATCTAGCAAGTTGACATAATAAAAAGAGATTCTAACCTAGACAATAACTATTCCCCGGCAGCGGCGCCAAAAACTTGATGCGTAGGGATTGCACCAGGCTTTACCTCTCAAGGGATCTTGAGAAGCTTACAACCCCCACCAGGCAGTGTACTTGATCGATGTAGTATAGTATAATGACAAGTACCGGGGGATTGATCGTTCAGCTAGGAATAGTGTCGCTAGGATTAGAAAACCTAAATACTAGATCTAGAGATGAGGGATGATTCTTTTTGTATTTTTTATACTTTTTAGAAAGCAAATTAAAATCTCGGGTTTGAAGGATTTGGGCGGAATTAGTTGCTAGTCAACTAACCCAATATTAAAGATGCAATCAAAATAAAATACTAAAAATGAAAATAAACTATATTAAACTAAAGATGTGAGCAATATGTGGGAGAAATGTGTTTACTTAGATTTCACTACTCCCTAGATATCTTTTACACGTTAATTACTTGTTATAGTTGCGTGGATGACGGATTGTATTCCTTAATACCATTCATGGGGTGGCGTACTTACTTCCCCAATCCTATGAGTGCCTACTTCACTCCTATGTCGAGCTTGCAAGAAGCTCCTAACATGGGATCATTAGAATTTACTCATGTATTAAATACAACCAATAAAACATAGTACACATCGGTTCATGTTTCCTAAGACGTTCAAGCATGTTACACAATGGAGATCTGCCAATTTTCTTAAGCCTAACATTGAAATCATTCATCCAATACAACCATAAACAAGTAATCAACACATAATCAACATCTAGGTTTCATTAGATCAAAGCAAACACAAGATAAATCTAGCCTAGCATGTTGAAATCAAGACAAGCACAAGATATAGACAACCAACACCTAGACATATTGATTGAATTAAGAGAAGACTTATCTCAATAGCACATGTAAGGATTCAAGGGTTGAAAACCCTTAAAAAACTGTAAAATTCGTATAAGGTTCGGCCCTAGGGTTTCTCCACACAAGTTCCTCTCTAATGAATGAAAATTAGAAAACTATATATAGATATTAGGAGGTGACGGCGTCAAGAACAAGGGGCTGACGCCGTCATCTCGCCACCAAATAAATCCTCGGACTGCCTAGATCTACATCTGACGCCGTCATGTAGTCCTCTTTTGCAGGCCGTCACACATTTAACTCTTGATGCTCTACTTGTGACGCCTTCATGTTTGTACTGGGTCGTCATGGTTTTTACTCTTGACGCCGTCAGGATTGTCTTCTTGACGCCGTCATACACTGTTTCCGGCATGGAAAATTATGTCTTTGGCCTTTTTTTCACTTTTATGCTCCAAAAACGTCCGAATTGCTTTCTTTTCCAGATTTCACTCCCAAAGTACCTAAAATCACAAAAGGAACGATTTAGGGTAATATTTGATCAAATAAATTCAATTCTGGGCTTAAATGACCCCCTAAAAGTGGTTCATTTTTCGCCTCATCAGCTAGTATCAGATTTTTGTGACTACGGAGTTTTTGTACGATATTGCTTATTTGGGTTTCAAGTTCATTTCACGGGCATGTGTACTTATTTAACTCAAAGTCTAGGGGTGGATGGATGCATGACTTTCGGAGATACTTGTTTGGGCAAATACTGGTAGAGATAGTGATTAAGACTTGGATTATCTAGTTATACCCGATGTAAGGAGTTACATTGTAGTACTCACGGGTTATAGCTATCACTTTAAGGAGTTACGTTGTAGTACTCAGTGTCACATGAAGTTGTGGAGATTCCAAGAGGTGGATATTTCATATACTGTTTGTTGGTTTGGGTATATGGCACTACCTATGCTTAAAGGAGTTACATTGTAGTGCTCAGTTTAGGTTCTTAGTCACACCTTCGTACAAGATTAAGTCACATATCTATGAGATGTTTACTTCATTCTCAGATTGGTTATATTGGGTTCTCTCCATACAGTAGTCATTTGCTAGCTGGTTGGAATTTGAAGAGGTCGCTTATAGGTTGAAGAGGAGAGACGAGATTGTAGAAAAAAGAGAGTCATATCCTATCAGCATATTCTCACAAAATTATTCTTTCATGGCTTATATCTTGCATCAGAAGTGTAAAGTATAGGTAATTGTATGGCATGTACACAAGATTATGATGATTCCGATAACTCGCAACCATCAGGAGGGAGAAGAACATGCCAAAAGAAGTAGTATTTCGTCTTCAGTACGTTGGTTGATCGAGGGAACTGTGCTTAATACCAGAGAAGTACCATGAGGTACCAAGTATGTGTACATCAGAGCTTATTACCAACCTTCTATGCAATACTATGTGAGTTATGTTGTTATGCTGCTACCTGAACGACAACCATGTTCCTACACTTTTGAATCTACTTTATCCGCTGCGAGATGAAAGAAGAGTTGTCGGTTCAGGAGGGAGTAGGAAAAAGAATAAAGGCTCACTAGTTAGGAGGGAGTAATAACCTAACTAGACCATTACAGTTGAAGTTCAGAGCTACAAAGACCTTTGCCGTCAGTGTCAAAGATCATACGCCGAGATCGTCGGAAGAGAGAACTTCAAGTCTGCCTCAGTATCTAGACTACAGAGACTCTACGCTTCAACAACGTCAACATAGTTTACTATTGTTGTAATTTACATTGTTTATGTATTCACGTGTGACGATATCTTGGAGGGAGATTGTTAGCATCGCTTTTTTATAAACATAACGTCACACAAGTGAATTGGACTAGATTAGAAACTACAAGGACTACTATTGTCAAGTAGGCAAACATGTAGTGTTAGGAGCCTATAAATACCCCTCATGACTCTCCATGAGGGGTGTGGGAAAGTGTGTGTGTAAATTTCATATTGTCATTTTAATATAAACCCTTTTCTCCACCTCTCTCTCTACTTTCTCTCTCTAGAACAATGGTGTATTTCGATCAACCACGACCTCCGGAACGTGTTTCTTGGTCTTAACAGAATGTTTTCAATGAAATAGTTCCATCAGTCGGTGAGTCTTTTTAATTTAAATAACATGCAATTCATTTGTTTCATAAATATAACAACCGAACATAACAATTTCTTTTAAATAATATGTTTAAGGAAAGGAGATGGAGCATGAAGTCAAGTAGCTACTGGAACTACACGAAGAGTTCTCAAATATATTATTTATTTATGTTTTCGTATCGTTCTTTCGTTGTCGCTGGACTTATTGTATCATTTTCAACATTTTGTTTGTGTCATCGGTTTGGATATTTGATGTTTTTCATTAGGGGTACTTTAATTGAAACATTTGTTTGTTGCTTTTTATTTAGGGTACTCTAACTTATGCGTGGTATTACATATGATTTCTTAAAGCACAGCAAAAAATCACATTCTTCTTTTTTAAATTCCTTTAATATAACCGTCGCAAAGTATGTGCATTCTGCTATAGTAATCGAATCTTGATACTCAGTATATCGTTTTATTATTTTGACCAGTTATTGAGAAATCCATCCATCAGACGGGTAAAGACCTAGTTAAATGTATAATGCATTAAATGTATCAAGTCAAGTCTTTAATACTTGATACATTGTAGATGCTCTTATAATGTTTTTTGTTTCTATATATTTTTTTTTATTATTATTTTGGATCTAATTGATGGGTTATCATTAGTTTTTAGCTTTGTTAATTTTTTTCCATTTTTTTTATTTATTTTTTTAAGAAAAGTTCAAAATACGTCTATGTAGTTTGACATTTGCTCGCTTTACATCCTTTTTCTTTTTTTTCCTTTTTTTTTTTTTTTGACTCAAAAATCATTCATGTGGTTTTAAAGTTGGCACAAAACCATTTCTCCGTTAGTAATATCAGTTAATGAGGACTAACGATGCAAAATATTTTCCGTTATCTCCTAACAAGAGTTAAAATATTTACATCGTTAGTCCTTATTGAGTTAAAATATTTGCATCGTTAAACCTCATTGACTATAGAGTTAAAATATTTGCATCGTTAGTCCTTATTGAGTTAAAATATTTGCATCGTTAGTACTCATTGAGTTAAAATATTTGCATCGTTAGTTCTCATGTTTTCGTCCGTTTTTATCCGTTTTCGTCCGTTTTTCTCATGTTTTTATCAGTTTTCGTCCGTCTTTATACGTTTTCACCCATTTTTATCATGTTTTTATCCGTTTCTTCTGTTTTTCTCACGTTTTTATGAGTTAAAATGTTTCTGAATCGATTTTAATTCACGATTTTGACCCGTTTCTAGTCCGAATCATCAAAAGTGTGAAACACAAAAATTGTCTGGAATAATGTTTTACATCAAGACACGCGAGATTTTAACCTGAAATTGCACCTCCACCACCACCACCACCAGCCACCTCCACCCATCACCACCAACCACCGCCTCCACCACCACCGTTGCCGCCACCACCCATTGCCACCACCACTGTCACCACCACCACCGCCGTCACCAACACCATCACCGCCGCCACCACAACTGCTGCCGTCGCCACCACCACCACCACCACCACTTATAATATTCGTTCAGTGTATGGTGGTGGTGGTGGCGGCGGCGAGTGGTCGTGGGTGTTGGTAGCGGTGGTGGGTGGAGGTGGTGGGCGGCGGCGGTGGTGGGTGGTGATGGTTGGAGGTGGGTGGTGGTGGCGATAGGTGGTGGGTGGTGGTGGCGTTGGTGGGTGGTGGTGGGTGGCGGTGGTGGGTGGTGGTGGTGGCGTTGGTGGGTGGCAGTGGTGGGTAGTGGTGGTGGCGGCGGTGGGTGGTGGTGGTGGTGGCAGTGGTGGGTGGTGGGTGGTGGGTGGTGGGTGGTGGGTAGTGGTGGTGGCGGCGGTGGGTGGTGGTGGTGGTGGCGGCGGTAGTGGGTGGTGGGTAGTGGTGGCGTTGGTGGGTAGTGGTGGAAGTGGCGGTGGTGGTGGTGGGTGTTGGTGGGTGGTGGTACTGGTGGCCAATGAGGATTAGCGATACAAATATTTTAACTCTATAGTCAATGAGGACTAACGATGCAAATATTTTAACTCTTGTTAGAAGATAATGGAAAATAATTTGCATCGTTAGTCCTCATTAACTGATATTACTAATGGAGGGATGGTTTTGTCCTAACTTTAAAACCACAGGGATGATTTTTGAGTCAAAAAAAGAAAAATGATGTAAAACGAGCAAATGACAAACCACATAGATGTATTTTGGACTTTTTTTTTTTTTTTTTTTTTTTTTTTTTTTTTTTTTTTTGGCACAGTTACCACTTTGTATTAATTTGCTTGGAACAGTGAATGTCAAATAACCGTCAATATTTCATGCTTGATGGTAGTTTTATTCGTTGGATCACAATCTTTCTTGTTTCTGTGAATTCAGAAGAGTTGCAACAGTTAGACATTTGATTATCCAAGTTTGTATGGACTTTACTTTGGGTCAACTTAAACAAAGCAACCCGATAACCTAAACATCCCAACCCGAATTAACCTGACCTAATACCAACCCAAACCCGACAACCCGATTTCTTATAGGGTCAGGTTGCGGGTCAATCTTTTCCAATAAAAAAACCCGAATTAACATGACCCGATAAGACCCCTACATATAGCCCGCATAAAAGTTTGTGTAAGCTCGTGCATACTCAAAATAGTATAACTAGTTAAGCCCAAATCCAAATGAAAGTAAAAAAATTTAAGCAACTTCATACTTCACTGTATATGTAAACATAGCAGAAATAGTTACCCACAAAACTGCCCTGATATTGAAGATAACATGAAGGTCTAGATAATCCTTGAATCTGTTTTGTCCATGATAGTACAGAATGGTTTTAACATTTTCTTTGCAAGCTAAGTGTAACGCTAAGTTATGGCCCCTTGTTAAGTCCATATAGTAATCTACAAGCTCTGTCATTAGTGGGACATACAACCATCGTGAAAAGGAATGAGATTAATCAACTGCAAACAGGAAAGTACCAACATTCCAGTCAAGCATATAGGTGGCAAAATGGGAAGTCAATCAAGTTACAATAGGCACTTGCAGCACTTATAAGCTAACATAACTCATTTTAATCCATAACCCAACTCACCCATTTTGACCTATGCATTTTTATTAACTAAAGACAACATGTTAAGGAACCATCCACATAATACTTTTAATGGCCTAAGTATCATATTAGTTTCTAGAAACTCAGTTGGGAGTAAACCTATTCATCAGCTGCCAAGTTCAGGGAGACAAAACGGAGACTGAGTAACCTAACAACCTAAATACATTATGAATCCCGCAGATAACAAATACTTCAACCATCCTTTGATTATTGCAATGTTTTCCTTGGTGGCACGTCTAAGCAAAATATATTTCACCATAGACTGAATTTTCTAAATGTCATCCAACCAAGATTCTCATGTTACTGTACTTATTAGTCTACTTAACTGGATATATTTAAGACAGCACTTAATGCAAATCCTTGTGCAGAAATGAAAAGCAGATGCTAGACTATAGAGTATAAACTATGTGTTGAAAGAATTTGCAATTGCTAATGAAATCCAAATGGGTTTAAACTAACCATTCACGAAAATTGATATCATTTCAATGCCAAGCACACATGAACACTTCAGAATGAAAGCAGCATGCACATGAAGCTATTTTACAATTTTATACTGAGAAACCAAGCAATATGAAGCTATTTCCCGCAATCAACACGTTTAATCTCACACCACATGTGGTTAATATGCAAGCTAAACTAGTGATAAAACTATAAGCAGCAATAGCGTATAAAATGTCAAATGCAGACTATATAACATCAACCATAGTCTTAACTCAGCACGACAAGTAAAAAAACTTACAACATATAACACGTTTGTAAGTCAAATAGCATTACAACTTTCATTTCAAGCCACTACAGCATGAAATACATAGACATTATACCATAACAAACTCTCAACTGAAGCCTCAAACTTCCTCAACTAATTATTCTAACGCGTCTACATTATTGATGCAAAAACCAAAACACAACGCACGAAAGTCATTACTAATCACTATTTCAAAGCGCGTTAAGCATATCTTCGGCACCACTATTAGTAAACGCACCCCCTTCTTCCAAATTCAACACCTTAACAACACCATCATCAACAAGCATAGAATACCTCCTAGACCTAACACCCAACCCAACCGGCTTATCGCTTAAATCCAATTCGCACCCAATCGCTTTCGTAAACTCGCCATTTCCATCACTCAACAACAAAACCTCATCCCCAATACTCAAATCCTTCCCCCAAGCCTTCATTACAAAAGCATCATTAACAGAAACACAAGCAATGGTATCAACACCCTTTTGTTTCAGCTCTCCCGCTTTTTCGACAAACCCGGGGAGATGTTTTTGGGAGCAAGTGGGTGTGAAGGCACCTGGGACAGCGAATAAGATTGTTTTCTTGGATTTTGTTAGGTCTGAGATTGTTTTGGTTTGGAGTTCGTCGTTTTTGTCGAAGTAGGATAAGGTGGCTTCTGGGAGGGTGTCTCCGACAGAGATTGTGGCGGAAATTTTTGTGGGTTTGAAGGAGAGGGAGTGGCGGCGGGTGGTGGTGAAGGTGAGGTTGGATGTGGTGGCGCGTGAGATGAGTTTTGTGAAGGTGAATGAGGAGGTTAAGGCGGCGGCTGACATGTTTTTGTTTGTTTTCCGGTGGAAGTGTGGGATGGTTTTTTAAGGGGTTGGTGATTTGTGACGGAGGAAATGATGAGTGAGTGAGATGTTTTATGGTTTTCTATGATGTCGATGTGGGTAGTTGTTGGTGTGGGGGGAATATAAGGGGTGAAGATGTAAGTTGAGTAGACATTAGGGGTTAAATACTAAATGGTGAAGATCTCTGTTTGCCATCTACATCTCTGTATTTGTCACTTTTCGATATATAGCTAGTCGGTTATTTTTTTTTTAACAGCCGACATATATAAAAACAAAAAAACAAAATACAAACTATAGGAATCCCCATAAGCCAACAAGATGATACACTTAGGGGCTGTTTGATAAAATAAAATGATTTAGCGGTGAATGATTTATAAGCTCTGTAAGATTTGGTTTCGCCTGTTTGATAGCTAGTCTGAATCAACATTCTGAATGACCAAAATTACGATTTTTATTTTTATCATAACGATCGTTTTATGGTATTATATGGGTATAGGAAGCTTTTTTTTTTTTTTTTTTTCACTTTAATAATAATAAGAACAAAAATACTTTTTTTAATAAAGAACCAAAATATTCAACAACTGAAGTGCGGAGCACAATAATAAAATAAGTTACAATAACATAAGTTATTTTATTATATACTACTTAAAAGAAGTGAAGCATGACAATTGAAGTGATAACTAGCAGTGAATTATTATATACTTAAATAGGAACACGACAATTTTGACTAATTGAAGTAAGGAATATAATAATTAAATAAGTTATAAAAGGTACGTGAACATGAGAATAGTCACTGAATGACTTAGGATAACATTTTTGCAGAATCGGTAAGCGTAATTTCGTTAATTCAGAGGTGACACAATCTTCAAATCAAACATAATGTGTTCTGACCGATTCAGCACTCAGTACTGGCCCATCCAATTAAGTGCCAATCAAACACCCCCTTAGAGCACTAGGTATAGGCTCGTTGTTCGTCTTCGTCGTTTTTACGTGGAGGCTCAACGGCGAGCCGTTTCTCGCCACTACAACGTGTTAGCCTTGCCATTCGTCTTCGTTGGTTACATCTTCGTGGGCATGGCGAGGCAAATGCCTGACAAAAAGTGCTTGCGGACGTTGGGGTTTGCAGAAGAAACAGATATATTACCATTTTTACAAACGGTCGATTTTATTTATTTATTTATTTATTTTTTCCTTCTCTCTTTTTATACACAAAAACTCTATAATTACTAACTCATTTTCACTTTTCCTCACTACATTTCAACCAACTAAACTAAAAACTTCTATATCTCATCTCCAAATAAACACGAAAATGTCTCAAAACCCAAACGAAAGAGGTTATTTCACGAACTCTCAAACTCTTCTACTCCATCGTCGCAAAATCCAAACCCTTTGTCGCCATACGGTTCGCAACCATTCAATCCAAATGAAATTTACCGTAACCAACAATATGTGTTTCAACAAGGATTCGCAAATCAAGCCCAATTCAATCCGACACCACAATTTTATAACCCGAATCAACCATCCACGTTTCCTACTCCTCCATCATCAATCGAATCACAACCATCTCAACAAACGTTTAAAGTACCTAAGGCATGATCACCGACCAAAGGTATAGGGAAAAAAACCAAAGCCCAAAAAGCAAAAAACGTCGTAAATTTAGACGCTGACGATGACGATGACTTGGAAGAAGCTAGTTAAACGCGTGCTCGAAAGTTATGGTCCAAGGAAGAAGAAAAGCTTCTTGCGGAAACGTAGATAGAAATTTCCCCAGAAAAATATATGGGAAATGACAAAGAGACTGACTTTTTTGGAACGAAATTCATGAAGCATTCAACGAGCGGACTACTACTGACTCTCGTACCAAAAGCATGCTATCCGGTAAATGGTCGAGGCTTATGGCGACTGCCAAAAATTCCACGCTATTTATCGCCATATAGAACGTCGCAGTGTGAAAATGAGCATGATCATATCTAGAATGCGAAAACGAGCTTCGAAGAACGCTTTGGTTCAAGGGGTTTCACTTATGTTCACGTTTGGGAGATCTTGAAACGCTACCCGAAATGGGATGCTGAAGAACCTCTAGACATTACATGCCTTGAGGATATATTCGGGCCGGACAAACGACCTCGTCCCGAAAGAAACAATAAACGAGCTGGAAAGAAACAAAAGTCGACGGAAACGTCGAGTGCGGCGAGCTCCGGTGGGAGTCAAACGAGTATTTTTTCGGGACAATTATCCGAAAAGTATACGCAAGCAAAAGACGCTCAAACGGCTTGTTACGAGGCGCGGAGGAAGAGGGAAGAAAAGGCGTTGGAGAAAGAAGCAAGGGCGCTGGAGTGGCAGGATATGCAGATGCTAATGCTCCATCCCAGCTTGGTTACTGACCCGGTAAGAGCCGAAATCATTCGCAAGAGACAAGCAAGAATAACTCAGAAATACCAAAGTCTCGACGCCGAAGGTGACGCATAAAATGTTTAATTTTCATATTAGTATCGGTTTTTTTTTTTTTTTTTTCGTATTGTATGGGTTCTTTTTTTTTTTTTTTTTTTTTTTTTTTTTTTTTCGTATCGCATGTTATTTAATTGGATGAAATAAAAGTAGTTTGTTGTATTATTTTTTATAATTAGTGAAATGAATAAAAAAAATGAAGTTGTAAGTGGTGGAGCCCAAATGAAGAAGTTGAGGTTAGTTGTTTAGTGAGAATAGGGTTAGTCGTGAAGAGGTATTGGATGATGTGACACATGTGGGGTCCGAATGAAGAGGTTTGGTTTGCCATCTAGACCTAGTGCTCTTATAAACTTTTGGTCCCAGCTATTCGAATTAGGGAGTTGATACTCCCACCACTAGGGATGGCAACCGACGGGAAAAACCGAAACCCGAACTAGTTGGGTCGGGTTCGGGGGCGGGTTGGCGGGTTTGGATGCGGGTTTGGGTATTAATATATTTTTTTAGCGTTGTAATACCCGCCCGATTACCCGTACCCGTACCCGTACCCGTACCCGTTTACCCGAATCTACACCCGCTTTATTGATATTATAATTAACTAGAATATGTATACATTATATATAATTTCTTCCATTATATTTTTTTTATATACGTATCTCTATTACATAACATATTTTATTTAGTACATGAATTACTCAAAAGTATTAGATCATTTGATATGATATTCATTTTTTTTATCTTTAAAAAAAATTTGAATACATTGGGGTGTTTTCTTTTGTTTTTTCGGTGGATTTTAGTGTGACTTAATCTTAATACCGTCATTTTGTCCATATATTATTCTATTGGGGATAACCGAAACCCGCGGAGAAACCCGAAAAACCGATGGATAATATTAATCGGGTACCCAGCGGGTAATAGGGTGGATACGGGTTTGGATATTATAAACGGGTACGGGTACGGGTACACTAAAACCCGACCCAACCCCGACCCGTTGCCATCCCTACCCACCACATTTTTTTATGCTTGCACAATAACTTGTGCATTACAGTATTGTACCGTATAATACTGCAAAGCACAATTGTGATATTTGCATCAAAAAATATGGTAGGAGTATAGTATCAACTCCCATGACTCACTAAAGTGACCAAAATAAAGATTGACCACTATCAAACAATAATATATAGCCCCATGTTGTAAGACCTAACCCACCACAGGGGAAACAAATTGTGTAACTCCTATCCTATGACGCAACCAAAGCATCCAAATCAATAAATGCTTTTTTCTTTGACCTTCTAACACAATCCATTCGAAACTCTTGAGATGAATATCTTGCATGACCTTTTTTTTTTTTTTTTTTTTTTTTGGGACTTGAAACTTTTCTTTTAAAAAGTTGT
The DNA here is from genome assembly GCA_030686995.1 of Artemisia argyi. Classification (NCBI taxonomy): domain Eukaryota; kingdom Viridiplantae; phylum Streptophyta; class Magnoliopsida; order Asterales; family Asteraceae; genus Artemisia; species Artemisia argyi. The sequence goes on from CM060677.1 coordinate 177,852,941, forward strand.
GTGTTTCTCTCTTTCCAAATGTAGTAGCCAGAAGTCCAAATAACCGTCTGCCAAACCTGGAATGAAGGGTTAGGAACACTAACGTTCCCATTGAGAGAGAAGTATCGACAATTGAGAAGGTGTTAATGTTCCCTAACCTACATCAACTAAAGATTTTTCCACACACTCATAGCAAGATGACACAAGACCAAACTATTGTTTAATACTTTTATCATTGAAAATCTAAATTGTATGAACTATGAAGTCAAAGACATTTTCACAAAGAAACTTTAAAAAAAGCTTTTGCTCCAATGCTTAATGTCACATAAAAATACAAAACTAATTTAAAAGGTTTATTTATAAAGAAGAAAGAGTTGTGAGATTGTACCTAAAGGTGGAGATTTATCAATCTATACCAGACAAGCTTGTAGGAAAAAGCTTTAGTAAAAAGTCTTTCAAAAACTCCGATATGAGGCGAGCATTTGCTTTATTCACTTAAGACTTGAGCAAGTCATTGGTCAAAAAAACACTCACTCAAATGGTAAAAATCTTTGCGACGGCTAATTTTAGCAATTACCTTGCATTGGGAGATGCTTACAAGATGGGTAGTGAAAAAACTTAAAGAAGTTAGACGCAAAACATGTATAAGTTGACATTATTCAACACATCCCCATCTTGGATTGCTCAGCAATGTTATATTGCACGATACAGTTAAGACAAAGATGGAACATATATAGAAATCAACTAAAATAATTCTTCTAAAAACCGATGCATGGTTTTGGTATGTACTAACATCACAAAAGAGATTTAGGTATGCATAACAAAAATAAAAATAAATAAATAAATAAAGCCTCATTTTTTTACTACAAATTGAGAATTCATGCAAGGTAGTGCTTTGAGAGAAAGTATGCCTCATCAGTCATCAGTTCTTGAGGAGAGCGGTCAACTTCACAGTTGAAGACTTGTAGAATTTTGACACTACATTCATTGTCTCTGCTGAATTCTCATTATACTCGACTTTGTTACGCCAACTTAAAACCATTTCCCTTAATACGTTTCCATGCTTGAGTAATAAACGGGCTATATCTAGTTTCTGGTTTTCTAAATTGAATTCAAGAAATTCGACCCTTTTTAGATGACGAGTCAATATTCTCCATGTTTCAACTTCATCCAACTCCCAGTATTCTGGCCTTATCAATTCCTGGATCATCAAACAATAACAACAGTTGCGTAAGTTGTTCGTCTCAAGGTTTGTTTGGAATCCCGAAAGATGTATGTATGAGTCACTATGCTTGCTCATGGTGGTAAAGCTTGAAACAAATAATATTAAGATTGCAAGTTCAAATCTATTTCATCAAGTAAAATTATGTGTCGAGATTGTGTCTATGGCTCAACACAGAGGGTTTCAATTTCAGTCCAGTTATGTAATAAGTAGTTGATGTGGACAATGGGTCAAATGAGCAAAACTGAAAAAACTTAGCTAAGAAACACGTCAAACAATTTACAAATAGCCAAAGTAGTGTTAACAATTTCCTACTCCTTTAATTGAAAACAAATATATTTATCTAAAAAACTACTGTAATAATCTATGATGTCTTAAAAAAAAAAAAAAAAAAAAAAAAAAAAAGAACAAGGCGTTAAAGTGTAGTCAAGCCAACCCAACTCATCCCCTTTTGAACCATCATTTTTAACCAATTTATCCAAACCTGTTACCAAACCCACCCGACATGTCCAATTTTCACCTAAAGTTCAAGGGATTTTCTTATAAGCCTATTTGAGATAGAGTTGTATGTCAAGTCTCTTTCTTCCACACACACTTGCTTATCCTATAATATGTGTATGCTAGAATTAGAAGTATATACTACACTACACCAAGTATTTGATAGGAGGATGACTACCTTTTGAATGATCAAATAAAGAGACTCTAGATTTGGAGAACATCTGATAATCTGGATTAGTACGTTCAAGGTGAAGGCATCAATTGTTGTGGTTAACTCCAATGTCTTCAGATTAGGAAAAAATGCAGGGAAGCTACTCTTCAGATCACGTGCAGCATCAATGCACAATCAAAATGACAGCAACCAAACATTTTGAATAAATATTTATCATAAAACTAAAGCCAAATAAAACAATAGAAATGCAGGTGAGTACTCATTTGACTGAAAACCTATGATTTGCAACCAGAATAAACCCCTCAGGGTAACTAATGGTCATTTGTATTTCATGATCCCATGTTCAATTTTTGGTGACAACTAATTAATACACCAAAGTTTGGTAAACTTCATTGCATGAGCATCAGAAGAAAAGATCAAGGCATGCAAAAATGAACAGATACACACATGCTAGATTCTTCATCATAACTCCAGGATAATAAGTGATTTGCGAGCCAAAGCATAAGAAATGACATGTCAAGAATAAACCACATATGCCTATAAAAAGCAATGTTTTATGTGTTTGCAAGTTCAAAGCTAAATTAATACTTTATTGAGCTATAACTGCAATGTTGAGCGACAAAAATGAAGAATTGCGCATAAAGAGAATAAGTATTTGACCCGAATGAAATAAATGTTGAGCGACAAAGATTGCACATGAGCGATTTCAGCTAACATCTCGCATACGGTGTCACCCAATTCACATGATATTTCTTCCTGCATCATGTCTTCAGGAAGAATCACAGCTTTCTTCAATGAATCTACGTTTTCAAATATAAAATGACCACTGGGACCCATATACTCAAAAGACACCAGTTCCGGGCAAGAAACCGTAATGCAACCACACAAACCCTCACTTCCATGAAGAATATTATTCCAGTTAAAAACTCTCATAGTCTTAAGCTTTGGACTAGTAATATAAACAGCATCAAGTGTTCCTATCAAGCTGTCTATCAAACTCAACTCCTCAAGTAACGGGCATATTTCAATAAGCCGCTCTATAAAATCATGATCAAAACAGTGAACACTGTTTAGCTCAAGATCCTTAATGTTGGAATTATAATATCATGACATTCATATAAATAAACCAAGTACATCAAAGTGAGCATGAGCGGAAGCAATTATAATAGATCGAATAACATGTAATTAATTAATCAATTATTTAAATCGTAAACGTACCTTTGTGATTCTAGCCCGAACAAGAATCAATGCAATCTTCCGGAACCAATGAACCCTAATTAGGGTTTATAAGGATTATATGAATTACCCCTTACCTTTTTGTAATTCAATCCAAGAATCAAACAATAGTGTGTTTGATTCACGTTCTTGTACACACGTACTATTATCGATTCGATGTGAATGCTAGTTCTTGAATCACTAATAAAGCACTAAATAAACAAGGTTTGACTTTTAATAAAATAAAACGAGTCGAACTCTTTTATTATTATATGTCGATCATCATTGCAATAAATAAATTAAAGAATGAAATTCATGCACATTACATACATATATAACTTGCATGTATTGCATGTGTAATGTCTTAAAAGTAATATATATACTGTACGATACATAGATATACATTACATTTAAGAAAGGGTTGTTTATAAATCGTATCATTATGTGAAGCCATGGGGTGTTTATATAGCCTCTCAAACTTGTTCACCAAGTTAGAGTCTATCACCTCCTCAACTTTCACAAGACGACACTCGGACCCCTCCATTCCTTTTCTTGTTTCGACTGATATTAACCAACACCTCATGGGTTTGGTTTTCATACTAATAAGTCCCTCATGTATTAGTTACTTTATTTGTGATTTAATAATTAAATATAACTATTTATATATTAATTATTTAACATCGATTCTCATACGTAAAGTGTGCAATCCCGTGATCTCGAGTTCGATCCTAACATACGACTACTAAAATAATGTCCATAATCTAACACTTAAGTGCCGGAAACCCATTGCACAGAGGAAAACTTAAAGGTCGTCTATACAAAAACAACCTTAATGACTCCAATGAATCACAAGTAAGCAGACAAGACGGCAACACAATAACCTCATAATTATCTGTATTTTCAAGGTGATCATAAGCCTTAACACAAAACATTAAATCAAGTGATTTAACTTTTCGCATTGATGCAGCCTGAATCCATCGCCTTACCGTTGATATGTTGTAGTAATCACGACAACACAAACGTAGGCTATCAAAATTTTGTGCTTTGTTTAGCAAAACCGAATAAACAAACTTTTTAAACTTGGTCTTGCTAAACTTTGCACAAGGTTTGAGTTTACTAGACCAATCTAGGTTTAGAGAATGAACTGAAGTCCATAAATACCTCCATCGTGTCGATAAAATGCTTGTTCGAATAGCTTCATCGGTTGAGGGAAGACGTGAAAGGATCAAGTGAAGAATGGTATCGGGTAAGTTGCTGATCATGTTGACCCCATTTTCGCGGCTTGATGACTTTGTTAGCTTTGTTTCTGGCATGGTTTTAGTAACTTTGGGACAAACAAATGATGATGAACACTGAATAGTAAAAACGTAGGGTTTGATATATGGACATGGGTCGGTTTTTAATGCATAAGTTTGACACTTTCGTTAAGTTTTTATTGGGCTTTGATTTAATATTTTTTTAATTGGCTTATGTGGAGCGAAAAAATGCTTCTCTGGCAATTATATGTGGGCAAAAATACTGTTGATGGTGGACAAAAAGGTGCGATCGAAACTATGTAAACAGAAAAAATGTAGCAATGTAAACAGAAAAAATGTAGCATTAAAGCTTAGACATGTTCTACGAGAAAAAGTAAACAAATTGTAATTTACTCCGTAGTATTGACACAGTTAAACAATACATAAGTCAACAATCATATAAAAAAGAAGTTTTACCAAATTACACATAGCTTAATGGTATGAATAAATGTTTTGAAAACCGGGTTTTGTAATCGACCCGGTCCATCGGATCAACCCGATTTCTTTATTTAAATCAAACTCGGTCGGGTTTCGAAAACCAGGTTGACCCAGGTCATTTAAAACCCGACGGGTCTAACCATGTTTGAGAACTAACTTGTTTTATTTATAAAAAAATGAAAAAAAAACAAACCCGGTCGGGTTTCGAGAACCGGGTTGACCCAGGTCACTTAAAACCAGACGAGTCTAACTAGTTCAACCGTTTTTTATGACCCAATATAATATGACCTTTTTTTGGCCGGGACCAGTTCAACCGGTTAACCCCGCCGGGTCGATCCGGGTTTCAAAACATTGATTTGAATTAAATGATCTTGTGTTTAAGTTCTGTTTAAAATACTAGGTATAATACCTGTGCACGCACAGGTTTTTTAAAATTTCGTTTTAATTATGTATTATTATCGATTAAGAAATGAACCACTTAACATGTTTCAAATGATTTTACTTGGTGGACTAAAAATAAAATATCATATGTATATGTTATAACCTACCTATTATTTTAGGAGAGTACTTTTGAATTAAAAATTATATTCTATTATTCAAGGAAAATTACATGATGATACTTGACTTGCATGAGATGTTAGTAATATATGTTTTTAGTTTTGCAAACCCGTGCTATCAATTTACGATGTGTTTTGTAATTGTGGTTTCTTTTACTTATATATTATTGGTGAATAATTCTCATGTACATACTTTTAATTCGTTTACAATGGCCAACTATTACGTTATTTATTTATTTATTTGATAAAATATCACCTCAATGAATAAAGCTAGGATATTACATACGTTTTTTTTTTTTTTTTTTTTTTTTTTTTTTTTTTTTTTTTTTAGGAGATGATTGTTATCAAATAAGGATTGTGATGCGTGTATTTTTTTATATAATTATCGAAAAACACCTTCTATATTAAATAATGATTATCTAACCAATGTGTTTGTTTGTTTGTTTAATAATTAGCTTTGTATAACGTCTTTAACTGACAGACATGTTGAGGTTGATGTTGATTTTGTTGTTTAACTTTAACTATTGATATCATGTTGTATAAAATGTGTGAATTTAGTAGTACATAATGAGCGTTGATGAAGTTAAGATATGCTCCGTAAAGTTTTTAAAACGTTTTTATGGATATCTATATACAAATTTTAAATAACAATTTCATGAGTCGTTGTTATAAGTAGAATCACGTATATTTATTTTAATATCACAATATCGTGCTTACCATTTGATATTCATATTCCCGTTACTAATAATTTACCCTATTTCAAACTCGTGTACACATAAATTAAACTTTTAAATAGTAACATGAGTCCTTATTTAAAAAAATATTCTAATGGATAAAAGTTTAAAACTAACATTAGTTTAAAAAAATATTTAACGTATATTAGTTTAAAAAAATATTTAACGTATATTAAAACTAATTCGCATATTTATCAAATTTTGTAATTTTAATGGATGAAAGTCTAAAAACTAATGCTAATACTCATTTAATTTTAAACAAAGTTAATATTTTAAAGTATAGGGGGTATAAAGTGTAAGGGGTTATTTGTGTTTTTTATAAAGTTATTAAAAAATGGGCAATTCCATATTTACCCAACTTAAACCTCATAATTTCATATTTCCCCAACACATGCTTTAAAAGCATTGTACATATGCACTGAAAACTTGTGTTTTGGGGAAATATGGAATTATGAGGTTTAAGTTGGGTAAATTTGTAATTTTACACTTTACTCTATATAAATTATTTAAAATTCAATCACTAAAGTTTTATTAATTACTTCCTCTTTTTTTAACTTTTTGTTTTTATAAATTTGACACCTATATTTTTATGCATTTTTTTTCTTAACAAAATTTCTCCACCAAATTTATTAATTTTGACAAAAAATCAATTTAATTTTGACTTTCTATTGACCAATCGAGCTCTGCTATTGGTCTAATTTTTTTTTTCAATGAGAAGAGATTTGCAAAAATACTCTGAAATGATGTAATTCTTTTATTATATAAAAGATGTGAGGTGTATTTGTGGTGTGTCTTCTTCGTCTTATGTATCTTCTCCGTCTCTTTTCGTGATGTCATAAATATCGTCATGAAATGTGTTCAATGTACATAAAAAAGATAAATGATGGAAGAAGGGTTATAGAGCTTAACACACTAACATTAAAACTATTATAATTAGTTGCTTAAATTTTATAAATAAGATGGATAAGAAATATATATCTTTAAACATACTATAAGAGCACACTATAACCATCAAGCCATAGGCCGGTGTTATAGGAAAAATTTTTGCCACTTCAGGGCTTTTCCCTTATAATACCAAACTTATAACTTAAACAAAAAACACTCTCTTTTTAAAAATTAGTGTTATAGGACACCCTCATTGCACACGCATAACCCAATAAAACCCTATGGCATGAGGTCTTGTGCCGGGCTCGCGTTCTTAGCTTGGCTGATGTGATGGCGCCAATGTTACCAGCCACCCACACCCACTTCTTTAAGATAAACTCTTTGCGCAACCTCATATAAAACACTTACTTGAATTGATCTAAAGGTACCAACAAAACATCATATAAAATCTCCTAAAAGCTAGTATTAAAACACTTAAAAATACCCCAAAAAAAATTATTTCTAGATATCTTATATTAATACCATATCACTCTCTTACTACATACAATAAATCGTATATCAAAAAAATATTAACTTTGCTCCAAAATATAATAATTCTTTACTAGTATATATTTAGTTGAAAGCTCATTAAACCAATGTTTTGTAACCCGAGTCGACCCGGGCAATTGAACCAGTTCCGGCAAAAAAAAAAAAAAAAAAAAAAAAAAAAAACTGGGTTTTTGTAAACAGGTTAATCGATTAGACTTGTCGGGTTTTAAGTGACCCGAGTCAACCTGGCTCTCAAAACCCGGCCTGGTTTGCCTTTTTTTCAAATTTTTAATAGAAAAATCAAGTCAACCGGTTAAAAAAAATAGTTTTTTTTTAATAGAAAACTGAGTTGACCACTCGGTCATACCGGTTAAACCGGTAACCCTATCACTCAACCGATCGATTAAAAACACGGTTTTCATTAAACAAATAAATGTCAACTACTCCTAAAATATCACTTGCACCATCAAAACATGTTAAATCACTAATTAAATTCCTTCTAAAGTTCTAAAGAATAGTCAAACAATTAAAAAATCACTATTCACCACCTAGTTAAGCAACCCAAACCCAAACACTCCACAATAACCCACACTCCAAACGCGTTAAATCCCAAAAATATTCCCCCATCATCTCCGATCAAATCAACCACGATGGTCCAACCACCACCACCATCACCACAACAACACCAACAATTCCTCTCCACAGTCCTCTCACAACGGGGCCCATCCTCCCTCCCCTACAACGAAGACGTCAAATGGCTCATCCGCCAACACCTAATCTCCCTAACAGAAGCCTACCCGTCAATGTCCCCGAAGACCGCTGTCTTCACACACAACGACGGCAGGTCTGTTAACTTACTCCAGTCTGAAGGTACTATCCCTATGGTTTATCAAAACGTTACTTATAACATCCCTGTTGTGATTTGGTTGATGGAGACGTATCCGCGTTACGCGCCTGCTGTTTACGTGAATCCCACGCGCGATATGGTTATTAAGCGGCAGCATCCGTTTGTGAATCCTAATGGTTTTGGTTGTGGTTAGTTATTTGCAGAATTGGGTTTATCCTAGTAGTAATTTGCTTGATTTGTGTAGGAATTTGAGTCATTATTTCGGGTTGGATCCCCCGTTGTATTCGAACCGTAGGCCGAATCCTAACCCTAGCGTAAACCCTAGCCCTAGCTTTAACGCCAACCCGAGTTTTAGTAATGCGTCGGTGCGGCCGGCTATTCCGCCTAGGTCGTATCCGGCTTCGCCGTATGGAGGAGGTGGGAGGATTTCGCCGAGTTTGTCGTCGAATTCGTTGTCGGGTTCGGGTGTAAGTGTGACGGAGGATCCGGCGGAAGTGTATAGGAGGTGTATTGTGGCGTGTCTTCTTTGTCTTATGTATCTTCTCCGTCTCCTTTCGCGATGTCATGAATATCGTCATGAAATGTGTTCAATGTACATAAAAAAGATAAATGATGGAAGAAGGGTTATAGAGCTTAACACACTAACATTAAAACTATTATAATTAGTTGCTTAAATTTTATAAATAAGATGGATAAGAAATATATATCTTTAAACATACTGTAAGAGCACACGATAACCATCAAGCCATAGGCTAGTGTTATAGAAAAAATTTTTGCCACTTCAGGGCTTTTTCCTTATAATACCAAACTTATAACTTAAACAAAAAACACTCTCTTTTTAAAAGTTAGTGTTATAGGACACCCTCATTGCACACACATAACCCAATAAAACACAAATACAATATAAAAGAGATCGTTTGGTGGTGATTTTGACGCCCAGACCCTATGGCATGAGGTCTTGTGTCGGGCTCGCGTTCTTTGCTTGGCTGATGTGATGGCGCCAATGTTACCAGCCACCCACACCCACTTCTTTAAGATAAACTCTTTGTGCAACCTCATATAAAACACTTACTTGAATTGATCTAAAGGTACCAACGAAACATCATATAAAATCTCCTAAAAGCTATTAAAACACTTAAAAATACCCAAAAAAATTATTTCTCAATATCTTATATTAATACCATATCAGTCTCTTACTACATACAATAAATCGTATATCAAAAAAATATTAACTTTGCTCCAAAATATCATAACTCTTTACTAGTATATATTTAGTTGAAAGCTCATTAAACCAATGTTTTGTAACCCCAGTCGACTCGGGCGATTGAACCAATTCCGGCCAAAAAAAAAAAAAAAAAAAAAAAAAAAAACTGGGTTTTTATAAACAGGTTAATCGGTTAGACTCGTCGGGTTTTAAGTGACCCGGGTCAACCTGACTCTCAAAACCCGGCCTGGTTTGCCTTTTTTCAAATTTTTAATAGAAAACCAGGTTGACCTGGTGGTCGAACCAGTTGAAAAAAAATAGTTTTTTTTAATAGAAAACTGAGTTAACCACTCGGTCATACTGATTGAACCAGTAACCCAATCACTCGACCGGTCGATTAAAAACCCGGTTTTCAAAACATTGTACTCGGTATTAAACAAATAAATGTCAACTACTCCTAAAATATCACTTGCACTATCAAAACATGTTAAATCACTAATTAAATTCCTTCTAAAGTTCTAAAGAATAGTCAAACAATTAAAAAATCACTATTCACCACCTAGTTAAGCAACCCAAACACTCCACAATAACCCAAACTCCAAACGCGTTAAATCCCAAATATTCTCCCCATCATCTCCGATCAAATCAACCACGATGGTACAACCACCACCACCATCACCACAACAATACCAACAATTCCTCTCCACAGTCCTCTCACAACGGGGCCCATCCTCCCTCCCCTACAACGAAGACGTCAAATGGCTAATCCGTCAACACCTAATCTCATTAACAGAAGCCTACCCATCAATGTCCCCCAAGACCGCTGTCTTCACACACAACGACGGCAGGTCTGTGAATTTACTCCAGTCTGAAGGTACTATCCCTATGGTTTATCAAAACGTTACTTATAACATCCCTGTTGTGATTTGGTTGATGGAGACGTATCCGCGTTACGCGCCTGCTGTTTACGTGAATCCCACGCGCGATATGGTTATTAAAAGGCAGCATCCGTTTGTGAATCCTAATGGTTTGGTTGTTGTTAGTTATTTGCAGAATTGGGTTTATCCTAGTAGTAATTTGCTTGATTTGTGTAGGAATTTGAGTCATTATTTCGGGTTGGATCCCCCGTTGTATTCGAACCGTAGGCCGAATCCTAATCCTAACCCTAGCGTAAACCCTAACCCTAGCTTTAACACCAACCCGAGTTTTAGTAATGCGTCGGTGCGGCCGGCTATTCCGCCTAGGTCGTATCCGCCCTCGCCGTATGGAGGAGGTGGGAGGATTTCGCCGAGTTTGTCGTCGAATTCGTTGTCGGCAACGGAGGATCCGGCGGAGGTGTATAGGAGGAATGTGATTAATAAGCTTGTGGAGAGTGTGCATAGTGATGTGGAGGAGTTGAGGAAGAAGCGGGAGGTGGAGATGGAAGGGATGTTGTCGGCGCAGAATGTGTTGCGGATACGTGAAGAGGAGGTGAATAAGGGGTTGAGAGAGATGACGGGCGAGAAGGAGGGGTTAGAGCAGCAGTTGCAGATGGTTTTGATGAATACGGATGTGTTGGAGGCGTGGGTGAAGGAGAATGAAGGGAAGTTGTCGGGTGGGGGTGTTAGTGGTGACGAGGTGTTTGAGCCGGTGGATGGGTTGTCGAAGCAGATGTTGGAGTGTACGGCGGCTGATTTGGCTATTGAGGATGTGATTTATGCGTTGGATAAAGCTGTTCAAGAAGGGGCGATTCCGGTTGATGTTTATTTGAGGAATGTGAGGTTGTTGTCGCGAGAACAGTTTGTTCATCGTGCTACGGCTATGAAGGTTCGTGCTGCTCAGATGCAAGCTCAAGTTACGAGTATGGCTTCAAGGGCTCCTCCGTATGCTGTATGAGGGGTCGTCATGTCGGACTTCATGTTGTGTGGTAATGAATGATTTTTGTCTTTTTTCATTATGTTTTTACGTTTGTGAAGATCTCTGTTTTCATTATTTATGTACTAATCACTATCATAGACTTCATACATAACAAAGAATATGTTTACTTAGGTTCAATCTTGTTGGCACAGATATGAAGGTGTTTGGATTTGTGTTTTAAAAGTGCTTGTGCTATTTGGATAACCAGAATGAGATAGTTAGGTGTAATGAATGTGTTGTAGAATCTTGTGTTTGTATGAAGTTGTGATAAGGACTTTAGATGGTATTCTGTGTTTTGCAGTCTCTGATAATTGGATGTATGGATTACATAAGGGTATACGAGTAATGGTAGCTACTTCATGAAGTTCTCTTTACTTTCCCGCACAATCACACACATATATATGGCCCCGGATATATATACAAGCGCAGTGCCGTAGCTAGGCCAACGGAGGCCCTGTGCAAAACCGCTTATATGATAGCTAAACATGACAATTAGAAATATATTGTAACGATTAGCTTTAATTTTTATGAGTTTTTCATCACTGTCACCCACTTGTAGTAAAGTTTAACAAATATTTAGAACAGAATTCCATATATCGTCAACATTTTGAGGTTGAAAATGAATGTTGAGGCCACAATTACATAAAGAGGTATATATTTTGAGGCCCCTAAAAAATTGAGGCGTTGTGCGATAGCACACCTCGCACACCCTTGAATACGGCTCTGTACACGTGGCACCCCAATATATGTATGTGGAAAAGTAGGAAGTAAGCTACTCGCTGAAGTAGGAATGTTACCTCCATACAAGTCATTGTGCTTTATCATCAAATCATAACTTTTGTTTCTTCCTGAGCATTTGACTTTTAAACAATCAGATAATCACAAGCAAAGAAGTAGGTAACGTGCTGACCGTAAACTAATGATTGCAAGTTAAGAGATGTCAGTAAGCGGATAATCACTATGAAAACGCACATCCAAAGACCCCTTAAGATGTAGTGGAGCACTTACGTAGCTGCTTTGTGCTGTATAGGACCTTCTTTAGATACCTAATTGTCAAGGCTACAACTCAATGTTGATGCAATACCACTCCGTGTGTATTAAATTTTAGTTACATATCATCTTTGGTTGTTGATCATGGAACTATCTTAAAATAAATGTTGTTATGCGAACCCTAAAAAGCTGGTTATAATCAAGAAATTTTTGGTCCAACCCAGCTGCAGTAAGTTGGAAGCAGTGATCATGTGAGGATAAGCACCTACTTGAATTTAAGCAATACTTATGATACTAGAGAAAATTACGAGGATTGTGTGATTAGGGTGAAACAATGTTATGCTAAAATGATGCCTGTGTTTTATATGCTGTTAAATTGGGTAGCAATGCGTGTTGTTAGTTATTAGGGGTCTGTTAATGTTTTGTCCAGTTTCTTTTCTCAAGTCTAGTTAGGGACTTAGGGTTGTCTTTTATTTGTAAGAAGATGCAATTCTTATGATTGATGATTAGATAATCGAATGGATATTTGTGTAGTATGTCAGTCTTGTAGCTTGAGTAGGGGGTCTCTGTTTTGTTGAACATGGTGCACACTGTAACGAATTGTTAGATAAAGATCTTATGTGAAAACTAGAAGCTAAACTTAGAAAGTCTTTTTATGATCTGAATCAATTTATTCTCTATCTGATCTTAATATTATACTGTATGTTGTTCTTGTAATAAGAGTAGTGTTGAGATTTAGGCTTGATTAGAAAGTAACGGTAATATAATAACAATTGCTGCTTGAGCATATGTGTATGTTATTTGAATTATCCTTCTTTTTCTTCTAAATCATTCTCAAAATGAGGCGTTGATTGCACTGTGTGTTGAGACTGTTATTTGATAAATGTTGCCAGGAGAGGATTATCTCTCTGGTCTGAACCCCTTCTTTCATCTCTAGTTCAGGTGTGATCATGGACCTTAGTTGTATTGTTTGTGTAGAAACACACCTGGATCCACTTCTAAATAATACCCACTTTGTCAAAAAAACTCATAGAATTCCATTCATTTTCATGACTATTTCCAGACACACGATGTCTTATCATCTATTTTTCTTTAGTCTAAAGTCAATACCGAGTTCTTTTTTCCCTTTTAAACCATTGGAGAAAACTTTTTGATAGTTATCTTTTAGTGTACTTAGATGGAATGCCCTGATTAATTGGCATAAACCGTTATGCTTTTTTCATTTCTTTTATTTGTTAAGGAATAAAATCCGATGGTAAATTAAGACACCAGCTTGCAATCTTGATTGAAATCTGTTAGAAACCATTACCCCTTTTATATATTAAGATCGGAAACTATTTTACCCGGTGATCGTTAAATATTTCAACACTTTGAAGATTGATACAGTTGAAGGTGTATCCACATTCCACAATTATATATTTAGGTATTTTTTCCACAATAGCACTTTACATCAGTGTCATGATAAGTTCTTTATTGTTTAATTTAATTGGTTCACTATATATTTGTTTTTTCGCTTCATGGGATGGTAACTTGTCCTTTCCTTCCCATTTTGGCTTCACGAGATGGTCCTGCATTATTATTACTTTCAACATCTTTCTGTGGGTTGAGGGTTACAGATTCAAATGGTCTTGCACTGGGTTCGTCCATGTTTATTTTGATAGTCACCTTTTTGCCTATATTGGTGATCATTAGCTCAAGCGTTTCACCTTTACACACCTTTACTTTATGGTCTTGCACTGGGTTCTGTAGATTCTTTCTGACAGTGCTAGTGGTGTGTCAGGTAGCTGGTCGTGTTTGGCAGAATGGTGTTGTTTGCGGTTCATCAGCCTGTTTGGAAGTGGTTTAGTGGTGATCATTCTGATGGTTTGTGGTGGCAGTCTATATACAATTAGAAACATATAAATGGTACATTTCTTTTATATCTTACTTTCTTATCAGTACCTCTGGTATAATGGGCACTGTAGTCTTGGTATATATGATAACATTGTTTTGATATACTTTTGTTGGGCTCGAATTATGATAATCTACTGTGCATCAAACTATGTGTTGTATTTGAACTTGTTACCTTTTGAATCATTGTCTCATTAACTTTCACGATCTGATAACTATCTATAATAGAAGCAGACAGCACTGCCGCCACTGCCCTTGACATTTTGCTGTAAACCTATTCTTCTGCACATATCCAAAATGAGAAAATTTTTAAAGTTTGCAACATTTTTCAGTTTTGGAGCAGGATTGCTAAAATCTTCTCCATTGAGCAAATGTGAACTCGACGAGAGTATGATTGAGAATTATGTTGTGAAAAAACAATGGCGTATAGAACAGATCCGAGAGTTTGAGTGAGAATTATGGTGAATTTGTGAAAAAAAAAAATTATAAAAAAAAAAAAAAAACAATTGCGTATAGAACAGATCCGAGAGTATGATTGAGAATTGTGGTGAATGTGTGAATTTGTTTGGGCAGTCTCGTTATTGAACAGATCCGAGAGAACCTTGTACCAATATATTAATCAGCAAGTCATTCAACTTAGAGAATGAGGCACCAAAAATCAAAAATGTGATACAGTTTCAAAAAGCGAATGAAAATTTATATGAACAAAGGTGAGAAGCACTAAATTATTGTTGATTTTTTTGAACGAACTAAATTATTGTTATCAACTAGCAACATTCCAATAATATAAGTCTCGTCTTATCATTTTACTCAGTAACCTTTTTCTCGATAAGCAATCAATGTATGTGTAAAATGAAGAGCATTTGAGTTGACGAAAAAACGCAGAAGAAAAATATAGCGACAACATTCAATTGGTTATTTACGAAGATTGTCAATCAAACTTTGTTGACTTGGCGATTTGGAAGATCATATGAAATTGTGATTGTACAACTTTGAGTTCATGCGGACAATAACAACATTAAATTTCCTCCATATCTAAACCACATTGAATCTCTTTTGCATACTAGATAATGTAATATTATATGTGCTAAATACGATTCACAAGAAAAGTTTAAGAGTTTGGCTAACAAGTGAAAAGTATTTGCAAAAGAGATTTAAGGCGGTGCTAGTTACAAGTTTATATTAAATCAGGATGCAAACAACGACGTTTTTTGTGGCTGATTTCCCGCCAAAAATACGGCCCAACTTCTGGGCAGTTTTGGCCTTCTTTTCCGGCCTCTTTTTGCAGAATCCAGCCCGTTTATGCTATAATAATACTATACTCCTGAAGCTTCGACATTCGACTTCATTCATCCACCAAACCAACTCCACAGTCGGTCCTCCCAAGATCTGTTGCCGCCATTTGTCTCACACACATCTCGAGTATCGATTACACCCGACTATGGTGACAAGAGGTATGAAGGAGTTAGGGTTTTGATGTATATAAAATTATTTATATAAAATCTAATCGGAAATTAGGGTTTTGTTATAATTTGGGGGTTTTGCTAATTTTGGGTTTATTTATAAATTTATGAGCTTATTTGATTTTGCTTATGGCTTAGGGTAGTTTTGTTGTTGTGTTAGGGGGTGTTCGAATCAATTTATTTTCTTAGGTAATCACCTTATTTGATTTTGCTTATTGGTTTTGGTAATTTTGTTGTTTTGTTAGTTTTTATTTATTTCGGAATAATTATTCTTTGAATCAGGATCACCTTATGAGCTTATTTCACTTTGCTTATGGTTTATTCATGATACATGAGTGATTCTTATAGAGTATAATTCATGTTTTGATGGCTTCACAGGTTCGTCGGCTTGGGCAGGCTAAGAAATTTACGAGGCAGGAAATGACAGGTCGTCTTGATGCTGACTTTCGCCGTTGTTCATCTTCACTTAAAGCCGACATGCGCAACAGGTGAAAACGAGCCTAATGTTTCATTATTTGGCGTTTGTGTTCAACCTCAAATTGGGGAAGTTATTGGGATTGATTTCCTTTTGTTTGTTTCTGTAGGAATTTGGATGAGGGGGTTGTTGTGATTAGGACTCACGTGGAATCTACGACTGTATGTTTAATGTAACTTCTATCTTGGTTATGAATATACGGTTTAGATATTCATATGGGTTTTAGTAATTTTGAAAACTCTTTTGTTTCATAATCTATCATATATTTGTAGCCAATATAGGGGTTAGGGGGTTGGTTTTGTATGTGCCTGCTACTACAAGGCGTTGACCGTTATGTTATATTGCAGCAATGGTGTGGCAAGCATGTTGCAACCGGGGTAGCCAAAGACAATGCCAACTTTCAGCCTGTTGGTGCGGATTGGTAAGCAGTTTCGAGCTTCTTCGTTTTAAATTTTTTAATGACTTCAGTTTCATATTTATGACTTATCTAAATGGTAGAGTTTTAGCTTTTTTCTTCTTTGTAGACGACTCATTATGTTAGTTGTTTGAGTACCTTTTTTATTTAACTGCCTCTTTTGTGTACTATTAGTCGAACCTGATTACCAGCAGCTGAGAGTGTCATGGCCGTTAACTCAGTTTCGTTGGGTCGTGGGTTCTCAATATATTGTTGCGTTATCAGAAAAATACAATGGCCATTTCGGCTTCGATGGAAGGTGACTGAATGATATTTTTAGTATATTTATAATTTTATTTTTCATTTAGACTAAATGATGAATAATGATCAAGTATCCATCCTAGATTTACAGCTACCTACAAACTTGATGTGTTAATATACTGCTTAAGGGTTTAGGGCTATAGGTTGTCCATAATGTTGAACACTTGAACAAGCTGAATTTGTATTGGTCCATGGTACTGAATGTTTCACATAGGTTACCACATAGGTAATTCTAGGATGTATATAATCTTCAACTGTGAGTTGCTTATTTTAGCTAATTAGTTTTGATTAAGCATATATTTGTTTATTCTTATCACAAACGATTCAATTGTTGATCCCAGAAACCCACCAGGATAAAAAGTATGTGAAGTTTCACCATGGAGAGTTTGATTGACACTACTGATGGAAGAGTTGAACAAGATGAGGAAGAAGAGGGAGAAAAAGATGGGGAAGAACAACGTCAAAGTAAAGAGAATACTTAAAGAGCCTTTGTTTGTGAATCGAATAATTAGTTACAAACAACAAGATTTTGGAGGTATGGTTTCAGCAGGTTTCATTAATTTTGGAGCATCATATGCTGATTTTTTTTTTTAAATTAAATTTTAAATATTTGTAGGTGGGGTATTCCAAGGAGCATGACAAGCTGACTAAGTGTAGGTAACTCTTATTTGGTTTTTTTGGGCCAATTTAAAGAACTTATTAGCTTCTTGAAAAATTTATAAGCTTTATAAGGTTACTTTTTAATGGCTGATACGTGGGAATTGCGCCCTCGCAACAGGTTTTACCTCTCAAGGGATCTCGAGAAGCTTACAACCCCCACCAGGCAGTGTACCTGATCGTTGTAGTATAGTATAGTGACAAGTACCGGAGGATTGATCGTTCAACTCAGGAATAGTGTCGCTAGGATTAGAAAGCCTACTAAACTAGGTCTAGAGGTGAGGGATGATTCTTTTTATATTTTTATATTTTATAGAAAGCAATTAAAATCTCGGGTTTTCGAGGAGTGGACGGAATTAGTTGCTAGCCAACTAACCCAATTAACTAAAGATGCAATTAAAATAAAATAACAAAAATGCAAATAAAACTATTATACTAATGTGGTGGAAACAATAATGAGGAAAGTTGTGTTTACTTAGATTTCATTACTCCCTAGATATCTTTTACAGGTTGATTAGCTTGTTACAATTGCATGGATGACGGGTTATATTCCTTAATACTAGTCGTAGGGCCGTGTACAATATTCCCTAACTCTATAAGATCCTACTTCACTCCTATGTCGAGCCGTTAGAAGCTCCTAACATGGGATCATTAGAATTCTCTTACACATTAAATACAACCAAAAATCGTAGTACACCTCCGATCATGTTTCTTAAGACGTTCAAGCAAGTTACCAATGGAAGTCTGCCAGTTTTCTTAAGCCTAACATCGAATACAATCATCCGTAACAATTATAAACAAACAATCAACCCATAATCAACATCTAGGTTTCACTACATCTAAGCAAACACAAGAAAGATCTAGCCTAGCATGTTAAAGAGAAGACAAGCGTAAGATATAATCAAACAACACATAAACATATTGAATGATTTGAATGAATACTTATCTTCAATTGAACATGGAAGAATCAATGGGTTGAAACCCTTGAAAAGCTGATAAAATTCAGACTAGGGTTTATTCCCTCAAAGTTGCACACTAATGAATGAAATTTGGAAAACTATATATAGATATTACATCTTGACGGCGTCATGTATTAGCTCGTGACGCCGTCAACTCGCTGCCATGAAAAAATCATATTGCCTAGATCCATTTGTGACACCGTCATGTGGAGAAATACTTTGGGCCGTCACTAGTAATTGGACTCTGACGGCCTTGGTGACACCGTCAAGCCATAAGCTTGAAAACTCATTGGGCCGTCACGTTATAAGTTCTATATCCACCTCTTTTGTAACTCTTGACGCCGTCATGTGTAGATCCTTGACACCGTCAGGTACTGTTCCAGCAAGGAATTTTGAGACTTAGCCATTTTCTTCACTTTTATGCTCCAAAAATGTCCAAAATGCTTCCTTTTCTAGATTCTTCCTCAAAAGTACCTAAAATGACAAAAGGAACGATTTAGGGCAATATTTGATAAAATAATCTCGAACTCGGGTTTAAATGACCCCTTAAAAGCGGTACACTTTTCGCCTCATCAAATACCCTTACACTTGAGATTTGCTTGTCCTCAAGCAACTGCGCTTTTATTCTAATCAAAATACAAGTTAGGAGTCATTTAACACTAATATAAAAGTAATTACAATAAATAATCGTTCCACTAAAAACCAAAAGCAAGCACGGAGGTCATACACTAGCACCTCACAAAAAGTGTTTAGATACTCACATCTCTCGGGTGTAATAAAGTATATATCACAATAAGGAAATGGAAAACATCTCTCACTACCTGTCTTATCAAATAGATTACCATAGGCTTGGGAAAGGATCAAACCTCCACCAATTGGCGTAAGCACCTAGGATAAACTATCAAAGAGGTCTTTTAAAGAGTTATAACGTTAGGTGTAGGGATATGGAAAACACGATTTTGTTGGATAAAGGCAATATTTACTGGTGGCGAGTTAATCATCTTGGTTAATTACATGTACAATATGGCGTTGCTAAGACAAGACTAGACTCGACTTAAGCTAATGAATCAAAAATAACAAAAATATAAAACAAACTTAGAATGAAACGGGATGGTAGTCCGTATGTTTTTCTTCTTTTTATCTTTTTTTCTATTTTTTTTTTCTTTTTCTCAATTTTTCCTTTTTTTTTTTTTTTTTTTTTTTTTTTTTTTGCATTCTCTTACCCTACCATCCAAAATAATACATCATAGGGAATGTACATTCCCCTTACACTTGAATTTTTACATTACAATAACTAATCTAATGACTCGAATCAAGATAATCAAAACACTTGTAGTACTTTTTAAGATTAACGCACATATGGGGGTAATAATTTGATGTTCTTCCCAATTACTCCATAACACAAGTACTTTACCCATGAGTCCCAATCGTCCCAAAACAATATGTACAAGATATGACTCGACTTAGCAACCATGTAATCAATTAGATAATTAACTAAGGGTTTAAACATGTAACAATAATGCACTAAAGATGAGTGCATACACGAAAGGCTATGGCGATTTGGTTGCACATTTGGGTGGGCTGTAACAAATTCTTCCTTTAAGTAAGATGCTTAAAATTAGAAACGAAAAGATAGGCCCGGAGGGGTGTACTAGGGGTTTCGTGTACTAAAAATGAGTACAACGCTAAGGTGTAGGAAAAATTAATTGACTTTACTAGTCAAGTTATATGACTTAAATGGTCAAGTAATTATGATACGGGTTTAAACACAAGGGTGATCCTAATGCCTCTTATCATGTAGTAAATCCTACTACACGAATGTAGTCTCACTAGCTGTCTCGGGATGCATCACTAACGCAAGTTCTAGAATCTAAATGCTACCGGTACACTCATAAGCAGTAATAATAAATGCTTTTCCTATCAAATCAAAAGGCGAACCTCACATATTTGGGTGGAAAATTTTTCTGAATGGTACGGTTTTGTGCTAGTTATACAACTCATATCCATGAGACGCTTGTTAAGGCTAAAGTTTCACTCCTAAATGTTGTAAAAAAATATAAATTTGGCGCTAAAATTACACTAACAAGTATTTCTCTTAGTTTTATTACACACCTACCATCGAACAAACAAACTCAAGTGCAATTGTATCCTATAAGGTATCATCATTTACCCTCCCCTTACACTTAGGATGAACATTGTCCCCAATGTTCAATTAAAGAATGTAAAAGTAAAATAGGTAAAAGAATGAAAACAAAGACTCCCCTGATTCGTTCAGTGTGGATAGTGTGTCAACAAGATTAGATCTTCCTCCAAGAAAATGAACGTTCAAAGCTTCCCTTCCAGAAATATAAATCATCTTCTTGTCATATATAACCTGTCAAATCTGAGAAAACAATCAAGGCAACCTCGCGTAAAATCGGCGGCAATATATACTAACAAATCCTAGAAAGCAATTTAAGATATAATGCTTGTGGAATAAATGTTTGCAGATTTCCTGGAGTTTATAAAACTAAAGAATTAACAAAAACTTTAAGTCTCCGTTAGAAAAACAAAACTCGCAAAATTTCCAAAATTTTACACGTGACGCCGTCAAGTTTTAAATCCTGACGCCGTCAGAAGTGACCTACAGAAATTTTTATGTTAAGTTTCCGGAAAATTTCTGGAAAAACTTATGTCCTACTTCCTGGAAAATCCTGCAAAACATCATTATGACTCGATACAAGCATTTGACTCTAACAAATACTAATATACATGTTCATTTATTATTGTGGCGAATCATGATCATTTTCGTTCTTATAAACAAATTTGGGGTTTCCCCTTACACTTAGCTTTTGGAAAATACCTTTATATGAAGTTAAGACGAAGTTAAACAACAAAATAAAGCATTTTCACAATTTTAGTTTGAAACATGATCTACCAACAATAAAAATAAAACATGCATACGGAAGCAAATAACAATCAAACAAATAAAAACACACAAAACATGGATTGCCTCTCAAGAAGCGCTTATTTTTGTTCGAGTCACGAGCCTGACTCTACCCTTATTTAACGGATAAAAGGGAAGTTTTCCCTGCACTTAAGATTAAGTGCGGGTGATAGTAGCGATACACACCTTCTCGATGGAAGTATGCCTCGTGAGAAAAGAGTGGTGGATGAATTATATGCTCAAAGGGGTGTGCTCCTATCATCATAACCTTACCTAGTTCACTTTGGTCAATAGGTGAGTTGAAGTTTTCTCCTAAAAAAGGATCATCTTCTATCAACTTTGAGAGACTCCTAGTTGGGAATTCATCTTGACCTAATAAGCCCGGTTTAAACCCATAATGTGTCTTGTGGTCAATCATGAATGGGTGATGTAAATATGTAAGGTCATGGTTCACTCCTATGCCAGCTTCTACTGCACAAGGCATAGAGTCTACTACCTTTATCCCAAGACTACCCGAACTATATGGTTTGATGGGTGGATCGGGACCGATTTCAATTCCTAAATTTTCATCCAAAGATGGAAGATTAGGTAACGGTTTTGGTTGAGGCCCTGGTTCATCAAAACTAGGAACTTCCCTAGAACTAAGAGTAAGGTTATCATTATAAGTATTCAAACATATATCCTCTAGTTGTGTTTGGTTCAAAGGTTCTACCTCAATTGGGATTCTTAAAGTCTCTTCTACTTCTTCTGGATAAGTCACGGGCGGTGTGTATGCCTCAAATGATGATAGGACTTGTGGAGCACTGAGCGGGCTTATGTTATTCACCTCGTCCTCCATTGTATCTAGATTACCTATGTGTTCATCATGTATTATGGTGAAATCAAACCACTCCATGCACCTAGGTATCTCATCTATAGGCTTATTATCCCCAAACAAACTTCTTGCTTGTTCCCTCAAACTTGCGATCAATTGATCTGTAACAACGTTTGTTGGGCTGTCCATTTTTTTGGCAAGTATGGCACAATTCTCTATGGTTTTACATGCTTCATCAGCACTTAATCCCCAAAGGTCCCAATCTGCGGCATGGTCAATGTCCATTTTGGTATAGTGGTCGACACGATGGTAAAATATTTTAATTTGGGACCACAGATCGAAATTATGATGAGGGACTTTTCGGAGTAAATATTTAAAACGAGCCCATGCATCAAAGATAGGTTCATCTTCATGTTGTTTAAACATCAAGATGTCATTTGGAGTGGGTGAATTTTGTGGTCGGTAGTATGGTGGATTCGCGTTCTCCATAATGGTGAACGAAATAGTCAATGAAAATTACGAACAAACACACAAAGAAAAAGATAGACTAAAGAAACCTAAAAATAAAAATAAAAATCTTACTAGAAAGGAATCTAGCAAGTAGACCTAATAAAAAGAAATTCTAACCTAGACAATAACTATTCCCCGGCAGCGGCGCCAAAAAACTTGATACGTGGGAATTGCGCCCTCACAACAGGTTTTACCTCTCAAGGGATCTCGAGAAGCTTACAACCCCCACCAGGCAGTGTACCTGATCGTTGTAGTATAATATAGTGACAAGTACCGGGAGATTGATCGTTCAACTCAGGAATAGTGTCGCTAGGATTAGAAAGCCTACTAAACTAGGTCTAGAGGTGAGGGATGATTCTTTTTGTATTTTTATATTTTATTGAAATTTGGAGGAGTGGGCGGAATTAGTTGCTAGCCAACTAACCTAATTAACTAAAGATGCAATCAAAATAAAATAACAAAAATGCAAATAAAACTATTATACTAATGTGGTGGAAAAAATAATGAGGAAAGTTGTGTTTACTTAGATTTCATTACTCCCTAGATATCTTTTACAGGTTGATTAGCTTGTTACAATTGCATGGATGACGGGTTATATTCCTTAATACTAGTCGTAGGGCCGTGTACAATATTCCCTAACTCTATAAGATCCTACTTCACTCCTATGTCGAGCCGTTAGAAGCTCCTAACATGGGATCATTAGAATTCTCTTACGCATTAAATACAACCAAAAATCGTAGTACACCTCCGGTCATGTTTCTTAAGACGTTCAAGAAAGTTACCAATGGAAGTCTGCCAGTTTTCTTAAGCCTAACATCGAATACAATCATCCGTAACAATTATAAACAAACAATCAACCCATAATCAACATCTAGGTTTCACTACATCTAAGCAAACACAAGAAAGATCTAGCCTAGCATGTTAAAGAGAAGACAAGCGTAAGATATAATCAAACAACACATAGACATATTGAATGATTTGAATGAATACTTATCTTCAATTGAACATGGAAGAATCAAGGGGTTGAAATCCTTGAAAAGCTGATAAAATTCAGACTAGGGTTTATTCCCTCAAAGTTGCACACTAATGAATGAAATTTGGAAAACTATATATAGATATTACATCTTGACGGCGTCATGTATTAGCTCGTGACGCCGTCAACTCGCCGCCATGATAAAATCGTATTGCCTAGATCCATTTGTGACACCGTCATGTGGAGAAATTGTAACAACCTGCATTTTCAAGACATTTCTCCTATTCACTATTCATCAGTTACTATTCATCATTTACTATTCACTGGTCACTATTCATCATTTTACTATTCATCATTTTCGGAGTCAGTTTGTGATTCCGAGAAGCGTTCAGAAATTTTACTATTCATGTGACACTATTCATTCCCGGGAGGAAATCAGTATTCACGATTGCCGTTCATTTCATCGTAAACTGAGTTTACGGGCCTTCAAATTCGCGTAACCAATGTGGTTTAGCTACAAATTCATGCATCATTCATTAATGACATTTCATATAGACTAGAATAGTCTACACATCATCAACACTTTAGGCCCTACACGGATATGCATTATTTCTAGATACGTATGCTTAATTTGTAATTAACGATACCACTCAGTTTTACTACTAACGTATACCCAATACTCCCGACTATGATCCTAATATATTTACATACTCATAATAATAATATAAATATTATATTATTAATTTACCCGGTGTTTTGAAATCAATTACTATATTTCACGGTCGGAGCTTATAACTCTGTCGGTTTGCGAAACTTCAACCCGATAAGTATTTTAACACCCGATTCTCATTAGGAATAATATTTTACAACTTTTACAACTTCGTCATATTTTATTTCATCGCGTCATGATTTATTTTAGTTAACTCGGTACCCGATAACACCCAATACACAACCAAAACTAACTAATACTTGCACTCTTTGGACAAGATCAATTAATAGCCCACACACCTTTGTTTTCTTTCCATTTTGCCCCCCCCCCCCCCCCCCTATGCCTCTCTTCCTTAAATTGAGGATCTTGCCCCTAAACTAGATATATACATTAATAAGCAAGTATACAATTCATTTTCTACACATACCTCCACTTTACAACAAAACAACTAGCAAAAAGCTCTCTTCTCCTCCTCTCTTCTTTGGGGTACACGGCCAAGAATAACAACAAGGAAGAAATCACAAATTTTTCAAGATCAAGGTGTTTATCAAGTCATAGTACTAATCTAGTTAAGGTTTTGAAATAAAAACCTCAAGATTATTAAGTTTTCTTGCTCAAAAATCATCAAATCTTCAAGTAAGTTACTAACAATCTTTTCTTACTCTTTTATGTAACAATTCGCAATTTCAGGTTAATTACTATTCCCGGAAAATTTACTATTCACTTTTACTATTCATTTTACTATTCACATTTACTATTCATTTTTCCCGAAATTTTCCCGAAAGTTGATTTTTATTTCATATTCTCGAGTGATAAATCATTTCCATGGCAAATTAAATGTTTGACATTCGTCAGGTTATTTTCGTGAAAGTTATTAAGGAATTACACGTTTTAGGGTAAAACGTCATTCAGAAATTCTACGCACAACAAAACTCGACCACGTTAAGTGACCCCGCATCAGAAAAATGTTTGACACACTCATGATTTATTTGAGAATAAATCATGACTGAGAAAAACATGACCAAAATAAACCTCGGCCGTGAAAAACTGGAATTTTCAGTTTTAAGCGTTTTTACTCAGCCGTAACCCTAGCCTATATCTGCACCGCGTTTCTAAGATGATTTGAGTTTTCAACTTATTAGAATAAGTCAACATATTTTTCCCTCCTCCTTTGACCAAAAATCATTCCTTGATTTTATAAGTCATTCCTTAATTTTTAGGCTTACGGTTTGATGTCTAAAACACATTTAATACCAACCGACACTAGATTGAGCCCAGTCTAGACATTATAAGTCATTTTAAATCATTTATAACCTATTAGAAAAGTAACATTTTACTTTTCTCAATTTTACGGAATATTCGTACATTTTACGTATTACGCGTTTTAGACCCGTGTTTCCAGTTTTAGCAGGGTTTTACCACCCAAATGGAACCTACCACTCATTTTATATTTTATTACGGAACATATGGACATGTTTAACAATAATTGCAAGTTCCATAATTTTACGACACCCGGTTTTACGTTTTGAGGCCTAATCATTTACGGTTGGCATTTCCCGGAGTCAAGTTTCATCCTAATACTTAGGATAATACCAAGCCAAGCACACCTCACCCCCCCTAGCATGAGTGAACCGCCAATAGGGGGGGGGGGAGTCACCCCATGGTGTGGCTTGATCTTGTGGAAAATGGTCCAAGATGTTTACATGTGTAAATCTTGCCATGAAAGCCTTTGACTAGTTCTACTTTGTAACCTCCTCATAAGCATATAAATACCCCCCCTCCCTTTGTTGTCGTGCACCTCCAACACCAAAACCACACACACTTAGCTTTATTTCTTCCAAATTCAAGCAAGGTTCAAGAGCAAGTTCAAGGTAGAAACCCTAGTTTGATCTTAGGTTACCAAAACACTTCCATAACCTCATATACTTGGTGATTTCTCTTGAGTTTGAATCCACTCAAGTCACCTCAACTTTCATCATCTCTCTTTCAAGATTACAAGAGTAGAAAGATTGCATGAAGTGAAGTGGGTTGAAGCAAGTCTATCAAAGTCCTATCCTTACTAGTTACTTCCTTTCTTTATTTGAAAGCCAAAAGTTGTAAGCCAAACCCTAACATGCTTCTTGTTAAATAATCATGTTCATGTTATTTTCATATTATTCTTGCTATATTATGTCTTGTATGCATGTCCATGATGTATAAAAGTGAGTAAAACAAGTTATTGTTATTGATTGTTAAGACAAGTTATTAAAACAAGTAAACTAGTGACTTTCTTGGTAAGACCTGATCAAAATGGTAAAATTATGATATTGGATCATTACATATTACAGTACAGGACTTAACAAGGAAACCGTAGCAACTTGAACCACCTAAAACGAGTATACGAGTCAAAAGTTATGACGATTTGAAGTTACCAAAACTTTCCGGCAAAACTGCCAAAATAGTTTCTGTGACAGAACCTAAAACACGCAAAAAGAGGCCTTTCTGGTCCGTTTCATGAAAAAGTTAAAACACGAAAGTTGTCCGGAATCACGTTTTCTTCAAAAACTCAGGAGCACGTCTCCAGAAAATCAATAACGAATGAGATATTTCTCAGTTTCTTAACAGCAATTTACATATATATATATATATATATATATATATATATATATATATATATATATATATATATATATATATATATATAAGTCACTATATTATGGTTATACTTTGAAAGGAACAAGAGGTCTTATGACCTATAATCAAGACCACAACCATGGCTAGAGCCAAGGTTGAGTCTCATGACCATTGAACAAGGACCAAAGGTCATGGCAAGGCCATGACGAAATGGCCATGTAAGCTTACCTTCATTACTTGCTATCTTACTTAAGGTGAGTTCATAGCCCCACTTTACATTACTTCAATGTTTTACAAACCCTTGGGGGGAATACATGCTACTTTTAAACCGAACACAATGCTTTGAAACTGTATGCTGCTTGATTGTTTTATTATTACTAAATACCTACCTTGCCAATCCTAGGACCCTATCATGAACCATTTAATCACTAGTATTAGTGAGCGCGAGTATTGTGAATAGGCCTATTGGGATTGACGAATCCCATTTGTTTGAGCAGATTAGTTCAAACGAATGCACTATATTTGAACATTAAGTATGACGGCAAAGTACTTACCGGGGCAACAAAACCGCCGATTGATATTGGTACCCGTTAACGTATTGGTTGCATGAGCTTAGTATATAATAATAACTGTTTTGTTTTTCCAACATAAGTATGAGTCTAATTAACTCATACTACCAACATATTGTGTTCAACCGTTAAACAAACTCTATGAATTTCACTCAACCTTTGTGTTGACCTCTTAAGCATGTATTTCAGGTCCATGATAATCAAGAATGGAGCGGAAGGGCACGTACCGAAGGAAGAAGGCTATAAACTACTATGTCATTCGATAAAACATCAAAAGACTTTATATTGATGTATTTTGAAACATGGAACCTTTTTGGGACCTTACTATGTTAACTCTGATATATTTGAATAAATATGAATGACAACTCTTTTTAATACGACTCGGTTAGAGATCGTTTTCTATTATTATGACTGTTGTGCCGTCGAGTAACACCCAAGTTGAATTCCGCTGCATCATGAATTGTGGGTGTTACAGATTGGTACCAGATCCATGGTTATAGAGAAACGGGTCTAAGTGAGACCTAAACTATAACTACAATTACAAGCAAAAACATTTTTATAGCCTTCCGCTCTTCGTGCCTTCCATCCTCCAGAAGATTATGGACTTATTACACATGTTATGCTACATGAACATATTTGTATATTGTTATATGCACATTGCCATAGTTTGAGCATTTTCCATAAACATTTGATTTATTTTGACATCGAAATACTAATTGTAGACATCATGTCCGCACCTCCATCTCCCGATCATCTTCCTGCTATGCCTGAGTATTTACCAATTCTTCCCGGACCTAATGATCCTTACTTTGAAGCAATTGACAACGACGACGAGGAAGAACCTAACGAGGATTTAGACAATGAAGTAGATTCGGACGAAGATCCTGAAATGGATATGGACATAAACATCGATGATTACGAAGAAGATCCTGAAATGGATATTGACATCGAAGGCATCGATGACATTGAGGAAGCAGAGGAACAAATAGTGGTGCCACATCTATCACCATTAACATCTCCACCTCCTGTTTCACCAATTTCATCCGAATCTAATCGTACCACTCCAGCTCAAGTTCCGAAGTCTACTTACCAAGTCGGCAGAACATCTACATCTACACATATGTTCGTGAACTCGGCTCAATACGAAATTTACTCTTTGAAACAAGCCCTCAACCTAACCCAACTCAAAGTTCAAAGTATGGCAAGTCAAATGAACGACTATATATCCAAGGTAAATTCTGCCAAAATGGATGCCATGAATGCTCGAGACGACCTATATTTGTTTAAGCTTGACATGAGCTACGTGAAGAGTGACTCGACTCATGTTGGGGAAATAGTCTTAAATCCTTTGACTGGCTTGGATAACGTCAAGGATAGACTCACATTGGTTGAAAGGGCCCAAGAACAAGATGCGGTACAAATTCACAAACTACTTAACCGCCTAAATACCGCAGAAATCCGGTTAGATGTTGCAAACTTTGACAGGTATCAACTTAAGAATGATTTGTGTGGAATGCAAACTCAAATGAGTGCCATACAACAAAGGCTATACCAAAAGGATGTCAAAGAATACCGTCCCAATGATAGTGTGGATGTGTTAACAACATACGGAAATAATAATCCGTCCGGACTACAACAACCTTCCAACCGATGTTAGACTAGTGTTATAGTACTAGTTATCTTTTGTACTAATCCATGTAATAGCGATAGTAGAAACGTTGTAATTACTAAACTGAAAGTATCAGTTAGTAAGTTTTGAAGAAACTTGTAATAGGTTTCGATTTTGTAAATCAATCAACGTTATATGAATAAAACTCTTGTTTTATATACTATCATGTGTTATGCTTTTAAGTTTCAACATTATTATCATATCATTCTTATCAAAAATTGTGCTCATTTCACAACTCTCTAATTACAACGTATCTTTTGAACAATAGAATCATGGCGCCAAAGAAGAAGACACCACCAGCAATGACTCAAGCTGCCATTCGTAAAATAGTTAAGGACAGTGTCAACGCAGCACTCACCACGGAACGAGCAGCCGTAGCTGCAGCAGCTGCCGAAGCCGCCACAGCTGCTGGTGCTGCAGATGCTACAACTGCTGATGCTGCAGCAGCTGCTGATGCTACAGCAGTCGCTGAAGCCGCCACTGCTGCGGAAGCTGCTATAGCTGCAGAAGCTGCCCGAATTGCCAGCCTTAACATTGGAGGACCAAACCCAACTATCCCTCCAGTGACAAATGTTGCTTCAGTACCCAAGGTTGCTCATTCATTTCCTATTTGAAATGTGAACCCATAAAATTCAAGGCACCTGAAGGAGCTGTAGGTTTGACCCGCTGGTTTGAAAAAGCGGAGTCGGTATTCTTGGTCAATAAATGTACTGAGGGTGATAAAGTTCAGTATGCCACGAGTACTCTGTTGAATGAGGCATTATCATGGTGGAATTCAATAGCTCAACCAATGGGCATTGAAAATGCTTATAAGATTACTTGGGCTAATTTGAAGCAAATGATGATCAAAGAGTACTGCCCTCGTGATGAGGCGAAAAATGATCCGTTTTTAGGGGGTCATTTAAGCCCGAATTCGAATTTATTTGATCAAATATTGCCCTAAATCGTTCCTTTTGTGATTTTAGGTACTTTGAGAGTGAAATCTGGAAAAGGAAGCAATTCGGACGTTTTTGGAGCATAAAAGTGAAGAAAACACCAAAGTCTTAATTTTCCATGCTGGGAACAGTAGGTGACGGCGTCAAGAGCAACTTCTTGATGGCGTCAAGAGCAAAATTCCATGACGGTCTAGTAGAGTTTTGATGGCGTCATGAAGGTAGGGCGTCAAGAGAAAAAGTCATGACGGCCTGGAAATGATTAAGTCTTGACGGCGTCAAATGTAGATCAAGGCAGTCCGAGAATAGTTTTGGCGGCGAGGTGACGGCATCATAAGATTTGTCTTGACGCCGTCAGACCCATTTTTCTATATATAGTTTTCTAATTTTTCACATTTAAAGAGAGAAGTTTTGGGAGAAACCCTAAGTACGATTGTGGTGTAACTTTACAGGTTTTTCAAGGGTTCCAACCCCTTGATACCTTGCATGTGTAATCAAGATAAGTGTTCCTTTAATTCAATCAATATGTCTATGTGTTGGTTGTCTATATCTTGTTCTTGTCTTAATTCCATCATGCTAGGCTATATCTATCGTGTGTTTGCTTAGATCTAATGAAACCTAGATGTTGATTATGTGTTGATTACTTGTTTATTCTTGTCTTGGATGAATGATTTATATGTTAGGCTTAAGAAAACTGGCAGATCTCCAATTGGTAACATGCTTGAACGTCTTAAGAAACATGAACCGACGCGCACTAGGTCTTTATTGGTTGTATTTAATGCATGAGCCACTGTTTACAATCCCTATAGTTGTGCTGGGCATGGTGTAGGAGGAGATAAGAGCTCATAGAATTGGGGAGTTAAGTGTGCCACCCCATGAATGGTATTAAGGAATACGATCCGTCATCCATACAATTATAACAAGTAATTAACGTGTAAAAGATGTCTATGGAGTAGTGAAATCTAAGTAAACACATTTTCTCCAATTATTGCTCACAACTTTAGTATAATTTA
Organism: Artemisia argyi; assembly: GCA_030686995.1. Classification (NCBI taxonomy): domain Eukaryota; kingdom Viridiplantae; phylum Streptophyta; class Magnoliopsida; order Asterales; family Asteraceae; genus Artemisia; species Artemisia argyi. The sequence continues at coordinate 177,884,288 of CM060677.1, forward strand.
GTTTATTTTCATTTTTAATATTTTATTTTGATTGCATCTTAGTATTGGGTTAGTTGATTAGCAACTAATTCCGCCCAAATCCTTCAAACCCGAGATTTTAAATTGCTTTCTAAAAAATATAAAAATACAAAAATAATCTTCCCTCACCTTTAGAACTAGTATTTAGGTTTCTAATCCTAGCGACACTATTCCTAGCTGAACGATCAATCCCCCGGTACTTGTCACTATACTATACTACAACGATCAGGTACACTGCCTGGTGGGGGTTGTAAGCTTCTCAAGATCCCTTGAGAGGTAAAGCCTGGTGCGATTCCCACGTATCAAGTTTTTGGCGCCGCAGCCTGGGGAATAGTTATTGTCTAGGTTAGAATTTCTTTTTATTAGGTCTACTTGCTAGATTCCTTTCTAGCAAGATTTTATTTTTATTTTTAGGTAACCGTGGAAGTAACAACAACAACAACAACAACAACAACAACAACAACAACAACAACAACAACAACCAAACCCGAAACAATAACCATCACAATCAGCAGAATAAAAGACAAGAAGCCGCGACGGCTTATGTTGCTGCACCAGCCGGTGGTAAATACGTTGGTACTCTACCACAGTGTACCAAGTGCAACTACCATCATGAAGGTCCCTGCCCGGCCAAGTGCAACAAGTGTCAAAAGCCCGGACATCTTGCCAAGGATTGTAGTGGCAAGGGTGTAGCTACTGGGGCTAACACACAGCCCATAGTTACATGTTTTGGGTGTGGTGAAAAAGGGACACTACAAGAACAACTGTCCTCAAAACCAAGGACCCCAAGGCGGAGGTGCTCGCGGTAGAGCCTATATCATGGGAAATGGAGAACCACACCAAGACCCGAACGTGGTTACCGGTACGTTCTTACTTAATAACATTCCTGTTAAAGTCTTATTCGATTCTGGTGCTGATATGAGCTTTATCTCTACTAGAATTGCGCCTTTACTTGATATTCCATCAATCACTTTAACCACTAGTTATAGTATTGAACTAGCTACCGGTGACTTAGTAAATACTAATACCGTAATCCCAAACTGTACCCTTAATCTCTTAGACCACCCCTTTAACATCAATCTTATGCCAATAGAACTCGGAAGTTTTGATGTTGTTATTGGCATGGATTGGTTGTCTAAACATCAAGCTAACATCATTTGTGGTGAAAGAGTTGTGCACATTCCATGTGACAATGAAACTTTGATCATTCGTGGTGATCAAAGTGGAACTCGAATAAACATCATCTCATGTATCAAAACCATGAAGTACATTGAGAAAGGATGTTATGCTTTCCTAGCCCACGTAACCGAAAAGAAATCCGATGAAAAACGTCTCGAAGATGTTCCTATTGCCCGTGAGTTTCCTGAAGTCTTTCCGGAAGATTTACCCGGACTACCACCAAATCGCCAAATAGAATTTAGAATTGATTTAATACCAGGAGCGACGCCAGTTGCCCGCGCACCATACCGGCTAGCACCTTCAGAGATGCAAGAGCTATCAAATCAATTACAAGAACTTTCGGACAAGGGATTTATTCGACCCAGTTCCTCACCTTGGGGAGCTCCAGTTTTATTCGTGAAAAAGAAAGATGGGTCATTACAAATGTGTATTGACTATCGTGAGCTAAACAAATTAACCATAAAAAACCGATACCCACTACCAAGAATTGACGATTTATTCGATCAATTACAAGGTTCAACCTATTACTCAAAAATTGACCTACGATCAGGTTACCATCAAGTTAGAGTTCGTGATGAAGACATTCCAAAAACAGCCTTTAGGACATGATATGGTCACCATGAATTCCAAGTGATGCCATTTGGGTTAACAAATGCACCGGCAGTATTCATGGATCTCATGAATCGGGTGTGTAAACCATATTTGGACAAATTCGTGATCGTATTCATAGACGACATTCTCATATATTCCAAAAACGAAGAGGAACACAAAGAACACCTGAGAACAATTTTAGGACTACTCAAGGAAGAGAAATTGTATGCAAAGTTTTCCAAATGTGAATTTTGGATTCAATCAGTACAATTCCTTGGGCATGTGATTGACAAGACCGGTTTACATGTCGATCCCGCTAAAATTGAAGCTATCAAAAATTGGCCAACACCTACCACACCTATAGAAATTCGTCAATTTTTGGGTCTAGCCAGGTATTACCGAAGGTTTATTGAAGGATTTTCCTCAATAGCAAAGTCTTTGACTAAGCTAACTCAGAAAGACAAAAAATACGTGTGGGATGAAAACGAAGAAAAAGCTTTCCAAACCCTCAAACAGAAACTTTGTAGTGCTCCTATCCTAGCATTGCCAGATAGGATAGAAGATTTTGTAGTCTATTGTGATGCATCGAACCAAGGGTTAGGTGCCGTGTTGATGCAACGCGATAAGGTCATGGCTTATGCATCAAGACAACTCAAGGTTCATGAGGAAAATTACACCACTCATGACTTAGAGTTAGGAGCTGTGGTCTTTGCACTAAAAATCTGGAGACACTATCTATACGGTACTAGATGTACTGTGTACACCGATCATAAAAGTCTACAACACATTTTGAACCAAAAAGAACTAAACATGAGACAACGTCGTTGGTTGGAATTACTAAGTGATTATGACTGCGACATTCGTTACCACCCAGGAAAGGCAAACGTAGTAGCCGACGCCCTGAGCCGAAAGGAACGGGTTAAACCACTACGAGTCCGAGCCTTAGTTTTAACCATAAATTCAAACTTTCCTACTCAAATCCTTCACGCTCAAGCTGAGGCGGCGAAACAAGATGACATCCAAAAGGAAAAGTTGGATGGCATGATACAAAAGAAATTTGAAACCCTTTCAGATGGAACTCTATGCTTCCAAGGTCGAAGTTGGTTACCACTTTATGGTGGCTTACGAGACTTGATCATGCATGAGTTACAAAAGTCTAAATACTCCATACATCCAGGATCTGATAAGATGTATCATGATCTTAAACTACTCTATTGGTGGCCGAACATGAAGGCCGATATTGCAACATACGTTGGCAAATGTCTTACATGTTCCAAAGTAAAAGCCAAACATCAAAAACCATCCGGTCCATTGCAACAACCAGAGATTCCTATGTGGAAATGGGAAAGAATTACTATGGACTTCATTACCAAGCTCCCAAAGACATCAAGCGGTTATGACTCCATCTGGGTCATAGTTGATCGTCTCACAAAATCCGCACACTTTATACCAATCAAAGAGACTTACAAAATGGAACAACTAACCCGACTGTACGTCAAAGAAATAGTCTCAAGACATGATGCACCAATATCCATCATATCCGACAGAGATGGTAGATTTACTTCCAATTTCTGGCAGTCGCTCCAAGACGCCTTTGGAACAAATCTAGACATGAGTATAGCGTATCATCCTCAGACCGATGGTCAGAGTGAACGAACCATCCAAACACTTGAAGACATGCTTCAAGCTTGTATAATAGATTTTGGAAAAGGATGGGATACTCATCTACCATTAGTCGAATTTTCCTACAACAACAGCTATCATACAAGTATTAAAGCAGCTCCATTCGAAGCACTTTACGGTCGAAAGTATCGTTCACCTGCTTGTTGGGGTGAAGTGGGAGAAGTTCAACTCACTGGACCAGAACTCATCCGTGAAACAACGGATAAGATTGTACAAATCAAAAGTCGACTACAAGCCGCAAGAGATCGACAGAAAAGTTATGCCGACACACGACGCAGACCCCTAGAATTCCAAGTCAGAGATAGGGTTATGCTAAAAGTATCGCCTTGGAAAGGTTTGATACGATTCGGTAAACGAGGAAAACTAAACCCAAGATACATCGGACCATTCAAAATCCTAGCCAGGGTTGGTCCTGTGGCGTACAGACTTGAGCTTCCATCAGAACTCAGTAGTGTACACCCCACTTTCCATGTATCTAACCTAAAGAAATGCTTGTCGGATGAATCACTCGTGATTCCACTTGATGAAATTCAACTCAATGACGATTTTCAATTTATTGAGGAACCCGTAGAAATCATGGACCGAGAGGTCAAACAACTCAAGCAAAGCCGTATTCCAATTCTCAAAGTTCGTCGGAACTCATGACGTGGTCCTGAATACACATGGGAACGAGAGGACCAGATACGTAAGAAATACCCACACCTTTTTACCAACGAAGCTTCTACTCCCAACGCAAATTGATCTCCGGGACGGAGCTCTCATATAGGGTGGAGACTGTAACAATTCGTAATTTCAGGTTAATTACTATTCCCGGGAAATTTACTATTCACTTTTACTATTCATTTTACTATTTACATTTACTATTCATATTTCCTGAAATTTTTCCGAAAGTTGATTTTTATTTCATATTCTCGAGTGATAAATCATTTCCATGGCAAATTAAATGTTTGACATTCGTCAGGTTATTTTCGTGAAAGTTATTAAGGAATTACACGTTTTAGGGTAAAACGTTATTCAGAAATTCTACGCACAACGAAACTCGAACACGTTAAGTGACCCCGCATCAGAAAAATGTTTGACACACTCATGATTTATTTGAGAATGAATCATGACTGAGAAAAACATGTCCAAAATAAACTTCGGCCGTGAAAAACTGGAATTTTCAGTTTTAAGCGTTTTTACTCAGCCGTAACCCTAGCCTATACCTGCACCGCGTTTCTAAGATGATTTGAGTTTTCAACTTATTAGAATAAGTCAACATATTATTCCCTCCTCCTTTGACCAAAAATCATTCCTTGATTTTATAAGTCATTCCTTGATTTTTAGGCTTACGGTTTGATGTCTAAAAGACATTTAATACCAACCGACACTAGACTGAGCCCAGTCTAGACATTATAAGTAATTTTAAATCATTTATAACCTATTAGAAAAGTAACATTTTACTTTTCTCAATTTTACGCAATATTCGTACATTTTACGTATTACGCGTTTTAGACCCGTGTTTCCAGTTTTAGCAGGGTTTTACCACCCAAATGGAACCTACCACTCATTTTATATTTTATTATGGAACATATGGACATGTTTAACAATACTTTCAAGTTCCATAATTTTACGACACCCGGTTTTACGTTTTGAGGCCTAATCATTTACGGTTGGCATTTCCCGGAGTCAAGTTTCATCCTAATACTTAGGATAATACCAAGCCAAGCACACCTCACCCCCTAGCATGAGTGAACCGCCAATAGGGGGGGGGGGATTCACCCCATGGTGTGGCTTGATCTTGTGGAAAATGGTCCAAGATGTTTACATGTGTAAATCTTGCCATGAAAGCCTTTGACTAGTTCTACTTTGTAACCTCCTCATAAGCATATAAATACCCCCCTCCCTTTGTTTCCGTGCACCTCCAACACCAAAACCACACACACTTAGCTTTATTTCTTCCAAATTCAAACAAGGTTCAAGAGCAAGTTCAAGGTAGAAACCCTAGTTTGATCTTAGGTTACCAAAACACTTCCATAACCTCATATACTTGGTGATTTCTCTTGAGTTTGAATCCACTCAAGTCACCTCAACTTTCATCATCTCTCTTTCAAGATTACAAGAGTAGAAAGATTGCATGAAGTGAAGTGGGTTGAAGCAAGTCTATCAAAGTCCTATCCTTACTAGTTACTTCCTTTCTTTATTTGAAAGCCAAAAGTTGTAAGCCAAACCCTAACATGCTTCTTGTTAAATAATCATGTTCATGTTATTTTCATATTATTCTTGCTATATTATGTCTTGTATGCATGTCCATGATGTATAAAAGTGAGTAAAACAAGTTATTGTTATTGATTGTTAAGACAAGTTATTAAAACAAGTAAACTAGTGACTTTCTTGGTAAGACCTGATCAAAATGGTAAAATTATGATATTGGATCATTACATATTACAGTACAGGACTTAACAAGGAAACCGTAGCAACTTGAACCACCTAAAACGAGTATACGAGTCAAAAGTTATGACGATTTGAAGTTACCAAAACTTTCCGGCAAAACTGCCAAAATAGTTTCTGTGACAGAACCTAAAACACGCAAAAAGAGGCCTTTCTGGTCCGTTTCATGAAAAAGTTAAAGCACAAAAGTTGTCCGGAATCACGTTTTCTTCAAAAACTCAGGAGCACGTCTCCAGAAAATCAATAACGAATGAGATATTTCTCAGTTTCTTAACAGCAATTTACATATATATATATATATATATATATATATATATATATATATATATATATATAAGTCACTATATTATGGTTATACTTTGAAAGGAACAAGAGGTCTTATGACCTATAATCAAGACCACAACCATGGCTAGAGCCAAGGTTGAGTCTCATGACCATTGAACAAGGACCAAAGGTCATGGCAAGGCCATGACGAAATGGCCATGTAAGCTTACTTAGGCGTAAACATGAAACAAGGAATTGGCGATAACTTGAACAAACAATTTGGATCTACTTCACTTAAAGGAACCATGAGATATTACAAAGAAAAATGGTCATACAAGACTTATGAAACTTCCCCTAATAACAATCTTCATGTAAAAATAAACTTTCCTAAGTTTATTCAAATATCGGACATGTAACTTTTCGGATCAAAACTTATATCTATATATTTTATCAACTACTACAATAGTAGGGAGCCTCATGTGAGGAGTTCATTATATAAGCCGTCGAGTTAAGTTGTGGATTTACGAATTAATGTGTCCTGGCTCCTCGAACGCTTACTAACATGACTTCTGAATTATGTCGGCCCGAACGGTAGTAAACGATATACAAAACATACATGTTCATGAATCTTTTCTTTCAAAGACTTACAATATACATCATACCACATCATGGACTAAATGCAAGATATTTATATAGGCACTTATTCATATTCTTCACTCCGATTCTAAGTCGCAACATTCTATTATAGGTTGCTCGTAGAAACTTACACGATCCAACCATTACCTTCATTACTTGCTATCTTACTTAAGGTGAGTTCATAGCCCCACTTTACATTACTTCAATGTTTTACAAACCCTTGGGGGGAATACATGCTACTTTTAAACCGAACACAATGCTTTGAAACTGTATGCTGCCTGATTGTTTTATTATTACTAAGTACCTACCTTGCCAATCCTAGGACCCTATCATGAACCATTTAATCACTAGTATTAGTGAGCGCGAGTATTGTGAATAGGCCTATTGGGATTGACGAATCCCATTTGTTTGAGCAGATTAGTTCAAACGAATGCACTATATTTGAACATTAAGTATGACGGCAAAGTACTTACCGGGGCAACAAAACCGCCGATTGATATTGGTACCCGTTAACGTATTGGTTGCATGAGCTTAGTATATAATAATAACTGTTTTGTTTTTCCAACATAAGTATGAGTCTAATTAACTCATACTACCAACATATTGTGTTCAACCGTTAAACAAACTCTAAGAATTTCACTCAACCTTTGTGTTGACCTCTTAAGCATGTATTTCACGTCCATGATAATCAAGAATGGAGCGGAAGGGCACGTACCGAAGGAAGAAGGCTATAAACTACTATGTCATTCGATAAAACATCAAAAGACTTTATATTGATGTATTTTGAAACATGGAACCTTTTTGGGACCTTACTATGTAAACTCTGATATATTTGAATAAATATGAATGACAACTCTTTTTAATACGACTCGGTTAGAGATCGTTTTCTATTATTATGACTGTTGTGCCGTCGAGTAACACCCAAGTTGAATTCCGCTGCATCATGAATTGGGGGTGTTACATTTTAAACATCTACTTTACATATTTTCATGATCTAGTAACAAAAACATGCAAATATACTATGATCCATACCACTTGTTACACATTTTCTTTATAAACATAGATCTAAAGCTTTTTACTTGTAATCTCGTGAGATCCACTATTTTTGGTGAAGACTAGGAACCCATGACACCCTAAGAAGGTGTATGGTAGGATTGGGTACTTGTGGAGTTGATTTGAAGTAGATTGGTTAAGCCTTGAACAAGTCTTGATCCTTAAAAATGAGTTTTAAACACTATATATATAGATCTGTCCATTTTTGCAAAATGTGGGAAAATCAGTGGGTTTTGTGTAACTTTGGACCAAAGATTTAGAAAATACATTCCGAGACGAAACTATGGCCGAAAACGGGGATAAAATCCGAGTTACGACGAAAAAGATATGCTATTTTCAAGATTAATGACGAAAACTATATTTTCTGAAAATATTGAATCTGTCCCGATTTTTCTAGCTAGGAAAACTGAGATTTAATGATATCTAGACTAGCCGAGACCTTGCGAAACCTAAAGTATATTTGATTACCTTCGCGGGGATATAAATGATTGGGTCTAAACCGTCAGATATTATTGACCAAGGTCAACAAGTCAAAGACAGCCTAGAATCAATACTCCGTGGATAGTATAGTGTTTCCCCGGGTCGTTAAAGTCCCAGCGAGATTTAAATGGTGCTTTGGAAATCGTTTTTGAGGAAGTGGCACTGAGGACAGTAGCCAGATCATGTGGAATTGATATTGCTACTGTTATTTTAGTATTTGTACACAGATATAATATTCACAAAAATCAGATATATAGATATATGCACGTATTCACAATTCAGATTTACGCAATCGGACTGAAAAAGTGGGATTTTGGTATTTAACAAACTACAGGGGGTGCTTTTGACACTTTTTGAAACTTAAAATTAAAAATGAAAATGAAATTATGAAAATGATTAAAATACTATTTAAATATTATTTAATTAATAAAACTATTTAAAAACTAAATTAAATTCTAATTTAAATTAACTAAAAATGACAAATGATATAAATTAAACTAAAAATTAGCAAAAATATTTTCTAAACTTAAATTAGAACTTGAAGAAAGTATAAAAAAATAAAAATGAATATTTTTGTCTTTTTATGGGTTTTTTATAAATTGAAAACTATTTAACTTAATTAAACTAATTAAACTACTTTTAATTAAGATTAATACTAAATTAACTTAGAAAATTAAGAAAAAATTTGTAAAATTACTTAACCATCACAGGAATCCTACAAAATTATAAAAACTCTAAAAATTATGTTTTAAGATTAATCCACAAATTATTTACCTTTAAATTACTTTAATTCTAATTTAAACAATTAAAATAAGAAAAATGGAAAATGAACTGTAGAATTCAAAAATATATTTTCTAAAAGTCTATTATACTATATTAGAGCTAGTAAAAATATAAAAACTAAGTTTTACTTTATAAAAACTAAATATGATATTTAATACTTAATATTAATTAATAAATAAGAAAACTAAAATTAAATCTAATTAATACTAAATGACAGAATAAAAATCTAGAAAAATTACTAAAAATACTTTACTATATAAGGTATTTAATAAAAATATAAAAACACTAAGTACTTAATTAAAATCTAAAAATGAAAATTAAAATTAAGTTGAATTAAATAGAAACTATCACTTATTTTAAATTGGTTTTTTCTTGGATTTTCTTTTACAAACCTACTTAACTACTGAAAATGAGAAACTTTTGTAAACATACTTTTAAAATCAGCTTATAAATAAGCAGTAGCACCCCCTAAACTTATACAGTTGACTTTGGTTGACTGTGTGGTCAAATAAGATCAAATGACTGATGGTGGGGTCCACAATGATAGAAATGGGTACCAACAAGCTTAAAAATCTCAAATATGGCAGAAACAACAACACTTGATCACAAATAAGCTGTTAAGGTCCAAATAAGCACTTGAGCAAATCTGAGTTTCACTCAGTTATGGGACAGACTTAAGGGACTAAACTAGGTGGGGTCCACTAGGTCCTAGGTCAAACCAAGGGTCAATGTATGTACCCTGGTAGGAGGGGGGTTCAATGGGACCAAGTTTGGCAAGTGGGGTCCACTGAGGTGGGCTGCAGCCACCACTTAAGGTAGTGGTGTGGGTGAGGTCTGCTATGCACAGGGCAAGGTCTTGCCCTGCAACTCACTTTGGGGGTCTGTGGGACCCACACAAAATTTCACAAAAATCAAACAAAATTTTGAGCTTAAAGATCAGTAATAGACTCTAACCACAACAAATTTCAACCCTTAATTCCCATCACACAAATCACTATTAATCTTGGAACTTTGAGTAAAATCTGAGATGACCAATTTGACTTTTTAGAAAATGAACTAGTTTGACTTATGTGAACTTCTAATGATTCCTACTGATTAGAAATGGTGATACAAGGTATATCTAAGCTAGTTTACACTATGTTAACAACTAATATAACTAATTAAATGGATTTAAACACCAAAAGCCTTCACAGTTAACTGTGGAGTGAAAATTTATGAGATTTTGACTTTTGACCCAAACACTGACTAATTTAAGATTTATAACTCTCAAATAGGACTTATGGCATGCTATCTATACTATTGTTGGCTTCTGAGATCCACAACAATACACCCAAACAGACTGATCCAAAGACCCCTTAATATGGACTGTTTGGTGATTTTCAAGGCAGATGGTGACTAGGGTATACAAACTTGATTTTTAACTAATGATTATGATTAGATAGACCTATTTAAGCACTTGGAAACAGAATGTCACAATAATAACACAAGTATACTACTCAAAATAATTTATGACGGTTAAATCTAGGATTATGAGTAACTAATAATTCTAACAAACAAGAAATGATTATCAAACTGAAAACTACTTAAACAATGCTCAAACAACACAAACAAGCACAGATTAATAGATATAAGCAAGCAATTAGAAACTAACTAGGAACTAGGTTTTTAGTGGAAATTTGAAATGAGCAAAAGCTTACAACCAACCCCTAGCTTGAACAAGGGGCTTCTCCACAGAAGCCTATCTTTAGATAGGCCAAACCAGCTCCAAGCTTGATCACCAATCCTTCTCAGTACCTAAAAAACTCAAACCAAGCAAAACAGTTGACCATAGTTGACTTTTTTGTATTTTTTTAGTTTTCTTCTATTACACTGAATTTTAGAATCTCTAAAGCTTTGATAAGCTTATTGGAGCTCATGTGAACCTAACTCAGTCCATGATTCAAACTCAATCACTAGCAGCTTATGATTCAGATTAATATATGAAACTTGAAACTTGCATAAACAAAATAAATTGAAGAAACTTGCTTATATTAATTTGAAAAGATCAACAATACATTGAATTGACTTCAACAATTGCTTAAAAGCTTTTTGCTACACTATAATTGAGAAATTAACTTATACGACTACTAATACAAAAAAAAAAAAAAAAAAAAAAAAAAAAAAAAAACTAGACTACTCATCATCTTGCACTCTTTGCCTTTTATAGCCCAATATTAGGGTTCCCAGCATCTTTCTCATCATTTCCCACATCACTCTGACTTCAATGGTCCACTCACAAGCTGCCACGTATTTTGACGGGAAAAGAGTTTTTGCAAATTGCTCTCTGATTAAGCAACTGGGGGGGGGGGGGAAGCATTAATTGTGGTGGTGTAGGTAGGTGTAGGGGTGTGGGTTAGTGGTGATGGGATGGGCAAGTTGGGGTGGTGGCTGCAAAACCAGGGTGGTTTGGTGGTATTCTGGGTGAGAGGGAAAAGGGTAGGAGATTGGAGTTTGACTGGTTTTGACCGGGGTCAAAGTTTTGACCCGGTTTATATTATAAAAGGGTGTGTTGGGTTTGTGGGTGGGCTGTGCTTACTTGGGCCCAAAATAAGAAATGGGTGGTGGGCTAGTGGTTTTTGGATTGGACTTATGGAGTAGTATTTATTATTTATGGGATCCGGTTTTGGTTCATGAATTACACAAGGACTAGTTTTGTAATTTTGGAAAAGTTTGAGGTGTGATCTTGGCATGTTTCCAAATTATTTCCAAGGGTATATTATGCCACATTATGAATAGTGTAAGGTCCTGTGATGATTTTTCAATTTTATTTTCACCAGGGACTGAAACTGTCAAACTTTCAAACTTCAGGGACCATTTGTGTAATTTTCACCAAACTTTCCACCAAGGACCAATCCTGTCATAAAAGGTTAGTGCAAGGACAAAATTTGTTTTTCTCAAAGTTTTTCATATCCCAGGGACCATTTTTGACAATTTCCAAAGTTCAGGGACTAAACTTGACATTTTGTGAAACTTTTCACCAAAGGACTAATTATGTAACTTTTTAATTTATAAGGACCTTTGGTGACTTTTTCAAGTTTTTAGAATGACCAGGGACTAGATTTGACAACTTTTGAAAGTTAGGGGACTGAAACTGCCAATTATGCAAACTTTGTTCGTTTTTCATCTGTTTTTGGTATTTTTGCATTTGAAACATGTAAAACACTTTCCTGGGATATTTTCACTATTTTGATTCATTATTGAGTGTTTTTTGGATGTTTTGACAGCTCAGAAATGGTAAAAATGATGAGTATTTACACACTCATCAATCCCCCACACTAAAATATTGCTAGTCCCTAGCAATCTTTTGAGAAAAACTTGATGGATTTGAGAATCTCTTTACCAAAAGCCATCACTTCTGGAGTAGCCAGGTGTAAGAACTGTGGCACACCTGATAACCGTGTGATTTTGAGCAAACCACCAGCTGTCAACGGATTTGATTAGTCTTTACCAAAAGCCGTTTGCTTCTGGACTAGCCAGCATCTTGATGGACTAAGTCAACATCTTGGTGAGCTGATTACCAATTATGGATTTTCCACTGCCTTTACCACAAGCCATAATCTTGCGGGCTAGCCAACTCATTTGCTTATGAGGATACGGGGGAGCTGAGGAACCATACATTTTTTGGCAAATTGCCAGCCATCAACGGGTTTGAGATGTCTTTACCAAGAGCCGTTTGCTCCTGGACTAGCCAATCCATTTGTCATTTAGACTTTGGCGGACTGATTACCGCAAAAATTTTGAAATAAAGTGAAAAATTTTTGAAAAATTTAGGCCTAAAAATGGGGGTACTTAGAAAGTTTTTGTGATAAAATTCGTAAGAATTCCCCCCCCCCCCCCCACTAGAATTGAATATTGTCCTAAATATTCAAAGTCCTGGCTATTATGCCGAATCTCTGAACGGAAAAAGCTAATATTCAATGCTAACTGTGGAAATATGGATTTTATTTTTCACTTTATTTTATCTGTACATACAATCTTTTTATTTATTTATTTATTTATTTATTTTTTTTGGAGAAACTTATATACATATTTACTTTTCAAATGGTGGGGGACGGCCACTCCCCCACACTAGGGTGGTAGAAAGTAGAAAGAAGTCAGAAATACGGGTGAAAACCCATATATGTTGCTAATTTTTGTTCACCGAGTCACTAGCTTGACTCGATCCCCGAATTCATTGGTCCGTGGGGAAAGTTTGGAGATCCGGGACAACCATGGGTGGTATGTCCTCTCCAAAATAATGTTTCAATCTATGACCATTCACTTTGAAGTTGGGACCTTCGGGTTGAGATAACTCAACAGTCCCGTATGGATATACTTTAGCAATAGTGAATGGTCCAGTCCATCGGGTTTTTAATTTCCCCGAGAAGATCTTTAATCTTGAGTTGAAAAGAAGGACTCTGTCACCGACGTTGAAAACGCGGTTCTTAATCTTAGAGTCGTGAATCTTCTTTGTCTTTTCTTTGTAGATCAAAGAGTTCTCGTAGGCTTGATCACGAAGTTCGTTTAATTCATTGAGTTGAACCTTACGGTGATCACCCGCTTTATGAAGGTCGTAGTTAGCATGTTTCAAGGCCCAGTAGGCTTTGTGCTCGAGCTCGATCGGTAAATGACACGCCTTCCCGTATACAAGCTTGTATGGAGTACACCCGATGGGTGTTTTGTAAGCTGTATGGAGTGCATTATCTAGTTTATCCGACCAGGAAGCACGGTTTTCACCTACTGTCCTCTCAAGAATCCTTTTTATACCACGGTTGGAAACCTCCACCTGCCTACTTGTTTGGGGGTGATATGCGGTAGAAAGACGATGAGTAACACCGTACTTAAGCATGACTTTTGCAAACTGATCATTGCAAAAGTGAGTACCGCGATCACTAATGATGGCACGTGGAGTTCCAAAATGAGCAAAGAGGGATTTCAAGAATTTCACAACAACTCGGGCATCGTTAGTGGGTAAGGCCTTAGCCTCAACCCATTTTGACAAATAGTCGACAGCCACGAGAATATACTTGTTTCCACGAGAGGATGGGAATGGCCCTATAAAATCAATGCCCCAGACGTCAAAGATTTCACAAACTTGAATAGCATTTTGCGGCATTTCGTTCTTTTGTGAAATATTCCCGTGACGCTGACAAGCATCACAGGCTTTGACTAACTCGTGAGCATCCTTATAGATCGTGGGCCAATAGAAACCGGAATCAAACACCTTTTTGGCGGTGTAGTTAGGACTATGGTGGCCCCCGGTGGGTCCAGCATGGCAAGCCTTGAGAATATCAGCGGCTTCCTGTCCGTATACACATCGCCTGATGACTTGATCGGCATAGATTTTGAAGAGGAAGGGGTCGTCCCAGAAATAATGTTTGACGTCTTTAAAAAATTTGTTTTTCTGTTGGGACGTCATCCCCTTCACGATGAAGTTACCCGCACGGTAATTTGCAAAGTCGGCAAACCATGGGGTAGTAGAGTCACCACGAAAAGTAACCGCACTGAGTGTCTCGAGAGGGAATGATTCATTTATTTCTTGTTTCTCGGACACATCTTGATGTGGGTTTTCTAATCGTGAGAGATGATCAGTAGCAAGGTTCTCGGCTCCTTTTTTATCACGAATAATGATATCAAATTCCTGAAGGAGGAGAACCCAACGGAGAAGCCTCGGCTTTGCATCTTGCTTTGCAAATAAGTACTTCAAAGCCGAGTGATCCGTATACACCACGCATTTGGTCAGGATCAAGTATGGCCGGAATTTCTCAAAGGCATACACCACAGCTAGGAGTTCTTTTTCAGTGGTGGTGTAATGACCTTGAGCCTCGGTCATAGTCTTACTTGCGTAGTGTATAGGCTGAAAGTATTTTGCTTTTCGTTGCCCCAAGACCGCACCTATGGCAAAATCACTAGCATCGCACATAAGCTCAAAAGGTAGGTCCCAATCGGGGGTAACAAGAATCGGTGCCTCGGTAAGCTTTTTCTTTAATGTTTCAAAAGCTTCGATGCACTCAGGAGAGAAGATGAAAGGAGCATCCTTCTCGAGGAGATGGGTCATAGGCCGGGCAATCTTAGAAAAATCTTGGATAAACCTACGGTAGAAGCCGGCATGACCCAAAATGCTCCTAACACCTTTTACGGTGGTGGGATGAGGTAATTTAGCAATGACATCGATTTTGGCTTTGTCAACCTCAATCCCGTTCTTTGAGATTTTATGGCCGAGGACTATGCCTTCTTTAACCATAAAGTGACTCTTCTCCTAGTTGAGACTTAAATTCGTTTCTTTGCAACGTTTAAGCATTTGTTCCAAGTGGGAGAGACAGGTCTGGAATGAATCCCCGATGACTGAAAAGTCATCCATGAATACCTCCATAGTTTTTCCGATCATGTCGGAAAAAATAGACATCATGCACCTCTGGAACGTGCCTGGAGCATTACATAAGCCGAAAGGCATACGTCTGTAAGCAAAAGTTCCGTAGGGGCATGTGAAGGTAGTCTTCTCTTGATCCTGGGGATCAATGGGGATTTGGAAGTAACCCGAAAAACCATCGAGGAAGCAGTAGTATTCATTCCCCGCAAGTCTTTCAAGCATCTGGTCCATAAAAGGGAGAGGAAAATGGTCTTTACGGGTGGCTTCATTTAACTTTCGATAGTCAATACATACTCGCCAACCCGTGACCAACCGAGTTGGAATCAACTCGTTATCCTCGTTGGTGACAATGGTAATGCCACCCTTTTTAGGGACACAATGAACTGGGCTAACCCAAGGACTGTCAGAAATAGGGTAAATCAATCCCGCATCAAGAAGTTTAAGAACTTCTTGTTTGATAACTTCGTGGATTTTTGGATTTACCATTCTCTGTTGTTGCACTGCTGGCTTAAAGTCATCCTCCATTAAAATTTTATGAGTACAAAAGTTCGGGCTTATGCCCTTAATGTCGGAGAGTTTCCAAGCGATTGCTTGTTTATGTGACTTTAGAACCTTTAGGAGTGCTGCCTTTTCCTCAACTTTTAAGTCCTTAGCAATAATGACGGGTAATTTATCATCACCCTCCTGAAATGCATATTCTAGATGAGGAGGCAAGTCCTTGAGCTCAACCTCGGGAAAGTCTTCAGTTATTTCAACATTTTTTACTTCCGCTTTATGAAGTATTTTTGGAGACGGAGAGGGTGAAGGATCGTCATTTAACAATCTTTCAAGGAGAATAATGTCCCCCTCCGGGTCAAGATAGTTTTCATCAACCCTACTTGGGATTGAGCTATCTTGAGCAAGAAAAGCCTCGACCTCTTCCAGAAGGAAGTCACTTCCCTCAAACGGAGTGAGGGAAGGGGAAGGGTCGGAAATGATAGGGTCAGTAGAAAGACTGCCACTGGATGAGAAACCAAGGACTTCTTGAGAATACTCCTCAGACGCAACATCGATGATGTCAATCGGTTAACCGTTTCAGCGTCATAGTTGGAGGAATATCTTGAAGTCTGATCAAGATTGAATGTGATGGCTTCGCCACCAACTCGTAGAGTGATTTCTTCTTCGAATACATCGATTAAAGCACGACCCGTTCTTAAGAATCCCCTCCCGAGAATGAGAGGGACTCGTTGGTCAGCATCGAAATCAACAATCACGAAATCTGCCAGAAAATGGAACTTTCCTACTTTCACGAAGATATCTTCGGCAATGCCGAGAGGACGGGATATGGTACGGTCTGCAAGCTCGAGTGTCATGCAGGTCGGAGTAAGAGCAGGAAGTGAGAGTCTTTTCCAGACTGTGTAAGGCATCAGGTTAATGCTTGCGCCAAGATCGGCCAAGGCAAAGCATTCAACCATTCCATGAAAAATACAAGGAATGAGAAATTTCCCGGGATCTCCAAGCTTTTCGGGAAGCTTTTTCAAAAGCACTGCTGAGCAATGCTCGTTAAGAGGAGTTTTTGCCATTTCACAAAGTTTTTCTTTGTTGCTTATCAGATTTTTGATTGTCGAAGCAAACTTAGGCATGAGAAGAAGAGCGTCCGCGAAGCTAATATCAAAGTGTAATTCTTGGAAAATTTGATAAAATTTTTCCATCTGATGGTTAGCTTTTTCGCGGTTCTTTTGGTTCTTTTGATCATTCAAACGTGAAGGATATGGAATTGATGGCTTAGGATCATTCTTTGGGATTTCATCAGAACTCACAGAGGGGTCAAATACAACTTTCGGCTTACGAGCCGGGACCGGGACAACTTGAGGGTGGACGTTGTTGGTACCTCCGTTATTAGTAGGAAGTACCTTGTCCGTAGTAACCTCAGGTTCACGTTCCGCTACCTTAGGAGGAGAAGAAGAGGTAGAAGGAATCGAGGGTCCATTGTAAGATGCCCCACTTCGGGTGGTGATCGCTTTGACATTGCCCCTCGGGTTAGCGATCGTGTTGCTCGGTAATGTACCCGGGCCCGAGGGTCGATCATTTAAAGACTTCTGAAGCTCCGAGATCGTGCTAAGCAATAACTGATTCGTTTCCTCTTGTGCTTTCATGAATTGTTTAAATTCAGCATTGGAGGAAGACGAGGGTTGAACAACGTTTTGATTTTGAACAGGAGGATTTTGAACACGGTTGTTTTGAAAATTCCCTTGATTTTGATTGTTGTTACCCTGAAAAGTGTTTCTCTGATTGAAATTACCCTGATTGTAATTCCCTTGATTCTGGTTTCTTTGAAAATTTCCTTGAAAACCTTGATTTTGATTGCCATTTTGAAAATTGTTTTGATTAAACTGGCCTTGATTTTGGTTCAGGTTTTGGAAATTTGAGTTTTGACCTTGGTTAAAATTCTGATTCGCGTTACGGTTTTGATTTTGGTTAAAACCAGGAGGTCCGAGAAAATTGTTGGAACGATAGCTTAAGAGATTACGGTCCCCTTGCTGTTGGTAAGAATTACCCCCCGTATTATAGGAACCGTGAGCAGCATATACGTTCTCTGGAGGAAAACCAGCAGTAGCTGGACACTCGGAATACAGATGAGGGCCCCCACAAGTTTCACAACTTCGGGCCACGGCTTTCACTTGTTGATTTTGAGCCTGATTTTGCATCGTTTGGCTCATTCTCAACACAGCCGTAGAAATATCATCCATCTTTTTGGTAAGAGCAATTATTTCAGGAGATGATGATGAGGGAGTAACTGAATGACATGACGCATCCCTCTCCGTAGAGGAATCCCAAAAGTTATGGTGGGCAGTCATGTTCTCGATTAAGTCATAGCACTCCTCGGGACGCCTTTTCATAAAGGTCCCACCAGCAGCAGCATTGAGAATGTCTCGGTGCCTCAATGTCAGACCATTATAGAAGGTATCTATGATGGTAACTTGCAACATATTGTGGTTAGGGCACCGATCAATAGCTAGCTTATAACGCTCCCAAGCCTCAAAAAGAGACTCATCGGAACGTTGCCGGAAGTTGCTGATATCATTTCGTAACTTGGTAACCATGGATGGTGGAAAATATTTTGCTAGAAACTTGGTTACCATTTCATCAAAGGTTCGAAAAGAATTCTTTGGAAGTCGGTCAAACCATGCAGTGGCATGATGAGTGAGAGAATAGGGGAAAAGGTACAGCCGAAGGGCATCATCGGTGACACCATGCTGTTTCATGCTTTGGGTGACCGTGAGATATTTGTCAAGATGCTTATTGGAATCGTCACCCGGTAATCCGTGAAATTGACACGAATTCTGGACTTGTTGGATCATGTGGTGCTTGAGGCCAAAGTCCTTAGCCTCAACAGTGAGTGGTGCAATAGGCCCACCCCGCCCTTGCATGGTAGGCTGGCACAGCTCCTCCATCGTTCGGAGATCGGGAGCTGGCTCATCCCTGGGAGGGTCAGGGGGTGGTAAAGGTGGTGGTGGCCCAGCGGCCATTTCGGTCTTTGGTTCTTGTGTGTCAGAACGTAGCTCGTGTACGTTTTTCTGATGTTTACGTTTTGTTTGTGACCGAGTGCGCATGCACTAAAAACAATTTTTCAAAACAAGATCGAGGCAAAACCACAGTGAACTTAAACCAGAAATCACAAGTGAATGGCTTCTTTGAAAAAGGTACACCACTCACAGGGATATAAAGGCAAGTTTTGATCTTTAGTTTGGAACTTATTATGGGTTTATTAATTTATTTGAAAAACTGCTTTAGGCTTATGGGTGTGTGTGCAGAAAACTTGGAAATATTTTTGGAACTGATTCGTTAACCGAAATCGTCCCTTTAAGATTACTCGCAGGCTGGCGGGAGGAAGTAAATAGGTTTCCTCTTCAGTTCGCAATTTAATGTCAGAACTTACTTTAAACCAACTGTTTCAGGTTGTAATCTTAAAGCACACGAAGTAATTTAACTTCATAGTTTGTTTTTGATTGTTTTTAATTTTTTTGGTGTTTTCAACACTTCAAGAGAAGTGTTAATGAACGTTTTTTTTTTATATGATTATATTTTTACAAAAACTTTTTACAAATTTGTGTGAAATTTGTACAGGGAGGGTTTTGAAAACCACTAAACTTAAAACGATTTTGTAAAACACGCAACAACCTCCCCGGCAGCGGCGCCAAATTTTGATTGGGTCTAAACCGTCAGATATTATTGACCAAGGTCAACATGTCAAAGACAGCCTAGAATCAATACTCCGTGGATAGTATAGTGTTTCCCCGGGTCGTTAAAGTCCCAGCGAGATTGAAATGGTGCTTTGGAAATCGTTTTTGAGGAAGTGGCACTGAGGACAGTAGCCAGATGATGTGGAATTGATATTGCTACTGTTTTTTTGGTATTTGTACACAGATATAATATTCACAAAAATCAGATATACAGATATATGCACGTATTCACAATTCAGATTTACGCAATCGGACTGAAAAAGTGGGATTTTGGTATTTAACAAACTACAGGGGGTGCTTTTGACACTTTTTAAAACTTAAAATTAAAAATGAAAATGAAATTATGAAAATGATTAAAATACTATTTAAATATTATTTAATTAATAAAACTATTTAAAAACTAAATTAAAATCTAATTTAAATTAACTAAAAATGACAAATGATATAAATTAAACTAAAAATTAGCAAAAATATTTTCTAAACTTAAATTAGAACTTGAAGAAAGTATAAAAAAAATAAAAATGAATATTTTTGTCTTTTTATGGGTTTTTTATAAATTGAAAACTATTTAACTTAATTAAACTAATTAAACTACTTTTAATTAAGATTAATACTAAATTAACTTAGAAAATTAAGATAAAATTTACAAAATTACTTAACCATCACAGGAATCCTAAAAAATTATAAAAACTCTAAAAATTAAGTTTTAAGATTAATCCACTAATTATTTACCTTTTAATTACTTTAATTCTAATTTAAACAATTAAAATAAGAAAAATGGAAAATGAACAGTAGAATTCAAAAATATATTTTATAAAAGTCTATTATACTATATTAGAGCTAGGAAAAATATAAAAACTAAAGTTTAATTTATAAAAACTAAATATGATATTTAATACTTAGTATTAATTAATAAATAAGAAAACTAAAATTAAATCTAATTAATACTAAATGACAGAATAAAAATTTAGAAAAATTACTAAAAATACTTTACTATATAAGGTATTTAATAAAAATATAAAAACACTAAGTACTTAATTAAAATCTAAAAATGAAAATTAAAATTAAGTTGAATTAAATAGAAACTATCACTTATTTTAAATTAGTTTTTTCTTAGATTTTCTTTTACAAACCTACTTAACTACTGAAAATGAGAAACTTTTGTAAACACACTTTTAAAATCAGCTTATAAATAAGCAGTAGCACCCCCTAAACTTATACAGTTGACTTTGGTTGACTGTGTGGTCAAATAAGGTCAAATGACTGATGGTGGGGTCCACAATGATAGAAATGGGTACCAACAAGCTTAACAATCTCAAATATGCCAGAAACAACAACACTTGATCATAAATAAGCTGTTAAGGTCCAAATAAGCACTTGAGCAAATCTGAGTTTCACTCAGTTATGGGACAGACTTAAGGGACTAAACTAGGTGGGGTCCACTGGGTCCTAGGTCAAACCAAGGGTCAATGTATGTACCCTGGTAGGAGGGGGGTTCAATGGGACCAAGTTTGGCAAGTGGAGTCCACTGAGGTGGGCTGCAGCCACCACTTAAGGTGGTGGTGTGGGTGAGGTCTGCTATGCACAGGGCAAGGTCTTGCCCTGCAACTCACTTTGGGGGTCTGTGGGACCCACACAAAATTTCACAAAAATCAAACAAAATTTTGAGCTTAAAGATCAGCTAATAGACTCTAACCACAACAAATTTCAACCCTTAATTCCCATCACACAAATCACTATTAATCTTGGAACTTTGAGGAAAATCTGAGATGACCAATTTGACTTTTTTGAAAATGAACTAGTTTGACTTATGTGAACTTCTAATGATTCCTACTGATTAGAAATGGTGATACAAGGTATATCTAAGCTAGTTTACACTATGTTAACAACTAATAAAACTACTTAAATGAATTTAAACACCAAAAGCCTTCACAGTTAACTGTGGAGTGAAAATTTGTGAGATTTTGACTTTTGACCCAAACACTGACTAATTTAAGATTTATAACTCTCAAATAGGACTTATGGCATGCTATCTATACTATTGTTGGCTTCTGAGATCCACAACAATACACCCAAACAGACTGATCCAAACACCCCTTAATATGGACTGTTTGGTGATTTTCAAGGCAGATGGTGACTAGGGTATACAAACTTGATTTTTAACTAATGATTATGATTAGATAGACCTATTTAAGCACTTGGAAACAGAATGTCACAATAATAACACAAGTATACTACTTAAAATAATTTATGACAGTTAAATCTAGGATTATGAGTAACTAATAATTCTAACAAACTAGAAATGATTATCAAACTGAAAACTACTTAAACAATGCTCAAACAACACAAACAAGCACAGATTAACAGATATAAGCAAGCAATTAGAAACTAACTAGGAACTAGGTTTTTAGTGGAAATTTGAAATGAGCAAAAGCTTACAACCAACCCCTAGCTTGAACAAGGGGCTTCTCCACAGAAGCCTATCTTTAGATAGGCCAAACCAGCTCCAAGCTTGATCACCAATCCTTCTCAGTACCTGAAAAACTCAAACCAAGCAAAACAGTTGACCATAGTTGACTTTTTTGTATTTTTTTAGTTTTCTTCTATTACACTGAATTTTAGAATTTCTAAAGCTTTGATAAGCTTATTGGAACTTATGTGAACCTAACTCAGTCCATGATTCAAACTCAATCACTAGCAGCTTATGGTTCAGATTAATATATGAAACTTGAAACTTGCATAAACAAAATAAGTTGAAGAAACTTGCTTATATTAATTTGAAAAGATCAACAATACACTGAATTGACTTCTACAATTGCTTAAAAGCTTTTTGCTACACTATAATTGAGAAATTAACTTATACGACTACTAATACAAAAAAAAAAAAAAAAAAAAAAAAAAAAAACTAGACTACTCATCATCTTACACTCTTTGCCTTTTATAACCCAATATTAGGGTTCCCAGCATCTTTCTCATCATTTCCCACCTCACTCTGACTTCAATGGTCCACTCACAAGCTGCCACGTATTTTGGCAGGAAAAGAGTTTTTGCAAATTGCTCTCTGATTAAGCAACTGGGGGGGGGGGGGGGAAGCATTAATTGTGGTGGTGTAGGTAGGTGTAGGGGTGTGGGTTAGTGGTGATGGGATGGGAAAGTTGGGGTGGTGGCTGCAAAACCAGGGTGGTTTGGTGGTATTCTGGGTGAGAGGGAAAAGGGAAGGAGATGGGAGTTTGACTGGTTTTGACCGGGGTCAAAGCTTTGACCCGGTTTATATTATAAAAGGGTGTGTTGGGTTTGTGGGTGGGCTGTGTTTACTTGGGCCCAAAATAAGAAATGGGAGGTGGGCTAGTGGTTTTTGGATTGGACTTATGGAGTAGTATTTATTATTTATGGGATCCGGTTTTGGTTCATGAATTACACAAGGACTAGTTTTGTAATTTTGGAAAAGTTTGAGGTGTGATCTTGGCATGTTTCCAAATTATTTCCAAGGGAATATTATGCCACATTATGAATAGTGTAAGGTCCTGTGATGATTTTTCAATTTTATTTTCACCAGGGACTGAAACCGTCAAACTTTCAAACTTCAGGGACCATTTGTGTAATTTTCACCAAACTTTCCACCAAGGACCAGTCCTGTCATAAAAGGTTAGTGCAAGGACAAAATTTGTTTTTCTCAAAGTTTTTCATATCCCAGGGACCATTTTTGACAATTTCCAAAGTTCAGGGACTAAACTTGACATTTTGTGAAACTTTTCACCAAAGGACTAATTATGTAACTTTTTAATTTATAAGGACCTTTGGTGACTTTTTCAAGTTTTTAGAATGACCAGAGACTAGATTTGACAACTTTTGAAAGTTGGGGGACTGAAACTGCCAATTATGCAAACTTTGTGCGTTTTTCATCTGTTTTTGGTATTTTTGCATTTGAAACATGTAAAACACTTTCCTGGGATATTTTCACTATTTTAATTCATTATTGAGTGTTTTTTGGATGTTTTGGCAGCTCAGAAATGGTAAAAATGATGAGTATTTACACACTCATCAATAAAGAACATAGAAAACGGGCTTATAACGAAAAAGATACAAGTGTTTGAAATCCGATGATATATATATATATATTTCCATCAGCTTTTCTATTATTATTTTTGCCGCAAAACTGTCTTTCCGAGACACCACTTTCTCGGCTGTTTTTCTTTATGATCGGATCAGTTTGAGTCAGAGCCGTAGTTAAGTAAAATCAAGTATTCCCAGCAAGCTTTTCAAATCAATTGGCCGTTCATCGAATAGACTTATATCGAATAAACTACGACCTCATCTATATACCCGATAAACTATATATATTTTGACAGCTTTTACTATAATAAAATTTTCTAAGTGTTGAACATAATATTTTCAAGTAACAACAATGAGAGTTGATTTTCTCATCAATCGAGACCCGTATCGCCAAAAGTTAAATGACACGACTTCTAGATATTGTTACAAGGTTTTCAAAAACGCCGAGCTTGACCATTAACCCTTAACGTACAACATTTCGCGACTAGTTTTGCGAGGCCATTTCGGACATATTTTCAAGTAATGAAAATGTTATTTTTGCGACGAAAACCTTATATTTGCCGATAGAACACCAAACAGGGATCGTGGAGTACCGTTTCAACGTATTTACATGAAAAGTGGTTATTAACCTAACGAGACGTCAAAAATATATTTTTCGACGATAAACGTTATTTTCAAATTTCACGAGTGGTATCGATAACATACGTATTTGCATGTGTAGCATCATTTCATTTCTTACATTAGATCATATCATTCATATTAGGTTGCGGTTAGAGATCGTGCCTCATTTTAGTATATCTACTTTTGTCATCGTAGCTATCGCACCAGGTGAGTCATAGCCCCACTTTTACTTGTTTAATGACTTTATAAACTCTTTGGGGGAGATACATGCTTCAATACTTGTTCTATATTTTTATACGATTTGAATTACTTATGGGGAAGAATACGCTGCTTGAATTATTTTTGTACAATGCCAAAGTATTACAAATTCCATACATTGCTTAAGTTTCCTTATTACTACCAAGTTAAGTCCCCTTTATTATCATGGACCGTTAATTTTAGTGCTAAGCGAGAGTGAATGAATAGATCTATTGAGGGTGACACCTCCATTCGCGTTTGGGTTGCTCCAACGGGACGAATGCATTTCATGTCTTAACAATTTGAGTGTCTGGTAAACACTCTGGTGGGGCCAATTCTATGTCCAGCTTCGGTTTCATGAGCTTAAGAGACAATGTAGTTTTTACGACTGAAATCTTACTACTTTACTTTATACTTGGGCTATTGTACATACGATTAAAGCTACATACTGATTGTTTTTATAAACCTTATTACTTGTCTATTACTGAATTACGATGCTTTGCATCAACCTTACTACTGAATTACGATGCCTTTGCATCAACCTTACTACGGACTTACGATGCTTTTTACTGGGAAAATTCTTCTCTCCAAATGGTTTTACATTACTTACTTGTTTACTAAAATCTATGAACTCACCAACCTCGTGTTGACACTTTACCATGTATTTTCAGGTATTAAGCCATGACACACTACTAGAGGTTTTGGCAGGGCATGGCATGGTCATAGAAGACTCTGATAATCATATGGGGACCGTTTTAAATTATTTTAAGGCCTACTTCCGCACAAATTTTAACAATGTAGATTCAATACTACTGATTAAACTATTTTATTCTAAATGATTTAAGTGAAAACCATTTTTGAACTTGTGTTGTAATACCAATTGAGTTACACCCTAGCTACATGTACGCTTCCGCTGGACCCGATTTTGGGGGTGTGACAGATTGGTATCAGAGCTTTGGCTATAGCGAACTAAGTGTTTTTAAAACCTAGACTATAGCTACTTTTACAAAAACTTAACCTTATGACCGTCACGTGCCTGCCTGCCAAGCTGAAGCCTCATTTGTGGTTAGTTGCTGACATAGGTGATGAGATTTGTGTCTCATTATCTGATATATTATATTCATTTATTATAGTTTATTACTATAATTGTCTTTCATATAAGCATGTTCACGTATCATATATGTCACCCTGTTATGTCTTTCCTTGCATAGTTTTACCATTTGACCTCGGGTTTGGTCACTTGCTTTTGTCTTTCAGAACCTCTGGGTATTTGTGAAGGACATGGTATTAGTATAACTGAACTGAGTATTTCAAAATTCATGGAACCTCGGTGGAATGTAGACTGGTCATCTACATTCGACCCGGGATAGTGAGATATAGGCTGACCACCTATGTCTGACTCAGAAGTGAATTTTGCAACACTGAGAATGGTTATAATAAGGTTATGTCTGGATTGAATTCTCAACTCAATTTACAAATGTTTCATTCATGTGTGTGCATACCCTCGTTGTCAGAACCTTCATACTTTTCATCACTTCGTGAACCACCGATTGAAAGCATGTCAACTGGTCATTTCATCTCATGAACATTCACGTCTATGCACGATACACTTACATCACAGTATTTTCTTTTATCACAATCTCATTTTGTTGCAGTTGTCACAGTCTTTTCCCTTCTCACCATCACTATCATTTCCCTTTCCCCATCCCTATATATATAAGGAATTAGCTAACACTCTATAGATTCCGATGTCACTTATCCCTCACTACTCCCTATATTGATAAGTGGATATTATCAATGACCTCCCTAAGAAAGACTTTCCATACCTTCTATGAGGATGATCCCTCGGTACATTAAGACCATTCAAAATTCAACAGAAATCTCAAGATATCATAAAACCATTCAAACCACTATCACTGGCCTGATCACCAAAAATTCCATCATCTAGAAAGTATTGACTTGACTGAATTACATGATTAGTTTCGATACGAGTGCTCACTAAGCAACACTATAGAGATACATCCAACCTCCTAACCAAGACTATAGAACCTACAATTGAACATGTCCTCGCCAATGGACATTATTCAAACGTGTTAGACACCTATGCATTTGTGCAGACATACCTACCTGACTATCTTATCCTCTTAATACCTTCACTTTTAAATGGATTTTTCTCCAAACTACCGTTATACAAAACATTTATCTTGTAAGAAATACTTTTCTGAGGCACTTATTTGACAAGTAAATTCCTTTTGGTTATTCTTTTTCAAAACTATTGAATGTTAAGAAATTTTAAACATCGATCTTTGGTAAACAATACTATCCATCTAATGTGAAAATAGTCCTATCTTGCATAACTATTAAATTTTGAAAAATCGAGAAAAACGTTACTTAAAAAGCCGTGTGCTTAAAGTTGTAAATTTATTTATTCAGGGAAGGTTTATGAACAAAACACACAATCTCAAAACAAACTTTGAAAACCAATCACTATATATCATCTCACTTATACATTTAGGATTTTGTGATTTGATGACATGGAACTTGGGGAAAATCTTAGTAATGGAGACTAAGCATCGTAGGTGGAGAAAGACTCAATTCATGACATCCTGCAGAGGATCACAACCTTATCCTAATCTATTATTTTCAACAACACCCTTTGACGGACTTAACCATGTAAGTCTTTCAAACAAGATTCATGATACCCATTTCAATTATTCCCAATAGAGGAATTTGATTCACCTCGAACCCCTAGCGATTTCATTAAGGTTTCTTTGGAACCACACCACCTATCATCTACAGACCAATGGTCAGAAATTAGAGAACGATTCAAACATAGGGAGATATGCTCAGAGCATGAGTGATTGACTCTAGAAATGGTTGGACTATCCATTTACCATAAACCAAATTCAGTTGCAACCATAGTTACCACACGAGCTTAGAGACTACACCATTGGAAGCACTCTATGGTCGAAGTGCCAACATCCATTGACGAACCAAAATTTTGGTAAAGCCCAACTCACTAGTCCCGTAAGCATTCATGAAATAACCAGGAATTTCCTACAAATCAAGAATCAGTTACAAGTTCGATAAGTTGTAAACTATTAGAATTTCAAGTTCGTGGCATGATTATGTTGAAAGTTCTGCCTAGGAAAGGCATGATACCATCCAGAAAACTTCGGGAAGTTAAACCCGATATACATTGGACCATTCAATATTTCAGACAGTATGGGTCTAGTGGCCTACAGACTTGAACTCCCATTAGGGCTCAGTAGCTTACACGATAAGTATCATCATCTTTTCACCAATACAACTCCAGAGACCAACACAAACTGAACTTCGGGACGAAGTTCCTTTTAAGGGGGTGAGGCTGTAACAACCTGCATTTTCAAGACATTTCTCCTATTCACTATTCATCATTTACTATTCATTGGTCACTATTCATCATTTTACTATTCATCATTTTCGGAGTCAGTTTGTGATTCCGAGAAGCGTTCAGAAATTTTACTATTCATTCCCGGGAGGAAATCACTATTCACGATTGCCGTTCATTTCATCATAAACTGAGTTTACGGGCCTTCAAATTCGCGTAACCAATGTGGTTTAGCTACAAATTCATGCATCATTCATTAATGACATTTCATATAGACTGGAATAGTCTACACATCATCAACACTTTAGGCCCTACACGGATATGCATTATTTCTAGATACGTATGCTTAATTTGTAATTAACGATACCACTCAGTTTTACTACTAACGTATACCCAATACTCCCGACTATGATCCTAATATATTTACATACTCATAATAATAATATAAATATTATATTATTAATTTACCCGGTGTTTTGAAATCAATTACTATATTTCACGGTCGGAGCTTATAACTCTGTCGGTTTGCGAAACTTCAACCCGATAAGTATTTTAACACCCGATTCTCATTAGGAATAATATTTTACAACTTTTACAACTTCATCATATTTTATTTCATCGTGTCATGATTTATTTTAGTTAACTCGGTACCCGATAACACCCAATACAAAACCAAAACTAACTAATACTTGCACTCTTTGGACAAGATCAATTAATAGCCCACACACCTTTGTTTTCTTTCCATTTTTCCGCCCCCCCCCCCCCCCCCCTATGCCTCTCTTCCTTAAATTGAGGATCTTGCCCCTAAACTAGATATATACATTAATAAGCAAGTATACAATTCATTTTCTACACATACCTCCACTTTACAATAAAACAACTAGCAAAATGCTCTCTTCTCCTCCTCTCTTCTTTGGGGACACGGCCAAGAATAACAACAAGGAAGAAATCACAAATTTTTCAAGATCAAGGTGTTTATCAAGTCATAGTACTAATCTAGTTAAGGTTTTGAAATAAAAACCTCAAGATTATTAAGTTTTCTTGCTAAAAAATCATCAAATCTTCAAGTAAGTTATTAACAATCTTTTCTTACTCTTTTAAACATCTACTTTACATATTTTCATGATCTAGTAACAAAAACATGCAAATATACTATGATCCATACCACTTGTTACACATTTTCTTTATAAACATAGATCTAAAGCTTTTTACTTGTAATCTCATGAGATCCACTATTTTTGGTGAAGACTAGGAACCCATGACACCCTAAGAAGGTGTATGGTAGGATTGGGTACTTGTGGAGTTGATTTGAAGTAGATTGGTTAAGCCTTGAACAAGTCTTGATCCTTAAAAATGAGTTTTAAACACTATATATATAGATCTGTCCATTTTTGCAAAACGTGGGAAAATCAGTGGGTTTTGTGTAACTTTGGACCAATGATTTAGAAAATACATTCCGAGACGAAACTATGGCCGAAAACGGGGATAAAATCCGAGTTACGACGAAAAAGATATGCTATTTTCAAGATTAATGACGAAAACTATATTTTCTGAAAATATTGAATCTGTCCCAATTTTTCTAGCTAGGAAAACTGAGATTTACTGATATCTAGACTAGCCGAGACCTTGAGAAACCTAAAGTATATTTGATTACCTTCGCGGGGATATAAAGAACATAGAAAACGGGCTTATAACGAAAAAGATACAAGTGTTTGAAATCCGACGATATATATATATTTCCATCAGCTTTTCTATTATTATTTTTGCCGCAAAACTGTCTTTGCGAGACACGACTTTCTCGGCTGTTTTTCTTTATGATCGGATTAGTTTGAGTCAGAGCTGTAGTTAAGTAAAATCAAGTATTCCCAGCAAGCTTTTCAAATCAATTGGCCGTTCGTCGAATAGACTTATAACGAATAAACTACGACCTCATCTATATACCCGATAAACTATATATATTTTGACAGCTTTTACTATAATAAAATTTTCTAAGTGTTGAACATAATATTTTCAAGTAACAACAATGAGAGTCGATTTTCTCATCAATCGAGACCCGTATCGCCAAAAGTTAAATGACACGACTTCTAGATATTGTTACAAGGTTTTCAAAAACACCGAGCTTGACCATTAACCCTTAACGTACAACATTTCGCGACTAGTTTTGCGAGGCCATTTTGGACATATTTTCAAGTAATGAAAATGTTATTTTTGCGACGAAAACCTTATATTTGCCGATAGAACACCAAACAGGGATCGTGGAGTACCGTTTCAACGTATTTACATGAAAAGTGGTTATTAACCTAACGAGACGTCAAAAATATATTTTTCGACGATAAACGTTATTTTCAAATTTCACGAGTGGTATCGATAACATACGTATTTGCATGTGTAGCATCATTTCATTTCTTACATTAGATCATATCATTCATATTAGGTTGCGATTAGAGATCGTGCCTCATTTTAGTATATCTACTTTTGTCATCGTAGCTATCGCACCAGGTGAGTCATAGCCCCACTTTTACTTGTTTAATGACTTTATAAACTCTTTGGGGGAGATACATGCTTCAATACTTGTTCTATGTTTTTATACGATTTGAATTACTTATGGGGAAGAATACGCTGCTTGAATTATTTTTGTATAATGCCAAAGTATTACAAATTCCATACATTGCTTAAGTTTCCTTATTACTACCAAGTTAAGTCCCCTTTATTATCATGGACCGTTAATTTTAGTGCTAAGCGAGAGTGAATGAATAGATCTATTGAGGGTGACGCCTCCATTCGCGTTTGGGTTGCTCCAACGGGACGAATGCATTTCATGTCTTAACAATTTGAGTGTCTGGTAAACACTCTGGTGGGGCCAATTCTATGACCAGCTTCGGTTTCATGAGCTTAAGAGACAATGTAGTTTTTACGACTGAAATCTTACTACTTTACTTTATACTTGGGCTATTGTACATACGATTAAAGCTACATACTGATGGTTTTTATAAACCTTATTACTGGTCTATTACTGAATTACGATGCTTTGCATCAACCTTACTACTGAATTACGATGCCTTTGCATCAACCTTACTACGGACTTACGATGCTTTTTACTGGGAAAATTCTTCTCTCCAAATGGTTTTACATTACTTACTTGTTTACTAAAATCTATGAACTCACCAACCTCGTGTTGACACTTTAGCATGTATTTTCAGGTATTAAGCCATGGCACGCTACTAGAGGTTTTGGCAGGGCATGACATGGTCATAGAAGACTCTGATAATCATATGGAGACCGTTTTAAATTATTTTAAGGCCTACTTCCGCACAAATTTTAACAATGTAGATTCAATACTACTGATTAAACTATTTTATTCTAAATGATTCAAGTGAAAACCATTTTTGAACTTGTGTTGTAATACCAATTGAGTTACACCCCAGCTACATGTACGCTTCCACTGGACCCGATTTTGGGGGTGTGACAGAAATACTCTGGGCCGTCACTAGTAATTGGACCCTGACGGCCTTGGTGACGCCGTCATGCAATAAGCTTGAAAACTCTCTGGGCCGTCACGTTATAAGTTCCATATCCACCTCTTTTGTAACTCTTGACGCCGTCATGTGTAGATCCTTGACGCCGTCAGGTACTGTTCCAGCAAGGAATTTTGAGACTTAGCCGTTTTCTTCACTTTTATGCTCCAAAAACGTCCAAAATGCTTCCTTTTTGCAGATTCTTCCTCAAAAGTACCTAAAATGACAAAAGGAATGATTTAGGGCACTATTTGATCAAATAATCTCGAATTCGGGCTTAAATGACCCTTTAAAAGCGGTACACTTTTCGCCTCATCAAATACCCTTACACTTGAGATTTGTTTTGTAGGTTCAATATCGTGCTTATCTCAAAGGAGGGTATGTTGACTTACAGGTTCTATAATTACTACATCTGCTTCAATAATATTAAAAGTATTCGGTTGCTGTTCACAAATCTAGCAAATCTTTACGTGACTACAGGGAAGCATAGCTAAAGCATGTGTTATGACAAAGGGAATCAGATCCGACGCACAAAAGCGCATGTTAATTATGAAGGTATTAGAGTTTGAGGCTACGTTGGGTGGTTCCCGCTGATGCTGTTGTTGAACAACTGGCTAAGAAAACTGACCTCATCATTTCCAGAAGTTGTGTTGTATGTTTTATTTTATAGGTTTTTTCATCATTAAGTTTTACTAAAAGACAAAATTGTTGTGCAGTCTCCGTAAGTCTTGACCCGTCATTTACTGGACTGAAAAAGAAGAAAGAAAAAGGTTAGTTACTATGATCCCCATTCTGTTCTATGAAATCCGCAAATGCTAATTGTGGTGTATAAAAAACTTTTACATTTAGCAGTCAAAAACTATATCCTGAGTGACAATCCATACTATATCACGAGTGATGATCGATACCATAAAAACCTAAATTCGGTGGATGATCCGACATCCTTTATTAATTGCGTATATAACGATACCCTTTCCCATCTCACAAAATGGATTCGAGATACTGCTACTGTAAATTTGCATTATACTTTGTGTTTTTGCATACCATATCTGGATTGCTGATACATTTATGTGGAAAACTAGAAGGGGGGTTGAATAGTTTTACGTCCTTTTAAATTTATAAACACAAGTTTGTTTTAAAAACTTCGATTCTAGTTTATGTGAACTCAATACTTGCACTATATGAACAATTATATGGTAATTAACTGACAAAGCTAATATAGTAAAGGTAAATAAATAAGTAATGAGAAGAGTTGGAAAGATCAAACCACAACACAAGGATTTATAGTGGTTCGGCTACAAGGACACCTTCCTTGTTCCTACTCCACTCCCCGAGTCACCTACTCGAGAGTTTTCTTCACTATGTCAACAAACTCCCTTTTGGCGGAGAAAACCTTACACACCAATTTACACACCACAGCAACTTCACAACTTGATCACTACTTCTACACAACTTCTTCACACCAATATACTACACACCAATCTTCTTCACACCTATCTTCTACACACCAATCTTCTACTTCACACCAATCTTCACAACTAACCTACTTCACTACTAATCAACTTCTACTTCCTACACAACTTCTATATCTTCTAAACAATATATAACAAGCACAACACAATATTCACAAATGAATGTATATATACACTATGCACAACTACTCTTCAACACTTCTTGAACTTGGTTGTAGAAAGAGTGTTCTTCTTTTGCACTTTGGATGAGAATGGATGATGAGGGATTGAATCACTTGAAACAAGGATTAATATACAAATGATCAAAGGGTTTTAGAGGATGTTTAGAGAGTTATAGATCTGAAAATTTCGTGCAAAAGGTGAGGAAAAATCCAGGTTTAAGGTGGTATTTATAGGCAAAGAATTCTGACAGAGGAGCGTGGCCGGTCCCCTTAAATCAAGGCCGGTCCCCTTAATTTTAAGGGGACCGCCCCTTATAATTAAGGGGGCCGCCCAGCTGAAACGGCCAGAATCTTTGTCTTTTAGTGGGGAAAGTTTATTTGGTGAAAAACTAACTGATTTTGGTTAAAAATTTGAATTCATATATTTAGTATGAGTAAAACATTTTTCTTTATTACCAAAAGTGTTTCTCAAAAATATATAATATGTTTATATAATTAAATAAACTTTGTGTAAGTTAATTAAATGCCCCTTTGATCATGAGATGTATTAAGCACTTGTTTATCCATACCTTAAGTGATTAAGTTGGATATAGTGATATAAACTAGATTAATACTTGTTTACGTAGTAATTATACGATTGACGATTTTACATTTTGTGATCATCAAAATATAGAGATATCAAAAGATATAAATAACGTTTTCACACATTATTTATGTCAACAATCTCCCCCTTTTTGATGATTACAAAATTTAAACTCATTAATCGAAAATTAGTATATATTCAAGTATTATTGTGAGTTTATATCACTTCTCCCCCTTTTTGTTAGCATCAAAAAGGTTATCCCATGTTAATGGAAGCTCCCCCTTGAAGTATACTCCCCCTCGTTTTGAGGCCAAAAGGAATCGAGATATGGATATCTTGCAAAAATATTTAGTGGCAAGCAACATATATATGTATATAGCATGCAAAAGTGTAAACTAAACATAACCATATCATTAATCAAGTGAAATAAATTCATCAAGCATTACATTAACCAATGAAATAAGTAATGCAACTAACAAAAGCCTTTAAAGGCTTACAATCATCATTGAAATAATAAACCAAAGCTCAAATATGAAAGTCCTCTCTAGAGCTTGCCATCCAAAATGGTTTAATATAATTTTATTTGTAAGACACCAAGCATGTTTAATTGGGAGGAATCGATGGTGAACATGGAGATGGTGATGGAGGAGGAGTGTTTGTTGATGGTGGTGGAGGAGTTGAGTTTGTTGTTGGTGGTGGATGCAACAAGTTTTCAATGTGAGAAAACATGTATTGCATTTCATCTCTTAGTCCGAACACAATTGTTCGGTTGTAGATGCAACAAAGGCAAGTGTCACCATGAGCTTCAAGTAAGCTCCATGGGACGGGGTTATAGGTTGGTGGATTGATAGGGGATGATGAGAAGCAGGGACGGAGCCAGAAAGAAATATGACCGGGTGCACAAATTTTTTTTAACCGTAATATAATATAGTTAAAAAGTGGATGAAAACAAAGATTTCATTAAAACGATAAATAAATGAACATATTACCTTCTAATTAGTGATTCTACGATCTCCCATAGCAAAAAAACACTTACGTGCACCCTCATTTTTTAATATTAATAAGTTCTTCTTTCTCTATAACACAAGTTAAAGTGCCGTTAAAATAATCATCACTCATCCGATTACGCAAATCAGTTTTTATAAGCTTCATTTTAGAAAAACATCTTTCAACCGTAGCAGTAGCAATAGAAAAGACTAAAACCAACTTCATTTAAGCACTACTTTTCATATATATTGTAAATACGACAACAATAAAAATGCCCCATGACAACACAATTGGGGTACTATTCATATTCTAATATATTGTTGACTATCACTTAAACTTGTTATCCCTATTTGTTTTAATAGAAATTGCATAGTTATTCACTTATTCTTATTGATGATGATAGACTATACGAAACCAACAAATTAGTCAAGATTTCATACAACCAATCAAAACATAAAAACTTTAAAAGACATAATAAACAAATGAAAGATATATGTTACGACTTATGAACCTTTTTCATCTTTGTGGAGTTGGTTCAATTTTGGATTTTGTAAATTGTTAGGATGATGAATAAACTTGTTCCATTAAAAAAACTATTTCATGGGCTTTTGTGCTTTAATTTTTTAAACTTGTTTCATCTTTGGGCTTTTACAAAATTTTATATTTATTTTTTATTTGTAAGTATACGAACTAAATAATACTAGAGACACATTTTAATGCACCGGGTGCATTTAAGAAAAATCGATAAGTTTTTCAAAAATTAACACTATATCGAAAAAATCCATGGGGTGCACGTGCACCCGCGGGCACCCCCTTGGCTCCGTCCCTGATGAGAAGTGTGCATCAAGAGGTGTTAATGGTGATAGTGAGAGAGTTAACGCAAGGGTTGTGTTTTCATTGGTAGGTTGTGATGGTTGAACTATTGGTGGAGGAGATAAGTGGGTGTTAATGTAGTTATTAATGGATGAAGTGGATGGTATGGAGGAAGTAGAGTTTCCATTTGTTGAAGGTGTTTTGGAGGGTGCATTTGGTGCACTAGGAGATGAACATTGAGGTGGTGGAGATGGAGTGGTGTTGTCTTCATTTGTAAGATCAATGAAGAGTTGTTTGGGTGGAATGATGACAAGTTTTTGTTTCTTGGCATTGTTTGAATAGGTGGTTCTTGGTGATGACATGATGATGTTTGATGAATGTTTGAGGATGATGGAATGTGAATTAAACATGCATGGGGATTATATAGTGGGAAAACATGTTTAGAAGTGGAATTAATTTGAAATTGTAATGTGATATTCCAAAATCAGTTTAGTTTTTAAGGGAAATGGTAGCTGGGACTAGCAAAAGGGATCACATGATGCAAAAGAAAACAGTGTAAAAACTGTTTCAGATGGCCGGTCCCCTTAAATGGAGGCCGGTCCCCTTAATTTTAAGGGGGCCGCCCTTATGATTTAAGGGGGCCGCCCATCTGACGACCCAGAAACCAAAATTTTTCAAAAATTTTCTGGAAAACTGTTGTGTTCTGTTTTGTATTTACAGCAAGCACCATTTGGACATTTCACATTTTTTTTTGTCTATTATAAAGCATACATGATATATATATATATATATATATATATATATATATATATATATATATATATATATATATATATATATATATATGTATGTATATATATATATATATATATATATATATATATATATATATATATATATATATATATATATATATATATATACTAGCTTTCAAAGCCCGCCCGATGGGCGGGCATGACTTGTAATTCTTCTTTAGGTAGTATTAGCCGACGAAAATTATTTATTATTATTATTATTATTATTATTATTATTATTATTATTATTATTATTATTATTATTATTATTATTATTATTATTATTATTATTATTATTATTCGATTAGCAACATATATGTGTGCGAATATATTAGTTATCAGTAAATAATATATAAGAAAATTATTGTGTTTTGTTAAACGGAAGCACTTATATGGTGTTTCATCATATAAGTGCTTAATAGGCGGGTTAGACTTATGGTGTTTCATCATATAAGGAAATTATTATGCCTAATAGGCGGGCTAGACTTAAGATTATGGTTTTCAAATCCCGCGTTGGAAAGTGGATTAACTTGAGCTTTTTCATTCTCTATAGTAGCTATTGTATAGATGTATCCGTTTAGCTTCTCAAGGTAAGTCTACCGATTAGTTGTTCGATACAGACACGATACCGTTGGTTATTTTAGTTATACTAAACGTTTTTGAACTGCGAATCCTAAGTGTGAAAAGAAAAAAATCAATTAAATGATGGTTATTTATATGCGAAATAAAACTTCTTTGCATA
This sequence comes from Artemisia argyi, assembly GCA_030686995.1. Taxonomy (NCBI): domain Eukaryota; kingdom Viridiplantae; phylum Streptophyta; class Magnoliopsida; order Asterales; family Asteraceae; genus Artemisia; species Artemisia argyi. The sequence goes on from CM060677.1 coordinate 177,921,364, forward strand.
CAATTAAATGATGGGCTAGCTTCATGTGTTAAGTATATAAAAAAGCATAAAAATATAATTATGTGAATATCTATGAATAAAAATAAGTCAATTCAATAAACTACACTAAAAATAAGTCGATTCACTAAAGTACGCTATTGATGTGTGAGGTGAGATCAACATTAATAAAAAATTCTCTAAAGAACCCGCCTTGTATTCTTGACACATCTTCACAAACTTTCTTGGAACACCCTTGGTGAAGATCAAACCAACATTACCCTTCAACATTTAGATAATATCAGTACCCAACAAACAACAACTACAACAATGTTTCTGACGTAGCAGTCAATATGGTTGTCCACGTACATAACTTAGCATACAACATAGTGTCAAGGGCCATGTTTAATGTGCAACTATAATTGTTTCTAAATTGTAATCTTGAAGCATAGACCAAATTTAGCATTAAATTAACCGTCTACTATAGCCAAATTAACTAAATCATCTATACATAGCTATGCTTAAAGAAGTCATAAAATTTATGTTTAGAAACAACGGTTTTAAAATAGAACCAAACAATATATGCCTAGTAAAGAAACGTGACCAAGAACGCTTAATAAGTCCGTAGTCTTGCTCAACCACACACAATTCATGTTTCAAAGACTGAAACACTATATTATTTCTGTCAATCGAGTTACATGACGGTGCATTTCATATTATGTATATTACTTGAGTGGGAAAAGAAAAAAGATAGTTAATCAAAGAAAAAAAATAAATTTGCACATTGATTCCATTAACTGCATGGAAATTTATGCCTCCGACATCCTTTAATTGCAATTGAGGACCTGATGTATAACTCCACAAAATACAAACAAACAAACCACTTTAATAAATCAATAAATCCATGATTTTGAACTTGGAAAGCTAACCAAAGCATTATTTGGCAATAATATTTCCCTATATAACACACGGTATGCAATCAATATTACCATATTGTTAATAAGGTTTCTATATAACACACGGTATGCAATCATTAGGCCATTAATAAGTAGTGGGTGATAAAATGGGTCGAAATCGCAATCTATAGAACTATAAATTCGTAAGAAATATTCACAGTAATACAACTTTAACTTTCCATACAAACATAAGAAACTAATATGCAAAGAGATATAGCAACACTTACCTCATTTTTCATAGCAAACCCCCTTCTTGTATCTTCTTATATATTGGTCCAGCAGCTGCAGCTGTATATGAATGCATAAAAGATATGATTAACGTTGATAAGAGAAAATAGAAGTACACCTATTACACATCCTTCAGTATAACCGATGTTTATTTACCTCTTCAACATTCTAAGCAGAAGCTTCAATAAAAGTTAAACCATGCTCCTTTGCAATTGTTTTCCTTCTTCTGTACTAACAACTATTTATCATACCCTTTTTTGGTCTAGTTTTCTTTCCCATACACTTTGGCCATCATCCTCTAAATTCACAACTGAATATAACGTTAGAAATAATAAAACATATCAAATGTAAAAACACGACGTAAGACTTTAAGACCATCACTTCCTTCAGCATCGGTTTTATATAAGGAGTAGATAAATAAAGATTACGGTCACAAAATAAGGTTGAAGTGTTAGACAAACACCACCAGGGTATAAATTTAAATGGTTCAATGCATATAGTTTATCATTTAGCCAGCCAACTTAAAGAAAGTGTATGAAACAATACCATTCTAAACCGAATTTTTGTATTTCAAGCGATAAAAGAAAGGCTAATTTGCTCTGTATATGGACCCTATCACAATTTTTGACTTGGCACTTGCGTATAAAACTTAGAGCAAATGACCTGACATGATTAAAGGTGACATGTGTTAACGTTATCCAACCCCAACCTGCTTATTTAGCTTCCCTTGATTCTTCCGGTTGTACAGACCCGCTGAACCCACCAATGGAACCCATAAACTGAACCAACCTGTTGTACAAACACAATAAACCTACCCACTGAACCCACCCCTTTTATCCCCTGAACCCATCAACTGAACAAACCCATTAAACCAACCAGACTGACACAACAACTTACTGAAGCAACCTCATGAAATAACTGACTGATCGAAGCCTCTTAGAACACATGAAAATATATCGAGAAAACTGGTTCAAGATAAGGGCTTACAGAACCTTTAAACGTTGGCGGTGAGCATGGCTGCTGTATGTATTAGATGGCTGCTCGCTCTTCACAAAAGACATGTAACACCAACCTGTTTCGACACAAGTGCAAGTGCCTTTTGGTTGATTAGTGTAGCAAACGTTCCATCAATCAGGCACATCCTCGACACTCACTATATGTCGACACATCTAAGAAGTGGATTTTTTGGCGACCCAATGAAGAACATGCTAACACTAAGTTATTATTGCAAGAGTGAAAGAAAACCCAGCAGTTGCACCTCTATTATCAACTGGTATGATAACCACCGATTTCACGAAAAGGGGAAGTTCGGAGGGAAGATGAGCCAGCTTTTGAATAAAATTTCATTGAGCCACTATATGATGCAACCCCAAAAATCAACTGTTCAACACCTTATAATTCAATGATTATAACAATAAAAACATTAAACTGATTAAAAAAATATGTTCGGTACCTTGATGCGAATAAGCTCACGCACAGTAGTAGCTGAGAATGGAGATGGTGCTTTGGTCGTGTTTGAGGAATAGTAACACATCTTGATTATCAAAAAATTGATATCCAGTTTTGACCAATAACATAACTCACATTCACACATAAATTGTTTGCTTACTTTGACCCTTTTTCCCTTTCCTGCTACTTCTACACTACTTTGATATCCAAGCAGATAGTGTTAATCACTTTCGAGACCGAGCCACAGCCATAACTTCATTTTGTTGCAGCCTCTTAAGTAAAAATATTCAAATCCCATTTGCAGCAGCAAGAACAACATGCAAGAATAATAACAATGATATAAAAGTATTACTAATTGACATGTTTATTATAAAGTGCATGACTTCATGGCATATATGTAGAATGACATAAAGAAACTTGCTTGAGTTCATGCCGAGATAATTCCGACATAGCCAAAAACGTTGTAGCATCAACACCCGTAATACGTCCATCGCCATAAAGAAAAGAATTACACTTGTAGAAACCTCATTTAAGAAGAAATAAATAGTGTTAAATCAAAGATATTGTCTTACTTGACTGTCAATATAGCACAGTACATCCTACCATAGTCCTGTTGTCCTTCTTCTCCTTCAACCCAATTGAAATTTTCACAAACATGCTTATTCTATGGTTATGGGGGTGTTTAGGATTACGCACAGTAACTACACCTTCGCTGGAGAAATAAGAAATTATTTTGCACATGATCTTTCAGAGATTAGGGACTAAATTTAGGCTGAAAATTAAGAAATCAGGATGTTTAGATCACAGCCATCTAACAATGGTGCCGAAGCCAGAATTTTGATTGGACGATATACAAAGTTTGAAATAAGAAATCACGTTTATTTACGGAGGGGCAGTTTGTTGTAGTGTTCAATTACCTGATACCTATGCAGATTACGCATCAAATAGTAGCTTTTATGGCCTTCAAAGATGTCCACAGACCCGTCATTTTTCCTTCTTCCCAACTACCCTCGTAGACTGTACCATCTGACCATGTGTATTTACCTCTGCCATGGGGAATCCTTCCCTTGACATCGCCAAAGTACACATCTCCATTTAGAACGATAGTAAAAGTAATACCATTATTAAATTAAGAAATAGAATGGTAAAGGTAAAGTTATCCGAACCATTGAGATGCCCAAAGTATTTAGACCAGGTAACTGACTCGCAAAGACTAAAGCACCCTTTATCCCACAACGTTTGATGCACAAGTTCGTAGAACTGGAGAAAGGGATTGCTTAAGTAATTCAATGCTGAACTGGCTCATCAATTCTGCCCAATCTTCATGTGTGCTATGATGAGAAGCTTCTCCAGCAGCATGTAATGGGTATTCATTAATCTGTGGGGACCTATATATTAGCAAGGTAAATGTCGGTACTCAAACAAAAACTACCCACGTGTTGCAGCGGTTTTTTCGCTTCTATTTTTCATGCAATATACGTTAGTTAACACAATAAGTTTGACTAATACTCAAAATCCATTAGGAAGTATAAAATACTCTATTTAAAATTATGCTTTTGTAATCATTATAAATGCTGCTATTCTTTCTGCACATTATATCCAATACTAACACATTATCTGTTAATTATATAAAATCAAACATGTAGTAATATTATTATATTGCACATATTTCAAGATTTCAATATTGATAGAAAATAGAGCGTTTTCATTTTTTTAAGGTAGAGGCTTACCATTGAAGAGTCCAATCTCTAACCATGAGACCTCGTTGCAGCATCCACACCAAACAATGCTGGGCCACCATCTAGATCACGCTTTTTTACTAATGCAGAGCATGTTTGTACATCTTTTGTTCAGAATTTTGAGGCTGCTTTTTACGTCCTCTCAACTTATATGAAGAAGCCAGACCTATAAAAACAGAAGCGAAAGTTTAAAAGGAAGTTGAAGTCTATACCGAGATAAACACAATGTAGTATATAAAATATTGAACGACGCCATATGAATGACCACCCCCATTGGACCAACATTGATCATAGTGGAGATAAAAAACCAGGACCATAATATCATTGTGGAAATGTCCCCTTACACCCTTTTCTATTCTATTTATATCATATACATGTCAAACAGGCCAAGCAGGTCGAAAGGTACCCCACGTGTATTAATGCAAACAATCTTTTACATTGTTTCTTTCAAATATTCAGATTGTTCTCGTAATACCGCAAATTTTGTAATTATAGAACACACCAGTTATTTATGAATTTTTGGACGCGAAAAATGTGTTCAGCTCAATCCACTCTGTCTTGTCCTATTTCTACTTGCAGTAATAATGTGTCCATTTTGACCCGTAACCCACCCTATCATTTTTTTCATCTCTTCTTGATACTCTTATTGTTGAATGGTGACGCACTCGTGTTTCTCACAGTTTATTCTGCTCAAATGATTACACTGACTCGGGAGTAAGAGTGTTTACTTTATTAATTAGAAAACTCTAACGCACGCCGAGGGATCTTGCAAATTCCTTGAAAATTTAATTACTGATTTTTGTATGCATGGTAATGATGACCATGTGTATTTACCTCTGCCATGGGGAATCCTTCCCTTGACATCGCCAAAGTATACATCTCCATTTAGAACGATAGTAAAAGTAATACCATTATTAAATTAAGAAATAGAATGGTAAAGGTAAAGTTATCCGAACCATTGAGATGCCCAAAGTATTTAGACCAGGTAACTGACTCGCAAAGACTAAAGCACCCTTTATCCCACAACGTTTGATGCACAAGTTCGTAGAACTGGAGAAAGGGATTGCTTAAGTAATTCAATGCTAAACTGGCTCATCAATTCTGCCCAATCTTCATGTGTGCTATGATGAGAAGCTTCTCCAGCAGCATGTAATGGGTATTCATTAATCTGTGGGGACCTATATATTAGCAAGGTAAATGTCGGTACTCAAACAGAAACTACCCACGTGTTGCAGCGGTTTTTTCGCTTCTATTTTTCATGCAATATACGTTAGTTAACACAATAAGTTTGACTAATACTCAAAATCCATTAGGAAGTATAAAATACTCTATTTAAAATTATGCTTTTGTAATCATTATAAATGCTGCTATTCTTTCTGCACATTATATCCAATACTAACACATTATCTGTTAATTATATAAAATCAAACATGTAGTAATATTATTATATTGCACATATTTCAAGATTTCAATATTGATAGAAAATAGAGCGTTTTCATTTTTTTAAGGTAGAGGCTTACCATTGAAGAGTCCAATCTCTAACCATGAGACCTCGTTGCAGCATCCACACCAAACAATGCTGGGCCACCATCTAGATCACGCTTTTTTACTAATGCAGAGCATGTTTGTACATCTTTTGTTCAGAATTTTGAGGCTGCTTTTTACGTCCTCTCAACTTATATGAAGAAGCCAGACCTATAAAAACAGAAGCGAAAGTTTAAAAGGAAGTTGAAGTCTATACCGAGATAAACACAATGTAGTATATAAAATATTGAACGACGCCATATGAATGACCACCCCCATTGGACCAACATTGATCATAGTGGAGATAAAAAACCAGGACCATAATATCATTGTGGAAATGTCCCCTTACACCCTTTTCTATTCTATTTATATCATATACATGTCAAACAGGCCAAGCAGGTCGAAAGGTACCCCACGTGTATTAATGCAAACAATCTTTTACATTGTTTCTTTCAAATATTCAGATTGTTCTCGTAATACCGCAAATTTTGTAATTATAGAACACACCAGTTATTTATGAATTTTTGGACGCGAAAAATGTGTTCAGCTCAATCCACTCTGTCTTGTCCTATTTCTACTTGCAGTAATAATGTGTCCATTTTGACCCGTAACCCACCCTATCATTTTTTTCATCTCTTCTTGATACTCTTATTGTTGAATGGTGACGCACTCGTGTTTCTCACAGTTTATTCTGCTCAAATGATTACACTGACTCGGGAGTAAGAGTGTTTACTTTATTAATTAGAAAACTCTAACGCACGCCGAGGGATCTTGCAAATTCCTTGAAAATTTAATTACTGATTTTTGTATGCATGGTAATGATGACCATGTGTATTTACCTCTGCCATGGGGAATCCTTCCCTTGACATCGCCAAAGTACACATCTCCATTTAGAACGATAGTAAAAGTAATACCATTATTAAATTAAGAAATAGAATGGTAAAGGTAAAGTTATCCGAACCATTGAGATGCCCAAAGTATTTAGACCAGGTAACTGACTCGCAAAGACTAAAGCACCCTTTATCCCACAACGTTTGATGCACAAGTTCGTAGAACTGGAGAAAGGGATTGCTTAAGTAATTCAATGCTAAACTGGCTCATCAATTCTGCCCAATCTTCATGTGTGCTATGATGAGAAGCTTCTCCAGCAGCATGTAATGGGTATTCATTAATCTGTGGGGACCTATATATTAGCAAGGTAAATGTCGGTACTCAAACAGAAACTACCCACGTGTTGCAGCGGTTTTTTCGCTTCTATTTTTCATGCAATATACGTTAGTTAACACAATAAGTTTGACTAATACTCAAAATCCATTAGGAAGTATAAAATACTCTATTTAAAATTATGCTTTTGTAATCATTATAAATGCTGCTATTCTTTCTGCACATTATATCCAATACTAACACATTATCTGTTAATTATATAAAATCAAACATGTAGTAATATTATTATATTGCACATATTTCAAGATTTCAATATTGATAGAAAATAGAGCGTATTCATTTTTTTAAGGTAGATGCTTACCATTGAAGGGTCCAATCTCTAACCATGAGACCTCGTTGCAGCATCCACACCAAACAATGCTGGGCCACCATCTAGATCACGCTTTTTTACTAATGCAGAGCATGTTTGTACATCTTTTGTTCAGAATTTTGAGGCTGCTTTTTACGTCCTCTCAACTTATATGAAGAAGCCAGACCTATAAAAACAGAAGCGAAAGTTTAAAAGGAAGTTGAAGTCTATACCGAGATAAACACAATGTAGTATATAAAATATTGAACGACGCCATATGAATGACCACCCCCATTGGACCAACATTGATCATAGTGGAGATAAAAAACCAGGACCATAATATCATTGTGGAAATGTCCCCTTACACCCTTTTCTATTCTATTTATATCATATACATGTCGAACAGGCCAAGCAGGTCGAAAGGTACCCCACGTGTATTAATGCAAACAATCTTTTACATTGTTTCTTTCAAATATTCAGATTGTTCTCGTAATACCGCAAATTTTGTAATTATAGAACACACCAGTTATTTATGAAATTTTGGACGCGAAAAATGTGTTCAGCTCAATCCACTCTGTCTTGTCCTATTTCTACTTGCAGTAATAATGTGTCCATTTTGACCCGTAACCCACCCTATCATTTTTTTCATCTCTTCTTGATACTCTTATTGTTGAATGGTGACGCACTCGTGTTTCTCACAGTTTATTCTGCTCAAATGATTACACTGACTCGGGAGTAAGAGTGTTTACTTTATTAATTAGAAAACTCTAACGCACGCCGAGGGATCTTGCAAATTCCTTGAAAATTTAATTACTGATTTTTGTATGCATGGTAATGATGACCATGTGTATTTACCTCTGCCATGGGGAATCCTTCCCTTGACATCGCCAAAGTACACATCTCCATTTAGAACGATAGTAAAAGTAATACCATTATTAAATTAAGAAATAGAATGGTAAAGGTAAAGTTATCCGAACCATTGAGATGCCCAAAGTATTTAGACCAGGTAACTGACTCGCAAAGACTAAAGCACCCTTTATCCCACAACGTTTGATGCACAAGTTCGTAGAACTGGAGAAAGGGATTGCTTAAGTAATTCAATGCTAAACTGGCTCATCAATTCTGCCCAATCTTCATGTGTGCTATGATGAGAAGCTTCTCCAGCAGCATGTAATGGGTATTCATTAATCTGTGGGGACCTATATATTAGCAAGGTAAATGTCGGTACTCAAACAGAAACTACCCACGTGTTGCAGCGGTTTTTTCGCTTCTATTTTTCATGCAATATACGTTAGTTAACACAATAAGTTTGACTAATACTCAAAATCCATTAGGAAGTATAAAATACTCTATTTAAAATTATGCTTTTGTAATCATTATAAATGCTGCTATTCTTTCTGCACATTATATCCAATACTAACACATTATCTGTTAATTATATAAAATCAAACATGTAGTAATATTATTATATTGCACATATTTCAAGATTTCAATATTGATAGAAAATAGAGCGTATTCATTTTTTTAAGGTAGATGCTTACCATTGAAGGGTCCAATCTCTAACCATGAGACCTCGTTGCAGCATCCACACCAAACAATGCTGGGCCACCATCTAGATCACGCTTTTTTACTAATGCAGAGCATGTTTGTACATCTTTTGTTCAGAATTTTGAGGCTGCTTTTTACGTCCTCTCAACTTATATGAAGAAGCCAGACCTATAAAAACAGAAGCGAAAGTTTAAAAGGAAGTTGAAGTCTATACCGAGATAAACACAATGTAGTATATAAAATATTGAACGACGCCATATGAATGACCACCCCCATTGGACCAACATTGATCATAGTGGAGATAAAAAACCAGGACCATAATATCATTGTGGAAATGTCCCCTTACACCCTTTTCTATTCTATTTATATCATATACATGTCGAACAGGCCAAGCAGGTCGAAAGGTACCCCACGTGTATTAATGCAAACAATCTTTTACATTGTTTCTTTCAAATATTCAGATTGTTCTCGTAATACCGCAAATTTTGTAATTATAGAACACACCAGTTATTTATGAAATTTTGGACGCGAAAAATGTGTTCAGCTCAATCCACTCTGTCTTGTCCTATTTCTACTTGCAGTAATAATGTGTCCATTTTGACCCGTAACCCACCCTATCATTTTTTTCATCTCTTCTTGATACTCTTATTGTTGAATGGTGACGCACTCGTGTTTCTCACAGTTTATTCTGCTCAAATGATTACACTGACTCGGGAGTAAGAGTGTTTACTTTATTAATTAGAAAACTCTAACGCACGCCGAGGGATCTTGCAAATTCCTTGAAAATTTAATTACTGATTTTTGTATGCATGGTAATGATAATATTGAAGATTCTACCACTTCATAAAGACAAATATGTTGTGTGCCTGCTCGTATGTGCACGTCATGTCATGATCCTTTTACACTTAATACCGAAACGATTAATAGTTACATGATTTGTGTGGTATTGAACCATTGAAACCATGCTTTTAGACGATCATAAGATTGCTCAAAGAAAGTACGTCATCTCTTTGCTTTCAGTGGCAAAAAGAGGTGCTAAGAATAAGGCAACTGGATCATAAGCTTTTCTAATGAACTATAATGTTGCTGGACATGTAATATAAAATAGCTTATTAATAATATTTATTATGTGTAAAGAGAAAACTAATGGACATGCAAATGCTTAACCTTAATATGTCATTTGGGAATTATAGCTAACATTAATTTACTGTGAATTTGAGCATGTTAAATAGAAAACAATATCATATGTCATTTTTCACTTACTTTGGAGCAGGGTAGCGGCTGTAGAAAAAACCTTTACTATCATTTGTCCAACTAATACCCGAAAATTTAACCTGTCACACAGCAAATCTGTCATCCACTTATTGCAACATTGAACTTCAAAAGAGAAATAACTAAATCGATCACTCACCCATGACAATGTATCAGGCTCAACTTTCTTGTCATCATTCCACATTACTTTAACAGTGACCCAATCACTTCCACTTGAACTAAGAGAATACGCTAAATACTTGGCATCCTCACTAACAGCATACGTGCTCAATGCCACTGTTCCATCTTCACTTAATCCATTAGGATCAAGCGACACCTCTGCCTTTCCATCCAAACTATCCTATAAAACCAACAAAAAAATAAAATAATAATAATGTATGAAAACAAACAATACCAACACAACAATATCCACTTTCAGTGCGTTAACTGAACTAAATCCTTGAGATCCTCTTCGAAAGCACAATAACGGAGAGCCAAATGAACATTAGAAGTGCTACAGAGGGTAGGAGTGAAAGACCAACAGAGCCTGTGATATGGCTACAGAATGAAGCATATACGTTGCAAACCTTGTTCCATTATGTATGAGAGTTTCCTCAGCAGCTGTAACATGAAATAACGGCAATCTCTCTTGTGCGCCGTAGACTTAAATATCTATAGACCAACACAAAGTACTTTGCAAGGCCTTGAAACCTTCAAATGTAACCTGACACGTACAATAATTTATATTAGTCATGTGGACAACCATATTGCTTAGAAAACTAACATGCCACACAGAAGTTATAGTAAGCACGTCACCATTAAAGCAATTGCTCACTTCATGAAAATAACATAATTTTACATTGTAAAACCGATGTGAAAAAACTTGATTAAACCAATTAACGTATGTAACATTAAGGCACATAGATGAGAATACAATCTCACCAGCTCAGACTGGTTATGTATTGCATCATGCCCTGCTTTTTCAACTTGATTGAGATGTAACTTGTTCACCCTGAGTCCTGGATTCCACAAACAAATTGAGCAGGTTAATAAACCATTTAACAATAGCCTAACATGAGCGCGGAAAAACAAAGATATTACCTTCGATAACATACTCATATACCCCTGCAGTACATTGAAAGCAGTTAATATGAACATATAGGATTCTCAGATCAAAAACTATATTAGAAAAGTAACATAAAACGTACACATATTTCAGAATCTGAATTGGCCGAACCACACACTGAATCATTAGTATCTCCCCTTGCGGCTGCCTCATCAAGTTAAAACTATAGTAGGCATTCCTTTTATCTCGTATTACGAACATTAAAATTGTTTTACGTGGTCTACATAATCGCAGCATACACTGAAAAACAAAAATCATAAGATCAACAGATGGCCCCTGAGATATGGATATACTGCAAATGAAGATGCTATATGAATCATCAGCGTAACACATGGTTATTCATTATCAACCTCAAATATAACAAAGAAAAAACAAAGATGATATTACGTACCTATATGAATGGTAACCATGTTCCCAACCGATCAAAACACGAACATAAATTAGTATTATTAAAATCAACAAAAGATTCAGTATGTTTGTACATTCAAGAAACATGAATCAAAAATTATATAACTGAAACACGAAAAACTAAATTGAATATTAGGGTTTTGAGAAAAAGGTTACCTATGAATGATATTAGGGTTTATTACTAATGAATGAATAAAATACCGTATGATTTTTTGGGAGGCTTTTTAGATATTCTGATACGTAACCTGAATCATCATGCGTTAAGGTTTGTTAGCTTTATAAGTTTTGTCTTGGAAAGAAAATAACAAAGTTTCATTGTTCTAGTGGTTGAGGTGTTGTTTATTTGGGCCTCCCATCCAAGGTTCGAATCTTGGCAATTTCATTTTTTACACAAATTAAACACGGATTTCATGCATAGAAAAGGATTGCTTTACGAATTAAAAAAAAAAAATAAGAAATTCTGCCATTATGACATGGCAAGTGAGCATGATTAAAAATACAAAATAAATAAAAAGTAAAATTGAAATAGTTTAATAGCTTGCTTAGGTGGCAACAACTGATGACATGGCGGCTATGACAATTACATGGCAATGAGGTGGCGTTTTGTTGATTTATCTACGTGTAACGCCTCCTGTTATATATATATATATATATATATATATATATATATATATATATATATATATATATATATATATATATATATATATATATATATATAAGCTAATCATGCAAGTATATATATAAATTAAGAGTTAAAGCATACATTCATAGGCATATATTAAACATAATAAACAAGTTAACATACTAATCATTTATCCAAACAATTATTCCAAGAAATTTCCAAGTACTTCCGAATATATTTCTGACAAATAGCACACAAGACACAAAAATTAAATATTGTTTAACGAACATAATCCAAGCATATCATTTCTTTTTCTTCCCGAAGATACCCTTCAAAGTATTTCCTATAGATTTGAAGCCACCTCTAACTTCTTCGTGCAAGCTCTTTTGTCTTCTAAGCATCTCGGTAGTTCGTTCATGAAGCACTTCTTCGTTTTGATCACTAGGAGATGGGGTAGAATACTCGGGATAGTCAAGATCCTCTAAATTGTCGACGAACTCAGAAAACGAAGGGGTACAAGCATCATAGATGTTTTCCTCCTCATCGTCATCGTCTTGCCTTGAAGATGATTGATGCGTGGGAATCGCAACAGGCTTTACCTCTCGAGGGATCTCGAGAAGCTTACAACCCCCACCAGGCAGTGTACCTGATCGTTGTAGTATAGTATAGTGACAAGTACCGGGGGATTGATCGTTCAGCTTAGGAATAGTGTCGATGGGATTAGAAAGCCTAATTACTAGTTCTAAAGGTGAGGGATGATTATTTTTATGTTTTTATATTTTTTAGAAAGCAATTAAAAATATCGGTTTTTGGAAGAGTGGGCGGAATTAGTTGCTATTCAACTAACCCAAAACTAAGATGCAATCAAAATAAAATACTAAAAATGAAAATAAACTAATTTATACTAAGGTTGTGAGCAGTAATTGGAGAAAATGTGTTTACTTAGATTTCACTACTCCCTAGATATCTTTTACACGTTAATTACTTGTTATAATTGCATGGATGACGGATTGTATTCCTTAATACCATTCATGGGGTGGCATACATAACTCCCCAATTCTATGAGCTCTTATCTCCTCCTACACCATGCCCAGCACAACTATAGGGATTGTAAACAGTGGCTCATGCATTAAATACAACCAATAAAGACCTAGTACGCCTCGGTTCATGTTTCTTAAGACGTTCAAGCATGTTACCATTTGGAGATCTGCCAGTTTTCTTAAGCCTAACATATAAATCATTCATCCAAGTCAAGAATAAAACAAGTAATCAACACATAATCAATATCTAGGTTTCATTAGATCTAAGCAAACACAAAAGAGATCTAGCCTAGCATGATAGAATTAAGATAAGAACATGATATAGACAACCAACATATAGACATATTGATTGAATTAGAAGAACACTTATCTCAATTACAATGCAAGGTATCAAGAGTTTGGAACCCTTGAAAAACCTGTAAAAGTTGCACCAAAATCGTCTTTAGGGTTTCTCAAAAACTTCTCTCTTTTTAATGTGAAAAACTAGAAAACTATATATAGGAAAATAGGGGTGACGGCGTCAAGAACAAAGGTGTGACGCCGTCATCTCGCTGCCAAATACTTCCTCGGACGGCCTTGATCTACTTCTGGCGCCCTGCGTGACGCCGTCATGAGCTACGGATTTTAATTCTTGGGGTTTGACGCCGTCATGAGTTTACTCTTGACGCCTTCATGTACTGTTCCAGCATGGAAAATTGAGACTTTGCCGTTTTCTTCACTTTTATGCTCCAAAAACGTCCAAAATGGCTTCTTTTCCAGAATTCACTCTCCAAGTACCTAAACTCACAAAAGGAACGATTCAGGGCAATATTTGATCAAATAAATTCGGATTCGAGCTTAAATGACCCCCTAAAAACGGATCATTTTTCGCCTCATCATATACCCTTACACTTGAGATTTGCTTGTCCTCAAGCAAGTGCGCTTTTATTCTACTCAAAAGACAAGTTAGGGGTCATTTAACACTAATATAAAAGTAATTACAACAAATAATCATTCCACTAAAGACTAATAGACAAGCACGGAGGTCATACACTAGCACCTCACAAATAGTGTTTAGATACTCACATCTCTCGGGTGTAATAAAGTGTAAATTACAATATGGAAACGGAAGATATCTCTCACTACCTGTCATAGCAAAATAGATTACCATAGGCTTGGGAAATGATCAAACCTCCACCACATGGCGTAAGCACCTAGGATAAACTATCAAAGAGGTCTTTTAAAGGGTTGTAACGTTAGGTATAGGGATATGAATTACACGGTTTTGTTGGATAAAGGAAGTTTTACTGGTGGCGAGTTAACAATCTTAGTTAATTACATGTACAATATGGCGTTGCTAAGCCAAGACTAGACTCGACTTAAGCTAATAAATGAAAAATAACAAAAACATAAAATGAACATAGAATGAAACGTGATGGTAGTCCGTATGTTTTTTCTCTTTTCCTTTTTTTCTAATTTTTTTTTTCTTTTTCTTGATTTTTCGATTTTTTTTTTTTTTTTTTTTTTTTTTTTTTTTTTTTTTTTTTTGCATACACTCTTACCCTACCATCCATAATAATACATCATAGGGGATTCAGCATTCCCCTTACACTTGAATCTTTACATACTTTACAATAAACTAATCTAATGACTCGAATTTAGAAAATCAAAACACTTGGAGCACTTTTAAGATTAACGTACATATGGGGGTAATAATATTATGTTCTTCCCCATTACTCCATAAAATAAGTACTTACCCATGAGTCCCAATCGTCCCAAAACAATATGTACAAGGATATGACTCGACTTAGCAACCATGTAATCAATTAGAAAGTTAACTTAGGGTTTAACAAATAACAATAATGCACTAAAGATGAGCGCATACACGGAAGGCTAAGGCGATTTGGGTGTACATTTAAGTGGGGTGTAACAAATTATTCCTTTAAGTAAGATGCTTAAAGTTAGAAACGAAAAGATAGGCTCGGAGGGGTGTACTAGGGGTTTCGTGTACTAAAAATGAGTACAACGCTAAGGGTGTGGGAAAAATTAGTTGACTTAACTAGCCAAGTAACATGACTTAAATGGTCAAGTAATTATAATACGGGTTTAACACAAGGGTAATCCTAATGCCTCTTATCATGTAGTAAATCCTACCACACGAATGTAGTCTCACTAACGGTCTCGGGATGCATCACTAACGCAAGTTCTAGAATCTAAATGCTACCGGTACACTCATAAGCACTAATAGTAAATGCTTTTCCTATCAAATCTAAAGGCGAACCTCACATATTTGGGTGGAAAATTTTTCTGAATATACGGTTATGTGCTAGTCATACAATCTCCTATCCATGAGACGCTTGCTATGGCTAAAGTTTCACTCCTAAATGTTGTAAAAAAATTTAAATTTGGCGCTAAAATTGCACTAACAAGTATTTCTCATAGTTTTATTACACATCTACTATCAAACAAGACAAACTCAAGCGAAAGTGCATATGTAAGGTATCATCTTTTTACCCTCCCCTTACACTTAATATGAACATTGTCCCCAATGTTCAAGTAAAGAATGTAAAAGTGAAAAAGTAAAGAGAATGAAATCAAATACTCCCCTGATTCGCTCGGTATGGATTAAAGGTTGGCCAGGTTAAATCTTCCTCCAAGAAAATGAACAATCAAAGCTTCCCTTCAAGAATATAAATCATCTCCTTGTCGAACATAACCTGTAAATCCTGACAAAAATAGACAAGACAACCTCGCGTAAAATCGGCGGCATACTATATAAGTTACTAAATCCTAGAAAACAAAGTAAGATATAATGCTTGTGGAATGAAGTTTGCAGATCTCCTGGAGATTATAAAACTTAATAATTCACAAAAACCATAAGACTCCGTTAGAAAAACAAAACCGGTAAAATTTCCAGATTTTAACTCCTGACGCCGTCAAGAGTAAACCTCTGACGCCGTCAGAATGGACCTGCAGAAATTCTTATGTTAAGTTTCCGGAAAATTTCTGGAAAAACTTTGTTCTACTTCCTGGAAAATCCTGCAAAACTTCATTATGACTCAATACAAGCATTTGACTCTAACAAATACGAATATACATGCTCATATAATATTGTGGAGAATCATGATCGGTTTGTTTCTTAAAAACATATTTGGGGTTTCCCCTTACACTTATCTTTTGCAAAAATACTTCTAGGTTGGAGTTAAGACTAGGCCAAAACAACATAGTAAAGTATTTCCACATTTTAATTGAGAAACATGATCAACCAACAATAAAAATAAAACATGCATACGGAAGCAAATAACAAACAAACAATTAAAATCACACAAAACATGGGTTGCCTCCCAAGAAGCGCTTTTCTTTATTTATGAGTCTTGTAGCTAGACTCAAGGTCATGGGTTACTACGTGATTTCATCATTGGTTCCACTCTCTAGGTCGTCTTCTAAACCAGTTTTGTATTCCGGACCTAGTTGCAAACACTCTTTGTAGAAACCAAGCATCCTATTCTTTACATATTCTACTCCCCTACGTCTATCCTCCTCATTCCTATAATAAGCCGCTTGCTTATGTTCCTTTTCGAAATTAGAGAGAAGGCGGTATTGTTCGATCTTGTAGGGCATTTGATAAGCAACCTCATCATTCTCTTTCTTGAATCTAACAATCCCTAAAGTCGGATCATAACTCATCCTAGTGGCCTAAACAAATGGTTTTCCGAATATTATATTGCTTAGGCAAGCATCAATCACCGGACGAGTGTCCTCAACTATCATAAAATTGATCTCATAAGTGAGATTCCCTATAATCACATGCAGTCCCTTCACTCTTCCTGCAAAACTACTTATCAGATTCTTACCGGGCATCATCCTAAAATTGAGTTGCTTCTTCATCACCCAATTGTAATAAGTCCTAGTCATGATGTTCACGGGGGATCTAAGGTCGATGTAAGCTTTCCATATATGCATGTGCCCGATATTGCATGGGATGTTAATGTTAGAGGGGTCTCCCATTTTGATAAGGGGTGTGCCAAAGATATATGTTTTCTCTGGACTATCGAATAAATCCTTATGGTATTCCTGTTCTTCCTTGGTTGGCAACTTATCAAAGTATTCTTCTATAGGTTCTACTTCCTCTAATTCCTCATCCTTATTAACCTCAACTTCCATACTCTCATTCTTACTATCGGCTTCTATTCTAACTTCCTCCTTGTCACTCTCCTCTATCTCCTTATCTATTGGCTTAATGGTGACAACATTGACAAAGTGGACATGTTTGGATGATGAGGGATCCTTAATTTGGCTTCCACTATTGGTGTCCCTAGTGTCCTTCCTAGGTGTGATTAACGATTGGTTGTTGAGGGCTTTCAACAAGTTGTCAATCTTGTTGGTCATCTCCGTTTGTTGTTGGTTGAATTCGGTTTCAAACCTAGCTATGCGGGCTTCTTGAGATGCCATGAACTTTGACATTAATCCTTCAAGATTGTTGGTACTACCATAGTTGTTAGAAGGATTGTTGTTGAAAGTACGGTTGGATGGTGGACCGTTTGGTTGGTAACGATTAGGCGGATTGGAAGAATTGTGTTGATTTTGTTTCCACCTAAGGTTTGGGTGATTTTTCCATGAGGGGTAGTATGAATCACCGTAAGGGTTTGGCTCGGGCTTGAAAGTGTACCACTTATCTCCCGCTTCGTCGGTACGTGTGGATGCGTAGTCCGCAAAAGCTGTTCCGGGGAGTTCCACACAATCACGAGTGTCATGGGGACCACTACATAATTCGCATGAAGAAGTGATTTTGTTCACTTGGCTTGAAGGCTTAGGAGCATCGTAAGATTTCATGAGAAACTTGACTTGGTCCTCAAGTTCCATGATCCTACGGTCGGGAGTGCTAGAGTTGTTCGAAGGCAAAGATATTGCCTTGACCGTTTTGTTCAAATCACGGGGATCGTTCCAACTTTCGTTGTCATAGAGAGCAAGATCTTCTATGAGTTCCCATGATTGTTCCGCACTAAGATCACGTATCTTACCACTGGCCGATTTATCAATGGCTCGCCTCGTGGAGATATCGATATGGTCATAAAATATTTGGACTTGGAGCCAAAGATCTATGCCATGATGAGGGACTTTTTGGAGTAAGTCCTTGAAACGAGTCCATGATTCATAAAGAGATTCATTTTGACGTTGTTGGAACATCAAGATGTCATTTCTAAGCTTAGTAGTTCTTCCCGGTGGGAAAAATTGAGCAAGGAAACGAGTGGTGAGATCATCCCATGTGGTGATGGATCCCGCGGGTAAACGCTCAAGCCATTGACTAGCTTGATCCCATAGAGAGAATTGGAATAGGCGTAAACGGGTAGTCTCTCTAGTTTCAACACCTAGGTCTATGGAATCTACGATTTTGAGTAAGTCCTTAAGATGTTGGTTTGGATCTTCAGAACGAAGTCCATGGAATGCACATCCGCTTTGCGCCAACCGGATGGTGTCGGATCGCAAGGGGGTCACATTGGCTCCGGTGAGCTCAATGGTGTTTCGGTAGCCTTGGTGGCTAGGTCGGGAGTACTCTCCTAAGGTTCGGGGCCTAAGGGGTTCTAATGGTGGGTTTTGTTGTGGTGGGATGATGGGTTCAAAGATGTTACCACCTTCCATGATGTCGGATGGTAAAGAGTTACGAACAAAGGCACAAAGAAATAAGATAGACTAAAGAAGACCTAAAAATAAAAATAAAATCTTACTAGAAAGGAATCTAGCAAGTAGACCTAATAAAAAGAAATCCTAACCTAGACAATAACTATTCCCCGGGCTGCGGCGCCAAAAACTTGATGCGTGGGAATCGCAACAGGCTTTACCTCTCAAGGGATCTCGAGAAGCTTACAACCCCCACCAGGCAGTGTACCTGATCGTTGTAGTATAGTATAGTGACAAGTACCGGGGGATTGATCGTTCAGCTTAGGAATAGTGTCGCTGGGATTAGAAAGCCTAATTACTAGTTCTAAAGGTGAGGGATGATTATTTTTGTGTTTTTATATTTTTTAGAAAGCAATTAAAAATATCGGTTTTTGGAAGAGTAGGCGGAATTAGTTGCTATTCAACTAACCCAAAACTAAGATGCAATCAAAATAAAATACTAAAAATGAAAATAAACTAATTTATACTAAGGTTGTGAGCAGTAATTGGAGAAAATGTGTTTACTTAGATTTCACTACTCCCTAGATATCTTTTACACGTTAATTACTTGTTATAATTGCATGGATGACGGATTGTATTCCTTAATACCATTCATGGGGTGGCATACATAACTCCCCAATTCTTTGAGCTCTTATCTCCTCCTACACCATGCCCAGCACAACTATAGGGATTGTAAACAGTGGCTCATGCATTAAATACAACCAATAAAGACCTAGTACGCCTCAGTTCATGTTTCTTAAGACGTTCAAGCATGTTACCATTTGGAGATCTGCCAGTTTTCTTAAGCCTAACATATAAAATCATTCATCCAAGTCAAGAATAAACAAGTAATCAACACATAATCAATATCTAGGTTTCATTAGATCTAAGCAAACACAAAAGAGATCTAGCCTAGCATGATAGAATTAAGATAAGAACATGATATAGACAACCAACATATAGACATATTGATTGAATTAGAAGAACACTTATCTCAATTACAATGCAAGGTATCAAGGGTTTGGAACCCTTGAAAAACCTGTAAAAGTTGCACCAAAATCGTCTTTAGGGTTTCTCAAAAACTTCTCTCTTTTTAATGTGAAAAACTAGAAAACTATACATAGGAAAATAGGGGTGACGGCGTCAAGAACAAAGGTGTGACGCCGTCATCTCGCCGCCAAATACTTCCTCGGACGGCCTCGATCTACTTCTAACGCCCTGCGTGACGCCGTCATGAGCTACGGATTTTAATTCTTGGGGTTTGACGCCGTCATGAGTTTACTCTTGACGCCTTCATGTACTGTTCCAGCATGGAAAATTGAGACTTTGCCGTTTTCTTCACTTTTATGCTCCAAAAATGTCCAAAATGGCTTCTTTTCCAGAATTCACTCTCCAAGTACCTAAACTCACAAAAGGAACGATTTAGGGCAATATTTGATCAAATAAATTCGGATTCGAGCTTAAATGACCCCCTAAAAACGGATCATTTTTCGCCTCATCAATGATCCATGAAAGCTATGACGACGAGATTTACCCTTGTCACTTCGAGTTCGTCGAGCTTGTTTTAGAGCGAGAGGACGTAGAGTGGGGTAGATGGACTCATAGATACTATTGTCAAGATCGGGGTAGTACTCGATAACATGACGATAGAGACGAGTGAGGAACATTCCATATGGAAGGTTGGCTTTGGGAGTTTTTCTAGCACACTCAATCCGTTTGATAAAGAAGTAGGCCAAATTGTACGGCTTTTCGACAGCTATACAATACAACATGTGAGCAAGGCACGCCGGGAGATGGTCCCGGTGACCTCCAGTACCAAACGCATTCTCACGAATGAGTTCTTCCCAACGCTTCATGTGGCGGCTTAATTCCTTGAGGAGAAGTTGGTATGGAGAGATTTGAACGTTTTTGGATTTTATTTTTCGGCTTGTGGTGGCACGTTCCACACCAAGGATTTGACGAATTTCGTCGGGATGAGGAATTTCGTCGTAATAGGGACCGAAGGTTGGTCGATAGCGATTAAGAGATTCGAGGTCCCCACTCGTTTGTGAAAACGGCTTGACCTCTAAATGGAATTTGGAGGATATGACCAAATTGTTCGAGAGTTAGGGTGATAAATTCATTTTGAATCATGAAAGAGATGGTGATGAAACCAAGATCATTGGCTTGGACGGTGACTTGGCTATAGAAATCCATTATGAAGCGAGGAATGATAGGTTCGTTTATTTCATAAAGACAATTGAAGTTGATGCTTGTAAACACGCGATTTATTTAATCGGATTGAGCAAAAGCAAGATCTACTACACGTCCTTCATGAACATTTCTATCTTCAATTTGACGATATATAAGTCCAATGGAAGGAGATGTGGTAGGGAGTTGGGAAACTTTAGGAATGTAGTTTTTAGTGTGAGAAAGATCTTCGGTAGTCGCTTTTGGCATTTTCACCTAAATACATCAACAATACAAAAAGACCAAAATAAATATAAAGAAAGATAAAAGTGTATGTGTATTGTTAAGGCTTATGTTGGAACGTAACCATACTTCGTTACTAATCCTAAGAAGTAGATTACCATGTTCCTTAATATTGTTTTTAACTCGTTCTAGATATACTTTATGATGTTTAATAAGTAGTTATGGACAAATCCAAACGCCCTTTTAAACATCTTAATATATCATGAAATTTACTAGATTTACATTAGATTGTAAAACTAGCTATTTCTTGCGAGTTTCTTATGCATGTGATTTGTTTTTGAAAAAGATGGTTTGTATTTTTACTTAAAAATGTCATTTTTAGTAATAAACCAAACGCTTCCTTAACTATTGATTTATACCACTAGTATGTCAATATATATATGAATTATATATCTTGACAAGTCCGATTAGCAATTTTTATGTTTATAATTATAACAAAGTTTTATAAAAATTATAATGTCTAAGTTTCGATATTATTTGGACATAATCCAAACACCCCTATATCGTGAACCAATATAATTTTTCTTGGTCGAAAAATGTAATTTCAAGTTTTACAAGTTACAAAAGTATAATGTGATTAGTTTTAACACGTTTTCAAATCATTATTCAACAATGAGTTTACTAAAAAATTTGAAAAGGAGAGTATGAAGTTTTTCAAAAATTTTCGACATGATAGTTTATAATTACTAGTTTCTAGTGTTGATTAATCATCCTAATCCTAGGGGAAGCATTTGGTTATGAAGTTTTACGACTTAATTCGAAAGAAATTGTGAAATTGAAGAATTTTATAAAACATGCATAATCATGAGTATGACCAAATAAGATGAAATATGTTATGAAAAACTTACAATACGTAATGGTGATTGTGTTAGATGAATTTGCCCTTTGCGAATTAACCCAAATTATGTGATTTGGAAGTGATTTGAGATGTTTTTGGGTTTTGGTTTTCGTCACAGCAGAAGCAAGGGAAGGGAAGTATGAAAAAGTGGAGTGTTTGGCAAAAGAAACAAAGAGAAAAATGGGTTTGAGCTATCAGATGGCCGGTCCCCTTAAACATTAAGGGGGTCGCCCTTTATTTGGCTGCCGGTCCCCTTAAACATTAAGGAACATTAAGGGGGCCGCCCTCCAAATTTTGATTTTTGTGATTTTGGTTTCTGGAAAGAACAAGAAAATATTCATATGTATGTATTAGATTTATATTTAATCAAAAATACGTTGGAGGGTATTCGCACGAAAGGAATTACTTGACACTTTTACTTGACATTTTGCCAATTAAATTTTCTTGATCATTTCGGATGAAATTTATCAAGTTGTCAAGTACACGAGAAAGTTGTGGGAGGTTCATAAGTATATGTATATGTATATATGTATGTAGTATGGGCTTATAAGACGAGAATAAAGGAGGGAGACGTATGCAACGGAAGCCGGGAGTTTGTTTCATCCATAGACTTTTCGACTCATCTCTCTTCATCAGCATGAGTGTTGTTGAACATTAAAGTTCAATAAGGCAAATGGGGAAAAGAAAAGGTTCGTAAACGAAAAATTTCTAGTTCTAGAAAATCAACAAATGAATTTTCTAGGTTATAAGATCCTAGATATAGCTAAGTGTATATGTATATATATATATATATATATATATATATATATATATATATATATATATGTATTTAGATATAGTATAAGTAAATAAGTATATATATGTATAGAAATAAAAACTAGAGGGAATAATGAACAAATCAAAATCACATAAAAACTAGATACTAAACTAAGCATGCATTTGTTGTCAAGGAAATAAAAAGAAATGTGTACCTTTCGTCTTCAATGAGTTTAACTTCAAAATCTTCAAGGGAAAGTCCGAACAAAGGGTGACATCAAAGATTTCCATGTTTGAATGGCGAAAATTTTTACGTTGGTCCCCATTGTCTCATTTGACCAAAGTTATTTGTCCCGAACATGTTTTGTATTTGACTTGGGTGCATATATGGTGGAAACATTCCCCATGGATTGAAGTTCCACATTTGTTGATTATTGTTAAAGTTTTGTCTATTTTGGTTTACTCTTGGTTGAGGTGTTTTAGGTCTAGGGTAAGAATTATTTGGTTTCCTAGGTGGTGGAGTTTTAGATCTTGTTTTAGTTTTGGGCGATCCTGCTTCGGTTTTTAAAGATGATTTATAAAACGGTTTTATTTCTTCATTACTAGCTAGAGGTATTTTCTTATCATTTATGAGTATATACTTAGGATTAGATTTTGAAGGTTTTAGTTCCTTAAGTTCGCTTTCAAATTTAACATTTTTAACTTCACTTGTTGAGGCTTCAGTTGAGTTAAAACCTAGACCGGTTTTATCTCCGGATATTCTTTGAATACTTATAATTTTACTAAGTAAGTTACTACTATTTTCAAATTTATCAAGTTTACAAATTTCTTCCTTAAGTTTGTTGTTTTCACTTCTAAGCTCTTGACATGATTTACATTCTTCAAAAGTTTCTTTACCTTTTTCAAGTTGATGTATTTTAATTTTTAGTTCAAGTACTTCATTTTCTAATTGGTTGTTTATGTATTTTAGTGATTTGTTTTTAGCCATAACTTGTTGTCCTAGTTTGCATAGTCTATTGTATTCACTATCTAAATCTTTTTCATCTAATGATAGATTTTCATCGCTAAAATATTCGGTTTCGGAACGTACCTCACTTGATGTTTTAGCCATGAGACACTTTTCTTCCTTTGTTGTTTCTTTCTCATCTTCATCGCTATCACTCCAAGCACCTCCAACAAACGCTCTTTGATTTTGATCTCTTGTCATCATTGGACATTTTCCAATAAGGTGATTCGGATCACCACACTTGAAACATTTTCTCTCATTCTTGCTATACTTGTCATCATTATTCTTTTGAGATGTTCTTCTTTCATCGTGTGGTTGTCTAACGAATCTTCCTCGCCTTTTGAAGAATTTCTTGAAATCTCTTACGGCCATGGCATATTCTTCGTCTTCGCTTTCGGAAGATGAGCTATCTTCGTTGTTGGATTCCTTTCTAGCTTTCAAGGCGATTGACTTGCTTTGTTCACGTTTCCCTTTAACCATTTCGGAGTCCTTCTTTATTATTGCTTCGTAGACTTTTAAATTACCAATTAATTCAACAAGTTGTAGCGTTGACAAATTTTTTGATTCTTCAATAGCCGTCACTTTAGCTCGCCATTTTGGGTGAAGAGCTCTAAGAAACTTCCTAACAAAATTCTTACTAGAGAAATTCTCATCAAGTGCTTTTAAACTTGTGATTATAGTGTTAAATCTACCAAAAGCATTATCAATTGATTCCTCTTCCGGAATCGTGAATTGCTCATATTGTTGAACAAGTAGATCTATTTTGTTATCTTTGACTTGATTATTACCTTGGTGGGTTATTAATAAAGAGTTCTAAATTTCTTTTGCGGTTTCACACATAAAGATCCTTTTGTACTCTTTACGTGGTAGCGCATTGTAAATAACCATTTTTACTTCATTATTTTTAGCAAGTTTTCTTTTTAAATCATCATTTTGTTTTTCAAAAGGTACGATTTCATCTTTCTTAGTTTCGGGGTTATTTTGAATAGGTAAAAAATCACCATTGGTAATAACATGCCAAAGATCTAGATCTTTTGATTTCACATAAGTTTCGAATCGATTTTTCCAATATAAAAATCCATCACTTTCAAATAGTGGTGGTCTTTGCATAGATTGCCCTTCTAAATATTTTTCAGATTCCATAGATCGTTACAAGTTTTAAAATACAACATATTTTAAAAAATCTTGCTAGACATGGCTCCTGATACCAATTGTGGAAAACTAGAAGGGGGGGTTGAATAGTTTTACGTCCTTTTAAATTTATAAACACAAGTTTGTTTTAAAAACTTCGATTCTAGTTTATGTGAACTCAATACTTGCACTATATGAACAATTATATGGTAATTAACTAACAAAGCTAATATAGTAAAGGTAAATAAATAAGTAATGATAAGAGTTGGAAAGATCAAACCACAACACAAGGATTTATAGTGGTTCGGCTACAAGGACACCTTCCTTGTTCCTACTCCACTCCCCGAGTCACCTACTCGAGAGTTTTCTTCACTATGTCAACAAACTCCCTTTTGGCGGAGAAAACCTTACACACCAATTTACACACCACAGCAACTTCACAACTTGATCACTACTTCTACACAACTTCTTCACACCAATATACTACACACCAATCTTCTTCACACCAATCTTCTACTTCACACCAATCTTCTACTTCACACCAATCTTCACAACTAACCTACTTCACTACTAATCAACTTCTACTTCCTACACAACTTTTATATCTTCTAAACAATATATAACAAGCACAACACAATATTCACAAATGAATGTATATATACACTATGCACAACTACTCTTCAACACTTCTTGAACTTGGTTGTAGAAAGAGTGTTCTTCTTTTGCACTTTGGATGAGAATGGATGATGAGGGATTGAATCACTTGAAACAAGGATTAATATACAAATGATCAAAGGGTTTTAGAGGATGTTTAGAGAGTTATAGATCTGAAAATTTCGTGCAAAAGGTGAGGAAAAAATCCAGGTTTAAGGTGGTATTTATAGGCAAAGAATTCTGACAGAGGAGCGTGGCCGGTCCCCTTAAATCAAGGCCGGTCCCCTTAATTTTAAGGGGACCGCCCCTTATAATTAAGGGGGCCGCCCAGCTGAAACGGCTAGAATCTTTGTCTTTTAGTGGGAAAAGTTTATTTGGTGAAAAACTAACTGATTTTGGTTAAAAATTTGAATTCATATATTTAGTATGAATAAAATATTTTTCTTTATTACCAAAAGTGTTTTTCAAAAATATATAATATGTTTATATAATTAAATAAACTTTGTGTAAGTTAATTAAATACCCCTTTGATCATGAGATGTATTAAGCACTTGTTTATCCATACCTTAAGTGATTAAGTTGGATATAGTGATATAAACTAGCTTAATACTTGTTTACGTAGTAATTATACGATTGACGATTTTACATTTTGTGATCGTCAAAATATAGAGATATCGAAAGATATAAATAACATTTTCACACATTATTTATGTCAACAATTTATTCACTGCAGTCTTATTTTTCGGTTTATACATGAAAATTACGGTTCAGTTTACCATAGAAACAAAATGTGTTACTTAATATGCTATTGTGTAGTTCTGCCATATATGGATTTACATTCTATGTTTGTTGCTACCATTAGACCAGGATACATATTTGTGAATTATGATGTCATTTGACCCATTTAAAGTAGAATACAACCCAGGTTGACCTGTTTTTAATTACATTGGTAGGCTCCTCAAGGAGTGCATATCGTTTTCAAAAAGTTTCCAAGAATAAAGATTGTGATATCTGAGATTTAAACTTGCTTGAATCAAGAGTGTCATGTGGTTCCAGGGATGGGATATACACCATAAATGCTATCATAGTAAAACGTCATAATTTGCATTTGCATGTGTTTCCCATTTACTCATATTGCCGTTGCTGAGTGATAATGAGACTAAGATTCTAATCTTCATTTCTTGGTTATAATATTATGCACGATGTAAGTAAAAAGAATAGGTAATTTGGTTCAACTCAAGATTAGGTCCGGTAACAAAACCATCCCAATGTGTCACAACGATTATATATAATGAGTTTTCTTTCGAAAATGCTATATTTTGGTTGACAAAACACTATGCAGCAAAAGTATCAAGCAATATGTTAGCAATATGTTTCATCAAAAGATTACAGTTTTTAGATTTGTTACTTTCTTCCCGGTTTCTAAACGGATGCTCTGTTTGTGTTACTTCGGTCACTCAACGTGTATATAGTGACAACAGCGGTGGCGGATTTAATCGTCGTCATGATAATGCGTATCCTGGAAATGATCAATACTAAGTTGATGCTACGGACTGAAGTAATCAATCTCATTCAGTCAACCTGTTACTAATGTGCAAAACTTAAAGGTGATCCTGTTTATTGTCAGTAGGAATCTTTACATGTAAATTATTGATATAGAGGACCCATACATTCCAATCACATATTTATACATCTGTACTACATCGACAACAAGGCCTTTTTCCGGCTAAATCATGCTTATGTTTATTCATTTCTTAGTAGCTCACATGTGGCAATGGTGGCTTCTCTAATAGTTAGCAAACATTGTGTTAAGTAAATTACATTCAAAGTTCTATTTCCTAACATAGATCAAAGAAAGATTTTCATATTAACGCCTAAAAATTCTACTTTATTTATGCAAAATTGACTCTGCCAAAAACAGGCACACCCGCAACGCGGCGATCGTCGCCATTCTCGTTTTTTAAAAGAAACATTTTTTTTCTCACTTTTATGGGAAGACGAATTTTAAGAAGTGCGTTTATTTTTCCCACTTATGTTTACAGGGGAAGAGGAAATGAAATAAGGGGTTTTTTTTTTTTTTTTCCCTCATAAGTTTGCAAGCGGGAAAATGAATGTGTTTGTTTATTTTTAGATATAAAAGGCAAAAATGACATTTTTCTTCTTCGATTACCTAAGTGAACTAATAGCATACTACTTTAAACAAATTACCTAAGTGAACTAATAGCATACTACTTTAATGGACCAATTTTCATTAATTTACCAAACTAAACCATGCCGCATTATCATTTTCAAACGCGCACGCGCTACAAAAAACACCCACTCCTATGGCAACACCTGTAGTCAAGCGCATTTTTTATAGCAACGCATTTTCTTCATGCGCGCACAGGATTTTTTTGTTGTCAATTAATTTCATCTTTTGTCAAATACTAGTTTATAACTTTATATAGTTTGTAAGAGCACAAGGTTTGGGGTTGCTCATCCCTCGCTAGTCCACGCTGGCCTGCTCGCCACCGCTAGCCACGATACCGCCATGCTTTCTTATCCCTCGCCACCAGGAGCATCGTCGTGTGCACAACGAAGCAAACAGTTTTGGCTTTCTCCTCTTGTTTCACAAGTCTTTCTATCATGTTGATCAAGTCAATCATCACTTTATCGTCCTTTGTGTCAGTGAACATGGTTTCTTTTTTCTTTTATTTTCTTTTTTCGATTTATATTGTGTAACTGTGTGTAATATATGTGTGTGTGTGTGTGCAGGAAGCTAAACGAAGATGACAATGTATTTTTTTTTTCTTTTTCTTTTTTGACTAGGTGATGAGGCGAAAAATGATCCGTTTTTAGGGGGTCATTTAAGCCCGAATCCGAATTTATTTGATCAAATATTGCCCTAAATCGTTCCTTTTGTGATTTTAGGTACTTGGAGAGTGAATTCTGGAAAAGAAGCCATTTTGGACGTTTTTGGAGCATAAAAATGAAGAAAACGGCAAAGTCTCAATTTTCCATGCTGGAACAGTACATGAAGGCGTCAAGAGTAAACCCATGACGGCATCAAACCCCAAGAATTAAAATCCGTAGCTCATGACGGCGTCACACAGGGCGTCAGAAGTAGATCAAGGTCATCCGAGGAAGTATTTTGCGGCGAGATGACGGCGTCACACCTTTGTTCTTGACGCCGTCACACCTATTTTCCTATATATAGTTTTCTAGTTTTTCACATTAGAGGAGAGAAGTTTTGGAGAAACCCTAAAGACGAATTTGGTGCAACTTTTACAGGTTTTTCAAGGGTTCCAAACCCTTGATACCTTGCATTGTAATTGAGATAAGTGTTCTTCTAATTCAATCAATATGTCTATGTGTTGGTTGTCTATATCTTGTTCTTGTCTCAATTCCATTATGCTAGGCTAGATCTCTTTTGTGTTTGCTTAGATCTAATGAAACCTAGATATTGATTATGTGTTGATTACTTGTTTATTC
Source organism: Artemisia argyi (assembly GCA_030686995.1). Classification (NCBI taxonomy): domain Eukaryota; kingdom Viridiplantae; phylum Streptophyta; class Magnoliopsida; order Asterales; family Asteraceae; genus Artemisia; species Artemisia argyi. The sequence goes on from CM060677.1 coordinate 177,950,712, forward strand.
TTGACTTGGATGAATGATTTTATATGTTAGGCTTAAGAAAACTGGCAGATCTCCAAATGGTAACATGCTTGAACGTCTTAAGAAACATGAACCGAGGCGTACTAGGTCTTTATTGGTTGTATTTAATGCATGAGCCACTGTTTACAATCCCTATAGTTGTGCTGGGCATGGTGTAGGAGGAGATAAGAGCTCATAGAATTGGGGAGTTATGTATGCCACCCCATGAATGGTATTAAGGAATACAATCCGTTATCCATGCAATTATAACAAGTAATTAACGTGTAAAAGATATCCAGGGAGTAGTGAAATCTAAGTAAACACATTTTCTCCAATTACTGCTCACAACCTTAGTATAAATTAGTTTATTTTCATTTTCAGTATTTTATTTTGATTGCATCTTAGTTTTGGGTTAGTTGAATAGCAACTAATTCCGCCCACACTTTTAAAACCCCGTGATTTTAATTGCTTTCTAAAAAAATATAAAAACACAAAAATAATCATCCCTCATCTTTAGAACTAGTAATTAGGCTTTCTAATCCTAGCGACACTATTCCTAAGCTGAACGATCAATCCCCCGGTACTTGTCACTATACTATACTACAACGATCAGGTACACTGCCTGGTGGGGGTTGTAAGCTTCTCGAGATCCCTCGAGAGGTAAAGCCTGTTGCAATTCCCACGCATCAAGTTTTTGGCGCCGCAGCCCGGGGAATAGTTATTGTCTAGGTTAGAATTTCTTTTTATTAGGTCTACTTGCTAGATTCCTTTCTAGTAAGATTTTATTTTTTAGGTCTTCTTTAGTCTATCTTATTTCTTTGTGCCTTTGTTCGTAACTCTTTACCATCCGACATCATGGAAGGTGGTAACATCTTTGAACCCGTCATCCCACCACAACAAAACCCACCACTAGAACCCCTTAGGCCCCGAACCTTAGGAGAGTATTCCCGACCTAGCCACCAAGGCTACCGAAACACCATTGAGCTCACCGGAGCCAATGTGACCCCCTTGCGATCCGACACCATCCGGTTGGTGCAAAGCGGATGTGCATTCCATGGACTTCGTTCCGAAGATCCAAGCCAACATCTTAAGGACTTTCTCAAAATCGTAGATTCCATAGACCTAGGTGTTGAAACTAGAGAGACTACCCGTTTACGCCTATTCCAATTCTCTCTACGGGATCAAGCTAGTCAATGGCTTGAGCGTTTACCCGCGGGATCCATCACCACATGGGATGATCTCACCACTCGTTTCCTTGCTCAATTCTTCCCACCGGGGAGAACTACTAAGCTTAGGAATGACATCTTGATGTTCCAACAACGTCAAAATGAATCTCTCTATGAAGCATGGACTCGTTTCAAGGACTTACTCCAAAAAGTCCCTCATCATGGCATAGATCTTTGGCTCCAAGTCCAAATTTTTTATGACCATATCGGCATCTCCACGAGGCGAGCCATTGACCAATCGGCCGGTGGTAAGCTACGTGATCTTAGTGCGGAACAATCATGGGAACTCATAGAAGATCTTGCTCTCTATGTCAACGAAAGTTGGAACGATCCCCGTGACTTGAACAAAACGGTCAAGGCAATATCTTTGCCTTCGAACAACTCTAGCACTCCCGACCGTAGGATCATGGAACTTGAAGGTCGAGTCAAGTCTCTCATGAAATCTTACGAAGCTAATAAACCTTCAAGCCAAGTAAGCAGAATCGCTTCTACATGCAAACTATGCAATGGCCCTCATGAGACCCATAACTGCATGGAACTTCCAAAACGTGCTTATAACGAATTCACATCATCACACGTAGGTCAAGGTCCTCGAACTTCTGCTGAAGCCTATGAGGCATGGAAGGATAAACCTAATTTTAGAGGGTACCAAACGCGAAGCGTATCCTTCAATGACTCCTCACCACTCACCTGGTCCGAGCATTTTCCATCACAAGACATTCCTAGGCAGAGCTGTGAAGATACTTTAAAAAATTCATTCTATCTCAAGAACTACAACTCGCTACGCTCGAGGCCAAATTTAAACAACAGCAGGCTGATGTAAACAACAAGATTTGTAATCTGTTGACTGCTATCAAAGAGCATATTGATAATAAGCCCATTCACGTTGATGAGGTTAAATCTGCTTCCGTCATGAGTCCACCAGCCTCCCCTGTAAAAACAAAAAGTCCTAGCAAGTTATTCAAACATCTATCTCCTAACGGAAAAGAACCTGTCAACCCCCCTGGACCAATCCACTTCGTAAACACCATCACCACAATATCTGCTTCAACATCCAACCCAACCCAACAACAAACTAACTAATCAGTCAGACAGCGAAAGATGAGACCTCAAGGGTTGACCATGCTTTGGCAAAGAAACCTACCGACTCACCCAAGCAATGCACCGCGCAAGAATCCGACAAACCGGATGAAAGGAACGAGAAATTGGAAGAGCATGAGAAAGATCCAACCATTTTGGGTAAATCTATTATAGAAGAATCCGAGAGAAAAATGGAGGATGTTATTAGTATGGGTAGCAATCAGACTAAGGAAAGTAACCCTAAAGTTTTCAAGATCCCCTGTACCATTAAGGAAAAGCTCTTAACCGATAGTCATATAGATCCTAGCTTCCCAGTCAACATAATCCCCCTTTCCCTATACCACAAAACCTTCCCAGAGCACATTGCGTACGAGAGAGTAATAGAAAATTTATCAATTAGGATTGGAGAGCTTGTTTACAATACTGACCTCACCGTGGTTGATGACATGGACCCTCTCACCAATCAAACGTTAACCCACCTTGTCCTTGGGATACCATTTATCAATGAATCGGGAGCAATCCTTGATGAGAAAGATGGTAGTGTAGTACTCACCAATGGTGTTAGGAAGGTAATTTTTCGTAGGGATAGTGAGGAGGTGTACGAGTATCGTCCCTCTCTTGAGGGGAATCTATATGGGTCAAAGGATGGAGAGTTGGGGAAGATAAGACGACGTGATCCGAATAATCTCAAAATCCCTTGCATGATCGGTCATAAGTACTTCGATAACATATACATTAATGTATTCCTGCCAAAGAATTTTATGTCATTGTTTCATTATAACAATATCTGCAGATGGGGGATGATTTACAAGGGGGAGAAAGTGGTTGGTAAGGATCATGAAATCCAGGTGTTCGTAGGAAATATGGCCTTCCCTATGGAATTCACGATTGTGGACAACATAGAGGACTATGTCGACCCTAGGTTATCACAAGTCGTCTTTGGAGCACCCTTTTGTGAAATCACTAATTTGATAGTGGATGAATTGAACGGAATCATGACCTTCACTGATGGGATTAGGAGGATTTCATACCAAACGCCATACAAGAGAAAAGACCTTAAGGAAATAGATTGTGACGGGCTTGATATGATGAGCTCCCAACTTATCTTGTGTGATGAAGATGTTAGGAGAGGGTGTAGAAATATTTCTGATTTATCATGTGGATTCTTTAAGAATGTTAGTAAGCTTGGTTCTAAGTATCGACAAGATATTTTCGAGTTCGAAGATCCGAAGTACTTGCACTATGAAAGCGATACTAGTTTAGAAGACGACCTAGAAAGTGGAACCAATGATGAAATCACGTAGTAACCCATAGCCTTGAGTTTAGCTACAAGACTCGTAAATAAAGAAAAGCGCTTCTTGGGAGGCAACCCATGTTTTGTGTGATTTTAATTGTTTGTTTGTTATTTGCTTCCGTATGCGTGTTTTATTTTTATTGTTGGTTGATCATGTTTCTCAATTAAAATGTGGAAATACTTTACTATGTTGTTTTGGCCTAGTCTTAACTCCAACCTAGAAGTATTTTTGCAAAAGATAAGTGTAAGGGGAAACCCCAAATATGTTTTTAAGAAACAAACCGATCATGATTCTCCACAATATTATATGAGCATGTATATTCGTATTTGTTAGAGTCAAATGCTTGTATTGAGTCATAATGAAGTTTTTGCAGGATTTTCCAGGAAGTAGGACCAAGTTTTTCCAGAAATTTTTCGGAAACTTAACATAAGAATTTTTGCAGGTCCATTCTGACGGCGTCAGAGGTTTACTCTTGACGGCGTCAGGAGTTAAAATCTAGAAATTTTACCGGTTTTGTTTTTCTAACGGAGTCTTATGGTTTTTGTGAATTATTAAGTTTTATAATCTCCAGGAAATCTGCAAACTTCATTCCACAAGCATTATATCTTACTTTGTTTTTTAGGATTTAGTAACTTATATAGGATGCCGCCGATTTTACGCGAGGTTGTCTTGTCTATTTTTGTCAGGATTTACAGGTTATGTTCGACAAGGAGATGATTTATATTCTGGAAGGAAGCTTTGATTGTTCATTTTCTTGGAGGAAGATTTAACCTGGCCCACCTATAATCCATACCGAGCGAATCAGGGGAGTATTTGATTTCATTCTCTTTACTTTTTCACTTTTACATTCTTTACTTGAACATTGGGGACAATGTTCATCTTAAGTGTAAGGGGAGGGTAAAAAGATGATACCTTACATATGCACTTTCGCTTGAGTTTGTTTTGTTTGATGGTAGATGTGTAATAAAACTATGAGAAATACTTGTTAGTGCAATTTTAGCGCCAAATTTAAAATTTTTTACAACATTTAGGAGTGAAACTTTAGCCATAGCAAGCGTCTCATGGATAGGAGATTGTATGACTAGCACATAACCGTATATTCAGAAAAATTTTCCACCCAAATATGTGAGGTTCGCCTTTAGATTTGACAGGAAAAGCATTTATTATTAGTGCTTATGAGTGTACCGGTAGCATTTAGATTCTAGAACTTGCGTTAGTGATGCATCCCGAGACCGCTAGTGAGACTACATTCGTGTGGTAGGATTTACTACATGATAAGAGGCATTAGGATCACCCTTGTGTTAAACCCGTATCATAATTACTTGACCATTTAAGTCATATTACTTGGCTAGTTAAGTCAACTAATTTTTCCCACACCCTTAGCGTTGTACTCATTTTTAGTACACGATACCCCTAGTACACCCCTCCGAGCCTATCTTTTCGTTTCTAACTTTAAGCATCTTACTTAAAGGAAGAATTTGTTACACCCCACTTAAATGTACACCCAAATCGCCTTAGCCTTCCGTGTATGCGCTCATTTTTAGTGCATTATTGTTATTTGTTAAACCCTACGTTAACTTTCTAATTGATTACATGGTTGCTAAGTCGAGTCATATCCTTGTACATATTGTTTTGGGATGATTGGGACTCATGGGTAAGTACTTATTTATGGAGTAATGGGGAAGAACATAATATTATTACCCCCATATGTACGTTAATCTTAAAAGTGCTCCAAGTGTTTTGATTTTCTTAATTCGAGTCATTAGATTAGTTTATTGTAAAGTATGTAAAGATTCAAGTGTAAGGGGAATGCTGAATCCCCTATGATGTATTATTTGGGATGGTAGGGTAAGAGTGTATGCAAAAAAAAAAAAAAAAAAAAAAAAAAAAAAAAAAAAAAAAAAAAAAAACGGACTACCATCCCTTTTCATTCTATGTTCATTTTATGTTGTTGTTATTTTTCATTTATTAGCTTAAGTCGAGTCTAGTCTTGGCTTAGCAACGCCATATTGTACATGTAATTAACCAAGATTGTTAACTCGCCACCAGTAAAACTTCCTTTATCCAACAAAACCGTGTAATTTATATCCCTATACCTAACGTTACAACCCTTTAAAAGACCTCTTTGATAGTTTATCCTATGTGCTTACGCCATGTGGTGGAGGTTTGATCCTTTCCCAAGCCTATGGTAATCTATTTTGCTATGACAGGTAGTGAGAGATATCTTCCATTTCCATAATGTTATATTACTTTATTACACCCGAGAGATGTGAGTATCTAAACACTATTTGTGAGGTGCTAGTGTATGACCTCCGTGCTTGTCTATTGGTCTTTAGTGGAACGATTATTTGTTGTAATTACTTTTATATTAGTGTTAAATGACCCCTAACTTGTCTTTTGAGTAGAATAAAAGCGCATTTGCTTGAGGACAAGCAAATCTCAAGTGTAAGGGTATATGATGAGGCGAAAAATGATCCGTTTTTAGGGGGTCATTTAAGCCCGAATCCGAATTTATTTGATCAAATATTGCCCTAAATGGTTCCTTTTGTGATCTTAGGTACTTGGAGAGTGAATTCTGGAAAAGAAGCCATTTTGGACGTTTTTGGAGCATAAAAGTGAAGAAAACGGCAAAGTCTCAATTTTCCATGTTGGAACAGTACATGAAGGCGTCAAGAGTAAACCCATGACGGCGTCAAACCCCAAGAATTAAAATCCGTAGCTCATGACGGCGTCACACAGGGCGTCAGAAGTAGATCAAGGCTGTCCGAGGAAGTATTTGGCGGCGAGATGACGGCGTCACACCTTTGTTCTTGACGCCGTCACACCTATTTTCCTATATATAGTTTTCTAGTTTTTCACATTAGAGGAGAGAAGTTTTGGAGAAACCCTAAAGACGAATTTGGTGCAACTTTTACAGGTTTTTCAAGGGTTCCAAACCCTTGATACCTTGCATTGTAATTGAGATAAGTGTTCTTCTAATTCAATCAATATGTCTATGTGTTGGTTGTCTATATCTTGTTCTTGTCTCAATTCCATTATGTTAGGCTAGATCTCTTTTGTGTTTGCTTATATCTAATGAAACCTAGATATTGATTATGTGTTGATTACTTGTTTATTCTTGTTTTGGATGAATGATTTTATATGTTAGGCTTAAGAAAACTGGCAGATCTCCAAATGGTAACATGCTTGAACGTCTTAAGAAACATGAACCGAGGCGTACTAGGTCTTTATTGGTTGTATTTAATGCATGAGCCACTGTTTACAATCCCTATAGTTGTGCTGGGCATGGTGTAGGAGGAGATAAGAGCTCATAGAATTGGGGAGTTATGTATGCCACCCCATGAATGGTATTAAGGAATACAATCCGTCATCCATGCAATTATAACAAGTAATTAACGTGTAAAAGATATCTAGGGAGTAGTGAAATCTAAGTAAACACATTTTCTCCAATTACTGCTCACAACCTTAGTATAAATTAGTTTATTTTCATTTTCAGTATTTTATTTTGATTGCATCTTAGTTTTGGGTTAGTTGAATAGCAACTAATTCCGCCCACTCTTTCAAAACCCCGTGATTTTAATTGCTTTCTAAAAAATATAAAAACACAAAAATAATCATCCCTCATCTTTAGAACTAGTAATTAGGCTTTTTAATCCTAGCGACACTATTCCTAAGCTGAACGATCAATCCCCCGGTACTTGTCACTATACTATACTACAACGATCAGGTACACTGCCTGGTGGGGGTTGTAAGCTTCTCGAGATCCCTCAAGAGGTAAAGCCTGTTACAATTCCCACGCATCACTAGGTTTTTTATTGGGTTGGAAATGGGTTGGAATTGGGTTGAATTTGGTGGGTTAGTATAGGTAATGTTTTTTTAATTTATTAGGTAAGTTTTTATTGTTATATTTTTTTATTTTTTTTATTTGACTAAAATGATTTTAGTAATTCAAAAAAAAAAAAAAAAAAAAAAAAAAAAATGTAAGTGGTGGACCCAATGAGTAAGTTGAGGTTAGTTGTGATAAGGGAGTTAGTTGTGAAGGTTTGTTAAAGTGATGTGGCACCTCGTGAGTCCCAAATAAAGAGTTTTGGCTAACCACGACACCTTGTGCTCTAATAGCTAATTACCTTGTGCTCTAATCAAGGTTTTTAAGATCAGGATCCTATCTAGGATCGTTTTCGTCTTTGCAAGATCGTGATCGTAATATTTCTTTTAAAATTATTCAAATACACAAATTATTATATATAATAAACACAAAATTATATGAATTTTAATAGAAATGTTATTCTAAATTATGAATATAGAATATTTAAGAAGACTCACATGTTGTTTTTTAAATTATATAAAAACATAATCCATAACTTTGTATCTTTTTAGTTTGTGGTTCGAGAAAAGTAGGATCGGATCGGGTTAGATCTTAAGATACAATGGTTAAAATCGGGATCGGATCGGATTAGATCTTAAGCTTTCTAAGATCCTATGTAGGATCCGGATCGTTTTTGCTTTATAGAATCATAAAATCGTAATAACAACTATTGCTCTAATAGCTAATTTCATCTTTTGTCATTATTTCAATTAAATGCATCGATATCACTTGCAGACTTTTAGAAGATATATTCACTTTTACCTAACCACATTCATTATCAAATACACACACTTTTAAAAGCGTATTTCCCCTTCCCTTTTTCCTTTTTTGCTGACAACCTGTTCGATAAAATGTCTGTGTCATAAACCGAAGAAATCCGAGCAACCAATGGCTTCAAACCTTGAAAATGGTGTCGATTTCATCAGTAACATGCCGGACCTTGTTCTTCAATTGATCCTTCAAGGCCTTCCAAATACCGAAGAAGTAGTTCGTACCAGTGTTTTATCAACTCGATGGAGGTATTTGTGGAAATCTATTCCACTTTTTCCATCTCTAGATATAGATCGTGACCGACTACCGAGTCCCTCTATGACACCCCCACAAGCTGAAAAATTAGAAGACTTTGTGTCATGGGCTTTAGCTAACAAAACCCTAGATTTAGATAGTTTTCGTTTACGTTGTGCCGCTTACTTTGGTATGCCGATGGTGTGGCGGTGGGTTAATGCTGCTGTAACGCGCAAAGTCAAGAGACTTGACTTGATGGTTTGCACTAACATGCGGGCCATTGTGTTGCCACATTACGTGGTAACTTCTGAATCATTGGAGTCATTGAGGTTGTATATGTATGGGTGTCTTTTTAGTTTCCCTGATTGTAAAGGTTTTTCCGCACTCAAGGTTCTTGAGCTCAACAGTGTTAGCTTCTACCGAGCTAATTTTGTAGGACTAGAAAATTGTCTTAAGATGTGTCTGTTGCTTGAGAAGTTAAGTTTGATAGATTTCATGATGTACGACACAGATTGTATTCTTCGTATCCCGTGCCTGAAGCTTAAGACTCTGATAATTCATAATTGTGTCACTGTTTCTTTTGACCTGGTTTCATGCCCAGAACTGGTGCTTTTTGAGTGTGTAGGTCTTCAAGTTACAGATTCTTTTACCTTTTTTAAGATGTGTCCGTTACTTGAGGAGTTACGTTTAATAAATTGCTACGAAAGAGATGGTATTCTTGAAATTTCATGTCCGAAGCTCAAGACACTAATAATTCATGGCCGTGACGGATGGACCCGTTCTGCTGGCCTTGTGGTTTCATGCCCACAACTGGTGTTTTTTGAGTGTGTGGGTATCCAAATTAGAGATCCTTTCATCTTAAAAAAAGTAGAATCCTTGAAGACAGCTGTGATTCTCCCTCAATGCAAATTTGACAAACAATATTTTTGCAAAATCTTTGCTCGAATATCTCATGTGGAATCTTTGTCGCTCGAATGTAGTGTAAGTACATATTCTCTCCATGCATGATTATTCATTTTTAGCATCTATACGCAATAAGCAATGTAAAGCACCTACCTATTCCGAGGTCTCAAATTACTTTAGATGGACTAGCGGCATATCTATATGGGCCACTAGTATACATGCATACCATGCAAATTTCTCTGTCAAAAGGAATTTATTAATGTAGTGCTTGTAAAATTTGGGCTCTTAAATTGCTTTGACACTGTTTTTTTAATTGAAAATTAAGGCATATGTACATACTTAGACTATAGTATCCAATTACATGTCCACTGATAGACTATAGCAGGCAAAATTCATTACTCGTTATAGTTTAATAGACATGTTTGACTAGTGGCTGGCTAAGCTTGAGATGATTGGGTGGGCAGAGTTTATATCATCAAAATAGAGTAAATTAAATTTGTAATAGCTTTACATTTGCCAAACGGGGAAATATAGCAAATAGTAAACGACATGTGGATTATGGAGTGTTTGTTCTATGCACGATTCATTATTGTTTTTTGAAAGAAAAGAATATGATATTTGGAGATGTTTGAAAGTATTATCTGTGTGGTCTTTAGGCTTTAGCAAATGAAGATTTTCTGAATGTGATTATTGTATGTAACTATGTATAGCTGTACAATACATCAAAATACATTTGATATGTTTGCATCTTCTTAATGGGAATCTGTGGTCTATTCACTTGCTATGCTTTGGCTCGCAAATCATGGATAAAGCATGTGTGTATATTTTTAATTTCGCATACCTTACTATTTTCTTTTGGTACTCATTTGAGTTTTGATCCTTTCATAGTCCGTTCGTTATGCAAGTGATCTAGAAGGAAATTTCCCTAAATATTTTCCCAATCTGAAGACATTGGAACTCACCACAACATTTGAAACCTATGATATGAAGTTACTTATCCGGATCCTCACATGCTCTCCAAATCTCGAGTCTATCCATTTGATTATTCAAGAGGTAACCTTGCTCATCTCAGCTAGTCATTTATTCATGCATTTTACTTGGGGTACTAAGTATTTCTGTTCCTTTAAATTCCCATCTAATAGGATACAAACATGTGAAAAATGACTGTCATCAAAATGTTTCTAATACTGTAAGTAATTTGTGACCTTCGGGTTATCCTTTGCAAGCTTTAGCTAATTGGAAAATGTAGTTTGACCAAAAATGATACTTTTTCCCAAGAATTCCAAACAGCTCAAGATGCTTAACTTATGCATTCATTGACCATATAGGTATGTTATGGGAGTGAATACCGGGAGTCAGATGGAGTTGAAACAATGAGAATCTTGTCACCGCTTCTTAAAAGGGTCGAGTTTCTTGCATTTGCGACAGATCAGTCGAAACTAGAAATAGCTCAGTTACTACTGGAGCACGGAAATGCATTGGAGGAAATGGTTTTTAGTTGGTGTAATGAAGTCGACTACCTTGAAAAGTCAATGGTGACTTTGAATGAAGTATCGAAATTCTACAAGGCTTCTTCAAGTGTCAAACTGGCTACTCTTCTAAAAAAATGATGATATGTGTTACCATAGGTAGTACATACACATATTATGGGGTAACTTTATATTTCCGTAGTTTTTGTGGTAACTTTTATGCTTTGTTTTACATAAGATTTTAATGGCTGTGATATATCTTTATGAGTTACAACTCCAATATTCACTCATGGCCGGTTGAAAGAAAAATGAAATGTTGTATTAGATTTTGAGAAATGTTGTTTTAATAGAGCGTAGATTGCGGGTTTTTATTAATCAGAAGCTTGTCACCGTATCTAAAAAGGGTTGAGTTTCTTGGATTTGAGAGAGATAAGTGGAAACTAGAGCACGAAAATACAAAAAATGGTCTTTAGTAGGTGTAACGAAGTTGACTATCATGAAAAGACAATGGTGACTTTGAATGAAGTATCAAAATTTCACAAGGCTTTCCAAGTGTCGAACTAATTACTCTTCTAAAAAATATGATATGTGTTACCATAGGTAGTACCTACTCATATTATCGGGTAACTACATATTTTCGTTGTTTTTTGGAAACTTTAATACTTTGTTTTACATAAGATTTTAATTGACGTGGTATATCTTTATGAGTTATAACCTCAATTTTTACTCATGTCCGGTTGGAAGAAAGAATGAGATGTTGTATTAGATTTTGAGAAATGTTGTAAGAAATGATGATGTATTGTGGGTTTTTATTAATCAGAAGCTTATTTTAAAATTTTGTGTTAGTGTTTGGTTAACAACCTAGAAGTGATTAATAAGAAAATTAGGGACCTACATCGATCACATGCAGTGCCAGAACTTGGGTAGGTCCCGGGACACTCATAAATTCATAGTGTTAATTTTATTTAGAAAAATAAAAAATGCACCTCATGTTATGAATACTTATGATTGTGGCTATCCACATACCTCAACTTCTAAAATATTTCATCTTTTGTATTTCTCCAATTATGATTGTATTAATTACTTTGATTATAAGAGCCCTGTAAATTGAGGTTCATTTTTAGTTTATCATATCAATCTCAGTGAAATATAATTATCTCGATTGTCTCTACTTTCTTCTTTCATACATCAGTTATATGGTTATATGTTATTGCTATTAGGCCGTTGTTTCCCAACGCATTATCAGCACGAAAGCTTTATGAAAAAAGACAAGGACGATTCAGTGTTAATAACTCACACTGTAGTTACAAAAGATGCATTGATTAGTTTAACCAATCGTTAATGAGGTAAGTTTTGTCACTTTCATGTTGCTTTTTAATTATAATAATACCATGATTGATTTATCTTCTTGATGGTGTAAGTTACTTCAATCTTATGAGATTTAGATGTTTGAAAAATAGTACAAAATTTACTACTTGTGTAGTTGTGTATGTTAATCTCACTTGATATTTAGCCACCATTCAAATTAAATAATTGGATTCTTGGATCTAAAGATGCTAAAACAATTAAACAAGAATTATTTTAATTTTAGATACTTGAGGAATCTGGTGAGGGTTTGATAACTCTCTATCTAGATTTTGTTCGATAATTTATAATGATAACAGGTTTCATGATATCTACAAAACATGTATATCATTTTTTATGTAAATTTGTTATACGATCTAAATCCCGTATCCTAACGTTTTGACCGAGTACATGTTCTCATACGTTATGATGATTGTGCTTTCAAGAACTTCTGTTTTGTTTTGTGCTAATCTTAATTTTGGTTCTAATAAGTCTTATTGTGTGGTTTCTTTGCGAAAACATAAATAAATATAAATCATTAAAATAAATATAAATCAATTAAAATGCAAAGGAGTGGTGAGCAATGTGTAGTTTTTGATCATTTACAATTTTGCATGATATAGAAAAGAAGTGTGATATCTTACACTTATAACACCATGCGTCTACTGTTAATTAGCTCTTGTTTGTCAATATAAATTTCTTTAATGAATAATTTTTGCCAAGTTCAAATGCTATAAGAAGAGTTCTGAGAAGGATTATTCTTGCTACTACTGTCTATTACACATGGAAGGAGAGGAATACTAGGTTGTTTGCTAATGAAACGATGACTACTGAAGTTTTATTGAATAACCTAAAAGAAAATATCATACTACAGTTACAGGGGATGAATGTAAAAGATTCATTTCAAGTAAGGAAGGTTGCTACTGAATGGAATGTGAAGATGACTATTAAGGTGGGTGTGTAACAAATTGTATCTGTTAATGTTGAATAGGGATGTTAAGGGGTGTTCGGATCAAGGAGGTATAGCAGATGGAATGTTTTCAAAGTCTACAAGTATGATTAATTCCATTATCTATATTTCTGCAGAATTTACAGAATTAAGGATTGATTTATATCACTCAAGTAGATGGCCTTGTAACTTGGTTTTTAGCCTGCAATATCTAGATGTTGCATTGCTATTTGACATTTGGCCTTGGGAGGGAATGTTGAACAATTGTGCACTGTTTGGTTATGCAGCTCTAAATTACCATAATGTAGGTTTCCTATTTGGAAGGGAATGTGAGATAAGGTGGGGTAGTGTGTAGAGCATGGAATAGCGAGGAGTGAAAGATTAACCTACTTGGTCCATGTTATGCACTGCCCATAGGAGGTTTGGTTGGTTCTCCCTCAAGGTGTGTGTTCTCAACTAAGTGAAGCCATTGTAGTAGATGGAATTGTAGCTCAGTTGGTATAACCCTTGACTTGGATGGGTTATGGGTACCTAGTGAAGCCATCCATCTTTCCTGTTTTGGTCATTGTTGTGGCAGGTTGAATGGCCTTGATGGGAAGATGCGATGGAAATGTAGCTAGATGATTATTGGTGCTTTAAAGGTGAATTTAAAAGCTGCAGATCAAATGCAAACTAGGATAGTTTGCCTGCATACTATTGAGAATTATGGCTGCTATGAAGCCTATGAATGTCATTTGAGTTAGCAGTTAGAATGAGATAAACATTTGTATTTCTGATTTGTATTGAGCTAGAGGATAGGCATGTATATCCTCTATTGTCTTTGATGTATTGTTCTGTTGTGTTTTAATAATATATGTTCACCTTTTGCACCATTGGGCTTAAATGTGATGAGCTTAAGACCAATATTGAGAGAAGAGATCAATTAATTCAAGAGGGCCAATCTTTTGGTCTATTTCATGAGGTGGCTCCCGATGCAGCTGAGTGTATGGTTGAGACACAGCAGAGAGACCGAGAAATTCTAGCTGCGTTGGTTGGTGTCCTTGATTTAGCTCGTGAAGGGAGGGTTGAAAAGCAACGTCTTGTAGAGTTGATGTATCTGAAGGGTTAGTGGCTCTCTGTTTGCCAACCAGTGATTATAAGCATGTTCGTAGCAAGGTTGCGTGAATTTTTATTTAACTGTGTTATGTTGTGTTTTGTTTACTTAAGTATGTTGATGTTGTCCATGTATGTTGTAGGTGTGCGTATGAACATTTGCTTTTAATAAAACCTTGCTTTTGTGTGTGTATGTTTTTGTGGCTCTTATAACAAAAATTGATAACTAGAAAACCTCTAAGAAGCATAAAGTGATATGGAAAGGAAATTTTTTTACCTTGTTCTTCATGAGTCGATTATTGAAGATAAGTGGTAGGTATCAAAGTTAAAGCATTCTTAGAAATAGTAGTTCTTGTGAGTGTGTGTAAGTGGGAAAATTAAGGTTAGTGGCAATCTGTGGTTTGCAATTTAAAGTGACTGCACAAATAATAGTATATGCATTATTTGAAACACTGAATTATAAGACCAGTGAATGCAAATGTGTAATGCAGGTAGCAATAATAGTATATGCAAATGATATTCTTTTTATTTAGTTGATTTTTAATAATTTAGGAATGTAAATGAAGATTTTTTTTATTCATTAAATAGTTGCATGATTGAATATAAATGGCATCAACTGTGCAACTTGTGAAGATGTGTAAGTGGAATCAGGTAATTTAGTGGTCTTATGTGAATCAAATTAAAAGGACCTTTGTAAATAGTAACATATTTGTCCTTTAGCTTTGAATGATAATAGTAGTACATTTTATTCATTTGTGTTCATGTGGTGAGAAGATATGCATGTGAAAAACAGTATTACATTTGTGTTCATGTGGTGAGAAGATATGCATGTAAAAAACAGTCTTACTTCTTGTTTGCCTATTTAAAAGAGTTTCATTGTATGGTATTTTTTTTCATAACTGAGTTTTTTTGGTTATATTAAATAAGTAAAAATGGTACAATGCCTAGGCGTCCTATATGTGCTAAGCTGAAAGGTGATACAAATTCTAGCAATTGGTGAGACATGCTGGCTTTCTATTGCCAGCAAGCTTCAATGGAAGACATTCAAATGGCAAGGCAAATAAATGAGGTGTGTGTAAGATTGGTTGCAATTATTACTGAAGGAGCTCGGTTTATTCAAGAGTTGGAAAGTGTTGAGAATATTTACGCACAAAAGATGGCAGAGCATTTAATAGAGGTTCAAGTCAAAGATGATGAAAAGGTGAATCATCTGGTCACATTGACTCATGAACTGGACTTAAATGCTCGTGGCAAGGATGTTTGTTCTAAAGCTTAAGGGAACTATCAATTTCTAAGTGTTGTGTTACATTGTCGTATAAGTTGTGTTTGTTTCATAAAGCTGGTGGTTAGGGGTGTGTGTGTGACATATATGTGTAAAATATTGTATCGAATAAAAGCAATAATAAATGGTGGGTATGAATTACTTGTGTCATGCATTTGGAAAGTGAATCAAAGGCAAACCTAGAAAAGAGTAGTGTAGCTGCCTATTTTGTTTTTATGCAAATGAGTGAATGTTTTATTCAGTATCTAATATGCCTTATGCATATGGGCAGAATGTGTAATGTATGATGTTGTTTGTATTTCCATGTATCTATGTGTGCTGGGTCTTATTATGGTTGTTATTGTAATGTTTCCATGTAGTTAATTGTAGCTCATTATAAGATATTTAATTTAATAAAAGCTACTATTTATGTTAAATAAATTTATGTCGGTTACCTTTTTGTTTTTTTTCACTTGGTTGTTCATCCTAAAATAGCTGCCTTTTCACTGCTCTTAGTTTATTCTCTTCGTGTGTCTTTTTTTCTTGATGTTCTTGGTTTGGTAGTGCAAGAGATCCTGGCGGTGTTCCTAGTATTTGTGATGAAAACGATGAGTATTTGTATCCATAAATGTCATTTTTAAATAAAAAAAAATGTTAATAACGATAGTGTTCCTAGTATTTGTGATGAAAAAAATGTCACCTTTTTGCCTCTTTGCATCTGCTAGTTCATCTTGAAAGAGTGCCCTCTTTGCTATTTTTGAGCCACTTTCGTCATCTTTTTTTGGTTATGAAGATGGTTGATTTGTCAATGCCAGAGGTGTTGGTGGTGTTCCTAGTCATTGATAAGTAAAAATTTAGTATTTGTATGTGTAAATGTTATTTCAAATAACATAAGTTGCTGGTTTAAATGACATTACCTGAAGTTGGTTCTTTGAGTTTGCTTGTTCCTTCTTGTTTTTTCTTTTTGTTAAAAACTTGATCAAGATTAAAATGTGTTGTCTAAGCTGTTGTGTTGAAATGGAACTGGAAAATATTTTTTTCACCTTCAATTGCAAAGATTTCTGGTGGTATCTGTTGTGGGTCTTCTGCTTCATGCTTTGCTAGTAAGTCTGGGCATGAATACCCTGTGATATCATCTGCTGCAGGGCTAAAGAAAGTCATCGGAATTGTTGCAGAGGGATCTGTGATGAAACCTTTGAAATTTTACCTGCACATTTTATGAAGTGAGATGATTATGCTTTTACTTATATTTTATTTGTTTTTTTATATGAGATAAGGTTGAGCTACAGAAGTATGCACCTATAGGATGGTTTTTTCTGTTTTCCATGATTTAGACAACGGTACATCCCATCTTCTTCTCTAACTTTGGAAGCACATTGGTTGCAGCTCATGTAAAATCAATGTCTTTTTATGTTGATGCCAATGATTGTTGCCTCACTTGTCACGATAGTTGATTCTGTGTGACAAAAAACTTACAACGTAGCTTTCTGGATCTTGTTTTAAAAGTGTCTTCAAAGGGAATCTGTTGTGGAACTTTTATTTTTCAATATCTTCGTACGGAGTCTTAGTAATACGAAGTGGTGGAGTTTTCTGGTGCCTCTCTCTGTATCTGTTAAGTGTTGAAAAAATACAATGAATATCTTATGTCAATCATTCATGCGAAGCTATCGTTATTTAAAACTTTTGGGTCTAAAGATATTACCGTGCCCTTGCTTCTTCAGCCTCTGGTATCTGTGGGTTTAAGTAATAGCGTGTTGCACAGGTCGCTGTTAATTGGTAATCTGCCATCATTTTGTTTGAGAATGTCATAAGAACGTGCCATTTAAGCTTTTACAAATTATCAATGCAATACCTCTATATTTTGTGACTCGGCAAGAGCTGACTGCAATTATGATTGGTCTTTCCATTGTTTCAAAGTTAGCGTCTTCAAATGTTTTAGCCATTTCATCCCAGATTATCAACTCAACAACATTACCACTGGCAAGATGAGCAATTTGTTAGGTGAATGACAAAACTTCAATGGTTATTTTTTATCAAAAAAACTTTTAAAATATAATCTAACGCACCTTAAATTTTCAATATCCAGCTCTCTATAGACACTTTCATTTTGGTTGGCATTTGGTTTGCGAGTAACTTCTCCTGGTGACCGCAAACATCCCATGTAATTTGTAAGCAAATAACTGTTAGGATTTTCATATTTTGTTGAACGTCAAAATTTTTAGAATGAAAAGGTGACCTGTGAGAATTGGATACTGCATTCTGCCTGTCACATCTTCTTTAGGAATTCTGTATTGAAGTTGGTTGTATGAAGCAAATTCAAAGTAGTGGTGCGGGATGTTTGGTGCCTTTATAGCATCAAATTTTGTAGCCCTTCCAAACGTGAGGCTTGTTTTGTTGCTAATTGTTTGTTGAGAAGGGTTGGTTGATTCACACATGAAATCGGAAATTCTGTACACTGATCCAAGCTTTATTTTCGGGCTGAAGTAATCAATTTCCTTCACATTCATGTTGGCTTGTATAGCATTTCCCTACTCATGTTAAGACGTTGTTAGGCAAGTTTGAGGATCTTGTATGTTTTTTTCACGTCAGATGAAGTAAGACGTACCTCTCGATCTATTAAGATGCAACAATATGCAGTCTCTTTTTTTTCCCGGAGACCCCACTCTAATCTTTTTTCCCATAAGTGATTGCAGTCCATTTTCTATATACTCTAGCTTCAAGTACTCTGCTGTGAGATGTTGGTCGCAACTCACGGATTGTTGTGATCTGTGGTGCATTGCTAGGTTCAATAACTTTATCTTCAGGTGCATGTTGCACCACTGCAAGTGCAATATCTTCCATTGTGCTGGTAGCAGATCAAAAATCAAAGTTAGGTATAAAAAAGATTTTCAAACTAAGAATTATTCAGATAATAAGCATTTGAATACCAGTATAATGACACAAGTAAAATAAAATTGGCTATTACCAAATGTACTTATTGTTGGTGAGTTTCATCATACTTTTATAAAAGCAAAAGATAATAATATGTAGTTGTGATTGCATCATACAAACTGTGAAGGACAAAAATATTGTGAAGATTTTGTTTTCGGAAACTATAGTAACATATACCTAATAATTTATCCTAAACAGGTTGTAACTATTTAGAACCATGTAAGACTCGGTTATTCTGGCCAAGACCCAGTTAGAACCAGGTAAGACTCAGCTATTCAGGCCAAAACACAGTTAGAACCAGGTAAAACTAGGCTATTTTGGCCAAGACCCAGTTAGAACTAGGTAAGACTCGGCTATTCTGGCCAAGACCTAGTTAGAACCAGGTAAGACTCGGCTATTCTGGCCAAGGCCTAGTTGGAACCAGGTAAGACTCGGTTATTCTGGCCAAGACCCAGTTAGAACCAGGTAATACTAGGCTATTATGGCCAAGACCTACTTAGAACTAGGTAAGACTCAGCTATTCTGGCCAAGACCTAGTTAGAACTAGGTAAGACTCGGCTATTCTGGCCAAGACCCAGTTAGAACCAGGTAAGACTCGGCTATTCTGGCCAGGATCCAGTTAGAACCAGGTAAGACTCAGCTATTCTAGCTAAGACCCAGTTAGAACCAGGTAATACTCGGCTATTCTGGCCAAAACCCAGTTAGAACCAGGTAAGACTAGGCTATTCTGGCCAAGACCTAGTTAGAACCAGGTAAGACTCAGCTATTCTGGCAAAGACCCAGTTAGAACGAGGTAAAACTAGGCTATTCTGGCCAAGACCCAGTTAGAACCAGATAAGACTCGGCTATTCTGGCCAAGACCAAGTTAGAAATAGGTAAGACTCGGCTATTTTGGCCAAGACCCAGTTAGAACCAGATAAGACTAGGCTATACTGGGCAAGACCTAGTTAGAACCAGGTAAGACTCGGCTATTCTGGCCAAGACCCAGTTAGAACCAGGTAGGACTCAGCTATTCTGGCCAAGACCCAGTTAGAATCAGGTAAGAGTCCGCTATTCTGGCTAAGACCCACTTAGAACCAGGTAAGACTCGGTTATTCTGGCCAAGACCCAATTAGAACCAGGTAAGACTTAGCTATTCTGGCCAAGACCTAGTTAGAACCAGGTAAAACTAGGCTATTCTGGCCAAGACCCAGTTAGAACCAGGTAAAACTAGGCTATTCTGGCAAACACCCAGTTAGAACCAGGTAAGACTCGGCTATTCTGGCCAAGACCCAGTTAGAAACAGGTAAGACTCAGCTATTCTTGCCAAGACCCAGTAAAACCAGGTAAGACTAGGCTATTCTAGCCAAGACCTACTTAGAACCAGGTAAGACTCGGCTATTCTGGCCAAGACCTAGTTAGAACCAGGTAAGACTCGGCTATTCTGGCCAAGACCCAGTTAGAACCAGGTAAGACTCGGCTATTCTGGCCAAGTCCTAGTTAGAACCAGGTAAGACTCGGCTATTCTGTCCAAGACCTAGTTGGAACCATGTAAGACTCGGTTATCCTGGCCAAGACCCAGTTAGAACCAGGTAAGACTTGGTAATAGTAGGCTATTCTGACCAATACCCGGTTAGAACCAGGTAAGACTTGGCTATTCTGGACAAGACCCAGTTAGAAACAGGTAAGACTCGGCTATTCTGGCCAAGACCCAGTTAGAAGCAGGTAAAGACTCAGCTATTCTGGCTAAGACCCATTTAGAACCAAGTAAGACTCGGCTATTCTGGTCAAAACTCAGTTAGAACCTTGTAAGACTCGGTAAGACGAGGCTATTCTGACCAAGACCTGGTTAGAACCAGGTAAGACTTGGATATTCTGGCCAAGACCCAGTTAGAATCAGGTAAGACTCAGCTATTCTGGCCATGACCCAATTAGAACTAATACATACTGATGGACCAATTTTTATTAATTTACGAAACTAAACCATGGCACATTATCATTTACAATTGCTCACGCGCTACCCAAAACACCCACTCCTATGGCAACACGTGTAGTCAAGCGCATTTTTTATAGCTGCGCATTTTCTTCATGCACGCACGGGACCTTTTTGTTGTCAATTAATTTCATCTTTTGTCAAATACTAGTTTATAACTTTATATATTGTGTAATAACTGGTTTCATCTTTTGTCATTATCTATACTACATACTAGACGAGTACCCGTGCATAGCAACGAGATTTTATAGCGACAGATGATTTATTGATAAAAAAAAGTTTATAGGTTATAAACAAAAAAATAATAAAAGGTTGAAGATTTGGGGATTAAACATAATGTTTTGAAACCCGGCCGGTGGTTCAACCGGTTGAACCGTTCCAGTCGAAAATGGGTCGATTTAAACCGGATCAACTTGCCGAGTTGGGTTGAAAACGAGTCAAATTAAATCGGGTCAACCAGCCAGGTTTGAAGCGTCCTGGGTCAACCTGGTTTTCGATTTGTGTTAATATATCCCAAAATTATATGTGACAATTATATCTCGTTAACTTATGAAGGGGCCAATTCGGATTATGATTGACCTCTAAGGTCAATTCAAAATTGTTTAGGCAAGTATTTAAATTACGAAATGCTAACATAAGTTAAAATTGATATCGATGTTGAGAATATATTGTCTTTTTTCGTTCTTCAACCCTTAATTTGCTTTACTTGGCCATACAAAGATCATTCCAGTTGGATTTGCTGCATAAAAAACCTGCACCATGAAACCCATCGATAATTGATAAAAAGATTATGTAAAGACTCCTAGTACCCTATGGTCATAATCGTAAGTCTTCATAAAAACACATGACGTGAATAAAAGTTCCACACAATTAAGATGGCGTGAATTTGTGCGCAATAATACCATCCCAATGAGAAAATGATGCACTAGTAGATGGGTCAACATGTGCCATAAATTGCAAAATGTTGGTGGGATCAGTTTTCTTCTAATGGTCAATGTCATTGTATGACGGGAATAGTGTGCATGTATTGCCTTTATACATTAAGCGTCTAATAAATATAAGTCATCGCCTTTTAAAGAGTAAAAGTATATAACACATCTTCTTTTGCAAAAACAAAAATCTATACCATATGATATTACACAGATCCATCAGTTTAAACAAGGAAAAAATGAAAGAGTCGAAAGTCAAATTAAAACCTGACAATAAATTGGATAGTTGGTGATTAGTAAGATTTAGCAAAAATCGCAACTTTCTCTGTTGGACTGCCGGTCATCAAGCACTTCTTTAGCCCTTGGGGTTGTTCAAAAGGAAAACATCTACGGTTGTCCTTGTTTCTTCTTTGAACTGTAATTCATCTTCATCACTATAACATCAACATGAGGTCAACAGTGTAAGGAAATTGAAAAACACGATGTGCATAAAAGGGCGATTTCAATGGCATAGCACATTATAGCTTTTTATATAGGCAATGGAATACAACTTATCAAATCATTCATATATTTAATTTCATACATTTCAACTTATGAGATCATATAAAGTGAGTTGTGTGTTTTCAATTATAATGAATGTCCAGCCATGTGTTGCCATAGTTAGTTTAAGGTTGACAAAGATAGACTAAGTTTTTAATTATAATGAATATCCAGCCGTGTGTTGCCATATATGGATAAAGGTTGTCAATGAATGTCCAATTTCAGCCATATATGGATAAAGGTTGTCGATGAATGTCCAATTTCAACCATGTATGTGTTGTGTTGCCAAAACTTGCCAAAGAGATTTTCAACATGTCATTTAATAGCCTTCGTATATTAGTCCATCAAAAATATAGCAATACTTTTCAAACGATGGTGCAATTTCTTAACGCATTGATTTAATAGACGAGTTGACTTTAATAGACGAGTTGACTTTCAACATTCCAATTCCAGCATTGACTTTCAACATTTCAAAGGTAGAATAGGCAAAACATATTTTCAACATTTCACTTTTATTGACTTTTTCACTTTGACCATTTTTACTTTATAAGTAGTATAGATAAAGCATTGATAACTCTCTCTCCAAAATTTTAAAACTTACAAGAAATTAAACATGGTTTACAACACTTTTATGCACACAATTTTCAGACTTACAACAAAATAAGCATAGTGTACAACAAAATAAGCATGATGTAATTTTCAGACTTATTTTCAGACTTACAACATTAATGCTATTAAATTTTTCAATGTTATTAATGACTATAATGACTACTACTTACAAGAAAAGAAAAATAGTGTACAAAACTTTAATGCACATAATTTTCTGACGTACAAGACAAGAAGCACAGTGTACAATAAAATACCACATTAATGTTATTTAATGTAGTCAATTAATTAACTGGTTAATAAATACAATTAATACAGTTATTAAAACACCCCTTACATAAGAAATACAAATTATCAAGTATATTATATAATCAAATTAAACACAATTCCTACATTAAATTTGGCTAATACAAATAATAAAGCAAATTATACAAATATTCAAGCCCGAACGGGTAATGGGCCAAATGGCTTGAGGCCGAACGAGCGCGGGCCAAACGGGCTCGAGCCCGAACAGGCACGGGCTATACAAAATTCTTAATTTCCATAAATTTATTGTAAAAAAATAAAAATAAATAAATAAATAAAAGATAAACTTAAATAAATGATGCACCGGAAAATTTTATTTCAGAGTTACGGCGCTAGTTTCAATTAAATGCATCGATATTACTTGACTGTTACAAGATTTTACTTGCACTTTTGTAAAAGATAGATTTTAATTCACTTTTACCTAACCACATTCATTATCAAATACACACACTTTTAAAAGCGTATTTCCCCTTCCCCTTTTTCCTTTTTTACTGACAACCTGTTCGATAAAATGTCTGTGTCATAAACCGAAGAACTCCGAGCAACCAATGGCTTCAAACCTTGAAAATGGTGTCGATTTCATCAGTAACATGCCGGACTTTGTTCTTCAGCTGATCCTTCAAGGCCTTCCAAATACCGAAGAAGTAGTTCGTACCAGTGTTTTATCAACTCGATGGAGGTATTTGTGGACTTCAATTCCACTTTTTCCGTCTCTAGATATAGATCGTGACCGACTACCGAGTCCCTCTATGACACCCCCACAAGCAGGGGCGGAGATAGGGGAGGGGCACAAGGGGCATGTGCCCCTCCTGCGAAAAAAATTATAGTGTAAAATTTCGAAAATATCAGGCTTTTTTTTGTAATTTGCCCCTCTTAAGAACCAATTTGTAGTGTAGTTTCTAAAAATTATCAGAATGTGCCCCCTCGAACAAAAATTCCTGGCTCCGCCTCTGCCCACAAGTTAAAATGTTAGAAGACTTTGTGTCTTGGGCTTTAGCTAACAAAACCCTAGATTTAGATAGTTTTCGTTTATGTTGTGCCGCTTGCTTTGATATGCCGATGGTGTGGCGGTGGGTTAATGCTGCTGTAACGCGCAAAGTCAAGAGACTTGACTTGATGGTTTGCACTAAAATGCGGGCCATTGTGCTGCCACATTGCGTGGTAACTTCTGAATAATTGGAGTCATTGAGGTTGTATATGTATGGATGTCTTTTTAGTTTCCCTGATTGTAAAGGTTTTTCCGCACTCAAGGTTCTTGAGCTCAACAGTGTTAGCTTCTACCGAGCTAATTTTGTAGGACTAGAAAATTGTCTTAAGATGTGTCTGTTGCTTGAGAAGTTAAGTTTGATAGATTGTATGATGTACGACACAGATATTATTCTTCGTATCCCGTGCCTCAAGCTCAAGACTCTGATAATTCATAATTGTGTCACTGTTTCTTTTGACGTGGGTTCATGCCCAGAACTGGTGTTTTTTGAGTATGTATGTCTTAAAGTTACAGATTCTTTTACCTTTTTTAAGATGTCTTCGTTACTTGAGGAGTTACGTTTAATAAATTGCTACGAAAGATATGGTATTCTTGAAATTTCATGTCCGAAGCTCAAGACTCTAATAATTCATGGCCGTGACGGATGGACCCGTTCTGCTGGCCTCGTGGTTTCATGCCCACAACTGGTGTTTTTTGAGTGTGTGGGTATCCAAATTAGAGATCCTTTCATCTTAAGAAAAGTAGAATCCTTGAAGATAGCTGTGATTCTCCCTCAATGCAAATTTGACAAACAATTTTTTTGCAAAATCTTGGCTCGAATATCTCATGTGGAATCTTTGTCACTCGACTGTAGTGTAAGTACATACCCTCTTTATGTACGATTTTTCATTTTTATCATCTATAGCAATAAGCAATGTTAAGCACCTAGGTCTTAAATTACTTTAGATCGACTAGCGGCATATCTATATGGGCCACTAGTATATACGTGCTTGTGCCAATTTTGAAAGTTTGTTAGCGATATAAGTAATATTTTTAGTAGGTTACGTATTTCGGTACTTTTGAGAAAGTATGTTGCGTATCTACAAACTTAGTCCTTTTTTTAATTAAAAATTAACTAATATGTACACACTTAAACTATAGTATCTAGTTATATGTCCACTTATAGACTATAGCAGGCAAAATTCATTACTCGTTATAGTTTAATAGACATGTTTGACTAGTGGCTGGCTAAGCTTGAGATGATTGGGTGGGCAGAGTTTATATCATCAAAATAGAGTAAAATTTGTAATAGCTTTACATTTGCCAAACGGGGAAATATAGCAAATAGTAAACGACATGTGGATTATGGAGTGTTTGTTCTATGCACGATTCATTATTGTTTTTGAAAGAAAAGAATATGATATTTGGAGATGTTTGAAAGTATTATCTGTGTGGTCTTTAGGCTTTAGCAAATGAAGATTTTCTGAATGTGATTATTGTATGTAACTATGTATAGCTGTACAATACATCAAAATACATTTGATATGTTTGCATCTTCTTAATGGGAATCTGTGGTCTATTCACTTGTATACTTTGGCTCGCAAATCATGGATAAAGCATGTGTGTATATTTTTAATTTCGCATACCTTACTATTTTGTTTTGGTACTCATTTGAGTTTTGATCCTTTCATAGTCCGTTCGTTATGCAAGTGATCTAGAATGAAATTTCCCTAAATCTTTTCCCAATCTGAAGACATTGGAACTCACCACAACATTTGAAACCTATGATATGAAGTTACTTATCCGGATCCTCACATGCTCTCCAAATCTCGAGTCTATCCATTTGATTATTCAAGAGGTAACCTTGCTCATCTCAGCTAGTCATTTATTCATGCATTTTACTTGGGGTACTAAGTATTTCTGTTCCTTTAAATTCCCATCTAATAGGATACAAACATGTGAAAAATGACTGTCATCAAAATGTTTCTAATACTGTAAGTAATTTGTGACCTTCGGGTTATCCTTTGCAAGCTTTAGCTAATTGGAAAATGTAGTTTGACCAAAAATGATACTTTTTCCCAAGAATTCCAAACAGCTCAAGATGCTTAACTTATGCATTCATTGACCATATAGGTATGTTATGGGAGTGAATACCGGGAGTCAGATGGAGTTGAAACAATGAGAATCTTGTCACCGCGTCTTAAAAGGGTCGAGTTTCTTGCATTTGCGACACATCAGTCGAAACTAGAAATAGCTCAGTTACTACTGGAGCACGGAAATGCATTGGAGGAAATGGTTTTTAGTTGGTGTAATGAAGTCGACTACCTTGAAAAGTCAATGGTGACTTTGAATGAAGTATCGAAATTCTACAAGGCTTCTTCAAGTGTCAAACTGGCTACTCTTCTACAAAAATGATGATATGTGTTACCATAGGTAGTACATACACATATTATGGGGTAACTCTATATTTCCGTAGTTTTTGTGGTAACTTTTATGCTTTGTTTTACATAAGATTTTATTGGCTGTGATATATCTTTATGAGTTATAACTCCAATTTTCACTCATGGCCAGTTGAAAGAAAGAATGAAATGTTGTATTAGTGTTTGAGAAATGTTATTTTAATAGAGCATAGTTTTTTTTTTTTTTTTTTTTTTTTTAATCATAAGCTTATTTTAAAATTTCGCGTTAGTGTTTGGTTAAAAACTCAAAAGCGATTAATAAGAAATTTTGGGACCTAAGTCCGGATCATCACAGGGATATGATTCATTTCATGACTTTACGACTAAGGAATAAATCTCTATTTTTGAATCATGTTAAGATAAAACATGGGAAACATATCGTTCTCGTGTTATTTCACATAAGTTGTACTTTTTAAAGGTACTATTTAACGGTCACAAATATATGAACCAAAGGTGTTAAACGTTTATGTTTTTAAACTTGTGATGAATGTGTAATGTTTGAGAAAACTCAGGGATCATGCATGTAATTTGCTTTAAAAATTTTAAGCAAATAATATATCCGCCTTTTTCATTTAACCCGGTCTTTTATTTGTTTTATTTTTCTTCAGTTCCCTCACTCATCTTTTTGTTTTTTGCTCACAAACTGTTCGATAAAATGTCCGAGTGGCCAAACAGGAGCGAAATTGATGAACACCCTATCCTGAAATGGGCCGGCAAGCACCCTCTCAGTGAGGTCGCCTACCCGCGTCACTCAACATTCGTCCCCAATGCTACCACCCTCTTTTATTACTTGAACTGTATGGACACTATCATGTCGGGTACTCGAAGATGGACTGAAAACTGTATGGGTTGGGCTCCCCCCATCTCCCAAATCTACTTCACTATCCTCTTCTATGTTCAAACTATGAGAGCCATGTCGGCCTCAGGATACTTTGGAAGCAACATATCTCACTTTTTGCAAGAGTTTGAAATTCATTTTCCATTTGATACACTCTGGATTCCTGGACCTCTGGTCCCATTTTTCAAGAATTTAAGCTGCTTCTGGCCAACCACTACCGGAAGGTTCGGTCCTGTGACTCCCGCGTTACCAGATTTCCCTGACTGGTCACAAGCTTCCGGTTTCTGCTTTAATCGCACATTTGCTAGGCATCTACCGAACATCAGTGTGTTTATCTCGAGATTCCGTTCTGTTTGCACCGCTGCCACCCGCCCCAACGTTACAGATTCATTGTTCCTCAACGATACAGAAGGACCCTGCTACATCTCTCGACTCTTCAACCACCCATGCACCAACCAAGCTAATGAAGTTACTAACCTAACCTCTCCTGGCTCTAACCTTGTTTATGCAGGTAATCTGAGAATGTGGCAATCCTCTGCTGCTTTCTTTAATCACGTGAACTTACCAGGAAACCTCGACCTCGAGGTTGATGAAGTTGAAGACTCATGGATCGCTGCAATCCGATTTGACACGACTTCGAATTGGTTTGGAGTTATTGAATCCATCATGAACAGATACTGTCAATATTGGAGATCCTCCGCTTCCCTTGCTGACTGTGCCCCCAACAAGTCTTCTGCTGGTGCTATCCTCTGCACTGCCCAAGACAATAATGTCTTCGATCCTCCCCTTTGGATTGCTCAGACCGGGAATCACAGCTCTAACCAGCATGGAGATGTCAACAAAGTTGGACATTATGCTGCTCGAGATACTGCCACCCTGACTTTTAATGCCACCACTGGACTATCCGGCATGCCTGACGCCCACTCTCTTGCAGGTATCACGTATAACCACAACTTGCTCGGACCCGGCGACGATCCTGATGACATAATTTCTGGAGAATTCTGGAAGATCAACCCCCAAACTTTTCGAGGTGTTGACATCTCGGTATATCAAGGGGTTTTCTCTTCGATTGGTCGCGACTACCACAGCGACAGTCGAATCTACTCAGAGCATCAATGAGCTTGCTCACCCCGCCGCTACCTTTTACTTTTTATCTTAGTGTTTAGGGTAGACACTATAGCGTGTTCCTCTAGGATTTTGCGGCTCTTTTTTGTTAACTGATTGCATCAGTTTACTTATGCTTTTCAGTCTTAATGTAATTCCAATATTATGCAATGAAAAAAAAAAAGAATAGTGTAAGCTTTGATAAATACTTGAAGGGGATGGGCAACAACTTTGTGGGAAAACAAGAGAAAGTGACGACCGAGAGAACTTGGTGCTTGTGGTTAGAGACTCAAATCCTTCGATGTTGCAACCGAAGAATTGGAATGAGATATAGAGTATGCATGTGAGTGACTGAGTTGAGTATATTTTGGGCTCCTTGTAAACCATGAACTTTTTCAAACGCTTGTCCATTTGAACCATAGACTTAAGCCACACTTTTTTATGTATACATTGTTAGTAATTAAGCCAAAAGATCCGTTTAGAACCAAGTTTTACCATAGAACTTATCAACTAATCATAGACACCCATTTATATTTTTCAATTTTTTTTTAAACAACATATCTTGCAAACGGTAAATTTTCAAGCTACAAAAAAATAACATCACGATGAAAATTAAATTTTTCTATAATTATGCATTGTTATATACTTTGAACGAACTTTTTTTTTTTTTTCAAAATTTCTGCCTAGAAAAATCATATATGATTTGTAAAAATCATATATGATTTGTAAAAATCACATATGATTTGATTTTAACGAATCACATATGATTATCATATGTGATTCGTTAAAATCAAATCATATGTGATTTTTACGAATCATATATGATTTTTACAAATCATATTGATTTTTCTAGGCAGAAATTTTGAAAAAAAAAGTTCGTCGAAAGTATATAACAATGCATATCTATAGAAAGATGATTTAATTCTCGTCGCGGTGGTATTTTTTTTTGTAGCTTGAGGATTTAACATTTGCAAGATATGTTGTTTTAAAAAAAAGGTGGAAAATATAAATGGATGGCTATGATTGGTTGATAGGTTCTATGGCATGTAAAGGTTCTTTATGGATCTCAACTCTTGTTAGTAATTGTCCCCTTTTCATTGAAGTGTAGAGTGTAGACACCCATATTGAAACACAGAAATTTGTGACCTTCGGGTTATCTTTTTGCAAGCTTTAGTTCTTCGGAAAACAAAGTTTGATCAATAAATATAAATTTTCCCAAGAATTCCGAGCATTAGTTCTTGTTTTTGCAGCTCAAGATGCTTAACTTATGCTTTCTGACTATATAGGAATGTTATGGGAGGGAATATTGGGAACCTCATCGAGTTCAAATAATGAGAATTTTGTCACCGTATCTAAAAAGGGTTGAGTTTCTTGGATTTGAGAGAGATAAGTGGAAACTAGATATAGCTCAGAACTAGAGCACGAAAATACATTGGAGAAAATGGTCTTTAGTTGGTGTAACTAAGTTGACTATCATGAAAAGACAACGATGACTTTGAATGGTATCAAAATTTCACTAGGCTTTCCAAGTGTCGAACTAATTACTCTTCTAAAAAATATGATATGTGTTACCATAGGTAGTATACTCATATTATCGGGTAACTATAGATTTTCGTTGTTTTTTTGGAAACTTTTATACTTTGTTTTACACTAGACGAGTACCCGTGCATAGCAACGGGATTTTATAGTGATAGATAGTTTATTGATTAAAAAAAAAGGTTTATACGTTATAAACGAAAAATAATAAAAGTTTGAAGATTTGGGAATTAAACATAATGTTTTGATACCCGGTTCGACCCGGGTGGTACAACCGGTTGAACCGTTCCGGTTGAAAAATGGGTCGATTTAAACTGGGTCAACTTGCAAGGTTGGGTTGAAAACGGGTCAAATTAAACCGAGTCAACCCGCCGGGTTGAAGCGTCTCGGGTCAACCCGGTTTGTGATTTGTGTTAATAGTTTCCTTTTGAAATATATGTTTTCAACATTTCCTTTTTTAATTTCAACTTTTCACTTTTCAGTTTTTCCTTCAGGTACCCCCTGACGATTAACCGGAGAAATAGATCTCGATGAGGCCTGATTCACCAGTTTGTATCGGTTTCAACGGGTCCTCTCTGGTTTGTTTTCGGATGGTTTTTATTGGTTAGCCGAACCAGTGACGACACTGGTTCCCGGTTGAACCCGTTGATCCCGTCCAGTAAAACTATATGTATCATCAACTTGTTAGGTTGTATGAAGCTTTGTGTATTTAATTAATTTGTATAATGTGTATAATAACATGTACTTTTCATATTAGGGTGTTTAAAAATAACATTAATTAGTGTGTTTAATTATTTCATATGTATTATGTTGTAGCTTATTTAAATTGTATATTATAAAAATTTTATTGTACTTTTTAGTAAGTGGTGTTTTAATTGGTTGTATTTAATTTGCTATATATATTTTTAATTGGTTGTATAATATGAATAAATCATTGTACTTTTAAGTAATGAGGTGTTTTAATAAGAGGATTAATTACATTATTTTTATCTCTTATATGACTTTTCAACAACTCAACTTTTTAACTTTAACTGTTTTTCCTTTATAAGTAGTATATACAAAGGGCGAAGAGTGACAAAATCGTCCAAAACAAACACAAATGACATCTTTCTGTTGGTCTTTGACTCTTTGTTTGGGACATACTTATGTAGAATGTCATGTCCGTACTTGCAAGAAGAAAATTCTATTTCTTTGTGTAATGGCTATATTGCATCTATCACTTGAATTGGAAATTTTTTAAAAGATATTATGTTTCAAAAATTCTGCCACAAAATAATGTATAACTAAGTAATAATTATCTTTTAATTGAACTAAGATAACAAAGTTTTTATATCCTGATGCTTGATAGACATTTAAGATTGTATATTTGTATGTGATTAAAAATGTTTGATACTTGTTCGGTTTTGAACTTTTTTTTGAATTTTACAAACTTTCTATGTTAGCTAATGAGTTGTACATAAGATTTGATTAATAAATATGAATTATTGCCAACAATATGAATTGTTTCCATCAATATGATTCAAACCTTTCCAATTCGGTCACATAATTCACAAGGCAACACACAAGGGTAAAATCAGGATCACATTAATTCACAAGGCAAAACACAAGGGTAAAATCGGGATTGACCAAAAGTTAAGTTTTCCACAATTTCACTTTGACAATTTCTCTATTATAAGTAGTTAAGATAAGATTTTAATTGACGTGGTATATCTTTATGATTTATAACCTCAATTTTTACTCATGTCTGGTTGGAAGAAAGAATGAGATGTTGTATTAGATTTTGAGAAAGTTGTAAGAAATGATGATGTATTGTGGGTTTTTATTAATCAGAAGCTTATTTTAAAATTTTGTGTTAGTGTTTGGTTAACAACCTAGAAGTGATTAATAAGAAAATTAAGGACCTACATCCAGATCATCACTTGCAGTGCAGCAGTGCCAGAACTTGGGTAGGTCCCGGGACACCCATAAATTCAGTGTTAATTTTGTTTAGAAAAATAAAAAATGCACCTCATGTTACGAATAATCATGATTGTGGTTATCCACATACCTCAACTTCTAAAATCTTTCATCTTTTGTATTCCTCCAATTATGATTGTATTAATTACTTTGATTATAAGAGCCATGTAAATTAAGGTTCATTTTTGGTTTATCATATCAATCTCAATGAAATATATTGGTCTCGATTGTCTCTACTTTCTTCTTTCATACATCAGTTATATGGTTATATGTTATTGCTATTAGGCCGTTGTTTCACAACGCATTATCAGTACGAAAGCTTTATTAAAAAAGACAAGGACAATTCAGTGTTAATAACTCACAGTGTAGTTACAAAAGATGCATTGATTATTTCAACCAATCCTTAATGAGGTAAGTTTTGTCTCTTTCATGTTGATTTTTAATTATAATAATACCATGATTGATTTATCTTCTTGATGGTGTAAGTTACTTCAATCGTCTGAGATATAAATGTTTGAAAAATAGTACAAAATTTACTACTTGTGTAGTCGTGTATGTTAATCTCACTTGATATTTAGCCACCGTTCAAATTAAATAATTGGATTCTTGGATCTAAAGATGCTAAAACAATTAAACAAGACTTATTTTAATTTTACATACTTGAGGAAGCTGGTGAGGGTTTGGTAACTCTCTATCTAGATTTTGTTTTTGATAATTTATAATGATAACAGGTTTCATGATATCTACAAACATGTAAATCATTGTTTATGTAAATTTGTTATACGATCTAAATCCCGTATCCTAAAGTTTAGACCGAGTGCATGTTCTCATACATTATGATGATTACACTTTCAAGAACTTCTGTTTTGTTTTGTGCTAATCTTAATTTGGTTCTAATAAGTCTTATTGTGTGGTTTTTTTGCAAAAACATAAATAAATATAAATCATTAAAATAAATATAAATCAATTAAAATGCAAGGGAGTGGTGAGCAATGTGTAGTTTTTGATCATTTACAATTTTGCATGATATAGAAAAGAAGTGTGATATCTTACACTTATAACAACATGTGTCTACGTTTAATTAGCTCTTGTTTGTCAATATAAATTTCTTTAATGAATAATTTTTTCCAAGTTTAAATGCTATAAGAAGAGTTATGAGAAGGATTATTCTGGCTACTACTGTCTATTACATATGGAAGGAGAGGAATACTAGGTTGTTTGCTAATGAAAGGATTGTGGAAAACTAGAATGGGGGTTGAATAGTTTTTCCTCTTTTTCAATTTATAAAAACTTTGTTTTTAAAAGACTAGATTCAAGTTTATTCAATTTGTATATTTGAAAAACCTTTGATTATAGTTTAGTATGAAAACACCAATATTGTCTATTACTCTTATGTTCTTTTAGAATGGTTACTAGGAAATTTGTTTTATGAATGGAACTTAGTTTGATCTTTATGTGAAATCAATGTATGCACAACACAAGCTATTATAACTATATACGAAACATAAATAAGTAAGTAAGCAAAAAGTGAGAGATGGAAAGATCAAACCGAGAGACACAAGATTTATAGTGGTTCGGCTACAAGGACACCTTCCTTGCCCTACTCCACTCCCCGAGCACCAAACTCGAGAGTTTTCTTCACTAAGTCAACGAGCTCCCTTATGGCGGAGAAAACCTTACACACCTTAGCTTACACCAAATTAATGACACAAAGCTAAATGTCGGGTTCTAATCGTAGCTAGAACCAATCTCACAACTTCAATCACACCACAACTTCTTCACACCTTTTCACACCTTCTTCTCTTCTTCACAACTCTTGCTTCTTCACTACTTGATGTCTTCTATCTTTTCACTACTTCATAACTTCTATCTTATCACTACTTCAAGGCTTCTATGTCTTAACTACTTCAAGGCTTCTATGTCTTCACCACTTCAAGGCTTCTAAGTCTTCACTACTTCAAGGCTTCTAAGTCTTCACTACCAACTACTACTTCTATACACTTCTACTTCTTTGCTTCTAGTACAACTTCACATTTTCAACTAATCTAGTTCCTATGTCTAAATCGAGCTAACCAATATACACACCTTATACACCAATCAATGAAAAATTTACAAGTTGAAATGAACTAACAACTTAGGTAGCAAGATGATACTAAGTTGTAATACTTCTAGTCTTGATTAATAGAAGTATTCTTCTCTTTGCACTTAAGTGTTGAAGCTTGAATCACTTGGGAACAAAAGCTTATGATTATATGATCAAAGAATTGATTTGGAGAGA
The DNA here is from genome assembly GCA_030686995.1 of Artemisia argyi. Lineage (NCBI taxonomy): Eukaryota > Viridiplantae > Streptophyta > Magnoliopsida > Asterales > Asteraceae > Artemisia > Artemisia argyi. Next base: position 177,984,620 of record CM060677.1, read on the forward strand.
TTTGGACAGAAAGTTTTTGTACAAAAAGATGAGGAAAAAATCCAGGAATAGTCCAGTATTTATAGGGACAAAAATACTGTGCAGGAGCGTGGCTGGTCCCCTTAATTAGGGGCCGGTCCCCTTAATCATTAAGGGGGCCGCCTAACAAAATTAAGGGGGCCGCCCATATGAACGTTGCCCATAATTGTCTTTTTGTAGGGAAGGTTTTTCTAAACCATTTTTGCCATTTTTGTTTGAAAATTTGAATTCATATATTTATAATAATTTAAACATATTTTTTTATTTCCAAAAATGATTTTGTAAAATATATAAAGTGTTTGGTGACATTTTATAAAAAGTCTAGTGATTAAAAATTTTTCCTTTGATCATATAATGCATTAGTCACTTTGTTTATTCATACCTTAAGTGGTTAGGTTGTTGAAGTGAACATTTATGACTAAATACTTGTTTATGTCATAATCTCTAGTTTAATGAGTTTACATTTTGTGATTATCAAAACATAGATATATCAAAAAATATGAATAAAGTGTTTAGGCATTATTTATATCAACAAGGATGACTACTGAAGTTGTATTGAATAACCTAAAAGAAAATATCATACTGCAGTTACTGGGGATGAATGTAAAAGATTCATTTCAAGTAAAGAAGGTTGCTACTGAATGGAATGTGAAGATGACTATTAAGGTGGGTGTGTAACAAATTGTATCTGTTGAAGGATGTTAAGGGGTGTTTGGATCAAGGAGGTATAGCAGATGGAATATTTTCAAAGTCTGCAAGTATGATTAATTCCATTATCTTTATTTCTATAAAATTTACATAATTAAGGATTGATTTATCTCACTCAAGTAGATGGCCTTGTAACTTGGTTTTTAGCCTGCAATATCTAGATGGTGCATTGTTGTTTGACATTTGGCCTTGGGAGGGAATGTTGAACAATTGTGGACTGTTTCGTTATGCAGCTCTAAATTACCATAAAGTAGGTTTCCTATTTGGAAGGGAATGTGAGATAAGGTGGGGTAGTGTGTGGAGCATGGAATAGTGAGGAGTGAAAGATGAACCTACTTGGTCCATGCTATGCACTGCCCATAGGAGGTTTGGTTGATTCTCCCTCAAGGTGTGTGTTCCCAACAAAGTGAAGCCATTGTAGTAGATGGAATTGTAGCTAAGTTGATATAACCCTTGACTTGGAGGGGTTATGGGTACCTAGTGAAGCCATCCATCTTTCCTGTTTTGGTCATTGTGGTGGCAGGTTGAATGGCCTTGATGGGAAGATGTGATGGAAATGTAGCTAGATGGTTATTGGTGCTTTAAAGGTGAATTGAAAAGCTGCAGATAAAATGCAAACTAGGATAGTTTGCCTGCATGCTATTGAGAATTATGGCTGCTTTGAAGCCTATGAATGTCATTGGAGTTAGTAGTTAGAATGAGATAAACATTTGTATTTCTGATTTGTATTGAGCTACAGGATAGGCATGTATATCCTCTATTGTCTTTGATGTATTGTTCTATTGTGTTTTAATAATATATGTTCACCTTTTGCACCAAATTCTTTTTTTTTCACCAAGTTAATCTTCTTACCCTTCTTAAGATGTTTCCATTACTTGAGGAGTTATTTTTAATACATTGCATTGAAACATTTGGTATTCTTGAAATTGTTTTGGAAAAATCAGGGCAAATGTGAACCGAAGACAAAGTTGAGAGTGTGATTGAGACTTATGGTGAATTTGTGAAAGAACATTGATGTATATGTAGGATAATAGTGTTTCGTTTATTATTATCATCATATGCCGATGTATAAATAGATTACATAAGGCCGACTTAATGCCCTAAACACTATCGGACCGTAGCCCATACAAACGACTCATTGGCTATACCCATTATAAGACTAACACTCCCCCGTATTTTGAGCTCTGATACCATGTTAGAACATTGTAAACCCCGTAGGTGATATGTTTTATTGATACGATATTTATAGAGTAAATAGAATAACGAAACCCTAATGGACGCAACCCCACAAACGGGCTTGGGCCTTATTTCAAACCTCTAATACTCCCCCGCAGTTCGAGCGGCGAAATCGTGAAAGCTCATACTGGAGTTGAAAAGCTAAAAACATTAAATTAAAACAAATAAATAACTGTTGATGAAGACATCAAACAACAAGCGGAAGCAAATCCTCAAGCATCAGCAGCAAAACCGAATCAACCAATGTTAAAGTATCTGTACCAAACTGGATAAACCAAAGTATCCGTAAAAAGTATAAACCAAAGTATCTTTTACCAAATTGGATAAACCAAATTATCCAAGAAAGGAAAAAAAATAAACAAGGAAAAAAATGAAGGTTTGCGGAAAGAAAGAAAAAATGTTTCAAAAGGATAGAAGGTAAGAATACATACGGATGAAAACGTTAAACAATGTATGAAAACGTATGAAAACATATAAAAATGGACAAAAATGTATAAAAAAACGTATGAAAACGTATAAAAATGGACGAAAACGTATAAAAACCGTATGAAAACGAATAAAAAACTATGAAAACGTATAAATACGGATGAAAAGGTATAAAAACTAACAAAAAATGTAAGAAAATTGGACGAAAACGTAAACAAAATGGACGAAAACGGATAAAAACGTAAGAAAATGAATGAAAACGTATAAAAAAATTAGGGACTAAATTCGTTATACTAACAAACTACAGGGACCTTACTTTTAAAGGTATTTATGTCATTTCTTTAAGATTGGCGGTCAACTAACTGGATTATTGGTCAAGAGACCAAACTCGTTAAGGTTCGCAACCGCATGAAGATGATCCGTTAAAAAAAGTAAAGGGACTATATCCGTAACCCGACAGACTACAGGGACCATTTATGAAATTAACTCTTAAACTTATGATAAATGTGTAATGTTTGAGTAAACTCAGGGATCATGCTTTACTCAAAACATCATTTTCATTTATTAAACCCTTGTTTTCTGCTCCCCAGGCTCACCGGATCTATTTCCGTTTTGCTCACAACCTGTTTGATAAAATGTCTGTGTAATAAACCTCACAATCAATTCATTTCTCATAATACTTTTTGCTTATAATCATCAAACAACGAACAAATCCGAGCGGCCAATGGCTTCAAACCTTGAAAATGGCGTCGATTTCATTAGTAACATGTCGGACCTTGTTCTTAAGCTGATCCTTCAAGGCCTTCCAAATACCGAAGAAGTAGTTCGTACCAGTGTTTTATCGACACGATGGAGGTATTTGTGGACTTGTATTCCACTTTTTCCATCTCTAGACATAGATTGCGACCGAGTACTAATTCCCTATATGACGCACCCACGAGCTAAAAACTTAGAAGACTTTGTGTCTTGGGATTTAGTTAACAAAACCGTAGATTTGGATAGTTTTCGTTTATGTTGTTCTAATTGCCATAATATGTCGATGGTGTGGCAGTGGATTGACGCGGCTATGATGCGCAAAGTCAAGAAACTTGACTTGATGTTTTCCAGAAGGGATATGGATGTATGGGATGCCATCGAGTTGCCACAGTGTCTGCTAACTTGTGAGTCATTGGAGTCATTAAGTTTGTATTTGTATAAAAGTCTTGCTGAGTTCGCTGATTGTAAAGTTTTCTTTGCACTTAAGGTTCTTGAGCTCAACAGTGTTACCTTCTACCAATCTAATCTTACAGAAAATTGTCTTAAGATGTGTCCGTTTCTTGAGAAGTTAAGTTTGATAGATTGCTTCATAGACTCATATGGTGATATTCTTTGTATTCCGTGCCTGAAGCTCAATACTCTGATAATTCACTGTGGCACTTTTATTGCCTCTTCTTTTAACCTTGTGGTTTCATGCCCACAACTGATGTTTTTTAAGTATGAAGGACTTCGAGTTGATCATGTTACCCTTTTTAAGATGTGTCCATTACTTGAGGAGTTATGTTTAATAGATTGCATCGAAACAGATGGTATTCTTGAAATTTCATGCCGAAGCTCAAGACTCTGATAATTCATGGCTATAACAGATGGATGTATTCTACTGGCCTTGTGGTTTCATGCCCAGAACTGGTGTTTTTTGAGTGTGCGGGTCTCCGAATTAAAGATCCTTTCATCTTAAAAAAAGTAGAATCCTTAAAGACAGTTGTGATTCTCCCTCAATGCAATTTTGACAAACAATTTTTTTGCAAAATCTTGGCTCGAATATCTCATGTGGAATAATTTTCGCTCAACTGTAGTGTAAGTACATACTCTCTTTATGCACGATTATTCATTTTTATCATCTATAGCAGCAAGCAATGTAAAGCACCTACCAACTCGGAGATCTCAAATTACTTTAGATCGACTAGCTGCATATCTATATGGGCCGCTAGTATATACGTGCTTGCATACCATGCAAATATTTGTCAAAAAGAATTTGTTAATGTAGTGCATGTAAATTTTGGGCTATTAAATTATGTACACTTAAACTATGGTGTCCAGTTACACGTCCACTGATAGACTATAGCACGCAAAATAAATTACTCATTATAGTTTAATAAACATGTTGGACTAGTGGCTGGCTAATCTTGAGATGATTGGGTGGCAGAGTTCATATCATCTATATAGAGTAAAATTTTTTATAGCTTTACATTTGCTATACAGGGAAATATAGCAAATAGTACACGACATGTGGATTATGGAGTGTTTGTTCTATGCACGATTCATTATTGTTTTTGAAAGAATAGAATATGGTATTTGTGTTGGGGAAACACTACACCATTTGGGACTTTTTGAGACAGACCAAGTCGTTCCCAAAAGTGCCATTTTGTTGTCCCCAAATCCTTTTGTCACGACAGGTTGTGCCAAAAAGGGTTGTCTCCCAAGGCTCGTGCCCAAAAGTTTTAGGGACGAGCAAATTTAACTTTGGGGGACGGCCTGTGGGACCCACAAAATTTCAACCAGAAACTTGACCAAAGTGGGACCCGCATCTTTGGGAGACGATGGTTGTTGTTTCTAAAGCTATATTGCCATATTTTATTATTTTTAATATTTATTTATTAAGCAAATTCAATAATTACAATTTTTTTTTTTGAAAAAAAGGGGAACCACTTTTGGAGACAACAAAATGGCGTCTCTAAAAAATATGTTTTAGTAAACTGGTTGCTTTTGGGTGGGTGACTATTAGAGACGACAAGAGATACCCTTCTTTAGATACGACTTTAGTGTCCCTAAAATGTGGTTATGCAGAAACAAAACAGCAGCAGCACTGCTGCAAATTCAGATTTTTTCCCGAAAAAATCTATCAAAATCAAACCTGTAAATCACCCAAATCAATAATACAAAAAGCTTTCATTCATTCCTCATTCAAAACCAACCAAAAGCATGTCATAGTATGCATTTATAAGTACATTTTTGCTAATATACTAAATACGATAATGCAAATAACATAAGGATATCCATACAAATACTAATAATCTACCCTAACATCACTACTCGTCATCACCTGCATCATGCCCTCGATTGTTGCTCTGCAGGACTTCAGCCATGATCTCTCTATCTGTCTTGGGGTCTATCTTTTTTTCGTTGACCGCATCTTTTATTGCCTTCATTTCTGCCTGTATAGTTCAAAATAACAAGAAAGTTAATATAAGTAGTAAGAAATTATAAGAAATCAGATAATAAGTATAAGGTTCATTGGTTCAAAAAATCAAAGATGTATCACAATGAGCAATTTTCCATTTGGGGACATTATCAAGTTAATTAATAGCATTCTCTAGATAAATCCACATTATCAAGTTAATTTGGGCTGGAAATATAAGCAGAATCAAACGCCCCTTTGGGCTGAAAAATAAGCAGAAGCAAACGCCCCTTTTGGGCTCAAAAATAAGCTAAAGCAAACGCCCCTTTTGGGCTGAAATATAAGCAGAAGCAAACGTACCCTTGTGCAGAAAATAAGCAAACAAACACACCCTTTTCTGTGCAGAAAATAAGCAAACAAATGCACCCTTTTTTATCAACAGATTTCTCACACTAAAACAACTTTGAGTAACCTTAAAAGTAAAGAGTATGGATTTTATCGGTGTGATATCTGATTGTTGCCTACAATTCTGTAGTCTACAATTTTGCAAAGTGTATACCTAAAGTTGTTGCCAATTGCAAAGGGGGCGTACCTTTACGGCTTCAGGTAAGTGCAGTTTTGTTTTCGTACGTAAATGCTAATGTGATGTGATCCTAGAAATTAAAATTTATGCATACACCTTAGTTGGTAACAACTTATATCCTTAAGGATGAGTAAAATTTATAAAGGTAAGTCTCATACATAACAGCCAATACTAATTCAGTGTATGGCATCCTCTGTTCAGTAATGAAGATAAATAGTGCGGAGCGTTTAGTTTATGTGATATGACACAAATTCAAACACCAAATTGTAAACCATCCACACAATACAAACTCACAGTATTAGTCCTAATCAAAACTCAATAAACAATCATGACATAATTTACTTACATAGATCCTTTCATTTTCCTAAGTCTGAAAATGGCCGTCTTTATCTGAATGAGTGCGCCTCCAGGTCTCGACCAAGTCCTCGTGATGCTGATTTTCTTGGTACTATAAATAAACAATATAAAATAAATTAATAACAGACTATATATAAACAATATAAACACCTTTAAAACAATATAAAAATAACAAAGAACCATACGAATTCGTGTCTTCCTCGAGCGAAAGACCTTGATCCCTGGCGGGTCGTCACTTTGTTCTTGGAATTCCTCTCCGATTGGGCCATACGATCCGGGTCGGCCTAGAAGTTAACGAGCTTCTGCCACTCATCATCTCCTGCTTTCCAATTCGGCGGCTTTTTCTGCCTTGCCGCTTCAACCGCCCCGCTTTAGTAACCCATATTACTGTTAGCATTGGTTTCTTAGATTACTAATGATAAATGAATCAAAAGTCAGCTATTATTGATACCATATATTGTAGACTACATGTAACACATAATAAATAAATTAAACATATATATAAAGATATCTTACTGTTAGTTGGTTTTTTAGATTACTTATGATATTACATTGTTTGTAGACTACATTCTTTGCAAATATTACTGTAAGTTGTAACACATATTCTTTGAAAATTTACAACTATTATTAATTTTGTAGACTACTCTAACCCATATTCTTTGAAAATAGGAAAGCTATGTTTTTTTATTTTGATTTGTAATCACTCTAGCCTTGTAATGCAAAATGTATGTAGTATTACCCGATAACCCGAATCACCTGATCCGACATAACCCGACCCGAAGACCGCCAGATAACCCAATTCTTTATCGGGTCAGGTTGCGGGTCACCTTTTTAAAACTCAAAACCCAAAACCCAACTCAACCCGACCTACTAAACCCGACAACCCAATAACACTCCTACAAGGTCATAATCCCAATATCCCATACCTAATCTTTTCACTGACAAAATATGTAAATTATAATATTGTGCTTATTTGATTCAACAAAGTGATGAATCAACTACAAACATAAAAGGACCTGCATGTCACTATCATAATGTAACCAACACACAAATACAAGACCAATGAACACATTACATTAAAGCTTTAAGCATACGATTAATTACAGCCCACTCGACTCATTGTTTACTTTTCTTTTAACTGTTTCTAACTTGACCATCTGAATCACTAAAAAGATAATATATATCCCAAATCGACCAAAATGTATAAAAATCGGTTAAAATGCAACCTGTAGGCCTTTTAAATTACGGATCTTCTGTTTAACAGGTCATTATAAAGAATCCGTGTTGCAAGGTATATCACGTCATTCTCACTATGTGATGCTTAATGTACATTCTAACTATCAGGTCATTCTAAAATGCACGAGTATTATACCTAGTAAAACTAAATCACATAAGCACATACAAACTAAATAACACAAATTTATTTCTAATATAATTAAACAAAATCCCCAAATCACATACCTTATGAAAGAGATAAGAGAAATAGAGAAAGAGAGTAGTCCTGGCAGCGGTGGTCGGCGGTGATGCTAACCAAACAAATTATAAACCAAAATTATCCAAAACAAATTATAAACCAAAATTAAATAAATTAAAATAAACTAAACAAATCAAAATTAAAAAAACGCATACCTTTAAACTAAAGAGATGCTCCGGTTGTGGTGGTCGGCAGGCGGAGGTCAGGCGAGACAGTAGGCGTAGGCGGTACTACCAAAATCAAGACACAAACATAAAAATAACATACTAACTGAAATAAATAAATAAATAAATAAACAAAGTAAAATTAAATAATTAAAACATAAACAAACCTTTAAACTAAATGTGGATTGGGATGGCTGTGGTGGTAGTTTTTGTAGGTGCAGTGGTGTTAATGAATGAATGAAAAGTGTTAGCAAAATTTATATATAAGTTTATGTTGGTCACTTTTGGGGACAACGCTAAAATACCTTTGGAGTCAACAGCATCGTCTCCAAATGTGTGATTGGCGGGATAAAGTAAACGTGTTGGAGGGAAAATGGATTTTTTTTCGCTATTGGGGGACGTGGCTTCCATTTCTTAAAAGATAAATGTAGTTAATTTATAAATAATTTAAAATAAATAATTTCATTTAAGTAAAACCATTTTCCGGTGATTTGGTTTATCGGAAAAATTTTTGGAGAAGAAGGCTATGTTTGGCGCGGAGCTTTTTTGGAGCTTTTTGGGGTAATGAGCGGTGAGAATGAGCTTTTTTATTTTTGATGTTTGTTTGGCATGAGAGCTGTGGGCTTTCCTATTTTTTAGGAAAGCTCATTTTCCCAATGCTTCTTTATGAAGCTGTGAGCTTTTTTGGCTACTGCCTACAGCTCACAGCTACTGCTCACTGCTACTGCTCACAGCTACTTTTGCCAAACATAGCCGAAGAGAATACGGAGCACATGGGAAAGTGGGATGCTAGTGGGGTTGCAACAATAACATTTATAAGTAGCAAATATATATATATATATATATATATATATATATATATATATATATATATATATATATATATATATATATATATATATATTTGTGCAGATAAGTAGCAAATATTTAATATATTAAATAAGCAGTAAGAAAGGTACTACTCCTATATTATTTCAAAAGTGTACGTATAATGTTAAATCGTAGGGATGACAACGGGTCGGGTTCGGGGCATGTTTTAGTGTACCCTTACTCGCACCCGTTTATAATATCTAAATCCGTATCCGTCCAATTACCCGTCGGATACCCGATTAATATTATCCATTGGGTTTTTGGGTTTTCCGACGGGTTTCGGTTATCCCTAATTAAATATTATATAGACAAAATGGCGGTATTAATATTAAGTCACACCCTAATATATTCATTTTTTTTAAAAAGTTAAAGAAAATGAATATCGTATCAAATGACTTAACGCTTTTAAATAATTCATGTATAGAATAAAATATGTTATGTAATAGAGATACATATATATATAAAATATAATGAAAGAAATTATATATAATGTGTGTATATTCTAGTTATTTATAATATCAATACCGAGCCCACTTCGATTCCCAAAAACTTGAACAAAACATTTAATTTTTGGAATGAAATTATTCCTTGAATTCAAAAGCTATAAACCAAACGGGCCCTAAGAATCGAGGGTTTTGACAATTGATAAAATTTGAAATTTTAAAGTGTCTGTTAATCATGTATTCCAACCTTTTAGTGGATTAATCCACGTGGTTTGACTAACCGGTAACGATTTCTCTTTTTAGAAGGTTGGCGTGATCGATTACTCTAGGGTTGTTTGTATCTAGTAGAATTAAACTTAAGACCTCTCACATTTTAGTGATAGTAGTCACAAGCATTTTATCACAAGATCGCCGAGTGGCAAACGCTTTAATTAAATTTGTTCGGCAATTTGTTTGTTTAAATTTTCGTAAGTATTTTGTGTTTGATATATGGATGTAATATGTCCATTTATTTTCTTTAAAACAAGTTAAAATTACTAATCAAATTCTATTTTATAACTATATACACCTATCTTAAGTGATATCTACATGAAGAGATGACTTTTGTTGCCATTTATCAAATCCGACTCGATTTGTTCAAGTAATACTAAAAGGTTATTTTACCGCCCGATGCCTCCCGTAATCATTATTTCTGGCCCCGCCATTGTGTACGGTTGCCACCTGAAGCAACTCCTTAGTCTGATCCGAGTTCTTCCACCACTTCCTTAATCTTTCGATTTGATTCTATAACTATATTAATATGTTTTAATTGACTATCAACCAAATGATGATTCTAATATTGAACTATCTTGTTAGTATTTGCTTTTTTATATGCAATATGCACCTGAAAGTCATATCGAGGCTGAAGTCAGCAACAAAAAATATGAACTTGAGATTGATTTGGATAGTGAACAGGTTATTGAAACACCAAATAACGAACATGCTGTTGAGAGTGATAAGAAGAATGGTGGTCCAAGATTTGGATAGAGAACATGTTACTGAAACACCAAACCGCCCCATGCTCACCCCTAGTTCCCTAGCTAGTTCAAGGAGATTTCTGCCCCTCCAACCCCACTATAGTATCCCTAGCCAGTCAATATTATATCGTTATACATGAGATATTAAATGGATGAGTCAATATTATATTGTTATACATATTATGTTAAACGGATGAGTCAATATTATATCGTTATACATGAGATGTTAAATGGATGAGTCAATATTATATCGTTATACATGAGATGTTAAATGGACGAGTCGAGATGATATCGTTATACAACTCATGTTGAACGGACGAGTCAAGATGATATCGTTAGATGTTAAACGGACGAGTAAAGATTATGTCGTTATACATGAGATGTTAAAACGGACGAGTCGAGATGATATCGTTATACAAGACATGTTAAACTGAATAGTCGAGCTGATATCGTTATACAAGAAATGTTAAACGGACGAGTCGAGATGATATCGTTATATAGAATATGTTAAACTGATGATTGGAGATGATATCGTTATACATGAGATGTTAAATCGATTACTCGATATGATATCGTTATACATGATATTGTTATACATGAGATGATATCATTACACATGAGATGTTAAACAGACGAGTCGAAATGATATCGTTAAACAAGACATGTTAAACGGACGAGTCGAGATTATATCGTTATACAGGTAATGCTAAACGGACGAGTCGAGATTATATCGTTATACAAGACATGTTAAACATATGAGTAGAGATGATATCATTATACAAGATATGTTAAACGGATGAATCGATATGATATCGTTATACATGAGATGTTAAATGGATGAATCGATATGATATCGTTATACAAGATATGTTAAACGGATTAGTGATAATGTCGTTATACATGAGATGGTAAACGGATGAGTCGAGATGACATGAAAAATCTTTATATGCAGTTATTGTTGTTTAATGTGTTGGTGTTGTTATTTATTGTGTTGATGTTTAATGTGTTATTGTTGTTGTTTAATGTGTTATATATCATCTCGCCTTATCCGTTCAACATCTTATGTATATCAATATTATCTCGAATCATGCATTTAACATTTCATATATATCCATATCATCTTAACTCGCTCGTTTAACATATTTTGTATATCGATATTAATACGACTAGGGATGACCACGGTACCATAATGGTACCGAACCCGTACCAAATTGGTGGTACCGATTTCCCCCCAAGCATGAAGGTGGGTACCAGTACCGTACCAGGCGGGATTTTGGTACCGGATCCGGTACTGGGAAATCGGTACCTATACGGCTCTTCCCGTTTTTTGTTAAACCAAATAGGATTTCAAGAAAATGCAACAAAAAAATAGGAAAGAACATGCATTTTCAAGGGATTTCAAACCACGACGAGGCACAAAACGCAGCCAACACTTAAATAAATACAGCACAAAGATATTCGTAACATACAAACATTCAAAAACTTATAAAATATGTTCGGGTTTAATTTTTAGGAGCGTTTATGAAGGATCTATAGTTGTCACAATAAGTTTTTCAAACATTTGGTTTCTTTTCATATGTTTTACATGACTATTGTTTGACATGGAATGGGCCAAATTGGTGTTTTGATAAGTTATTTAATTCAAAAATATAACTACTCAATTTTTGAGATTTTTTTCGGTACTTTCCGCTTTGGTACCGGTACCGTATTAGTGGTACCGAATTTTTTTTGGCTCAATTCATGGTACCGGTAATGTACCATGTATTGGGAGTTGGTACCATTTAGCTACGGTACCGGTTCGATACCGGGATTCGGATCCACATGCTCATTCCTAAATATGATTCATCCGCTTAACATAACATGTATATATGTATATCTTCTCCAATAATCAGTTTAACATTTCGTATATGTATCTTTTAAATTTTTTTTAACAATTATAAATAATTTTAAAAACATTTTTAGATAGTAATCCATTTAGTACCTTAATAAAATATTATTTTTGTGAATAAACTAACTTTTAAAATTAATTTTAATAATTATAAAAAATTTTAAACACATCAACTTAAAAAATGGTTTTTATATCTTAATAAAATATTAATTTACTGAATAAGTAAATTTATATATCTTAAAAATTAATTTTAAAAATTATAAATTAATTTTTTAATTGAATTCACTTTTAGAAACTACACATGTTGTACCTAAAAGTGTTGAGGAATTTATTTATTTAGTTTTAATTTTTGTTTAAAATCTAAAAAAATTATGAGCTCACTTTTAGGGACGACCTAAAATACATGGGTCCACAAGCAAGCCAACAAAAAAATTAAAATATATGACATAGCCTTTAGGGACAATTTACATCGTCCCCCAAAGTGTGGGTCCAACATTCAACCATTTGACCAAAAAAGAGTTGAAAATAGTGGGGGCCACTGAACCTTTAGAGACAACATTCTATCATCCCCAATAGTTCTCGTCCCTAAAAATCTTTTTTGGTGTAGTGAAATCAGGCATACAATTTCACATGTTACTTGCTTGATTGAATATAAAAGATGTGTATTTGATATAATATTCAACTTGTCGATTTTACATACTAATCTACCCCTATTTATACTTGTTGAACCGGTGCCATATGACAGTTATACCGATTCTACAAAAGTAAACGTTGCAACTATTCTAAAACGGTTTATACCGTTACCCTATGACCTAGCCCAAACTATCTTGGGTTTACAGACTTCTAAACTAAATACATAATACATACATATACTTTCTAACTTGACAAATATAACCAAAGTATTGGTTTAACTTTCAATACTCCCCCTTAAACTAAACTTTGGTTTAAGGTAGGTCTTTAACTTGCTTTTATCTTGCTCTTCACAGCAGCGTTGGTTCATCGTCGCTTTGATAAATGAGATGTGCCTCTTGCTTCTTGTCTTTATCCTTCCATTTGGTGCATTCGTATGCAAAGTGACCAAATTCACCACATTCATAGCATCTCATTTCTTTCTTGTTTTGTTCTCGACTTGTACCTCTTCCACGTCCTCTTTCTTCTTTACTAAAGTTTCTTCCTCGACCTCTACCACGGCTTTGGTTACTTGAACTTGCCATTATAAGTTTGCTTTGGTAATCTTCTTGCGGTTCATCTTGACTCTTGAGGCGTTCTTCATAAGTTATTATTCTTCCCATTGCTTCTTCAAATGATATTTCATCAACTTCCGAATATTGCTCGATGGATGCCACAATTGGTAGAAACTTCTTTGGAACTGAGTTCAACAACTTTCTTACTAGTACTTTGTCTTTAAGATTAGAACCAAGACTTTTACACTTGCCTCTTATGCTTCCCAATTTTCCAGCAAAGTCATTCACGGTTTCATCAGTCTTCATTTTTAAGGTCTCCAATTCGCTTCTTAAAGTTTGTAGGCGTGCTTTCTGAACTCGGTCTGCTCCAATATAACGTACTTTAATTGATTCCCATACTTCCTTCGCAGTCTTGTACTGTGCAACTTGCATTAGAATATCTTCCGGCAATGTTGTGAGATCATTGCTTTTGTTGTATGCATTTTTATTTCATGTACTTTTTCTGTATCTTTAAGCGTTTCCCAAAGACCATATGCCTTCAATATTGTCTCCATCATAATTGCCCATGTTGTGTAGTTTGTTACGGTGAGTTTTGGACATTGAAGTGCTATGTTTTGGTCACGAGTTGGTGTAGATGTATCTCCTATCTTCATGCCTTGTTGCTTTCTTACTTGCGTACTTTCTTACTTGCTTTGAAACAAAAGTTTCTCTTACTGGTCGAAACACTATGGTTTCCTCTTTCTGGTGAAACTCTAAGGTTTCTCTTACTAGTGAAAATCTAAGGTTTGTGAAAAGCACTAGGTTTTCTCTTACTTACTTACTTTGAAACAATAGATTTTCTCTTACTTACTTACTTTGAAACGCTAAACGTTTTCTTTACTTACTTACTTACTTTGAAGCGCTTAAGTTTCACTTACTTACTTACTATATGAACCACAAGGGCTCGGTTTCTTACTTCACTTACTAGTTTTGTATTTTTCTAATTTGAAATAACTGATTTTGTCTCCCTAAAATAGAAAAATTATCAAAAACTTTATTCTTAGTTTTTACTATCCTTCAATTGATTTTGGGATTTTATATGTATATATATATTTTTCCTAATCAATAAATAAAGTGAAAAGAAAAATAAATAAATACTTAAAAATATTTTTCCCAAACTTTCAGACTCTGGTTTTTTTCTTTTTCTTCCCTACTGTTACTTTTCCTTTCTTATAAAAACCTAATTCTAATTAGATTAAACAAAAGAAAAAAATACAGAGAATACCAAATTAGGTCGGTTGATGTGATTATCAAACAGGAGTATCGCTCATTCTTTCTCTCTTTCCCTTTCGATTTCAACCTAAACGATTGCTGGTATAATTTATCAGAAGAAAAAGTTGTTCTTTCTTTCTTCTCCAATCGTTGCTCCGGTTACAACGGTTTATGTGTTCGATATCTTCAACGAACAGGTATCCTTCTTTCTTCTTTCCTTCTTACTTGATTGATCTTCTGTATACTCGTTCTTCGTACTTTGCTTCCCGGAATAGAACGTGCTCTGATGCCAATTGTTGGGGAAATCAGGCATACAATTTCACAAGTTACTTGCTTGATTGAATATAAAAGATGTGTATTTGATATAATATTCAACTTGTCTTTTTTACAGACTAATCTACCTCTATTTATACTTGTTGAACCGGTGCCATATGATAGTTATACCGATTCTACAAAAGTAAATGTTGCAACTATTCTAAAACGGTTTATACCGTTACCCTATGACCCAGCCTAAACTATCTTGGGTTTACAGACTTCTAAACTAAATACATAATACATACATATACTTTCTAACTTGACAAATATAACCAAAGTATTGGTTTAACTATCAATAATTTGGAGATGTTTGAAAGTATTATCTGTGTGGTCTTTAGGCTATAGCAAGTGAAAAAACATAGAGGGTGCAAAAGATTTTCTGAATGTGATTATGGTACAAAACTATGTATAGTTGTACTATACATTAAAATACATTTGATATATTTGCATCTTCTTAATGGGAATCTGTGGTTTATTCTTGACGCAATACATGCTATGCTTTAGCTCGCAAATCAATCACCGGATAAAGATGTGTTTGTATTTTTTTTATTTTCGCAAACCTTAATATCTTGTTATGGTACTCAATTGTGTTATTATTCTTTCATAGTCCATTCGTTATGCATGTGATCCGGAAGGAAATTTCCCTAAATCTCTTCCCAATCTGAAGACATTGGAACTCACCACAACATTTGAAACCTATGATATGCAGTTATTTATCTGGATCCTCACATGCTCTCCAAATCTCGATTCTATCCATTTGATTATTCAAGAGGTAGTCTTGCTCATCCTCGTTAGTAATTTATTCATATTTTACTTGGGGTACTAAGTATCTCTGTTCCTTGACATTTACATATAATTGTTTGGGCTACTTGTAAACCGTGAATTTTTTCAAACGTTTGCATAGTTGACCCATTATCAGAAAGACGCAAGCCACACTCACTTGTGTATGTGTACATTATTAATAATTGTTCCCTTTTCATTGAAGTGTAGACACCCATATTGAAACCAAGAAAAATATGTGACATTCAGGTTATCCTTTGCAAGCTTTAGTTCTTGGGTAAACATAGTTTGACCAAAAAATATACTTTTTCCCAATAATTTCAAACATTAGTTCTTGTTTTTGCAGCTCAAGATTCTTAACTTATGCTTCCGTACAGGTATGTTCTCGGAGCGAATACAGAGAGTCAGATCGAGTTCAAACAATGAGAATCTTGTCACCGTGTCTAAAAAGGGTCGAATTTCTTGGATTTGAGAGAGATAAGTGGAAACTAGATATAGCCCAGTTAATGCTAGAGCACGAAAATGCATTAGAGAAAATGGTTTTCAGTTGGCTTAATGAAGTCGACTATCATGAAAAGTCAATGGAGACTTTGAATGAAGTGTCAAAATTTCACAAGGCTTCTTCAAGTGTCAAACTGGTTACTCTTCTAAAAAAATGATATGTCTTACCATAGGTAGACCTTACTCATATTATGGGGTAACTCCAAATTTCTGTAGTTTTTGTGGAAACTTTTATGCTTTATTTAACATAAGATTTTAATGGCCGTGGTATAACTCCAATTTTCACTCATGGCCGGTTGGAAGAAACTAGAAAGAATGAAATGTTGTATTAGATTTTGTGAAATGTTGTTTTAATAGAGCGTAGATTGTGGTTGTTCAGAAGCTTATTTTGTGATTTACCAGAAAATTTCGTGTTAGTGTTTGGTTAACAACTCAAAAGTAATTAATAAGAAAACAGTCATGTTTTAATAAAATGTTTTGTAAAATACAAGAAAAATATAACTCATGTTCAAATTACTTTATGTTCAAAATTCAAAAAATTCTCGACAACACATAAAATCTCTATTCGTTGATTACAAAACACATTCTTTTATATTTTCCTTGCATCCTTTGTACCAGAAACCTCCCCTCTCCTTTCTTCAAAATAAAATACACAAGAACATCTAGACATGTTTTCTAGATTTTCAATTATTTTCTGAAGATAAAAATCTCTTCCAAATTATTACAAGATTAAAGATAACAAAATTGTGATTTTTTTCTCCACCTATTTAAAGGTCGCAAATATATGGACCTAAACGTTTTGAAACCAATTTAGGCCTTGTTTGTTTTTTCCAAATAAGCTCTTATTGCCTCTTTTCACTTCTTCCCTCTGCGGGCGCGCAGAGGAACATGTTTGTTTTTTTTTCAAACTAAAGAGCTTTTTTCCTCTTCTATTCTCTTCCAAAATTTAGACATCTCCTTCCTCTTATTACCTCTTCTTTCACTTCTTACCTCTTCATTCACAAACCCTACATCTCTTTCTCAATATCAAATTTTTTACGTTTTCATTTGTTTTTTAACGTTTTTTTACGTTTTCGTCTGTTTTTTTACGTTTTCATCCATTTTTAACGTTTTCATCCATTTTTTACGTTTTCGCCCGTTTTTTACGTTTTTGACTATTTTTTACGTTTTCGTTTATTTTTTTACGTTTTCGCCTTTTTTTTTTACTTTTTCGTCTGTTTTTTTTACCTTTTCGTCTGTTTTTTTCGTTTTCGTCTGATTTTTACGTTTCCGTTCGTTTTTTTAATGTTTTCGCATGTTATTTTACGTTTTTGCCCTTTTTTTACGTTTTCATCCATTTTTTACGTTTTCATCCGTTTTTTACGTTTTCGTCTGTTTTTTACGTTTTTACCTTTTTTTTTACGTTTTCGCTCGTTTTTTTAGGCTTTCGTCCGTTTTTTAACATTTTCTTTTGTTTTTTACGTTTTCGCCCATTTTTTCCGTTTTCGTCTATTTTTTTTTGTTTTCGTCCATTTTTTTACGTTTTCGTCTTTCTTTTACATTTTCATCTGTTTTTGTCTTTTTTTTTTTTACGTTTTCGACCGTTTTTTTTACTTTTTCGTTTGTTTTTTTCTACGTTTTCACCCGTTTTTTTATGTTTTCGTCTGTTTTTTATGTAAAACGTAAAAAACAGACAAAACGTAAAAAAGCTGACGAAAATGTACCAAAACGGTAACAAGATGACGAAAACGTAAAAAAAAAATTGTGAAAAAAAAAAAAGAAAAGAAAAAAAATACTTCAATAGCACAAAAAACAAATGGTATTCTTCTTGCAGACATGGTTTGCAGATAAGAGGTAAAAGATCTGAAAAAACAAACGACACCTTAGTTTCAATGTATCAGTGGAATGGCTTTTCGCCTTCCTTCAATTGTAACTTCAAGGATCTTCTTGATCCAAATCAATGCAATCAATTTTCGCAAAAAAACCAAAAAAAAAAAAAAAAAAAAAAAAAAAACGTTTTGAAACCAAGGAGCATCAATGTAGGCTTTTAAACTTAGGATAAATGTGTAATGTTTGAGAAACCTCAGGGAGCACGCTTATAATTTACTCGAAACATTTTCATTTAAACCCGGTCAATTTTTATTTATTTAATTTTTATTCTTTTTTTCAGTTCCCTCGCTCTCTGAATCTTTTATCTTTTTTGCTCACAACCTGTTCGATAAAATGTCTGTGTGATAAACCTCAAAATCTATTTGTTTCTTATTATACTTTTGCTTATAATCCTCAAACAATGAAGAAATCCAACCAAGCTAAGGCTTCGAAACAGGAAAATGGTGTTGATTTCATCAGCAACATGCCGGACCCAATTCTTCAGTTGATCCTTCAAGGTCTTCCAACAACCGAAGAAGTTGTTCGAACCAGCATTTTATCGACACGGTAGAGGTATTTATGGACTTCTATTCCATATTTTCCATCTTTAGATATAGATTGTTATCGAACAGCACTGACTCCCTCTTTAAAGTTCCCTAAGAAAAAATTCAAAGACTTTGTTACTTGGTGCTTAGCTAACAAAACCGTAGATTTGGATAGTTTGCGATTATGTTGTGCGAGTTACTACAGAGACTCCACTGTAAATGAGTGGATTAAGGAAGCTGTAAACCGCAATGTCAAGTCACTTGACTTAACGTTTTACCATAAGTCTGAGTGCTTACGAGAAGTTGACTTTCTCACATGGCTGGTAACTTGCGATTCACTGGAGGTATTAAGGTTGTATTTGTATAATCGTGCAGCTTTGTATTTGCCTGATTGTACAGAGTTAAGGTTTCGGGCACTTAGGGTTCTTGAGCTCAACAATGTTTACTGTTGTAATATAAATGCAACAGAACAGTTTATCAGAATGTGTCCATTACTCGAGGAGTTTAACTTTGATTAACTGTTTGCTAAGAGTCATTGGACGTGTACGTATTTCATCCCCGAAGCTCAGGACTCTGATCATTCGTAACTGGAAAAATGATTATGGACTCGAAGGATTTTGGTGTATGCTTGAGGTATCTTGCCCAGAACTCGTGTCGTTTGAGTTTGACTGTGGTTTTTTGAGAGATGTGTTAATCATTGAAAACATAAATAGCTTGAAGAAAGCTGTGATTCTCCCTAATGACAAGATGCAGCAGAGCATATCTCATTGTATGGGGGATCGGATTCGGATATGCATGATGTTAGATAAACTTTCTCATGTGGAATCTTTGTCAATCAATCTTTATTTCATTCAGGTACATGCTTATTCTTTTCATACAAAATTCTTCATTTATGTCAACTTAGAGCTCTCAAATTGCCTTAGATTAAGGCCGGACCTATTCGGTATCATGGGGCATTTGGCAAAAGTTGTTATGCGTGACCTTACTTATGTATGCATTTTGTACAAGTGAAGACGTGAAAGATTGGAAGTAATAAAGGGACATGGAGTATTTGTTAATGGGAAAATGATGTGTGATGGTAACATAACATCACGTATTATGTGTATTTCTAAGTCTTGTTACGAATTATCAAGAGTCTTGAGACAATGCGTATTTCTGAAACTTTGAGAGTTAAATATGTATTATGTTTTCATTTAAGTTTTGACTTTACATCACTCAACTTTAGGTATCCCATTTGTTATTTACATGGCTCAGTTTAGAAATTGTTTTTCTGAATTTTGCACCCGAATGATTTTCCTTGTAATTATGTTTCTAGAAAAGAATATGATGCTTGGAGATGTTGAAAGTGTTGTGGACTGTCCCTAATTTGTGGTCTTTTAGTCAGTGAAACATGGAGGATGCAAATGTGCTCTGATTTTTTAATGTAATTGTAGCAAATCATAACTTGACTATGCGTAAATTACTTTCCACGTGCTTGCACCTTCTTCATGTGAATCTGCGGTTTATATATGATGTATCACTTGCTAAGCTTGGTTCGCAAATCTTTGGTATAAATCACTAATCACATTCTGAGGTTCTGACGAAGATTCGTGAATATCCTTTCATCTTTGCATACCTTATTGGTAGCGTTTTAGTTGGCTCCAAAGAGGCTTGGACATTGAAATGCTAATAACCAGTAGTTCCGCTTTGGTGTTTATTCTGGTTTATGTTATGCTTTTGGCTGCCAATCTGTGTTTATCATTCAATCTATATTAACTACATTCTACTATGGAATTTAATTCCAAATGTTTGCTTGCTGTCATTATGATAGTGCATTGATGCTGCACGCGATTGGAGAGGAAATTTCCCTGCATCATTTCCAAATTTGAAGACATTGGAGGTGACGACAACAATTGATGCATTCACCATGAATGTAATAATCTGTATCCTCAGATGTTCTCTGAATCTGGAGTCTCTCCATTTGGTCATTCAAAAGGTAGTCTTTCTAGTCTCAAATAGTAAAAAGTTATGTAAACTTTAGGAAAAACTGCTTGACGTACTTGTTAAGCTAACTTTTTGACCCGCTATCGATATACCACCATCTAAATCAACCCATTTGTACATAACCGGGTTAAAATTTCCACCTCTACATTTCAGTAGACACAAGTCTGATACATTTTTCAAGAATTCTTAAAAGTTGGTTCTGGGTTTTGCAACCTGAAGATTAACAATTTATGGCGTTTTTCTATGATCTAGGAACATCTAACGACGGAATATTGGATGTTTGATGAAGCTGAAACAAGAAGAATCTTCACTTGTCATCTGAAAAAGGTCAAATTCCTAGGAATTAACGGAAAAAAGCGGAAACTAGTTATAGCCCGTTGTTTGCTGGAGCATGGAAATGCATTAGAGGAAATGGTTTTTAGTTGGCGAAGCAAAGTGAAGTACCATGAGAAGTCAATGAAGATGATGAATAAAATGTCAAATGTCTACAAGGCTTCTTCAACCGTAAAACTGATCTCTGTTCTCAAGGACTGATAAGACAAGCCTTCTGCTTGACTATCGCTAATATGTACTTAATGTTACGAGGTAACTAGATTTCTCATGTAGGTGCATTTTGGATTCCGAATTTGCAATATCTAAAATTAATGTTACTTTTATTGTTTAATATTACTTTGCATTAGCGTGGTCTGAGTAAATTGAATTAAATTTTGGGTCCAAATGGGGGTAATTTATTTGTGCGCATTGTAACATTGACTGCCTATTTGTCCACCTATATTTATAGTAGTTTTCTGTTTGTAATTAGTGAATACACATTCCTTTGTCATGATGATGAATGACCCACTGATGAAAGAGCGTGTAGATCTGCTGTTGTGGACCTAACAGGGTAACTAGATTCTGAGATAATATAGAATCAGAAAAAGCTTTCAAAAACAATGTTACGAACAACTTCCTTCATCCTCTAAAAAAACACATTTTATGCTGTCTTCAAATATCAAACCAATGGCTAAATTTCTATCGGTACAATTTAGTTGGGAACTATCTGGCAAATGGTATTGTCATTCGCTAGGTTGTGTTGGATAAATTTATCGAGGACTCCTCATATGAGAACGGTTCCAATTTTTATGAAGATATTAGTGGGTTAAGAAGGCGTTTAAGAGGTTTATTTTGGCTTATTTTCAAGTTTGAGTATTTCGGTCTCTATCTAGAGTGGTGTTTCTATATGTGTTTCACAGTTGTCTTAGAGATGGAATTCGAAAATGTGGTATTTTGGGTGTATTTTCTTGCTCCTTGCTAGTTTACTTTATTGAAATACCATTTGCCGTTAAAAGGAAACGTGTGTTCTGTTATTAACATATGAAATTAGTTTAAAGAAGTCGTTCAAATCAGTTTTATGATTGGATTATTAAAGCTTAGTGTCTTATTTTGAACACCAGTCTTTGATAAGAGAAGGGCTAGTAGGTGCGGTTGTCCCTTCGTCCTCTCCTAATTTTGAAGTTGATATATAATTATATATGTTCAAACTTTATAGTACAAATTCTTAGTCAACTTAACTGCATTCATTTACATAATCAATTCTGTTAACCTTGCTCCCATTTGTCAACTTTTTACAAGGATGAACATCCATTAGTAAATTACAGCTCAAATACTGTACAAGGGAACTTACATATACCATTGATTTAACTTACTAATCTGCCTAACTGCTTGAGAATTTCATTGTGAGTAACTGGCAGAAACAGATCTATGTATTGTTGGAGTAAAATGCATAAACCATAAGAAATAAGGTGCTTATCAGATCAAACAGTCAATTGGGTTGGCAAGTGATGGATGTTTTGTACAACGGGAATAGGAAGCTCATCGCTGTTCCGCCTTTGGTGCATTTGCCTCTGTACTGCTTTTATGGCAGCTACTCGGGCAGCATTGGCTGCCCGATTGGCGGATATCACCACAATGTTCACCTTTTCATCCATTTTCGCAGTTGCATCATAAGCTTTCTCTGCTGCTCCCCGTGCTTCCTGATATAATCAAGTACCAAAATATGAAAGCGTGAACACTAATGCAAGATACTAGGTAGTAGTAGCAAAATAGATACATCAAAACAGGTTAATAGGTTGTCAAATGGTTCTGGTTGAATGGATTTTCTACTAGGGTAGAAGAATAATGTTGAGGGATGCATTACCTGAATAGCAGTAAGCACTTTGGAACGATACTCAGGAACTGGTGGTGATATGTCAAGAACACCATTCTGCCAGTGCCCAGATCGTGTATCCCCGTTTCTGAACGTGTACACTCCAAACCCTTGCCTTTTGCCTTCGTGCCAAGATCCTTCGTATTTATGTCCGTTTGCAAAGCTGTACACTCCAAAACCGTGCATTTTGTCTGCAAAATATTCTCCAGCATAGGCATCCCCATTTCTACAACATAAATTAAACATTTAAAACACAATTATACGAAAACTGACAAGTAATATGGTTCTTAAATACTTTGATCACACATATGAATCGACTTTTTATGCTGAAGAACTAGAGGTAGCAAAATGATATAAACATCAAGGTACTCTTCTATTGTCCTTTATTATCCATGGTCCATTTTTCTGAACATTGAGTCATTAAAAGATGGTTTTGAGTACCTATCAGGTCCATTTGTGACCCCAATTCTGTCAGCTTATATATAGAAGTTATCATTTTCGGATGTCGGTAATTGACGGCTTTCTACAACAAAATGACTCATACAAGATCCGACGCATCTTTTAATGACTCAAATTTACTAGAAGAATACATCGTCTGAAACATGACAAATGAATACATTGATATTTTATGTAGAAAAACTATATTCTACCTGAAACGGTAGTAACCATGACCATGTTTAACACCCCACTTGAATTCCCCTGCATATCGACTACCATCTTCGCAACTATGCACACCACATCCATGACTACGACCACTAGACCATTCACCTGCATAAACATCACCTGTATAAAACCTATAAACACCCAACCCATGCCTTAACCCTTGTCGGTATTGCCCTCTATACCTACTCCCCTTCACCCACGTTTCAACCCCGTAACCATCATACATTCCATCAATCCAGTTACCCTCATACTGCCCACTCATATAGTAATAATAAACACCACTACCCGAGCACTTACCCTTATGAAACTCACCCTCATATACATCTCCATTACTATATGCTTGCACCCAACACCCCGAATTAACTCTCTTTTTATTGCCTTTCGGTTTTGACCCAATTGACCAAAAAACCGGTAATGGTTGTTTAGAGGACGAATGCAGTTTAATCGGTAAGGAACGAGCAAGTAATGTTCGAATTGAAGGGAGCTGAGGGAGGCCAAGGTTTAGGGAAAATAATAATGCTGCTGAAAATGCTAATGCAGATAAGAAATCAAGTACAAATGATTGGCTTGGGTGAGATACTAAAAAGTAGAAAAATGGAAGAGATAATAAAATGATTAATCGAATGTGCGTTTGAAGGCGGCGAAAGTGGTGAAGACGTTGAAGGAGATGAATTATGATCTCCTTTGTAGCGCTAAAACGCTTATGGTAATGTTTTAAGGGCGAAAAAACTGAATTGGAGGATAATTTGGTTGTCGATAATTTAGGTTGTGTAGAGATTGGGTTAAGATTGTCATCTATAATGATTTCGTGTTGATGGTTATGGGTTGCATTAGATGATGGTAATACTAGTAACAATGATGATGAAGGTGGTGAATATGCTGTGTTGTAATCGGAAGAGACACGAATGATATCTTTTCCGATGTGAGTTTCAAGATTCTTATGATACATTACATTTGTGAATTCATTGTTTTGAATTTATAAAGAAGTTGTATTCGAGATTTTTGGGAAATATTTGGATTCTGAAACAAGATTTTGAGGAAATTGTAAAGATAGATTTTGTGAAAATTATAGAAGAATAAAATGTTCAGTTGAGCGGATTATGCGTTAAATTTATGGTGAGGCGCCAACATCAGTTTTCAAGAGAAGAAACCACCTTCCATTTGTTTTTGTTTTTCTAAATAAAACCTCCGTCCTATAAAAACTGTCCAGTTTGACTTTTCAAAGTCAAACTGGTTCAACTTTGACCTTATCTATTTTTGTGAGTATTATATAATACTTTATGAAAAATATATGAATGGATTAAGTTTTAATTGTGTTTTTCATTGGTATAATTTTTCATCAAGTATTATATAACACATAAAAAATATTTATGGTCAAAGTTGAATCAGTTTGACTCTGAAAAGTCAAACTGGACAGTTTTTATGAGACGGAGGGAGTAATAAAATATGATAATTCAAATTTTTTATTTAAATAATTAAATTAAAAGGGGTGTTTACTTTTTCTTTTTGGAATGGCAAGGGGTGTTTACTTTTGCTCATTTAAACTTTAATTAATATTTGGGTAAATTGCAAAAATGATAATTAAAGTATTACGAAATCGCAAAAATGAGACCGAGTCATAAAGGCGTGCAAAATTGCTATTAATGTTTCGTAAAAGTGCAAAATAGCCACCGAGAGCGTTTTTCTGTTAGTTTCCTCGTTAAGTGTCATGTCATTGAGGGTATTATAGTCATTTCGTTACTTTAAGGATTAAAATGTCCACGTGTTATATCACTATTGCTTCAGGGACTAAATTTGCAAAGTAATTTTTATTTTTTATTTCACACCACCACCACCACCACCACCACTCTCTACCACCACACAACCAACACCACCACCCTCTACCGCCACCACCACCCAAATTCCGATCACTTTTTCTTTTTCTTTTTCTTTTTCTTTTTCTTTATTGTACCAACAACCTCATCTGGGTTTCAAAAAAATGACATGTTTTTCACCATATTTTACCATTTTGACAATCTATATGAGCTGGGTTTTGGAGCACATATAATAAACACCTTTAACACGAACAATCAAACAAGTCTTAATTGAGAAATATATTGTTTGGCACTCTAGTTATATGTGCTTACCAATCGGTGTTACGTGTTGATTTGAATATGTGTTTGCTTTTCTAGAAACTGATTGACAAGGAAAGCTTTAGTTCAACTGTAAATAGAACATTTACCTTGACTACTTGCCTAGCAGCAAGTTCAGATGGCAAACCACGACAAGCGCTAGCAGCAATTTCAGAAGTCAAAGCTTCACTTGTTTCACGTGAGGAATTGGAACAATAAATTCACCAACATCCATATCACCAATAGATCTAGAAAGACATAACCCTCTAGGCCAGCAGCGAAGCGGTCCAATCTGTGACAAAAGTGATCCAAGATATATCACAAACGAAGCTAATCAACTAATCAAGCATATAAATATATAAATTTGACTTTATAAAAGTCAAACCTCAGGGACACCAATAACATTGAGCCTCCCTACTTCCCCTCCACTAGCAGTTACACGTTCCCTTCTAAAATATACATTTGGAAATCAAACCAACATTTCAAAAAAATATAGCACCCCAGCAATTTAAGAAGATAAAATAGTACTCACTCCTCGGTGTTTTCTTCAAGCGTATGGTCAACGGTCAAAACTGAACGAGAGTCTCCAACCGAAGCAACTATCACAGTCCATCTATCAACAATCACAAAGGTTGCAGTCGTTCCTGATGTTAGACCTGGCCAATAGCCAACCAAAAGATTAGTCGTTAAACCAAAATAATTTTCTTTATACAAAAAAAAATGATAATAAAAAAAAAAATAGTTGACCAATAGATTTAGCCATACCTTTGCTTTGAAATTGTTTATCTGTCTTGACAAAACCGGCAACCATGGCTCGAGGTAAAGCCTGAAGCCATTCATCGCGTTTAAGCCCAATAGGTATGGCATCCAATATATGATTTAATAGATTATCCCGTGAATATATTGCTGCAGCATCGCCATTATGACCATCAAATACCTGAAATTTTATATGAATTAAGGATTAGAGATTACTAATTGTTAAGAAAAGGCGAAGATATCTAATTGTTAAACTAAAGCTTTCCTTGTCAATCAGTTTCAAGAAAAGCAAACACATATTCAAATCAACACATAACACCGATTGGTAAGCACATATAACTAGAGTGCCAAATAATATATTTCTCAATTAAGACTTGTTTTGATTGTTCGTGTTAAAGGTGTTTATTATATGTGCTCTGAAACCCAGCTCATATAGATTGTCAAAATGGTAAAATACGGTGAAAAACATGTCATTTTTTTATTTTTTTTTTTGAAACCCAGATGATGTTGTTGGTACAATAAATAAAAAAGAAAAAGTGATCGGAATCTGGGTTTTGTCACCGGAATCTGGGTGGTGGTGCCGTTAGAGGGTGGTGATAGAGAGTGGTGGTGGTGGTGGTGTGAAATAAAAGATAAAAATTACTTTGCAAATTTAGTCCATGAAGCAATAGTGATACGACACGTGGACATTTTAATCTTTAAAGCAACGAAATGACTATAATACCCTCGGTGACATGCACTTAACGAGAAAACTAACGGGAAAACGCTCTCGGTGGCTATTTTGCACTTTTACGAAACGTTAATGGCAATTTTGCACGCCTTTATGACTCGGTCCCATTTTTGCAATTTCGTTATACTTTAGTGACCATTTTTGCAATTTACCCTTAATATCTTGATACATTGGCATTAACTTGAGCATACACAAACTCATCAAGACAAACAAACACTGCCTTAGCCCTAAGGTCTGTTTTGGCATTCATGATTCATGTACACATTTGGCCCATTTACTTCCTGCTGAAAACAATGGCTGCTTGAAAGCAGTGCACATTAACGAAAAAAAGGCAACTTTCATGACAGATAGATTATTAACAGCAAGCACTTAAAAGCAGCTAGTATAATTTTTCAACATTTCGTTTCAACTTTCCACAAAAGCCGAGAGGAAAACATATGGCATCGAATGTGATTGATTATCCCACATTCAACATATGCAGGTACAAAAAAAAATAATACAAAAAGCAAGTCTAGCAAAGCTTCCCTGGATTAAAAAATCCAACAGAGAACAATTATTCGGTCGAAAGGATCACAAAAGAAAGATGAACATTACTCTTAACCTGTGAGAGCAAAGTTAAGAGCACTGTGAACATCAACTCCAATTTGTGCTTCGGCCTTTTCTGCATCGGTTGAAGCTGAACTGAGCTTCTGGGTAAACTCGCTTAGGCCTTTTTGTACCTGAGCAGCATCAAGTCGGTCAAGAGGAACAGCCTCAACAGCCAATATGTCCGCATATGAGTTTGGGTGGATAAATGCGAAGCCACTGCTGATAAAGTATTTCTTCACGTCATTCCCTTCGTGGACTGAGAGAAGACCAGGCTTTAGTTCTGCAATTGTGGGTACGTGTCCTGGTAAAATACCCATCTGCCCAGTTGTTGCTGGAACGATCACCATGTCAACCTGTAAAATTACAAGATCAGCTTTCAATTAACATCACTGTTTAAGAGTCAATTTACTTAATGTTTTTCTTTATAAATGCGTCTTTAACTTTATCTTGGAGTTGGCAAAATGGGCAAGTTCGGATAATAATGTGTTAAATATCAGTACAAGCATAATAAATTGTATGCATTATATATAAACTTTGCGGCATTTTGAGATGTTTATCTTTCCCATTCACACATTTAACCAGTTTGAGACAAACACAGACTGAATTGACCTGTATAAGTGAATCAGGCTAAATTGCCATCTCTACTTTATCTGTTTATTGTCATCTTTGTACCTCTTTACAATGACTTCTTTCCTCAACAGCATATGCAAACAATATTGCTCCTAACAGTTATTCTAGATAGTTAACAGGGCTAAGGCAGTTGAAAGTGAATCCCAAATCATTCAAATTTTAGCCATCTTGCCATGCTTCAGGAGTCTTTCATAACGCAATGCCACTGCTCCTTCCTAGCTATCTCTAGCAGTGGGCTCCTACCGCTGTACATGGCTAATTATCAGTGGCCGCAGATCCTAGCAGGCCTGGGTACCGTGGTCAAAGTGACTAACCTTTTTAACCGGTGTACTTGGCTTTATCTTAAAAAAAAAATATTGCAGTTGCAGATTGCCTATACTCTAAAACCTTTGAAAATTTTACCCCAATCATGCAAGTACCGATGGTTTTTTTTTTTTTTTTTAATTAACCCCTTCGACACTCAAAAGTAAGAAAAGACCATGAGATGTTATGTAAAAACCCATTTCTATACTAGAGAAGACCAAAAGGCATATATTGATATAATACCCACACAACGATGTTGAGTACCAATAAATACAAGCTTTAATGCCTAGTCGAAAGCCAATTCCATGCTAAGAAAAAACCTACACCACTACTGAACACAGCACACTCTCTGTGAAATAACCATGAAGTGTCTTTATAAGAAAATTAAATGACAACAGATGGTGAAGCCACCATCAGATCCCAAAGCTTATAAAGCACTATTTAATCACAAAAATGCACACTAAGTTGTATTACCATATATTAACATTACCATTTATCAGAGTTGCAACGGCCAACATACCGATCAAACTCAGAGCAAAACGGCCACCAAAACGACTAAACCGACTATTATATCTGCCAAAAATACCTTGAATGAGACCTGTGACCATCTTGACTCTTAAACAGAACCCTCATGGTGGCCATAGAAATGTGATTTAAAATGGGAACTACTCGAGTTTTAATTACCATGGTTAAGATTGCCACAACAATAAATGTCTGAAATGTTATTCTGTTTTAAGAACAGTGATAGCAAAACAATACAATGTCTGAAATGCCATAAACTCAATTGATTATGAAATTAATCTTTGTTATTTTTACTTTCTGTTATTTGCAAATAATAGACCGACTTTTGAAAAAAATTGCCAAAGGTGATTAAGCATTTCTTCCATATCTCATACAAACTTATATAAGCCGAAAAGTTTCAAAATAAGCCACAAAAAGTGAGCTTATGAAATATAAGCCCAAAACCAAATAAGCCATAAGCCGAAACAAACACCCCCTTACTACAAAATGTTTAATCCAATACCCTAATCATATACATCGCCTATCGTCTCTCAAGTAACGTGATTTCCAAATCATAAACGTGTGTATCAGTATCACAACAACACTAATAAATGGATGTGGTTTTCCCTGTTCAGGTTACCCGGGGACATGGGCGGAGATAAAAGGGGGGCACAAGGGGCAGGTGCCCCCCTAGAGAAAAAAATTGTAGTGTAAATTTTCAAAAATATTTGGCTTTTTTCGTAATTTGCCCCTCTAAGTAGCAATTTATAGTGTAGTTTCTAAAATTTATTAAAGTGTGCCCCCTCAACAAAAAAATTCTGGCTCCGCCCCTGCCCGGGGAGGGCGAGCCTTTTGACTCAGATGCACGCGGCCTCACCGGGTTAATCCCGGGACCGTTAGCCACCCTCAAATGTACACACCTAGCGAGGTTTGAACCATTGACCTCTCGTTTAAAAGCCATCTTAACAACACTAATATATACCACATTTCAACAATCAGCTCAAACCCTAAATAATAAATTCAAACCAAGACACCAAACAACATTATAAAACAAAACAAAACAAAAAAACACAAACCTCTTTCTGCGAAAGCTCGGAAGCATAAGGAAGGACAAAATTAACAGTCAACTTAGTAGGCAAGACATTAGGCGTAGGAGGACGGGTTTTCATATACTGACTAGGTGTTTTTGGTGGATCTATATTTGGTATCACTTTCTTCCACTGCTCTACAAATGTTTCGTCTCCGGTTGAGGTGTCAGCCACCTCGGTGGAGAATGGGCGGCGCGTGGAGGCGGCGGAGAAGAAAGGGGTGGTGGGTTTGGTGAGGATCCGTGAGGTTAGTTGACGGAGCATGGTGGTGGTTGTTAGATCGCTCGGTTGGTTAGGTCAGGTGATGATGAAATGAAGCGATTTGGGAAATGGGTGTTTGTTTGTTTGATTTGGGGGAAATGAAAGGGGATTGGGGTTCTCTAAGTACTCTTTTTTTTTTCTTTTCTTTTTTTAGTTTGTAATTGGGGTGTAAAAGAGACGAGACGAGGCAGCTCGCGAGTTATTCGAGATCGACTCGTAATTATTCGAAAAACGAGTCGAGTTCGAGCTTGAGCTACATGAGTATACTTTTGAGTCGAGTTCGAGCTTGAAAATACTCGGCTCGTGAGGCTTGTGAGCCTTTATCGAGCTTCAATGATATTACATTTTTACCCTTTTATATAAATGTAATTACGTAAATGTCATAAAATCGAGTCGAGTCGAGCTTGATATGTTGATTTTTCATCGAGTTCGAGCTTTAAAGAAGGAAATAATCGAGCTCGAGTCGAGTTTCGAGCTCGTTTTTTAGATGACAAGCCGAGCTCGAGCTTAAAATCCAAAGCTCGACCGAACTCGAGCCGAGTTTCGAGCTCGAGTTTTTGTAATCGAGTCGAGTTCAAGCTTGGCAGTACTTGACTCGTTTACACCCCTATTTGTAAGATTGCAAATTATGAAGATAAAAGTTTGTTTAATGTCATTTTAAAGAGAAGTTGTAGTTTTTTACAGTGTAATTTAGCATTGTTTATGTATAATGGGGAGTGATACACCACATGAATTGATGCACACACCACAATTATGCACATACAATGTTGTAACATTTGCATTAGTGATGTGATATTATGGTGTGTACATCAATTTTTGTGGTGTGGGTATCAATTCTCATGTATAATGCTATTTTTGAAGACTTTATAAGATTAGTGCCTAAATGGTTATTGATAGAATCTCAATTCTTAAAGTTATTGGTAATGGCACATGAAACATATCAGTTAAGATGACACTCATATACAAGATATGTTAAATAGATCAGTCGGATGGCATTGATATACAAGAGATGTAAAACAGATCAGTCGGAGATGACATTGATATACAAGAGATGCAAAACAAATCACTCGAGATTATTAATACACGAGATATGTTAAACGCGCCAGTCGAGATGATATTGATATACAAGAGATGTTAAACACGCCAATCGAGATGATATTGATATACACGAGATATTAAATGTGCTTTATAAAGTTCGACGGTTAATGGTGAAGAAACATCGTGAAGAACTTAAGTATGTTACGGATCATAACATAACTTGAGTTAATCTTTAGGATCCAACTTAAGTACTTCATGAGGCTTCTCACCTCAAGTACTTCAAAACAACTATAAACGAGTAAATATGGGGCTATGAAACTAACCTCAACCAATCAATGTATTCGGAAAAGTAATACGTGAGTATAACGACAAGGAATTCCTCAACGCGACCTAAAATAATAAGTCGTTTTAGAAATGATGCAACATGTACTAAATGCATATGCGTTTTACAAAGTTTTATCACCCTTATATACTTTGTAATGAAGTTTTATAAAGTTGCGTAAGTCAAAAGTTAAAAAAAAAAACGAATTAAACGCGTTCACGATTTCAGAACGCTAAAACAAAAGTTATTGATTTTAAAGTTAAACTCGACTTTAAATAGACGTATCTACTTCTTTCTAGTCCCTTTTTCTCCGTTTAACTCTCTAAACGTAGGTGAATATTTCTACTTTCAATAAATCAAGGTCTCAGTTTGTGATATGTTTTAGGTGACAATTTATACCCGTTAACCCACTGAATTGTTGTTAATAGTTTTTGTGACAAAAGATTACCCAACTTCACGGGACCGTATCTCACTCGTTTTCTAATGAAATTACATCGTTGATGAGGCGAAAAATGATCCATTTTTAGGGGGTCATTTAAGCCGGAAATTGAATTTATTTGATCAAATATTGCCCTAAATCGGTCCTTTTGTGATTTTAGGTACTTTCGGAGTGAATTCTGGAAAAGGAAGCATTTTGGACGTTTTTGGAGCATAAAAGTGAAGAAAACGGCAAAGTCTTAATTTTCCTTGCTAGGAACAGCACCTGACGGCGTCAAGAGCATTTTGATGACGGTGTCAAGAGCAAAAGTGGTGACGGTCCAGTAGAAATGTGACGGCGTCAAAGCATGGTCGTCAAGAGTAAAAGTGGTGACGGCCCAGAACAACATTACACATGACGGCATCAGATCTGGATCTAGGCAGTCCGAGAATATTATGGGCGGCGGGTTGACGGCGTCAGAAGTTTCTTCTTGACGCCGTCACCTTAGGAAATCTATATATAGTCTTTGTAATTTTCATTCTAAAGAGAGGAGAATTTTTAGGGTCGACTTGAATAAACCCTTGCACGACTTTTACAGTATTTTCAAGGGTTTTCACCCCTTGAAACCCTTCATGTTCAATTAAGATAAGTATCCTTTCAATTCATTCAATATGTCTATGTGTTGTTTGAATATATCTTACGCTTGTCTTGATTTTAACATGCTAGGCTAGATCTTTTGTGTGTTTGCTTAGATGTAATGAAACCTAGATGTTGATTATAGGTTGATTGTTTGATTATAGTTGTAATGGATGAATGATTTCGATGTTAGGCTTAAGAAAACTGGCAGACTTCTATAGTGTAACTTGCTTGAACATCTTAAGAAACATGAACCAATGCGTACTAGGTTTTTATGGTTGTATTTAATGCATGAGCGAATTCTAGTGATCCCATGTTAGGAGCTTCTTGCAGGCTCGACATAGGAGTGAAGTAGGAGATTATAGAGATGGGGAAGTACGTACGCCACCCCACGATTGGTATTAAGGAATATAACCCGTCATCTACGCAACTGTAACAAATAATTAACCTGTAAAAGATATCTAGGGAGTAGTGAAATCTAAGTAAACACAATTATCCCATCTATTGTTCACACCACTAGTTTAATTAGCTTTATTTACATTTGTTATTTTATTTTGATTGCATCTTAGTTATTGGGTTAGTTGACTAGCAACTAATTCCGCCCACTCTTCCAAAACCCGAGATTTTACTTGCTTTCATAAAAATATAAAAATACAAAAAGAATCATCCCTCACCTCTAGACCTAGTTTTTAGGCTTTCTAATCCTAGCGACACTATTCCTGAGTTGAACGATCAATCCCCCGGTACTTGTCACTATACTATACTACAACGATCAGGTACACTGCCTGGTGAGGGTTGTAAGCTTCTCGAGATCCCTCAAGAGGTAAAGCCTGGTGCAATTCCCACGCATCAAGTTTTTGGCGCCGCAACCCGGGGAATAGTTATTGTCTAGGTTAGGATTTCTTTCTATTAGGTCTACTTGCTAGATTCCTTTCTAGTAAGATTTTATTTTTATTTTTAG
Organism: Artemisia argyi; assembly: GCA_030686995.1. NCBI lineage: Eukaryota > Viridiplantae > Streptophyta > Magnoliopsida > Asterales > Asteraceae > Artemisia > Artemisia argyi. The sequence goes on from CM060677.1 coordinate 178,018,555, forward strand.
GTTTTCTTTAGTCTATCTTATTTCTTCGTGTCTTTGTTCATAATCTTTACCATCCGACATCATGGAAGGTGGTAACATCTTTGAACCCATCAACCCACCATAATAAAACCACCAACAAAACCCACCACTAGCAAACCAACCTCTTAGGCCCCGAACCCTAGGAGAGTATTCCCGACCGAGCCACCAAAGCTACCGAAACACTATTGAGCTCACCCAAGGAGCCAATGTGTCCCCCTTGCGATCCGACACCATCCGGTTGGTGCAAAGCGGATGTGCATTCCATGGACTTCGTTCCGAAGGTCCTAATCAACATCTCAAGGATTTCCTTAAAATCGTAGATTCTATAGACCTTGATGTTAAAATTAGAGAGTCGACCCGATTACGCCTATTCCAATTCTCTCTACGTGATCAAGCTAGTCAATGGCTTGAACGTTTACCCGCGGGATCCATCACCTCATGGGATAATCTCACCACTCATTTCCTTGCTCAATTTTTCCCACCGGGGAGAACTACCAAGCTTAGAAATTATATCTTGATGTTCCAACAACGTCAAGGTGAAACTCTATATGAAGCATGGACTCGTTTCAAGGACTTACTCCAAAAAGTCCCTCATCATGGCATAGATCTTTGGCTCCAAGTCCAAATCTTTTATGACCATATCGATCTCTCCACGAGGCGAATCATTGACCAATCGGCCGGTGGCAAGCTACGTGATCTAAGTGCGGAAGAATCGTGGGAACTCATAGAAGATCTTGCTCTCTATGACAGCGAAAGTTGGAATGATCCCCGTGATTTGAACAAAACGGTCAAGGCAATATCTTTGCCTTCAAACAATTCTAGCACTCCCGACCGTAGGATCATGGAACTTAAGGACCAAGTCAAGTTTCTTATGAAATCTTACGAAGCTCCTAAGCCTTCAAGCCAAGTGAATAAAATCACTTCTTCATGTGAATTATGTAGTGGTCCCCATGACACTCGTGATTGCGTGGAACTCCCCGGAACAGCTTTTGCGGACTACGCATCCTCGCGTACCGACGAAGCGGGAGATAAGTGGTACACTTTCAAACCTGAGCCAAACCCTTACGGTGATTCCTACAACCCTTCTTGGAAAAATCACCCAAACCTTAGGTGGAAACAAAACCAAAACAATTCTTCCAATCCGCCTAATCGTTACCAACCAAACGGTCCACCCTCCAACCGTACTTTCAACAACAATCCTTCTAATAACTATGGTAGTGCCAACAATCTTGAAGGATTGATGTCCATGTTTATGGCATCTCAAGAAGCTCGCATAGTTAAGTTTGAAACCGAATTCAACCAACAACAAACGGAGATGACCAATAAGATTGACAACTTGTTGAAAGCCCTCGACAACCAAGCGTTAACCACACCTAGGAAGGACACTAGGGACGCCAATAGCGGAATCCAAATTAAGGACCCCTCGTCATCCAAACACGTCCACTTTGTCAATGTTGTCACCATTAAGCCAATAGATAAGGATATAGAATAAAGTGACAAGGATGAAGTTGGAGTAGAAACTGAGACTAGGGATGAAATTAAGGAAGTTGAGGTTAATAAGAGAGAAAAGTTAGAGGAAGTAGAAAACGTAGAAGAGTACTTTGATAAGTTTCCCACCAAGGAAGAACGGGAATATCACAAGGATTTATTTGATGATCCCGAGACACCATATATCCTTGGCTCACCCCTTATTAAAGTAGGTGATCCCTCTAACATCAACATACCATGCAACATTGGGCATACGCATGTATGGAAAGCTTATATCGATCCTAGGTCTCCTATAAACATCATGACTATGACTTATTATAATTGGGTAATGAAGAAGCAAATTGGTTATAGGATGATGCCCAACAAGAACTTGCTAAGTAATTTTGTAGGTAGAGTGAAAGGATTGCATGTGATTGTTGGAAACTTCACTTATGAGACCGACTTTGTGATAGTAGAGGATACTCGTCCGGTGATAGATGATTGCCTAAGCCAAGTAGTGTTCGGAAAACTGTTCGTTGAGGCCTCTAAGATGAGTTATGATCCGACTCTAGGGATAGTTAGGATCAAGGAAGAGAATGATGAGATTGCCTACCAAATGCCCTATAAGATTGAACAATACCGCCTCCTATCGAACATAGAAAAGGAACACAAACAAGCGGTTTACTATAGGAATGATGAGGATAGACGTAGAGGAGTAGAGTATGTGATGAATAGGATACTTGGTTTCTACAAAGAATGCTTGCAACTAGGTCCGGAATACAAAACTAATATAGGAGATGACCTAGAGAGTGAAACCAACGATGAGGTCACATAATAACCCATGACCTTGAGTCTAGCTACAAGACTCGTAAATAAAGAAAAGCGCTTCTTGGGAGGCAACCCATATTTTGTGTGATTTTTATTTGTTTGATTGTTATTTATTTCCGTATGCATGCTTTATTTTTATTGTTGGTAGATCATGTTTCAAAACTAAATAGTGAAAATACTTTATTTTGTCGTGTGGCTTAGTCTTAACTTCATCCAAAGGTATTTCGCAAAAGATAAGTGTAAGGGGGAAACCCCAAATATGTTTTTAAGAAACAAAACTGATCATGATTCTCCACAATATTAAATGGACATGTGTATTCGTATTTGTTAGAGTCAAATGCTTGTATCAAGTCATAATGATGTTTTGCAGGATTTTCCAGGAAGTAGGACAAAGTTTTTAAAGAAATTTTCCGGAAACTTAACATAAAGATTTCTGCAGGTAACTTCTGACGGCGTCAGGAAGAAATTCCTGACGGCGTCATGTGTAAAAATCTGGAAATTTTGCTAGTTTTGTTTTTCTAACGGAGTCTTAAGGTTTTTGTTAATTCTTTAGTTTTATAAACTCCAGGAATCTGCAAACATTCATTCCACAAGTATTATATCTTACTTTGTTTTCTAGGATTTGTTAGCATATATAGATTGCCGTCGATTTTACGCGAGGTTGCCTTGTTTGTTTTCTTAGGTTTAACAGGTTATGTATGACAAGAAGATGATTTATTTTTCTGGAAGGGAAGCTTTGATTGTTCATTTTCTTGGAGGAAGATCTAACCTTGTTACCACACTATCCATACCAAGCGAATCAGGGAAGTATTTGGTTTCATTCTTTTACCTGTTTTTACTTTTACATTCTTTAATTGAACATTGGGGACAATGTTCATCCTAAGTGTAAGGGGAGGGTAAATGATGATACCTTATAGGATAAACTTGCACTTAAGTTTGTTTGTTTGATGGTAGGTGTGTAATAAAACTATGAGAAATATTTGTTACTGTAATTTTAGCGCCAAATTTAAAATTTTTTACAACATTTAGGAGTGAAACTTTAGCCTTAGCAAGTGTCTCATGGATAGGAGATTGTATGACTAGTACAAAACCGTACTATTCAGAAAAATTTTCCACCCAAATATGTGAGGCTCGCCTTTAGATTTGATAGGAAAAGCATTTACTATTAGTGCTTATGAGTGTACCGGTAGCATTTAGATTCTAGAACTTGCGTTAGTGATGCATCCCGAGACCGCTAGTGAGACTACATTCGTGTAGTAGGATTTACTACATGATAAGAGGCATTAGGATCACCCTTGTGTTAAACCCGTATCATAATTACTTGACCATTTAAGTCATATTACTTGGCTAGCTAAGTCAATTAATTTTTCCCACACCATTAGCGTTTTACTCATTTTTAGTAAACGAAACCCCTAGTACACCCCTCCGAGCCTATCTTTTCATTTCTAACTTTAAGCATCTTACTTAAAGGAAGAATTTGTTACACCCCACTTAAATGTACACCCAAATCGCCTTAGCCTTCCGTGTATGCACTCATCTTTAGTGCATTATTGTTATTTGTTTAAACTCTTAGTTAATTATTTAATTGATTACATGGTTGCCAAGTCGAGTCATATGCTTGTACATATTGTTTTGGGACGATTGAGACTCATGGGTAAAGTACTTGTGTTATGGAGTAATGGGGAAGAACATCATTTTATTACCCCCATATGTGCGTTAATCTTAAAAGTACTCCAAGTGTTTTGATTTTCTTAACTCGAGTCATTAGATTAGTTTATTGTAAAGTATGTAAAAATTCAAGTGTAAGGGGAATGTTCATTCCCTATGATGTATTATTATGTTTTAGTTATTTTTAATTTATTAGCTTAAGTCGAGTCTAGTCTTGGCTTAGCAACGCCATATTGTACATGTAATTAACCAAGATGATTAACTCGCCACCAGTAAAGATTGTCTATATCCAACAAAACCGTGTATTCCATATCCCTACACCTAACGTTATAACCCTTTGAAAGACCTCTTTGATAGTTTATCCTAGGTGCTTACGCCATGTGGTGGAGGTTTGATCCTTTCCCAAGCCTATGGTAATCTATTTTGCTATGACAGGTAGTGAGAGATGTTTTCCATTTCCATATTTTGATATGTACTTTATTACACCCGAGAGATGTGAGTATCTAAACACTATTTGTGAGGTGCTAGTGTATGACCTCCGTGCTTGTCTTTGGTCTTTAGTGGAACGATTACTTGTTTTAATTACTTTTATATTAGTGTTAAATGACCCCTAACTTGTATTTTGATTAGAATAAAAGCGCATTTGCTTGAGGACAATTAATCTCAAGTGTAAGGGTATATGATGAGGCGAAAAATGATCCGTTTTTAGGGGGTCATTTAAGCCGGAAATTGAATTTATTTGATCAAATATTGCCCTAAATTGTTCCTTTTGTGATTTTAGGTATTTTTGGAGTGAATTCTGGAAAAGGAAGCATTTTGGACGTTTTTTGAGCATAAAAGTGAAGAAAATGGCAAACTCTTAATTTTCCTTGCTGGGAACAGTACCTGACGGCGCCAAGAGCATTTTGATGACGGCGTCAAGAGCAAAAATGGTGACGGTCCAGTAGAAATGTGACGGCGTCAAAGCATGGCCGTTAAGAGTAAAAGTGGTGACGGCCCATAACAACATTACACATGACGGCGTCTGATCTGGATCTAGGCAGTCCGAGAATATTATGGGCAGCGGGTTGACGGCGTCAGAAGTTTCTTCTTGACGCCGTCACCTTAGGAAATCTATATATAGTCTTTGTAATTTTCATTCTAAAGAGAGGAGAATTTTTAGGGTCGACTTGAATAAACCCTAGCACGACTTTTACAGTATTTTCAAGGGTTTTCACCCCTTGAAACCCTTCATGTTCAATTAAGATAAGTATCCTTTCAATATGTCTATGTGTTGTTTGAATATATCTTACGCTTGTCTTGATTTTAACATGCTAGGCTAGATCTTTTGTGTGTTTGCTTAGATGTAATGAAACCTAGATGTTAAGACTATATATAGATTTCCTAAGGTGACGGCGTCAAGAAGAAACTTTTGACGCCGTCAACCCGCCGCCCATAATATTCTCGGACTGCCTAGATCCAGATCTGACGCCGTCATGTGTAATGTTGTTCTGGGCCGTCACCACTTTTACTCTTGACGGCCATGCTTTGACGCCATCACATTTCTACTGGACCGTCACCACTTTTGCTCTTGACGCCGTCATCAAAATGCTCTTGACGCCGTCAGGTACTGTTCCCAGCAAGGAAAATTAAGACTTTGTCGTTTTCTTCACTTTTATGCTCCAAAAACGTCCAAAATGCTTCCTTTTCCAGAATTCACTCCAAAAGTACCTAAAATCACAAAAGGAACGATTTAGGGCAATATTTGATCAAATAAATTCAATTTCCGGCTTAAATGACCCCCTAAAGACGGATCATTTTTCGCCTCATCAATCGTTCAAAAGCCTAAGTTGATCTTTTTTTTAGTATACTTTCCAGAAATGTAACCACTTGTTCTAATTCTACACCATTTATTTCAAAAAAAATCAAAAATGTGCATGAGTATCAAAGCTGTTAAATTCCAGCAAACATAACTCAACTTCTAGGGGCTGTATCTCCTTTGTTACTTAACCTCATGACTCGATCCAACTTGCTACCTTAAAGTTAAGGTGTTATCTACAAAAAGTTCAAAAGGCTTAACATGCCAAATTGCTCCTAAGGTGGTGATTCATACCTTTAATGTTTGGAACTCAGTTTTGGGTCGGTTTTGACAACCGATCCTATATCACTTATTAAAAATACCTAATCAACTCCAAAAATTACGAGATTTGGTAGGGAACTACCTAAGACCTATATCTAAGTGTGCCAAGGGAATTTATCCTAGAAGATTTCTAAAGTGATTTTCTATTGCATAATAGTCGACTGAAAAATGAGACAAATTATAGGTTTAGTAACTTATCTTTAGATCAAGATTCAACACAACAATTATATAATGGTGATATAAAAACCAACATCAAATGATTATATATAAATGAAATTAATTATGAGATGTGTTCATGAATGCTTACAATGAGGTGGATGAATATGGAAACCAAAGTGCACAAGTGAACCCAAAAATAACAAATAAAACCATAGTTTTGAACACCAAAACCCTAGCCTTCATTCCAAGTTTTTAACCAAAATAAGACCCTTATTTCCCTGTGGTTTCTCAGTTGTGTGCAAGAGGGGAAGAGAGGGAGTTTATGTGCTTTGTTTTGGTGAGAAATGAGCTCACGTAATGGTGCTATATTTATTCAAAGTCTTGGCAATTTGAATGGTAAACACTTTGCTCATAAGATGGTGCATGGACTAAAATGGAAATGGCCTCACATGAGCACTTTGGGGCGTAGGTTTGAGAGGCTTAGGGAGGGGGGAGTGTTTATGTTCGGACAATTAAGTGGCCTATGGTCTTTGACTATGATTTGAACATAAAGTAGGCTAAGTAAATAAGACTCTCTGATAATGAAATCAGAGAGCATTTCAAGAAGACTCACTGACAATGAAGTCAGTGAGCAGCTCTAGTAGAGTTCAAGTCTTAAAAATAGTCAAGGTTACTTGAAGACATACTCTTTAGTTGATGTGAGTTAGCCAGTATGTAGAAGGAACTCCAGCTGAAGTACAAAGGTTCATTAGGGGTGGCAATACCCTAATGAACCTCTTGACTCTCTGATTAGGCCAATAGAGCAGAGCTTTTATTCCTTGAAGTTTAGGCAGGACTTTTCACTAACAAGTTTGAGCAGGACTGTTCATAAAAGCAAAGAAGGAGCATTTTCCAATATAGATGCATTAAATGTATGATGTACTTTATTGTACCTCGTCCATTAGATTTGTGACACGCATTCACCTAACTGCACTAGAAACTACCTCGTACTAGTATAAATAGGAACATTGGTCGGAGTAAAGTGCTTGTCATTTCAATTTATATTGTTATACTTATTGAAGTACTTTACTCACTTATTGAACCTATAAGAATCTCTTAGAGGTTATAAGTTCACTTGCAAATTTAGTAATCTAAGTTTGCATATTTAGAGAGTTGGTTATACTTAAACAACCATTATTATTCATTTCATAATTAGTATGGAAATCGTAGAGTGGGGGGGGGGGGGGGTGAATACGTTTTCCTTTTAAAATATTAAAACTTTTTGTATCAGATTATCGATTAAGTTAAACTCAACATGAGAAGTGTAAATGATACATCTAAATCCATTAGACCATATCATATAATTATACACACAATCACAATATTAGCTTGTATCCATAACACAATCAACATCAAAACAATATAAGCAACAACTAACACACATATGCAAGGATAAATATAAAACGATAAATGTGAGAATAAATGAAAAGAGATAAGAGAAAGGAAATGCTAACCGGACACGATGATTTATAGTAGTTCGGTCACGAAGCACCTCTTTGCCCTACTCCACTCCCCGAGTACACAACTCGAGAGTTCACAACACTACTCAACAAGCTCCCTTTAGGCGGAGAAAACCGTACACACCTTTTCTTACACAATTTACGACACTAAGCAAAATGTCGAGTCGTAATGCTAGCTAGGACCAAACTCACGGCACGACTTCGATCACTACACAACTTCTATCACGACACCACTAATGCACACCATGACACTACATCCCACCTTTACTCCTTCTTGATCACACCACACCAATCACAAATTAGCACGACTTCACAACTTCAACACCTTCATGACTATACACACCACTACTAATCTTCAAGACTTCACATCACTTCTTACACACCTATTGACTTACTACTAAGTAAGATCATCTTGATCTACTTATTACATATACTTACATAACTTACGTCTACAACTTCACATCAAAACTAACTAGACTCTAATACTTCTTTGACTTGATGATAAGAAGTATTATTCTCTTGTACTTGAGGAATTAAGCTTGAATCACTTGGAAACAAAGCTTTATGATTTTAAATGATCAAAGGATTTAGACGGATGTATGGGATAGATTTAAACAGAAAGTTGGGAGTGCAAAAGGTTAGAAAAAATGCCAAGAAACAGTCCAATGTTTATAGGCAAGCTAAGAAGCTGAGGAGCGAGGCCGGTCCCCTTAAAGTTTGGCCGGCCCCCTTAAACTTTAAGGGGGCCGTCCTTTTTTCTGACACTCCTCTTTTTGTCTTAACTTGGGGAAGGTTTTTTTTCTGAAAATTCTAGCCATTTTTTGGTAGAAAATTTGAATTCAAAATATTTATTTTTAATAAAACATTTCTTATAAATACAAAAACATTTTATATAAGTTTAAAAATGTTTATCCCATTTTATTAAAAATGTAAGGTTTGTAAAAATAGAAATTCTTTTGATCACTCAACAAAATAAAGTTTGTTTGTTCATACCTTTAGTGATTAACGTTGGATGCAAACTTATTTGTTGTTGAAGTGTACTTGAGACGTTGAAAGATGTTGTCGCATGAATGCATAGATGATTTGTGATCACGAGTAACTTAAGCACTTTATGTGATGTATTATAACTTACATATTTGTCATCATCAAAACATGAAAAGGATGTTTAGATTAAATATCGTAATATTTATGCCAATAATTAGCATTCATCATAACCATTTAATATCAATATACATACCACATTATAAAAATCAGCTCAAACCCTAATTAAACCAAACAACATCATTAAAAAAAAAAAAAAAAAAAAAAAAAAAAAAAAAAAAAAACTCTTTCCTCAAAAGCTTGGAAGCATACGAAAAAACAAAATTAACAATCAACTTAGTAGGCAAGACATTAGGCATAAGAGGACAAGTTTTCATATACTAACTAGGTGTTTTTGGTGGATCTATATTTGGTATCACTTTCTTCCACTGCTCTACAAATGTTTCGTCTCTAGTCGATGTGTCAACACCTCGGTGTAGAATGGGCGGCACTTGGCGGCGGTGGAGAAGAAAGTGGTGGTGAGTTTGGTGAGGATCCGTAAGGTAAGTTGAATGAGCATGGTGGTGGTGGTTAGATCGCTCGGTTGGTTAGGTCAGGTGATGAAATGAAGCAATTTGGGGAAATGGGTGTGTGTGCGTGTATGTGTGTGTGTTTGTTTTGGGGGTAATGAAAGTGGATTTGGGGGGGGGGGGGGGGGGGGGGTACCTGCCTTTTATGAGATGGTGAGGGTGATCGGGTATGGGTGTGATCGAGTCGAGCTGAGATGAGTTATGTTATGGATCAAGTAAATTACTAGAACTTGAACTTCAAAATTGTTTTAGGCTTGATCGGGCTTTTAATTCGAACAAAAGTTTGTTGTTTAGGTTGGAGATCAAGCGATGAACAAAGTAATATATGTTTAGACTTCGGAGTTACATGAAATGGAAAGGATTTGGGCGAAGAGTGACACTTGGCTTTTCTATGAAATGGTTAGGGTGAATGACGAGATTGTAATCAAGTTATGTTGAATCGAGTCGAGTATTGTTTAACTCAATTTTGAAAAACTAGATGGCTACAACTTGAGCGCTAAACTTGTCTAATGCTTCGAGCTTTTACACATTTCATAGCTTGAGTTGATCAACATTCCATGCTTTTTTTTAGTATTGGTTGGAGTGCTCTTGATATTTTCTAGTTCACCCTCAGTTTCATAGCTTGAGTTGATCTTTCCATTCACTTATTTTACAATATTATTCTTCTTTGGTTTGAACACAAACTTACTCAGCCCATTTCCTCCTTCCTTCCTTCCCATCTTGCTTCCACCCTTTGCATTTTTTGAATTCCCATCCAATGGCTTTGTCTTTTGCACATGAACAAAACTATCTTCTTTCGTATTAATAACCTTGCTACGTACTATTTCTTCCTCTGTTATAGGTCTCTTCATGCATTTTGCCTCCATATGCCCAAACACATTACAATGATGACACACATGAGGCTTCTAATCATACTAAATTTTCACATATTTACTGCCTTTTTGTACATTTTCATTGGTTTTATTGACAATTTCAATTGTATCCAACATATTCTTTTTAGCATCTACTTCCACCAACACCGTAGCGTAACCAATTCTTCATGTCCCTTTTTCACACATAATAGTAGTCATAGCATCCATTATCATTGGTTTGCCAAGCCTACTAGCTAATGCACTTATACCTTGATTTCTCCAAGCTTCTAAAGGTGGGTTCAAGAATTTCACCTATAGAGGCATATTTTTAGGCTCAAGTTTGTCTATAATCACTTCAAGGTTCCACTGTTGCACTACCCATTGGTTTATTATTCACCATCCATGGCCCTTTTTATAAACCCTCATTTAAACCTTACACATTATTAAACTTGAAAACAAATACCCCACCCATTAAGTAGAATGTTTCCCAGTCCAAACTTAAACCACATCCTATAAAAGTTTAGTTATTGCACAATCATTCTATAGCCAACAAAATAGCCACAAACACACAATTCCCATTTCTTACTACCATCTTTAACAAATGCTTCATCAAATACCACAACCTTATTCCCATCTTTTTCCACACAAATAGGTTCAAAAAACAGTTTATTATTCATATTTTCAACACTTTTATGAACTAAACTAGCATATGTGTGATTACAACTTTTTCCAATGTATCCACCATTATCCTTATGCACATTATTTAATTATGCATTACTATTATTACCATCTTGTTTATTAGTCATATTTTTAGAGCAATCAGTAACATCAGTAGTACTTACAGTAGGTTCTGCACGTTCACTTGAACTATTATCCACAATCCTAAACACTTCTTTGTCCACTCCATTATCCACCTCCTCATTTCCTCCATTATTCTCATTCCCAACTCCATTAACCAAATTTACATTTTGATCCTTACCATCCTAACCCTAATCTCTTATGTGCATGTACTTCTATGATTAGCCCCATTCCTATGCTTAACTGTACCAACACCAAGATCCCCAAACTTTGTTGGAAACCTTACTTTTGTCTTAAAGATCTTTTTTGAGACAACTTCATTTACTACTTAGAAAATACTTAATTGTTTCCATTAGAGAGTAACAAGGTATTGTATGGGCTAATAGAAAGAAATCAAAATTAGAAGGAAAAAATCAATGAACGACAACCAAAATCAAATTAGGGTTTGTATTTGAACAGTTAACGGATGAACTCAGTAAAAATAATATCGTAATGTGTAGAACAACAATTTGAATCAAATGCACGGTTTATAATTTGATAAAGCGTACTGGTGGGAGGATGAATGGTTTTTTAATGGAGAAAATGGAAGGAAAAGTAGTTAGAGGAGAGTCGAAAAAGAGAGTTAAATGAATTAACATGCATGTGAACAATATAATTCCAATCTCCTACACATTCTCACAAAATACAACCATTAACTTGGCTTTTTATGAAGCATGTAATAAATCATATTTCACTAATACTTTTTTAACTTTTTTTTTTCTTTGTAAAATTGTAAATTGTGATCACAAAAGTTTGTATTTATCATTTTAAAAAAAGAAGTCATAAACGGTGTAAGTTATCATTATTTATATTTAATACTATTGTTGAATACTTAATAAGACTAGTGCAAAATTGGTTAGCAATAGAATCTCAATTCTTTAAGTTATTAGCAATGGCACGTGAAATGGTAATCCACATTCAAATTTATTTATGTAACACATTTTACAATACAAACAAAATTTAGGATTTATTTCGAATTTTAGATACAAGGCCACCAGTTCAATCCACAAAGCCATCTTCGGCTACCCCTATGGCTTTATCGCCAAAATCGGGTGATGCAGATTCTTCTTCGCAATACAGCTCCCACTTTTTTTTTTTTTTTTTTTTTTTTTTTTTTTTTTTTTTTTGTGGAATGTGGGTTGTATTCTTATATCAATGAACATGATCGATGGTACCAACACAACAACAACAAAGCAGCAGCAACAACATTGAATCGTACCGAGAGAAAATTTATATAGGAACTTAAGATGTAGACAATAATACTTTAGCCAAATTTTACTAGTAGTGTTTGATGACAGTAACTATTAGCTAAATTTTAATATTTATTAAAGTGACTTGTTCTCGTAATTAATCATATTACATGGTACCACAATTGTTAACTCATGTTATCAATCGTACAATACATTGTTTTTCACTTTGTCTACGTCAATTCGTCATGAAGAAACCTGAAGATCAGAAGGCTATTGTCGATACTTGAAAGGTCATGCACTACCATGATCTTTACAATGTTTTCCCTGTTGTGCAGTGGATTGATGGCAAATCGCGTTTGGGAGTACCAAGTGTTAGACCCGTTTCCCGGATACAAATAGGCCCCACCCTAGATAAAGTTGACCCGGGCCTAAGCATGTTTGGCTAGGAATATGTGGTTGAATCTTTAAGTGCATGTCTGATGAGACTTAGATGATGAGCATCTAAAACATAGATATGGAGCATCAGTAGATGCGGAGCATCTAAAATATAGATACGGAGCATCTAAAATATAGATGCGGCGTATCGACCTAAAATGGACAGAAATGATAGAAATGCCCTCCCAGCTAGTTTATATGTGTTGGGTTCTGGACATTTCCACACAATTCTTGTGTGTTCCTGTGATGTCTAGATAGAGATAAGAGAGGGAAGAAGATGGAGCTGAGGATGATGAGTTAGAGATGGTTAAGTGTTCCAATTCATGGAACAATTCCCTAAGCTTGATTCTTCATAAGGATGCTAACAAGGAAGATGATGATGATTATAGATGTTTGGTAACTTAGCTTGGAGGCTAAGGTAAGTATCTACGGTTATTATATGTTAATATGAACTTTGCATATTATGTGATATTGAATGAAGGTGCTAGAAATGGTTATAGTTGCTTAGGAATATTTGGATTAAGGAGACTTAATTAATGGAATGGTTAAGTGTTAGCCATGGATTAGAAGGACCAAGGTATGTGCTTATGATTCTATGTGTTATACGTGTGTTATAGTATTGCGTTATAGATGTTAATGCATCGTTAATGTTCATATTGCATATGTGTGGATTAAGTATTATCATGTACTAACCTAGCTACTTACTAAGCGTTATCACTTACCGTTATAGATGTTAATGTTTTGTAGGTTCTCACGAAGAAGGTAAATATTGGATTAAGGCTTAAGGATTGGAATTACGGATTAAAGGCTTGGTATGGTATTTAAGAGCTTAGTATAGAATACCGAGCTCAATGTCGATGTTGTACCCCCGCAAGTCCTTATTGGGTTATAAATATGTCATTTTGTGTCAATGTGTATATTATGGTTGTTATAGTGATTTGAGTGTCTAAAGGTGTGTTATAGAATGGATTATGAGTTTGTATGAAGTTAAAGGGGTGTTTGGTTTAATTCATGTTTTTACCCACTTTGGGGTCAAACGGGTCATTTGCCGTGTAATATGGTTTGTTATAGTTTTGAATCCTAAATGAGTGTTTTGGCATAAGTTATAGTGTTGTAATGAGGTCAAAATGGTTTGTGGGTAAGTGTTGAGTTTATGCAGATTTTCTGTAGCTATTTTTGTAACTGAGGGTAGATATGGCGTATCTCATTTTGGGGATATGGCATATCAGTTTTGGAGTTGATGCGGCGCATCTCTTTTTGAGATACGGCGTATCATGTGTTATGACGCATCTCTTTTTGAGATATGGCGCATCTGTTCAGCAGTTCATATTTGGTAATTTTCTAAGTGTTGTATAAAGTAAACTGTAAGTCGTTGGCGGTCGTGCCACCTATCGTTTTGAAGGTAATTGAGTCTAGTATCTTTTAAAAGTTGATCTAAGGTATAATTTGTAATAGAGTCTTGTTGTTATATTAAAGAGTAACAGTAAGTCCGTTATAGTCAAAGCGTTTCCGCGTTAAAAGTTTTAGATTTTGGTCAAAGCGGGCTCCGGGTGTAACACCAAGAGCAATCTGGAATGAGATTGATGGTCCTACTTCTGAGAACGCTACTAGAAAGTTTGAAAGAGGTGCTTGGTGAGACCCATTCTAGAGCTTGTGGATGGATTGTGAAGAGGCAGTTTGGTTTAGTTGGCTCTATGTGATTTCTGCTACAATACATAACATGTTGTGATATATCACTTTTAGCTTTATGTAATTGCTTCGTACATTTGTTTCATACGTTGGGTATAACTAAGCAACTCTATCATCTAATATATTAATATTAGATGATAGAGTTGCTTATGTGGCCCAAGCCCAATCTGTGGGCTTAAGATTTATTAGGATTATGATTATACTACTTTTGTAATCTATATATAGTGATCAATAATAGAATTAAACTTACGGGGTTTTGAATGTTCAACATGGTATCAAAACGGGTCTGATATGTCAGACCTATTCAACCATCTTATGCGGTTGCGTTTAGCCATATAAATCCGTCAAATTTTATTCTCTTTAAACCTATTTTATTTTCTTTATTCTCATCAGCTGTCCAAATCCGTTATTCATGCATAGGTTTGATGCCTCAAATGTGTTTTGTACGTATCTCATGCACTAGTTATCCCATTGGTGCCATCTCGAAAAGATTATCGTTGAAAAGTATATAAAAGAAAATCATGTATTTGATTGTTTCTTTCTTTTAAAACTTTTTATCTAGACTTTCTCTTTACTTAAACTTTGTTTTCTAAATCCACCTTTTATTTACATTATGTTTTCAGAATCATCACTGATCACTCTATTGTTATTGATTTTTGAAACTGCCTTTAAAATATCATTATATGGATTCGAGAGAGTATTAAGTTGTAGAGTAGCTTAGTTGGCCCAAGCCTATATATAGTGAACAATAACAACATTAGACCTATCTAGCCAACCATAATGGATCTTGGCACTATCACCCCATTACAACCTGTTGATATTGATGTAGGGTGCTAATATTCATAAATCAAGGTAAGTAAGTAATAATACTTCCTCAAAATGAATGACACCTATTGAGTGTTAGAATCTTTAGCAAATAACTCACTTGTATTACTCCCACTTGAGCATTTGATGGTTAAAAGACAAGGTATTATATTATACAATATACTAAAACCCGTGAGTTTGCTGTAGACCTTTTGGCCCAATTTTTTGCCCATATGGCTGATGTGGTAAGTCCAAACCCACCCCACTTGATAGCATCCGGATCCAAAGATACTTGGTCTTCTCTCACACGCCTCTCACATCTTTTCCGGTTTACCGGCCATCCATTAGAGCCAAATAACCCGAAATGCCAACCCACCCCAAAACGAATCCGGGGCATCTATAGTGAATTATGTGTGTGTCACTACAGTATCATCTACAGGGACTGGAATTTGTGGCTACTTTTTAGCCAAATGTTATTAGGTTGGTGTGCTTTTTTTTCTAGCCACTTATTTATCTTCTTCTGGATTCTTCAAGAGCATACACACAAGGTGAATTTTCGTGACTCAAATCTAGGGTTCATGATTTTTTTAATTCAAGTATTTTTATGTATGTTCCCTTTTTTTTGTTTATAAAAATGATGGTGAAGTTGATTATAATTTAAGTGGGTACTGATTTGATTTAGTTTTTATGATTCCTGTGTGATAATTTTTATGTATGTTCTTTTTTTTTTGTTTATAAAAATGATGGTGAAGTTGATTATAATCTAAGTGGGTGTTGATACGATTTCGGTTTTGTGATTCCTGTGTGATCTTTTGCGTTTTTGATAATGGGTATAAGTAAAATTAGGGTTATGTTTTAATTTAGGTTCTTTGTTAATTTAGGGGTTTGGGCTTGATGGTGTGTTTTCAATGTCAGGTTTTTCTTCAGAGTTTGAAACCAGCTATATCTTGGTGGGGCATTTAGATCAATGTAGCCATGGCGGGGCATTTAAAATAAATTCAGCAGAGTTTTGTAAATGAAGTCATGATGATAATGTCTGGTGAGTCAATATGCATCTCGATTCGATATGGCCTTGATCCTTGATATGCATATACGGATTTAGTTAACTGTGACATAAAATAAAACTAACTAGAATGCAACACTAACTTCTTATTAATAAAATGACACTTTTTTCATCACTTGGGTAAAATTACTAAAGGAGAGAAAGCAGTTTGGGTCCTTTGGGACCATGTTATGCAAATATAATTTCATTTACAATTCGCGCTATGTTGTCCTTAATTTTATGATAACTTCTTGAACTCTTATCACAGGATCTACGATAACGATCAGAAGACAGGAGGTGGGTCTATGATCACACTTAGGTAAAAACTTAACTTGCATTAATTACTATTTGCTGAACTCCATATTGTTATCAGTTAATACTCGTATATTTGAAAAACTTCCACTTT
Source organism: Artemisia argyi (assembly GCA_030686995.1). Classification (NCBI taxonomy): domain Eukaryota; kingdom Viridiplantae; phylum Streptophyta; class Magnoliopsida; order Asterales; family Asteraceae; genus Artemisia; species Artemisia argyi. Next base: position 178,035,177 of record CM060677.1, read on the forward strand.
GAACCTTCTAATGAGCATCTTCATGGCAATGTGTAATTATGTAACAAAATGGATTGTAGCTGGTATGACTTTGAATTTCCAAAGCTAATAGAAGCATATCTCTTATATGGAAACATTAAAAGATGATTATTGCGATTACGTTCAGTTCCAAATTGGAGCTGAAATAAGTGTACTTTTGTATCAAAACATTAAAAATTGATGGTTGCAACTATGGTCAATTAAAAATTACCAATCCAAAACAATACCTGAAATCGTGTTGTCACATTTCTGTTATAACTTAATCAAATCCATGTTGTGATCTTTGCTATTGGGAAAAATGCTTTGTTGTGTATACTTACAATGTAGCAGCAGACTCGGTTCTTGGAAGGATAGAAGCAGAGGCTGATGACGATGAAGAAATAGCAGCAAAGGTAGAGCAATCCGAAGGAAAGAAATATAAGAAGGAAAAAGGATGGGAAAAAGAAGGAAGTTGTTGCTGAATAAGTGTATGACAGAAAGTGCCGTCCAAAAACCGTCAAAAGCAACCCTGCACCACAGGAAATAGTTGCTACACTAGAAAAAAGCAGCAGCTGAAACTGAGATGACTACCTACACCAAACAATCAGCTCCATTAACAGAATTTATAAATCTGTAAGTTATGTTTGTATTAGAACGGAATTTATTAGTTAATTCTACCTTCAAAACATTATGTCGTATATTGTGTGTGTGTGTGTTTTTTTTGGTTGAAAAAGTGAACTATATATTAACTTTGCAAAATATTACATCAAATAGGTGAATGGAAATACTTTATTATTGTATGTTTAGAATGTCATTTGTATATCTTATTGAATGATGTTTATCTGTGGTGTGTTCGTTATTTCAGATACAATGAATATGAATGAAGCAGCAACTGGTAGCTCAGCTACAAATGCCAACCAAGCGCTGGTGACGGCGGCGATCCATTGGTAGGTTACATTCCCGCTACATATGAGTTACCCACTTCAGTAAATTATTTTTCATGGTTAGTATATTTGACAAATGTCTTATTGGTTTAGGTGGCCCGTCCATCATCAGAGCGCCATCTGGAGCATCTCCTCTATCGGCACCTGATAGTTCGGCCCATAGTCAGGGTCATCAGGTGCCTACAAGGGTAAACGTCATTACTCCTCCAATTTGTTCACATTCCATTCCCATGTCTCCTAGAGATTCACATACAACACCGAATTTGGGTATATTAAGTATTTCCCGTAAACATGAATACCTATTATACAGAAAATCATACATTTAACTGCATTTTCAGTTTTTCATAGGTTGGATGTTGGCGTTTGTCCAAAGGTAGTTTCAAAAGGGCGTCTGTCAAAAGCTAATTATTATGATGCATGTTAATTATTAGCTATTAAAGATTGGAGTATGGAAGTAATTACCAGGTAAAAAAAATACAAACTTTTTTGTTGTTGTTGTTGTTGTTGTTGTTGTTGTTGTTGGTTTAAAATTGGGTTTTTTGGTTGTGTTTTATACAGAGGATGATGAGGTGCATGTTGATTTGAGGTGCGGGTGTGATGTGAAGGTGTTGGTGGATGTGTGTGATATGAATGGCCTTTATGAGGTTGAGGAAGAAGAAGATTAATGATTAAAGTGGAATTATACTTAATTACAAAAAGAGCGAAAACTAGGTATGGCTACATTTGCTGCTGTTGTTATGGGTTTTCAGGTTTATTCGTTTTTACAGACCGTGTGTGTGAAAATGGCTGTTTTTCTAATGGGTCGAAACATAGAGAAGTCCTGCTACGGTATCTTTGTTGTATTTATAGTTGAATTTGGCATGTTCCAGATTTAATGGTACTGAACCGAGCCTAAAGTAGGAGTTAAAGGTAAAAATATGGAAGTGTTAGATAATGGGTGAATATGGGTAAACTTTTTTAAGGGTGGTGGGATGGTGAAAACTCGCCCGACCTGACTTGTTTGACCCTTTTGGTAGCTGAATTTGGTAAAGAACCCTTTTTTTTCCAATTTCAAAGCCATTTGAAAATTTTAATCTGACTTGCCTCTTGATGTGGCTTCCAAGTTTAAGGATAAGAACCCTTTTTGTGAATTATACGAATCGGGTTAAGAGCCTTTCGCATGCTTGTAAGTTTTTTTGGGGGGTGTTTAGGATTGTTAGTTAAAAATGCTATGCTTATAAGACAAGTAGACTTAGGCGATCAGTTGTAACAAAAGACTAGGCGAAGATAGTTTGTATGTGGCTTATGATGTAACGGAACACAATAATCAAGATAAGTAGTTGTTTAAGTGGTTTCTCATTTTGCTTATTCAGAAATTTTAAAGGCAACTTCCAAATTGCTTATTTCAGCCTTGAATATAATTATCAACAACTTGCTTCTATAAAAAAAATCGCAATTTTATTTTTTCTGCTTTATCTTAAATGTAACAACCCTTTTGTGTCATGTGAAACAAATGATTGGTGTCTGCTCATTTAATCTACACCAATGATAAAAGGACCATTGTCTTTGGTGTTTGTGGTTTAATGTACAATCTTTGTAACTTCATTGATTTGCAGGCCAATCAACATGTCAGTGGTGAGCTCCCTGAAAGAGTTGGAGAGGCAGACTATGTGGTTAGTTATTTCTTACCTGTTTATCTTTGCAATAACTTTTATGTATATTATAGCATATGGTTTTTCATCAGAAAATTTATAAAATAGGATTAGTCTGTTTACTGGTTTCAAATTGCATTTTTTTACTTTGGAACATTAATATGAGTTAGAAAAACAGTTACTTGAGAATTAGATAATTAGATGCAAAAAAGTGATTCGAGTTACGGTGGTATGTAACTTTTGGTCGATGTACTTTAGATGGAACTATATTTGAGAATATCGTTTCTAAGTGAAGGAAATTAATCAAGTACATCGTTTTAGTATGGCGGGCTATGTTTCAATGGCATAGCCTTTAGCCACAAAATCATGGAGTAGCATGGTCTTCAAAGTGAAAATTTAATGCTATAGCTATAGCGGTTATTTGCTATTTGTAGTACGTCTAGATATCACAATTGATGTATATTAAACAACATTAAAAGCGTTATGGGGCATTCTGATCTAGGTACTCTTTTTTCCCCCCGTCTAATATGGCAATTCTTAATCAGTGATACCTTTCAGTTATATATAAGTTAAGTTGCATATTAGTTAAAACTAAAATTTTGAATCTTTATTAAAACCTTAAATCAGTTCGAGATAAAAGTGTGGTTTGAATAGTATGAAATTGTGTGTTTTATTTTACCTATTTTAAAAAACATAGTAAATTTTGTTGTGTATAAGCATGTTCATAACAGTGATTCGATGTCATATATTTTTGTATGCTATCTAAGTATACTGATGGCCTAATGAAGTCGTCGTAAGTGAATCATATAACGGCTCAATTCTGTTTACTAACCTCCTGTGTTCTAATTTGCAGGTTTCATGACATGATGTATGGAAAACAACGCTTGGTTGGTAAGTTCTGCTTCTTTGTTTTGTAATGTCTTCGAAAAGCTTTTCTTTTCATGGAGTTAACTGTATGAAATGTGCAGGAAATAAAAGGGCAGGCAAAAACATTAGACGGAAGGAGGATGACAGGTTCAGAAGAAACCAACAGAGTCACCTTAATGTGGTCGACTCACGGTTCAGCTGCTTCGACTGTCGTCATGGATAAATTATCAGAAAAGAAGGATAAAAAACTAGGCTGAATTTCTATTCCATTCTAAACAGGGATGCACAACAAAGCGGTATCGCTTTCAGAATAGGGATGCACAATGAAACGGTATTCTAGGAGATCTTTAAAGGAGTGGGTCGAATAGGACAAAAAGTGTTGGTTTGGTTTGTCTTAAAAATGCAAAGCTAGAAATGAATACAAATATTGCGAGCTGCTAGATAGTTTCAACCATACCAAATATATCATATAGCATGTTTTATGATGTTTCAGTTATGTGATGAGTATATGATTAAATATGAACCAAAACTTTGTATGTGTTGGTATTATGTGTTTAACCCATCTCTCATATACCTATAAAAACATCTTGCGGCAACGCGCGGGCTTAAGACCTCGTTGTTCTCTATTTATAGTTTATGCCTTATCTTAGCAAAATTGTAGAACATTACAAAATTTCCGCTAACATGTAATTATATGTTATAAAGTTGCCACTTTTAATACTATGTATTAAAATATTGACAGCATTATAGAATATTATACAATAGACAACATAAGAACATACTAGATGAGTACCAGTGCATAGTAACAAGATTTTATAGCGCCAGATAGTTTAGTGATAAAAAAAATTTATAAGTTATAACGAAAAATAATAAAAGTTTGAAGATATGGTGATTAAACATAATGTTTTGAAACCCTGTTCGACCCAATTGAACCATTCCGGTCGAAAAATGGATCAATTTAAACCGGGTCAACTTGACAGATTGGGTTGCAAAAATGGGTCAAACTAAACCGGGTCAATCCCCCGCGGGTTTGAAGCGTCCGGGTCAACCCGATTTTCAATATGTATTAATAGTTTCTTTTTGAATTATATGTTTTCATTTTTTTTTTAGTTTCAACTTTTCACTTTTAACTTTTTTATTTTTCCTTTATACTAGATGAGTACCCGTGCATAGCAACGGGATTTTATAGGGACAGATAGTTTATTGATAAAAAAAGTTTATATGTTATAAACGAAAAATAATAAAAGTTTGAAGATTTGGGAACTAAACATAATGTTTTGAAACCCGGTTCGACCCGGGTGATTCAACTGGTTGAACCGTCCGGTCAAAAAACGGGTTTTAAGTGTCCCGGGTAAACCCGGTTTGTGTTTTAATTTGTTGTATTTAATTTGGTAGATATGTTTTTAATTGGTTGTACAATGTGAATAAATCATTGTACTTTTAAGTAATGGATAATGTTTTGAAACCCGGTTCGACCCGGGTGGTTCCGTTCCGGTCGAAAAATGAGTCGATTTAAACCGGGTCAACTTGCTAGGTTGGGTCGAAAACGGGACAAATTGAACCGGGCCAACCCGCCGGGTTTGAATCGTCCCGGGTCAACCCGATTTATGTTTGAATTGGTTGTATTTAATTTGGTAGATATGCTTTAATTTGGTTGTACAATATGAATAAATAATTGTACTTTTAAGTATTATGGTGTTTTAATAAGAGTATTAATTACATTCACTTTCTCTCTCATTTGACCATTGTTGAAAACTCAACATTTCACTTTTGACCATTTTTCTATTATATGTAGTAAAGATATACGGAGGAGTAGTATAAATAGTTCATGAATGCTCAAACTCATGTATAAATAAAAAAGCTTTTGAGCTAGCAATATATAATTAACATAAAAGAAAAGAGGTCCAAGTGTATTGATATCATAAAAAGTAAATAATTATTCATATTTTAGGGGGCGTTTATTTTTTACTTAATGGGTCCTTATGTAAAAGAAGTGGTCCCACCAAATTAAAGCTTGATGTTTCATTTTCCCTTAAATGGTCTGGCTAGAGAGAGAGAGAAATATTCACCCCCCCCCCCCCCCCCCCCCCCCCCCCCCGCCCCCCTCAGATCAAGCAAGAGAAATAGGCCCCACTCCATTTAATTCAAAACAAAAAAGAAACAAGGCCTTAGTCTTGTTGCAAAATAAACATCCAATTATATTTCGTCAACTAAAAGAGATTTTAGTAATAAAAATATTTTTTTGATGAAAAATGTATTTAATATTATTTTTATAAGTTTATGCATGCTAAAAAAAATACTCCTTCCCTCTTAAAAATAGAAATTTTATATTTCTCCAACTTAAATATTATAATTTCATGTTTCACCAACACATGCTTTAAAAGCATTATACTTATGCATTATAAACTTGTGTTTTGAGGAAATATGATATTTTGATTTTCAAGTTGAGTAAATATGAAATTATCCCTAAAAAAAAATATAATACTTCGTCCTAAATCAAATATCTACCTTTCTATTTTAGGATGTCTTAAACCTTTTTATTTGGGATGTCTTATGTCTATTTTGTGTTTCAATCAAATAAAAGTGATTTTAGTTAAATGATTAATTTCATATATCACCGTACTTTCATAATTTTATATATACACAAAGTGCATATTAAATGTATAATATAAAAGAGTAATTCTAAACTCACACAAATTTTACAAAAAAACTCTCACATGCACATGTGGTAAATGAGATGGACCAATCAACTTTTGTTGTATTTTCTCTTTCTTACTTTGACTCCCAATAGTTAGACGACATGTGTACGTGTGGGAATTATTTTGTAAAGTTTGAGTGAGCCTAGCATTATTCAATATAAAATATTTTTAATACATGTTTAGATATATACACAATTTCCAACTAAAAATAATAGATATATGAAATTGCCTCGTTAAATACTACCCCCTTTGTCCTAAAATATAAGTCAATTTTTTTATGTTTCAAAGTATTTTCTTTCCCACTTTGACCTTGATTATTTTTTCTCGTGTTATATAATACTTGATGAAAAGTATACTAATAAAAATGCATTTAAAACACAAGTTCACTTATATATTTTGCATCAAGTATTATATAACACAAAAAAAAAAAAAATTAATGTCAAAGTTTAGTAAAAACACTTTGAAAAAGTTAAGACCAACTTATATTTTAGGACGAATAGAGTATAATATTTGATTGATAAAAAGTATAATTGACATAATTTTTAAAAATTTTGTGCAATATAAAAATAAACATAGACGAAAAGGGCATGTAAACATCAATTTATGAGACAAATTTGGAACGTACTGAAAAAAAAGACAAGCGCGTAGATAAGACACGGAAAATTTATTCGTTTTATTACCATCATACGAAACCCATCCCTTATTATCTATCATTTCCATTTTATTGACTTTTCACTCACTCCATTTTCTCATCGTCGTCTCCTTCTTCTTCATCAAATACTAATAAAAATGGGTTCCGGCAGCAGTCGAATCGGGTCGGGTCAACCATCATCCAGAATCAACCGAACTAAACGCAAGTTGTCATCTATTCTCTTATGTGGTCATACTTCTGTTTCCAACAATTCTCAACCCTCTGTACTTGAGGTATATTTTTTTTATTTTTTATTTTTTTTATTTTTTATTTTATTTTATTTAATAGTTAGATTTATTCTGTTATTTTATTTTAACTATGATTTTTTTTTTTTTTTTTTTTTTTTTTTTTTTAAATAAAAAAATTAAGGTTGTTTTGATGTGGGTTTATGTTTTTTAATGTTGGGGCTTATGTTATATGGTTAAAATTACTTGTGATTTTTGAAAGTGATCATGTGTTATTGACTAAGGGGGTGTTTGTTTAACCTTATATGTGGGCTTATGAGCTTATTTCGTTTCGGCTTATATTACATAAGCCTCAATTTTTTGGCTTATTTTGTGACTTTTGAGCTTATATAAGCTTAAGCTTATATAAGTCCGTAAGTGTTAAAATAAGCCAGAAAATTGAGGCTTATGTAATATAAGCCGAAATGAAATAATCTCATAAGCCCACATATAACCTTAAACAAATGCCCCCTAACTAAGTTTTGAAAAAATAATATAGTATTCACGTACAAGACGCCATCCCAAGCATTCTCTTAGACGTCAAGTAAACTTTTAAACTAGGCTTCAATTATTTGACCAATCACCTGTCAGATATGGACATACGGTAAGTAGATTTGTTTATTAGAACAATTGAACCTTAGGATTGTGATTTAAAGGTGGAATATCATATAATGAGTTCCAAAACGAGCATTTGGCATGTTTTATCGTGCGTGTTATGTAATAATGAGATGCATCGTGATGTTCTTGTTTCCGTTGCTAGATGGGAAGATTACATTTGTAAGTTAATAAGTTATGGTTAAAATCCAATAGACGAAGTCAATATGACCCATAGTCTTGTAGGTGATACATATAAATGTAGAATACGCTCGTAATTGCTTTTGAGCAATAAATGGTAGGGTTTTAGCAATATATAGAATTCAGATAACGGTTATAGACGACTTCGTATGGATACTCGGATATGACTTAAAGTTTGGACAGCAGTAAGGGATGACTGGATGAAAAACTTCTGTTTTTTCATACGTATTAGTATTCAAAAGCAAAAATTTCTTTATAAGAACAGTAGATTATGAAAAGTTCTCAACTAGTAGTGGAAATAATCGTGTGAGGGTCAGACTAGAAACAGTGAGACCCATCAGTTCATTAGCTTCGCTTTTTTATTTATCGTTGACTTTTGTGATTCTTCTGACTTCTGTTAGATTGCCATTCCAGTCAAATTAAGGTTGCGATCATCATTATGGTATGGTTGTAATTTGGTTATGACTTCGGCAACATAAGGGTATGGTTCTAATATCTATTGTCCTAGAGCATATACGGTAAGATCCTAGAGCATTTGCGGTAAGATCCTTGATGATTGCTCTACAGTTATTTACCCTGTGGCACAAGTTTCTGTTGTTCTGTAATTTTAAGTGAATAGTTTGACTTTTGATATACTTGACATCTATATCAAACATTGCTTGCAGTTGGAATCACCGATCAGCTCTGTAGAAAATCTTCCTCCTACTAGTGTCGAATCTACAAGTTCTGCTGGGGTGTCTTCCTCACTCTTTGGCTCTGAACCTGTGTGCACATCAAGCTCTAAAACTTCTGATGAAGAATCTGAAAGCTGTAATAGTAGTGCAAAGAATGAAACTTCCAGACATGATTCTGGAAATAATAGTGAGGACAAAGCTAGTACCTCTCATGAAAGTCAACCAATTCAAGAATCAGCCTCTGGAAATTACGGGTCAGGCTCGGGTGCTGCATTTGACTCAGAAAGTGTAGTGAATGAGCGCATGCCTGTCAGCTCTTTGGACAATACGACCCAAACAAATATTGATTCTGATGAAAATTCTGGGCAGAATCGTGGTGACATAGTTAGGAGTGCGGATTCTGATGCAAGGGCTTTATTGGTTCTTTCTGATTCTTTTCTAAGCCTTCGGATGTTTGGAAGTGGGTTGACAACTTCTGGTCCGTCTGATGTTGAACCAGATATGATAAGTGGGGGGCGTATACTTATTGTTGATACTTCTGACTTAAATAGTCGTGAAGCAAGAAGAAACAGTGGAAGGTTATTTGGGGCTACTTCATTGAGAAACAGCTCTAGAATGGGAAGTGATTTTCCAGCACTTTTTTTGGCAACTGGTCTCGTTGATGATTTAGGATCCCGTGATCGATGGCTTCTTGATATTAGTGGTCGTGATAGACATGGGGATGGTTTTTTCAGAAGCCACAGTAGAAATGAACGCCGAAGGCACTTTAGATCACAGGTATATGTGTGTAAAGTATGCACCCACTAACACAAATACGCAACATTAAATATCTTAAAGGTGGCAGAAGGGCGGGTTGGTGGACTGGGTAATGGGACGGAACGGTGTTTTTATGTACAACTTAAACATGTGTCAACTTGAAACACTTTTTATCCAAATCTTTATTAATACCTAATGTGTCAAAAATGATCACAAAGCACAAAAAATATATCTAATTCAAAGAATCGTATGAATTTTCTCAAGAATATGATTTATGAGGTATCGAGCAATTCAAATTCCACTTTGGGTATCTTTCAACATGTAGATGATAGAACCAGTTTTCGCATGTAGAAATTGGTGATATACTAAAAACTAGTGGAAATCAGTTTTCGCATGTAGATGATAGAACCATATAGGTTATAACTTTCAAACAGGGTAAAATTTAAATTTCCATGCATAATTTTTTTTACGGACATCTCAATCTGAATGTGACATTCCCGTTTCAGGGTAAGGTTATAGTCCATATACTTCTTTATCTATTAGTAAACACGATTCCTTTATTTTGTCATTGTTAATGGGCATTTCGGCTAATCTAAGTCAACTCCAACACTAATCTATTTGCCAAGTGATATGTTGTGTATATTTTTGGCTCATCTTTAGGTAAAATTTTGCATTACTATGCTTTTCAAGTAATTAATATAGTTTGCTCTTAAAGAACAAAATTTCTTAAGATTTCTCATTCCTTTCAAGACTTGATCACTAGAATAATGAATTAAGGTAGCTAACCCAATTTTGTTGTTGAATCTTAAAGCATATAAAGCCAAAAAATCTCTTGTATTATCCGATCACCTACACGGCTATACCCATGGTGAAGATTATTTCGTTTTTTTGATCAAAGAGAAAATTGTGGTTTTATATGTGTAGATGTCAGAAAGAGGAGGTTTCGGTGGTTTTGATGAACCTAGATTATGTGCATCTGGCCTCCACCGTGATGGTTCATGTTCATGTGGTTCATCTTTCATGGGTGAAGATGTTGGACCTCTTGGCAGTATATCACGTGTGGTCTTGCTTGCTCAGGCTCTATCTGAGGTATTCTTCTAATTTGAAAAATGAATATTTCTTTTTGGTATACGCTACTAGTAAAAAAGGCTTCATCTTGTCAATGTTTTTGGAATAATACTTCCACACCTTTCGAGTTCCTAAAGTTAGCATTTTTGTGTGTTGCTTAGGTATTAGATGAAATTCACAGGCAGCCTCTCTCACTTTCGATGCCGATGCTTTCACTACCTGCCCCAGAGTCTGTTGTAGATTCGTTTCTCCTTAAAAGTCACAAGAAGATGGAAAATGGGCCAAGTTATGTTCAACAGTAAGTTCTTAAACTTGTTAGACAGTTGATATGCTTCATATATAATATGTGGTTGTCTATAAAACATGGATTTCACTCATTTTATAAAGCTATGAAAACCACTTTCGTCTTTTGGATATAGTCAAATTGTCAATAATTTGACAAAAATTGCAGCCTTGCAGGTGCTAATGTTAAAAGTGATTGTTGGACAGGTGCTATATTTGTCTGGTTGATTATGAGGAGGGAGATAAAATTAGGGTACTTCCCTGCCAACATGAATATCATGCCCCTTGTGTCGACAAATGGCTTAAAGAAGTTAATGGGTAATTCTCTAATCCTTTGTTTGTTTTTGTCTTCTCTGAATTGCGTTAAGTTAATTATAATTTATAAACTATTAAGTAGGTGTTTCTTTCTACTTGTGTAAAGCCTTTCTTTGGTATTATCAACATCTTTAATGGATAAATTAAATTCAACTTCAAAAGTGATGGATCTTCACCGACATTGAACTCAGTGGGCAAATTCTGATCCAAGTTTGATAATTTTGACCCTAAATATGCAGAAATAGTTCACCCGAACACTAACACCTGATTAATGCAACTTAAATAGTAGTATACTAGTATCTAGTTTAATTACACATCTAAACACCCACTTTACTGATATGACCCCAAAGTTCGATTTTATCTTGTTTGAACAATGGGGACTATCTAATGCAACCTGTTGTCTTTTCAGGGTGTGCCCAGTATGTAGGTGCAATGTGTGCGAGGCTCCAGTCTCGAGCTCAGAAGTTCCGGCCTGATGATTCAATTGTATATACACAACACACACAACCTAGTATGTAAATATTAATGACATAGATAAATCTTGTTTAAGTTAACCGTGTTATATACTTTCAATATGGAACCGATAATCCATAATAATAGCTATGTTATGAGGAAGTTGAGCTGTGAATCTTGGCAAAACGCCTTGAATGATGTTATGAAATATTATAGGTTGTTATTCTTCTCGCAAATACCTTTTGCATTTATATGTCAAGGGTGAGCGTTTTACTATTCTAATGTTGTGCATCGTTGATCAAAGGTGCCAAGTAACAGTGTTTATCTATGCATAGTGGTGGTGATTTTCGACCTACGTTAATAAATGGCTCATTGGTTATTTATTTCTTTGAAGGGTCAGTCTAGTCGAAAGTTGTCCAGAATGATTTTAAAAGTACTTAAAATCTTTGAACTGTTTACAAAAGTCAATACGAAGACTTGGCTCGCTAATAAAATTGCGGATTCTGAACTGAATCTGTCATTCAACCTGCTAATTTTGCCATTTCTATACATCAGGGGAGGTAACGATCACCAACAGAATATATGCACTATTCTGCACTCGAAATGGTAGCAGAGACAGCAATGAAACATATGAATAAAAAAATCTTATTAGTTTTCCATAGACAAACATCATATTATCGTTCTTCCTACTAGCAGGAAACAAAATGTAAATGTCCAAAGACAATTGATCACAGAAACAAAGTTACAACTTCGCTCTCCTGAGCTGCAAGAGATCCCAGATCCACTATAACACCCTTCTTTTTGTTCAATCCCTTTGCCAAGATCATCAAGAACAAACGTCGAGTTTTTCTTATTGCTGCCAAAGAAAGCACACCAAAAGTAAGGGCCTTTATGTCTTTTAGCACGAATAATCCCAACTCCAACTTCAGTATGTGTCTTGTTTTGTATAACTGAAAGAGTTTTCTTATTGTGTATGAGTACTTGGGAGAAGGCTTCTGGAGGGTCAAGATGCTTTTGTTGACAGCCAATAACGAGTCCCGAGATTGTACCAAATGTAGGAAGCTCAACACCACAATTTGGAGCAAATATTTCAGTGAAGTCGTTTTCTGAAGGCTTACAGTTGACTGTGTTGTTTTGACTGCAGTTGCCCCTGCATTCTTTTATGTATTGCAAGGCTATGCAGCCGAGACCAGGGTTGTTGTTTAGTTGGGGAAGTCTTTTTGATGTCCGGTTTGTATTGATAATGTCAACAAGATCATTTGCTTGATTTCCTGTATTATCAAGAACCAAAACATTAATTGATTAAAAGGATTAAGTATTCATAGGAAGCTGTCAATTTGATTGTCCCTACTCCAGCCACTACTATCCCAATGACCATCAGTTACTATCGCACGTCTAACGTGATATTTCATAAAGCGAGATGTGTAACCAGTTATACAACTAGGGGCCCCGTACATTACAAACCCTTGTTTGACCAACAACTGTTCTATTAGTTATCGTATTCATATCTATATTGAGAATGTAAACAATACGGGGGATATAGAGTGTAAATAGAACAATGGCCGCTCTACAAAGGCTCGTGATGCAAGCGCCACTAGTCATGTAAGTGGTTACTCGCCAAGATTAATAAAAACCACGTAGCCAGAGGATCGTGCAAACATTAAAAACACCTCCAAGTTGAAAACGCCATAATCAAATAATCATTTCTAAACCACACTGTCAAACACCCCTTATCTAAGCTTATTTATGGCCTTATGAGCTTATGCAAAACCTGAAAAGCCAATAAGTTCAACCTTCAGGGCTTATGAGCTGACCTACTTGAGCTTCTTAACTCAACCAAGCTACAAGCCCAAGTTGATAAGCTCATAAGCCAATAAAATATGAGTTTATTGGCTGTTCAATTTTTACATAAGCTCATAAGCCCATCAAACAAGCTTTTCGAAAGCATAATAAACATTCCTTGTACCAAAAACCACCACCACTAGAGTCCCATTTCTAGCAGGAGATCTAAAACCTAACATAGCAAACCTGAACTAGCAAACAAAGATATACAAAACCCATAATCATAAACACAAGTACTAGAAAAAAAAATGTTTTTTTTACCATGATTCTTGGAGGAAACAGCTGCAGCTAGTAGCAGAAAACCTAGAGCAATTATCCACTCAAAACAACAACTTTTGTTTACCATTTTCAGAATTTCCACCAAAGAACCAAAACCCTGTTCAGGCTAATAGAAAACTAACAACAATGTGGAAGATAATTTAAGAAAAAGGTGCTTTTTTTACACCTTTTATCCAGTGCAAAATGTGGTCTTTTTTTCTGGGTTCATAGAAAAGGGTAGACATGATTGAAGGTTTTTAGGACAAAAAAGGGAAGATGTGGGTCCCACTTAGCCGTTGTGCAATACGATTTTTGATTTTTGTGTTTAGAGTTGGTGCAAAATTAATGTCGTTCATTTAATAGGTTAATGTTAAAGATCATTTAAATAAAGAAAAAAAAAAGCAAAAGGAAAAATCACCCCGCACTTCTTGAGTTGGAAAGGAAGAGCAAAACAAAGGAAATTGATAGTTTTTGTGTTTTTGAATATTTTTTAAAGGAAGAAAGGGAAATAGAGAGGAAGTTTAGTTAAGTAAATCTTCCTCTCACTTTTAGGAGGAAAGTGAAAGGAAAGGGAAATTTATGTTGTGTAAAGACTAAAGACTAATATACATTTTTTAAAAGATTTGACATTAATAACTAAAAGGTATATATGTAATTTAACTAAGTTATTTTCCTTTTCCTCCCACTCAAGAACATGATTATCATTACTTTTCTTTTTCTTTTCTCTATCTCTAGAACATAACAACTAACACTCACTTTCTTTTTCTCTTTTTTTCCCTTTCCTATTCTTTTCCATTTCCCTTTACTTAAAACTCGAAAACTGAGTGTTAGTGTTGTTTTGTTAAAAGTTTGAGCATGCTATATATATATATATATATATATATATATATATATATATATATATATATATATATATATATATATATATATATATATATATATATATATATATATATATATATATATATATATATATATATATATAGCACAAGTGTGATTGCTATTTTTAGAAGCAAAAACTCTCCCAAAAATCCCACAAAACTACACGTGTAAACCTCACCCCTTTTAGAAAGTTTTCAAAAAAAATTTCAAACCGGATTTGAGAAAAAAAAAGTGAAGCTAAATTAGGGGGCAAATATATTTAATTTATGAATCAAGATCTGGTTTTATTATCTTAAAAAAATTTGAAAACACACAGAGCAAAAATCATTGACACATCCATCAGAATTATTTTCGAATGATTTATTTAAATCGATTTCAAAAAACACATACAAATCCGGCTACATCATCTACCAATCGAAGGTATTTTCCTAATTTTTGTTATGATTGAATCCAATTAGGTTTGACGATCAATTTTTTTGTATAATGATTAATTATTTATGGATTAGTTATATATACAATCATGGATTTTTTCTAAATACATGATGGATTTGTGGGTTTTGTTTGATAAAGGTTTGAACTTTGTAATCAGTTTATGTGATTGATTTGCGTATGTTGTTGATTTATTGATTTTAATTGTAAGTTGATTATTTTTATGTGTGATTTAGGGCTTTTTTAAATTTATATTGACTTAAAAAATGGTTCCGGCTTATTTAAGAATATAAGCAGTTTGATGTAATAAATCTGAATACCTTTTATTATCGGATGAAACTTGATGTAAAGTGGAACAATGAAATGTTTGACATAACAATGCGTGTTTTTTGGTGAAACATGAGTTCCATTGATTTACTGTTATGTTATATTGCCAGAAAGTTGCATTTTTTATTTAGAGCATGTAGCTTTTATGCTCGCCAAAGTGTTTAATAATATTACCCGACTACTACTTTGATACGTTTTGCACTTGGCTAAACCAAAACACATGTTAAGTCCTTAGAATATGTATTTTATGATGCTGACCAATGAGTTTTAGTCAGATTGATCTGTCATCCATACACCCTACGTGTCAAACATTAGTTTGTTTCTTGATTTTTTGTATGACGCATGTAGTTTGGACCGGTGATGCTGCTCCTTTGGTCTTGGATGGGACCGATTAAACTCATTTCAGTTGCAATCAATGGCAATGTCTTCTTATGGTCATGGAAGAGATGGACATGAAGGACCATTGCCTTCTTATGGTCATGGAAGAGATGAGGGAGAGTATCCGCGCATAGAACCATTGCCTTCTTATGGTCATGGAAGAGATGGACATGAAGGACAGTTCAATAGTCTAATAGGTGGATCACACCTTACTGATGTTGTTATTACAGTTATATTTTCCATCACAGCTATTAAATGTTACATCCGAAATCCAAATAATTGTATCGAGTAAAATACAATTCACATGATAAAATTTGGATTGACCTGCTGCTTTTGCTATAGTACTCGGTATTAATTTGTTGTGACACTGTTTTTTGTTGTTAAAGGTGATAATGGCACCATTGACGGCCAAGGTTCATTATGGTGGGATAAGTTTCACCAAGGGAAATCAGCTGACACAAGACCCTACATGATGGAGCTAATGTACTCGAGCTAAATTCAAATGTCTAATCTCAGTTTGATCAACTCGCCTTCATGGTTTGTCATCCGGTTTATAGCAGGTTGGTCCATCAATTAAGAGACACTGCATAATGATACTATATGTTGTTTAAGATCAATTAACATAATATCTAATTAGATTTTGTATGCCTTTGTAGTGATATAATAATGCAAGATCTAACCATCACCACACCCATTGGTTCCCCTAACACAGATGGAATCGATCAGGTTTACATTTCTATAAACTAATCTCATGTACTTTTTTGTTTTCTATTTACTAAAAGTATCATTTTGGTCGTTCTATAAATATTCAGTTTTCAACAATCCATTATATAATATAATGAAATCTGAAAAATTGTTATCCAAGTTAATGAGATAAACATATATGGTTATGATCTCAAGTTACAAGTTTACCAAAGCAAACTGTCAGACAGGTAGCTAAGACATAATAACACTTGGTCCTGATGCGCAGTGGCTCAGATATATCACAAGGTAGCTGAGACATTGCCATGGCCCAATGAAGGATTTGGTTTCGGTTTAAAAAATTTGATAAGTTATGTAAGTTTGCGAGTAAATATTATGATAGCTGAATTCCTTATTTTAGCTTCTGATATATGAATGATGCTTTAAACTGTATTTCTGTACGACTTAAACGTGGTAAATCATCTACTACAAGTTTTAGTGTGTATATGTGGTACCTTTTCCCACCCATTATTTGACAATTTACCACCATTATTTTCTGATCATGTGAGCTGTTATAATTTCATATCGTCAGAACTTTTAGGTGGATTAGGTATACTCTTTTGTTATGAAGTTGTAGTTTAATGTAATCTCATATGAGCATTAAGTTCACAGAATGGATCCAGAAACGATGTATTTTAAAATTAATGCTCTGCTCATGTTATATATTGATTAGATATGAAACTACTATTTTTTAGAAATATGCCCCATTCTGCGAATTGCTTATTGTAACCTGACACAATTTATACCGTGGTTATGACTGTTGTTTTTAATCTATAGGTTCTGTCGACCAAGCGTTTATTTACTGTTGGGTATGCTAAAGTCCCGCGATCTCCAACTCCTACTAATGGTAGGGCGCCAAAAACTAAAAAAAGTTGATGGAGAAATCAGACGCAAATCTTTGGGTAGGACACCTAAAACTCTCAATGTTTCTTTACGTGCAAGCATCTGTTGGCAATTATTGCGACACAGTTGAAGATGTTAACCAAATACATATGATTTGTATTTTTGATTGTTACGATATATGAGTTCAAAATCCACGGTTACAGGTACATCGTCCTCTGCGAACGCATGCCTGCAGATATTTATCTTTGCCTTGAATTTGGTAGCAGCGTCTGGCATTACAGGTTTGTAATACTCATCATTAGCTTCTAATCTCACTTAAGTCTAGGGACTGCAAAATGGGCAGATTGGGTAATAGGTTAATGGGTTGGTTGTTAATTTATATGTAAATCCTTATATAGTTTTTGTAATATTGCAGTGATAAGCGAACACCTCCGCTGATAATCTCCTTTACACCGAAGAATGAAGAGATGGAGCATATGCTCACTTCTTCTATTGGAACTCAGATTTGTATGCTGAACATGTCGTGCAATGTGCCATTGAAGCTGGAGTTAGGGAGTGGACTTGTGGGTGCGAGATGGGGTGCGACAGATTTTAAGGCATGATCAATGTATTATCAGGTTATTTCTTATGGACAGCAACCTACTTTGTCGTTGGATACTTCTCGAGAATTCAGGTAACCTTGGCGTATTTTTTTTCTAATATTTTTAGTTAAGGGTCTGTATGAGACTGCGTATTGAAATTGCATGTTTTACTACAATGTAATCTGATTACGGAGTACTAATTAGTCGATGTTGCTTATTTCACCATTTAATAATCTTCAAGACTGATTATCCATTTTAGCAAAGTAAAATATGAAAATAACAATTTTCATATAAGCGTCTTCAGGATTGTTTATTTTAAAGTGCTTAAGTTCCAACTACTACAAACTATTTCTTTGCTTTATAAAATTTTTCTATATATTGATAAATTTGAGATCAGATATGAAACTATATAGTCGCGAAAAACATTTTATATTCTTTTCTTTGAGATTTACGTATGATTAACCGGAAACAATAAATGATGCAGACCATGACAAGATTTCAAATGGATCCTCATGCGCTTTTATCGGCACAAGGAACAATCTTTCAAAGATCGTTCAGTATGCAAATGAATGCATTCAAAGACAGGATGTAGAGTTGTGGCAAATCAGGCACGCGAGAGAAGAAGATGACATGTAATTGCTATTTTTACAAGCAAAAGTTCTCCAAAACTCTAAAAAATTGAAACTTCACATGATTATTTCAAGAATTATCCTGTGAAGTCTCGGTACCCAGGTCAATCTGCATGCCTACTTCTGAACTGCATATCATCTAAGTGTCTTGGCTTCATTTGTGAACAAAATAGTCATTTCATTAGATGAGAGTGCATTCTACTCCAGTAGCAGTGATCCTTTATCCCCATACAATATCTGGATCACTAGGCAGCCGCATGAGTGATGAGCCCATGAGCAAAAAAAGCCGAAGTGAGTTGGCCCAAGTTCTAATGTCACTTGAAATAGTTGAGACAATCTATGCAAAACCAAACACGAGAATATTTGCTATTCATGTATTGAGTATTTGCTATAATAGTAATAGGCATCTTTAAAGAATTATGGTATCTACTTATCTCTGACCCAGTGCGTCCTGTCATAGTTTTGTATGCTGCAAATGGTGAGGAGTTGATCAGACTAGAGCAAGTTGTCACAAAGAAACATGCTTCTTTCAGGGGCTACTTAGTAATATTCTTGAGCTTAACGTCTTGATTAAATGTGTTTCTCAACATAAAATGTTGTTTCTCATGCTACAAAATTAAATTTAAGGCTAAATATTAAATGCAAACATAATTCAAATGTAAAAACACGATCCCTTAATTAAACACAATGACTTTTATGTTTTGCTTTTTATGATTTGTTTCACAGGTTTACTTGGCGGAGGATAGAAACCTTTGGTTTGTTTCAGGCTAAGCAATAGATACTATGTTTAGATCAGGTGATGGACCGTGAGCAACATTTTTATCACTATATGAATATAGTATTGAGATGGGTTGGAAGTGTAGCCGTGTAGAAGGTGCGGGTGTCAAATGTAATAGAGTTAAATATGGCTTATAGCTGCAGCTTTGGATAAGGACATAGGGAGTATATCAATGGCATCGCTCCAAGTTTAAATGCCTATTTAATAAGTAAAATTATCGTTAGACTCTTTTGTAAAATATTGAGTTTGAATGTTGTAAAATGGTTTTCAACGTAATTTTTAGTATAGTTGTATATACATGTTTTTTATATGGGTGATTAGGGAGATAGAGTTTTGACATAAGTCATATAAAGTTAACTTTTTAGTCCATAACTTTAAATAATTGCATCAAACATAACTTTTGAATCATTTACATTACAGGTTTGCAGGAGTCAATGTTATGGCAATGGAAAAACCGAGCATAAGACACATAGAATGAAGTGCGAAAGTTGTGATAGAGATAACAACTACACTAATGAAACGTGTAACGTTTGTCTACAAAGAAGTGTTGCATCATTTCTAAACATGTTACCTTTTTATTTTATTTGTATTTAGACGCTTTTTTATTTAGTCGTATTTTAATATACATATTTTTGGCCTCTTATGTATTTTTTTCATTTTTTATTTTAAATTCAATGCGTGTTCGTATGGTATTTTGATTTTTAATTTATTAATATACTATTAATTGAAATACGCTAATAGAGCTAGCCCGCCCATCGGGCGGGTCTTGAAGCTAGTATATATATATTCTTAGAGCAATGCTACATTAACAAAGGTTTCACATAAATTGCTCTAATCAAAATCATAAGTACTAAGTAATGGAAATTGATTTACACACACTAAAATAAGACACTTGTATAATATTAACATTATGCTTTAACTGTTTGTACATTTGAGTGTACAAATTAAAAGTCGAAGTGTGCAAATCATCTTTTTTTGTGACACATGACGGATGATAGGGGTGCTTATCGGGCTTTTCTTCGGTTCAGTAAACTTTTTTCCTGGGTAAAGCAGCCAAACCAAACCGAATTCAAATTGGATTAAACCAAACCGAATAACAGAAAACCGACTCGAATAACTCAAATTACATAAATTTAATTATTTATTTATTTAATTATATTTTGCAAAAGAAAAATAAAAAATAAAATTAAAGTTTAAAAAATGTTATATTTATGTTATGAAAGAGTGTGAATTTTTCTTTTTGAATATAAATATATAAATATATATATATATTTATGTGAATTTTACTTTTGATTCGGTTCGGTTTTCATTTTGCTAAAATATAAACGAATTGAAAACCAAATATTTTATTCGGTTCGGTTATGGCAAATTCGATTCGGTTAAAACTTCGGATTGTTTTTCCGTTCGGTTCGGTTTCAGTTTTCAATTTGTGAGTGAAACCCGAATTATACCAAACGCACCCTTAATGATCTCAACAACCAAACTCCACTATTTTAAGATAAGAATACATTCCAAAATAAGCGTACAAAATAAAACCTTCTGTGATACTGGTTGGTCGATATATATTGTGATAAAAACGCCCCTACAAACCACTATAAATACTACCCTAAACATAAACAGCCTAACCATTCTTAATCATCGATCATAAACCCTAATTGCAGTTTAATCAATCTATCCAATGGCTGATCAACAACGCCGTAAGAAATCAAAACTGATCTCTGATGATGACGAGCTTAGCATTCTTCCAATGAAGAAACAGAAAAAACAAACTCCCGCAGCCAAAATATCAGCAAACTCCACAAGTGTAAGTTCTTCAAACTCACTCTTCGTCGCATAATAAGTGTCCACAATGAATATGACACATGGTTTTTAGAAAAACACAATTATTGCACTCTCAAGTTTTACGTAACTTTTATATATTATATTTGTAGTAGGGTTTATGATGATCATGCATACATGAATTTCAAAAACAGGTTGTGACCAAAACTTTACTAGATGATGCAAACAGTGGTTACAAGAAAGGAAATTTTGTGTGTTCACCGTTGTCGCTTGATATCATACTGGGAATGCTGGCTGCAGGAGCCGAAGGTCAAACTTTGAAACAGCTTTTGGAATTTCTTGGACATGAAAGCATGGACAAATTTCTTGCTAAGTCGCCAAGTTCCAAACTTTTTAAAAAGAAATTATTGAACCCGAAAACTGGTCTTGAATGCAGTTTAGCAAATGGTGTTTGGGTAGACAAAAAAGTGGAACCTGTTCAATCATCATACAAGAAGGTTCTTAAAACTGTTTACAAAACAGAAGCTAGTTCTGTCGACTTTGGAAACAAGGTAAATTTATACAGTATATAACTATTAAACTTTTCTTTCTTTCAATTTAAATAGGTTAAAAATTTAGTGGTATCAATAAAATTTGGTTTATGCATGCGTGAAGCGTGATGAAGCAGTTGACGAAATAAATTCATGGGTGCACAAGGAAACTAAGGGTTTGATCCCCTCAATCGTTGAAAGGGATGACTTTGATAAAAATAGTGTAATGGTCATTGGGAATGCCATGTATTTCAAAGGAACATGGTCCAACCCATTTGATGCAAATAGGACAGAGGATAAACACTTCAGTCTCATCAATCGGGGGAAGGTTTCAGTCCCCTTCATGACAAGTAAGAAAGAATTCGATTATGGTTCATTTGAGGGCTACAAGATGATCAAACTTCCATATAAAAGTGATAAAGGCAAATCAAATAAGTTCTCAATGTATATCTTTCTCCCACATGAGAAAGCTGGGTTGAAGAAGCTGCTTCAAATTTTCCATTCTAATGATGCTTTATTTCATGGAGAATTTGACCTTAAAATGCAGAAGTTTGTTGAGCTATGGATACCCAAGTTCAAGATATCTTGTAAATTTGAAGCTGAAGATGTTATGAAACAAATGGGATTAACATTGCCTTTTAAAGAAACGAATAAAGAACTTAGCGGGATAGTAGAGCCAGATGTTATGCTTTATGTGTCGAAAATACTTCAGAAATCTTTTGTTGAAATTGATGAAAAAGGAACAGAAGCCGCTGCTTGTAGTGCTATGCGAATGTTTCCGACATGTTCTAAACCTCCACCAAGACCAAGTTTTGTCGCTGACCATCCGTTCATGTTCATGATAAGAGATGACTCTTCTCAAGCTGTTCTTATTGTCGGAGTTGTGCTCAACCCTCTAGATAATAACTAGATGTTTTGAATCTATATAGTCATACTGATCCATCCTTTAATTCCAATGAAATGAGTGTCTAGATTCTAATTTCTTTAATTATATTTGAAGACTTTAATTTGTTTTCCTATTGAATACCATATGCTGAAGCCATTCTTGAACCATATTTTTTCGTGTATTTGTGATTTGAAACACTGATTCTTATGTTCTTCTTTGTTCTCAATCTCATGATTCCATGAGAAGTATCGAAATTTTTGGTTGTTTCTAGATAAATCTTACGTCATTGATAATAAAAAGGGCCGGTTACAATTGTGTATACTTTACCAGCCGAAGCCGTTATTGTTAAGCATCAAGAACATAAAGATGGCACATCTGCTGGTTCACCATTATAGGCGGGCGAGATTGATTTTAGAAGCCTCATAATTTGGGATCTTATGGCTTGACAGACGTTTAATTTCTGCGATATTTGTTCATATTTTCTTTGATACCAGCCTGTCGATGATTAGTTGTTACAACTTACAAGTATAGACTCTTTGGCGGTTTCAAATGTGTTCATATTTTATTTGTTATTACCGTGAATTATCTTAAGGACCTTAAAACTTGATAAATTCTTTTAACACTTTCTCAATATTCCTTTATAACCTGAAAAAATGTAAGATTATACTCTGTACTTGATCTTTTGTTGAATGACAGTTTAAAAGGAGAAAAACAACCTCAGAGTTGTCATCTATAGATTTATATATTCTATTAATTCAAAAATAGTAGACAAGAAAAATTCTTATTTAATTCGATGGAGATCAAGGGTGATTTTTGCTAAAATCACATCAACTAAACTAACAAGTAATTTTTTTAAGGAAATTTATGATCCGAAAGGGTAAATGACTCATCTTGGGGGTTCAGGTTTTTTGATGATCTCATCAGCTACTGTTGTACTGATCAGTGTGATAATACCAGTATACCTTTGATCTGTACAATACTCAAATTCTACGTGTGTTATTGATCCGTTAGTTTTCTGGAGACTGTTACTTTGTAGTGGTGAATACGCACAATAATTTACCTCAACCACTGCCGTTCAACACAACAAAATTACATTAACCACTGTGAAGTGGTCTAGCAACTGAAATTCAACGTCTTCATGGATCATTATAAGACACCCATCATATAAAAATGTAAAATTGTAAACCCCGAAATGTAACACAATCTGATTATTTGGTTGATGTACTATAAAAAGAGTCCTACTTGTGAATTGGCCGATATGGATTGTGTTTTATCTAGCGGGTCAAATGGATAAAATATGTTACATTAAATATTAGCTAAAGAGAAACAGGTCAAATGGGTTGCAAGTAAGGAAGTGTGTCTTTAATGCACACATCCTAATTCGTGATTATATTAGAAAAAAGATTAGTATAGCGGTTACTTACAGTTTATAATGATATTTAGCACATTCATTAAAAAATTTGGGGGGGTCAGACCAAACACATCCGTTACGACATGTACTATGAATATTATCTTTTGACATGTTACTGAACACATACGTATAGCGTTGAAAGGCATCCTAAAGTAATGACATCAAAGTTTGAAAACTGAATTTTAAGAAAACACCGAACCTTATGTAAGCAACTAATATGACTGTTATTTTGTGATAGTATCTACAATATATTTTTAATCCAGTATGTGTTATAGAAAACAAAAAAATTACAGTAAAAATGTTATCTGTATTGCCTTGTGTCTTGATTAAATGGCATTTGAAGTTGTGTTATATACACATGAATGCAAATCTATATGTATGACTACAAGCTCCAAACACGAGTCCACAAAAGCGTAGGAGAAGTTTTAAAAACCCAACTCAAAGTTCCTCATGCAGTTCACCACTGAGGAAATACAAAACAATGACCTCACGTTGGTAGTAAAGATTAAGGCAGCCAGGAAGATGCTTTTCGACAAGAATTTGGGTCATGTACATGTCACGATCAAAGAGTTATAAGTAGAAAGAGTTAAAGATGATGGGTCTGCTTGTTACCAAGTTAAACGCGAGTCCAACAAACAACCGGATTTCAGAGTTGTTGTTCTGGGTTCGCCCGAGTTGTTTATTGCTGACATTGTGTGCCTAGCTTGATAGTGGTGTCAGTGGCGGTTAAGGTAGTTGGAATCGTAGTTGCCATTAAGTTTAATTAGGATTTTGTTACGCACATTTATCACTCTATCGGTTGTTGCGGAAGATACATTCTTTGGTGCAAATTCAACATAATTTGGTATTTACTAAATCATACATAACCACATAACACACTAACGCATCCCAATCTTTGAATGTTCCCAAACTAAATAATAAAACTATATGATTAGAGTAAACTCAAATTTAATACAAGAATATTATTTTTATCATAACAAATGTAATGTTACTTTTACACTAAGATTCATAAGTTTTGATCAAACTATAAAGCTATATAACTTTCACTTTCCTTTTTTCCTCTCCCTTATTTCTTAAGTGTCTACTGTCGAGTTTGTTGAAGGAAGATAATAAACGTTTAGATTTTGAAGCCCTAACCATAATACTTCTATTTAAAATTCATTATCCTTCCTTCCTTATCACACCATCAAATTTCACACACAATTTCAATCATGGCTCTTGAGGCAGACGTTGTTGTAGAGTTTTGGACAACGTGATGAAAATCCACGATAGAATTATGGTATCTATCTTTAACCACTCGGCATCGGGAGGTGGGGTATTACTTGAAGAGACATCGGCAGCTGCCTTGGGCATAATATGATCCAAAATTTCATAACCCTTATAAAGATTATGAAAAAAATAAACCCAAGAGGAGTAGTTCATCTCCTCAACATCCAACTTGACAGGAATAAGATTGGTTAGATTTGTGATAGTCATCAATTTGTCGGAGAGTAGAAAAACCGGTTGAGGAGGTTGTGAATCACCAGCCATGATGTAGGTTTATGGTTTGAAATGAGACTTTGCAACAGTGAACTTTATAATCAAGAGGTATTTAATAACTAGGGTTTAGAGGAATATGGTGGCACGTGGGTAATATTTTGTAGAGAAAATGACGAAAAAGGTACAAAAACTTTCGGTCATTTCAAGTTTTGGTCATGATTTGACTCTTTTTCTATTTGGTCATGCTTGACTGCTCGACTCCACCCAAATTTTGACACGTGTCATTCCTTTTGTACACGTGTCATTCATTTTGTACTTTTTCTTTAAAAAAAGTACAAAAGGAATGACACGTGTCAAAATTTGGGTGGAGTCGAGCAATCAAAGTCGAGCAGCTAAACAGTCAAAGGAATGACACATGTCAAAAACTGAGTGGAGTCGAGCATGACCAAATTGAGAAAAGGGGTCAAATCATGACCAAAACTTGAAATGCCCGAAAGTTTTTGTACCTTTTTGGTCATTTTCTCTATTTTGTATGCATGGAACTAAAGATTAAACAAAGGAAAAAGCAACACCAAGTAAACTGGAGCACAGAAACCAAAACAACTTTTAACTGTCGACTTTAAACCAAAACAACTTTAAAGCAAAAGAAATCCTGTTGACTGGTTAAGCAACAAACCAACGATCGACTTGACAGAAAAGAAAGAAAGCAGTGGAAAAACGTGATTTAGGGTTTGGTAGCTAGTGATACCATGAAAGTATTATGAATTTCGTATCTCTCATTCAACATAACCGATTACATATATACCAATATATCGATCATTCTAGAACTCGGGCCATAGCCCATACAAATACGCTTGGGCTTATACTAAACGTACAACTAACATTATCATCATCTGACATTTTACGCGATCATTTTCATCCCAGTAACCACCTTGAAGTTCCGAACGAGTTCATAAAAATCGATCAGGAGTTGCAAAATCCATCTGGAATTTCCCCTTGCAGTTCACCAATGAGGAACGACAAAACAACCTCACTTTGGAAATTAAGATTAAGGAAGTCAGGAGCATGTTTTTCGAGAATAGTTTGGGTTATATACATGTCCCAATCAATTAGTTAGTAAAAATGTCAAAGATGAAGGGTTTGTTTGCTACCAATATAAACCCAAGTTCAACACTCTTTTTTATAAATTTGGCAGGAAAAGTTTGAAGCCAACTGCTTCGAGTTTCAAAATTTTTGTGAAGGATGCCAAAGGGGTATTTATAGCTGGCATTATGTCCATTGGTCGTTGCTAGTGGCCGTGATGGCGGTTAAGGTAGTTGGGATCATTGTTGCTATTGAGTTTAAGTTTTTGTAATGTTGATTGATTTTCTTGTTGAAAAAATACATTCTTTTGTGCTAAGTTAACAACATTAACTCAGTATTTAATCTCATTGTTATTGACTTATAGTTCTTCGTTTATGCTAACCAATTCGATATACTAAGAATATATTTTTGTTTGGAATGTTTTAGTAGTTTTCAATTGCTTGCATACATAATTTAAACCGATAAAATTGCTAATATGATGGTTTTGCATTTGCGATAGCCTCTAAGTTCGTATCTACAATCTTTTTATTTTATTTTATATAAAAGACGATAATGGTTAGATCTTAATCACCAAATCCGCCACACTAATGGATTGGTGTCGGATTTGTTCATACAAAAAATATATGAAGGTGGGGCATATTTGAGACACAAAACATACACGTGCATACTCTATGATAATCTCTAGTGTAAAAAATATTCCGCATCAATTTTTTTTTCCTTTATAATTCTAATTTAACGCTATAAGTGTATACCTTTTGCCAGTTCGAAAAAGAAATGCACACCTTTTTTTTTGTCAATTTTCATAACCAATTAAAAAATACATGGACATATTTTCTACCGTTTATAAAGTTGTAAATGACAAAATTGCCTCTCCCCATAACCGTTTTTTACCTCATCAATTTTCTGCAATAAACATTCAATTTCTTTCTAAATTCTTAATGAATTTCAATTCTGAAACCTTCATTCGATTCAGCTCATCATTGCGCACACAATGATTAGATTGGATTTGATTTTCATTAAGTGTTGAGAAAACCCCCTAATTTGATTTCTGGCGCCAAATTTCACTTTCTTCATGTTTTGTTTGATTTGTATAGTTTTGATGTCGTGTTGATTAGTATATAGAATTAATCATTTCGAATACAAAGAAAACACAAAAAAGGCAAATTAAGGTTCCATCAAAGTATAGTGAGCATGTTATTGGAAATTTGAGCAAAAAAAGGAGTAATATAGACGATGGAAAGGTTTCTGAAGAAATTAGGGATGCTAAAAGTGGGGGAAACATTATGGATGATTATATGAGAAAAGTTTTGAAGGAAGATAAGCTGGTTGGTGAAGGGATACAGAATGGTGATTGTATTGTTACTAGACAGAATGAAGGTACAAAAGACAGTGATAATGAGCTAGTGATAATGAGCTGATTAGTAGGACCTTTGGTGATGATGAGATGCTTAATGGAGGAAATAATGCGGATGAGACTCCTAAGGGAGTGTTTGGCAATGGGGATAACTCTGCTTTTACCTTTGCTTCCACCCATATAACTCCCACAGTAAGTAATGATATGCTGCTATATAGGAATAATGTTGGAAAACAAACAAGTGATGAACCAAATACTGAAAAAACTGAAAGTAATTCTGTTAACAATCATGGAATTAGTGCTACTAAATCTCCTAATGTGTCATACGCTAATGTAGTGAGTTATAATGATGTGCATAAAAATGTCCATGGTAGTGAAAAAACTGGGAAGACCTATGCTAATATGGTTAAAAGTGATGGAATGATGATGAATAATGAAATGATTTTCATTGCACCTAAAATAACTGAGGATGGAGTTGTTACTGTTCTATTTGATGAAAATATTGTGGCAAAAGGTATTATCAAATGGCAAACAACTCTATGTGGATACTTTATGGGAGAAAATATGTGGGTGCATGACTTGAGATACCATATTAGGAGAATGTGGGGGAAGTTTGGGCTAGATGAAGTGATTGTAAATGCAAATGTAGTCAATTTGTTTAAATTCGAGAATAAGGAAGGTATGCAAAAAGTATTGGACCAAGGGCCTTGGATGGTTTGTAAAAGGCCATTATTTGTTCAAAAGTGGAATCATAAGATAGGTTTGGATAAGGTGGAACCAGGCATACTACCAGTTTGGGTCAAAATGATGAACATTCCAATGGAAGCCTGGAGTTTGGAAGGTATTAGTGCAATGGCAAGTAGTTTGGGTAAACCAACGATGATGGACTCCATGACTGCAAAAATGTGCCAATTTGGAATAGGTAGATCAGATTATGCCAGAGTTCTGGTTGAATTTGATGCTAAGGAAATTATGAAGGAAGTGATTAAGATTGAATACACTGATAAGGAGAACTGTGTTAAATGTACTAAGGAAGTAAAAGTGATGTATGACTGGAAACCTAAGTGCTGCACACATTGCCATGTATTTGGACATTGCTTTGAGAAATGCAAAATAGGAGTGTAAAAGAGTTGAAAGCTAAAGCTGTGGCCAGTGAACAAGCTGAGAAAGTCAAAGAACAAGAGCAAAAAGAGGGTTTCATTGAAGATCAGAATAGAAAGAGCATCAACTGCAGATGAGGCATTGGCAATCACAGGGATATGGTAATGACAAGAAACAGGAATATAGGATTAGAAATAAGTGGAAGGTGAATAATATGGGAAATAGTGGTAATAAGGGAATGGATAAACAAAAATACAGGAAAATAATGGGTCAAAAGAAAGTGAGAAAAGTGCAGGCAGTAATAACAGATGCTTTGAAGTGAATGGCAGTCAAGAAGAATATGTGGATGGAAAAAGTGAATGCAATGCCAGCAAAGAAACTATGGAAGGTGTGAGAACTAACAACAAATTTGCTAGTTTGCAAGACGAATATAATGTTGAATTCCCTGCCAGTCCTACTTCACAAAACCAACATGTTGTTTTTATAGAAGAATATAATAGAATGCCTGATATAATTCTACTTTGGCAGAAGGAGGAAAATCTTGTTGAAAAGCTTGTTAACAATAAAAGGATACCTACTATTGAGGAAGCAAAGATATAGCCACAAAGAATGTTTGAAAATTACAAGAAACGATGGGAAGATAAATGGAACATTAAGTGCCCTTATATAGGAAAATTTCAAAAATGAATTTTGATGTGAATTGGTGAATTGGTCATTGTTGTTTGTTTGTCTTTGTTGCTTGTATGATTTCTTTGAGTAGCATGTTGTCTGTTTGGTATTAGCTTGTTGTGGTATGTCGCTAGCAATGATTTGGATGCTTATCATGTATATTGTTTGAGATAACATATTTTTTTCACTGTTGTGCGCACAAACACACATACAAAAAAAAAAAAAAAAAAAAAAAAAAAAAAAAAAAAAAAAAAAAAGTTCTTAACCAACATTAATTAATACATACTTTATAAACCAAGTTGTACATTATATTTTGTATTGCATAACTCCCAACCTCGCGTGGTTCAAAAAAATGTTTTTCATAAAGAGTAACTATATGATAGAAATAGAAACATAACTCCCAATCGCGTGGTTCCACAAAGATTATGTTAGTAAGGATCATATAATATTTCAAATTTTAGATATAAAAGTCGTAGAATGTTTACTATTCACCAAAGGGTAAGGATGCAGTGAGAAGAAAACTTAAAATGAGAAATAATTATAACCACATATTTGAGATGCATCGACTTGAATTAGATGCATCTCTATTCATTTAGATGCATCTCACTTAGTTTTGAAAGTGATTTTGAAGTGAAAACGATGTAAAGTAGTATTAACAACAAATTGACTTGCAGTGGGCGAAAAATACATAGTATTCGTCTAACTTGATGAAATGCATCTAATATATGTATATGCATCTAAGTTTTAGCTAGGAAATATATTAGGGTGCATCTAAAAGATTATGGATGCATCTAATTCAAGTCGATGCATCTTTAATGTGTATTTATAGTTATTTCTCATCCTTCTCATTTTAAGATTTCTTTCTCATTTGATCCTAAGTCATTCACCAATAGTAAACATAAAATAAAAATACGAAAAATGATTTCTAATGTTAACTTTCGATTACAACAGAGTCGCAAAAAATTGCAAGAAAATCTCTATCCTTTACGTTTGAATACATAAACAGTCCATGAGTTGAATCTAGGGACTGTTTGTGTAACAAAAGAACTTCATAACCAGTTTACGTGTGTTGCCAAAAAAATATCTCTGTTTATTTATTTTTAAAAAGATGCTTCTCATGTTACTTGCGATTATAAAAAGTCTCTAGGTTAAATGTAGAAGCGCATGTAACGAACACCTGCGATTATAGATAATCCCTAATTTGAATTCAGGGACTGTTTGTTTAACGAGAAATTGCATAAATAGTCTTTGTAGTTACCTACCAATATCATAAACGATCACCGAGTTAAATCAAATGAAAGTGTGTAACCAAAAACAGTTTCGCATACAACCCCGTGCCCCGCAAAGGAGCGCGGGTAAAAATGTCCTTATTGATCACATAATTGTGTATGGGTTTATGTTAAAACTCACATCTACTTATAACTTTTAGGGCCTAAATCATTATATCAAATTGGTGACTCTACTATAAAAATTTATTTTTCACAATGGTGATGTTATCCATACCCTTTTGATATGACAAAAATTCTTGTAGTAGACTCGTCAACAAGTACGGATAACACCACTCTTATTACAAATATCATTAACCGATTCTAACATGTTGTGTGATTCACATGTACACAATTATTATGCCATCACAATTTTTACTTTTTTATGTTAGTAGTGAAACTTGTATATTATATTAGCTGTAAAACTGATCGATTAAAATCGATGATCTAATAGAGTGCAAGGTGAAATGAATGACATATCTTTTATAACATTTGTCATGTTATCTTTTACTTCATAATATTAAAAAAAAAATAGGGAAAAAAAAAAAAAAAAAAAAGTTTATAAGACGAAGTCATATGAACCAAAATCTTATACCGTATAAACTTTATAAATTAATAATCATCATGACACCTAAATTTATTAATTAAATAAATATTACTTTTCGAGATTGAGTTAATTAATTTATCGAGATTTTATTAGTATATCGTTTAATAATATTAATTAAAAAGGTAGTCTAATGTCGAACAAGTTGACTAATAAAGATGGTCATGAAAGGTCGATGATCATGTCTACTTTAATGCCTTACTTTCGGTAGCTCAGCCGACTTCCAACTTGGAATTTTATTAGCTACTCGTACAAAACAACTCGCATTTACATTCACCATTTATATTTATTTATTTCTTTAACAATAACAATAGTAGTAATAAAATTATTTCTGCAAATTCTGAATCTTATAAACAAGATCCACTTTTATTGATTCTACTTCAAATCATCTACTTTGTTTATCAGGTTTGATCTGCTTATCACTTATGATCCTTATGTTGTTTTTATTTAATGAAACCTTAGGATGTTACTATGTTTTGTTTTATGGTTTGAATCTGGTCATGATCACTAAGTTGACTTGTTTTATTTTCATTTTGTTCTGATCTATACAAATTTTATCATGTAGTATGACTCCAAAAGTCAAATTTTTATGGTTGACCTTTTTTTCCCAAGGACCTAGCCTTAATGAGCACATGTTGTGATACAACTAAACGGATGAGGTTTTTCGTGTTCAGGTTACCCGGGGAGGGCGAGTCTTTTGACTTAGATATACGTGGCCTAACCGGGTATCCCCTGACTGTTTTCGACCCATTCGTGGTCACCCCAAATGTGTACCTAGTGAGGTTTGAACCCTTGACCTATTGTGAGGAGGTGAAGTGACTTACCACAAGGTCATTTGGTGGTAGTTTGGTTTATTTAGTTAACGTGGTGTTTGGGTTTATGTTTTTAAAGTGATTGTTTTGCAACTATCACTATCGAATAATTAGTGTTTACAGTCACGGACACTTGTTTAATTGTAATCAGAAAACTGTAAACCTTATTCCGTTTTAACTTAATGTGAAGCAAAATTAATCAGGTTAAACACATATTTAACTAAAGAACTCCTTGATTATATGTTTTTCTGGTGTCATCGGTTTATTTACTGCTCTTATATGCTTGAACTTGTACTTTTTTCAGGATTAGTGATCGTTTGTTTGGTTGGAAATTAGCGTATGCTAAAATGAGTCCGAAGAATAACTTGTCCTCTCAGTCACCCAATTTTCTCCATAACCTTTTAAAGGCTTTAGAATATGCGGTTTGTGAATGGCTGCTTATGTTTTTGTTGTTTATCGATGCATGTTTTACGTACTTGATTTCGAAATTTGCATCTTACTCTCGACTTCAACGTCCATGTATCCTTTGCTCGAGACATGATCATGTTCTAGCAAAGAATAAAACAGGAGTTTATTGGGATTCGATATGTGATCATCACAAATCTGAAATATCTTCTGTAGTTCTTTGCAATGTTCATGATAAGCGTGTTTCAAGAGACTGTGCGGATAATGTGCTTCCTGCTAGTTCAAATGGTGGGCCCACTAAGAATGAAAAGAACATTTTTGTGGACGAGTCTCTTGAGTCGTATGGGTCTTGTAACGTTGGAAAGAATCACGTTGCTCCTTCATCGGAGTTTGAATACCAGGATGTTAATGGAAATTTTGATAATGGAAGTACCCGTGCTTTCGTTCCCGAGGTTCATTTGAAGTCCGATTCACATTTTGAAGTTCGGGATATTCAGAATGATACTGTAACACGTGATATAGATGAACTAAAATGGCGGGATGATGCAAATAAGGAAAATACGTCTCACGTAACGGAACTAATCTCAGTTGATGAGGTTCCATCATCTGATAATGTGGAAACTCCTGCTGATGCGTCTGTCGAGACAAGTAAGTTCTTTCTCCTTTTAAGGGGTGTTTGGATTAGTGTTTTAGAAGTAATCATCTTATTACTAGTGTCTGGTGTTGGGTAACCTATGTCCATGTATATTAATGGGTCTATTCACTTTCAGACAAGATCTTACGAAAACAGTTTTCAGAGGGTGAATCACCAAAGTGCCCTTACTTTACCTGTTATTAGTCAGAATGTTTTCAAACAATTAACTAGAAAAGCAGTTTCAAATCCCACATGCAAACACCCCGTGATTTACATTATAGCATTTGTATACCTAGAGTTTTGTAGCCAAGCAGCATCTACAGTTCTACACCCTTCTACACACCATATGTATTAACCAAGTCTCCTGAACAAGGGCCTGTCGGTTCAAGACCCGCTGTTGCACAATGCCTGTATTTGACCATTTACAAAAGGAGGTGATATGTGCACAGCAATAACTTGTTTTGCACACAATAACATATTACTTTGTTTTTTAAAAAATATTACTATCACATGACAACATAAGATAAAAAGTGCTTAAAATTTGTCAAACGAAATTTTATTGTTGTGTACAAATCACCTTCCCCCAGAAAAGTATCCACTTTACTTGTAAAAATAATAGAAGCGGCAAAACTAACAGGTTGGGTAACCTTTATCGGTTGACCCAAAACTCTTTTGACCTCCTTTTCAGAGTTCTGTAAATAAATAATGTGTCAAACCTGATTACCTAAAACTATATTGTGGTCTATATTTAACGTGTTTGGCCCATTCCTGTTTTAGCTAACTATTTTTCACTTGGCGCGTTTGCGAAAAATCATTACCCAGACCGACCCATATATAAGTTGATGGGTGAAAATTCCCAGCCAGTAAATATGAAAAATGGGAAGTGAATTTGATTCTACTAGTAGATGTCGTCATAAACTAAACTGAGTACTTAAATTTGTCCATCTGTAGCTGATCATCCAAGAACAGATGAAGCGATAAAAAACCCTGTTATAGAAACTGATGTATCTGCAACTACTAATGGCTACCAAGTGTTGAACCATCTGGAACTTGGTGATGCATATAAGCTTGCTATAAGCAGTAAAGCAAGACAACTCTCCGGGAAGTATCTAGACCAGAAATCCTTCAAAGAATCTTCAACAAGAGTCAGTGAAGACTTAAAGAGTTTATTGTCACACAGATCTAATGACAATCTTATTAGCCCCAAACTATCTTTTAACAGTGATGAGTTCATGGGTATGCAATTCTTTCAAAGAAAAATTTCTTTGGAAAGAAACGAGTCTAATATTTCAATAGATGGAAGTGTTGTGAGTGAGATTGATGGAGAAAGTGTGGTTGATAGATTGAGACGGCAAGTTGAACATGATAAGAAACTAATGGGTATTTTGTATAAAGAACTGGAAGAAGAAAGAAACGCATCGGCTGTGGCTACGAATCAAGCAATGGCTATGATTACTAGATTACAAGAAGAAAAATCTGCACTATATACAGAAGCATTACAGGCTGTAAGGATGCTGGAAGAACAAGCTGAGTATGATAACGAAGCTTTGCAAAAAGCGAATGATCTTATTGAACAAAAGGATAAGCAGATTCAAGATTTGGAAGAGCTTCTTAGAAATACATCCCAAGATAATAGAGATATGAACCCACAAACCGATACTTGAAGGTAACCTTTGATATCTTTTTAGTATTACGTGTGAAACAACTAGTAAAGTCTGTTCCTTGTGACCCAAAAGTCATGAATTCGAGTCCCAACCCTTTACAAAGCCGGGTTTACACATGATGGATTAATACATGGATTGTACAGTAATTTATGAGGTTATGTAAGGTTTGCTTACATATGATAGGTATATGCCGAAGTGATCATAGGTTTCTTTTGTTTTGGGTGTTTGTTTGATTATTTTTATAGTTTTGTGGTCAATAATATTTGAAGAAATTTATAGAAGACAATTATGGTTCAAGATGTATACACTACTTACTGTATGATTTGCTCAGTGAAGATGACCTTGTAAAACCTATATCAAGTAAACACCATAGTACGAAAGCTGATTAAGTTACAAACAATGCAGTACTTTGCTGTCAGTTTTGGAAAGAACCTGAGTTTATTTCAGATTTTACGAACTTAATGTGACAGTGTCACTGCAACTTGAACATTCTGGGTTTTATCAGAAAATGTAACTTGTAATGGAAAAAAACATGCTAATATCACACAAATACAAAAACTGAAACTTCAAAAAAAACCATAGATCGTCTTATTCCAAAGCTTAAACATTCTAATTAGAAGAAATGCTGACCGCTGCTTATAACTTTGAGTTAAGCTTCAGCTTTCTCACTGTACTTTTCACCTACATTTTTCGTAGTTCATTCAGATAAGTCATTTGGTTTAGCTGAGTTGATCAGCATTAATTGTTGTAAAACACCACCTGAACCCTCATCAACAGTCATCTGCTCATCGCAACAGATTACGCTGACTACAAACTCCTTTCATGCTTTTTGTTTTACTCGTCACTACTGTGTTTTTCTATTTCCATTTATGGCTTTTCCGAATAGACATTTTAGTCTTTTCTATGTTTTCTATTTGCAAAGTAACATTTTAATAGCCATAGTGATTCACCTGTTTGTTTGCATTACATTCGACTTCTTGTCAATTAATTTATGCCCACATAACTTTCTTCGAAAGCGACCATGGTGTAAAAATTAGATTTCGGTAGTTTCAAAACACCAGATTTTGGGAGTTTCTATTCTATCAAAAAGGGATGTAGAATCTCACCGTAAAATAGATACCAAAATGCTTCTTTTAGCCTAGCCGTGGTGTTTCAACTTAAATACTTCTTTTATCCTAGCTGTGGTGTTTCAACTTAAATACTTCTTTTATCCTAGCCGTGGTGTTTCAACTTTGGTGACCATTTCAACAGGGTTCAAGCCTGTCGCAACACAAGTTAAAATATCGTAATGCCCTACTTAAAGAGACTACAAAGAGAATTTTGAGCTTAAGCAAACTCCACCGTTTAGTTAATATAGTCGAGAAATGAACAACTTAGCTAGGAACAAAAGAGAATTTGTGAAAACGGGAGCTCAACAAAAATTTTAGGTCAAGTTGTGACAGGTCAAGTCTAGATTATCTATCTTTTAACGTTTGTGAGTAAATTGTAAGAGACATAAAATATACAAGCTCAACATTCCTTTGCTTTGTAAATGATCAACAACAAAATCCATATTAATGCCCAAAAACTACAACAAGCTCAGGTTCTTTAATACTAGTATCTAACTAAAAAAGAACTCAGCAAGGCATACCTAGGCCTCGACAATTACCAACTTCCGCTTCTCACCAAAACAATAGTAATCAAAAGAGAGTTGACGTATGTTAAACTTAAAACTCGAAAACTCGCATCTCAACCATCCCCTCATTTCTCTTGGGGGAATACCAAGCCACCACTTTACCGGATCCTAGGTACCGCATCGAGTAATTCAAGCTATATATTACATCCTCTATATGTGGACCACGCACTCCACTTGATGAACCGAGTGAAACCCTTGAATTTACCCTAAAAACAAGAGGCCCTGCAACCTGCAAGCACAAATGTAAACAAAATCTGAAAAGGGCAACTTTTTTATCGGAATTTAATTTGGTTTTCTCATAACACTAATATGTTATCTGTAATATGAGACTATGAGAGCATATGAGGCTGATAAACATTCCCAAATAATTTCAAGAATTCACATGCACTTTGAAGATGAAACTTAATACATTTGACCTCAGAAAGTCAAACGGAGGCTTTTTGCAAACAGAAATGTGAACAAATGCTCATAAGGGGTAATCTGATCCATATTGATAAGGGGTTTAGGGTTTAGGGTTTTATCATAGTCTTTGATACTAACACTTTTGATTGTACTAAATGATATAGATTTTAATGTCGTTGATAATTTACTCGCAAATATGATCGGAAATTCGGAATGTGTGCCTTCTTTGCAATGAAAACTAATTCATTGACTCAAAAGTCATATGAGAGCATTTTACAGATACTGATTTGATGCGGGTTTTCTCAGAAACTTAGTAATAACACTTACGTTTGTACTAAAAATTGTGTCCAAACTTCAAGAATCATAATGTAGAGAAGGCCCAAATATTAAAATAGGGTCCTAATCCTAAATTTCAAAGTTCGATTAGAGTTCCCTCACAAACTTAGTACCAACTTACATTTCCTGTTTATTTTATGCACGCAATTGCCATTTGTGTTTAACAGCTGATACAAAGTACGTTACACGAGATATTTTTACTAGATAATTACGAGTTTTTCATGGTTTAAATACGCAAAAGTTTGTAGTATAATTGGTCAAATTGAGTACCTGTTGCTGTAAGATCAGATTTAGTTGTGGTGAAACCGCAGAAGACTTTAAACTATCTGAAAATCCCTTAACTAAAGATGAAGCCGAGGGCACATCCAAACGAGCATCGAAACGAGTGAGGTCGCCATACGGCTTTCTGAATTTCCCATGCTGTATAGCAAAGCAAAGTGAGCCAAATAAATCAGCACCAACCAGACTTCTTGCGGAGTTCTTACTAAGCCATGCCTCACAAGTGCCACCTACCATTAAAATTTGAGGGTCAATGTTGCGTTGAAACGCCAATAAATATCATCTGAACAAATTAGAGGGGCATATTTCAACCCATTTGCTTATCAACAGGTCAATTTGTGTTTTCTTTATCAGTATAGCTTGAATTAAAATAAATAAAAAAACCGCTAAGAAGAAAATGGGCCAAACTGGTTGATAGTCACCCAAACCAGTATTTTTGATGCATAAAACCTCCTAAATCTATTCATTAAGAAACAACTATATCAATAGTAAAAAAAATACAAATTTGTGGCCATATTTGACACACTGATCGAATGTTAAATAAAATCTTAAGTTTGTGACAAAAGTGTTTCAGGTCAAGTCAACAGTTTGATCCGTTCCGAACTCGCCCGCTTTGCCAAACAAAATGAAACCCACAAAAAAACATAAGACTAAACAATAGTGTAAAATCAAGATAATGTTTCTGTTAACTAAAAGTAGAAAAATTTACCATAAATCCCGGATATTGCAGCATGTGGTTCCTTCATACGTATATCATAAGCCACGTTCCGAAAATTACCCCTTTTTGTCTTTACTATAGCTAGATCCTCTTTCGTTTCTGGTATTCTCCAAAGATCTTTACTTTTTTCATACGAAAAGGCAGCTTTTGCACAAATTCCCGGGGTCAAAGACGCTGGAGGTTGACTATCAGCAGAGTCAACTGATGTAGCAGAACCACCATTTCTATGTAAGCCAAATCGATACCGTAAACCTGACTCAGAGACAAGAGATGAACAGTCCAATGATATTGACCGAGGCAATTCCCAGTATTTGCCATTGCGATCCACAAAAAGCTCAGGCCAAGCAGCTTCCAAGGTGACATCATGTTCAGGAAGCTGAGCTACGATTGCAGAAGTTGGTGTTAATTAAATAAACAAAAATGTGGATATTGATTTTAATTCAAAGTAATAACTTAGATAGTAAATCCAGTAGTAATTAAAACAGCATCTTCTTTTAAAGATTTGAAATTTGATTCATCTGGTAGCATCTTCCTATCTTTTAAGAACAGATATAACGAACCCACACAAAAAATGGCGAACAGGGTTCAGACCCAAGACTTTCTAGGAATATGGTGTCAGCATTCAAAGTTGTACTTGTAGGGAAAAATAGCACTTTGTTAAAGGATGATAATGAGGATATTTGCAAGTGAACCGATCATAACGATTTGATCATAGTTTTATTCGTTCGTACGAATATTCACGTTTGGTTCTTAATTTGTAACTTTACGAGTAAGTAGTCTATCTCCATCTTGTTGAGATTTATCCATTCAACGGCTATAGTCAGAATAAATGGTAAATGGAAATTTATAGTTAGTCAAGTGTGCTGAATAGAAAATTGTCTTTGCAGCAGATGCTTATACTCATCAAGAAGTATTCTGGAAAATATGACAGATTGATGGAAAAGCAAACCCTCAAGGGCTTACGAAATAAGTGTCTTGTCTGTTTAATTAAGAAACAAACAGTTCCATATTACTTAGCAAGACCCTATTCAGCCTATCTCCCTATCAAGACCGTTAAACAAAAAAGACGTAAGTGAACCAAAGATCACAATTTAATTATCATCATACAAACAAAATCCAGAAAAGTAAAGATGTTAAACAATCAAAACCGAAGAAGCTAACACTTTTTGCCCTTAAACAAAGTTCATTTCCCCCTCGGTGTTCATGCATGCTTTCTTCTCCTTTT
The DNA here is from genome assembly GCA_030686995.1 of Artemisia argyi. NCBI lineage: Eukaryota > Viridiplantae > Streptophyta > Magnoliopsida > Asterales > Asteraceae > Artemisia > Artemisia argyi. The sequence continues at coordinate 178,074,572 of CM060677.1, forward strand.
TTGGGTAACCATGGTTTCAGACCATTTGGCCGACTAATCTATGGGGTTTGAGCCCACCATCACACAGACTCAAACCAGGTAAAGCCCTCCTCTTTTTAGGGAAGCCTGGCGGGCCACATCGGGTTGTTTTCCACAAGCATGAATTAGTCACAAGCCTTTTTACTACTAGGCCACCCCTGAATGGTTTCATGCATGCTTTGCTTACACCTAGACTATATGGATACTCATATTAACGCAGTCGAATTGCTTGCTTGATATCTATCTATGAAGGTTAATGAAACTCACCAAGATTTATTGACATTCATATCAAAAGATGGTAATTCTAACTACTACCCAACATCTCATATATAATCCCCTAAGTTCCACATTTATTACAAGGCTCACAATTATTGTTTAAATATACAATTACTAGACTTTTCGTTCTTATCTTACATACATCAACAAAATTTACTTTCTTAAAGCCCTATCGAAAAATTTACATCCCATCAATCTAATTGACATCAATATTTTATCAAAAGTAGCAGCATTTATTTAAACAGTGAATTAAATGAGGACCATTCTTTGTAACTAGTAAAGCATATCTTATAACTTAATGATAAATTATACTAGTGAGATCTCACATCAATAGACAATAATATATAATTGATGTTTCACATGGTTGCGAAAAGTACCATATATGGTTGATGATAAGACGCTTTTTTTAGATATGCAAGTGTGACAAGCATTAAATTTCAATGATTAATTTTCTCTATTTGCATGTAAATACAGCTCAATTTAGTCTTAAAGAAGATAAAAATGAAATGTAGACTTGCCTTGTGAAAGAGAACGGCCTTGGTACGTCGATTCTTATTTTGACCATCTTTTTCTACGTTTAGCAATACTGAAGTGGCCTCGCTTAAATCCAATTGAGAGTTTAAGCCAATTGAATAAAATGACTTGTCAAGGAACTTCTTAACAACACGTTTAAATCTAGGCTCCTTTGAATCCGCTTGAAAAACTTCTGCTTTAATGGATGATAACAACTTTAGTGGGCGTATCTGTCCAACAATTCCAACCCACCTGCATTTGATATAAATCACACAATAAATAACCATAAATATCAGAGTATAAAACATTGAAAACTGTAGGTTTGGGTAACGTGAAACCATAAAAATTGCATGATTACTTCCAATTATAGCCATATGCATGCGTGTATATATATTTGAAAACGAAAACAGACTCAAAATGTATCTAAAGAGACCTGAAGTCACAACATAAGGGTTGCGGAGAAGCAACTAGTACTATCGGCTCCACTTCAAGCTATACTAATTCACCTTACATAACAATATGCTAGAGCAAAAATGACACAAAGTTCTACAAATCCCTAACTTAAGTCACGTGGAACAATTTTCAAATAAAAGTTATAGAAACATCTTATAGGATGTGTAGCAATATGCATTAGGGTTTTGGTTGTAAAATAACAACATACTTTTTCAAATGTACCGAGTTAGTACATGTACTATTTGTTGTTCTATTCCACTTAATGTAACGTATTTTCATGTTTTGTTCCAATCTAGTACGTAACAATGACATGTCACGTTATAAATGGTGACATGTGTCAGAATTTAGGTATGCAACGTCATCATCACGTACTAGATTGGAACAAAACATGAAAGTACGTTACATTAAGTGGAACAAAAAATAGTACATGTACTAACCAACTACATTTGAAAAAGTACGTTGCTATTTTACGACCAAAACCCTATGTACTAACAAAATGGGAGCAAACTTTTATACATTTGACCTTCATAAGTCAAAATACAAAATACTAAGTAATAACCCAAATTAACATCAACTCATTTAACACAATACACAACACTATTAACACCATAAACTTCATAAAACACACCATACAATCACCCTTATCAACATCCACACATTCCACCCAATCCCACACCAAATCAAAATCTCTAACCTTCAACATTGACTTCATAAAAAGTCAACTCACCAAACCACCAAAAGGGTATCCATAAAACCCAAAACCCATCTCAAAAAACCAAAAAAATTCAAAAATTTACCAGTTTTCAGTAGGCTGCTTCAACCAAAAAGACTGCAAATTCAAAAAACCCGACCCGTTTTGAGAAGATAAAGGTGGAGCATAAGAGGGGATTAAACCCAAAGGAAAGCCACGTCCCAAAAGTGATAACTGTTGCATTCTGAGAAGCTTTCCGGCGTAAGCTCCGTCGACAGGAGCAGGGTCGCCGGGGATGGAGCGTGCAGTGGCGTGAAGGGTTTGTGGGGTGGAAATGTTTACATCGTAGAATGATGTGTCCATTGATGTTCTTAGATTAGCCATTTTTAGTTTTTTCTTATCTGTTACTGTGTGTGTGGGTTTTTGTTTTGGGGGAAATGAAATGACCGGGTGTTTGTTTCGACGTATAGCCGGATTACTAGTTATTTGGTTTTTGGCTTATTTTCACAAGTTTGATTTATTTCGAAACTTTTAGCTTATTTAAGTTTAGGGGTGTTTGTTTAAGTTTATGGTATGTTTGGGAGAGGGGCTTACAGGGGCTTTTAGGCTTTTAAAATAAATCAGTTTATAAAATAAGCCTCATTTATCTTGCGGGCTTATGAAATCATAAGCCTCTAAAAGGGACTAAAAATTTAAGACCGAGGCTTTTGAATATAAATTACTTATTTATTCACAAAAATATTTAATATATACAAAAACTCATTTAATTATTTCATTTTTAGCAATTTTGCAATAATAAGCCTAAGCTTAAGCTCATTTGCCAAACAAGTTTATAAAAATACAAATTTCAACTTCGACTTCTATTAAAGCCCTAGCCTCAGCCCCAACCCATTTCGTCAAATATACCCTATATGTGGCTTATGAGCTTATATTTGTGTATGCTTTTTGACTTATATTTAATAAGCTTCAATTTTTCGGCTTATTTTGTGACTTGTGGGTTTATATAAGTTTATTATGATGTGATAAGATTATATAAGTCCATAAGTCTCAAAATAAGCTAAAAAATTGAGGCTTATGAGATACAAGCCAAAATCAAATAAGCTCATGGGCTCATATATAAGCTTAAACAACCCCCCCCCCCCCCCCCCCCCCCCCTTTTATCATAACCTACGAAACTTATATGTCCAAAAAAAATAAAAATAAGTCACAAAAGGTGAGCTTATGAAACATAAGCCCAAAATCAAATAAGTTGTATGAAACGGCGTAAAAAATTATTATTATTATTTTTTTATAAACCAGATGCTATACGTCGTATATGCACTCTGATGTACCAAACTTCAAATTTCCATAAATGACACTTCTACTTATCGAAAATACATAAAACCTGGAAATATATTTCATACATACTAAATATCATGTTCATAACATTAAATACAGGAAGTGTTGGTGTTAACCAAAACACCCTTTTTTGACCCAAAATAACATAACCGGGTTCATAAACATACTAATTTGACCCATAAACTTAACTAAACAAGTTCTGGACTCAAAAAGGTGAAATGAGAATGCTCATCACCTATTCCCTGAGCATTACCATTCCCCCAAATACCCTTCTTCATCTACAAGCCCCAAGCGACATCATATATCTACAACAAGGGAAACTAACAGCGGTTAGTCACATTGACTTAGTGAGTAAACGGTACTTTGACATGAAATAAACATTTTATAATCGCTATATTATTCATCTTTGGTAAATCCTTTAACATAGTATAACTGGCTATCTTCGGTGTTCACTTCACATTCGTACTCGACAATCACCCGGTTCTCATATCATGTTCATACCCGGTTAGTTTCTGGTTCTCATATCATATTTATACCCTCTTGCATGGATGCAATCTGGGTTTCCTCTTGAATGCATAGAGCATGATTCCACACAAGACTGGGAGCATTAAACACATATTCCACACAGGACATGAATGCATATAGCATGGGGTCCACACAGGACATGAGTACTTATGGTGCGTTTGGTTAACAGTTTTGATGTGGGTTTTGGATTTGACAACAATTTTTTATTGTTTGGTATACAAAAGTGGGTCCCAAAAATATTGGGTTGAATGCAAATTATTCTCCATACAAGAATCTGGATCACTTTGCCAGAATTACAAAAAACTTTATGATATTTCTTGTCTCTTTCCAAAATAATGGGGCCTAGTTTGTTTTTAACCTCTCATTGTAATTAAAATTTATTTTATAACATTATATTTGATTATTTTTTCTTTATATACATATTTATATTATAATATTATATAATTTATATATTTTTCTCTCTCCTACTTTTTTCTTAAATCATAATCCAAATTCAAATCCTAATTCAAATCCATATCTAAATCCCTTGACAAACCAAACGGACCCTTATATCCGACACTACCATCATGAATCTTACTCAATCACTATGACATAAACCTATCTAGTCCTCGTAACATCATCATACACAATCATTATAACATAACATGTCTGTTGCTTGTAACATCATTATATTTAATCATTGTAACACTAGCAAACTCAATCATCGTAACATTATCGTACTTAATCATTGTAACATTATCATACACTGTTAGCTCCGGTATTAATTGTCATATCATGAAAACACTATTAAATGCGTAAATCCTACCCGTTACTCACCTTAAACTTGGTTTAGGCATTCCTCTTCCTCTCCGCGTTCACTTAAACACATGATAATCATATACTAACATCATTAGAATTCACTAATTCATCAAATACTCATGAGGTTCATCTTTAACTATCAACTTGTTCTTTGTACTCATTATGCCAAACACTCCTTTAGTCATTATCAACTAGTCATTAACTATAATCACTCATCATTTACCCATTCCATAATTCTTACAAATTTCATAACATAATTTCTACTAATCCATATTAACAATTCTTCGATCATAACATAAGCATCTTTATCATAAAACATCCTAACCATGACTAAGATCATCATTCATGCTTATTACACATAAACTATCATTATTTAACCATAAGAACATCAAAAAACATCATTTAATCTAAACCCCCAAATCATCTATGTAACAATCAACTTACATCAATTTCATTACTTACCTTGAGATGAAGAACTACTCCACAATACTTGAAACCCCTTGGTAGCTTTCTCCAAATAGTTCCTAAACCCTTTTGGATTAACCTCCTCGTGAAGTTTTCTTCTTAATGAGATTATCTCTCAATTTCCCTCCAAAATCACGTACACATAACACGTTAGATGACTCATGTGGAATGAGGGAGTACTCCTGCACTTTTGGGGTTAATAAGCCTTAAGGACAAGTCTGCAATTTTACACCTTAACTTCTACTTTGCACCATTAGTCCTTGTTGTTAATTCCATTACATGGAAGGTCATTTTTCAATTAATAATGAGTCCTTATTCCGTTAAATACTAGCTAAATTACTTTCTAAAATTCCATAAATACTATTAAAATATCAATCGCACTGTAAATAAGATGAGTGTTTTGTTTGGTAGTAGAGAGGAAAAGGGTTTCGTGAGTTATTATGTTTTTAATATTTTAAGGAAAATTGTTAAGTGGCTTATGCGCGGCGGTGAAAGTAACAATCGCAATCGCAGTTAGCAGTATTTGTAAGTTGTAAGGTAAGTAGTGTAGCATGATTATGAAAATTTGATGGGTTTTTCGGAATTCTACTTTAGGCGCATATGAAATATTGAAAAAGGATTTGATCAATATTCATAGTGGTTTAGTATTATTTACGGATTATGTTAGATTACGATACAAGTCTAGCCTAATAAGTCTTGTAAGAGACAGATGAAGCTAAACGAAAAAATTTAAATAAAATATTCTCCATAATAGTGATTGGCATGTTTAACTCATACGTTTGATTATATGCTTAACAAGAGGAAAAAGACACCTGCCAAAATCAATGTTTGAGAAGATGAGAAGAAAATTGCACAAACCATGTGTCAAACTTTATATGGTTTAGGCATCTTATTAAGATTATGACGAGTCTTATGAGTTTGTCATCCTAATCATTTTGAACTTTTCAAAAGAATAACTTACGCGTGTAATTTCTTTTATAAAATAACTTCAACGTATGTCAAGTTAAAGCTATGCGTTCATTATTTGCTTAATGGAGATATATAGATATTTTGTTGCAACCCGACATGTGTTTAGGATACGGTCTATCGTATCAAGACAATAAGTAACATAATAGTTGTAAGTTCAAGTTTAAGTGGATAGAAATGTTACAAGAGCGTGACTGAGTATTTGTTGATTCAATAAATTAAGATGTCTTTGCATACACAATATTATATTGCAGGATAGGATTTACAGATTTTGTCCATGAAAATGATGATAATATAGTCCGAAGATTTGATCCATGAGTTTGATAAAAGAATGCTATATAGATCTCGCTTATAATAATTATCTTTCAAAAGACTTTACATATTATAATTGTTTTCATTTTCGGGCTTCATTTTATTATGACAATTTCGAGCCTCTCAACACTAAGAGTCGACCTTATTTTCATTTATTTCTGCCAACAACGCTCTCAATAGAGCAGGTACGGTGCAAATATCAAAAGGTTGAGTTGTTAATGATATCAAGATGCTTAGAAGGGCGACTTTATTTGATGGAAGATGTGGAGCTTTCGGAATCAACTCCTCTTTAGTCCAAGCAATACTAGAAGGGCGACTTTATTTGATGATATTGTCTCGTAATCTTATTGTTGGTGTTCTAATAGATGTAAATCCAAGTTTAATTGGATAAATTGGATGAAAGATCCTAAACTTGCTATTTTGTAATCTTTTCTTCTAGCTTCTTGCTAGTTTTTTGTTGGAAAAGTGGTTTTGCAAAATGAGTTTTTGCAAAGTTTGGACATAATTTAATATATGTATATGTTATATATATTAGTATTTATTGGGGGCGTTACGTTCTCCTCCAAGAGAGCTTCATAACGAGCTAAAGTATGTCCAAAATGGAGTAGAAATGAATGAGATATCGTGTCTCAAAGTGAGGCATGTGAAACACAAAAATGGAAAAGTCCCACATCGCCTAGTGAAGGAAGTGAAGACTAGTTTATAAGGATTTCCTTGTACTAGCTTTCAAATTCCTTTAGATGAGCTATGCTCCCACTCCTACGTGCGCGCGCGCAGGGGGGGAGCAGATTGTGGGATTTCTGGGCCAAAATGAGTTCGAGGCTTCTGAACTCGCGCGACCTGCGGACACGAATGCAGCTCCGAAACCTCGCCTACGTGCAAAAATTTTTGCTGCTAGTTCGGGTCAGCTTTTTCCAGATTTTCTGTAAATCTATTTTAGGAATAGATTGAAACTTTGCAAATAAGTTTACAGAATATATGTTGTGTGAACAAAAAGATATCAAATCGTGTTTAATTGAAAGCAGATTTGTAAATCGTTTATTTTGGAGCTAATATTTTATCTTGGTGACAAAGATAGGTTTAGCCTATATAATAAACGATTCTCATTCAGTTTTTGACACAGAAAAAACGTAGCTCCTTTACCAGCCGATTTCTAACAGCCCTTCGATCAGAAGCACACAAGAATTTTGTGACCTTTCAGGCAAGTACGTCAAGTCCGGCTGTACAACAGCTTTGAACGTTGTACCCTGGGAAACAGACGGCGAATCTGTTTTAAGGGAATTGTGTTTACACGAGCCTCGTTCCGTAACCTTTACTGCTTTCTTTTATTTACGTTATATAGTGTCTGTCTTCTGCTTCTACACCTTTCTGTCTGTACTTTACTTTCTGTTATTTACATTCTGTTAAGTTTATTATTTTCATTGTAATCTGATTTATTAATAAAAGTGTACACCGTTTCCTACAGTCTTAAAACAGATTCGGTTTAACCGAATTAAAACACTTTGTTTAAATCGGATTAATTATTTTAACTGATTTATAAACTGTTTTCTATCGAGACCATGTTGAGTTTCTTTGGAAATCAGTTTTAATTAAACAGATTTAATTTACAGATTTGGTGTACAGATCTATAACGTTTTTTTTAAGCAGTTGTTCTAATCAGTTTATTGAAACCAAGATTGAGTTTCTATTAACTGATTTATCGAAACCAAGATAGAGTTTCGTTGAGTCAGATCTAGTACAAGTAGATACCGATTTGCAACAGTTTGTTTAACTGTTTGTGTTTGATTTTCAGGATGACAAACACTACTCCTCCTGGGACTACTACAGTGAATGAATCTGGTGCGCCAGTTACCAACACAGTTGTTAATCATGCTGAGAAACCAGAGAAATTCAATGGGCAGAATTTTAAGAGGTGGCAACAGAAGATGTTCTTTTATCTCACTACTTTGAACCTTGCGCGGTTCTTAAAAGAGAACGCACCTCAAGTGGAACCTCCTGCTGAAGGTCAATCCTCTAATCAACAGGCTGTGCAAGCCTTGGAAGCATGGAAGCATTCAGATTTTTTGTGTCACAACTATGTTCTGAATGGCTTGGTTGACTCTTTGTACAACGTGTACTGCAAGACCAAGACTGCCAAAGAATTATGGGAGTCATTGGAACGCAAGTACAAAACTGAGGATGCTGGTACAAAGAAGTTCGTGGTAGCACGCTTTTTGGATTACAAGATGGATGATTCAAAGAAAGTGATGAGTCAGGTTCAAGATCTACAGATTTTGCTACACGACATTCATGCTGAAGGAATGACTTTGAGTGAAACTTTTCAAGTTGCTGCTATTATTGAAAAGTTACCTCCAAGCTGGGTAGAATTCAAGAACTACCTGAAGCATAAGCGAAAGGAGATGAGTCTTGAAGACTTGGTTGTTCGTCTTCGTATTGAAGAGGACAACAAGCTGGCTCAGAAAAACACTTATACGCCTGATTCTGCCAAGGCAAATTTGGTTGAGCATGCTTCGTCATCTTCAAAGTCTCGTGTCAAGGGCAAAGGCAAGGGCAAAGGAAAGAATGACAAGAAGGGCAAAGGGAAGTCTGAGTACCTTGCTCCTAAAGCTGCAATTGTGAAACAGCAGTTCTACGGGGTGTGTTTCAATTGTGACCAGCCAGGTCACCGTGCTGCTAACTGTAAGATGCCGAAGCGGGTGACTCCACGCGAGGCAAATATGGTGAATGATGTGGACATGATTGTTATGGTTTCTGACGTCATTGCCATGATCTCTGTAGTTAACCTAGTAGGTTCCAACAACAGGGAATGGTGGGTTGATATTGGGGCTACCCGTCATGTGTGTGCTGATAAGAGTATGTTTCACTCTTTCAGAGCGGTTGACAATGGAGACAAGTTGTACATGGGCAACTCTGCAACTGCTGATATCAAGGGCGAAGGAGATGTAATCCTGAAGATGACATCCGAGAAAGAGCTCAAGTTGACTAATGTCTTGTATGTTCCAGAGATTCGCAAGAATCTTATGTCTGGTTGGCTGTTGAACAAGTTTGGTTTTCATCTTGTTTTTGAGTCTGATAAGTTTGTTCTTTCTAAGAATCAAATGTATGTTGGTAGGGGATATGCCCTGAATGGTATGTTTAAGCTCAATGTAATGGTTGTTAAGAATGATATCAATAAAATGAATTCTTCTGCTTATTTGATTAAGTCTTCTAATGTGTGGCATGGCCGTCTTGGACATGTAAATTTTAATTCAATGCGCCGTTTGATTAAATTTAATTGCATACCTAATTTCCATATTGACTCAAAATATAAATGTGAAACTTGTGTTGAAGCCAAACTTACAAGAGCATCTTTCAAATCGGTTGAACGAAAAACTGAATCACTTGATATGATACATACTGACATATGTGATTTGAAATCACTACCCACAAAAGGTGGCAATAAGTACTTTATCATGTTTATTGATGATTGTACAAAGTATTCCTATGTTTACTTGTTAAAAAGTAAAGATGAAGCTATAGACAAGTTTGTTCTATACAAAAACGAAGTTGAGAATCAACTTAATAAGAAAATCAAGGTTGTACGAAGTGATAGAGGAGGTGAATATGTGTCTCCGTTTGCTGATCTATGTGCTAAACATGGAATTAGACACGAATTCACTGCTCCTTATTCACCTCAGCAAAACGGTATTGCCGAAAGGAAGAACCGTACCTTGAAGGAAATGGTTAATGCCATGTTGTTAAGTTCTGGTTTAAGCCAGGACATGTGGGGGGAATCCATTCTAACGGCTACTTATCTTTTGAATAAGATACCTCGTAAGGAAAAATAAGAGACCCCTTATGAACTATGGATGGGAAGAAAACCATCATATCAGTACTTACGAGTGTGGGGGTGTCTAGCAAAGGTAGCTATACCGACTCCCAAGGCCCAAAAGATTGGACCTAAATCTGTGGATTGTATATTCATCGGATATGCTAGGAATAGCAGTGTTTATCGTTTCATTGTACATGATTCGAAAAATCCGGATATACAAAAGGGTTCTGTAATGGAATCAAGGAATGCTTCCTTCTTTGAAGATATATTTCCTTGTTTAACGAAGGAAACTGGAAGGTCATCTAGTGTCCAAGATAAGAGACAACGAGATAATAATGATCTCCAAGATGAGAGACAAGATCAAATTGAGGAAGAAGAGGTAGAACCTAGAAGAAGCAAGAGGGCAAGAACCGAGAAATCATTTGGACCCGATTTTGTTTCTTTTATGGTAGAACATGAACCTACTTCTTATCGAGAAGCGGTAACTTCCTCAGAAGGGCCTCAATGGAAAGAAGCCATTAAAAGTGAAATAGATTCTATTTTACAAAATCATACTTGGGAGCTCGTGGATTTACCTCCTGGTTGTAAACCACTAGGCTATAAATGGATCTTCAAGAAGAAGATGAAAGCCGATGGCACCATTGACAAGTACAAAGCAAGATTGGTAATAAAAGGATTTAGACAACGTGAAGGTCTAGATTACTTTGATACATATTCGCCTGTTACACGAATAACATCGATCAGGATGATACTTGCTATTGCCGCTTTAAGAAATTTGGAAATTCACCAAATGGATGTGAAAACGGCTTTTCTAAACGGGGATTTAGAAGAAGAGATCTACATGAACCAACCTGAGGGTTTCATAGCTCCTGGACAAGAGAACAAAGTTTGTAGGCTTGTTAAGTCATTATATGGCTTAAAGCAAGCTCCCAAACAGTGGCATCAAAAATTTGACCACACCATGCTAGAGAGTGGATTCAAAATTAATGAAAGCGACAAGTGTGTTTATGTAAAAGACACAAGTAGTGGATATGTAATCTTGTGTTTATATGTTGATGATATGCTTATCGTTGGCAATAACGACAAGATGATCAAATCTACTAAAGACATGTTGAAATCAAAGTTTGACATGAAGGATATGGGTTTAGCTGATGTGATCCTTGGAATAAAGATCATACGAACTCAGAATGGACTTGTGTTGAGTCAAGCACATTACGTGGACAAAATTCTGAATACTCACAATGCGGAGGATTCTAACCTAGCTAGAACTCCAATTAACACCAACAAGCATCTATCTAAAAATAGAGGCGCAGGTGTTGCCCAATTAGAGTATTCAAGAATTATTGTCATGTTAATGTACTTAATGACAAGTACCCGACCTGACTTAGCATATGCTGTTAGCAGGCTAAGTAGGTATACTAGTAATCCAAGTTATGCACATTGGGGAGCTATGACTAGGGTACTTCATTATTTAAGATACAGTCGTGATTATGGACTGCATTATGAAAGATATCCAGCTGTTATTGAAGGATACAGTGATGCAAATTGGATATCTGACATAAAGGATTCTAGATCGACTAGTGGATATGTGTTTACACTAGGAGGGGCAGCTATATCTTGGAAGTCTTCCAAGCAAACTGTTATAGCTAAGTCCACGATGGAATCAAAATTTATCGCGTTAGATAAATGCGGACAATAGGCGGAATGGCTACGTCAATTCGTAGAGGACATACCAAGGTGGCCTAAACCGGTAACGGCCATTAGTATACATTGTGATAGTCAATCGGCAATTGGCAGAGCTCATAGCATAATGTATAATGGAAAGTCCAGACATATCCGTCGTCGACATAATTCGATACGACAACTACTCTCAATAGGAGTTATCTCAATTGACTATGTGAAGTCAAAGGATAACATCGCGGATCCGCTTACGAAAGGCTTAAGCAGAGAGTTAGTTAGTAAGTCGTCTAAAGGAATGGGACTAAAGCCCTTGTAGGAATGAGTTTCTATGAAGGAAAACCTAACCTAGTTGACTGGAGGTCCTAAGATCTGGGTTCAATAGGACAACCTAATCATAGAAATGTGGGGGAAGTCACGTCAATGTGGGGGAGTTACTTATATATTGTAACTTCCTAGTCCATTCCTATAACAAATGTGACTTGTTGAGAGGTTAAACATATGGCTTTTTATGATTCAGGATGAAATCATAAAGCATTATGGTTCAAGATGAAATCACAAAACATGTTTTTTTAATGATTCAAGATGAAATCACCTATGTAAGAGAGAAGTGGGGTCGCTTCGAAGGGAATTGTGGGGGGCGCAATTCCTAAGAGCTCTTGCAGAACCAGGCTAGTATTCATGACCATAACGAATACGACTATGAGGACTTGACAAGGTCAGGGAGAGTCTTGTGTGAGTGTGTATTGTCGTCTACGTAAACAGATGTTGAGTTCAAGGACATCGCGTCTACTCAGATCTAGGAGACTAAGTGCATCTCACAAGGGAAGGTTCAAAGGGTCACACCTACCTATCCTATGCAAGACTTAACCGCAGAAATTTCGCGGAAACTTTCGTGTGCTTCCGACCGATCTCCATTCATGTGGGGGATTGTTGGAAAAGTGGTTTTGCAAAATGAGTTTTTGCAAAGTTTGGACATAATTTAATATATGTATATGTTATATATATTAGTGTTTATTGGGGGCGTTACGTTCTCCTCCAAGAGAGCTTCGTAACGAGCTAAAGTATGTCCAAAATGGAGTAGAAATGAATGAGATATCGTGTCTCAAAGTGAGGCATGTGAAACACAAAAATGGAAAAGTCCCACATCGCCTAGTGAAGGAAGTGAAGACTAGTTTATAAGGATTTCCTTGTACTAGCTTTCAAATTCCTTTAGATGAGCTATGCTCCCACTCCTACGTGCGCGCGCGCAGGGGGGGTGCAGATTGTGGGATTTCTGGGCCAAAATGAGTTCGAAGCTTCTGAACTCATGCGAGCCCGCGCGACCTGCGGACATGAATGCAGCTCCGAAACCTCGCCTACGTGCGAAAATTTTTGCTGCTAGTTCGGGTCAGCTTTTTCCATATTTTCTGTAAATCTATTTTAGGAATAGATTGAAACTTTGCAAATAAGTTTACAGAATATATGTTGTGTGAATAAAAAGATATCAAATCGTGTTTAATTGAAAACAGATTTGTAAATCGTTTATTTTGGAGCTAATATTTTATCTTGGTGACCAAGATAGGTTTAGCCTATATAATAAACGATTCTCATTCAGTTTTTGACACAGAAAAAACGTAGCTCCTTTACCAGCCGATTTCTAACAGCCCTTCGATCAGAAGCACACAAGAATTTCGTGACCTTTCAGGCAAGTACGTCAAGTCCGGCTGTACAACAGCTTTGAACGTTGTACCCTGGGAAACAGACGGCGAATTTGTTTTAAGGGAATCGTGTTTACACGAGCCTCGTTCCGTAACCTTTACTGCTTTCTTTTATTTACGTTATATAGTGTCTGTCTTCTGCTTCTACACCTTTCTGTCTGTACTTTATTTTCTGTTATTTACATTCTGTTAAGTTTATTATTTTCATTGTAATCTGATTTATTAATAAAAGTGTACACCGTTTCTTACATTTTTATCCATTTTGCCGTTCAAAAAAAAAATGATATCAAGATGCTTGAGTTAGAGAACCAAGCATATTGACGTGAAAAAGTAGTTAACTTCTATAAGAGTTTTGTGACACTTACATGCTTTGATCGTTTATCTTGAGAACTAGTCCAAACAACATGCTTTAATCTTAGGCTAGGCCTTTATGATCTTCTTATGCATAAACAGGCATGCTTTGCAAACAAGTTTTTGTTTCATGATAATGCATAGTTATTAGTTAATTAGTTAAGAAGCATAAATCCGTTGTCATCTTGACATGAAATATGTTACTAGTACTGTATTTCATTTACCATTCATTCATCTAAGATCCTTTGTAAATGACCAAGTAAATAATGAAGTAGTCACGCATATTTAAACTTATTATTTCGTGTCTTCTAAAAATGGATAGAACCTGATTAAAATAATTAAGCTTTCGAGAGTGGAAGAAGATCTCATTATTGATATTGTCATCATTCCTCATTAAAAAAAAAGGGGGTTTCTTATACTCGATATAAAATATCAATTCAAAAGTTCAGGTACTTCATATTTCTAATTTATATTTGACACTTGTTAAAAAAATAAAAAATTAAGTTGACAAGTATATGCTTTTATAATCTTAAAACACAAATAAGTTATTGTAATTTAACTTATTTTAATTGCATAGGAACAGTGACCGACTTAGATGACTATTCTACCCGATATATATATATATATATATATATATATATATATATATATATATATATATATATATATATATATATATATATATATATATATATTTTATCTAACGAGAGTATATTCTCGATGTCTAGAATAAGTTTTACAAGATGTCACATACATGAGACTGGTTAATGGTTTTTTTAGCCATGGATATCTCACATAACAACCTTGTTCAAGTAATATTACATTATCGTATCCAATAGTTCTTAAGTACTATGTATAGCCAACAAAAAAGTTAGGAAACATATTATAGATAACATAGGTGGTTTAGCTTTGTTGCTGTAGTTTATTCCAATTTAATTATTACTCCACAAGAGGAAAAAAAAAAATCTCTGGCAGGCCTAGTTAACATCCTTATCATCGTGTGTTGCTTCTAAATACCAATTTGTTAATATATAAAGAAACGAAAACTGTTGTGTGACTAGAATGTTTCGTTTGTTAGAGTGTTGCTTTCCCTATAATAAATACTCCGTATTCTTTTAATTCATCTGGAATATAATAATCGAGGTACCCATTACACAAGAGCCAAAAAGATTTTTAACTTGCTTCCAAACATACCCTTCAGCCCTCGATTATTAATTTGTTATAAATCCGCTCATTGTTCACAAGAATTACAAGACATATTCCTCTCTAAATTTATACACTAAAATGAGCTTTTCATCATTCTCTCTTACCATCTTTTTATTTTCATTATTATTCTTATCCATCAATGGCCAAGACCTCATATATGACACTTGCAAAACCTCCTCACAACAAAATCCTAATGTGGACTTCCTATTTTGCACCACCTCTCTCCAAGCTGCGCCAGCTAGCCATTGCGCTAATCTTACAGGGCTCGGGATGGTGTCAATTAGACTAATAAGGGATAACGTTACTGACACAAGGTGTTACATCAAACAATTGCTCAAGAATAGCACAAAGCTTGATCCATATGTAAAGGCATGCTTGAATGATTGTTTTGAGCTCTATTCTGACGCTATCCCGGATAGCAAGCAAGCCATGAAGAGTTACAACGCCAAACGTTATTTTGATGCAAATGTGCAAATAAGTTCGATTATGGATGCTGCTACCACTTGTGAAGATGGATTCAAAGAGAAAAAAGGCGTCGTTTCTCCATTAACTAAAGAAAACGATGCAACATTTCAGTTGGGTGCTATAGCGCTCTCAATTATGAATAGTCTTCAGAGTGGTTCGAAATGAAATCCACTTCTCTAAATTTAATAACATGCTTACATCTCAGGCAAACCTACATGATATTCTTACATACTGTATATTATGTGCATATATGATATATAACTTTATAACGATTTTGTTTATGACTGGGCATATATATGATGTTAGAAATCCTAAACTCGGTGTCAAACTTGCAAGCGTCGTCTTAATAAGATTATATGTTGTATGTTTTCCATTAATTCTTCTAAGATCAATCCTTGCAAAATGATACTTGAAGAATGTATCGTCAAGAATACTTAAACTCTTGAAGACCACTTAGATATATTGTGAATGATAATTACGGAGTATAATTCTGTTTCCTCTACAAAAAGATGGATAGAACCATATTAAACTAAGGTTTCTAAAGTTTGAAGGTGTACATACTAATTATTGATGTATGGCATCATAACTTATAAATTTGGGTTTTCAACTCAATAATATAGGCAAATCTAATATTAATTCAAAAGATAGAAGAATTAATATTTAAATATATGGGCAATTTCATATCTCCCCTTCTTTTAGGTGGAAATTTCATATATACCAAAACATGCATTAAAAACATTGTACATTATGTATTCAATACTTGCACTTTGAGTATATATGAAATTAATCATAAAAATAGGGTAATATATGAAATTAATCCTTAAATATAATATAAGTTTATTAAATATCTTCTTAAATGTAACACAAGTACACAACAACACAACTACACAAGTCAGAAAATATTTGCTTTAAAAAAAACCAAAATAAATAAATCCTTACTTATTATTTATTATGAAATACTAATAAAGTATTCGCGCGTTGCAGCAGCGGATACCCTAAAATAAATATTAACGACATCAAAAGGAAAAAGTGATAGCTAAGAGTTATAAACCTTTTGGGCTTGAGCCCGTTGGCCCGTGCTCGTTCGGGATCAAGCCCGTTTGGCCCGTGCCATTCAGGCTCGACCCCATTTGGCCCGTTGCCTGTTCAGGCTTGAATATTTGTATAATGTGCTTTATTATTTTGTATTAGTGACATTTAATGTAAGAATTGTTTTATAGTTGGTTGTACAATATGCTTGATAATTTGTATTTTTCTTATGTAATGGGTGTTTTAATAACTGCATTAATTGTATTTATTGACCAGTTTATTAATGTTAGTAAATGTATTTTAATTAGTTGTACTTTTAGCTTAAAAACTTGTAATGCCAAATTTTAAGTATTTCTATTTAAAAATTGTATTTAATGTTAGAAAATGTGTTTTAATTGGTTGTATTTTTTACTTAAGAACTTGTAATTGTATTTAATGTTAGAAATGTGTTTTAATTAGTTGTAATTTTAACTTAAGAACTTGCAATGCTTAATTTTAAGTATTTCTTTTTGTAGAAGGCCTAAATGCTTTATAAGATAGTATGATAAGTTAACTAAAGATAGAGTGCTCGACATTCTTATCATCATAATTTGCTTCTATAATCTATATTATTTACGAAATCTGAATATATTTTTTCATGATTAGGCCAATGCTAATGGCTTGGTTGGTTGACCCCAACCGAATTGGTGACCGAGTTCCTACCACTCTCTCAACCAAATTGGTTACCGGTCATGTCCAACCTTTTCAAAGTTATAGTTTGTCAGCCAATCATAAGTTTCAATTGTTTTGTGTGTATAATTTTTTTTATTTGTTTTTGTGATGTATATTTTTAGTTGCAATTGTGGTTGCCTTATTAGCAAATTGTGGATTTGTGGTTGTGTTAAAAAAAAAAAAAAAAAAAAAAAAAAAAAAAAAAAAAAACCTGACGTGATGCTAATATAGCAAAGGGTGACAACAATACTTACGGTCACCATTAGCATCATCTTTATAATTCTCCCTCTTAAAGCGTTGCTTCCTTGTTTATTAAAAGTAAAAAGATAAATTTTTCTAAAGTGTTATATTGAGGTACTCATTGGCAAATTGCTAAAGATCCAAAAGGTTTTCACTTTCTTCCACACCAACCATTTTGCCCTCCACAATTGTATAAATACACTCATTGTTCACAAGCAATCCAAGATACATTCTTCTCATGCCCCTTCTCCTTAAATTTACACAAGAAAAATGAGTCATTTATCTAATTTCTCTCTTACGTTCATTTTATTCTCATTGTGCTTCTTATCCATCAATGGCCAAAACCTCATATATGACACTTGCAAAACCTCCTCACAACAAGATCCTAACGTGAAGCTCCAATTTTGTACCACCTCTCTCCAAGCTGCGCCGGCTAGCCATTGCGCTGATCTTAACGGCCTAGGGATGATGTCAATTAGGCTAATAAGGTATAATGTTACTGACACAAGGTGTTACATCAAACAACTACTCAAGAACAACACAAAACTTGATCCCTACATTAAGGCACGCCTGAACGATTGTTTTGAGCTCTATTCTGACGCTATCCCGGATATCAAGCAAGCCATGAAGAGTTACAATGCCAAACGCTATTTCGATGCAAATGTGCAAATAAGTTCGATTATGGATGCTGCTACGACGTGTGAAGATGGATTCAAAGAGAAAAAGGGCTTTGTTTCTCCATTAACCAAAAGAAACAATGCATCCTTTCAGTTAGGTGCTATAGCACTTTCCATCATGAACATTCAACAATCTTCAAAGTGATTCGAGCTAATTTCGAATGAAGAAATAAATGTTATAAGACCATATCAAATCTTAATATATAAAATACTGTTTATACTTATGAATTTATTTTTTATTTGTCAACATTGCTCATATTCTTATTTAGACTTTTACATATATTGTTTTTATTGTTTGTTCTTTTACAATTATCTTTATATTGTAGGATGATACAAGAATTGGTATCTCTCTGAATTCTTATGGCTGTATTGGTGACAGTTTCAAAGGAAATATAAAGCTGAAATTATATGTTTCATTTTATTTAATTTGTACTATATATATTTGGCTAAATGTGATCATATACTACTAACACGATACATTAATATATATTACGAACTGATACAATTCTTATTGAACATGTACGTAGTCACACACAGGTGACTCTTAGATTTCGATAGTTTTATTTGATGTTATATATACTCTCTAAACAGAATGAAATAATACAATCTAACAATTCTGTAGATTTTCTTTTGCTAAAAATGTAGTAACATATCATATGATACATGTGTTGCAGTAAGAAAGTTGAAAACCATTTTTATATTATGTCTTGTGCTTAAAGTGTAGAATTTAATCATTTGTGCTTTAGTTAGCACAATGTTACTCTAAGCAATCTTTTTATGGAAATTCTTTGCAAAGAATTATTGTGATATCGTAGTATGGACGTTTATTTAGGAAAAGTAGGAGGTATAAGTATGTGTGTTTACCTCGTTGCATCAGAATTGTCGGGTAACTTTTTTTGCATTTATTTCATAGTCATGATTTTCCTGTAATGGATTTTTAAAGCATAAAGTATTATGGCATGCCAAAAACAGTTTCAGCGCCATCTCAGCACCCTCACTTTTAACACTCACACATCAAAATACCATCTCCCTCATGACACTCCTTTCACATGTCATTTGAGCTCCATCATTCACAATGAAAACTCAAACTCAACAAAAAAACTCAATTCAAAAAACACCTCTTTTAGTTTTGTCTTCTCTCAATTTCACAGTCCGTCAAATATTTGGCATTGAACATGGCCCTAAGAGTCTCTAGTGTCGTGGCTTGCATTTGATGGCCCCAAAACCATGGCCATGTCGGACTTGGGGTGCTTAATTCCTCGCTACCATACCTTCCACCCTTAGCTAGGGATGGCAACGAGGCGGGGATTATCAGGGATTGTATTTATCATCCCCATCCCCGTTTCTCACTCCCCATCCCCATTCCCGCCTCCATCCCTATCGGAGAATCGTTTTACATCCCCATCCCCATCCCCAATGGGGATCGAGGATCCCCACGGGGACTCGGGGATTTTCCGACCTTATAAATTGAGCATAAAAATTACATAAGTAATCGAAATTATAAAGAACTGATCTATAAATGTCTTAAAAAGCATACATCGTACATAGTTGGATTAATTAAAATGTCATTCAACTTTAAAATATCATAAATACTAAAACATCACATATAATACAAAAATAAACTGTATCGAATGTGTGTAATGTGTGTATTCAAACAAAATATTGGTAGAATAATATTTAATTAGTGCTTAACATTTTTAAAGTATTTGATCCACTAAATATCATATATACATACATATATACTTCAAGTATAATACTTGCCACTATTCACTAATATACATATACAAGTATATGTAGTATTAATATACATATAACTTATACAGTGTATACTTATACATTAAAAGTTTGGGTTCGGGTTCGGGGTCGGAGATTTTTGTTATCCCCATCTCCGCCCCCATCCCCGGTTTTATAATTCGGGGATTCCCCATCCCCATCCCCATCCCCGGTCAACTCGGGAATTCCCCGGTCAAATCGAATTTGGAGATCGGGTCCCCGTCGGGTACGGATTTTTTTGCCATCTCTGCCCTTAGCTGATATAACATATTCCATTTTCATGCAATTAAACCCAAAAAAAAAAGTTCTAGTTAACTCGAACCTGTGAAATGCATGGTTATATATTGGTTATCACATTTTGAGTTG
Source organism: Artemisia argyi (assembly GCA_030686995.1). Classification (NCBI taxonomy): domain Eukaryota; kingdom Viridiplantae; phylum Streptophyta; class Magnoliopsida; order Asterales; family Asteraceae; genus Artemisia; species Artemisia argyi. Next base: position 178,094,933 of record CM060677.1, read on the forward strand.
TTATCTATTTATTATTATTATTATTATTTGTTCTTTTAGTTGATGCTGAAAAAAGGCACTGCCCTACAACGATAAGAATAACGGGCGATGATCACTTTTAACGACAATGTAGGTCGTCGCTAAACAACAAGATGTTTTTTCTTAAACTTTGACTGTGAATTGAACTCTTGCGAGTCTCATTCCTTCTTCACTAAAAGCAGTTGACCATCGTCGCAAAAACTTTTAGCATTTGAGATGTTCAACGATTTATTGGCGATGATAAGTTATCGCCAAAACCATTAGTGACGGCAAGTGTGACTTTTAGAGGAGAGGGAGTGGGTGAGTGAAGCATGCGGGGAGGGTGGAACCCCGCACGGGAACACCGCCGCCTCGCGGGGAACCTCGCACGGGGAGGTAAAAATCGGGAAATTTTCACGCATGCGGGGAGGGTGGAAAATAGACGTTGGGGAGGACGAGCGGGGCTAACGGCTCTTTTTCTTTTGCTTTAAATACGTAGAGGAAGAACAAAGCAAAAAAAAAAAAAAAACACAGCCGAAAAAAAAATAAAATAAAATAAAATAAAAAAAATAAAACTCAGCGATACAAATATATATATATATATATATATATATATATATATATATATATATATATATATATATATATATATATGGAGCCTAGAAGAATTGGGTCGACGCTATTGTTAGACGAGCCGTTTGAGTTGTCTAACGATAATAGTCTCGAGTTTTTTGCTAACGCGATTGACGCAGATGAGGAGGAAGATACGGCAAAGTCGACACGTACGTCAGTGAAACGTGATCTTATGGAGCATATTCACGCTCAACAATTACCATACCTCGAGGTGGACGATGAAACCGATGAAGTTTAGTTTTTTAGTATTATGTAATGTTATTTTATGTTTTTTAATATTATTATGTAATGTTTATTTATTTTAATGAAATTTTAGTTTTTAAATAAATTTTAATAGAATTAAAAAAAAAAAAAAAAAAAAAAAAAAAAAAAAAAAAAAAAAAGTGAGTGAAGGTGCCGCCTCCAAAAATGAAGTGAGTGAAGGGTGAGTGAAGGAAAAAGTGGGAGATGATGTGGCGCAAGGGGATTGGTTGTGAGTGAGTGAAGGGGAGAGGAGTGAGTGATGCACTCCCCCACCCTTAGCGATGAAATGTGTCGTCGTCGCCAAAAGCTCCAAGTGTTGTAGTGCTGAAGTGCTGATGCAACACATGAAATCGAAAATAAAAGGATAAAGTTCCTCACACCTCTCTAAAGTATAAACTTTTTATACTTTGTTATCTTAAAAAGACAGGCATGTTTCGGAAAATCCGTGTTGGCGTATGTGTCCAAATGGTGCACAGCCTTCGGACTATTCTACGCCCTCCGGTACCTAACCTTTCGGATCCTTAGCCATAAACCGGAGGGTCAGAAAGTACTATCATATTGTCCGAGGAGTTCTCTTTTACACGAAGGACAATAGCATTAATTGCGGTCACGCCGCCATCCCAGATTCTCAGGGATTGTGTCACCCACGTGATCTGACACCTACCTACTATGAACAACGTAACACTGTTTGCTTCTTCCCGAGGTAGAGCAGGTAGTGAGGTGAGGTAGTATAAATACCCCCACCTCATTTATGTCACACAACTAACACACACATAATATTTACTCTCAACTACTCACTTATCCTTCGTACCATACATACTTACTCTCACACCGGAGGTGGGTCCTGGGAATACTCCCGGGGCGAGCCTAACGTGTGCTTCTTGTGTGCAGGTCTCCACGTTTATCCGAAGGTCCTATACAAGAAGTATACGCTCACAAGATTTTACCTTAACAAATTGGCGCCATCCGTGGGACCCGTTACTCAATCTACCTAAGAAAAATGACCGATCCTCCTCCCCCACTATTCTCCACCCCTCTCTCCTCAGCCGGAGGGAGCGGGGCCAACACCAACCCAAACAACCATAATCCAGAAAATGATTCCTCAAACCTTCAAGAGCTAATTCTTGGACAAATGGCTTCCCTTACTGACTTAATCAACAAACATAATGCTCTAGGAGAAAATGTTCTCAGGCCGATGCGTTTGGAGTTCGGCGATGAAGGGAATGATGTAGTCCGAAAGGACAGGGTAGTCGAAACGGATGAAGACCTGAGTAAGCCATTCAAGGAAGTGTCACGGTCACCGTTTACCAGCCGAATAGTCAAATTCGCTGGAGAAAAGTATACCATGCCTCTTAACATGAGGTTTTATGACGGAACGACAGATCCGAACGATCATCTCACTCGGTTCACCGGGGCGGCAAATCAAGGACAATGGCCTATGCCAACTTGGTGTCTTATGTTTCAACAGACCCTGGATGGAGCTGCCGGAGGATGGTTCGAGCGATTAGAGCCCGGTAGCATCAACAGCTGGGAGGAGTTGAGGGAACAATTTTCGACTCGATTTTCTCTTCGGAGGAAATGCACCAAGGATCCGACAGAGATTACCAAGATAGTCCGGAGAGCACATGAATCATTGTTGGACTTCAAGGAAAGATGGACAGATGAGGCCAGCTACATCAGCGGCGTACCGGAAATCATGCGTATTTCGGCTTTCATGAATGCTCACAAGTGCCCAGCCTTGGCGAAGAAATTCTCGGACAGAGTACCCCACTTGGTAACAGAAATGTTCGCCAGAGTGGATGATTTCATCCGGGCGGAAGACGCATACCGAAGCACAGAACTGCCCAGAGGGGAAGGTTTCGAAGCAAACAGAAGAAGGGGTTTCAAGGATGACAAGTATAGGAATGAAAGGAAGAACGAACCTCGACACAAGGATTCGTATCACCCATACGTGGCTCCTAGAAGGGACATGGGTCGCAATGAGTATTATCGTCTGGATCGCAAGCCGATGGAAGTCTTCCGAGAAAGACCACAACGTCCCGGTTTAAACGCACTTATAAAACCCCCTAGGGAGATCCTAGCCACAGAGCATCATTTAAACTTACCGGCACCTAGGCCAACAGGTGGTAAACCCTCTCGTGAAAACATGGGTAAGTTTTGTGAGTACCATAAAGAGACCGGTCACTTAACTAACCATTGTCGAGAATTGAAAAAGCAACTAGAGATAGCATTGGAGTCCGGTAGACTCGATCACTTGTTGAAAGAATGGAAACAGAGAGATACCGGAAGAGATAGAGAACCGGCAAGAAATTACGACAGAGGAAAAAATAAAGTGATCAACATGATAAGATGTTCCGGAGGAATGAAGCGAAAAAGTTATGATCACGAAGAAGTATGGATGAAGGCTCCAATTACTTTCCCTCCAATCATGACGGAAGATCTGTCTGATGAGCCCCTCATAATCGAGGGGGACATCAGTGGGTATCTTGTTCGACGAATATATGTAGACGAAGGGTCGGCAGTTAATGTTATGTACGATTGTACGAACACTGTTTCAACAACCTCAGCAATGACATCAAGGATAGACTCAAAGAAACCACCACTTCCCTCGTGGGTTTCTCCGGAGAGACAAGCAAACCTTTGGGGAGGATCGATTTAGAGGTGTGCTTTGGCGACCATGGCATGTACCGAAGAGCAATGATGAGTTTCTGTGTAGTTAACTCTCCATCACCATACAATGTGATCTTGGGAAGAACAGGACTGAAGGAAATAAGGGCCGTACCATCCACCATTCACTCAATGATCAAGTTCCCCACTCCCAGGGGAATAGCAACTTTAAGGACCCGTCCGTCGATAATATCCGAGTGTCGGAGATTAGAAGAAAAGCAGGTAAGCGAAGAATCTCAATCCGGGCAACTTCATGAAATAAAAGACGATGACACAATAACAACCGAGGAGGTCTTGGTTAACCCTGCTTATCCCGAGCAGTTGGTAACTATCGGAAAGAACTTCTCCAGAGAAGGTCGCAAAAACCTTATTGAACTATTACGGAAAAACAAGGATGTGTTCGCGTGGCAGCCGTCGGATATGACGGGAGTTCCTAGATGGTTGATAAAGCATCGGCTAAATGTTAATGTGGCGGACACGCCGGTAGCACAAAAGAAACGAAGCCTCTCTGCGGAGAAAAATCAAGTTGTGATAAAGGAAGTGGAGGAATGGTTGAAGGCAGGAATCGTCAGACCCGTCAAATATCCGACGTGGATCTCCAATCCGGTTCTAGTAAAGAAATGTGACGGAAGTTGGAGAATGTGCATCGACTTCAAAAACCTCAATTCCTCATGTCCGAAAGATTATTATCCATTACCGGAGATTGATTGGAAGATAGAGTCGGTGGTAGGTTATAGATACAAGTGTTTTCTAGATGCCTAGAAAGGATACCACCAAGTTCAGATGGCCGAAGAAGATGAAGAGAAAACAGCGTTTTACACAGAGCAAGGTACGTATTGCTATACCAAGATGCCCTTCGGTCTCAAAAATGCTGGCGCAACTTACCAACGGTTAGTAGACTCAGCTTTCCAAAGTCAAATAGGAAGAAATCTGGAGGCATATGTGGATGGCATGGTGGTCAAAAGAAAAGTGAGAAAGAAATGTTGGCGGACATTTCTGAAACCTTTTATAACCTCCGGCAAATAAACATGAAGCTAAATCCGAAAAAATGTTCCTTCGGTGTGGAAGAAGGAAAGTTCTTAGGCTACATCGTAACATCCGAAGGGATTAGAGCCAATCCGAGGAAAACCACGGCGATTGCTGAGATGAAATCCCCGTCCACTTTGAAGGAAATGCAAAGCCTAAGTGGAAAGTTAGCAGCTTTGAACCGTTTCCTAGCCAGATCCGCAGAAAAATCTCTCCCATTCTTTGAGACCCTGAAGAACATCACAAAGGAGAATAAGGATGAATACAAATGGACGGAGACGGCAGAAGAAGCATTCCAACTACTGAAGCAATTAATCTTAAAGCTCCCAATGTTAACTACCCCGAAGCCAAAAGAAACCCTGTATGTTTACTTAGCGGCTTCCCGTCAAGCAATAAGCGCCGTTCTCTTAACTGAAAGGGTTGGAAGGCAATTACCGATTCATTATGTCAGCCGGACATTGCAAGAGGCCGAAAGGAATTATTTACCTATCGAAAAGTTGGCTTTGTCACTCCTGCACGCATCTAGACGACTGAGAAGATATTTCGAAGCACACCCAATCAGAGTCATAACCGATCAACCCATAAAACAGATTTTAAATAAAGCCGAAGCATCAGGGAGATTGACAAAATATGTCGTGGAGTTAGGAGCATACGACATAACATACATGCCGAAGAGCTCTGTTAAAGGGCAAGTACTTGCTGACTTTATCTCGGAAATATCAGTTGACCCTAAGGGAAAGAACGGCAAACAAGTAACAAGAGAAGTATGTGATGTGTCAGGCTCGGATGAATGGGTGTTATATACAGATGGAGCGTCAAGCACGAAAGGTTCGGGGGCGGGGCTAGTCCTAATCGGTCCGGACATGGTAGAACACACCTATGCTCTCCGTCTAAATTTCAGAAGCACCAACAATGAAGCAGAATATGAAGCGCTACTCGCCGGCCTACGAATAGCAAGAAGAATGAATGTTGACTCTCTGGATGTCAGAGTAGATTCCAAGTTAGTGGCAAGCCAAATAAACGGAGAATTTGTGGCATCCAAAGAAAGTATGATACGGTATTTAGCAAAAACAAGAGAACACATCGGACTGTTCAAAAAGTTTAAAATCCGTAATATCCCGAGATCCCAGAACCAGAAGGCCGATGTTTTAAGCAAGTTAGCTTCTGTAGCCTTCAACCACCTCACCAAAGAGGTGTTAGTGGAAGTATTGGAGAAGCCTTCTACATCAGAAGAAGAAGTTAAAGCCATTGTGGAAGAAGAAGGTGACAATTGGATGACGCCGATCATCAGATGTTTGCAAAACGGTATCTGGCCGGAGGACCCTAAAGAAGCAAGAACTCTCCGGATGAAACTCCCTCACTATATCATGGAAGGGGACGTGCTATTCAAAAAGACCTACCTAGGTCCAATGGCACGTTGTGTAGGACCCCTACAAGCAAATTATATCATCCGAGAGGTTCATGAGGGTGCCTGTGGCATGCACTCCGGTCCAAGAGCGGTTGTGGCGAAGCTCATCCGTCAAGGATATTACTGGCCAACCAGGCACAACGACGCTCGTGAAGAAATAAACAAATGTGACTCTTGTCAAATTCATTCCCCAGTACCAAAGTTGCCTAAAACGATACTGACTTCCATCATGGCTCCATGGCCCTTCTATGAATGGGGAATGGATGTGTTGGGCCCGTTGACGGAGGCCCCAGGGAAGGTGAAGTATGTAATTGTAGCAATAGATTACTTCACAAAATGGATAGAGGCTAAACCTTTGGCGAAAACGACGGGTAAGGAGGTGAAGAAATTTGTCTGGGACAATGTAGTCTGTCGGTTCGGACTACCAGCCATCATTGTGACAGATAATGGCACGAATTTCGTGAATGATCCTTTCAAGAGTTGGTGTGCAAAGTTAAAAATCAAGCAGATCAATACAGCCGTGGCGCACCCACAAGCCAACGGCCTTGTTGAAAGGGCCAACGGTAGCCTCATGCACGGTATCAAGACAAGGTTGGGCCGGGGAAAGGCCGGATGGGTTGATGAACTGCCTAACGTCTTATGGGCATACCGAACGTCTCTTAAAACAAGCAATGGCGAAACGCCATTTAGTCTCACGTATGGAAGTGAAGCCGTCATACCGGCCGAAATTGGGATGCCAACTTATCGTACTATGATGTTCGATCCGGAAGATAATGAAGCAGAGCAGCATCTAAACTTAGACTTGCTGCAAGAAAGACGAGAAATGGCAGCAATCCGAGAGGCAAAATACAAAGCAAAAATTGAACAATACTACAATCAGAGGGTCCGTCCGATATCATTCAAAGTTGGCGATTTCGTCTACAGGAAGAACGAAGCTAGTAGAGTGGAAAACCAAGGAAAACTAGGTCCAAATTGGGAAGGCCCTTACCGAGTAGTGGAAGCACATCATAATGGATCATACAAACTCGAAACAATGGAAGGCCGAAATGTCCCTCGAACCTGGCATGCAATTAACCTCCGGAATTGTTTCCGATGAATGTATAATATAACAGCTTGGCTTTAGTAGTAATCTATACTTCTCCAATATCTGGAGAAGAAATTTTCCCCGTCCATCTAATATGTTTGTATCAGTCCAACGGTTCGTTATCTTACACCGTTGTGGTTAAAATAAGTCAAAATCAAACGGGTCGTTATCTTACACCGTTGTGATTAAATTATGTTTAAAACGGGTAGTTATCTTACACCGTTGTGGTTAAAATAAGTCGAAATCAAACGGATCGTTATCTTACACCGTTGTGATTAAATTATGTTTAAAACGGGTCGTTATCTTACACCGTTGTGGTTAAAATAAGTCGAAATCAAACGGGTCGTTATCTTACACCGTTATGATTAAATTATGTTTAAAACAAACGGTTCGTTATCTTACACCGTTGTGGTTAAAATAAGTCGAAATCAAACGGGTCGTTATCTTACACCGTTGTGATCAAATTATGTTTAAAACAAACGGTTCGTTATCTTACACCGTTGTGGTTAAAATATATCAGTCAAATGGTTCGTTATCTTACACCGTTGTGATTAAATTATGTTAAAATCAAGCGGTTCGTTATTTTACACCGTTATGGTTAAGCTATATTAACATCAAGCGGTTTGTTATTTTACACCGTTGTAGTTAAGTCTCATTAAAATCAAACGGTTCATTACTTTACACCGTCCATCCAACGGTTCGTTATTCTACCTCGTTAAGTTAAAACCGATAGGTTCATTATCTTACACTGTCATCAAAACGGTCGGTAGATTTACACTATTCGTTATAACACACCATTCGGCCAAGGTAGCTTAAAAGTTGCAACGTTCAGTTTTGCGTTAGCATTGTGTAAAAGGTTCTATCCAACAAAAATGGGGCGTTAAAATACACCAGTCGTCAAAAGTGCAAAAGATAATACACGCAAAAAGTAAAACTATACATGCATTCAAGGCAAAATATGTTTCATCACGGACACAGATGTCCGGTATATCAAATTACAAAGGTTCGAGAGATAGTTCGAATAAACATAATTACAAGAAAGCACTCTCATTTACTTTCTTATCCCCTTCTTTCAGAGTGGAGGGTTCAGCAACAGTCACTATAGGAGTCTCCTTAACCTGAATGCTTGGTTTGGGAGGTACGTATCCCTCCGGCTGCAAGTTCATTAAATCCCCCAATGGCAGACGGTAAGACCCAGCCACCTTCTACACGTGCGGATACTCAGCATCAAAAATCTTGTTGAACTCGACTTTCCACGTCGCCGGTGCATCCCGGTTAAGATTTTTCACTTGGCTCAAAACCCTTTCAACATCCTCCTCCTTGCGATTCACCTTAGCTCCACCACCAAACTCGGCTTTCACGCCGTCAATAAAGTCGGCGGTATAAGAGAGGCTGTACACTCGACCCATACTCTTCTTATAATCACGACTCTGAAAAAGTCGACGGCAGACGTCCGGAATAAGTTCTTTCACAGTATTATGGCGAATCATTTCAGACTGGGCAAGTTTGGCTGTCAAGTCTTTTTCTTACACCTTCAGCTCATTCACCTCTAAAGATTTATCAGCCAATTGCTTCTCAAGTTCTCTGATCTTGGCAGCCTGGGAAGAGGCCGTTGAGTGCCATTCATTCTTCTCTTTCTCCATTTCTTCTAACTGTTCAACCAAACCCTCTTGGCGAGCGGACGCGGCGCTTACCTCATCCTCCAAGGTCTTGAACTCCTTGAACAGCTGGTCAAAGTTTCTCATCTTCGCATCACGCTCCTCTTCGACCTCCTTCAGCTTACCGGATTGATCAACACACCCATTGTGAACCTCCGTCAACTCTCTGAAGTCTCGGTTCAATTGGCTGAAACGTCGCAAAAGTTCAGCTTGAATGATGATTCCTGAACCAACATTGATGTAAGCTTGACGAACTAGGTGATTGTTGGTAAGCCCAGAAACAGCCTCTCGTTCGGCAAGGGTGGCCAGATGGTCCATCATCTCTCGGCATGCCCTAAAAGAGTTCATGCGAACATCATCTCGAAGGGTCCACCCAGGGACGAAATACCCTCCGGTCCCATCTGAATTACCTGAATATAAAAAAAAAAATACAGTAAGAACAGATAATATCCTACGGATAGACCCATATAACTCGACAAGTGTAGAAGGAACATACCGGGTTGAAAGGGAGGAGAGGTTCTTGAGGGCTCAGGGGAACGGGAAGCAGGACGCTCGGAATGAGCTGTGTGAGCAGAACCATCTGTGAAGAGGGCAAACATGTAAAAAAAAAAGGGGAAGGAGGAGAAGAGGAAGAAGAGAAAAAGAAAGCATAAAAGCAAACAAGTGGACATATACTTACCAGGGGAGGGGGGTTTTGAGAAACCCTCAAGATTCTCCTCATCATTGCGACCGGCACCTTCAGCCAAGTCATCTTTTGGACCCTCTGCAGCATGTGGAATGTTTTGCTCTTTGGGGATGGGAGGATCTTTCCTACCGGCTTCCACATTGGCCTGTGGCTCGGCCTGATTCAACGGAGTGACATCCAAGGTCTTATCTCCAGAAGAAACAACCTCCTCATCCAACACCTTCCTCCTACGTTTTGTGGCACCCGTCGGATTATCAGCAGCTTTCCTCTTCGGCACAACATTCTTCTCCCTCTGTTTCCTCTCATTCTCTTCCCGAGCAGCAACCACATCATCATCAGCAACTTCAACCACTTTTTGTAAGTTACTTTTGGCAGGAACCTTTTTCTCCAGCGAGAGGGGTTTGGTGGTCTTGTCGGGACGAACATAATCTTCGGGTAAGGGATCTCCTTTGCTAACAACGGATCCCTCCAAGTCCGGAAGCTCCAAGTACTCAGACATTGTTATAACTGCAAAAGAGTAGACAAATAAGCACAAGTCAAGAAAAGGGGGAAAGATATGTAAGGATAAAAATGAATTATTACCACGCCCCTCGGCATCCTTTATAACCAATTTGTGCCCAGTAATCCGGAAAACATTGCAAAGTCCATATTCATACAAAAGGCTAGACGGTGTCTTCCGAAAAAGAATCGTCTTCTCGGCAATTTTCCTAGCGTCCCTCAAAGAATAACCCTCCGGAAACCTGTCTGATATCTTAGAATCCCTATGCCTCCAAGGCATAGCGTGCGGAATTGCCCTACGGTCTATGAGAAAGAAGAAATCTTTCCAAAACTTCAAACCCGTTAACAATTCGTCAAAACACTTCAACGCTCTCTTCCCAGTTCGGCTTTCAAAAGAAAACCAATGGCCCTGCTTACATAACCGATAGAAAACCCTAAAGAGAGGGACGGTGGGCACAACGCCTAGACTATAGCACCGAACCTCGAAGAGAGTAACCATATTCAGGCCTATCGGAACAAGCTGGGAAATATGTACCCTAAAATAACCTATCACGGCTAGAAGAAAAGGAGAAAAGGGAATTCTAACCCCTCCCAGCTTGATTTACTGGACATATATGCCTATTTTGCTCTCCAGCAATTCATTCATGGTAAGCCCGACTGGAGGCACCATGGGGTGTAAATCCATCGGAATACCGTATTCCGTACAGAACTTATCTAACGTATGCTGGGATAGTTTAGAAGTATGAACGTGCATGTCAAACTTACCTATCGGTTTTGCCCTACTAGTTGTAGGCCCTTCGTCCGGAATATTCATCTCGGCAGGCTCACTCACAGCCATTGAAAAGAAAGAATACCGAGGGATGATTATATGAAAAGAAAACTACAAAGTAAAAGTAACGCACCTCGGTGAAAACTCGATAAAAACAACGTGAAAACACTCCGGCAATAATAGTATGCAAAGGGAATAAACGAAGCGACAAGTGCAAAATGAAAAGCACAAGGGCACTATTTATAGGGGAAAACCCTAGAGAAGCGTGAACGTCATGTCAAACAGTACACCATGACGTGGCGAAACGTGAAGCGTCCGATTTCTACAAACACGAGGTTAGTGGCATCCAGCTGTCACTGCTTATAAATATTATTTTAATCGGCCCATGGGCCACGTGAGTCCTTGAGCCCAAAATAAGCCCGCTATGCCGAAAACACCCCGGCTATCAAGTATTGAACCATCGGTCTACCGCCAATACTCCAATACTGGGGGGACATGTTGGCGTATGTGTCCGAATGGTGCACAGCCTTCGGACTATTTTACGCCCTCCGGTAACTAACCCTTCGGATCCTTAGCCATAAACCGGAGGGTCAGAAAGTACTATCATATTGTCCGAGGAGTTCTTTTTTACACGAAGGACAATAGCATTAATTGCGGTCACGCCGCCATCCCAGATTCTCAGGGATTGTGTCACCCACGTGATCTGACACCTACCTACTATGAACAGCGTAACACTGTTTGCTTCTTCCCGAGGTAGAGCAGGTAGTGAGGTGAGGTAGTATAAATACCCCCACGTCATTTATGTCACACAACTAACACACACATTACATTTACTCTCAACTACTCACTTATCCTTCGTACCATACATACTTTCTCTCACACCGGAGGTGGGTCCTGGGAATACTCCCGGGGCGAGCCTAACGTGTTCTTCTTGTGTGCAGGTCTCCACGTTTATCCGAAGGTCCTATACAAGAAGTATACGCTCACAAGATTTTACCTTAACAATCCGCTTTTACAAACCTTAAGTGATAGCTGAAAATAAATGTGCCAGTAGCCCAGTACTCACGAAATAATTAGTTCATGTTCAATGAGTTTTTATCATACGCGTATAGCACATCATCTTAAAAAGTCTATCATTGTGATTCAGTCAGTCACATGTCATTCATGTTTTAGTGTACTTTTATGTAGTACGGGTATCAAGTGTACATATGATGAATCACCATATCAAGACATAATCTAGACAAGGTTTTCAAGATTTGTCGAGTTGGCCGACCGATTCGGAAGGACGTCTAAACGACTAAACCCTACCCATCTTCCAAAGAGACGAAGCCAACGGACAAAGCGTAGATTAAATTACAAGTCTTCATCACATACCGGACAAGTCTTCATGACACGTCGTTTTTAAAGCAAGGAAATATTGGCACAATTTTTACATAAAATCGCTCACATGTTTTCATTTAAGATATAGCACCGATTGAGTAATCTTTTACTTTGTTATGAAATCTTTTAAAAAGCTACCCGATAATCATGTTGTGTTGTGTGTACGTTACAAACTACTCGTAATAGTGAAACACGAACAATGTGATACGAACAAAATGAACCTAAACACCTGCAATGAAGTTTTCATTTCTTGTTGAAAACAAAACACTCGATACAACCGACATGAAATTTGAAAATATAAATTGAATTGAAATAAGACAAGTACACAGGATTGATTGCGTGTATCATAATATGGGTACAAAGTGATGTTATTTTCGCCTTTGTTTAATTAGACGTTAACTTGTGTCCTATGCTCAATTCTAAATTACGCCTTCTTAATAAAGGTAAAGGATCAAATAAAAAAAACTATTGAAAAAGAAGAAAAAGAAACTGGTTTTCATGTAGGAACGGATGCATGTCTTGGTTCACGCAAGCCGAAAGTAGTAATCAGTAATATTCACCGTCAAGATTTCGACCTTTTTTTTTTTTTTTTTTTTTATTTTTATTTTTTTTGTCAATCATCATCATCATCATCATCTTAACTAACTAAGTATTAATTTTTTCATTCATGTTCTAATATTTTAATTCAAGATTTTAATCAATTCAATTCGTAATTAATTATATCAATTCAAGATCTTATTAATTCGGGATCTAAGGTCTTCAATTCGAGATAGGTTTCTTTGTTTGTTTCTCAAGTTTTTATTGCAAATTAAGACAAATAAAACAAAAATTGGTGGCAAGTTTTCATCTTTTTTGTTTTCTTATATTTTTCTTTCAAAAAATCAAACAAAATAAAGTGTTCATGAAAATACATTGATGTAATTAATGAGTTTTTTCTTTAGTTTAGGACTTTTAAAGTGAAAAGGTAGATATTTATTCTTTTTATAAAAAAAAATAGTGTTGATATATAATCTCACGGATAAATAATTTTTTTTTTTTTTTTTTTTTTTTTTTGTTATCACAATGTTCATCAGTTTATTTTGATGAACAACATCATAATTTTCATCAGTTATATCACTTTGTTAATCCGTTTTTTTTGAAGAATTTCTTTTTGTTTTCGCAATTTTTTTTGATGAACAACATCACAATGTTTATCCATTAGATAATGTTATTCAATTTTTTTTTTTTTTTTTTTTTTTTTTTTTAACAATGTTCATCAGTTTTCTTTAATGAACAACATCACAATGTTAATCAGTTAGATCACATTATTCATCAGTTAGATCACACTGTTCATTATTTTTCTTTTTTGAAGAACTATTTTTTATTATCGTGTTCGTCAGTTTTCTTTGATGAGCAACATCACAATGGTTATTAGTTAGATCACGTTGTTCACCAGTATTATTTTTGAAGAACTTTTTATTTATTTATTTATTTATTTTTAATCACAATGTACATCAGCTTTCTTAAAAAAAATGATCACATTGTTTATCAATTTTACTTTTGAACAACTTTTTTTTTTTTTGGGTTAATGTTCATCAATTTCTAAACAAACACATTGTCAATTGGTTTTGTTTAGATTTTTTTCTTTTTCGTTTTCACAAATTTCATAAGTTTTCTATAAAAAGACACGTTCGTCAGTTTTCTTTTTAAATTTTTTTTTTTTATCACAATGTTCATTAGTTTCATGAGGATTTTATTTATTGATTTATTTATTTATTTTCATAATGTTTATCAGTTTTCTAAAAAAAAAGTAAGGTCACATTGTTAATCAGCTTTTTTTGAAGATTTTACCTAGAAATAAACAAAATGATTATACCTAGAAATATGTACTTATATATTTCCAGTGTTTCTCAATCTCGTCTCTGAAGACAGAGCCAAGATTTCGAGTGGAACAGGTCGGATTTTGTCACAACTCGTAAATTCTGGTCTTTTCCCGAACTTTCAACATTTACTATTCATCGGTTACTATTCATCGATCACTATTCATCATTTTACTATTCATCATTTTTGAGGTCAGTTTGATATTCTGAGAAGCGTTTTAAAATTTTACTATTCATAAAACACTATTCACCTCCGGAGAAAATTTGTCATTTATACGTGGGTTGCGTCATTTTTGTAAACGTACGATTATTAAACTAAGAAACGTTATCTTATGAACTATTATTTTGAATAATTGATCCGACAATCCCAACTATGGTCCTAACATATTTTCTACTCATAATAATAATATAAAAATTTTATTATTAAATTACCCGGTGTTTTGAAATCAATTACTATATTTTACGGTCGGAGCTTATAACTCCGTCGGTTTGCGATATTTCAACCCAATAATTATTTTAACACCCGATTCTCATCAGGAATATTATTTTATAACTTTTACAACTTCGTCGTATTTTATTTCACCTCGGTAATATTTATTTTTAGTTAACTCGGTACCCGATAACACCTAATACTCCTCAACTCCTACCTAAACCTTACAACTATAAAACAACTTTATTAATTAGCACACAAACCTCACCTTCCCCTCCCTAAAATCCTCCCAATGCCCCCCCCTAACTAGCCATATGCATTAATTTTCTTAACTACTAAATATCTACACCTAAAAATTTCAATACATTCATTTATACACACAAACTAGCAACAAAAATTCTCTCATTCTTTTCTTCTTCTCATTTTCGGCCAAGGATGAACCAACAAGAGGAAACCATTTATTTTTGGAGATCAAGTCTTATTCAAGCTTAGTTAGTGTTCCTTGTTGGGGTTTTGTGGTAAAACCCTAGGTTATTATACATTTTCTCATCCAATCATCAAGTCGCGGTTAGAGATCGAACCTTATTTCTGTGTAACCACTTTTGTCGTCATTGCTATCGCTTCGAGGTGAGTCATAGCCCCTACTCTTTTAAATTGTTTTGTCAACTTTTGGGGGAGAATACATGCTCGTTTTTACTTGAACTATTACTTGACTCTTTAAACATGGTTTTGACTTGAACTTTATTATGAACTATTGAACTTGTTTTGACCTTTTGAACTTGACTTGACCTTTGAAATTGACTTGAACTTTTGGACTTATTGTACTGTATGTTCTAAGACTTAAAGTCTCCCTTGTTCGGAGCAACGCTATAAAGTCTCCCATGTTCGGAGCAACGTTAAAAAGTCTCTCATGTTCAGAGCATCTTTAATAAATCTCGCCATGGTGGAGTGACTAATAATTCTTCACCAAGTCGGTGGAGTGACTAATAAATCTTTGCCTAGGTGGCGGAGTGACTTGAAGTCTCCCATGTTCGGAGCAACGTTATAAAGTCTCCCTTGTTCGGAGCGGTCTTGACTTATTATTGACCACGGGTGTTTGACTACTAGACTTAAACTATTTTAGCAGTGGGTTGTGAACACACAGGTTACAAGTCTCTTATGGCGGGACTTGTAACTGAGTGGATTTACGATGCCTTTGCTGTGTGATCATTTTTTTTCTATAAACTTTATTTGTTAAACAAACTCTATGAACTCACCAACCTCGTGTTGACACTTTAGCATGTATTTTCAGGTTCTAACCAATGGCACGCTACAGGAGGTTTTGGCAGGGTACGGCATGGTCATAGAAGACTCTGATTATTTATATGGGGACCGTTTTAAACTATTTTAGGGCCTACTTCCGCACTACTTTTAACGATGTAAATATAACATTTTTGGTTAAACAATTTTATTCTAAATAATTAAAGTGAAAACCATTTTTGAACTTGTGTTGTAATACCAATTGAGTTACACCCCAGCTACACGTATGCTTCCGCTGGACCCGATCTTGGGGGTGTGACAGATTGGTATCAGAGCTTTGGCTATAGCGAACTAAGTGTTTTTAAAACCTAGACTATAGCTACTTTTACAAGAAACTTAACCCTATGACCGTCACGTGTCTGCCTGCCAAGCTGAAGCCTCATTGTGGTTTGTTGCTGACTTAGGTGATGAGATTTGTGTCTCATTATCTGGCATATTATGTTCATTTGTTCTAATTGATTTCTATCATTGTCTTTCATATAAGCATGTTCACGTATCATATATGTCACCCTGTTATGTTTCTCCCTGCATAGTTTCATCATTCGACCACGAGTTTGGTCACCTGCCTTAGTCTTTCTGAACGTCTTGGTATTGGGAAGGACATGGTATTAGTATAACTGAACTGAGTATTTCAAAATTCATGGAACCTCGGTGGAATATAGACTGGTCATCTATATTCAACCCGGGATAGTGAGATATAGGCTGACCACCTATGTCTGACTCAGAGATGAATTTTGCAACACTGAGAATGGTTATAATAAGATTATGTCTGGACTGAATTCTCAACTCATTTTCCAAATGTTTCATTTATGTGTGTGTGTACCCTCGTTGTCAGAACGCTTATACTTTTCATCACCTCGTGAACCGCCGCCTGGAAGCACGTCAACTGGTCATTTCATCTCATGAATTTTCACCTTTATAACACTTCGGAGACCAACGTTAACTGAACTTCGGGACGAAGTTCCCTTAAGGGGTAGAGACTGTCACAACTCGTAAATTCTGGTCTTTTCCCGAACTTTCAACATTTACTATTCATCGGTTACTATTCATCGATCACTATTCATCATTTTTGAGGTCAGTTTGATATTCTGAGAAGCGTTTTAAAATTTTACTATTCATAAAACACTATTCACCTCCGGAGAAAATTTGTCATTTATACGTGGGTTGCGTCATTTTTGTAAACGTACGATTATTAAACTAAGAAACGTTATCTTATGAACTATTATTTTGAATAATTGATCCGACAATCCCAACTATGGTCCTAACATATTTTCTACTCATAATAATAATATAAAAATTTTATTATTAAATTACCCGGTGTTTTGAAATCAATTACTATATTTTACGGTCGGAGCTTATAACTCCGTCGGTTTGCGATATTTCAACCCAATAATTATTTTAACACCCGATTCTCATCAGGAATATTATTTTATAACTTTTACAACTTCGTCGTATTTTATTTCACCTCGGTAATATTTATTTTTAGTTAACTCGGTACCCGATAACACCTAATACTCCTCAACTCCTACCTAAACCTTACAACTATAAAACAACTTTATTAATTAGCACACAAACCTCACCTTCCCCTCCCTAAAATCCTCCCAATGCCCCCCCCCCCCCTAACTAGCCATATGCATTAATTTTCTTAACTACTAAATATCTACACCTAAAAATTTCAATACATTCATTTATACACACAAACTAGCAACAAAAATTCTCTCATTCTTTTCTTCTTCTCATTTTCGGCCAAGGATGAACCAACAAGAGGAAACCATTTATTTTTGGAGATCAAGTCTTATTCAAGCTTAGTTAGTGTTCCTTGTTGGGGTTTTGTGGTAAAACCCTAGGTTATTATACATTTTCTCATCCAATCATCAAGTCGCGGTTAGAGATCGAACCTTATTTCTGTGTAACCACTTTTGTCGTCATTGCTATCGCTTCGAGGTGAGTCATAGCCCCTACTCTTTTAAATTGTTTTGTCAACTTTTGGGGGAGAATACATGCTCGTTTTTACTTGAACTATTACTTGACTCTTTAAACATGGTTTTGACTTGAACTTTATTATGAACTATTGAACTTGTTTTGACCTTTTGAACTTGATTTGACCTTTGAAATTGACTTGAACTTTTGGACTTATTGTACTGTATGTTCTAAGACTTAAAGTCTCCCTTGTTCGGAGCAACGCTATAAAGTCTCCCATGTTCGGAGCAACGTTAAAAAGTCTCTCATGTTCAGAGCATCTTTAATAAATCTCGCCATGGTGGAGTGACTAATAATTCTTCACCAAGTCGGTGGAGTGACTAATAAATCTTTGCCTAGGTGGCGGAGTGACTTGAAGTCTCCCATGTTCGGAGCAACGTTATAAAGTCTCCCTTGTTCGGAGCGGTCTTGACTTATTATTGACCACGGGTGTTTGACTACTAGACTTAAACTATTTTAGCAGTGGGTTGTGAACACACAGGTTACAAGTCTCTTATGGCGGGACTTGTAACTGAGTGGATTTACGATGCCTTTGCTGTGTGATCATTTTTTTTCTATAAACTTTATTTGTTAAACAAACTCTATGAACTCACCAACCTCGTGTTGACACTTTAGCATGTATTTTCAGGTTCTAACCAATGGCACGCTACAGGAGGTTTTGGCAGGGTACGGCATGGTCATAGAAGACTCTGATTATTTATATGGGGACCGTTTTAAACTATTTTAGGGCCTACTTCCGCACTACTTTTAACGATGTAAATATAACATTTTTGGTTAAACAATTTTATTCTAAATAATTAAAGTGAAAACCATTTTTGAACTTGTGTTGTAATACCAATTGAGTTACACCCCAGCTACACGTATGCTTCCGCTGGACCCGATCTTGGGGGTGTGACAGATTGGTATCAGAGCTTTGGCTATAGCGAACTAAGTGTTTTTAAAACCTAGACTATAGCTACTTTTACAAGAAACTTAACCCTATGACCGTCACGTGTCTGCCTGCCAAGCTGAAGCCTCATTGTGGTTTGTTGCTGACTTAGGTGATGAGATTTGTGTCTCATTATCTGGCATATTATGTTCATTTGTTCTAATTGATTTCTATCATTGTCTTTCATATAAGCATGTTCACGTATCATATATGTCACCCTGTTATGTTTCTCCCTGCATAGTTTCATCATTCGACCACGAGTTTGGTCACCTGCCTTAGTCTTTCTGAACGTCTTGGTATTGGGAAGGACATGGTATTAGTATAACTGAACTGAGTATTTCAAAATTCATGGAACCTCGGTGGAATATAGACTGGTCATCTATATTCAACCCGGGATAGTGAGATATAGGCTGACCACCTATGTCTGACTCAGAGATGAATTTTGCAACACTGAGAATGGTTATAATAAGATTATGTCTGGACTGAATTCTCAACTCATTTTCCAAATGTTTCATTTATGTGTGTGTGTACCCTCGTTGTCAGAACGCTTATACTTTTCATCACCTCGTGAACCGCCGCCTGGAAGCACGTCAACTGGTCATTTCATCTCATGAATTTTCACCTTTATAACACTTCGGAGACCAACGTTAACTGAACTTCGGGACGAAGTTCCCTTAAGGGGTAGAGACTGTCACAACTCGTAAATTCTGGTCTTTTCCCGAACTTTCAACATTTACTATTCATCGGTTACTATTCATCGATCACTATTCATCATTTTACTATTCATCATTTTTGAGGTCAGTTTGATATTCTGAGAAGCGTTTTAAAATTTTACTATTCATAAAACACTATTCACCTCCGGAGAAAATTTGTCATTTATACGTGGGTTGCGTCATTTTTGTAAACGTACGATTATTAAACTAAGAAACGTTATCTTATGAACTATTATTTTGAATAATTGATCCGACAATCCCAACTATGGTCCTAACATATTTTCTACTCATAATAATAATATAAAAATTTTATTATTAAATTACCCGGTGTTTTGAAATCAATTACTATATTTTACGGTCGGAGCTTATAACTCCGTCGGTTTGCGATATTTCAACCCAATAATTATTTTAACACCCGATTCTCATCAGGAATATTATTTTATAACTTTTACAACTTCGTCGTATTTTATTTCACCTCGGTAATATTTATTTTTAGTTAACTCGGTACCCGATAACACCTAATACTCCTCAACTCCTACCTAAACCTTACAACTATAAAACAACTTTATTAATTAGCACACAAACCTCACCTTCCCCTCCCTAAAATCCTCCCAATGCCCCCCCCCCCCTAACTAGCCATATGCATTAATTTTCTTAACTACTAAATATCTACACCTAAAAATTTCAATACATTCATTTATACACACAAACTAGCAACAAAAATTCTCTCATTCTTTTCTTCTTCTCATTTTCGGCCAAGGATGAACCAACAAGAGGAAACCATTTATTTTTGGAGATCAAGTCTTATTCAAGCTTAGTTAGTGTTCCTTGTTGGGGTTTTGTGGTAAAACCCTAGGTTATTATACATTTTCTCATCCAATCATCAAGTCGCGGTTAGAGATCGAACCTTATTTCTGTGTAACCACTTTTGTCGTCATTGCTATCGCTTCGAGGTGAGTCATAGCCCCTACTCTTTTAAATTGTTTTGTCAACTTTTGGGGGAGAATACATGCTCGTTTTTACTTGAACTATTACTTGACTCTTTAAACATGGTTTTGACTTGAACTTTATTATGAACTATTGAACTTGTTTTGACCTTTTGAACTTGACTTGACCTTTGAAATTGACTTGAACTTTTGGACTTATTGTACTGTATGTTCTAAGACTTAAAGTCTCCCTTGTTCGGAGCAACGCTATAAAGTCTCCCATGTTCGGAGCAACGTTAAAAAGTCTCTCATGTTCAGAGCATCTTTAATAAATCTCGCCATGGTGGAGTGACTAATAATTCTTCACCAAGTCGGTGGAGTGACTAATAAATCTTTGCCTAGGTGGCGGAGTGACTTGAAGTCTCCCATGTTCGGAGCAACGTTATAAAGTCTCCCTTGTTCGGAGCGGTCTTGACTTATTATTGACCACGGGTGTTTGACTACTAGACTTAAACTATTTTAGCAGTGGGTTGTGAACACACAGGTTACAAGTCTCTTATGGCGGGACTTGTAACTGAGTGGATTTACGATGCCTTTGCTGTGTGATCATTTTTTTTCTATAAACTTTATTTGTTAAACAAACTCTATGAACTCACCAACCTCGTGTTGACACTTTAGCATGTATTTTCAGGTTCTAACCAATGGCACGCTACAGGAGGTTTTGGCAGGGTACGGCATGGTCATAGAAGACTCTGATTATTTATATGGGGACCGTTTTAAACTATTTTAGGGCCTACTTCCGCACTACTTTTAACGATGTAAATATAACATTTTTGGTTAAACAATTTTATTCTAAATAATTAAAGTGAAAACCATTTTTGAACTTGTGTTGTAATACCAATTGAGTTACACCCCAGCTACACGTATGCTTCCGCTGGACCCGATCTTGGGGGTGTGACAGATTGGTATCAGAGCTTTGGCTATAGCGAACTAAGTGTTTTTAAAACCTAGACTATAGCTACTTTTACAAGAAACTTAACCCTATGACCGTCACGTGTCTGCCTGCCAAGCTGAAGCCTCATTGTGGTTTGTTGCTGACTTAGGTGATGAGATTTGTGTCTCATTATCTGGCATATTATGTTCATTTGTTCTAATTGATTTCTATCATTGTCTTTCATATAAGCATGTTCACGTATCATATATGTCACCCTGTTATGTTTCTCCCTGCATAGTTTCATCATTCGACCACGAGTTTGGTCACCTGCCTTAGTCTTTCTGAACGTCTTGGTATTGGGAAGGACATGGTATTAGTATAACTGAACTGAGTATTTCAAAATTCATGGAACCTCGGTGGAATATAGACTGGTCATCTATATTCAACCCGGGATAGTGAGATATAGGCTGACCACCTATGTCTGACTCAGAGATGAATTTTGCAACACTGAGAATGGTTATAATAAGATTATGTCTGGACTGAATTCTCAACTCATTTTCCAAATGTTTCATTTATGTGTGTGTGTACCCTCGTTGTCAGAACGCTTATACTTTTCATCACCTCGTGAACCGCCGCCTGGAAGCACGTCAACTGGTCATTTCATCTCATGAATTTTCACCTTTATAACACTTCGGAGACCAACGTTAACTGAACTTCGGGACGAAGTTCCCTTAAGGGGTAGAGACTGTCACAACTCGTAAATTCTGGTCTTTTCCCGAACTTTCAACATTTACTATTCATCGGTTACTATTCATCGATCACTATTCATCATTTTACTATTCATCATTTTTGAGGTCAGTTTGATATTCTGAGAAGCGTTTTAAAATTTTACTATTCATAAAACACTATTCACCTCCGGAGAAAATTTGTCATTTATACGTGGGTTGCGTCATTTTTGTAAACGTACGATTATTAAACTAAGAAACGTTATCTTATGAACTATTATTTTGAATAATTGATCCGACAATCCCAACTATGGTCCTAACATATTTTCTACTCATAATAATAATATAAAAATTTTATTATTAAATTACCCGGTGTTTTGAAATCAATTACTATATTTTACGGTCGGAGCTTATAACTCCGTCGGTTTGCGATATTTCAACCCAATAATTATTTTAACACCCGATTCTCATCAGGAATATTATTTTATAACTTTTACAACTTCGTCGTATTTTATTTCACCTCGGTAATATTTATTTTTAGTTAACTCGGTACCCGATAACACCTAATACTCCTCAACTCCTACCTAAACCTTACAACTATAAAACAACTTTATTAATTAGCACACAAACCTCACCTTCCCCTCCCTAAAATCCTCCCAATGCCCCCCCCCCCCCCTAACTAGCCATATGCATTAATTTTCTTAACTACTAAATATCTACACCTAAAAATTTCAATACATTCATTTATACACACAAACTAGCAACAAAAATTCTCTCATTCTTTTCTTCTTCTCATTTTCGGCCAAGGATGAACCAACAAGAGGAAACCATTTATTTTTGGAGATCAAGTCTTATTCAAGCTTAGTTAGTGTTCCTTGTTGGGGTTTTGTGGTAAAACCCTAGGTTATTATACATTTTCTCATCCAATCATCAAGTCGCGGTTAGAGATCGAACCTTATTTCTGTGTAACCACTTTTGTCGTCATTGCTATCGCTTCGAGGTGAGTCATAGCCCCTACTCTTTTAAATTGTTTTGTCAACTTTTGGGGGAGAATACATGCTCGTTTTTACTTGAACTATTACTTGACTCTTTAAACATGGTTTTGACTTGAACTTTATTATGAACTATTGAACTTGTTTTGACCTTTTGAACTTGACTTGACCTTTGAAATTGACTTGAACTTTTGGACTTATTGTACTGTATGTTCTAAGACTTAAAGTCTCCCTTGTTCGGAGCAACGCTATAAAGTCTCCCATGTTCGGAGCAACGTTAAAAAGTCTCTCATGTTCAGAGCATCTTTAATAAATCTCGCCATGGTGGAGTGACTAATAATTCTTCACCAAGTCGGTGGAGTGACTAATAAATCTTTGCCTAGGTGGCGGAGTGACTTGAAGTCTCCCATGTTCGGAGCAACGTTATAAAGTCTCCCTTGTTCGGAGCGGTCTTGACTTATTATTGACCACGGGTGTTTGACTACTAGACTTAAACTATTTTAGCAGTGGGTTGTGAACACACAGGTTACAAGTCTCTTATGGCGGGACTTGTAACTGAGTGGATTTACGATGCCTTTGCTGTGTGATCATTTTTTTTCTATAAACTTTATTTGTTAAACAAACTCTATGAACTCACCAACCTCGTGTTGACACTTTAGCATGTATTTTCAGGTTCTAACCAATGGCACGCTACAGGAGGTTTTGGCAGGGTACGGCATGGTCATAGAAGACTCTGATTATTTATATGGGGACCGTTTTAAACTATTTTAGGGCCTACTTCCGCACTACTTTTAACGATGTAAATATAACATTTTTGGTTAAACAATTTTATTCTAAATAATTAAAGTGAAAACCATTTTTGAACTTGTGTTGTAATACCAATTGAGTTACACCCCAGCTACACGTATGCTTCCGCTGGACCCGATCTTGGGGGTGTGACAGATTTTTTTTTTTTTTTTTTTTTTTTAATCATCAATGTTTAGTATGCATTTCAAATTATACAAATTAACGCTTTCACTAGTTGATTTTTGTTTTTATCATAATGTTCATTAATTTTATAAAAAAAATGTCAAGTTGTTCATTAATTTTCCTTTTTGAGGTACTTTTTTATTTTTTTTAATCACAGTGTCAACCAATTAGATCACAATGTTCATCAGTTAAAAGTGAAAGTGGCAAAAAAAGAGCTGACACAAGTAAAACGGACACTTGTCACCATGTGTTAATTTTTTTATACTTTTTAAACTTTCTCCTATTTCTATAAGATCACAAACCTCTTAATAAAACCAGAGCATCGTTATGTAGACCGGATATACAAACTTTCTAAATGAAAGTTTAGCGATCTAATTTCTAAACATCGATATTGTTGTTACTTCACGAAAACAATTATACTTCAGCTATAACAAAGTATTCTGGGAAAGTTTAATAGGAACGACGATGATTATTGTTGAATCGATAATAAAACTCTATTTTTTGTTCTTAATATTGAAAATTAAGCTAGCCATGAAGCCACCATAACTATACCATACATTAGAACCCCGAAAATCAACATCCCACCAATAAGTGTTACGGACTAGAAACATCACAATTCTAGTTACATTGCAACCTTACTTGCAACTCAACCTTTAGCAAATAAACAAAATGATTATACCTAGAATTTGTACTTATATATTTCCAGTGTTTCTCAATCTCGTCTCCGAAGACAGAGCCAAGATTTCGAGTGGAACGGGTGATCAGATTCTTTTTTTTTAATCATCAATGTCTATCGTATGCATTTCAAATTATACAAATTAACGCTTTCACTAGTTGATATTTAAAATTAACTAACCCCCTCCCCCCCTAATTATCAAAACCAATTTATAAATACTAGCACGGTACCTGCGCAATGCGACGACGAATACCTTTTGGCTAAATTTTATGGAAACCAAATGTATTTCATTATATGTTTTTTGTAACAATATATTTTGGGTCAAAGACCTCATTATATTGCGGGAACCATGCTACAAACCTGCATTTTCAATTGGGATTATTTTATAATTAACAAGTTTAAGTCTAATTTTTAAGTCTCGCTAATTATAAAATAGTTTCAAATGCATTATAATGTAGTATAGATATATCATTGATCATCCAATAAATTTATATAATCGAATATTTTGCTTTGTCTGCCTTTTTTAATTAAATACAAATTTAAAGTAAAAAAATGTATTGGATTGCTGCAACACAATTATATTATACTACTATGAGCAATAAATTATTGTATATGAGGACTACAATATGAGTTGTATTGTAGTTTGCTTACATAGAGGTGATATTCAGATCCATTATTGTCAACAAAATTACAATCTTTATAACAAAACCATAAATTAAGTTAAAGAACTATAATAAAATCCATCTATTTAATTTACTTTTCTCGACTTTTATCGTGGAACCGGTTTCTTTCTATATTTTGAAATGTATAGACTAATTTATTTTTAAAAAAATTATATTTTAAGCCGTCGCAACGGGCGACCAAATTACCCTCGTTTTCTATATGAATGCAAGGGATCAACTGCATTTTCCATTCAAACACTAAGCGTTGGCCGATTATTCTGTAGTAATTGGGCTAGCCTAGCGGGGTGTTGGAGGGGCTGAGCACCCTCTAACCCTCTAGTCGTCTCTGTCCCTACTCGTGCTCCCCTAAATTTACCTTGGTGTTCATCATTAAGCTCACATCCTTAATACCCAATACGCATAAATATCACACATGTATGATTTCATGTGACGAGTTTGATTAGTTTAAACATGTTTCTCGTCAATCAACGAAACTTGAAGATACACTATTTTTCTTTTTGGGTAGGAAAGTTCCTCCGTCGATGGATAAGACACTTGCCTATTAAACAAGCCATATTATCATTACTAAGGCAGCACACATCAAGTGAGCTTGTCCCTAATATCATGACTTAAACAACACGCTCATTATTGTGAACAAGCCACTTACGAGTAGTGGCGAAGTGAGCAACATTGCGCGACTTGTGTCTAGTGAACATGCCAATTTATTGTTGTTTGGCAACACATAAATCTCGTAAAGTTGTCACTTAGAATCGCCCCTTTGTTTGGCAACACATAATTCTCAACCATAGGACTTTAGGTATCGATTAAATATATGCTCTTAATCCATAGTTGACATATTTTTAATAATTCTCAACCATAGGCCTTTACGTATCGATTTGTAGGATGAGCTTCTTCTGAAAACGAATGCTTACTAGTATGGATAATTACAAAATGGACGTTTCATTAGCTATTAAAGTTGCACGATTTTCTTCAAACTCTCAAGAAATTGTCAACAACTTAAATGAATTCTTAAAAAAGAATAATCAAATTTGCTATTGAAATACGTACTACGAAATTGTTTCTTGTAAGTTGGGTTATTTTTATAAGATAAATATTATCACTATATTGAGTTATTGGCCAAATCAAAAACTTCTAGTTAACAATTTAACATAGTTGATATGAAAATTGTTACGTAGTGTTTGGTACGTTGTAATCAAATGATGAATGGAAAGGATGATTACGTTGGAATGATAAAATATTGTTGCTTACATATATGAAATGGAATGGTTCATTACAAGGAATGACTCATTACAACAAAATCATTCCCTAGGCTCCTCTTGCTTTTTTTTCATTACATACGTAATAAAATTAAAATTACATAAAACCCCATTAATAACTAACTATATTAAATAAAGTTTCTATCATTAATGGGGGCATTTTAGTATTTCTATTATGATTCCATTACGTCTTATCAAACAAACTAAACATGATTAATAATTGTAATGAATAATTACATTACACTATTTATTCATTACGTTGTTTATTTCATTCATTCGACATTTCATTACTTCCTACCAAACGTACCCTTATTTATGGGATTGCCACTTGCAGAGGCCCAGCAAGGCATATTTACCCAACCAACAATAGTCTACCCACCAGCATCACACATTTAACCCACAAACAATAGTCTAGCCCATCAACATCATACATTTAAACCACAAACAAAAGTCCAGCAACACATTAGGGGTGTTCATCGGTTCGGTTATCGGGTTAATATTCGGTTTATTGAGTTCGTTTTTTTGGGTTAATTTCTTTTCTGGGTCAAACCGAACACCGAACCGAATTTAAATTTGATTCAACCAAACCGAATAACCGAAAACCGAACCCCTATAACCGAAAACCGAACCGAATAACACGAATTACATAATTTTAATTATTTTTTCATTTAATTATACATATTTTTAGAATTTTTTTTTCAAGCTTAAGTAATGTTATATTTATACTAAAAAAGACTTTTAGTGATTATTTTTATATATAAATACATAAAAAAAAAATAAATATTTATATATTTTCGGTTTTCGGTTCTCATTGCCAAACCCATATCCAAACCGGTAACCGAATATTTAGTTCGGTTCGGTTCGGTTTTGACTAATTCGGTTTGGTTACGAATTCGGTTCAGTTTTTTTCGGTTCGGTTCAGTTTCGGTTTTCAGTTATTGTGGATATTACCCGATCCGTGAACACCCCTACATCCATTACAACAAAATTCAAAAGTATCCAGAAATTCTAGAAACTGTAGCTAGGAATTCTAAGGAAAAAATCAAATAAGAGTTATTCGGGTTCACCCATGCAGAATTCATGAACAAGAACCGAGTACTACTTAATCGGAAAAATGTATAAACCAATAAGTCTTGAATTTGAAATTTTAAAATTGGAGCTCCGAATATTGTATTTTGTGGTTGATGGTTGGTTTTATCGTGCCCACGACCCACTTTAATTTTATTAATGGATTTTTTTCTCATTTTATAAGTCACTATAAATCAAAAGTTATATGTAACATGATTTTTACGTTTATGTATCGTATTTTTTTGATATTCCTGTTTTTAGACATTTGTGCTAGTTGGTTCATTGTTTCTTACTAGAATCAAATCTTCAACAAACGTTCAAAGTATTTGATCTATTCACAACTATATTATTCGTTTAAGGCTTTTAGAATCTAATACCCACTCCACACTCAAGGGCTTATAAAATGATGCCGTTCTTTGTCAATCCTTATTTGAGAGACATTATTTGACAACATGTTTGGACTATGGTTTTGATATGCACCGGTTGGCATATGCGAATGTACGCTATTCCCTCTTATCAATTTCCGATTAACATTAACGGATCTGGATAGGTTTATATGAAGAAAAAAAAATTGTAACTTGTACGCCGATTCACATTAACGGGTCTGGATAGGGTTAATTGCAACTCGATAGTATTAACACTTCATGGGTCTACTTATTAAAAAAAATTTGGAAATAACCCAAGTAAACCCATAAGGTGTTAAGACTATCATCAACATACAAATTATCACTTTTTCATATAAACCCGTTGACCCTCCATTGCCAGATCTAATTAGCATAGTAACATCGGTTTATCACAATTGAATTATTTGAGACGAATTAAAATTAACTTTTACCATTGTATCTAACCTAAAACTATGTATACTAACTTATCCTTTTCTTTTGATCCTATTATATCTTTTAGCTACTAAAAGAATCATGTTTTCTTTTATAAATTGCTTAAAATTAATTAGAACAAAAGAATATTTTTTCAAACGAAGTTAGAAACGTATTTATAAGCTATATAGGTTATATTTGGCAAATTTAATGGTAGTTATTAGTGGTTAGCTGCAAATGTACTTTTCGTATTGTAAAAGCGTTTACTAACAAGTTATAACGGTAAATATATAAGAGTATAAAACGAGAATTGATTTCAAAAGCTAAAAGTTAATTAAACACGGATAAACTAATGCGGTTTTTATATATTTAAAATTTTCAAAGAAAATAAATATTTAACTCAGATATACTTGGCACAACCGAGGTATTTACCAACTATTTCTAACCCTTTCTTTCACCACCCAAACCCAAAAGTATGTAACTATATATATATATATATATATATATATATATATATATATATATATATATATATATATATATATATATATATATATATATATATATATATATTTTAAAGAAAGAAAAAACACTTCTATAAACATCTTCAACAAAATTGAAGAAAATTGATACAAAATTGGCCAAGATCCTTATTTCAATTAGACTATATGAAATTGAAAAAGGATCTAAGACTAAACTAAAACCATAAATGCAATATTAAAAAATCCAAGGTTGGCTCTCCCAAGAATGAGAAGCATTACAGTGACCCAATGCAACTTCCCATCGGAAAGATTTAAGCTTGATTGAAGAAGCCACTCGAGACCAGCATTTGTAATTGTCTTCAAAAATGACTTCGTTCCTTGCTAACCATATATGCCAAACTGTCAAAGGACCAATTAGCCTCCAAAACTTATGAAATGCCGGCCACATCCCTTCGTTCCACTGAAACATAAAAGAATTAAAATGTGCAGGAAGAACCTATGAAATCTTCCACCAATCGAACAAACAACCCTATAAAGCAAATGACCATGAACAATGAAGAAGTAAATGGTCTATAGATTCTTCCTCTAAACCACACCAAGAACACATAATATTGGCCTCGACCAGGATTATGTGATGACGCCTCAGCACCTCTTTTACAGGAATCTTACCTTGACACGCTAACTAAAAAAAAGCTTGGATTTTTGATGGTATACCCTTTTGCCACATGAAGGAAACCCATTTGTCAACCACCTGAGAATGATCACCGCTTAAAACTTCATATGTTGTCTTAGCAGAGAAGATACCATTAGGACTAGGCTTCCAAAGAACTGAATCAACAAACAGATGATCAAATTTAGTTGGGAAAGTAGCAACATCAACTCTTGAAAACTAGAAATTTCATGCGGCTACAACTCTCTTGAGAAATTAATGGACCATGAAGGATTCGACGAGCTATCAATCTTAACAAATGTAGCTACTTTGCCAAACCGATTATCTGAAATGAGATACAAATTCAGGAACTTTCGTCTTAGAGAAATTTCGGTTGCCCACACGCCATTCCAAAAATCAATTTGTTCCACATTCCCACACCTCCATCCCCACTTATCATCTCGTAAAATAGCTGAGATGAGCTCCTCCCTTTGTAAGGAAAGAATATCATTCTAAATTCTCGAGAAACTTCAATTTTGATTCGTGTTAATGTTTGAGGTCGGCTTCAAAAGGATGCGATCAGCGTAGTAGCGTTGGATAAGGCTTTTCTAAACGGAAGACATATTATTATTATACCTACTCCACCACTTAGCGAGCAAGACAATGTTTTTCGTGTAGAGTGGGATTATACCCAACCCTCATTGGTTTTTCTGTTTACAAACTGATTGCCACACTATGATAGGAGTCTTTGACCTGTTGCAAGTACCTTTCACAGAAATTTTCTACGAAAAATTTATAATTTCTTGATTACAACTTTAGGAGCTAAGAAGATAAACATGTAGTGAGTTGGGAGACTATTCAAAATTGAGTTTGTTAGAACAAACCTTCCTCCAAATGATAAACATCTACCTTTCCAACCACTTAACTTAGCCCTGAATCTGTCAATCACTTTCCCCATGTTGCTTGTCTACCAGGACTGGATCCTATAGGAACACCAACGTAATCGAATGGAAACGATCCTTTGGCACATTGAAAAGCATCTGCCAATTCAGAAAGCTTCTCCGAAGATACATGTAAACCGAACATCAAAGTTTTTGAAAAATTGATTTCATTCCAATGGCTTTACTACAAAAGC
This sequence comes from Artemisia argyi, assembly GCA_030686995.1. Taxonomy (NCBI): domain Eukaryota; kingdom Viridiplantae; phylum Streptophyta; class Magnoliopsida; order Asterales; family Asteraceae; genus Artemisia; species Artemisia argyi. The sequence continues at coordinate 178,125,500 of CM060677.1, forward strand.
ATTTGATAGTGATCATAATTTTATTTATTTATGTATTTATTTTTTTTTTAACTAAGCTTTAAATTATAAATGCTAAAGCTATAGTCATACAAAGTCCTAAAAGCATTAGGTAGTGTCGGTGTTATTATTGACGATGTTATAACAAAAAATATTGTCACATTAACTTCTTTCTCTATAACTTATAATTTAACCTGAAAACACCCTCCTGCATCACTCAATCATAAGACATCCTTGGACCCATCATTTTTATTTTTATTTATTTATTTATTTATTTTTTTTTTAATTTAAATAGAATAAATTTAAAAAAAAAAAAAAAAAAAAAAAAAAAAAAAAAAAAAAAAAAAAAGCCTTATAAGTTGGCTTGTGAATTTGACGTCAAGCCTTATAGCTTAAAGTATGAAGTAGGCTGACGCCATATGGTCGCATTTTAAGGCAACAACTACTAAAGAGCTTGTGTTTTAATGATATATCTTGTTGTGTGAGAAGCTCTCCAACCAAAATGATTGTGGGTTCAAGTCCTGCCTATGACATGTGAGATAGTCAGTGGTGTGTATATTGTAAGATAATTAATTGTCGATCTAAAAAGGTAAATTTAAGGCAATAACTTGTCATATGGTGTTAAGTACCGACACTCCTAAGAGCAAACGATACCCAACATGATGACACCAGAATGACACCGAGGTTGGTTTTGGTGCCTTGCGTCGTCCCCATCATCCAAGCGGTCCCGTATATTCATTTTTTGTGTTGTATTTGTGATTTAGTGGGTTATGAGTAGGGCAAAGGGTGTTTTGCCGCACCAGAAAAAAAAGAGAGGAGTGTTTTGTGTGACGTGATAAATTACGGTTTTTGAAAGAAAAAAAGTGTTATGTTTGCAACACTTTTTTCACAGCACCACATGACGACACGAGAGTAGGGCTAAGCATGGAAGGTTCAAAACCGAACTGAACTGAAAAAACCAATCGAACCGACAAAAACTGAGCCGACCTGACAGCTCTTCGGTTTGGTTTCAGTTTATGCTTTTCACTATTTTCGGTTTCGAGTTAGTTCGGTTTGACCCAAAAACCGACAAAAACACAAATAAACATACCTAAACCGAACCTACATACCTGACACAAAACCGAACCCAACCGACTATATTCGGTTCGGTTTCGATTTAGGTTTTTCATGATTTTCGATTTTGTCGTTTCAGTTCAAGTTGGTCCTATGTCAGACCGATGCTCAGCCCTACCTAATGCTCTAACAACTACCGGCACCAAATATTTTTACAAGGGGAAATGATGCCTACATTGTTTTTGAAAAAAGTTTACCAAATGTATAGTTCAGTTCCTGCTATAAGCCCCTGATATAGTTCAGTCCATGTCTCTACTTTTTTTACAAATAAAAGTAGGTAACTTGTCTACTTTATAAAGTATGCATCATATCTTTTTACAATTGTGTAAAATTTTAAAAGTTGTGAAAGGTCGAAACCCACTTTTCAAACAAAAAGCAGGTAAGATACCTGCCGAATGTTGGCCCATAGAATATTCCAAATAAAAAGGTACTTTGTGAGAACCGACAATAAACGGGTTCGGGTGCAGAAACTGGATTTGGTTAGTCAAACCCGGTACCCACCAGCGGGCCTTATCGTACGCTAACTCATTCATAACCTAGTATAACCACCAATCTCACTCTCTATTCAACAAACTTCCAAAATCCTTTATTTGTTTCTTTGAATTCTGGTCCCCATCAACAAACATGACAGGTTTTCACTTTTATTTCTGTTTTTGCTGTAATTGCTGTTTTTCTTTTGAAAATTCAGTTATGATTGTTTTCAGGTTATGATTTTATATAATAAGGTGGTTTGAAATTAACTTCATTACGTAGTAATTGTATATGTCATTTCACTTATCTGTTTTATGATCAATAAGTAGATACTAATGTGATTTCCGGAAGTGATTAAGTACGAGTTTTATCGGAATTATGAGGTTTTAGAAAGCCAACTTTTGTGTAAAAGGTGGTAACTAGGTATGAGCACACCGTTTTCGGTTTACCGGATTTTTTTCCCGACTTAAATTCAAAGTCCCATTCCCGGAACGTTTACCGGTATCGGTTCCGGTACAATGGTACTAAAACGGGTAGAGAACCGTCTAACTTTTAAAAGTAATATGTTTTTCCCATATTTGACCCGTTTGACATCTTTACAGCCCCACAAAACCAATAGGTTATCGTTAATAATAAAGAAATTATGTGCTTCGGATCATTATTCAAGTGCTTGTCTGTAATTTACTTATGCTATCAAGAAGTATGAGTTATATTTGATTGTTACAGTGGGGTGTTTGGTATATAATTGTCGATTTTGGTTTTTAACGAGTGTGGCCATTTTTTTGGTATGCATAAGACAGCGTTAATAAACATAACAAAGACTGATAAGCCTGTGTGAAACACAGTGGTATAAAACAATGTAGATAACAAACTCGACCAGTAGTGTAACAGCTTAAAACTGGAAATAGTACAGACTATTTAGAATTGTTGTATAACAGCTTTCTACCAAGTTTTGCAAACTCCTGGACTCGTGTTTGGTTATTTATAGAACTACCAAACAAGCTAAGTTAATTACTTAACAAGCATTAGAAACACTTACTTAAAAGAGAATCAAAGCTTCCTGTTAGTACCTCTTGCAACATCGGCGCTGTTTAATATGTCATCAGTGTTATCTATTATAGCTTTCCTTGACTTTCTAACCCAATCTTGAGTGCATATCAATGCCTCAACGACGGGGTAAGACAAGTTAGTCCTATATGGGTCGATAACACGGCCTCCTGTGCTAAACGCCGACTCGGCTGCCACGCTGGTTATTTCTCGTTTACACGTTTTAGCTTATGTTTGAAAGACTTAACACAATTAACATTAAAAAGTTGTACATGTGCAGAAATCATGTGTGGAGTAGGTCTATGTTTTCCATGTTGTGTTTTTTGCATTGATATAATATGGCGATTGACATTCTATATGTAGTCATGTAGTTTGGCAAACTATATCATGTTTTTAAGTAGTTTCGTTTTATGTGACCGTTATGTCTCCCTGTTTTGTAAAGTTTCCAACAATTTATTTCTGAATGTGTATACAACAAGTTGTTCTTGACAAACGTCTTTCACATTAATGATTAATCGTTATTTACTTGCCAGTTCTCTTTTTACAATTACTGATGGTATTAGTTTTGTGCAACTGTTTTAGACTTCTTGCTGATTGTTTTTGGTTTTTTATTAATTGTTTTGGTAGATAATGAAGATTCAGTTGTGATAAAAGATGGAACTCAATCGGGCTTAAAACCACTGGCCAAGCTCAAACGTTGGCAATGGTGGCTTCTTGTTAGTTTCAACATATGTTTTCTTATTATTGGTCAAATTGTTGCTGTTCTTCTGGGTCGGTTTTATTACGATCATGGTGGAAACAGTAAATGGATGGCTACACTTGTTCAAACCATAGGGTTTCCTATACTTCTCATCCCTTATATACTTTTTCCTTCATCAAAAGAATCCTCAACTACATCCACCACTACTTATTCACTACCCATTATGTTCTTGATCTATATTGTTGTTGGTGTCCTTATTGCCGGTGATAATATGTTATACTCTGTGGGATTGCTATATCTTTCGGCATCTACTTACTCGCTCATTTGTGCTACACAATTGGCTTTCAATGCAGTGTTTTCATATTTCTTAAATTCCCAAAAGTTTACTGCTTTGATATTCAATTCTGTGGTGGTTTTATCATTATCCGCGTCTTTACTAGCTGTTAATGATGATTCAGATAAACCAGCTGGAGTTACAAACGGGAAATACGCTCTTGGTTTTGTGTCTACACTTGGTGCTTCTGCTCTTTACGCTCTTCTACTTTCACTCATGCAACTTACCTTCCAAAAGGTTATAAAAAAAGAAACATTTTCCGTGGTTCTAGAGCTTCAAATTTACACATCATTTATTGCCACTTGTGTTTCTACCATCGGTCTTTTTGCTAGTGGTGAGTGGAAGACTTTGGGTGATGAAATGGACGGTTTTGGTAAAGGGGGTCTGGCTTATGTGATGACGCTGGCGTGGACCGCTGTGGCTTGGCAAGTGTGTTCTGTTGGTGTTGTTGGGTTGATTTTTGTGGTGTCTTCACTGTTTTCAAATGTTATTAGTACTTTGTCCCTGGCTCTGACTCCTTTGGCTGCAGTGGCCGTGTTTCACGACAAAATGAATGGTGTAAAGATAATCGCTATGCTTTTGGGCTTTTGGGGTTTCTGTACTTACATCTATCAGAATTATCTCGATGATGCTGAGGATAAGAGGAAACAAACGGACGCTAATGGTATGCAACCTAAATCTCCGAGTTGAAGTTTTTTTCTTCTCAATTTACATCTAACTGTTAGATAGTCTATGGTCAAAGTTAGAAACTTAGATCTTATGTAGTTTCTGTTTTATACATATTATCAAATGTTCTTCGTTTGGAAAGTAATAATTTAATTTTTGGTTCGTTCTTTGGCATTAAGGTTTTTAGTTTCTTTCATGCACATTTAGGGGCAGTTTTATCAGAAGCATCTACCCCATTGCTACTTGAATGAAACATAGCATCAACAAAAGCCGGAAACTTGCTTTTCCAGATGCACCAGTTGAGGTATGTTTTGATTTTCTGGTCAAACGAGTCAACTTTAAGTTGAAAAGTTCATATATTTTGGAAGAAAAGGATGACATGATACTGTATCAGCAGAACTATTGGGTACATGTTTCAAGAATAAAAGTATAGAGGCATGGGATTTGAAAATGACTCGTTTGACCGTCAAGTCAGGACATATATCTTATCTTGCAATGGAATTAGCGGATTTCCAATGGGGGTAGCGGATTTTGTTGTTGATGGTGGCCATAAGGGTTGTACTGTTATTGTATTGCTATTGTTGTATTGTGTGCCTCAATGTGTGCTAGATAATGTATACCTAAATTGCTATAAACAAACTACATATAATGAGAAATTGTAATTGTAATGATAGAAAAATGATTTGTAGGCCTAAGTAATGAACCTAAGAATAGACCTACAAATATGATTGGTGTAATTCAAAATTGATTGGTAAATATGATGAGAGAGAAAAAGTGTTTTTAATACTTGTCAAAATGTGAATGGAGTAGGCCTATTTGTAGGTCTATTTAGTAGGCCTAATTATCAATGCTCGTAATGATAATATATATATATATATATATATATATATATATATATATATATATATATATATATATATATATATATATATATATATATATATAAGGGTCCTCATAAATCTTACGAATTGAAAATCCTACTTCTTGAACTAATTCCACTTCTCACTTCTCAGAATTATGGCATTAACATACTTTGAGAATCGGCATTGCTAGTATTAACAATGTAACTGGAGCTTCGAGTCTCCAACTTAAAGTAGCAAGTTGGGCTAATCTTGTTTCCTGCTAGTTATTGTTTCATGTTACAGTTGTGTTTTACTAGTTAAAGCCTAAGAGCCTCGCCAAACAAAATATGGCTAGGGGTGTAATCGAGTCGAGCCGTAACAGGGCTTCAGCTTGGCTTGAAATTTATAAGTTAAGCTTGAGCTTGGCTTGATAATTTGACGAGCTTTAATCATTCAGGCTTGAGCTTGGCTTGAAAAATTCAATAAAAGCTTGAGCTCGGCTTGAAATCTACTAGCCAAACCCATCAATATATATATATGTATAAAGTAAAACAAACTTAAATCATAATAGCCAAACTCACCAGTGTGTTACACAAATGAAGAAGTGTGAAGATACATAAAGTAGGATACAACACGTTTGGATTAATTAGGTTTAAATGACCTTCTAGAATACATGTTTAATTATTTACAACATAAGTCGTTATAATTATGTTAGTACTCAAATTATCCCTAGTTAGTTATATAAATTTATACTGAAAATATATTTATATTAAAGCTCAAAAAAGCTTGATTCGAGCTCGAGCTGAGTTATCAAAAGCTTGAGCTTGGCTCGTTATATGTTTCGAGCTATTTTTTTAGGCTTGAGCTTGGGCTTGGGCTTGGGCTTGAGCTTGAGCTCGATAAAAGCTTGACTTGATCGAGTCAAGCTCAAGCTTGAGCTCAAGTTGCTAGATAAAAGCTTGACTTGATTGCAGCCCTACATATGGTGCCGTAATAGGAAACAGAACAGGTGCCATGGCTATAGTATTTTTCTTTTATTTATTTATTATTTATTTTTTTTTACTAATAAAAACATGCGCATGTTTTGTGTTTGTGTAACCGTTGACAAAGCATTAGACTAGAGGTAGTGGACTACCCTCCTCAACTTTACACATCAGCGCCGCATCAGCTTTCTCTTTCCCTTCACTTCTCCTCATCTTTCACCCGTTTTTGTCACCTTCCCCTCACCTTTATACATTTTTTTTAGAGATTATGTATTGGAAGGCCACCCAACTATTAGACTTTTTACTTTTAGGCCACCCATTTATGAAAACTAACTTATAAGCCACCCATTTATGAGTTTGCTTTTGTTTACCTCAATTTCGGATAATTTTATCTTATAAATCTTCAAAACAATGAGAATAGAGCTAGATATAACATATTAAAACAAACGATTATTGAAATGTAAAATATTAGTTTTAACCATTATTTAAGTGCAACTTAGTTAATTGAAAGTGAATTAAGATAATTTAACTAATGTTTTACGTTTAAATTTAAAATTTTATTATGCTGATATATTAAAGTTAACTTTATTCTTTTAATTGCATGAAAATTCTGGCAAGAATTTGAAAAAGGTTGGTATAAACGAAATCAAACTCATAAATGAGTGGCCTATAAGTTAGTTTTAATAAATGGATGGTCTAAAAGTAAAAAGTTTAATAGTTAGGTGGTCTTCCAATACATAATCCTTTTTTTTTTTTAATTTAAATACTTAAATTCATAAACTAAAAACGTAAATGTGAACGTAAACATATGAAATTTAAAACAAAAACGTACGAAATTAAAAAAAAATTATTCATAAATTAAAAACATTACATAAACTTCGAATACTAAAAATATTACATAGATTATTATAAATGTAAATGTACGAAATTAAAAACAATACACAGATAAATAAAAAAACGTAAACTAAAATTGCAAATCCCACTTCGTCTTGATCCCCACCCTTATCACTTCCATATGCTCGCGTGCTGCTCCAGCCAAATGATTATATGGCTGCAATTAGAACATTATGTCGTTTTGATGTTGTTTATATTGCTGCATTGCCAACTCTTGTTCACGAACTTCCACCTCCCTCTTTCTGATCGTTAAAAATTCAGCGCGTTCTTTCTTCATTGTCATGGCACGTTCGTTGTGACTTGCACACTCGGAGACCATCAACCTAGTCAATGTTTCCTCATTCATAGTTGATCCCGCCCCTTTCTTCTTCGCTGCTTTCGTTTTGTCCCTGCCAATTGGTCGTACGACTTTCTGCACCTCATCTTGCTCGCGTCTCCAGCATCCACATTCAGATTAATACTAGCATCCCCAGACTGGGTTGAACGAACTAGACCGATGACTTGTATCTCTTGGCCTTTTCTCTTTGCTTTGTTTGAAAGTTTGGAACTTCAACATTCATCCATTTCTGACATTGTTTTAAAACCTCCCGACAATAAAACTAAGCATCAGTTGTATGTTTTGACCTTTTGCTCAAACAAGTCAACTTTAAGTTATCAAATTCACATGATTTGGATAAAAGGATGACATTATACTGTATCCAACCTTGCAGCCACAGTAACATACTATTAGAGAATGGCCATTGCTAGTAAAAAAATTGTTTTCCGAACTTATAGTCTTCAACCTAGTAACCGCAGTAGCAAGTTGGGCTAACACTGATATGGTTGGTTGGCCAGGTTTTGGATGCTATCTTTTTTTGGGTAAAGGGGAGTAATCATGTACCCTGGTAAAATATATTAACCAAAAAACATTGAAGTACACCGGATGAGAGTAATTCCCTCATCTCAGTCCCTTAGGACACTTACATGCAACCACGATATAAGAATGACATGCCATTCTTATAACTAACAAAAAACTTTCAACCTACAATGACTATACAAGTGATAAGTATGAAATTATAAGCTTGCGTCACAAAGGGAGCACCAAGAGCATAGATAGTTACCATAAAACTTCAAATCAACTTCCATGCGATCCAACAACACCATCTTAAAAAGGTTTTGGATGCTATCTGTTAATGCTGTTGAGTTTTATAACTATAAGCCTAAAACTTTAACTGTATCTTTATGCAGTGCAATACTGGAGTTGTAATGGTTGGAAAAACAGTAACATGTTCCTGGTGGTTGAACATGACGAATGTCAAGAATCGAATAGTTACCATAAACATTAACATATATGTTCTTTTGCAACCAATTGATGAAACATGGTAGTAAGACTAGAATCTTGTGTTTCATCGTTAGAAAGACTTGCATCATAATAACACGTTACACGCGCAAATATGTTGTTAGATTACCTGACTTAAATTTAAGAAGTAGATTGAAATTCATAAGCTTATTGCACGGGGTTGGATTTGCAAATCTTGTTATCAAGAATTCCAATAAGCATTAAACGATGGAACAACTTGGAAGTATTTGCCTTTAGCAAACTTTGTTCAAACAGGAAATAAGTGCAAGTGAGACAGTTTGGCATTTTTATAGTTGATGGCTACACACTTCAATAAGAAATATCCTACATGACTAAAATCAATATAATTCAAAAGAGTATGCTAGAGATTATATGTTAAGACATGTTATAAAAATACAATAACACTTCTTTTGTTTCAAATTAAATGTTCACTTTCAAAATACATACAACTAAAAAAAGGCGGAACCATTACATTGTCCAACAATAAAATTTCATATCATTCGCTCAGAAATAATCAAATTAGTTGTAATCGAAATTGAACAATTATTTTAAGACGAACTAATATAGCGACCTAAGTTACTAAAAAAAATAGTTGCACTGGGATTAGTCGGCTCGCAATGTCGAGTCGGAAACTCAAGTATACAAAAAATATATAATAATAATATAGCGACATAAGTTACCAAGCTCTATATTTTTCTAAATGTCAGGTGGGCTTGATGTCCTTGTATGAAACCTAGAAGTTGATCCATTACAATAGTTTCACTTTTCAAAAATGCATGGCGTCGACCTCTATAGCGGAGAACATTGAGCCATGGACTAAAATACTTGAAAGAGACTTCCATTTTCATATAAAGTGAAAAAAATAGGATTAAGACTCATATCTCGTGACTCTATAAGACTCAAAATTCACATCAACTTTCAAAATTCACAGATTTTATAAGGATTGTATTCATTTAATGTAGTCAAGCTATATATGTATCATTCATATTAAAAGTTGTAGTAATAATAAAGTCATGTTTACCCAAAAAAAAGTTGTAGTAATACTAGTAATAAAGTCATGTTTACCTCTTTTGAAATAATAAGCATAAGCTCTCACAAGCTATGAAAACGAGATTCACATTTTCATGGAAAAGTTAGATTATAAGGGGACTTAATTGACCAAATAATTTATAGTCGGTTGTGGTTTTATTTAATACCATTAAATCAAAGTTGGTGAAAGTTTATGTTAGATTTTAAACATGTCAAAACAATAAAGAGCAAATTTTAGATTATTCTCAAATAAAAAAAATAAAAAAAAAAAAAAAGAAATTATTCATTATTGTGAAAGTTGACTTTTTTGTATCTAAAGAAAGAAAATCTTTTGATAAATGGGTAGCCGGTGGGGTTATGGCCACTTATCAAAGCTTAAGTTCAAAGAATGTCCCAAGGGGAAACAATGTAATTTAAAGAACATGCATCAACAATCATTTTTCTGCTAAAAATAATGAAATTGTTGATATAGGTGATGGGAGACCATCAAATTTGCTTTTATAGATTTGCACTTACCAAAATGGATTCCATGTGTCATGCACTTTAAGGTCCAATAGTAAAGCCATAATGTGTTAGTTAAGAAATGAAAGTAGTAACTAGCAAGAGTAAGCTTAAATCTTCTTAGAAATATTTTCAAGAAATAGTGCTAAATGATAATTTTAGTTAGGTGTTGGGTCGGTAGTTATCTGAATTTAGAACTTTTCACACTACTTACAGAAAGATATATGGAAGATCTTAAAATTGTTTGATGTATTGGAAGTGATGAATTCATGATTAAATAGCTATGAAATGCATTTTATTGAAAATTTATAACACGAAAATTTTGGGCAAGACGCATTGGAGGTTTCTCACAATTTTATATTACGGAAAAAAAATTCATGTAGTTCACAGTAACCAGTAACCACCAGTTACCCCAATTTGCGTCGTTGAATAAACATTTTGAAATGATCACCATATGAACGCAACTTTTTCTCCGTTTACCTTCTTTAGAGATCTTTTAATTAGGTTTACTTTTGATAGACGGGCTTACGCGGTTTACACATCAAAATTACACTATACAGATATACAAACCGTTTCTTAATAACGTATTTGAGTTAGAAGTTTTTTAATGGACGATCTCTAAATAAATAATCGTTTGAAGGTACATTTTCGATGATCTCTACACTTATTCTCATTTTTATAACACAAACTTGTGGCGACGTATATGGCCGGAAGGCCCATTATATGGCCGAAGCAACCTTTTATCCAGATGGTCTCTTGATCCAGCTATCAATACTAAGAACCAAATGTATGCCGCATGTTCCTAATTTCACGGGATGTTGTCACAGCACACTCACGCCGCCTGACACCTAGTTTAGGGATAGCTTGGCTCACCATCTCTTAACTATCAGAAACATTACCACAACAGTAATAGTGCACAGTACTTTACACGGTATATATACATTCATATTTACTTGCACACTGGTAGCATTTATTACATTCTCTCTCATATTTATTGCTCCAGCCTTTTGGCACAGATCTTGTACTTACTCTCATGCCGGAGTTTGGTTTTGAGATCACACCCAAAGAGAGGCTAATGCGTTTGTTTCATACATACAGGTAGCCGAAGGGCAAAGGACCTTGCCGCACCAAGTCCAAAAAATCCATTGACATTCTATTTCAGCACAAAAAATTATTTCAACAAATTTTAACATGCGATATAGATTATTAACTTAATAAGTCCTCTTGTTTTTTTTATAAAAACTGTAGGTACACAGGTACAAAGATGTCGCATTCGTGATTTTTAAACATAATAATGATGTTGGAAAAGTTAGTTCGTCAAACCAACTTGTAAACATAAAAAGGACTTTTTAGGTAGAATTATAATATTGATTTCAATGTATAGCAAATGGCTAGTCTTTATATAATCTCATAAGCAATATAATGATCATCATAGTGGGGAGTCAAAACAATACAATTAACACCTATCGAATCATATAATTACGCGTACGTGTATGTGTTATGAGCTTTGAGTCAAATGACACAACAGTTAACACGTGCCAAATCATGTAATAAGTAAAGGTTAAAAGCTTAAAATAGCAAATTTGTCATTCTAAAAGCTCTTATTTAGCATTAGTCATTTCTTGCCATATCAATTATGTTGTTTCATCCATCTCAAAAGATATATGCAAATTGTCTATATAAACATAAACCCGTGCAACCTTCAGTAGTTTCAGTAAACGATTCACGACTTTTCTACTAACTTTTACTCACATAATTGGTTTGAGCTCAATGAAATTCAAGAGAAGTTAAGTTCAACCATCAACAATGAACGAGCCTAGCTAATACTTAGAGCCTTTTTACAGAAAAAAAATAGAAATTTCAAGTAACGACGGTTTGAAAAGAATAATACAGTGTAGGGTGTGCTAGCTTGCAAATCTAAGTAATGAGGTGAGCTTAAGAGAAAATGACAGGACAACACATGTAACGTAAAGCTAATGGTACACTCTTTAGGTTTCAAGCTTGGGACCAACATACTTAAATGAAGGCTCGCAATTGACTTCAAACAAATAGAATTGAAGAGCTCACCAGTTTGGACTTAATACTTAATACTAAGTCAAAACTGAACTCCAGGACGAAAAGTTGATTACGAGTTCGTAAATTTTATACAGGAGATACACAGCCACAAAAAATACAGTGGTAAAACTGAAGTAAACAAGTGATGTATAGCCTGCTTGGATTACAATCTTATGTGCTAATTAAGTTTCACAAACCAGTGCTAAAAAAATAGACATGTGATTCAAATTTTTTTAAAATTTTTTAAATAATGAAGCTGTAGGTACATTTATGAATAACCAATGTTGATAGTTAACCTAAACTTTGGGTTAAATGGGTCATATTAGAAAGTATAGTATATGTATTAGTGTCAAGTACTACCTCCGTCTCATAATTATTGTCCATATTTCCTTTTTGGGATGTCTCAAATTAATTGTCCACTTTCCTTTTTAAGTAAAAACTAGAGAATTAAGTGGAGGAATATTCTATTTGTGTGGTCGAAAATTAAAGTGGCCCCACTTTTATTAAACTTTGTGAATTTTGTCTCCGGACAATAATTTTGAGACGGAAGGAGTATGTAATTAGTGTAAGTTTAGGGTATCATTATGTAAAGTCGTTTATATCAAACGACATATCGTTTAGGTTGATAGGGTTATAACGGTTAAGTTAGGTTGTGTCATTTACTTTTGTAGAATCGGTATAACTGTCATATGGCACCGATTCATCTAGTATAAATAGGTAGGATTCTGTAATCAACAATCATTCCATATCAATACAATTCAATATATATTCAGTTACAAAATTCTGTCCCAAATTCTTGTTCCATTCATATCGTTTTAGAAGAACAACAACCTGTGAAGTCTGATATACCAACAATTGGTATCAGAGCAAGAACGATTCCGGGAATCAACCGCAAGAAAGAAAGAAGATTTTATTCAACCTTAATCAATCAAGTAAGAAAGTAAGGAAGAAGGATTACCCGTTCACTCGTCGATTGGAGAAGTAAGGAGACGAACGAACCGAAGAAGACAACCGGACCAGAACCAGTGTTCAAAGTGATTAGATTGTTGTTCCCACATCATTCCAGCCGATTCCAAAAGAAAGATTGAAGGATTGATTTGGTACTCTCTGTGTTTTCCTTTGTTTTAATCTAATTAGTTTTAAGGATTTTTAGATAAAAGGGGAAAGAAGGGATAAGAAAACACCTGCTAGGTATTTTTGGTTGCAAGGAAAGAGAAGACCCATATTATTTGTTGGGAATTTCGAATAAAACAAAATCATATATAACCTTTTGTGTTTTGTGGACTTTGAACCACATAACACAAAGAAAGTGGGTACAAATTTTTTCTCTGATTTACATAGGAGTATTAGTTTTGTATTAATATTTGAGTACCAAACGGAGTGGGTATTCAAGGGAAGACTGTTTTGAAAAAAAGAAACGCGTAAGTAAGCACGCGAATAGGCGTAAGTAAGCACGCTTATAAGAACGAAGGCGTAAGTAAGCACGCTTGTTTAAAGAACGCGTAAGTAAGCACGCGAGTAACGAAGAAAACGTAAGTAAGTACGTTTACAAGAAAGAAAGCGTAAGTAAGCACGCTTGAACGAAAAAGATACGTAAGTAAGCACGTACCAGAAAGAAAGAAAGAAGGCAAAAGCGCGTCAAAGCAAGAAAGAAGAAAGAAAGGAAGAAAGCATGGCGAACGAAAAAGAAGGAAGCAGTATAGTACTTAAATGCGTACAGTTGACAGATTCCAATTACACAACATGGGCAGTATTGATGGAAACAATATTAAAAGCATATGGGCTTTGGGAGACGATCAACCCGAAAGAAGGAAGTAGTGCAACAGATGAAAAGAAGATGCATACAACGAAAGCCATGATATTCCAGACATTACCACAGGATATCTTGATGCAAGTTGCACAATATGAAACTGCAAAGGAAGTATGGGATTCAGTGAAAGTACGATATCTTGGTGCAGACCTAGTCCAGAAAGCACGGCTACAAACGCTAAGAAGTGAGTTAGAAACTTTGAAAATGAAAGAAAACGAAAGTGTGAAAGACTTCTCAGGAAAGTTGGGCAGTATAAAAGCCAAATTTGCAAGCCTTGGCACTACCCTTGAGGATAAGTTAATTGTGAGAAAGTTACTCAACTCGGTCCCGAAGAAGTTTTTACCGATTGTAGCCACCATTGAACAATACTCAGAAATAGATACCATGCCATTCGAAGAAGCCGTTGGAAGAATAACAACATTTGAAGAACGTATTAAGAGTGCTAATGAACCAGAAGAGTATGATCCAAGCAAACTACTGATAGCAAGTACAAACAACAATGGAAACTGGCATAATGGAAGAAGACGTGGTAATCAAGGAAAAGGACGTGGAAAAGGCACAGTACATGAAGATCAAGACAAGAAGAAGTACCGATGCTTTGGATGTGGTGAAATTGGTCACATTGCAAAAGAATGCACGAAATGGAAAGACAAAGAGCAAGAAGCGTTTCTCATCTCAGAGGACGAAGAACCAACATTGTTGTGAAGAGCAAGATGAAAGCAAGTTGAAGACTTACCTTAAACCAAAGTTTAGTTTAAGGGGGAGTGTTGATAGTTAACCTAAACTTTGGGTTAAATGGGTCATATTAGAAAGTATAGTATATGTATTAGTGTCAAGTATGTAATTAGTGTAAGTTTAGGGTATCATTATGTAAAGTCGTTTATATCAAACGACATATCGTTTAGGTTGATAGGGTTATAACGGTTAAGTTAGGTTGTGTCGTTTACTTTTGTAGAATCGGTATAACTGTCATATGGCACCGATTCATCTAGTATAAATAGGTAGGATTCTGTAATCAACAATCATTCCATATCAATACAATTCAATATATATTCAGTTACAAAATTCTGTCCCAAATTCTTGTTCCATTCATATCGTTTTAGAAGAACAACAACCTGTGAAGTCTGATATACCAACAACCAAAACTGAATTAGAGTAGGTACATTTTTTAAATAATGAAGCTGTAGGTGCATTTAAACGAATTGAATATGGAGAAATGTTCTCATCGGATATATATAACCATGGCTTAATTTTGTTGCAGGGGATACAGTTGCAGCAGCTACTAGGTAGTACATTTATGAATAACAAAATTAACCTGAGGTAACAACATTGCTAATATCTCACTCACTCGCCTCTATACCTTGTACCAATTTTAGCCATTTAAGTCGCAAATAGCAAATTTTGCGGCTTTGCGCGGTGTTTTTCTACCTATGATGATGCGATTCTGACTTAACAACCTTAATGTCGCCACATAGAAACACATGTACTTTATCACCTGTTTAAGTAATTTTGATAAGTGTATTTGTCATACTACCAAATTTTATTCTGCATATAGTTCTCATTCATGTATGTAGGTACGAGGATTATTAAGCAAATAAGAGGATTTTGTTGTATATTATGGGGGGTTTGTTTAAGCTTATTTATGGGCTTATGTAATTTCGGCTTATTTTTAATCAACTAAAATTTTTGGCTTACTTTTATAATTATGTGCTTAGATACATAACGAGCCTATAAAAAACAATTTCAAAATAAGCCAAAAAATTATAGCTTATTAAAAATAAGCTGATGAGCCAAAAAATAAACTTAAGCTTAATCGAACATCTCTTAACGTTAGTTTTCGTTTTGTGATTAAAAAAAATAATAAAAAATAAATAAATAAATAAAATTGTTTTAACCAACAATCCAAGGTTTTCAAGATCGGGATCCTACCTAGGATCGTTTTCGTTTTTGCAAGATCGTGATCGTAAGATCGGATCGGGATCCTAAGATCCTAGTATAATATTATTTTTTAATGATCTTTGTAATATTATTCAAATTTACAAATTATTATATATTATAAACATGAAATTATAAGAATATTTAATGAAAATGTTATCTTAAATTATGAATATGGAATGTTTAAGAAGAATCAAAGGTTGTTTTTAAAATTATATGAAAACATAAACCATAAATTTGTAGTTTTTTAGTTTGTGATTCAAGAAAAGTAAGATCGAATCGGAGTAGATCTTAAGATCCTATAGTTAAGATCGGGATCCTATAAGATCTTAAGCTTGTTAAGATCCTACATAGGATCTGAATCGTTTTTGCTTCGTAGAATCGTAAGATCGATCTTAACATGCAACAACCGCATTACTGAATGCAAGAAAGCAATATTCCTATTTTAACTCACATAAACACAAATCACTTTTTTGACCCACAGTCAAAACTAAAACAGTAAAACACCGTTTTCCCTTCAATTATGACCATTCTCATTTAATTGTCATTAAGAGATACCAACCGAAATTTTCAAACCTTCTATACTTATTAAACCATAATTAAATTTAATAGAGGTAGATACTTCATTGCATGAAAGTGACACTTACAATAAATCATCACCTGCCTGTCGGACCTACAGTCGACTTGTATTTAAAACCACTGGTAAATTAGCAGTGATACAGTTTTGAAAAAACTACTAGTTAAGTCTTTCTAAACATTCCATATTCATAACAATACCATTTTCATTAAATATTCTTATAATTTCATGTTTATAATATATAATAATTTGTAAATTTAAATAATATTACAAAGATCATTAAAAAATAATATTATACTAGGATCTTAGGATCCCGATCCGATCTTACGATCACGATCTTGCAACTACGATAAAATGTTAAACCCTTTGTCCGATAATAAATGTACTTAAGTCTTTCTAAAAGCAACATGCCAACATGTAACAGTAAACAGTAAACGATAATTGTAAATGTTAGGATTTAACATTTTATCGTAGTTGTTTATTTTGTAAATTTGTAAATGTTAGGATTTAACATTTTATAGTAGCAGTTTATTTTATAAAAATGTTCAGTAACATAAATGCAGATCGAGCAGTAAGTCATAAAATGACAAAAACACTCTTGCGTTAAATTCTTATTCAAGTATCGCTTAAAAGTTTGCGTTAAAAACCTAGATGTTTATCGCCAAACAAGCTTTTAACTCAAAACACTTACCACTCTCCGACACTCAATGAATTCAAGGTCAGCATACTGGCCAATTGTATGTCACTGCTACTTGAACAGCTTAACAACTAATAAGCCATTAAAAAATAATAATAAAAAAACTAAGTAATGTTGTTGACAATGTATATTCAATATTCATGTTCAAATTGTAATTACAAAAAAGATGAGAAAAATATTTTTTTCTCCACTATGGCACTATTTAATACTACCACCTACATTGAAGAAAAAAAAGTACCAAGGACAAAACAGTACTTTCACAAAAGTCAAATATCTTTGACCATCCAGTCAACTTAATCAACGGTTAGGATTCAATCTCCCAAAATCAGCTAATTTCCTCGATCTGCTAGCACAGAACGACTTCGTATTCACCAAATGAGGCTTCACCGAACCACCACCACCACCGTCAACCGCCGTCATCACCGTCGTCACCGGCGGCGTTTTCTGGTTCCAGTTCCGACAAGGACTCGCTCTCACTAACGGACTCAAACAAAACGTCAATCCACTCGCCGCGGTGGAATTCACGCGCCGCGCCGGCGTCCTCCACGGCGTCTGTTTCCTCGACTCACACGACTCGTAACCGTCGCAAAACTCGTCGCAATCGGAGTATCTCGCCGGAGACATGCCGCGATCCGGACAAAACTGTTTCCTCACCACCGCCGCTTGTTTATTATTCCGACGAGACTTAACCGAAAACCACGACGGTGAAGACGTTGATGACGTGGCGCTTTCACCAGTAACCGAATTAGAAACCCTAGGACGATCCGAATTAAGATCCGAACCCGAACCCGACCCGTTTAAATCGGTTTTTTTAGATCTAAATAAATTCGTTAACAACGAAAGCTTTATAAAACTCTTTTTTTTCTTCTTCTTCTTATTATCATTATTATAAGACTCTCCAAAAGTGGGGCCTACTTGAGGAGTGCTGAAAAATCGGTGATCCGGTACGCTGTGACTGTTCCGATGGCCGTAAGGTGAAACAGACCGTGGAAACAGCGTTGGATTGTGACACGTGTCGTCTTCTAGGGTTTGAGATTGGGATTGGGATTGTTGTTGGATGAGGAAGAGGCGTTGACGGAGACACGTGGCGCAGACGCCGTTGATGCTGCTGAGATCGGTGTAATGCTTTTTACACCTCATTTGTTGAAATTGAAGGTGAAGGTGAATTTGAAGGTTATTGTTCTATTGTTTGTTGTGAGAGAAATATGGTGGTATTTATATATGGAGATAGGGGTGGTAGTGGAGCATTTAGTGTATGTGTGTAGTATCAGATACGGAACGAGGATCAAATATGACCGGGTGCATAAAGTTTTTTTGTAATAAATACTTTCGATGAACCGAATGTATTTATCCAAAATTGATTTTTTTCTTCAAAAATTAATACTACGTAGAAAAATAAAAAAATTCATAGGAGTCCCGGGTATCTGCGGAACCAGTTCCGTCCCTGTGTACTATTCCTTCTTTTTTTTATTCTGTTTGTTTTGGTTTTTTTAATTGGAAAAAGTTATACTTTGACTTTCTAAATATGTATGACGTGGACCAGTTTTTATGCAGATAAAAATATGTGTTTGATACTAATATTTTTTCAAGAAAATGACATATGACTACTTTTTCAAATTAATATAATTTTTCTTTGCTTTTTTATTATGGGAAAAAAACAAGAATTTTACTAATAAAGAAATTTTCTCTTCAACAAGTTGTGAAGAAAACAATGTACGAAGCAAAGAATATAACCACTTGCGATGAAACCTAAATAAACTTGCAAGCAGTATCAAATTATGAAACAATAACTGGATTAGCCGTTTTAAATGAGAGACTAAAAATGGGGTTTCGTAGTATTATTGAAAGGCTAGACGCATATCTGATGACATAGCCCATAGGAATGCTTTCAGCTTGATTTGACGAACTATTGACGACGAACTATTGACGAGCAACACGAGAAATGTTTTAGCAATTTACGTTTATGTATATGGTTAGCGTTCTTCACGGCACATTTAATTAGTCAATGTTTTGACACTTTAAAGGCCATTTTAGGGTTATTAACGGCTATCTATTGACGAGCAACACGAGTAATGTTTTAACGGTTTACTTTTATGTACATGGTTAAGTATTCTTCACGGCACATTTAATCAGTCAATGTTTTAACACTTTAAAGGCCGTTTTAGGGTTATTAACGGCTATCTATTGGCGACAAACACGAGAAATGTTTTAACGGTTTAATTTTATGTACATAGTTAAATATTCTTCACGGCACATTTAATCAGTCAATATTTTAACACTTTAATGGCCGTTTTAGGGTTATTAACAATTATTTTAATCAAAAGAAATAAAAAACAATAAAAACGATTGCAGTGCCAAAAAAAATGTTTACTTTTTTGTTTATTGCAGTGACTGCTTATTATATGAAAAATGGTTGTGAAAATATGAGGAACGTAAATGTGTAATAGATATCTAATCTAACTATCTTATAAAATATTTAGGCCTACTAAATATATAAATATTTAAAATTAAGCATTACATATTTTAATACTAAAAGTACAAGTAATATCAACATAATTAGACATTTAATACATAAAAATCAATACAATTAGACATTTATAAGTTTTGTAGCTACACGTACACGCCACTTTCGGCCATTAATGTTCTAAAAATTAATGCAAACCTTCAAATTCAATATTACACCTTTTAATACTAAAGGTACAAGTAATATCAACATAATTATACATTTAATGCCTTAAAATTCAGCATTACAACATTAAATTAAAACATAATTAATATTTCTATTAAAACATTTCATTACTTAAAAATACAATGAGTTATTCACATTGTACAACAAATTAAAAGCATGACTATCAAATTAAATACAATCAATTAAAACACACCTCTTTTTAAAAAGTACTATAAATTGCACAATGTACAACCTAAACAAGCTACAACATAATTCAAAATATAAAATAATTAAATACACTAATTAATGTTATTTTTAAAACACCCCTAAAATGAAAAGTACATGTTATTATACATATTGTACAAACTAATAAACACACAAAAGTTTATACAATCTAACAAGTTTTTGGTACATATAGTTTTGAAAATCAGACCGGACCACGGGTTCAACCGAGAACCGGTGTCGCCACTGGTTCGGCTAGCCAATAAAAACCATCCGAAAATGAACCAAATAGGACCCGTTAGAACCGATACAAACTTGTGAATCATGCCTACGTTTTTAACTTTTAAGTCTTTATTTTCAGAACGAGGCATATAATATTTTCTGAAATATATGGATGTAAATGTGTTTGTTCGTCTTGGTTTGACTAAAATTGAATATGCAAAGAAGAATCAAAATAATTGTAAGAATATAAGTCTATAAATGGAAAAGTATTTTTTATGTACGTAATTGGAAGAAATTGCGGAAGTTAATGGTCCACCGTCTTCGTTTTGACTTGTGTGTATAGTGATATCTTCATATTCAATTCGATAATATCTCTTGTCTAAAAAAGTAAAAAGTATAAAACCAATGTTATCCTTTTAGCTTTTACTACGAGTATTTGTTAAGTAATTCATTTAACCAAATGTGTTTTCTAGTCAAACAGCAGTTATTACTTATTACAAAAACTGATAAAGTAATTTCCATTTTGATCCAAAAGGCTTTTTATTGTGTTCTTATCACTAATGTTTTGGGTAATTTGACTAAAGCTGTGTGAACGAACTAAAATTTGCATTTATTTTTGGATAAAAGGTTTCATCATTATATGTGAAGTGGTGTGTAGGGTTAATTGTGTTTGAACATATCCCATAATGGATGATTCTGTTTGTATTAACTCCAAGTATTGAAGTTTAAGTATGAACGATTGATAATTATGTATGTATTGAACTCTAAGTATGTTGCCCGTGTCAAGATTCTAAAGCTAAATGTTTTGACATTCAATATCGGTTTTTTTTTAGGCACAAAACATCACCCAACGCACAGGTAACCCGCTAGTCAATATAATGACTATAAAATTTTACAGTACCACATTCTATGAAATACTACCTCCGTCCTATAATAATTGTCCACTTTTACTTTTTTGAGTCTTTCTTGATCAACTTTGACTATTAATATTTTTATTTGCGTTGTATAATACTTGATGAAAATTATATCAAATGAAAATATATTTAAAACTCAATCTATTCATATATTTTTCATCAACTATTATATTAGACAAATAAAAATACATATAGTCAAAGTTGAATAAAGAAGACTCAAAAAATTCAAAGTGGACAATAATTATGGGACGGAGGGAGTAATTAGTTTTAACTAGGCCTCATAGCACAAAACGTAGAAATGTATTTACAAGCTACAAGCCTACAATCATTTGTAAATATGTTAAAAAAGAATAAAAGACAAACAAGAAGCAAATAAGAGAGTGTGACCAAGTTAATATAAGTGATATAAAGTTAAAAAGCCTTATTCATCTCAAAAATAAATTACAACTAACTTCTCTTTGATATTGGTCATTGTTGACATGCGGAGTTGTTGATTCAACAATGACTTTCCATCAATGTAGATTCTGATTGCCGGTCGCTGATAAGAGATCCGTATCAGGTATGCCTGATTTAGGCCAAAATGGGTCATGTTACTGGCTCATCCTAGCTATAATCTTCGCTGCATTGATTTGTATTCTAGGTATCCTTGTGTTGGCTGGTTGCGTTTATAGACGAATGAAGAAGAAAAAGATTGAGGTGATTCCAAAGTTCATGTATAATTCTAGCAAGGAAGATAAAGGCTACGGGAACTATAGATCGTCATGTTTGACTGAATGTCAGATTTAGATTATGGGAGTTTAAAAAATATCCGTATTCGGATATTCGGAAACTTGATCATAATTTATTAAAAAGTTGGGTTTTATGAAAAGACAGTTTTGGAACTCATATAAAAAATTTTCAAAAATTAAAGATATTAGGATACTTAGATATCTATATCTATATCTATACTATTTATAAAGAGTAAATGCAAGAAGTGAAAAGTGAAAAACTTAAATTAATGTTTTGCTTAAATTACCCTTAATTAATGCATTTAACACTTCTTAATACATATTTTTTTGTCAACTTAAAAACATGAAAAGTTAAATAAATAATTAATAAATGAAAACATAAAAATGCAATGTTTTGAAAACCGGGTTCGAGATCAACCCGGTCGAGTCACCGGGCCAACCGGTTTGACCGGTTGGACCGCCGGGTCAACCCGGTTTTTAATTTATTATTATTTTATTTTTTTGACCGGGTCAACCGGTTCGACCGCCGGGTCAACCGGTTCGACCACCGGGTCAACCCGGGCTTTTATTAAATTTTTTTGAAAAAATGAAACCCGGCCGGGTTTCGAGAACCGGGTTGACCCGGGTCACTCAAAACCCGACGGGTCACACCGGTTAACCCGGTTTTAGAAACCCGGGTTGTTTTGACCCGTTTTTTCGGCCGGAACTGGTCGAACCGGTTAACCCGGCCAGGGCGACCCAGGTTTCAAAACCTTGTAAAAATGTAAAATTATTTTGTCAACTTAAGAATGAATACACACGTATATAAAAATAAACTTTTAAATACTAGATGAGTAGCCGTACATAGAAACGAATTTTATAGCGGCAGATAGTTATAGTAATATTTTGGTTACACAAACCACTTAACCAAAATATCATTATAATTAAATGTCGCTATAAAATCCCGTTGCTATGCACGGGTACTCGTCTAGTATAAAATTGTTATCTGAAATTTCGGATATCCGAATAAAAAAAAAAAAAAACTTAGATAAAATATTATGTCTAACAAAAAACCATTATCTCAAATTTCGGATATCCAAATTTACTTACTTGCTCAAGAAATTCTAAGAGCAGAAGTTAAGTTCCTTATATTGCAACATCCAACTTCTCAATTTACTTATTTGCTCAAAGAAATTCTAAGAGAAGAAGTTAAGTTCCTTATATTGCAATATCTAACTTCTCAATTTACTTACTTGCTCAAAGAAATTCTAAGAGCAGAAGTTAAGTTCCTTATATTGCAATATCTAACTTCTCAATTTACTTACTTGCTCAAAGAAATTCTAAGAGTAGAAGTTAAGTTCATTCAATATCTTCTTTAAGCACATACTTGAGATCCACGGTAACGAGAGGATTGTATTCTTGGAAAATTCCCCTCGTTCAGAATCATTGAGCACTTTTCATCAACCTCGTGAACGAGATGGTTTCTCCTTGGTCAATTGCACCACAAAGGAACCAAGCAGACCCGTTTGAAGGTCTTATTGTGAGGAAAAGACGTACGCATGAAAATTTGCCTAAATTATACAAAAATATCGTAGATTAGTCTTCCACCAACTAAAAATATCTATGACTAAACGTAAGAGTGCATGCAAGACTTCACGTGTGGTTGGGGGAGGTCCGCCACCACCATGCGCCATGCCTATTAAAACCCCCTCTAGAAACACGTTATGAACCAATTTTGAAGTCACTTGGTCGTCTGGAAGATCAATTCATTTTTTGTTTTTGCTTTTGTGTCTGTGAGTGTATTTGTGAGATATATTTGTGTTTTAAATATGGTATTTTTGAGTGGTTGTATTGGTGGTAATTACAACTTTACAACTCTTAGTTACGTTTTAAATATGGATGTTTAGATGTTTAGATGATTATGTTGGTGGTCATTACAACTTTGCAACTCTTGTTTGATGGTGGAGTTGATGGTGAAGTGAAAAACTGGTGTAACCTTAGGTTGATGGTGGTTATGTTGGTTGTTAATAACATCAAGTCTGATACCCGTTGGCATTCAATCAATAAATGAAAAAACAAATTAAAAAGCATTGGAGCAAAATGGGCGTGCACTAGAACTTCTAAACCTCTTGTATCTAGGTTTACAAGATGGGGTTGTCGATCATTAACATATCTATTTTACACGATGATCATAAACTCCATTTGAATATTTGCTCTGAATGAAACAGCCAGGTAAGCTTAAATTTATTGTATACGATAAAAACTTAACGGTAAAAGTTTTACTCAACCTATGAGTCCAATTTTAGCCACGGTGGCCGGCCCCATCAACACAAACACCAAATAAACGGCTTTTTTATTGATTAGTTTAAAGACTCCATAAATCTTGAAAGCACTTAAGAACCCATAAAGCTCTTAGCATTTGAATTCAACCAAAAATCCAAAATATAACACCGACCGCGTATTGTAAAAAAGAAATATGTTAAAAGAACACTAATTAGTCGTCGTTCTTCCATGTATAACTATGACATGATCAAAATATTCACATGGTTCTGTTAGTTTATGGACATTATTTTAGTAGTCGTATGTTAGGATCGAACTCGAGATCACGGGATTGCACACTTTACGTATGAGACTCGATGTTTAAATAATTAATATAAAATGTTATATTTAATTATTTAATTCACAATAAACGACTAAAGAGCGTTAGGTAATTAATGGAATTGACTAACGGACGATAAATGTCAACGGGATACGAAGAAAGTAAAATAAGACAAGAAAAGGTTCTAGAAATCCTCTCTTGAGCTTGTTTTGGTCGAAACAATGGAATCCCACATCGGAAACCATAGCAAACTTGATATCTATCATAAGGGTATAAATACATCCCCATGTATTCATCCTTTGGTACACTTGATTTCAATAGAAGACCAAA
Source organism: Artemisia argyi (assembly GCA_030686995.1). NCBI lineage: Eukaryota > Viridiplantae > Streptophyta > Magnoliopsida > Asterales > Asteraceae > Artemisia > Artemisia argyi. The sequence goes on from CM060677.1 coordinate 178,150,152, forward strand.
CTTCTTCTTTTCCTCTCTTGTTCATAGGACAACGAGCGAAACCCCAAGAAAAGGGATTTGCGAGTAACCTTGAACATTACAAAGTGTTTGGTAAATCTATTGTGATCAAGAACTAGCATTCACATCGAATCGCTAATAGTACGTGTGTACAAGAACGTGATATAACCACACTATTGGTTATATCTTGGATTGAATAACAAAAAGGTAAGGGTTATTCTTACAATCCACGTAAACCCTAATTAGGGTTAATAAGTTGAAGATTGCTTTAATTGATTCTTGTTCGGGCTAGAATCACAAAGGTGCGTTTACTATTTATTATTGATTAATTAATTACATGTTATATGATCTTGTTATAATTGCTTCCGCTATCCTTACTTGATGTTATTTGCTTATTTATATACATGTCATGATATTATAATTCTTACAGTGGCATCATGAGCCGTTATAATGTGTAATTAATTATCGAAACACATAAAAATTGAATTTTGATTCGTTTATTACATTTTTCTACGGTTTTCATTATCCTAACCCTAATTTTTTTTAATGGGTCGATTTACCCAATTTATTTTTTAGGGTTTTGGTTTTTATTTTTAATATGATTAGAAACCCTAGGATGTCATGTAATTTGTTATGCGTTTTAGTAAATGATCATGGTGCAATATGTTAATTGTTAAGCATAATCCATGAAAAATGCATGTTTGCATGGATTTAATTGTGTGATGATTTAAATGGTTTAAATTGTATATATTAATTAAATGTTAAGTTATGTCGAAACATGTAAATTTATTAATAGATGACGAATTGGGGAAGACTCCAATATTAAGTAATCAATTACGTGCTATGTGGTGTTTGTTTAGTTTTGGCTTACGCAATCGATTTATCGATGTATGTGGATCTTTTTCCTTTAAAGAAGAAAGCCCTAATTGAATAAATGTGTTATATACCTAGATTGATTATTAATAGGACTATTGAATAAAATTTGCATGTGGCTACATGTTTATACATATTTCATTGTTATGTTATGTATATGTTTATTTGGTTATTTTATTTTTTATTATGTATTACTTGTTTTTTGTTTGTTATTATGTGAGACATGTTTATAAACGAAAAAGGGTAATTTTGAATAGAAAAATAATATGGACTAAATAAATGGCGAAATTGTTTTGGTTTTAAGAGTTTAAATTTCAAATGAGTGGTTGATTGATGTTTTTGTACATAGTGTGCGAAAGGCGGACCGAAAGTTGCCATATAATGTGCTTGTAGAGAGGGGTTATTAAAGACCATGCACCTACCGGTTCTCTACAACCGCTTGTGTGCCGATCTAGACTTACCTATATCACTATATTACGTACACTGTCATTTTAAGGGTGAATTGACCACAATTCCATAATGATTATCCGAAACACTAAGCCTTAGGGCTTATGCAAAAGTACGATATAAGTGGACGATAATCGTTGGTAATTCTTTAATTGGTGAACCGATACCTCAATAAAAACTTTGCTATTTTACTCTTATTGAATTGGTAATAAAATTGTTTTATAAAACCAATGTTATGAAGTTGTATGCATGTTTCTTCATATATTATTTTGATTACACGTCAAAATTAATACCCTTATAAAATTAAGTCGAATGCCATACAATTAAGAACACTTGAAGTTGTAGTTTACGTCATGTGATAGCTTGGCTAGATTGTAATGGAGAGGTAAATTTCATAATTTCATTGCTAGCAGATCACCTGATGTAATGGAATTATGGGTTTGCAGTTTTTAAGTTATACGACTTAAATTGAGTAGGAAGTGAGAGCTTGGACTCAAGGCATTAGATGGGGATGAAACATGCTTACATTGCAAAAGATTTTGTGAATGAAAATCCCATAATGATCTAGGAATTGTAATATGATATTAGCAATTATTGTTCGACAATTACCTTATTGAATACTATCATTACTAGCAGATCAACTGATGTAATGATACTATGTCAATTAGGATCCTAGCTTTAAGAAAATATTATGGTTTATATGAGTATTTACCAATGGGTATTTTATTTTCTTAAAGACCTAATTATCGAAAATACTGAAATTGAATTTTGTAATTCGTTTTAATGTATTAATGCAACGTTCAAACCGTAAACACTCTTTGGGCTTTGGTAAATTGATCTCGTTCTGTTTTCAAACAAATGTTTGATTAAGAAATATTTACTTAAAAGACAAAAGAAGTCTCATTTCTATGAGAGAAGAGTGAGATACAATCCTATTTCTTTTCATGAATGAAAAAGGATAATAGGAATATTAGATATGTCTAAATTCTAATATAACTCATAGCAATTTTTTTTAATAGTTAAGATAATTGCATATTTTTTATAAGGATTTCATCACCCTCATTCGGTGATTAAATTCTTAGTAACAAATATGATATTTGGTTAACAGAAAATTATGTATGACATTTTATGAGTTATTAGAAGCTAGACTAATTACTGCAAAATGTTAAAAGACAAACTAGTTGTTTTGACTATTTAAGAGGTACTACATACATTGTAGGATGGTAGACCTGTTAAGGAAGAAATTGCATGCCCAATTTTTCAAGTTAATAGCATTTGATGGATAGTCCATCATTTACGTAGTAGAATACACTCTTTAGTGCATAAGTAATTATTAGGTATGTACATTCAAAGGTGTAGGAAAGTTAAAAGCACACTATTTTCTTTCACTGGATATGAAACATTTACAATGTTGTCAAATTCAGTGGGAGTATTGTGTACTTATTACTGAATAAGGAATTATTGTAATAATTTTTAATTCAGTAGGAGTTACAAGCTTTGACATCTTGGTAGCTAAAAATAATTATTTTCCAAGTGTAGACACTTATACTTTTAAGGATAGTCTTGTACGTTTCCTTACTAGACATTGTTGTTCTATAACTACTTGTTATGATAAAATCTATGATACAATCATATTGATCACATAAACAAATGCATGGCGTGTTGTTTATCAACTATATGAGGTTGTTCCATGCACAAATGGGAGAAATGTTATCTTTAATGTGTGCAAGAAACAACTCATAAAGATATGCTTTAATGAATTCTCTTGACTGCAAGGAAAGAGAATTACTTTCTAATATGAATTATATATATCTAATTCAAGAAACACTTGGTGTTGCTATTTATGTTAGGTGAGAGCTTAGCTAGATTGCAACAACAAGGTAAAATTCATATTTTCATTACTAGCAGATCAACTGATGTAATTGAACTATGAGAATTTGCAGTTTCTAAATTAGATACCTATTAGAACATGTGTCAATATGATATTAAGACTACTTTAATTTGTATATTTATGAATTCATGGAATGACATAAATTAATAAAGTAATCTAATGCTGATTCAATCTGAATATTTATGTGTTCTTAGAATGACATAAATAAATGAAGAAATAATGTTGTTTACATTATTGTGAAGTAATAAATTAATTTGAAATTATTATTGAAACCAAAAGATAGTGTTCATAATTACTTTAGTTAAACATGTTTATATTTAATTGTAAAGATATAAACATAAAGTCTTTTAATTGTTACAAGACTTATAATAAAGTAAGACGTTATCTTGTTATGTATTTTAATTAAGACATATACATGAAGTCATTAAATTGTTAAATGACTTATAACGTATAATGAGATTATAACAGTTTATGTTTTCTTGTAGAGACATGGACATGAAGTGACTTTGTAAAAAGTATTTGTGTTATAAAGCATGTAATTGGCTTGAAAATACTATTATACCATTAAAATGACTTAGTTGGTAAATAGACAAGCCAATAGGAATATGGTTATCTTAAATATTGTTAGATTGTCTTACAATACTAATACTAATGAAATATCAAATGTTTATGGTATGTTCAGTTAGGAAAATCAAACTCTTGTTATATTGTTTGATTAAAGATAACTATGATTTCTTTTCTTCCAAAAGTTATCAAGGTTAGAATATTGAGTATGACTTGGACATACTTAATAAAACTTCAACATAGAAGATTAATAAGACATTATCATATGATGGAATGTGATGAATCACATTAAATCTTAAATTGAAGTTCCAAATTTGTTTAACTGCTTATAAAGAGGTTATTAACAAAGGAAAGTCATGAACTGTCATTGTGTTTTGTAATGTCCCAAAAGAGAACATTGTATTGTTGCTTTATTTGCTAAGTATTTAAAGATAGTCTTTAAGTTACTAAAAGCAAGTGGGAGTTTTGATATTTAAAAGATAAAATTACAAGATACACAATTTTCTAAAATACACTAGTAAATATCATAATGAGGTTGACATTAAAATGTTAAACTCAAGATGATAGAATTCTCATTCATAGAATAGTAAAATATCTCGGATATTTGATTAATATGCTGAGGGCTATGATTTACAGGATTATTGTAAACCTGATAATCATTATGATACATTACCAAATATGAAATTGGGTAAAGTATACATGATATGAATGATTAAGATTCTGTCCATAAAGATAATCAATTTTTGAAACTTGGTTTATCTTAATAGTTAGACTAGAAAATGAAGATGAGTTTCTTCAAAGATAAGGTAACCATGGTGGTTTAAATCTTTATATAGAAATCATATGGACAATATTGTGCACGTATTTAATGCATGTCTTATGACAAGATTATTAATCACACTAAAACAATTAATTGTGATTGAATATTTTATCTTAAACACATTAAATATATATAAAGATTATGATTTTCATATTTAGTTTCATTAATATGAAATTGATAATGGAATATCAAAACTCTTTCTTGAGTGATTACTTGAGCGAGGACGATAAGTAATCAAAAGGAGTTTATAAATTCAAATAAATCTTTGGAAGTGTACAAGTGCAATAATCCATGGATGGATAAATGCATGCATCTAGAAGATTACTCTTATGTTTAATTATTAAATCCATGTTTTGATTTATAATTAAAATAAGATAATTTCTAAGTATTCCTAAAAGCTAGTGGGAGTATTATGTTTAATTTCTAAATCATATATGTTGTAAAACATATAAAAAGTAATATTCCATATAAGTAAATATTAATTCTTAGAATTGAATGAAACTTTACTTGAAAGATTTAGAAAATAAAATATACAACCTTGGAATAAAAGTTTATAAACATGTGCGGTAAATGAATCTAATATAACATGATATAAATGGATATGTATAACATGAATAAAATCTAAGTATGACTCAAAGATTTTTCATGAACATCATGTTTTGTTGTATCATGCTTGATTATAAGATGATTTTTCAATATTAATATCTAATTAAAAAGTTATTAGATAACTTGTGTAATATTCTATAAGAATATGTTTGATTATAGAATCACATCCTAAGTCTGGAACAACTTCCAAATTCTATAAATGAACAATTGGTCAATTGTTGTGCAAATTTTCATAGCCAACAAACTTGAAAGTTTGAAGGGCATCAAACATTACACAATAGATATTAATGTTTACGGAAATAGCATATTGTTGTTTGTATACAATAATGCTAATGAAATTGAGATGACACTCAATACTAGTTATGGTAAGGATTTCATCGTTGGCTATATGTACTAGTTGTGCTTAATAAAAGCATAGTTGCATTATACATTAAGAGAATAAGAATACTTCAAACTTTAAAAATGTTTGGAAGTTTGATTTTCATAAATTGGTGGTTAAAGATGTCACACATTTTATGAAATATTATATGGCATAATCAAAATTGTTGAGTATGCACATACAAGAACTTCACTAGTTGAATTCTTGAAATAAGTATTCTTAAAATTCGGATAGATCAAAGTTGGATGATTTATGTTTTGTCAACAAGTATGAATGTCATTGCTTGAGACATAATTCATCAACAAGAGTTATCATGCATTGATCTATTTAGTATTTGGATAAGGGATGTTAAACAATTATTATAATAAATTTAAATACATGGTATGTTTAATTTAAAATAAATTGTATCCTGTTTTTGCATGTTTAATCCATGAATAAATGTTATTCTAAAATTGTCCATTGTCAGTTAATAATATGAGAATATTATTAAATTAAGAAAAATCTGAAGGTTGGTATAATATACTTAAAGTATATTGATGCGTAGTCATGCCATTTCAGATGATATTCAATGATACCGAATATAGGACTTATCTCAACTACATGATGTTACTTTATGTAGCCCCGAAGTAAAGTATCAGGTAGAATTTTCTTCTCAAGCCACAATTTTAGAACCTAGAGAATATAAACCAACTCAACTTCTCTTGAAATCAAAGCAATAAGCCAAGTTATCATATGCAAAAAACGAGTAATCACCTTTAGGCATTGCTTACGATTCTCACGAGCATTGGCACCTGGGGGAGCAGCAGCTCCTAAAATGCAGAATATTTAAGATAACCTACCTGTAGAAGGATTTGATTTCCATGAACTAAATGAATCCATGAAAGAATCAGAGGAGTAAAAAGTTTCAATAATCTCCTTTGATGATTGAACCTACTGACCATGTTCTTGTTCCCTTCAAATAGAAGATGGTTCATTCCATTCCGGTTTTAAGGACGAATATAATTTGATTTTGATTCATTTGGTTAGTGGGATTTTGTGTGTGAAAGATGATGACTAGTGTTTTAGGAAGTTAAGTTTTCATTTGTAATGGGGAAGATGATGAATAGTGTTTAGGGAGGGCAAGGGTGGTGGTGGTGGCGGTAGAGGGTGGTTTTTTTGCAATGGGGAAGATGATGAACAGTAAAAAGACAATACTACCCTCGATGACTAGGCACTTAACGAGAAAACTAACAGAAAAGGGCTCTCGGTGGTTTTTTTGCAAATTTGCGTAACGTTAGTGGCTTTTTTGCGTGACTTTTTGTCTTAGTCTCATTTCTGCGATTTCGTGATACTTTAAAGACATTTTTGCATTTTACCCTTTTGTTTATATGTATCAGAAACTAGGACCTTTCTTTAGTTTGTAGTGAAATTATTGACCGAATGGCGATGGTCATGGTCATGGTCATGGTCACAAATATTGACGCGACTTATAACAAAAGTTGATCGCACTGAAAGATTCGTCAAATAAACATTTCTACCCTACCATTAAAATTATCTAAAGTATCTTAATCTTCGTCAACTTGCTAATCTTTCTTTTTGTGAATGCCTATATTTGTTTAGTTACATGAGGGAGCCAAAGTCTACATTTTTTGAGTTTATTCAAAACAAAGACATATGTCATAGTTATTTACTACTCTTTTAGGCCCATGAAGAGCCAAAAGTCTACATTTGTTGAGTTTATTTAAAGTGGTAGGATTCGATGTTAAAAGTTTACTTTAAATTTTCATATACAGAGCCAAAAGTCTACATTTAATTTGTCGAGTTTATTTCAAGTGGTAGGGTTCGATGTGAAAAGTTTAGTTTAAGTTTTCATAATTAATAGAGGGTGTAATTTTTTCTTAAAAAAAATGATTCTTATGCCTAATTAGCAAACCTACTTGTATGCCTAATGATTTGATTGGTGGATTTGAAAAAGTGATTGGTGAGAATTTGGAAAGAGAAAATGTACAACACAATTGTACAAATAAATTATGCATTAGATATGTATTTAAGCTTGGATTGTAGGCCTAAATAGCATTAAAAGATCTTAGCTAGACATGATTACAAATATCCAAATTAAATCAATTGTAATTTTGCGAGACTACTATTTTTAAACATAATATTATTATTATTCATTTTTATTTTTATTTTTTTCTGAACGGCCATATAGACCGTTCGAAAACGGCATATGATATGATCTTTGTAATTTTATGTCATGATTTATTTCTGCATATATAGATTAAATCAAATACGGTATATATATTTTAATATTTAGGCCAACTAGGATGCTTAATGTTTTTTGGAAGGCAACTAGGATGCCTAATAGCTCATGTACGAGTTTCAAGTGCTAAATGAAACTATATACTTATTTTTCATTCAACTTCGGGTGATAGTTGCAAAACCTCTAAAACATAAATAAGTCTTATAATGAGACTTCTTTTGAAAAAGTATATAAAACGAGAGACACAATTTGCATCTCACCTCCTCATCTCACTGTCATAACATAATAAAGGGGTTCACATAACTTTTATAGATAAAGGCAAATTGGAAAATTCAATTTCTAACATGAAATGACAATTTAGACAAATGACATATATAAATATCGTACTTATTAGACATGGGTGTTCAGACCGAGTATAATAAGAAAACCTCGAGACCGCATTCATCACCGCCCCATCAGTATCACTTCAGTTTTTCTCCTCTACAACTAATTTCATCATCAGCTTAGTGTAATAAGACAACCAACTTCACCACGAAAATATACCCGATTTAAACACATGTATACCCACCAAAAAAAAAAAAAAAAAAACACTCACAACTCGGTCTTGGCATTGACCGAGTCCTCCATTTTGTTCATTGAAGAAGCGTGCTTCCAAGGCACCGTAATAAGAGACAACGCGTATTGGGACTCCAAGACTCGGTCGTATGACCCTTATTAAGGCCGGTCTAAAATATGGTGTCCAATCCACTAATCAATCAATAAAGAAACAAATGATAGTTAGGCAAGACTTGAGGGATGATTTTGCACTTAATGATAACCTATAAATTGCGCGGACGAAACTATTGGCGACATAATTAATTTAACTACCAAAAATAGCATTTTCAAAGTGTAGATATTTTCCTCATTATTCATCATCTAGGGCAAAAGGGGGTGCAATTTTCTGTAATCTAATCGTGTTTTTCTTTTCGTTTGATTTTAAACAATAATGTCGAATTTCTATCTCCAAGCTCGGCTCTCGTCGAATCTAATAATGAAAGGCTTACATTATAAAAGTTTAAGCTCATTCACTACGATTGAAGGCCATAGACCCACAATTCTTAATAAGAAAGGCATCGATATTCTTCACAGTCCATGGTTCAACAAGGTACATGATTTGAAATGCTTTTCGTTAACGACAGGATTATATGTTACTTTTTGTAATTTGTTTTAGATGTATTTTAGAACATGATAATCTGTGTTTATTAAGGTTTATATGATTTATATTCCATTTGCTTTTGATGTTATTTGACAATGTATATTGTTTCTTTGATATAGGGGCAATGTTTTAGAATCGGCCACTATCGAAAATGAGTTAAGTCATTAAAGTTGGGAAAATGTTCTTTTCTATAACAATAAACTTTTTCTAATGTTGTGCATTAGTGAGAGTAAAATGTAGAAAATGAAACGCGTTATTAAAGTTATTAACTGAATTGGTAGAGATTAAGGTATAACGAACAATAGTTAAGGAACATCTTGATAATTAAGAGCATTGTTAATTTACAATAACATTAAATCTTTCATATATCGCGTTAGCAAAATGATATCACTTTGCTTTGTATTCATTTGTTTGGGTGTTGTTTCCATCAAAATTCTCTCGATTCATCCTTCTCACGAGGAATTCCAAACCATCATACTTGTTATTCTTTAAATGAGTCCAACGTATGGTTTAACTAAATGTGAACTAGTAAATAGTAACGATCCAGGAAACATTAAACGGCCATACCTGGAAGTTAGGAAAACCTTAGAAGACTATTAACATAAGGATATATTAATCTGCAAGTTAACGCATATAACAAGAGTCCCTCAGAATTGGTTTAGGTAAGTCAATTACACACGCTGCATATATTGTAACAGTTGTACATACCGTAACACCCTGTCTTAAGCTTGAACATGCTCAGCTTGTGACAAAAGTAACTAAGTCGAATCTGATTTGAAGCCGTTGTGAACTAATAATCAGCTACTTGCTCTCTTGTGTTAATCAGGGGACAGCATTTTCCATGACTGAAAGAGATCGTCTTGAAGTACGTGGACTTCTGCCTCCAAATATTATGACCGAGCAACAACAAATTGACCGCTTTAGTAAGTTAATTGCTTCATTTATTTTTCATATTACCAAACAAATATGATACATTGATAAGGATTCCATAACAAGGTGTTTATTGAATGCATTTAAGATATAATCTAATCAGTCACCTATTCATATCTTGTTGAATGTTAAGTATACCGTGGTTCGTTTTGCATCATTATATATTGCATGGATTATCAATAGTGAAAATCAAGTCACACATTTGTTTATTATGTGAAGTATACCTTGAAAATAGTTTATATTTAAAATTACAGAAGCAGACCTCAAGAAGCTTGAGACGAATGTTAGCAATGGACATTCAGATACACTCGCTTTGGCCAAGTGGCGAATACTTAATAGGCTACACGATAGAAATGAAACATTGTACTATAAGGTGAATTACATAACTTTAATTTCTTCTATACTACTATATATCATTTAATGAAATATATAAATGTTAACATAAACATTATATCAATGTTTTGGCAGATTCTTATTGAGGAAATAGAGGAGTATGCCCCTATAGTATACACTCCAACAGTAGGACTTGTTTGCCAAAAATACGGTGGATTGTTTAGAAGACCGAGAGGGATGTATTTCAGTGCTGCTGATCGTGGTGAAATGATGTCTATGGTTTATAATTGGCCTGCTGATCAGGTTTGTTACTTATGGAAAACGTGACTACTTTTTAAGATTATCATATATACTCCGTACTAATATCTATTTTTTTGCACAGGTTGATATGATTGTCGTTACTGATGGAAGCAGAATACTAGGTCTTGGAGATTTAGGAGTTCAAGGGATCGGTATTTCAATAGGGAAGTTAGATTTATATGTTGCTGCAGCTGGAATAAATCCTCAACGGGTAATTGTCGCACATTATCTGTTTCAATACTTTTGTAACTTATATTTCTTTGTAAGCTTGGTAGTTGGTACTAATCCATATTTTTGTGTGTAAAAGGTGCTTCCGATCATGATTGACGTAGGAACCAACAACGAGACCCTTCTTAAAGACCCCTTGTGTAAGGTTCTTTTCCTCACTTATAATTGCGCGCGGTTGCATCGATAGTTACTGTTAACTAACTAATTTATATCCTTTTTTAATAAAGAATTTTCCCTAGATAATGACATTAGTATATATCTTTATTTCAAGATCTAGGATTGCAACAACACCGTCTTGAAGGCGAGGAGTACCTTTCCATCATCGATGAATTTATGGAGGCTGTATTCATTCGTTGGCCCCACGTAATAGTGCAGGTATTCTACTTCTCTTGTTGTCAACAGTTTTTGCATTCACTTCATTAATAATTATTTCAAGAAGAGGCTTACAAGGTATGTTTTATTTTAGTTTGAAGACTTTCAATCCAAGTGGGCATCAACGTTACTGCAAAGATATAGAAATACCTACAGAATGTTCAACGATGATGTACAGGTAACCATCATCACTTATATAAAGCTGGATATGATTTTCCATGAAGTATTGTTTTTAGTACATTTAAGATAATTTAACCTCATTAATGTTCAGGGGACAGCTGGTGTCGCAGTCGCTGGTCTTCTGGGAGCCGTAAAAGCACAAGAAAAGATGATGATCGACTTCCCAAAGCAAAATATCGTCGTTGCTGGAGCTGGAAGGTATGAATCCTTTAATATTTGACTGAACTTTGTATAAGTACTTAATTGTAATTATAATTCTTTTTTTTTTTTTTTTTTTTTTTTTTTTTTTTAAATAAAGTACTTGAATTACTTGGACATATTTCTTAACATAATGTATTGCAACTGCAGTGCAGGAGTCGGGGTTCTGAGGGCAGCCAGAAGAACAATGGCAAGAATGTTGGGAGATAGTCAAACTGCTTACGAGAGTGCTCGGAGTCAGTTTTGGGTGCTTGATGCTAATGTATGTATTCATATCTCATATACGTTTCAAACAGTACAAATATGCATAACTGTTTGTGTATATAATGGGAATGATATAGGGGCTGATCACAGAAGAGCGCAACAATATTGATCATGATGTCAAACCATTTGCCAGGAAGACTATTGATATTAAAAGTAGAGGGTTGAGGGAAGGAGCAAGTCTTGTGGAAGTGGTGCGTTTTAGTAGCTAGAACTTTATATGCTGTTTTAGATAGAGTTTAACGATAAAATATCGGGTATCATATTGTAATCAGGTGAAAGAGGTCAAACCTGATGTACTCCTTGGGTTGTCTGCAGTAGGTGGCCTGTTTTCTAAGGAGGTACAATTATACATTTAACAAGTACTAATACACTTTATGTGCTGCAGTCAAAAATTCATTTTGTTATTTATGCATAGGTATTAGAGGCGTTTAGAGGTTCAACATCGACCAGACCAGCAATATTTGCAATGTCAAATCCCACAAAAAATGGTATGCCATGGTTGATAGTACTTAACAAACATAAAGCGAAAATATGAGATCTCAATGTTTCGGATTTTGTTCCATGACAGCTGAATGCACCCCCGAAGAAGCATTTTCTATTGTGGGAAAAAACATCATTTTCGCAAGTGGAAGCCCTTTTAAGAATGTGGATCTTGGTTCATCTTCTAATCTTTTATCCAATATATGTACTTTTAAATTTTATCTATTTTTCCTTGATCATATAGTACCTACATGTATATTTTCAGGTAATGGAGAGATTGGGTACTGCAATCAGGGAAACAATATGTATCTTTTTCCAGGGTCAGTTCTTAAATTCTTATCTCAATTTACCAATCGAAATCACGTTCTTTATTATTCTGAATAAATTCCAAACTGCAGCATTGGTCTTGGTACTCTTCTGTGTGGTGCTAGAATAATCTCAGATGGCATGTTACAAGCTGCAGCCGAGTGGTAAGTTTTTTTGTTCATGAGTAATCCATGATAATGCTATAACTATAATTTTATGATACATTAATTTTTTGGTATGCGTCACTTATCTGTCAAAACTTCAGCCTAGCGGAATGTATGACTGAAGATGAGGTTGTCAAAGGAATAATATTCCCTCAAATATCACGGTATAGAGCACACATATTATTTCAGTGAATCAACAAAATTTGGTAGTCAAAGATTTACTTGTAACAATTTGCTTTTTTGTTCTACCAGGATACGCGATATAACAAAAGCGGTAGCTGCTGCTGTAATCCAGGAAGCAATAGAAGAGGATTTAGCAGAAGGATATCGTGAGATGAACACTCGTGAACTCCAGAGGCTAAATAAGGTAGCTTCAATTTATAATTGGTTTGTATGTTGACGCCGGTTATTATATGACGTGGTAATAAATTTTTATTTTGTAGGAGGAAATTCTTTTGCACGTGGAGAATAATATGTGGAAGCCTGATTACCCAAAATTGATCTATAAAGATGAACTCTCTAACCCACATCACTAGTTGTCCTTGGCTGAGACGAATAGAAAACAGTCAAGTCAAGTATGATGATCTTCACAAAAGCAATTGTATTATTTAATTTTGTGATGCAACACTAGTCGTGTTTTGTTGGGTATGGTTTACTAGTAATATACATCTCTCGTGTATCTTGAACTGCATATCATGGAAGACAGCATATTCTGACAATCTCGACCCAAATAATGAAGTGGGGTCGTACCAAAAGATTTGGGTTGACAATCTCGACCCTTTTTGGTTGTACCATTTTTCTTGTCCCAAAAACGTTTGGGTCGACAATTTTGCAAACGAGTGGCACGACATTGAAAGGGGACCCACTAACCAGTAAAACATGTAAATTACATTTGGGACGACATTGTCGTCCCATTGTTTTTGTCCGTCCCAAACCCTTTGTTTTGGTGATCTATAGATCTTTGTTAGAGGTAGCAAAATGGGTGAGTTGAGACGGATTGCAAATACTTTTTTGTCTTATCCTCTCTTGGTTCTTGTACTACATATATGTGACTAAAAACTTTAGCATTACTCAATAATTTAGTTTTTGAAATAAGCCAATTTGTGAGGTCTAATGCATTTTTGTGAAAAGGTAAATACATATTAAACTTATTCACCTTGTAAAAGTTAACCGAATGATGGCCTAAAACATGGACTGCATTTCCTACTACTGATCGAGATAGCATTCCATTGAATTAAATAGTGCAGCTAACACATTTGACCTTCTTGTTGCATAATGATATGTTGCCAAATACTACCAGGATCTCTTAAACTATTTGTATACTCAAATCATCATTCTTATATAGTCTTCAAGGCAATAGAGAAAGTCCTTGAATTGTACTTTAAAACGGATGTTAGTATGTTCATTGTGAAACTCATATCTAATAGAAGATTATTACTGCTAACAAAGTGGCAATGTTTTGTAAAAAATCTAATTGTGTTTGAAGTCGTTACTTCCTATTTTTTATATTGTTTTCAGATGTCTTCTTATCATAGACGACATGTGTTTGTATATGCAATTATGCACTATTGTCGATTGGTTTGTCGTGTCATTTGACCAGTTGGGCTTGGTTTTACAGCTAATGGTCTGCGCCTCTGCGGGCATTGCTCAATGCTCACAAAGACATTCTATATGTTCAAGTATTGGGTTTTATGTCCATGCTTTAAGATCGGTTCATTTGGTCTCTATCAATCTAGTGTTCCAATGTTCCATTCCGATTTTTCGGGACCTTCATGTTGATTCATGATTTTATAAATGTAGATAAAGAATTAGTGTGTAGATTATAGTACGACATAGATACATATTGACACATGTGTTCAGTTATAATGATGGGCATTATGTTTGCATTATTAAAGTTGGTTGGTTATAAAAACAGCCGTTATGTGGTAGGCCACATTTTTGCTAACGGTACTTCTAGTTTTCAAAATTCAAATATTCTAGGCCGAAAATAAACATAGATAAAAATTAAAGCACGTTGTATGATAAATATTCATTTGTTATAAAGAAAGTGTCAGAAAAGAATATCTGTTAATTTCTGCAAAGATTATATGTCTAGGCTTAATTTAGAAAGATCAACAATAAATTGCAAGTTTAATATTGAAAGATTCTGCATGATATTATCTTAAAGATTGAAATTTCATCAAAAGATATAATAATATCATTTCTTTATTACACATGCAAATAATTATTCTATTCTCCCTTTTATACTGGAACGGTTTTGCTGATGTTCAAAATAATAATAATAATAATAATAATAATAATAATAATAATAATAATAATAATAATAATAATAACTTTTGTGTTTGCTTGATAATATTAATTTTAATGAGAAAAAGGTTCCCGATAAAAAACTATAAATGAAATAAAAGATTACAAAGAGTCATTAAACAAACAAACAAAGAGCATTGGGTGTGGTAACGAGTGCTCGCCAAATACCAATGGCGCGCTTCATCCACTCACCATCATACCAAGGATGACGCCAAAAGCTCAAATGTGATCGAGGACACTACTCTAATGGCGTACACCATGGCAAAAAGAAAAGGGTTAAAAGTGACTGTTGGACCAAACAACTAGTTTTTCAAAAAGAAAATAAAATTAAACATTATCTTATAAATACAACCGATTATCTACGACTTATCCATTTTCACTTCTATTTTAGATATATAGCTCACAAAAATGAATCCACAAGACCCATGGTTTAATTCCATTCTCGATATGACTCAAAATCAAAATTCTTCATCTTCATCAACACCTACTACACCCTTGTAGGGGCATTTAATGGCGTCCCAACATCCAATATTTCTCCCATTTGACACTCAATACTATTTGCCACAAGTTACACCTGAAGCCGTATAAAATTGTATCATCTAACAACAACTTGAAGCCCAATTTCAACTACTTCAACAAAAACATTCGCAACCACCACCTGTTTCACAACCACCAACCGATGAAACACAACCAACCGATGAGCCACAAGAGGAGCCCGAAAGGAAATGGATAAGTCGATGTACGAGATGTCGAACGTGAGGCACAAGAGGCGCAAACGTGAGGCGGCTAAGTCGATGTACGAGATGTCAAAGGAAAAGAATGCGAGGATTATGAGGTTCGAGAAAATGAGGTTTCTTGCCATGAGCACAGTGAGAATGCCGGAAGAGGACGAGGTGATCATCGAGTATTAAAAAGGAAATTCGTGCCAAATATCGATGTTAGACATAATTTTATATACCTATTTGTTTTATTTTATTGAATTGTATTTTAAAAAGTGAGTTATGGCATAATAAAGCTTTAACAGTAAAATTTTATTTTGGCATAATAAAGCTTGCCCTTTGTGTATACGGAGTTATTAAATAAGATTGTTCTATAACATTATGTAAAGTCTTTTATACTTATATAGTTTTATAATATCCATACACGCGCAAATTTTTACATAAAATTTTCTATTGGTAGTGAGATGACTCCATTTATCATACATGGCAAAAATGAGCACTCCCATAGGTTCAATTTCAATTGCTCAATTTTTTTGATATCTCTTAGTATTATTTAAGAGATTATTTTTAGAACTCAGATAGCATTTAACTACTCGTAATGCCGACCCTGAGTTCTAAAAATAATCAAAAGGTCGGTCTAGGCCAAATGGATGAGTCTAAGGGTGAGATCGGTCTAGGACCGGACCGGACCGGACCGACAAGACCGAAGACCGAAGTAAGGTAAAAACTGGGACCGAGACCGAATGTGGTCGGTCCGGTCCGGTTGCTCACCCCTAGATGAGTCCCCTCTCTCTTAGGCAACCTTGGAGAATACCCCCAGCTTCATTTTTAAGCGACCTGTCTTTTGCAAAGTTTGTGTGTGAGTGTGTGACAGTGTGAGTGTTAATTAATTTTTATAAGATACATTTTTTATTGTGACTAAGGTAGTTTTAACACGACCTTAAGATCATGTATTTGATCTTATAGAAAAAAGCTGAAATAACACTAAAATAACAAAGTGGTCTGATCGAAGTTTTAAGTCGTTATTACGTACTACTAGTCTTATAGTTTACTTATTCCGTAAGTAAAACACTTTATCTAAAAAATGAAACCCCCCCCCCCCCCTCATTGATCACACCGCAATGAAAATATTCAAAAGAGTTTATAAAAAGTGCTCAAGTACTATGTGGAATTGTGTAGTTTAACTGTATTAAAAACCATTCCAATTACAAAAAGACAAAACAACCCAAAAATTTCAAAACCCACCCTCCTCCTCACGCGCATATTATTTAGCTAGACTAATAAACCCCTTCTTTTCCACCTGCTTCCCAATTTCCTTTACGTCGACGACCAATTCAATTCAAACACTTCTCTCTCTAGAATCCTAACAATTTTCTCTCTCTAGAATCCACTCCATAATAACACATACACGTACAGATCGTAGTTATGGCGACTATGGAGAGTTTGATCGGATTAGTAAACCGTATACAAAGAGCTTGTACCGCTTTAGGTGATCACGGCGGCGACGACTCTACTTTTTCGTCGCTTTGGGACGCTCTTCCTTCTGTTGCCGTTGTTGGCGGTCAGGTATATATAAACAACTACCGTTTTTTTTTTAATTCTATTTCACTTATACATATTTTTATAACTGTTCTTATATATATATATATATATATATATATATATATATATATATATATATATATATATAGTTTGAATATTCGAGATTATAGATGTTATAATTGTTGCCGTTTATTTGAGTGATTTTGTTACTGTTTATATGAATTTCGGTGCGATTATTTGATATTTATTGCTTGAGTTAGTGAGCGAGTGTTTGTTATTTGTTTGATTTGATATATAATTGTTTGATGTTAGGCTCAGTGATAGGTTGTTTTTACGGGGATGAGGGTGAGTGATGATAGATTAATTTAGGTTACATTTGGTAACAGTAAGAATTGTGATAAGTTAAGGTGTTGTAATGAAGTTTCCGAAGGCAGGTGCGTCTTATTGTATTTGCCGTGAATAGTTGAGAAGAGTGGGAGAATATGTTAAATTTAGTGAAGACAGCGTAAGAGTTCGGTTATTTGTAGTTTAGGTTGTGTTTGGATTGGGAGGATGGAGTTATGTATGATACTTGAAGTGGATTTTCCGAAGTGTGTTTTAGTTTTTTTTTTTATTTTTTTTTTATTATTTTTTTTATTAAGTGTTCTGAGAGGAGTGCGAGAACATGTTACACTGAAGTAGGCGTAAACGTTTAGTTCTTTTTACTTTAGGCTGTGTTTGGATTGGGAGGATGGAGTTGATACTTGAAGTGGACTTACAAAGCGTGTTTTAGTTTTTTAGTTTAATATATTTTTTAGCTGTTTTAAGTGTTCTGAGAGGAGTGCGAGAACATGTTACACTGAAGTAGGCGTAAGCGTTTGGTCGCTTTTACTTTAGGTTGTGTTTGGATTGGGAGGATGGAGTTATGATACATGAAGTGGAATTTCCGAAGCCTGTTCCTTTTTTATGTTTTTATCTAAATATTTGCTAGCTGTTTGAAATGTTCTGAGAGGAGTGCGAGAACATGTTACACTGAAGTAGGCGTAAATGTGTAGTCGTTTTTACTTTTAGGTTGTGTTTGGATTGGGAGGATTGAGTTATGATAGTTGAAGTGGAGTTTCCGAAGTGTGTTTTTTGGTTTTTATGTAAATGTTTGTTAGGTGTTTGGAGTGTTTTGAGAGGAGACACTAACGAGAATGAGTTGGAGTGTGAGGGGAAATGATGATAAAGTGTTGTTTGACAATTATAATTTATTTTTTTTTATTTTTATGTAGTGTACACGGTTTTGTCATGTGTATTTTTGAAAGTCAACACATGCCTTTTAAATTATTACTATATTTTTGTTATTCAAGTTATTAGTTTATTTATGCAGTTCTGTCATTATATCCAATTGTTTATGTTTTTGTTATAGAGTTCTGGGAAATCTTCGGTTTTAGAGAGCATTGTCGGGAGAGATTTTCTTCCTAGAGGATCTGGTTAGTTGTTTATTTTGTATTTTGTATAATTTCTGCGGTTGTACTTTTAGCTGTCGTGTTCCTTGATGTACTTAATTAGTAATGTGTTTCGATTTCAGGTATTGTCACAAGGCGTCCTTTGGTGTTGCAGTTACACAAGACAGAGGGAAGGCAAGAAGAGTATGCTGAGTTTGGTCATTTGCCCCGTAAACGATTCACTGATTTTGGTATGTGAAGTGACTTGAAATTTATATATTTTGAACACATGATTCTCTACATGGTTTTTTGTTTTATATGTATGTCTGATTGTTCATATTAATGAGCACAAGCATGCACACATGTTTATCAACTTCATAAACGTGCATGTTCTACACCCGATCACTTACGTATGAAGACATTGTATTTTACTTTACTTCAATGCCTTATGTAAGATCTTTTAGTGTGTAAGAGACTAATGCTTGCTTTTGAACTTTAACCTTTTCACAGCAATGGTACGTAAGGAAATTCAAGATGAAACTGACAGAATCACGGGGAAGACAAAACAAATATCTCCAATTCCAATCCATCTCAGTATCTACTCTCCAAAAGGTGTGTTTCTTGATATACATCATGTAGACTTGTATGAAATGCTTATCACGATCTGCTCGTTTGTTGCATATATTTATTTTTAATGTGATGCTAATGGCTCATCGTGGTTTCTGTGTTTTTCAGTTGTCAACTTAACCTTGATTGATTTACCTGGATTAACCAAAGTTGCCGTCGGTATGTTCTCTGTACCTTCCCTCATCATTCTTGAATTCTCTGGCTGATTGATGGTCATTTGATATTAAGAGCTAATTTCTTTGCAGAGGGACAGTCTGAAAGTATTGTTGAAGATATTGAAAATATGGTGCGGCTATATGTCGAAAAGGTAATGCTAAATTATTTGTTTGTTATCTTGAATGGACTTCGGCTAGTACTATGTGTTCTTATTTCCATATTTGTATATATGTATGTGCATGCTTATTTGAGTAAAATAATCAGTGTGTCATAGTAACCAAATCAGGTATGAGTAACCAGTTATCTTTACATATATATGCGAGTTATCTGGTGTGCAGAATGTCCAACAAGTACTATAAGAAAGGCCTGCCAGGAATTGGACTTTAGACACCATGACGTCTTGTATATGTATAATGATATACTCGTAAACTTTAGACAACATTATGTCACATTTCATGTTAGTAAAAAAAATATTAAGCTTACCGCCACTCTGACATTAATTCTGGAAAGTTGTATCTTTTATATGTGATGGGCTTGTCCGGCCATATTAGTTTTCTTCGTACCATGTTCATTTTTCTTTCGCATGTCTTTTCTTAGTTCTGAGATATGATTTCATGGTCTTTTTCAGCCCAACTCCATCATACTAGCAATATCTCCTGCCAACCAAGATATCGCCACATCTGATGCAATAAAACTTGCTAAGGAAGTAGACCCTTCAGGTATTTTTACTTAGCTATTAGCAGAAATGCTGTCTTTTATGACTTGGTGGTTAATCCTTTCTGATCTTATGTATTCTGGATTCCTCATCTTGATTAGGTGAACGGACATTTGGGGTGTTAACAAAGCTTGATCTGATGGACAAAGGAACTAATGCTTTAGATGTGAGTTCTTTCTCTCTCTCTCTCTATCTCTCTCACTCTCTCTTGGTATTATAGGTGTCACAATGGGGTCCGGTGGACTAGGTAACGGGTACTTTTTCCCCAAAATGTTAAGAAAGATATAATAATATGTGTCAAATAGATTACAAAAAATGCTTTAGGCGACTTCTGAACCGTTTCCATTTTAGCTATCTATTAATTCGTCTGTAAAAAAAGATAAAATATTATGGGTGTAAAAAGCCATCTCTACTCAGCATTATGGCCATTTAGTTGAACCTTCTGGACATTTGATCCTGATTTTAAACATCATTCATTTATAGGTCCTTGAAGGCAGAGCTTATCGTCTGCAACATCCTTGGGTGGGGATTGTGAATAGATCCCAAGCTGATATTAATAAAAATACTGATATGATGTATGCAAGGCAAAGGGAGCGAGAGTATTTTGCCACAAGTCCTGACTATGGTCATTTGGCTAATAAAATGGGTTCAGAGTATTTGGCGAAACTCCTATCTCAGGTATATTCTATCCACTTAAGATACAACTTATAGTCTGTAGTTGTTGTTAAGTCTTATGAGTAGTTTTATCACGCAAAATTTATCTTCAATATGATGCTTCTGTCTTGCAGCATTTGGAATCTGTAATCAAATCGAAAATACCCGGTATTACTTCTTTGATAAGTAAAGGTATTGATGAGATGGAGGCTGAGTTGGATCGTCTTGGGAGGCCAATTGCAGTTGATGCAGGGGTGAGTAGCTTTTCTAGTTGTAGATGCTACTATAATTATTACGTAACTTATTTCAATTTTTCTTAACTGCTCTTTGTCAGGCACAATTGTACACCATTTTGGAACTCTGCCGTGCATTTGACAAAATATTTAAGGAGCATCTAGATGGAGGGTAAGAATTGTCCCTTGACCTTTACATTTGGTTCAGATTGAAAATGGGTCAATTTCGGGGTTATATTTTGTCATAATGCGTGAAAAAGTGGAAAGGTTGTCATTTTTATAAAAGAGTAAATTACAAAAATCGTCCCTGTGGTTCAGCCAAATTGCAAGCACAGTCCCTACCTTTTCGAAAGTGCAGACACTGTCCCTGTGGAGAACTTTGGGTTGCAAAGTTCGTCATTGTCTAAAACTGAAATGATTAAAATACCCTTCTCTTCTTCCCCTTTGGCCAAAGGGTATTTTAGTCATTTAACTTCGGCCGGGGACTGAATATGCAATCAAAAGTTCCCCACAGGGACAGTCGCTGCACTTTCGGAAAGGCAGGGAGTCAGCGACTACTACGCCTACAATTTGGCTAAACCAGAGGCGATTTTTGCAATTCACTCTTTATAACTAACATGAAATTCACAAATGTTGTTGGGGGCATTGGCAGTCCCAGAAAGTTGCCTTTTTTGGCTTGTTAAATGGAACGTAAATCAGGATAACGTTTATGATTTCGCATTTAGTTGAATTTTTATTTTGTGCGTATTATTGCAGGCGGCCAGGAGGTGACAAAATCTACAATGTCTTTGATAACCAGCTTCCTGCAGCTTTACGGAAACTTCCTTTTGACAGACATCTTTCTCTACAAAATGTGAGGAAAATTGTTTCAGAAGCAGATGGTTACCAGCCACATTTGATAGCTCCTGAACAAGGTTATCGACGTCTTATTGAGGGCGCACTGAATTATTTCAGAGGACCAGCTGAACTTTCTGTTGATGCAGTAAGTATTTTTATACAATCATCCGTTAGCTAAGATTCTTTAGTGTTGACTTTGAGCTGCACAACTTACATCGATAACATTCTGTAGGTGCATTTTGTCTTAAAAGAACTCGTCAGGAAGTCAATTGGAGAAACGGAGGTGAGGACCATTTCACCATTACTATTTTTAATAGAATACCCGAACTCTTAAATTATTGATAATAAGATGGCGTCGTTTTAATTATTTGGATCTAACAGGAATTGAGGCGGTTTCCAACGTTGCAATCTGCTCTTGCTGCTGCAGCTGGTGAAGCATTGGAAAAGTTTCGCAATGAAAGTAAGAAGACAGTTGTACGATTGGTGGACATGGAATCGTCATACTTGACTGTCGATTTCTTCCGGAAACTTCCCCAGGAAGCTGAGAGAGTAGGCCCTCCTCCCCCACCGGGAGACCGCAGAACCTCATCCGCAGATCGCAGAAACCCACCACCACCACCACCACATTCAGACCGTGGATTCCCAGGTGCAGATCGTGGAAACGCAGTTGACCCATTAGGGGACCGATATGGAGATGCTCACTTTCGGAGAATTGGCTCAAATGTATCCTCTTATATTGGTATGGTGTCTGACACAATCAGGAGCACGATTCCAAAGGCTGTTGTTCTGTGTCAAGTTAAAGAAGCCAAACAAAATCTGCTCAATTACTTCTACACACAAATTGGAAGAAAGGAGGTAATTCTTTTTCTACATTCATTCTATTGTTATTTCTTGTATTGCCATTTAACTTATATGATTTAGAGCCGATAAAAATATCTGGTTCATGAAAATGTATGATTACCCTAGAAACCTATACGCCTTGCTAGAAGTGGCAACATGGACAGTTTGATACTGTTGGAAATGAGTTTGGATTGAAACGGGTAGTTCTTTTATAAAAGTTAAACGAGTGTATGGCATAACAATAACATGGTATTCACCTTGTGTGTTCTGCTGGACTCCTCCTGTCTATTTCTTTTTGTTAATAAATCAAAGTTCCAATTATTTAATGCTTTTTTTATTTTATTTTTGTTTTTTTCCCCTAAATTGGTAAACACAACACCCTTGTATTATTCCTACAATTTGTTTTGCTTATTTGTGGTCTTAAAATGAAGGGTCAGTATGGAATACAATTTTAGTTGCAAGTAGTTTACAATAATAATTGAATCATGGTGGGAGTAGAACCTTGCAGATTTTTGACATGATAAGCTATGTAAAATATCTTTTCAGGCTAAACAACTTGCGGAGTTGCTAGACGAAGATCCGTCTTTGATGTCAAAGAGACTAGAAATTGCAAAAAGACTCGAGTTATACAAAGTATCAAGGGATGAGATTGCTGCAGTCTCATGGGTGCGGTGATGGTGATGAAATTGGTCATTTTTGTTGGTCATTGGTTCACACTTCATATTCTTTCTTTGGTTTGGCCTCCTATATATGCTACATGTAGTAGTTGACTTTTTCGCTTCTTTAGACGTAAGGATATGTTTTGTACATCTACAGAAACACGTAGACCTATTTTGTAAACCATTTGATGAATGATTTATGTTTAGGTTATGTCATGCGAGTATCAGAGTTACCTGTTTGTCAGGGTTATATAGAAGCAACAGTATATGAATGGGTTATTGGTTGGCGAATATTTGGTTTTGCTGTGTGACATGCCGTGTGTATGTTACTCATTTGTCAACGAAGCCTGTTAAAATTTGTCCGTTATTTAAACAATATCTAATGTCTTTCAGGTAATGATTTTTTCATTTCAGTTTCCATGCCACCCATGGATTTGACTTAGGTTAAAATCAGAAATAAACCCATCAGTGTCATCTGTGTATTCCTAACCTTCGTACATGCAATGTTTCACAAGCCTAGAGAAATACTCTAAATACATATCCCATATTAGCTTAGTGTATCTTTTCTATTAGGGCTAATACCAAAATAAAGCATCATACTTGTCAAAAAAAGTTGTTTCGAGTAGCGAACTTTTTTTTTCCCTCATCGGGGTACTAAACTTGAATTTTTGGCCTCTTTTACGCACTTTCGGACGTTTTTGCCCTCAAAATTTTGAAAATCCAAGGGCAAAAATGTCATTTTCAGAGGCAAAAAGCGTCACTAAAAGTTGAAAGTGCGTAAAAGATGCCAAAAATGAAAATTTAGTACCCCAATGAGGAAAAAAAAAGTTCGATACTCAAAACAGTTTTTTTTTACAAGTATGATGCTTTATTTTGGTATTACCCCTTTCTATTACTAGTTTCACATTGTCGTAACTTGTGGTAAAGAAATACATTCAAAATTATGATCTTATGTATTTTAAAGGACTTAATCAATAGCTTCGTATACAACAGAGAATCTTAATATTTTCTTTTCCCGTGCACCGAGGCATCTAAAATCAACAAAGAGAATCTTAGCAAACGTATACAAATTTGGTTCAATCTTTTAAATTAATAGAACTAGACTTTTTGTTAAAAGAAACGACTTCATTCATCTTGACAATTGAGACAAAATAATAATGTAAGCTGACACGTAAAAATGTGATAATATATACGTAGTCAACCGATAAAGGTCACCTTGCGTGTTAACAGATAAAATATCGATCTGTTAGGCAAGAGATGAATGGAATTGTATAAACAGCATATAACATGGACCAAATGGATAATTGTATAAATCCGACAATCATGTACTTCAAGGAGATACGTAAAAATCAGGGACCGACCCACATGGGAGCCGGGTGTTGCACGGGGGCACACCCAATTTTGGGTCACGAAGTGTAAATTTTTTTATAAAATATGTCTTTTCCGGGCTCGTGCAACACCCAATTTTACCTAATAAATACTTTATCGGGCAACTTTAGTACTCACGGTCATAAAAAAATTTTGTGCAACACCCTCTCAAAACTTCTGGGTCCGTCCCTGGTAAAAATGTATATTCCTTCGTTCAACATCAGTCGAGAGAGGCCATTTTGAACTATGTACAAGCCAAAAAAAAGTTGCCAAATTTTTGCAAAAACCAGAAGCTTAATTTACCTGTTTAGCTAATGCAAGAATCTACTTTATGATGGTTAGGTACTTATGTCCTAGCTACTGACCACTCATCAACTTACCTATGGTAGGATGGTGGTGAGTCAAATTGATAATCAGTTAAACAAACTACAGTTGTTTGTTGAAGAGTCAAATGGCTACTAATTATAGGAAGAAGTGTGGTCATATCTATTTGAACGATGTTAGTAAATAACTAAATATGAACATTTTGAACTTTCAAAATTATAATCAAAGCATCAACTCTATATAGTTAAAAAAGGCAAATCACAACGATGCACTATGTAAACCTACTAAGGTCGCAGATACGAAGCTGCAATCATGACAAAACTAAAAATGCACACTTGAACCTAAAAATAAGAGTAATTAAGTTTTGAACCATATATGATATGATCAAGGTGATGTGCATTGTGTGAAGTGAAAGTGTTCCATTAAATTGTTTTGTTTCAGTAATTTTGGTGCATAAAGTAATTTTGATGATTTACATTAACACTTTCTAAAATGTTGATGAGTATATTGTATTACTGGTAAAAGAAAAGAAAAGAAAACTATATATAACTTGATATAAAGTGTACTTATTTAAAAGTCATTGTTAGTTTGTTACAATGTTTAAAAGTTTTTAAAAAGCTTTTTCATAAATTATTTTCTCAGCCCATAAAAAACTGTAGTCACATGCAACTTTCTAAAAAGCTTTCCAAAAATCATTTATCACACTGATAAAAACCTTTTAAAAATTAGAGGATCGTGAAAATTCTTTTATGAATTGAGCATGGTTGATGCTTCGTTTAGTAGCACCCTCATTTTATATTGGTACATGGGACTATGGGAGTATAGGACAATAGTAGCACCCTTATTCCCTCTAAATACTATGGGGCATGAACTCGAGTTCCGTGTCGAGTATAAAATTAGTTTCTCTAATTAAATATTAATGAATATACATGCTTCGGATTAAAAAAGTATTTCTTGCAACTAAACATATAAAAAAAGGTTTGCATAATGGTCTTCTTAAAAAAAAAAAAAAAAAAAAAAAAAAAAAGGCGGTTGCACAGCCATTTACACTCTGTTCTTAAGTCTAAATTTTAAAGAAGGGAAGGGGAGGGGATGGGAAAGGCAAATGAGGGGATGAAACTGTGAAGAATAAAAGGGTTTTATTTGTGTTTTTAAGTTGCAAGGAAAGGATGAGAAGCTACCCAAATTACCAATATACCCTCAAAACACTAATATTTCAACAAATCAATTCTCTTTGCCTGCTATATATATATATATATATATATATATATATATATATATATATATATATATATATATATATATATATATATATATTGCCACATTTAAGGTGTTGATATAATGACAAGTACAAGATTCAAGATTGATATACTCTCAAGTACGACACATTTTTTTGAACAACAGAGTACAATCAACAAAAGTATGCTAGGGACTCAACTGCAATCAACAAATTAATTATTGAATTGTATTGTTTGAACTTAGGATCAAGTTACTGTTAGATTATGGACATTATTTTAGTAGTTGTATGTTAGGATCGAACTCGAGATCGTGGGATTGCACACTTTACGTATGAAGAGTAAAAGAATAATTATTTATAAATGTTATATATAATTATTAATAAACACAAAACTAGTAACAACCGTTAGTATTTAACGGAGAATGACTAACGACCGTTAGACGAAGATTAGGAAAGTAATACTTGTGAATAATTGGAAGGTCAAGAATGTTCTAGAAGGAGTTCCACCTCCTTTGTGCCTTGGACTCCAAGTTATCTCAAGTATATAAACACCTCATGGGTTATTGTTTTCACATAACTTGTACACACATAATAGGTGTTTTCTTTCTCTTATTGTCCTCAAAAATCGATCCATCTTTAATCCCTATAAGGGTTTCGATTTTTATAAAGCTAAAAGGTTTTGTGTTTGATTTACTTGCACAAACTTTTACTTGAATTAGTACGTGTGTACAAGAACACGATTCAAACACACTATTGTTTGATTCTTGGATTGAATTACAAAAGAGGTAAGGGGTAATTCTTATAATCCACATAAACCCTAATTAGGGTTCTTGATTTGAAGATTGCAATTGATTCTTGTTCGGGCTAGAATCACAAAAGTATGTTTACTATTTTATATTTGATTAATTAATTACACGTTATATGATCTTGTTATAACGCTTCCGCATATGCTTATTTGATGTATTTGGTTTATTTATATGATTGTCATGATATCATAATTCCAACAGTGGCATCTAGAGCTGTTATAATGTGTAATTAATTATCGAAACGCATAAAAATTGGATCTTGATTCGTTTAGTTACATGTTTTTAGGGTTTCTAGATTCCTAACCCTAACTTTTTTATGGGTCGATTTAGACCGTAAAGGGTTTTAGGGTTTTGATTTTGTTTTTTTAATATGATTAGAAACCCTAGGATGTCATGTAATTTGTTATGCGTTTTAGTAAACGATCTTGGTGCAATATGTTAATTGTTAAGCTTAATCCATGAAAAAGTTCATATTTGCATTGATTTTATATTGTGTGATAATTTAAATGGTTTAAATTGGATATATATATATATATATATATATATATATATATATATATATATATATATATATTAATTGTTAAGTTATATTGAAACATGTAAATTTATTAATAGATGTCGAATTGGGGAAGACTCCAATATTAAGTAATCAATTATGTGTTATGTGGTATTTGTTTAGTTTTGGCTTACGCAATCGATTTATCGATGTATGTGGCTCTTTTTCCTAGAAGAAGAAAGTCTTAATTGAATAAATACATTATACACCTAGACTTGATTATTAATAGGACTATTGAATAAGATTTGCATGTGGCTACATGTTTTATACATATTTAATTGTTATGTTATGTATATGTTTATTTGGTTGTTTTATTTTTTATTTTATATGTTTTTGTTTATTATTATGTTAGACATGTTTATAAACGAAAAGAGTAATTTTTTTGAATAGAAAAATAATACGGACTAAATAAATGGCGAAATTGTTTTAGTTTTAAGAAAAAATTTCAACGGATTGGTTGATTGATGTTTTTGTACATAGTGTGCGAAAGGCGGACCGAAGGTTGCCATCTAATGTACTTGTAGAGAGGGGTTTTTAAAGCTCATGCACCTACCGGTTCTCTACAACTGCTTGGTTGCCGACTCTAGAATTACCTATATCACTATATTACGTACACTGTCATATTAAGGGTGAATTCACCACAATTTCACAATGATTATCCGAAACACTAAGCCTTAGGGCTTATGCAAAAGTACGATATAAGTGGATGATAATTGTTGGTAATTTTTTAATTGGTGAACCCGATACCTCAATCAAAACTTTTTTTATTTTACTCTTAGTAAATTGGTAATAAAAATGTTTTATAAAACCAATGTTATGAAGTTGTATGCATGCTTCTTCATACATTATTTTGATTACACGTCAAAATTTAATACCCTTATAAAATTAAGTCGAATGCCATCTAATTAAGAACACTTGAAGTTTTAATTTACGTCATGTGAGAACTTGGCGAGATTGCAATGGAGAGGTAAATTTCATAAATTCATTGCTAGCAGATCAACTGATGTGATGGATTTATGAGTTTGCAGTTTTTAAGTTAGACGACTTAAATTGAGTAGGAAGTGAGATCTTGGACTCAAGGCATTAAGATGGGGATCAAACATGCTTACATTACAAAGGTTTTGTGAATGTAAATCCCATAATGATCTAGGAATTGCAATATGATATTGGCAATTATTGTTCGACAATTACCTTGTTGAATACTATCATTACTAGCAGATCAACTGATGTAATGATACTATGTTGATTAGGATCCTAGCTTTAAGAAAATACTACGGTTTATATGAATATTTACCAATGGGTATTTTATTTTCTTAAAGACCTAATTATCGAAAATACTGAAATTGAATTTTGTAATTCGTTTTAATGTATTAATGCAACGTTCAAACCGTAAATGCACTTTGGGCTTTGGTAAATTGATCTAGTTCTGTTTTCAAACAAATGTTTGATTAAGAATAATTTACTTAAAAGACAAAAGAAATCTCCTTTCTATGAAAGAAGAGTGAGATACAATCCTATTCCTTTTCATGAATGAGAAAGGATAATAGGAATATTAGATATGTCTAAATTCTAATATAACTCATAGCAAATTTTTTAATAGTTAAGAAAATTGCGAATATTTTTTATAGGGATTTTATCATCCTCATTCAGTGATTAAATTCTTAGTAACAAATATAATATTTGGTTAACATAAAATTATGTATGACATTTTATGAGTTATTATAATTAGAAGCTAGACTAATTACCGCAAAATGTTTAAAGACAAACTAGTTGTTTTGACTATTTAAAAGGTGTTACATACATTGTGGGATGGTAGACCTATTAAGGAAGAAATTGCATGCCCAAATTTTCAAGTTAATAACATTTGATGGATAGTCCATCATTTACGTAGTAGAATACACCTTTTAGTGCATAAGTAATTGTTACGTATGAACATTCAAAGGTGTAGGAAAGTTAAAAGCACACTATTTCCTTTCACTCTATATGAAACTTTTACAAGTTATCAAATTCAGTGGGAGTATTGTGTACTTATTACTGAATATGAAATTATTGTAATGATCTTTAATTCAATGGGAGTTACAAGCTTTGACATCTTGGTAGCTAAAGATAATTACTTTCCAAGTGTAGACACTCATACTTTTAAGGATAGTCTTGTACGTTTCCTTACTAGACATTGTTGTTCTACATCTACTTGTTATGCTAAGATCTATGACACAATCATATTGATCACATAAACAAATGCATGGCGTGTTGTTTATCAACTATATGAGGTTGTTCCATGCACAAGTGGGAGAAATGTTATCTTTAATGTGTGCAAGAAACAACTCATAAAGATATGATTTAATGGATTCTTTTTACTGCAAGGTAAGAGAATAAAGTTCTAATATGAATTATACTAATCTAATTCAAGAAACGCTTGGTGTTACAATTTATGTTATGAGAAAGCTTAGCTAGATTGCAACAACAAGGTGAATTTCATATTTTCATTACTAGCAGATCAACTGATGTAATTGAACTTTGAGAATTTACAGTTTCTAAATTAGACACCTATTAGAACATGTGTCAATATGATATCAAGACTACTTTAATTTATACATTTATGAATTCTTCGAATGACATAAATTAATAAAGTAATCTAATGCTACTTCAATCTAAATATTTATGTGTTCTTGGAATGACATAAATAAATGAAGAAATAATGTTATTTACATTATTGTGAAGTAATAAATTAACTTGAAATTACTATTGAAACCAAGAGATGGTGTTCATAATTACTTTAGTTAAACATGTTTATGTTTCATTGTAAAGATATAAACATAAAGTCTTTTAATTGTTACAAGACTTATAATAAAGTAAGACGTTATCTTGTTATGTTTTTTAATTAAGACATATACATGAAGTTATTAAATTGTTAAATAACTTATAACGTATAGTGGGATTATAACAGTTTATATTTTCTTGTAAATAATGGGCATGAAGTGACTTTGTAAAAAGTACTTGTGTTATAAAGCATGTAATTGGCTTGAAAAATATTATTATACCATTAAAATGACTTAGTTGGTAAATAGACAAGTCAAAAGGAATATGGTTATCTTAAATATTGTTAGATTGTCTTACAATATTAATACTAATGAAATACCAAATGTTTATGGTATGTTCAGTTAGGAAAATCAAACTCTTGTAATATTGTTTGATTAAAGATAAATATGATTTCTTTTCTTCCAAAAATTATCAAGGTTGGAATATTGAGTATGGCTTGGACATATTTAATAAAACTCCAACATAGAAGATTAATAAGACATTATCATATGATGGAATGTGATGAATATGATAAATCACATTAAGTCTTAAATTGAAGTTCTAAATTTGTTTAACTGCTTATGAAGAGGTTATTAACAAAGTAAAGTCAGTAACAGTCAATAAGTATTTGTAATATCCCAAAAGAGAATACTGTATTGTTGCTTCATTTGCTAAGTATTTAAAGATAGTCTTTAAATTACTAAAAGCAAGTTTTGATCTTTAAAAGATAAAATTACAAGACACATAATCTTCTAAAATACACTAGTAAATATCATGATGAAGTCTGACATTTGAATGTTAAATCTCAACATGATAATAAAGTTTGACATTTAAATGTTAAATCTCAAGATGATGGAATTATCATTCATAGAATAGTAATATATCTCAGATATTTGATTAATATGCTGAGGGCTATGATTTACAGGATTATTGTAAACCTAATAATCATTATGATACATTAGCAAATATGAAATTAGGTAAAGTATACATGATATGAATGATTAAGATACTGTCCATAAAGATAATCATTTTTAGAAATTTGGTTTATCTTAATAGTTAGACTAGAAAATGAAGATGAGTTTCTTTAAAGATAAGGTAACCCTTGTGGTTTAAATCTATATATAGAAATCATATGGATAATATTGTACACGTATTTAATGCATGTCTTATGATAAGATTATTAATTACACTTAAGTGATTAACTGTGATTGAATATTCTTTTCTAAATACATTAAATATATAAAGATTATGATTGTCATATTTATAAAATTGACAATAGAATATCAAAACTCTTTATTGAGTG
Organism: Artemisia argyi; assembly: GCA_030686995.1. Classification (NCBI taxonomy): domain Eukaryota; kingdom Viridiplantae; phylum Streptophyta; class Magnoliopsida; order Asterales; family Asteraceae; genus Artemisia; species Artemisia argyi. The sequence continues at coordinate 178,182,009 of CM060677.1, forward strand.
ATTACTTGAGCGAGGACGATAAGTAATCTGTTAATACAAATATCGCCTAAAAACGTTATTTATATTTTACGATCTTTGCTAAGTTTTGTTAATGACAAAGTACAAACTTTAGATTATAGTAAAACATCATTTTAGTTTAAGTCTTGTATAACTAGTCTTTACATTTTTTTTTAAACTTAACATTGTTTTTATTTCTTTAATAAGAAAGTATTTCTTTAATAAGAAAGTGTCACATCTAATCAATGTGCATTTATGGTAAGTTTATGTGTTTGACTATCTATAAAGTTCTTACACACTTTGGAAGTATTTCATGTTTGGTGCAATGCATGTTGACTAGTATTTAGTAGATGTGACATTGTTTGTTTATGTGTTTGACTATCCATGAAGTTCTTACACATTTTGGAAGTATTCCATGTTTGGTGCAATACATGTTGACATAATAAGAAAGTGTCACATCACATTTAGGGCAAGCTTTGTCAATATACATTTATGGTAAGAAAGTGTGTTTGACTAAATATATGTTTGCTTGCAAGGTTTGTGTTTGACTAGTATTCATGTGATGTGACCTTGTTTGGTTTGGAAGATTTATTGCAAAACAAACTGCAGCCCTGACGGTACTTGAAAAAGAAAACTTACTTGAATGGAAAAGTAATTTTGAAAACTATGTGAAATCAATTGATCAAGATCTTTGGCATATTATTTCTTTTGGTAATTTCAAACCAAAGAAAACAAGTTTTTGAAAACCAAGATAACTATCTTAAATTTGATAAAAATACTAAAGCTAAAACAATGCTTTACAAAGCTTTAGTACCAAATATGAAAGAATGTATTTTTGTCAAACGGCTAATGATATTTGGAAAAATATAATCAACTTTCATCAAGGAATATGTCAAGTCAAAGATGATCAATTTGATCTTACATATGAATTAGAAGTTTCAGAAAAACTAATTGATAGACACTTAGTAGAAGTTAATACATGTGCTACTAGTTTAAATGTTTTAAGGTACAAGTGAAGATGAGTACGTGTGTTTTGATGAACTTGCTTGTGTATCATGGAATGAAATGGATGTTGACGAAGACAATGATTTGGTAGTTAACTGTCAATTTATTGAAACAACAAGCAAGGTGTAAGTGAAGATGATTACTCATGTCAAGCTCGTAGTGGACTTGCTTGCGATTCATGGAATAACACGAATGAAGATGAAGCCAACCATCCGGTTTGTGATTCTAAACTAGATTAAACATCAAGCAAGGTACACTTTGAAACCAAACACTTTTGCTTTGACAAATTTATCCTAGAGTTTTCTAAACTAGAAAATGAGTCTAAACGTTTATGCAACATGGACCTAAAAATTATCTTCAAGAACGAGTCTTCAAAATCTTTTAAGAATATCTTTGAAAAGGAAATCTTGTTAGAAGATAAAATGTCTAGAATTGAGAGTAATGTTGAAATTGATCTAGAATGTAAATTATGTCTAGATTACAAATATAAGATTAAAATGCAAAATGAGAAAGGAAAAATATTAGTTAAATTTGATGAAAGCTCAAAATCTCTTGAAAGATTGTTGAGGAGTCAAAGGTTGTTTAAAGATAAAACCGGATTAGGACTTAACACAAAAGCACCATCAACTAATAAAACAAAGCAAGTAAAATTTGCCAAACCTAGAAGAGAGATTTAGAAATAATTCAATCTCTAATAGAAACTCATGATAAAAGGATTAGGATTATTATTCTCTATGCTTTTATATGATTATCTAACCTTCTTGGATACATGAGTTATTGAGTTTCAAAGAGTGTCGTCAAACCAAGATTTTACGCGTAATGCTTATCCGCTTGATAGTATCTTTATGCAATTTAAAAGGTACGTATTACCTCAACTTGACTTTGATTGTCTCTTGTTTCTAGCATTATGTGTTCGAATATGTGTTATTTGTAATACTCTAGAGTGTCTACTTGCTATTTGAAAATAACTAAGATTAGATTCTATGCAACAAGGAATTTAGTCTTTAGTACTAGTAGGAGATATAAGGTGTTTTGGTTCTTTAACCATCAAGAGATAAACACGAAAAACTCTTGTGTAAGTCTCACTCAACTCTTGCTTACAAGTGAGCTAACTAAGAATTTCCTAAGTGTTAAAATGTCTAACACTTTTGTGATGCTTGCAAAACAAACCTTTGTTAAACAATTTTCTCAAACACCATACTTTGAGTCTTTAATTGTGTTTTTCTTCAATCACTCCTTTATGATAATCTCACATAAAACACACAAGGTGAAATAAATCACATTAGCATATATTAGGATGTGTGAATGAAAATGAGTTTTCAACATCTAGGATTTACACATTAAAAGTGACACATAGTCTCATGATGTTGTACCTCTTGGACTTTTTCTAAACAAATAGAGTTCATAGTGTCTTAAGTAAGAAAACCCAAAGAGTCGAGGAGTCGTTGAATATAACATTTAACGAGTGATCTCCTCCTTCTAAGATATTATCTTTGGTAGATGATAACTTAGTCGAAAGTCCAATGATGGCAAGACAAGTATAAGGATAAAGGTACAAAATAACATCTTCTTACCTTAAGTCAAACATTAAATCAAGTAAAATTGACATATGTTATAAAACTTGATTTATAGATCATAGTTGTGTCTAAACAAATTCAACAAAAACAGTTTTTGGAATTTAGAGTAAAACAACTAGTGAAACAAAATAGATTTTTCAAAAAGTAATCAAGTGATTATAGTGTCAATATTTGAAAGACTTTTTGAAAATAAAAACAAGCCCCAAAAGCAAGGGATTTTAACTTAAAGTTATTGATGACTTGCCAAGAATGAGATTAGCAAATCCGTAGGTAAAACTAAACGTAGAGAAATGTTCGGAAGACTACTTGTTATCAAAACAATTAGATCCAACATTATGTTTAGCATTTGTCTATGTGCTCGTGTTAAAGAAGATCCTCGAAAAACTCTTTAGTTGAGCTTATTTGGATACATCATAAGGTACTACACAACTAGGATTATGGTATCCCAAAAGAACGGGAATAGAAACCATAGTACATGCAATATGGAATTATGACGGTAATAAGTTGATAAGAAAAGCACAAGTGGTACTTGCACTTTTATACTTACTTACCCAATGAGTCTCCAAAACACGTAAGATTCTCAAATTAGTATCGGATGGAGAAGCACATCAACAAGCTCCGCTTGAACAAGCAAACTCGCATCAACAACGAAATTCATCTTATCAACATTGTTATACCTTCAACAAAGGAAGCATCGACTTCAGCGACAATTCAATCCATTATTTTCTTAATTGACATATTGTGATCCATCATCATCGTCTTGGTAAAAATGTTCATTGAGGAACATCTTAACTAAGAAAGTCTTATACGTTAACCATTCTATCAACGTTTTCACAAAACCTCTTGAATGAGAAGCATTCATCATCCCTAGGCTTAGTCACGGACTCATAAGACCTAAAACCTTAGTTTTGAACATTAGGATAAACCACAAAAATCAAGACAATCCCTTTTGAATTTTTCTCTGCAGCTCCCACGGTACCCTCAGACCATACGGGCGGAACCCTCTTTTTGGTTCCGCCTGGTCCGCCAAATCTACAGGATGTTTTATTTTTAAATTTCAAAACCAAACACCTCTTTACTCACAACTCCAACTTACCATCAGCCCATAAGATTCACAAAATGAGCAAAACTTCAAGCATATTCCTCATAACCTTTCATCACTCAAACCTCAAACAACCAATGTGAAATGAGAAACCGAATTATCCTTTGTCCTATCAAAATCGAGTCATCCACCATTTCCACGCCCTCAAAGAAACCAAGAGTCAATATCATCTTCACCTATAACTCCACCTAGTCGTCTTCACAAGAAGATTCCACAATGTAACCAAACAAGTGTGTCATCCCCACTATAACCTAACCTATTAAGATTAAACCACCTTTCATGATACATAAACCTATGTTCACCCTTGTGTCACTCTTTGAAACAAAGGGCAATTGTCATATCCATACTCTCATTAACATATTTGTCTATGTCGTCAAAAGTCAAGTGAATTTCATTATGAAATGCGTCTCTTCCACTTTCTAGCAAGTGAAGAACACAAAGAAGATATCTAAGCTTCAAGTGTTGTCAAGCAATCACCACCTCATTTCACATATCCACTCTCGGTCGTCAACATACTTTACCACCGTTCACCACATTGTTAAAACAAATGAAAAACGTCATTGAAACATCACTTGCATTATAAAACGTTTTTAAGCATCAAAATGAGTCAAGTTAACCGCACCTCCACATTGTCTTCATATAGGCACACACTAGAACATACACATTACAATAGTCGTTCACTTAGACTAAAATGTGAAATTTTGATTTTCTAGGAATCATAATGCCTCCTCTAATTCACTACGACCACAAGGACACCATCAAGTACCTACCCAAACACCACAAAACCAAAGGTCTTACTCAAACTCAAATCGTTGTTTTCAAAGCCTTAGAAAAACGATATGTCCATAAGGGTAGAACCATTGATCCATCCTTCTTAGAAGGTACAAACCTCTACACGGAACTTGCCACAATCAACTTGAGTGTCTCTTAGAAATCGACGAGCCTATTTGTTCTAGGTTCATTTTAGAATTCTATGCATCCGTCATCCTCCCCAAGGATGAGTATGGTCGCATGTCTATTAACTTTAGGGCTAGTAGTCATCAATACTCCTTCACTCTCGAGGAGTTTGCTTAAGTCCCAAACCATGGTACTTGCATCTACTCCGACTTGCACTCCCTCTCAACTCTTGACACACTCTTTGACCGCGTCCATCCCTATGATACCTCTCTTGTGTCCAAAGATGAACTTCGTGACCACCTCTTAATTAGGACCACCAACACTAGGAGAACTAGAACCGGAAATGAGGTCATCAAGGACCCATATGGAATGGAATTCAATGAACTCAAGCCCCAATTCAAGAAATGGGAAGAACTTCTTAGAGCCAATGTAATTAGCACCATAGGAAACCGAGATCACATCAATGTTTGTCTTTGCTACATGCTCTACTCCTTGTCCGTTAGGCAACCCTTCAACCTTGACTACTATATGACCAAGAGAATGACCAACATTCCCGTGCAAGGCACAACGTCTTTGCCGTATGGAATGCTCTTGACCCGTCTCTTTAGGTTCATCTCTCCCATTCCATCCAACTTTAGGCTTTGCCCAACTCTAGGCTCCCACCTCTAGAATACATTTTCCAACTTTCGGGTATTCCAAATGAGTTGGCAGAGTTCAAGCAAACAAAGGAGATGTTCAAAAACATCGAGAGATTTCTTGGAAAGCTCAAAAAGAGTATTGATCGTCTATGAGAGCGGGTGTGTAGGAGTGTTTGACACTAGGTGTTATTTGAACAATTTGGTCGTTTAAACATTACGTGTTATGTATTTGTGTGTTGGTAAGATATTTAGTACTATTTGGAACTTGTAGGAACTAACAATGATGCTGGAAGACAACAGTTGACATGTTGTCAAATTTTCATGATTATGATAATTTCACTAAGTATAGTGAAATTCGCTAGCCCCCGGTCAAAGTCCAATCGTATGCGTCCTTACAAGTCCCATTTTTGCATTTCCTAACCAGATATGAATTATATTTTTGCTTTTAGAAGTTTTCGAAAAATTTAAAAATCGTCTCAAGGGTCAAAAATGCGGACTGCCAAGTTTTTCAGGTCTGGCGGATCTGGCAGCACCCAAAAATGGGTTCCGCCAGTGTATTTTCTAGGCAATCCAGAAATGGCCCAACGGACCAGCCGGAACCCTCAGGAGGGTTCCGCCTGTGTTATCTCAGGGTTCCGCCAGTCACCTGCAGAAAATTTTTGTTATTTTTCTTAAGTTCAAAACTTGTAAAGTGTCAAATCATTTTCTTTAGTGAGAAACATCTTCCCTTACCTCCAATAACCATACTATGACAACTCTTACTCACTAAAACAATTAGGAAGTCACTTCCCACCAAAAATTCGAATTCAAACATAACTAACCCAAGGAACCCTTTTAAAGGATCCTTCAAACCATTGGAACATTTTCAAACCACATCGCTTCCTATGATCACAAAGCATTGAGTTCATATGTTGGTCTTTCACTCCACCCAATTCCATTGGATTGACATCAAATCATTTGAAACCTCAATCTTTGTATGGAACACATCAAATCCAAACACTCCTTCCCACAATTCTTTTTAAGTTTGATCACTTTAGAATACCCCAAAACTCACACCAACACCATTACTTCTCTCAAACCAAAGATTTGAGATGACTTAATAAAACACATCATCCGAATCATCAAGCTAAAACCACTAGGACTAGTGTTAAACCTTGTTGCTTCAACAAAACCATCAAATCGAGCTCATCACTTGACATTTCTTCACCTATCCAAAATTTCCTTAACCTTACTACCTCAACATCATATTCAATACCTTGCAACATCAACATGACCACTATTCAAGATTTCCTCAATCTTGCTACTCCAACATCCTCTCTCAAACATGGCAATACAAACATATACACTTTTCAACCATCAAAAACTTTTTCAACCATCGATCACCAACACTTACACCAATGGAACTTTTCCATATACCACCAACATCACCACATCCACTATTGGAAACTTTTAAAAACCTATCACCTAAACCATCAAGCCCTCCATCATTGTCACTTTTTGACACCATTGCCGAAACGGAAACCCAACAACAACCAATTTTTCAACCAAATGAGTCATTGGATGATGCACCTCATCCACCGTCATTGCTTGAGAGTTTGGCTTACCATTATGCTAGACCCTAATTTTATTTTCAAATGATCAAGGTCATACACACCTACAATCATTTGTGTTTCACCTCATTTACAAAAAAAACCTTCATGGTAATCCTTCCGGAGAACCAAGCTTCCATCAATTTGTTCAACGATAACAACCACAAGAACCTTCCCAACACTTTGAATCTCTATTTTCTTAGTATAAGAAAATAGAAGCATCTCAATGATCTTTCACCAAGACCAACAAAACCACCACCTTTCACAAATGAATATCTAAGGTCATTGTTTAACCAAAATGAGTCTTTTGAACAGAAACAAACACCACAACAAGAATATCACCACCCAAAACCATTATTGTCTCACCCTATCTACAAAGACATCCATGATCCTCTAAACAATGAAATGAGGTTTATCCTAAACCACATTGTGGAACGTCTCAAGTTTAGAGTCTCCAAAATGAAACAAAACCGTTTCTTTTGGAAAATGTTGCTCATTGAAACCAACAAACCAAGTTTAGAGCACCAACACCACCTCAAATTTAGAGTCTCCAAAATGAAACAAAACCGTTTCTTTTGAAAAGATTTTCCCATTTAACCAACAAACCAAAACCGTGTCATCCTCTCAACCTTCAAAATAAAGCCCGCTACAACCCTCAACACACATTTTCATCCTTAAACAACCTTAGCCTTGTTTTTGGAAAATGTTTCTCATTAAGGAAAATGATGATTTCCTTGTAGCTTTTCATATTCTTAGTTTATTTTTAGTTTTTCTTTATTTTTAGAAGTAGGATGGTGTCAGCCAAATTTCTTGTCTTTGACTTCTTTAAGAGTCAAAATTTTACATGAAATGAATTTCATTCTACTACAAGGTTTGCATTGTTTGTTGACCATTTAGGTATAATAAGTGAACTATACCTTGCTATGGTAGCATACATATATCTTGTGTTTTTGAAACTAACCTTTCTTTTTCTAGGATCATTATCCATGTTTTCCTTCCTTGATACTCCATTTAGGGGAGTAATATTCAAGGGGGAGCATGAGTGTTGCGTTATTCCACTTCACAACTCTTAGTTGTGTTTTAGACATGCAATACTTTCATGACTTGTCATGTGCGACAACTAACCTTTTTCTTGTAGGTTCAAAATCCATGTCTCCTCTCTTGGCACTCCATTTAGGGGGAGTATCGTCCAAGGGGGAGCAAGTGCTTACTTCCGCTTCGCTACTCTTCTTTTTGTTTCGACAAAAAGGGGGAGAATTTAGATATAAACTTGTTTCAAAAAAAATTTTTTTTTGCATATTACATCATCTTAGCAAAAACAAGTTTTTATACTAACTTTATAAGACTTAACACTAAAACTAGTGACTTACTTATAAATAAAGTTTATGTTTTGTCATCAACAAAAAAGGGGGAGATTGTTAATACAAATATCGCCTAAAAACGTTATTTGTATTTTACGATCTTTGCTAAGTTTTGTTAATGACAAAGTACAAACTTTAGATTGTAGTAAAACATCATTTTAGTTTAAGTCTTGTATAACTAGTCTTTATATTTCTTTTTAAACTTAACATTGTTTTTATTTCTTTAATAAGAAAGTGTCACATCTCATCAATGTGCATTTATGGTAAGTTTATGTGTTTGACTATCCATGAAGTTCTTACACACTTTGGAAGTATTCCATGTTTGGTGCAATGCATGTTGACTAGTATTTAGTAGATGGAACATTGGTTGTTTATGTGTTTAACTATCCATGAAGTTCTTACACATTTTGGAAGTATTCCATGTTTGGTGCAATGCATGTTGACATAATAAGAAAGTGTCACATCACATTTAGGGCAAGCTTTGTCAATATACATTTATAGTAAGAAAGTGTGTTTGACTAAATATATGTTTGCTTGCAAGGTTTGTGTTTGACTAGTATTCATGTGATGTGACCTTGTTTGGTTTGGAAGATTTATTGCAAAACAAACTGCAGCCCTGACGGTACCCTGGAGATACACGGGCGGACCCCTTCTGAGGGGCCTGGCGGATGCAGAATGTTTTGCTATAAATACCAAACCATTTGTTAGTTTTGGGTCACCCCTTGAGGACATATTTTCACATACTCTCTCAACTAACTCAATAACATTTGACTTGTGTGATTCTCTTATGCAGCAAGGGATGTCACAAGATCATTCAAGAAGTTACAAGGTTCAACTCTAAAGTTGCAAGTCTTGGTAGCTTAGTCATGTATAAGCTTTGGTAGTTTATACTTCATTTGTGTCATGTATGTAGAAGTAAGTGGTTAGTATTTTATGCCTCAAAATACGTAGTGTGTCGGGAGTTGTTGTACCCTTGTAAAAGAACTAACGGGAGTGGTTGTACCCTTGGTAAAGAACTCGACATCTAGCTTAGTGTCGGTAAAAGTGTAAGCGACGATGGGAGTGGTTGTACCCGTGTAAAAGAACTCGACATCTAGCTTAGTGTCGGTAAAAGTGTAAGCGACGTTGTAAAGGTTTTCTCCGCCGGTGAAAGGATCTTGTTGATTAGTGCTTATAACTCTCGAGTTGGAAACTCGGGGCGTGGATGTAGGGCAAGGAATAAGAGTCCTTGTAGCCGAACCACGATAAACAATCGTTTTGTGGTTTGATCGTTTCTTTCTTTATCTTTGCTTATTACATGTTGTTCTTTAGTTAGAATTGCTAGTTACATATAAAGCTTTTCAAAGAACTAAACAAGTAAAGATGTGTTTATACCTTCAAACACAAGTAAAGCTTTTCAAAGAACTAAACAAGCAAAGTTAGGATCATCACAAGCAAAGCTTTTCAAAGTATGAAACTAGTAAAGTTAGAATTGTTATTCACATGAAAAGTTTTTCAAAGAATCAAACATATAACATTGTGTTTATATCTTTAAGCAAACGTAAAAGTTTTTAAAGATATTCAAGTTAAAAAGGATTTTAAAAGCGGTAAACTATTCAACCCCCCTTCTAGTTTTCCACATAATCAAAAGGAGTTTATGAATTCAAATTAATCTTTGGAAGTGTACAAAGTGCAAAAATCCATGGATGAATAAATGCATGCATCTAGAAGATTACTCTTATGTTTAATTATTAAATCCATGTTTTGATTTATAATTGAAATAAGATAATTTCTAAGTATTCCTAAAAGCTAGTGGGAGTATTATGTTTAATTTCTAAATCATATATGTTGTAAAACATATAAAAAGTAACATTCCATATAAGTTAAAAGTTAAGTCTTAGTTTGGAATGAAACTTTACTTGTAAGATTTAGTAAATAAGACATACAACCTTGGAATCAATGTTTATTGTTGAAACATGTGCGGTAAATAAATATAATATAACATGATATATTATTTAGAAAGTCTAAATAGATATGTATGACATGAATGAAATCTAAGTATGACTCAAAGATTTTTCATGTACATCATGTTTTGTTGTATCATGCTTGATTACAAGATGATTTGGCAATATTAATATCTAATTAAAAGTTATTAGATAACTTGTGTAATATTCTAAAAGGAATATGTTTGATTATAGAATTACATCCTAAATCTAGAACAGCTTCCAAATTCTATAGATGAACAATTTTTCAATTGTTGTGAAAATTGTCATAGCCAACAAATTTGAAAGTTTAAAGGGCATCAAACATTACAAAATAGATACTAATATTTACGGAAAGTTTTAATAGCATATTGTTGTTGCATACAATGATGCTAATGAAATTGAGATGACACTCAATACAAGTTATGGTAAAGGATTTCATCCTTGGCTATTACTAGTTATGCTTAATAAGAGCATAGTTGCATTATACATTAAGAGAATAAGAATACTTCAAACTTTAAAATGTTTGGAAGTTTGATTATCATAAATTTGTGGTTAAGGATGTCACACATTTTATGAAATATGGCATTATCTAAATAGTTGAGTATGCACATACAAGAACTTCAATAGTTGAATTCTTGAAATAAGTATTCTTAAAATTCCGATAGATCAAAGTTGGATGATTTATGCCTTGTAAACAAGTATGAATGTCATTACTTGAGACATAATTCATCAACAAGAGTTATCATGCATTGATCTATTTAGTATTTGGATAAGGGATGTTAAACAATTATTATAATAAATTTAAATACATGGTATGTTTAATTTATAATATATTGTATCCTATATTTGCATGTTTAATCCATGAATAAATGTTATTTTAAATTGTCCGTTGTCAGTTAATAATATGGGAATATTATTAAATCAAGACAAATCTGAAGGTTGGTATAATATACTTAAAGTATATTGATGCGTAGTCATGCCATTTCAGATGATATTCAATGATACCGAATATAGGACTTATCCCAACTACATGATGTTACTTTATGGATCTTGTCATTAAGTAAATCATGAGAAGTTATCCTCAGACTTGAGATGCAAGATAAGTGTCATGAATGTAGTACATTTTTGTGGAACAACTTAACGCTATACGTAACTGGTAGTCATAAGGGTTGTTTTCGAAAGTGTTACAAAGTTTGTGGGTTTTGCTTGTAGTCAAGATAGAATTTGTTCCTTCAAATTTATTTTTTGGAGTTTAATACTGCTGGGCCCCTCGTAGGGTTGGTAAGATGCATGTGCGGCCGCACCCAAGATCTCCCCTGAATATGTTCAGAAGATTTGGTAATCTTGATCAATCATAAACAACGAGAAACAGAATGGTTAATTAAGGAATGACTTTAATCCATATCCTTATTAACGTAGTATTAAAAACAAAAGGATAATAATAATGAGAAATCATTAAAAGGTTTGTCCAGGAGCCTTACTCGAGATCGTACTAGAGGCATCAGCGTGTTGCAAGACGCTAACCGATGTGATTACACTATTAAAATATGTCCAAGTGGGAGCTGTTAGATTATGGACATTATTTTAGTAGTCGTATGTTAGGATCGAACTCGAGATCGTGGGATTGCACACTTTACGTATGAAGAGTAAAAGAATAATTATTTATAAATGTTATATATAATTATTAATAAACACAAAACTAGTAACGACCGTTAGTATTTAACGGAGAATGGCTAACGACCGTTAGACGAAGATTAGGAAAGTAATACTTGTGAATAATTGGAAGGTCAAGAATGTTCTAGAAGGAGTTCCACCTCCTTTGTGCCTTGGACTCCAAGTTATCTCAAGTATATAAACACCTCATGGGTTATTGTTTTCACATAACTTGTACACACATAATAGGTGTTTTCTTTCTCTTCTTGTCCTCAAAATCGATCCATCTTTAATCCCTATAAGGGTTTCGATTTTTATAAAGCTAAAAGATTTTGTGTTTGATTTAATTGCATAAACTTTTACTTGAATTAGTACGTGTGTACAAGAACACGATTCAAACACACTATTGTTTGATTCTTGGATTGAATTACAAAAGAGGTAAGGGGTAATTCTTATAATCCACATAAACCCTAATTAGGGTTCTTAATTTGAAGATTGCAATTGATTCTTGTTCGGGCTAGAATCACAAAGGTATGTTTACTATTTTATATTTGATTAATTAATTACACGTTATATGATCTTGTTATAACGCTTCCGCATATGCTTATTTGATGTATTTGGTTTATTTATATGATTGTCATGATATCATAATTCCAACAGTTACATCTGATGACATCTAAGTCTACACTACCTACCTATGTCAACTTGCAGAAAATACACACGATGTATTTGTGACAAAAATAGCTTGATTATCAAAATGCAAAAACTTTACTACTACCAAATAACCTACTGATAATCATACACTTACCTATCTATATTTCTGGAACTTGATCAGAAAATGCACAGGATGTATTTGTGACCACAATAGCTTGATTATCAAAATTCAAAAACATTACTACTACCAAATAACCTACTGATAATCATACACTTACCTGACACAATGTACTTCATCACAATGTACTCCTACCTGACACGCTCTATAATACTTGGTTAATGTTTAAGAGGTGTAGTTCATCAACAAATTCCATGAAATAAAGTATAGCTTTATTCAGTTCAAAGGTCTTTCCAAGGTTGATGATGTACAGTTCGACATTAGCAGCCATTTGCAACTTTTCCCATGTCTTTCCAAGGTTGATGATGTAAATCCTTACAACAGTAATAAAACAGTCAGATACATGCATCAAAACAACTACGAGTATTGTTTGGTACGTCTCTCGTCAACTAAAGAAATGGTAGTTTTTATAAATACACGAATTCAAATCACTATCCATGTATCCCATAATTGTTCAATACCACTTCAGTTACAGAACCAATACTAAGGCGCGTATCTTACATGAAGCCATGTTTAGAGCACATACTAAGGCGCGTAACAGCAGCTAATTATGCACAAACTAACACTTAGATTACTTGCAAAAACAGTAAACGACTGATGAAAAACAGTAAACAGATAGTAAATTCAGTTAAATGTTTGCTGTAGCACTAGGCCACTAGCTCACATTAAAACCAAGCATAATGTAATAATCGTTTTGTGTTTGTTGTGTCACACTTGTTCTTTCAGAATTGGACAAAAAGTCTTCAGATGTCTAGGCCCATCAAGGTCTTTAGATAATCCCTTCTAGCTTGAAAAGGACAACCAAAAAGTCCACGTGTTTGGACCGGATGTTCCAGCAAAAACACATACGTAGGCTGCATGGCTTCTTTAGGAAGACCTAGGCACTGCAGTTCTTCGTAAATTTCCTTCTCATTATACACATGTGGACGAGAGTTCTCAATTACCTTATAACAAGTAGATAATGACAAGATCAATATAATATATATAAACAATAAACTACTACTAATATGTGTTCGAAATAAACTGAGTACCTTAGAATTCCTGTCTAGAGCATGAACTATATTAGCAAGAGAGTCTGCAATCTTACTCCGTATTGGATCCTCTTCATCAACTTTTCTTTTTTTACTCTTTGATTTAGTTGGGAGCTTAGCTTGTTGTGGTGGTGGTGATGTAATTTGGATGTCATCATTAGTGTCGAAATTATCTAAAGTTACCCCGTTGCTCTCACAAAAGGTATCGGTTATATCAATTTCAACTGTTTCTGATTGCTGTTCATTGTTTAGTTGCTTTCTTTTCTCTTTAGCAGTTAGAGAAGAAGTACCTGTAGCTCTATCTTTTGCCCACAAAGCATACATTTCATCATAACATTTAACTTGTTTATTCTTCAAGTCATAAACATCAGGATTGTCCTATATATTACAAATAATTAGTAAAAAAATCACAATCACTAATTTCACATGAATTAGATTGAGCATACCTTCTTGAGTGCTTCCCACACGTCATCTTCAGTCTCAATTAACTTGGTACTCGGGTTCCATCCATAACCACTCAATGCAACACCTTTAAAAACATCATGGAACTGGTTAAAGTACTTTTTCAGAGTCTTGATTCGATTTTTCAATTTGTCTTTATCAAAAGTAATATTAAACTTAGCACTTAACGCCTTCACTATATTATTATATGCAGTTGACGAGAAAGTCCCGTTAGGTCTATTCCTGTCATTTTGTTCTTTAAGCAAAGCCTCTAGGAATGCAGCATCCATTTGATCATTCCACAACAATGCCTCTTTCTTCACGGTAGCTCCATCATTATCATTTTTGGCAGCTCCATCACTTTTGCCCATTGTTACAATCTGTACATTAAATAAACAATCATCCTTACAAGCTTTTAAGAACAATCAATATATATAAATTAAACAATATATTATCCACATGTAATTGATTCAGTAAGAAAATTCCAAATATGAATAAGTAATCATGCACAAAAAAGTATCGATAAATTATATTCTAACAATGATGAACAAAAAAGTAAAAAAGTCTAGATAGGTTGTGTTTCAAAGGACAATACAAATTCAAACACTAAATAGACATGTTAATTTCATTGTTCGGATGCAAAATATAATCATTCCACATGTCATCTGCAATTGAGTTTCTAATTTGTTCACCCCTCTCATCTTCGTCTCTTGTACCATTGAGTTCTTTATCTTGTGATGCATCTAACATATCATGAGTCACTTCATCTTCTAGTTCTTGGTCACGATCTACCTCAAGTAAAAAGTTATGCAAAATACAACATGCCAAGAATATGTCTGATTGTGTATCGCATGAGTAAAATGGTTCTGTTGCACTTCTAATTATAGGAAATCTTTTTTTTAAGACACCAAATGCGAGTTCAATAGAGTTTCGTAATGATGAATGTCGGAGGTTAAACAACTCTTTTGGATTCTGAGGTGCACGAGCCGAGTACTCCTTAAGATGATATCTAACACCTCTGTATGGGGCTATGAGTGTACTCTTATGGGGTAGACCACCTCCAACAAGATAATACTTACCTATATAAACATAGTATATTTTAGAATCTAAACGTTAAAATTTATATTATTTGACTTTTATTAAAGATTTTACCATCAGGAATAAGTAGCTTATCATCTCTAGTAAGTGCATCTTTTATTATTCTCGAGTCTGATGTTGTCCCTTCCCAACCACTTAAAACATATGTGAACTTCAAATCAAATGTACAAGCAACTAACACTTTGATTGTTGGATATCCTTTACGACCACGATATCTAGGGGCATCTCTATTAGGTACTCTCACACGAACATGTGTTCCATCGATAGCCCCTATACAATCTTTGAAAAAGGGATAAAATCTTGGTTTATCTTAGATTTCTTTCTGAACTATATCACCAGTTGGTTGCTTAATATATTGTTCTTCTAAACATATTATTGCATTCAGAACTCTATGAAAATGTTTACTAGTGGCTGATACGGATCGACGATATAACCAAGAGACAAAACGGGTTCTAAAATCATTCCCTACTATATGAAGAAATCTAGCAACTTGTTCCTCAACCGACATACGTTGTGTTTGACGTAGACCACATTCATTTTGTAACTTTTGGCACAAGCCCATGATGTTAATAGCCCGCTTCCCTTCCTAATCCGCCCAAAATTGGACAAAACATATATACACCAAAAAACCTGTACCTTCCCTCCCTCCCACCTTCCTATCCCCTCCTCTTCTTCTTAAAAAAAACTCAAGAACGCCTCTTTTTTTTATTTCTCTTCCCATCCCTTTCCATTCCTTTAAAAAAAAAAAAAAAACTTGATACCTACTTTTTTGACCCATCCTCTTCGATTCAAGGGATAAACACGCAGGTCTTCTCCGACTATTTTACGGTACGCTGACCACGTTAAAATTGATCATCGTTTGCAGGTAGTTTTCACTCGGTGGTTAGCCCTTCTATATTCGGATGTGTATTTTTTTTTTTTCGTTTTGTTCTTCCTGTCGTGTCTTTTTGCGGATTGTCTATTCATTTGATTTGATTTGGTTTGTTTGTGCATCAAAAAAATGATATAATCCGACTTCTGGATCTGTTAAGGTTAGATGTTTCAGAAGTTAAAAGTTGTTGTTCTACGTATACACTTCCTGCTTCACGTTTTTGGGCTCTTTTTTGTTTAGATACGCCCTTTATAAATCCGTTTGTGTAACGATGGTGGATTGACGTCGGTATTGGAAGACTCGGTTTCTTATTGTTGCTGTTACAGAAGAAATTATTTTAGGTGTTTTCGGGTGGGTTTAATTTATTGATTTTTGTTACCTCTTGCAACAGCTTATTGATTCACTGTGGTCATCCATGTGTGGAATATGAAGATGATTAACACCTGATGTGGATGGTATGTTTCTTATCCCTAAAGCCCTTTGTTGTGTAAATTAGCATATACCTCTATTTTAATTAATTGTTCTATAAGAAACTTAGATTTGTTGTTATATCACCTAATTTGTGTCAGGGGTTTGGGGAGACACACACCAATATGCTAAAGGTTTTAGATTTTATAACAGTTCATGTCCATTTAGCAGCGGTTATTAAGAATTGGAGGTGTGTTTTTTTATCGTTTTGTTGTCGTATGCGTTTTTCTATAGTTTTGATTTTTCTTTCGCTTTTAGGTGTTAAACAACTTCTGGAATACCTAATAGAAATTAACCGACTGTTTTTACTATCCTAGGCCTGGCCAAACACCCATAGGCAAATTTTACCAGGTCGCGTGGATATACTAATGGCACGCGTATGAGTCCACAGGGTTTTTCAGTTACTTATTTCTCACATATTTCGTGTTTTTTTTGCACTTCTGGAGTTTTTACGCACATTAGATGAATACCTGTTCATGGTGACTTCATATTTTGTATACCCATAATTTGGTCGGTATGAATATGTCAGCACAAAATGTATGTAGCAGTTCACGGGTTCATGACGACTTAATATTTTTGTAGCTTCTTGGGACTTTAAAATGGCTGATGATTACTACTGGATATTGGGTAGCACAGAGTCTATAAGCCATTTATGCAAGCCTTTACTTTGGTAACGTGTAATTTGCGGATAATCTATGTTCCAGTGGGCAAAATTCGAGTCCCTCCTGATAGACTATTGTTGCCATTTTTGTGGCCAATCACCGTCATTCTTTGTCTTTACAGTTATTTAGAATAGAAACCATATGTTGATCAGTATCACTAAGGAAGTGTCAAATGCAAGTGTTTATATTTTTGCATTTCATATGTTGAAGTATTTTTTAATTATAAGAACTGAGGATGAATCTTATGTTATTTTCCAGGTGTATCAGCCATAATAGAGGTCGAGAGGAAGCAGCCTCCGCACTTTCACGTACCTCTATAGAACTGAAACACCTGTAATGCAGCATCGCCTAAAGCCGTTGAAAAATGTTGGGAAGAGGTTAGCTTTATCATGTTTTCAGTATTTTATCCTTTTTAACATTACCCATCAACCTGAAGCTAACCTAAATTAACAACCTCCATACAGCCTCTGAATATATTTGTTACTGAGAAGATCCTGTACTCATAGTAAAGGCTATTGTATCCAGGGTATCATTCAAGTAAATCACCAGGGTAGCATTCAAGTAAACCACCAGGGAATCAATTACTATATCGACCCGTGTAAGATGGTTGCCACTACAGAAGTAATAGAATACAAACACGACAAAGAGTAGACGCCTTTTTTCCAGTTATTTTTATACATGATTAAACTAAATTACATAAATTACTTCTTCTCGCAGAAAATATTTTAATGTGTCGACATAAAAGAGTATCAAAGATTATGGTACGAGAAAGAAAAAGGAGGCGCAAAGAGAATTTGAAGGTACGAATTCCAGTGGTAACTCTCGAATCCGAATATTGATTCTCTTTTTTTCTCTATATATGTTTAGTTACTTCTGATATTATATGGGTGATGGCCAGAGATACAATCAAGCTGGTATGATGCAAGATGACAATTTCGAGTGTCAAGAACGTGGTGGTACGCCAGAAGAAGGTGGCTTCGGCATCAAGGAGGGGTGGTTTAGGTATAATGAGTCCACTTGGTGAAACATGCGGTTTACACTGCAGAAATGCAGCTGATGGGAAGCTCGGACATGCCGGTTTCTTGGACAGAAGGTGAGCATTGATTAAACTAAATTAAGTTTACATTAATTTTCATGTTGGGATCAACGCCTTTTTTTATGTGCAGATACATCTAAAACAGTTTTCAGTTCGCTCATAATAATCTCACACGGTTGCGCATGAATAGTCATTGGCCATGTTTAAGGGGAGAAAACTTACGGTCAGTGGCTCAGGCTATATTAACGTGCCATTACGTTTGCTAACAGGGTTATGTTTTCGCAAAAATACTATAATGAAAACCCCTGACAGTTGACCAGGTTACATATAAATAACATGGCAGATAAATTAGATTCAAAAATTATTAGCATATTTGATTTTCCAAAACAAAACAACAAAATGATACGCCTTGGAAGAAACTGCAGCTATAAAACTCCCCCAACATATTAGGCAAAAATAATGGCACAAGTATCCAATTTCAGCGTTCGCATTTAACCTGACTTTATTTTCTTGCAGCGAAATTACATCTATGATCTATTTGTACCAGATCCAGTGATAGAATATACTCCACACGTTGGATCTGTTCCAATCATGGAAGCTGCTACGAAGATCAGAACTATTGCAAAGGCGGGATATTTGGGTTGTCATATACCAAGCCTGGTCAGGCGGGTTAAATCTGCACGCCGTCAATATTACTCCCACATAATGCTGGAGACTGAACGAATCAACAGCGTTTTCAAATCTTTGGTTGGTATGTTTATACCTTTGTAGATTAACAAATACTCTTGAGATTGTTTTTTTAATATCGAACTACAGCACGTTTACATTTGAGTTGTTAACATATGTCTTGAGTCACTTAACATTTATATCTCATCAGCATTGTTTTGGCATCAGTTAGATCAAATGATATTGACCCAACTAAAATTGATGTTTAGTAAAGAAGCAGACGATAAAAGCATTAAAGCTTTAATGAGCAAGCAAAGTGTAGGTGGCGAAACTGCTTTGTACATCGCAGCCGAAAGTAAAAGGATCGAAAAAACCCGCCGCAACGCGGCGGGCGCCTTCACCTTGTTATTTTATATAGTAGCACCATTAAATTATTTCTATACTTTAAATGATTACTTAACTTTTGGAACAAAAAGTATCAAATGAATATCGTGTTGGGGGCTCCATAGATTACATCTTTTTCTCAAAGCATTTTATATGTGTGCATGGACTCGATATTTTCAACATATCCAGGCTGATTTTGATCAGTTTTGATAAAAGACAACCTGGTTGATACATACCATACTTAAAGTGTTTGGCTAATCTTATATGTTATTAGCTTATTAATTTATATGTGTTAAATAAGCCTAACTCAAGTGTTTGACTAATCTTATGTGAATGAGCTTATTACCTTATATAAGCCTAAATGACGGCTATATGCACACATGTACTTGGTTGAGTTGTATCTCACAGACAAAATAGACTACTAAATCACATGAATGATATACGAACTTTACTCTTTAGAATATTTTCAACTTTTATGTTGAGTCTGGTTGAAAACAAGTTATAACGATCAACCTTAATCCAAACATGCATCAACCGTATTAAATAGTATTCGACCAATTACGAGATTGGCGCCGCCCGCCGCGTTGCGGCGGGGCGGCCTTTTTTTGGCATACCATTTACAAAGTAAATGTGTTAAAATTCAACAACGTTTTTTGGAGTAAGCAACTATGTTGTTTTTTCATATAGTTTTATTTTTGAAGTAGTATTGGTATAAATTTGTTTCCGTTTGTTAATCTGTTAAGCATAGAAATGTTTTCTCAAGTCTTACATTTATGTTTTGAGCAAGGGGCTTTTACACATCCAATCAATGGTCAACATTTTTCTGAACCAATTTGTTAAGTCAATCGTTCAATTTTTCACATGAAGTGACATATACTACCGTCTTCATTCTGCCATGAAAGGAGCATGTCTTAGAATGACCAACAAATGTGTATTTCCAAGTGTAATGTCATTAAGCCATGATTTCGAAGATATACATTTACTGTCAAATAGTACTTATTTCTATTTTGCTCCTAAAGCATGAAACACAACATGCTCATAATTTAGTCAAGTATGATATTGTTTTGGTTGCCCAATAGACTGAAGATAAAAGAAGAGCCAAGACCTCTTTGGAATCGTTGAAGCCGTTTGTGCGATCACATACGTAGAAGTAGAACAATAAGACCCCGAACTCTGAAATGAAGAAAGATAGAAAACAGAAATAACATAAGAAATCTTAAAATTATAATGTACGGCTTGAAAATCAAAACTTAAGATTAATATCACATACGTAGCTCTCAATGTGAAACGATTCTCAAGCAAGAACCATTGTAAATAACCTGGGAAAAGACAAACAGTGCATAAGTCTCCTACCATGATAAAGTAATATCCATAGAAAACAATGATAAACAATGGGTAGGTGTCAAAACCTCACAACTGGAGATGTATTAGACGAAGTATGGATTTTAGGAGAAGCTGATTGGAGAACACCCCCTTAAAATAAAGCAGCTCTATCATCTTCGTTTACTGTATTGTTGCCCAACTCAACCAAGCTAATATCAGCATTTCTGCCACTGAAATGCATCAAAGTAAATTACTAAAAATGTAATCATTACGCGACTGAGGTCGTGCTAAGCACATCTCGTTCCAGTGTTCAAGTGAGCAAGTTACAAATTACATCTAACTCTAAAACAAAATGCCATCTTATTCTATAAGTTTAACGACATCAAAATAGTCAACGTCAATTTTCCTAGAAACAACATAAAATAATCGCTTGTACAACAATGTCATTGATATAATGTGAAACATGTGGCATCTATAAAAATGACCAGATTACAATTAGGGACTGAAGTTTGAACTCACCTTTTAAGGCTACAGTTTTCTTGTACTCCAAGAACTCTGAATATAACTAACCTACAAAAATTAGGATAATCCCAAGTAAAAATGACACGTGCAATATCCAGAATAACCAATTCAAGCAATGATTAGATGATCATCAACATCACTTAACAATGCACATTATACCATATTATAAAACACTAAAGTTGACAACCTCGATTTTGTTAAGATTGAATAGCATGGCCGGTGCCACAGCAGGCTATGCACTTTTAGTTCTTTGTTGATTTCCCTTGAAAACCGCACCAACAATGCTATTACCATTTTGGTCCAGCTTTCAAATCTTTCTATTACTGAATTTTGATGGAACGCCAGCATAAAAACCTGAGTCGCAATTTTAAACTGGTTAACCTTACTGTGAAAAAAATGAACTGCTTATTTGAATCAGGTGTTTAGTTACTTACCTAAGCAAAATGGTTCAATTAAGTGAGATCAAATAGCTCTTGATCATTTGCAACCCCGTTTTCAAGTTGTCTCTTATTGCCTTCCTCCTTCCAAATTGAAAGACAAATACACGCTTGCGTAAGATTGTTTACGAAATGAAAAAAATGAACTCATTGACTTCAAGATGACGTTCTCGGTTAGCCCAATTTGCAACCCCGTTCTCGTGTTTTTGCTTTTTGACATTTCTTTATCTTCCAGATCTGTACCATGACATTTACTTCATAAATCGAAGTGTTTTTCATAGAACTCGAAACACAACATAAACATGGTGTAGCAGTTATATACCTGATGTTTGGAAAAGTTTTTTGTTGCTGAATTTGTAGTACCCAAGTCAATCTCGATAACTTCATTCCTAAGTGGCCTTGAGTTGCATAGCATACAAAGATTATAACAAAAAAAGATAGATATCGTGATAGTATTATCTATCTGCCCATATAAATAATTGTAAAAAAATATGAAACCAACCTTTGTTTTCTTCCCTTTTAAAGCCTCGTCGCCTTGCTGTAAGCTCGTTTATGAAAGTCTGTTGATAATTCCCATCTTCTCCCTTCATTAGACCAGCTAAAACTGTGAGTTCACAAACCCTCACCTGTAGCACAGTTCATTCCTTTCGATCTCAAACCCTGTACATCAAAAGAATCGAACAATCAGAGTTTTAACTCATTACGATATAGCAGGATTCAGCAATAGAAACTTTGAATACGACACTCTACAAATCACGCAACTTTACAAAATGGTCACTCACAAACAGGGCAGGCTTTACACAACAGGTAAAACATATACCAAAATAAATAGGCAATCCTGTATAAAGGACCTAACCTGTTACTACTAACATCAGTTTCTAAGGAACCTCCTGCGCCTTCTTGTATACGTGTGATTTCATCGCTTTACAATGGCTTATTTACACCTGCATAATTAACAACCGGTGCTTAAGAAACTCATGAATGCATATGGTCATATTTTTTATCATGGAAAATGTTCAACGATATGGTTATGGAAGTGCACAGTATACTCTATAGTGTTTCGATATTGCACCCCATTAAAATGCTTATAAAATAAAAAAGTTGGGCTACTTAAATAACAACAACAACAACAACAACAACATACCCAATCCCGCAAGAGCGGGGTATGGGGGAGGTAGAAGTGTAGACAGATCCTACCCCTACCCCAGGCAAGGCCTAGGAGTAGAGAGACTGCTTCCAGGGAGACCTCCGGCACGTGCACAAGAGTGAGTGAAAAAGAAACCCAAGGTGCAAGGAGCAAAAGAGCAACAAGACAAACAAAGCACATAGAACCAAACAAAGAACAAGGAGCAAAGCAAGAAAAGCAAGCAAACAAAGCATAGAGGCACGCAAGAGAAACAAGGAACGAAAAGGCAAAACAAACACAAGCAAGAACGCAAAGGCAAGCAGGCACCAGGCAAAAAAACAACACAAAACAAGCAAAGCAACGCAAAAGAAAAGGCAAAGCAAAGGACAAAAGCTAAGGCAAGGGGGCAAAAGCTAAGGCCAAAAGGGAAAAAGCTAAGGCAAAGGGAAAAGAAACACCACAAGCCTACTAAAAACAAAAAAGGGGGACAAGCAAGGAGACCAAAACGCCTAAAAGTGCAAAAGGGCCTACCAAACCGAAAAACGCAAAGGGGCAAGACAGGCAACCTACCACACGACCTAAACTACCCGCAAGTTCTAATCCTAGCTCTCCACTCGTTCCTATCTGAGATCATGTCCTCGGACAAGAGAAGCTCCTTCATGTCTAGCCTAAGTCTATCCTCCCACCTGAGCTTAGGTCTTCCCCTCCTTCTCAAACCGTCGACCCTCAGCTCTTCGACTCTCCTTACTGGCGCCGTTTGTGGCCTTCTCCTGACATGACCGAACCACCTCAACCTTCCTTCTCGCATCTTCGAGATAATAGTCTCAACTTCAAGTTCAGCTCTGAAAACTCCGTTCGGTATCATGTCAAGCATGGTCTTACCACAAGTCCACCTTAGCATCCTCAGTTCTGCCACTTCCACTCTGTTAGCTTGGGCTTTCGTGATAGGCCAACACTCTGACCCGTACAAGATAGCGGGTCTGATCGCCACCCTATAAAATTTTCCCTTAAGCTTAAAGGGAACTTTCTTATCACAGAGCACACCTGACGCCGCCCTCCATTTTGCCCATCCAGCTCTAATACGGTGGGTAACGTCATCGTCAATCCTTCCTGATTTGTGTATCACCGAACCAAGGTATCTAAAAAACTCCTTAGGATGGAGGATCTGGTTGTCGATACGAACTTCTTCCTCGTTGAGGCCGGTCTCATTGCTACCGAAATCACATCTCATGTATTCAGTCTTCTCTCTGCTTACCCGAAGGCCATTGTCTTCCAATGCTTCTCGCCAGTGCTCTAGTCTGTAGTTTAGCCCTTCGGCCGATTCAGCTACCAACACAATGTCGTCAGCGAATATCATGCTCCAAGGAATGCCCTCTTGTAACCCTCTTGTTATCTCATCGAGGATCAGGGCGAAGAGGTACGGACTAATGGCAGATCCTTGGTGGAGTCCAACTTCCACCGGGAAAAACTCAGTGCACCCCACCATGCACCGTACGCGGGTCCTCGCCCCCTCGTACATATCCCTAATGACTCTTAAGTATCTCCTTGGGGTTCCTTTTTCTATAAGAGTCCTCCAAATCAACTCTCGTGGGACACTATCGTATGCCTTCTCTAGGTCCAGGAAAGCCATATGCAAATCTCTCTGTCTTTCTCTATACTTCTCCATAAGACTTCTGAGGAGGTGGATAGCCTCGACCGAGGACCTCCCTGGCATAAATCCGAATTGGTTCTCTGACACCCTTGTCTCCCTTCTTAACCTCCTCTCAATAACTCTCTCCCATAGCTTCATGGTGTGACTGAGTAGCTTAATACCCCTATAGTTGCTACACACTTGCGCGTCTCCCTTGTTCTTGAAGATGGGGATGACTTCGCTGAGTCTCCATTCTTCTGGCATCTTAGCGCAAGTGAGGATCTTGTTGAAAAGGCAAGTCAACCAAATCACCCCTTCATCTCCTAGGCTCCTCCAAGCTTCTATGGGTATTTGGTCCGGGCCTACAGCTTTGTTTCTACCCATCTTCTGTAATGCAACCTTTACTTCTTCTTGGCTGATCCTTGAGTAGTAGCATTCTGGTAACACATGCTGGCTAGGGTTCTCTCCTTCCCCCTTCCTTCGGTGTTCTCCTCGTTGAAGAGAGAGGAAAAGTACTCTCCCATCTCTTTCTAATACCTTCTTCACTCACGATGGTACGTCCTCCTTCATCTTTGATGTATTTAATGTTTCCTACATCCCTTCTTCTTCTCTCACGGGCCTTAGCAATTCTGAAGATATCGTTTGCTCCCTCTTTGGAGTCCAATTTCTTATACAAATCTTCGTACGCCTTGTCCTTCGCCTCTGCTACCGCCTTTTTTGCTTCCCTTTTAGCCACTTTATACCTTTCTTCCGCAGCTGCCCTATCCGCTTGGTGGCTCTCTCTACTCAAAAGAAACTCTTTGAACCGAGCCTGTTTCTCTGCTACTTTGATCTGCACCTCCTCACTGAACCACCAAGATTCCCTGCGGGTCGACTGGGTTCTCGCTGACCCACTAGTCACGCCTAGGGAAAGCTTAGCTACGTCTCTGATGGTGCCAGCAAGGATGTTCCACATCTGGTCCGCATCCCTAGTAGTTAAGTCCTCTGCCCGAGCCGAAAGACCCTCTGAGACTTTCGCTCTAAACGCCTCCACCGCATCTCCACTAAGATTCTTCCACAAAATCCTTGGCATCCCTGTCGCCTCTCTCCTTTGTCGACACCTCTGGAAAAGAGTATCCAAGGCAACCAATCTGTGTTGGGATGCGCATGTCTCGCCAGGGAAAACCCTGCAGTCCTTACATGCCCTAAGGTCATCTCTGCGCACCAACAGATAATCAATCTGGGTGCTATGACCCCCGCTCTGGAAGGTAATTAAGTGGACGTCTCTCTTCTTGAAGAAAGAGTTTGCAACCACTAGGTTGTGAGCAGTAGCGAAATTTGACCTGAACAGTAGCAAAAATGTTACATATCTTTCTATCCATCTTTCAAGGTGGTTCACTCTTCAACCAATACATGTCACTTTCTTTCCAGCATTCATCTAAATAAAGGTGAAGCATTTGTTGTAAGCCTGTAACCACAAATACCATGTGTTAACAATGAAATACTTACTTGTAGGAGAAATATAAGCAAAGGGGTTACAGTATAAACATATTTGGAGTATCCGAATAAGTAATTTCAAGAAAATTTTGTAGTTGTACTGAGTTCGACCAAGGTGGGCAAATATATTAATTCTCTTACTTGCAAAAAAAACATATATATTCTAATGTAATAACCACCCTAAAGTTAAAAAACACTACAACAAACACCACATCATGCCACTTAATACCCAAAACTGCACCAGAATCATAAAGTGAATAACTTAAAACAAACCCAATACATATTTATAACAACTCAAAACTTACGAAAATCAAATAGATTTAAAAAAAAAACCTCAAAAATCCGGATGTTACCTTGCACCTCACCATCCTCTGTAATTAAGACTCGTATTAAAGCAGGAAAGTAATTAAGACTCGTATTATAGCAGGAAAGAAATTTCATAACAAACGCTATAATACATATAAATATATAATAAAAAAAGAACATCAAACCTTTTTTATTCTGAAAAAACCCAAAATTGAAACTTTGGCTCTTGAAAACCTAACTCTTGCGTGCTGATGATCTGATTCAACTGCCTGTATTTAACGTTGCGGATGATATGCATCTACACTTTTCACACCATTAACCACAACGACGACCCCAATTCCTAATTCACCTCAAACAAATTCATTAGATTAAACCCTAAGACACCTCACACCTGATTCTTGGTGCAAAAAAACAGAAGCAGAAACAAAAGAAAAAAAAATAAAACACACCTTATTGACATTAAGATTTCTCCATCATCCTCAACCGCTGGTAACTCAAAGTAGTTGTGGTTGTTGTCGTTTGAAAGGATGAAGAATTGTGTGGATGAATCCATCTCATTATTAGGTGTGTGTTTAGGTAAGGGTGATGGAAGAGTCTTCTGGAAAATGGTGGAATATTCAATACCCCGTTCTCTAACTAAGTAACATTTTAAATCATAATCAAAACATTGGACTGGATTAGAAGGCCCAAAAAATCAGGCTAACAACCTGGGCCAGAGTTTTTGGCGGGAAAATAGAATGGCGGGAAACTGGGGGTGACGCAATACGGCGTCGTTTGTGTTGTGAATTATATAAATAGATAATTCCTCAATCTATCAAACCTAACCTAAAGCTCTAACATTTACTCGCGGTTATATGTCGTGTAAGGGTGTAAATAACCTCAGTTGTTTGTAAGCGACTTGTGCTTAACTTGTACAAACTTTAACTCAACCTCCGTATAAATGAACCTGAATTGAGGTCAACTATTACCCAAGTCTCCAAACAAGCCAAATCTGATCCTTTCTAAATTAAACGAGTCGATATTGAGCTGGAGCTTATAGAAAACTAAGACTTGACAATCATTGGAGGATGATCAAATAGAAAGTTGGTTCGATAAAAAAAAAGTATAAAACATCAGATGTTGACATGTCTCCCTTCTTGTTTATTTTGGGTGGAGTGTTGATACAACAACAACAACAAAAAACCCAATCCCGCCGTAGCAGGGTATGGGGAAGGTAGAGTGTAGACAGATCCTACCCTTACCCCAGGATAAACCCAGGAATAGAGAGACTGCTTCCAATGAGACCTCCGGCAAGTGCAGGTGTGCGGGTGAAAGTGAAAAGCAAAAAGAGCAAAAGATAATAAACAACAAGCAAAAGCAGGCAAACAAAAACAAGAAACAGAAGCAAAAACGCACGGGGCCTATAGTTAAAGCAAAAGCGAAAGCAAGAAAAATCAGTCAAAACTAGGGGGCAACAAAGGGCGAGGCAAAGCAACGCAAGGCAAACAAAAGCAAAAAACAGAAGCAAAAACGCACAGGGCCTAAGGCTAAGGCAAAAGCAAGAAAAAGCAGGCAAACCTAGGGGGCACAAAGGGAAAGGCAAAGCAACGCATGGGGCCTAAAACAAATGCACATCAAAAATCAATGGCCTAAACTAACGCAAGGGGCAAAGCAACAAAAGAGCGCCTAAAAAACCTAACGCCCTACACACCCAAACCTACTAAGCCCCCAGGACTACCCACAGACCCTAATTCTATCTCTCCACGCCTTTCTATCTGAGGTCATGTCTTCGGACAAGCGTAGCTCCTTCATGTCGAGCTTAAGTCTATCCTCCCACCTGAGATTGGGTCTACCCCTTCTTCTCACTCCATCTACTACCAACGCTTCGACTTTTCTAACTGGCGCTGATTGTGGCCTCCTCCTAACATGCCCGAACCACCTCAACCTTCCTTCTCTCATCTTCGAGATAATATTCTCTACTTTGAGTTTAGCTCTAAAAACTCCGTTCGGGATCATGTCAAGCAAGGTTTTACCACAGGTCCATCTTAGCATTCTCAGTTCTGCCACCTCCACCCGGTTAGCCTGGACCTTGGTGATAGGCCAACACTCGGACCCGTACAACATAGCTGGTCTAACCGCCACCTTATAGAATTTTCCCTTTAACTTAAAAGGGACTTTCCTGTCACAAAGGACTCCCGACGCCGCCATCCATCTCGCACAACTAGCTCTAATCCGGTGGGTCAGGTCCTCATCAATCCTCCCTGATTTGTGAATCATCGATCCCAGATATCTAAAAGACTCCTTGGGTGGCAATATCCGGTCACCAATCCGGACATCAATTTCCTCGTCGTGTCCTGACTCGGTCCTTCTAAAATCACATCTCATATATTCAGTCTTCTCTCTGCTTACTCGCAGACCATTGTCTTTAAGAGCCTCCCTCCATTGCTCGAGTCTGTTGTTCAGCCCTTCTGGCGATTCTGCCACCAGCACAATGTCGTCAGCGAAAAACATGCTCCACAGGATGCCCTCTTGAATCCCTATAGATAACTCATCTAGGATCAAGGCGAAGAGGTACGGACTCATGGATGATCCCTGGTGTAGCCCAACTCCAACAGGGAAAAACTCTGAGGTCCCCACTGTGGACCGTACACGGGTCTTAGCCCCCTCGTACATATCCTTAATGACCCTCACAAATCTCTTTGGGGTTCCTTTATCGATAAGCGTTCTCCAGATCAACTCTCTTGGGACGCTATCATATGCCTTCTCAAGGTCCAGGAACGCCATATGCAGGTCCTTTTGTCTTTCTCTATATTTTTCCATGAGACTTCTCAAAAGGTGGATAGCCTCAATCGAGGACCTTCCTGGCATAAAACCAAATTGGTTCTCAGACACCCTCGTCTCCCTTCTCAACCTTCTCTCAATGACTCTCTCCCAAAGCTTCATGGTGTGGCTAAGAAGCTTAATGCCCCTATAGTTGCCACACACTTGCACATCCCCCTTGTTCTTATAGATGGGGATGACTTCACTGAGTCTCCATTCTTCTGGCATCTTAGCGCCGTAGAAGATCTTGTTGAAGAGGCATGTCAACCATTCTACCCGCTCCTCCCCTAGACACCTCCAAGCTTCTATGGGGATTTGGTCCGGCCCTACTGCTTTGTTTCTTCCCATCTTCTGAATTGCAACCTTCACTTCCGGTTGGCTAATCCTCGTAGTAGCACTCTATCCGTTGGCTAGGGTTTACATCCTCTCCGCTGCCCTCAGTACTACCTACGGTACTTCCTTCATTGAAAAGAGAGGAGAAATACTCTCCCCACCTTTTCCTAATATCCTCTTCGTTCACAATGGTACGTCTACCTCCATCTTATATATATATTTCACATTACCTAGATCCCTCCTCCTTCTCTCTCGGGCTTTAGCAATCCTGAATATATCGTTTGGAGTGTTGATGAACAACATAAATATTGAAGAACATTTGGATATTGATGAACATTCTATATTGACGAACATTCTGGAGTATATTGATTAACATCTTGTATTGATGAACACAAATTAATGAACTTATAAAAAATAGATGAACATTTTGTATTGATAAAGATAACACACATTTTTGTATTCTTTGATGGATATAACAAACAAATTTGTTTTTTATGAACAATTACTTGATGAACAATTTTGTTTCCTCAATATTCTTTGATGAACAACATTGTTGATAAATATTCTTTGATGAACATTACTTGATGATCAATTTTATTTCCTTCACATTCTTTGATAAACAACTTTCTTGATGAATTTTTTTTGATGAATAGACTCTATTTTGATGAACAATTGCACATATTCAAATTTTGTTCATGTTATTTTTTCATCAAATGTTGAAACTTATATTCTGAGGGACACATTCAACCTTCAAATCACAAAATTGATTCATTAACATATTTCATCGTATTTTAATGAACACATGATTTTTTTGAAAAAAAAAAAAAAAAAAAAAATAGGAGAAAAACTTTAGAAAACAAAAAAGATCAAGTTTTGTTGTTAATTTCGAGTTTGTTGTTTAAGATTTGTTATGATTTCTTTAAAAAATTATGAGAAAAACTTTAGGAAAACAAAAAAGATAAAGAATTGATGTTTATTTAAGTTTTGTTGTTCAAGATTTGTTATAATAATTTCGTCTTTATTTCAAAGTGAATGAAACCCTAATTTTGCTAAAATTTGAATATCTGGAAAGTGTTGTAGTTTGTAGCAATTAAAGGAATATATGATGACATTGAAGAGACATGGAACCCTAATTTTATTGTTTTGAATGATTTTTCAAATTGAAATTGAGGTAAAAATTTAACTAAGTTATAAAAGAGTAAGTTATAAAAGAGAAGAAGAAGAGATAAAGTGGTTGTGATTTTTATTTTTTTTTTATTTTTTTTATTTATTTATTTATTTTTTTTTCAGAAGTGGTTGTGAAATTAAAAAATAAAAGAAAAGAGAACACTCGGCTTATGGGGTGTTTGATTAATCTTATATGATGAGCTTATTAGCTTATATAAGGGCTTTTTTTTTTTTTTTTTTTTTTTTTTTTAAGCTTCAAAAGTGTGCCTTTCTTAAGTGTAGTTGAGCTTATATAACATGTTACATTATAAATTACTATTTTACCCACAATTGCATCTAATCCAACATTTATATATTTCAAATTAAATCATGTTTTTTTACTTTTGAGAGAGTGGTTCAATTTCTACACGATATTTACTCCCCTCTCCTTTGTGAGGTTTGAAATGTAATGAAATTAATCTTTGTTCAAAAAAAAAAAAAAAGTTGTCGCTTATGAAAGAGCTTATATAAGGGCCCAAGACTTCCAAAGCCCACTACACAAACAAAAGTTATGTAACATACTCCCCTAGCTCTCTCTTTTTTTTTTATAAAATAAAATTGCACCCATTCAATTCTTTCACTCATTTCAACAAAGAAACTCACCACCAGAACCACTCTCACACACAGCTATATATGCAACTGCTGATTTATACCCGAAGCTGCCGCGTCATCACCACCTTAGTCCATTGATCATCAGAATATATAAATTTCTTAGAATTACGTAAGTATCATTTCTTAAGTATCTTTGTCACAGTAACCTTTTGGTTAATGTTGACTTCTTTCATATGTTATCAAGTCACAATTTTGTTATGGTTTTACTATGTGGTCATTTACAACAACAAGACACAATCTCGTTAGAAGAGGATATCACTAGTTATTATTTGTTACTAATATTAGGCAGCTGAGCATAGCGGTGGAAATTTAAAACTGCAAAATATTATAGTTGCGAAATTGTGGTTAAACACAGCGTGTATAAAATGCATGTGGGTTGTTTACTTGGTCAAATTTTCAACTTATGGTTAGTGATTTAAGAAATAATAGAATGGTACCCGCGCAATGCTGCGGAGGGTACTATGTGATTATATTTTGCGTTATTTGGTTGCACGTTTAGTTGTCTTTATATTTATAAGTAGAGATATTAGAGATAGTTAAAGCAAATAATTTTAGTTTGAACAACCAACTGATTCCTAACAAACTTGCTTTTTAACAAATTAATTTTAAAATCCTTCGATAATAAACGAGTAAAAGTTTGAATTTTAGCATTTTTTAATTATAGAATAGTACAAAATGCATTATATAGTAGTATAGATATATGGATGTAAAGTATAATACCAGAAATAATTTTCTCTTTACATAGTAGTCACATGTTTAATGATCGTCCTTATTCATCAGCTGAAGAGTTTGTTACATGTATAACATAAGTTGCATTAGGTACAAGTACTGACGTGTTTATAGGTGAGTATAGATAAATAGTAGTATTAAAAAACAAAGATGATGAGTATATGAGTACGAGAAGGTTGTTTATGACAGAAACTACACACGTGACATGATCACCATCTTACATGTTTGGCACGTGTCCTTTTACCTTGTAGATATGTAAATGACTGTGCTTATTTATTTATTTTTATTTATATATTTATTTTTATTCTTAATTAAATAATTTATTTATTTTGAGCAATTTATTTATTTATTTGATCATTCTTCTTGATACAAATTACAATTACCTATTTATTGCCATAGTGACAAACTGACATGCATGCACAGTTTATTTATTAATGTAGCATCATTTACCAAAAAAACAAAAATATGTCTACTGATGCCATTTAAGAAAAATAAAATAAACAAAAATGATAGATGGACCTAGTAAATAGACTTAACTGTGGACCTACCGCATTAATAACTTGTACATTTAGGCCTAACCGTGGATCTATCGCATTAATAACTTGTACATTTATCAAATGTACAAGTTATTAATGCGGTAGGTCCACGGTTAGGCCTATTTATTAGGTCCATGTATCACATCTCATAAAATAAAATAGTTAGATCCTTTTTTTTTTGTCAAAAAGATTAAAGGACAAAACAAAACATAGTTATAAGGTTATGATTTCCGAATCAACAAAAAAGAAATAAATTATATAAATCGTAGTATTATGAAACTTTCAACTTTGTTCTTGTGTATACTAGGGGTGAGCATCGGGCTAAGACCGGACCGGACCGAGACCGATTTAGCCTAAAACCCCAGACCGAGGGCCGGACCGAATGTGTTTGGTCCGGTCTGGTTCTTCGGCTGGTTCGGTCCAAGAAGGCGTAATGGTCGGTTAATTTGTACGTAAGACTGGACCGAACAATCCGAGACCGAAATAAGGAAAAAGTTGGAACCGAGAACGGACCGCTGGTCCTTTGGTTCGGTCGGGTTTGTGTCAATCTAGTCTGTTTTCTCGGTCAAGTCGGTTTTTGGGTATGTGATGCTCAACCCTAGTCTCTACATATATGCTTAGTATCTCATTTGGAATTGACATTGCCATCAAGAATCGTTTACTTTCTCAAAATGCAGAATTTGGCAAATGAATACCATTAATTTTCTTTTGGTTGAATAGATAAGGACAAACACGATAAGCCCTGAAGATGGTATTGGTATATTGTTGAGTTAAAGAAATTGTAAGCAAGGGTTGTACATAGATCTCGTAGCTTGGGTTGGAACTTGTAGCTTAACGTCACACATACCCACGTTTAATGACTATATTGCGTATGAAGCAAACAGTGAGACTATGGGAACAAATGTTCAGTTTATTTGTTGCGGCTAATGGGTGGAAGGTGGTTGGCGAAAACTAGTAGCAATAAAGTTCATGAAATATTCTAACATCTTTCCTCATCACCATATGTGATCATTTCAAGAACTTGATATACGGCAATGTGGTCACTATGGTTAAGTAATGATGTATTGCCACTCCGTATTATTTTTACTGTATTTTCGTCTTCTTCTTGGTTGGCTGTATAGTCAAAGCCGTGCTTTTACCAATGGCAGAATGTTGTTCTTCCAAAAATAACTTTTTTGGAGTACTAATTTGTCTTTTTATAAAAGTTTCACTAAAAAACTAGTAGGTAATTATGTGAATCTTTTCTCCAAATAATGTGTTGGTAAAATTCTAACAATACATAGCTACTTTGATTAGTTTAAAGGAGCATGGATCATGGAATTCAAACAAAGCTACTTCGACGTGATGAAGAAGAGGAAGAAGGTGACTTGAAAGGAAGGATATGGGATGAATCCAAAAAGATATGGAGGGTTGCATTGCCTGGTGTCATATCAAGAGTTTGTGCATTCGGAACCATTGTTGTCACACAATCATTTATTGGTCATATTAGTGGTTTGGATCTTGCTGGCTATGCCCTTGTTCAGACACTTTGTGTTCGATTCGTCAATGGAATTGTTGTAAGTTTGTTATTGCAGTTGCTAGTGTTTAAGCTAAATGGATATATGTGGGTTCCTTCTCATGTAGTCGTATATGCTTTTCTCCCTCGAACTTAAAAACCCTTTAGTTACGCTTCAGCAAGAGATTATAGTGTTAATCTATTTACATATGAATGATAGTCTATGGGTGTAATGTTATACCTCAAACGGGCCGTTCGGTAAAAGGGTACATGTCAAATGGGTCGAAAAGTGTTGAAAGCAACCCAAACGTATTTTTTATGTTTTTTATGGCATACAAACTCCTAATCTTTAATGATAAAAAGGAGAAAACAGGTTTACATAATTCAACTTGACTCGTACTAAAAGCTAAATGTTTTGACCTTTCACCAACCATGTTTATTTGCTATTCGTAGAGTTATGCCCCACTTGTTCTAACTAAAATTACTCCACGTATCCACAGTTGGGAATGTCGAGTGCAACTGAAACTCTTTGTGGACAAGCATTCGGAGCAGGTCAACACCATATGATGGGCATTTACTTGCAAAGATCATGGATTGTTGACTTTAGCACTCTAACGGTCTTACTCCCAATTTTCATCTTTGCTACACAAATTTTCAAACTTCTAGGAGAAGATGAAGCTGTAGCAAATAGTGGCGGATATGTTTCTTTATGGTTCATTCCTTTTGTGTACAATTTTGTCTTCAGTTTGACCATACAAATGTACTTGCAAGCACAGTTGAAGAACATGGTCATTGCATGGCTTTCAATTTTCCAATTTGGGATTCACATACCTTTATCTTTGCTTTTCGTGTATAAGCTAAACCTTGGGGTTGCTGGCGCAATGATTGCATTGTCCATGTCATCATGGTTTCTTGTGATTGGGGAGTTTATTTACATACTTGGCGGTTGGTGTCCGTATTCTTGGAAAGGATTTACAGTAGCCGCCTTTAAAGATCTGTTGCCTGTTGTAAAGCTCTCATTATCTTCTGGTGTGATGGTCTGGTAAGTCGAAACGTAGTGGTTCCTGTTTAGGAAGTATGGTCATATTTTCTAGAATGGACCGAAGTAGCAAATACATCAATTTTACCATGATATAGTACAACATTATTTGTAAAACTCGGCAACCATTGTTATTGTTGTATATGTAGCTTGGAGTTATGGTACAATGCTGTGCTAGTCTTGCTTGCGGGGTACATGGCAGATGCGGAGGTCGCGATATCCGCTTTCTCCATATGGTATCAAGATGCATTTCATTTTCGTATGCATTCCCGTTCTATCTTCAGAGAAATCTGTAACGTGTTTAACATATTGCAGCCTAAACGTTAATGCATGGGAGTTCATGATCAGCCTTGGTTTCTTAGGTGCTGCATGGTATGTAATGGAGCAATATTCGAAATTTTAATTTTTATTCATCCTACTTTTACATTACACGTGCTTCTGAATATCTGATGCATCTGACAGGCATGGTATTTTTGACAAATATGCAGTGTCCGTGTTGCAAATGAGTTAGGGAGAGGAAATGCTAAAGCTGCAAAGTTCTCGATTAAAGTCTTGTTGGGCACTTCTATTGCCATCGGACTCTTTTTCTTTGTTCTTTGCTTGATTTTTAGAAGAAAACTTGCTTACGTGTTTACAGACGATGAAAGAGTAGCTGATACAGTATCAGACCTGCTGCTTTCATTTTCCGTCTTACTAAACAGCATTTATCCGGTTCTCTCAGGTAGCTCTACTCTCTTAGTTAGATGTGAATAAAATGGGTGAGGCAAAGGGTTGGGTGACAGGTCAATGCGGGTTTGGGCCAAAATGGGTAATATCAGTGCAAGCCAAATGGGTCAGAACGGGCCAAACTCCTAACACACATCTGAAAATAATTTTTGTATTAATATGATTGCAAAATATCCTACTATAAATCTATAATAGTAATTTTTCATTATCTAATAAAGTGATTTATAATTTATAATCCAACACACTTTGTATGACTTTCGACCCATTTTTTTGACTTTCGACCCATTTAACCCTTAATTTATAGTTAAATCTTATAACTTGGCCCATTTGGCTGTATAGAGATGAAAAATAACTCAAATAGACCAATTGAGTACCATCTTATAATCCTTTAAACCTGTCTTAAAAGTTCAGCTGAGTTTGTGTGCTCTGAATATATGAATATCGTTTCCATCAGGGGTCGCGGTTGGAGCTGGAATGCAGGGAAGAGTGGCGATTGTTAACCTTGTTTGCTTCTATCTGATTGGTATTCCTATAGGAGCGTTGCTTGGTTACATGACTAGCCTTGAAGTGAAGGTATACCACGATCGACTCCGGATTATCTTTGGGTGTTCCAATCTGCTACGGTTTTAACAAGTGCGTTATTTGACAGGGAATATGGATAGGAATGATTGGTGGTGTTGTGACGCAAACAATTGCACTTATATATATGGCATGGACAACAGATTGGGATGATCAGGTACATATGGTGTACAAGGCAAATTGGGTGGGTCGGACGGGCTTTTGGTAACGTGTCAAAACAGCTTAATTTTTGGGTTAGGGGTCGTCGGGTCGACCCTAAACACTTTCTGTGAATAAAGTTTTGGCTTTTTTTCCTATAGATGAATTAGAGATAAAACATAACACGGGTTAAACGCTTATAAGTTGACGGGCAGAAATTTCCACCTATATGGAGTTTTTTCATGATACTTATCTTTGATGTATTGCAGGTTAAGAGGGCTTCAGAACGGCTAAATCGATTTTACGTGAAGACATCTGAGAATGAGTCACAACCTCATTAGGAATGTGTTATATTCCCATGAGAAGATTAATTTGTTTTTGGTATTTAATGTAACGTATTTTGTAGCTGTTAATCTAATCAGTTATCCATCTTTATCAGGCCAATCATCCTGCATTTGAATCTAAGAAATGAGTAAGGAAAGAAACAAGCAAGGTAACTAAACGAAATGTTTCATGTAGGGGTGTTCACGGTTCGGTTAATTAACCGAATAAACCGAAAACCGAACCGAACCGAACCGAAATAAAACCGAACCGAACATATAACCGAACCGAACTTGTTAAAACCGAACCGAACCGAATTAAAAATTCGGTTTTCGGTTTGGATATGGGTTTAGCTATCTGAACCGAAAACCGAATTTATATAAATATATATATTTTTTTATATATTTATATTATTTTAAATATAAAAAATATCCATTAAAATTTTATACTAATATAAAAAAACATTTTTTTATGCTTTGAAATATTTTTTTTTCCCAAAAATATATATAATTAAATTCAAAAAAATAAATAAATAGTGTAATTTAAATAAAAAGTTCGGTTTTCGGTTTTGACCCATAACCGAACCGAACTTCGGTTCGGTTCTCGGTTCGGTTCGGTTATAGATATTTTCGGTTCGGTTCTCGGTTCGGTTCGGTTATAGATATTTTCGGTTCGGTTCGGTTTTCGGTTGTGACTCAAAATTTTTTTTTAACTGAGCAACCCGAACCGAATAAACCGATTAACCGATAACCGAACCGATGAACACCCCTAGTTTCATGACCATAGTTAATTAAGCCCAATACTTAGTTAAGCTGGGTATAAATATGCTCGCATTGAGGTCAACTTATATCGTTAAAGGCTCCAAACAAGCCAAATACAATCCTTTTTAAGTTAGACGAGCTCAAGTTGAGATTGAGCTTGTAAAGCTCGGACTTCGACATTTAGTGATAAAATAAAATTAGGGGAAATGGCAAATATTTTACAAATATACTAGTTATAATACCTGTGCACGCACAGGGTTTTTAAAATTTCTTTTTGATTATATACTATTATCGATTAAGAAATGAATCACTTAACATGTTTCAATTGGTTTTACTTTGTAGACTAAAAATAAAAAACTACGTGTATATATGTTATAATCTACTTATTATTTGAGCAGAATGCTTTTCAATTAAAAATAATATTTTATTATTCAAGCAAAATCACATTACGATATTTGGCTTACATAAGATGTTAGTGATATATGCCTTTAGTTTTGCTAACCCGTGATATCAATTTACGATGTGTTTTGTAATTGTGGTATTTTTTTACTTATATTTTTGTTAAAATATGTACCATATTAGATAACTTTGAATATTGATTCATTTCCTTAATTATAAATAACCATCATACCATGTTTATCAATATACCTTTTTGTTTGAAAAATTGTATTTTCATAAGTTTGTGCTATTTACTTCTCATGTTTGATCATAAAATTACCAAATTAACATAGATGCTTACTATAACTTTTTTATTACATAAAGAGAAACAAAAAAAGATATAATGGTAGAATACGTTTATGTATAAGGTATAAGAATAATTTTTATGTGAGACCGAACTATATAAGGAAATTATTATTACTTGCATAAGTAAATTATAAATGCATGGAAAAAACGGCAAAGAGTACATTCACAAGTCTTTTAAGATTGTTTGAATCCTTACCGACCTTTTACTTTAGTGCAACTTTCTTCACAATTAGCCTAAATCATCAAAGTAAAAGACACCCATATTTTAGACCGTTGGTTGACACTTATAGTGTTATCAATGACAACAAACACCTACTAAATTTCATTAACTCATTCAAAGACACCTGTTAAGAATTCGCACAATAAAATTCCTCAAATAGCCACTAAAACACATCTTTGGTACATTAAAATACATCCATATATTATCTAAATTATCAACTCAACTAATTATACATTCATACCTTGAGTAGGCGTAGATAATCCTTTCACGACAATCATGTGTTGATACTTAATCATCCTCTAAAAGACACACACAACAAATTGCGTTGCATTTTAATGTGTGCGATAAGATTATAAAACTGCAAACACCAATAACATGTTACATTATAGTGAGGATAAAAACAAAGTTAGTCCTAACATCAAATAAGAAAACTTCATATTAGAACTAAAGGGGTATTTGGTTATGCTTATTGAAAGTACTTATTGGCTTACTCAATTACTATAACACAATAAGTTTATGATAAAACTTTAAGCTTTTTTAAAAAGCTTAATAAAAAACTCTTGAACTCACAACTAATTCTATCATAGCTTAGTATTTTTATAGTAAAAAAACAAATATTAGGAGTGGAAGTTTTCAATAAAACATTAAAAAAATTACTAAAAGTTGGTGTGTATAAAAAAAAGTTAAACAATAAAAAAGGTTACTAAAATTATCAGCTAGATAAGGCATACGTGATTACCAACTCAATAACATTATCGAAGTATAATAATGTAATAACCTGATTAAAAATAAAAACTATATATACTTGCTTAATAATTCTCATGTACATACTTTTAATTCATTTACAACAGCCAGCTATTAAGTTTTTTTTTTTTTTTTTAATTATTTTGATGAAACATCACGTCAATGAATAAAGTTAGGTTATCACCCACGTAGTTTTTCTTTTTTTGATTTAGGAGGTGATTGTTATTAAATAAGGATTGTGATGCTTGCATTTTTTTTTATAATTTAAGGAGAACACCTTCATTAAACAATGACTATCTAACACATGTGTTTGTTTGTTTGTTTTTTTTTTAATAATTAGCTTTGTATAACGTTTTTAACTGACAAACATATTGAGGTTGAGGTTAATGTTATTGTTTAACGTTAACTTATTGATATCATGTTTACATAATGTGCGAGTTTTGAATCACATAATGAGCGTTGATAAAGTTAAATTATGCTCCATAAAGTTTTTAAAATGTTTTTATGGATATCCATATATAAATTTCAAATAACAATTTTATGAGTCGTTGTTATAAGTTGAATCCCGTATATTTATTTTCATATCACACTAACTTGTGCTTACCATTTGATATTTATATTCTCGTTGCTAATAATTTAGCCTATTTAATATTCAAACCCGTATACGCGTAAATTAAACTTTTAAATAAAATAACATAAGTCCTTATTTTAAAAAAATATTTAACGTGTATTAAAAGTAATTCACATATTTACCAAATTTTATAATTTTAATGATGAAAGTCTAAAAACTAATACTAATAATCATGTAATTTTAAACAAAGTTAATATTATAAAGTATAGGGGTATGAAGTATAAGGGGTTATTTGTTTTTTTTTAAGTTATTAAAAAACATGAAAACTTGTAATTTTACACTTAGCTCTATATACATTATTTAAAATTCAAACACCAAAGTTTTATTAATTACTTCATTTTTTTTAAGTTTTTGTTTTCATAAATTTGACACCTATATTTTTATGCATTTTTTTTCTTAACAAAATTTCTCCACCAAATTGATTAAATTTGACCAAAATCAATTTAATTTTGACTTTTTATTAACCAATCATATTGCTCGATTTCACATATGTGACAAAATCGAGCTCTCCTATTGGTCTATTTTTTTTTTCAGTAAGAAGAGATTTGCAGAAACACTCCGAAATGATGTAATTCTTTTATTATATAAAAGATTTTATCTTATTCAAAAAATTAAACTATCCATGAAATTAACAATGTCTTGCTAGTTTTCCTAAAGAATTGCAAAGTTAAAAAACTAGCAAGTCAACTTTGCAATTATTTAAAAAAAATAATAGTAATAAAATAAAAATTAACAAGATAAACAGTGCTAGTTTTTAAAAAACTAGCAAGTCAACTTTGCAATTATTTAAAAAAAAAATAAATAAATAAAAAATAAAAATTAACAAGATAAACAGTGCTAGTTTTCAACGTTGTTGGTTTTCTAAAAACTAGCAAGGTCTTGCCATATTTAAAAAACCAAAAAAGTAAAAAAATAAATAAAAATCACGAGGTCTTGTGATTTTTTAAATTCGCAAAATTTTACTAGTTGCACGAATAGTTTGCTTTTTTGAATAAAAATTAAGTATTAAATAAAATATGTTTATAAAATTAATTATTTTAGCATATTTTCTAAAATAAAGCCCAAGATTTCATAAGCCCACTCACGAAGTAACTGGTAAGTGGACATACACTCCCTAAACCCCAGCTTTCTCTTTCGTTCTCGGTTCTTCCACTCATTTCTACACAAAAACCATCTTCCACTTTTTACACACACTACTAATAATATGTGAAGCTTCCACATCATCACCGGAAGGTATTTATTTCCTAAATCACGTGAGTATCTTTTCGTATTAACAAAGTAATGTATTTCATATGTTATTCGAAGAACAATTTTGTTCATAGTTTGACTATGTGATCATTTACTGATTAATCTTTTGTATTTCACGTAATGTTCTTGACCATCTTTATGATGATCGATGTCATTAGTGACTACTCGTATTAGTTTATAAACTTTATATTACAACAACAACAAATAGATGGGCTGCTGGTTTGTTACATGTGTACAGAACAAGGTGCATGATGTGCAAGTATTGAAATGCTTATTGGTGGATTGATGAGTATATAAAATATAAAAATAGTTGGTAAAAGAAAAGATGATGACTTGATGAGTTTTTTTTTTTTTTTTTTTTTTTTTTTTTTTTAACAGCACAAAGATGATGAGTTTGATAAGGTTGTTTACGACAGAAACTACACGCGTGACATGATCACGACCTTACATGTTCGGCACGTGTCGTCTTACCTTTTATATATGCATATTGTAACTGGCTTTGAAAATGTTTTCATTGGATCAAATCTTCTTGATATGATAGCCTATTTATTGCCATAGCTAGGGACAAACTGACATGCCTATTTAACGTACACCATTTACAAGAAAAAAATCGTTAAATCCTTGTCAAAATATGTAAAAAGACAAAAAATAGAATAAAAACATCATGAGATTTTATAGAATCTAGTACTAGGAAACTTTATTTTTGTCCCTACTTTCATGCTATTTCACTTGGTATTGAGATTACATTTCATCAAGAATAATTTTAGTCGGGTAAATATAGCATTTCATTGTCTAAAATGGGTATATATTGAATTAACTTTTTGGAATATAATAATGATTGATTTTAGTTAACTAGATAACGATGAACACAATACATAGTCAAGTTAGATAAACTGTAAGCAATAGTTGTCATAGGATACCTTTTGTGATGTATACTTATAGTATGATTGGCAAAACTAGCTCGCGTTTGAACTTGTAGGTCAACGGCAGACATACTCACATTGTATACTTCTATAATATAACTTATGAACCAAAACAATGAAACTTATGGAACAGTCGTTCTGTTTATCTATTTGTTGCTGCCAACGGGTGGAAGGTGGTTAGCAAAAACCAGTCAATAACTTTCAAGCTAAAATAAGGTTCATGATCAATTGCTGATGTAATGCCACTCATTATTTTTACTGTCTTTTCATCTTTTTCTTGGTTGGCTATATAGTCAAAGCCGTGCTTTTACCAATGGCAGGATGTTGTCCTTCCTAAAATAATCTTTTTACAAACGTTTCTCCAAATAACTTGTTGGTAAAATCTCTGACAATTCATGATATTACATACTGTAATGTGACATGATGCAAGTTAGGCACTAGAAATTTTAGTAAAATTATACGCAATAAATTCCTAGTTAGTTGTCTTTTTGGTAATTATGTGTGTTGCTAAACATTCTTTGGTGCTTATTATAGTCCACTAGTATTTTGGTTAATGTTAAAAGCAAGATTCTCTTTGAAATGGGGTAATGTACATATGTGTGTGATTTTAGCTAATGATTAGTAACTTTGGTAAACACTAATCAGCCTCATGAGATAATTGGTGTGGTTTCATCATATCTAGTAATAGCAATTACTAGCATATATTTGTGTAGTACTAGCTTCAAGAAAATATAGTCATGTGGCATTATAGAGGTTATAAATCTATTTATCTACATATGAATTTCTGTATAATATTTTTTTTTGATTAGTTTAAACTCTTTAAAGTACCATGGATCAAGAAATTCAAACAAAGCTACTTCGACGTGACAAAGAAGAGGAAGAAGGTGACTTGAAAGGAAGGATATGGGACGAATCCAAAAAGATATGGAGGGTTGCATTGCCTGGTGTCATATCAAGAGTCTGTGCATTCGGAACCAT
Source organism: Artemisia argyi (assembly GCA_030686995.1). Taxonomy (NCBI): domain Eukaryota; kingdom Viridiplantae; phylum Streptophyta; class Magnoliopsida; order Asterales; family Asteraceae; genus Artemisia; species Artemisia argyi. Next base: position 178,224,863 of record CM060677.1, read on the forward strand.
TGTTGTAACACAATCATTTATTGGTCATATAAGTGGCTTGGATCTTGCTGGTTATGCCCTTGTTCAAACACTTAATGTCCGATTTGTCAATGGAATCCTTGTAAGTTAGTTATTACAGTTGCTTCTTGTTTAAGTTAAATGAATATATGTGGCTCCCTTCTCATGTAGTCGTATATGCTTTTCCCCCTCAAGCGTATAACCCTTTATTTAAGCTTGGGCTAGAGGTTATAGTCTTAATCTATTTACCTATAAAAGTCTATTGGTGTTATGTTATACCTCAAACGGGCCGTTAGGTAAAAGGGTACATGTCAAATGGGTCAAAAAGTGTTGAAAGCATCACAAAATGTTTTTTAAAGCATACAAACTCCTAATCACTGTGTTGATTATGAACATGACAGTAAAGTAAATGTAATTGTATCTATAACTCGTTAACTTTAATGATAAAAAGGAGAAAACAGGTTTGCAAAATTCAACTTGACCCATACTAAAACCCATATGTTATGACCCGTCACCAACCTTGTCTACATGCTATTGGTAGAGTTATGCACCACTTATTTTAACATGAATTACTCCACATATCCACAGTTGGGAATGTCGAGTGCAACTGAAACTCTTTGTGGACAAGCATTCGGAGCAGGTCAACACCATATGATGGGCATTTACTTGCAAAGGTCATGGATCGTTGACTTTATCACTCTAACTGTCTTACTCCCAATTTTCATCTTTGCTACACAAATTTTCAAACTTCTAGGAGAAGATGAAGCTGTAGCATATAGTGGCGGATACGTCTCTTTGTGGTTCATTCCTTTTGTCTACAATTTTGTCTTCAGTTTGACGATACAGATGTACCTACAAGCACAATCAAAGAACATGGTCATTGCATGGCTTTCGATATTCCAGTTTGGGATTCACATACCTTTATTGTTGCTTTTTGTGTATAAGCTAAACCTTGGGGTTGGTGGTGCAATGACAGCATTGTCTATGTCATCATGGTTTCTTGTGATTGGGGAGTTTATTTACATATTTGGCGGTTGGTGTCCGTATTCTTGGAAAGGATTTACAGTTGCCGCCTTTAAAGATCTGTTGCCTGTTGTAAAGCTCTCAATATCTTCTGGTGTGATGGTCTGGTAAGTCAAAACACAGCCAGTTTAGGAAGTTTGGTCATAATTTCTAGAATGGACCTAAGTTGCAAATACATCAATTTTACCATGATATAGTACAGCATTATTTATAAAACTCGGAAACCATTGTTATTGTTGTATATGTAGCTTGGAGTTATGGTACAATGCTGTGCTAGTTTTGCTTGCGGGGTACATGCCAGATGCGGAGGTCGCGATATCTGCTTTCTCCATATGGTATCAAGATGCATTTTTTATCCGTATGCATTCCCGTTCTATATTCAGAGAGATCTGTAACGTGTTTAACATATTGCAGCCTAAACATTAATGCATGGGAGTTCATGATCAGCCTTGGTTTCTTAGGTGCTGCATGGTATGCAATGAAACAAAGTTCGAAATTTTATTCATCCTACTTTTACATTACACGTGCATCTGAATATCAGATAACATCTGATAGGCATGGTATTTTCGATAAATATGCAGTGTCCGTGTTGCGAATGAGTTAGGGAGAGGAAATGCTAAAGCTGCAAAGTTCTCGATTAAAGTCTTATTGGGCACTTCTATTGTCATTGGAGTGTTTTTCTTTGTTCTTTGCTTGATTTTCGGAAGAAAACTTGCTTACGTGTTTACAGATGATGAAAGAGTAGCAGATACAGTATCAGACCTTTCATTGCTGCTTTCATTTTCAGTCTTACTAAACAGCATTTATCCGGTTCTCTCAGGTAACTCCACTGTCTTAACTAGATGTGAATAATATGGCAGGTCGAAGGGTTGGCTGACAGGTCAAAGCAAGTTTGGGTCAAAACGGGTAATTTCAGTGCAAACCAAAATGGGCCAGAACGGGCCAACCTCCTAACACTGTTCTATCCTCTTCTTTGTAATCTGAAAATAGTTGTCGTATTAATAGTAATTTAACATTATCTAATAAAGTGATCTAGACACTTTTATCCAAAATACACTTTGTATGACTTTCAATCCCTTCAACCCTTAATTTTTAGTTAAATCTTATAACTTAGCCCATTGACTCTGTAGAGATAAAAAATAACTCAAACCGACCCATTAAGTCCCTTATTATAATCCCTTAATTTGTCATAAAGTCTCGTTGACTTTGCTAAAATCAAAGTTAATATCAGGATATTGAACCTCTCATAAAGTTCAGTTGATTTTGCGTGCTCTGAATATATTTATATGCTGTTGCCATCAGGGGTCGCGGTTGGAGCTGGAATACAGGGAAGTGTGGCGATTGTTAACCTTGTTTGCTTCTATCTGATTGGTATTCCTATAGGAGCGTTGCTTGGTTACATGACTAGCCTTGAAGTGAAGGTATACAACGATTGACTCCAGATTATCTTTGGGTGTTCCTATCTGCTACGGTTTTAACAAATGCGTTATTTGACAGGGAATATGGATAGGAATGATTGGTGGTGTTGTGACGCAAACAATTGCTCTTATATATATGGCATGGACAACAGATTGGAATGATCAGGTATATATGATGTACACAAGGCTAAATGGGTGGGTCAGACATGCTTTTGGTAACAAGTAAAAACGGGTATATTTTTGTATGGGGTCATCGGGTCTACCCAAAACACTTTGTGTTCAAATTTTTGGTTTTTCTCAATAATAAACTAGAGAGAAAATTTAACACGTGTTGACCCGTTTATAAGTAAACGGGTAATGGGTAAAAAGGTTACACACCACATGGAATATATTTGCTCAATTTTTAACTTTTTATGAGGTATTTCGTGATCCGTAGATGGTGTATTGTAGGTTAAGAGGGCTTCAGAACGGCTAGATCGGTTTTACGTGAAGTCATCTGAGAATGAACCACAAACTCATTAGGAATATGTTATGTGTCCGTGAGAAGATTATTTTTACGGTATTTAATGTAACGTAATTTGTAGTCATTAATCTAATCATTTATCCATCTTTATCACACGTTCATGCTGTATTTGAATCTATAAAATGAGCAAGGAAATGAAATAAGCAAGGTAACTAAATGCAATGTTTCATGACCATCTATTGTCTTGTTTGTTGGGATTTGTTGAGATAAACTTCTACAAACAAAATATATGCCTAAAGTTCATCACACTACAGTTTAAACATATTAAGCATCCTTATGCATCCCATAGAGATGCCGATGAATTTCGTTTTCTAGACATAATGCCATATCAGAATTGAGAAATATTTGGATTACTTCCATGTGTTGATATTTAAATGTACGCTTCTTGGGTAACGAAGCAAGATATCGACTCTGAACGAGAGAATCCTGCAACTATAACTTGCTATTGTTAAACTTACACAATCATTTTGTGAAGGAGTACAAGCTAGATCTTCTACGTGTATATCACCATATAGGTGTGATACCGAGTAGTCTGTTTTTGTTCATGGTTCTCACTCTTTATATACACAAATTGATTGTGTCACGTTTCTCAGCCTTTCACCTAAACAATCAATCTTATGCTACTTGATCAATTTCATATACAGTTAAAACTTGAGTCTGTGACCTGGTCAATGACTCACATTGTTTTCTAAAGAAATTGTAATACATGGTACTGTCTTTCGGTTGGTGATCTGATTTTGATTCATCAAATATATATTTTTTGGTGAATATATATATTAACATCAACTTTTACAACCAAAAACTTGCAAGCTGAGAAACCTTGGACAAGCCCCAAAGTTAAACAGACAAGCATTGGAAACAAATTATTGGAGCAGTACATACACAAGCTCAATATACACTGTTAATGCTTACACCTTAAAATCACTAGCAATACAATTCACCTATATTCACTAAATACATTTTATCAATGACTACATTTCTAACTGTACTACATACTATATGTGCTACTAATGCAGCAGTCCTCTCACATTAGAACACGCATAGAATTAGAAACAGAAGGCATCATCATTGGTAAATCATAAATGCTCCATACATCAACATTGGTTAGATTATAGATGGCAACCACATTTCCCATAGCTGTGACATTTAGCAAATAGCATACCTGTATCCCCTCACAAGTCATACTAGAGCAAATGCACAACGATAGGCATCATTACCATCAAAGACTAAATCAATGTGATTTGCCTGGCATCCTCCCATGGCAATGCAAAACTAAGACCAAGAAGCTTCATCTTTCATAGCTCTCTATTCAAAGCCACTTACATTGCCCATCAGTTCATTCTACCCTTCATACACGGGAAACTTAACGGTGTGTTCTCAAGAAAAAAATAAAGAGAAAGCAAAAGTAAAATAAAGTAAGAGGGAGTAAAGAAATGTAAAGAAAGTAAAGTTATCTTTCGCCCTAAAAGTGAGGTGAAAGTTTTAAATGCAAAATCCACCCACTTTCCCTCATTTACTCACTTTCACTTCTTAAAAAAAAGGTAAACTGCAAAAATGGTCACTAACCTATCGCGAAAGTGCAAAAAAGCCACCGAGTCATAAAAGGCATGCAAAAATGCCACTAACGTTACAGATAAGTGCAAAAAAGCAACCGAGAGCCAAATCCTGTTAGTTTCATCGTTAAGTGCCAAGTCACTAAGGTTATTATCGTCACTTCATTGCTTTACGGATTAAAATGTCCACGTGTCATAGCACTATTGATTCAGGGACTAAATTTGCAATTTAAGTTTGATATTTTATTTCACTTCCACCACCACCACACAACCAACATCACCACCCTCTACCGCCACCGCCACCGCCACCACCACACAAATGGCCAAAGGACTAAGTGTTGCTTCAGCTAGTGAATGACTAAGACTTACTATCTGGAATTGAACCTAAAGAGTTTTTGAAAAACTGAAAAAGTCAAGCTGGGTTGATGCTTTACAAGAAGAATTGAATCAGTTTGCCATAAACAAAGTCTAGACATTAGTTCTTCCTCCAGCTGAAAATACCATCATTGGGACAAAAAGGATATTCAAAAACAACTTGGATGAAAATGGAGTAGAAGAACAAGGCCATGCTTGTTGCTCAGGGATATAGACAGGAAGAAGGTATAAACTATGATGAAACTTTTTCTCTAGTTGCAATACTTAAATGGTAAACTGAAAGAAGAAGTTTATATTCAGTAACCAACTTGTTTTGAAAGCAATGAGTTTCCAAATCATGTGTGTAAACTTGAAAAAATCCCTTTATGGACTTAAACAAAATCCAAGAGCGTGGTATGAAACTCTGTCAACATTCCTCATTCAACACAAGTTTGCAAAAGGAAAGATTGATAACACCTTTTTGTTTACAAAACTAAAAGTGATGTCACCCTTGTACAAGTGTATATAGATGATATCATATTTGGTTCAACAAATAACAAACTTTGCAAACAATTTTCAAAATGATGATACAGAAGTATGAAATGACTATTATGGGTGAACTCAATTACTTTATTGGTTTTCTAACAAAATATTTAGACAAAGTTATTTCAATCAACCAAGAAGAATATGTGAGGGATTTGCTGAAGAAATATGATATGTCTGAGTGTTCATCAGTGAAAACTCTTATAATACAAATGCATGATAACCCCGTGGGTGTTATGTTTACTATTTATAATACAAATGCATGATAACCTAAAACGTTTAACCCACAAATGGGCTTGGGCCAAAAACTCTATCCTCTAATACTAATAACTTATGTCCTGATTTGACGGGCAAAATAGTCAATGAAACTCAGTACACATGTATAATAGGGTCATTGATGTGTCTCACAGCTAGCGGTCCTGAAATTCAGTTCTCGACTTGTCTTTGTGCAAGATACTAAGCAAATCTAAGAGAATCACACTTAGATGATTTGAAGAGAATATTCAGGTGCTTGAAAGGTACTCCAAGTCTAGGTCAGACTTTGATCTGAAAGGATACCCAGACTCTGACTATACTGGATTGAACATGGACTAGAAAAAGCACTTCAAGTGCATGTCAAATATGTCCGTTGGTGAAAGGTTGTGACTCTTGGTGTTTAACAGATTTTAACCAATGGTACCCGTCAAATATGTTTGTTACATAACCTTTTAACCGGTCATAACCGTCAAATATGTTTGTTACATAACAATTACATCCGGTCTCATTCTAATATACAAAAAACACACAATTGCTATCTGTTTTTGCTTTATTTTCTTGTGAGTTGAAACAAAGTGTTCTTGAATTATCTTAATAAGGATTTCGTGATACCCAAACATCAATATGGTCGATATATTCGGAAAATGTCCTTACACGATTCAAGTAAGATATCCATGATTATCATCACACACTAAGTCAATCTCTAATGATATTCGGACACATTAATATACGAATATTTTTCACGGGATAAATATTTGCAGTATGTGTCACTTTATTGAATACTTAACATCACATAAGGAAGCATATACACCCATAGTTTCAAGTTTCAGGGCTTACATAAAATATAGAGACCGTACACATGAACGCACAGTTTAAGTGAATGATTTCATGAGAGGAGTAAACCCATGTCTGAGACTAGCTTCCCAAACTTTGTCGACATTAAAAATATCATCCCCGTACTCGTTGACATTCCAGCCTTCTAAGCCGTGAAGTATCCCTGCAATCCTCCATGCACTCATCACCCTTCGTGGTAACCAATTCTGTTACACACACCACAATTTTACGTCACTATGTAAAATGCCTTAACCATAGACAATCATAAGTTATCGTAGTATTTAAGGTTGAGAATAAGGTAGTCTTAATTTTGTGACGAGAAGGATATGTGTTTGACCAACCTCGCAAGAGTCGACATTCTCAAGATTTTTAGGAGTGAGCATGGATGGTGTGGTGTAGTAGAAGCAATCTTTGCGCACTTTCTCTGGAGGAAATTGAGAGTAAGGGATAATTAAAGTTCCTTTTGACGCCTTCACTTGTTCTTCTTTGCTTAGTCCATCTCCCACCAACCATGTCTTCACAAAATCAAATAATCACCCGAAACAAAAACAGAAGAGCATTTTTTCAACAGCAAATATCTCATGTATTTTTTTAAGCAATACTATGTGATAGCTTTAACTTTTTCATGTATAAAATTTGTTATTTGCTTATTTATTTAACCGCTAAGAATACTTTATAGATAATAAATTAATAATATGATAGTTTGTTTACCTTGTGAGAGTAAGTCCTTGAAAGGACCAACTTATCATGGTCATCAGCTGGTTTGAGCTTGGATTTCAGCATTTTGTAATCACTCTCTCTAGATATGGCAACCTACAATGAAACCGAGTAAATAGAATAAAATGCATATCATATTTCTGATATCCCCATGAATTCATGGCTAGTTGAACGACTATAGATGTGATCAACATGGTACGACATACACAAACACATTGGTACACGGGTGACTTACAATGCCTCTAAATCATTAAAGTTTGAAATACGATGAAGTATAGAAACGTCTCTCTTTCGGTAGACAAATTTTTAATTAGGGCAAATAATAAAAAAAATGTAATATACTTGCCACAATTTCATCGAATGGGTAGTGAACTATTTTTTTTTTTTATTTTGAGGGTAATTATCTTTCAAAATCATCATCTTTAGGGTATTTTGTAAAAATTTTGGACAATTTTGCCCCTCATAGCTAATACAAAAAAATTTTTCCCGAAGGGCAAAATTGTCCAAAAATTTTGCAAAATACCCTAAAGATGATGAATTTGAAAGAAAATTACCCTCAAAATGAAAAAAAATAGTTCACTACCCATTCGATGAATTTATGGCAAGTATATTACCTTTTAATATCATTTGCCCTTTTAATTACACATAACAACTGAAGTAAGTGAAATTACCTGTATTCCCCTTTGACATAGAGCAAGAGCAAGGTAAAAAGCAACCTTATTGATATTGCCTCTAAAAACAACTTGAGTGGTTCCCTTTGGAATGCTGTTTAAGACCACTGCAATTGCCAAACTACTTCCATCCACCAACTTTACTTTTAGTTTTGGGCTTCTTCTTATGAATAGTTCCCCACTTCTATTCAATTCATGCCCCTAAAACAAATACAGAACTAAAAGTTACTTCTACTAATTTATATTAGCGCCCCACTCTTAGATAACCGGTGTCAATAACTCGTATCATTGTTCTCATCGTTTTGACCCGTTAACAATATAAATCATCCACAATAAAACTTTGCTCATTTGACCAGTTAACAATATCATCATCCACCCATTTTGTCAGTTTTATTGCATATTGAACTAGAGAGCAGATAGTCAACAACAATTATCCGAATCTAGTACGAAGTAACTAATATTTGCAACACGTGGTAAAATCATGTTTTATAACATATAAATATGTTGTTTTTGCTAAAATTGTGAAGTCACCTGATTGAGTAGACCAAGGGTAAACACCTTCACCCCCTTTGCCTCAGCTTCTAGTATAGCTTCCTCAATTAACCCGTTAATGCTTTGTCTTTGCCATTCCAAATGGTACTACAAATCATAGTTCATTGTAAACCAAGAAAAGAAGATACAAAAAGAATAATATATTTTTACGAATAAAATACTATGCATACTTGTATCTTGTATTTAGGTATGGCCCAAGTTTGCAGCTTGAGGTTTTTGAAGACATTTCTTTCGACAACAAACGGTTTCCCATAAATCTGAGTGATCAATGTGGACCAAACCGTGACGGGCCATAGAATCCACAAGTACCATTTGTAAGAAGTGTGTGGTTTAGAAGCCAAGGAGGCAAACCCGAGCCTCGTGTGATAGATAGACTCAGGTGTTGTTAAATGCGTTAAATGCACAACATTTGGTGATTCCTCCTTTCGGATGAGTGACTTTTCATATAATGTGTCTGAAGATTTGTCCAACGTGCCATAGACGTAGTCGTAGAATGGCATGAAAAGCGCGTAGTTTGTCCGAAATTGAGTGTGGTGCAAAGAGTGGTACCTAGAACAAAAGATAAAAATAAAAGAATTTTGAATCTTTATATCATGTTCAAAAAAATATCTTTATATCAAATTCTAGTGAGATTAAACTTAAATCATGAGTAACATGATTTATCGTCTTTTTAGTTTCAACCTCTTTAACCCTTTTGACTAATTTATCTTTTTACTACTTTTAGTTTGCTTAAATTAGGATGGAACACAATTAGAATACGTTCAGTAATAATTAATGAGTTTTTATTGTCACGTCTAAATAAATACTAAAATCTAGTAAAGATGCTTGTTTAGATAAACAGAACTAGAGAAACATAAAAGTGGATGTAGTAGGTAATGTATATTTTTGTTTCACATTAACTATGTAATATTAAGGGGGCCCGAGAGTTGTTTCGATTAATTTATTCGACTCTTAAATTCACTGTCATTCGGCTGTGTTTCTAAGACCCGAGCAAGTAGACAATGATGGCACAAGCTAGATACAGCAAAACTGAAGAAATAGGTCATCGATAGGTCATAACGTTGGTCTAGCCAAGTAGAAGATATTTGGTCCTATGGCTATAGCCAAGTAGCCAACCAGTATTGACTTAATAAATGTTTGTTAGATGATAGTATTTAGTTTTACGAAAATGATGTCTCCATTTAACTTGTAAATGGAAGTATTAAGTTTGTACCGAACTGTCTGACCTATTTCATTTCTACAGGTTCGTCTGCTTATTATGATACATCTCACACTCTAAAGAGATAATATAACATGAATCAACTTCTAAGATGAAATGGTCAAAACTTTCACCCCTAAATTCAGACAAATAATATACTGTTACAACTTATACATCATGTTAAGCGTTAGATATGTAAATGGAGGGGGACTTACGATGGGGTGTACATGATGTACTTTAGAGGAGGAAATATATCAAAGAGCCACTTAGGTATGAACTCAAAGTTACAATGACCCAAGTTGTTCATTATATCGATATATGTTATGTACCCAGCAATCGCAGCTACTGATGCGGTGCGGGTTAAAGTTACTGTCACCACCGGAATCGCAAACAGAAGGAAATATGCAATATGCTCAGCAAATGGATGAATAACAGCTGCCATCAAAACATACCAATAACTATCATAACTTAAGCGACAAATTATTTTAGTTCAGTAAACAGGAGCGCGTTTATTCATTTTCAGCCCCGCTATTGCTTTTAGGAGAGAAAAAGAGATTTACATGTAATGGGCTCAGTGACGATGGAAGAATGATGATGAGAATGGTAACGATTGTAGAGGATATGATGGTGAAGAGCTCTATGAAGCCAATAATACAAGAATTCCACTGCACTAACATGTAGCAAAATTACGATAATAATACCGTCTAACCTCCAAAGGGGTACGTGTTTTGCACACTCCAAATAGAGATATCCCATGTAAACCAATAACCCATTGAATATTATTTGGTCATCCCTGCAAAATAGGACATCAGTAGTTATATTTCTTAACAATGTCATACCAAACGAGAGATAAGAGATCGACATTAAGAATCGGGCATTTTGGTTATTTTTATTTGTCCGTTTCTTTTTCGCAAGCATATAGTTTTATGTATTCTTGAGTACACATATATAACAATGTTTTCCCAGAAAACTCTGGCATGTAGGTTTATTATGTAGTATATATTTTAAATAAAACAAGAGAAACACACCAGTTTCTTTCGCGGTCAACTTGCTCAAACTCAATGGTCTTGTCAACAATCCGGTTTTTGCCTTTCGCAGTCATATATCGAGAGAGTGAAATCCATATTTGATTATTCAGCATCCTCGTCAATAGAAAAGGAATAATGAGAAGTTGATTTGCATCTCTTTTGTTGGCATCCGCAGTCACAACGTCGTAGATGCTCTTAAACAACACCGGAGCCAATACTAAATACTTCAATCGTCCAATAAAATGAAACAAAATTGTTAATACAGATAAAAGATATATAATCAGTTATAAAATGCATGGTTTGAGTTTGATGAAACGCTATAGTACTTAAAAAGTTTAAAAAGACATGTTTTAAACATAACCAAAGTGACTTTTAATCTGATTAATTACTTATTGAAACAAAAACAATAAGCAATTCAAAGAATACACTGTCACGATATTTTATATCAAGAATATTTCGATCAAGATTACATTAGATTGTTAAGTATATATTCTTGAGCCTCATAGTTACGTTATATCGATTTAGCATTGGTAAACTAATTAAAAATTATCTATTGAAAAAAAGCGTCATTATGTCGAGATACTAACATATTTCTAATATGCAAAACTTATGGGAAGACTTAAACTTTTTTTGTACTGATGTTTTCATGCAAATTTACATAACAAGTAATTTTCAAGAACCCTTTCCAATTCAGAAGAAGCTATTTAAACAACTAAACGAATAACTACTTTATACCAATAGCTGAAGTTTATCAAGCTTTTCTCCAAATAAGCTTCTAGGTCCAATGCAAAACAAAGCTTTTAGTAAAGCTTTTTAGCATGATAAAAAAAGTCTTTAAGCTTGTAGATTGGAGGTTAAGTCTAAAATACTTTTGACTGTATAGTGAAGAGAAGCTATTTAAACAACTAAACGAATAACTACTTTATTCCAATAGCTGAAGTTTATCAAGCTTTTCTCCAAATAAGCTTCTAGGTCCAATGCAAAACAAAGCTTTTAGTAAAGCTTTTTAGCATGATAAAAAAAGTCTTTAAGCTTGTAGATTGGAGGTTAAGTCTAAAATACTTTTGACTGTATAGTGAAGAGAAGGTTGTACCTTGAAGCTTCCAAGTGGTGTCCATGGCCAATCTGTAAGGAGTCCAGGAGTGGTAGCCATTGATATTAGACCTAACTACAACTTCTATTGCATTATCTCTGTTGGCTGGGTACATATTTATAGAATGGATAGTTCCAAAAATGTCCCACTTGCCCAATGCTTTTGTTTTTCTAAACGGAATCTTTTGGTTTTGCTTTTTTAAACTAGGGCAACCTGTACTTTTTGGCAACTAAAATCTGCAAGTGACAAATGTGACTTTACGGATTATAAGGTAGGGCAACTTGTATATTTTTTGGGCAACTAGTGTACTTTTGGGCAATTGGCGGCCTTCATATCGGACAAGTGGCTACACAAGATTGGCTAATGCAACTTGCCCAGGGCGCACAACTAGTCTAAAAAAGCAAAAGCAAAAGATTCCGTCCAGAAAAGAAAAAGCATTGGGCAACTGGGCCATTTAAGGAATAATTCCTTTATAATAATATAAGGTGACGCAAATGAAAACGACAGCAGTTATGCTGTAATTATATGAACCACATGTATAGGTCTCCGTTAAGGGTTTTGCTTAACATATATGGTGATTTAGAATTCACAGATCTGGTCATATATGAAAACGAAAGCAGTAATTATGTTACAAGTTGTGTCAATTATACAACAAGTGCATGCACGTACTTTTTGAAAAAACAAACTTTAATGAGGGTCATATCACATTACTCGCTTTGTGTTGGTATGTTGACAAAAATGAAGCATTTTAATAATCTATCACATTTGCTTATACAAGCCTACTTATAGCTTGGTTATAGTTTCTTCAAAAGGTTAAAATTTGTTAATCATAGCTTAGAGATCTTTAGCACACTGACTATGCCATAGCTTTTGGTTCTTAAAACAATAAGTTGTTATGATTATGAACATTGATACACTTAAATGTGGATAAATTGAATATATTGTGGTCAAGTTAACCTAATTAGTTTAATTAGTTTATTGAGCATATGAATTGTTGCTTATGTTAGGAAGAGGAAATTGGGGTGATCTGCTTTATTGACAAACAAGTCCAGATATCTTATTGGAAAATGATAAATATTCCTACAAAATCTTCCTACTTGTATGCCTACTCATGAATTTGTGACACTTGAAAAGGTGATTGGATGAAACGATGAGAAAAAATAAGTGGAATCCATTTGTCATGTTTTAAAGTGGGTAGGAAGATGAGTAAGAAGAAAAGGTAGAAGGATATAGCAATGCTCATGTTCGTATTACTCAAGTTCTTTTATTTCATCCAATTCTAGTTTCCATATATACATAAACAAAAATAGAACAATCAATCGTATGTTTATGCTATGACAGCTATAGTAGTTTTCATTCACTTTTAAACAAATCAACCAAAATATCTTATTCGAAATCGATCACCATCTAGCCATATGCATACGCTAGGATAATATACGACGGAAACATAGAACAATCTATAGCCAAATTCGGTATGTATATTGTACTCCAAGCACATTTGCATATCAATGATGTGAAACAAATTAAATTTTTAGATGTTTAACTACTCTCCGAACAAGTTCAAAAATTATTATTTGAGCCACTCATTTTATTCAGCACTAGAATGGTACCCGCGCAATGCGGTGACGGGTACCTGTGACTATATTTTGCATTATTCGGTTACACATTTAGTTGTTTTTATGCTTTATAAGTAGAGATTGTAGATATGGTTAAGCCAAATAATTTTAGTTTGAACAACCAAGCTGCTTCCTAACAAACCTTCCTAACCAACTTTCTAACCAACATGCTTTTTAACAAATTAATTTTGAAATCCTTTCATAATAAGCAAGTAAAAGTTTATCACAATTCCATTCGTGTTATGACTAACTAAACATTAGCATGAAACTAATACCAAGCAATATTCTGACTTGACATCGTACGAATATATGGAATATGTTTATTGGCTAAATTTTCGCAATATCTTTAAAGTCATAGAATCGTCAACTATCTTGAAGGTTTAACATCACATGATATCACTTACTTTCTTCCCAAAATACAACTAGGAAGAAATCAAATGGAACATATACAGCATTAGATAGTTTCGAGATATTGAGACTTAAATAAAGTATAGAAATACGACACACATGAACAGATTGTTCAAGAGGCTTTCATGAGAGGAGTAAATCCATGTTGGAGACTGGCTTCCCAAACTTTTTCGACATTGAAAATTTCATTCCCGTACTCGTTAACATTCCAACCTTCTAAGCCGTGAAGTATCCCGGCAATTCTCCATGCACTCATCACCCTTCGTGGCAGCCAATTCTGTTACACATACCACAATTTTACGTCAATATGTGAAATGCTTCGACCATGATGAATGTAATTAAGTAATTTATCATAGTACTTAAGGTTGGAAAGAAGGAATTGAAGACTTAATTATGAACTATAACAATAAGTATATGACTAACCTCGCAAGAATCAACATTCTCAAGATATTTGGGAGTGAGCATCGATGGTGTGGTGTAGTAAAAACAATCTTTGCGAACTTTCTTTGGTGGAAATTGTGAGTAAGGGATAATTAAAGTTCCTTTTGACGCCTTCATTTGCTCTTCTTTGCTTAGTCCATCTCCCACCAACCATGTCTTCACAAAACCAAATAATCAGCCATAACAAAAACAAATAAAATCAAGTATTTAACAGCAAACATCTTTTTTTAACACTAAAACTTTTTAATTACATGTGTAGGGTGATTTTCTTTTTATTAATTTCTTAGATGATAATAAGAGGATAGTTTACCTTTTGAGAGTAAGTCCTTGAAAGGACCAATTTATCTTGGTCATCAGCCGAGTTGAGCTTGGATTTCAACATTTCATAATCACTCTCTCTAGATATGGCAACCTACAGTAACAGAAATTAAACTGCATATCAGACTCATAGAACTCCAAGAAATAATCCAAATTTCTAGCTTTCTACTACATTTTTTCTTGCATATGCATGCATACCTATACTTCATAGTCGAAAGTGAAGAATCTAGAGAGCTAGATAATCTTCTTACATTAAACTTAGATGCCATGGGTTTCAATACATGTTATTATGCAACTTACACTAATTTTTTTCATTTTCAAATTTCTTTTGTTTTACTTTTTCATGCTGTAAAGTAAGGATTTTCATTCCAGAGGAAACAGACAGAACATTATCCCTATGCATATATCCGATATTCTCACGACTTAGTGGCCAACGGAATGACTATGTGAAGAACTATGCCGCCTCTATAATATCTGAATTTAAATTTTAAATACTCATAAAAGTACATAAGGTAAGTGAAATTTACCTGGATTCCCCTTTGACATAGAGCAAGAGCAAGGTAGGAAGCAACCTTATTGAAGTTGCCTCTTAAAACAACTTGAGTGGTTCCCCGTGGAATGCTGTTTAAGACCACCGCAGCTGCTAAACTACTTCCATCTACAAGCTTTACTTTTAGTTCTGGGTTTCTTCTTATGAATAACTCCCCACTTTTGTTCAGTTCATCCCCCTATCACGATTATATATGTATATCTCAATTAGTTATACTAACATGAATCAGCGTCTACTGTGAGTACTGTCGAAGTCTTAAAACCAATGCTAAAAACATGTGTCATTCTTCCAGTCGTCTTGAAATTACTCTCAAAAGATTGTAAAAGAATCGTGTGATATTTAGAATTAGTAAAAATTAATCAATTACTAATGATAAAAACAGTGTTAGTCAATATATTTTTCTAGTATGTGATGACAAATCCTGAAAATATTTTACGAAAAAATAGTATGATATATCATATGAGGCGTTTTTAACTCATTTATATGAAAATGACTCAAACTTGGTTATGTTTAATAATCAAAAGAAACTTGACTTCAGGAAAATGAGTTGTACTATCTAAAAAAAGTAACACTTCATCTAGAAACCCTAAAAGTCTCTCTCTCTCTGGTGAAATCCGGCCGCCACTTTCTTTTCAACTTCCGGCCAAAAACCAATCAACAATCGTCCTCTCTACCCTATTCTAGGGTATGCAATACGTTTTGTGGGTTGTGTTTCATATTTAAGAGGTGGCGGCTGGTGGTTTGGAGATTTGCCGAAACCCTAACATCATTAATTTTCAATATCGATTGCTTTTGTGTAATCGTTATTCTTAGGGTTTGCAATCTGCTATGGGGCGATCATATTCTCTAGTATCGGTTTAGGTTCCCTAAATTGATGCTATATATATCCCTATTTATCTTTACGTTTTGAAGCCTTTGAATGCCACGAATCCTTCTGATTAAGGGTTTGTCTATTATTGTTTATGCGATTAAGATCTATCCCTAACAGTTCTGATCGACTGTTAGGGTTTGCTTCCAAGAAGGATTCCCTTTTTAGGGTTTTGTATTGAATGGTTTTGATCGTTTGGGTTTGCTGATGCGCGTTAATGCATATATCTTGTGCTGTTCGTTGGACTGTTGTCCATTTGTTCCATGTAAGTCGATCTTTGATCGTGGTTATTATTCTGGTTTGTGAGGTAATTCGTGGAAGTGGGTTGTAGAGAGGGAAGGTGATGGATGTCGGTGTGTTAAGTGATTTGTTTGCATTGTTTGTTGCTGATCACTTTGGAAGTTAAGTTAGTTAGGGTTCTTGTTCAAAAACCCTATTGATCGTTTGGCTGGGACTTGATTCTGCACGCGTTCCTATAATCATGTTATGTGGATCTGGTCCTGTTCTTGCTTATTCGATCTACTGGTTAGGGTGTTATGTACCCTAGGTTCGTTGCATGGTGCCCTCATTCATGTTTGGTATTGGTTGTACGTGGTTGTTTTGAAGGGGTGCTCATGGCATGTACGTTGCAGCTTATGGATATGTGTTGTTTGCTGCTGATAATATTGGAAGTTAAGTTTTGTTAGAGTTCTTATTCAAAAACTCTTTGGATCGATTGTTTGTGACTGGATTCTACACTTGTTCCTGTTTGTTGCACATTTGGTCTACTTTTTAGGGTTGATTCACCCTAGTTTTGTTGCATGGTGACCCTATTCATGATGATATTGATGTTACTTGGCTGTTTTGAAAGGGGATCATGGCATGAATGTTGCTGGTATGCTGCATGGTTGGTAGGGTGTCCCATGGTTTGTGAAACTTTGAGTCTCGATTAGCTCCATGATTTTCACTCGGATTATGTTGGAGAAAGGTTCAAGGATTTCTTCAGTTGGTTCGTGCTGCTGGGTGGATGTGGGATGTTCGCATCTCAAGTTTTGTCTTGTTAGTATACCTAGTTTGATTCTTTGTAATTAGCTAGGTTTGGTTTGTGTTTATGGCCTGTCATAAACACTTGTTTATCAAGCGCCTGTGCTTGAGGTTAATGTGGTACTTCAGCCACATTCCATTGTACTTAAACGTTTTTTGGATAATATATTTACCGGGTCGTTGACCTTTTACCCAAAAAAAAATGAGTTGTACTATTTAAAACACGCCCTAAGACATGCATGTGTGCTTGCTAGTGTCTTTAATGATCAATCACATTATAACTTGAATATTTGCGAAAGTGAAGGAAAAAGACTCCAAATTTTTATTTATTTATTTTATTATTTTATTTTTTTTATTTTTTATGGATCAAGCCAGCGTCGCTAAAACCATTGACTCATACTAAAAACTTTGCTTGTTTTGACCCGTTAAAACTTTTAAAAATTACGTTATCCACCTAGTTTGCCACTTGTATCATATCGCATATCTACCTAGGGAACTAAGGAGTAATTGGTCAATAACAAGCATCCGAATCTAGTAATTGATATTTAATAATTGTAAGTTTGTAACACATGAAATATAAACGTATGTGTGTTGCTAAAAATTTTGTGTGGTCACCTGATTGAGTAGACCAAGGGTAAACACCTTCACCCCCTTTGCCTCTGCCTCTAGTATAGCTTCCTCAATTAAGCTATTTATGCTTTGTCTTTGCCATTCCAATTGGTACTGCAAAGAAATTTTATTAAAAAAAAGAAAAAAAAAATGTTTAATTTTTTCGATTACTAAAACTATATATGCATACTTGTATCTTGTATTTTGGTATGGACCAAGTTTGAAGCTTTAGGTTTTTGAAGACATTTCTTTCGACAACAAACGTTTTTCCATAAATCCGAGTGATCAACATGGACCAAACCGTGATGGGCCATAGAATCCAAAAATACCATTTGTAAGAAGTATGTGGTTTAGAAGCTAGAGAGGCAAACCCGAGCCTCATGTGATAGATAGACTCAGATGTTGTTAAATGCGTTAAATGCACAACATTTGGTGATTCTTCCTTTCGGACGAGTGACTTTTCATATAAGGTGTCTGTAGATTTATCCATCGTGCCATAGATGTAGTCGTAGAATGGCATGAAAAGTGAGTAGTTTGTTCGAAACTGAGTATGGTGCAAAGAGTGGTACCTGCGACAAAAGAACGAATGTTTCAGCATTTTTTAGCTTAATGTTTATGTTTAGTAAGAGATTAAACTGTAATATTCAGATAGATAACACATGACTAATTAACTTTTGAATAGAAACTTGAAAAAAAAAACCATTCATATAATAGTGGATGTAGAGTTCAACGTTGTATTCATGTTCAAATTTAAAATTTTAATAAATCATTACGTAAAGGTATGTAACGGTGTTTGAAGCATTTCTAAGACTCGTGCAAGTATCTTGGCCGTGAAATTAGTCGGTAGGGGTCCTGTAAGTTTCCTTAAAGACTCATACACGTAAATGATGCCGTGACGATAAACAAAATGTAGCAATATTGACCTCAATAAATTGGCGAGTTGATTGAAGATTTGCTGTGATGGTTGAGTTAATAAATGCCCTGGTAAGAACGTATGGTGAGGGACTTAGGGGGGCCCTAAATTCATAGATGGATAGGAATGTTTCATGTTTAATGTTTGGGGCTAGTCAAGCTTGACCTCGTAAGGATGGTTTTTTACATGTTCGGGTTGAGGTTATACTAATCTGTCAACCTGACAACTCGAATAGATTGATACAAACCCGACTCAATTGTCACCCCAAGTTTTAATGGTACAGCATTGTTTTTTCCAGAAAATACTAAGGCGCATTTTTTTTTAACTTGATGGAAAACACTTTTTTTCTTTCCTTTTCTTTTTTGTCTATTTTCTAATTCTTATAAACTTTATCTTTGTTAAAGTGATTACAAGAATTATATTACTCCCTCCGTCTCAAAATAATTGTCCACTTTGTATTTTCAAAGTCAAATTGGTTTAACTTTGACCATAAATATATTTTTTTGTTATAGAATACTTGATGAAAAATTATACCATTAAAAAGTACACTTAAAATCCAATCCATTTATATATTTTGTATCAAATATTATATAATACCCACAAAAATATTTAAGGTCAAAGTTGAAGAAGAAAGACTAAAAAAGTCAATAGTGGATAATAATTTTTGGACGGAGGGAGTAATAGATCTACAATATGAGCTTTTAAAATGAAACCATATACTAGGTTATAAGCATATTACTGATCTTTGGAAGAGCTTCATCATGTTCATCCGTGTTGCCTATTAAATACCCCGTATAAGATATAAACAAATCGAAATAGTTGAGATAAACTTATCGTCATTTTTTCCTCCAAATGGTAACAAGTGATTTTTTAAGTTACTCATGATTATATCTAAATTAAGCGGCACAGCTAAAATGTAAAAGTAAAAGAAGGAGGAGAGAACTTACGATGGGGTGTACATGATATACTTGAGAGGAGGGAACATATCGAAGAGCGATTTGGGAATTAACTCAAAGTTGCAGTGGCCTAGGTTGTTCATTGTGTCGATATATGTTACATACAAAGTAGCCCCAATTACGGATACAGTACCCGTTAAGGCTGTTGTCAGCAACGGGATAGCAAACAGTGCAAAATACGCAATGTGCTCGGCAAATGGGTGTATCACGGCTGCCATTAGATCATTGTGCAAGTATTAGCGTAAGTTATTCAATGCAATATGTATTTATACAATATACGGAGTAATTTTAAAGATCATACCATTTGCAATATATGGAAATACCTCATGGTAATAGTATTACACCATTTAGTGATGGACATATATTGTGCATCAATACACGTACCTAAAGGGGTTGCACACTATGGGATGCACCTAAGGGTTATATATAATCATCTACAGTAATACTTATTACTAAGGGTGTGTTTGTTTCATTTAGATGTTTTAGGTCTGAATCTGACTACCACATCTTACTAGTAAGAGGTGGCTAAAACGTCTAAATATAAACAAAATAATGTTGTTTGTTTTTGTATAATTGTCCAAATGATTTTAAATGCTCGTTTCTGCAATTTATTTAAGTAACTTGTGTAAATATGAAATAAGTCTTTTTATTATAAATATAACATAATTAATAAACCATCAAATATATTATATTAACACGAGTCTTCAATCTCTCTTATCGAGTAAGAGGCAGTAAGACAAGTCTCCCACCTCTTACTGAGTAAGATGTTATATGTCTAACTGGGTCTGACTCAAAAGAAAAAAACAAACAAGCAAAACGTCTGCCCACCTCTTACTGGTAAGAGTAAGAGGGCTAGTAAGACCTTTCTTTAAAAAACAAACACACCCTAAGTTTTTTTTTCTTCTTTACGAAAAGCACTTAAGTCTTCGTCTACCCAGTTGCATTTGTGGCGTTTGGGCTTCTTTCACAATTAATATTTATAAATTCGAATTTAGTGAATGAGGGCAGATTTATAGGAAAATAAAAGTGTTTAAGGTAATAAGAATGCTAATATTCACATATTCAATCAAAATATTTATGACAATACATATGAGCCAGGCCCAATGTTACAATTATAATGGGCTAGAGTATAATACAACTTTTGCAATTTGCATAACGAATTAACGATGTACCCAAACGCTTTTGCGCAAAGATATTAGGGGTTGTTTTACTAAATAAGCATTTTCATATATGCTAGTTCAACAAATTATAATATATTCTAAAAATGATTGTGTGTACTGTAACAACAGTGCACATGGAAGTTTCGTCGTTGCCCCATTTTAGTCCCTGAGGTTGGTGGTCAAGTGCAAAGTTAGTCCTTAATAGTCCTTAACGGTCGTTATCTAATATGTGTAGGGACCAACTGTGCAACAGGATGCCACGTTAAGGGACTGAAACTGAAAATTCATTTGCTACAGTACCAAACAGTGCAGAATAGTACTGCTACAGTGCCAAACAGTACCAAATAGTGCCTGGTACTGTTCCTAAGAAATTTACGCTTTTAGTCCCTCAGTTAGCTGTAAATTTCACCGTTAGTCCCCCATTAGCGATTTCTTTTCAAATTTAGTCCTTACTAAAAAAAAAATATTTTATTTTATTTCGAGTTTATATTTAACACAACAATCCCGCAGCAAAGCGCGGGTGCCCCAGCTCGTTATACATAATTGGTGTTTAGTTTGAGGGTATAGAAATGAAGGTATAACTTTTAATTCCAATTGTTTGGATAGTGGTTTTACTATTGAGAATGCGTAACAAACCCGCAAAATCAAGCATATATTCTAAACCCACCAAAAGAGATGGGTTTACAAACCCATTCCAATATAGACCTGCAAATCTCATTGATACATTTATGTTTCCAGTAACTAATTCAACCTTTTTATATTATCACTTACATACTCTTAGAAATATTTATTAAATTTACATTTCGTTTATCTGTATCTTATATCAAATATGTACCCAAAATCTTTGTGCCACCACAAATGTGTTCTACTTCATTTGAGATAGACTAGTCACTAATTTATAATTTATTTCTATTGTTAGGGGTGAGTATAGGACGGTTTAGAGCGGTTTTTGGCTGACCCAAACTCTGAACAGTTTAAGCTTTTTTAAAACTAAACCGCGCAACAAAAGTTCGGTTTGATTTTTTCGGTCTTTGATTTTTTACGGTTCGTATTTGGGTTTTTTAGTTTTTTCATTGGAGGGTCATCTTTTGCACACATTTGAAATAAATTTCGCAAACTGTTAGCGTAAACAAAATTTATCAGTGTATAAATTAAATATTTTGTTGATAAATAATAAGATTAAATAACATGTATATAAAGATAAGATATATGAACATATATGAAATAAAGAAAACTAACCTACAAATTTATTATAGTGTTATCTAAATAAACACGTGTTATGAATATCAAATACACTTCACTTATTTTATGATTACTTGCATCAAAATCAAATGCCCCCTGAGTAGCCCCTGAATTAGCCCTTGCAGCAGATACACTCTCTGCTGTAAACAGCAGGGATCATTTTCCCTTAATGAATATTAATATGGGGTGGTTAACTTTTATCGGATTGAATTTTCATGTAAAACCAAAACTTTTATGATAAACCAAAAAGTTGCAGTATAATATTGGAGTCGAGGCGAGCAGTAAATCTGGGTGATGAAACATTGAATTTGGTTGTTAAGGATATATGATAAACCTATATCTTAAAAAGAAATAAAATGTAAAATATAAAAGAAGAATATTTTACCATCATGTGCAAGGCACATGTTATGTTTTAATCAAAGTATTTAACAAGTGTTAGAGATAAGAACTAATGATGTTACAGATTTCAATATAAGACTCATTCATGCAAGAAAAAAAGATCCGATACTATGATAAAGATTTGGGCTAAATTACAAGAATGAACAGTGTACTTTACTCTAAACTTTATATACTTTGCATAAGTATTTATGTATTGATATTTTGCAAAAAAAACATTGCTAAATTCTCTTACAATAGGTTGTGCCTTGTTTAATAAAGGTTGTAACCTTTGGAAAAACAATTGTACCTAATGTTGCCCATACTTGTAAATTACACATATACAGTTGTACCTTAAAAATAAATAATCGTACCTTGGCATTCAATAAACGTTATATTTTTGTATACTTTTTGTACCTTTGTGCTAAAACAATGTATGTTTATGCATTTATAGCTATATCCCTTATCGTGAAAGGTCTATTTAATATAACCATTTCTATCACAATAGTAAAAGAGAAAAATCAAAATTGTGTTGATTTTTGTGCTGAAGAGGCTAGCACGAAAACATACCTAGCAGGATGTAAACGAAATGAACGTTCAACGAAAATTTTTTAAACTGTTCGGTAAAATGTTTGTTTACTTATTATATGAATGAGCATGAACAATAATTTATGTTCTTTTAGTTAAATGAACAAGTACAAAAGTTTGTTCGTTCATTTATGTTCGTAAGCGGTCGATTATGCATCGTTAACGTTCGTTTATGTTCATATACGTACTTTAACATTGGTTTACTTAAGTAAAACAACACCTATAAATCATATTATTATATCATTATGTATATTTTTAAAAAAATTATGTTTATTTGTCTACGTACATGTATATTCACTTAATATCTTACTGAACAAATATAAATGAACATGAACAAGAAAATTCAGCCTCGTTTGAGATGTTGATTCATATTTTTTTGATTTCATTTACTAATATACATCAATTAATAGTGAATCGAATTTATAAATCACAAATTTGATTCAAAAATCTTTGTAAAATTCAAGTTATGCTAATGATTCGCTAAATTTGTACGTATGATTCACAATTGTATTTCTATCGCAAAATCGTGAAATATTTAACATTGATTCAATTTTTTTTACACGTTTTAAATTTTAATCACATTAAAATGAGTTTTACATTTAGAAAAATTGAATCGAAGTTAAAGTTAAACCTTCTTAATTTTCTTATCAATTGAAAAAGATTTAAATACTTCTTAATTGATCCAGATTCTATTTATCTTATCCTAAGTTTATTACTGAACTAACCACTTTAGATAATAATTTTGGGCAGGCCCGGCCCTGGCTATGGGCAGTGCGAGCGACGGCCCAGGGCATCATAAAAATAGAGAGCATCAAGCATCTAGTGTCGTGCAGGGCCAATTTTGAGCAAAGGGCTCACTTAAATTTTGGTTTAATGTAAATCTGATTAAAATGCATGCTTTAAACTTAATATATGTTATTTTTTACATGATATATGTGAATCACGGATGAGTTTTAGAAATTTAAAAGAAGAAAAAAAAACAGAAACAGAGGTTTGGGTTTATGCGATTGGAGAAGAAGGATTTTGGGAAATATTCAGTTTACACCCTAAGGTTTTTAGGTTTTACACTTTTATCATAATCTTTTATTTTTATGTCTACACATGACCAAATGAGTTTACATAATTGACACTTTCAATCCAATTATGAAAACATTGTTAAAATGGGTCCAACGTTTTTAAATGACACCATTTTCTACACTTATTTCAGTTTTTTTTAAACAATATTCAATAATATTAATGTGATAGATATGAACATGTTATACACCTTTGTTTCGATACAGATATATAATCAAATGTTTCTATGTTTTGTTTATAGATTTTTTTTCATCATACATAAATATTATTTTTATTTCATCAAAATAGGATTTACATAGTAGTAGAAGAAAAACGAGCAACAAGCTTTACCGTTACCTGTAGAAAATATTACATTGTTTGTTTACAATATTTAGTGGGGGCATTTTTTTCAATCGTTTCACCAAGGGTAATAAAATACTCAGGACCGGCCCTAATTTTGGGGTATAATTAATGATAGAGTCGATAAGAGCAAAATCGAACGGTGGTCACCCCGAAATCTATGCATTTATAACATGCTCAAAGACTATATTTAGAACCATATTCGAAGAGCAATATTATTGGACCCAAAACAAACTTTATCATCGTTAGTTTAATTGAGTGTATTTTTCACATGTGTTCACAAGTTTTCAAGTAAAAAACAAATACATTTGTTTAACATCACAAATTTATAAACTATGAATATTGCATAACTTGATGATATGATAATTTTAATTCATGCAATGCTTTAAACCTTTGGTCACCATACCACAAGTTAGGAAAACTCTTTTGAATTTTATCTTGTTTATAGATTTCTTAGCTAGTTACTCTTACGAAGAAAGATATGGATTACTAATAGCACTTGTAACCTAACGAACCTAATCTTTGTCTCTAGCTTTTTGCTAGTTTTTAATATGATTATGCCGTTCAAATAACAAAGACACGGAGAGAAGCTTACATGTGATAGGCTCGGTGACAATGGAGGAATGGTGATGCGAATGGTAACGATTATAGAGGTAATGGTGGTGAAGAGCTCTATGAAGCCAATAATATAAGAACTCGACTGCCCCGGCATGTAGCAAAAGCATAATAATTACCCCATCTAATCTCCATATGGGTGTGCGTTTTAGCCCATCTAAATAGTAAATTGCAATATAGTATAATAACCCATTGAATATAATTTGATCATCCCTGCAAAACATAAGGAATAGGTAAGCTATAATTGTAGGTCATCACTTTTGGTCTTTTTTATGTCCACAGTTCTTTGATAAGCATATGTGTTTTTGGAAACACATCAGCAAAAGAAGACTATCTGCCGATGTGTTCCCAAAAAATTAGACTTGTAGATTTATAAAGTACAAGAGGAATGAGACTAACCAGTCTCTTTCACGGTCAACTTGCTCGAACTCAATGGTTTTGTCTAGTATCCGGTTTTTGCCTTTAGCAGTTTTGTATCGTGAGAGGGAAATCCAAATTTGATTGTTGAGCATTCTCGTTAACATAAGGGGAACAATGAGGATTGATGTAGTATCTCTCTTGTTTGGGTCTGTATAGGTTACGAAGTCATATATGCTCTTCACAAGCCATGGAGCCAATACCACATACTTTAATCGTCCATGAAATAGATGATTAGAGACGTAATAATCAATACAAAATATATGCAACAAGAAACTTTTATATGAAACTGATGCCATAATTATACAGACTTATAATCAGTATGCAATTATCTATAGATGTTTAAAAAACACAACTTAAACCAATTATATTACAATTTATTAGCTTGGCCTTCACGATATTTGATATCAAGAATTCAAGAATGAGTAAATCTTGGTAACTTTAACCATAAGAATTATATACTATAATCAATAAAAGTTCACATACATCAAAATGTTGAGGAAAGACGAAACCTAAAACAATATTATTAAACATATAATTGTAAAAACAGTGAATATTATCGAGCTTAACATGGTTTTGAATGGATAAAAAAAAATGTGTAGATTGGCAGGGACACCTCAACTCTGTGTACCATAATGGTACCCATCAAAGGTTTGATGCCTGTGAAATACCTCCACTCAATACCCAACCATGCTGCGGAACGGAATCGAACACGCGTCCTTAGTTGGATCAAGACATTACATGGTTGGGCCCAGGCTTCTAAGGTAGCCGGTGGCCAACTGCACTAGGCAGTTGGTTGATATCATTAGAGCTTGTGGTCCCCAAGTGAGGACTTCCCGGTTGGTCACCCAACACGGTACTACTCTCACATAGGCTCGCTTAACTTAATAAGCTTCACGCAGTGGACCACAAAGTCCCATGATAGCTTAACATGGTTTTAGCATATGCGTACAATAATCGACGGATTAAAACCATGTTGAGCTCGAAAATATTAACTAATTGAAATAGATTGTACAAGTCTTTAAGCATAGATGATGTGGAGATCAAGGAGAGGGTTTTACCTTGAAGCTTCCAAGTCGTTTCCATGGCCAATCTGTGAGAAATCCAGGAGTGGCAGCCATTGATGAACTCAACTTCAATTCTACTGCATTGTTTCACTTGGCTACTATATATATACACCAATACACACACTCATAAATGTTATTGGTTTCTTGTTTGTAAAAGGTGACACATGCAAATGGAAAAGAAAGTACGCAATCGTGACATAAACTTGGGAGTTGTTTTTCATACCACCAGCCACTTTTTACTTTATTTATTACTCCCTCCGAATCAAAATAATTAAGTGTTTAGTTTAATTCATTAAAAAAAAATTCAACTTTAACATTAAATATTTTTATTTATGTTATATAATATTTGATAAAAATTATATCAAAGAAAAATAAATTTAAAACACAATTTATTCATCTAGTTTTATCAAGTACTAAGTATTATATAATACAAATAAAATATTTATCGTCAAAATTAAACAAGAAATACTCCAAAAAAACAAATTGGATACTTATTTTAAGACGGAGGTAGTAACAATTTAAGAAGGTTTTTATTAGTTTTAGTTCTGTATTTTTTGTTTTTAATCAGTTCTGTTCCATATTTCTTGTCAAACTTTATATTTTATGTTTTGTACTTTCAGTTTTGTAATTATATAATAAAAACATAATTTAAAAAATAAAAAAATCAAGGGAAGGGGGAGGTATTACAATCATTTTAGAGGTATCAATAACCTAACTCTATAATTTTTATGAACTAGGCATAACGTAATTTTTTTTTTACCAATTGATTAACTGACAAGTGAAATTTTAATGATTTGATCATCACGCGCATGATAACTAAAGATCTAACAAATGTGTGTTAGGAAAAGATAGAAAAGGGTAGAGACGATACTATGTATAGAATAATTCGTTATGGTTTTCTGCTTCTAAATAATCCTTTTTCTTATTTAGTAAGATTATGTTGTCATTCCACTTTATGTACTAACTAAAAAACACATATATCTTGCTTTATTTTTTATTAAAAGAATAAATTTTTTAAAAGTAAAAAGAACATAATAGGTAATTTTTGAAATGATTTGTGTGCAAAGAATGACATCTCTAACAACTGGTCTTCATGAAAATGTCGAAGGGTAACATCGATGCATAATAAAAGGGACATGCAAACGAAAATTAGAAAAGAGTGACAAAATGAAATAGAAATTAGGGGGAAATGAGAACATAGTAATATTCTCATAAAAATGTAAAACGATAATTATCCGTAGTATATATAAATATCTAGAATAATATATAAGTGAATAAACGGCAAAACCACAAACCCTAACGGTTGTGGGTTTCGGCCAAACCCCTGGATATATTTGACTCATTGTCAAACTTGTATTCATTGAAGGATAATTACTAGGGATTTTATAATGTTCCTTTGTAGGCTATAAATAAAAAGGCTTTCTAATAGAATTCATAACATTCCTTGTAACCCTAAAAATCTCCTTTCTCTTTTCCTTTTCAACTGATCGGTCTACCAAAGGGTTAGAAAACTTTTAGTCGACTATTCTAGTTGACTCACAAGTCAACTAGGCATGACAACTTTTCTCAGGTCGTCAACAGAATGGAGTTCCTTGTCTGTAACTCAAGAAAGTGCATCTCTTTCTCTGCCATTCCTACTTTCTTGATAGTTATAACATATTAAGAAGGTAGGTTTAGTCCAGGAGGCTAGTTTGAAATGAAACCCGGACTCGCTGAGGTTCACACACCTTTCTTTATGAAATTACACAGCAAGCTGGAAGCTTGGTACTAATAGCCTCTAGAGTATAGAGGGGCTATGGAGAGGCGCGCAACTGTGCTTCCTCGCTTCGCCAAGAAAAGCACTTCTTCCTGGTTGAAGGGCGCGCTACAGGCCTACGCTTGTAGCATAGCACATGCAAAGAGACAACTGTTACAACTGTCGCTAACGGTTAAAACGTACGAGTTTGACATAGCACAGTGAGGAACACATGATCAGCAAAACAGGAAAGCAGAGCACTTTCTTGTACTAGCCCAAGGACACATGACATTTGTCATCCTTGTCTGCTCTCGAATGATCAACATTTGGCTCCCTGGCAGCCGTCGATCACTCCAAAATGGTTTATCTCTAAATTCTACAAGCCTCTCTATAAAATAAGAGCAACACATACTATCACATAAGTTTTCACACATTTGGGCAAATACTGCCTCACAGCAATGCAGCAGGTTCTTGTTAAGTGTTACCCGAGCTTCTTGATCTATTCAAATTTCATCAGGTCTTACCATTCAACACGAGAAACTAAACAACAAAATTATTCACATCTCATCTCTAAACCGATTACATACCATACGTAAACAATAGTAATAAATGCATTTTTTTTAAATATATGTTTTTAGTCGTTAGACAGTAATTATGGAACGGATAGTGAAATATTTATCGTAGAAATTCTATGTTATCATAAATTTAAGTTGTTTTATTTTAGTGGCGTAACTTTTATATACTAGCCTCTACCAATGGGAGCTGGCTAGGATTTGGATTGCTATACGTATAAAACCCTAACTGCTTCAGTTAGCACTGGTACAAAAATAGCCTTTCGTCACACATGGTCGATTTCAAACGGTCACACTGTAATATATTTACGTGACTAAATGTATAAAAATAAAATAAACAGCCACACTCGATCCGACTTGTGTGACCATTTTGGATGATATATGTCACACATTTGTGTATTTATGTGACTAGAAGGTAGTTGGTAAATATTTTTCGATCATTTAGTCACGTTTAATTTGGGACCTGTGACCGATACAAATCAGCTTTAAGCATTAGTCACACTACAGATATACATATGTGACAAATATATGTCACACAATTGAAGAGTGTGACCAAAATAGATATATGGTCACATGAAGTAATTGTGTATGTGACTAAATTATATAGTCAAGTTTGTCACACATTATTTAAACGTGACTGCTATTCTTTGCTGAATATTTAGCCACATAGCGTTTGAAATGTGTGACAACTGAAAAATAAGTTTGAAGCGTTAGTCACGATATGCATTTAATAGTGACAAATATATATGTCACACACTTGAAGAGTGTGACCAAATGTCATATATGGTCACACGAAACCATAGAAACATGATTAAGTGTAACGAAAATTCGATACATATGGTCACGTAAGTAAATATGTGTGTCTAAAGTTTAGTGTGTGTTTGCTTGCCAGAACCTAATGTGTATAGTCACATTTAATTGTAGCATGATCATGTGACTATAGCCTTTACAATAGTCACATCATATCACAAATGTGTATCTAAATTATGTTTATTGCCACATTATAAGGGTATTATATGTGCAATACATTCAAAATAGTCACATTGTGATATTTATGTGACTATTATTTATAGCAAAATGTGATATGTAAGTGTAACGAAAATTCAAAATATGTGCAACACATTCAAAATTAATGTTGCTACGCATAAGTTAATGCTGCTAGGCATAAATTAATGTTGCTAGGCATAAATCAAGCTTAATGAATAGATGAAAAATCAAGCTTAATCAAGCTTTAATGAAGCAAGAAAGTTAAAATTCATATATAATAAACCAAAAAAAAAACATTAGTATCCATACATAACAAAAGTAAAATAAAGCAGTTCATACATATAAAAAGTTTAACAATTAAATTTCGGAGATTTCTCCGGATCAAACGACAAATGCACATTATCGTAGTCAATGGAGTCGAATCTCTCTTCCTCACACAAAAATCCAACATCAGCCGCATCCTCTTCCACTGAACCAACACGCGGCTTTGATAGCTTGTATTCCTTCTCATCTTTCTTAATTTGAAGCAAACTTGCTTTGCGTCTTGCCTTGTTTCTTCGAGAACTCCACGACTCATACCACTCTTCAATGTTAAATACCTTCTCTGGTTTCCTGAAATCAAATAAGCATTAGATGATAAATTTACAGATTATCCTTTTAATTTGGTATTCATAATTATATGATGTATATAATGTAATGATGCGTGGAAATTGCACCAGGTTTTACTTCTCAAGGGATCTCGAGAAGCTTACAACCCCCACCAGGCAGTGTACCTGATTGTTGTAGTATAGTATAGTGACAAGTACCGGGGGATTGATCTTTAAACTCAGGAATAGTGTCACTAGGATTAGAAAACCTAAAAACTAGGTCTAGAGATAAGGGACGATTCTTTTTGTATTTTTACATTTTTATAAAAGCAAGTAAAATCTTGGGTTTTGGAGGAGTGGGCGGAATTAGTTGCTAGTCAACTAACCCAATAACTAAAGATGCAATCAAAATAAAATAACAAAAATGAAAATAAAACTAATTAAACTAGTGGTGTGAACAATAAATGGGAAAATTGTGTTTACTTAGATTTCATTACTCCCTAGATATCTTTTACATGTTGATAATTTGTTACAGTTGTGTGGATGACGGGTTATATTCCTTAATACCAATCGTGGGGTGGCGTACGTACTTCCCCAACTCTATAAGCTCCTACTTCACTCCTATGTCGAGCCTGCAAGAAGCTCCTAACATGGGATCACTAGAATTCGCTCATGCATTAAATACAACCATAAAAACCTAGTGCGCATTGGTTCATATTTCTTAAGACGTTCAAGCAAGTTACACTATGGAAGTCTGCCAGTTTTCTTAAGCCTAACATCGAAATCATTCATCTGTAACAACTATAAACAAGCAATCAACCCATAATCAACATCTAGGTTTCATTACATCTAAGCAAACACACAAGAGATCTAGCCTAGCATGTTAAAATCAAGACAAGCGTAAGATATATTCAAACAACACATAGACATATTAAATTAATTAAAAGGATACTTATCTTAATTGAACATGAAAGGTTTCAATGGGTAAAAACCCTTGAAAATACTGATAAAATCGTGCTAGGATTTCTCCAAGTCGTCCCTAAAATTGTCCTCTCTTAATGAATGAAAATTACAAAACTATATATAGATTTTCCAATGTGACGGCGTCAAGAAGAAAATTATGACGCCGTCAACCCGCCGCCCATAATAAAATCGGATTGCCTAGATCCAGATCTGACGCCGTCAAGAGCAAATTTCCTCTGGGCCGTCACGTATAAAGGGACCATGACGGCCTAGCGTGACGCCGTCATGCCCTAGTGTAAAATCTTTCTGGACCGTCATGGACTCTATCCTCTTCACCACTTGTTTTTACGCTTGACGCCGTCATTAAGAACTTGGTGACGCCGTCAGGTACTGTTCCCAGCAAGGAAAATTAAGACTTTGCCGTTTTCTTCACTTTTATGCTCCAAAAACGTCCAAAATGCTTCCTTTTCCAGAATTCACTCCAAAAGTACCTAAAATCACAAAAGGAATGATTTAGGGCAATATTTGATCAAATAAATTCGAATTCGGGCTTAAATAACCCCCTAAAAACGGATCATTTTTCGCCTCATCATATACTCTTACACTTGAGATTTGCTTGTCCTCAAGTAAATGCGCTTTTATTCTAATCAAAATACAAGTTAGGGGTCATTTAACACTAATATAAAAGTAATTACAACAAATAATCGTTCCACTAAAGACCGAAGACAAGCTGGAGGTCATATACTAGCACCTCACAAATAGTGTTTAGATACTCACATCTCTCGAGTGTAATAAAGTATTTATCACAATATGGAAATGGAAAACATCTCTCACTACCTGTCATAGCAAAATAGATTACCATAGGCTTGGGAAATGATCAAACCTCCACCACTTGGCGTAAGCACCTATGATAAACTATCAAAGAGGTCTTTTAAAGGGTTATAACGTTAGGTGTAGGGATATGGAATACATGGTTTTGTTGGATATAGGCAATCTTTACTGGTGGCGAGTTAATCATCTTGGTTAATTACATGAACAATATGGCGTTGCTAAGCCAAGACTAGACTCGACTTAAGCTAATAAATCAAAAATAACAAAAACTTAAAATAAACATAGAATGAAACGGGATGGTAGTCCGTATGTTTTTTTCTTTTCTTTTTCTATTTTTTTCTTTTTCTTTATTTTTCGATTATTTATTTATTTATTTATTTATTTTTTTGCATACACTCTTACCCTACCATCCAAAATAATACATCATAGGGAATGAACATTCCCCTTACACTTGAATTTTTACATACTTTACAATAAACTAATCTAATGACTCGAATTAAGATAATCAAAACACTTGGAGTACTTTTAAGATAACGCACGTATGGGGGTAATATATTATGTTCTTCCCCATTACTCCATAACACTAGTACTTTACCCATGAGTCCCAATCGTCCCAAAACAATATGTACAAGGATATGACTCGACTTAGCAACCATGTAATCAATTAGATAATTAACTAAGGGTTTAACAAATAACAATAATGCACTAAAGATGAGTGTATACACGAAAGGCTAAGGCGATTTGGGTGTATATTTAAGTGGGGTGTAACAAATTCTTCCTTTAAGTAAGCTGCTTAAAGTTAGAAACGAAAAGATAGGCTCAGAGGGGTGTACTAGGGGTTTCGTGTACTAAAAATAAGTACAACGCTAAGGTGTGGGAAAAATTAGTTGACTTCACTAGCCAAGTAATATGACTTAAATGGTCAAGTAATTATGATACGGGTTTAACACAAGGGTGATCCTAATGCCTCTTATCATGTAGTAAATCATACCACACGAATGTAGTCTCACTAGCGGTCTCGGGATGCATCACTAACGCAAGTTCTAGAATCTAAATGCTACCGGCACACTCATAAACACTAATAGTAAATGCTTTTCCTATCAAATCTAAAGGCGAACCTCACATATTTGGGTGGAAAATTTTTCTGAATGGTACGGTTTTGTGCTAGTCATACAATCTCCTATCCATGAGACGCTTGCTAAGGCTAAAGTTTCACTCCTAAATGTTGTAAAAAATTTTAAATTTGGCGCTAAAATTGCACTAACAAGTATTTCTCATAGTTTTATTGCACACCTACCATCAAACAAACAAACTCAAGTGAAAGTGTATCCTATAAGGTATCATCATTTACCCTCCCCTTACACTTAGGATGAACATTGTCCCCAATGTTCAATTAAAGAATGTAAAAGTAAAATAGGTAAAAGAATGAAATCAAATACTCCCCTGATTCGTTCGGTGTGGATAGTGCGGTAACAAGGTTAGATCTTCCTCCAAGAAAATGAACAATCAAAGCTTCCCTTCCAGAATATAAATCATCTTCTTGTCATACATAACCTGTTAAACCTGAGAAAACAAACAAGGCAACCTCGCGTAAAATCAGCGGCAATCTATATATACTAACAAATCCTAGAAAAATATGTAAGATATAATGCTTGTGGAATGAATGTTTGCAGATTTCCTGGAGTTTATAAAACTAAAGAATTAACAAAACTTTAAAACTCCGTTAGAAAAACAAAACTAGCAAAATTTCCAGAATTTTACACATGACGCCGTCAGGAGTTTCTTCCTGACGCCGTCAGAAGTGATCTGCAGAAATCCTTACGTTAAGTTTCCGGAAAATATCTGGAAAAACTTATGTCCTACTTCCTGGAAAATCCTGCGAAACATCATTATGACTCGATACAAGCATTTGACTCTAGCAAATACGAATATACATGTCCATTTAATATTGTGGCGAACCATGATCAATTTTGTTTCTTAAAAACATATTTGGGGTTTCCCCTTACACTTACCTTTTGCGAAATACCTTTGGATGAAGTTAAGACTAAGCCAAACGACAAAATAAAGTATTTTCACCATTTTAGTTTTGAAACATGATCTACCAACAATAAAAATAAAGCATGCATACGGAAACAAATATCAAATAAAACAAATAAAAATCACACAAAGCATGGGTTGCCTCCCAAGAAGCGCTTTTCTTTATTTACGAGTCTTGTAGCTAGACTCAAGGTCATGGGCTATTACGTGACATGGGTGAGTTCCTCGTTGAGGACATCTTTGGGATCAAACTTAGGTTTCAACTTCCTATCAGTTTTCTTAGTACGGTATGACCTTTCAAACTTCTCTCCATCCGGATCATACAAAATTATCTTCATATGCTATGATCCGTCACCTTCCTTAGGTGGCTTGTCCCATCTCCATTTACACTTATCCCCCTCTCTTTTCCATTTGTTCATCTCAATGTTAATAGGCATTACGCCTAAGAACTCAATCATTTTCCTAAAGACTAAGGGGTCCTCAAAAGGGTCCAGCTCCTCATCTCTAGCTATGAGTTGTTCCACCGAATGTGTTTTATCGATGAAATCTTTTTCTAGATAGAACGGGCGTTGAGGTCCTATAAAGTTTCTTTCTATCCAAGGTCCATATCTAGATGGTCTCCTATTCATCTCTACCCAATGTGGTGTCGGTTCATCTTCACAATCGTAGCTATGTTTCTTAACATCATATACCGACCAAGTATCGCCCTCACCTACCGCTATCTTAGACTCCTTACAATCTATCATGGCGCTAGCGGTTGCTAAAAATCCTCTTCCTACTAATAATGGGCATGTAGTATCACTAACCATATCTAGGACGTGAAAATCTGCTAAAATAGTTAACTTCCCTACGTGAACAACTACATCCTTGATCATCCCAACCGGGTGGGCAATACTCCCATCCGCTAGACCAATTAATACCTCCGTCTCCTCTAAATTTCCTAGCTTGAGAGTGGTGAAAAGGGATAAGGGAATCAAGTTGAGGCTTGACCCTAAATCGGCTAGTGTGTCGAAAGCTTCGGATTTTCCTATCTTACAAGGCAAAACAAATATACCCGGATCATCAAGCTTTTTAGGCAACTTGTTTTGAACGAAGGCGGGTCCCATTTTTACCTAGTTTAAATTTCTCATATTTTTCTAGGAGAGCACTATAGTAGGGAGCACGGGCTAAGACATCAATGACGGGGCGTTCAAAGTGGAGCTCCTTGAATTCATCGTCAAGGTCTTGTGTAGGAGGTGTTTCAATTATGCTTTTGACCGGTTTGATATCGGGTGTTTCATTTGATTGGTCCTTTTGAAGAATTTGGTTTTGCTTGAAACACGTGCTCATTGATTTAACCGAGTAGTATTGCGGACAAGAAATAGGTGACGAAACTGATGATATGGAATTAACGTTCAGTTTCGGGTTCTTGACCGTGTCGCTTGGGAGTGCTCCCATTTCTCGGTCATTGAGAACTTTCAACAATGTGTCAATTTTGGTGGTCATCTCGCTTTGCTTTTGTTTGAAATCGGCTTCAAACGTAGCTATGCGAGCTTCTTGAGATGCCATAAATTTCGACATCAATCCTTCAAGATTGTGGGTACTACCATAGTTATTAGAAGGATTGTTGTTGAAAGTACGGTTGGAGGGTGGACCGTTTGGTTGGTAACCATTAGGTGGATTGGAAGAATTGTTTTGGTTTTGTTTCCACCTAAGGTTTAGGTGATTTTTCCAAGAAGGGTTGTAGGAATCACCGTAAGGGTTTGGCTCGAGTTTGAAAGTGTACCACTTATCTCCCGCTACGTTGGTACGCGAGGATGTGTAGTCCGCAAAAGCTGTTCCGGGGAGTTCCACGCAATCACGAGTGTCATGGGGACCACTACATAATTCGCATGAAAAGTGATTTTGTTCACTTGGCTTGAAGGCTTAGGAGCTTCGTAAGATTTCATAAGAAACTTGACTTGGTCCTCAAGTTCCATGATCCTACGGTCGGGAGTGCTAGAATTGTTCGAAGGCAAAGATATTGCCTTGACCGTTTTATTCAAATCACGGGGATCATTCCAACTTTCATTGTCATAGAGAGCAAGATCTTCTATGAGTTCCCATGATTCTTCCGCACTTAGATCATGTAGCTTGCCACCGGCCGATTGGTCAATGGTTCGCCTTGTGGAGAGATCGATATGGTCATAGAAGATTTGGACTTGGAGCCAAAGATCTATGCCATGATGAGGGACATTTTGGAGTAAGTCCTTGAAATGAGTCCATGCTTCATATAGAGTTTCACCATGACGTTGTTGAAATATCAAGATATCATTTCTAAGCTTGGTAGTTCTCCCCGGTGGGAAAAATTGAGCAAGGAAACGAGTGGTGAGATCATCCCATGAGGTGATGGATCCCGCGGGTAAACGTTCAAGCCATTGACTAGCTTGATCACGTAGAGAGAATTGGAATAGGCGTAATCGGGTCGACTCTCTAGTTGTAACATCAAGGTCTATAGAATCTACGATTTTAAGGAAGTCCTTGAGATGTTGATTAGGATCTTCGGAACAAAGTCCATGGAATGCACATCCGCTTTGCACCAACCGGATGGTGTCGGATCGCAAGGGAGACACGGCTCCTTGGGTGAGCTCAATAGTGTTTCGATAGCCTTGGTGGCTAGGTCGGGAATACTCTCCTAGGGTTCGGGGCCTAAGAGGTTGGTTTGCTAGTGGTGGGTTTTGTGGTGGTCTTGTTGTGGTGGGTTGATGGGTTCAAAGATGTTACCACCTTCCATGATGTCGGATGGTAAAGATTACGAACAAGGACACGAAGAAATAAGATAGACTAAAGAAAACCTAAAAATAAAAAATAAAATCTTACTAGAAAGGAATCTAGCAAGTAGACCTAATAAAAAGAAATTCTAACCTAGACAATAACTATTTCCCCGGGCTGCGGCGCCAAAAACTTGATGCGTGGGAATTGCACCAGGTTTTACTTCTCAAGGGATCTCGAGAAGCTTACAACCCCCACCAGGCAGTGTACCTGATCGTTGTAGTATAGTATAGTGACAAGTACCGGGGGATTGATTGTTCAACTCAGGAATAGTGTCGCTAGGAGTAGAAAACCTAAAAACTAGGTCTAGAGATGAGGGATGATTCTTTTTGTATTTTTATATTTTTATAAAAGCAAGTAAAATCTCGGGTTTTGGAGGAGTGGGCGGAATTAGTTGCTAGTCAACTAACCCAATAACTAAAGATGCAATCAAAATAAAATAACAAAAATGAAAATAAAACTAATTAAACTAGTGGTGTGAACAATAAATGGGAAAATTGTGTTTACTTAGATTTCATTACTCCCTAGATATCTTTTACAGGTTGATAGTTTGTTACAGTTGCGTGGATGACGGGTTATATTCCTTAATACCAATCGTGGGGTGGCATACGTACTTCCCCAACTCTATAAGCTCCTACTTCACTCCTATGTCGAGCCTGCAAGAAGCTCCTAACATGGGATCACTAGAATTCGCTCATGCATTAAATACAACCATAAAAACCTAGTACGCATTGGTTCATGTTTCTTAAGACATTCAAGCAAGTTACATGATGAGTGTCTAAATACTCATCATTTCGTTCACATTTAAGCTACAAAAACATCTGAAAACATACAGATATGCTTTAAAATATATGAAATATCAATAAATTGTGTTTTTATGTGTTACAAGTGCAAAAAAATTGAAATCTGATGAAAAACAACAAAGTTCACATAATTTACAGTTTCGGTCCTCAAACTTTCATAAATTGGCAAATCTAGTCCCTGGTAATTTAAAACATGTTAAAAATCATCAAAGGTTTTTAGGGATTCATAAGTTGTCAAAACTAGTCCTTTAAAGTTAAAAATTGCAAAATGACAACTTTAGTCCCTCAAGTTTGAAAAATGTCAAAAATAGTCCTTAAGGTTTTAAAATTGGAAAAATATTAAAAATAAACCTTGTACTATTCATACATGGAAAATTGGTCCTTATGATACCTTGTGGAAAGTTACATGTTCAGTCCCCATAAAATCCAAAATTACACTTTAGGTCCTTGGGCCTTAAATACCTTAAACCAACCGGACCCTAAACTATTATAACCCTTAACCCATAAATAATAAAACCCAACCCCCCTTGGCCCATTCCTTTTCCTGGCCCAATCAAACACCCAGCCCACACCCTTAGAATATTAAACGGGGTCAAACCCACAGTCAAACACCCTTATACCGCCAGAACTGTTCGCCCATCTCTCCCACACCTGCAAACTCAAAACCAGGGTGGTTTTCACCACCACCTCACCCCCCCCCCCAGCTGGCTATTTAGTCTCCAGCTCATCCTACACCTCATCATACCACCCCATTCTCCAATTAATGCTTCCCCACGACTTTTTCCCTCTAAACCATGTCTACACCCCTGTTTTGCTACTAAACCACCCCAACTTGGCTACTAACCATCTCAATCTTGTCCCCTTCACTTATACAACATTCCAAGGTGCATTAATTGGGAAATATCGGCTACAAGTTATCTGTTTCATTTTTTGCGCCAAAAAGTAAATTGAACAGTTAAGATGAAAGACAGAGATTCAAGGGTCAGGATGTGATGGGAAAGTCTCAGAAACAAGTGGAGGATACAAAATATCTGTATAAAGCAAGGGAGAAGCAGTGTGGCAGCTTCCAAGTGTTGGTTTTAGTTATTTCTGTGTATTATAAAACTTTTCCATGTGTTAATTTCAAGTTTACTTTAATATCTTACATTGCACAATTTTTAGCTTCAAATTCTCATATTTACCTAATGTTGTTAATTGTTGATGTTAACGACTCACAAGCTCACTTAAGCTCCTCAGGAAGCTTTTGAAAGCTTTTAGAAACCTTAAAAGCAGTTGTAATCATAAAAATCAAAAATATATAAAAATCAAGAAAAAATAGTGAAAAATACAAAAATCATGGTACAAGAAGATCACAGCTGGAGCATTGTGAATTTTGGATGGCAGTGGGTTTAGAAGCTTAGTGGTAAGCTGTTAGGGTGGTTATTTGATCCTTGGTTCATGGTTTGGCAGGATTGCACTTTGTAAGCTCAATCCCTCATATTTAGCATTTCCTATTTTATGATTGTTTAGCTGCTCAATCTTGCTCATTTGTGTTTATTTGGTGTTAGTTATTCATAATCTAGCTTAAAATAAGTTGCTTGTTTGTTGGAATACATAGTTGCTAAAAATTTCATTTTGAGTAAATTACATGGTTGGTCCCTGTGGTTTGTCCAAAATAACAACTTTCGTCCCTATCTTTTAAAAGTTGCATGGTTAGTCCCTAAGTACGTAAACAAATAACACCACGGGTCCCTTGGTTTAACTGGTGTTAACTAGGTTAGTTAAAATTTAGAAGTTAGCCCCCTTTGGTTAAATAGCGCTGCATAGTTAATCCTTTAGCGCTGCATCGTTAATCCTTTTACTTAACGGCTGTTATAATTTACTTAACAGCTGTTATAATTTACGTTTTCGCCCATTTTCTTTCATTTTCATACGTTTTTGTCCGTTTTTTTTACGTTTTCGCCCGTTTTTGTCCGTTTTTTTTACATTTTCGCCCGTTTTTGTCCATTTGTTTACGTTTTCGCCCGTTTTTGTCCATTATTTTTTACGTTTTCGTCCGTTTTTGTCCATTTTTTTACGTTTTCGCCCATTTTCTTTCATTTTCATACGTTTTTGTCCCGTTTTTTTTGCGTTTTCCGCCCGTTTTTGTCCATTTTTTTTACGTTTTCGTCCGTTTTTATCCATTTGTTTACGTTTTCGCCCGTTTTTGTCCATTTTTTTACATTTTCGTCCGTCTTTGTCAATTTTTTTACGTTTTCGCCCATTTTCTTTTATTTTCATACGTTTTTGTCCCTTTTTTTTACGTTTTCGCCCGTTTTTGTCCCTTTTTTTTACGTTTTTGTCCATGTGTTTACGTTTTCGCCCATTTTTTTCAATTTTTTTTACGTTTTCGTCCGTTTTTGTCTATTTTTTTACGTTTTCGCCCATTTTCTTTCATTTTCATACGTTTTTGTCCGTTTTTTTTACGTTTTTGCCCCTTTTTGTCCCTTTTTTTTACGTTTTCGTCCGTTTTGTCCATTTATTTACGTTTTCGCTCATTTTTGTCCATTTTTTTTAACGTTTTTGTCCATTTTTTTTACGTTTTCGCCCATTTTCTTTCATTTTCATACGTTTTTGTCCCTTTTTTTAAAGTTTTCGCCCGTTTTTGTCCCTTTTTTTTACGTTTTCGTCCGTTTTTGTCCATTTGTTTACGTTTTTGCCCGTTTTTGTCCATTTGTTTACGTTTTCGCCTGTTTTTGTCCTTTTTTTATGTTTTCGCCCGTTTTTATCTGTTTTTTACATTTTCGCCCGTTTTTGTCATTTTTTTTTACATTTTTGACCGTTTTTGTCCATTATTTTACGGATAAAAAATTCAATAAAATACAATTTTGAATTTTTTTTTTAAATAATCATCGAAAAAAATATTTAAAAAAAAAATTGGGGTAAAAAAAAGTTTCTAAAATATATTTTTCGAAAAAAAAATTTAGGTAAAAAAAAGTTTCTAAAATATATTTTTCGAAAAAAAAAATTGGGTAAAAAAAAGTTTCTAAAAAAAGGGAAAAAAACGTAAAGAAATGGCGAAAACATAAAAAAAACGTAAAAAAAAGGGGACAAAAACGGGCGAAAACGTAAAAAAAATGGACAAAAATGGGCGAAAACGTTAAAAAATGGACAAAAACGTATGAAAATGAAAGAAAATGGGCGAAAACGTAAAAAAAATGGACAAAAACGGACGAAAACGTCAAAAAAATGGACAAAAACGGGCGAAAACGTAAAAAAAAAAGGGACAAAAACGTATGAAATGAAAGAAAATGGGCGAAAACGTAAAAAAAATGGACAAAAACGTAAAAAAATGGACAAAAATGGGCGAAATCGTAAACAAATGGACAAAAACGGACGAAAACGTAAAAAATGGACAAAAACGGGCGAAAACATAAAAAAACGGAAAAAAACGGGCGAAACCGTAAAAAAAAAGGGACAAAAATGGGCGAAAACGTAAAAAAAAGGGACAAAAACGGGCGAAAACGTAAAAAAAAAACATATGAAAATGAAAGAAAATGGGCGAAAACGTAAATTATAACAGCTGTTAAGTAAATTATAACAGCCATTAAGTAAAAGGATTAACGATGCAGCGCTAAAGGATTAACTATGCAGCGCTATTTAACCAAAGGGGGCTAACCTGTAAATTTTAACTAACCTAGTTAACACCTGTTAAACCAAGGGACCCGTGGTGTTATTTGTTTACGTACTTAGGGACTAACCATACAACTTTTAAAAGATAGGGACGAAAGTTGTTATTTTGGACAAACTACAGGGACTAACCATGTAATTTACTCTTTCATTTTCACAGTTTAAATGCGATCTTTGTCATTTCTGTGTTTGATGTTTGTGTTCTTGCTGATTCGTGTTTATTTGATCTTTGTTAATGATAATATAAGGATTGATAACAGAATGGAGGATCAAATCAGTCATTTTCTTTGATAATCACAGTGAGAATTATTGCTCACTTGGTATTCTCACATCATAATCAGACCTATAGATCACCAAATCAAGTAAGTCTCAGATAGTTACAAACCTAAAAGTCAAAATCATCAAAATATTGGATTAAAAGCCTTCTGTTTTGGGTTTAGAGTGGCATAAGCCTCATTTCATCTCACAAGTTCAAGTTCTAGCTTATTTTAGTCTTATTACAACCTAAGAAATCAATATCAGTTATAAAATCAAGATTCAAACTCACTTTAGTCAACTTAGCTTAATATCTAAAAAAGTCAATTTTCACCCTTTGTAGAAAATCCAAAAATAGCAAGAATTGTTTAGAATTTTGTACCTTGTTTCAAGACCTGAGCTTTTTAAATATGGTAGTGTACCAGCTAAACTGTAACAATTCGCAATTTCCGGTTAACTTTTATTCCCGAAAATTTTACTATTCACTTTTTACTATTCACTTTTACTATTCACTTTTTACTATTCACTTTTCACTATTCATCTCAGAAATTTTTATTTCATATTCTCATAAGTTAAACTATTTTAACGATAATCCGAGAGTTTGACGCTCGTCGGATCATTTCTGCAAAAATCACAAAGCCGTGTCCGAGATTTACTTTTAGGTTTAAACGTCCTTCCAGCATCCCGATATATCCATAAAACATTATAAACAATAGAAATATGATTTTCTATCATTTTATGACAATTCCAAAAGTTTTGGAATTTTACGTTTTTCAGTTCAGCGTTTTACGCGAATTACGCGTTTTAGACCCGTGTTTCCAGTTTTTAGCAGGGTTTTAGCACCCGATAGATCCTACCACTCATTTTATATTTTATTATGGACTATATTGACATGTTTAACAATACTTTCAAGTTTCATATTTTTACGATACCCGGTTTTACGTTTTGAGGCTTAATCATTTACGGTTAGCTTTTTACGGAGTCAAAATGCACAAACTAAGCAAGATAACACCAAGACTCATCATCTAGTCACCCTTATCACCTTTGAACCGCCATTTAGGGGGGGAGTCACCATTTTGGAGGCTTGATCTTGACCATTGATCTCTAGGATGTTTACAAGTGTCTAAATTAACCATGGTTACATTCTAACCCAATATATGGTTAACTATTTTTCTCATCCTATAAATAGCCAACTAATAACACATAGAAAACTTGCACCACACCTTCTTATAACCTTTAAGTCCTAAAACCTAAGGCACTTTTCTTATATTTTGTAAGAAAGTTAACTAGTTTTTGAAAGAAAACTAGTGTTTGATCTTCAATCTTGGAAATTTTCTAAGAAAAGTTGTTATAACTTTAAAGTCTCCAAAAAGACGTCGTTATAATCTTCAAATAGCTTTGGACTTCAAGAAGGCGTCGTTATAATCTTCAAATAACCTCGGTTTATCATAGGTTGCAAAGGAGGAAAGCTTGTTCAAACAAAGTCCTAGTTCTTGTCCTAGTTTCCCTTTTTCATTAAGGCCAAAAGTTGTAAGCAAACCCTAACATACTTTCTTGCTTAATTATCATTTTCATGCTCTTTGTGTTCCTTTCATGCTATATATGTTCTTGTTATTGTGTTCATGATGTTTAAAAATGGATAAAACAAGTATTGGTATACATATGTTAACTTATGACAAGTAAACAAGCAAACTAGTGATTTTTATGGAGAACCACGACCAAAATAGTATAATTTTGATATTTGACACTTACTTACTGTTAAAGAGGACTTAACAAGGAAAACATAGCAATTTGAATCACCCAAAACGAGTACCCGAGTCAAAAGTTATGGCCATAAGAAGTTAGCGAAACCAAAACGGCAAAACTGCCTAAATAGCATTCTGATCAAATTTAGCTTTTTAAAGTCACCCTTCTGGTCCGATTCATCAAAAAGTTAAAACACGAAAGTTGTCCGGAACGACGTTTTCGTTCAGGAACAAAGAAGCTCGAGCCCTGAAAATGCTTTCCGAGTGATAAATTTCTTCAAAATCTTAACAGCCCATTTTAGACCAAAGTCACTATATTATAGTTATCATTTACTAAGACCAAGAGGTCTAATGACCTAAAGCCAAGACCACAACCATGGCTAAAGCCAAGGTTGAGTCTCAAGACCATGGAAAAATGACCAAGGTCACGGCGAAGCCATGACTAAATGACCATATAAGCTTACTTAGGCGTAAACATGAAACAAGGAATTAGGCGATAACTTGAACAAACAATTTGGATCTACTTCACTTCAAAAGGAACCATGAGATATTACAAAGAGAAAATGGTCATATAAGACTTATGAAACTACCCCTAATAACAATCTTCATGTACTAATAAACTTTCCTAAGTTCATTCAAATATTGGACATGTAACTTTTCGGATTAAAACTTATACATTTGTTATCAAATACTACAATAGTAGGGAGCCTCATGTGAGGAGTTCATTAAGTAAGCCGTCGAGATGAGTTGTGGATTTACGAGTTAAAGTGTCCTGGCTCCTCGAACGTTTACTCTATGACTTCTGAATTATGTCGGCCCGAACGGTAGTAAGAGATATACAACCTATACATGTTCCATAAACCATTTACATTCAAAGACTTACACTATATACTAAGTACTACATCATGAACATTATGCAAGACATATATATAGGCAATTCTTCGTATTCTTAGACGTTACTCCAAACCTAAGTCGCAACGTTCTATTATAGGCTGTTCTTAGAGACTTTCACGATTCGACTACCACTTTGATTTCACATCACTTAAGCTTAAGGTGAGTCATAGCCCCTACTCTTTTCATATTTGTCTTAACTCTTTGGGGGAGACACATGCTCAACTACTTGTTTACTTGTACAAATACTCAA
This sequence comes from Artemisia argyi, assembly GCA_030686995.1. Classification (NCBI taxonomy): domain Eukaryota; kingdom Viridiplantae; phylum Streptophyta; class Magnoliopsida; order Asterales; family Asteraceae; genus Artemisia; species Artemisia argyi. The sequence continues at coordinate 178,269,298 of CM060677.1, forward strand.
AACGTCTATACTTGACTGTGTTATACTTGATTGCTTACATACATGACTGCGTTATACTTAATTGCGTTATTCTATTTATTGACTAGTAGTTGTCTTTGGGAATTGACTCCCAGTTGTCTTTGGGAAGTGGCTCCCAGTTGTCTTTGGGAATTGACTCCCAGTTGTCTTTGATACATCCTAACATTTGCGAATGTTGGATACATCATAAAAGTGAGGTCTTCGGAGATGAAGTATAGACTCACTTCTAATTGCTTAAATTGTCTTGATGAACTTATACATGTCTTATTCATACTATATATGTTAGCAGTGGGTTGTGAACACACAGGTTGCAAGTCTCTTATGGCGGGACTTGCAACTGAGTGGATTCACGATGCCTTTGCTGTGCGAACATTCTCTTAAGGCTTTTTAATTATTTTAAGACAAACTCTATGAACTCACCAACCATTGTGTTGACACTTTAGCATGTTTGTCTCAGGTCTGTAAGATGATAAGCTGTTGCATGGAGCAAAGAGTCGCTTGACATGTTTTGAAGACTTATGCTTTTATCTTTACCATTCGATATGTCTTAAAACTCTTATGTATTGTATTATGGAACTCAAGTTTGTATCTCGGAATTTATTAATCGAATGGTAACTTTTCAAAACGTCTCATTTAGAGTTCGTTTTCTATACCTTGTTCTTTGTATTATGAAGTAGCACCCCTATGACACAGTCTTCCGCTGCGGTATTTTGGGGGTGTTACATAAACTACTGATTCCTATCATCAATATAATTTTGTGAATTTTTGTGCCCAAGTTACAGGCTCTCAAAGTCACTTGCAGGGGAAGTACCTCCCCTGTGCACAGTCACTGCACCACCACCACCACCACTTTGGTGGTTGTTTCTGAGCAAATCAGTGGGTCCCACAGGCCCCAATTGGGTTCCTTCAACCCCCCTCCTGGCCATCTTCCATTTCTGAGCAAGCTATTAAGCTTAAGCTCCCTGGGACCCACCTTAATTCACCCATAATCTCTGTCCCATTTTTCTGTGTTCAATTAGAAATCAAGTGCTTCAAAATTGCTTATGGGCTTATCCTGTGAGCTTATCTGGTCGATTCTTGCTTAATCAAGTCTCAACAACTTAAATGAACCAGAATCCACCCTTGTAGACCCCACTTAAGCTCATTTGAGCTTAATTCCTAGTTTGATCAACTAAAATCAACTGTCAAGCAAATAAGCACTCACAGTGCTTATTTTTGAGTTCTAAACTAGTTGTTTTTACAAAATCTCTTAATTTTAGTTATTAAATAGTTTAGAAAAAGAAAAAACAGAAAAAACCAAATTTAATTATAGTGATAGCTTCTATGTAATAGAAATTATCTTTTTAATTTATTTTCAGCTTATTTATAAGCACTCTTGCATTTTTATATTTTTATTAAATTTCTTTTATATTAAAGTAATTTTAGAAATTTTTCAAGATTTTTCCTTTGTCATTTAGTAATTATTAGAATTAATATTAGTTTAATTAATTATTAATTAATACTACCTCCGTCCTATATTAAGTGTCCACTTTCATAATGCACAAAATTTTAGAAGATTCCACTAATTAAACTCTCCACCAATCAAATATTACTTTTGCCCACTAAACTCTCATTTTATTGGTTAAAAGGTACAAGTGGACACTTAATTTGGGATATTCAAATATTCCATTGTGGACATTTAATATGGGACGGAGGGAGTATTAAAGAATTAAATAGCAAATTTAGATTTTATTAAGTAACACCTAGTTCATTTTCTATCTTTTTAGAATAATAATTAGTAAATTAGTTTAAAAATACATAAAACCAACTTTTTATAATTTTTTAGATTCCTGTGTTGGTTAATTAGATTTATAAAAATCTTCTTAATTATCTAAGTCTTTTTAGTAATTGTAATAATTTAAATCAATATAATTAGTTAATTAATAATTAAATAAAGTAATTAATTAATAATAAATATATAAAAAGTGTGAAAAATATAATTTCAGTTTCAAAATAAGTTTTATAATATTTTAGATTTTTCTAAGTTTTAATATTATTTTGTAGGCTTATTTTATATTTTCTTATTTATTAGTGTATTATTGAATAATTAAAAATAGTTATTAAATAATAATAATTAATTAAATAGTTATAAAAATAATTTTAAATTTCCAATAAATTTTCTTTACTTTTAGGGTTCCAAAAATATAATTTTCACATTTGTAACAGTTATATTTGACAGAATTCGCGTTTGTTTCATACGTTTACGTTTATTTAAATTTAAACGTATATTTTATTTCTTTTTACATTTTTAGCTTTTCTTAACTTTTAAATAAGTTAATAATTATAAAATAAATATTTTAAGCTTATTTAATTTGCATTTAAGCCTCTAAGGCATGCAAATCCCTACTATAGTTAAAATTGTTTTGTTTCGTATGTTTACGATTAAATATTAAACATACGCGTTTTCCAGTTCCTTTGAATTTGTGATTATCTGATTTCACGTATTAGTTGATATAGCTTATCAAAGCTATTTTCACTTATATTTCAGTAGTATAATCACTTGAACCCTTTTCCTGTTCATTTCACCTGATCTCAAAGTCGTCTTATTTCAGATTTCACGCCTCGTTGGGATCTAACGACCCGGGGAGACACTACACTCCACGGAGTATTGGTTTAGACTGTTTGACTTGTTGACCATTACTTGGTTGATATTTTCTGACTGTTTACCATCAATCAAATTTTGGCGCCGCTGCCGGGGAGGTGTGCTGCGTATAACGACTTTTGAAGCATCTGTGAGTTTGAATAAATCACTCATTGTTATATATCATCTTTGTCCATATTATCTTATAAAAATAAAAATCCAAAAAGATTTTTCTTTTCTATTTTTAAATTCCCGTCACTTTAAGGATTCTTAGAGTCATCTTTAGTGCATGCGCACTCGTTCTTCTAGGTCAACAAGCCCTTTCCGTGAGCTTGTTAGAAATCCTCGAAGACGCCGTAGACGTTCTGCCCCAACAGCCGTATCTGAGATACATGCTGTTACCACAAAAAAAGTTACCATGGCGGAAGACCGTCCGATGAATAAGCTTCTCCAAGCACCCATCGAGGGTTACGGAGATGCTATTGTTGTCCCAGCCATTGTGGCTGAATACTTTGAGCTAAAAACCGGGTAACTAAATCTAGTAACCTCAAGTCAATTTTATGGTTTTGAGAGGGATGATCCTCATGCTCATATTCGATGGTTTAACAAGATTACATCTACCATCAAATACAAGAACGTCCCTTCCGAAGCAGTCAAGCTTCTTCTATTCCCATTTTCTCTTGAGGGGGCAGCCCAGATTTGGCTGGAAAAACAACCTCCTCATTCAATAGAATCATGGGAGGATTTAGTTACCAAATTTGTAAACGATTTTTCCCCCGTCCAGAACGACAAGTCTTAAAAATGAAATCTTCAAATTTACTCAAAGGTTTGATGAATCATTTGGTGACGCATGGGATCGTTTCAAAGAACTGCTTCGTCGATGTCTTCATCATGGTTTCACTGAATTAATGCAAATTGACACTTTCTATAATGGTATGAGTCAATCTGACCAAGATTCTCTCAATTCCTCCGCGGGAGGTAATTTTTTGGGCAAAACCACTAAAGAAGCTTTAGCCATCATTGAATATAAGTCCAAGGTCCGCACTATACGCACAAAGCCATATAACTCCCAAGTAAGTGATGGTCCTTCTACTTCATCTCCCGTAAGTACTTCTAGCACCGATGCTAAGATAGACAAACTCACGGACGCTATTCAAGCTTTGGTTATCTCAAACCAAAAGAAAGTCACTTTCACACAAAACCCTTTACATGCTGAAGTGAAAAAAGTGGAAGTTTGTGTCACTTGTGGTGGCCCACATGCATACTACAACTGTACTGCCACCGATGGTAGTCCTTTTGAAGCCAATGCCTTAGCCGGTACTACATATCAGGGAGGTAATCAATACCGTCCTCAAATGGAACCAACTTACCGTGCTAACACACATATGGGGCCACCTGGTTTCAACAAAAACCAGAATTTGCAAAATCGAAACCAGAACCAACCTCGAATGAACCAAGGTTATCAAAACCAAGGGAATTTCAATCCTGGACTGAATCAAGGTTTCCACAACCAAGTAAACTTTAACAGAAACAATTTCAACCCGGGAAATCATTTTCAGGGAAATTGTAATCCAAATCAGGGAAATTTTCAACCACAACAAGGTTATAATCAAAATAACCGAGTCCAAAATTTCCCCAACCAAACACAAGCCATTCTCCTAGCTCCACAATCATCGTCTGATGAGTTGTTGAAGCAGTTCAGAAAACTCAAGAAGAAACAAACAGGTTGTTGGTCAGCTAGATTTCTGAAATCAAGAAATCTTTAAATGAACGACCCTCGGGCTCTGGAAAACTTCCGAGCAACACGATCACAAACCCGAGGGGCGATGCAAAGGCGATCACAACCAGGAGCGGAGTTTCATATGACGGACCCACTGTTCCCACTATCACTTCTTCTCCTTCTCCCAAGGTAGTGGAAAATGAAACCGAGGTAAATAAGGACGAAGTACTTCCTACTCATAATGGAGCTACCCAAGACGTCCCACCTCATGTTGTCCCGAAACCCAAACCAAAACCAAGAGTTGTTTTTGAACCCAATGATATCCCAGTTGAGACCCCTAAATCCAAACCTTCTACCTCTTCTATTCCTTGCCCCTCAGGTTTGAATGAGCAAAAGCTCCGTGAAAAGGCTAGTCACCAGATGGATAAATTCTTTCAAATCTTCCAAGATTTACATTTTGACATTAGCTTCGCGGATGCTATTATTCTGATGCCCAAGTTTGCATCAACAATCAAACACTTGTTAAGCAACAAGGAGAAACTGTTTGAAATGGCAAAGACTCCCTTGAATGAGAACTGCTCAGCAGTTCTTTTAAAGAAGCTTCCCGAGAAGCTTGGAGATCCTGGAAAATTTTTAATACCTTGTGTATTTCCAGGAATGGTTGATTGCTATGCCTTGGCCGATCTTAGTGCAAGCATCAACCTAATGCCTTATTCAGTTTGGAAGAAACTTTCTCTTCTGGATCTTACTCCTACCTGCATGACTCTAGAGCTTGCAGATCGATCGATATCTCGTCCTCTTGGCATTGCCGAGGACGTGTTTGTGAAAGTAGGAAAGTTCCATCTCCCCGCTGACTTTGTGGTTGTTGATTTCGATGCTGATCAAAGGGTCCCTCTCATTGTTGGGAGGGGATTCCTTAGAACGGGCCGTGCTCTTATCGATGTATTTGAGCAAGAAATCACCTTGCGTATGGGTAATGAAGCCGTTACCTTTAACCTCGATCAAACCTCGAGGTACTCCTCAAATTATGATTCTGAAGCAGTTAATCAAATAGATATCATAGACATTGCTTCAGAGAAGTACTCTCAAGAATTTCTTGGTTATTCTCATAATTCTGTGAGTGGTGATTCCACTCCATCATCTCAACCTATCATTTCCGACTCTTCCCCTTCTCTCACTCCGTTTGAGGGAAGTGATTTCATTTTGGAAGAGGTCGAGGCTTTTCTCAGAAGTGATTCAGTTCCAGAGGGAATTGGTAACACTAGATTAATCTGGAGGGAGATATTCTTCTCCATGAGAAATTGCTAAATCAAGACAATTCTCCTCCACTCCCTCCCGTAGAACTTCATAATGAGGAAATTAAATCGGTTGATAAAAACGATGAATTTCCTGAGGTCGAGCTCAAGGACTTACCTCCTCATCTTGAATACGCATTTTTGGAGGGTAATGACAAATTACCCGTCATTATTGCAAAAGATTTAAGTACTGAGGAAGAGGTTGCTCTCATAAAGGTCTTGAAGTCACACAAGCAAGCAATTGCTTGGAAGCTCTCCGATATTAAGGTTATTAACCCAGATTTTTGTACACACAAAATCTTAATGGAGGATGACTTCAAGCCCGCAGTGCAACATCAACGACGGGTGAATCCAAAAATCCATGATGTCATTAAACAAGAGGTTCTCAAACTTCTTGATGCAGGATTGATTTACCCTATCTCTGACAGTCCATGGGTTAGTCCCATCCATTGCGTCCCAAAAAAGGGTGGAATTACTGTTGTCACTAATGAGGAAAATGAGTTGATTCCAACTCGGCTGGTTACCGGGTGGCGTGTTTGCATTGACTATCGTAAGTTGAATGACGCCACCCGCAAAGACCACTTTCCGCTGCCCTTTATGGATCAGATGCTTGAAAGATTAGCAGGAAATGAGTACTATTGTTTCCTTGATGGTTCCTCAAGATACTTTCAAATCCCCATTGATCCACCAGATCAAGAAAAGACTACCTTTACAAACCCTTATGGAACCTTTGCTTATAAACGTATGCCTTTTGGCTTATGTAATGCTCCAGGTACGTTCCAGAGGTGCATGATGACCATATTCACCGACATGATCGGTAAAACAACGGAGGTCTTTATGGGTGACTTCTCGGTCATTGGGGATTCATTCCAAACATGTCTCACCAATTTAGAAAACATGCTGAAAAGGTATGAAGACACCAATCTATGTCTAAATTGGGAAAGAGTCATTTTATGGTCAAAGAGGGCATTGTCCTCGGCCATAAGATTTCCAAGAATGGGATTGAGGTTAACAGAGCTAAGGTTGATGTCATTGCTAAATTGCCTCACCCTACTACCGTCAAAGGTATTAGGAGTTTCTTGGGTCATGCCGGTTTCTATCGTAGATTCATACAAGATTTTTCTAAAATCTCCCGGCCTATGACTCATCTCCTCGAGAAGGATGCTCCTTTTATCTTTTCACCAAAGTGCATCGAAGCTTTTGAAACATTGAAGAAAAAGCTTACTAAAGCACCCATTCTTGTTGCCCCCGACTGGGATTTACCCTTTGAGCTCATGTGCGATGCAAGTGATTTTGCTATCGGTGCAGTCTTGGGGCAACGCAAAACGAAACACTTTCAGCCTATCCCTACGCAAGCAAAACTATGAACGAAGCTCAAACTCATTACACCACTACGGAAAAAGAATTATTAGCCGTGGTGTATGCTTTTGAAAAGTTTCAGACATACTTAATCTTGACCAAATGCGTAATGTATATGGATCACTCGGCTCTAAAATATCTCTTTGCAAAACAAGATGCAAAGCCGAGATTGCTCCGTTGGGTTCTCCTCCTTCAGGAATTTGATATCATTATTCGTGATAAAAAAGGAGCTGAGAACCTGACTGCTGATCATCTGTCCCGATTAAAGAACCCGCATCAAGATGTGTATGAGAAAAAGGAAATTAATGAAACATTTCCTCTCGAAACACTCAATGCGGTTGCTTTTCGTGGAGATTCCACTACCCCATGGTTTGCTGACTTCGCAAACTATCATGCGGGTAACTTTGTTGTGAAAGGGATGTCAACCCAGCAGATGAATAAATTCTTTAAGGATGTCAAACATTACTTCTGGGATGACCCCTACTTATTCAAAATCTGTGCGGGTCAAGTCATCCGTCGGTGTGTTTATGGGCAGGAAGCCACTGAAATTCTCAAGGCTTGGCATGCTGGACCCACTGGGGGCCATCATAATCCCAACTACACCGCCAAAAAGGTGTTTGATTCCGGATTCTTCTGGCCCACAATTTATAAGGATGCCCAGGATCTCATTAAAACCTGTGACGCTTGTCAACGTCACGGAAACATTTCATAAAGAAATGAGATGCCACAAAATGCTATTCAAGTCTGTGAGATTTTTGATATCTGGGCCATTGACTTTATGGGGCCATTCCCATCATCTAGAGGAAACAAATATATACTTGTGGCTGTTGACTACTTGTCAAAATGGGTTGAAGCGAAAGCTTTACCCACAAATGATGCCCGAGTTGTTGTGAAATTCCTGAAATCTCTTTTTGCCGTTTTGGAACTCCACGTGCTATCATAGGTGATCGTGGTACGCATTTCTGCACTGACAAATTTGACAAAGTCGTGCAAAAGTATGGTGTAACTCACCATCTTTCTACCGCGTATCACCGACAAACAAGTGGGCAAGTGAAGGTTTCAAACCGTGATAGCAAAAGGATACTTGAGAGGACTGTAGGAGAAAACCGTGCTGCTTGGTCGGATAAATTGGATGACGCACTATGGGCTTACGAGAAAGGTTCAAATGAATGAATTAAATGAACAACGTGATCAGGCTTACGAGAACTCTTTGATCTATAAAGAAAAGACAAAGAAGATTCATGATTCAAAAATAAAGAACCGCGTTTTTAACGTTGGTGATCGAGTCCTTCTCTTTAATTCTAGATTAAAGATCTTCTCGGGTAAACTCAAAACCCGTTGGACTGGCCCATTCACTATCACTAAGGTTTATCCGTATGGTACCGTTGAGTTATCTCAAAATGACGGTCCATGTTTTAAAGTGAATGGGCATTGTTTGAAACACTACTTTGGAGAGGACATACCATCCATGGTTGTCCCGGATCTCCAAACTTTCCCCAAGGACAATTAAATTCGGGGTCGAGTCAAGCTAGCGACTCGGTAATCAAAAGCAGTAGCTTCCTCATGAATAATTTAATGCAAGGTCGAGTCAAGCTAGCGACTCGGTAATAAAAAACAGTAGCTCAATATGGGTTTTCTCCTATATTTCTGTCTTCTTTCTCCTTTCTACCACCCAAGTGTGGGGGAGATGCCCCATATGTTGTATATATGTATATATCACCAATAAAAAATTAAAAAAAAATAATAAAAAATAAAAAAAAAACCATGTAAATAGACTAAAATAAAGGTTATTAGTATTTTCTTTTTACGTTCTAAGTATCGGTTTAACACCCGGTGCTTTGAATATTGAGGGCAATATTAATTTCTAAGTGTGGGGGGGGGGGGGGGGGGGGGATTCTCACGAATTCAAAACACATGTTCCATCAAGCACCCTCATTTGATAAAAATTTAAAGTTTTTTCACACTTAGAAATGCAATAAATGGTTATCAGTCTACCATGTCTAACCCACAAAAGGATTGGCTAATCCAGGAGCAAACGGCTCTTGGTAAAGATATCTCAAATCCGTTTACGGCTTACAATCTGCCCAAAATTGTATGGTATCTCAACTCGCCATATCCTAAAAAGTGAAAGAGTTGGCTAGCCCGCAAGATTATGGCTTGTGGTAAAGGTAGTGGAAAAACCATAATTGGTAATCAGCTCACCAAGATGTTGACTATGTCCATCAAGAGTTGGCTAGTCCAGAAGCAAACGGCTTATGGTAAAGACAAATCAAATCCGTTGACAGCTGGTGGTTTGCTCAAAATCACATGGTTATCGGTGTACCATGGTTCTTACTTGAACTGAAACATTTGGTTATTCCAGAAGTGATGGCTTTTGGTAAAGAGACAAAAATCCATTAAAATTTTCTCAAAAGATTGCTAGGGACTAGCAATAGTTTAGTGTGGGGGATTGATGAGTGTCTAAATACTCATCATTTCGTTCACATTTAAGCTACAAAAACATCTAAAAACATACAAATATGCTTTAAAATATATGAAATATCAATAAATTGTGTTTTAATGTATTACAAGTGCAAAAAGATTGAAAACTGATGAAAAACAACAAAGTTCACATAATTTACAGTTTCAGTCCTCAAACTTTCATAAATTGGCAAATCTAGTCCCTGGTAATTTAAAACATGTTAAAAATCATCAAAGGTCCTTAGGGATTCATAAGTTGTCAAAACTAGTCCTTTAAAGTTAAAAATTGCAAAATGACAACTTTAGTCCCTCAAGTTTGAAAAATGTCAAAAATAGTCCTTAAGGTTTTAAAAATGGAAAAATATTAAAAGTAAACCTTGTACTATTCATACATGGCAAAATTGGTCCTTATGATACCTTGTGGAAAGTTACATGTTCAGTCCCCATAAAATCCAAAATTACACTTTAGGTCCTTGGGCCTTAAATACCTTAAACCAACCAGACCCTAAACTATTATAACCCTTAACCCATAAATAATAAAACCCAACCCCCCTTCGCCCATCCCTTTTCCTGGCCCAATCAAACACCCAGCCCATACCCTTAAAATATTAAATAGGGTCAAACCCACAGTCAAACACCCTTATACCGCCAACACTGTTCACCCATCTCTCCTACACCTGCAAACTCAAAACCAGGGTGGTTTTCACCACCACCTCACCCCCTCCCCCCAGCTGGCTATCTAGTCTCCAGCTCATCCTACACCTCATCATACCACCCCATTCTCCAATTAATGCTTCCCCATGACTTTTTCCCTCTAAACCATGTCTACACCCCTATTTTGCTACTAAACCACCCCAACTTGGCTACTAACCATCTCAATCTTGTCCCCTTCACTTATACAACATTCCAAGGTGCATTAATTGGGAAATATCGGCTGCAAGTTATCTGTTTCATTTTTGGCGCCAAAAAGTAAATTGAACGGTTAAGATGAAAGACAGAGATTCAAGGGTCAGGATGTGATGGGAAAGTCTCAGAAACAAGTGGAGGATACAAAATATCTGTATAAAGCAAGGGAGAAGCAGTGTGGCAACATATCTAGTGTAATTTAGTCAAAATAAGCTCGTTTAATTAACTCTCTTAATTTCAGTGTATTTCAAAGCTTCCAAGTGTTGGTTTTAGTTATTTCTGTGTATTGTAAAACTTTTCCATGTGTTAATTTCAAGTTTACTTTAATATCTTACATTGTGCAATTTTTAGCTTCAAATTCTCATATTTACCTAATGTTGTTAATTGTTGATGTTAACGACTCACAAGCTCACTTAAGCTCCTCAGGAAGCTTTTGAAAGCTTTTTGAAACCTTAAAAGCAGTTGTAATCATAAAAATCAAAAATATATAAAAATCAAGAAAAAATAGTGAAAAATACAAAAATCATGGTACACGATGATCACAGCTGGAGCATTGTGAATTTTGGATGGCAATGGGTTTAGAAGCTTAGTGGTAAGCTGTTAGGGTGGTTATTTGATCCTTGGTTCATGGTTTGGCAGGATTGCACTTTGTAAGCTCAATCCTTCATATTTAGCATTTCCTATTTCATGATTGTTTAGCTGCTCAATCTTGCTCATTTGTGTTTATTTGATGTTAGTTATTCATAATCTAGCTTAAAATAAGTTGCTTGTTTGTTGGAATACATAGTTGCTAAAAATTTCATTTTCACAGTTTAAATACCATCTTTGTCATTTCTGTGTTTGATGTTTATGTTCTTGCTGATTCATGTTTATTTGATCTTTGTTAATGATAATATAAGGATTTATAACAGAATGAAGGATCAAATCAGTCATTTTCTTTGATAATCACAAATTAGGCTTGATAAGGTAGTGTTTGGATTTAAGCTATATTGAGTGCCTCAGTAAGAATTATTGCTCACTTGGTATTCTCACATCATACTCAGACCTATAGATCACCAAATCAAGTAAGTCTCAGATAGTTACAAACCTAAAAGTCAAAATCATCAAAATATTGGATTAAAAGCCTTCTGTGTTGGATTTAGAGTGGCATAAGCCTCATTTCATCTCACAAGTTCAAGTTCTAGCTTATTTTAGTCTTATTACAACCTAAGAAATCAATATCAGTTATAAAATCAAGATTCAAGCTCACTTTAGTCAAGTTAGCTTAATATCTAAAAAAGTCAATTTTCACCCTTTGCAGAAAATCCAAAAGTAGCAAGAATTGTTTAGAATTTTGTACCTTGTTTCAAGACCTGAGCTTTTTAAATATGGTAGTGTACCAGCTAAACTACTGATTCCTATCATCAATATAATTTTGTGAATTTTTGTGCCCAAGTTACAGGCTCTCAAAGTCACTTGCAGGGGAAGTACCTCCCCTGTGCACAGTCACTGCACCACCACCACCACCACCACTTTGGTGGTTGTTTCTGAGCAAATCAGTGGGTCCCACAGGCCCCAATTGGGTTCCTTCAACCCCCCTCCTGGCCATCTTCCATTTCTGAGCAAGCTATTAAGCTTAAGCTCCCTGGGACCCACCTTAATTCACCCATAATCTCTGTCCCATTTTTCTGTGTTCAATTAGAAATCAAGTGCTTCAAAATTGCTTATGGGCTTATCCTGTGAGCTTATCTGGTCGATTCTTGCTTAATCAAGTCTCAACAACTTAAATGAACCAGAATCCACCCTTGTAGACCCCACTTAAGCTCATTTGAGCTTAATTCCTAGTTTGATCAACTAAAATCAACTGTCAAGCAAATAAGCACTCACAGTGCTTATTTTTGAGTTCTAAACTAGTTGTTTTTACAAAATCTCTTAATTTTAGTTATTAAATAGTTTAGAAAAAGAAAAAACAGAAAAAACCAAATTTAATTATAGTGATAGCTTCTATGTAATAGAAATTATCTTTTTAATTTATTTTCAGCTTATTTATAAGCACTCTTGCATTTTTATATTTTTATTAAATTTCTTTTATATTAAAGTAATTTTAGAAATTTTTCAAGATTTTTCCTTTGTCATTTAGTAATTATTAGAATTAATATTAGTTTAATTAATTATTAATTAATACTACCTCCGTCCTATATTAAGTGTCCACTTTCATAATGCACAAAATTTTAGAAGATTCCACTAATTAAACTCTCCACCAATCAAATATTACTTTTGCCCACTAAACTCTTATTTTATTGGTTAAAAGGTACAAGTGGACACTTAATTTGGGATATTCAAATATTCCATTGTTGACATTTAATATGGGACGGAGGGAGTATTAAAGAATTAAATAGCAAATTTAGATTTTATTAAGTAACACCTAGTTCATTTTCTATCTTTTTAGAATAATAATTAGTAAATTAGTTTAAAAATACATAAAACCAACTTTTTATAATTTTTTAGATTCCTGTGATGATTAATTAGATTTATAAAAATCTTCTTAATTATCTAAGTCTTTTTAGTAATTGTAATAATTTAAATCAATATAATTAGTTAATTAATAATTGAATAAAGTAATTAATTAATAATAAATATATAAAAAGTGTGAAAAATATAATTTCAGTTTCAAAATAAGTTTTATAATATTTTAGATTTTTCTAAGTTTTAATTTTATTTTTCTAGGCTTATTTTATATTTTCTTATTTATTAGTGTATTATTAAATAATTAAAAATAGTTATTAAATAATAATAATTAATTAAATAGTTATAAAAATAATTTTAAATTTCCAATAAATTTTCTTTACTTTTAGAATTCCAAAAATATAATTTTCACATTTGTGAGAGTTATATTTGACAGAATTCACGTTTGTTTCATACGTTTACGTTTATTTAAATTTAAACGTATATTTTATTTCTTTTTACATTTTTAGGTTTTCTTAACTTTTAAATAAGTTAATAATTATAAAATAAATATTTTAAGCTTATTTAATTTGCATTTTAGCCCCTAAGGCATGCAAATCCCTACTATAGTTAAAATCATTTTGTTTCGTATGTTTATGATTAAATATTAAACATACGCATTTTCCAGTTCCTTTGAATTTGTGATTATCTGATTTCACGTATTAGTTGATATAGCTTATCAAAGCTATTTTCACTTATATTTCAGTAGTATAATCACTTGAACCCTTTTCCTGTTCATTTCACCTGATCTCAAAGTCGTCTTATTTCAGATTTCACGCCTCGTTGGGATCTAACGACCCGGGGAGACACTACACTCCACGAAGTATTGGTTTAGACTGTTTGACTTGTTGACCATTACTTGGTTGATATTTTCTGACTGTTATCCACCAATCATTACACTATGGAAGTCTGCCAGTTTTCTTAAGCCTAACATCGAAATCATTCATCCGTAACAACTATAAACAAGCAATCAACCCATAACCAACATCTAGGTTTCATTACATCTAAGCAAACACACAAGAGATCTAGCCTAGCATGTTAAAATCAAGACAAGCGTAAGATATATTCAAACAACACATAGACATATTGAATGAATTAAAAGGATACTTATCTTAATTGAACATGAAAGGTTTCAAAGAGTAAAAACCCTTGAAAATACTGATAAAATCGTGCTAGGGTTTCTCCAAGTCGTCCCTAAAATTGTCTTCTCTTAATGAACGAAAATTATAAAACTATATATAGATTTTCCAATGTGACGGCGTCAAGAAGAAAATTATGACGCCGTCAACCCGCCGCCCATAATAAAATCGGATTGCCTAGATCCAGATCTGACGCCATCAAGAGCCAATTTCCTCTGGGCCGTCACGTATAAAGGGACCATGACGGCCTAGCGTGACGCCGTCATGCCCTAGTGTAAAATCTTTCTGGACCGTCATGGACTCTATCCTCATCACCTCTTGTTTTTAAGCTTGACGCCGTCATTAAGAACTTGGTGACGCCGTCAGGTACTGTTCCCAGCAAGAAAAATTAAGACTTTGCCGTTTTCTTCACTTTTATGCTCCAAAAACGTCCAAAATGTTTCCTTTTCCAGAATTCACTCCAAAAGTACCTAAAATCACACAAGGAACGATTTAGAGCAATATTTGATCAAATAAATTCGAATTCGGGCTTAAATGACCCCCTAAAAACGGATCATTTTTCTCCTCATCATGTAACATTCTAACATTAAAGATTATCATTTTGATAAATTTATACAGATTATCCTTTTGATAAATTTTCAGATTATCCTTTTGACCGTCTTGATTGGGGGGGCCAAAAATTTTCGATATAATAATGTTACATTCTAACATTAAAGATTATCCTTTTGGTATATTATGATGTAAGTTTTGAATGCTGGGTGAGTAAAGCTAGGTTTTTTTCACGGATCTTATGTACTAGGAAGATAACAAATATAAGGAATAAAACATTCAAACTACTACATAGTAAACTAACACAATTTCATAACTGATTACCTAAAGCTACCAATTGATAACTATTTTTATAAATTCATAAAAGCTTAATACACCAAAATTATTTTGGATTAACTAACTTCTACTAGAAAAAAAGAAAACCAAGTCAACATGTACGTACATAACATCTTTACAAACTTTGAATGTTTACGTGTACAAAAGTTTAATTAGTAGTACTTACTTTGAATGATTCTTCTTTGATGAAATGCACCTTTTCTTGTTTCTAGCCATAACTTCGATCTTAGATTGTTTTAAAAAGTGTGTGTTGAAAAGCTAAGTGATGGCCTTAAAAAGGGATGCGACATACTATACGCCTAGCTAGAGAATTTTGAAAGTCTCAACATTAAAGATTATTGCAATTTACCAAGTTTAACGTCACATAAGCATGTGAAATGCACTAATTACTCGTGCCTAATTGTAATCATTTTTATTTTACACATTCAATGCGCGCTCCTAAACATTCTATAATTTTATTTTTAAACTTTAAATGGTAATAAGCATTGTAAGTGGTTTCAAATGTTAGAAAATATAGTAAGAATAAACATAATGGTATTAATCTAGTTATTAGTTGTGTAAAATTTGTGTTTGTGATAGTGTTTACTCCCTGAATTGGCAAACTTACCTCAACACTGTTATGACCTGATTAATAAAGAACTTAATGCTGCTAGGCATAACTTAATGCTGCTAGGCATAAATTACTGTGAACTGGTGTAACTGTAAAAAAGTAACTGTAAACTGTTGTGACACTTTGTAAACCGTTGTGACACTTAAATGTTGTGACATTGCGACTCTTGTGTGCCTATAAATACAAAGGAATTACAACCAACTTCTTTCATATTTTTATTACGTATTCAATTTTTGTTTGGAACTGCAATGGCTTCATCATCTTCAAATCCTGCTTCTAAGAAAACAAAATGTTCAAGGGATACTTCTCCAGTTCTCCTCCTCCTCCTCCTCCTCCTCCAATGCCAGAAAAATATAAAATCCACGGCCTAACCTAAGAGTGCTGGGACAAATGCCATTCTCAAGGCCAATATGGTACTGAACGACAGTTGGTTGAACTTTACAACAAAGGAATTGCGCTGTTGGAAGAACAAAACAAAAAAGACCAAGATATCATACTGGTGCATCAGAACAAAGTTAATGTTCGGAATCAAGAAATAGAACAAATCCGTGGAAACATTGTTGATATTTACAAAGGCATTCAAAATAGTTTGTATAATTTTCATTGAATTAACCCTGATGTAAGAAGATATTAATCATTATTATGTTATTTCTTTGAAGTTTAATGTTTTTGTGTTCAAAGAAAACTTATGTTTCTTTGTTAATCAAGTTATCGATTATATTACTATATGATCAAGTTATCTTTTTGTTGATTAATTATGTTATGTTGCTTTGTTGACTATGTTATGATGCTTTGTTAAAAGTCAAACAAAGATTGTCAAACTTGATTGTCATTTGCAAAAGTCAAAGATTGTCAAACTTATCTTATGGGCAACTCCGGGTTTGGATTGGAATTTGGGTGAATGCTAGTAACTCAGAACTTAATGCTGCTTGGCATAACTTAATGCTGCTAGGGATAAAAATAAAATGCCACAAAAATTAACCGATTAATATTCAGTTCATTAATGAGAAAATTGAGCAATGACAACATGTTTATTCATAAAGTCAAATAAAGTAGTACAAACGGATTACACAGGTTTATTCAAATTACTTCCTAACTCAACAAATACATTTTCTTTTACCCTTCCCTTTTGAACAAACTTTGGGCATTTTTGGTTCCCATGGTTTTATACCCTTACCTTCACAAGTCTTAGCATTGGGCAGGCCTAGCACCTGAACCCTCTCATCAAAAAGCTCTTTGGCAGTCTTTTTTGGAGTTTTAACCTTCCTAGCATCTTCCTTTTTTGTGCCTGATCCAGAATATCCCTTTGGAAAGTAGTCTGCCCATGTATTTGGAGGACCTTCAGAACTGCTTGATATGTGAAATGAACTTGAGTCACTGCTGTCAATGTATGATTTCTGCAAAAAAATAAAAAAAAAATATATTAAAATTTAAAAAAAATATAGTGTAAATGAAATAAAAGATAATGTTGCAATTCAGGGTGTATTTGAAACAACCTTTGTTCTTGGAACTCCAATGGCCACATTACTTGGTGGATGGTTGGTTTTAGATCATAAAAAAGAATGGAATGCAATAAACCAACATACGTAACCCTTCTAAGTTCCCGATACAGCTCCTTTTGTCGTTTCAACTCCCTTTGAGCAAAGGACTGCACCAGCCGCATTGCTAGATTGTTGAAAAAACAAAAGGAACTGTATGGGAACTCAGAATGGAAAGGTATGTTGAAACCAACATACGTAGCCCTTCTAAGTTCCCGCTACAGCTCCTTTTATCATTTCAACTCCCTTTGAGCAAAGGACTGCACCAGCCGCATTGCTAGATTGTTGAAAAAATAAAAGGAACTGTATGGGAGCTTAGAATGGAAAGGTATGTTGAAATTACAGACTCATTTAGATCATAAAAAAGAATGGAATGCAAACAGAGTGATACAAACAATCTAGAAATGTTAAGTAAAGAATATAGTATAAGTAACATCACTCATCTTGAATGTGATGATGAAGGAGTATGGCCTGTCATGAACAATACACACTATATCATCATCGCATTGAAGACATCTCAATGGTCAGGCCAGATCTATCTAAAGTTGCAGAAAGGTTCCATTGCTTTGTTTTTTGGACACCGTCTAATAACGGTAGTAGAGGTTTTCCAAATTAAGTAATGGAACCGTTCTACAACTTTAGATAGATTTGCCCTAACATTGACCTTTAAGTTATTAGAAAACAGATTCTTGCTATCATTTATATTGCTCTCTTAGATGTGACGAACATACATATTAATTATGTAGATTCTACGACATTAGAGAGGTAATCGTGCATGAATGAAATCATATTAAACTTATAATAACAATGCAATGAACTACCATCCTTTCTACCCTAGCCAACAACAACCTACCAACATGCTCGAAGACGAAGACGCTAAATTCAACCATCGAAACTACAAATTATACTTGATAATTGTTTCGGTATTTTGACAAAGAGCAAAGATGAATCAACATGGATGAACAACACCAAAACAAGTTTATGTTCATACTTCAAAAGTGGTGTCTGTTCACCCATGTTGATACTTCTTCCATCTTTGATATTTGGATGTTTTAGCCTAAATATTCGCACACACATCCGCCACTTATCTTCCTTATACTCTCAATACAAATGCAACATAATTCTTATATCAAAAAAACATCATACATATATATAAAGCAAACAGAGTGATACAAACAATCTACAAATGTTGAGTAAAGAATAGAGTCTAAGTAACATCACTCATCTTGAATGCGATAATGAAGGAGTGTGGCCTGTCATGAACAATACACGCTATATCATTATCGCATTGAAGACCTCTCAATGATCAGGCCATATCTATCTAACGATGTAGATGGGTTCCATCGCTTTAATTGGACCCCGTTTTCTAACGATGTTTAATCTTGATTATTGAAAGAACCATTAAACATCGTTAGAAAATGGGGTCCAGTTAAAGCGATGGAACCCATCTACATCGTTAGATAGATCTGCCCTGATAATTGAGCTTTAAGTTCTTAGCAACCAAATTCTTACTATCATTTATATTGCTCACTTAAATGTGACGAACATACATATTTGTTATGTAGGTCCTACGACAGTAGAGAGCTAATTATGAATCAATGAAATCATATTAAATTTATATCAACAATGCAATGAAAATATTTTCATTGTAACTAAATACATGAAAAAACTCTTTAAGTTCTTGATATGTTTATTTTTCTTCAACCTAATCCTAAGATAAAATATTTTCATTGTTTCTGTATTTGGCAAAGAGGAAAGATGTATCAGTAATGGATGAAACACCATAACAAGTTTATGTTCATACTTGAAAGTGGTGTCTTTTCATCCATCACTGATACTTCTTCCATCTTTGATACAGATACATATTATGTTCATACTTGAAAGTGGTGTCGGTTCACCCATCCTTGACAAAGAACAAAGATGAATCAATAATGGATGAAACACCAGAACAAGTTTATGTTCATACTTGAAAATGATGTCTTTTCATCCATCATTGATACTTCTTCCATCTTTGATACTTGATGTTTTAGCCTAAATATTCGCACCAAAACTAAAAAATAACCATAAACCGTAACAATAAAAAACACAAATATACAGATCATACATAAACCCTAACACTAAATAACACTAATTAAATAAACACAAACAATGAAATAATCAGATAAACCAAAACAACAACTAAATAATCAGATAAACCAAATCATCTGTCAAACTTAGGGTCAATATAGAAGCGATCTAAGTATGTTACCATATGCTTCCGATCTAACTTAGGGTCAAACTTAGGGTGTAGTAGTGAGAGAGAGAAAGAAAGAACAAGGCAGCTGTGTGTGATTGTCAGATAGAGTATTAAGTATATGTTGGAGTGTGTGAAGTGTGTTTGATAAGCTTTGTAAATATTATATATTATAAGTGATGTGTGTTTGATAAGCTTTGCATATGTTATATATTACTAGCGAGGCACACGCGCGTTGCGGCGGGAGGTACCCTGTAATTAAAGTTTACAGATAGCGAAAATATTTTTAGATGCATGATAAACTGTTGAAGTTATGAGAAAATGTCTTACAAATTTAATGAAAAGAGTGTTTAGCAGCTTGATTTGTTTGTACATTGTGGTTTATAAATGATACTTTTAATTGAAAAGGTGTTTTAAATGTTATATATATTAATTATAAGTGTTGACTAGTCAATGTGTGTAGGTGCTAATGCTTAAATTGATTGTACATATAGCTTAATTTGTTGTATTTACTTAAAATGTATAAATGAAAATCTTAAAAAATTGGAAGAGAGAGAGTCAAAGATGCATTATAAGATGTATAGATAAGTTTAAAATGATTAAAAGTATAAAAACTAAAAGTATTAAAAGTTTCAAGAACGGGACCAGATCCTACCCAGGATCGTTTTCGTCTTTACAAGATCATGATCGTATGATCGGATCGGGATCGTAAGATCCTACTAGCTATAATGCCATTTTCTTAATAGTCTCGCTCTCTTTAACATGCAGTTTCCTTGTAAAATCGGATACATGAACTTGCATGCATGCCTACCTTAACTCATTAGTACTTGTTTGAGTCAAATGCGTGTATCGAGTCACAATGAATGTTTTGCAGGATTTTTAGGATGAGTTACACCACCGCCAAACTCATTAACTCATTAGTACTCATTAGTACTTACACTAGTCAGATCTATCTTCTATCTATTCATCCATTCACCTTCTCTCTAGAACCGACTCACACAACCGCCAAACTTCACTGCCTTATCTCGCCGTGGTTCCACCAACCATCGATCCTCCATGTCATCACCGTCATCAAGACAAAGGAACTGTAAGGGAGAGTTTGTTTGCTTCGGTTGTTTGGTTCGAGAAAACCACCACATCCACCACCATCACAGTCAAGCCTCCATCACCCTCTCGATCATGTTATCCGGGATTGAGAAAGTTTGAACTCGGCTTGAACTTGAATCGAAAAGGTCGATTTATCTGTAAAGATGTGTTTTCTGATGCAAATTAAAATTGAAATATAATATAACCTAAGAATTGAATTCGGTTCAACTTCAGCTCGAAAAGCTTGATACATTCATAAATAAATATTTACACTTAGTACATTTAAAAAAAAATATATTTTATATTACTTACAAGCTCGAGAACTCAACAATAACTCGAGTCGAACTTATATAAGATTGAGCTCAACTCATTAAACCTTTCGAGCTCATTTGATAGGCTTTCAATCTCTAAAATTTTAATCAGGCGCTCAAGATCTCAACATCCGCCCCTAATTTTCCCCCCAAAATTTCAATCTCCAGCTCAAGATCCCGCCCCTTTTTCCCCAAAATCAAAACACTAACACTTACACTAGTCAGATCTATCTATCTATTCATCTATTCTCCTTCTCTCTAGAACCGACTCACACCACCGCCAAACTTTACCGCCTTATCTCTCCGTTGTTCCTGATGCGTGGGAATCGCACCTTGCTTTACCTCTCGAGGGATCTCGCGAGGCTTACAACCCCCACCAGGCAGTGTACCTGATCGTTGTAGTATAATATAGTGACAAGTACCGGGGGATTGATCGTTCAGCTTAGGAATAGTGTCGCTAGGATTAGAAAGCCTAATTAATAGTTCTAGAGATGGAAGATGATTATTTTTTGTGTTTTTATATTTTATGAAAGCAAGTAAAATCTCGGGTTTTGAAGGAGTGGGCGGAATTAGTTGCTAATCAACTAACCCAAAAACTACTTTATAACTAATTAACTAATGAAAATGAAATTAAACTAATATTAAACTAAGGTTGTGAGCAGTGGTTGGAGAAATTGTGTTTACTTAGACTTCATTACTCCCTAGATATCTTTTACATGTTAATTACTTGTTACACTTGTATGAATGACGGGTTGTATTCCTTAATACCATTCGTGGAGTGGCATACATAACTCCCCAACTCTATGAGCTCTTATCTCCTCCTACACCATGACCCAGCACAACTATAGGGATTGTAAACAGTGGCTCATGCATTAAATACAACCAATAAAGACCTAGTACGCCTCGGTTCATGTTTCTTAAGACGTTCAAGCATGTTACCATTTGGAGATCTGCCAGTTTTCTTAAGCCTAACATATAATATCATTCATTCAAAACAAGAATAGACAAGTAATCAACACATAATCAACATCTAGGTTTCATTAGATCTAAGCAAACACAAAGGAAATTTAGCCTAGCATAGTAGAATTAAGATAAGAACAAAAGATAGACAACCAACACATAGACATATTGATTGAATTAAGAGTATACTTATCTCAATTACAATGCAAGGTCTCAAGGGTTTGGAACCCTTGAAAAACCTGTAAAAGAGGCACCAAAATCGTCTTTAGGGTTTCACCAAAACTTCTCTCTCTTTAATGAAAAAACTAGAAAACTATATATAGGAAAATCGTCCTGACGGCGTCAAGAGTAAAATCTGACGCCGTCAACTCGCCGCCATATACTTCCTCGGACGCCCTAGATCCAATCGTGACGGCCTATGTGACGCCGTCACCACCCTCGGTAAATTAATCTTGGTCATTTTGACGCCGTCATCTCTTCATCTGACGCCTTCACAACCTTCGGTAAAATATTCATCCTTTCTGACGCCGTCAAGAGTAAATTCTTGACGCCGTCACCTTGTAATTCCAGCTTGGATTTGGTACTTTGTTGTTTTCTTCACTTTATGCTCCAAAAACGTCCAAAATAGCCTCTTTTCCAGAATTCACTCTCCAAACACCTAAAATCACAAAAGGAACGATTTAGGGCAATATTTGATCAAATAAATTCGGATTCGGGCTTAAATGACCCCCTAAAAACGGATCATTTTTCGCCTCATCATATACCCTTACACTTGAGATTTGCTTGTCCTCAAGCAAATGAGCTTTTATTCTACTCAAAAGACAAGTTAGGGGTCATTTAACACTAATATAAAAGTAATTACAACAAATAATCGTTCCACTAAAGACCAATAGACAAGCACGGAGGTCATACACAAGCACCTCACAAATAGTGTTTAGATACTCACATCTCTCGGGTGTAATAAAGTAATATAACATTATGGAAATGGAAGATATCTCTCACTACCTGTCATAGCAAAATAGATTACCATAGGCTTGGGAAAGGATCAAACCTCCACCACATGGCGTAAGCACCTAGGATAAACTATCAAAGAGGTCTTTTTAAAGGGTTATAACGTTAGGTGTAGGGATATGAATTACACGGTTTTGTTGGATAAAGGGGATTTCACTGGTGGCGAGTTAACAATCTTAGTTAATTACATGTACAAGATGGCGTTGCTAAGCCAAGACTAGACTCGACTTAAGCTAATAAATGAAAAATAACTAAAAACATAAAATGAACATAGAATGAAAACGGGATGGTAGTCCGTATGTTTTTTCTCTCTTTCTTTTCTATTTTTTTTTTCTTTTTCTATTTTTTTTTTTTTTTTCTTTTTCTTGATTTTTTCGATTTTTTTTTTTTTTTTTTTTTTTTTTTTTTTTTTTTTTTTCATACACTCTTACCCTACCATCCAAAATAATACATCATAAGGGTTTGAGCATTCCCCTTACACTTGAATCTTTACATACTTTACATTAAACTATTCTAATGACTCGAATTAAGAAAATCAAAACACTTGGAGCACTTTTAAGATTAACGTACATATGGGGGTAATAAGTGTTGTTCTTCCCCATTACTCCATAAAATAAGTACTTACCCATGAGTCCCAATCGTCCCAAAACAATATGTACAAGGATATGACTCGACTTAGCAACCATGTAATCAATTAGAAAGTTAACTTAGGGTTTAACAAATAACAATAATGCACTAAAAATGAGCGCATACACGGAAGGCTAAGGCGATTTGGGTGTACATTTAAGTGGGGTGTAACAAATTCTTCCTTTAAGTAAAATGCTTAAAGTTAGAAACGAAAAGATAGGCTCGGAGGGGTGTACTAGGGGTATCGTGTACTAAAAATGAGTACAACGCTAAGGGTGTGGGAAAAATTAGTTGACTTAACTAGCCAAGTAATATGACTTAAATGGTCAAGTAATCGTAATACGGGTTTAACACAAGGGTGATCCTAATGCCTCTTATCATGTAGTAAATCCTACTACACGAATGTAGTCTCACTAGCGGTCTCGGGATGCATCACTAACGCAAGTTCTAGAATCTAAATGCTACCGGTACACTCATAAGCACCAATAATAAATGCTTTTCCTATCAAATCTAAAGGCGAACCTCACATTTTTGGGTGGAAAATTTTTCTGAATATACGGTTATGTGCTAGTCATACAATCTCCTATCCATGAGACGCTTGATATGGCTAAAGTTTCACTCCTAAATGTTGTAAAAAATTTTAAATTTGGCGCTAAAATTGCACTAACAAGTATTTCTCATAGTTTTATTACTCATCTACTATCAAACAAAACAAACTCAAGCGAAAGTGCATATGTAAGGTATCATCTTTTTACCCTCCCCTTACACTTAAGATGAACATTGTCCCCAATGTTCAAGTAAAGAATGTAAAAGTTAAAAGTAAAGAGAATGAATTCAAATACTCCCCTGATTCGCTCGGTATGGATTTTAGGTTGGCCAGGTTAAATCTTCCTCCAAGAAAACGAACAATCAAAGCTTCCCTTCCAGAATATAAATCATCTTCTTGTCTCAAATAACCTGTAAATCCTGACAAAAGTAGACAAGGCAACCTCGCGTAAAATCGGCGGCATCCTATATAAGTTACTAAATCCTAGAAAACAAAGTAAGATATAATGCTTGTGGAATGAAGTTTGCAGATTTCCTGGAGATTATAAAACTTAATAATTCACAAAAACCATAAGACTCCGTTAGAAAAACAAAATCGGTAAAATTTCCAGATTTTTGACTCCTGACGCCGTCAAGAGCAAATCCCAGACGCCGTCAGAATGAACCTGCAGAAATCCTTATGTTAAGTTTCCGGAAAATTTCTGGAAAAACTTTGTCCTACTTCCTGGAAAATCCTGCAAAACTTCATTATGACTCGATACAAGCATTTGACTCTAACAAATACGAATATACATGTTCATTAAATATTGTGGAGAATCATGATCGGTTTGTTTCTTAAAAACATATTTGGGGTTTCCCCTTACACTTATCTTTTGCAAAAATACCTTTAGGTTGAAGTTAAGACTAGGCCAAACAACATAATAAAGTATTTCCACATTTTAGTTGAGAAACATGATTAACCAATAATAAAAATAAAACATGCATACGGAAGCAAATAACAATCAAACAAATAAACAAACAAACAAATAAAAACACACAAAACATGGGTTGCCTCCCAAGAAGCGCTTGTTTTTGTTTGAGTCACGAGCCTGACTCTACCCTTATTTCACGGATAAAGGTGAGGTTTTCCCTACACTTAGGATTAAGTGCGGGTGAAAGTAGCGATACACACCCTTAGGGTGAAAGTATGCCACGTGAGAGAAGAGTGGTGGATGAATTATATGCTCAAACGGGTGTGCTCCTTTCATCATAACCTTACCTAGTTCACTTTGGTCAATGAGTGAGTTGAAGTTTTCTCCTAAGAAGGGATCATTTTCTATCAACTTCGAGAGATTCCTAGTTGGGGATCTATTTTGACCTAATAAACCCGGTTTAAACCCATAATGTTTCTTACGATCAATCATGAATGGGTGATGTAACTATGTAAGGTCATGGTCCACTCCTATGTTGGCTTCTTCTCTACAAGGCTTGGGGTCTACTACCTTCAACGTAAAATTACCCGGACTACATGGTTTGATGAGTGGATCGGGACCTATTTCAATTCCTAAATCTTCATCCAAGGATGGAAGATTAGGTAATGGTTTTGGTTGAGGCTCCGGTTCATCAAAACTAGGAAATTCCCTAGAACTAGGAGTAAGGTTATCACTACAAGTGTTCAAACCTATATCCTCAAGTGGTGCCTGGTCCAAGGGTTCTACCTCCATCGGAATTCCTAAAGTTTCTTCTACTTCTTCCGGGTAACACTTACACTAGTCAGATCTATCTATCTATTCATCTATTCTCCTTCTCTCTAGAACCGACTCACACCACCGCCAAACTTTACCGCCTTATCTCTCCGTTGTTCCTGATGCGTGGGAATCGCACCTTGCTTTACCTCTCGAGGGATCTCGCGAGGCTTACAACCCCCACCAGGCAGTGTACCTGATCGTTGTAGTATAGTATAGTGACAAGTACCGGGGGATTGATCGTTCAGCTTAGGAATAGTGTCGCTAGGATTAGAAAGCCTAATTAATAGTTCTAGAGATGGAAGATGATTATTTTTTGTGTTTTTATATTTTATGAAAGCAAGTAAAATCTCGGGTTTTGAAGGAGTGGGCGGAATTAGTTGCTAATCAACTAACCCAAAAACTACTTTATAACTAATTAACTAATGAAAATGAAATTAAACTAATATTAAACTAAGGTTGTGAGCAGTGGTTGGAGAAATTGTGTTTACTTAGACTTCATTACTCCCTAGATATCTTTTACATGTTAATTACTTGTTACACTTGTATGAATGACGGGTTGTATTCCTTAATACCATTCGTGGAGTGGCATACATAACTCCCCAACTCTATGAGCTCTTATCTCCTCCTACACCATGACCCAGCACAACTATAGGGATTGTAAACAGTGGCTCATGCATTAAATACAACCAATAAAGACCTAGTACGCCTCGGTTCATGTTTCTTAAGACGTTCAAGCATGTTACCATTTGGAGATCTGCCAGTTTTCTTAAGCCTAACATATAATATCATTCATTCAAAACAAGAATAGACAAGTAATCAACACATAATCAACATCTAGGTTTCATTAGATCTAAGCAAACACAAAGGAAATTTAGCCTAGCATAGTAGAATTAAGATAAGAACAAAAGATAGACAACCAACACATAGACATATTGATTGAATTAAGAGTATACTTATCTCAATTACAATGCAAGGTCTCAAGGGTTTGGAACCCTTGAAAAACCTGTAAAAGAGGCACCAAAATCGTCTTTAGGGTTTCACCAAAACTTCTCTCTCTTTAATGAAAAAACTAGAAAACTATATATAGGAAAATCGTCCTGACGGCGTCAAGAGTAAAATCTGACGCCGTCAACTCGCCGCCATATACTTCCTCGGACGCCCTAGATCCAATCGTGACGGCCTATGTGACGCCGTTACCACCCTCGGTAAATTAATCTTGGTCATTTTGACGCCGTCATCTCTTCATCTGACGCCTTCACAACCTTCGGTAAAATATTCATCCTTTCTGACGCCGTCAAGAGTAAATTCTTGACGCCGTCACCTTGTAATTCCAGCTTGGATTTGGTACTTTGTTGTTTTCTTCACTTTATGCTCCAAAAACGTCCAAAATAGCCTCTTTTCCAGAATTCACTCTCCAAACACCTAAAATCACAAAAGGAACGATTTAGGGCAATATTTGATCAAATAAATTCGGATTCGGGCTTAAATGACCCCCTAAAAACGGATCATTTTTCGCCTCATCAGTTCCACCAACCATCGATCCTCCACGCCATCACCGTCATCAAGACAAGGGAACTACAAGAGAGAGTTTGTTTGCTTCGGTTGTTTGGTTCGAGATAACCACCACATCCACCACCATCACAGTCAAGCCTCGATCACCCTCTCGATCATGTTATCCGGGATTGAGAAAGTTTGAACTCGGCTTGAGCTTGAATCGAAAAGCTCGATTTATCTGTAAAGATGTGTTTTTTTTACACAAATTAAAATTGAAATATAATATAACCTAAGAATTGAACTCGGTTCGACTTCAGCTCGAAAAGCTTGATACATTCATAAATAAATATTTACACTTAGTACACTTAAAAAAAAATACATACTTTATATTACTTACAAGCTCAAGAACTCAACAATAACTCGAGTCGAACTTATATAAGATTGAGCTCAACTCATTAAACCTTTCGAGCTCATTTGATAGGCTTTCAATCTCTAAAATTTTAATCAGGCGCTCAAGATCTCAACATCCGCCCCTAATTTTTCCCCACAAATTTCAATCTCCCGCTCAAGATCCCGCCCCTTTTTCCCCAAAATCAAAACACTAACACTTACACTAGTCAGATCTATCTATCTATTCATCTATTCTCCTTCTCTCTAGAACCGACTCACACCACCGCCAAACTTCACCGCCTTATCTCGCCGTTATTCCACCAACCATCGATCCTCTATGCCATCACCGTCATCAAGACAAGGGAACTATATGGGAGAGTTTGTTTGCTTCAGTTGTTTGGTTCGAGATAACCACCACATCCACCATCATCAGAGTAAAGCCTCCATCACCCTCTCGATCATGTTATCCGGGATCGAGAAAGTTTGAACTCGGCTTGAGCTTGACTCGAAAAGCTCGATTTATCTATAAAGATGTGTTTTCTGACACAATTAAAATTGAAATATAATATAACCTAAGAATTGAATTCGGTTTCACTTCAGCTCGAAAAGCTTGATACATTCATAAATAAATATTTACACTTAGTACACTTTAAATATATATATATATATATATATATATATATATATATATATATATATATATATATATATATATATATATATATATATATATATATATATATATTACTTACAAGCTCGAGAACTCAACAATAACTCGAGTCGAACTTATATAAGATTGAGCTCAACTCATTAAACATTTCAAGCTCATTTTCCCCAAAATCAAAACACTAACACTTACACTAGTCAGATCCCGCCCCTAATTTTTCCCCAAAAATTTCAATCTCCCGCTCAAGATCCCTCCATTTTCCCCCCAAAATCAAAACACTAATACTTACACTAGTCAGATCTATCTTCTCTCTATTCATCTCTTCTCCTTCTCTCTAGAACCGACTCACACCTCCGCCACACTTCACCGCCTTATCTCACCGTGGTTCCACCAACCATCGCTCCTCCACGCCATCACCGTCAACAAGACCAGGGAACTGTATGGGAGACTTTATTTGCTTCGGTTGTTTGGTTCGAGATAACCACCAGCATCACAGTCAAGCCACCATCACCCTCATCTCACATATCCTACTCTGTTCATGGGTATGCTCAAACACATATTTAATTTATATTTTTCCTAAATGTGTAATCGAATATTGATGAGTGTTTAAATACTCATCATTTTATACCAATCTGAACTGCCAAAACATCTAAAAACACTCAAATATGCATCAAAATACTAAAAATATCTTAGAAGTGTGTTTTATATGTTTCAAATGCAAAATAATAAAAAACAGATAAAAAAAATGTACAAAGTTTGTATAATTGGCAGTTTCAGTCCCTCAAGTTTCAAAAGTTGTCAAATCTAGTCCCTGAAGGTTTAAAATGAGTAAAAAGTCAACTTTAGTCCTTGGATAGTCAAACATGTTTACAAATGATCCCTGGATAAAAGTTTACACATATTGGCAACTTTTACCCCTCAAGTATCAAAATTTGGCGCCGCTGCCGGGGAGGTGTGTTGCGTATTACGACTTTTGAAGTATCTGTGAGTTTGAATTAATTCACCATTGTTATATATAATCTTTTGTTCATATTATCTTATAAAAATAAAAATCCAAAAAGAATTTTCTTTTCTATTTTTAATTTCCCGTCACTCTAAGGATTCTTAGAGTCGTCTCTAATGCATGCGCACTCGTTCTTCTAGGTCAACAAGCCCTTTTCGTGAGCTTGTCAGAATTCCTCGAAGACGCCGTAGACGTTCTGCCCCAACAGCCGTATCTGAGGTATGAGCTGTTTCCCCAAACAAAGTTATCATGGCGGAAGACCGTCCGATGAATGAGCTTATCCAAGCACCCATTGAGGGTTACGGAGACGCTATTGTTGTCCCAGCCATTGTGGCTGAATACTTTGAACTCAAAACCGGGTTACTAAATCTAGTAACCTCAAGCCAATTTTATGGTTTTGAGAGGGATGATCCTCATGCTCATATTCGATGGTTTAATAAAATTACCTCTACCATCAAATACAAGAACGTCCCTTCCGAAGCAGCCAAACTTCTTCTATTCCCATTTTCTCTTGAGGGGGCAGCCCGGATTTGGCTGGAAAAACAACCACCTCGTTCAATAACATCATGGGAGGATTTAGTTACCAAATTTGTAAACGAATTTTTTCCCCCGTCCAGAACGACAAGTCTTAAAAATGAAATCATCAAATTTACTCAAAGGTTTGATGAATCATTTGGTGACGCATGGGATCGTTTCAAAGAATTGCTTCGTCGATGTCCTCATCATGGTTTCACTGAATTAATGCAAATTGACACTTTTATAATGGTGTGAGTCAATCTGACCAAGATTCTCTCAATGCCTCCGCGGGAGGTAATTTTTTGAGTAAAACCACTAAAGAAGCTTTAGAAATCATTAAAAATAAGTCCAAGGTCCGCACTACACGCACAAAGCCATATAACTCCCAATTGATTGCTGGTCCTTCTACTTCATCTCCCGTGAGTACTTCTAGCACCGATGCTAAGATAGACAAACTCACGGACGTTATTCAAGCTTTGGTTCTCTCAAACCAGAAGAAAGTCACTTTCACACAAAACCCTTCACATGCTGAAGTAAAAAAGGTGGAAGTTTGTGTCACTTGTGGTGGCCCACATGCTTACTACAATTGTACTGCCACCGATGGTAGTCCTTTTGAAGCCAATGCCTTAGCCGGTACTACAAATCAGGGAGGTAATCAATACCGTCCTCAAATGGAACCAAGTTACCGTGCTAACACACATATGGGACCACCCGGGTTTAACCAAAACCCAAATTTGCAAAATCGAAACCAGAACCAACCTCGAATGAACCAAGGTTATCAAAACCAAGGGAATTTCAATCCTGGACAGAATCAAGGTTTCCAAAATCAAGGAAACTTTAACAGAAACAATTTCAACCCAGGAAATCATTTTCCGGGAAATGGTAATCCAAATCAGGAAAATTTTCAACCACAACAAGGTTATAATCAAAATAACCGAGTCTAAAATTTCCCCAACCAAACACAAGCCATTCTCCCAGCTCCACAATCATCTTCTGATGAGTTGTTGAAGCAGTTCATGAAAACTCAAGAAGAGACAAACAGGTTGTTGGTCAGCCAGATTTCTGAAATCAAGAAATCTTTAAATGAACGACCCTCGGGCTCTGGAAAACTTCCGTGCAACACGATCGCAAACCCAAGGGGCGATGCAAAGGCGATCACGACCAGGAGCAGAGTTTCATATGAAGGACCCACTGTTCCCACTACCCCTTCTTCATCTTCTTCTCCCAAGGTAGTGGAAAATAAAACCGAGGTAAATAAGGACGAAGTACTTCCTACTCATAATGGGGATACCCAAAACGTCCCACCTCATGTTGCCCCGAAACCCAAACCAAAACCTAGAGTTGTTTTTTAACCAAATGATATCCCAGTTGAAACATCTACGTCCAAACCTTCTACCTCCTCTATTCCTTACCCCTCACGTTTGAATGAGCAAAAGCTCCGTGAAAAAGCTAGTCACCAGATGGATAAATTCTTTCAAATCTTCCAAGATTTGCATTTTGACATTAGCTTTGCGGATGCTATTATTCTGTTGCCCAAATTTGCATCAACAATCAAACACATGTTAAGCAACAAGGAGAAACTGTTTGAAATGGCAAAGACTCCCTTGAATGAGAACTGCTCAGCAGTTCTTTTAAAGAAGATTCCCGAGAAGCTGGGAGATCCTGGAAAATTTCTAATACCATGTGTATTTTCGGGAATGGTTGATTGCTATGCCTTGGCCGATCTTGGTGCAAGCATCAACCTAATGCCATATTCAGTTTGGAAGAAACTTTCTCTTCCTGATCTTACTCCTACCTGCATGACTTTAGAGCTTGCAGACCGATCGATATCTCGTCCTCTTGGCATTGCCGAGGACATGTTTGTGAAGGTAGGAAAGTTCCATCTCCCCGCTGACTTTGTAGTGGTTGATTTCGATGCTGATCAAAGGGTCCCTCTCATTGTTGGGAGGGGTTACCTTAGGATGGGTCGTGCTCTTATCAATGTATTTGAGCAAGAAATCACTCTGCGTGTGGGTAATGAGGTCGTTACCTTTAACCTCGATCAAACCTCGAGGTACTCCTCCAATTATGATTCTGAAGCAGTTAATCAAATAGATATCATAGACATTGCTTCAGAGGAGTATTCTCAAGAGTTTCTTGGTTATTCTCATAATTCTGTGAGTGGGGATTCCACTCCATCATCTGAACCTATCATTTCTGACTCTTCCCCTTCTCTCACTCCGTTTGAGGGAAATGATTTCCTTTTGGAAGAGGTCGAGGCTTTTCTCAAAAGTGATTCAGTTCCACCGGGAATTGATAACACTGAGATTTATCTGGAGGGAGATATTCTTCTCCTTGAGAAATTGCTAAATCAAGACAATTCTCCTCCACTCCCTCCCGTACAACTTCATAATGAGGAAATTAAATTGGTTGATAAAAACGATGAATTTCCTGAGGTCGAGCTCAAGGACTTACCTCCTCATCTTGAATACGCATTTTTGGAGGTTGATGATAAATTACCCGTCATTATTGCTAAAGGTTTAAGTGATGAGGAGAAGGTTGCTCTCATAAAGGTCCTGAAGTCACACAAGCAAGCAATTGCTTGGAAACTGTCCGATATTAAGGGTATTAACCTAGATTTTTGTACACACAAAATCTTAATGGAGGATGACTTCAAGCCCGCGGTGCAACATCAAAGAAGGGTGAATCCAAAAATCCATGATGTGATTAAACAAGAGGTTCTTAAACTTCTTGATGCAGGATTGATTTACCCCATCTCTGACAGTCCATGGGTTAGTCCCATCCATTGCGTCCCAAAAAAGGGTGGCATTACTGTTGTCACTAATGAGGAAAATGAGTTGATTCCAACTCGGCTGGTTACCGGATGGCGTGTTTGCATTGACTATCGTAAGTTAAATGACGCCACCCGCAAAGACCACTTTTCGCTGCCCTTTATGGATCAGATACTTGAGAGATTAACAGGGAACGAGTACTATTGTTTCCTTGATGGTTTCTCAGGATACTTTCAAATCGCCATTGATCCATCGGATCAAGAAAAGACTACCTTTACATGGCCTTATGGAACCTTTGCTTATAAACGTATGCCTTTTGGCTTATGTAATGCTCCAGGTATGTTCCAGAGGTGCATGATGGCCATATTTACCGACATGATCGGTAAAACCATGGAGGTATTTATGGATGACTTCTTGGTCATTGGGGATTCATTCCAAACATGTCTCACCAATTTAGAAAAAATGTTGAAAAGGTGTGAAGACACCAATCTATGTCTAAATTGGGAAAAGAGTCACTTTATGGTCAAAGAGAGCATTGTCCTCGGCCATAAGATTTCCAAGAATGGGATTGAGGTTGACAGAGCTAAGGTTGATGTCATTGCTAAATTGCCTCACCCTACTACCGTCAAAGGTATTAGGAGTTTCTTGGGTCATGCCGGTTTCTATCGTCGATTTATACAAGATTTTTCAAAAATCTCACGGCCTATGACTCATCTCCTCAAAAAGGATGCTCCTTTTATCTTCTCACCAGAGTGCATCGAAGCTTTTGAAACATTAAAGAAAAAGCTTACTGAGGCACCCATTCTTGTTGCCCCCGACTGGGATTTACCCTTTGAGCTTATGTGCGATGCAAGTGATTTTGCTATCGGTGCAGTCTTGGGGCAACGCAAAACGAAACACTTTCAGCCTATCCACTACGCAAGCAAAACTATGAACGAAGCTCAAACTCATTACACCACTACGGAAAAAGTATTATTAGCCGTGGTGTATGCTTTTGAGAAATTTTGGACATACTTAATCTTGACTAAAAGCGTAGTGTATACGGATCACTCGGCTCTAAAATATCTATTTGCAAAACAAGATGCAAAGCAGAGATTGCTCCGTTGGGTTCTCCTCCTCCAGGAATTTGATATCATTATTCGTGATAAAAAAAGGAGCTGAGAACCTGGCTGCTGATCATTTGTCCCGATTAGAGAACCCTCATCAAGATGTGTATGAGAAAAAGGAAATAAATGAAACATTTCCTCTCGAAACACTCAATGCGGTTGCTTTTCGTGGAGATTCTACTACCTCATGGTTTGCCGATTTCGCAAATTACCATGCGGGTAACTTTGTTGTGAAAGGGATGTCAACCTAACAGAAGAATAAATTCTTTAAGGATGTCAAACATTACTTCTGGGATGACCCCTACTTATTCAAAATCTGTGCAGATCAAGTCATCCGACGGTGTGTATATGGACAGGAATCCACTAAAATTCTCAAGGCTTGCCATGCTGGACCCACTGGGAGACATCATAATCCCAATTACACCGCCAAAAAGGTGTTTGATTCCGGATTCTTCTGGCCTACAATTTATAAAGATGCCCAGGATCTCATTAAAACCTGTGACGCTTGTCAGCGTCATGGAAACATTTCACAAAGAAATGAGATGCCACAAAATGCTATTCAAGTCTGTGAGATATTTGATATCTGGGGCATTGACTTTATGGGGCCATTCCCATCATCTAGAGGAAACAAATACATACTTGTGGCTGTTGATTACTTATCAAAGTGGGTTGAAGCGAAAGCTTTACCTACAAATGATGCCCGAGTTGTAGTAAAATTCCTGAAATCTCTTTTTGCCCGTTTTGAAACTCCACGTGCTATCATAAGTGATCGTGGTACACATTTCTGCAATGACAAATTTGACAAAGTCATGCAAAAGTATGGTGAAACCCACCGTCTTTCTACCGCGTATCACCCACAAACAAGTGGGCAAGTGGAGGTTTCAAACCGTGGTATCAAAAGGATACTTGAGAGGACTGTTGGTGAAAATCGTGCTGCCTGGTCGGATAAATTAGATGACGCACTATGGGCCTTTCGTACAGCTTATAAAACACCCATTGGGTGTACACCTTACAAGCTTGTGTACGGAAAGACATGTCATCTACCGATGGAACTTGAGCACAAAGCCTACTGGGCATTGAAACATGCCAACTTTGACCTCAAAACTGCGGGTGATCACAGAAAAATTCAAATGAATGAATTAAATGAACTACGTGATCAGGCTTACGAGAACTCTTTAATCTATAAAGAAAAAACAAAGAGAATTCATGAATCAAAAATAAAGAACCGTGTTTTTAACGTTGGTGATCGAGTACTTCTCTTTAATTCTAGATTAAAGATCTTCTCGGGTAAACTAAGACTGGTCCATTCACTATCACTAAGGTTTATCCATATGGTACCGTTGAGTTATCTCAAAAAGACGGTCCATGTTTTAAAGTGAATGGCCATCGTGTGAAACACTACTTTGGAGAGGACATACCATCCATGGTTGTCCCGGATCTCCAAACTTTCCCCAAGGACAATTAAATTAGGGGTCGAGTCAAGCTAGCGACTCAGTAAATAAAAACAGTAGCTTCCTCATGGACAATTCAATTCGAGGTCGAGTCAAGCTAGCGACTCGGTAATAAAAAACAGTAGCAATATGGGTTTTCACTCATATTTCTGATTTCTTTCTCTTTTCTACCACCCTGGGGGAGATGCCCCACATGATTGTATATATGTATATATCTTCAAAAAAAAAAAAAAAAAAAAAAAAAAAAAAAAAAAAAAAAGATGTAAATAGCCTAAAATAAAGGTTAATAATATTTCCTTCTTACGTTCTAAGTGTCGGTTTAACACCCGGTACTTTGAATATTGAGGGCAATATTCATTTCTAAGTGTGTGTGTGTGGGGGGGGGGGGATTCTCACGAATTCAAACACATGTTCCATCAAGCACCCTCATTTGATCAAAATTTAAAGTTTTTTCACACTTAGAAATACAATAAATGGTTATCAGTCCGCCATGTCTAACCCACATAAGGATTGGCTAATCCAGGAGCAAACGGCTCTTGGTAAAGATATCTCAAAACCGTTGATGGCTTGCAATTTGCCAAAAATTGTATGGTACCTCAACTCGCCATATCCTAAAAAGCGAATGAGTTGGCTAGCCTGCAAGATTATGGCTTGTGGTAAAGGCAGTGGAAAAACCATAATTGGTAATCAGCTCACCAAGATGTTGACTATTCCATCAAGAGTTGGCTAGTCCAAAAGCAAACGGCTTTTGGTAAAGACAAAACAAATCCGTTGACAGCAGGTGGTTTGCTCAAAATCACATGGTTATCAGGTGGACCATAGTTCTTACTTGAATCGATACATCTGGCTACTCCAGAAGTGATGACTTTTGGTAAAGAGTTTCAAACCCATTAAGTTTTTCTCAAAAGATTGCTAGGGACTAGCAATAGTTTAGTGTGGGGGATTGATGAGTGTATAAATACTCATCATTTTATACCAATCTGAACTGCCAAAACATCCAAAAACACTCAAATATGCATCAAAATACTAAAAATATCTTAGAAGTGTGTTTTATATGTTTCAAACGCAAAATAATCAAAAACAGATAAAAAACGTACAAAGTTTGCATAATTGGCAGTTTCAGTCCCTCAAGTTTCAAAAGTTGTCAAATCTAGTCCCTAAAGGTTTAAAATGATTAAAAAGTCAACTTTAGTCCTTGGATAGTCAAACATGTTTACAAATGATCCCTGGATAAAAGTTTACACATATTGGCAACTTTTACCCCTCAAGTATCAAAATTGGCAAAATTAGTCTATGGGTATTCAAAAAAAATGAAATTTAACAAATATTACCCTTGAACTATTCATAATTTACAATTTGGAACTTTTTGATAACTTTTGGGAATTTACAACTTTAACCCTTCAAAAATCAGAAAATGACATAAATGGTCTCCGGGGTTTAAAAAATGGAAAATATGCATCTTTTGTCCTTGTGTTATGGTTTTATTGCAGGTTTAGTCCTGGGAAGTAGTTTGGAAGAGTGACAAATTCAGCCCATCAAATTTCACCAAATTACAAAATTGGTCCTTGTTTATTACTACTTACCAACCGGACCCTTTATATATTATAACCCAAAACCAAATCTAATCCAAACACAACACACCAAGCCCACCCCTTCCTATTCCTAGGCCCAAAACAAACCAGCCCAACACCCTTAATAATATAAACGGGGGTTTGACCCCGTTTGACTTCCCAATCCCGCCAAACCACCACCACTGTAGCACCTCCACCTCCACCCCTGATTACCCAATAGCAGGGTGGTTTTCCACGACCACCTCACTCTCCAGCTCATACCTTACTCTCCCCTCACAACCTTTCCACCTCACAACTAGCCCACAACCCACATAAATGCTTCCCCACCATTTTTTCACTCCAAACCATGCCTAAACCTCTGTTTTCATCATACAGCCCCAACTTGGCCTCCAAACTTCTTTTCCTTGTCCCCTTTCACCTCCACAACACCCCAAATTTCTTTAATTGATCTCAAACTGCCACAAGCTACCTTAATGACTTTTGGCGCCAAAAGCCATTTAAACGGCTATGATGAAATTGACTCAATCAACGGCCAAGATTGCAAGTGGGATATGGTCAGAAACATGTGGGGAGTCTCAATTTTCTATAAAGAGAGAAGGGGAAGCAGAAGAGAAAGATATCTAGTTTAATTTTTATCAAATGTATGTCGAATGCTTTAAGTTCTAATGTTTCAGTTTATGTTAAGCTTTTAAGTTAAAATTCCCGTGTTATAAGTGTATTGTGAAACCTTTTTAGTAATCAATTTCAAGTTTGTATCTCTGTTTCAGTTTATGCAAGTTTACTCTTATCTAAAAATTCTCAATAATCTCTATTGTTGTTTGTAGTGGATGGTAAGGATTCATAAGCTCATATAAGCTCCTTATATAGCTTTCATAAGCTATTAGAAACTATAAAACTCAGTATTAGTTATAAAAGAAGAAAATAAAAAAAAATAATAAAAATAAAGAGAAAAACAAAAATATGTGTTATGATAATCATCAAGCTGGAGCAGGGTTGATTTTGGATTGCCCTTGGGTTAGTAGGCTTGTGGAAGCCAGTAGGAAGTGTTTCTTGGTTCATTGGTTCAAGCAGGAAAGCATATTGTAAGCATTAAAATCTCATTTCTGTCTTATTACTGTAGCTCAGCTTATATCTTTGCTTATTTAGTTTGTGTGTGCTTATTTATTGTTGTTTAGGTATTTTATAGCTTAAGATAAATAACTTGTTCATTTGAATTTATAGTTACCATAAATAATAGTTTTCACAGTCAAATAGTCTAAGTGGTAATCTTGTGTATTTGTTGTTACTCTCTGCTCCTAAGTGCTTATTTAAGCATAGTATATCAGTATAAGACATTGTGGTTAAGTTTCATAAGCTATCAAAGCCTTTTGCTTCTTAAAACCTAAAACAGTCATTGCAAAAGGGGTGTTTGGAACAAGCTTGTTAGCTGAGATCTTGTTGTCATTTGGTGTTCATTTTAGCTTCATTAGACTGCAGTAGCATAATATAGGCCAAGCAAAGTGATGCGTAGGGATTGCACCAAGCTTTACCTCTCAAGGGATCTTCAGAAGCTTACAACCCCCACCAGGCAGTGTACCTGATCGTTGTAGTATAGTATAGTGACAAGTACCGGGGGATTGATCGTTCAGCTAGGAATAGTGTCGCTAGGATTAGAAAACTTAAATACTAGTTCTAAAGGTGAGGGATGCTTATTTTTGTATTTTTATATTTTTTTAGAAAGCAAGTAAAAATCTCGGGTTTGAAGGATTTGGGCGGAATTAGTTGCTAGTCAACTAACCCAATACTAAAGATGCAATCAAAATAAAATACTAAAAATGAAAATAAACTAAATTAAACTAAGGTTGTGAGCAATAAGTGGAGAAATTGTGTTTACTTAGATTTCACTACTCCCTAGATATCTTTTACACGTTAATTACTTGTTATAGTTGCGTGGATGACGGATTGTATTCCTTAATACCATTCATGGGGTGGCACACTTAATTCCCTAATCCTATGAGTGCCTACTTCACTCCTATGTCGAGCCGGCTAAGAAGCTCCTAACATGGGATCATTAGAATTTACTCATGCATTAAATACAACCAATAAAACCTAGTGCACGTTAGTTCATGTTTCCTAAGACGTTCAAGTATGTTACCATTTGGAGATCTGCCAGTTTTCTTAAGCCTAACATCGAAATCATTCATCCAATACAACCATAAACAAGTAATCAACACATAATCAACATCTAGGTTTCATTAGATCTAAGCAAACACAAGATAGATCTAGCCTAACATGATGGAATTAAGACAAGAACAAGATATAGATAACCAACACATAGACATATTGATTGAATTAGAAGAACACTTATCTCAATTACACATGAAAGGGTTCAAGGGCTGAAAACCCTTGAAAAACCTGTAAAATTCGTACTAAGTTCGGCCTTAGGGTTTCTCCAAAACTTCTCCCTTTTTATGAATGAAAATTAGAAAACTATATATAGGAAATTGAGGCTGACGGCGTCAAGACCAAATAGGTGACGCCGTCATCTCGCCGCCAAAAGAATTCTCGGACTGCCTTGATCTACTTCTAACGCCGTCACGTTATAACTTTTTCCAGGTCGTCGCGTATTTTACTCTTGACGCTCTTCCTTGTGACGCCTTCATTTCTGTACTGAGTCGTCATGAAAATTACTCTTGACGCCGTCAAAATGTTGCTCTTGACGCCGTCACCTACTGTTCCCAGTAAGGAAAATTAAGACTTTGGCGTTTTCTTCACTTTTATGCTCCAAAAACGTCCGAATTGCTTCCTTTTCCAGATTTCACTCCCAAAGTACCTAAAATCACAAAAGGAACGATTTAGGGCAATATTTGATCAAATAAATTCAATTCCGGGCTTAAATGACCCTCTAAAAACGGTTCATTTTTCGCCTCATCACAAAGCATAAAATCAAGTGTCAATTTAGAGAAAAGTCAAAATCACATGTATCACCCCTTCACAGTTAACTGTGTGATGTTTTGAGTATCATAAACCCTCACAAAAGCTTATTAGTTATAGCTTAAGCCTAAATTAGATTTATTTAAGCTTTTCATAACATATATAATCAGCTAGGATCAAGCAAAGTTCACATAAGTCAACTGAGTAAGATTGTTGAAAAAGTCAAAAGTGCATGATCAGTTTTTTACCCAATATGGCATGAATTTCCATGATTTTTGTGTTTGGTTTTGAGCTTTGAAACTTGTTGGGTGTAATATTTATCAGTAGAACTTGATATTTCCATAGTTGTTACATTTTTGTGAATTTTATTTGTGGACCATTTTGCCCCTGGAACACACTTGCAGGGAAAGGGCTTTGCCCTGTGCACAGACCATCACCACCACCATCATCACTTTGGTGGTTGATTGTGGCCACACTTATGGGTCCCACAGTCCATATTTGGGTTCTCCCAACCTCACTCCTACCAAGGTTCATAAGTTGACCCTTTGTTTGACCTGTGCATCAGTGGACCCCACTTGGAATTGCATTTGAAGATTGTCCCATTTTCTGTCACAGACATCAATAAGCAAGAGCTTATTTTGATCTTCTTGGCTTATTCAGCCATCTTATTTGAGTGATTCTTGCTTAAAAATATCCAAGTAACTCAAGTGAATCAAATTTCACCATTGTGGACCCCACACACTTCCATTTGAGCTAAAATTCCTTATTGGTCAAAGAAAGTCAACTGTCAAGGGTAATAAGCACTCACAGTGCTTATTCTTGGTTTCCAAATTAGTTGTCTTTGTAAAAGTTTCATAATTTAAGTATTTTAATAGTCTTGCAAAAGAAAAAACAGAAAAAGCCAAACTTAATTATAGTGATAGCTTCTATTTAATAGAAATTATCTATTTAATTTTCTTTTTAGCTTATTTATAAGCACTTCTGCTATTTTATATTTTTATTAAAACTCTTTTATGTTAAAGTAGTTTTATAAATTTTTCCAGATTTTTCCTTTGTCATTTAGTGGTTTTTAGATTTAATTTTAGTTTAATTAATTATTAAATAATATTAAAAGATTAAATAGCATAATTATATTTTATAAAGTACCACCTAGTTTTTATAATTTTTCTAGCTTTTATATAAGGTAAAACATTTTTATAATTTTTTCTAGAATTTATACTATTCATTTTCTATTTTTTATAATATAATTAGTTTAATTGGTAATTAATTAATAAATAGAATAATAATTAGTAAATTAGTTTAAAAATGCATAAAATAAACTTTTTATAATTTTTTAGGATTCCTGTGATGGTTAATTAGATTTATAAAAATTTTCTTAATTATCTAAGTCTTTTTAGTATTTTTAATAATTTAAATCAATATAATTAGTTAAATAATAATTAAATAATAATTAATTAATAATAAATAGATAAATAGTGTGAAAAATATAATTTTAGTTTTAAAATAAGTTTTATAATATTTTAGACTTTTAGAAATTTTAATTTTATATTTCTAGATTTATTTTACATTTTTCTATTTATTAATGAATTATTAAATAATTAAAAATAGTTATTAAATAATAATAATTAATTAAATAGTTATAAAAGTTATTTTAATTTTCTAATAATTTTCTAATAAGTTTAGGATTCCAAAAATATAATTTTCATATTTGTGGGAGTTGGATTTTACCGAATTCACGTTTAAAAACGTACGTTTACGTTTATTTAAATATAAACGTACATTTTATTTCTTTTTACATTTTTAGATTTTCTTAAATAATTTAGTAATTATAAAATAAATATTTTAAGTTTATTTAATTTGCATTTAAGCCCCTAAGGCATGCAAATTCCTACTATAGTTAAAATTGTTTTTGTTGTTTACGTTTAAATATTAAACGTATACGTTTTCCAGTTCCTTTCTATTTGTACTTATCTGATTTCACGTATTAGTTGATATAGCTTATCAAAGCTATTCATACTTATATTTCAGTAGTACGATCACTTAAACCCTTTTCCTGTTCAAATCACCTGATCTTGAAGTCATTTTATTTCAGATTTCACGCCTCGTTGGGATTTAACGATCCGGGGAAACACTACACTCCACGGAGTATTGGTTTAGACTGTTTGACTTATTGACCATTACTTGGTTAATATTTTCTGACTGTTTGAGGCCAATCAAATATAAAACGATTTACATTGATTTTCATGGATTAAACTAGCGTAAAACATGTTTTTGATTATAAATTCGTGTGGTGGTAATCGTTGCAGGTAGACTTATTAAGACGACATAGTTTTCCTGTTTATTGGAATGGAGACAATCGACGTGTTCTAAGAGGCCACTGTTTTGCTCGTAAAGGGAGTCTTGATTGGTTTCCACTCCGGGAGGATGTTGCTGAACAGTTGGAGTTTGCTTATCGCAGTTGCGTAAGTTATCTATAAAAAGATTAACATAACATCTGTTATATAGGAAATTAACTCAAATATGATTGCTTTTTGTCAAACTGTTTCATTTGTACCAAATGTTAGTGATTTGCTTGCTTGGTAATGTGTTTGACATTTATTCATTCCACGTTTGGCACTGCATAAAATTGCAACCAATTATATATTATTTGTTGCCCGAGTCGATATGCAACCCATATGTTTGTTTTTGAGGCTAAACTTATATTTGGGACATCTAATGTTGTCGTCTTTTATGTTAGCATTAATCACGTTACTTGTTTCTTGCAGGGGCTACATGCTATTTTCACGGGTGAGGATGATACATGGGATGCCTGGCTAAAAATTCCCTCAGATGGATTTTCTGGCACACTTCATTTTCGAGGCGTGGGTATGCTCCATCTCAGTCACCAAAGCTAACCAATGTATATTTTTACGGTTTCATGGTTGGCAGATCTTATATTATGCAACGTTATTAGTGCCTTAGTTTCTTACATTTCCCATATTTTTTTTGCAGAAAGAAACTGGCATTAGACTCAGATGTAAGCCACTTTTTATGTTGTTAACAATTTCATTTTCTAATGATAACACCATTGTATTTCTTAATTTATATTGCAGGTGACCACTCCAATGGCCATTGAAACTTTGGAAAACGTACCAGTAATGGAAACAGTAGTAAGTAATAAAACATCCACCTTTGATTTTTTTAGTTTTACGTACATGACTAATGTACCGTGTTTTATATATACATATAGGAACCTGTTAAAACTATCGGACATACGAAAACGCTTAAGCCACGACAAACCGGTTCTACAGGTTACACCACCAACTATGATACCAAATATTAGTGAACAAAATACAGGACTAAAATTAGTACCAACGAAGCGAAAACATTTGGTCTCTAGTGAAACCTTGCAAAAGCAAGCTAAGGCGGCGAAGAGTCAACAGGTTTTAACTTATGATAGTTGAGAATTTGATTATATACGACATTACAATTTTATATATATTTGCTTCATTTGTATACATTCGATTTTTATTGAATTTGAAATACAATTGTATATATATTTGCTTCATTTATATACATTCTGTTTAATATATATATACTAGCAGTAGTAACTCTGCTCCAGCAGGACTAACGTGGTACTAGTATTAACTCTCCTATCATGTTTGTGCAGATAGTTGAATCAGTGGCTCATCTAGTTCTGTTATGTTGTGAGCTTTGACATGTTCTAGTCCTGCTCTCATCCTGATGTGTTGATATGCAGCAGCCTACATTTTCAAGGCTTTTATATCTAGATGATGAGATTAGATCAATGGGAGAAAAACTTGTAAGTTTAACTGCAAATTTTATTAGTATGTTCATTGTTTTAGATTAAAAGTCTTCATGATGTTGTTTGAATTACTACTGAACATGTCTGTGTTAATATTGCTTAGATGGATTTAGTGCAACTCATGAACTTCAAAGAAAATGTGGCCAAGTATTTACTACTGCTAGTACAAAAGTTACTACTGCTAGTTAAAGTTGGTACTGCTCAGAGATTAAGACCGCTCGAAGTTGCTACTTGCTTATGAAAAAGATTATAGATACTTATAAGAAACTATTGTAAGCCGACTAGGACTCCTTGGTGTATAAAAGGATGTCTAAATTTATATTTTGTTCAGTTATATACATTCCAATTTTATTGTATTTGAATTTGTTTTGATATATATTTGAATTGTTTTGATATATATTCATTTTTTAAATGTGACTAAAAGATGCATATAGTCACACTTATTAACACTTTTGGTCACTGTTTGCTTTAGTCGTTGTGTGACTAAATATTACCAAAGGCCAAACAAACATAAAATTCATGTGGCCGTGGATGATCTATAGTCAAACAAAATACACATTTCTTCACTTTAAACAGCATATGGTCACACTTATTTACACTTTTGGCCACTGTTTGATTAATGATATGTGACTAAATACCCAAAATAAACATGCTTTGTGTGACTAAATATTACAAAAGGCCACACAAACATAAAATTCACGGGGCCATTGGAAGATCAATAGTCACACAAAATACCCATTTCTTCACTTTAAACAACATATGGTCACACTTATTAACACTTTTGGCCACTGTTTGCAATGGTATGTGACTAAATGCCCAAAACAAACATGCTTTGTGTGACTAAATATTACAAAAGACCACACAAACAAAAAATTCATATGGCCATTGGATGGTCAATAGTCACACAAAATACACATTTTTTCACTTTAAACAGCATATGGTCACACTTATTAACACTTTTGGCCACTGTTTGATTAATGGTATGTGACTAAATACCCAAAACAAACATGCTTTGTGTGACTAAATATTACAAAAGGCCACATAAACATAAAATTCACGTGGCCGTTGGATGATCAATAGTCACACAAAATACACATTTCTTCACTTTAAACAGCATATGGTCACACTTTTGGCCACTTTGTGTTAAATTGTATGTGACTAACTCCAAAAAAACAACACCCATTGTGTGACTAAATTATCACAAACGTCACATTTATTGTATATTCATGTGGCCACAGGACGGGAAATAGTCACACAAAATACACATTTACTTGAATATATCATCTCAAATGTCACATATATTATATATTTATGTGGCTAAAGGACAAACAATAGTCACTCTCAAAAAACATTCGTGTGACTATAAGGTGTTTACGGTCACTGATAATGACTAATCTAACAAAACTTGTACCTTATTTGTTACACATATTCGGGGTTTTGGTCACTCTTTTTCGATGGAAAAGGTCACGAACTCAACAATGTGACCATATGCCACCTACGGTGGCGGGACCTTTAGTGACAC
Organism: Artemisia argyi; assembly: GCA_030686995.1. Lineage (NCBI taxonomy): Eukaryota > Viridiplantae > Streptophyta > Magnoliopsida > Asterales > Asteraceae > Artemisia > Artemisia argyi. The sequence goes on from CM060677.1 coordinate 178,314,042, forward strand.
ACAACGAAATAAAATGTGTGTGACTATATGCATATCGTCGCACATTTTTGGCGTGACTAATACAACTTTTTGTACTAGTGTAGGGTTTACTGTTTAACTTGGTCATTTATATTGGTCTCCTGTACGTGGGTTTTAGTGAATGTGCTAATAGGGAATCTGGTATGGAACGAGAGTTTTTGAGTCATAAGGGGAGTGGGGGTAGGAGAGGTGTTAAGGAGAAGAGTGGTATTGGTGGTTCAACTCAGAATCTGATGGAGAGTGGTATTGGAGGTACATCCAAGAATGTTGGGGATACTATTGGTGTTTCTTCTGAAAACAGCCCTATAAAGATGAATAAGGGTTTTTTGAGTTCTAAGAGTGTAACTGAGTTTGTTGGTAGTGCTCGATCTTTGGATGCCAATCCTCAACAAGTGAAGCCGGTTTCACAGTTGGGAGAGGGGAATAGTACATTAACACAACCTGTTAATGTGAATATCGAAGAATTGAATGCTACTGTTGATTTGTCGAAAGTGACTATGAGGAAACATAAGAAGCCTAAGGTTGTTAATCCTAGTTCTAATCAGCCTATACTTGCATCGTCTAGTCCTATTATTACTGAGTGGAGTGTTGATGATGGAGATATTGAATTATCTACGGTTGTGGACAAGAATAATCAAGCGAAGCCGGTTTCACTTGATCCGTTAGTTAATGATCTGAATGGTCTACATGGGGCTTCTAACAAGTCTCATAGTTCTGATAAGGTTGATACGAATGCACATGGGGCTATTGATATTGAGAAGGTTGGTGTGGATGCTTTGAAACAACCTTCTACATCGTATGCTGGTGTTACTTCTAATGAACCTATGAAATATACGTCTAACTTTCGTAGGCTGGAGTGTAGAAAAAAATCAAATGGTGTGGATCTTTTTGTACCTATGAAAGTGATTGAAGAGGTGAACAATAGGTTTGAGAATACTCTGTATGGGTACTTCCTTGGCCAACGACTTGTTTTCCTGTTGTCGATTACTATGTATGCAATGTGTGGGCTAAGTTTGGTATACAGAAGGTAATGATGAATGCAAAGGGGTTCTTTTTTTTTTTTTTTTTTTTTAAGTTTAACTCGAAGAAAGGTGTTGATGATGTCTTTGAAAACGGTCCTTGGTTAATTAGAAATGTACCTATTATTCTTAAACCATGGACATTGAACACCAACTTGCTTAAAGAGGATTTGACCAACATCCCGGTGTGGGTTAAATTCCATGATGTTCCTCTTACTATGTTTTCTGATGATGGCCTTAGTCTTCTTGCCACATTGATTGGTACGCCCAAAAGGTTAGATGCTTATACCAGTCAAATGTGCAAGGAATCATGGGGTCGTAGTAGTTTTGCTAGATGCATGATTGAAGTGACGTCGGATCAGGTGCTTCGGGATATCCTCATTGTTGAGATACCTTTACTTGATGGTTTGGGTTCGACTACGGAGAAGATACGAGTTGAATACAAGTGGAAACCACCTCGTTGTGATAAGTGTAAGATCTTTGGTCATAATCTGATTGAATGTCCTAAAGTTGTTTTACCTTCTGTTCAGCCTACTAAGCCTGTTATGGATGGTTTCAAGATGGTCAATAACAAGAAGAAAGGAAAGCAGGGTGGTTCTACTACTACGGGTCAAGGAGGGTTTACTAAACCTGTTGTGGGTAAGAAATTTCAATATCAACCTAAAAAGACTCCTCCTGAACCTAAGAAAGTGGATGGCACTAAGAAGAAGACTTCGAATGTAGCTTGTTTGAGTGGCACGAAGATTTCTACATCTAACCAGTTTGATGCTCTTAATATGGATGATACGGATGCTTTTGGTATTCCTACTAATGACACCAACAAGGATGTGGATTCTGGTCGTACAATGGAAGTTAATGAGGATGAGTCTAGTAAGACATGTAATGCATCACAAGAACCCCTTGTGAGTGATTTGAAAGAGAAGGAATCGGTTGTGGCTCCTAAAATTAGTGATTCTTCTACTCCGCCCATCTCTTCTACTAAGAGGGTTAACCCTTTTTCTAAGGTAGGAGAGATCATGGTTTCTGATTCTGAATATGAGGAGGTTTTTAACACATTTGATGAGTCTGCTAATCTATTCGGTGGCGGACAAGAGTATGAAGAAGATTATGATGACTATGACTACGATGACTATGCAAAGCAGGTTTATGATATTCCAGGGAATTTGGATGCTTTTAATGCCATGTACGGCACAAAGCTTCAAGGTCTTAGGAAGTAGTCTTATTTTGATATGTCTTATGTTATCATTTGAGTAGTGGATTATTTCTTGTCTAGAAATAGGAAGTATCTTGTTATATAAGCTTTTCGCCTATGTAACGGGCTGAGATATGAGATTCACCTATATCCATTGTACTTAAATGTTTTTTAAAGTAATATATTTACCGGGTCGTTGACTTTTACCAAAAAAAAAGCTAGAAACAATCATACAAAGGTCGAAGTACGTAACATGCGGATTTTGGGTTATTATATTCGGTCCAAAAGGGACGCCAACCTTTACTTCTATTTGACTTTTTTAATTGAACTTTGACCTAAATTGTTTTTTGTTGTATTATATAATATTTGATGCAAAATATATAAACGAATAATGTGTTATATGTATTTTTATTTGGTATAATTTTCATCAACTGATATATAATACAAACAAAAATATTTTAAGTCAACGTTCATTACAAAAAGTCAAACTGGTTTTATATTTTAGGACGAATGTACTACTAAAGCTAGAAACAATAATACAAAGGTCAAAGTACGTTACATGCGGATTTTGGGTTATTATATTCGGTCCAAAAGGGACGCCAACCTTTACTTCTACTCCGTATTAGCTATCGAAGAATAAGAAAGAGAACAACTAACGTCATCCGAAACTTTGGACGCCAACCTTTACTCCTTTGCGTCCTTGGTATTATTATGTTGACCAAGGGTCATATGTTGTTGTGCCAGAACAACATTGGAAGAATCGAAGAATTACACTATTAGTAACCCTAATTTAAGTACCTCATTTCTTTAAATTCATGCAAAGAGCAACTATAAGATCCCTTCATTTATTACAGTAATAATTGAATCATTACAAGTTTATTTAAGTTTCTTAACTCGTTCACTTATTCACTTAGTGTTAGGCTGGCGACAGTAAAGGATGAAGATCGACTCATCCGATCGATTAGAGTCGATCGCCACTATTGTGGCTAATCGATCGTTTCACGAAAACAAACCCAAACGATCGGCTTGAGGATCGAATTTCTTTCTTAATTTTGTTGCCTTTTTATCAAATGACTGTGGCGTTTTCTTTCTTAATTTTGCTTTTTAGAAAATACATTGGAGATGAACAAGAGAAAAGTTGCTTGGAAATGGCTGGCTTGAATCTAATGGATAAAACGCTGTCCTTTTGAGAAAATATGTTTAAGGTTTTTTTTTTTTTTTTTTTTTTTTTTTTTTTTAAAAAAAAAAAAAAAAAAAAAAAAAAAAAAAAAAAAACTGAACTAGGTCGCCCTTACTGGGGCACTGAATCGCCTGCAGGTCGCTGGAGAGAGAAAGCTGACGTGGCAGGGAAAAGTAAGGGGATTGAATCCCCTTACTGTGGGTAGCCTTAAAACTTATCTGATCGACGTTCCATGCAATTTTTTATAAAAATGCTTAAGGTCCACTTTTGATGATGATAAGAAAAGAAAAAAAATGGTACTCTAAGACTAATGCTAATGGCAACACCACTTTCACAAAAGCAACCCCGCTACATCAGCGCCACCTCAGCTTTCTCTCTCCACAACTCCACCCCAACCACAATTAGCTAGTGGTGACCACAAAAGCAACCTCATTTGCTTCTCCTAAAATAAAGTTGCTTCTCATTCAAAGTTTCGGTTGGTGAGGCAACCGAATTGTGAAAATGGTTGTAAGGCAACGCGTTGCTTTTGGTGTGTGCTAGGGGAAGTGACGCGTCACTTTTGGGGTCACTTGGTGAAATCCAACTCTCATTAGCAATAGTCTAATAGAAGTAAAGTTGATAAATGTTTTTATTTAACCTTCACATGTTTCAATGTGCCTCATACGTGATTTTCAACAATAAATCATGACATGATAGTACACCAAAAAGTTGATGAATGTTTTGCGTATGCATTTCTTGACTATATTAATTGCGTTTATCTAGTACCAAAATTAATCACATACCGAAACACGTCCTCACATTATGTTCTTGATTTCATCGCGTTAAAACACGGGGCAAAAGAACAAGAAACATACCATGTTAGGAGCAACGAAGTTGTACCATCAACCAAGGAAAAATGATTCGTCTTCTTGAAATATGAAATATAACAAACACATTTTTCAACTTACACTTTTTTTTTGTTAAAAGGTCAAAGACCCGGTAAATATATTACTCCAAAAAACATTTAAGTACAAAGAATAAGGGTGAATCTCATATCTCAGCCCGTTACATAGGCGAAAAAGCTTACATAACATGATACTTCATATTCTCTTAAACAAGAAAATAAACCACTACTCAAAAGATAACATTAGACTCCTATGAAAACAAAATTACTTCCTACCAATACCTTTGAGTTAGATACCATACGTGTCATAAAGAGTATCCAAATTCCCTGAAAGATCGTATACCTGATCCGCATAGTCATCATAATCATAGCCAACATAATCTTCTTCACGATTATGACCACCTCCAAACATGTTCATTGACTCATTAAAATTGTTCACAACCTCCTCTTCATCACTATCTGAATCAACAATATCTCCCACCTTAGAAAATGAGTTAACCCTATTAATAGAAAAAGCAGATGGAGAATCCTTTTTATTACCCGGATAATCAACCTATTTAATAGGATTACCATCATCATCCACAAGAGTAACTTTCCCATCAATAAGTAGATTTTCAAGCTCCCCAATTTTCTCATCAATAGGGGTAGGAGCAACCTCAGAAGCTTCCATTGAATCACTCACAAACGGTTCTTGTGATGGATGACCACTCTTTTCTCCCATTGTACCACCAGTATCCACATCCATATTCACTTCTTTAGTAGGAATACCAAAGTCATCAGTATCATCCATATTAAGGGCATCAAACTGATTGGATGTAGTAACCTTTGTTCCACTAGTACTAGGCACATCAGCAGCCTTTTTCTTTGTGACATCCACTTTCTTAGGTTTATAAGGAGACTTTTTGGGTTGATATTGGAACTTCTTACCCACAACAGGTTTCGTAAACCCTCCTTGAACCGTACTAGTTGTACCATTTTGTTTACCCTTCTTCTTGTTGTTGGTGGTTTGGAAACCATCATTAACATTCTTAGTAGGTTGAATAGGGGTAAAACAGATTTTGGACAATCAACAAGAATATGACCAAAGATCTTGCACGTATCACATCGAGGTGGTTTCCACTCGTATTCAACCCTTATCTTCTCAATAGTCGAACCTGACCCATCAAGAAGGGGTATTTCAACAATTAGGTTATCCCTAAGTACCTCATCCGCTTTAACTTCAATCAAGCACCTAGCAAAATTATTGCGGCCCCATGATTCCTTGCACATTTGGCTATTATAAGTATCTAACATTTTCGGCGTACCAATCAATGTAGCAACAAGACTAAGACCGTCATCAGAGAACATAGCAAGAGGAACATCATGAAATTTAACCTACACTGTAACTTACACATTTAACGATACTATAACGGTACCCGCGCAATGCGGCGGGTACCTGTAACTAAACTTTGCGTTATTCGGTTATTCGATTACACATTTAGTTGTCTTTATGCTTTATAAGTAAAAATGTTAGAGATGGTTAAGCCAAATAATTTTAGTTTGAACAAACAACATGCTTTTTAGCAAACTTCCTAACAATCTTACTTCCTAACCAACTTCCTAAACAACCCTTCCTAACCAATTAATTTTGAAATCCTTTATTATAGCATCCCATAGTTATTTGTGAAGACTTTGCTATATTTGTACCTTTTGTTCATCTTATAAGGGTGTTGTCAACCCTTAACTCATCCGACAACCTATCACTCACTCCCAACCAATCCCTTTATGCCACATCATTCACCCACTTTTTTCATTACTCATCCATATTTTTGTTGGCATCCGATAACTCACTATCCCGTGCTTGAAAGTACAAAAAAAAAAAAAAAAAAAAAAAAAAAAAAAAAAAAAAAATTGTCCCAACGTTCACAATTTCTTCCTATCCCATGCGTGAAAGTTTCACGTGGGTGAAGGATCCCGTGCGTGATCAAGGTGATGGTGGCGGTGTTCCCGTGCCTCATCCATCATTTCTCGTGCCTTCAGACACCCACTGCCAACACCCAAGTTTGAATTACTTTTCTATCCTAAAAAGGTAAGGGGTGTAACTGTATTAATTTGAAAACAATTAATATTTTCATGTAAGCGTTTCCTCGACGTACCTATCATTTTTTATAAAAGTCTTGTGTATTAAATTCATGTATCTTGATATCTTTACAAATGAGTCAGAAGGTAGTTGAATTTATGTTGAATGACTTTTGAAAAATTGGAATACAAGGATACATCCGTACTACCTGTTTTAAACAAATTATGATAAGCATATGTTTTTTTTATTCTGTTCTTGATACAAAACATATGGTATTTCAAAACTTTAATTTTATAGTCGCGATCGTGTAATATAGGCGTCGTAATTTAGATAAAACAATAATGTCTCGATAGTGGATTTAACAAAACGGGCAAATTATTAGAAAAAAGTATTATACTTGTCATGGATTCGTCTTTAAGGTAGCGAACAATTTTTTTTACTTTTGAGCGTAATTTTCTTTCATATTCTTCCTCTTTAGGATATTTTGCAAAATTTCTGGACATTTTTACCTCTCTTAGCTAATGGAATTTTTTTTCTCGAAAGGTAAAAATGTCACATAATACCATAAAAAGGATGAATTTGAAGAAAATTACTCTCAATAGTAAAAAAATTGTTCGCTACCCTGAAAACGAAATCATGACAAATATGATACTTTTTTTTTTTTTTTTTTTTTTTTAATAATTTGCCCTAACAAAACTATTATGTTGTCAGCTGGTAAACAAAAATTGCTTGCAAAATCAACCTTTTAGACATATGAGGGTCATATTTGTGAGACGAACAATTTGGTTGGCTTTTATTTGTGAACTTATGTTTCATTAGGTTTAGGGTTTTATCTATATTATCTTATTTCCTTAAGTCATGTTCTATTAAATAAGCATGCAATCACTTATTTAATCATGATAAATAATAATACTCCTTTGCTAGCTATTATAGTTACCAGTGTTCTAAAAGGCGCGCTAAGGCGCCGCCAAGGCGCGAGGCGTGGCCTCGGCGCCAAGAAATGGACCAAGGCGCGAAGTCTAGGCGTCGTGTGAAAAGGCGTGGAATAAGGCGCGAAAAGGCGTGCCAAGGCGCGCCTTATCGTATGGCGTGGCGCCATTTTTAGAAGAGGATGATGTGGGCTTAAATTTTGGGCATAGTAATTTCTAAACATAGTTCAAATTTTTACTTTATTTCTTATGCATATCACTTTTTGTAATCTCACCTTTTGTAAACTCATCTTTTGTAAACTCGATATGCATATAAAATATGATATTATAACATAAATGATAAATATATAAATATTTTTTCGCCGCCTTAGTCACGCCGCAAAAAACGCCATGGTTTTGCCATGGCGCGTAAGGCTTGAGGCATGGCCTTGCCGCCACGCCACGCCTCACGCCATTTATAACATTGATAGTTACACTTAATTATTGATGTATAGAGTTAGTAATTGTATTTATTTATTTATTTATTTTTGTGAAGAAATATTAAAGCTATATGAATGAACTTAGGGTGCATTTGTTTTATTTAGATATTTTAGGTCTGAATTTGATTACCACATCTTACTAGTAAGAGGTGACTAGAACGTCTAAATCTAAATGAAATAATGTTGTTTGTTTTTGTATAATTGTCCGAATGATTTTAAGTGCTCGTTTCTGCAATTTATTTAAGTAACTTGTGTAAATATGAAATAAGACTTTTTATCATAAATATAACATAGTTAATAAACCATCAAATATATTATATTAACACGAATCTTAAATCTCTATTATCGAGTAAAAGGCAGTAAGACAAGTCCTCCACCTCTTACTGAGTAAGATGTTATATGTCTAACAGGGTCTGACTCAAAAGAAAAAAACAAACAAGCAAACCGTCTGCCCACCTCTTACTGGTAAGAGTAAAAGAGAGTATAGTAAGAGGGATTGTAAGACTTTTTTTTAAAAAACAAACACACCCTTGATATTCAACAAAATTGACCAAGACTAAGAAAAATTACACATGAAGCAAATTATGAACAACTGATTACATAACGAAGAAGTCTACTAAAAACTGACACGAAGTACTTGTGATGTAAAATACGGAGTATATCATTACTGTATTGTAGTCACAATTAATGAGATTGGGCATTGAATTTATGTTTCACAACGAAATAATTAGGTTTTTTTGTTCATATTCAAACTAAGGTACATATAAACTTTCCTAATTCTAATTTTTTTTACACACCATATATCTCATTATTAATTAATATCGCAAACTGCCTAACCTCAGGGTGCGTTTGTTTAGGTTTTGGAGTGGTCAAATGAAACTGAAGGCAATCTTAATTGTTTGGTAGCGAAGATATTGGTATTAAACTCACACAATAAATCCCAATATTTATTCTTATTCCAAACCTAGTTACTCGTGTGTATATGTCTCGTAGTACACGCATACTTTCTTTACATTACTACCAGGTGTACCAAAGTTTGTCGTCAGTTTACAAATGAAAATGAACGGATGATTAAAACTTAAAAGCGTATCTAATTGTATGCATCAAACTGTGTGCCATTAGTTAATTGATTTGTAAGGATATATATATGTCTTCCTCAACTGCAATCATCAATAAAAAAACGAGTAAGCATGTTTTAATCATTTCTAATTTGGTGTTGAAGTAATAGAAACATACTAGTTACAATTTCGTGTTTGCAGATTTATGCAAAATCATTTCAAAGCATAAAATAAATAAAACAAATTAAAGTTTTAGCATCATTCTTCTTTGAACTTTATGTAACTAGTCGTCTATGATACCTCGTGAATTTAGTTCATAAAATCAAGGATAGTTTACGTACTTTGCATGCGCGTTGTGCTCCCCAAATAACTAATATGATACATGATTTGGCCTAAGATTAGAACACCTATGCCTCGTAGAATCGGAGTGCTATTATATCACATAGGTTGGTTGTGTTTATAATTAGGTGAATGAAATTAACTTTATAATGACTCTAGCATCTAATACAAATCTACAAGTTATTGTTGATAGTTGTAATTACATGCATATTTCGTATCTATATATAGAACTATTGTTCTTTTAATGCAATAGTTTTCATGTCGGCATCTTCATAATGTTTTTCTTTTTGAAACGTACATCATCTTCATAATAACATTCCTAACCTTTCCAAATTGGCATGCATGCTTTATTACAGTTCAAGTTTATCAATCATCCGAAACAAGGTTACTTTGTGGACAATAAGGCCTAATAAAACAATAATCGCACGATTAAAAGAACAATAAGAACTAGGTGCATATTTGAATTGATCAACCTATCGTACGTCAAAAGAAACTACATGCATAAGTGGACCAAACTACATAGATGTCGTCTTATGAAAGAGCCGACGACATGGATCGGATGTGCCACACAAATTACGTACGTTACACTATTCATATTAAAAGAAAACAGACAGACCTCTTGATATTCTTTCATTTATTTGAGTCAATAATAGGCTAATAGCTATCTACAGAGTAATGTATAAATGTGGATCAAAGAGTCTTTCGCGTAGCGATATGTAAACCACTCATTAACGAATAGGTTTTGGGCTAAGTCTCTTACTAGACGAGCAAATTAGTACTAGATATTAGCTGGTATATTGGTGTGTGGAATACGTAGGGGTGACAATTTGGGTCGGGTTTGTGTTGGCGGGCTCGAGTTGACAGGTTGGCGGGTCAAAAAACCCCAACCCGAACCTGACCCTTATAAATCATCGGGTCAGTTATGTCAACCCTGACCTGTTTACACATAACCCGAACCTGACCCATTTAAACCGTATATATACTTGGGTTGACGGGTTAAATAGGTTACATGGGTTAAATAGGTTAAACAGGTTGACCCATTTAACTTATTTTATATACAAAAATTGGCACATTACATGAGTTAAACATGTTTGCGGGTCGACCCGTTCAACCCATTTAACCCGTATAATAAATAATTAATTTTTAGTTTAAGAAAAAAAATCTTAAACGGGTTGGCGGGTCGACCTACTTAAATAATTCTCAACCTAAACTTGACATGTTTAATAAACGGGTTAGATGGGTCGACCCAAACACAACCCGAAATATATTTAGACTCAACCCGAACCTGTTAATTTTCGTGTCGGTTTCAGGTCGGGTTTCGTGTCGGGTCAGAAATTGCCACCCATAGGAATACGTCGTCTTCCTAAACAGCCTACTAGATAATCAAAAACTTATCTTACCTGTCTAGTAATTAATACGTAGACGAGATTATAACCACAACGTACTCATAAATTGTTGCGAATCAAATTAATGATCTAGGTTAAATTTTATGAAATAAATGGACTGATATGGTTATCTGAATTGAAAGCACTTTAAAGAACTTTGACTTCTTCGAGCGTAAGGGTGTTTCAGTTTTAGCTAATAACTTATAGGCACGGCCGATATATGACTTAGTCTCCTTCTCCGCTTCGGCTCAACCACCTGCCTATTGAATGGGTCAAGGAGGCAACTACTGAAAGGCGATCTCGGCTGAAAGCAAGCGGGGTAAATCTGGTTGCCTGGGCCGTTGTACCTTTTGATTGGTTTTGTTGCTCCCGCTTCCTCATCTGCGCTCATCAAGCCAACTTTGCTCTTTGGGAGGTGAAAGAGCGGTTGAAGCGGACATACCGCATCGAAGATATATGTGACCGCCTAATAGATATCATACCTTATAATAGATATTTAGATGTACATTTTTTATTTTTATTTTTATTTTTTTTAGAACGGCAATTTTTTTCACACATATACAACTTATCTCATAAATGCCTCCAACGAGCTTTGAACCCACAAATTCTAGATTAGTTGGCAACTCACGACCAAAGGCCTTGGTTAGATATTTAGATGCTATAAAATACTCATGTCGCATGTAATGACAATTTTCGTGTAAATGGATTAGAATTGATAAATATGACATACCTGTTCTTGGTGAAAAGCAAGTGCAAAGCTGGTTGGTGAATGGTGTATGTAAACTTGTAATAGAACTGATGCGTGAGAGAAATATTAGATTACATAAAGTCGACGAATAAGATTCATTAACAATTCACAGATGAAAAAATGGCAAAAAAGAAAGCATTAACTCCTCTTTTCTATCTTGCATCTATAGTATTTTTGCCTTGGTGGATTTCTCTCTCATTTCAAAAAAGTCTGGAATCATGGATTACAAACTATAGATTAGTCTTCTATTAATCATTAATCAAGCAGATAATATGAATTGTTTAAGTTATATCATATGGACACTGACATAATTAGGGTTGTTCTCGAGACAACCATGAATAACTCAAATTTTTCGGAAATACATATTCTCCAAAAAATGTCTATCTAGTTTTTCGTAAATGCATCTAATCATTTTTAGACTTTGTTCTATCCCTGGATATATGTGAGGGTTTCCGATCAGTAATCATATGGTATTGACCTTGACTTTTAGTTTTTTAATTATTTGGTCTGTTAAATATACGTATATATATTAATGTGTAAATGTCTAGTATCGAACCTAAGACCTCGGGATTGCACACATTACAAATGAGTATTAAGGAAAAATAATAAATGTTTTATTATATTTATTATTAGACACGAGAATATAACGACCGTTAGTACTTAACGATAAAGGGACTAACGACCATTAAACGAAAGATAGAAAAAGGGTGTTTATGTAATTTGGTAACCAAGGAAGGGTCTAGAACCCCCCCCCCCCCCCCCTTCTTGGGCTTGGGTCGGCCGAACACCACACAAGGGGGCACCCTTGCCCTAGCTTGTTCCCAAAGTTACCAAATCACTATAAATACAAAACCTAGGGTCATTGTTTTCATATCTTTTGTGCACACAATTATCCCTAACTTTTTCTCCTTTCTCCCTTGCTTTGAAAACCGGTCGAACACCCCTATACTTCTAGGGTTTTGATTTTTGTTTGTCAAAAACATATTCTTGTGTAGTTACTTGCATAACCTTAATACGGTTTAATTTGTGTGTACAAGAACGAGGTAATAAATCACTATAGTTATTATCACGAGATCGATAAACAAAACGGTAAGGGGTTTATCATAGATCTATTATTACACATGATCAAGATTTATTGAAGTGCATCGGGTACGTTACTATTTATGTTTTAGTTAATCTTTGTATGTGTTATACTTGATCATAGCTTCCGCAATACGTGTACTTTGATTGTCAAACTCTAATAGTGGCATCACGAGCCATGTATAACATGTAATTGATTACTAAAACATAATAAAAATCGGATCTTTAATTGTTTTAGATACATGTTTGATCTAGGGTTTTTTCTTTTAAAATTTTGAAACCCTAACCCTAATTTATGGGGGGGTCGATTTCCACTTAAAACCCTAATTAGGGTTTGTGGTTTTTTGATTAATATGTAATCACTAGAAACCCTAGGTCATTAACCGGTTATATGAACGTATCTTGTGACCTATGTGCTAATTGTTATGCTTTAATCCGTGACGAATCATGCATGATAGTCATGGATCTATTAATTGTTATTAATTGTCACATGTTTTAGATAGATCTAAAATTGGAGAAGACTCCAATATATATATTAAAATCAATTTACGTGCTATGTGGTATATGATTAGCTTTGGCCTACGCAATTGACTTGTCAATGTATGTGACTCATCTCCATCAAGAGGTGAAGGCCCTAGTTGATTATATGCATATAAAACCTAGAATTGATTTTGTTAGGATCTTTTCTAACAAAGATTGCATGTGGCTAATTGTTTCACTTTATTTATTATTAGTTGTTTTGATTTGGCTTTAATTACTTGTTTTATTGTTCATTGTTTGACATGATGTAAGAAATAAAAGGGTGATTTTTATAAAGAAAATAATATGGACTAATAATGGTGAAACCTTAAGTGATAAAGATTGAATCTTGCGGTGTCTTATGTGCCAACAACGGTTCGCTTCACACGGTAATTCGCTCCAAGGCGAGACTAGCAAGATTCATACTTTATTACATGTTTTGAGATTGAATCCATAAACTTTTGTTTGATTGATGTTTTGTACAACATGCTTTTAAAAGTAACTCTTTTAAGATAAAATTCATAGTCGTGGTAAGAAGGTTTGGATAGAGCCTTAGAGTCAGCCTTGGTTATCACACTTACGAATATGTTTTAAACGAATTTCTTTTAAAATCATTCTTGTAGAAAGTCATCTTAGGGTTTTTTAAACCTCAAGTAAAACTTTGTGTATTAATTTCAAGAATTGCTAATAAAAGTTTTTTTTTTTAAAAAAACTTATGTTATAAAGATGAGTGCATGCATCTTTATACATATTTTGATTAACACATCAAAATTGAATACCTTTAAAATTTAAGTTACATGCCATCTATCTATAAGGAACACTTGAAATTTTAATTTAGTAAACGTGAGACCTAGGCTAAATTATTATAACAAGGTAAAATTCTTTTAATGCGTGAGACCATAGATAGTAATTTTACAATTTCTAAGGTAGACGACTTAATTAAGTTGTGCGTGAGACCTAGAACTTAAGGCATGAGATGGGATGAAACATGCTTACAAGGCAAATTGATGAATCAATTTGATGTAAATCCCATAATGGGCTAGGAATTGAAAATTTTGTTTGCCAATTATTGTTCGACAGATTACCATCTTTTATACTTTCACCACTAGCAGATTGTAACACCCCGAAAATTTGATAAGCAGCGGAAGTCTAATCGGGGTCATTACAGTTTAGTACACAGTCATACTCATAGAAAACAATTCAAAAGATAGTCAATATCATTCCATGAAAACTCAAATAGTCAGAGTTACAAACATTTTTCCAAAATGTTAATTGTTTCGCAAAAGTAGTGATGAGTTTGTAAAGAATGATATAATTATTGAAATCAAAAGGGAGGTCCTGTGCCCTTTGCCAGCTCCGTGCCGCCATGCTTGCTAATTTTCTGAGATAAACATGCTTAAAAAGTCAACACAAAGGTTGAGTGAATCCATAGTTGTTTAAATAGTAATAGTGTGAACACAAGTCAAGCATTTGAAATAAACAAGCCAAGATAGACAGGTCTTGACTAAACTGGTGAAATATTGCTCCTAAGCCTCACGAAACGCAAGCCTTAACATCGATTTGGCATATCATAAAGATAATAACAATCATCTACACCACAGCGGATGTAAATGACAAGGGGCCCTCGGTGACAGGAAATGTGCCAAATTTCCATAATACCTCGAATATAGCTCACCTCCTGCCAAGTGATCACCTTGACAGAGGCGGGCTGCCATTCCAATAGATCTATCAACTATATTCGCGCTCACTCGCAAGTGATTAAGGTTCGTGATATGAGGGACTTGTAGCACAGGTGTCAACTTAGGCAATATCAGGTGATAACAGCATACAAAAAATACTTGTGTTCGATTTATAGCATGTATCTCCCCACGGGGTTTAAAAACAATTAAAAATGTGGGACCATGAACTCACCTGACAGGTGGGTGTGAATCACAACGGTGCTCAAACGTGATGGTGCACTGCTACGATTAGCAATGAAATTCCTCCGACTTGCGACCTAAATAATACATTGTAATCGGTGTTTTAGATTCGTGTTGTAAATGACATGTGGTATGTCACGTGTACGGTGATATCCGTTCGGGTGTCTTAATCCATTCCAAAATAACTTCACGTAGTTATCTGTAACGTGTTACGAATCGGTGTTTGTCACACCCCCAAAATCGGGTCCAGCGGAAGCATACATGTAGCTGGGGTGTAACTCAATTGGTATTACAACACAAGTTCAAAAATGGTTTTCATTTGAATCATTTAGAATAAATAGTTTAATCAAAAATGTTAAATTTACATTGTTAAAAGTAGTGCGGAAGTAGGCCCTTAAAATAGTTTAAAACGGTCCCCAAATTAATAATCAGAGTCTTCTATGACCATGCCATGCCCTGCCAAAACCTCCTGTAGCGTGCCGTAGGTTAAAACCTGAAAATACATGCTAAAGTGTCAACACGAGGTTGGTGAGTTCATAGAGTTGTTTAACAAATAAAGTTTATAGAAAATGATCACACAGCAAAGGCATCGTAAATCCACTCAGTTGCAAGTCCCGCCATAAGAGACTTGTAACCTGTGTGTTCACAACCCACTGCTAAAATAGTTTAGGTCTAGTAGTCAAGTACCCGTGGTCAATAATAAGTCAAGGCCGCTCCGAACAAGGGAGACTTTATAATGTTGCTCCGAACATGGGAGACTTCAAGTCACTCCACCACCTAGGCGAGATTTATTAGTCACTTTACCGACTTGGCAAAGATTTATTAGTCACTCCACCATGGCGAGATTTATTAAGATGCTCTGAACATGAGAGACTTTATAACGTTGCTCCGAACAAGGGAGACTTCATAGTGTTGCTCCGAACAAGGGAGACTTTAAGTCAAAGTACGTACGGTACATTAGTGTCAAAAGTTTAAGTCAAGTTCAAAAGTCAAGTCAAGTTCCAAAGTTCAAAACAAGTTCAAAAGTTCATAATAAAGTTCAAGTCAAAACCATGTTTAAAGAGTCAAGTAATAGTTCAAGTAAAAACGAGCATGTATTCTCCCCCAAAAGTTGACAAAACAATTTAAAAGAGTAGGGGCTATGACTCACCTGGTGCGATAGCTACGATGACAAAAGTGGATACACAGAAATGAGGTTCGATCTCTAACCGCGACCTATAATGAACGAATGATACGATCTACTTAAATTATGAGGGGATGCGATGAATGTACATGCACATGAAGCCTATACCACTCGTAGTTTGAAAATAAGTGTTGGCGTTGATTTATAGTGTTTCCATAACTTAAGAGAATATGTGCTATTAGAAGTTGTCAAATATATATATAGTTCGCCTAGTTTCAAAAGTGTATATCTTGGTCGTTTTAGGCTCGTTTTCTACGTTCTTTATATCCACGGATTCGTTTTAGTATATACTAATATATTTTCAGTAGCTCGGCTCCTCTAGGTTACGTTTAACGCCTCTATTTGTCCGTCTAAAAATGCCAAACAGCATGCAGTTTTTCAGAAAACTAGTTTTCGTCGTTAAATTCGGAAAATCATATCTCCTTCGTTATTAACTCGTTTTAATCCGTTCTTTCGCCCACGGCTTCGTTTTTGAAAGTATTTTCTAAATCTTTGGTCAAAAATTACCCACCACCTACTGATTTTCCCACGATTTCAAAATAAGGACAGTAGGTATAAATATAGTTTCAAAAACCATTTCTAGTGTTCCAATCTAGTTCCAACTTCAACCAAACCACTATCAATCACCACAAATCTAGTCTAATCTTACCATACACCTTCTTAGGGTGTCATGGGTTCCTAAACATCATCACCAAGCTACTCTAACAAGGATCTAACAATAATCTATTTCTAGAGTTCAAAAGTTAGATATATATATAAATGAGTGGTATATACTAACATATGCATGTAAACCTTGTATGAAATCATATGACCATAAAAATAACATGAAGAAATGATGAACAAGAGTTTGACAACTTACATAGGAAGATTTAGGGAGTTTAGATGATGAAAAACCTACTAATCCTTGAGTTTTTATTTCAAAACTCCAACAAGGATGCCTATATGATCAAGTTTATACCAAGATCTTGTAAAATTTGTTCTCCTTGCTCCTTGAACACCCTAGTTCGAACACACCCCAAGAGAAAAGAAGAGAAAAAAAGTTTGCTTGCCTTAGTAAAAATGATTTTTGTGATTAAAATGGATGAAAAGTTTAATTTATACTTAGACAAATGTTTGGTGAGCATTAAATTAAGTTGGTGAGAAAAATGGGGAAGGTTGGGGCTAATTAAGGATCTTGTCCCCAAAAGTGTATGTATTAGTTGGTTTTATGTATGCATTAGGTGTTATCGGGTACCGAGTTAACTAAAAATAAATCGTGACGAGTTGAAGTAAAATATGATGAAGTTAATTGGAACATAATAAAGTTATAAAAATTGTGAAAATATGTTGGGTATAAATATTGAGTGTGTTCGGGTTAGTATTGTTTAGTTTTTACGAAAACCGTCGTAAATAAATTAGGCGTACGATATAAATTAAATAAATTTCCAGAATACCGGGCAAATTAATAATATAATTTTTATATTATTATTATGAGTATAAAAATGTGTTTAGGACCATAGTTGGGATTATCGAATCAATTATTCAAAATAATAGCTCATAAGATAATGTTTATTAGGTAAATAACCGTACGTTTACAAAAATGACGCAACCCACGTATAAATGACAAATTTTCTCCGGAGGTGAATAGTGTTTTATGAATAGTAAAATTTTAAAACGCTTCTCAGAATATCAAACTGACTCCGAAAAAGATGAATAGTAAAATGATGAATAGTGATCGATGAATAGTAACCGATGAATAGTAAATGTTGAAAGTTCGGGAAAAGACCAGAATTTACGAGTTGTGACAGTGTTCGATAAATATTAATTCGTTTGTGAAAATAATATTGTTTTAAAAATATATATGATTAAATATTTTTAGTGAAGTTATATATATATATATATTTTAAAGTTACAAAAATATATATGTATTTATATAAAAATCAAATTATATGAAATAATTAATTATAAAATACCTTTGTCATATTTAACCTTTAACTTTATAAAATTACACTTTTTACCCTTTGGTTAAAAATAATTACAATTTGGTCCTTTTGTACTTTTTACACTTTATTCCTTTAACTTTGGCCAAATGACAGTTTCTACCCTCAATTTCCAAAAGAAATCGTTAATATATAATTAGTCCGAAAGTTTTGTGATTTTGACAGTTTTAGTCCCTTAACGGTAACTTTTGCAAAAATAGTCCTTGGTTAAATTTTCGAAAAACAAACTTTTTGTTACAACAAAAATAGTGTTTATAACTTGTAAAAATCTTAAAAATCGGTTTCTATGCCTCACGTTATTTTTCAAGTTTTTAAACCGAAAATCTTATTTGAAGGATTCAATGGGCTTGTTAGCCCATTCTAGGCCCAAATGGTATTTTACTTGCTTGAAAACATAGCTCGACTAGGATTCGGTTTTGGCTTCGTTTACGTAGTACAAGATCGTGTATGGTTTGCATGTTAAGTTGGTTTGGTTAAGTGTGAGTAGAAGAATTTGAGTATCGAAACATATACATATGTAGTACGTGTAAAAACGAAACGGCGAGCCCTTTCCAAAGGGGGTGTCGGGGCGTGTTAGCACGTATTAGTGTCTCATGTGCTTAACTAGTTTAAGTTTTTAGTCGACATTTGATTTGGTGTTCTCAATGTGACGAGTATAACGTGCAATGCATGATAGATTTAAGTATGAATTGAAACGAGACAAGATACTTACAACACCAAAGATGGTGGGGAGGGTTCGTGTGACCAAACAAGAGAAACGAGCAAACTAACACCCTTCGAATAGTGACCCTTGCTCCAATATTTCTTACCCAAAAGCCTTACTCGTTCAACCCAACGTCTTAGCTTGTGTGCTCCTTGGTTCCTCTCGACAGCAACAAGAAAGGAAAGACACTAGAGTGTTTGTGATTTGGAAATTTGGTGGAACTTGAGTGTGTGTGAAAACTAGCATTAAATGTGATTTATATAAGGAGGTCTTGGGTGGTTCGAATGTCCCTAGAGACACAACACTACACTTGTGGTCTCTACTTCTCTCGACAACCTTGTCTAGTCTCCAAAGGTATTGTCAAATCGAGTTGTATAAGTTTGAGAGCTACACCCATATTTTAAACACTAGGGCATAGTTTTTATTAGGCATGTGTTATATATATAGTTTAGTTTAATGGTTGTGTTAGGGAATCAAGCAACACATGATCTAGTGGTTAAAGTGTTTAAGCGTGTAATGGAATTATCCAAAGGTCGGACGGCTCCATATGGTGGCTCCTTATCATGTGAAGCTAAGTCAAAGGGAGAGGGTGATGAGTATTTACACACTCATCAATCCCCCACACTAAACTATTGCTAGTCCCTAGCAATCTTTTTGAGAAAAATTAATGGATTTGAAGTCTCTTTACCAAAAGCCATCACTTCTGGAGTAGCCAGGTGTAAGAACTGTGGCACACCTGATAACCGTGTGATTTTGAGCAAACCACCAGCTGTCAACGGATTTGATTAGTCTTTACCAGAAGCCGGTTGCTCCTGGACTAGCCAACTCTTGATGGAACAGTCAACATCTTGGTGAGTTGATTACCAATTATGGTTTTTCCACTGCCTTTACCACAAGCCATAATCTTGCGGGCTAGCCAACTCATTAGCTTTTGAGGATGATGGGGAGTTGAGGAACCATACAATTTTTGGCAAATTGCAAGCCATCAATGGGTTTGAGTTATCTTTACCAAGAGCCGTTTGCTCCTGGATTGGCCAATCCCTTTTGTCGTTTAGACACGGCGAATTGATAACCAAAAAAATTTTTGAAATAAAGTGAAAATTTTTTTTAATTTTGGCCAAAAACGGGGGTACTAGACGGTATAATTTGATAAAATTCGCTAGAATAGCGAAATACCCCCCCCCCCCCCCCCCACACGCACACACACTTAGAATTGAATATTGTCCTCAATATTCAAAATTATGCCGATCCTTGGAACGTAAAAGGGCAATATTACAAGCTAAATGTGGAAACACCATTTTTTTTCACTTTATTGGTAACCACAGCAGGGGTAACTCCCCCACACTTAGGGTGAAAACCCTAAGTACATGCTACTGTTTTTGTTTACCGAGTCGCAAGCTTGACTCGACCCCGAATTCATTTATTCTTGGGGAAGCAAGATGTGGAAGAAACAATCTCCATCGGACTTTCATTCAAGATGTTTGGACAAACATTTGAAGCACGTGAAAGTTCCACACCGATGAGATAAGTACCCGGCTCAAAATAGTATAAACTATAAGCGGTGATGCCGGGGTCAAATATAATGTCTTCATTCCCGAAAGAATGAATATCAGGAGAAGTCACCCGATAGGTGAAAAAGAGAAAGAAAGTCATGATAAACATCTTGACTAACTCATCATCATCAGGAGGAGGATTCATGGATTCGTCATCATGAATCTCATCATTTAAGCTCATGTGATCAAGACATATCCTGGGTGTGTCTAGATCAAAATAGAAGTGATCATACTCCGGTGGAGATATGATATGAGTGAGTTCACAAGAGAACTCATCAAAGGTGAATGAATCATATTCAAGATCGATGTGAGTGAGTTCACAGGAGAACTCATCGAAGGTAAATGATTCATAATCAGGGAGAGAATTATGAGAATGAGAAGTGGTACTGCCACTAATCTTCTCTCCCATAGGATCAAACATAAAGGCTTCAAACTCCAGAATAGGATCGTCAGAGAAAATGTCACTATCCTTAATGGGGATAGGAGATGAAATGGGTTTCTCTTTGAAAGCCTCAATTTTAGAGATGAGGTGACTGACATTTAATAATGTAGCACGAAGGGCTTCATTTTTTTATTTTAGTGTCAGTTTCATCAATCTCTTCTTCTAAGCTGACAAGCTCAGAAGGTAATCCTTCTACATGACTGATGTTTCCAGAAGATAAAGAATTTTCATCAATATGTGAAGGATTAAGCTCGATGTTGGGATTAGAGTTTAAAAGGTTTTCAATTTCTCCCAGATCAGCTTCGAAATCAAACAGATCATCATCACTTCCCAATGGAAGTGGATTGATGTGAGTAAGTTCATCTGTGAACTCCTCAAGGAGAAGGTCAACATCAGAATGAGGCAGTGATACCTCTACATACTCAACTTCTCCATAAGATGTACAATCATCATCAAAGTCGGAGAAAGTTTCAAAATGATCTTTTGGATTTTCAGGAGGGAAAGGTGAATCACACATATGATCAAAAGTTCCCTGTGACTCTCCTGGGATTGGGACAAGGTTCTCAACACTAGACTTTATGAATTCGTCCTATTCCTTATCAGGAACAGTGCTAAGATGCTCATCCCCCATGTTCAGAGAGTGAGTGTGAACTTCGGGTGTGATATCAATAGACTGAGGGAGTTGAGAGGAGCTAGCATTCATGGATTGTACAAGTTCCATTTGATCTTCTGCTAGAAATTTCTCCGTCATATTATTTTCTCCCTAATTTTTCACGGAAGGAACCACAACTGATGAATCTGATGAGCCTTGACGAATATCAAGGGTGTCTTCATCATCAATATTGTCATCGTCATCGTCATCATAGATGATAGTTTCACGCATTCGAAGTCTTACTCTAGCTGCTTCTTCAGCTTCTTCGGCTAGTATTTCTTTGTAAGACTTCGGACGAGGTTCTTCCGGAGCAGGTTTGTTAACCAAATCCTTAAGAGTATTTAAGACATTTTGCAAAAGTTCTTGAGGAAATGGTTGAGGTTGTGTTTCAAAAGTTTGGTATTGTGGAGGTTGATCGTGATAATTGTTGTCACAAGGAAAAAGATTCGTAGTGTGACAATCGGTGCTAAAATGTGGACCTCCACAATACTCACAACCGTATTGTTGTAAAGTTGGTGCATTTTGAAACGATTCGGCATTGAAATTTTGATAACACGGATTATGCTCATATGAAATGAAATTGTTTTGTGGCTCATTGCAAAAGCTCGGATTAGAATCGTAAGCGAATGAATTACTCGAGCCACAAAACAAACAACTTCCGTTTTGAATATCATTACCACATCGCTCACCACAACCGACGCAAAGAATAAACGATTGCCTTAGAGAAGGAATCGGGTCATTCAAAGAATCGACAAAATAATTCGAATGATTATCAAGTCTCGAAGAACATTTTGAAAAATCCGGAGGTGGGACAAGTGGAATGCTCTGAGAGCTAGGAATTTCTACCACTTCCGTTATGGTCCCCGGTTCTTGTTCTTTATAAACGTGATGATCAGGCAAGTCGTTTATTTTAGTCACCGTTTTAAGCTCAGTACGTTTGCTTGATAAACTTCGAATTGTGAATCGTGAGAGGTGTGGATCGACTCTTGACGGTTTGCCATTAATAGCACGTATTTCGGGATGTGAGGGGTAGTCAGAAAGATTTTGAGAATCATTGAAAGCATTCGGATATGCTTTGCACCATTTACAAAATCCGTCTCTAATATTACTTCCACACCATTCACACCCACACTTGTAACAACGAAGATCGTCATCCACTGGACTTTTACAATGAAAACAGTGATAGTCGAGTGATGACATAAGAATTAAACATTAACGAGGGATGAGAATGAAGAATTAAACGGTAGGAGACGAAGATTATTTTTGGGTTTTTTGAAAAATACAACAATTAAAACAAGACCAACTCATAAAGACAGGGGAACTTAAACCAATAATCACAAACGCAAGGTTAACTTCTAAAGAAAAACGCACAAAGGAGCGGGAGAGAAGAATGGATCTCTCACTGGGCGAAGCTCGTTGGATCGCCACATACCGTTTCGACTCCTCTTAAAGTATGTTTCTCGTTTAAAAGTTTTCCAAAACGCAAGTGATACAAAGGCAAGTTTTGATCTTTTGTTTGGGAACTTATTATGGTCACACCCCCAGTTGGTAGGTGTTCTGCCTTGATTTGCGGTGGTAAGATTTTAATGTTGATATTATTAAACAAAGAAACGGGAAAATCTTTTTGTGTTTTTCTTATCTTATATAGATATAATACATATACTAGAAACAAAAGAAAAATATTTTTGGTTTTTTATAAGTTTTATGAAAACGTAACTTCTTGCGAAGGTTCTACAAGACTAATCGTCTAAACCTTATCGAGACTTTCGACACACAGCCTCCCCGGCAGCGGCGCCATTTGATTCGTTGTGTTTTGGTGTGTGCAAATAACAATTTATCAAAATATCAACAAACGTGAGGTTTAATGTCGTGAGACAAATAAACGTGAAGTAATACAAGTAAACCGTTTAGGAAAATGATTACCTCGCAAAACTTGTGAAAGTAATATTCAAATTGTAAGATCGGGAAGTGATTTCCCGGGTCATACCCCAACGAGGTGTGAATGGAAAGCTTCGAATGAGATTGGGATTAAAATCTTGTATGATTGGAAAGGTTATTTGGTTTTGCGATACGTTAAACTAACGAATTTGGAAAATTAACGAACGAATGTAAAAGTAAATTAACCAAAGGCAACTAACGATCTAAGAAATACCTAAAAACTACGGGAAAACATAATTAGTTATCGGAAATCCTAAAAACGTAAACTAAATTAAAAACGCGAACGTTATTCAAAAATAATGCGAGAGCACAAAATAAAACGCGAGTTTTAAATTCTAAAAATCCTACGTGTTGGGAATAGACTTTATTATTTCAAGTGTCGGTCATTAAGTTTTACACTAGGTTGCTTTATATTACATTTATCTTATGTTTTATTAAGTTTTATGCTTAGTTTAAAGGTTTGGATAAAGTCTAAGGGCTAAGTATGTAATATTGTCTAAGTGTGGTGAAGCCCTAATCCTTACCTATAAATAGTTATGTATAACCTCATTTGAGGTTGTTGGTTCTCTTAATATTATTATTAGTCTTTCATATCTTATTTAGGGTTCCTTCCACTCTCTCTCTCTACTTACTTTCTCTCTCTAGATTTCTAAGTGATTATGTTGTAAAATGGTGACCTAACAAGTTTTTTTTTTTTTTTTTTTTTTTTTTTTTTTTTTTAGAGAGGAAATAAGAGAATTTCTTATTCCTAATGAGCCAACCTTCCAACCAACCTTAAATGATAGGTTTACAAGACTATATATAGGCCATGTCTAGGGCAACTAACATCTTTCACATTTTATCACTTATAGCCCTTAGACTTTGGCAAAACATGAAAACATTAATAAACTAGCATAAAACATATTAAATCTTTAACGTACAAACATAATATTGTACCCTATTACACGACTCATTGACTCGATAATGATCGTCACTTCAAACGTTCCCAACAATCCCCCCCTAAGGGACGATCATTGAGATCTCTCTTTGATTGCATTTATGATCATCACTTTTGCGTTTCTAACAATCTCCCCCTAAAGGGGTGATCATTGAGATATCTTTTGCGACCTGTGGGTTATGGGTCCACCAATAGAAATGACTGATCTTTTGGCTTCTTTGATGCTTGTCGTTTTGAACTTTGAGTCTTTGTGTAATAGCCTTGCTAGATTCTTTGTTCCAATCTTGCTAGATTTTTTGTCGTTTTGATGCTTGTCGGTTTTTTTTTTCAAATCTTTACTCCCCAATTCGTTCCAAAGTTTAAAAATGTCTAAACATATGCTCGTTTTGAGGGGGAGTATTTCCAAATCAAAATGCTTTGTCAAAATCATGTTTTTGGTTTGTGCACACATAACAGTGTACAACCCGTGCTTGTAATTAAAGGACCCTGAGGTACGCTTCAGTGCCTCAATCCTTAGATAAGGAGCGAAGGCTTCTTACTTTTAAGTAGAATTAATCAAACATTTTTTGATTTTCATAATTCTGCTCAAAAGGCAAGTATTTCACCTCAATAAGTATTCACTTGTTGAGGGGGAGCACTTGAAACATTCATCGTTTGAAAACCAAAAGTTCTTGTTGAAATCTCCCCATAATACTCAAAAAACATATTTTAATCAAAAGTTTATCAAAAACAACATCTAATATGCTATTTTTGAGGGGGAGAAAAGTGAAAGTGATTAAAATATGAAAGTTAAATGTTGCTTAAAAGTCAAATCTCATGCGAGCTAGACTCAGATTCACCCAGGAATTGACGAAACATAAAAGTTAGTAAATTCGAAAAGACTTTTCCTCGACGGGTAATAACATCAAGTTAGTTACTAGAGCTAGTTGTCACCTAAAAGCTGACAATGGAACTCTTTAACTAGCCACGTAAGCGTGTCTCGAAAAGGATTTGTCTTAGTAGAAATGTACCATTTCGAGAAACTTTCTGTGGACTTGACCAGGCCGGGTAATAACTTCAAGCTAGTCTAACTAGTGATGTAAGCGTGTCTCGAATCGGTCTTGTTCACTGAAAGTGGATCAATTCAAAAAGTGCTCGCTCTTCCCGCATGTGTAAATTTATTAAATACATATGAGCACATGTGAAGGGGGAGCCCTTCATAAGAAAAACATAAAACTCTTAAAGTGTTAAACAAAATGTTTGATAAACACAAACACTTTGAGAGATTTTCAAAGGTTTCAATGGCAATTATAGGATAGTCATGGAGTTATAAGGTGACTAAGGTTAGGAAATATCCGTCCTATGATCCGCCTAAGCCGGAGGGATCTACCCAAGGACATCACCAATAGTTAGAACTAGAAGTCCTTAGGTATGATACGAAAAAAAAGGAGAAAAGAATGAAAGGAGAAAGAAGGGGTTGAAGAATTAAAAAGAAAAGTAAAGAAAATGGTGAAAAGAAATAGCCCTCCATATGTTCAACCTTAGGGCAGACACCGGGTTCAATTCATATGCTACTGGTTGTTGCAAAGACAACACCGGTATTGAAGATTAAGTCATCATGGACCCAGTGACACAATGCACTAAACCTTCTTAACCACTCAAGTTCTCTTAAAAGAGCTTGTTTCATTCTCACGGGGAACCAGTGTAATCTATCGACTTATCTCTTAGAGATAGTTGATATTGAAGCAGGAGACCCCTCCCTAGTCTCCGTATAGGAAACCTAAGTGAGCACTTATCGAGTCTAGAGCCATGAGATACATCAAAGATCTCTTAGGAACACTTAGTATTTCTACATCTGGTGTTCTACATCAATGGGCACCAGCTGTAAATTATCGAGTCCTTCGCAGATCTGAGCAATCTGCCGAGAACGTTTATGAGAGAATTACATATGTATTTCTCAATGATTGAACGGAAATTCCTGCCAGGGTCAACATCAAACAGCCCTGACAGCAGGTCACTTCGGTAACCCCACAAGGGTTACGCTTAGTGTTCGCGGTGGTTCTTTAGCGGTCTACAGTCGTGGAGTGATCCCCAGTGACTCACCCAGTCATTGAGCTACTTAGTAGGTCTCGTAAGCTCCTTCGGGAGTATCTGACATGGGAACGGCCTTGATAAGGATTAGAAGGAGTCTTCACACTATGCTGTTGACGAGCTCTAATTCCTTATCTGTAAGTACCGGTTGTTTATTGCTAACTGTTTACTTGCAGGTACATCACCTCCATGATGGTAGATTCCAGCATGCTCATAAATACATCTTGAAGCAAATGAAAGCTCCCCCAAAGATCTTAGCACAACAAAGTTCAAAGAAAGATTCTACGCCAAAAAGAAGAATCTACAAAGTTTAAAGACTAAAGATCAAAGTGTATGCAAAGGAACTTCGTGCTTTCGAAAGTCTAAGTCCTAAGATGTATGAGCATGTTGGAATGGCAGACAACCACCACAAACACAGAAGTGACGCATGGCAGATAACTTCATAAGATGATCACTACCACATCTATTACGAACAATGTACAATGAAGCAAAAGAACACCCACTCTCTTTTGAAGACGTCTTAAGTTATACGAGTCAAAAGTCAAAGACAAAGAAAAAGACGTCAAGCAACCGTGATGACCGACCCTTAGGGGGAGATTGTTAGGAACGCACTTTTATATTTATTCAAGTCTCGGTCATTACATTTTGTAATAAGATGATCACTACTACATCAACTAAGAACAAAGAACGATGAATGATTTAGAAGACGTCTAAAGCTTTGAAAGTCAAAGATTAAGACGAAGACGTCAAGCAACCTTGAAGACCGACCCTTAGGGGGAGATTGTCGGGAATAGACTTTATTATTTCAAGTGTCGGTCATTAAGTTTTACACTAGGTTGCTTTATATTACATTTATCTTATGTTTTATTAAGTTTTATGCTTAGTTTAAAGGTTTGGATAAAGTCTAAGGGCTAAGTATGTAATATTGTCTAAGTGTGGTGAAGCCCTAATCCTTACCTATAAATAGTTATGTATAACCTCATTTGAGGTTGTTGGTTCTCTTAATATTATTATTAGTCTTTCATATCTTATTTAGGGTTCCTTCCACTCTCTCTCTCTACTTACTTTCTCTCTCTAGATTTCTAAGTGATTATGTTGTAAAATGGTGACCTAACACTACGGGTTCACGAATAATTTTCTTACGTGCTAAAAGACAAAAGAAAATTTTTGAAAAAAGAAAATTAATTTTTCAAGTAAAATTCTATATATTACAAGTTAAATACTAATTTACTTAAATTAAATTCTAATAAAAATTTTAACAATGAGAAAAATGTAAAATTTTTATGAAAATTATTTTACACTATTGCAAACGTAATAAAAATATTGAATTAGAAAAAGCTCTCACAAATAAGCTGACACAAGCTTAAACAGGTTAATAAGCTTATGAGAAACAAGAGTGAGTTTTACTTTAAAACAATTAAATGAACAATACTTGTAAGAAAGGTGCCAAGGGCACGTTGGTTAAGGCTGTGTTGTGTGGGGGTGATGTTGTGGAGACCAGGGTTCGAAACCCAATTTTTACACCTTGTTACAATTATTTTTTTTCGATTCTTATCTTTATCTTTGCAATACAGACTCTCAATACATTCTGGAAACAGAATCTTTTACAAATCAAATTCAAACGACCTTAACCTGAATCCAAAATCAAAACAGTTTTGAATGTATTAATGTGATCACAAGAAATTTTCTTTTTCTTTTGAAACTGCCCAGCCAAACCACTAAACTAAATAGGCTAAGACAAACTTATCGCTTAAACAAATCAATAATAGTAAACAACGAAATCAATAACAACTAGGAATAACAACAACAAGATTAAATTACAAAAAGAGATAACAACCATAGAACTGACAAACAAGCAATCAAAATCAGATCACACAACAGGAATAGCGTAGTAGCAGCAGCTTCAAAAACAGCCGAAAGGAAGCTCAAATTAAGCAACAAATGAGCATTTATCAGTTAGCTAATTTCTAGATTCCAATAACTGACTAAAGGGGCTTCTAAATAAACAATAAATATCAAGGCCTAGCAACTACAAAGTAGTAATCTAACTTCAGTCAAATTTTTGCAAAACTGAGTGCAGGGGAATGTTGTGACCCAACAGTCAACTTCAAAGGCAAATTCAAATGATCAAAACTTTTTCAAAATCGAAATTCTTTCTTGTTTATGAATCTCAAGCTGTCAGACTTCACAAAACCTCAAACTTCATCCAATTTCATTAAGAATTAAACCCTATGCTACCACTTAAACACTGTCCCATTTTCAACAGGTTTACAATTTTGACTTTTAAGGTGTTGAACAAACTCGACTTTTGTGAGACTTGAATTACCCTAGGTGAGATGTCTAGACCAAATACTCCCTTAGATTAGACAGTAAACTCAGCAAACCACAATCATCCAAACACCCCTATTCCTACTAATTTAAAGGGTTTACAAAGTAAATTAACAAATCACTAAATTATACTAACTAACTAACTTATAAACAAACTCAGATAAGCATATAACAACAATCATAAACAACAAATACCAACTTATGTAATTTATGATCAAATTGAGATATGGAACCTACTTGACATCCAAAGCATCGATGAGTCTGATAACCAATGACACAAGGACCACCTAAATGCCCCCATGGGCTCTAAACCATGCTCATCATTCCATTATTGCTACTGCTACTTCTTCTTTTCTTCAATCCCCTTTTTTTTTTTCTTTTGCAATTTTTTTCTTTTCTTTACTGAATTTCAGTTTTCTTTTTGATTCAAAGTACTTTAAGTGAGATACCAACTTAGACCAAACAAACAATTTCATAAACACTGAATGTGATTTTTTTTTTTTTTTTTTTTTTTTTTTGAATTGAGAGACAAAACCGAAATAACTAAAAATTCACTTTCATTAACAAAAATCAGAATTACAATTTAAAAAGTTGAATTACAATAAAACTTAAAAACTTCAAAAGATAAGAACATAAACTGAGATAGATGATATGATAAGATGCCCTTAGGCTTACAAATGACTATCAATTTATACTAGAACCTTGAAAGTGGTAGGTATGCTTTAAGCTCCATTCTTGTCTTCTCCTTGGTGTGCTTCTTCACTGAGGTAATCACTGAGCTGGCAACCTTGTGCTTTCTTTGAAGGAATATGAACCTTTGATTAAAACTCCAATGATCACAGCCTTTAATCTTGCTTTGGCGCCTAAAGTGAGAGGTGGATTTCCAGCTTGTCATCCCTTGAGTGGTTAATGGTGTTAGGTACAAGATAGGATGGGATTAGTGGGATTGGGGAATGGGTTTGAGGACAAGGGAGATGGTGATGGTGATCTTGGCTTGTTGCTGTCACGAGGGGGGGGGGGATGTTTTGGGGAAGAAGATAACACTGGAATGCGTTTGACCAATTCACTTTTACCCTTTTTAGGTTATATAACAAAATTGGCCGTGTTTTATTTGTGGGCTGGGAAACCATTTTGGGCCAAGGGTGGGTTAAGGTTTGGATTGTGAATTAGTATATTGTCCGTTTGGTTGTAATTGTAAACACAAGGACCAATTTTTGCTATTTTCTGATTTTGAAGGACCAAATCTGCCAAACTTCCAAAGTTCAACCAAGGATCACACTTGCCATCTTTTAATTTCTCAAGGACCATGATGTATGATTTTTCCATTTTAAAGTGCCCAGGGACCAAAACTGCCAAAAACTCCAAATTCAGGGATCAAACTTGTAATTTTTGAAAACTTTTTACCCAAAGATCATTTGTGATTCGTTTTGACTTTTAAAGAGCAAGGGTTGACTTTTCTTTGAAAATGATTGACCAGGGACTAGTTTTGTAAGACTTTGAAAGTTGGGGAACTGAAACTGCCATATATGCAAATTTTGTTCGTTTTTTCGTTTGTTTTCACTTGTTTTGCATCAGAAACATATAAAATACGATCTTTGGGATTTTCTTCGCATTTTGGTGCGTTTTTTAATGTTTTTGATCGTTTTGCAGCACAGATTTGACTAAAAATGATGAGTATTTACACACTCATCAGAGGGTTATTTTGTGTCGAGTTGTAGGGAACAAGGAAGGCAAACAAGTGAGATTTCAAGTTTACAAATGAAACTTGGTTTGCATTCATGTAGCATGCGTCGTAGCAGTTAAACCCAAGCCAGTGGGCTTGTGCCAAAACTCGGCCCAAAGAAAAAGGCAAGAAAGAAAATGGTGTGATGGGCTTGCGAGTGTCTCGGCCCAAAGAAAACAAGAAACAAGTGGTGACCGTTGGGCTTGTGATTTGTGTTCGGCCCAAAAACAACAGGGTATCGGTGATTAGTATAATTGTGACTTTCGTTTCGGTGTTGGTGTCGGTTCGTGAAAACCATAAATATATAAACGGTGTCATCATACGTATATATATACTTATATTTACACAGTGATAATAAATTTGTACTAATTAATATATACATATCATTATATATATTAATAATATTTCGGTGTCCAAAATAGGGTGTCGGGTCGCAAGTGGGAGTTACAGGTGTTTAACCTCATTGGGTAATATCCAAGAGTGACACTCGGGTGATATCGGGTGACAAATCATAATCGGGTGTCAAACAAACGGTTATCAAAACAATCGGGTGTCAAATAAACAGTGTCTCATGTAAAAATTTCAAATTAGCCCGAAAAAATGGCTTAGTTTAGAATAGTGTCGATAATTAGCATTAATAAATGACCTGGGATTTTACGGTGTATTACAGTACCCACCCGTTAGATTGGATTCGTCCTGGAATCCAAAGTTGAATCGGTGCTCGGGGTTGTCTCAACAAATAGTTGTGGGTATTTGGCACGCATTTGATCCTCGCGCTCCCATGTGAACTCAGGTCCTCTCTTAGAGTTCCATCTGACCTTAACAATGGGAATGCGACTATACTTGAGTCATTTGACCTCCCTATCCATAATCTCAACGGGTTCCTCAACAAAGTTCAACTTATCATCGATTCTGATTTCTTTCAACGGAATCACAAGTGTTTCATCCGATAAACACTTTTTCAAATTTGACACGTGGAAGGTGTTGTGCACTCTACTGAGTTCCTCAGGTAATTCAAGTTTGTATGCCACGGGACCGATCCTTTCAATGATCTCGAAGGGTCCAACGTATCTTGGGTTTAACTTCCCATGTTTTCCAAACCTAATCATCCCTTTCCAAGGTGATACCTTAAGCATGACCTTGTCTCAAACTTGAAACTCTATTGGTTTCCTTCGCACATCGGCATAACTCTTTTGCCAATCCCTAGCTGCTTGTAATCGTTGCCTAATCTTCACTATTTTCTCAGTGGTTTCAAGAATCAACTCGGGACCTGAGAGTTGTACATCTCCAATCTCAGCCCAACAAACTGGTGATCTACACTTTCTTCCATAAAGTGCTTCAAACGGTGCAGCCTTAATGCTAGCGTGATAACTGTTGTTATATGAGAATTCTGCTAACGGTAGGTGTTTATCCCAGCCTTTTCCAAAATCAATCACACATGCCCTAAGCATGTCTTCCAGGGTTTGTATAGTCCTTTCACTTTGACCATCAGTCTGTGGATGGTAAGATGTACTCATATCTAACTTAGTTCCCAAGGCTTTCTGTAAAGATCGCCAAAAGTTAGACGTGAAACGGCTGTCTCAGTCGGAGATAATAGAAATCGGCACTCCATGCCGGGAAACTATCTCCTTTAGGTACAAACGTGCAAGAACATCCATATCATCAGTCTCTTTTGAAACATTAAAGAAAAAGCTTACTGAGGCACCCATTCTTGTTGCCCCCGACTGGGATTTACCCTTTGAGCTTATGTGCGATGCAAGTGATTTTGCTATCGGTGCAGTCTTGGGGCAACGCAAAACGAAACACTTTCAGCCTATCCACTACGCAAGCAAAACTATGAACGAAGCTCAAACTCATTACACCACTACGGAAAAAGAATTATTAGCCGTGGTGTATGCTTTTGAGAAATTTCGGACATACTTAATCTTTAAAAAAAGCGTAGTGTATACGGATCACTCGGCTCTAAAATATCTATTTGCAAAACAAGATGCAAAGCCGAGATTGCTCCATTGGGTTCTCCTCCTCCAGGAATTTGATATCATTATTCGTGATAAAAAAGGAGCTGAGAACCTGGCTGCTGATCATTTGTCCCGATTAGAGAACCCTCATCAAGATGTGTATGAGAAAAAGGAAATAAATGAAACATTTCCTCTCGAAACACTCAATGCGGTTGCTTTTCGTGGAGATTCTACTACCCCATGGTTTGCCGATTTCGCAAATTACCATGCGGGTAACTTTGTTATGAAAGGGATGTCAACCCAACAGAAGAATAAATTCTTTAAGGATGTCAAACATTACTTCTAGGATGACCCCTACTTATTCAAAATCTGTGCAGATCAAGTCATCCGACGGTGTGTATATGGACAGGAATCCACTGAAATTCTCAAGGCTTGCCATGCTGGACCCACTGGGAGACATCATAATCCCAATTACACCGCCGAAAAGGTGTTTGATTCCGGATTCTTCTGGCCCACAATTTATAAAGATGCCCAGGATCTCATTAAAACCTGTGACGCTTGTCAGCGTCATGGAAACATTTCACAAAGAAATGAGATGCCACAAAATGCTATTCAAGTCTGTGAGATATTTGATATCTGGGGCATTGACTTTATGGGGCCATTCCCATCATCTAGAGGAAACAAATACATACTTGTGGCTGTTGATTACTTATCAAAGTGGGTTGAAGCGAAAGCTTTACCCACAAATGATGCCCGAGTTGTAGTAAAATTCGTGAAATCTCTTTTTGCCCGTTTTGGAACTCCACGTACTATCATAAGTGATCGTGGTACGCATTTGTGCAATGACAAATTTGACAAAGTCATGCAAAAGTATGGTGTAACCCACCGTCTTTCTACCGCGTATCACCCGCAAACAAGTGGCCAAGTGGAGGTTTCAAACCGTGGTATCAAAAGGATACTTGAGAGGACTGTTGGTGAAAATAGTGCTGCCTGGTCAGATAAATTAGATGACGCACTATGGGCCTTTTGTACAGCTTATAAAACACCCATTGGGTGTACACCTTACAAGCTTGTGTACGGAAAGACATGTCATCTACCGATGGAACTTGAGCACAAAGCCTACTGGGCATTGAAACATGCCAACTTTGACCTCAAAACTGCGGGTGATCACAGAAAAATTCAAATGATTGAATTAAATGAACTACGTGATCAGGCTTACGAGAACTCTTTAATCTATAAAGAAAAAACAAAGAGAATTCATGACTCAAAAATAAAGAACCGCGTTTTTAACGTTGGTGATCGAGTACTTCTCTTTAATTCTAGATTAAAGATCTTCTCGGGTAAACTAAAAACTCGTTGGACTGGTCCATTCACTATCACTAAGGTTTATCCATATGGTACCGTTGAGTTATCTCAAAATGACGGTCCATGTTTTAAAGTGAATGGCCATCGTGTGAAACACTACTTTGGAGAGGACATACCATCCATGGTTGTCCCGGATCTCCAAACTTTCCCCAAGGACAATTAAATTCGGGGTCGAGTCAAGCTAGCGACTCGGTAAACAAAAACAGTAGCTTCCTCATGGACAATTCAATTCGAGGTCGAGTCAAGCTAGCGACTCGGTAATCAAAAACAGTAGCAATATGGGTTTTCACTCATATTTCTGATTTCTTTCTCTTTTCTACCACCCTAGTGTGGGGGAGATGCCCCACATGATTGTATATACGTATATATCTTCAAAAAAAATGTAAATAGCCTAAAATAAAGGTTAATAATATTTCCTTCTTACGTTCTAAGTGTCGGTTTAATACCCGGTACTTTGAATATTGAGGGCAATATTCATTTCTAAGTGTGTGGGGGGGGGGGGGGGGGGGATTCTCACGAATTCAAACACATGTTCCATCAAGCACCCTCATTTGATCAAAATTTAAAGTTTTTTCACACTTAGAAATGCAATAAATGGTTATCAGTCCGCCATGTTTAACCCACATAAGGATTGGCTAATCCAGGAGCAAACGGCTCTTGGTAAAGATATTTCAAAACCGTTGATGGCTTGCAATTTGCCAAAAATTGTATGGTACCTCAACTCGCCATATCCTAAAAAGCGAATGAGTTGGCTAGCCTGCAAGATTATGGCTTGTGGTAAAGACAGTGGAAAAACCATAATTGGTAATCAGCTCACCAAGATGTTGACTATTCCATCAAGAGTTGGCTAGTCCAAAAGCAAACGGCTTTTGGTAAAGACAAAACAAATCCGTTGACAGCTGGTGGTTTGCTCAAAATCACATGGTTATCAGGTGGACCATAGTTCTTACTTGAATCGATACATCTAGCTACTCCAGAAGTGATGGCTTTTGGTAAAGAGTTTCAAACCCATTAAGTTTTTCTAAAAAGATTGCTAGGGACTAGCAATAGTTTAGTGTAGGGGATTGATGAGTGTCTAAATATTCATCATTTTATACCAATCTGAACTGCCAAAATATCCAAAAACACTCAAATATGCATCAAAATACTAAAAATATCTTAGAAGTGTGTTTTATATGTTTCAAATGCAAAATAATCAAAAACAGATAAAAAAAACGTACAAAGTTTGCATAATTGGCAGTTTCAGTCCCTCAAGTTTCAAAAGTTGTCAAATCTAGTCCCTGAAGGTTTAAAATGAGTAAAAAGTCAACTTTAGTCCTTGGATAGTTAAACATGTTTACAAATGATCCCTGGATAAAAGTTTACACATATTGGCAACTTTTACCCCTCAAGTATCAAAATTAGCAAAATTAGTCCCTGGGTATTCAAAAAAATGAAATTTAACAAATATTACCCTTGAACTATTCATAATTTACAATTTGGAACTTTTTGATAACTTTTGGGAATTTACAACTTTAACCCTTCAAAAATCAGAAAATGACATAAATGGTCCCCGGGGTTTAAAAAATGGAAAATATGCATCTTTTGTCCTTGTGTTATGGTTTTATTGCAGGTTTAGTCCTTGGAAGTAGTTTGGAAGAGTGACAAATTCAGCCCATCAAATTTCACCAAATTACAAAATTGGTCCTTGTTTATTACTACTTACCAACCGGACCCTTTATATATTATAACCCAAAACCAAATCTAATCCAAACACAACACACCAAGCCCACCCCTTCCTATTCCTAGGCCCAAAACAAACCAGCCTAACACCCTTAATAATATAAACGGGGGTTTGACCCCGTTTGACTTCCCAAACCCGCCAAACCACCACCACTATAGCACCTCCACTTCCACCCCTGATTACCCAATACCAGGGTGGTTTTCCACCACCACCTCACTCTCCAGCTCATACCTTACTCTCCCCTCACAACCTTTCCACCTCACAACTAGCCCACAACCCACATAAATGCTTCCCCACCATTTTTTCACTCCAAACCATGCCTAAACCTCTGTTTTCATCATACAGCCCCAACTTGGCCTCCAAACTTCTTTTCCTTGTCCCCTTCCACCTCCACAACACCCCAAATTTCTTTAATTGATCTCAAACTGCCCCAAGCTACCTTAATGACTTTTGGCGCCAAAAGCCGTTTAAACGGCTAGGATGAAATTGACTAAATAAACGGCCAAGATTGCAAGTGGGATATGGTCAGAAACATGTGGGGAGTCTCAATTTTCTATAAAGAGAGAAGGGGAAGCAGAAGAGAAATATATCTACTTTAATTTTTATCAAATGTATGTTGAATGCTTTAAGTTCTAATGTTTCAGTTTATGTTAAGCTTTTAAGTTAAAATTCCTGTGTTATAAGTGTATTGTGAAACCTTTTAAGTAATCAATTTCAAGTTTGTATCTCTGTTTCAGTTTATGCAAGTTTACTCTTATCTAAAAATTCTCAATAATCTCTATTGTTGTTTGTAGTGGATGGTAAGGATTCATAAGCTCATATAAGCTCCTTATATAGCTTTCATAAGCTATTAGAAACTATAAAACTCAGTATTAGTTATAAAAGAAGAAAATAAAAAAAATAATAAAAATAAAGAGAAAATCAAAAATCTGTGTTATGATAATCATCAAGCTAGAGCAGGGTTGATTTTGGATTGCCCTTGGGTTAGTAGGCTTGTGGAAGCCAGTAGGAAGTGTTTCTTGGTTCATTGGTTCAAGCAGGAAAGCATATTGTAAGCATTAAAATCTCATTTCTGTCTTATTACTGTAGCTCAGTTTATATCTTTGCTTATTCAGTTTGTGTGTGCTTATTTATTGTTGTTTAGGTATTTTAAAGCTTAATATAAATAACTTGTTCATTGGAATTTATAGTTACCATAAATAATAGTTTTCACAGTCAAATAGTCTAAGTGGTAATCTTGTGTATTTGTTGTTACTCTCTGCTCCTAAGTGCTTATTTAAGCATAGTATATCAGTATAAGACATTGTGGTTAAGTTTCATAAGTTATCAAAGCCTTTTGCTTCTTAAAACCTAAAACAGTCATTGCAAAAGGGGTGTTTGGAACAAGCTTGTTAGCTGAGATCTTGTTGTCATTTGGTGTTCATTTTAGCTTCATTAGACTGCAGTAGCATAATATAGGCCAAGCAAAGCATAAAATCAAGTGTCAATTTAGAGAAAAGTCAAAATCACATGAATCACCCCTTCACAGTTAACTGTGTGAGGTTTTGAGTATCATAAACCCTCACATAAGCTTATTAGTTATAGCTTAAGCCTAAATTAGCTTTATTTAAGCTTTTCATAACATATATAATCAGCTAGGATCAAGCAAAGTTCACATAAGTCAACTGAGTAAGATTATTGAAAAAGTCAAAAGTGCATGATCAGTTTTTTACCCAATATGGCATGAATTTCCATGATTTTTGTGTTTGGTTTTCAGCTTTGAAACTTGTTGGGTGTAATATTTATCAGTAGAACTTGATATTTCCATAGTTGTTACATTTTTGTGAATTTTATTTGTGGACCATTTTGCCCCTGGAACACACTTGTAGGGAAAGGGCTTTGCCCTGTGCACAGACCATCACCACCACCATCATCACTTTGGTGGTTGATTGTGGCCACACTTGTGGGTCCCACAGTCCATATTTGGGTTCTCCCAACCCCACTCCTACCAAGGTTCATAAGTTGACCCTTTGTTTGACCTGTGCATCAGTGGACCCCACTTGGAATTGCATTTGAAAGGTTGTCCCATTTTCTGTCACAGACATCAATAAGCAAGAGCTTATTTTGATCTTCTTGGCTTATTCAGCCATC
Source organism: Artemisia argyi (assembly GCA_030686995.1). NCBI lineage: Eukaryota > Viridiplantae > Streptophyta > Magnoliopsida > Asterales > Asteraceae > Artemisia > Artemisia argyi. The sequence continues at coordinate 178,351,533 of CM060677.1, forward strand.
TTATTTGAGTGATTTTTGCTTAAAAATATCCAAGTAACTCAGGTGAATCAGATTTCACCATTGTGGACCCCACACACTTCCATTTGAGCTAAAATTCCTTCTTGGTCAAAGAAAGTCAACTGTCAAGGGTAATAAGCACTCACAGTGCTTATTCTTGGTTTCCAAATTAGTTGTCTTTGTAAAAGTTTCATAATTTAAGTATTTTAATAGTATTGTAAAAGAAAAAACAGAAAAAGCCAAACTTAATTATAGTGATAAGTTCTATTTAATAGAAATTATCTATTTAATTTTCTTTTTAGCTCATTTATAAGCACTTTTGCTATTTTATATTTTTATTAAAACTCTTTTATATTAAAGTAGTTTTATAAATTTTTCCAGATTTTTCCTTTGTCATTTAGTGGTTTTTAGATTTAATTTTAGTTTAATTAATTATTAAATAATATTAAAAGATTAAATAGCATAATTATATTTTATAAAGTACCACCTAGTTTTTATATTTTTTCTAGCTTTTATATAAGGTAAAACATTTTTATAATTTTTTCTAGAATTTATACTGTTCATTTTCTATTTTTTTATATTATAATTAGTTTAATTGGTAATTAATTAATAAATGGAATAATAATTAGTAAATTAGTTTTAAAATACATAAAATAAACTTTTTATAATTTTTTAGGATTCCTGTGATGGTTAATTAGATTTAAAAAAAATTCTTAATTATCTAAGTCTTTTTAGTATTTTTAATAATTTAAATCAATATAATTAGTTAAATAATAATTAAATAATTAATAATAAATAGATAAATAGTGTGAAAAATATAATTTTAGTTTTAAAATAAGTTTTATAATATTTTAGACTTTTAGAAATTTTAATTTTATATTTCTAGACTTATTTTACATTTTTCTATTTATTAATGAATTATTAAATAATTAAAAATAGTTATTAAATAATAATAATTAATTAAATAGTTATAAAAATTATTTTAATTTTCTAATAATTTTTTAATAAGTTTAGGATTCCAAAAATATAATTTTCATATTTTTGGGAGTTGGATTTTACAGAATTCACGTTTAAAAACGTACGTTTACGTTTATTTAAATATAAACGTACATTTTATATCTTTTTACATTTTTAGATTTTCTTAAATAATTTAGTAATTATAAAATAAATATTTTAAGTTTATTTAATTTGCATTTAAGCCCCTAAGGCATGCAAATTCCTACCATAGTTAAAATTGTTTTTGTTGTTTACGTTTAAATATTAAACGTATACGTTTTCCAGTTCCTTTCCATTTGTACTTATCTGATTTCACGTATTAGTTGATATAGCTTATCAAAGCTATTCATACTTATATTTCAGTAGTACGATCACTTAAACTCTTTTCCTGTTCAAATCACCTGATCTTGAAGTCATTTTATTTCAGATTTCACGCCTCGTTGGGATTTAACGATCCGGGGAAACACTACACTCCACGGAGTATTGGTTTAGACTGTTTGACTTATTGACCATTACTTGGTTAATATTTTCTGACTGTTTGAGGCCAATCAAATATAAAACGATTTACATTGATTTTCATGGATTAAACTAGCGTAAAACATGTTTTTGATTATAAATTCGTGTGGTGGTAATCGTTGCAGGTAGACTTATTAAGACGACATAGTTTTCCTGTTTATTGGAATGGAGACAATCGACGTGTTCTAAGAGGCCACTGTTTTGCTCGTAAAGGGAGTCTTGATTGGTTTCCACTCCGGGAGGATGTTGCTGAACAGTTGGAGTTTGCATATCGCAGTTGCGTAAGTTATCTATAAAAAAATTAACATAACATCTGTTATATAGGAAATTAACTCAAATATGGTTGCTTTATGTCAAACTGTTTCATTTGTACCAAATGTTAGTGATTTGCTTGCTTGGTAATGTGTTTGACATTTATTCGTTACACGTTCGGCACTGCATAAAATTGCAACCAATTATATATTATTTGTTGCCCGAGTCGATATGCAACCCGTATGTTTGTTTTTGAGGCTAAACTTATATTTGGGACATCTAATGTTGTCGTATTTTATGTTAGCATTAATCACGTTACTTGTTTCATGCAGGGGCTACATGCTATTTTCACGGGTGAGGATGATACATGGGATGCCTGGCTAAAAATTCCATCAGATGGATTTTCAGGCACACTTCATTTTCGAGGCGTGGGTATGCTCCATCTCAGTCACCAAAGCTAACCAATGTATATTTTTACGGTTTCATGGTTGGCAGATCTTATATTATGCAGCGTTATTAGTGCCTTAGTTTCTTACATTTCCCATATTTTTTTGCAGAAAGAAACTGGCATTAGACTCAGATGTAAGCCACTTTTTATGTTGTTAACAATTTCATTTTCTAATGATAACACCATTGTATTTCTTAATTTATATTGCAGGTGACCACTCCAATGGCCATTGAAACTTTGGAAAACGTACAGTAATGGAAACAGTAGTAAGTAATAAAACATCCACCTTTGATTTTTTTAGTTTTACGTACATGACTAATGTACCGTGTTTTATATATACATATAGGAACCTGTTAAAACTATCGGACATACGAAAACGCTTAAGCCACGACAAACCGGTTCTACAGGTTACACCACCAACTATGATACCAAATATTAGTGAACAAAATACAGGACTAAAATTAGTACCAACGAAGCGAAAACATTTGGTCTCTAGTGAAACCTTGCAAAAGCAAGCTAAGGCGGCGAAGAGTCAACAGGTTTTAACTTATGATAGTTGAGAATTTGATTATATACGACATTACAATTTTATATATATTTGCTTCATTTGTATACATTCGATTTTTATTGAATTTGAAATACAATTGTATATATATTTGCTTCATTTATATACATTCTGTTTAATATATATATACTAGCAGTAGTAACTTTGCTCCAGCAGGACTAACGTGGTACTAGTATTAACTCTCCTATCATGTTTGTGCAGATAGTTGAACCAGTGGCTCATCTAGTTCTGTTATGTTGTGAGCTTTGACATGTTCTAGTCCTGCTCTCATCCTGATGTGTTGATATGCAGCAGCCTACATTTTCAAGGCTTTTATATCCAGATGATGAGATTAGATCAATGGGAGAAAAACTTGTAAGTTTAACTGCAAATTTTATTAGTATGTTCATTGTTTTGGATTAAAAGTCTTCATGATGTTGTTTGAATTACTGCTGAACATGTCTGTGTTAATATTGCTTAGATGGATTTAGTGCAACTCATGAACTTCAAAGAAAATGTGGCCAAGTATTTACTACTGCTAGTACAAAAGTTACTACTGCTAGTTAAAGTTGGTACTGCTCAGAGATTAAGACCGCTCGAAGTTGCTACTTGCTTATGGAAAAGATTATAGATACTTATAAGAAACTATTGTAAGCCGACTAGGACTCCTTGGTGTATAAAAGGATGTCCAAATTTATATGTTGTTCAGTTATATACATTCCAATTTTATTGTATTTGAATTTGTTTTGATATATATTTGAATTGTTTTGATATATATTGATTTTTTAAATGTGACTAAAAGATGCATATAGTCACACTTATTAACACTTTTGGTCACAGTTTGCTTTAGTCGTTGTGTGACTAAATATTACCAAAGGCCAAACAAACATAAAATTCACGTGGCCATGGATGATCTATAGTCAAACAAAATACACATTTCTTCACTTTAAACAGCATATGGTCACACTTATTTACACTTTTGGCCACTGTTTGATTCATGATATGTGACTAAATACCCAAAACAAACATGCTTTGTGTGACTAAATATTACAATAGGCCACACAAACATAAAATTCACGGGGCCATTGGAAGATCAATAGTCACATAAAATACCAATTTCTTCACTTTAAACAACATATGGTCACACTTATTAACACTTTTGGCCACTGTTTGCAATGGTATGTGACTAAATACCCAAAACAAACATGCTTTGTGTGACTAAATATTACAAAAGACCACACAAACATAAAATTCATGTGGCCATTGGATGATCAATAGTCACACAAAATACACATTTTTTCACTTTAAACAGCATATGGTCACACTTATTAACACTTTTGGGCACTGTTTGATTAATGGTATGTGACTAAATACCCAAAACAAACATGCTTTGTGTGACTAAATATTACAAAATGCCACACAAACATAAAATTCACGTGGCCATTGGATAGTCAATAGTCATACAAAATACACATTTCTTCACTTTAAACAGTATATGGTCACACTTATTTACACTTTTGGCCACTTTATGTTAAATTGTATGTGACTAACTCCAAAAAAACAACACCCATTGTGTGACTAAATCATCACAAACGTCACATTTATTGTATATTCATGTGGCCACAGGACGGGAAATAGTCACACAAAATACACATTTACTTGAATATATCATCTCAAATGTCACATATATTATATATTTATGTGGCTAAAGGACAAACAATAGTCACTCTCAAAAAACATTCGTGTGACTATAAGGTGTTTACGGTCACTGATAATGACTAATCCAACAAAACTTGTACCTTATTAGTCACACATATTCGGGGTTTTGGTCACTCTTTTTCGATGGAAAAGGCCACGAACTCAACAATGTGACCATATGCCACCTACGGTGGCGGGACCTTTAGTGACACACAACGAAAAAAAATGTGTGTGACTATATTCATATCGTCACACATTTTTGGCGTGACTAATACAACTTTTTGTACTAGTGTAGGGTTTACTGTTTAACTTGGTCATTTATATTGGTCTCCTGTACGTGGGTTTTAGTGAATGTGCTAATAGGGAAACTGGTATGGAACGAGGGTTTTTGAGTCATAAGGGGAGTGGGGTGGGAGAGGTGTTAAGGAGAAGAGTGGTATTGGTGGTTCAACTCAGAATCTGATAGAGAGTGGTATTGGAGGTACATCCAAGAATGTTGGGGATACTATTGGTGTTTCTTCTGAAAACAGCCCTATAAAGATAAATAAGGGTTTTTTGAGTTCTAAGAGTGTGACTGAGTTTGTTGGTAGTGCTCGATCTTTGGATGCCAATCCTCAACAAGTGAAGCCGGTTTCACAGTTGGGAGAGGGGAATAGTACATTAACACAACCTGTTAATGTGAATATCGAAGAATTGAATGCTACTGTTGATTTGTCGAAAGTGACTATGAGGAAACATAAGAAGCCTAAGGTTGTTAATCCTAGTTCTAATCAGCCTTTACTTGCATCGTCTAGTCCTATTATTACTGAGTGGAGTGTTGATGATGGAGATATTGAATTATCTACGGTTGTGGACAAGAATAATCAAGTGAAGCCGGTTTCACTTGATCCGTTAGTTAATGATCTGAATGGTCCACATGGGGCTTCTAACAAGTCTCATAGTTCTGATAAGGTTGATACGAATGCACATGGGGCTATTGATATTGAGAAGGTTGGTGTGGATGCTTTGAAACAACCTTCTACATCGTATGCTGGTGTTACTTCTAATGAACCTATGAAATATACGTCTAACTTTCGTAGGCTGGAGTGTAGAAAAAAATCAAACGGTGTGGATCTTTCTGTACCTATGAAAGTGATTGAAGAGGTGAACAATAGGTTTGAGAATACTCTGTATGGGTACTTCCTTGGCCAACGACTTGCTTTTCCTGTTGTCGATTACTATGTATGCAATGTGTGGGCTAAGTTTGGTATACAGAAGGTAATGATGAATGCAAAGGGGTTCTTTTTTTTTTTTTTTTTTTTTTTTTTTTAAGTTTAACTAGAAGAAAGTTGTTGATGATGTTTTTGAAAACGGTCCATGGTTAATTAGAAATGTACCTATTATTCTTAAACCATGGACATTGAACACCAACTTGCTTAAAGAGGATTTGACCAACATCCCGGTGTGGGTTAAATTCCATGATGTTCCTCTTACTATGTTTTCTGATGATGGCCTTAGTCTTCTTGCCACATTGATTGGTACGCCCAAAAGGTTAGATGCTTATACCAGTCAAATGTGCAAGGAATCATGGGGTCGTAGTAGTTTTGCTAGATGCATGATTGAAGTGACGTCGGATCAGGTGCTTCGGGATATCCTCATTGTTGAGATACCGTTACTTGATGGTTTGGGTTCGACTACGGAGAAGACACGAGTTGAATACAAGTGGAAACCACCTCGTTGTGATAAGTGTAAGATCTTTGGTCATAATCTGATTGAATGTCCTAAAGTTGTTCTACCTTCTGTTCAGCCTACTAAGCCTATTATGGATGGTTTCAAGATGGTCAATAACAAGAAGAAAGGAAAGCAAGGTGGTTCTACTACTACGGATCAAGGAGGGTTTACTAAACCTGTTGTGGGTAAGCAATTTCAATATCAACCTAAAAAGACTCCTCCTGAACCTAAGAAAGTGGATGGCACTAAGAAGAAGACTTCGAATGTGGCTTGTTTGAGTGGCACGAAGATTTCTACATCTAACCAGTTTGATGCTCTTAATATGGATGATACGGATGCTTTTGGTATTCCTACTAATGACACCAACAAGGATGTGGATTCTGGTCATACAATGGAAGTTAATGAGGATGAGTCTACTAAGACATGTAATGCATCACAAGAACCCCTTGTGAGTGATTTGAAAGAGAAGGAATCGGTTGTGGCTCCTAAAATTAGTGATTCTTCTACTCCGCCCATCTCTTCTACTAAGAGGGTTAACCCTTTTTCTAAGGTAGGAGAGATCATGGTTTCTGATTCTGAATATGAGGAGGTTTTTAACACATTTGATGAGTCTGCTAATCTATTCGGTGGCGGACAAGAGTATGAAGAAGATTATGATGACTATGACTACGATGACTATGCAAAGCAGGTTTACGATATTCCAGGGAATTTGGATGCTTTTAATGCCATGTACGGCACAAAGCTTCAAGGTCTTAGGAAGTAGTCTTATTTTGATATGTCTTATGTTATCATTTGAGCAGTGGATTCTTTCTTGTCTAGAAATAGGAAGTATCTTGTTATATAAGTTTTTCGCCTATGTAACGGGCTGAGATATGAGATTCACCCATATCCATTGTACTTAAATGTTTTTTAAAGTAATATATTTACTGGGTCGTTGACTTTTACCCAAAAAAAAGCTAGAAACAATCATACAAAGGTCGAAGTACGTAACATGCGGATTTTGGGTTATTATATTCGGTCCAAAAGGGACGCCAACCTTTACTTCTATTTGACTTTTTTAATTGAACTTTGACCTAAATTGTTTTTTGTTGTATTATATAATATTTGATGCAAAATATATAAACGAATAATGTGTTATATATATTTTTATTTGGTATAATTTTCATCAACTGATATATAATACAAACAAAAATATTTTAAGTCAACGTTCATTACAAAAAGTCAAGCTGGTTTTATATTTTAGGACGAAGATACTACTAAAGCTAGAAACAAAAATACAAAGGTCAAAGTACATTACATGCGGATTTTGGGTTAAATTATATTCGGTCCAAAAGGGACGCCAACCTTTACTTCTACTCCGTATTAGCTATCGAAGAATAAGAAAGAGAACAACTAACGTCATCCGAAACTTTGGACGCCAACCTTTACTCCTTTGCGTCCTTGGTATTATTATGTTGACCAAGGGTCATATGTTGTTGTGCCAGAATCGAAGAATTACACTATTAGTAACCCTAATTTAAGTACCTCATTTCTTTAAATTCATGCAAAGAGCAACTATAAGATCCCTTCATTTATTACAGTAATAATTGAATCATTACAAGTTTATTTAAGTTTCTTAACTCGTTCACTTATTCACTTAGTGTTAAAACTTATCTGATCGACGTTCCATGCAATTTTTTATAAAAATGCTTAAGGTCCACTTTTGATGATGATAAGAAAGAAAAAAAAGGGTACTCTAATAGAAGTAAAGTTGATGAATGTTTTTATTTAACCTTCACATGTTTCAATGTGCCTCATACGTGATTTTCAACAATAAATCATGACATGATAGTACACCAAAAAGTTGATGAATGTTTTGCGTATGCATTTCTTGACTATATTAATTGCGTTTATCTAGTACCAAAATTAATCACATACCGAAACACGTCCTCACATTATGTTCTTGATTTCATCGTGTTAAAACACGGGGCAAAAGAACAAGAAACATACCATGTTAGGAGCAACGAAGTTGTACCATCAACCAAGGAAAAATGATTCGTCTTCTTGAAATATGAAATATAACAAACACATTTTTCAACTTACACATTTTTTTTTTGGTTAAAAGGTCAAAGGCCCGGTAAATATATTACTCCAAAAAAATATTTAAGTACAAAGAATAAGGGTGAATCTCATATCTCAGCCCGTTACATAGGCGAAAAAGCTTACATAACATGATATTTCCTATTCTCTTAAACAAGAAAATAAACCACTACTCAAAAGATAACATTAGACTCCTATGAAAACAAAATTACTTCCTACCAATACCTTTGAGCTAGATACCATACGTGTCATAAAGAGTATCCAAATTCCCTGAAAGATCGTATACCTGATCCGCATAGTCATCACAATGATAGCCATCATAATCTTCTTCACGATTATGACCACCTCCAAACAGGTTCATTGACTCATCAAAATTGTTCACAACCTCCTCTTCATCACTATCTGAATCAACAATATCTCCCACCTTAGAAAATGAGTTAACCCTATTAATAGAAAAAGCAGACGGAGAATCCTTTTTATTACCCCGGATAATCAACCTGTTTAATAGGATTACCATCATCATCCACAAGAGTAACTTTCCCATCAATAAGTAGATTTTCAAACTCCCCAATTTTCTCATCAATAGGGGTAGGAGCAACCTCATAAGCTTCCATTGAATCACTCACAAACGGTTCTTGTGATGGATGACCACTCTTTTCTCCCATTGTACCACCAGTATCCACATCCATATTCACTTCTTTAGTAGGAATTAGGGCTGAGCATCGGGCGAAAACCGGACCGGACCGACCAAGACCGGACCGGACCGAGGACCGAGAACCGGAAAACCATGGACCGAGACCGGACCGAATGTGGTCGGTCCGGTCTCGGTCCGGTCGGTCTTCGGTCGGTCCGGTCCAATTAGGCAAGTTTTTTCGGGTTTTTGGTCGGTCCGGACCGGACCGATCGGACCGAGGACCGAATTTTTCAAAAAGCTTAGACCGAGGACCGGACCGAATGTGGTCGGTCCGGTCCGGTCGGTCTCGGTCCGGTCGGTTTTGTCGGTCGGTCTGGTCCATCCGGTCCGTTTGCTCAGCCCTAGTAGGAATACCAAAGTCATCAGTATCATCCATATTAAGGGCATCAAACTGATTGGATGTAGTAACCTTTGTTCCACTAGTACTAGGCACATCAGCGGCCTTTTTCTTTGTGACATCCACTTTCTTAGGTTTATAAGGAGACTTTTTGGGTTGATATTGGAACTTCTTACCCACAGCGGGTTTCGTAAACCCTCCTTGACCCGTACTAGTTGTACCATTTTGTTTACCCTTCTTCTTGTTGTTGGTGGTTTGGAAACCATCATTAACATTCTTAGTAGGTTGAATAGGGGTAAAACAGATTTTGGACAATCAACAAGAATATGACCAAAGATCTTACACGTATCACATCGAGGTGGCTTCCACTCGTATTCAACCCTTATCTTCTCAATAGTCGAACCTGACCCATCAAGAAGGGGTATTTCAACAATTAGGTTATCCCTAAGTACCTCATCCGCTTTAACTTCAATCAAGCACCTAGCAAAATTATTGCGGCCCCATGATTCCTTGCACATTTGGCTATTATAAGTATCTAACATTTTCGGCGTACCAATCAATGTAGCAACAAGACTAAGACCGTCATCAGAGAACATAGCAAGAGGAACATCATGGAATTTAACCCACACTGTAACTTACACATTTAATGATACTATAACGGTACCCGCGCAATGCGGCGGGTACCTGTAACTATACTTTGCGTTATTCGGTTATTCGATTACACATTTAGTTGTCTTTATGCTTTATAAGTAAAAATGTTAGAGATGGTTAAACCAAATAATTTTAGTTTGAACAAACAACATGCTTTTTAACAAACTTCCTAACAAACTTACTTCCTAACCAACTTCCTAAACAACCATTCCTAACCAATTAATTTTGAAATCATTTATTAATAAGCAAGTAAAGTCTGAATTTTAAGCCTTTCTAATTATAGAATAGTCTCAAATGCTTTATATAGTAGTATAAATACTCCGTATCACACTAATTAACAACCCCCCAGCCAACACCCACATTAAGATGTTTTCTGATTATGGTCCTTTGCTCACATATATTTGAATATGCAATTATCAATCTTCCTCTCGGGAGAGGTCTTATCTGGTTTGAGTTCATGTGGTTGATAGTCAAACATAGTGAATTGATCGGAAAAAAAGTTCAGAAACTATGATTATTAGAAAATCTAGTTTCTGTTGTTGTAACGATTGTAGGCCATATGTATAGCATCCCATAGTTATTTGTGAAGACTTTGCTATATTTGTACCTTTTGTTCATCTTATAAGGGTGTTGTCAACCCTTCACTCATCCAACAACCTATCACTCACTCCCAACCAATCCTTTTATGCCACATCATTCACCCACTCTTTTCATTACTCATCCATATTTTTGTTGGCATCCGATAACTCGCTATCCCGTGCTTGAAAGTACAAAAAAAAAAAAAAAAAAAAAAAAAAAAAAAAAAAAAAAAAACCAGTACAAACAGTAAAAAAAAATTTTGTCCCAACGTTCACAATTTCTTCCTATCCCATGCGTGAAAGTTTCACGTGGGTGAAGGATCCCGTGCGTGATCAAGGTGATGGTGGCGGTGTTCCCGTGCCTCATCCATCCTTTCTCGTGCCTTCAGGCACCCACTGCCAACACCCAAGTTTGAATTACTTTTCTATCCTAAAAAGGTAAGGGGTGTAACTGTATTAATTTGAAAACAATTAATATTTTCATGTAAGCGTTTCCTCGACGTACCTATCATTTTTTATAAAAGTCTTGTGTATTAAATTCATGTATCTTGATATCTTTACAAATGAGTCAGAAGGTAGTTGAATTTATGTTGACTGACTTTTGAAAAATTGGAATACAAGGATACATCCGTACTACCTGTTTTAAACAAATTATGATAAGCATATGTTTTTTTTATTCTGTTCTTGATACAAAACATATGGTATTTCAAAACTTTAATTTTATAGTCGCGATCGTGTAATATAGGCGTCGTAATTTAGATAAAACAATAATGTCTCGATAGTGGATTTAACAAAACGGGTAAATTATTAGAAAAAAGTATTATACTTGTCATGGTTTCGTCTTTAAGGTAGCGAACAATTTTTTTACTTTTGAGGGTAATTTTCTTTCATATTCTTCCTCTTTAGGATATTTTGCAAAATTTCTGAATATTTTTGCCCCTCTTAGCTAATGGAATTTTTTTTTCTCGAAAGGTAAAAATGTCACATAATACCCTAAAAATGATGAATTTGAAGAAAATTACTCTCAATAGTAAAAAAATTGTTCGCTACCCTGAAAACGAAATCATGACAAATATGATACTTTTTTTTTAATAATTTGCCCTAACAAAACTATTATGTTGTCAGCTAGTAAACAAAAATTGCTTGCAAAATCAACCTTTTAGACATATGAGGGTCATATTTGTGAGACGAACAATTTGGTTGGCTTCTATTTGTGAACTTATGTTTCATTAGGTTTAGGGTTTTATCTATATTATCTTATTTCCTTAAGTCATGTTTTATTAAATAAACATGCAATCACTTATTTAATCATGATAAATAATAATACTCCTTTGCTAGCTATTATAGTTACACTTAATTATTGATGTATAGAGTTAGTAATTGTATTTATTTATTTATTTATTTTTGTGAAGAAATGTAACACCCCCAATTCATGGATGCAGCGGAATTCGAACTGGGTGTTACTCGACGGCACAATAGTCACAATAATAGAAAACGAACTCCAATTGAGTTGTTTTAAAAGATTTATCATTCAAATTGTATAAATATCAGAGATTACAAAAAATGAGGTCCTAAATGGTTCCATGTTTACAAATCACATTAAATGAGTTTTTGAATGATAATAAAATTTATAACCCTCTTGAGTATCCGTGTCCTTCCGTGCCATCCTTGATCGTCATGAACCTGAAATACATGCTTGAGAGGTCAACACAAAGGTTGAGTGATATTCATAGAGTTTAGTTAAATCGTTTGAACACAATGTGTTGGTAGTTAAATCATTGAACACAATAATCGTAGTGTGAGCTATAGACTCACACTCATAGTTAGAAAACAAAGATGGGCTACGTTGTTATATGCCCGGAAAGGTTATTAATTCACTAAGCTTATGACACCAAAACGTTAACGTGTACCAATATCGATCGGCAGATTTATCCCGGTAGGTACTTTGCCGTCATACCTAATGTCTCAAATATTAATGCATTTGTTTGAACTTAGTCAATACAAATGGGATTCGTCAATCCCAATAGGCCTATTCACAATATTCGCGCTCACTTGCAAGTAACCCTCGCAAGTGATTAAATGATTCATAATAAGGGATCTTGGTTTGGCAAGGATGTTACTTAGTGATAATAAAACATAATCGAATAGCATACAGTAGAAAGCATTGTGTTCAAGTAGAAAAATAATAGCATGTATTCCCCCCAAGGGTTTGTAAAATAGTTAAACAATAGAAAGTGGGGCTATGAACTCACCTTGAGTTGGATGATGTATAATGAGAATTGGATATGCCGTAAGAACTTCTACGAGCAACCTAGAATAATTGTTGTAACTTAGGTTTGGAATAATGTCTAAAGAAACATAAACATGCCAATATATGTCTTGCACTTAGTCCATGATGTGGTATGATGTATAGTGTAAGTATATGAAAAGAAATGGTTCATGAAACATGTATAGTTTATATATCGTTTACTACCGTACGGGCTGACATAATTCAGAAGTCATGTAGTAAACGTTCGAGGAGCCAGGACACTTTAATTCGTAAATCCACAACTCATCTCGACGGCTTACATAATGAACTCCTCACATGAGGCTCCCTACTATTGTAGTAGTTGATAAAGTATATAGATATAAGTTTTGATCCGAAAAGTTACATGTCCGGTATTTGAATAAACTTAGGAAAGTTTATTTTTACATGAAGATTGTTATTAGGGTAAGTTTCATAAGTCTTGTATGACCATTTTTCTTTGTATTATCTCATGGTTCTTTTAAGTGAAGTAGATCCAAATTGTTTGTTCAAGTTATCGCCAATTCCTTGCCATGACCTTTGGTCATTGTTCCATGGTCATGAGACTCAACCTTGGCTCTAGCCATGGTTGTGGTCTTGATTATAGGTCATAAGACCTCTTGTTCCTTTTAAAGTATAACCTATATATTATGACTTTGGTCTAAAAATGGGCTGTTAAGAATTTGAAGAAATTATCACTCGGAAAGCGTTTTCAGGGCTCGAGCTTCTTTATTCCTGAACGAAAACGTCGTTCCGGACAACTTTCGTGTTTTAACTTTTTGATGAATCGGAGCAGAAGGGTGACTTTCAAAAAGTCAGAATGCAAAACAGTATGGTTTAGGCAGTTTCGGCGTTTTGGTTTCGCTAACTTCTAATGGTCATAACTTTTGACTCGGGTACTCGTTTTGGGTGATTCAAATTGCTATGTTTTCCTTGTTAAGTCCTCTACTGTAATATGTAATGATCCAATATCATAATTTTACCATTTTGATCAGGTTATACCAAGAAAGTCACTAGTTTACTTGTTTTAATAACTTATCTTGTCAATCAATTACAACAACTTGTTTTACTCACTTTTATACATCATGGACATGAATACAAGACATAATATAGCATGAATAATATGTAAATAATATGAACATGATTATTCAACAAGAAGCATGTTAGGGTTTGACTTACAACTTTTGGCTTTCAAAGATGAAAGGAAGTTAACATGTAAGGATAGGACTTTGATAGACTTGCTTCAACCCACTTCACTTCATGCAATCTTTCTACTCTTGTAATCTTGAAAGAGAGATGATGAAAGTTGAGGTGACTTGAGTGGATTCAAACTCAAGAGAAATCACCAAGTATATGAGGTTATGGAATTGTTTTGATGAATCAAAACCAAACTAGTGTTTATGTGTTGTTATGCTCTTGAATCTTGCATGAAATTTGGAAGAGAATGAGCAAATGAGATGGTGTTGGTGTGTGACATATCCCACGGCAACAAGAGGGGGAGAAAGGCTTTATAGGAGCTTGAGGAGGTTACATATGTTGACTTGTCAACCCTTGGAGGCCAAGTTCTACACATGTAAGGATCTAAGGCCATCAAGCTTGAGATCAAGCCACCTAAAGGGTGACTCCCCCCTCCCCCCCCCCCCCAAGTCGGTTTGCTAAGCTTGGGGAGGAAGGTTTGACTTGTGATGATATTATCCAAGATATCTAGTATGTTTTGACTCCGTAAAATGCTAACCGTAAGTTGTTACGTCACAAAACGTAAAACTGGGTATCGTAAAAATACGAAACTTGGAAGAATGATTAAACTTGTCAAAATACTCCATAATAAAATATAAAATGAGTGGTAGGTTCCATTTGGGTGGTAAAACCCTGCTAAAACTGGAAACACGGGTCTAAAACGCGTAATACGTAAAACGTACGAATATTGCGTAAAATTGAGAAAAGTAAAATATTACTTTTATAATAGGATATAAATGATTTAAAAAGACTTATAATGTCTAGACTGGGCTCAGTTTAGTGTCGGTTGGTATTAAATGTCTTTTAGACATCAAACCGTAAGCCTAAAAATCAAGGAATGACTTATAAAATCAAGGAATGATTTTTGGTCAAAGAAGGAGGGAAAAATATGTTGACTTTTTCTAATAAGTTGAAAATCAAATCGTATTAGAAACGCGGTGCAGGTATAGGCTAAGGTTACGGCTGAGTAAAAACGCTTAAAAACTGAAAATTCCAGTTTTTCACGGCCGAGGCTTATTTTGGTCATGTTTTTCACAGTCATGATTAATTCTCAAATAAATCATGAGTGTGTCAAACATTTTTCTGATGCGGGGTCACTTAACGCGGTCGAGTTTCGTTGTGCGTAGAATTTTTGAATGACGTTTTACCCTAAAACGTGTAATTCCTTATTAACTTTCACGAAAATGATCTGACGAGTGTCAAACTTTTAATTTGCCATGGAAATGATTTATCACTCAAGGCCATGAAACAAAAATCAAATTTCAGGAAAATTTCGGGAAAAATGAATAGTAAAATTTTTCGGGAATAGTAATTAACCTGAAATTGTGAATTGTTACAAGAAATATTAAAGCTATATGAATGAACTTAGGGTGTATTTGTTTCATTTAGATATTTTAGGTCTAAATTTGATTACCACATCTTACTAGTAAGAGGTGACTAGAACGTCTAAATCTAAATGAAATAATGTTGTTTGTTTTTGTATAATTGTTCGAATGATTTTAAGTGCTCGTTTCTGCAATTTATTTAAGTAACTTGTGTAAATATGAAATAAGACTTTTTATCATAAATATAACATAGTTAATAAACCATCAAATATATTATATTAACACGAATCTTAAATCTCTATTATCGAGTAAAATGCAGTAAGACAAGTCCTCCACCTCTTACTGAGTAAGATGTTATATGTCTAACAGGGTCTGACTCAAAAGAAAAAAACAAACAAGCAAACCGTCTGTCCAGCTCTTACTGGTAAGAGTAAAAGAGAGTATAGTAAAAGGGATAGTAAGACTTTTTTTAAAAAAAACAAACACACCCTTAATATTCAACAAAATTGACCAAGACTAAGAAAAATTACACATGAAGCAAATTATGAACAACTGATTACATAACGAAGAAGTCTACTAAAAACTGACACGAAGTACTTGTGATGTAAAATACGGAGTATATCATTACTGTATTGTAGTCACAATTAATGAGATTGGGCATTGAATTTATGTTTCACAACGAAATTAGGTTTTTTTGTTCATATTCAAACTAAGGTACATATAAACTTTCCTAATTCTAATTTTTTTTACACACCATATATCTCATTATTAATTAATATCGCAAACTGCCTAACCTCAGGGTGCGTTTGTTTAGGTTTTGGAGTGGTCAAATGAAACTGAAGGCAATCTTAATTGTTTGGTAGCGAAGATATTGGTATTAAACTCACACAATAAATCCCAATATTTATTCTTATTCCAAACCTAGTTACTCGTGTGTATATGTCTCGTAGTACACGCATACTTTCTTTACATTACTACCAGGTGTACCAAAGTTTGTCGTCAGTTTACAAATGAAAATGCACGGATGATTAAAACTTAAAAGCGTATCTAATTGTATGCATCAAACTGTGTGCCATTAGTTAATTGATTTGTAAGGATATATATATGTCTTCCTCAACTGCAATCATCAATAAAAAAAACGAGTAAGCATGTTTTAATCATTTCTAATTTGGTGTTGAAGTAATAGAAACATACTAGTTACAATTTCGTGTTTGCAGATTTATGCAAAATCATTTCAAAGCATAAAATAAATAAAACAAATTAAAGTTTTAGCATCATTCTTCTTTGAACTTTATGTAACTAGTCGTCTATGATACCTCGTGAATTTAGTTCATAAAATCAAGGATAGTTTACGTACTTTGCATGCGCGTTGTGCTCCCCAAATAACTAATATGATACATGATTTGGCCTAAGATTAGAACACCTATGCCTCGTAGAATCGGAGTGCTATTATATCACATAGGTTGGTTGTGTTTATAATTAGGTGAATGAAATTAACTTTATAATGACTCTAGCATCTAATACAAATCTACAAGTTATTGTTGATAGTTGTAATTACATGCATATTTCGTATCTATATATAGAACTATTGTTCTTTTAATGCAATAGTTTTCATGTCGGCATCTTCATAATGTTTTTCTTTTTGAAACGTACATCATCTTCATAATAACATTCCTAACCTTTCCAAATTGGCATGCATGCTTTATTACAGTTCAAGTTTATCAATCATCCGAAACAAGGTTACTTTGTGGACAATAAGCCCTAATAAAACAATAATCGCACGATTAAAAGAACAATAAGAACTAGGTGCATATTTGAATTGATCAACTTATCGTACGTCAAAAGAAACTACATGCATAAGTGGACCAAACTACATAGATGTCGTCTTATGAAAGAGCCGACGACATGGATCGGATGGGCCACACAAATTACGTACGTTACACTATTCATATTAAAAGAAAACAGACAGACCTCTTGATATTCTTTCATTTATTTGAGTCAATAATAGGCTAATAGCTATCTACAGAGTAATGTATAAATGTGGACCAAAGAGTCTTTCGCGTAGCGATATGTAAACCACTCATTAACGAATAGGTTTTGGGCTAAGTCTCTTACTAGACGAGCAAATTAGTACTAGATATTAGCTGGTATATTGGTGTGTGGAATACGTAGGGGTGGCAATTTGGGTCGGGTTCGTGTTGGCGGGCTCGGGTTGACAGGTTGGCGGGTCAGAAAACCCTAACCCGAACCTGACCCGTTTAAATCATCGGGTCAGTTATGTCAACCCTGACCTGTTTACACATAACCCGAACCTGACCCATTTAAACCGTATATATACTTGGGTTGGCGGGTTAAATAGGTTACATGGGTTAAATAGGTTAAACGGGTTGACCCATTTAACTTATTTTATATACAAAAATTGGCACATTACATGAGTTAAACATGTTTGCGGGTCGACCCGTTCAACCCATTTAACCCATATAATAAATAATTAATTTTTAGTTTAAGAAAAAAAATCTTAAACGGGTTGGCGGGTCGACCTACTTAAATAATTCTCAACCTAAACTTGACATATTTAATAAACGGGTTAGATGGGTCGACCCAAACACAACCCGAAATATATTTAGACTCAACCTGAACCTGTTAATTTTCGTGTCGGGTCAGAAATTGCCACCCATAGGAATACGTCGTCTTCCTAAACAGCCTACTAGATAATCAAAAACTTATCTTACCTGTCTAGTAATTAATACGTAGACGAGATTATAACCACAACGTACTCATAAATTGTTGCGAATCAAATTAATGATCTAGGTTAAATTTTATGAAATAAATGGACTGATATGGTTATCTGAATTGAAAGCACTTTAAAGAACTTTGACTTCTTCGAGCGTAAGGGTGTTTCATTTTTAGCCAATAACTTATAGGCACGGCCGATAGATGACTTAGTCTCCTTCTCCGCTTCGGCTCAACCACCTACCTATTGAATGGGTCAAGGAGGCAACTACTGAAAGGCGATCTCGGCTGAAAGCAAGCGGGGTAAATCTGGTTGCCTGGGCCGTTGTACCTTTTGATTGGTTTTGTTGCTCCCGCTTCCTCATCTGCGCTCATCAAGCCAACTTTGCTCTTTGGGAGGTGAAAGAGCGGTTGAAGCGGACAGACCGCATCGAAGATATATGTGACCGCCTAATAGATATCATACCTTATAATAGATATTTTGATGTACATTTTTTATTTTTATTTTTATTTTTATTTTTTTTAGAACGGCAATATACGTATATATATTAATGTGTAAATGTCTAGTATCGAACCTGAGACCTCGGGATTGCACACATTACAAATGAGTATTAAGGAAAAATAATAAATGTTTTATTATATTTATTATTAGACACGAGAATATAACGACCGTTAGTACTTAACGATAAAGGGACTAACGACCATTAAACGAAAGATAGAAAAAGGGTGTTTATGTAATTTGGTAACCAAGGAAGGGTCTAGAACCCCCCCCCCCCCCCCCCCCCCCTCCTTGGGCTTGGGTCGGCCGAACACCAGACAAGGGGGCACCCTTGCCCTAGCTTGTTCCCAAAGTTACCAAATCACTATAAATACAAAACCTAGGGTCATTGTTTTCATATCTTTTGTGCACACAATTATCCCTAACTTTTTCCCCTTTCTCCCTTGCTTTGAAAACCGGTCGAACACCCCTATACTTCTAGGGTTTTGATTTTTGTTTGTCAAAAACATATTCTTGTGTAGTTACTTGCATAACCTTAATACGGTTTAATTTGTGTGTACAAGAACGAGGTAATAAATCACTATAGTTATTATCACGAGATCGATAAACAAAACGGTAAGGGATTTATCATAGATCTATTATTACACAAGATCAAGATTTATTGAAGTGCATCGGGTACGTTACTATTTATGTTTTAGTTAATCTTTGTATGTGTTATACTTGATCCTAGCTTCCGCAATACGTGTACTTTGATTGTCAAACTCTAATAGTGGCATCACGAGCCATGTATAACATGTAATTGATTACTAAAACGTAATAAAAATCGGATCTTTAATTGTTTTAGATACATGTTTGATCTAGGGTTTTTTCTTTTAAAATTTTGAAACCCTAACCCTAATTTATGGGGGGGTCGATTTCCACTTAAAACCCTAATTAGGGTTTGTGGTTTTTTGATTAATATGTAATCACTAGAAACCCTAGGTCGTTAACCGGTTATATGAACGTATCTTGTGACCTATGTGCTAATTGTTATGCTTTAATCCGTGACGAATCATGCATGATAGTCATGGATCTATTAATTGTTATTAATTGTCACATGTTTTAGATAGATCTAAAATTGGGGAAGACTCCAATATATATATTAAAATCAATTTACGTGCTATGTGGTATATGATTAGCTTTGGCCTACGCAATTGACTTGTCAATGTATGTGACTCATCCCCATCAAGAGGTGAAGGCCCTATTTGATTATATGCATATAAAACCTAGAATTGATTTTGTTAGGATCTTTTCTAACAAAGATTGCATGTGGCTAATTGTTTCACTTTATTTATTATTAGTTGTTTTGATTTGTCTTTAATTACTTGTTTTATTGTTCATTGTTTGACATGATGTAAGAAATAAAAGGGTGATTTTTATAAAGAAAATAATATGGACTAATAATGGTGAAACCTTAAGTGATAAAGATTGAATCTTGCGGTGTCTTATGTGCCAACAACGGTTCGCTTCACACTGTAATTCGCTCCAAGGCGAGACTAGCAAGATTCATACTTTATTACATGTTTTGAGATTGAATCCATAAACTTTTGTTTGATTGATGTTTTGTACAACATGCTTTTAAAAGTAACTCTTTTAAGATAAAATTCATAGTCGTGGTAAGAAGGTTTGGATAGAGCCTTAGAGTCAGCCTTGGTTATCACACTTACGAATATGTTTTAAACGAATTTCTTTTAAAATCATTCTTGTAGAAAGTCATTTTAGGGTTTTTTAAACCTCAAGTAAAACTTTGTGTATTAATTTCAAGAATTGGTAATAAAAGTTTTTTTTTTCTTTAAAACTTATGTTATAAAGATGAGTGCATGCATCTTTATACATATTTTGATTAACACATCAAAATTGAATACCTTTAAAATTTAAGTTACATGCCATCTATCTATAAGGAACACTTGAAATTTTAATTTAGTAAACGTGAGACCTAGGCTAAATTATTATAACAAGGTAAAATTCTGTTAATGCGTGAGACCATAGATAGTAATTTTACAGTTTCTAAGGTAGACGACTTAATTAAGTTGTGCGTGAGACCTAGAACTTAAGGCATGAGATGGGATGAAACATGCTTACAAGGAAAATTGATGAATCAATTTGATGTAAATCCCATAATGGGCTAGGAATTGAAAATTTTGTTTGCCAATTATTGTTCGACAGATTACCATCTTTTATACTTTCACCACTAGCAGATTGTAACACCCCGAAAATTTGATAAGCAGCGGAAGTCTAATTGGGGTCATTACAGTTTAGTACACAATCATACTCATAGAAAACAATTCAAAAGATAGTCAATATCATTCCATGAAAACTCAAATAGTCAGAGTTACAAACATTTTTACAAAATGTTAATTGTTTCGCAAAAGTAGTGATGAGTTTATAAAGAATGATATAATTATTGAAATCAAAAGGGAGGTCCTGTGCCCTTTACCAGCTCCGTGCCGCCATGCTTGCTAATTTCCTGAGATAAACATGCTTAAAAAGTCAACACAAAGGTTGAGTGAATCCATAGTTGTTTAAATAGTAATAGTGTGAACACAAGTCAAGCATTTGAAATAAACAAGACAAGATAGACAGGTCTTGACTAAACTGGTGAAATATTGCTCCTAAGCCTCACGAAACGCAAGCCTTAACATCGATTTGACATATCATAAAGATAATAACAATCATCTACACCACAACGGATGTAAATGACAAGGGGCCCTCGGTGACAGGAAATGTGCCAAATTTCCATAATACCTCGAATATAGCTCACCTCCTGCCAAGTGATCACCTTGACAGAGGCGGGCTGTCATTCCAATAGATCTATCAACTATATTCGCGCTCACTCGCAAGTGATTAAGGTTCGTGATATGAGGGACTTGTAGCACAAGTGTCAACTTAGGCAATATCAGGTGATAACAGCATACAGAAAATACTTGTGTTCGATTTATAGCATGTATCTCCCCACAGGGTTTAAAAACAATTAAAAATGTGGGACCATGAACTCGCCTGATAGGTGGGTGTGAATTACAACGGTGCTCAAACGTGATGGTGTACTGCTACGATTAGTAATGAAATTCCTCCGACTTGCGACCTAAATAATACATTGTAATCGGTGTTTTAGATTCGTGTTGTAAATGACATGTGGTATGTCACGTGTACGGTGATATCCTTTCGGGTGTCTTAATCCATTCCAAAATAACTTCACTTAGTTATCTGTAACGTGTTACGAATCGGTGTTCGATAAATATTAATTCGTTTGTGAAAATAATATTGTTTTAAAAATATTTATGATTAAATATTTTTAGTGGAGTTATATATATATATATATATATATATATATATATATATATATATATATATATATATATATATATATATATATATATATATATATATATATTTTAAAGTTACAAAAATATATATGTATTTATATAAAAATCAAATTATATGAAATAATTAATTATAAAATACCTTTGTCATATTTAACCTTTAACTTTATAAAATTACACTTTTTACCCTTTGGTTAAAAAAAATTACAATTTGGTCCTTTTGTACTTTTTACACTTTATTCCTTTAACTTTGGCCAAATGATAGTTTCTACCCTCAATTTCCAAAAGAAATCGTTAATATATAATTAGTCCGAAAGTTTTGTGATTTTGACGGTTTTAGTCCCTTAACGGTAACTTTTGCAAAAATAGTCCTTGGTTAAATTTTCGAAAAACAAACTTTTTGTTACAACAAAAATAGTGTTTATAACTTGTAAAAATCTTAAAAATCGGTTTCTATGCCTCACGTTATTTTTCAAGTTTTTAAACCGAAAATCTTATTTGAAGGATTCAATGGGCTCGTTAGCCCATTCTAGGCCCAAATGGTATTTTACTTGCTTGAAAACATAGCTCGACTAGGATTCGGTTTTGGCTTCGTTTACGTAGTACAAGATCGTGTATGGTTTGCATGTTAAGTTGGTTTGGTTAAGTGTGAGTAGAAGAATTTGAGTATCGAAAAATATACATATGTAGTACGTGTAAAAACTAAACGGTGAGCCCTTTCCAAAGGGGGTGTCGGGGCGTGTTAGCTCGTATTAGTGTCTCATGTGCTTAATTAGTTTAAGTTTTTAGTCGACATTTGATTTGGTGTTCTCAATGTGACGAGTATAACGTGCAATGCATGATAGATTTAAGTATGAATTGAAACGAGACAAGATACTTACAACACCAAAGATGGTGGGGAGGGTTCGTGTGACCAAACAAGAGAAACGAGCAAACTAACACCCTTCGAATAGTGACCCTTGCTCCAATATTTCTTACCCAAAAGCCTTACTCGTTCAACCCAAAGTCTTAGCTTGTGTGCTCCTTGGTTCCTCTCGACAGCAACAAGAAAGGAAAGACACTAGAGTGTTTGTGATTTGGAAATTTGGTGGAACTTGAGTGTGTGTGAAAACTAGCATTAAATGTGATTTATATAAGGAGGTCTTGGGTGGTTCGAATGTCCCTAGAGACACAACACTACCCTTGTGGTCTCTACTTCTCTCGACAACCTTGTCTAGTCTCCAAAGGTATTGTCAAATCGAGTTGTATAAGTTTGAGAGCTACACCCATATTTTAAACACTAGGGCATAGTTTGTATTAGGCATGTGTTATATATATAGTTTAGTTTAATGGTTGTGTTAGGGAATCAAGCAACACATGATCTAGTGGTTAAAGTGTTTAAGTGTGTAATGGAATTATCCAAAGGTCGGACGGCTCCATATGGTGGCTCCTTGTCGTGTGAAGCTAAGTCAAAGGGAGAGGGTTATTTTGTGTCGAGTTGTAGGGAACAAGGAAGGCAAACAAGTGAGATTTCAAGTTTTCAAATGAAACTTGGTTTCCATTCATGTAGCATGCGTCGCAGCAGTTAAACCCAAGCCAGTGGGCTTGTGCCAAAACTCGGCCCAAAGAAAAAGGCAAGAAAGAAAATGGTGTGATGGGCTTGTGAGTGTCTCGGCCCAAAGAAAACAAGAAACAAGTGGTGACCGTTGGGCTTGTGATTTGTGTTCGGCCCAAAAATAACGGGGTATCGGTGATTAGTATAATTGTGACTTTCGTTTCGGTGTTGGTGTCGGTTCGTGAAAACCATAAATATATAAACGGTGTCGTCATACGTATATATATAGTTATATTTACATAGTGATAATAAATTTGTACTAATTAATATATATATATATATATATATATATATATATATATATATATATATATATATATATATATATATATATATATATATATATATATATATATATATATATAATATTTCGGTGTCCAAAATAGGGTGTCGGGTCGCAAGTGGGAGTTACAGGTGTTTAACCTCATTGGGTGATATCCAAGAGTGACACTCGGGTGATATCGGGTGACAAATCATAATCGGGTGTCAAACAAACGGTTATCAAAACAATCGGGTGTCAAATAAACAGTGTCTCATGTAAAAATTTCAAATTAGCCCGCAAAAATGGCTTAGTTTAGAATAGTGTCGATAATTAGCATTAATAAATGACCTGGGATTTTACGGTGTATTACAGTACCCACCCGTTAGATTGGATTCGTCCCGGAATCCAAAGTTGAATCGGTGCTCGGGGTTGTCTCAACAAATAGTTGTGGGTATTTGGCACGCATTTGATCCTCGCGCTCCCATGTGAACTCAGGTCCTCTCTTAGAGTTCCATCTGACCTTAACAATGGGAATGCAACTATGCTTGAGTCGTTTGACCTCCCTATCCATAATCTCAACGGCTTCCTCAACAAAGTTCAACTTATCATCGATTCTGATTTCTTTCAACGGAATCACAAGTGTTTCATCCGATAAACACTTTTTCAAATTTGACACGTGGAAGGTGTTGTGCACTCTACTGAGTTCCTCAGGTAATTCAAGTTTGTATGCCACGGGACCGATCCTTTCAATGATCTCGAAGGGTCCAACGTATCTTGGGTTTAACTTCCCACGTTTTCCAAACCTAATCATCCCTTTCCAAGGTGATACCTTAAGCATGACCTTGTCTCAAACTTGAAACTCTATTGGTTTCCTTCGCACATCGGCATAACTCTTTTGCCGATCCCTAGCGGCTTGTAATCGTTGCCTAATCTTCACTATTTTCTCAGTGGTTTCAAGAATCAACTCGGGACCTGAGAGTTGTACATCTCCAATCTCAGCCCAACAAACTGGTGATCTACACTTTCTTCCATAAAGTGCTTCAAACGGTGCAGCCTTAATGCTAGCGTGATAACTGTTGTTATATGAGAATTCTGCTAACGGTAGGTGTTTATCCCAGCCTTTTCCAAAATCAATCACACATGCCCTAAGCATGTCTTCCAGGGTTTGTATAGTCCTTTCACTTTGACCATCAGTCTGTGGATGGTAAGCTGTACTCATATCTAACTTAGTTCCCAAGGCTTTCTGTAAAGATCGCCAAAAGTTAGACGTGAAACGGCTGTCTCAGTTGGAGATAATAGAAATCGGCACTCCATGCCGGGAAACTATCTCCTTTAGGTACAAACGTGCAAGAACATCCATATCATCAGTCTCTTTGATTGGTAAGAAGTGCGCTGACTTCGTGAGACGATCGACAATAACCCAAATAGTGTCCAACCCACTCAACGTCTTGGGTAATTTCGTGATGAAGTCCATTGTAATCCTTTCCCATTTCCACATTGGTAGCTCGGGTTGAATCAAAAGACCGGATGGTTTTTGATGTTCAGCCTTTACTCTTGAGCAGGTCAAACACTTACCGACATACTCTGTAATGTCAGCTTTCATGTTTGGCCACCAATACAACTTCTTTAGATCTTGATAAATCTTGTCCGAACCAGGATGAATGGAATATTTAGACTTATGAGACTCGTGCATGATGAGGTCTCGTATTCCTCCATACAATGGAATCCAACTTCTGTCCTTGAAACACAGCCTTCCATCTGGTTTCTTGACAAATCCATTCGTGCTTTCTGGCATGCCGTAAATCTTCTTGTGCGGTCTATTCTCTTCCTTAAGGGCCTCAGCTTGAACTTCAAGAATTTGAGACGGCAGTGGTGATCTAATTGTCATACCCAATGACCTAACTCTGAGGGGTCTAAGTCGTTCCTTTCGACTCAAGGCATCTGCTACAACGTTTGCCTTCCCCGGGTGATAACGAATCTCACAATCATAGTCACTTAACAGCTCTAGCCATCGACGTTGTCTCATGTTTAACTCCTTTTGATCTAAAATGTGCTGAAGACTCTTGTGATCGGTGAAAACCGTACACTTGGTTCCATATAGGTAGTGTCTCCAAATCTTAAGAGCGAATACCACCGCTCCTAATTCTAGATCATGAGTAGTGTAGTTCTCCTCGTGGGGTTTAAGTTGTCTAGAAGCGTAAGCAATTACTTTAAGTCTCTGCATCAACACGGCACCCAAACCTTGGATTGATGCGTCACAATATACCACGAAGTCCTCACTTCCTTCGGGTAGTGCTAATATCGGTGCTTCACAAAGCTTCTGCTTCAAAAACTGAAATGCCGATTCTTGTTCTTCTCCCCATTCAAACTTCTTCTTCTTCTATGTTAACTCAGTCAAAGGTTTAGCAATCCTTGAAAAACCTTCAATAAACCTTCGATAGTAACCGGCAAGACCTAAAAATTGGCGTATCTCGGTAGGACTCGTAGGTGACGCCCAATTTTTAACAGCTTCGATCTTGGCGGGATCAACATGAATACCCTTACTGTCGATAACATGCCCAAGAAATTGTACTTTCTCAATCCAAAAATCACACTTTGAAAATTTGGCGTATAATTTCTCTTCTCTGAGCAGTGTTAGTATAGCCTTCAAGTGTTCTGCGTGCTCTTCCTTACTACGTGAATAAATAAGGATATCATCGATGAATACAATCACAAACTTATCCAAATAGGGTTTGCACACTCGGTTCATTAAGTCCATAAATACAGCGGGTGCATTTGTTAGACCGAATGGCATTACTTGGAATTCGTAGTGACCGTATCTTGTCCTGAAAGCTGTCTTAGGGATGTCTTCTTCCCTAACTCTCAGTTGGTGATAACCCGATCTCAAATCAGTCTTCGAGTAGACACTCGATCCTTGCAGTTGATCAAACAAATCGTCAATCCTTGGCAACGGATATCGATTCTTAACCATAAGTTTGTTCAACTCACGATAATCGATACACATCCTGAAGGTTCCATCCTTCTTCTTTACAAACAACACCGGGGCTCCCCACGGTGATGAACTAGGGCGAATAAATCCTTTATCTGACAATTCCTGCAATTGCCCAGATAACTCCTTCATTTTTGACGGTGCTAGCCTATAGGGTGCTCGTGCTACGGGTGCTGCTCCTGGCATCAAGTCAATTTGAAATTCCACTTGACGAGTCGGCGGAAGGCCAGGTAAGTCATCGGGGAAAACTTCTGGAAAGTTCCTGACTACTGGCACATCCTCGAGTCGCTTCTCTTCCGACTTCTTCTCGGTGACTTGAGCCAAAAAGACTTGACATCCTCGTTCGATGTACTTCACAAACTTGATGCAAGAAACGATGCTCAGACGTGTCTTACTTCGCTCTTCGCGAACAATCAGGGTTTCGTTATTCAGGGGGATGTGAACGACCTTTTCGTCACAAATGATCTTAGCGCGGTTCTCGGATAACCAATCCATTCCTACAACGACGTCGAAACTACCAAGTCTAATAGGCATAAGGTCAATGGCAAATGGGGTGTCTAATAGTCGTAGGGTGCAACCTCGGAGTATAGTGTTAGTGCTCACTAGCTTTCCATCGGCTAGTTCAATCTCATACGTGGTGTCTAGTTGGGTGGGTGTAATATTAAGCAGGGGTGCAAGGGAAATAGATACGAAACTTTGATCGGCTCCGGAATCAAATAAAACTTTAACGAGGCGGTTGTTTAGAAAGAACGTACCCGTAACTACGTTCGGATCTTGCTGGACATTTCCGTCTCCCAGCACGTATGCTCTCCCACGTGCATTGTTGTTCTTGTTAGGGCACTGACGCCTGTAGTGTCCTTTCTCTCCACAAGCATGGCATACTACAGCCACGGGTTGCAAGTTAGCTCCTGTAGCCTTGCAATCTTGTGTCTTATGTCCAATCCTTGAACATTTCCCACACTTGGCATAGCAGGGTCCATTGTGATGCATCTTACACTTGTCACAGAATGGAAGAGGTCCAGCATACCTAGCATCCTTAACTGGTGCGGCGACATAAGCTCTGACAGCTTCCTGTCGTCGGTTCTGTTGGTTGTGGTGGGTGTTTCTGTCATGGTGGTAGTTACGGTTGGGGTTACGGTTGTTGTTGTTGCTATTGTTGTTGTTGTTGTGTTTGTTGTTGTTGTTGTTTGTTCTTCGATCATCAAACTTCCTTTTGTGATCGTTGTTCCCCTGAGCAGAGTTACGCTTAATCTCCAGGTCTAGCAGTCTTTGGGCAATAGTCATTGCTTCTTCCAAAGATTGAGGCTTCGACGAGGTGACGTTCCCCTCAATGCTCCTTGGTAATCCCTCAATGTATCTTTCCAACAACTTTTCCAAATTAGGAACCTTTGAAGGGCAAAGTGTGGCAAGCTCCTGAAATCTCCTATCATAAGCCCTGAGATCATTTCCTTTCACAACCAACGTGTGAAACTCATCTTCTAACTTCTTGATCTCACCTCTAGGACAGAACTTCTTCAACATCTTTTCCTTAAAGTCAGTCCAGGTAATCTGATAGGCCTCTTCCACACCTATCTTCTGAGCAGTTGCATTCCACCAAGACAACGCGTCTTCCAACAATGTTCCAGTAGCAAACGAGACTCTGCTCTCAGCGGCACAACCGCTCCTCACAAACACAGTCTCAGTTCGCTCAAACCATCGAGTGAGCTCTGTCACTCCTTCAGTCCCTTTGAAGTGAGATGGTTTACAAGCTATGAAGTCCTTATAGGTACACTTTCGAGTCGCAGCGGACTCGCCCTCAGCAGTGGCTCGGTTATTGCTACTAGTTCGTGCCATTGCAGCAGCCTGCTCTTCTAAAGCTGCAGCAACACTGTCGACAACCAACTTTCTGATAGCATCCTGGGTCATAGCGGGTGACGAAGTAGCAGTAGCGGTTTTCCTTGGGGCCATAACTCTATAAAATCGCAAGTGCATAAGTACAAATCCCAAACATCAATAGCACGAGAAATAATGCAACCAAACTCATAATAGTCGAGATCATCACAAAGTACATATCACAACCACACCATAAATACATACATCAACATAAACCATATCATTCATAAATAAACATCACGACATGTAACAACACACATGGAAATTATAATGAATCTCAATATGGGAGCATAATAAAAGATCAGACAACTAGAACATCATAAATCAATATCAATACGTTACAATCATAACCAACATAGAGTTTTAATAATTTTGAATTCATTGTTACAAAACAATAATGTGGAAGGATTCTATTGATTTGTGCAAACACTTGGGATGTTAATCTCAGTAATGTGTTTAGGATATTTATGAATGAATGTGAGTTAGCACGCGGAATTTACTAAAACACACTAAAGGAACAAAGGTGGTGAATAAGTAAATGAGAATGAACACAACATGAATAACACAAAACGATTCAATATTATTGATGAAATAATACGGGTGATCTAAACTATCACCAGGATTACAAGTGTAACCTTGAATCTTTGATACGTGAAAGGGTTTTAAAGATGGAAGTTATGCATGGAAAACTATGAGAAGGTTATGGGAAAAGATATATCTAAGAAGGTGACTTAAGGGTTCCTTTTATAGTATAAGGAGCCCTTATTACAAGTTGTCAAGTTGCTTAATATAATATATTAGAGACTTATTTTATCCTAATATTACACCTTTCAAGGTAAAACACTCATTTTATCTACTGAGACTTCTGTACTACTTCTACTTAACTTATAACTTTGTACAAAGACTAATAATACAACTAAATATCTCTAAATAAAATATAACAACTTGTCGTGAATACTGGCAGGACCTTCTTTAACTAGCAGTACCTTCTTACCCAGAAGGTACTGTTAGTATATCTTCAACATCAGCAAAACTGAAGAGGCAGGCTTAACTATCAACTAGCAGGCTCTTTTGGCAGACTCTTTTGCTTTGTTCATTTTATTCCCAACAATCCTCCCCTAAACTTGTTATTCCCTTTTAAAATAACCAAGTTTCTTTGTGAATAAAATTCATACCTTGAGGATTTGAGGGAACTCTTCCAAAAACCTTACCTTTTTCTCCTTAGGCTTTCATACTGATCAAATATGCTTTCTTTCAATCTTTTGACTGCATCAGTTTCTTCTTCACATAATAGCTTGTTGGAGATCAAGACTGATAATACTTCATAGCTTAATGGATACTCCTTCTCACCTAGCATAAAGAGCTCTATTCCACACTGAGTGGAAAGATGATGAACATGACTCATGCTGAAGTATTCCCATGTAACAGATAGATCATAGTAAGGAAATTTCCAATGTGTATCAGTAGGATTTGGATCATACAATCTGCTGAACTCCACCCATAGCTCTTGTTCCTTTGCATCAGGCTTATACTTGGTTTTCAGCTTCTCTTGAACTAATACCCATAATTCATCTAAATCCATTCTGCTACAAGCTCTAAGTAGATTTTCAAAGTTCTTGAAAATCTCAACCTTATTTCCAACTCTTGTTATCTTCCATGCTTTGCCAAACTTCTCATTGAAGATTTCCCAATCTATGACTGGACGCCTTGCATGTAAGGGTTCAGCAAAAATAACTTGTGGAACATGGACAACCATTTCTCTTGATTGAACAGGAGGCAAGTCTGCTGTTTGTTCCTTCTGATCATCTTTTCTTCCTTTGGAAGGTCTTTCTTGTGTATCCATGAGAAAACTGGTTTTGTTTCTTCTGTAAGCCTCTAAGTATAGAAGCTTCAATTCATCAAAAGATTTACCTTTGAGTTGATGATCTTTCATGTTCACTTCTCTTTTCAGATATATCTTGAAGAATTTCTTCTGATCTGCTTCAGAATGTGGCATTTTAAATCCTTTCTTCTGATTCTTCTGAATCTGCTGATAGACATCATCCAATGCCTCTTGATTGTATTTCTTGGTGATGAAATCATTGAGTTTGATTGTCATTTCATCTGAGCTAAGAGACTCATCACACACCAGAGTGTAAGCTTCACTTCTTACAATTGGATCAATGGAAATGATGTATTGCAGCTGAGCATCGAATTTTTCTTGCAACATTCTTGATTCTTCTTCAGCCCTCAAAACTTCTTCTTCATGAAGCTGTTTGGACAACTTTTCATCTACAGCCAATTGTGCTTGCTCTTTCTGCTTCATCTTTTTAGGCTTTGGTTCATCTTCAACCACAATTTTCTTGCCCTTGTCTTTTGGTGATGATACTGGACTTGGAGCAGCAGATTGTTCATCAGAAACAAGAAACCTCCCCTGAGGCTGTGATCCTCTCTTTCTTTTGTAAGACACTTGATCAAAACCTTTTAAATTCATAGCTAATAGCCTCTGAATCCCAACAGGCTCTTGCTCTGCTTCAGCAGTATCTTTCAAGCTAACAGGCTCTTTTTCTTGAGTAGCAGGCTCTGTTTCTTGAATAGCAGGCTCTTCATCAATCACTTGTGTTCCTTCATGAAACTGAAATTGAATCTCTTCTTCATCCTTAGAACTACCCATCCTCCCCTTTTTGGAAGAGAGACCCAAACCCTCTGCATCTGAACTTGAGGAACTAGAAACAACCAACTGAGATGTTCTTTTACCCTTCAACAATTTCACCTTCAACTCTAATTTCTCAACCCTCTTAACTAACTTGGTGTTGATCTCTGTAAAATGTTTGTTTTGACTTTCAAGAGAAGTTTGCAAGTGTTGTACTTGCTCCTTTAATTCCCTGACAGTCTGAGCATCTACACTTTGTTGTGGAGGAGATTGTGGTGGTGAGTTATGATGTGACAATGATGGTGAAGTTGCAGATGGTGTTTGTGTTGGTTGGTGAGATGGTAATGGTACTGGTGATGGTGGTGTGACTGATGGCACTGTTGCTGAGTGGGATGGTACTGGTGATGGATGTGGTGATAGATGATCAGATGATGTGGATGGTTCTTCAGAATGTTGTGGTAACATTTCCTCAAAAAGTGGTACTTCTTCTCCTTGAAAACCAATTTTCATGTTTGAAAACACCCTGTGTGTAAGTTTGGGAGTCTTAAAAGGTTTGGCTGGGGGAAGTAACAAATGTTTGGATTTGTTGATGAGGCACTGAATGAACCTTGGGTACATCAAAAACTTTGTTTCACTATCCACATTTTTAACCAATCCTTCAAAAATATATTTTGAAAAATTGAATTTCTTGTTTGTTGCCAGACAAATGAGAGCTGCAGCCATGTTGCCACTAAACTGCTCCCATGAGGTTTTCTTTTGGCTTAAACAATGAAGGATAGTATGAATAAAAAATCTCCATTGAGGGGTAAAATGCTTTTTAAGAAATGTAAGCTTTGTAGAAGTTACATTATACCCCATTTTTGTCAAATTTTCAAAGATTTTAGTATCAGGTAGTTGACTAATGCCATCTGAATCATCCAAACGAAGATGTCTTCTAATGGATGACTCAGTAAAAGTCAAGGTTCTACCATCCACTTTGACCTCTAACTCTTGAATCCCATTCCTAAGAGTGTTAACTCTAGCAGTTTGCCAAAATTGTGAAATTTGAGATTCAAAAATAGTGGGATTCACCAGTAAAGCAAACCTGACATAAGAATTGTTTAGAAAATCCACTGCTTGATGAAAAGTTTCATTGTCATCAGACTTTTCCAAAAATGCTAATTGGTTGTGACGTTTGACAAAACTTAAACGAGCCATGGTGAAAGGTTTGATGAAAATTTTGATTATGATGGTGGGATTTTATTGTTGTAATGGTAGAAGATGAAAGGTGAGTGTGAATTGTGATAAGGATTGATTATGAGAAAAATGACTTTTGACCGACTATAAAAGATATGGATAAGTAATTCAAGAGGCGGTCAAAAAGATCTTTTATTATAATAACTATATCCTTAATTCGAGGAAAACATGAATAATTCACAAAAATACCCTTCAAAACAACGGCTATATTTTTAACCTGACAGACTCAACGGCTATGTAGCAGTACCTTTTTACTCTACCAGTACTAAAATTTGAACTACCAGTACCTTGTTTTTGAAATGAAACTTGGCAGTCTCTTTGAAACTTTAGAAAATATCCCTTATAGTTTTTAGCAAACTATCAGCTATCAACGGATTTGAGAAGTCTTTACCAAGAGCCATTTGCTTTTGGATTAGTCAGCTCTTTTAGTTTTATAAAACTGGGTGAACTGATTACCTTATAGTTTTTAGCAAACTATCAGCTATCAACGGATTTGAGAAGTCTTTACCAAGAGCCGTTTGCTTTTGGACTAGTCAGCTCTTTTAGTTTTATAAAATTGGGTGAACTAATTACCTTATAGTTTTTAGCAAACTATCAGCTATCAACAGATTTGAGAAGTCTTTACCAAGAGCCGTTTGCTTTGGACTAGCCAGCTCTTAAGTTTTGAAAAACTTGGTGAACTGATTACCATTTCCATATCCTGATTGTGTTAGCAAGCTTGAGTAACCTGAAATGGTTAGTTGTAAACCAAAAGAACAGAGTGCAAAGCACTTGTTTTATAGCATTGTTAACATTTAAACATCAAGATGAGCAAAAACAGAGCAAACTTTGAACTAGCAGTACCAATTATGTACTGACAGTACCTTATGACTAACTAGCAGTACCATGTTTAAAGTCCAGAATTTGTTTATGTTATGTACAAAAACACATGTTTTTCAAAGATTTATCATACCAATACCTGCTACCAGGTATTTAAACCTACCTAAATCAAAAGCTTTGGTGAGAAGGTCTGCAAAATTATTTTTAGAATCAATTTTGACAACTTGAATTAACCTTTTCTCATTGCAATCTCTTATGAAATGGTGTCTGATTTCAATGTGTTTTGTTTTTGAATGTTGAACTGGATTTTTAATGATACAAATAGTACTGCTATTGTCAATGTAAATAATGGTGTTAAGAAAATTGTACCCATAGTCAAGCAATTGATTCTGGATCCAAAGAACTTGGCTACAACAACTTGCACTTGCAACATATTCTGCTTCAGTTGTAGAGTTGGCCACCATTGTTTGCTTCTTGCATTGCCATGATATGAGTCTGCAGCCAAGAAATTGACATCCACCAGTTGTGGATTTTCTGTCTAGGGTTGCACCAGCATAGTCACTATCTGAATAAGCTACCAAATCAAAAGATGATTCCCTTGGATACCATAGACCCAACTTAGGCTGGCCCTTGAGGTATCTAAAGATCCTTTTGACTGCTGTGAGATGAGAAACTTTTGGATTTACTTGAAATCTTGCACATACACACACTGAGATCATGATATCTGGTCTTGATGATGTAAGGTACATTAGGGACCCAATCATTGATCTGTAGTTGTGCACATCAACATCTTCACCCTCAGCATCTTTGTGTAACCCCTTTTCTGGATCCATTGGTGTACTTGCAACCTTTGAATCTGCAAACCCAAATTTCCTTAGGATCTCTGCTACATACTTATCTTGGCTGATAAATATGCCTTCATTAGATTGTTTCACTTGGAGACCCAAAAAGAAAGTAAGTTCCCCCATGGAACTCATTTCAAACTTACTATGCATAAGTTTTTCAAACTCCACACACAATTCCTGATTTGTGGATCCAAAGATAATGTCATCAACATAAATCTGTACCAGCAAGATTTCTTTCTTGGTTCTTTTGATGAACAAAGTTGGATCAATCTTGCCTCTTTGAAATCCATTTTCCAATAAATAGAAAGCCAATGTTTCATACCATGCTCTAGGAGCTTGGTGTAGACCATAAAGAGCTTTGGTAACCTTGTACACCTTGTCTGGATATTCTGCATCAATAAAGCCTGGAGGTTGAGAAACATACACCTCTTCTTCAATAGTACCATATAAAAAGGCACTTTTGACATCCATTTGGTAGACAGTGAATCCTATGAAAGAAGCATGGGCCAAGAATAGCCTAATTGCTTCAATTCTTGCAACTAGAGCAAAAACTTCTTCATAATCCACTCCTTCTTCTTGAGTATACCCTTGGGCCACCAATCTGGCTTTGTTTTTTATCACTATTCCTCTTTCATCTTTCTTATTTCTGAAAACCCATTTGGTTCCAATTGCCCTGTAACCTTTGGGCAAATCAACCAGTACCCAAACCTTCTGTAGTTTGAATTGAAGTAGCTCTTCTTGCATTGCTTCAACCCAGCTTGAATCATCTAAGGCTTTTGTAATGTTTTTGGGTTCTACTTGAGAGAGAAAGCATGAAAACAGGCATATGTGGGCAACTTCATGGTTCTTTTCTTCATACACAGCTAGGATAAACCCATCTTTGTCTGAAGATAAGACTTGAGTTCTTGTTTTAACACCAGAATCAATGCTGCCAATCACATTATCAATGGAGTGATCTTTGAGAATTCTTGTGTTGTGTGTTGTAGGAACATCATAGGAAATTGGAAGGTTTCCAATCCCTACATCTTCTGGTAAGGAATCATCTGATAGAATATTTAATGGTTCAGCAGGACCAATTTTTGAACTGGCAGTACCATCTGTTGAACTGGCAATACTATCTTGTGAATTGACAGTACCATTTCCATTTTCAGAATTTTCTTGATTCCCTTGATCTTGAGTTCCATGATCATCTTCAACACCTTCATTTGTTGTAGTTGAAGGCTCTCCATGACTTGAAGATGAATCCAATCCTGTCCAAATTGGCATCAAGATGTAATCTTGATCCTCAGATGTTTCAACATTGTCTTCAAGACCTGCATTATCATTAGTATTTGTACCTGTGACAGGCACATAATTCATAGATTCTGAAAGCTTATCAATGTCAAAACACTAATCTGGTCCAGTGCCTGCAACATTTGGTAGTTTTTCTTGAAACTCTATGTGCAGGTTTTCTTCCACTAGCCTAGTGCATCTATTATACACCCTATAGGCCTTACTTTGCAAAGAATACCCTATCATGTAGCTTTCATCAGCTTTTCCTTCAAACTTTCCTTGATGATCTTTGGTATTGAGAATAGTGACATGACATCCAAAAGGTCTCAAAAAACTTAGAGATGGTGTTCTACCAAACAAAAGTTCATAAGGAATCTTTCTATGAGGTTTAATCACAAGAACCCTATTCTATACATAACAAGCAGTACCTACTGCTTCAGCCCAAAATGAAACAGACAACTTAGAATCTACTAGCATTGTTCTAGCAGCCTCTATAAGTGTTCTATTTTTTCTTTCTGCTACTCCATTTTGCTGTGGGGTTCTAGCTACACTATATTCTCTTTTTATTCCTTTTTCTTTGTAAAATTCATCCATAACTCTATTCTTGAATTCTGTCCCATTGTCACATCTAATTACTTTTACTTTCTTATCAATTTGGTTTTCTATCCCTGTAATGTAGGACTTAAGGATCTCACTTGTTTCATCCTTAGTTCTTAAAAAGAAAACCCAAGAGAATCTGCTGTAATCATCAGTAACTACAAGACAATATCTTTTACCATTCAAGCTATTCACAGATGTAGGACCAAAGAGATCCATATGAAGCATGTATAAAGCTTGAGAAATTGAGTTATGGGTCTTGGGCTTACAAGAAGGTCTATGTTGTTTGCCTTTTAGACAATCAACACAGGTTTGGTCATTTTGAAAAATCTTTTTGGGTAAACCTCTAACCAAATCAAATTTTGCAATTGTATTGATTGTTTTAAAGTTTACATGACCAAGTCTTCTATGCCAAAGCAAAGATTCATCCAATGAGGCTTTTGCTACTAGACAGGTTAAACTCTCTTTAGGAACAATGTTCTTTAAATCAACAATGTACATATTGTTCTTTCTAGGGATTTTAAGAAGAATCTAACTTTCATCAGGAATTTTAAAATCAGGAGAAAGTACAATGCATTCAGTGTCAGTAAAAAGAACATTGTTCTTTGTGTCACACATTTGTGAGACACTTAAGAGATTAAACTGTAGTTCTTTCACAAAGTACACATTTTCAGAATCTAATTTACTGGTTTTAATTGTACCTTTACCAGTAATCTTTCCTTTAATTCCTCCCCCAAAGGTAGCATATCCTCCATCAAATGATTTGAAGTCTGTGAGGTAAGACATGTTGCCTGTCATGTGCCTTGAACATCCACTATCTACATATCCTTGATCTGCAATATCATTTGAATGTTCCTGCACATGTATACACATATTAGTTTCCTTGGGGTACCCAAGCCATGACTGACTTGGGTTTGCCTCGTGCATCAATGTAATCAAACCTTTTTAGGACTGTTGATGCACCATTTGATTGGAGTGGTCTCCAAATCCAACATGCTGAGGACTTAACAGCATTTTCATTTTTAACACATTTTGTGGTTTTTGGTCTAACAGTACCAAATTTGGCAGTACCATTTGGTCTAGCAGGACCATATGGTTTAGCAGGACCTTTTGGTTTTGGTCTCCAGTCTTGTGTTTTAACCACAAAATTCCTTTCAATATGACTTTTCACAACTTTTGGTGTATGTTTGAAAGTATTTCTTGCACCCTTAGTAGTGAATTTTGGGAAAACAGGCTCATTTGGTCTAACAGTATGATTGACTTTTGGTGTGTTAGATTTCACAAAACCTTTTTTGGGGTTTGTTTTATTTGTTTTAGACTTTGATGTACTCCCAGAAACCCAATTGTTACAATAAGCATGAGTATGATTAAAACTACCACAGTAATAGCATGCTTTATTGTACAAAACAAAGTTATCACCAAGTTGATGTGACTTAAGATTGTTCCAATTTCTCTGACTACCTCTAGGTTTGCTATTACATTTAGTACAACATTCAACTGTTTTTAGAACAACTTTAGTCTTTGTGATACTTTCTACACTTTTAGGACTGGTTGGTCCTACTTTGTTTCCTTTCTTAGAAACAGTCTCTTTTCCATTTTCATCAGATGTCCAACCTTCATTAGATGTAACATCTGAGCTCTTATCAGTGAGCACCTTTTCTTTGGAGAGTGAAGTATCACTTGTACTCTCAAAAAGTTCACTATTTTCTACAGGTTTTACTTTTTTCTAATGGTTTATTTATGAGTTCATGTAAACCTGATTCAGCAAGGTCTAAACCTGGGGGACAGGGAATTCCTCTGTAAGGAGGTGGACATGTGTTGTATCCAATCCCAGATTTGATTTTCTTGTTCATTTGGTTCTCAACTATACTTTTAGTACATGTAGAAGCATTTTCTAATGTTGTAACAGTTAGTTGAATATTATCTTTTGCTTGTTTCACTTTAGCAAACTCAGTTCTTAACAGGTTTATTTCAGCATCTTTAAGAAATATGTCTCTATTAAGAATAGCTTTTGTGTCAGAAAAGGTGAGTTCATTTTCTCTAAAGTGAATTATCTGTTTTTCAAGTTTGGCCATACCGCATTTATGATTAACTAGGTCTTGATGAGTTTTTCTTTCTTCTACTTTCAGTTCATCATAAAGTTTTCTTAAGATTTCTAATTCTTTAAAAACTTCACAAGTAGCAGAACATTTAGTAATTTGTACCTCAGGATTGGAAAGAGCCATTAAAGCCATTTCATTTGAGGATGACTCTTCTTCACCCATAAAGCTCCAATCAAAACCCAGCCCATCAATAGCTACCATAGCTTTTGTTTCAGTGATGTCTACTTCTTTGCTCTTGTTCTCATTGTTTCCCCTGTTCTTGTTCTCAAAACCTCTTCCCTTATCACCCTGCTTCTTTGGTCTTCTACATTCTCTTGAGTAGTGACCCTTCATGTGGCAGTTGTAGCACTCCACTTTAGACTTGTCATACCCAGCAGGTTCATTGCCATTGATGACAATCTTCTTTCCAGTCCTCATCAAATATTTCTTAGCCCTCATGTTAAGAAGTGAAAGCTGCCATTTTATGTCCATTTCTTCAAGATCATCATCACTGATCTCTTGAAGATCTTCAAAGGTTAATGTGGCACCATTATGTTGTGATGTTAGGAAAGCACAACCAATTGTTTCATCTAAAATGGTTTTGGTACTGCTGGAAGTACTGGCAGTACCAAAATTTGTGTTGGCAGTACCTTCTTCTCTACCATCTTTTTCTTCATCAACTTTCTTGGAAGTACCATGAGATGACATAAATGCCATATTTCCTGAGCTTGAACCAGTAGACATCTTTAGTTCATGCTCTACTATTTTGAAGTTGCTGTAAAGATCATTGAGACTCAAGGAATCAATATCCGGTTTGTTTTTCCAGAAAATGACATGCATGGCCCATTCAGAGGGTAGACTTCTAAGGAATTTGGAGTTTATGTCTTCTTGAGATATTATCACCTCATGAATGGCTAACTGACTAGAAAGCTTTTGTAGTCTATTGAACATGCTGTCCAAAGACTCATTTGGTGTAGCTGAAAAGTTTTCAAGCTGTTGTTTTAAAAGTGTTTTCTGAGTTTTCTTGGTGGCATCATTACCACCAAATCTAGCCACAATAGCTTGA
The DNA here is from genome assembly GCA_030686995.1 of Artemisia argyi. Lineage (NCBI taxonomy): Eukaryota > Viridiplantae > Streptophyta > Magnoliopsida > Asterales > Asteraceae > Artemisia > Artemisia argyi. The sequence goes on from CM060677.1 coordinate 178,390,734, forward strand.
AAAAGGGTTTTAGCACACTTGTACTTGTTAAAGATTGAAAGTTGGTCATTTGGAATAGACATGAGAAGCATACTCCTGGCTTTAAGATCATTTCTCTTTTGAATTCTTTCTTCAGCGGTTATTGGATTTACTTGCACAGTTGTGACAAGTGCATCATTTACTGTGGAGGTGGTGGTTACTGGTTTAAATGAGTTTCCTTCTTCAATAATCTCCCAAAGTGCATAGTCTTGCACTTGGAAGTATTGTTCAACCCTCAGTCTCCACATCTCAAACTCATTCTGTTTGAGTAATGGAAGTTTTGCAGCCACATTGGTTTGAATGTGCTCAACATCCATTTTTTGCTTTATTCTTTTATGTCGTAAATATCAGCCTTGCTCTGATACCACTTGTGGAAGGATTCTATTGATTTGTGCAAACACTTGGGATGTTAATCTCAGTAATGTGTTTAGGATATTTATGAATGAATGTGAGTTAGCACGCGGAATTTACTAAAACACACTAAAGGAACAAAGGTGGTGAATAAGTAAATGAGAATGAACACAACATGAATAACACAAAACGATTCAATATTATTGATGAAATAATACGGGTGATCTAAACTATCACCAGGATTACAAGTGTAACCTTGAATCTTTGATACGTGAAAGGGTTTTAAAGATGGAAGTTATACATGGAAAACTATGAGAAGGTTATGGGAAAAGATATATCTAAGAAGGTGACTTAAGGGTTCCTTTTATAGTATAAGGAGCCCTTATTACAAGTTGTCAAGTTGCTTAATATAATATATTAGAGACTTATCTTATCCTAATATTACACCTTTCAAGGTAAAACACTCATTTTATCTACTGAGACTTTTGTACTACTTCTACTTAACTTATAACTTTGTACAAAGACTAATAATACAACTAAATATCTCTAAATAAAATATAACAACTTGTCGTGAATACTGGCAGGACCTTCTTTAACTAGCAGTACCTTCTTACCCAGAAGGTACTGTTAGTATATCTTCAACATCAGCAAAACTGAAGAGGCAGGCTTAACTATCAACTAGCAGGCTCTTCTGGCAGACTCTTTTGCTTTGTTCATTTTATTCCCAACAAATAAGATACAACAATTATTAATGCCACAGGCGGCAAGTTAAGATGTCTCTGTAAGTAATGACATGTCATAGATCTATGAAGGTCCAGGTGCGCCTCCTGATCTCCTCTCCAGCTCTTTGATGATCCTGATCATCTCTAACATCTCTAAATCCCTGGATCTCTCACGGGCCTGAATCTCCTCAATAGTGGCTGAAAGTGTGTGGATGGTAGAACTAGATGCGGCTAACTCCTGTGTCTGATGCTCCATCATCTCCTGTGTAATGGCTGCAATCGCTCTCAAATCATCTATCTCGTGCCTCTGAACATCTAGTCGATGACCAAACTCGGTGATGGTAGCCTGTGCCTCCTCGATCTCTGTCCCCATCATCTCAAATACCATCTCTAAAGTTGTCCTATGTACCACGAGGTTCTCGACCTCCTCCTGCATACACTCTATCCTCTCCAAGGATATATCCTCAATAACGCTCAACAGCACATCAGGACGATCCTCATGTCTCACTAATCTAGCAGCCAAAAGAGGGATAGTATGGTGTATCGGCTCCCCAGTGACCGGTAACACCGCTGAAGAGCCATCTCCAAGCTCAGCAGCCCTAGGCGATCCCTCAACCAATCTCCATCTACGTATGTAGTCTAACAAAAACGACCATCGACGAGCATCAACCAATCTATGAATGCCAGGTGAGGTGGGGGTCTCAGTGGGAACAGGTGATGTAGTAGGTGATGGTATCGGTACGGTGGTAGTCTGTGAGTAGAAAACTGTAGGTGGTGGCATGGGTGGCAAAACCTCAGAGGTGTGGGGTGCGGTGTACGTAGGTAGTATGTAAGGATGTGGCTCAGGTGGGGGTGATACGGCTGATGGTGGAGGTGCTGGTGATGCCACAGGTGTCAGATCTGGCATAGAAACAGGTTGTAGTACAGATGTGGATGATGATACAGGTGTAGGTACAGGTGGTGTAACAGTAGAAGCAGGCAAAATACAGACTCGTTTCCGAGCCGTGCATTTGCGGGTATAGTCTCCCTCATGATATCGAAACAACTCTCCCAAAGGCTCAGGCTCATAGGGCACAAGAATCCTCACTCGCTTGCGCCCATGAATTGGTGCAGGCGGGGATGGTGGTGGGATAGAAGCAGCAGTGTCAGAAGTATCGGAGTCAGAAGACTCGTCATCAGCATCTGAACCGGTGTGGTGACTAGTAGGTGGTGTAGGATGATCATCAGCCGCAAGAAACTGCTGAGATGTCAGGTACAGGTCATAAAGGTATTGTCCCTGTGTCATAGGTCCACAGACAGGATGAAATAGAGGCTGAATAGCAAAAGAATCAACGGGTATAGAAGCAACCTCACCCTCCTCAAAGGGCTCAGTATCAGCAGAGGGGTCTCCAGATGGAACAGGAGATGGTATAGCAGGTGATACAGGTTAGGTGTCATGGTCAGAATCATGGGTGTCTCGGGTGTCATGGGTGTCATAGTCAGATAGGTCAATAGTAGGGTGAGTGGATGATGCTGGCACGACGTCGTCACTGTCGGACAAAATAATAACCGGGGGCGACATGGTACTGTAATATCCCAAAAATAGCAGTGATATAAGTCATTTAGTCTACATAATGCTACATGCACAGTGATCATAGTGTCATAGTGAGCTAAATGCAATGGGTGCTAAAAGTCAAACCTTAAAACATGACGTTGGCAAGCGCTGGCACGGAGGGCACTTTGGTGATAAATAGTTTGTTTAAGAATCCGGTGAGGTTATAGTCCAATGTTTTTGAAAAATCATTTGGCTCTCTATAACCATGGCTCTGATGCCAATCTGTAACACCCCGAAAATTTGATAAGCAGCGGAAGTCTAATCGGGGTCATTACAGTTTAGTACACAGTCATACTCATAGAAAACAATTCAAAAGATAGTCAATATCATTCCATGAAAACTCAAATAGTTAGAGTTACAAACATTTTTCCAAAATGTTAATTGTTTCATAAAAGTAGTGATGAGTTTGTAAAGAATGATATAATTATTGAAATCAAAAGGGAGGTCCTGTGCCCTTTGCCAGCTCCGTGCCGCCATGCTTGCTAATTTCCTGAGATAAACATGCTTAAAAAGTCAACACAAAGGTTGAGTGAATCCATAGTTGTTTAAATAGTAATAGTGTGAACACAAGTCAAGCATTTGAAATAAACAAGCCAAGATAGACAGGTCTTGACTAAACTGGTGAAATATTGCTCCTAAGCCTCACGAAACGCAAGCCTTAACATCGATTTGACATATCATAAAGATAATAACAATCATCTACACCACAGCGGATGTAAATGACAAGGGGCCCTCGGTGACAGGAAATGTGCCAAATTTCCATAATACCTCGAATATAGCTCACCTCCTGCCAAGTGATCACCTTGACAGAGGCGGGCTGCCATTCCAATAGATCTATCAACTATATTCGCGCTCACTCGCAAGTGATTAAGGTTCATGATATGAGGGACTTGTAGCACAGGTGTCAACTTAGGCAATATCAGGTGATAACAGCATACAGAAAATACTTGTGTTCGATTTATAGCATGTATCTCCCCACGGGGTTTAAAAACAATTAAAAATGTGGGACCATGAACTCACTTGACAGGTGGGTGTGAATCACAACGGTGCTCAAACGTGATGGTGTACTGCTACGATTAGCAATGAAATTCCTCCGACTTGCGACTTAAATAATACATTATAATCGGTGTTTTAGATTCGTGTTGTAAATGACATGTGGTATGTCACGTGTACGGTGATATCCGTTCGGGTGTCTTAATCCATTCCAAAATAACTTCACGTAGTTATCTGTAACGTGTTACGAATCGGTGTTCGATAAATATTAATTCGTTTGTGAAAATAATATTGTTTTAAAAATATTTATGATTAAATATTTTTAGTGAAGTTATATATATATATATATATATATATATATATATATATATATATATATATATATATATATATATATATTTTAAAGTTACAAAAATATATATGTATTTATATAAAAATCAAATTATATGAAATAATTAATTATAAAATACCTTTGTCATATTTAACCTTTAACTTTATAAAATTACACTTTTTACCCTTTGGTTAAAAATAATTAAATTTGGTCCTTTTGTACTTTTTACACTTTATTCCTTTAACTTTGGTCAAATGACAGTTTCTACCCTCAATTTTCAAAAGAAATCGTTAATATATAATTAGTCCGAAAGTTTTGTGATTTTGACGGTTTTAGTCCCTTAACGGTAACTTTTGCAAAAATAGTCCTTGGTTAAATTTTCGAAAAACAAACTTTTTGTTACAACAAAAATAGTGTTTATAACTTGTAAAAATCTTAAAAATTGGTTTCTATGCCTCACGTTATTTTTCAAGTTTTTAAACCGAAAATCTTATTTGAAGGATTCAATGGGCTCGTTAGCCCATTCTAGGCCTAAATGGTATTTTACTTGCTTGAAAACATAGCTTGACTAGGATTCGGTTTTGGCTTCGTTTACGTAGTACAAGATCGTGTATGGTTTGCATGTTAAGTTGGTTTGGATAAGTGTGAGTAGAAGAATTTGAGTATCAAAAAATATACATTTGTAGTACGTGTAAAAACAAAACGGGGAGCCCTTTCCAAAGGGGGTGTCGGGGCGTGTTAGCACGTATTAGTGTCTCATGTGCTTAATTAGTTTAAGTTTTTAGTCGACATTTGATTTGGTGTTCTCAATGTGACGAGTATAACATGCAATGCATGATAGATTTAAGTATGAATTGAAACGAGACAAGATACTTACAACACCAAAGATGGTGGGGAGGGTTCGTGTGGCCAAACAAGAGAAACGAGCAAACTAACACCCTTCGAATAGTGACCCTTGCTCCAATATTTCTTACCCAAAATCTTACTCGTTCAACCCAAAGTCTTAGCTTGTGTGCTTCTTGGTTCCTCTCGACAGCAACAAGAAAGGAAAGACACTAGAGTGTTTGTGATTTGGAAATTTGGTGGAACTTGAGTGTGTGTGAAAACTAGCATTAAATGTGATTTATATAAGGAGGTCTTGGGTGGTTCGAATGTCCCTAGAGACACAACACTACCCTTGTGGTCTCTACTTCTCTCGGCAACCTTGTCTAGTCTCCAAAGGTATTGTCAAATCGAGTTGTATAAGTTTGAGAGCTACACCCATATTTTAAACACTAGGGCATAGTTTGTATTAGGCATGTGTTATATATATATATATATATATATATATATATATATATATATATATATATATATATATATATATATATATATATATATATATATATATATATATATATATATATATATATATATATAGTTTAGTTTAATGGTTGTGTTAGGGAATCAAGCAACACATGATCTAGTGGTTAAAGTGTTTAAGCGTGTAATGGAATTATCCAAAGGTCGGACGGCTCCATATGGTGGCTACTTGTCGTGTGAAGCCAAGTCAAAGGGAGAGGGTTATTTTGTGTCGAGTTGTAGGGAACAAGGAAGGCAAACAAGTGAGATTTCAAGTTTACAAATGAAACTTGGTTTCCATTCATGTAGCATACGTCGCAGGCTCGCAGCAGTTAAACCCAAGCCAGTGGGCTTGTGCCAAAACTCGGCCCAAAGAAAAAGGCAAGAAAGAAAATGGTGTGATGGGCTTGTGAGTGTCTCGGCCCAAAGAAAACAAGAAACAAGTGGTGACCGTTGGGCTTGTGATTTGTGTTCGGCCCAAAAATAACGGGGTATCGGTGATTAGTATAATTGTGACTTTCGTTTCGGTGTTGGTGTCGGTTCGTGAAAACCATAAATATATAAACGGTGTCGTCATACGTATATATATACTTATATTTACATAGTGATAATAAATTTGTACTAATTAATATATACATATCATTATATATATATTAATAATAATTCGGTGTCCAAAATAGGGTGTCGGGTCGCAAGTGGGAGTTACAGGTGTTTAACCTCATTGGGTGATATCCAAGAGTGACACTCGGGTGATATCGGGTGTCAAACAAATGGTTATCAAAACAATCGGGTGTCAAATAAACAGTGTCTCATGTAAAAATTTCAAATTAGCCCGCAAAAATGGCTTAGTTTAGAATAGTGTCGATAATTAGCATTAATAAATGACCTGGGATTTTACGGTGTATTACACAGATCAACTGATGGTGGAATCTATGTAATGTTGGATCCTAGATTTTCAAAAAAAAATTAGTTGGTTATATGAATATAGCCTTTGGGAATTTTATTTTCTTGAAGATATTTATTATCGAAAATACTAATGTTTGAACTTTTATCTGTAGATATGGCTCAACCCGATAACCCAACTGTGATTTCTGCTTTCAAGAGTCATCTTGAAAAGGAAAAATTGACTGGAAAGAATTTCAATGATTGGCACCGTTCGCTCAGAATTGTCTTGAGGGCGGCCAGTAAGCTCAATCTCTTGACTGATGAATGCCCTGCTGAGCCTGCTGCTACTAAACCAGAAGCAGTTAAGGCGGCATGGAGGGTGGAGCATGCTAAATTTAATGAGGTTTCTTGTTTAATGCTCACTATCATGAGTGCTCAGTTACAAAAGAAGTTTGAGTACTACTTTCCTAAAGACATGCTTGAAGTGCTTAAGCAGTCTTATGAAAAGTCTCCTGCAGTTGAATTGTATGATGAACTTGGCAAGCTACACAACTGCAAGCATGGTGATGGTAAACCAGTTGAAGATTATGTGACTGAGATGAAAGAATCATTTGATCAGCTACTGCAAGCATGGTGATGGTAAACCAGTTGAAGATTATGTGACTGAGATGAAAGAATCATTTGATCAGCTTCACAGAATTGGATTTGGTTACCCCGATAATGTGCAAGTGCACTTGATCAACATGTCCCTTAACAAGGACTTTGCTGGTTTTGTGCAGAATTTCAACATGCACTGCTCGGGGAAAACAGTCTCAGAATTACTCGCATTGCTTGTTGATTATGAGAAAAGTCTACCAGCTAAGGTCAAGGCTCCTACCCTGCAAGTGTTGGCGATTCATGGGGGGAGAATCCAGAAGAAATCGCATGTGAACAAAGGCAAAGGGAAAGGTGATAAAGGCAAGCAGGTCATGGCCTATCAACCACAACCCAAGATGAAGTAGCATCAGCCTAAGCAGAACAAGGTGAATCCTCCAAACAAGAAGGATCAGGCTTGTCACCACTGTCATGAAAAGGGCCATTGGAAGCGCAATTGTCCTCTCTACATTCATGACTTGCGACAGAAGAAGCAGGGTAATGAAGCTGGTAACCCCAGTTCATCAGGTGCGTTCTTTATGATTGAATTATTCACTCTTACTCCTAAATTGAATTCATGGGTATATGATACGGGATGTGGCATTCATATTTGCAATACCTTGCAGGGGTTTAGAGTTGAGAGAAAGCTGGCCTATGGACAACAATTCTTGCACGTGGGTAACGGAGCACATGCAGAAGTTGAAGCTATAGGAGTTTTTAATTTAGTGTTGCCTTCGGGCCTAGTACTATCTTTAAATAATTGTCATTATGCACCGTCAATTGTTAGAGGTGTAATTTCATTTTCATGTTTGTTGAACCTTGGTTTTGATCATACTATTTCTAGCAATGGAATTTCAGTTTCTTTAAATGATGTTTTTTATTTTAATGCTATTGCTGTGAATGGTGTGTTTGAGATTGATATGAATGATAATGATAATGCTTTTGTTAAAAATAATTGAATGTATAGCATCAGTAATAAGAGAATCAAGAAAGGTTTGGATTCGTCTTATCTTTGGCATTGTCGACTTGCTCACATTGGCAAGACTCGCACGGAAAAGCTGCAACATGATGGGCTTTTAGATAAGATCAATGATGAATCATTTGATAAGTGTGAATCTTGCATTGCTGGGAAGATGACAAAGAAACCCTTTAAAAATAGGATTGAAAGGGCTAATGATCTACTTGGTCTTATTCACACAGATGTGTGTGGACCACTTAGACATGTGTCAAGGAGAGGTGCTAGCTACTTCTTAACATTTACGGATGATTGCAGCCGTTATGGCTATGTTTATTTACTTAAACATAAACATGAGGTGTTTGAAACATTCAAAGTGTTTAAAGCAGAAGTAGAGTTGCAACTTGGAAAGAAGATTAAAGCTCTTCGATCCGATAGAGGTGGTGAATACCTGAGTCAGGAGTTCATAGATTACTTAGCTAAGGAGGGAATTGTCCAGCACCTTACTTCTCCATATACTCCACAACAAAATGGTGTATCTGAGAGAAGGAATCGTACATTGCAAGACATGATATGATCTATGTTTAATCTAACAACTCTTCCTTTTTCGTTTTGGGATTATGCCTTAGAATCTGCGGTTCTCATTCTTAATATGGTTCCAACAAAGAAGGTGGATAAGACACCATATGAGTTATGGACTGGAAAAGCTCCTAACTTGTCTTATCTAAAGGTCTGGGGTTGTGAGGCGTATGTTAAACGTGACTCAGCAGACAAACTCCAACAAAGATCTGTGAAGTGCATCTTCGTAGGATACCCTAAGGAAACTATGGGTTACTACTTTTATTACCCACCTGAAAACAAAGTTTTTGTTGCAAGGTATGGAGACTTCTTGGAAAAGGAGCTCATATCTCAAGAATTCAGTGGGAGAGCATATGATCTGGAAGACGATCATGAAGATGTAGCACCTTCTGAAAACACTAGCCAACTTCCTGTGGAACCTGAAATTTTAGGTCCTCCACCTGAAGTTGAAGTGGTTCCCATTCGTAGGTAAACTAGACCTGTGAAAGCTCCTACACGTCTATGTCTTAATGTAGAGTGTGATGATAACTTACTAGGGGATCTTGATGAACCTACAAGTTACGAGGCTGCCATGAATGGTCCTGAAAAGGAAAAATGGCAGGTTGCTATGAATGGGAAAATGCAATCCATGAAAGACAATGAAGTCTGGGAAGAAGTAGACCTACCTCCGGGTGCCAAGTTAGTTGGGAGTAAATGGCTCTGCAAGAAAAATATTGATATGGATGGCATTGTACACACCTATAAGGCCCGTTTGGTAGCTAAAGGCTATACTCAAACTTTTGGTGTTGACTATGAGGAGACCTTTTCTCCTGTAGCTGACATTACGGCCATTAGGATTCTTATAGCCATAGCCGCTTACTATGACTATGAGATTTGGCAAATGGATGTCAAAACCGCCTTCTTAAATGGTCGCCTAGATGAAGACTTGAGGGGTTTGTGAATCCAGAATTCCCAAATCGTGTATGCAAACTTCAAATATCCATTTATGGATTGAAGCAAGCATCACAACAATGGAATAAGAGATTTGACAGTGAGATTAAAAAGTATGGATTCACTCAAAATCTTGATGAGCCATGTGTATATCACAAAGCTAGTGGGAGTAATGTTATTTTCCTTATTTTATATGTTGATAACATATTGATCATGGGAAACGACATTCCAAGTTTGCAAAAGGTTAAGGCATATCTTGGAAAGTGTTTTTCTATGAAAGATTTAGGGGAAGCTGCATTTATTCTGGGAATCAAGATATATAGAGATAGATCTCAGCGATTAATTGGATTAAGCCAAAGTGCTTACATTGATAAAATATTGAAGAGATTCAATATGCGAAATTCCAAGAAGGGATATTTGCCAATGCAAGAACAACATGGCTTGAGCAACAAAGTTTGTGCTTCAACACCTGCAGAGGTGCAACGCATGAAGAGAGTCCCTTATGCTTCGGCTGTGGGATCTATAATGTATGCGGTGAAAAGCACAAGGCCTGATGTGGCATTTGCTCAGAATTTAACTAGTCGATATCAGCAGAATCCAGGTGAAGCTCACTGGACTGCTGTTAAGAATATTCTTAAGTACCTTAGGGCTACTAAAGATATGTTCTTAGTTTATGGGGGTACTCCATCTGCAAAACTTGATGTTACAGGTTACTACGATGCTTCTTGGAAAGGTGATAAGGATGATATGAAGTCTCAGAAGGGTTATGTCTTTGTCATTAATGGAGGAGTTGTGGATTGGAAGAGCAAAAAGCAGAGTGTACTAGCAATGTCTGCTACAGAAAGTGAGTATATAGTTGCTTCAGAAGCTGCAATGGAAGCTGTTTGGATTAGGAAGTTTGTTTCAGGGCTTGGGGTTATGCCTTCGATTCAACGACCTATAAAAATGTATTGTGATAACTCAGCTGCAATTACATTTGCCAATGAGCCTGGAATCATGAGAGGCACCAGACATTTCCGGATTAAGCATCACTATGTTCGAGAACAAGTCGAAATAGGTGAAATCAAAATGCTCAAAGTTCACACAGATGATAACTTAGCAGATTAGTTAACAAAGCCTCTACCTGGCACCAAGCTTTACAAGCATGCTGAAGGTGTAGGACTTAGATTAGCTGAAAGTTTCATGCCCATTTGTGATTAGTATTTGGATAAGGGATGTAATGTACAATTATTATTTTAATGAAATAAAATATTGTTTATGTTTATTTATTCATTGTCTTAATAATATATCCTATATTTGCATGTTTAAATCCATGAATAAATTATTATTCTAAATTGTCCGTTGTCGATTAATGATATGGGAATATCATTAAACTAAGACAAATTTGAGTATTGGTTTAGAATATACTTGAAAGTATATTGATGCGTAGTCATACCAATTTCACATGATATTCAATGAATTGAATATAAGACTTATCACAACAATATGATTTTAGATTTAATGTGAGAATCATATTTAAAGTTATCCTCAGACTTGATATACCAGATAAAAGTCATGGATGTAGTGCATTTTTGTGAAGCAATCTACCGCTCACCGTAACAGGGAGTTATAAGGGTTGTTTTCAGAAGTGTTGCAAAGTTCATGGGTTATTCTTGTAGTCAAGAAAGAATTTGTTCCTTCTGATTTGTTCAGAAGTTTAATACTACTGGGCCCCTCGTAGGGTTGACAAAATGTTTACGTGGCCACGCCCAAAGTCTATCTGGAATACGTTCTGATGTTTTGGTAATTTTGTTCAATCATAAAGAGACGAGAAACAGAATATTAATAAAGAATCTCACATCTTTATTAAATGTAGTATTATAAACAAAAGGATAATTATAATGATGAATCATTAAAGGTTTTTCCAGGAAACTTAACTCGAGTCGTGCTGGGGGCATTGGAGTGTTGCAAGACGCTAACCAATGTCATTTTACTATTAATAAAATATACGAGTGGGAGCTGTTAAATATACGTATATATATTAATGTGTAAATGTCTAGTATCGAACCCGAGACCTCGGGATTGCACACATTACAAATGAGTATTAAGGAAAAATAATAAATGTTTTGTTATATTTATTATTAGACACGAGAATATAATGACCGTTAGTACTTACGGTAAAGGGACTAACGACCGTTAGACAAAAGATAGAAAAAGGGTGTTTATGTAATTTGGTAACCAAGGAAGGGTCTAGAACCCCCCTCCTTGGGCTTGGGTCGGCCGAACACCACACAAGGGGGCACCCTTGCCCTAGCTTGTTCCCAAAGTTACCAAATCACTATAAATACAAAACCTAGGGTCAATGTTTTCATATCTTTTGTGCACACAATTATCCTTAACTTTTCTCCTTTCTCCTTTGCTTTGAAAACCGGTCGAACACCCCTATACTTCTAGGGTTTCGATTTTTGTTTGTCAAAAACATATTCTTGTATAGTTACTTGCATAACCTTAATACGGTTTAATTTGTGTGTACAAAAACGAGGTAATAACTCACTATAGTTATTATCAAGAGATCGATAAACAAAACGGTAAGGGGTTTATCATAGATCTATTATTACACAAGATCAAGATTTATTGAAGTGCATCGGGTACGTTACTATTTATGTTTTAGTTAATCTTTGTATGTGTTATACTTGATCTTAGCTTCCGCAATACGTGTACTTTGATTGTCAAACTCTAACATGGTTCATGCCGGAGCCAAATATAGCTTGTAAATATATAAGTTCTTTACGTACATGCATGAAGTGTTTGATATTAAAACCGATATAATAATAATAATAATAATAATAATAATAATAATAATAATAATAATAATAATAATAATAATAATTCAAGGTGTATTTTCTTAGTAACCAAAATGCATAAACTATTTCGACTTTACATGCTCATAGAAAAGTGAAGAACGAAAAAGCATTTTCGAAGACTCAATACTCGGGCAGATGTATCTAATCCATCCTATAAAATCACATCTAGCATTAGTTATTTTTCTAAATATTTGTACTTAATTTTAAATGTATCACGTTATTACACGGTCAAGCTTAAAAAACTAAAAAACGAGTCTAGCATTGGTCATTGGCTGACTACCCAAAGTCATTGTCTGATCTTTTATCATGAGGGGATTCAGTCAATTTTAACTATATTACCGGGACATGTTTCGACGCGGTTGTTCAAACTACGTTTTGGGTCATATGGCAATATTGTAACTGCATTTGTTTTGACCTAAAGCCTTATTGAGGAGATTAAAATTCTTTCTCATTCTGGTTTCTAAATAGGAATAGAAAAATAAAACCCGTTTGGATTGATGACCTGATCAAAGCTTGTACAATCTTTATGTAATCTTTTTCACTAGCTTCTTGCTAGTGAGTTGTTTTTAATGCAAAGCAATTAAAATGCAAAAATAATGGCACATAAAATTAATTGGTAATAATAGTATTCAAAAACCGAGAAACCGAAGAACTGCCGATACGCTCAATCCGAAACTGCAAAAAACCGATAATCGAATAAACTGAAACCGGGAAAACCCGAAACCGGAGAAACCCGCTTGTGACGGTTCGATTTCGGTTTTTACTTTCAGTTATCCGCGGTTACCTGAACCGAACCGTGTATAATGTACATGTAGGTTTCAACAAACCATTCATAAAAGTGTGCAAGTACTAACGATATTATTGCACTATTTTTATTGTATAACGCATTTTTACTTACCTAATGTCTAATGTGATCATTTACTAACACTGATGGAGTATATATGATTAAAGTGAACATAACCAATAAAAGTCCAATAAATAGTACGTATTAATTATTTTGTTGCATATGATAATTTAAATGTTTTTTTTTTGTGACGTAACAACTTTTCCATGAATCTAATCTCTTTAATGTTATTTAGTTTTACTACAATGACATATTATGTTCTAATTTATGTTATTGTTTATCCGAATCGATTCGATTCGATTATTGTGACTCGAACCGCGGGTTACTGCTCATTTCGGGTACCACATATCCGGTTACTCGCCTAATACGGTTCAATTTCAGATAGTAAAAATGAGCTACCCGCCCCGTGATGAATAATTAAAATCTCCAACTAAAACGAGCCAAACCGCCCGTGAACACCCTAGTTAATATTACTAGTTATTGTGCATGTGAGTTACATGTGGCAAAAAGTTAGGGGCTGAAAAAATAGCATTCCATTTAAGACCGAGTTGTCTTGCCAACTCAACAACTTTGCATAAATTCAAGTTTTTACTCGTACTTTTTAACAATAAAATGGCACAGCATCAAGTTATTAAGAGGGAGAGGTATGGGCTCGCCATGGCAGCTCGTCGTCTGATGTGGAGCTCGCCAAGGCTCGCCACCACACCGGAGGTAGCTCGCCGTTGCTCGTTGGAGGGCTCCTCGTCACCCAGACGACGAAGCAAAGCTTCTGACACCAACTGAAAAAGACGAGATGCATTATATTAAAATATTAGAAACGGTAATATTACCGTTTAAATTAAAACGGTTATTTTTTTTTATTTAATTTTTTTCTTTTTTTGATTTTAAAAATTTTACAACCCCTGTAAATACTAAACCATTTTCACATACTTTCATCACTACAATTCAACAATATATATCTTCTTAACTCAACAAATATATAAGTTTCATCACTATGTCTCAAAACCCGAACGAACCCGGTTATTTCACAACCCTCCTAAACTCAAACGAACGATACGGGGGATCGTCAAACACTTCTACTCCCTCGTCGCAAAATTCCCCACAACCTTCATCGCCATATGGTTCACAACATTTCAATCCGATGGACGTTTATACTAATCAACAAATTGCGCTGCAACAAGCGGGGTTCGCAGCTCATCCTCAACGAGTGTTGCCACCACAATTTTTTAACCCGTCTCAAGCATCCTCGTTCCCAGCTCATCAATCACAACCGCAAGTCGAAACACAACCTCAGGTCGAACCCCAGTTTAAAGTTCCAAAAGCACGGTCGCTGGCCAAAGGTAGAGGCAAGAAAACCAAGGCCGTCAAAGGAAAAAAAGTCGTAAATTTAGATGCCGACGATGACGACGACTTGGAACTTGCAGGTCAAACTCGTGTGAATCGAAAATGGTGCAGGGCCGAAGAAAAGCTTCTTGCGGAAACTTAGATAGCAATTTCGCAAGACAAAGATCTGGAGAACGACAAATCTGAAGAATTCTTTTGGAACGAAATTACAGAAATGTTCAATCAGCAAACTGTGGATGACCCTAGAGGCAAGAATATGCTTACCGGGAAATGGACGAGAATGAGCGGCGACTGCCAAAAGTTCAACGCTATATATAAGCATTTGGGGCGTCGAAGTGGTGAGAATGAACATGATCAAATCAACAATGCCAAGGCGAGTTTCGCAGAACGCTTTGGTGCGAGGGGTTTTACGTACGAGCATGTTTGGGAGTTTTTGAGAAATTACCCGAAATGGAATGCTGAGGATCCGTTGGACGTTTCTTGTCTCGAGGATATATTCGGGCCGGACGCACGACCTCGTCCCGAAAGAGCCAACAAACGAGCTGGAAAAAAACAAAAGTCGACGGATACGTCGAGCGCTGCGAGCTCCGGTGGGAGTCAAACGAGTACTTTTTCGGGACAATTATCCGAAAAGTATACGCAAGCCAAAGACGCTCAAACGGCTTGTTACGAGGCGAGGAGGAGGAAGGAAGAAAGGGCCTTGGAAATGCAGAAAATACAGATGCTCATGCTAGATCCTAGCGTGGTTACTGACCCGGTCAGAGCCGAAATCATTCGCAGGAGGCAAGCAAAAATAACGAAGAAATACCAACAAATCGATGAGGATGCCGATGAGTAAAATATTTAATATGCATGTAGTGTCGTTTTATATATTTTCGTATTGTTTTTTTTTTTATTTAATTTTCGTATCGTTATTTTTTTCTCGTATTGTAACTTTTTAAATTTGAAGAAATAAATTTAGTTTGGTGTGTTATTTTTAATTTTTGTGTAATGAATTTAATTTATTTAGTGAAATGAATAAAAAAATAAAGGTGTAAGTGGTGGGCTCCAAATGAGTAAGTTGAGGTTAGTTATGAGTGAGAAGGGATTAGTTGTAAAGAGGTGTTGGGATGATGTGACACCCGTAAGCCCCAAATGAGGAGGTATAAGCTCCTCACCACACCTCTCCCTCTAATAGATGGCACAATAATGGATAAAAGGTGGTTTTAACTTATTTGTTATTTCATAGCACGACAAAAGAAAATAATTTTACTTTCGTCAGTTACATTGATGGAAATAAAGCAACTTTTTTAAAAACTCGGTTTTATGATAAAATGATAAATGGTATTTGGTATGGATATCACTGTGGCGACATAACACAAGGATAAAATACACCAACTTACTTCACTACTTTATGTCTATTATCATATGATTTGTCTTTTGTCTAAAAGGATTCAGTTAGCACACATTCATTTTTTAATGATACATGCAATTTTATGCGTTAGACTGAGGGGTTCAAAGTGCACAGTAACCTCATGGATATATCTCGCGTAACGTAAAAATTTGTAAAAAAAAAAAAAAAATCTATTTTTCTATAAAATGAACATGATCCTAAAGATTTTGTGTTACAAATCTTCTTTATCTTATTAAATGCACTCGATAAACTCTAATTCTGGGTTCGCCAATGATGGCAACACGATTGTCGCAACTACTCCCTCCGTCTCAAATTAATTGTCATGAGAGAGAAATTACAAAGTTTAATAAAAATGAGACTTATAAATCTCAACTACTCAATGAGAATATTCTCTCAATATATTCTATAGTTTTTACTTAAAAAGGAAAGTGGACAATTATTTTGAGACATCTCAAAAAGAAAAATGTGGACAATAATTTTGAGACGGAGGGAGTAATATATTTGTGTGTGCGTGTTCCTTCTAATAGCATATTTGACATCAAAAATAAAAGGGATTTTCTAACTTGTGCTCTGGGGGCACAAGTTAAGCACACCAAAAGGAAAGAGGGTCTCACGAAAAAATACAAGAAAGCACAACAAAATTCATGGGTCCCTGAGTACTTTCTTGTACTTTTTCGTGGGACCCTCTATTCTTTTGATGTGCTTAACTTGTGCCTCAGGGCACAAGTTAGAAAAACCCAAAATAAAAAATTATTAAGTATTTGAAAACTATGGTACTATGTTGTCGTGTGTGCCGACTTATTTGGAATGAGTTTGGTTTGGGCAATCATGACATGTTAATGGGACGTAGTCAAAATTCAAAAGTAAATAGGGGTATACCAATAAGACCACTATAAAAGTTGATATGAGTTTGGCAAGGGCAATAATGACTTATTAATGCAACACGTTCACTATACTACAAAAAAACTTTCTATTTTGAGTATCCTTGTTAGTCCAAGCACTAAAATGAAGAAAAAGAAAATAGGACTGAAAACTACAATACGTAATAAGATAAGGGAAGTGATAATTACACCACTTTTTTTATGTACACATCACAATGTTATATCATTAATGCACATGTTACAACATGTTATATACATAATTGTGATGTGTGCATAAAAAAAATGGTGTAAGTCCCATAAGATAAGAGTCTATATAAGGGACTCCCAATTTAATGCAAAACGTACCTCGCAAATTTGTAACTTCCACTTGTCATGACATCCTCTCAATACGAATTAATGAAACTCCAAAATAGGTAATCGTTTATCCAAAGCTGTTTATCCAGAGCTGTATTTAGAGTTGTGTAACCGTACATGGTCTCAAAATTTTAAGAACCCCAAAATATATATCCTTTTATATATTTTAGGACCTCAAAATTTACTTCCAATTTCAAAATATTAACGATATATGAAAATATGTTCTAACTATTTTTTAAACTTGTCTTAAAGTGGTCGAAAGTGATGAAAAACTCATAAAAATTTTAAGCTAGATGGTTACAATATGTCTTTATGGTTATGTATAGATATCATATAAAATTTTGCATAAGGCCTCTGGTAACTCATCTACGGCACTGCTTTTATCTTTTCTAATAAAGCAACCAAGTATCTTACGTAGATATATGTTAAAACCACATAATTTTTACAAAGCAAAATTCACAAAATGAAGGGGAAGTATCATTATTACTATTGGCTTCAAGTATGAGATGATCTGAAAAAAATAAATAAATAAATAATACCACACATTAACATGCCCTCTTATTCTATGAATTTTATTTTATAAAATTTATGTAGTTCTAGCATACCTCCTTAAATAATATACACCAAAATTTACCCGACATATTTTGTATTTAATTTAAACCCACAATTGTTTAGTTAAAAACATTTTCACATAACACGAGTTACCAGTTACCACTAACCTAGAAACCTTTTGTATGAATTGTGTTCATGGGCGGTTTTGGGCCGGCGCACCATCAGCAACCGAGTCGGGTCCAACCCACTAAGGGGCACTAAAAGCATGCACATCAATAACGTGAGTTAAGTATTAACACGGTGTCACGTCAGCGCCACATCAGCTTTAACACTTTCACCTTAACTCACAAAAAAACACCCGCAACAATAATTCAACCTTAACTCAACAACAATTTACAAAAACACTCCTTCATTTAGGGGGGAAAGTGAATTTTTTTCTTTTTTTTTACAAATGCAGCTTGTTAACGTGCGTTAGCCACTTAACTTGGCACGTTAACGTGGAGTTAACGCGGGATCTCGCAACGAGTAACACTTGTTTAACGCGAGTTATTTCCACTTTAACGCATGTGTTGCGTTACCACTAATGATGCTCTAAGGGGCTCTAAAAATAAATTCTATTAATCATTTAATCCAAAAAGTCAAAAACGATTATGAAAGAACAAAAGGGTGAAGGGCTGAAGGCGTAAAGCACTGAAGCTTTGCTTTCAATAATCCATCTCCATCTTCAAATGAGGTAGGTGTTAGCATAGAATGATTTTAAGGTCCAGTCTCACAAATCTCGGTTATAATTTGGCATGGTGCTTTCACTCGAATATAAGATTGGGTGAGCACGGTAAAATAATCACAACGAAACTATATATATTGATTCAAGTCATACTACTAATACTATACATAGGCCAAAACCAACCAAACATGTGCCAAATTGTGACAGAGCCTTTGCCTAGAAGTATCACATGAGACGGCAACTGAAATATGCCGCCTCTGGGACTTGGCTCTAGACATATTAGTTAGCTTATATTTGACATTATGCTATGCATGTTGATGGCCTTAGAACTAGGGACGGAGCTACGTTGCTAGTTGGGTTGGCCATGCTCCACCCCAAACTTGTCACAAATTTCTATTATACACTTTAAATTTGAGTAACTTGGTTTACTAGAAAACCAAGCGTAGTTAGCTTTATACATTTTATAGGCACGCCACCTCATCGTATAGCCTATAACACTATCATAACATAAACATATTTTTTAATAAAATTCTTATAACTCATCACCAAAAATACACCCACTCAAAAAAAAAAAAAAAAAAAAAAAAAAAAAAAAAAAAAACCTCGCCAACCTAACAGCATTCCTCCTCCCTATAACACCAACACACAATTCAGTTTGGCATGTTATAGCGATGCCATAACGCGAAAAAAAAAATGCCCTGTAACATAACTGCACTATGCTTTCTTATATTTCCTTCGTCCCATTAATTTCATATATCACACTACTTTAATGATTAATTTCATATACTCAAAATGCAAGTATTTAATGCATAATGTACAATATTTTTAAAGCATGTTTGGGAGATATGAAATTGCCCTTATTAAATATCGAGTTTTGACATTTGAAGTCTTTCTTTTTAAATTTTAATCTTAAATATTTTTGTTAGTTTTATAATATTTAATAAAAAATTATACCAATAAAAATACATTTAAAACTCAATCCATTCATATATTTTGTATCAAGTATTATATAACCAATGAAAAAGCCATTTCGTGGTATTGATGTGGGTAAAGGGGCTAAATTTAACCCTTCTAAACCTAAGCCATTGTATGTACCTGTGTCTAAGAAGGCGGATGCTACTAAGGAGAAACTCGCTAAAGAGGCAAGTACGAATGGGACGATAGTTGCTACGTCAAACCCATTTGCTGCTCTTGATATGGAAGATACTGATGAGAATGGTGTTTCTTGTACTACTCTTATTGTTGAGAAAATTGGAAGATTGAAAAGTTTATTATTGATAGGAAAGCTACTCTTGTGAACGATAATAGCAATCCTCTTAAAAAGGTGGATTTGTTTCAAACGACAGGAAAGGAGTCACAAGATCAGCTTGTGAGTGAGTTGAAAGAGAAGGAGCAGATTGCGGCTTCTAAGCCTAATTCTTCTTCTTCTCCGTATACTTCTTCTACCAAGATGGGTAACCCATTTTCTAAGGTGGGGGGTCTGGTTGTTTCTGACAGTGATGATGAAGAGGTGCTTGAGCCGGATAATCCTATGGCCAACTTTCTCGCATCTACCGGTGGCGGTCACGAGCTTGAAAACTATTATGATGATTATGCGGACCAGGTCTATGATTTACCAAGGCAGTTGGATGCTTTTGTGACCTGTATGATATCAAGCTTCAAGGTCGTCGTAGGAAGTAATATTGTTTTTGGTATGTCATAAGATTGACATGTCTTTCTTATGTAGTGTTTTGGCTGTTGCACAATAGGTGTTGTTTTATGCCTATGTAATGAGCTGAGATGAGAGATTCTCCTTTTACTCAAAAAAATAAAAATATTTAAAGTAAAAGTTGAAGAAGAAGAGAAATAATAATAATAATAATAATAATAATAATAATAAAATTTAAAAAAAAAAAAAAAAAAAAAAAAAAAAAAAAAAAAAAAAAAACACTTAACTCGCACCAAGCTTGTTTGCATTTCTTCTTTGAAGCTTAGGAGGTATCTACGTTTGTTACCCGATTAATCTTAACTAAAGTCTTTGGTTTAATTATGAGGAGGAACTTACTCATAGTTTTACTTTTCTGGTAAGTGCTATTTTGCTATTTGGCTCACCCGGAACAAAAATTTTAGCTCCGTGCCTCTGTTAGGCCCTTAGTTAATTTATTTATTTTAATCAAATTCACAAGAGCATTAGGGACGGAACCGGGACTACAAATGACCTAATACAGTTACGGAAAACTAAACACAACTATAAACATATTTTTTTGGACAATTTTCATTTTAGAAAAATAATGACTTTTTACGACAATTAGCACTATGGCGCAAATTATTTAAGGGTGTCCTGTGATCTGGTTCCGTCACTGCCTATCATATGAATGGTTGTGCATGTACTTTTTGCATTGTTCTAATTTAATGTGTTGTTTGACTTGCATAAACTGCTTACGTGTAGACCGAAACTTATTGTGGCATTCGTATGGATCTAAGTCTCTTTAAAAACAGGTGTAGAGCTATGCACTCCCATCATTCCACAAAGGTCGACCAATGGAAATACAAATAATTAGTGTACATTAATTCACAAATTGAGATTTTATGGCAGTTAGTACGGACGTCATTGTTAATTTTAAACAAAAATTAGATAATCACTTAATCAGTCATTAAGCAAAAATCCTACCTTCAAGTAGAACTTCAAGCTCATTCAACCTTATTAAAGTGAATCACACAACTTAAACCATAAACATGATTCTTCTCAAAAACTGTATAATTCGGGTGATAACAAATTCATTCGCTCAAGTGCTCTCTTAATACTAAAAATATTTGGATATTAGAAACATGCCGTGACCAACAATTTTAGGCTTCTATGACGACCTCTTCATAAACATTTATTAATTCTTCAATCTCGACTTCTTTAGCTTCATACTCCTCTTCAACATCACTGGCTTCACCGTCCCTAAGTTTCTGCCTTGCCGCCTTCTCTTCTTCATGACATAGCTTCCACTTGTTCACCCAGCTCTCCCAATCGTCTTTCAATTGCTTTCTTTTCTCGCGGTCCTGCTTACTCAATAACAATGATATATCCTGATCCTCAACATCGTATTTCTTACTGTACTTCTTAAGGTTCTTTAAGATTTCTTCCTCTTTCTCGGGTGTCAAGAATGAAGGCGGTCTTGGCCTCCACAAGAACTGCAATGGTCAAACACAAAATTTACATGTTCAGATCAACATAACCTAAGATAGCTTGATTTGTGCTTGTATAATATACTATCAACGTTGAATGAGTAAAACTTTCAAGAAAAAAAGCTACAAAACGACTTAAACATTGAGTTGTCTTGGAAGTCAGGTGTTTAAATTGGTCCAAAATTATATATCCACCTTTCTATTTTGGTTAGTCCCAAAATAAGTGTCCACTTTCAAATTTCAACCGGTCAAAATTTGGGACGGAGGGAACAAGTTTTTTTAATCATATACCAAACTAAGTAGACGTGTATATAATTAAAAAGTGAGGTGAATCATTCAGACCAGACCCGACGTGTGAGGTTTCAACCTATTTCTCATCCTGTCTAATGCACCCAAGGCCAAACACATCTAGCCCCAACTAAGCAATCGATTAATGAAGTTCAAATTACCTGAAAAAAATGGTTCTTCATAATATGGTAGAGTAGCTTTCCACTGAACGACCATATGTTGAAACCATTTTCCATCTCATGCACCGAAGTGACTGAAGTTGCAACATACCTATAAACATAGTTACCAAGTGAGTATTTGTTCATTTGAACAAGAGTAAGTTTGCATTACATGATGTAGAGCATTAGCTGCCCATTATGATTTAAAGTTACCTTCCAGTAGGATCCCATTCAATATTTGTTGCCATAAAATGCTCTGCAGTAGCCATAGTTTCAAGCTCATCCACGTTGAAGAATTCCAATTGACCATTAAACCCCTTCAACCCAGCCAAAATAACAAATCTGCCATTTGGTGACCAGAAAAGAGCATTCGCCTGTCTTTGCTTGAGGGTCGCGAGCTTTGACACTTTACCTCCCTTCATTGAGTAAAAACTGACATCGGGCTTTGGGTTATCACCATGAATAACTGCAAACCTGTTGCCCTTTGGCTCCCATGAAAATGCAATTACTTTTTTATTCTTGTTTTCAAGCTCAAAAACTTCAATAGGTATGTCACGCTCTTTAATTCTGAAAAGCTCAAATCCAGTATACATGCTCTTCTTAGATTTTGTGATTCGGTCAACTTTAACAGCAAGATATTCGCCTTCACTTTGCCAATACATTTTGCAATCACTGACACCGAAGAGATTCTTCTGCCTTAACTCTTGTTTGCTCGGGATTTGGAAGAGACTCACCTATAGATATCATACAAATATCAAACACATGACTTTATATTCAAGAACTAATATGTAGAAGATGAAGTTGCTTTTCATCGCACTAGAAACATTGAATATAAGGCAACTTTTGTGTGCGTAGAAGTGGAGAACAAATGTGCAGAAGTGGTTCAAAGTAGCCTGAAGTCAGCTTTTTAATGATAATACCTCCTATATATGTTATTATTGTAAAGCAAAAGTTTGTGTAATCAAAATAACACATAAAATTTATTTATTAAAAAAAAAAAAAAAAAAAAAAAAAAAAAGCTCGTAATCGATAAACTTTTTCATCTGTATTAAGAATACTGCATGAAGAACTTACTCTAGCCGGTTGATTTCCGCTGCCTTGTTCAGGAACAAAGAGCGCAAAAATAGGATCAGTAGGAGACCAACAGAAGTCCATTACATTTTCAACTTTAATGGATTTCTTATCAATTAGACTAAAAGTTTCAGTCTCATAGACCGAAATTGCATTTTTCCCAAGCCGAGCAAAGTACTTGTCTTCTTTACCACCACCCCATCTGCAAAGCATATCATAATGAGATCATGAACGAACCCAAGATAGATAATGTATAACTATTTGTAAACCTACAAAATAATATCACCTAAAAACAGGCCAAGAAACCCCGTTAAAACCACCAGTTCCACCAAATGCAAGCTCGTCAGCACTTCCCTTAAAATCTCTCATAACTTTTCCGGTTCTCACATCAAATATGTTGAGCATGACCCTCTGATCATTAAAAAAAACTTACAGTTACAAACTGACCAGAATATGATCTAATTACATCAAAATTAGATATTACAATAGACCTACTTACATGACTGTTATGGGGGTTGCTTGGCGCATGGCTGCTGTAAGTAACCAGGTACTTCTCACCAGGAGAGAAGTCGATCAATTTAGCCTACAATTGACATGAAAATTTTAAAAATCAATATTGAGATACAATGTATTCAAGAAACAGTATTGCAATAGACTAAGTTAATTCAAAGTAACATATATAAATAAATAAATAAAAACCTCTTTATGAGCATAGCGCATAAGTTGTTTGAAAGTAGAAGCACCACCCCACACAGCAACACCCTGTTGATGGACAGTTGCTAAGTATGTCCCCAAGGGTGACCATTGCACAAAACTTTCAGTCCAGTACTGCACAGAAAGAGCAAGAAGCCTGTTATCATCATATCATATTTTCACAACTAAAAAAAAAAAAAAAAAAAAAAAAAAAAAAAAAAAAAACTACAATCTTGCATAGCCGATATGGCTGATAAACAAGAAAAATCATAATTTGAAAGATAAATGATGTTGTCTTACAGGTCGTTTGTAAACAGGATCAGCTTTCAATTGTCTTGCATCATTCCACAGGACCTCAGTGTCTGGTCCAGCACAAATAACAAACTGGTCTCTACCCTTCTCATCAGTAAGCCAATGTTGAAGATTCTCCTGTATTGAAACAGCAAAACTTTCATTAGAGTCATAAACTTTCATAGTTTATAAAAGTTTGAAGATTCTCCTGAATATGCTTAAGAACTCTTTTTCATATGCTATACTATTCAATTTTAGCAATATTACGTTCATCTTCCCTAACTATGTTTTCAACATATAAAAGAAAACCTAAACACTATCTAGGGACAATTTAATAAACATATGAGGTGCCGTATTAGCCAAGGTAAGAAGAGTATACTCAACCAGGCAAATAAACTTAGTGAAGATAGATCTGCCACCAAATGCACAATCTCACAAATCATTCCCACGACAAGCTTTCATATGGAATGTCATTCTTAAGTTGGCTAAAGAAGTGTAAAACTTTGAGGGCTAAGTCGAATCCGTGTGATCCTCCCACTATGCTTCAAGACTCCATAATCCCTAAACACATATTGCCACTGATACTAAGAGGTTGATATAATATGTAACTAGGAAGGGATTCGTTAAAAACCTCTTGAGATAAATCAAAAGAAAGAATTGCGGCCTTGTTGTTTTGAGATGAAGGTGAAACATGCTTCTTAACCCAAGAAACGGCCCCGTTGATAAGATACTAAATTTCCTTGCTGACGTTGTATACTTCACTATTTCATCAAGATCGTGTGTAAATTGTGGCTGCCCTAAAACATTTGTCTATCGTTTATATCAATCTATACCATGATAACAGCAAAGGTACCAACTTTTTGCAAATGTCCTATAAACATTACAAGATCACCTACCTGAATTATCATCCCTTATTATCAATTACCAAAAAATTTGGAAATGAATATTAACTTTATAATATCATCTAAAAAGATAGCTTAAAAGTATGTTGACAAAAATGTGTCTTTGGCTTGGCGGATGAGAATCCTTCATACAAGGTAGAGGGCACACTTCGAATCTTCAAGCCTTTCAGGTGTCTCTTTCTTTTCTTTACAATAATTGCTCACATTTCTTTCTCTCGACGTTACATATTGGTACTATAATTTATAAGTAACTTACTTCATGTAATTTCTTTTCTTTATGGTCATAGTTCGTATCTTTATTTAACACCCACAAGTTAAATCACACTTAAAAAGAGACGACTCGTTGTATGACTCAAATTAAACTTCTTGTAAATTTTTATTTGTATTAAGTCGACATAAAAAAATGTTGATTTCAAAAGTTGAAAGACTATGTAACTTCATAGAACATTTTTATGATGCTTTAAAAAGTATCTCAGTGGAGGAGAACAACACTTTAATACAAAACTAAACCAGTTACACATGACAATAACAAAACTTGAATGGCTAAATCTGGTGAAGGTCTTTTTGGATAATACAAGTTTTTTGGTTGACTGGAAGCACACACCAATATACTTAAGTGAGTACGACTAAATACCATGAGCTACAACTTTATCTTCTATAAAATGTGTAACTATATACCAGTAAGAATTATATCCCGGCAGCTGGGCAACATAAATCTTGTTTGGAACAACTACTGGGAATTGTGTAGAAACATTTTTATCTACTCAAATACATAACTCCTTACTACATCTCATCAGGATATGAGATCTAATTCCAGAGGCGGCTTGTTCCTAATTGGAACATTGGGACTCTTAAATGACGCTAAAATTTAGTCCTTCTCAATATCTAAACATATTGCAGCACAGATACTACACCAACTTAATGTTACGTTGAAGAGCAATTACAGCTCATAAGAAGCTAACTACTCGTTACTACTTTCAGGCACTACAACAAAACAGTGTTCTATGAGAATATCACACACATAGCATCAAAGTGTACTAACATTCATGTAACTAAAACAGAACTGCAAAATATAAAGCTACAATCGAACTAAAATACCTACCCCTGGTGTGTATGATGTAGTTGCCGGAGGTGTCCACTCATCTGGAACTCTCGAGAACTTCTCAATATCATCAAACATGCTGACAGCAAAAACGTAAACGTGTTTTTTGCCTAGCTCGTACTTATCTGTCTTCTCCTTAGCAAGTTCTGCTTCCTACAACAACCCACGCCACAAAATGACATCAAATTTATCACCGCCTTACTTAAATCCAAACAAATATAAAATATCTTATTGAAAGATATTCCAAGAAGCGATTTAATCACCATGATAGATACGCATAAGCTTATTTCACGGTTAACAGGAGTATAACAAATAAAACAACAAAAACTAATACTACGTAGCAATGTATACCTGAGCAGTATTGAATTCAACAAAGCAATAACCGCGGGTTCTTCCCGTCCCTTCCTCAACAGGAATCCAAAGTCCATTGTCCTTAATAACACCAAATTGACTAAAAATCAACCTTAAAACACCTTCAAGCTTGTCGAAAGTCTCGGCTGAGACAACGGGTATATTATCGACAACAATAACATCCCCAAACCCTTGTTCCAATAACTCCTCTTCTTCAAACGTATCCTCGTCGTCACTATAAACACGTACACCAAAATAACTACAGAATATATATATATATATATATATATATATATATATATATATATATATATATATATATATATATATATATATATATATATATATATATATAAGAATGAATGTTGTTATTTTGATGACTATATTTACCTTATGATACCAAAGTCTTCGTTGGGTGGGACGCGGATGGAGGTCCAGTCGATGGATGAGAGGTCGATGTTTAGACTGGAGGCTTTGGATGCTATGTCTTCCATTGTCATTGGCATTGTCATTGTCATCACGTCTGCCATTGTTGATGTGCCGTTTTTTTTATTTGATTGTGTTGTTGAAATTAGGGTTTGTGGGGTGTGTCGAGAATGAGGGGGCGTTTGGAAGAGTATTTTCAAAAGGTGTTTGGATAAATCTTTATAGGTGTGATTTTTGTGTTAGTATATTAGAGTGAAAGCTTAACCCATTTAGAAAACTTTTTTTTTTTTTTTTTTTTCATCACTTACATCTCACTAATCATTCAGAAAAAATTAAGCCAAGATCCCACTTTCAAGACCCCACCAATCAACCATACACAATGAAAAAAAAAACGATATACAAATTACTCAAACTGACGTACACAAATTGAATGACGAAATGCTTGGCAAGCACCCAAGTCGGTGCAGTAACGACGCAAGTGGCAAGAGCCACCAATCAACCATACCCAATGAAAAAAAAATATACAAATTACTCAAACTTGTAAAAATTCACATTTTCAGGTTAATTACTATTCCCGGAAAATTTCACTATTCACTTTTACTATTCATTTTTCTCGAAATTTTTCCGAAATTTGATTTTTGTTTCTTGGCCTCGAGTGATAAATCATTTCCATGGCAAATTAAAAGTTTGACACTCGTCAGATCATTTTCGTGAAAGTTAATAAGGAATTACACGTTTTAGGGTAAAACGTCATTCAAAAATTCTACGCACAACGAAACTCGACCGCGTTAAGTGACCCCGCATCAGAAAAATGTTTGATACACTCATGATTTATTTGAGAATTAATCATGACTGTGAAAAACATGACCAAAATAAGCCTCGGCAGTGAAAAAACTGGAATTTTCAGTTTTTAAGCGTTTTTACTCAGTCGTAACCTTAGCCTATACCTACACCGCGTTTCTAAGACAATTTGAGTTTTCAACTTATTAGAAAAAGTCAACATATTTTCCCTCCTCC
Source organism: Artemisia argyi (assembly GCA_030686995.1). Taxonomy (NCBI): domain Eukaryota; kingdom Viridiplantae; phylum Streptophyta; class Magnoliopsida; order Asterales; family Asteraceae; genus Artemisia; species Artemisia argyi. The sequence goes on from CM060677.1 coordinate 178,418,453, forward strand.
TTTGACCAAAAATCATTCCTTGATTTTATAAGTCATTCCTTGATTTTTAAGCTTACGGTTTGATGTCTAAAAGACATTTAATACCAACCGACACTAGACTGAGCCCAGTCTAGACATTATAAGTCATTTTAAATCATTTTTATCCTATTAGAAAAGTAACATTTTACTTTTCTCAATTTTACGCAATATTCGTATGTTTTACGTATTACGCGTTTTAGACCCGTGTTTCCAGTTTTAGCAGGGTTTTACCACCCCAATGGAACCTACCACTTATTTTATATTTTATTATGGAGTATTTTGACAAGCTTAACAATTCTTCCAAGTTTCGTATTTTTACGATACCCGGTTTTACATTTCGTGGCTTAACCATTTACAGTTAGCACTTTACGGAGTCAAAACAAGCTCCATAACTTGGATAATATCATCAAAAGTCCACACTTGTTCCCCAAGCTTTGTGAACCGCCATATAGGGGGGGGGGGATTCACACTTGTGGCATGATCTCATGCTCCTAACTCTAAGATGCATACAAGCGTCCATACTTGCTCACCAAGTGTTGACAAGTCAAGGTAAGTAACCTCCTCTTTGGCATATAAATAGCCCTCTCCCCCTCCTCTTGTACGCCACACATAACACACCCCATCCTCTCATCCTTAGCTCATTCTCTTCCAAGTTTCATGCAAGATTCAAGAGAATAACAACACATAAACTCTAGTTTTGTTTTGATTCATCAAACTACTTCCAAACCCTAGAAACTTTGGTGATTTCTCTTGAGTTTGAATCTACTCAAGTCACCTCAACTTTCATCATCTCTCTTTCAAGAATACAAGTGTAGAAAGATTGCTTGAAGTGAAGTGGGGTGAAGCTAAAGTCTATCAAAGTCCTTACCTTACATGTTACTTCCTTTCTTAATTGAAAGCCAAAAGTTGTAAGCCAAACCCTAACATGCTTCTTGTTAAATATCATTATCATGTTATTTACATATCATTCATGCTATATTTTGTCTTTTGATCATGTCCATGATGTATAAAAATGGGTAAAACAAGTAATTACAAATGATTGTTAACTTATGTTATTTAAACAAGTAAACTAGTGACTTTTATGGAGAACCACGACCAAAATAGTACAACTATGATATTGGATACTTATTTACTGTTATAAAGGACTTCAAAAGGAAAACATAGCAATTTGAATCACCTAAAACGAGTATACAAGTCAAAAGTTATGGCCATAAGAAGTTAACGAAACCAAAACGGCAAAACTGCCTATACCCTACTGTTTTGCATTCTGCCATTTTGAAAGTCACCCTTCTGGTCCGATTAATCAAAAAGTTAAAACACGAAAGTTGTCCGGAACGCCATTTTCGTTCAGGAACAAAGAAGCTCGAGCCCTGAAACGCATTCCGAGTGATATTTTCTTCAAATTCTTAACAGCCCATTTTTAGACCAAAGTCACTATATAATAGTTATGTTATACTAAGACCAAGAGGTCTTATGGCCTAGATTCAAGACCACAACCATGGTTAGAGCCAAGGTTGAGTCTCAAGACCATGGAACAATGACCAAATGTCATGGCAAAGCCATGGCTAAAAACCATATAAACATACCAAGGCGAAAACATGAGCTAACGACCATATAAACTTACCAAGACAAATACATGAACTAAAGAGTTGGCGATGACTTAAACATACAACTTGGATCTACTTCATCTAAAGAACCATGAGATATTACAAGAAATTGTCATATAAGTTATAAGAAACTTACCCTAATAACAATCTTCATGTAATCATAAACTTTCCTAAGTTTATTCAAATATTGGACATGTAACTTTTCGGATCAAAACTTATATATATATACTTTATCAACTACTACAATAGTAGGGAGCCTCATGTGAGGAGTTCATTATGTAAGCCGTCGAGATGAGTTGTGGAATTACGAATTAAAGTGTCCTGGCTCCTCGAACGTTTACTACATGACTTCTGAATTATGTCGGCCCGAACGGTAGTAAACGATGTATAAACTATACATGTTTCATGAATAATTTCTTTTCAAAGACTTACACTATACATTATACCACATCATGGACTAAGTGCAAGACATATATTTGCATGTTTATGTTTCCTTAGACATTATTCCAAACCTAAGTTGCAACAACTATTCTAAGTTGCTCGTAGAAGTTCTTACGGCATATCCAATTCTCATTATACATCATCCAACTCAAGGTGAGTTCATAGCCCCACTTTCCATTACTTAATTGTTTTACAAACCCTTGGGGGGAATACATGCTATTTTAACCGAACACAATGCTTTCAAATTGTATGCTTGCCTGATTGTTTTATTATCACTAAGTACCAGCCTTGCTAAACCGAGATCCCTTATTATGAACCATTTAATCACTAGCAATAGTGAGCGCGAATATTGTGAATAGGCCTATTGGGATTGACGAATCCCATTTGTATTGACTAAGTTCAAACAAATGCATTAATATTTAAGACATTAGGTATGACGACAAAGTACCTACCGGGATAACTCCGCCGATCGATATTGGTACCCGTTAACGTTTTGGTGTCATAAGCTTAGTATTTGATAATAACTGTTCCGGGCGTATAACAACGTGGCCCATCTTTGTTTTCCAAACATTGGTGTGAGTCTATAGCTCACACTACCAACATATTGTGTTCAAACATTAAACAAACTCTATGAATATCACTCAACCTTTGTGTTGACCTCTCAAGCATGTATTTCAGGTTCATGACGATCAAGGATGGCACGGATACTCAAGAGGGCTATAAATTTTATTATCATTCGAAAACTCATTTAATATGATTTATAAACATGGAACCATTTGGGACCTCATTTTGTAATCTCTGATATTTATACAATTTTAATGATAAATCTTTTAAAACGACTCAATTGGAGTTCGTTTTCTATTATTGTGACTATTGTGCCGTCGAGTAACACCCAGTTCGAATTCCGCTGCATCCATGAATTGGGGGTGTTACAGATTGGTACCAGAGCCATGGTTATAGAGAAACGGGTCTAATTGAGACCTAAACTATAACTACAATTACAAGCAAAAACATTTTTATAGCCTTTCGCTCTCCGTGTCTTCCATCCTCCAGACGATTATGGACTTAGTAAGCATGTTATGCTACACAAACATATTAGTATATTCATATATACCCATTTTGAGCATTTCCCCGTAGATATTTTTATGCTACACAAACATAATTGCATATTAATATATGTACCCTAAACATAATTGAGCATTTCCCCATAAGCATTTTATACTACATGAACATATTAGTATATTGATATATAAACTCAGTTTATTTTCAATCATTTATCTAAACAATGGACTAAACATATCTGCGTATGCCTATTCTAGGGCATTTCGACACAACTACATTCTCCCAATCATGTTCCTACTCCAACATTTTATGTCCAAGATATTGTAACGAATTACGATGGTCTTTTCTATTTCCCGGACATTGTATGATACAATGGTCTTAATCATTTCTCAAATGTTTTGAGTCACACAATGGTCTAACCTACTTCCCAGACATTGTGAATTGCACAATGGTCTAATCTACTTCCGAGACATTGTGATTTGTGCAATGGTCTCTGGAATTATTCCATCACATCATCAATATCATTTTTTATGATATCAAAAACCCATCACAATCTATCGATTTCTAAATAGAATATGAGATTTCTAAAGGATAAACTAATCCATCATCTACAAAAGCTGAACTTTCTCTACATTCATCAAAGTTTTCTTCTGAAACCTTCATTGTTAAAAGTTCATGATCCTGGCCAAGTATGGACTGTTTTAGAACTACTTAAAACTTCCTTTCCACACGTATCTACCCGTACTATCTTCTATGCAATGGAATGTGAAAACATAGGTTACAAGTCTTGTATGGGCGGGACTTGCAACTGAATGGTTTGACATCGCCTTTGCTTAGTGGACAGTTTCTCAAAAGCAACAGACATATCACAAGTATACCTAATTTAGGTATTTGAAAATTTTATCGAACCTTGGCTAAATATAGACTAGTCACCTATATTTAACCTAGGGACAGTGGAACATCGTCTGACTAACTATGTTCGACTTAAAATTTTCAAATACTGAGAATAGTTGTACTAGGGTTATGTTCATGTTAATTTCCTACATGAACTCAATAAACCACCAGAATACTTTAAAACAATCTAGAGACACGATAGTGCCTTACCACTCAGCGAAATCTTAACACCTTATTTGTACTACCTAATTTCAATCTTGAAAGTTTTCATTTATGAGATAATTCGAACTACTATCTTGGGATAGTTATCAATTCTTCTCTTCATCCTATAGAAGTACTATCTTGTTTAGGTCCTAAGGATACCATTCCATCATAAACATTTAAAATCTCTTAAGATTTTCAAAACAAACTCAACATCTATACCTAAGAATATTAACATTAAGCATACACTACGCACTTTTGTTCATCAACATATCACAACATTATCTTCACAACCGTGGCAAACACAAGCTCATTAACAGATCTTGAGGCACTTTTAAAGCTCAAATCATCCTTAGTTACACCACAAGTACCCTCATCAGCTTTACAAGATTGAATATTCATTTTGTACTTTTGGAACACCAGTATCATCTCGTAATACCCTACCTTGTAACTCACCGGCTAATTGTGAATGTTGTGTTGGGAATTCTTAAGTAGGATGATTTATAATTATTTGAATGGATTGGGATGCCTTTTCATTTAAATAAAGAAATTGTAAATCACCGAAGCATAAGTTTATATTCCTTTACTTACATTGTTTGGGATGCCTCTCTATATAAATAAAGAATCATAAATAAGTGGGCTTATTTGTATCAGAAATAACATAAGTATGAAGTCAATAAACACTAGGTACAACAACCGATTACTTACTAGGCTATGATTACAACTACTATATCAATTCCTATTAATATTCGACTGCTATATCAATTTCCTTTGATATTCGAATATTATATGAATCTCTATTAATCACTCTTACCCTACCTTTCCTACATAAAAGTAAGCCTCATCCTACACCATACACTGAAACGACAAATCAAACTACATCACCGGTAATCCCAGACTTTAGTCCTCATAAGTAACCACACATCTTCATTGACACCACTCCAACAGATAACACACATAGAACTTCGGGACGAAGTTCCCCGTAAGGGGTAGAGACTGTAACAATTCACATTTTCAGGTTAATTACTATTCCCGGGAAATTTCACTATTCACTTTTACTATTCATTTTTCCCAAAATTTAATTTTTGTTTCTTGGCCTCGAGTGATAAATCATTTCCATGGCAAATTAAAAGTTTGACACTCGTCAGATCATTTTCGTGAAAGTTAATAAGGAATTACACGTTTTAGGGTAAAACGTCATTCAAAAATTCTACGCACAACGAAACTCGACCGCGTTAAGTGACCCCGCATCAGAAAAATGTTTGATACACTCATGATTTATTTGAGAATTAATCATGACTGTGAAAAACATGACCAAAATAAGCCTCGGCCGTGAAAAAACTGGAATTTTCAGTTTTTAAGCATTTTTACTCAGCCGTAACCTTAGCCTATACCTACACCGCGTTTCTAAGACAATTTGAGTTTTCAACTTATTAGAAAAAGTCAACATATTTTTCCCTCCTCCTTCGACCAAAAATCATTCTTTGATTTTATAAGTCATTCCTTGATTTTTAAGCTTACGGTTTGATGTCTAAAAGACATTTAATACCAACCGACACTAGACTGAGCCCAGTCTAGACATTATAAGTCATTTTAAATCATTTTTATCCAATTATAAAAGTAACATTTTACTTTTCTCAATTTTATGCAATATTCGTACGTTTTACGTATTACGCGTTTTAGACCCGTGTTTCCAGTTTTAGCAGGGTTTTACCACCCCAATGGAACCTACCACTCATTTTATATTTTATTATGGAGTATTTTGACAAGTTTAACAATTCTTCCAAGTTTCGTATTTTTACGATACCCGATTTTACGTTTCGTGGCTTAACCATTTACGGTTAGCACTTTACGGAGTCAAAACAAGCTCCATAACTTGGATAATATCATCAAAAGTCCACACTTGTTCCCCAAGCTTTGTGAACCGCCATATAGGGGGGGAGTCACACTTGTTGCATGATCTCATGCTCCTAACTCTAAGATGCATACAAGTGTCCATACTTGCTCACCAAGTGTTGACAAGTCAAGGTAAGTAACCTCCTCTTTGGCATATAAATAGCCCTCTCCCCCTCCTCTTGTACGCCACACATAACACACCCCATCCTCTCATCCTTAGCTCATTCTCTTCCAAGTTTCATGCAAGATTCAAGAGAATAACAACACATAAACTCTAGTTTGGTTTTGATTCATCAAACTACTTCCAAACCCTAGAAACTTTGGTGATTTCTCTTGAGTTTGAATCTACTCAAGTCACCTCAACTTTCATCATCTCTCTTTCAAGAATACAAGTGTAGAAAGATTGCTTGAAGTGAAGTGGGGTGAAGCTAAAGTCTATCAAAGTCCTTACCTTACATGCTACTTCCTTTCTTAATTGAAAGCCAAAAGTTGTAAGCCAAACCCTAACATGTTTCTTGTTAAATATCATTATCATGTTATTTACATATCATTCATGCTATATTTTGTCTTGTGATCATGTCCATGATTTATAAAAATGGGTAAAACAAGTTATTACAAATGATTGTTAACTTATGTTATTTAAACAAGTAAACTAGTGACTTTTATGGAGAACCACGATCAAAATAGTACAACTATGATATTGGACACTTATTTACTGTTATAAAGTACTTCAAAAGGAAAACATAGCAATTTGAATCACCTAAAACGAGTATACGAGTTAAAAGTTATGGCCATAAGAAGTTAGCAAAACCAAAACGGCAAAACTGCCTATACCCTACTGTTTTGCATTCTGCCATTTTGAAAGTCACCCTTCTGGTCCGATTCATCAAAAAGTTAAAACACGAAAGTTGTCCGGAACGCCGTTTTCATTCAGAAGTAAAGAACCTCGAGCCCTAAACACGCTTTCCGAGTGATATTTTCTTCAAATTCTTAACAGCTCATTTTTAGACCAAAGTCACTATATAATAGTTATGTTATACTAAGACCAAGAGGTCTTATGACCTAGATTCAAGACCACAACCATGGTTAGAGCCAAGGTTGAGTCTCAAGACCATGGAACAATGACCAAAGGTCATGGCAAAGCCATGACTAAAAACCATATAAACATACCAAGGCGAAAACATGAGCTAACGACCATATAAACTTACCAAGACAAATACATGAACTAAAGAGTTGGCGATGACTTAAACATATAACTTGGATCTACTTCATCTAAAGAACCTTGAGATATTACAAGAAATTGTCATATAAGTTATAAGAAACTTACCCTAATAACAATCTTCATGTAATCATAAACTTTCCTAAGTTTATTCAAATATTGGACATGTAACTTTTCGGATCAAAACTTATATATATATACTTTATCAACTACTACAATAGTAGGGAGCCTCATGTGAGGAGTTCATTATATAAGCCGTCGAGATGAGTTGTGGATTTACGAATTAAAGTGTCCTGGCTCCTCGAACGTTTACTACATGACTTCTGAATTATGTCGGCCCGAACGGTAGTAAACGATGTATAAACTATACATGTTTCATGAATCATTTCTTTTCAAAGACTTACACTATACATTATACCACATCATGGACTAAGTGCAAGACATATATTTGCATGTTTATGTTTCCTTAGACATTATTCCAAACCTAAGTTGCAACAATTATTCTAGGTTGCTCGTAGAAGTTCTTACGGCATATCCAATTCTCATTATACATCATCCAACTCAAGGTGAGTTCATAGCCCCACTTTCCATTACTTAATTGTTTTACAAACCCTTGGGGGGAATACATGCTATTTTAACCGAACACAATGCTTTCAAATTGTATGCTTGCCTGATTGTTTTATTATCACTAAGTACCAGCCTTGCTAAACCGAGATCCCTTATTATGAACCATTTAATCACTAGCAATAGTGAGCGCGAATATTGTGAATAGGCCTATTGGGATTGACGAATCCCATTTGTATTGACTAAGTTCAAACAAATGCATTAATATTTGAGACATTAGGTATGACGGCAAAGTACCTACCGGGATAACTCCGCCGATCGATATTGGTACCCGTTAACGTTTTGGTGTCATAAGCTTAGTATTTGATAATAACTGTTCTGGGCGTATAACAACGTGGCCCATCTTTGTTTTCCAAACATTGGTGTGAGTCTATAGCTCACACTACCAACATATTGTGTTCAAACATTAAACAAACTCTATGAATATCACTCAACCTTTGTGTTGACCTCTCAAGCATGTATTTCAGGTTCATGACGATCAAGAATGGCACGGAAGGGCACGGATACTCAAGAGGGCTATAAATTTTATTATCATTCGAAAACTCATTTAATATGATTTGTAAACATGGAACCATTTGGGACCTCATTTTGTAATCTCTGATATTTATACAATTTGAATGATAAATCTTTTAAAACGACTCAATTGGAGTTCGTTTTCTATTATTGTGACTATTGTGCCGTCGAGTAACACCCAGTTCGAATTCCGCTGCATCCATGAATTGGGGGTGTTACAGATTGGTACCAGAGCCATGGTTATAGAGAAACGGGTCTAATTGAGACCTAAACTATAACTACAATTACAAGCAAAAATATTTTTATAGCCTTCCGCTCTCCGTGTCTTCCATCCTCCAGACGATTATGGACTTAGTAAGCATGTTATGCTACACAAACATATTAGTATATTCATATATACCCATTTTGAGCATTTCCCAGTAGACATTTTTATGCTACACAAACATAATTGCATATTAATATATGTACCCTAAACATAATTGAGCATTTCCCCGTAAGCATTTTATACTACATGAACATATTAGTATATTGATATATAAACTCGGTTTATTTTCAATCATTTATCTAAACAATGGACTAAACATATCTGCGTATGCCTATTCTAGGGCATTTCGACACAACTACATTCTCCCAATCATGTTCCTACTCCAACATTTTATGTCCAAGATATTGTAACGAATTACGATGGTCTTTTCTATTTCCCGGACATTGTATGATACAATGGTCTGAATCATTTCTCAAATGTTTTGAGTCACACAATGGTCTAACCTACTTCCCAGACATTGTGAATTGCACAATGGTCTAATCTACTTCCGAGACATTGTGATTTGTGCAGTGGTCTCTGGAATTATTCCATCACATCATCAATATCATTTCTTATGATATCAAAAACCCATCACAATCTATCGATTTCTAAATAGAATATGAGATTTCTAAAGGATAAACTAATCCATCATCTACAAAAGCTGAACTTTCTCTACATTCATCAAAGTTTTCTTCTGAAATCTTCATTGTTAAAAGTTCGTGATCCTGGCCAAGTATGGACTGTTTTAGAACTACTTAAAACTTCCTTTCCACACGTATCTACCCGTACTATCTTCTACGCAATGGTATGACGGCAAAGTACCTACCGGGATAACTCCGCCGATCGATATTGGTACCCGTTAACGTTTTGGTGTCATAAGCTTAGTATTTGATAATAACTGTTCTGGGCGTATAACAACGTGGCCCATCTTTGTTTTCCAAACATTGGTGTGAGTCTATAGCTCACACTACCAACATATTGTGTTCAAACATTAAACAAACTCTATGAATATCACTCAACCTTTGTGTTGACCTCTCAAGCATGTATTTCAGGTTCATGACGATCAAGGATGGCACGGAAGGGCACGGATACTCAAGAGGGCTATAAATTTTATTATCATTCGAAAACTCATTTAATATGATTTGTAAACATGGAACCATTTGGGACCTCATTTTGTAATCTCTGATATTTATACAATTTGAATGATAAATCTTTTAAAACGACTCAATTGGAGTTCGTTTTATATTATTGTGACTATTGTGCCGTCGAGTAACACCCAGTTCGAATTCCGCTGCATCATTGAATTGGGGGTGTTACAAAACTGGCGTACACAAATTAAATGACGAAATGCTTGGCAAGCACCCAAGTCGGTGCAGTAACGATACAAGTGGCAAGAGCCACCAATCAACCATACCCAATGAAAAAAAAAACGATATACAAATTACTCAAACTGACGTACACAAATTGAATGACGAAATGCTTGGCAAGCACCCAAGTCGGTGCAGTAACGACGCAAGTGGCAAGAGCCACATCAGAATGGCAAGGTGCAGGCATCATTGCACCTTGAGCTCTTATGTTAAATTAGATAACAGACTGTTGTGTTCATTCCAGTTCAAGAAAAAAAAATGCATGATTACCATATATGTTCCACTAAAGGTACATATAATGGCTAAAATGATTTAAAAAATTAAAAAAAAAAATGTAATTACTAAATAGGAAATGCTGGTAACGAGGTTTACAATCGTCAACTTAACATCACATTTTTTCACCATCAATAGACATGTGTAATAAAACCATTAATTTCGCAATCAAAACATTCGTCATTTAAACACAAAACATACTTCACAGTATACTTACACACACATTATTATTATATTCCTTCTACAACATGGTCATGCGGACAACCAACTTCTCGTAAATGACGAATAATAACTCGGTGGCGGGGAGGTGGTGTTCTAAAGACCGGATGCTTTGCCCAACCCACACTACACCGGTCTAAAATGATAATTTAACTTGTCTATATATGAAAAGTCATGATTACATGTTATAACAACGAGAATAACGACGGGCCACCAGTTGCGGGCGGGCCTGTTTTTTTTTCTTAAAATTTCCAGAGGATTATGGAACGTTCTAGGTTTATCGCATATAAAGTGGGTCATTCCAGCAGATGAACGGACCGGAAAAACAGGTTAAAAGTTGTAGAAAATAGTGCACAAAACGTCGACGTTTCCTATGCGATAAGTATAAGACGATACAATACTAAAAAAAACATGTGCATACAATAGATTTGTTTTTCAACTTCCAAAATAAACTCCAAAAGCACCTACTATAACGTTTAGGATTTCTATTTTGGGGGATTTTGGTGTCGGAGGATTGCTTCCGTTTATGATCGACGCGTGTTTAATTAAAGGTATGTATACGAGCTTATCTCATTGATGGGCGAGCAAACTAAACCTAATCGATACGGATCATGCGAGGCAAGCTAAAAATGGCCTAAAAAAATGGCGAAAAAAGGCCAAAGCAAAAGTACGACGTTTTCTATGGTTTATAATCACATATATAATCTAAAAGATTTACCAAAGCAAAAAAATAAAATATACGCTACCATGAAACACCTCGCCATTATTGTATGTGCGGTTTAAAAAGTGCATGAAGGGTTTTCATGTGGTATTGATGAGTTATAAAACTGATATTTGGATCTGCATAGTTTTTAAGCTTCATGCGGTATGGCAACATTTTTGCCTAATGTCATTTGTCATTATAAACCTGGTTTTACAAATCTTATATGTACTAACTTAGTTGCCATTGTTGACCTGAACATTTTGTTCCAAATTCTCAGTAGAGAAATGTTTGATTATATAACCAAATTAAAATAAGCTTGATGTCGTTTTACAAATTTTATCTGCTCTAACTTAGTTATGTGTCGTTGACATGAACATGGCCCTTTGAAGGCGGCCGAACGTGCTTGCCTTTTTACAAATCTTATCTGAAACCTGGTTCCCCTTTCTTTTCATCCAAACAAAGGTCGGTCGAACTGGTTGTTTGAAGTTGTTGCTAAGCTATCTGGCATCAGTCCTTAGGCAAGTTGATTCTGCCAAGTTGAATCTGCTGGCTGATCTTGAAACAATTGCCTTTCAACCGGTGTGATCCTACTATCTCCACCTGTCTTCTGTACCATATTTGTTGGGTTTGTTAGTGGGAGCATTGGTGATGCCTTTCTTAGTTTTCACAAACAAACTGTGAATAGCTGCATATGCAGATTTTATCTTTAAGTAAGAAAAAAATGTTAAGTAAAATAGTGTCACATGGGTCTGTTTCATCTAAAAAGATAGCTTATAAGTATGTTAACAAATATGCGTATTTGGCTTAGTGGATGAGAATCCTTCATACAAGGTGAAGGGTACATGTTCGAATCTTCGAGCCTTTCAAGTGTCTCTGTTTTTTTTTTTTTTTTTTTTACAATGATTGCTCATTTCTTTCTCTCAACGTTACGTATTACTATATATACTAAAAGCCAGAAGTTGCGTTTGCAACAGTAATGTTAGTATAGAAGTTGTTACACCAACATTACGGCCCAAATTGTGGCTGAAATTCAAGGAGTACAAACCCCCTGTACAAAGTATTGTGCATAGTACGCATGTTTCACAAAATTGTTGGATAAAAAATAACAGGAACTGTTACCCGTTCCGTAGGGGAACTATGCGAACCACTGTTCATCTCCTAATTACCCCATTATGGACACTGTTTAGTCCCGTAATCTAGCAGTAATGGTTTATTTTCCACCCTTTTATCCTCAGTTGGTGGATAAGTACCCATTGACTCACCTACCTATTGAAAACCCAGAAACTTCTAACACACTATTTGTCTAACTGCATCTACCATACACATCAAGAAGAAACAACAAAAACCAATCTTTGTCTTGCACAGGTAGAAGAAACAACAAAAAAGAATCTTTCTCTTGCACAGGTATGCACATGATCTTTTGTTGTGTAGTTTGTCATTGTGTGTGTGTGTGTGTGTGTGTGTATATATATATATATATATATATATATATATATATATATATATATATATATATATATATATATATATATATATATATATATATATATATATATATATATAACTTCATATGCCTTTTCCCCTCTTTTTCTGTTGCTTAAAATCTGATTCCATGCAGTCACCACATCTCAATCAACCTTGCCTGCTCAAAGCGTCAACCTGCAGGTAAGAAAAAAACCTCCTTAAAAGTTCAATTTGTACATCATTCAATGTATTTATTACTTTCCCATACTCTTAGCATCAACATGAATTTACTAACTTATTTCATTATGCTTATATCCAAAAAAACTTTGAACATACACTTTATTATGCATATACATTTGTTACTTATGAAGCTATATAGATTGCATGCTTCATGTGTACGATGTGTTTCATATAAACTTATACACACAACTATAACAATGACTAATAGGTTGTTAAGAACTGATTTAAACGACTCTGCTAACAATTATATGTATGATATTAGTGGTACCAATGGATTAGGAAAACAACCATTTACTGTAAATGAAAATAGACTAACAACCAATGGAAGAAGAATACGTTACAACGGTAGACTAAAAGATACCAACATACCATCAAATTCCTCAGTCAACACTAGCCAAAAAAATAATGTCACTCCAATAAGTGCACTTTATGTGCCTTCCTTCAATAGTTTTACAAGTAGATGGACAAAGAGCAACTTCGTCCGTAGTATCTGAACACCAAAACTTTCACCAGCATTCGATCTCAACACTCAATGAATACAACTCTAATATGAAATATGACGACAAAAAACATAAACCTTCTGCATTGTATGGGGCCGTTCATCAGAATCAGAAAAAACTTAAAGGTAATCTTACTAAAAATCTTATTGTTATATGTGTCAATTATAATGTTACTAAATATCTTAATACCTCATGCAGATACACCAAATGTACCCCATATCGACTTCGTAGTTCAAACCCAAGGTGCTTTAAACACAAGTAATCAACAATCAGGATTTACCACAATACAGGACAATCGCAGTGTAAATCCAAATTTCATATCCAATGTTACTTACCAAAATGACCATACTAGACATGGTCAACAAAAGCGTAAAATACCAGGAATGTATAACAATGGCCTTGCCAGTCAGAAAAAACATAAAGGTAATTTAAATACTTTATTGCATCCTTGATGTATTACATTTTTTATATAAAGGTTTACGATACTTACCACCTATTTGCTAAACCTTTGCAGGTATTCACATCAAAGAAGGTTCTGATGATACACAAAAATGTGGTTCCTCTTCAGAGTTTCACGGTCAGTTTAACACCTATTTAAAACAACTAACCATCAATAAAGAACATAGTATCATTAAATGTATATTAGTTGAGGAAAAAAACAAAGTACGTTATCATTAAGTACATGTTACTCAATAAAAGTTAATGTTATTAGTCACCTAAGCAACTATTATGTGGTCATTATTCATGGTATAATCCCATTTTCTACAGTTTTTTTGATACCAAAGGCAAAACAATACCGTTTGAATCAACCAGTATGGATTTCATGAATGACTGTACGTCTACACCTACAATTAGAGAATGTCCTGAACTCTATCAAAGCACGTCTACATATGCCGAGCACACCCAACCAACCAATGAAATTACAAACATATTTTCACCTACAGTTGTTCAAAACCACCAAATACGCAACAATCTAGTCAATGAGCATATGTGCAGCAGTTCAAGTACAACATATAGTGAAGGTAACCAAACATGAGTAAATAAATAAACAAATACATAAATAAAGTAACAAAAGAATATTACAATTCTACCTTACTTTAAATTTCCTGTTAGCAAAAAAAAAAAAAAAAAAAAAAAAAAAAAAAAAAAAAAAAAAAAACATTTTAATTTTGTTTTTAAATTTTTTTATTGCAGATGTTTCTCATTTATACATTGACATTGGAGATTGTGACTACGCATGTGAGTATTGCAACACGGCATTCTGGTATTCTGAAAGGTTGAAAGGATGTTCACAATGGCATAAGGTCAAATACAACAAGTGTTGCGCATGTGGGAAAGTGTACTTTGAAAAAGAATTAGAACCACGAATGTATATCAAACAATTATTCAAAGACAAGCACTTTTTGGATAATATCCGGGCATATAATCATATGTTTAGCATGACATCAATCGGTATAGAAATAGATGATTCAATTAACAATGGAAGAGGCCCTTATGTCTTCAATTCAGGCCAAATTCACCATTGGATAGGCACAATATGTCCAACCAATAGAGATGGCCTGAAGTTTATGCAACTTTATATCTATGATACATAAAACGAGGTTGCTAATAGGATGAAGCCTTTTGGTGGGAAAGATTGCAGCGGATTGAAACCTAAAATAGTCCAAAGTTTAATACAAATTTTGGACGAGCACAATGAATTGGTGCAGATATTCAGAACGGCGAGAAAGAAATGTAATGAAGGCAATGTAAGTGAATTTAAGATTCAGTTTTACAATGTAGTTGGCACTCGAGAATATCAGCTTCCTTGTAATATACTCTCAATCATAAACACGTTTGGTTAAGTGGTATGGATCGAATGGAATGAGCTAAAGAGAGAAAGTGGGAGACTTCTAGAGTAAGAAAGTGAAGATGTGAATATTAGATTAATGAGAAGTTCCAACCCTTCCCACACTTGGGAAGGGGTATTTGTACAAAGACTTAAAATGCCGCTACACGGGCTGTGGAGTGCGCTGACAGTGGGTAAAGACCCAACCCAACTCCACAAATTTTACTCTAACTAACTACGTACTTAACTAAATATTACTAAGACTACGAGCTACGCAATGCTAATCTTTACTCAGGGTGACCGAGTCTTTCACGTGAATATTTATATTCCTAAAAATCTCCCCCTAAGGGAGGTCACCCCGAAAAATATGATTTGAATATTAGCATACTATTACATGAATTAAATATCCTAGCTCGTAGACATTGATTCTTCAAAGTCATTGGTCTTTGTTCTTCAAGCAGCTAACTTTTGATGACAAATCATTGGTCTTGGATGATCTTTAAGGATTCACTGAGGTTATCATCTAGTATTCATCTTCAAGTCATCATTTGCATTATTGTCTTCATGTGAAGTTGTGCTCTTTGAACCGACATGCTCACACATTTCTTGATTCATGTTTTTAGGCATCAGAGTTGCAGAAGCATAGTGGGAGGCCTATCAATTGTCATGAGTACATTGATCAGGGTGATTATGTGTGAGCATGGGGTGACGGATCAGCATCTCTTCAGCAATCAGCAGTAATCGTTAGTTATTCCTGCAAGCAAACAGTTAGCAACAAATCATCCGGCACTTATAGGTTTGGACTTCGAGATAGAAACAACATAGTGTAAAAACTTTCTCTAATCTTTACTAAGGCCGTTCCTGAATCGGATACCCTTGAAAGCGCTTACGAGATTTACCGAAGTAATCAACATTTCAGGTGAATCGCTAGAGTTCACCCCACGACTGTAGACCGTTTGTAACCGCCGCGACCACTAAGCGTAATCCACAAGGAATTACCTAAATGACCTGCTTTCAGGGCTGTTTGATGTTGACCCTGGCAGGAGTTTCCATTCAATCACTGAGAATTACATTTGTAAATTCCCTCATAAATGTTCTGGCAGATTGCTAAGATCTGTGTAGGACTCAAAAGTTTACACCTGGTGTCTTTAATGTTGAACAACCAGTGTATAAGTAACATGTGTTCCTATGAGATCTTTTGTTGTATCTCGCAGCTCTAGACTCAATAAGTGTAATTTTGGTAGTCGGAGACTGGAGCGGTGTCTCTGGTTTCAATATCAACATAACTCGTAATGAGCGGTCGATAGATAATGCATGGTTCCCCATGAGAATGAAACAAGTCCTTTTAAGAGAACTTGAGTGGCTATAAGGTTTAGTGCAGTGAGTCACTGGGTCCATGACGTCTTGTCTTCAATACTGGTGTCACCTAAGTAACCACCAGTAGCATATGAATTAAACCCGATTTCTGCCCTAAGGTTGAATAAAATGAGGGCTATCTCTTTTCACCCTTTCTCATTATATTTATTTTTCATTCTTCAACCCCTTCTTTCTCCATTCTCACATTACTCCTTTTTTCATAATCATACCTAAGGACTTTCTAATATTAACTATTCGGTATTGTCCTTGGGTAGATCCATCCGGCTCTGGCGGATCATAGGACGGTTTTCCTAACCTTAGTCACTTTATAACTCCATTACTATCCTATGTTACCGTAATCCAAAACCTTGAAAAATCTTCTCAAAGTGTTTATGATTATGAAACAAATTTTGTTAACACTTTGAGAGTTTTGTATTTTTCAAATACTCCCCCTTAACATGTGCTCATATGATTTTATTTAAAATTTGCACATGAAGGGTAGAGTTAGCACATTTTGAATTGATCCACATTCAGTGAACATGGCCGATTCGAGACACGCTTACATCACTAGATAAACTAGCTTGAATTTATTACCCGGCCTCGTCAAATCCACTGAAGGTTTCTCAAAACAGTATGCTCTACTCAGACAAGTCCTCTTCGAGACACGCTTACATCACTGGTTAGACGAGCTTGAAGTTATTACCCGACCAGGACAAGTCCTTTCGATTAATGATAGTTTTGTTTCGTCAATTCATTGGTGAAGTCTGAGTCGCGCTCACATGAAATGCCACATTCTTTGAAGTCACCAAAAACCATTTTCTCCCCCTCAATATGTGCCTTGATATACAAAAGGGTTTAGCACATATAGGAAAGTTTACGTTTAAGTCCAAATAATCACATTTTTTATCAGATTTCATATTTAAATCATATTTTCTCCCTTGATCAAAAATTTCAAACCATTTGAGATTTGTGATCCCAAGTGATTTAAATAGGTTAGAAAAGTTTGGGAGAAAAATGTGGTCTGATTAAAGATATTCTGATAATGAGACGATGCATTACTCCCCCTTAATCATTGAGGGAGCATGTTATGTGTCAGAAATGATGAGTTTATAAATGATTTATAGTTTACCGAGAAACTCATGAAAAATTCAAATTCTGACACATAACAATAACATTTTATTCACTGCTTGATATGAACAAAGAAACTTGTTTTGATGATATAGAGTTTTTGAAATCATTCTCCCCCTCAATCGATCACCCATTTTCAAATTAATATTTTAATGAAAAGCTTAACTTTTTGTCATCGATGGGGAGGCAAATTTTATGAAGAATTGCAAATATGATTGATTTTTAAAAATCACGGTACCACCAAGTTTTAGCACAAATACTTTCCTGAAGAATCATAGAATAGAAAGAATTTTCGATGTAAAGAAGACTTCTCTTCTTGTACGAGGAATGATGCACTGAAATGTACATCACACTACTCCCCTCAACAAGTGAGGGAGGAAAACCCGACACACATATCACATATTTATCACATGCTAAGATTGTTCAATATTCATTACAGTCACGGTTTACACAGCAAACAACACAAAAATTAACATAGAGAGGACTAATTAATACATGGAATATATCATCATTCGGTTCTCTATATAAGCATGAAATCACCATCTCGAATACGTCCACCTACATAGCTTTCAAGACTGCGGAAGACCCTCCTTATCTTCAATTGTTTCCGAATTGCATGGATGAACTTGGTGTTCAAGTCCAGATCATTCTTCGTCCAATGATTGGTATACCGTCCAGGTCTTGCTTTGAGGATCTTGTACTCTTTAACTCTGAATTCCAGTGCGTCATCAATCATCTGTAGTGTACCATCACTAAACTTGTGGATTTCGTTGAGTCGCATGATCATTTGAATATCATACTTGTCTTTGAACACCACAACCTTTGGAGAGTCAAGAACCGTAAAATCAGGAATGGATTCCATGTTAACCACTTCCCATTGAGGTCTTGTAAGATTGAGTTGAGTCTGATAGCTTTCGATCCTAAGCTGGAAGTCCCCGACTCATTGTCTGATCACTAAACCTCTGGTCCAGAGATTGACAGCAGTGACAAGAGTTTTCTTTTCATATGGTGAGAGATGATGCAGTTTGCCTTGAAGGTGTAGTAGATATATGTCCTCAAAGTCACTCGGATGTAAATGCTTGAAATCACCTTCAATAATGATATACTCCTTGAGATCTGCACGGCGAAGGACGATCTTTGATAAGTAGTTGTACCCATACATTGGAAAGATCTCTACTTTGACCACACTTAAGATTTGCATGCGAGAGCGAACCGCATTGCGATCACCTACGCAGTGTGCCTGTCAATGTAGAATTGTTGACGTTTGAACCACCAGTGAGATATACCAAAAGAAGCCGATACGTCGTACTTGCATTCTTTGTCAATCCACAGCTGATTTGGCACCATTTGCTCAAGGCCGATGTCAAGATAACGTGCAGCTTTCATCTTAGTGATAGATAACACATGTTTATGTTCCTTGTTGTCGAACCTGAGATATTCCAGATCTTTGTTGAAGAAGAATTCGGTTTGGATAGTGACTTGTCCTGATGGACCCCCTTATGGTAGTGGTTTGCTAACATTTAACCTGATCATTCTTTCGTCAACCTGATCAGTCAGAAGCTTGTGACATTCTTCCATCTGGTAATGAAGATGAACTACATCAGGGTGAAAGGCTTTGACGATTTCATAAGCAGGCCCTTCCAAGTCTCTTGGTGTTAGTTTGGTGATTCTTTGCTTCTTACAGTACCAATCTATGAATGATGCCATGTCACCAGTCTGTACAAGCAATGGCTTTTCCGGGGGAGCCACATATGTAGACACAATTGCATCAGCCCAGTTGTTAACAAGCTCTTGTGGATCAGATGAAGGTATATGCCGTTCTGGTTCGGGTGTGGGAGGTCTTTCACCAGTATGAAGAGGTTTCCACCAGTCTTTCTTTTCTTCATCAGCTGTGGTAACCCCAGGAGTTGTTGAGCTATCATCTCTTGCAAAAGACATCCACCATTAATCCTTCTTGGGAATGTGAGCAGTAGCAGTGTCTTCATCATCATCAGAAGAGGAATCATGATCATTCATGGTTGAGTCTTCATTCATGACAAGATCTTCAGGGATGAAAAGAGGCGTTGGCTTGTGTCTTGTTTCTATTATCGTCCAAGCAGCGAATGTAGTATGCTTAGCTTTTTTTGAATAGCTTGGACCGGTAGATTTCCTAGACAGATCTTTCTTGGATGATGAGTGAGGAGGAGGTGTTTGTTGAGCTTGTTGTGATCCTGGGGCCCCTGATGATCCTGCAGTACCAGAAGATCCAGTTGGTGGTAGAGGAGGAGGAGGTTGAGGCGGTGACCTAGATAGAGACCTAGGCTTGTTATCTCTCTTCCTTTTTTTTTTTCTAAGTTCCTCACCCATATCTTTCATGTGTTGTTCAGTTTTGTCCCGAGCAATTGACATTTCCAGAGCCACATACAGATTCTTGTGATCATTATGCCCTTGGTACTGATTCGTCTCGAACATTCGTTGGAAAAGAATTTCCTTTATATCAACAGTAGGCAAGTCCTTGAAGCGAGCTCTTAATGGTGCTTCCATAGCATGACTTACAGCTTCCGCAACTTGTTCATCGACAACTGTCTGTTCCTTTTCATCAATGTTGAGGTTCTCTAACTTGCATAGCCAAGTCTCGTGTTGTTTAACAACTTGAGGCAAATTAAGACTGTCCAACACTTTCAGCAATGCAGTATGCTCTGTGAGTTTTTCATTGATGTCCAAATTATCTTAGACGACTCCTGCAGCAATGGTAAGAACATCATTGAGACGTGACTCAACACTTTCTTTAGTAGTTTGAAGCGTTGACATTGCTGCAGTAGTTGTGGTAACAGTTGCTATAGTTGCAGTTGAAGGCAAGGGAGCTGAGATTGTTGGCTGGGTTGTAGCAGTAGGAATAGTCATTGTAGGAACCGCTGAAGTGTCAGGTTCAATGGTGACAGATACCATTGATACGACCTCTCTTTCTTCACGTGTTTTTTTCAGTTTCAAGGTCAGAGGGCTTGTCATTGATGAATATATCACCATAGGTGATGTCCGTTTCTAGCTGCTTGTAAGAGGAGAGAGTCCCAGTTGAGCTGTCTGGGTCCAATATGAGGTTCTGATCATCAGTCTTCAATTTCAGATTCTCTTGGACATCTGGGTATACTGTTGCAATGAACTCATCTTCCATTTGATTAAGAGGTGGATCGGAAGTGACTTGTTCTTCCTGGGCAACCTTCTAAGAGTGTTCTCATTCAGAATTGGCAGACTCTTTGACTAGTACATCACTCATCTTTTCTTTATCATCCTTGGGTTCATTTGTGTTTGATTCAGAGTCACTTGATTCCTGAGTGGGTTCTTGACTTAGTGATTGTTCTTGTGTAGCTTAAACATTTGTCTTGGAAGTATCGGGGGAACGTTTCTTGAGAATATACTGAGTAGTGGATTTCTTGGAAGCTGGAGTGGAGATTTTCAATAGTATCTGGGCTGCCAGTTCTTTAGTAGCAATTTCCTTTCCTTTCCCTTCAACCACTAGTAAAGGTTGTAGTTTTCCAGCATCCGGTTCTCTGATGGTCACACCTGTGGTGGGTTGTCCCATAGATTCTGCATATTCTTTTGCACTGACATCCATGGTATGTTGAAGAATATCATCCTCTATGTTTTGCGAAGTAGGAATGGACAAGGGCTCTTTTTCATCAATCAGCTTTCTTCTTTTAAGAGATTCCTACTTCTTGTCTTTATCACCTTTTAAGGGTTTCTTGATACGTATCGGAGCATCTTCTGTGGTAGATTCAGCATCAGCAGCTTGTCCTTCAGCAATACCTTCTTGATGTGCATTACTTTATCCAAGTATTCCTGAAAGTAAGGTGCTTCCCGCATGTCACTTGTAATGAGTGTCTCAGGAATGTTCATTCCATAGACTTCTTTATTGGTTCCTTTAGCTGTGAATTTTAGATATCCGACCACATGTTCATCAGATGCCAAGTGGAGGGGTGATTCACGTCTTGGATGGAATTGATGCTCTTGTTGGAGATAAAGGATGATCAATTTTGTGAATCTAATACTTAGAATCATGAGTTTGGTGACTTTCTTCCTACTTGCTTTGTGCATTGCAAGATTCATCTTGTCCTTGATGAACGTGTGAATTGCGTAAGTAAATTCCTCCCAGATTCGTTCAGCAAAATCAATATTCTTCCCTTTAACAACTCCCCAAAGAATCTGAAGGGCTGGGGCTCGTAGTCTCTCATAGCTAGATGTTTTTCCAGTAACGCACACATTGATAAGAGTGATGATTACCCTCCAAGGTTGATACATATCATTCATAATGACTGAAGATATTGTGGTGGCATCTTTAGGATAGCCCAGATCATTGACAAGTTTCAGAAGAGCATCAGGATTAGGTGGAGTAGTAAACGGTTTGTCTTCATGGATTGGTGTGATCTGAAGAGCACTCCTTAGTGTTTCTTTAGTGATGTCAAACCATTGCTCATCAAGCTGACATTTGTAGGTTGCTGCGTCCTTGTCATAACTGATGGTATTCCAGAACTGTTGAATGTAGAAGGAAGGAATAGATGAGGATGTTATAAATGCTCTAAAGAATGAAGTTTGCTTCAATATATCCCCAACAATCTTGAAAATGGGATTGGGCTAAGACTTGTCAACATCCAAGTAGCAGTTGCTCCTTCCAACAGTTACCCATTTGTTATGTGGTAGAATCTGATCATCAGACCGAGTGGGTGGTGGTAACTCAGGAGCTTGTACAACAAGAACTTCAATGTTAATATCTGCCATTGTAATTGCACAACAACATTCAAAAGAACGGATACACACATATGCACGGTTAGGCAAAAAACAAATGCTCGATGTCAGATCATGATGATGTAACCAGACGGGCCAATTAAATCACACATATACACAATAGCCAAGGCAGAATTATCATAGGTAAGAAGTTATCATGCAAGTGACAAAAGATATGACATTATGCACACAGGAAGGATACACACAACATGCACTCACATATAATCAGGACAAATCATCATAAGCAACAAATAAGCCAATTTGCAATTAATAATGACAAATCGCTAACTAGAGGATCCGAAAAATAGCTAAAAAGAAAATTTGACAAATCGCTATTTAGCAACAGCTGACAAATCGCTATCATCACAAGTGGCTGAAAACCAAAGATAACAAATCGTTGAATAGGGCAAATGACAAATCGCTAAAATTGATAAGACAAATCGCTATAAAGTGAATTTGACAAATCGCTGAAAAGGATAAAACAAATCGCTATAAAGAGAATTTAACAAATCGCTAAAAATGATAAGACAAACCGCTATATAGTGAATTTGACAAATCGCTGATCAGACCAAATGGCAAGTCGCTATCAAGAACACAGGACAAATCGCTATCAAGAATATTACCCAAATCGCTAACAAGAACACACTGTAGCACCAGTCACATATAGTCATGAAACAACTCAAGGAATACAATCACCATGGGCAAAACGTGACAATAACTATCCCTAGCACCATGCACCATACCTAACATCACATCCCACATACACAAGATTCATAGAAAATACACTACCTTTCGAAAAGAAGAAAAATCAGATAATATGGGTAGGATAGAAGGAGGAACAATTAAACCAATGGGAAAGCATCAAAGCAATGTAACAAACAAAACTCAACATGCAAACAACTACATCATACACTAACCTATTAGCAGCCACAGATTCGACACACGAACCTAGAGCAAAAGCACAAAATTGTCAGATAAAGGCCATAAATTGATTAAGCAACATGTTATACTCGATCATAACCAATAGAAAGCAATTACCTAAGGGCAGGGACAATTAAAAAAAGAACTAGGAAAATAGGTAGTGGTTTGAACGAGAGAAAGAATGAAGAGATATGTTTGACTAAAATGAAGATCCTTTGACCGAGACAAATCGCTAGGAGATATGAAAGCCCAAGTTTCGGATACTGACCAAATTGGCCCCTTAACTTAACAAATTAATGACAGGTTACTGATATTGACCAAATTGGCCCCTTAACTTAACAAATACATGACAAGGATCAAATGAAAACACAAAAGAACTCTAAAAAGTCAAGAACTAATCCTCAGCACATAAAAAGCAAGACATAATCAATTCACTTAGAGAGAACTAAAAAGAAATGACGTGTTTTGGAAAAACATTATTAAAAAAACAAAACTCTCGCTCAAGCATATGTAAGAGTCCATGCCATTATTGAATGACATTTCTAGAGACGTACATACTAGTGATTACACGAGAGACATGTCGAGAGAATAAAATATCTGAATATTATAACTTATTAACTAATACTATACAGAATGAGAAATGAACAAATGATACAGGAAGAATGAACAATGATACTCATTATTGTAACTATCTTTGTTGCCCGAGTCCTGATAAGATGTAATCAGGAGTCATCATGCAAGTACTTAACTGTTGAGTTTCATGAACTCCCGAAATAGGAGATTTCAGTCCTTTTGGTCCGAAACTTTGAGTTCTTTGAAGGACATGGTCGATGTACCTGCACTTAAGTAAGGATACCCTGCACTAACATGAAGAGTTTGCTTGCATTTATATAAGTTAGTGATATTAGGATCCAAACCTGTTGGAGTTTCACAACTAACCTTGGTTATGCAAACTATACTTATAGGTATCCATCTAAGACCAACCATTTTAAAGATCCTACCCGTAGGAAACCACTTAAGGCAAGATCTAGGATGCTTGTAACTAGAAGTTCTTAGTCCTACAACATTCTTCCAATCAGGTTTCTGAGCATGATTCTTAAGTTCCACGAGTTTGTTGTAGTTTCTAGTCTTAAAGGATGAAACCTTGCCCATTGCATGAATACATGAATCTTTTGCATTAGCCTTAACAGATTGAGCCTTAAAGTGAGCTTCAATTTTTTGAATTTTTTGTCTAGAATGTAAAGTGACTGGTTTTGACAAAAATTGTTTCACATCAACTTGGGCAGCACACCTTGGTTTAGAAAATTTTGATTGTTCAGTTGTAAACGCAGTTGTTTGCCTAACAACACTTAGTTTCCTAAGAGATTGTGAAAGTGGTGTTCCCAAGGTAGATGGTTTTGCAAACTTAGTGTTCACATCTTTACTAGTTAATTTCCATAATTTGTTCTTTAAGGCCGTAATTGTGAAACCTTTCTCCTGGAGTTGAGCTTTGAAATCATTGATGAGGCGAAAAATGAACCACTTTTAGGGAGTCATTTAAGCCCGGAATTGAATTTATTTGATCAAATATTACCCTAAATCGTTCCTTTTGTGCTTTTAGGTACTTTGGAAGTGAATTTTGGAAAAAGAAAGCAATTAGGACGTTTTTGGAGCATAAAAGTGAAGAAAACGCCAAAGACTTAATTTTCCATGTTGAGAACAGTACCTGACGGCGTCAAGAGTAAAAGTGGTGACGACCCAGTGCAAACCTGACGGCATCACAACAAGGGCGTCAAGAGTTAGTTTTGTGACGGTCTGCATAAGGAGACAACATGACGGCATCAGACCCAGATCTAGGGAGTCCGAGGAACTATTTGGCAGCGAGATGACGGCGTCAGACATTTGTTCTTGCCGCCGTCACCTATCAAACTCTATATATAGTTTTCTATTTTTCATTCAAAAGGAGAGGAACTTGTGTGGAGAACCCTAGGGCCGAACTTTGTAAACCCTAGCTCGTATTTTACAGTATTTTCAAGGGTTTTCACCCCTTGAATCCTTTCATGTTCAATTAAGATAAGTCTTCTCTTTAATTCAATCAATATGTCTATGTGTTGGTTGACTATATCTTGTGCTTGTCTTGATTTCAACATGCTAGGCTAGATCTATCTTGTGTTTGCTTGGATCTAATGAAACCTAGATGTTAATTATGTGTTGATTACTTGTTTATGGTTGTATTGGATGAATGATTTCAATGTTAGGCTTAAGAAAACTGGCAGATCTCCATTGTGTAACATGCTTGAACATCTTAGGAAACATGAACCGATGTGTACTAGGTTTTATTGGTTGTATTTAATGCATGAGTAAATTCTAATGATCCCATGTTAGGAGCTTCTTAGCCGGCTCGACATAGGAGTGAAGTAGGCGCTCATAGGATTGGGGAAGTAAGTACGCCACCCCATGAATGGTATTAAGGAATACAATCCGTCATCCACTCAACTATAACAAGTAATTAACGTGTAAAAGATATCTAGGGAGTAGTGAAATCTAAGTAAACACATTTCTCCCACATATTGCTCACAACTTTAGTATAATTTAGTTTATTTTCATTTTTAGTATTTTATTTTGATTGCATCTTAGTATTGGGTTGGTTAACTAGCAATTAATTCCGCCCAAATCCTTCAAACCCGAGATTTTAATTTGCTTTCTAAAAAATATAAAAATACAAAAAGAATCATCCCTCATCTCTAGACCTAGTCTTTAGGTTTCAATTCCTAGCGACACTATTCCTAGCTGAACGATCAATCCCCCGGTACTTGTCATTATACTATACTACATCGATCAGGTACACTGCCTGGTGGGGGTTGAAAGCTTCTCAAGATCCCTTGAGAGGTAAAGCCTGGTGCAAACCCCACGCATCAATCATCAATTTTTGCAATCAAAGATGTTGTGTGTTTTGTTGTCTTAGTCCTTTCCTTCTTTGCCAGTGATGTGTGGGAATTGCACCAGGCTTTACCTCTCGAGGGATCTCGAGAAGATTACAACCCCCACCAGGCAGTGTACCTGATCGTTGTAGTATAGTATAGTGACAAGTACCGGGGGATTGATCGTTCAACTCAGGAATAGTGTCGCTAGGATTAGAAAACCTAAAAGCTAGGTCTAGAGGTGAGGGATGATTCTTTTTGTATTTTTTATATTTTATAAAAGCAATTAAAAATCTCGGGTATTGGAAGAGTGGACGGAATTAGTTGCTAATCAACTAACCCAATAACTAAGATGCAATCAAAATAAAATAACAAAAATAAAAATAAACTAAATTAAGATAGTGGTGTGAAAAATAAATGGGAGAATTGTGTTTACTTAGATTGCACTACTCCCTATATATTTTTTACAGGTTAATTACTTGTTACAGTTGCGTGGATGACGGATTGTATTCCTTAATACCATTCATGGGGTGGCGTACTTACTTCCCCAATCCTATAAGCTCCTACTTCACTCCTATGTCGAGCCGGCTAAGAAGCTCCTAACATGGGATCACTAGAATTCGCTCATGCATTAAATACAACCATAAAAACCTAGTACACATCGGTTCATGTTTCTTAACACATTCAAGCATGTTACATAATGAGATCTGCCAGTTTTCTTAAGCCTAACATTGAAATCATTCATCCATTACAACTATAAACAAGCAACCAACCTATAATCAACATCTAGGTTTCATTACATCTAAGCAAACACACAATAGATCTAGCCTAGCATGTTATAATCAAGACAAGTGTAAGATATATTCAAACAACACATAGACATATTGAATGAATTGAAAGAAAACTTATCTCAATTGAACATGAAGGGTTTTAAGGGGTGAAAACCCTTGAAAATACTGTTACAAACGACCTAGGGTTTATTAGGTTCGGCCCTCGAATTCTCCACACAAGTTCCCCCCTTTTAGTGAATGAAAAATAGAAAATTATATATAGATTTTGTGAGGTGACGGCGTCAAGAGGAAAAATCTGACGCCGTCATCTCGCCGCCAATAAAGTTCTCGGACTGCCTAGAACCAAAGCTGACGCCGTCATGTGTAATTCTGCTCCAGGCCGTCACCAAATTTACTCTTGACGCCCTACTTCTGACGCCGTCACGTTTTCTCTGGGCCGTCATCCATTTTGCTCTTGACGCCGTCATAAAATTCTTTTTGACGCCGTCATCTACTGTTCCCAGCAAGGAAAATTAAGACTTTGCCATTTTCTTCACTTTTATGCTCCAAAAACGTCCAAAATGCTTCCTTTTCCAGAATTCACTCCCAAAGTACCTAAAATCACAAAAGGAATGATTTAGGGCAATATTTGATCAAATAAATTCAAATTCCGGCTTAAATGATCCCCTAAAAACGGTTCATTTTTTGCCTCATCATATACTCTTACACTTGAGATTTGCTTGTCCTCAAGCAAATGCGCTTTTATTCTAGTCAAAATACAAGTTAGAGGTCATTTAACACTAATATAAAAGTAATTACAACAAATAATCGTTCCACTAAAGACCAAAGACAAGCACGGAGGTCATACACTAGCACCTCACAAATAGTGTTTAGATACTCACATCTCTCGGGTGTAATAAAGTATATATCACAAAATGGAAATGGGAAACATCTCTCACTACCTGTCATAGCAAAATAGATTACCATAGGCTTGGGAAAGGATCAAACCTCCACCACATGGTGTAAGCACCTAGGATAAACTATCAAAGAGGTCTTTAAAAAGGGTTGTAATGTTAGGTGTAGGGATATGGAATACACGGTTTTGTTGGATATAGGCAATCTTTACTGGTGGCGAGCTAATCATCTTGGTTAATTACATGTACAATATGGAGTTGCTAAGCCAAGACTAGACTCGACTTAAGCTAATAAATCAAAAAACAACACAAACATAAAATAAACATAGAATGAAACGGGATGGTAGTCCGTATGTTGTTTTCTCTTTGCTTTTTCTATATATATATATATATATATATATATATATATATATATATATATATATATATATATATATATATATATATATATATATTTTGCATACACTCTTACCCTATCATCCAAAATAATACATCATAGGGAATGAACATTCCCCTTACACTTGAATTTTTACATACTTTACAATAAATTAATTTAATGACTCGAATTAAGATAATCAAAACACTTGGGGTACTTTTTAAGATTAACGCACATATGGGGGTAATATATGATGTTCTTCCCCATTACTCCATAACATAAGTACTTTACCCGTGAGTCCTAATCGTCCCAAAACAATATGCACAAGGGTATGACTCGACTTAGCAACCATGTAATCAATTAGATAATTAACTTAGGGTTTAAACATGTAACAATAATGCACTAAAGATGAGTGCATACACGGAAGGCTAAGGCAATTTGGTTGTACATTTAAGTGGGGTGTAACAAATTCTTCCTTTAAGTAAGATGCTTAAAGTTAGAAACGAAAAGATAGGCTCGGAGGGGTGTACTAGGGGTTTCGTGTACTAAAAATGAGTACAACGCTAAGGGTGTGGGAAAAATTAATTGACTTAACTAGCCAAGTAATATGACTTAAATGGTCAAGTAATTATGATACGGGTTTAACACAAGGGTGATCCTAATGCCTCTTATCATGTAGTAAACCCTACTACACGAATGTAGTCTCACTAGCGGTCTCGGGATGCATCACTAACGCAAGTTCTAGAATCTAAATGCTACCGGTACACTCATAAGCACTAATAATAAATGCTTTTCCTATCAAATCTAAAGGCGAACCTCACATATTTGGGTGGAAAATTTTTCTGAATGATACGGTTTTGTGCTAGTTGATGCGTAAGGATTGCACCAGAATTTACCTCTCAAGGGATCTTGAGAAGCTTACAACCACCACCAGGCAGTGTACCTGATCGATGTAGTATAGTATAATGACAAGTACCGGGGGATTGATCGTTCAGTTAGGAATAGTGTCTCTAGGATTAGAAAACCTAAATAATAGATCTAGAGATGAGGGATGATTCTTTTTGTATTTTTATATTTTTATATTTTTTAGAAAGCAAGTAAAAATCTCGGGTTTAAAGGATTTTGGGCGGAATTAGTTGCTAGTCAACTAACCCAATAATAAAGATGCAATCAAAATAAAATACTAAAATGAAAATAAAACTATATTAAACTAAGGTTGTGAGCAATATGTGGGAAAAATATGTTTACTTAGATTTCACTACTCCCTAGATATCTTTTACACGTTAATTACTTGTTATAGTTGTGTGGATGACGGATTGTATTCCTTAATACCATTCATGGGGTGGCGTACTTACTTCCCCAATCCTATGAGTGCCTACTTCACTCCTATGTCGAGCCTGCAAGAAGCTCCTAACATGGGATCATTAGAATTTACTCATGCATTAAATACAACCAATAAAACCTAGTACACATTGGTTCATGTTTCCTAAGACGTTCAAGCATGTTACCATTTGGAGATCTGCCAGTTTTCTTAAGCCTAACATTGAAATCATTCATCCAATACAACCATAAACAAGTAATCAACACATAATTAACATCTAGGTTTCATTTGATCTAAGCAAACACAAGATAGATCTAGCCTAGCATGTTGAAATCAAGACAAGCACAAGATATAGACAACCAACACATAGACATATTGATTGAATTAAGAAAAGACTTATCTCAATAGCACATGTAAGGTTTCAAGGGTTGAAAACCCTTGAAAAGCTGTAAAATTTGTATAAGGTTCGGCCCTAGGGTTTCTCCACACTTGTTCCTCTTTAATGAATGAAAATTAGAAAACTATATATAGACTTTAGAGGCTGACGGCGTCAAGAACAAATGGGTGACGCCATCATATCGCCGCAAAAATAATCCTCGGACTGCCTAGATCTACATCTGACGCCGTCATGTAGTCCACTTTTGCAGGCCGTCACACTTTTAACTCTTGACGCTCTACTTGTGACGCCTTCATGTTTGTACTGGGTCGTCATGATATTTACTCTTGACGCCGTCAAATGCTCCCTCTTGATGCCATCACACACTGTTCCCAGCATGGAAAATTAAGTCTTTGGCATTTTCTTCACTTTTATGCTCCAAAAACGTCCGAATTGCTTCCTTTTCCAGATTTCACTCCCAAAGTACCTAAAATCACAAAAGGAACGATTTAGGGCAATATTTGATCAAATAAATTCAATTCTGGGCTTAAATGACCCCCTAAAAACGGATCATTTTTCGCTTCATCACTAGTCATACGACTCCTATACATGAGACGCTTGCTATGGCTAAAGTTTCACTCCTAAATGTTGTAAAAAAATTTAAATTTGGCGCTAAAATTACACTAACAAGTATTTCTCTTAGTTTTATTACACATCTACCATCAAACAAACAAACTCAAGCGAAAGTGTATCTATAAGGTATCATCATTTACCCTCCCCTTACACTTAGGATGAACATTGTCCCCAATGTTCAAGTATAGAATGTAAAAGTAAAATAGATAAAAGAATGAAATCAAATACTCCCCTGATTCTCTCAGTATGGCTAGTATGGTAACAAGGTTAGATCTTCCTCCAAGAAAATGAACCATCAGAGCTTCCCTTCCAGAAATATAAATCATCTTCTTGTCATACATAACCTGTTAAACCTGAGAAAACAAACAAGGCAACCTCGCGTAAAATCGGCGGCAATCTATATATGCTAACAAATCCTAGAAAACAATGTAAGATATAATGCTTGTGGAATGATGTTTGCAGATTTCCTGGAGATTATAAAACTAAAGAATTAACAAAAACTTTAAGACTCCGTTAGAAAAACAAAACTGACAAAATTTCCAGAATTTTACACGTGACGCCGTCAGGAATTTCTTCCTGACGCCGTCAGAAGTGACCTGCAGAAATTCTTATGTTAAGTTTCCGGAAAATTTCTGGAAAAACTTGGTCCTACTTCCTAGAAAATCCTGCAAAACATCATTATGACTCGATACAAGCATTTGACTCAAACAATTACGAATATACATGTTCATTTAATATTGTGAAGAATCATGATCAAGCTTGTTTCTTAAAAACATATTTGGGGTTTCCCCTTACACTTATCTTTTGCGAAATACCTTTGGATGAAGTTAAGACTAAGCCAAACGACAAGATAGAGTATTTTCACCATTTTATTTTTGAAACATGATCTACCAACAATAAAAATAAAGCACGCATACGGAAACAAATAACAATCAAACAAAATAAAATCACACAAAACATGGGTTGCCTCCCCAGAAGCGCTTTTCTTTATTTACGAGTCTTGTAGCTAGACTCAAGGTCATGGGTTACTACGTGACCTCATCGTTGGTTTCACCTTCTGATTGTAAATGTTCTTTATAGAGACCAACCACCTTTTTCTCAATTGCTCCTATGATCCTGTTGGCAAATTCCTTATCGACTTTATACTTCGGTCCAAGAGTCAAGCAATCTTTGTAGAAAAAACTCTTCTTTTCCCATACATAATCCATGCCCTTTTTCTTATCCTCTTCATTGATGTCCTCGAAAGCACCAATGTTATCCATGTCAAATCGGGGCACAAAACGAAATTCTTTCATTCTATCGGTGTTACTAGCAAATTGGATTGTCCCTTCCTCCTCATCATATTCTAACTTGGACTCTTCAACAAATGGTTTACCAAACACAACATTGGATAAGTGACAATCAATAACATTAGCAAGATCTTCAACCACCATAAAGTCAGTGATATAAGTAAAATTCCCAACAAAGACATGTAGACCTTTAATTCTCCCGACAAAGTTACAAACTCCCCCGGGGTATTTGGGATATCTTCTAGGTCCAAGTCTTGTTTTTACTATATCATTATAGACACTTGAGGACATAATGTTAATTGGGGATTTAAAATCAATGTAAGCATTGTCAATATGTTTATACCCAATCATACATGGTATCTTAGCATTCTTAGGATCGCCACTCTTTATTCTAGGTTCGATTCTAGTGAAAGGGGGTCGAGGATTATCGATAAGATTATTATAATACGCAATCTCCTCCTTAGTGGGGTATAGATTAAAATAATCATCTAGCTTTGGATCAATCTCCCCTTCTTCAAGTTCCTCAACAACATCCTCAAAACCTTTAGTCCCTAGGTCCTTATTTGAATACAAGGCGGTCGCTAGGTCACTAAATGCATGGTCGAGCTCAACCTTAATCAGCCTATTAAGCTCCCTAAGTTCCCTAATCTCACTCTCAATTTGTTCATGTAACAAAGCCACTTCTCTAGGGGAAAGGGGTAGATTCGCGTTTTCCATAATGGTCAATGGAATAGTCAATGAATTTATATTACTAACAAAGGTACGAAGAAATAAGATAGACTAAAGAAAACCTAAAAATAAAAATAAAATCTTACTAGAAAGGAATCTAGCAAGTAGACCTAACAAAAAGAAATTCTAATGTAGACAATAACTATTCCCCGGACTGCGGCGCCAAAAACTTGATGCGTGGGAATTGCACCAGGCTTTACCTCTCGAGGGATCTCGAGAAGCTTACAACCCCCACCAGGCAGTGTACCTGATCGTTGTAGTATAGTATAGTGACAAGTACCGGGGATTGATCGTTCAACTCAGGAATAGTGTCGCTAGGATTAGAAAACCTAAAAACTAGGTCTAGAGGTGAGGGATGATTCTTTTTGTATTTTTTACATTTTATAAAAGCAATTAAAAATCTCGGGTATTGGAAGAGTGGGCGGAATTAGTTGCTAATCAACTAACCCAATAACTAAGAACCAAAAATAAAATAACAAAAATAAAAATAAACTAAATTAAGATAGTGGTGTGAAAAATAAATGGGAGAATTGTGTTTACTTAGATTTCACTACTCCCTAGATATCTTTTACAGGTTAATTACTTGTTACATTTGCGTGGATGACGGATTGTATTCCTTAATACCATTCATGGGGTGGCGTACTTACTTCCCCAATCCTATAAGCTCCTACTTCACTCCTATGTCGAGCCGGCTAAGAAGCTCCTAACATGCGATCACTAGAATTTGCTCATGCATTAAATACAACCATAAAAACCTAGTACACATCGGTTCATGTTTCTTAAGACGTTCAAGCATGTTACACAATGAGATCTGCCAGTTTTCTTAAGCCTAACATTGAAATCATTCATCCATTACAACTATAAACAAGCAACCAACCTATAATCAACATCTAGGTTTCATTACATCTAAGCAAACACACAATAGATCTGGCCTATCATGTTATAATCAAGACAAGTGTAAGATATATTCAAACAACACATAGACATATTGAATGAATTGAAAGAAAACTTATCTCAATTGAACATGAAGGGTTTCAAGGGGTGAAAACCCTTGAAAATACTGTTACAAACGACCTAGGGTTTATTAGGTTCGGCCCTAGAATTCTCCTCACAAGTTCCCCCTTTTAATGAATGAAAAATAGAAAAATATATATAGATTTTGTGAGGTGACGGCGTCAAAAGGAAAAATCTGACGCCGTCATCTCGCCGCCAATAAAGTTCTCGGACTGCCTAGATACAAAGCTGACGCCGTCATGTGTAATTCTGCTCCAGGCCGTCACCAAATTTACTCTTGACGCCCTACTTCTGACGCCGTCATGTTTTCTCTGGGCCGTCATCCATTTTGCTCTTGACGCCGTCATAAAATTCTTCTTGACGCCGTCATCTACTGTTCCCATCAAGAAAAATTAAGACTTTGCCGTTTTCTTCACTTTTATGCTCCAAAAACGTCCAAAATGCTTCCTTTTCTAGAATTCACTCCCAAAGTACCTAAAATCACAAAAGGAACGATTTAGGGCAATATTTGATCAAATAAATTCCAATTCCGGCTTAAATGACCCCCTAAAAACGGTTCATTTTTCGCCTCATCAGCTAGCTATACTCATTCAGAGTTTTACAATGTCTTTTCAAAGTCTCATTTTCATTATGCAACGCAACCACTTTGTGTTCCAATTCAGTAATTTTTGTTAACTTACCGTTACTGTCATGCTTAGCCTTAAGATTACTACACACATCATTCATCTCGGTAATATGGTGTTTAAGATTGTTGATTGTTAAGTTCTTGGTTTTTAGCTGAGCTGTTAAATCATTTATCATAAAGTATTCACGGAATTCAGGAAGTTCTGGGTTTTTACATAGTTGGTTAATCTGAATACTTTCTTCATTTTGTTGTATTGCAATTTCAAGTGAAATACAATGTACTTCAAGTTGAGCAAATCTGTTTGAAAGTTCATTAAACACTCTTATATCAACAATTTCATTTGATTTAATTGGCTCAGCTGTAACCAAATGACTCAACTCATCACCATGTTCAGCATCATGATCACTTTCTTCCCCTTTATGATTCATATTTGTTGAATTAGAAATGGCATTGCTATCAGTCTTTTCCAACAAATATGTGTCATAAGTGGGCGTTTCTTGAACAGTATGCTATCATTCATTAAAATGAAGACAACGTTGATTAGTGACATGTACCTTAGTAGATGATACTTGATCATTTTCCTGTCGACGATCAGTGTCTACAACCAGTGTGAAATGTATCCCAGAACAGTAATTTGTGATTATCTTCTCAATCAACGTATCATTGCATTGTTGATGATGAGCTCGTTCCTCAATGAACTCCTTAACATTCCTCGTGAGTTGGAGTAGTGTGACTCTGAACTTATCAATCTCGATTCTAGTGTAATTGGTAAAACAGTTTTTCATCATTTGATTGTCATAATCATACTCCTCTGTGAATTTCGAGTCAATGAACACTCGAAGTTGGTTGCAGATACACTCAATGCAGCCATGGAGCTACTTTTAGAGAATTCTTCTTTGTCAAGTTGTTGTTCAAGTTAATCCAAGTACAGAGTCATTATGACTCTGAAAGTCTCAACATGTTAGGAATACAAATATTCCTATAAAAGACTCGGTCACCTTAATATTGTAATAGCATTAAGTTAGCTCGTAGTTAGTTTATTTATTAGTTAGTTAGTTTTAGATTAAGTAACACCGTGGAAGAAGGACGGGTCTTTACCCACTGTATACCTGATCCACAGCCCGGGTGTGGGTGTTTTATTAGTTATCTTGTAGGGACTATATATATCCCTCTCCACATGTGGAGAGGGTGAGCCTTTCATTTTTAATCTAATTTTTCTTTCTTCTTTTATCTCAAGGTTCCAAACTCTCTCTCTCTCTCTAGTTCTTGAATCTAACTCAAACATGGACATCATCTACCATGAATTAAGGCCACCCGAATCTAGATGTTCATATTCTACAATTGGTATCAAGAGCCATGGTTTCATCCTAGGATTGTTGGTGCTCTAATTTGTAGCTTGGTTTAGTTGATTCGAAATTTTTTTTGATGAACACACCTCGAATTGATTATTGGTTGTGGTGATTTTGATGATTTGGTGGTATTGTTGTGTTTTGAGGTGTTGTAGTACTTAACTTTTCACTTGGGTAGGTTGAATTAGTTGATTAGTTTGATGTTTGATGTGATTTAGTGCAAGTTTCTTGGTTGAGATTAGCTTGTTTCTTGGTTGAGGTTAGCTTGTTCTTGGTTGAGGTTAACTCTAAAACAGGAAAAAGACGAAAAAGGACGAAAGTGACTGTTTTGTCTCTATTCTGCGGTTAGCTTTGGTCAACTGCGGTTAGCTTTGGTCAACTGCGGTTATCTTTGGTCAACTGCGGTTATCTTTGATCAACTGCGGTTAGCTTTGGTCAACTGCGGTTAGCTTTGGTCAACTGCGGTTATCTTTGGTCAACTGCGGTTATCTTTGGTCAACTGCGGTTAGCTTTGATCAACTGCGGTTAGCTTTGGTCAACTGCGGTTAGCTTTGGTCAACTGCGGTTAGCTTTGGTCAACTGCGGTTAGCTTTGGTCAACTGCGGTTATCTTTGGTCAACTGCGGTTATCTTTGGTCAACTGCGGTTATCTTTGGTCAACTGCGGTTAGCTTTGGTCAACTGCGGTTATCTTTGGTCAACTGCGGTTAGCTTTGGTCAACTGCGGTTAGCTTTGGTTAACTGCGGTTACCTTTGGTCAACTGCGGTTAGCTTTGGTCAACTGCGGTTTGCTCATCAGTTTGACCAAAGTTGACTTTTTACGTCAAAACTTCAAACGGTCATAACTTTTGAACCGTAACTCCGTTTTCAGCGAATTAGCTGTCAAAACGTCCGGAACAGGTTGAATATTGTGAGGTTTTACCACGAAGTTGTGAAATGAATTTTTCGAGGCCCAAATCTCCTCCGGAGTGAAGTTTTTGAGGTTTTAAGTTTTCAGACCAAAAATTTCACCGTAAAAACTTGCATCAACCGTATCAAGATCACAACTAAACAACATACAACCTTGTCAAAACAAACAATCATCACTCTTAACATAAAATCACATTCTGGTATAAGGTTTGAGTATAAATTTTGGGCAACGACTTTGTTTGAGCTTCAAGAATCCAGGATTGAATATTAATCTGGTTGTGATATTCTCGAGTTTAGTGGATATAATTTCGGGGTATATATATATGTCGACATGATTACAGAGTTTTTAAGCTTGTCAGCATTGTGGATGCCTATGATTTGAGTGAGCCTGCAATTTAATTTTTGCGACTTGAGTTACAGTTGACAACTTGCGATTTGATTAATTGTGGTTTGTCAAATTGCGTTTTGATTTGTTGCGACTTGACTGATTGCGATTTGACCAATTGCGATTTGACGTTGCGAGTTAATACTTGCGATTTGACGTATTGCAATTTGGTTGTCTGCAATTTGACTTGTTGCGATTTTTCAAACTGCGACTTGACTTGCTGTAATTTGATCAAGTTGATACTTGACTTTGTTGACTTAAGATTAGTATTGCAACTCACCCTTTAGATGTTCTCGTTAATTTCGCGGTTACTCTTGATGTTTTTAGAAAATCCCGCGAAAGATTCGATAGGCTGGACTTGGTTTTTGACATATTAAAACTTACGGGATCTGACTATTATCTTCGGGATAAGTTTGTGCTTCGAGAACAGCAGGAATTGGGAAATTACGGTGACTTGGTTGGTGTGTTAATTCACGGGTTGGCATACTTAGTGTCACAAACATCTCGGGGTGGATGGACGCACGATGTTTGGTGACCCTTGCTCGAGTGTATTTAAGGTGATTAGACTTGGATGTTCAAGAAGTGGATATATACAATTAAGGATGGAAGGTTGGGTATATGTCACTACCTATATTTAAAGGAGTTACGTTGTTGTGCTCAATATAGGTTCTAAATCACGATTTTAATGCAAGTATAAGTCTCTAACTTGTCCTTTATCATGCTTCATCAAGAGATTGTTGTTTCTCAAGCTTCTAATGGGATTGTAGTACAAGAACTTCTCAAGAGATGGTCAGACTTAAAGACAGGAGGTGATTTGTTTAGAGACGTGCTTTAACCCTTTACTTACTCTATAGTTAAGCACATTTCATCCAGTGGTCTAGCATATTCCAAACTACTATGAATCATTAATCTGCTAAATCATTGATGAGGAGTCCAGCAAGGTGTTACTACAAGCATTATGTGTCTCCTTCCATGTATCTGCTTTGCGCATGACAAACTCACGACTATCACAGACTTTCAGTTCTTTGGCAAAAAGGTCATTGCATGTCCTTTTTGAGGGGGAGAATTTGCGCAAGTTTCCTAGCGATTCCGTCTCCTGTAGTGTGAATCTTTGCAGTTCCGGTTTCAACAATTCAGGATTCAGTGGATCAGTCTCTAGAGGTTTGCTCACTCTTTAGCAACTATCTCTAACTTATTGGCAAGTTACTAAGTGATGAGATTCGTGTGATTGGTTAATCATTTTGCAATTAGTGAATTGTTGTAACTTAAGTCGTTTCGATTAATCAAATTGTTATCTGACGTTGTGAGTTAGTCCTTACGACTTGACTAATATCAATTTGATATATTGTAACTTGACTTGTCACGACATGACACTTAGTGCGAATTGTGACTCATCCGGTATCTCTCTCTAAGTTTAACTTGTTGAAGATATCTTCCGGTTTCTTTTGTTGACTTTAGTAAAATCCCTAGAAAGAAACATTTCTCGGTTTAAGTCACATAAGTTGTAAAATCCTGTTTGAAGATATTGAGATGTCAACTATTTCGGATGACATTCAAGCAGCTGGTTCAGACAGCTATGTTTGATTGGTCTGACTATGAGTCTTGGGCACTCCTAAGAATTTGCGCATGTTTCTTCTCACTTTGATTGCTCAACCGCACAAAATGATCACGAAGCTAATTTGGTATCCCTTGCTTGAGGGTGAAGTTGGATTTCACGAAAGAGTATACCTATTTTATCTTGAAATCGGGGATGGTTGGATGCAGGATTTCAATGATAACTTGCTCGCGCATAAGATGTAAGTTGAAGACTTGGGTTATCTTGTTTCCAGAAGTCGGGGTGGATGGTTGAAGACCTGGTTAACTATCACTTAAAGGAGTTACGTTATTGTACTCAGTGTCACACGTAGATAACGTTGTGGATAATCGCAAGAGGTGATGATTGTCTCATACTTTGTCAAGATAGTATTGAGTACTTAGAGATTTGCATGGTTCACAAATTCTCTACACCGTTCTTCCAACAACAATGCAAGCTTAGGTAACAAATTTGAGTAATTCTGCTTCATTTTCAAGATTGGTATATCGGGTTCCTTCATCACGTGGTCAAAATTGTTTGTGTTCGAGGTTGGTTAATTGGACAAAGACTTTAAAATTGTGATGTGATCTGTAATTCTCACATGATATTCTTAACCCAAACTGATGTTTTCCATAACCAAATCAGTCATGCCACATTCAACCTGTTACTATCTCACGGTTTCTTCTTGGTTTTGTAAAATCCCGCGAAAGAACTTATTTCTCGGTTTAAACTATAGATTTGTAAAATCCCGTGATGATGGGCTATGTGCTCTTGACCATGGTCGGGTTAAAACCATTATCAAAGTTCAGCCATAACATCACAAATGGCTAGATTGAGGCATTGAATTGACAAAATGTGACTACGGGGTTAGTTCAGTACTATTTATTTGAGGCTGAAGTGAAATTTCATGGGTGCGTGTACTTAGTATCTGAAGATATCGGGAAGGTTGGATGAAGATTCTTCAAGATCCTTGTTCGAGCTTTCAATACAACGACAAGGACTTGGATATCTAGTTATTTTTTCTTTCTCTCCATTGCAAAATAACTATCACTTTAAGGAGTCACGTTGTAGTGCTCAGTGTCACATGAAGTTGTGGATATCCAAGAGGTGATGTACATCTTATACTTGATGGTTGGTTGGTTGAAGAGTATAGACTACTTAGGGATTCGATGTTGCACGAAGTCTCTACACCGCTCTTTGTCTCGCATTATTACAAGTTTAAGTCACAAACTCGGGTCATATTACTTCGGTCTCAAGTTCATCATATTGGGTTTCTCTCCATCTGTAGTCACGACATATATCCAACAGAATGATAATGGGGTTGGTAACGAGTTAGCGAGAGAGTAGAAGAAAAGAGAGAGATGACGTCTGAACACATCAGTTCAGGCCTCGGTCTTCAATAGATGACGTCTGCACACTTCAGTGCAGGCCTCGTACTTCAACATTATGGCGTCTGCTAACAACACTTCAGGCCCCGCTCATCAATGAAAAGAAAGGTGTACGATTCAGTGCACTTTATCTTCAAAAGAAGAGGAATCTTCTTATTTATGGCCATTATCATCAACAAGTTCATGCTCTTTCCGTGCTTATTCTGTTTTCAAGTGGATCGGCGCATATTGGAGTATTCTATTATTCACTTATTCAACCAAAAATTGCATTCGACAGGCATATGCAATTTTTGAGGGGGGGAAAGGGTGAATAAACAACATGTCAGTCCTCAAGAACCGTCAAGTGGAGCTTCCTACCGTTGATGGTATTCATATTCACTAGTTCAATCATCAAAAATTGCAGTTGGCTGGCATATGCAATTTTTGAGGGGGGGAAAGGGTGAATATTAATCTACATGTTGGATGATGATTGAGAAATGGTCATACGACTCCTGAATACGTCAGTTCAGGAG
This sequence comes from Artemisia argyi, assembly GCA_030686995.1. Lineage (NCBI taxonomy): Eukaryota > Viridiplantae > Streptophyta > Magnoliopsida > Asterales > Asteraceae > Artemisia > Artemisia argyi. The sequence continues at coordinate 178,459,050 of CM060677.1, forward strand.
TCGTACAAACCATGGTTCTCCAACACTACATCTTCCTCTCTATTAAGGTGTTGAAGAACATGGTCATGGTATGCATGGTTCTCCAACACTACTTCTTCCTCTCTATCAAGGTGTTGAAGAACATGGTCATGGAATGCCAATCGACATAGTCTCACGGGCTGATTCAATCAGTAACAAAGGGCTTCTAGTCAATGCTTCATGTATACGTCATCAGGCTACATGTACACATAATGATGATGATTCCGATTAATCGTAACCATCATGGGGGAGAGAAATGTGTACACCAACGACGCATAAAAGGTTCACGTGATCGGGCTTAATCATGTATTCCGGTGTTGAAAAGCCGCAGAGATGATCAGTGGTTCAACTTGTCACCTTGGTATTAACGTTTCACTGTTACGTCATGGTATGATTAATCGTAACCATCAGGGGAGAGAGAATGTGTCATCAAGGAAGCACAACAGGTCTACGTGATCAGGGCTTAATATCCAAGGATGGATACATTCTATAGATGATCAGTGGTTCAACCTGTTACTCTGGTGTTATACTAAAGACTGAAGAAGGTCGAGTCGTCAGTCTATTCTTTATTCTCGGTTGGGTGATATCGTCTCATGTGTGCGCTGCGGGCTGATGGGTTATATGTAAGGTTACTGGAAGGCATTTGGTGAGATGAAGATGGTTGGTATTCTGTTCCTCCATATTGGGCAATCTTGAAGTAGGTCGTGTCTACAGTCTTCTATACATTCTCCGCTATGTGATTAGAAGACTAAAGACGGCATGTATTTGGTTATCAAATGACCTCTTCATATTATGGGTGTTCGTCCAAAGTCTTCCTCCTAGTGTGGGTGTTCATCAGAAAGGTTGTCAGGATTGGGGGAGAGCACTAATTAGGGGAGAGTGTAATGCCTGAATTAATCCCTGGTTAAATGTGCTCACGTTACTCTTCAGCATGTCAAATGATGGAAGCGGAGAAAAGTCTGGAAGCTGAGGAGTAATGTTTTTGGTTTGGTATCCTTTGTACATATCTTATACCAATACGTAAATAGAAAAATATAATACCTACAAAAAAAAAAAAAAAAAAAAAAAAAAAAAAAAAAAAAAAAAACCATAAAAAATCTGAAAAAAAATCATAAAAAAATAAAAAAATAAAATAAAAAAAAAATAAAAAAAAAATAATACAAAAATATTCTTCTCACGGCATGTCTCTTGTGTAATCAATATTATGTACGTTTCTAGAAATGTCATTCAATAATGACACGGAATCATACATATGCTTGAGCAAGAGTTTTTCGGTTTCAAATAAAGTTTTTTTTTCTAAAACATGCCGTTCCTCAAAATATTCTTCAAAAACATGGCTTGTAGTCATTTCAGGCTACAACCCGGACTTCAAAAATATGGTTTGCTATTACTTCAGATAGCAACCCGGTTTTCAAAATTAAGGAAAACACGTCGCCTAAAAGACGGTTGTTCCTAACAAAGGGTGCCGTTCATCCAAGCGTGAATTACTTTATATTCATGCACCCTCGATCTAATGTACGTTTCAGTGCATTATTTCTTGATAAAGAAGAGAAGTCTTCTTTTTATCGCCAAATACTTTCCCTTCTATGATTTTTCCGGAAAGTGTTTGTGCAAAACTTGGTGGTACCATGAAATTTTGAATGAAAATCAAATTGAACTCAAAAGTTTGATAAAATTTTCACTCAATCAATGACGTTAATAGTTTATGAAATTATTTATGCTTTAACATCCGTCATTGATTGAGGGGGAGAGTGATTTCTCAAAATTTTATGTATCAACAAAACGCCCCACACTTTGTACATAACCAAAACAACAATTCGACTTGTGATGGTTATGTGTCAGAATGAGTAAATTTTTCAAAGAGTTTTCATTAAAACTTCGAATCTTTTGCAAACTCTTCAAATCTGACACATAACAACCTCCCTCACAGTTTGAGGGGGAGCAAGAAAAAGTTCCTTTTATCAGAAAATATTAAACTTGACCGCATTTCTCTCCCAAAACGCTTTCTAAATTATTTAAATCAATTAAGATCAAAAATCTCGAAAGATTTGAAATTTTTGATCGGGGGAGAGAATGTGATTTAAATATGCAATCTGATATCAAATGTGATCTTTTCGACTCAATAATATGCTCCCACATATGTGCTAAACACTTTCGAATATCGATGCACATATTGAGGGGGAGCGAAAGGCGTTTGTGGAAGTTATACCAAAGACCGACCATTTATCTTTACGCATGGAGTTATAAGGTTGGTTAAGGTTAGGTATAAGTTCCCATGATCCACCAGAATCGGAAGGATCTTCCCAGGGACAATCCATAGATAGATTAGAAGTCCTTAGGAATGATTGAAAAAAGGAGTAATGTGAGAAAGGGAAGAGTGCGGACTGAGATAGAGCTAGGACTGGAACAAACCCAACAAGGTTCTAGTGATGAAGTCTCGGTAAGCACTGAAGGGGTTGAAGAATGAAAAAGAAATGAAATGTGAAAGGGTGAAAAGAAATAGCCCTCCAAATATTCAACCTTAGGGCAGAAACCGGGTTCAATTCATAATCTACTGGCGGTTACTAAGGTAACACCGGTATTGAAGACAAGACGTCATGGACCCAGTGACGCACTGCACTAAACTTCCCAACCACTCAAGTTCTCTTAAAAGAGCTTGTTTCATTCTCACGGGGAACCCTGTGCATTGTATCGACCGCTCATTGCGAGCTATGTTGATACCTAAAACAGGAGACGCCTCCCCAGTCTCCAGGAGCGGATCAAAACGCACTATTGAGTCTAGAGCCATGAGATCATCCAAAAATCTCGTTAGGACACATTCCTAATATGCTTATTGTTTCACATAATGTGGAAAATAAGATAAAATATTTAGAGTCCTACGCATTATCCTTGTGGTATTGCCAGAACATCCGAGTGATATGAAAATATTCACAATGAAGATGGAAATCCTTCTAGAGCGAACATCTCTCAAGCTCTTGGTAGGTGACATGTGAGATCCATCTTGGATCAATGATCAAGTGACAACTGGAAAGCAACAATGGTGCGATTCAATTTTGAATCAAACTTGTTCCAGGATATGGATTGACGGATACTTTTGCCTAAACCTCTCAATGTGCTCACCAACTTATCTTTCGAGCACATTGATTGTGTAATATCTTTTAAACAAAAGTATTTTTGATGGAAATGTGATTCAATGTATAAAACTCTCGTCGTGTCTCAAAAATGTTTATCATATGACACGCGAGTGATTTCTATAAATCAATTTCTCATCAATCCGTGAATATCTATTCATCGATTCACTCTATCGTGCTGTCTGCTTTGAGACGTTCCGGTATGAGAACATGCTAAGTATGAAGATTCCGAAGTGGACTCTTTGGAAAATTCATTACTACAAGCTGGAAATTCCTGTCAAGGAGAGTCTTCTTTAAAAGAGACTCTACCTGATCACAGGTCGGTTTTCACAAAACCGGAGGGTAGTCTGGCCTCGCAGAACGAATGACAAAGCCATGTTCGTTCTCTATCTTTATTGCTAACTGTTTCATTTCAGGGACACATATAAAGATGGCGTTGATGGCTCCTGTTTCCAGCTGAATCGGGTCAATCCATACCTCATGCTCACACATCCTCCACACTATCAATGAAGATGAGAGACTTGCTACAACAAATGTTGAGAGACTACCAACAACGTTTCCGCAACTCTGATGAAAAAGTCTCCTAATCTACAACTTTTATGCAACGTCTCCAGATACAGAAGGGTGTGAGCATGATGGTCCTTAGTCACTCCATCACATGAAGGCAATACAACTATGGATGAGCTTGGAGATTTACTTTGGCTGATGATCTCAAAGGAAGCTCAAAGATCACATATCTCAAAGGAATTCTAATCACAAGTTTGCTTGCTTGAAGTACAAAGTGTGAAGAAAAGTGAAGAATCAGATCCTACGAGCTACAGAGACTAAAGAATGCTTAAAGACAAAAGAGCTTAATTTCAAAGGTGACCTCGCTTAGGGGGAGATTGTTAGGAATACAAATATTCCTATAAAAGACTCGGTCACCTTAATATTGTAATAGCATTAAGTTAGCTCATAGTTAGTTTATTTATTAGTTAGTTAGTTTTAGATTAAGTAACACCGTGGAAGAAGGACGGGTCTTTACCCACTGTATACCTGATCCACAGCCCGGGTGTGGGTGTTTTATTAGTTATCTTATAGGGACTATATATATCCCTCTCCACATGTGGAGAGGGTGAGCCTTTCATTTTTAATCTAATTTTTCTTTCTTCTTTTATCTCAAGGTTCCAAACTCTCTCTCTCTCTCTAGTTCTTGAATCTAACTCAAACATGGACATCATCTACCATGAATTAAGGCCACCCGAATCTAGATGTTCATATTCTACACAACATCTTGACCAAAGAGTGTTGCAAATGCACGTTCATATCCACCCAAGTATCCAAACTGTTCAAAGAGAACATTGAGATGTGAGTGAAGTAGTCGAAAACATTCTATGCAACTTTCCTTTGCATTATCAGGCAATATTAGTGGTTGATGAACCTCATTCTCTTGAGAATTCGAGCACGACGATTCCATATTAGGATTATCAGAATCAGACACATTTATTTGTCGTACATAGTTGGAATTCTCAAGGTTAACATTAGTGTTGTACAATTCGAGTACCTCAGCTATGTTGGGTAATCTTGATGGGCTCAGTTCATGGAGCGGGTCACTGGATAGTTTATCATTGAGAGTGACAGAATAAAAGGTGTTACCAGTTGCATGGGTTTTACCTAGTCTTGTGGTTGACCAAGTTTATGCATGGAAGTGAAAATGGGTTTATGGTTTCCTGATAGTTAGGGAGATTTTGTAGGAGTCATGGGCTCATGGTCACGTTTATTTAGTTTAGTTTCATTATAAATAGAAGTCTAGCACTTTGTAAACAATGTATTAGTTTCCTTCTTAATATATACAAACCAGTTAAAACCCATCTTTGCCGTTTTGATTGGTGTGACAGTGGGTGTGAGTCTGGGTTAAAAGGGACTGATTCCAACAAGCTATGAAAGAATCTGAATCAATAGGCATGGTGTGACCGAGTACGGGATTTTACAACTTTAGTGATTAAAACCGAGAAATCGAATCTTTTCGCGGGATTTTCTAAAATCAACAAAAGGAAACCGTAAGTTGCAAATTGCTTAAGCGAGATGTTCTAAGGGTTGCAAGACAATGTGGTGAAACTTGATCAAATCACAGTTAATGATTTAAGACAGGTAGCAACAAGTTAAATCACAACCAAATAAATCGTAATAAGTCAAGTCGCAAGAATTAACTCACAACGTCAAATTACAATTAGATAGTGATGTGTGGGAATTGCACCAGGCTTTACCTCTCGAGGGATCTCGAGAAGCTTAAAACCCCCACCAGGCAGTGTACCTGATCGTTGTAGTATAGTATAGTGACAAGTACCGGGGATTGATCGTTCAACTCAGGAATAGTGTCGCTAGGATTAGAAAGCCTAAAAACTAGGTCTAGAGGTGAGGGATGATTCTTTTTGTATTTTTATATTTTTATGAAAGCAAGTAAAAATCTCGGTTTTTGGAAGAGTGGGCAGAATTAGTTGCTAGTCAACTAACCCAAATAACTAAGATGCAATCAAAATAAAATAACAAAAATGTAAATTAAACTAATTACTAATGTGGTGTGAACAATAGATGGGAGAATTGTGTTTACTTAGATTTCACTACTCCCTAGATATCTTTTACAGGTTAATTGTTTGTTACAGTTGCGTGGATGATGAGTTATATTCCTTAATACCAATCATGGGGTGGCGTACTTACTTCCCCAATTCTATAAGCTCCTACTTCACTCCTATGTCGAGCCTGCAAGAAGCTCCTAACATGGGATCACTAGAATTCGCTCATGCGTTAAATACAACCATAAAAACCTAGTACACATCGGTTCATGTTTCTTAAGATGTTCAAGCAAGTTACACAATGGAGATCTGCCAGTTTTCTTAAGCCTAACATTGAAATCATTCATTCATTACAACTATAAACAAGCAATCAACCTATAATCAACATCTAGGTTTCATTACATCTAAGCAAACACACAAGAGATCTAGCCTAGCATGTTAAAATCAAGACAAGTGTAAGATATATTCAAACAACACATAGACATATTGAATGAATTGAAGGGATACTTATCTCAATTGAACATGAAGGGTTTCAAGGGGTGAAAACCCTTGAAAATACTGTAAAAGTCATGTTAGGGTTTATTAAGTTCGACCCTAAAATTCTCCTCTCCTTTGAATGAAAATAACAAAGAGTATATATAGATTTCCCAAGGTGACGGCGTCAAGAAGAAAGTTCTGACGCCGTTAACCCGCTGCCAAAAATATTCTCGGATTGCCTAGTTCCAGATCTGACGTCGTCATGTGTATTTCTGCTCTGGGCCGTCACCACTTTTACTCTTGACGGCCTTGATCTGACGCCGTCACGTTTTCGCTGGGCTGTCACCAAAATTTCTCTTGACGCTGTCATAAAATTGCTTTTGACGCCGTCAGGTACTATTCCCAGCAAGAAAAATCAAGACTTTGCCGTTTTCTTCACTTTTATTCTCCAAAAGTGTCCAAAATGCTTCCTTTTCCAGAATTCACTCCCAAAGTACCTAAAATCACAAAAGGAACGATTTAGGGCAATATTTGATCAAATAAATTCAAATTCCGGCTTAAATGACCCCCTAAAAACGGATCATTTTTCGCCTCATCAGATAGGTCGTAACAACTTAAGTCCCTACAATTCTCAAATCACAAGATTTCGACAAATCACAACAGAGCTCAAATCACTAGTCACAAACAGCTGGACACAAATCGCTGAAGAGCAAATCGTTAGGTAGACAAATCGCTAGTCAACAAAACGCTGAACACAAATCGCTACCCACAAATCGCTAACCACAACTCGCTGTCAACCAAATTGCAGGACACAAATTGTTGCAACAAAAACTCGCTGGCAACCAATATCTGGCCGACAAATCGCTGGTACACAAATTGTTGTCTGGAAAATCACTGGATACACAAATCGCTGGAAACAAATCGCTATTCCCACAAATGGACAAACCTGAGAAATCGCTAATCACTAAGGACAAACAGTCGCTTTCTGGCGATTTGTCTTCTTTTTCAAATATAGAAAAATTAGCAAATTGCTACCTGAAACAATACAAATTGCTGCCAATTTCCAACACAAATCCCTACGAAAAAATTGTTACCGAGGGACAAATCGCTAATAGGAAACTCAACATAAATTGTATCAAATACCAACCAAACGAATGATTCAACCTATCCAAATGAAAAACTAAGTACCCCTAACACCTATAATCATGAAAGTACAACAATATCACGTGTCAAATCACAAAAAAGATCAAACAAGGATGTTTTCTAATGAACCAAGTAGAACCAAACATAAACCACAAAACCAAGCACAAATCCGACTATACCAAGTCCATAAGATGAAACCTTGGCTCTTACTCTCAATCATAAACACGTTTGGTTAAGTGGTATGGATCGAATGGAATGAGCTAGAGAGAGAAAGTGGGAGACTTCTCGAGTGAGAAAGTGAAGATGTGAATATTAGATTAATGAGAAGTTCCAACCCTTCCCACACTTGGGAAGGGGTATTTATACAAAGACTTAAAATTTCCCTACACTGGCTGTGGAGTGAGCTGACAGTGGGTAAAGACCCGACTCAACTTCACAAATACTTACTCTAACTAACTACGTATTTAACTAAATATAACTAAGACTACGAGCTACGCAATGCTAATCTTTACTCGGGGTGACCGAGTCTTTCACGTGAATATTTATATTCCTAACATTCCTTCTTCAGGGACTCTTGGAGCAATAGTCTTTGAAAGTAATGCGAATAGTCAAACAGACTATGACGTTATTATAGAGTACAAGGACAGAGGCCCTCAACAAATCAACATGCTTCATAGCTCATGCATGTCTCTCTAATATCCTCTTTTATTTGTCTATGGTCAGCCTGGTTTTAACACAAAAATGACACTGCAAGAAGTAAATGCAAACAGGAAGCGAAACAAATTATCTATGAATATGTATTATAAATACCAGTTACATGAAGATTTGACCAGTATAGGCTTCTCTTGAAAGTTGGCCGTCTGTTTCAGCAGTATGTGGTGTCAGTCTATTGTGCATTCGAACAAGATCAGTTAGATTTTGTTAGAGCAAATAAGAAGAAACTCAGGACTGAATGCCTATCAGGCATTTGTGACGCAATTTCAAAAGGAGACCATTTCGGAAGTCAGATTGGCCAAAAAATATTCTTCTTTCAAGTTTCACTCGTGGTCCAAGATATATGTATAGCCATTATGTTGATGCCCTCGCCATTTGCATAGTCCTTGGGAATCCACAATATTTTATCACATTTACATGCAACGTCAATTGGACAGAAATTAAAAGACACATGAAAAGGTATCCTGAATTGACACAGGCAGACAACCTGATGTCGTATGTCGTGTTTTCGAGGAGAAGGTCAACGATTTTCTAAAGGTGCTCAAAGAAGGCGAAATTTTTTGCTGTTGTAGTGGAGGTATGTTGAAATCTTACTAATTTTTTTATTACTAAATAATATACTACAAAACATAAATTCTTCGACATGATACTCACTCTTGTTGTTTATTCAATGGCTTATCTACAATGCTTTATACGATTGAATTCCAAAAACATGGCCTACCGCATTGTCACACATTACTTTGTATAGATGCACAAGATAAAATTAAAGCTCCAGAAGAAGTAGACAATTTCATTTCAGCAGAATTACCCGACAAAGCATCTAACCCCGAAGCATACAAAATAGTTGCCGATATGATGATGCATGGCCCGTGTGGAAACGCTAAACCTAAAGCACCTTGTATGCAAGAAGGTGTGTGCACAAAGAATTTTCCACAAAAATATAACGAAAATACTTTTTTTGATAAAGATGGCCACATACACTATCGCAGATGAAGAACATCGGCTTATGTGTCAAGAGGTGAGCTGAAATTAGACAACAGTTACATTGTGCCATACAACCGTCTACTTTGTCTCATGTTTCATGCTCATATTAATGTCGAATAATGTGGTTGGAGTATGCTTATAAAATACTTATTTAAATACATTTCAAAGGGCACAGATCGCATTGTTGCGCGTATTGTCAAACCAATTGCTGATCCAGGCCCTTCATCATCTGTTCCTAAAATACAGATAGATGAAATACAAAAGTTCATTGATGGACTGTTTTTATGTCCACATGAATCATGTTGGAGGATACTTGACTTCCCTACCCATCATAGAGAACTGCCAGTGCAAATACTTGCGGTTCACTTAAAAGATATGCAGCAAATAACCTTTGGTGAGAAAGAACCTCTAAGCCGCGTTGTCACAAATAACGGAGAAAGTTAACTACACTTATAGAATGGTTTACGTATAATGCATCATTTACAGATGGCTGCCATCTTACATATTTAGACTTTCCATCTGAATATGCTTGGTATGAAGACACAAAGACGTGGAAGCATAGAAAAATTAAAACGAAGCATTCCATTGGTAGATTAGTATATGTGCATCCGGCAGCAGGGGAACTCTTCTATTTTCGCATGTTACTTTCACATCAGAAAGGTTGTAGATCATTCATTGAAGTTTGTACTGTTAACATCCGTGTTTTCCCAACATACCGAGCAGCATGTCAGGCTATGGGCCTTCTTGAAGATTAAAGAGAATGGGACGTAGCATTAGAAGAAGCCTCAACGACAGCATCATCATCGGAATTACGTATGCTGTTTTCCTATATTTTGATGTATTGCAAAGTTTCAGACCGTTTGCAACTTTGGGAAAGGCATTGGCGATCCATAGCAGATGATATTCTCAAGAGAGCTTCCGAAACAAGTGGTATTAAAAATCTGCATGTAAATGATCTTGAAATAAAGGGCTTCATTATGTATGAAATAGAAATCATACTAAACAGGTGTTCAAGATCAATCAAAGAATTCGGTTTCTCATTGCCTCCACATGATCTCTTAGATGACTTGCATAACAGACTATTGATGGAAGAAAAGAATTACAAGCGCGAAGAATTAAAAAGAAGAAGCTGCAAGAGCTATTGTCAAGCTGAATAGTGAACAAAGGCGAATCTACAACCTTATAGTCACTGCATGTGCTAACAAAGAACAGCAGCTCGTATTCGGGTATTCGTTTATGGACATGGCAGAACAGGAAAAACTTTTCAGTGGAAGACAGTTATCAATATGTTGCGTTCAGAAGGCAAGATTGTCTTGGCCGTTGCATCCTCAGGTGTAGCCTCATTGCTTCTGCCATCTGACCGAACATCACATTCTAGATTTAAAATACCACTTGAGATAAATGATTAGTCAATGTGTACCATAAAAAAGAATACCCTGATGGCAACTTTGCTTACTGAAACCGATTTGATAATATGGGATGAAGCACCGATGAACGACCATCGGTGCTTTGAAGCACTTGATAGAACCCTTTGAGATATTCTAACAAATCCTGAAAAACCATTTGGTGGCAAAGCAGTTGTGTTAGGTTGCGACTTCAGGTAAACACTCCTAGTAAAAAAGAAGGGTTCAAAGTCAGAAATAATAGGGTCATCAATAGCTAAATCGTATTCGTGGCAACACTTTAAAGTCTTCAAGCTTAAAGAAAACATGAGGCTTCAAGCATATCTTAATGATCATCAAAGAGAGACAACACGTGAGTTCTCTTCATTGTTACTTGATGTGGGTGATGGTAAAACTGGACATTCCGATGAAGAAAATCCACACAAAGCCGCTTGGATTAAAATCCCACCACAATATCATATACCAGATGATGAAAATGTTGTCCAAACACTGATAGATTTCATCTACGATAAACAGACGTTGCATCAACCAACAGCCGAAGTATTGAAGCAGAAAGCGATTGTGTGCCCGAAGAATCAAACAACAGATGAGATAAACGAAAATATATTATCACAAGTGGAAGGCAAAAGTGTCGTGTACATAAGTACGGACGAAGCAATTCCAATAGGACAAGATGGTGCCGTAACTGAAATGCTATATCCACCAGAATACCTAAACACTTTTAGGTTTCCAGGTCTACCACCAAACACACTTCAATTAAAAGTTAGAAGTCCCATCATGCTGCTAAGGAATGTTAATATGGGTGGTGGGCTTTGCAATGGTACAAGAATGATAGTGAAGAACCTTATGTCAAAATTGATTGAAGCAGAAACTATTACACGCACAAGAATTGGCGAGAAAGTATATATACCAAGAATCCATTTAACCCACAAAGATCCAAACTACCCTTTCATTTTTAAACGGAAACAATTTCCAGTCAAGCTTTGTTACGCTATGACAATCAATAAAAGTCAAGGGTAATCTCTTAGCAAAATTGGCATCTACCTACTGCAGCCAGTTTTCGGCCATGGTCAATTATATGTTGCATTATCATGTACAACATCACCAAATGGTTTAAAAATTCTTTAGAAATCTGATGGTGAACAACCACCAGATACGACAAAGAATATAGTCTATAGAGATTTCTTGGCACAAATTTTCAAAATAGAGGTTAACAATATTAGACTACATATCCAAGGACACATTTTAATTATATGCATAATTTTATAGCCACTAACTTTTCCACTATATAATACATTCCGCATTTTCATATTTGCACTTCAAGTGCATTGCATTAGACATTTTAGAATATTAAAAACTTATCTTTCTATCTAAATAACATCAAATAAAATAACAAACTTTGCTGTTCTTTTTTGCTACATACAGGATGGCGCAATCTAATATCAAGGACATACAAGCAACAAGCGGCACTAAGATTATAGAAGTGGAAGCTAATATCAAGAACCTACAACCAAGAGACATGAACAAAATTCTAGAAGCAAAAGCCTATAGGGCATGGATAGCTAGAGATCCAGCAGATACAACCAAAAAAGTTTTCCGGGCAATTTTACTAGATAGACAGGTACACTAAACATAGGTCCACCATTTAAATCTAATGTTACTTAATTAAATAAGCATAAAACAATAATGCAATCTAAACAGGGTGATGCAATACAAGCAAACATGTAGGCTTCTGAAATAAAGCATTTTACTAAGATTCTCATACCTGGAAAAGCATACCACATCTCAGGCTTCACGTATATCCCGACAGATAATTAGCAGCAGACGCTAGAAAATAGGACATCTTTGTCATTTACCATATTCACAAAGCTTGATGAGATAACACCTGATGGATTCCCATATCATTATTTCAGCTTCGTCGCTTACAACCGCTTGCCATACAGAGTTGTTGATCCAGAAGACAAAACCCGTAGAGAGTATCCCATCTTCACATGTAATATTAACCACTCGATACCCTTCATTAGTGTATATAACTGTAAAGAAACGTAATTTATTTGTTATTTCGACAGATTACACAGGGTGTTACATCAACTCAGGAGAAGCAGGCACAATTGGAAATCATAATAGAGACTAGATGATTAACCGCAAAATAGAGATACAAAACCTCAAGTAAGTATGATCTTAAAATCTATGACCAATTCATATAAAATACACTTATTTTGAAAAAGTTAATGGTTTTATAAATTTATTGCAACCCGTCACAATTCAATTGAGCTGACACTATGGGATGACCTTGCTGAAACATTCAAAACAGATGAGATTGACATATTGGAAAGACCAATCATAATAACGGTAACTTCATATCGAGTATCAAGATACCGAAACAAGTTACAACTGTCATCAACACCGCCAACCCACTACTACATAAACCCAAAGATTCCAGAGCTTGAGCAATACCGGGCAGAGTAATTACTAAATCCTAACCTTTATCATATGTAAATGTTATTCTACCATGCTAACTAATCACCATGTACAAACGCAACAGATACAAAGAAGCTTTTAACCTAAATCCACCTTTGGAAATCGTAAGGCAGCCATACGAAGACAAATAAAAAGAGAAAATGAGAAATAGGTTTCCTTTAGCTCTGCTGTTACAACAGACTCCAAAGACCTATGAAGTAAGTTAAAGTCACTATTACGTTATACTATGTGATTATTTTAACAAAATGTAAGGAAAACAGTAAAACCACCTATAAATAACTAATCGTTGAAAAAAAATGACAGGGTGTTCGCTTTACATGCGACAGGAGTATAACAAGCATTAATTCATCAAGAGGCTGGTACTACCCAGCATGTACAAACTGTAACCTCAAACCCGAGAATAATAATGGTATCTTTGAATGCAGAGTGCATGGACCAATAGACTATCCATCCTACAGGTAATTCTATATTATTACATTATACTCTTATAACAACTAAGATTACATTGCAACACTAATCCATATATGCAGATATAACTTCAAAGCATACCTAACTGACAACACACCAACAACAACGATTACATTTTTTACACCCAAAGCAAATGACATTGTTGGTGTCGACTGTAATTCATTACTCAGTTCCCTCAACAATCCTAATCCCCAAGATATTCCAGAAAAAATACAATCAATCGTTGGGGAAAGGCACATCTTTCAATTCTATTATAACACTTCTTCGAAACAAGGCCCGCCAGAATTCATTTTTACTAACCTATTGGATAAACCAGAGGCACCAAAACAAATCGAGGACAGAACATCAGGTGACAAACTTACAATGCAGTCTATAACTTAACCATAACGGATAAAATACATCTGAATTCCAAATTACCAACAACTTTTTTTTATGACAGGTTCGATGACACGACAAGAAGCATGCAAAACCATTGAAGCAAACATACCTCAACAACAACAACTGTCTATTGCAATTGAGTGCATTACAACTCCAACACCAACTGCCGACATACAAGAAATACCACCAACTGCAGCACAAGAAGAACATACACAAGGTGAGAAACTTTGGCTATTTAAAAACATTTACGATAAAATACTACATATAACATAACATCAAGACCTACATTTCTTAACTCTTATAGAACTCGCACCACCAACACTAGCATACACTGGTATGCAAACCAGATCAAGGACAGAAATGATGGCAAAATCAAAGGAAGGAAAACAAGCGGTTGCAGAAACTACATGTTACAACCTATACTTAACATGAACGCATTGTTATAAAAGAGTCACAGAGAGATCTTTATTATAATTCAATTGTCTATTGCAACAGGTCACACACCACCACCACCGGAAGATAATATGACTAAAACATTATCAAAAACATCAGGGACAGACAGCGGTAAAACGGCAGTTGCAAAATGACAGCTCTTCCAGGAGAAAACACCAGACCCAAAAAAGAATAAAAAAGATTGAACGTCTCCATGAAATCCAACAAAGCACATCCGTCAGTCACACTTTTGTTAATCAGTTGCTTTTAAATGGTGCTTTCAGTATGTATGTTAGATAAAATAATAGCAATATGAAACTCCACTTGGTAACTGCTAATAATGTAAGGTAATCTTTTGTAAGATACTAACGTGACATTAATCAGCAAAACATATGTATAAAAACAATGTATCTTATCTTATGGTTAGACTAAGATGCTACTTTTACGGCATCGTAATTCTCTTTACAACAAAACATTTACTCCTATAATGCATGTTTTACATTTATTCTTTGTTTACATCGTTAGCCTCACAAACATCAAAAATAATAACAACAAAATAATAGATGAGAACGGTGCCTTATTCTGTATAAAAAAAAGTAAGCAAAATATATATATATATATATATATACAAAAATAGTTATGCAATGAAGTGACATAGAAACTGATGGGTTTTATTCATATACTTAATGTCTTACAAGTAGCACTACAAAGATTAAGAATAACATCTTAATCCACAAGACACCATCATAACACAACAGAAAATACAAATCCTACATGAGATTCTACCAAGAAACACAACAACAGTGACACCAACAACAGATGAAACTAATCGTGGACCTCCATGACCATCACGTGACAACGCTTCTCAGCACGTGCTTCACGCATCACATCTAAGAGACGAAGCAATGCCAGCAGGATCACCCCATTCCTGGCTTGCGCTTGGACCAAACACTCCATCCCATCCCAGGCTGCTACATCAAAATGGCTAAAAGTCTGCCCCTCTTGAAGCATTTCCCTAAACTTTGCGATTTTTTCATGCAGGCCATCACACCACTCAACAATCTTCCTAATAAAGCCATCATTTCACTTTCCTCTTGCACAAACAAAAACTTGAAACAATCTTTGATCTCATCAGACCCGCAAATATCTTTTAGTTGATCGAAATTAGGTGTAGAGACCATCTTTTATTTTTTGAGAAATTTTAAACAAAACCACTGGGATACAAGTGAAAATGAAGATACTATCCGCTACTTATATAGCCAAAATAGCCTACCTAACCCAGTTAACCAAACTAAATTGGAATAGTATCTATTTCAGGTATCTTTCCTATGCAGAACAGTAAAATACAACAATATCAACAACATAATCTGTAAATATGTAAACAACAAAATATCCAGTATCACATGAACCAACTTTCCTATATGTCTTCTCAAGGCATAATGCTTTAAAGAATCTACTATCCCTAACCACAACTTTTACCCTATTCTAAAAAAAAAAACAATGTACCACCAGCAGGTCAAAAAAAATATTTGTTTTTACCACCAACAAACAAAGATAAATAAGAGTAAACTGCAAAATACATCCATGTGGTTTACACATTTTGGCATCTTATATCCCTGTCAGAAACTTTTGGCAAAATACATCATCTGTTAGGCGAACGTTTGCCACCCTACATCCCTTGTTAACCATGAGGACTAATGATGCAAATTTTTTCTCCGTTATCTCTTAACGAGATTGATAATGTTACACCGTTAGCCTTCAGGACTAACGGTATTTGCATCGTTAGTCCTTTTTTTACGTTATCTCTATTTTTTGTGCGTTTCTCCGTTCTTTGTACGTTTTCTTCGTTTTTTGTACGTTTTTATCCATTTTTTGTACGTTTGATCCGGTTTTATCCATTTTTTGTACGTTTTATCCATTTTTTGTTGGTTTTTTTCTTATTTTTTGTACATTTTATCAGTTTTTTACGTTCTTATCCGTTTTTGTACGTTTTATCTGTTTTTTTGTCATTTTTTACGTTTTATCCGTTTTTTGTATGTATTTATCCATTTTTTTGTACATTTTATCCGTTTTTGTATGGTTTTATCCATTTTTTTTATATTGTATCATTTTTTTATGTTGTATCTGTTTTTATCCGTTTTTTACGTACAAAAAATGGATAAAACGTACAAAAAATAGAGA
Organism: Artemisia argyi; assembly: GCA_030686995.1. Taxonomy (NCBI): domain Eukaryota; kingdom Viridiplantae; phylum Streptophyta; class Magnoliopsida; order Asterales; family Asteraceae; genus Artemisia; species Artemisia argyi. Next base: position 178,475,412 of record CM060677.1, read on the forward strand.
AAATTTATAAAAAAAACGGATAAAATGTACAAAAGACGGATTAAAACGTAAAAAAATGATAAGACGTACAAAAAAGAGAAAAGAAAATTGACAAAAAATGGATAAAACGTAAAAAAAACGGATAATGTGTACAAAAAATGTAAAAAAATTTATAAGACGTACAAAAAACGGATAAAACGTAAAAAAAACGGTTAAGAACGTAAAAAAATGATAAAACATACAAAAAACAAAAAAAAAGAACTGACAAAAAACGGATAAAATATAAAGCAAACACATAAAACGTACAAAAAAATGGATAAAAACGTACAAAAAATGGAGAAACGTACAAAGAATGGAGATAACGTAAAAAAAGGACTAACGATGCAAATACCATTAGTCCTGAAGGCTAACGGTGTAACATTATCAATCTCGTTAAGAGATAACGGAGAAAAAATTTGCACCGTTAGTCCTCATGGTTAACGAGGGATGTAGGGTGGCAAACGTTTGCCTAGCGGGTGATGTATGTTGCCAAAAGTTTCTGACAGGGATGTAAGATGCCAAAATATGTAAACCACATGGATGTATTTTGCAGTTTACTCGATAAATAATATAAAAAAATTGTACCAACATATTTTACCGGGTGCCGGATTACTCCCCTTTACAAAAAAAAAAAAAAAAAAAAAAAAAAAAAAAAAAAAAAAAAATGTACCAACACAATCCAGAAAAACCCAGAAGCTTCAGCAAATATTGTTTATACAAAAAACAAATAAAAAAAAATAAAAAAAAAGGCTCCTACCCACTAACCAACAGTCTGCACATACAGGTCTCTGTTCCCGAGTTTTTATTTGGAGAGAAAAGAAAAGAAGAGGAAATTCAGAAAAGATTGCATTCCGAAGTTTTTTCTGGAAAGAAGAGAAGAGAAGAGAGGAGGAAATTATACCAAAACTTGTATCCTAATCATCTTCCCAAATTGGGATGATTTGGAGAGAAGGTGATTTTAAAGCCTTTTTTGCTAACATCTCTTTTCTTTTCTTTCCAATTCGGAAACACAAGATTAAAAATCAAAAAAATTTCCACTCCTCTTCTTTTCTCTCTTTTTTCATCTCTTCATTTCTCTTCTCTCCGTTTTATACTCGGGAACAGAGTGTAAAACTTTTGCCTGTTTAAAATTTAACCACTCTCTCAACCACAAAATCTTTTTCCTAATAAAATAAAACCGCTAGTGGGGACTTTTTAATCAAATCATACTTATTTTGGTAATATTTTTTACAATTTTTAATTTTTAAAAAGGCTTTTAATATTTAAAAATCTAATATCTTTCTGTATTTGTAAAAAAAAAACGTTTGTATGACTAAACATTAAAATTGGGCAAAAATACACATGGACTTCATTATTGTTTTTAGATATTTTAGACCTAAAGTGTAAATTTTTGGTGAAAACCGGAGTACCCATTACTGTCACCCACACATCCATTATCACAAGAAAAACACACACATAACAATCCTAAGCATCCCGGAGTACCCATAACAACAACAATAATCCGATGCTACAACAATCACAACAACAATCCAATGCTACAACAACAATCCGATGCTACATCAACAATCCTTGATTGATCCATCAATTCGATGGTACATCAACAATCCTTGATTGATCCATCTAAAACCTAATAACAACAACAATCCGATTCTTCAGCTTTTGGTACATTTACTGATGCACCACAAAAAAGATAAGTTTATAATTTATTAATTTGAATTTGTTTGAGATTTTAGGTTATTAATTGTTTAATTTAATTAAGGTTAATTGTTGGTTATACTATTTGCCGTTGTGATTGGTAACACATAAGATGACCCATCTATATTTTATGACTATAATAGCGAAAACGACATAACTGTCTTGACAGCTGGGTACGACATACCAGGTGAATTTCAGTTTAGTTTGTTGGTACGTAAACAACCAGAGTGTTTTGACAGAGGCATGAAATTACATAATATATAAATTAAATTTCTTCTTACAATATGGATTTGAAGAACTGACACCTTTGAGGGCCTAAAGTTTTACCTAATGTTTGTTAAGATACTATTATTGGACTTCAGTGTTTTCGGTTTTCTTGATATATACTTGAATTTTTGTTGTGAAAGGTTAGAAAAATAGTATCTGAATGGTTAAATTAGGATTTCACTAGGCTTTTTGGAAATTTTTTTACTTTAACTGTTTGCAAAAAATATAACTACTTATATTTGTGTTGTTATTAAACTACTATATGCTAAACATAATAGATAGTGACAATGCAATTTCACACTTCACAAGCATACCTGAGATGAAAAGACTTGGCTTGGGGAAATCTTGATGGAAGCAAGGATCACCGTAGACCATTCCTACAATTGTGGTGTGTCTAGCTTCAGATACGTCGTTGCACATTAGACTTAGGATCAATGCTAAGTTCAGACAAACCCATGACCACATTCTTGAAATAAACATCAGTCTATCGTAGAACTAAAGAGCTACAATGTTTTTTTTTACAAGGGGGGTTTATGTGAGCTTGCCATCATTAGTCGATGATGCAAACCAGAAGCTAATATTGTTTGGTCTGCCAGTTGCCACTCTGTGACCCATTTTACTGGTAATAAATTTTAATTTTTCTAGGTGAACTAAAACCATATCTTTTCATCTGGATTTCATTTATTTATTGGTTGTGGCCCTGATTAAGTTTGGTTATGTGCAGAGAGAAATAAATTTGATAGTATATCATCAATAGAATATGTAAGCATCCCCATGTACAAATTTCTCTTTCATCGAATCATGTGACAAATTATTTGAAAAAATTGAGCGATGTTACCAAAGAATGTGCAATCTGATAAACAATTAGATTATTTGAATAAGGGTGTTGAGCCTAAGAATTGTCTAGATCCAGATACATTTTTCTCATTAAAATATCTAGATTTTTAGGCCAAGTCCATTTTTTATAAAAATGTTTCTAATCAATAAAGTTAATATGTCTTTATGTTAGAGTTAGGTTCATTTGTTTTCTGATGTCTGTTTTTTTTGATGTTTTATCGTGATCATTGTAGTGCCCTCTTAGACTTTTGGACTTGGACTTGTGATTGTTGGTTCACGATTTATGCATGGTTTCTATGTATCACCAAAGCGTAATGGTGCGAGATCATATCTGAATATTGCAGAAACTGCCCTGGGGAGATATTGTCATAAGTGTTCTGGTAATGGACCTATTTCCGCGAGGAGTCAACTAAGGAAGCTTCCTTAGAGTTGATGTTGGTCTGAAAGGGTATGTTGTTGTTAGCTTTGTTAGGGATTAATAACTATAATATGTATACTAATTTAATATTTTCAAAGGTCGTTAAAAAAATATATATACCGGGCGATTAATTCAGTCTTTTAAATGATTCGTTATAGTATGACCAAAGTCCTCCCGAGGATCTATATGTATATCTTGGCGTTGAAGAAAGATACAAAGAGACGACACTAATCTATTATCATCCATCAGATTTCTTATCTTGATGCTAAATCGGGGAACGTCGCTAAGGTAGTTAACTTTCATTCAAAAATAGTATCTGTATGAAATAGGTATGCTTTTATTGTTAGGTTTTGTATGTCGAGGATAATGAAAGATTGCATTAACAATAGAAATCAGGTAAACTTGAAATATTGAACCTGTTGCACAATCTCATTAAGTATTACACAGTCAGTCTATTCAAGTATTCGACCTGGTGTATGCTATGGCATGGGCTCCAAAGTCCAAACTGGTTAGAAATGCTAATGTTATCCCAGTTTGAATGATATTGAGTATACAAGCATGGATTTTGGAGCTGTTAGAACTTTATAAAGTATGTTTTTGTTTGAGAAAATAGCATGATAATTGTGTTTGTTCTTCAATAACATATAGACAATGAAGTTTGAACTTGATTTTCATGCTTTTAGCTCCAAGAGTTTGACAATATTTAGACAATTCAGTAAAACTTTAAATGCATTTAGTAAGAGTCTATCAAATTGAATTGGCCTAACAGAAAGGCCCGACTTTTTCACATAACAAAATTAAGATACATGATTAGCGAAAAAAAGTCAAAACTAAACACTCATTTTGTAAAACTGAAATCATGAAAACACATTTACAAACTGAAAGTCATGATAAAATAACCAAGCTAGCTACAATTAGTAACAAGCTACGATATTCACGGCCACCTTTCAGCACGAATAGCTCACTATATATGAGTCTATGAGTGTATTGTAACCAAGCTATGATATTTACGGCCTTTTAAATGCATAAGATTAGAGGAAGTGGCTTTTGAAGAATGGCATTTTACCATGCTCAAACAAGGAATACTAATTAAAAAATTGAATTTGTATTTAACATACTTTATTATAATTTCTAGAACAAGCCCCGTGTGTGCAATCTGTTATAATCTAATTGTTTATAATTTGGAATGTTGAGGTTGGTTAGTTTTAAACATTGTTACTATCTTTTATAATTGCCATTTGTTCCAAACTTGAGTTTTCATGCTCTCAGATTATGTTTTATATAAAGTTAGTGCATTGCATTCTCTTTATCTCAATTGTGCATGTATGTGTGGGTCTTCATATGTGCTTTATCTTATCTTCATGGCTTTTTACTTTAAATATTGTATTTGCTATAACTCACATGTATTTATAATTCAGGATGAATCGCCAGAATTTAAAATTTTTATTAAAAAAAAAAAAATCTGGGAATTCTAACAACTCATACCTTATAAAAAACCCCGCGCGTGCGCGAGCATTATAACTAGTTACAATATACAAATATATATATTTACAGTAAAAAGCAATCCAACCAGCACATATTCCTTATCGCATACACAAATTAAGACTCACTTCCTCACCTAATCTGTATAACCATTTGATTTAACCCACCTCTAATATCTTGACAATGAATTTCCTTATAACAAAAACACTAAGCGACTATCAACTATTATATATCATCCAAAGTAAGAACTATTTGAACAAACGATATTGAAAAACATAAAAAACAAAACAATTTCATTAAAAAAAAAAAGAAAAAAAAAAAAAAAAAAAAAAAAAAAAAAAAAAAATCAACCTCATTATATAACAGAAATACGACTATTTTATTTATATAATACTACATTACCACCATCATCAACATACACTAGACTTTGTTTCAAACTTGTAACACCAAAACACATACCATTTGCCACCCAAACAACCTTAATAAAACTACATATACCCCTAATACTTTTAACTAAAACAGTCACACAAACTATGACGACACTAGAAAAGCTTAAAAGATAGAAACAACATTAAGATAAACAACCTTATTTAATTATCTTCATCTTCTTCATCATCATAGACTTCTCAGTCACACGTAAAGCAGCAATATGACTCATCTGAGTCAACCGTGCTCTATCTGCCAAATCATCTTGTTCTGCTGCCTTCAAAACAGCCAACGGCTCATCCATAATAGGGTCAAACCCAAACTTCTCCAACTCCATAATAATTCCGTGCCTGTGATCAATCCTAGCTTGCACCTCTTCAATCCTTTCATTATAGTCCCTTTCATCACACTGGTACGCTTCCTTTTCTCGAGAAAAGATTTCATAAAGAACCTTATCAATTCGCCTATCACCAATCCGTTTCGCGATCATTTGACACTTTGGAAACCTAGGAGCCATGAGATTCTGATGAAAAAACAGTTGAGAAACGAAGAATTGTTACACCCCTATATGTGATTGGATTTGAGGCAAACATTATCGTTATGAACCCTAACTCTATGATCTATGTCGGCAATTGAATAAAAAAGATTGGCATGGTCTATCTATTCTTATCGGGCCACATATATAAAAAAAAAATTAACCCACTACCCCAAATAATAAATCCAATATACAACTTTTACAAACTACAAACATACATTTTTTCACACTATTCTTATAAAATTATACACATTCATTAAAAAAAAAAAAAAAAAAAAAAAAAAAGAAAAAAAAGAAAAAAAAAGCCTCCTACAACTATTACCAAACAAATAGATTTTTCATGAGAACCTTTCTTATTGGAAAATCGTAAAAACCGGAAGCAAATACAATCTTTATACGATAAATCGAAGAGTTGATCTTTCATTTCAAAAGTGAATAAACATAAAACGTGCACACAAACTCACCCGCCACAATGTGCGGGCTTCCCTGCTCGTTGGTACTATAATTTATATGTAACAGTTGTAACTTCATGCAATTTCTTTTCTTTTAAGGTCATAGTTCTCATCGTTATTTAACACACACAAGTTGAAACACACTTAAAAAGAGCAGGTTCGGTGTATGACTCGAATTACACTTGACGTAAATTTTTATTTGTATTAACTCAATAAAAAAAATGTTGATTTTAACAGTTGAAAGACTATGTAACTTCGTAGAACAGTTTTATGATGCTTTAAAAAGTATCTCGGTGGAGGAGAAAAACACTTTAATACAACACTAAACCAGTTATACATGACGATAACAAAACTCGAATGGCTTAAATCTGGTGAAGCGTTTTCTTTTTGGATAATCCAAGTTTTTTGGTTGACTCAAAACACACACCAATATACTTAAGTGAGTACGACTAAATACCATGAGCAACAACTTTATCTTCTATAAAATGTGCAACCATATACAAGTAAGAATTATATCCCGTCGACCGACGCATTGCACGGGCAACATAAATCTTGTTTGGATCAACTACTGGAAAAATCATGGGGAGTTGTGTAGAAACATTTTTTATCTACTCAAATACATAATTGGAACATTGGGTTTCTTAGATGACAGATAAAATTTAGTCCTCAATATCTAAGCATATAATATTGCAGCCAGGTATTTGTGTCAACTAGGTAGCTAAGGGTTATTGACACTTATTGTCACAAATATAGAAACATACTTTTGTAATTGCCATAATTATTTATTTATTTATTTTTGGTCGAGTTGGCAGACTTTGATTACTTTTAAAAACTACAATACAAATCTTCTTGTTAGGGGGCAAATTACAAAAATAACTACAATTTTTTTTTTTTTTTTTTTTTTCTTTTTTGCAAAGTGGGCATCCACCCTGCCCCCCTCCTCCTATCTCTCTGCCCCTGATTGCTTAAAGGATAACCATTTGGCACCAATAGAGAATTGCTTCTCATCTTGAATTATATATGTACAGTAATTGTCAACGGAACAGTTGAATTCATTAAGTAGATGCTGATTCTCATACTAAACCAACTTAATGTAGAGCAATTACAGTTCATAAGAAACTAACCACTCCGTACTACAGTAGATATTAAGTTCAAAACTAATACACCTACCTCTGGTGTGTATGATGTAGTTGCAGGAGGTGCCCACTCATCTGGAACTCTCGAGAATTTCTCAATATCATCAAACATGTTGACAGCAAAAACATGTGCTCTGTCTAGCTTGTACATATCCGTCTTCTCCTTAGCAAGTTCCGCTTCCTACAACAACCGACACAACAAAAAGAGATTAAGTTTTATCACCATCTTGCTAAAATACTTAAATTCAACCTAACAAAAAATATCTTTATAAAATATATATGAAAGTATTAAACTCACACTATCGTTTAACCATACACAATACGATAAACACATCTTAAACTTATTATATGGAATCAATGACTAAAACTTACATATTCAAAACAACACATATACCTGCGAAGTATTAAATTCAATAAAGCAATAACCGCGAGCTCTTCCCGTCCCTTCCTCAACAGGAATCCAAAGCCCATCCTCCTTAATAACACCACATTGACTAAAAATCATCCTTAAAACACGTTCAAGCTTGTCGAACTTCACACTCGAGACAATGGGTATATTATCGACAATGATAACATTCCCAAACCCTTCTTCCAATAACTCCTCTTCTTCAAACATATCATCGTCGTCACTATAAACACGTACACCAAAATAACTACAGAACATATATATAGATAAGAATGAATGTTGTTATTTTGATGAATATATTTACCTTATGATACCAAAGTCTTCATTGGGTGGGACCCGGATGGAGGTCCAGTCAATGGATGAGAGGTCGATGTTTAGACCGGAGGCTTTGGATGTTATGTCTTCCATTGTCATTGTCATCACGTTTGCCATGGTTGATCGATGTGCCGTTTTTTTATTTGCATTGGATGTGGTTGTGTTGTTGAAATTAGGGTTGGGGTGTGTCGAGAATGAGGGACGTTTCGAAGAGTATTTTTCAAAAGGGTGTTTAGATATAGGTGTGATTTTTGTGTTAATTTAATATATTAGAGTGAAACTTTGAACACAAGTTACATGGCTTAAGCCGTTTCGTCAAGTGCAATTCATATCAGCTTTTCTCCTTTTTACTTACACTCACTTACACACACAAAAAACTCTCTTCGGTAATTTTAGTTAAAACAAAACGAGACCTATCATACTCAATTAAAACATAAAATTAAACCAACTAAAAAAAAGATATGGAAATTACTTAAACTGGCGCATGCAAGTTTAGTGGCGAAATGATTAGCGAGCACCCAAGCTGGTACAGTAACGAGGCAAGTGGCGAGATCACGTCAAAGTGGCGATGTGGAGGTGCGACTCCACCTTGACCTCTTATGCCAAATTAGATAACAGACTGATGTTTTCATTCCGGTTACATAAAAAATAAAAATTAAAAAATTACATGATAACTATGTTCTACTAAACGTACATACAATGGCTAAAATTATAATAAAAAATTCTAATTACTAAGACATGAAGTGCTTCGGTCAGTAGACCAGGGTTCGAATCCGAGCAGCGTCGGGGTTTTAATCCGGCCGTTTCTCTAGCAGGGTAAAATCTGTGTAGAGGCGGTACGGTTCCCTCGCGACACCGTAGAGCCACATTCCGTACGCCAGCGTGGACCCGGTTAAGACAACATAGTCTGGTCGGAATGGTGGTTAGGGCCCCGGTCTTCGGGGTGGTAAACCTAAGTTGGAAATTTACCTGTCAAAAAAAAAAGACATGAAGTGCTGATAACGAGGTTTACTATCGTCAGCTTAACGTCATACTTTTTTTTTTCACCATCAACAAAACATATGTAATAAAACCCTCAACTTCACCACTAAAACATTTGTCATTTAAACACAAAATATACCCCACAATATATTTACACACATTATTATTATATTCCTACTACAACATGGTCGTGTGAACAACCAACTTCTCACAAATGAGGGATGATAATTCGGTGGCGGGGAGGTGGTGTTCTAAAGATTGGATGCTTTGTCCAACCTTCGCTGCACCGGGTCTAAAATGATATTTTAACTTATCGATATATAAAAAGTCATGATTAATGTCATAAGAATCACACTTCATAAATATTTTTCGAAAGAAAATCCCCGTTGGCAACACAAATTATTAGCAAGAGATTTACTATTATCTAGTTACCATATTTACTTGATCATAATTATGGTATACTTAAGAGACCATTCTAGAATCTATGTAACTTATCTTACAAGACAATAAGCTTGTATAAATATGGCTACGTGAATGAATGAAGAGGAGAGAATAAACCATTAAATAATTATTCAAAGTTTGTCATGGTACCAGAGCCGCAAGGTTGAAATTAATAACCATGACTAACGACAAACAAAACAATAACGGTGAATCATCACAACAACGAAAGACGATATCGCCATACGATATCACATCGTTGGATAATCCAGGTCTTGTGATCACTCAAGTACAATTGAAAGGAGATAACTATGATGAATGGTCTCGCTCATTCCGAACAGCTTTGAGAGCCCGTAAGAAATTCGGGTTCATTGACGGAACCATCAAGAAACCAGGAGATAATGATAAAGACATAGAAGATTGGTGGACGATCAACTCGTTGTTGGTGTCTTGGATGCGAAACACCATTGAGGCCTCGTTGCGTTCTGCCATCTCGCATGAGGAAGTAGCAGAAACATTGTGGAACGACATAAAAGATCGTTTTTCAATTGCCAACGGGCCTCGGGTTCAACAACTAAAATCTGATCTTGCTAGTTGTCGACAAAAAGGAATGACAATAGTCGACTACTATGCAAAGTTGAAGCAGATCTGGGACGAATTAAGTAACTACGAACAGGTAGCAACTTGCAAGTGTGGCAAGTGTGAATGCAATCTTGGAAAAATTCTTACAAAGAAGCAAGAAGAAGAAAAGGTTCATACATTTCTTCTTGGACTTGATGAGAACACGTATGGAACGGCAAGATCAAATATTTTGGCACAAGATCCGCTACCGAGTATGAATAAAGTATACTCGACTCTTATTCAGGAGGAACGGGTCAAGACCATGACACGAGGAAAGGATGAACGACAAGAACTAATGGCCATGGCTGTTCAAAACCGAACCGAGTATAAGAATAAATCCACAAGTTGCACAAACTGTAATAAAACAGGACATGGTGCTGACACTTGTTTTGAAATCCATGGCTATCCGGATTGGTGGGGAGACCGACCCCGTGTTGAAGGAAAAGGAAGTGGTCATGGAAGAGGAACACCAAACGGTCGAGGAAGAGGAAGAGGAGGTCGAAGTAGTATATCACGTGCTAATGGTGTACAGATTGGAGCAGCTTCAACAAACAATGAAGTCAAAGACTTAGAAGTTGTGGCATGTCCTGGTCTTAGCACGAAGCAATGGGAAACATTGATGCAAATGTTGAACGAACAAGGAAGGTCTAGATCAACAGAAAAAATGAATGGTATGTATTCTTGGATTATTGATTCTGGGGCAACTGACCATATGACAGGTTTATTGGAAGAACTTTGCGAATTGCAGCAAATAGCTCAAGTTCTAGTCAAATTACCGGACGGTAGAAAGGTCGTGGCTAGACAAGAAGGAACCATACGGTTCAGAAACGGCCTTGTTTTAAAGAGAGTTTTGTTTGTACCCGGATTGGAGTGCAATTTAATTTCTGTACCACAGTTGTTGGACCATTGCACTTGTTTTGTTATGTTCACACCTAACATATGTGTTATACAGGATCGCAATACGAGGATGGTGATTGGTGCGGGTAAAAGAAGGGATGGAGGACTTTTCTACTTTGAGGATATACCACGGGTGCAAGTATTTAAGACAACTACAACACGATCCTTCGATATATGGCATAAACGGTTAGGTCATCCCTCATTAGAAGTGACAAATCTACTTCCTGTAGTAAGTTTAGATAAAAATAATCAAGTGCTTAGTCGAACTTGTGATGTGTGTCATCGTGCAAAACAATGTCGAGATAAATTTCCTATTAGTGAAAATAAAGTGTCATCTATATTTGAACTTGTCCATTGTGATCTATGAGGACCTTATAGACATGTTTCTTCTTGTGGTGCATCATATTTTTTAACTATCGTTGATGATTTTTCTCGCTCCGTTTGGGTATACTTGCTTGTCAATAAATGAGAAGTCTTCCATACCATTAAGTTATTTCTAGCAATGGTTGAAAGACAATTTAATAAACAAGTTAAAATTGTTCGAAGTGATAACGGAAGTGAGTTTGTTTGTATGAAAGATTTTTTTCTTGAACAAGGAATTGTTTTCCAAACTTCTTGTGTCGGGACACCACAACAAAATGGACGGGTTGAACGAAAACATAGACAAATTCTAAATGTTGCTCGTGCGCTACGATTCCAAAGTTCTCTTCCAATAGATTTCTGGGGTGAATGTGTATTAACCGCTGCATATTTAATTAACCATACACCTTCATCTGTTTTAAAAGGAAAAACTCCATATCATGTGTTGCATGACACGGAACTAGCTTATACACATTTACGTACATTTGGTTGTTTGTGTTATGCGCATATTAAAGTAGGAGACAAATTTGCGAGTCGTAGTCGAAAATGTGTGTTCGTGGGATATCCTTATGGGCAAAAGGGTTGGAGGTTGTTTGATTTAGAAAAGCACGTGTTCTTTGTATCTCGTGATGTCGATTTTTTAGAAGAGATATTCCCTTATGATAATACACCAATTGTTCCTGATGTTCAAGTACCACCCATCAATCTTAATGAAGATGAAATAGAGGATCTTGATTCCTCGTTTAATAGGAAGGGAAATTCAGAGGTACCCGTTTCGGGTAATGACGAATCGATATCATCCTCAAATAATCATGTTAATGATGGTAGCGAGTCACCAGAGAAAGTGAATAATGAAGTAGAAGAGACACAAGAAGAGGAATTAGGTAGGGGACATCGAAAGAAAGAAGCATCGGTTCGGCTTCGTGACTACATCACTCATACTATTCATAAAGAAACTCCATCCCCAAGCTCAAAACCTGCTCAATCATCATCCTCAGGTACCCCGTATCCTATAGCTTATTATGTTAATTGTGACAAATTTTCAGTGGTTCATCGAAATTTTCTTAAGGCTATTGATGTTGAAAAAGAACCATCAACGTATCATGAGGCATCTAAAGACAAACGTTGGCGTTTGGCAATGCATGATGAACTTCAAGCCTTGGAACGCAACAAGACTTGGACAATTGAAGAGCTACCAAAAGGAAAAAGACCACTTGGGTGCAAATGGGTGTACAAAATTAAGTATAATTCTGATGGGACCGTTGAAAGGTTTAAAGCGAGATTAGTTGTTCTTGGAAATCATCAAGTGGCTGGTATAGATTATAATGAAACGTTCGCACCAGTAGCAAAAATGGTAACTGTGCGAGTTTTCTTGGCAGTTGCAGCAGCCAAACAATGGGAACTTCATCAAATGGATGTACATAATGCATTTTTGCATGGAGATCTTAATGAAGAAGTATTTATGAAACTTCCACCCGGTTTGTCAGGACAGCCTAGACATGCTTGCAAGCTTAAAAAATCATTGTACGGGCTTCGACAAGCCCCGCGATGTTGGTTCTCAAAATTGTCCTCGGCTTTGAAGAAATACGGATTTATTCAGTCCTATTCAGATTATTCTTTATTCACTATGCAACGAAAGGCAGTTCAAGTTAATGTACTTGTCTATGTTGATGATTTGATTATTTCGGGCAACGATCATGATGCAGTTACACAATTTAAAGGCTATTTGAGTGACTGCTTTCACATGAAAGACTTAGGAACCGTAAAGTATTTTTTAGGGGTCGAAGTCGCTCGTGCAGATGAGGGGATTTTTCTATCTCAACGAAAATATGCACTTGATATTATTTCAGAAGTTGGGCTTCTTGGAGCTAGACCGCCATCAATTCCTATGGAGCAAAATCATCGTTTGGGATTAGCCACAGGTAGGTTATATGAAGATCCCGAACAATATAGGCGGTTGGTGGGGCGTTTAATTTATTTATGTTTCACTCGACCAGATTTGGTGTATAGTGTACATATTTTGTCACAGTTTATGCAAGAACCTAGAGTAGAACATTGGGAGGCTGCCTTACGTGTAGTGCGATTTCTAAAAGGTAATCCGGGTCAAGGTATTATTTTGAAAAGTCAAAATGACTTACGTTTACGTGGGTGGTGTGATGCAGATTGGGCGGGGTGTCCATTGACGCGACGCTCTCTTACTGGTTGGTTAGTTTACTTAGGGAACTCTCCTATTTCCTGGAAAACAAAGAAGCAACACACAGTATCGCGTTCTTCAGCTGAGGCAGAATATCGATCCATGGCTCTAACGACGAGCGAATTAAAGTGGTTAAAAGGTGTGCTCAAAAGTCTTGGTGTTCATCATACTCAACCCATGTCACTGTATTGTGATAGTCAAGCGGCATTGCACATATCTCACAACCCGGTCTTCCATGAACGAACAAAACATATTGAGGTCGATTGTCATTACATCCGTGATGAAATTGTTGATGGCAATATAAGTACTCAATACGTATCCACGAAGGAACAAGTTGCAGATTTCTTTACCAAGGCTCTTGGCAAGGCGCAATTTGATTATTTGCTTGGCAAGTTGGGCGTTCGAAATCTTCACCTGCCAACTTGAGGGGGGGGGGGGGGGGGGGGGGGGGTATTAGCAAGAGATTTACTATTATCTAGTTACCATATTTACTTGATCATAATTATGGTATACTTAAGAGACCATTCTAGAATCTATGTAACTTATCTTACAAGACAATAAGCTTGTATAAATATGGCTACGTGAATGAATGAAGAGGAGAGAATAAACCATTAAATAATTATTCAAAGTTTGTCACAAATAATCGATATGAATAAAAGAAATCATGTCATAGGTATATATAACACATATAATAATACATGATGAGAAAGACTAATAACCTTGATAAAGAATAAAAGTTTTGTTACTGAATAGAGAAAACATAAAAACTTGATAAAGAAAAAGTTAAAACCAGTAATGTCAAGGATTATTGTTTTTTCTTCAAAGGCATTTTTTTTTTTTTCTTTTTTTTTTTTTTTTTTTTTTTTTTTTAAATTTATGAAAAGCTCTTCTAAGACAAAAATTAATAATAAAAGCTTACTACACAAGTTTGAGTTAAAGTAAGAATGACGAAAGAGCACATTTTTATTTGCCAAAATTATGTTAAATTTTTGTATTTTTTTGCAAATAAGTAAAATCAAAACACTGTTTTATTCTTCAAAAAACGTAATAATATTGATATGGATATGATATGAAAATTCAATTGAAATTACATATGCTAGGCTGCAACTTGAACAGTATTGAAAAAAAATCTACAACACCGATTAATCGTTGTATAGGCGTTAGTTGATCTTTTTTGATTTGTACAAATCGATCAACGATGGTCAAACTTACCGAAAACAAGTTGTTTTATATGGCAAATTTTGGCAGAAATACTTAAAACTCATAGGAAATACTCAAAACTCGCTAGAAATACTTACAATTTCAGAAATGTCATCCGATTAATCACCGATTAATTTCGACTAAACCAATTATAAACTACAACGAGTTTAACCGACCAACTATCAATTTACAATTTTGCAACCTTGACGTTGAATAACATTGCCGCATACACCCTAATAATGAATAAGGACTATTACTTGAAACACTAGTTCAAGTAAAAACACCGAAAATAATTAATCCAAAACACTATGTTAAAAAAAAAATAGGGCTGAGCATCGGTCCAAACCCGCCCTGACAAACCCGAAATCCAAAAACGCAAAAATCCTAAACCGAAACCGAAACTATTTGGGTCGGTTCGGTTTCGGTCGGTTTTTGGCCGGAACCGGACCAATCCAAACCGGAAACTCGAGAAACATATAACCCGACATAAAACCGACTTTTTTCGGATCGATTCGAATCGTGTCGGTTTCGGTCGGGTGGTCGGGTCGGGTTCTCGAGTGGAATGCTCGGCACTAAAAAAAACTGAATTAACACTACACTCATCAAAGTATAATTACCATTATACCCCATTAACTGTAACAGCTCGAGTTTCACCCATCACACAAAAAAATGATAGCCTCCACCGGAGCTATCTTAACAGTAGCTACCATTAGATTTCCGACCACAAACACCGGCAACGGTGCTCCACCACCACCGGAAAGCAACAACCCGCCACCATCACCATCACGGCCACCGCCTCGAACACCGTTGTTATCAGTCCCTAAGCCATCTTGGATTGTTAAATCAGAGGTAACAACACTCACTTAACTTAAGTTTGTTTGACTTTTATTTGTCAAATTCAGTGGGTGTGGGTACTGCCTATTATTAGGATGGTTTGTAGTGATGCCTTTATGAACTTAAAACGTTTTGAAAAATAGTATTAAGATATTTGTGAAGGCGTACAGGAATTTGGTAATTTTAGTGTTATCAACAATGGCCTTATACAAGTTTAGCTCAAGACGGGTTAGGAGGTGCGGAGTGCACACTCGTCATAGTTAGCTAGATACTGCCACGACAAAGACGCGGGGTCAAGGGGCAGAGCCCCTTACTAACCATTGTGATGGTTGGGGAATAACCAAAAATAACCGAATTCGGTTGGTTAGAATAACCACAATCTGGTCTCATTTACAGAACATAACAAAAACATTACTAAACGTTTTTGATTGATTTCTCGTGCCTTAGATTTCAATTGCCAATCTGTCTTATCCGATTAAGGATTTTGTGAATCCGAGGCATTTAGGGTCGAAATACTTTAATCTGAAAGTGATTACACAATTCAGATATCACAGAAATCTTTAGATGCATGTAGTGAATTTTCGTCTTGTAAGGCAATCTCTTCTCTTCACATGGCTTAACTATTTAATGTAGGATTTTAGATGTTATTGCTGGAATTTATGCAATAAATGTATCCTTTAACTTTCGTGTAGCTAAGACTTAGTTACTACTCCATTTGTTCCGTACAGAGAGATGCTTTGTTAGTTTGATCCATGACACCAAGCCTATTACCAATCAAAAATCAGTTTTGATGTGTTTGCCACAAGTTGACATTTTTATAATTTGTTGCACATGTTATGAGTTATGAAATTCAAAACAGCTATTAGAATTTGGAGGGATTAGTATTTTTCCGACACCTGATATCTTTGATGATCATGTTGTTTACTAATATTATAGTATATGGTAATAACGGTAGAATTGGAAACTGACTTCCACGGGTAGATGAGGAAGACATGTTGTTCATATAAATGGACGATAATATCTGAGAAAAAAAGCATATTTTTATTGAAGAACTCTTTTGGTAAAAAAATGAACTCAAACTGTAAAATACAGTTCCTGATTTGCTTGTTTTTTATTGGTTTTCTAGTTGTTATCTGCTGCTTAATTCATATATCATTTTGAAGATTAATGTTTTTAAGTTAGATTAGAGAAAAGACATATCTTGATTTGCTTGTTTTCTGTTGCCTGTTTGTTGAAGTCTAATGTTAGATTAGAGAAAAGAAAAAAACCAGAGCCTTCATGTGTAGTATGCAGAGGGAGTGGCAGAGTTGATTGTTATGATTGTTCTGGAAAAGGTCCTTCTTTCCCTCTCCCTTTTCTAAACTCATACTTAAGCAATTTCGACCCTTCGCTTGATTACAAGTTGCTCTATTTGGGTTATCTTTCATCTCAAACTAATGAAATATCATATTTTAGCTAATGAGGGCACGAATCAAACGTGTACATACAACCTCCGATATCGTTTTTACTTTAAATTTACGTTGCTATTGTAATCATAATTTTCACTTTCATAAAGTAGACAAAAAAGTGTTTGTGGTCTAATTGAGCCCGATGTTTGTTTATCATCTTGCAGGAAGGACAAATTGTGCTGAATTAGCTATGCTCCCGAATGGAGAGTGGCCAAAATGGTGAGGTATTCCCGAACCTCAAGCATTTCTTAAACCTGTCAAATCAAGGAATAAAGGGTAGTGATACACCTTTCCTCTTTTGCGGTTTTAAACAGGTGCAAGACTTGTGGTGGCAGTGGGCTTGCCTATTGCTCACGTTGTCTTGGGACGGGAGAGTACAGGTATCTTATGGGCTTCCATTTCATGAAGAAAGATGAAGATCAAGATCAAGGAAACCAGACGGTCCGTGATCAATTACGAGCTCGCAAGCGTGCAGAAGATTTTCTTCAAAGCGACGAAACGGCTTGATGGAAAAAGTGAGAACTGTACATTACTTGTGATAAATTGATTGAGCAAACACTAAGCTTTTTAGGTGCTCCTGTTTTGAAGAGGGAAATTGCATAGAATAATTACTTACTTTGGCAGGTTAAACGCTGTTGATCTTTTTCATTTTAGGTGATTAATAGTAGTATGTTATTTGTTGTAAGAAAAGTTAAAAAGAGGTAGCTAATAAGCCTACATCAAAGGGGTACTGCCACTTCTTGCTTGGACTGCTAATAGAGATGGTATGATAAAGTTAACTTAAAAGCTTTGATACTTTTAGTTTGCTATACACATGAACAAATAGTCAAATAAATTGCCATACCAAGTGTGCATAGTTTTGCTTTTATACTGATAACAAGGTACAACGAGTTCTATTAGTGTTTATCCACATATAGATTGATATTAACACATAACAGATTAAGAGCTAATGATTGTTTTATTATGTTTGTGGTACTATGTTTATACCTCAATCTGCCCCGCTAACCTTAACAAGGTTTGAAGTTGGTTGTAGCTGAGTAAGACGGTTTTCTATTAGTGATTTTAATTAATCCTTTATATGACTGGAACATGGTCAGAGGTGAAATGAAGTGTACATGAAATAATTCTGAAGAGCATATCTGTGCTTTTATGGTCAGTAGGAGCACATTGTGCTCATTATCTTCCTCAATTTTAATGCTATTCTCTTGAGTCATATCACATGCTTGATAGATATAGCTGTACGGCTGTACGCTTACATCTGCATCACATTACACACATTATAAAATCTCATATCTTGATTCTGATACCCTAACCACACAACTAGTCACCTTGAGGTCAATAACCTGTGACTTGAGTCCAGGAATAGGATGCATCCAGAGATATGGTTAAATGACAGACTAACAAATGCCCTTGAGTTTTATTTTCTAGCACATTTTAACCTGCCATTTGAAATGTGTTTTTCTAGGATACTTTATTGTTGCATGTTTATTCGCATATTAATTTTTGTGTTTGGATTAGTGATGGCTTTCATGTTGGATGTCAACGGGCGACTCTACAATGTGAACTCACAACCTGCATATATCCGCCCCTGGCGAATGGGCAAACCAGAGGATGTTTACCTGTGGGTATGGGTGGTGCCGGGTATGCCACATATATTGTGGATAAATACATGCTTGAGAACCAACAATACCTGCTTGAAGTAACCGGGTATACCTCTATAAAAACCTGCAATACTTGTTATCAGTTTACAAATTACAGTATGTATTTATACTTTATTGTATAAAGGAAGAGTATAATATTTTTCATTTTATTTAGGATGTGTTAGGTACTTAGGTTTATGTGTATGGGAATGAGGGAATTGGATGGATACTGATACCAAGGGTGCTCATTTTAAGTGAATGGGTCTTATTTACAAATCCACAAATGATAACCAAGGGTGTTCATTTCAAGTGAATGGTGTTATGAAACTATTGCAAGAAACACACTTGTTACAAGTTCATACTAGGTGTCATAGATACATGCTAGGTGGATAATCAATTTTGCCAAATCTTACATGTATAGTATTTACTCAATGACTAAGCTATGTTGTATAATATCATGTATGAAGAATGAATATGAGTATTTTTAGTAGTATAAATACTCTTCAAATATATTGAAGAAACTTGCACCATTTGAATACGCACAACTTCAATGTTATTCATCTCATTCTATGTCCTCAAACTTTACTTCTTGTTCTTATTTTACTTAATAAAGTTTTCTACTCCTTAAATATGCATAAAGTGCAAGAATAACTATGGTTATTTTATAGGGATAATGATTTTTAAATGTATCCAACTTGTCACGTTTTACTGAGTTGTGTATGGAACTTTTAATTTTGCTAACTTGGGGTCTGAACTTACTAATCTTTGCTAACTTGTGTGCTAACGGGGTGATTAAGGTGCTTTACGATTTTACTTAACACGTTGGCATCCACGGAGGCCATTTTTGTCGTTTTATCTAAAGTTGGCATACACTCTTTTTGTAGTTTTATCTAACCGTGGTATGCCTATATAGCGCATTCTTTTTTTTTTCTAAGTCAACACATCAGAAACCAAGATCCAAACTTAAAGAACCCACCAAGATCCAAACTAAAAGAACCCACATATATTCTACCTAACTGCTACAACATATGTGTAAATACAAGGCTACAACATATATTCTACCATAATTTTCTTTTTGGGTTTGTTGAGAAGCAACACTCGACCAAAGATCTGGTGAAAGTCATCATTGTTGTTGACATTCAAGTGGGTTTTATCATTTTATATATGTCTAATTAAAGTGTTGATAAAAGGGTTGGTGGTGGTGGGTAGGTTTAATTTCAAGGATTAAATAGTTTAGTATGAATATGAAAACCATGGTTTAGTGAGGTTGTTGTAGATGATGATCGTGGTGGTAAAAAAAGAAGCAGCAAGGAAAAAGATGTGGTCGCGTGGTGGGTTATGTTGTGGTGTAGATGATAGTGGTTGTGGTGTGGTGGGTTATGTTGTGGTGTAGATGATAGTGATGGCGGTGTGGTGGCTGTAGTGATGGCGGCGACAGTATGGCGGTGTGGGTGGCAGTGGTAGAATGGACCTTGCCAAAAAATCTAATGAATTTGGTATTTGCGGGTTTTGAAAGTAGGTGTTTGGAAACCTGTCACTGCGTTTCCAGCTTTGTTTCTTGAATGTATAGAAGAAGGGGTTGCTTGGATTAACACTTCAATGATAGTTGGCCCCTGTACGCTGCTAATCTGCTATGTGTAAAGTAGTGTTGTCTTGTTTGTCTGTGGAGTTTATTATTTCATACTCTGACATGAGATCTTTGACTACCTGCATTCCATGACCAGTTCTAGTCATTTAGGGTTTGGTGAATTTGGGAAAAAGTGTGTAGTATCTGGATTTGGGAAAGTGGATTTGGAAGATAACTTTTTATTATAAAAAAGTAACATAACGGAAAACGGAGTCAAAATAACGGTCTTTTTAACAATAAAACGGAGTCAACATGGTCTACCTTGCCAACTCAGCTAATCTCTTTGCCATGTGGGATGAGTACACAAGTTAGCAAAGATTAGTAAGTTCAGACCTCAAGTTAGTAAAATTAAAAGTTCCATACACAACTCAGTAAAACGTGACAAGTTGAATACATTTAAAAATCATTATCCCTATTTTATAACACGGTAGGAAGCTTTAATCAACGAGACTAAAAAAAAAAGAAAATAAATATCCACTCTAGTCAATGTAATTAGTAAATGTGTACAACCACTTAATAATTTGTCATATACATTTGGATACTCACTAGCATAGCGCATATTATAAGAGTTTTCTAAACCTAAACTTTTTTTACACTTTATATTCATAATATTTTTCTTGCTTATTTATTTTGATTAATAATAAATAAACAAAATATTATTTGAAATATATATTCACAACGGCTATATAACGGTTGTAACAACAACTCACGACATTATAATGGCTATGTTTCTTTTCTATAAATTGATAACACTCCTGTATAATTTTTTTTTCAAAGATTCAAACATTTTTTCATCTTAGAAAATTATACAATACTGAAGCATTTTCTAAAGATTTTTCAAATTTAAAGATGATTCACCTGCTTCTCATTGCAATCATCATTATGTTTATCTTAGTTCTTATCCCTCTTTTTGAACTCCCACCTAGTGAGTTTGAACTTTTGTTAGGAGGGTGGCAGTGGTGGGCGGTATCACCAACGGCATGCCATTGCCGGCGGTGAACACCGCCGCCACATGGCCGGCATGCCCAACGGCATAGCTTCAACGGCATATATATTGCCTAGGAGGTATGGTGTTTTCAAGGTAGAATATTACCGTTTCTAATTAATGTTTGTACCGTTGGAGGAGCGGATGGCACAAAAAAAAAAAAAAAAGAAAAGAAAAGAAAAGAAAAAGAAAAAAAGAAAAAAAAAATCCCTATATATATTACACATTTCAATTTCATTTCCATAGTTTCACATTTCAATTTCAGTTCCAAACACAAACATAAACACAAACTGTATTTACACACATACATTGTTATCCATGGATAGTGGCAAATCAAGAGGTGGTTCATCACAAAAAGGTCGTGGACGTGGCTACCGTCCTCGTGTTCGTCCGCAAGCTCCACCACCGATGTATCCACAATACCCTCAATCGGGCTATTATCCCCAACCTCCACCACCGATGCATCAACAATACCCTCAATCGTTTAACTATCCCCAAGCTCCACCACCAATGAATCCAAACCAATATAACATATCAATAACGAGTGACTTCAACCCGTTTGGTGACTACCGTGAAGCAATGACAATGTTTATATACTTGTGTTATTGTAGAATCGCATTCGTGAGAGCAGGTGTGACGATGTCAACGTCCTGCAAAATGCCATGTCCGATTATAATAAGAGGACTAAGGGCACTTCGTTTAATCATATTGAAGCGTGGAGGGTTGTTAAGGATGAACCGAAATGGTTGGAGCAACCATGTTTTGAAAAATTATCTTCGACATCTCATTCCGACAAACAAAAAAAGTCGTCGGAATCTAGCTACTATGGGTCCGGAAGCAATGACAATGTTGATCCTGTTATTCCGGATCTAAATGACGACACAACTCCTGTTTCAAAAAGAAAAGGGAAAAAGACCGCTAGTGAGGCGTCGACAAAGAATAGTGCTGCTGAGTTTATTGGGAACTATACGTCAAAGAAAGCACTAGCGCTGGATGAGGCGATGGCAGAAAAATGTGCAAAGGATCAATTGTCCCAACAGTTGCTGAAGACACAAATCGAAAATGCTAAAGAAAACGCTATGATTCGGGCACTGAAATTCTACAACGAGCTGCACGAACACATAACCAATCAGGTTATGCGAGATTTCATTATTGCCAAAAAACGTGGGTACGCGGAGACATATGGATGACCTACCGATTTTTAGATATAATTATGTATTTTTTTCCAAGTATTATGTAATGTTATTTTAATTATTAATGAAATATTTATGTTTTAATTAAATTGTTTAATTTAATTTATTAAAAAAAATTGGGAGGTATGAAAAAGGCATGGTTGCCACTAAAAAGGGGTTGGGAGGTATGAAAAAAGTATGAATGAGGTGGAATGATATTATTTGTGGATTTGGGAGGTATGAATGATTTCGGAAGCATGACTGCCATCATTCTTAGTCATGTATATGTTTTTGGTTCTTCCACTTTATTGTATTGCATTACTTATTGATATATATGGATTTTAATACTGACTTTGTTACTTATTTAATTTGTATTTTACAACAAAATGTCAAACATTGCAAAAATCGAATTTCCAACTCTTGACATAACTGGAGCAATTTATATGCCATGAACGACAAGTGTTAAAAGGCATCTCAAACAATGGGTGTTTTAGTAACAATGCAAGAGGGTAACAAATGCTCATAGGAAAGCAAAGCAAAAGCAGATGTTTTCCTCCACAAACACATTGATGAAATGCTATGATTTGAATATTCAAATTGTGATGATCCAAGCATATTATGGAAAGATTTTAGGTAAATTTGATCATCAAAGTGAAGTTTTAGTCATTTACCCTAAAGATAAATGGAATAACTTGAGGTTTCAAGATTATAAAAAAGTTGATGAATAAACTAATTTTTATTCAGAACATGCGACAATTTATAGTTATAAGTAGGGGTGAGCATTGGGTCAATACCGACCCGACCCGAACCCAGAAATCCCGAAACCGAATTTCGAGGAAAACCTAAACCGAATACTGAACCGGAATTACTCTGTTCGGGACGAGTCATTTTTGTCGGTTTTGGTTGTTTTTTCTCAGTTTTTGGCCAGAACCGAGAAATCCCGAAACCGAATTCGGGGAAAACCTAAACCGAATACCGAACCGAGTATAGTTGGTTCTGTTTCGGTTCACTCGGTTTCGGTCGGTTTTGCTGACTCCTAGTTATAAGTTTAGTGCATTCTAAAAGTTTCGGTGCTTCATTATATACACCGGTCCAAAAGGTTTAGCTCACAATCTTATAAACAAAATCATTAGCCCAATTGAAAGGACCAACTACATATACCCTGGGTAAGTTCCAGGGTTAATCACGCCCGAAAAAGAAGGAAAAACAAAGCAATCTCCACAAACCAACCAAAAGGTATAATTATTATTCCCATTTTGTTTAGCGATTGATTCTGTTTGCTAACCACATAAATTGCTCTTTTTATTTGTATTACACCAATTTTATTCTAAATGACTTGATTATTATAAGCTTTTGTTGGTAATACTGTGCTGTTAGGGGTTTTTATATATCTATGCTTTTAATAATGTTATTGTTTAGTAGTAATTTTTGCTTATTAAGGAAGTGTTTGCTTAAGCTTATTTGATGGACTTATGAGCTTTTAGAAATTGAAAAGCCAATAAGCTCACATAACTTAAGTAAGTTTATAAGCTCATAAGCCATAAATAATGAGTTTGTTGGCTTTTCCACTTTCCAATAAGCTAGAAAAATGTGCTTATTAAGGGTTGTTTGCTTAAGCTTATTTGATGGGCTTATGACCTTCTAGGAAAATTGAAAAGCCAATAAGCTCATAACTTAGTTATGTTCATAAGCTCATCAGCCATAAATAATGAGCTTGTTGGCTTTTCAACTTTCCAAAAAGATCATAAGCCCATCATATAAGCTTTAGCAAACAGCCCATGTGTAAGTAATGATACTGTATACAATAAAAGGGTATAAAAGAGATATATCCGTAAGTTTACAATTAATCTACAAAATCCATTTTGCTGCGACTACAGTATCAAACTAATTACGTGATCCCTAAGTAATGAGACCCAAACACTGTTTAGTTGATTATTGCGACTTGATGTTGTAGCATTCAGATAACAACTTAAAAACCGCACATCCAAACACTCCAGTATTGTAAAATGAACTGTTGTGCTGTCTACCTTTCTTATTATGAGTCACTCAATTCTATCAGTTAACGAGTATGTTTATTATTAGGATCCAATAAATAAAACGATGGGTTCACGAGGAGCAGCAAATGTATTGCTGTCAAGGGCAAGTAGGATAAAGACAAAGCTTCAATCGGTGTTAGAGGCGAAGGTGTTGGAAGTGGAAGATGTGTCTTATCAGCACGCGGGTCATGCTGCTGTTAAGGATAATGCGAACGAGACTCATTTTAATGTGAAGGTTGTTTCTGGGAAGTTTGATGGGCAGAATCTTGTGAAGCGACACCGTATGGTTTATGATGCATTGGCGGATGAACTTGAGTCTGGTTTGCATGCAATTTCAATCGTTGCAAAGACTCCTAAAGAAGCTGGCCTGGATTAAAGTTTGAGTATGATTTTTTAGTAGTTAACAATGGTGATTTTCTTATAAGTTGTTGTAAAGCATTGAAATACTTAACGCAAAAATAAAATGATAGATTTCTTGTCATTTCTGATCTCTATTTTGTGACAATATACATTGGCTAATTTTTTTCCTTATCTTGAAGTAAGCAAATTAAGCAGTTTTGTTACTCCGGATTTGTTTAGATGCATAAGTAGACCTTAGAAACATGAACAATTTTCCTGTCACAAGCCAGAGCCCCTTAGTCGGAGCCTATGCCTTTGAGACGTAAGCAAGTCATGGTTTGACCCCTAGGCTACCTATCTTTTTTCCTGAGCTGAGTATTAAGTGTGTCAAGGTTGGGCTTGGCTTAGATACACCTCTTATTCTGATATATGAAGTACCTCGGATGCCTAAGTTATATTTGGCCAGATGTTGACATAAACTGCAGATTGTAGCTTGTAAATTCTTATAACTAGAGAAAAGATGCGTTGAGGTTGATTTGTTTACCTCACAGTTGCCAAAGCAAGTGTAGCTTATATAGGTGGCAAAACTGGTAAGTTTGACGGATTGGGTGATGGGTTGAACTAAATCATCTTTAATACGGGTCAGATGGATAGGTTAGATTGTTGACTCGCTAACATTTTTTGGTTCTATATTTTTTTGCGTTTTATGAAAATATATTAGGGCGGTAAATATCAGATTTTGTTCCGATAGAAGTTATTTGCAGAAGCTATGCACCCTGTGCTTGTTTCAACCTTTTGATCCATTCAATCTGTTTCATATTTACCTGTTTGACCTGTTGGATACTATCTTTAACCCATTTTTAGGTATTTGGGTCAAAACCACCACTTTTATTAGTTAGACTTTACTTATTACTTATGCTTTCTATTTGGTTACATACTTACATAACAGTCAGTCACTTTGCTTATCTATATCTTTTGTGGCCAAATACCAAAATAAAGCCAGTTTGCTATTGTAATTGGTCCTATAGTCAACTTGAGTTCTTGCAGTTTTAGGCTGTAGATAAGCCCTAGCTATGTATTTGGTTTTATTAAATGGAAGTTAGATGATGGCACAAGTTAGTGGATTGTGTTTTTACCACAAATCGCGTTCTCAGGTGTCCCTTAAAGGTGATGTTTTTGTCTGGGTCCCTTCTGCAATATGTTGCAGGAGACGTTGTATGGTTAATAGAGATATTAGAAGTGTATCACTGAACACTGATTAGCCATCTCGTGATCTTTATCTGATAACCACTTCCCTTTAATAGACCTGCCCAGAATGATTTCAGGCAGCCTGGAGAGTAATGAAAAGGAATAGTATAAGGGTGAGCTGATCTCAATATCATATGAAGCACCCAACTTTAAAGTTATACTTGTTTTCACATGGGAAATACAACGCTTGGTTAGTCAAGGTGTCTTGTACTCTTGTGTCTTTCTATAGTTCTTATTAGTAATAATTATGAATGAATTTAGGGTTATCAGCCATATATACTCTGTGATTAACAATAACTCAGCGTATGAGTTGAATGTCGTCCCATCTTTGATTGTTTGGCAAACGTATTTGTCAGATGTGGCAACTTTCAACTCTGACACATAAGTTTGTTAATCTGGGCCACGTCATAATCTCAAATGAGTGGAAAGAACGGTTTGAACGTCATTTGAAGTGTATAACCATGCACAAAACCTCTGAATTGTTTATGTTAGAAAAGTAATATTACTATTTTTATTTTGATGAGATAGTTGTTCTAAGTTTTAACCATCTTTTTAAAAATTTGAAAACAGATAAAAAGTGTTTGTGGGTTGACCCAACTTGATGTGACGCGATTAAAAGCACATGCTTAACTTCCAATGATTCTGCCATGTTTAGTGTTTCATGATGCAACTTTTGTAAAAAAAAAAGTCTGGGAGTAGGCTGTAGCGAACATGCTGCCATTTTAGATGATTTGTCTACAATGAACATCTCCTCAGTTGCTGCTGGTTTACACTTTGCGCATTCGGTCAGATTAGACAACCATTTTAGGCCATGGCGATAGGAAGATGGTGAGTTGCCTTTTCTTTCGACTCCATTGTACCGCTTATGTTTGTAATTTTGATCCAAGTTAAGACTACAATACTGCAATATGTATTAAAGAAATATAATAATAATATAGATTAATGAATATATATCTTGATCAGATTTGCTGACCAAATGAGAACAAAACCATTGAGTTGACAATCATAGTTGATGTGAGCCACCCACTGCTCTTCAAATTAAAAAATTTAATTAGTTAAATGTGAACAATATAAAACTTAAGTTGCTTTGGCAATCAAGTCAACTAATCAACTGATGCACTTATTTAGTAACACTGGTTTTAATCAAGGAAGCTTATTTAGTTTTTATAGAAAAACTATATTTTTAAGCAATCAAGCCAGCTGAAAAACGGCGAATTGGTGTATTCTTTTGCACCACAATAGTTTAACACTTTACTTTTAATCATTTACATCTTATATCAAGTTTGAAGTTAGTTGTAAGATGGTATTTTTTAAGTAGGGGATAGCATATGCGACGACAGGCTCGGATACCTTTACCCATCAGCCGTGTTCGCGGGGGTTTTATTTACCTACAAACCTGCAGGTATTTGTTGACGGGTAAAAATGTTCACCTGCAGGTACACGCACCTGCGGGTTTCAAACTTATGAAAGATCTATGAATGTATTAGTTAAATTAGAGGATTGATGCGCATAGTGGTGACGGTATATAGTAACGTTAATTTGTGTGTGCGGTTTTATCATGTATATATGGATGTGGAATAAGTGAGAGGGGAGAAAGTTAGTGGTTTAAATTATAGTTAAATACTAGTTATAATTGCATTTTATCTATATTTTTTGTATTTATCTTTTACTTGTGTTGTGGATAAATATAAAATAAATAATCTTTTTTTTAAACATCTTATTTATATTTTTTGTATTTATATTCTACTTGTGTTATGGATAAATATAAAATATTACTTAAGAAAATAATCTTTTTTTTTAATAAAATTATTACTAACTCAGGTATGAATTGATTTTTTTTGAAATGTTTTTATTTTAATAAAATTATTACTAAATCAGGTATGAATTGATTTTTTTGAAATGCAAAATTTCCAATAGGGTTTCTTTTTTCTATTATATAAAAGATTTAATAGATTATGTTGAATTTTTTAAGTAACAGTATTTTAGTCCGAAAATATTCTTTATTTTTTAAGTTTTTAAGTGTTGATCAGCAGATGTGTTTCACCTTTACATGTGGTATAAATACGTGATAATAACAACATAATATATGTTGAAACAAACATAAAGCACTCTTTATAATCAACTAGCAGGTACCCGCGCGTTGCAGCGGCGGATACCTTGAAATAAAATTTTTTTAATGGAATTAATAAAAATGTCACGGGATGTCATTCCGACACCTAAATTTGCTTGGTCACAGCTTTGTGTATCGAGTCGAGTCTTGGTCACAGGTTTATGTCTAGGTTAAGATGTTGGGGTGTTTTTAATGCTATTAATGCAGAATGAGGGTTGTACATTGTGTTTAAATAATTGTAATATTGGGTGTAGGAGTGTTTTTAATAGAGATTTGCTACAACCACTCATAATTTACAAACAAAAAACCACACAATGAGGTGGCTGCTCACATGGACTTGATGACTAGGATCCAACTAA
Organism: Artemisia argyi; assembly: GCA_030686995.1. Taxonomy (NCBI): domain Eukaryota; kingdom Viridiplantae; phylum Streptophyta; class Magnoliopsida; order Asterales; family Asteraceae; genus Artemisia; species Artemisia argyi. The sequence goes on from CM060677.1 coordinate 178,503,888, forward strand.
TTCTCTCTCTTCCCTTTTTAATTATCTAAATATTTCTCTTTCTTTTCTTTTACGCCCAACACCCATTTTTATAAAAATTAGTAACAAACAGCATACAAAGCTGTTAAAAAATAAAAATACAGCATACAAAGCTGTAAAAATTGTTAAAAACAGCACACAAAGCTGTTAAAAAACAGCGTATAAAAGCTGTTAACAAGCAAATATTTCAACAATCCAAACAGCATATAAAAGCTGTTAAAAACAGCATTCTAAGCTGTAAAAACTGTTAAAAAAACTGCATAATTGACTGTTGAAAGACAACATACAAAGCTGTTAAAAAAACAGCATACAAAGCTGTTAAAAAACTGCATACATGCCTGTTAAAAAACTGCATACTTGGCTGTTAAAAAACAACATACAAGCATATATTTTAGCAGTCCAAACAACACATAAAAGCTATTAAAAATCAGCATAGAAAGCTGTTAAAAACAACATATAAAAGCGTACTAACAAGTACATATTTCAGCAATCCAAAGAGCATATAAAAGCAACTACACAAATGTGTCCAACACTTCATGTTATAAAGCAGCTACACAAAATCATAATCTTGAGATAAATTGACCATGTGATTAACAAAAATGGTAAACACCATCTATGCAGGATCAAGTGTCGTAGTTGGAGGGCCTTTTCCATTTGCTTTTGCAGGATTACCAATCTTACCTTTATTCTTGGTAGAAGCACTCATTCGTGGTGTACACCTAGGGCTACTAGTGCTAGTTTTTCCACCCATAATTTCACTCTTTAAGTCACTGACTCGTTCAAGAACAAGACTACATTTTTCGTCTAGCTCAGATGCCAGGTCCGCAACTTCAGAGAAAGCATTACACATTTTGTCATAGCGACGCCCAACATCAGACAAAACCCAATTACTATAACTTACTTTAACCTTAGTATGCCTTCTCTTAACATCTTTTCTCCATCTTCGTAAAATGTACTTATTTGGAACTAAATATATATTCTCATTGACGAGTACCGTAAGTGCATGCCTACATAACATTCCCCTAAACTCAAACAAACGACAGATACATCTAATATCACATTCTTCAGGTGAATCACCCTTTCTGAACCAAACGGAAAATCGCTTCTTTACTATATTTTCATTATCTATTATATCCTCTAAGACTTCATATTCTGAATACTCATTTTGTGATTTTATGGACCCAATCCCACAATACATTTTTCCCGTCAACTCTTCCGTAAACTCTTTAAATTTAGCATTGGTTAAAACATTCTTCATTTGCTCTTCCATGGCATAACGGGTAATTGGTGGGTACCACGAATTGTAGGAATTAAAATCTTCTATGTTCTCCTTCTCGACCCTATCCCTCAACGCATTTTCATATTGTTCCACAAATTGTTTTAAGGTAGTTTTCTTGTTTAAATATTTATCAAAAAATGAATTAATGCTCTCACTGCGTTGTGTAGTAGACATCCCTGCCCAAAACATATCTTTCACAAAACAAGGTACCCATCGATGCCTTTCAACATACAAGTCTTTCAGCTATTTATTATTTTCGAGTTTATACCTTTCTAACATTATATTCCAGGATTCATCAAATTCAGTCGAAGTCAAAGAATCATAAACAACCTTTTTAATGAGACGAGGGTTTAAGGTATTTTTTGATTTTGACGTCGACTTCTGAGCCCGATTACATGCAACAGTAACATACTTTGTTTCTTCATCATTTAAAGACTTTTGGGAAGATCTTTTGAACACTCCAAATCCCATTTTCTTTCCATACATTGCATAAAAATTAGTAAGTTCTTCAATAGTGTCAAAAGTCATGCCAATTTTTGGTTCTTCAACCCCTTCATCATCATTGACGTTCATGTTATAGTTATGTTGAGCACACATTTTTTTATGACATTCTCCCTTTTCTTTATTCAATATTTCGCAATTAGCATCATTTTCCAAGTCAACACAAGAATTCCTACAATTACCAAATAGCATATTATGATCAAAGAACAACAAAAAACTCATTCAATTTTGTATAATCAATAAAAAGTGTGATTTAACAGGTACCCTGTTTCTAATTAGTTTCCTCCTATTTACCCAAACAATAAATAAACTAAATTACTTTTCATAATTGTAATAAAAATTTGTATAGCAGTAAAAAACTTACTTAGTTCCTTCGTCATCATATTCCACACTATGAGTTTCGAGTGTTTTTGACAAATTATCATCATCATCATCATCATCATCATGTAAAGGAGAAGAGATGTACGATGATTCATCTGATTGATTTGAAGAAATTTTTTGTGTTTATGACATCGATGATTCATCTAAGATGGAGAAGATGATTGTTGTAGATTTTGATTGAGAAGTTCAAGGGATTAGATAGAGTATATTATTAGGTTTTAAAGAAAAAAGATCGGAGTTGGTAAAGTGAACAAGAATAGATTTAGTTGTGTGGTGTTTTTTTGTCCAAGTCAGCAAGTCCATGTGAGCAGCCACCTCATTGTGTGGTTTTTTGTTTGTAAATTATGAGTGGTTGTAGCAAATCTCTTTTTAATACTATTAGTGTAGAATTCTAAGGAAAGTGGTCTGAATTTCGAATCATGCTAGTTTTTGTTGTACACAATGCTTTGGTTGTTGTAATTATGAAAATTACTTGCTTTAAAGTGTTGTAAACCATGCATCATTTTGTGTACATCTGAATTTTTTTTAGAGAGAGAGTCTTTCCTCTATTATAAGTAGTATACATAACATATCCATAAAAACTAAAGAATAAACATGTTCATTATCAACAAATCAACATATATTTGAGTAAATATTGTGAAACTTTTTTATGATAACACAAAGACAAAGTGATCAAAAACATCAACCTGGATCCATTTGAATATACCGGTTCGTAAACCATAAAGAATACTAATAATAGTAACAATAATTATAATAAGGAAATTTGATGAAAGTTGTTTCACTATACATATTTTTTTACTCAAGTGATTCAAAAGTGAACTTTTTGAGTTTACATGTTTTTATAAAACTTTCATAAAAGCTTTTTTATTGTAATTATTTTACTTTATTTGTTACTTTTCGCACCCATATAACCAATTAAAGCCTCAACATCTTTAACTTTGTTATGTATTAGTACGTTTTAAAAATCATACACATTCAATCGAGAATACTTTCCTCTTTATATCGATTTCGACATGGTATTGAGGTGTATTTGAAAACTCAAAAATCAAATCGATAAGCAACGAATTACTACGATACCTTGGCGACTTTCCGTCATGGCTACGATATGATAGTATTTGCTAGTTTTTCCCATCCACATGCTATAGTTTCTGAGTAAACTACCATGTTAGTCAAGTTAATCAACTCACACATGCGACATACTGCAATGCTGGCAATAATGATTCAAATTTGAATGTGGAACATCGATAGAAAACGAATAGCGTGGTCTCGCATTCTCTTATAAATAATGTAGTTTACTACTCATCCTCATACATCCATTCCAATTACTATGTGTTTCAATGTCTTGGCATTGTAAACAATTTTCCTTACAAATTCAATGTATCCAATACAGTCGTCACATCTCAAATATTACTAACATTTTGTGTGCATGTAATAAACTTTTGGGCTACAAGGTCAGACTACCTAACCAATTTTACACATAAGTCTTCATCACTTAACGTCGAAAAATGCAAACTTCATGTTGTTGCTCCACAAGTCTTGAACACTCCACGTTACATACGCATGGAGTCGTCACTATTCGGACCGTGTCGGCACTTAGAGTCCATGTGAAATAACATCATTTTGGATTTGTAAAAAGGACTCATCTTTCGTGAGACGACCGATGCTCCTCCTAGAGAGATAACTTAGTACTAGAACCCTTGTCACGAAATTTACCACGACGAGCTGCATCGAAAGAATTAATATTATCATGCAAATGTCTTGGTCCCCTTGCAATTCTTCCTCTAGTTCATCTTTGTAATGGTTCTTTTATTTTACAATGTCTAGTTCATCTTCAATTCTGCATCTAGTTCATCTTCAATTAGGCGTCTAGTTCATCTTTGTAATAGTTTTTTGATTATTAACGATATGAATAGATTTTTTATTTTTTTATTTTTTTTACCTTTTTTAATTAAAAAAGCAATGGTGTTGTAGTTAATTTCACAAGCACTTTGAGTTACTTGTGCTTACAAACTTAATAATTATATTATGGTTAAACTTACAAGCTATCACACACAAATCGCACGCTTACATATCTTGGGAGCTTAGAAGACAAGTATTAGGAGAAATGACGATGACCAGTGTATAACGTAGACACTAGAGGCAATTTAAAATTGTCCTAATAGTAAAAGACAACGCTATATAGTAAAAGACAAACGTTGTAATGGCATTCTGACGATATCAAGGAAACATATCTTAAGCTAATCATACAAAATATATTATTCACATCACATCATTTATTTTAACCCATTGCGATGTAACCGATGTTGTTTGGAGTCTCTTATTTATAAATGCAAAATAACATCATGCAATATACATCCCAATACATATGAAGACCCTAGTTTACCCCAAAAACTGCCAAACCTGCATCATGCCATTTCGTTTTATCAAGTATTTGTACTGTTGTAGGTCTTGATCACTATACGCCAAGCTAGGGTTGTATCACTAAAGTTTAGAAGATAAGTTTAAACATTTGAAGTGCCAGACTTGGTAAGTTTAACAACATGAGAAAGTTAAGACGTCCCTCTTCATTGAATCCATTGTCCATTTCGTTGACGCAAGTTCTAGTAGTTGACTTTATTATTTTAGAGGATTTCTTAGAATGTAATAATCAAGATTTTAAATTATCTTCATACGGAGTTATCGAATGTAAAAATTACGTATTATTGAAGTGTTACTTGTGTTACGACATACATGTGTATTCTAATAATCATAAAAATATCATATCAAATACAAAGGGTAATTACATCACAATAATCATAAATCAATTAAAGTACAATACATTAAAACATCTAGAGCCATGTTACAATGTTTGAAACGTAAAAGATACACAAGATTATGGTATGATAGCGAACAAGAATTCTCTAAACGGTTTAACAACACGCTAAAGGATGGCTATTTTTTGAAAACAAGATCATCATATACTATTGATGGTTCAAAGGGTATGACATAAGTGGTATCTCTATTTGACCACCAGGTGGCTTTCATCACCAAAGCTTCATGGCGTGAAGTGATGAGAGCTTCAAGTGAAGTGGTTAAGTGACCTCTCAACTTGTTTGAAGCGATGAGAGCCTTGACATGTGACTCGGCCAAATGATTATTTTTTGCATTTTTTGTGTGCAAAAGACATATGGGGTTAATAGAGGGGATGTATGCAATCTAGGAACTTTCGATCCGTAATTATAGGAATCAAAACTATTGCACATATCGTATATACGATGCGATATCCAACATCATTTTTCCAAAATCCTATTTGAATATATATATCTCTACATTATATATAACAGGAGGCGTTACACGTAGATAATTCAAGAAAACGCCACCTCATTGCCCAGTAATTCATTGTCAGCCATGTCATCACATTGTCGTCATGTAAGCAAGTTTTTTAAATTTATTTTGTATTTTTTTAATTTATTTCGAAATTCTCTGCATTATACGTTGGGCAGCATGTATTCGTAATTTTATTCGGATCAAAAAATGTAACTAACAAGGTTCGAACATAAGATCTAAACTAACACTAACAAACATCTCAACCACTAGAACAATGGAACTTTTGTTATTTTCCTTCCAAGTTAAAATTGATAAAGTCACGTAAATTATATTTCAACAATAATATCTATCCCTTAAATATAGCTTTGGTAAATTATAATGATAAAAAAAAAATCCTGGTAACAAAAAGAGGCACGCCTCTTTTTTCTCAAACCCTAATATCCGTTTTCTTCTTGAACTCATAATATTTTGCAGGTTTGATGCCTGTTTTGTTTTGTTTCTTTTGTCTATGTGATATAGGTTGACACTAACACACAACAAAAAGATGCATTCATGCATTACAGGAAAGATTGATAGCTATTTGTTTCTCCTTGCAGTTCAGCGCATGTAATCTTAACTATCACCAATGGATGTTACGTTGTATATTAGTATCTTTAAAACCATGTAGTTTATGTTTATTAATCAATCAATCAATCACAGTACATCGTTTATACTATTGTTTATTGAAAGGATATAAAAGTTTTCTTAATTCAGTTTATGTAAATATATTCTTTCATTTTTCTATACTAAGTTTTTTTAATCATCTTTTATATGAATTTGTTGTTGATTATCACGAATAAATACATCGTTATATATACTTACTGAATACAAATCAGGCATATGGTTCAACAAGAGTGAAGATGGCCAACTGAACCTATTGTTAAGGTATTTATTGTTTTTTTATACACGCTCTTTGTTTTTGTGTTTTATGATTTTTTTTCTTATGTATTTTAATTTAACTTGAAGAACTTCTACACCCATTTTGTATATACAGATGAAAGATGGTGAAGAGTTGTCTATGGAAGGTTAAAAGTATTATGTTGGATAACATAGACAAGGTATCTATATATAGTTGGTGTCTGATTTACAGTTGTTTGGGAGCGTAGTTAAAGTGATTTTACATAATTACATTTTCTTTATGAGTTCTTTATCACAAAACTGCTGCAAATTGGTACACTGTATTGGGCCAACAACCCTTGATGAGTACATGAAGCATATCGAGAATCACCCAGCTCTTAAGATACTTTTTCAGCCTGTAAAATTACCTGGGCCAACGAGAATTATACGAGATTCACCACAAGCTCCATTACCACGATGAAGCACTGATAGATGCTCCCCAGTTGCCATATCAATACATTAGGTAATGCCATGGGTACAAGATAATCTTTGTGATTATGTTTACTTAGAGTCAAGCTTTTAACAGCATCTATATTCACATTTTTTATATTTCTTTTACACTGAATTATATTACTTAAAATGAAGCTAGCCTTAATAAGTGATGTGTACATGTTCTCACCAGTGCCAAATATAGTTCCTTAAAAGTGTATTTTTTTTACAGGCTTAATGGAGAAGTCAAAAACTGGGATATAAAGGTCTTAATTCAAAGAAGCCAATGAGTATTATTGGGACATGTTAACAGGTAGTTTTGAGGCACTTCAATGCAAAACGTTCTTTCAATTCGCACAATATTTATGCATCACTAAATGCAGTACCAGTAAGTCAGAAGCTTTTTTTTTTTTTTTTTTTTTTTTTTTTTTTTTTTTTTTTTTTTTTTTTTGCTTTTTTCAAAGTAAGTAATTTCACAAATTCAGACTCCACTTTTTTTGTTTATAGTTGAGGTCTGTGTAACCGAGAATACAACTAACGATGCACTCGAAAAGCTACTGAGTAGTGAGTAAGTTACAAATAATCATAGTTCACCGGATTTTCCTTGCAGATCATGTCGATGATTCAAAGAGGCAATAGACCTCCCAACATCATGAGTAAGTTTTTTTTTTTTTTTTTTTTTTTTTCCTTTTCTTTCATTGGGTATGTTAATTATTTATGCTCATTTGTCTCAGGAAATCAATGATCTGTACCAAACCCTGACCACCGTATATCAAATCCTCATGTACATACTTCTCTTTTATTGTATATGTATATTATTATGATTGTTGAACATATAATATTCGTGAGCAGATGATACAAGTATTAGAATGATGAAATAGTCGCGGCTGCTTAGTGACAAGGTAAATACTTTTCTTTGAGTACTTTTGATCATATATGTTTATATTAATTTGTTAATATGTCCAAACTCCAATGCCATGATTGAAGTGCTTGTGCGCTCAATGCTGTTAAGTTATTGTAAATCATCTTTTATGCTTATGAAAACATGCAACACAAGTCGAAGACCAAGTAGCAAAGAACAAAGTAATACCGAATTCACCTGCAATGATCAGAGGTTAATCTATCTTGATAATTAATTAGATAAGCTAAGATATGGTAGCAAATCAAATCACATACTTCTTTGTACATGCAACACAGAAGAAGATAATACAATGAATACGCTAAACAAATCGAAGACCAAGTAGCAAAGAAGAAATTAATACCGAATTTTATGAGAGGAAAAATGTAGTATATTAGGTAATGGAATACAGCTAACGTCTTTTCAGGAACAAGTAGAACAGGAAGTTGCCGATTTGGGCATGCGTTTTAAAGGTACTTCTATTTTTATTCTCTTTGTCTTAGGTCTTGATCCATTTTTTTATTGTGAGTTTTTGTGCAGATGTTTAACCAATGGTAGATGTTTATGTTTGATATGGTGACTGGTGCAGTCAACAGAAATGATATATGTGGGCACATAAGTGAATCATAGTAGATGTTTATGTTTGATATTGGCATTGCCTATCCATTTCTTTCTATAAATTCGAGTTACTTATGACTGATAGGAGCTTGAAGATGATTAAACGTGTATTATATGGTGTTACTTTCTGAATGTTTAGTTGAGCCAGTGCATGCATGACCCATTTTATTAACGTTTATAAGTGCTTTTTCCAATCTCAGGTGCTACAAAAAGTTACATAATTCCTATAATTCTCAAGCTTTAAAGACTATTGTGACTTTTTGTCATCTTTTAATGTGGTGTATTAAGTCCTTGAGCTGGAAAAGTAACGTAATACAAACACCCCTGAAAGTGACAACTTTTCAGTTATCATGTAGAACGAGCATGTAATGGCAAACCTTGTGTGTGGTATTATCGGCTTTGGGTACTTTTTAATGGGTGTTTGGGACTGCTGTGAAACACCAACACTACAGGGGGTGAATTGGGTCGGTTTTAACTAATATTTTTACGTTCTCTTATTTTAATTCAGTTACTTATCTGCATATGTAACCCTCTGATTGATTACATGAGAAACACGAGACTCAGCCATAAACACATCCAACATAGTAGAAGTCTTGAGACATGTCCGTTATTCACTTATTTGGAGGAGCTGTATCGGCACACACAAAAAACACAACGACCGATTCAAAATGGGTATACGCATACCAAGGTAAAGCTAATGTACACACATCTTCAAATTACATTTATGTTTATATCTTCTGCAACTTAGATTTACACTTGGTTATATGGGGAGTATCAATTTCAGATATACCTTCTTTCTTTGTTTCACACATGAATTCATTTGGGTTTACCCAGAAGCTGCCGCAAACCACAAAGTTACCCAACAGGATCAAAGATATTGTGGTGGTGGCTAATAACGGAAGCGGTAATGGTCTGTCATCACTCCAAATACTTTCGTATCTACGTTATCTAAGGTTTCTTACTCAAAATCTAATTCAATGTCTTCGTGTAGTAGGTACTATGAAAATAAAGATTTTTCCATACTGAACCTGAGTTACTGATTTATATATCTGTGTTTCATTTTATCAACATATGGTTTGTATTCTCAACCGTTCATCCCATTTTCACTTTGTATCGTTATACATATTTATCAAGTAAAATTGTTGTTACTTACAGGGGGAGTACTTCTAGAATGAAGCATTCAAGCTTGCAAATTAGATGAAGAAATCCAACACCATCTACAATTGAAATGGCATGGTAGAACCAAGGTCAGGGTGACTAAAACCTATTCTTTCCCTGAACGTCATACAACTGTAGCTTGCAGAATACTATCAGATGTGGTAAAATAAATTAAGTATTGAATAACAACAACATGGAACTAAAAGATCTCCACACCCTCCTGTGCCTTATGCGGCTTCTGGGCAGCAAGGACTTGGGCAACCTCCAAGCCATTTGAGACCTCCCGGACATGGTTATTTGGCTCATGGCCCTCATTTAGGCGAGACTCTAGATTTAAAAGATTTGAATGACATCTAATACCCAATTGTAAAAGCCTTATTTTCTTTATAATGACATGTAATACTTTTTTTAATTGAATGTTTGCTATCACCACATGTGGAGGATTTTTAATGTTCTTTTTTTTCTCAGTAACATATTAGATTTCAAAAACATTTATGTGCAGTGTGTTACTCTTTGTTTCTTAAGCTATTAATAAGAGTTAACTACATTTTTGGTCCTTGTGGTTGTATCAAAATCTCACTTTTGGTCCAAAATTCAAAAAACGTTCAAAAACAGTCCAAAAGTCCACGTGGACTTCACTTTTGGTCCAAAATTCGCACCTAGTTAGTTTAGTCGTTGCACCGTTAGTCCTTTAACCAAACGCTCGTTAAGTCAGTTGCACCGTTAGTCCTTGGTCGTTAGCAATGTTTACACCGTTAGTCCTTGTGGTTAAAAAATTGAAAAAATTCGAAAAAAAAAATTTTTCCAAAAAAAAAATAATTTGAAAAATTAGAAAAAAATTCTAAAAAAAAAATTTTTACGAAATTTTTTTTTTCCAAAAAAAAAATTTGAAAAAAAATTTCTAATAAAAATTTTTCTTAAAAAATTCGAAAAAATTAAAAAAAAAAAAAAAAAAAATTTTTGACGAAATTTTTTTTCCAAAATTCGAAAAAAAATCCAAAAAAAAAAATTCGAAAAAAAAAATTTCTAATAAAAAATTTTCTTTTAAAAATTTCTAATATATTAAAAAAAATTCTAATATATATAAAAAATTTCTAAAAATTTCCAAAAAAAAAAATTTCTAAAAATTTCTAAAAATTAAAATGTGTATGTATATATATAAAAAATTTTCCTAAAAATTTCGTCAAAATTTTTTTTTTTATAAAATTTTTCGAATTTTTTAAGAAAAAATTTTATTAGAATTTTTTTAATATATTAGAATTTTTAATATATATTAATATATATATTCTAAGAAAAATTTTTAATATTAATATATATATTCTAATATATATTAAAAAATGTAAAAAATTCTAATATATATATACGTATATGTAAAAAATTAAAAAAAAAATTACATTAGAAATTTTTTACGTATATACGTATATTATACATTTTATTAGAAATTTGTTTTATACGTAAAATTAAAATGTATAATAAACGTATATACGTAAAAAATTTCTAATGTAATTTTTTTTTTAATTTTTTACATATACGTATATATATATATTAGAAATTTTTACATTTTTTAATATATATTAGAATATATACGTAAAAAATTAAATTTTTTTTTTACATATACATATACATATTAGAAAATTTTTTAGAAATTTTTAAGAAATTTTTTTTACATATACATATTAGAAAATTTTTTAGAAATTTTTAAGAAATTTTTTTACGTATATATACATTTTAATTTTAGTGTCAAACCGGGACAATCGTCAAAAAAAAAATTTAGAATATGTATGTCAAAAAAAAATTTAGAAATTTTTTCGAATTTTTTAAGAAAATTTTTTATTAGAAACTTGTTTTTCAATAAAATTTTCGAAAAAAAATTTTCTTAAAAAATTCGAAAAATTTTATAAAATTTTTTTTTGACGAACTTTTTTTTTCCAAAAAAAAAATTCTAATAAAATTTTTTCTTAAAAAATTCGAAAAATTTTATAAAAAAAAAAAATTTTGACGAAATTTTTAGGAAAATTTTTTATATATATACATACATATTTTAATTTTTAGAAATTTTTAGAATTTTTTTTTTTTGGAAATTTTTAGAAATTTTTTATATATATTAGAATTTTTTTTAATATATTAGAAATTTTTTTAGAAATTTTTAAAAGAAAATTTTTTATTAGAAATTTTTTTTTTCGAATTTTTTTTTTGGATTTTTTTTCGAATTTTGGAAAAAAAATTTCGTCAATTTTTTTTTTTTTTTTTTTTTTTTTAATTTTTTCGAATTTTTTAAGAAAAATTTTTATTAGAAATTTTTTTTCAAATTTTTTTTTTTGGAAAAAAAAAATTTCGTAAAAATTTTTTTTTTAGAATTTTTTTCTAATTTTTCAAATTATTTTTTTTTTGGAAAATTTTTTTTTTTCGAATTTTTTCAATTTTTTAACCACAAGGACTAACGGTGTAAACATTGCTAACGACCAAGGACTAACGGTGCAACTGACTTAACGAGCGTTTGGTTAAAGGACTAACGGTGCAACGACTAAACTAACTAGGTGCGAATTTTGGACCAAAAGTGAAGTCCACGTGGACTTTTGGACTGTTTTTGAACGTTTTTTGAATTTTGGACCAAAAGTGAGATTTTGATACAACCACAAGGACCAAAAATGTAGTTAACTCTATTAATAAATTGTAACAAAATTTAAATTCTGTTGGACTATGCATGATTGCAGGTCAGCTGGTGAGATGTAGAACACTCTACTGAAGCTTATGTATGTTTATCAATGCGTGCATTGTGATTCTTATCATCTCCAACCACTTGCAATGTCTTTAAGGTATGTATGTATTTAAGATTATAATTGAAAGGGTTGTTTCGCATCAAGGACTTCACAAAGAAGACTGATATAGTTTCTGCCATGTGCTCCATTATCAACTCGGAACATCATGGAGTGAGTCGCCTTTTTATTTTAAGTTATTTATTTTAAAAAAAAAACTATACTAAACTTCTGATATTGGTTCATGGCATTCTTTTGAGATCCATTATAATCTATTATCACTTATGCTGGCACAAGCATTTATTAAAAAGGTTAGAGATTATTTTCTGCTCAAGTGTATATGTGTGTTTTAGTTGACCAAAATATTAACTAATTGATCTTTTAGCTGTGTAGCAAGGATATTTGTTTTATCGTTTTTGCTCTTATCTTTCAGGATTCCTATTATTTGTCAAACATAATATATCCCTTCTGCAACTCCTTCCCACTGGTGTTGAGAAGGAACTGGATATTGAATATGTATCTCATATAAGCAAAAATTGGAAGTATCATGCGTTGATACAATTATTAAGTATCATGCTCTTTTTAAGAGGCCACGACTTTCATATTTCATTTAGTATACTGGTTTCAGTTTGCACATATTGTTTATGGCAATTATTTACCTCTTCACCTTTTAAATCACTTTCATTAAGTGTATGTAATTGCTTACAACCTCTTCACTCACTTTATTTCTACTTTTTAAAATACAGTTTTGTAATTATATAAATATCTATTGTATATTAAGATCAATAAAGATGGACAAGAACCAAACTTGACCCGTTTGGACCCGTTACCTAACCTAGCTGACCGGACTATTTTTAGCTGTTGTATTTGTTTTGTCATTGATAAAGATGGGTTACTTTTACTGGATTATCAACAAGAGCCTGTGGCAAAAGTTGCTAAAGCTTTTAAAGGCCTAACTATATTGGTGTTGACGTCTGGTGGGCTTATTGATATGTATTTTTCTGAGAAGGATCCTAAAATTAGTGCTACTGTTTGGGTTGGTTATCCAGGCCAAACTGGAGGCAGTAATATTGCTGATGTTGTTATTTGGAACACATTATCCAGGTACACCGAAAATTTGCGACCATAGTGTGCAACACATAAAACCATAAACTTAATTAATATAAAATGCTATAATTTTTCAATGTACATGATTTCAGGAGGAAAGCTACCAATGGCATGGTATAAACAAGACTACCTATTAAAGGTACTGATGACAACAATGGACATGAGATCAAAAAAATCAAGTGGCTACCATGCCGTACACATCGTTTCCACAAAGGCCCGGTCAATCAGCTACTCAAATTTCATTCATACACTAGGTAATGTTCCTGCCCTTTTTACATTTCCAGTAGACACGCGCTACAAATATCTAAACTCGACCACAAATGAGCACAATGAAGAGATGCTCTTTGTCAGTAGTAAGGTACCAACTATCTATAAATTACCTTTAGAACTTTTTTTACATTACTCTCTATTGTTCCATAAGGCTTTGGCATCTTTCTTAGGGAGCTGATCATTTAAACAACTTACAGCTGTATACAGATATTCATAAACAACCTGATTAAAGCATATTGAAAGTAGAAAATTGTATATGAACAAATTTTAGAGTGGACTATTTGGTTTATTACACCATAAACAAATCATTTTTTTAGACAAACAAATTGGTTATTTTAAATGAGATGTTTGAGATGGACCCTATGTACCTGATAGAAGAAAATAGTTTCTGAACAGCCCACAAGGCAATTTTAACTCTCAAAATGGCTAATTCTATAACCAAATGGCTTAATTTCCGTCAAAATTAAGTGCATATATATGAGATTAAATCCTAATTAGTTGTTTGTACACATTGTATTTCGGCCTAATTATTCCTTAATGCTATAATATGTTACAGGTTCCTTACTGTATGCTTTTTCCTTCATATTTAGTTCTATATTCATTTGATGATAATAAACATTACAGGTAGACATCAAAGTTGCACCCGGATCCCATGAAAGTGAAGCAATAAAAAGTGTATGCTACCTAAAGTTATAAGGTCGGTAATCTTAACACACTAAAATAGTTAAGAAAAGGTTTCCACATGGCACATCACTCATGTGGCTCATTTTGATGGGGTGTTTGTGTACGCTTATTTATGGTGCTTTATAGCTTATTCTGCTATCAACAATTCAACACACAATAAAATTAAGCTAAACTAAAGCTTTAACCTCAAATTTACAGAAACACCCAAAACTACAGAAATGTAGGAATGGAAATTGAAAGAGGGATCCATATTTTATCAGGTGAGAACATTTCTAAATGCTTCACAATTAAAAGCAATGTATAATAATGAAGCTTTGTTCCTTTAAATGTTAATGAATATGAATCTTTTTATCAATAAATAGTGTCACAAAAGTCATAAAAATAATGCAGACCAAAAGTGATTAAAACTAATTAGGTGGTTTTTGTAATTCTTTTACCTGCATTGTGGTTTGTTTGTTTAATTATAAGTGTTAGTTCATCTCCTATTCAAGGACTTTTTGGCTATCTAGCTTTAACTTTTGTTAATGGAAGCGTCTTACTAAACCAAGGAAAAATAAGTTGTTTGTAAATGGAAAAGAATAATAATTATTCATCTTCTTTAGTGATAAATTTCCTGATAAGGAAAAGCCTTAGAGAAGTTTAGAGAAGAATTGAAACCTGTTAGCCGATTGGAACTATATTTAATGTAGATTCAAGTATATATAAAGATGGTTTTCTATTAAATAAATGCTTACTAAGATACAAGTTTCGAAAACAAAAGAATCAAGAGTGGGGTAGTCGCTAATGAAAGTAAAATCTGTCAGAGTGGGAACCATTACCTGTACAAAAATTGGAACACCCTGCTATTCATCTTGGTAGTGCAACAGAATTAGACATGGTCTATTATGAATAGCCAGTAATCAAGCATTCTAATGATTCATTAAAATGCTTCTGATGTGAACATAGAAAAGATTTATGAAGTGTGATAGTTTTCAAGACAATGAATTTCACTTGGGTGGGCAACTACTATGCAATACAATTTACACATATAATTGTCAGAATGAATATGCCATATCAGGAAGGCAAGATTTTAGTTGACGTTAATATTTAAAGCAAAGATTATGATCAATCTAAAATGTTTATTTTTTAGCTGATTATATTCATTTGAAGTTTTAAACCATTTCACCCGTTAGAGTTAATAAAAACCCAAATCTACCCGATCATAATTATTCTATAAGTTTTTCCGCATTATTCTATAAGTGACGCATACTATTAAGTGTTTGAAGTAACAATTTCATTTTCATGGTCTACTATGAGGTTCTTTCTCACGTCTATGGGTGAATCTACCGAAATTTATGTGTGAGGTTGCCTCATCCTGTCTTTTGTTTCTTCTAACTGGGACTATGATTACATTTATAATCACATAATCTAAATAGAGGTTACAAAATGCAAACTTTCAGATATTATACTCATAGCAATTTCTGTTAGTAACATTGAACATGTGCCATGATTATCAGGGGTACACATACAATTTGCAACTATCTGCATTGAGTTTATCTAGGATGGCTTTAAATCTACGGGCATAATCATGAAAATATTCAAGTTCCCATAGACAAGCTTCATGCTTTTAAATAAGTACATTTTGAAAGAACGTGACCAAGTGTGACGTAAAGAGTCTGGCCAGCTACAGTGGGGACTTGATCAGTGGCTTGCCTTTCTCACTGAAGCACATTGCGGTATTGTGATTGGTTCAAGCTCAAGTCTTGGAAGATTAGTAAACCATTTTGGTGTTTTATTTTGGCCTTTGTACGATGGTTTAGTCATGAAACAAAGGGAGCATGTTGAAGGAAACACTTTAAATTGGAAGGATTGTACAAAAAAATTATGTTTTTGTTTATATTGGTCTCAACCTGGTCTTTTAAGTAATAAAATTTTTCTTATTATGTATCTATGTTTCTTTTAGATTCTGGTATCATACTTTGTAAATTGTTGCACATTCCTGTGTTTCAAATATATTTTTAAAGCATGTAAGGTGATCATAACTTACGCATATCTGATTATTATTAATGAAACTGCAATTCTTGCTAGCTGGAAAGTGGCATATTTTACAAAAAAAGTGAAGATAGAATCTTTTTATGGAATGGGCATGGTATCTTCGGCAAGGCTTAATGTGTGATTATAAGCTTCATTTGTTGTAGTCTACGTTTGGCTTTCTATTATATGTTGTGAAGTAATGATCCTATCGAAGAGAATGTAAATCCTGTCAGTGAACCCAAAAATGTCCAACCATCAAGTTCTATAAAGAAATTGGTAATAAAGTTGGAACAATCAATACACATCTTTCTCACAATGTATTTCCTTTTTTTTATTTATATAACTTTAGTTTTTCTCAACATGTTTACGTAATATCTGGATTATCTTTAATTATGATTCATCTATAATATCACTAATCAGTAGTTTAAAGTTAAAATACTTAACACATTATACCATGATAAAGACTACTAGACTAAGGTTTTTTGTTTTGTAAAATCTAAACTATAACTAAAGTCTCTTACTTTGGTAAGTGTCAATTTTAATTAGATTTCAACACCACTATTATTAGTAGCTATGGCCCTTATTAAGCCAAAAGGTTTTGCAATACGTGACTAGGTCCACATAAAAATTGTTGTGGCTCCCAATGTCATTGGCTAAACTCCTGCAGTTTTGAGTCATTTTAACTCATAAGTATTTGGTAAAACAATACTTGATACAAAATATATGAATGAATTAAGTTTTAAATATATTTTCATTGCTTATAATTTTTATTAAATACTATATAGCACAAACAAAAATATTTAATGTCAAAGTTAATAAAAAAAAGACTTGAAAAGTCAAACATGGACATTTAATATGAGACGGAGGGAATATATTTATTGTTAATTAGAAAAGTTGCTACTATCCTTTCATTGGTTTCTTGCAATGGTGTTGAAATGCCCTCCCCTGCCATGCTTTTCCTTATTATTAATTATTATTAGTTTTATGTGTTGACCATCAAGCTAATATAATTAGGGTATACAAGTCTTTAAGTCATTTTAGTCAGTTTTGAACCTTTATGGTTTTATGTCCTCTAATCTTTAACAAAATATGGCACTTATGTTGTTTCCACCATTCCATTTGCTACGTCTATAATTTGTACATTGTATATTTCAAGAGTGATATTGAACCTGCTAGAGCTTAAATATAAAAGACTTTCATCATTCAAGAAAATTTGGTAATTTCGGAAATATTTTTGGTCAGGTTACAACCGGATGGATGGGTGTTTATAGGGGATCACGGGTATAACTTCGAACAAGCAGATTGGGTTGCGAGATAAGATCCGGGTAAAGAAGCTTCATTTTGAATTTAAGTTAAAATTATATACTATGTTCTTACAAACAACTTTGTAACTTTTAATTTTTCAATAAAATTTAACGTTCATTTATTTTCATTGTTAATGCATTAAATATAAAAATTATAACAATTATATCTTATTTTTTGTTAGCTTATTTTTTACAACGATAATTATAAGTCATGCTCGCCCAACGGGTTGAAACGTCAAAATGTACGTCAAGCTCCCATTTTCTTAAAAGTTTTTAAACATACGTTAATACTATAACAAAATTAAATTAAATCGACATTCTTAAAAATAATTTTCCGTCAACTGACACTATAAAAGTTATAATTATACGTCATGCCTTTTATGTTATACTGTAGAAACGGAAGGGTATTTGGATTCACCCATTGGACCCGTTTCACCTAGGAAGCGTATGCCTTCCATCACAACACCCTTCCGTCAACTGGTGAAGAAAGAGTAGGCATACGCCATGAACTTTCTAGAAACAGAACTTGAGAAGATGTACTTTCATCAAAATATGTGGTATGTTTATGATTTTCTTTGTGCATATACAGTATACTTTCGCTGAATATTCACCCATTGGACCCGTTTTCATTTTAACTGATTTATTATTGGTGGAGCTGTTAGAGATCAAATATGACCAGAATCGACTCATTCATTAATAAGAATTGAGTTGATATGGTAGGTGTTATTTGTTAACTATGCTGACTTGGTCTCGATCAGTGGGGGCCCCTATCTACAACTCAAAGAGTCCAATAAGGGTATGATACCAGACCATCTGCCATCTCGGGTACCTCAAAGGGTGTCCGTGAGGATCCTCTCCGAAGCTTTGAGTTCCTCAAAATCAGGAAGTCAAAGGATATGATTAAATAAAACAAAAACACCCTACAATTATAGATTGTTATAAAAATGGGAATTCATGTTTTACGCCCCAATATAAGATGTTACACCTTGAATTATATCTCACGGTGTAATGCTCATCTAAACAATGAGTTTCTTTTTACGGGAATTTTCAGTCTGTATTAGTACAATGGTACCAAATGAGACTATTGTGAAAAAAAAAAAAAAAAAAAAAAAGAAAAAAAAAAGCATAGTTGCGCTTAGGTTTTGTAAATCACTTCAAATTAGCTTTTGTTAAGTGTATATTAAAATTATATTCTATGTGTAGCAAAATATTTGACAATGCTTGGGCAACGCATTACATCATTTTCTTTTGTTTCATGATACTTATAATCCTTTTAGATGCTTCTATTTCAAGCTTCATGTTATCAATTGTAATTAAGCACTTCTAATGTTTGTTTAATATAAATTTATCTTTTAAACAACCCATTAAACTTATGTTGGATAAAAAAAATTGATCAGGGTATTTGGCATAGGCTAGGAAAATAATTAACATGCTTACTCAATCTTTGATTAAATGTTGGTTATGTACTTATACTCTAAGCAACAACATAATCTACTTCAAACTAACCCAAATTAATACTCCATACTTTATTAAAGTTTTTAAATGACATTATTTTGTGTAAAATCTATCGTTTTATAGGCATAAGGTTTAACGTAAACTAATACCATCAAAAGAATAATTATAAGTCATGCATGTCTCTTTATTAATACATAAATTATAACTATAAAAGATCACTAATATACGTACATGACTAAATTAAAATGTAAAATTACAAGTCATGTCCGCCCATCGGGCGGGCTTCGAAATCTAGTATATATATATATATATATATATATATATATATATATATATATATATATATATATATATATATATATATATATATATATATATATATATATATATATATATATATCATCCGCCTTATTGCAACTTACTTTACAATAAGGATTCAAAGAGAGGCTACGCTTGGAGATAACCCCTTTCATGGTACATGGCCATGATTGTCCTAGGAGTCCTAGATATGCAAATAAGATGCACATAAAAAATGAAGGAGAAAGCCCTTAATTTAGGAGTTGGACGAAGCATCGGTGCAATAGGTTAATGGCATGAGGTGATCAAGGCTTTTTTTATTGCACTATGGATTGAAAAAATATGACACACTTTTAAGGGGAGCGAAATTAGACATGACGCATGTAGAGGTCAATGTGGCTTTAACATATATAAGTCAAAAGAAAATTAGAAAATTTTTATGGGGAAGGTAAAGCATCTAATATATTTGTATCGCCAGATATCACAAATATATCGTGATTGTTGTTTACATGACACAGAGTGCAGTGTCACATTAGTCAGTTACCAGAATCTGCAAAGGTTCACATGTATCGACTTCTATCATTTGCTATATTGTTTGAATCATATTTATCGATTTCTATCGTTAGTTTAGAGTTGTAGTTTCCAATGTAAAAATGTGAGCAGATATGGTAGTTTTGGTATTTTTGATTTTGGAGCATGAAAATTAAAAAAAAATAAATAAAATAAACCTTTAAAATACTTGAGTGAGAAAGTGTACATAGTTGAGTTTTTACGGGTATTTTTGACATTTGATCACCTTTCATCAAATTTTCCATAGAGTTGAGTTTTGGTATTTTTGATCACCTTTCATCAAATTTCCCTTGTAATATTAAGTGTTTAACAATACTTATATACAGTTTCACGCATTTTTACGAGTCTACCCACTAATATTTCAATCGGGTATCGATGGTTAGTAAGTTGAGTTTGCCCGTGGATATTATGCTATAGTCATGCCCACCTAGGATTTCTTGCCCACGCCGACGGGTGAATTCTCACGAGTTTTCTCATCCATCACGGGAGGTACCCGAAGGTTGTAGGGTTTTTTTTTTTCACCCATTATCATCGCAATTTTAAGCAAAGTTCTGACGCTAAAATTTTCCTTGTTTCTATGAAAACGTAGATTTCAAAGACTCATTGATAATATCAAATTTGATCTGAACTTCCATCGCCCTTCTTTATTACAATCTGAGGGTAATAAATGCCGTGAAATATTCTCCACACCCTCAGAATCAATCAGCTCTAAATCCTAATTAAGAACTTGTTTACTATCAGTAGATTCTCAATCTCATTAATATAATCAATAGATTATCAATCATGATTAATAAATACGAGTATACAAATCTAGAATAGATTTTGGGTGTCTATTTGAGATTTCTTTAGTTAATGCTCAGCTTAAAGATTCTAGGTATTCAGAGGCTAGCTTCAAGTCTTAAGTTTTACGGGATCCATGCATGTACTTGTTGGCTAATAAAAAGTTGTATTACTTGTTGGCTGATAAAAAATATATGAATGGATTGAGTTTTAAATATATTTTCTTTGATATAATTTTCATCAAGTATTATATAACACAAATAATAATATTTATGGTCAAAGTTGAATGAGAAAGACTTTGAAAATTCAAAGTGGACACTTATTGTGGGACGGAGGTAGTATATAACTTTCCCTTTGATAAAATTCAAAGTTGTTCATTAACATTGTATCTTCTTACACAAATTCTTCTTCATCCACATCACCAAAATCAAAATGGTTCCACAAGAAAATATTTCTTGCATGAACTTACTCCTCATACATAGTTTCTCATTTCACAAAGAGATCAATATACCACAAATCCAAAAGCGACCCTACGTTATTATTGCATTATTTTCCTTGTCTACCTTTCTTTATTTTTTCCATCATACTATTACTGTGCTCACACAATTATTAGAACTTGACTAATTGTCATTTACACTTTCGACTTAGATAATAATAATAAACGGGTAAACATATGAGTTTTCCTCTGTTCAGGTTACTTAGAGACGGGAGTGGGAGCCTTTTAATTTTGACTCATATGTATGCAGTCGCGCCAAGTTTACTCCGGAACCATTTCCAACTCTTCTCTGGCAACCCACAAATATTATGTACACACCTAGCGAGATTTGAACCTTTCATCTTGTGCGAGAAAACTAAAGACCTAGACCATTTGAGGGTGGTTATTTTAAGTTACATTATAATGACAAATCTAAAACAGAAACAAATCTGATATAGTTAGACTTTAGAGCTAGCTAATTGTCACATTTTGACTAGATTATTTGGTGTCTTACCAACATGAATTGTCTTTAGCGACTCACTTCAAAAAAATAAGGTAACATAAATTGTCTATATCACTTAATCACTATATATGTCAAAAAGTGTGTACACAATATTTGAACACCAGTATTTAATTTGGATTTGGTGCGGTCAACTCTCTCACCCTTGCTGGTTATTGGTTTAAGGTTGGTGCTGCCCAATGGTCCCAATTGGCTGCCAATTTTTATGGTCACATACTCACACCTAACTGTTCATCATAATAATAGCAGACCATGCAGTTTAGGTTGAAAAACATATATACAGCATGTGCTTTTAAGAACATACAATTAATGCATAATATTTTATTTATTATCGAAAAAGCGAAAATAAGAAAATTGTACATGCGACGATGTTTCGTTTCGTGGGAGTAATTTGATATAAAGTCTTCTTGATTAGTTTCATAAATTAAAGCTTTTCGAATTTTAAATGACTGTAGTACGTACTGTACCGGTTAACAACTGAACAAGATTCTTTTTTCACTAGTTTTCATTTCTTAATTATCATTTTATTTGAACTAAGAAATTATTTTGATAAAGCTAAGCATGGCGTAACATGCTTGATGACAGTATATGGCCATTTTCTTTCAAGTACCTAGGAGCCATGATGTCACAGTGACGGAGCTTGAACCAAATATTCAGGGGGGCCGTCTTCATTGTGACATAGCTGTAGTTTTCGTAAGCATCGATGATACGAGTCAAAAAAAGAATAAAAGAGGAGTAAGTGAGTGATATCTTTGCTGTGAAATATGTTTTCAAGTATTTAGGAGGGGCCATAATATAAATTGTTAAATTTTAGAGGGCCAATAACACAAAACTTATACTAATAATACAAAATTTTGGGGGGGCCATGGCCCCACCCTGCCCTTATAATCCTCCGTCTATGGAGCCATCGTTATTAATGCATCTCTAAATATAAGATGCATGGTTATTACTTGTTAATATCTATAACAAGTTTTAACTTAAAATAGTTCAAACCGTGCTTGATGCATACGAGCATGATCGGTCACGGCAACCTCTCAAGAAATAAAAGTTTTTCTTAGTTTAATTATGTATAATGGTGAGCTTAAAAGTCATAAATTAGCCGGCCAAATGGTTAGAAATTAAACCACATCTACACAAAAGAAGAAAAAAACTTGTTTTGCATATAAATATTAAACTTTTCATGTTCTGATAATCTGTTATAAAACCAGAATACAAGATATGGACACGCTTAAAGAAAAGTTATTTTGGATTGCAAATTATGTGATCTAAGTATTTTCACATCGCATGCATTTATCTAAGTCCTGGAGGCCGGTTAGAAACTACCATCTGTTTCTAGACAAGACACATTTTCATTTTAACTGGCAATAATTAAACTTTTAAGAGTTTAAGATGTTCTACTGATCTTAGTTAGTTTCAAGCCAAACCCTAAGCCCAAGTGAGCATTTATAATTAGTACATAAGTATATAGAGGAAATGCTCTTTAACTAGACAGGTTTTACCACATGCGATAGGTCTCGGGTTTCGAGTCTCTCCTTGGAGGGTTTTCTTCTTGGGTGGGATCTGTGATGGTTCTGCCCCATAGATGCGTCGATTTGAGGCTGGCAGGGAGAAGGTAAGTATTGTGGAATCGAATCACTTTATAGTATTGTACTAACTTGCCGTAAAAAAAAAAAAAAAAAAAAAAAAAAAAAAAAAAAAAAAAAAAAACTAGACAGGTTTTTGTGAATGAGAAAATACGTGCTTGTGTAGTTACAGATTTAAACTATCAATAAGAATGTTCGAAAATGCTACAACTTTCTTTTATTGTGTTACTACATATTCAAAATTGTTGGTAAACGCCTTAAATTTGTGGCTCTTACGTACATAAAATAACAGGAGTCGGTATATAAGTGATGTGTTTTCTGGTTCACCCACATAAAATATCGAGAGTTAGTAAAAGCCTTATATTCTTATATCATACTTTACAAAATCATATATAACTTCTATGAACAAATTACAAGAATCAGAATGGGTTCAATAAATAGAACATATACAAAAAGAGTTAATTCAAACTAAAACCAAGTGTATATCCTTGGTTTCTAAATTCTAATATACATAATAATATTTGGTTCTTCATATATTTTGTATTTTGTTTGTCAATAAAAAACGACGAGAGACCAAGAGTTATACTTATCAGATTTGGTTTTCAGGCCTTCAATGACGATCTAAGCCTAGGTATTCCTTTAATTCACCAGGAAAACAAGGGTATCGACTCCACGAATTACCATGGCGTTTGAACATATCCAACACTTTGCTCTTTGTCGATGATGGTCCACTCATATGCAACAACACCACGAGTTTCTTGACTGCCCCGTAGCTCATCATCTCCTCCAAAACCTTATCTGTTGGATGAAAACTACATATCAACGAAAAGATCTTCACACATATCTTTGAAGCCGTCTCCGATACATTAAACATTTTCTTTGCCACCGCACCAATCGCTAGACGATGATCAATGAATGCCACCCTTCCATCAGCGCATTCGCACAGTAATTTGATTATATGCAATATTTTCTCACACTTTGACTTATTAGAGTCGGGTAGTAACTCAATTAGGGTAGACATTGCACCTGCCTCTATAGCTTTTGATCGGCTTTTCTTTGATGAATCCAATATCTTTATCAAGACATGCAAAGCAGATGAGCTCGCCTTTGTTGAAATCTCGTCTGACGCTAGCTCCAACATGGATTTGAACATACCGATCCCTTGATCATTTACAATAACATTCCAATTGAAATTTGAGTTTGCTAAATTATTAAGTATAGATATTGTGTAAACCCTAGCCTCCTTACTTCCCCTTTGAAGAATAATTGCCATTGAATTTATGCATTCGGGCTTTGACAGTAATTCAATCACTTTAACATCATCTTGTTCCGATATATGGAGATGTTGAAGAACACCTAGAGCCTCTTCACAAGCTCTAAACGCCATGAAATCCGAACAATCGACTAGAATTTGAACAATCAATTGGAAAAGCACGTCTAACCCTCCTAATAATATAAAATCAAGCTTCATCTCATCTCCTATTTCAATAATTTCTTTAAGCTTCTTTAAAGAGTTTACCTTAAATGGACTCGAGCCAAGGGTCTTGAGCAATGACACCATTTCATCGCGCTTAAAAGTTGGCAAAGGAGACGAAGATGGTGAGGCCGAAGAAGATGAAGACGGAGAATAGCCATTTTGCCATCCAAGAATGAGTCTCTTGAGGGTATGATTAGGGGTAACACCAAAGTTTTGTATGTCTTGCATTGTGGCTGGACAAGTCTTCTTCTTGTAGCTAAAGAACCATTTCTCGATGTTTTTTCGCTCATACGTGACACCAGTTGCGATGATTACCGGCTCTTTCATGAGTTCCATGGATATGGGACATCTAAAATCTTGAGGAAATTCCATTTCTGCATCAAGATTTGGTCTCTCCATCTCCATTGTAGGTGAAGAGTTTGACATCAATAACAATACAATTTGGTATTATATATATACCAACTATTTATGTGTATATGTTATTTACTTATTTTATAGAGTAGACTTATCATTATACAATTATACATACAAGTGGAACAGTTGTGAAAAGTCTAATGAAGGAAAAATCAAAGTCAAATACTGAATGAGAGTTTAAAAATACGCCTTTGCAAACTCTGTACAGTGCAGAACATGTAAGCAACATGTTAAGAGTTGATTTTCTTGGGTAATCTAATTATAAATTATATAAAGTGTATGATTGTACTAGTTCAGTCCTTTAGCTAAATTATAATGACACAACATATCCTTTAAATTGTTTGAGTTCCACTTTTTCAAAGCTTGGTATATATGTGAGATGTCGTTTGTATATTGATAATGTGCATATTTAATAGATATATACGAGTAATTCAAATATAAAATTGAAGTTTATTGTAAAATACAAAGGCATGTCGGGATGTCGTTCTGTCTATTGATGCGTAAATATAATAAATTAGGTGATTACCATCACATAGCTAGCGACAAATAATTATAGTTGCGAAATTGTGACGAAATGTTTTATATATAATAGCAATACATATCTTTTAATATGTTATAAACTTGCAAAAAATAAAAAATTTAATAAGAAAGAACAAAACATTATATTCGTCCATATTCAATTCTAGAATGCATGAATATTAGCTCCAACATTGATTTCGTCAATATCGAATTGGTGTATGCAAGAAAGATTGTAAACTTTGTATCAATGCAATTTAAGTATGGAAATTAAGGAGTAAGGTAGTAAAGTAATATCGGATTTTTTTTTAATTATTTATTTATTTATTATTATTTTTTTTAGTCTGATGCGTTTTCTCTTTATATGTAACATAGATAACTAGATTTTAGCCTACAAAATGCGAGAGAAAGAAAATGTAAAGTTAAAATTTATAGAACTCTAGGTTATCTCAAATAATTCAGTTCAAGTAGCCTATATGCAAGCAACTATACTTTGTTTAGTTTGTTATTTAAGGCATGCATGTCTTTGTATAAAAAATTAAAAACATGAGAAACTTTATTGGGATATTAATGTTTGCTAAAGATGAAGGGTGTAACTATAACTTAATCGGTTTTCGTTGACCTAAATATGTTGAGTGAGATTAGATCTAATGTTTTGCCAAGAAAGAAAATAAATTATACATTTATTCAACTCCATACACGATGCTTACGCATATATCACACACACAAAATAAAGAAGTACTTACTACACCTGTCTTTCAAATTGTATCTTCTATTATTTTTCCAAATTTTAGCTATATATTGTAATTTTGTTTTTTAATTTGTCAACTTGATAACCGAGTAGTTAATTATTTTTCTACCCAATCGAATATGATGTTTTATATCAAATTGAGTAGTTGAGTTACTCAAAAATTGTCTTCGATTAACCTAAATATATTAATGAATGTAATCATTTTTATATCTTTTATAACCAAAGTGACAAGTGTGTTTTTTTAGTGTAACTAGTAAATTCTAATTCCACCCAGCTATATAAGATGGTATTTAAACAAGTTTTTGGAGTATTCACATTCTTATTTTGGAAATTTAGTAAAAGTGAAATTTCTTTAATTCTTTTAAATTTCGTATGAGAATGGAGTTGCACAACGTTATGATTTAGTACTTTTAGACGTTTCGAATTCCTGGATAAGGTTACAATGCTTGTTAGCAACATTATAAACGTAAATCTAAGTAGGGATCGTAAGTTTAATATTATTACGAATAAGTCATATGTACGTATATCTTGTGTGTTGGAACTTGAGATAGACACATTTTCTATTAGGTATTGAAGTCTTGGTGATCCGCCGAGTTTATGACAAACTTACGCTGCCACCCAAGCTTATGTGATCGAGCGCCTGTGGCTAGCTCGGATTGTTCAGTCCCCTCCACGATTTTTTGGTATGTAATAATGCATGTATCATGTTTATATGTTCATATGAAAAATGAGAGAACATCATCATTTCCTAGAGGACATCAGGCACTATATGTGCCAGATTAAGTCACTCTTCCTATTAACGATTTTCCTTTATTTCGTTAGCACATATCCTCGGAACCTACGATTTTCTCCAATGGTTATATCTTTGGTTCATGCATTGAACGTATATAAGGAGAAAACAAAAAGGTTTTTGGCCAACAATGCGTAGTGTCGAACCAACTAGTCAAAATGTCATGAGTAACATACTTTCAAAAGTTTCTGTAGTGGATCAAAACCTATACAATACATTGAGCTACAAAAGCAACATTATTGAGATATACCTTTAATAGAAATGAATTTTTTATAACGAGTATGTGCAAATGTGGACCAGACTTAGCCTGTTTTAAATTCTGATGTATAACTTAATTGTTTAGGTGAAGCTCCACACACAACTCGCATTGAAGACCCTCCACTCGTTCGTCCATGCAAATTCTTTTTGCTTGATATCTCAAAATGCAAGTTAAAAATGATAAAATTACGTGCAAGTATGTGACACAGAAAAACGGTATAGTATCCAAAAGTTTGTGCAGACCAAAAATGCAAATGATAAGTAATAAAGTAATAAACCAAACCTTAATTTTATGCAAACTTGTCTAGCAGACTAGTAAACAACATTTACTAAATGTCTAAATTAATTAAGGTTGACAAGCTACTCACATGAAATACGAGTTTGCCACCCATCAAGGATAAATGTCAAACTACATACCGTGATACCAATCTAATAGGGCAAGATGCATGATGTGTGTAGAATTAAATTATTGCACAAAGTAAACCTTTTGATTAAGACATTATATATATCATATTCTACTTTGGTTCATGAGTAACAAGACTATTTGAAGAATATTTCCAAAGAACTAAATGCACAATCAATTTGAATACCATATTTATTTTCAAAGAATTAAATGTTAAGTAAAAACCTAATATATGCCAATCACAACATATCAGTTATTGCGATGTTGATCGAGTTTTCATTTTGGAACACTATATTTGTAGCTAGGTTTAGTATGTAGGTATATACAAATGATGTTCAAGATTAGCGGCTGTTTAACATGTCTAAACTAAATGGATTTGGAAGACTTGTTATTTTCTGATTAAAATAAGAGAATGAACATGCATCTATACTATTAGTCGTTATTTGAATTAATCTCTTCGATGGCCATAATCGTGCAAATTTGTAAATGATAGGATCGATCATAGGAACGATTCAAAGATTTTGTTATCCATCATGCAATTTTTTTTAAAGTCAATTTGTATTTTATATTTTTCTTTCAAGTTAAATGAAAAATTTTGTCAACTTTATTGCTTGAGTCATGGAGCAAACCAGAACAAACGGATAACTTCCACAAGCTGAAATTCAAACTAGTTAAAAAGGGAAACTCAACATTGTTATAAGGTATAGTATGTCAATGTGTTGAGATAGTCAAATAGATCGAGATTTTGGTTAACTACTATGTGGTAATCACCTCCAAAATCAAAATGATGACACCCACGCTACTACTAGTGATAATATCATAATAATAACAAAAGAAAAAGAAAAAAATACATTTCATTTAGTCAATGAGGAGCCTCTTTGAGATTGATAGTGTCACGGTATCATGTTATTAATTTGCCAAATTTGATAGCGTTTGATATATAGGTAAGACTATATCATATGCTAATACAATTGTGGCACCCCTCAATCCCTCATGTGAACTTTTTCCCGTATTTAAAAAAGAAAGTACATGTTCTCTCAAGATACTTATTAGGGCGTGTAAGGTATATTGTTTGTACATCTCATTTACATGAGAAAAACTAGTTCGTAAAGGACTAAAGGCAATTAATGAAGCTATGTGGACTCAAGATGGATTTTGTTCAAGATTGTACTTTAATCGAAATCAAAAGCGAAAAAACGTTAACTATAATGTTATTCCAAGATTTAAGCATACACGATGATGAAACATTTCAAGTTTGTCAAATAACCTTCTTACAAACTTTTGGATTTTATGAATCAATATCCACTATATATATATACACCTTTCACAACTTTATTAACAATTTCATAATAAGAGATGTAAACAAATAAACGAGGTTTTCTCTGTTGAGGTTATCTGAAGATATATAGCATCTTTTTTATGCAAATGTACACGGCCTAATATAAGTTTCTCGTGACCAACTATGACCCTTCCCTTACCACCTCAAATGTGCATTTAGCCAATTTTAAACCTTGTGCCTCTTACGAAAATGTTATGTGTCTTACAACTAGATTATTTAATAGTTGAATAACACATGCATTAAATTATAGATAAGTTCATGATATTGAACAATGACACTAGGATATGAATTAAAACTCATTATCCACTACTAGAAAGCAAGGCAACACTAACAGTCATATCTGTCGGTGACGGCTGTTGCTAACGGATCACTGGCCAAAATTTTTCGTCGGTAATATCGCTGTTGGTAATTTTATCTAGATGCTTATTACATTATGTCATTAATAGTCCATGCGGTTAAGTAAGCTAGATATCTAATGCAATTCCCGAATATGACTTCACTTAGAAAGCTAACAATCTCTTCTCAAGTGATGTCATACGCGAATTGCTTACAATGTTTCCTACAAGTAAATAATACAAACAAGATAAGCGCAACAACTCTGAGGAAGTCTTCATAGTCCTTTGTGTTCATAAATTCCCCAACTTTCTTTTTCTTTACTTGCAGACAAACACTATAAACAAATCTAATTGGGTTATACTATCCCCCAATTAGTGCGCCTTTTCTTTTTGCTCTCCCCCGAACCAACAACCGTTCTGATTTGTAACATGGTGCTGAAGAAGTGTCTTCTGTTATCTTCAAATGTCTTTAATCTTCTAACACGCAACAGAAAATGCAGACAAGACTGTAAATTGTAGTTTCTTCAAGGTTGTTCGTTTGGGGGACATAATATCAACATACTCACTATAAATGGTTCCATATTACTTAACATACGAAAGACGAAAGGATACCACCAACGTAACAAATAACTGAACATATCCCTTCAGTATGACACTTGTCTCTCCGACATAAATGATTAAGCCCGATCACGTGACTTATTGTAAACCCCAACGATGTGCACATTTCTTTCCCCATGATGGTTTCGAGCTATCGGAATCAGCATAAAATTGTGTACATGTAATACGAGATTGACTGGAAGCATCATAAAAGCCCGTGTATACATAAGTAATACCATGTGAGAAGATATCGATAAATACTTTGTATACTACTCTCTCGAACCAATCTCCATTCAAACCCCCTTTAACAACCCAACGGCTATAACTAATGACCACATGTGGATTAAACCCAATATAACGAACTTGAGAATGAAGTAATATAACCCGAAGCATGTGACTTAACCTCATACGATACATGTGACTAAGAACCTATACTTAGTACTACAACGTAACTCCTTAAAGTATCAGGTGCATAAAGCCTCTTGAACTAACCTCAACTCCGTGAGACACTGGGCACTAGAACATAACTCATTGAAGTGATAGCTATTTTGTGAGTCACTAAGAATCAACTATGCGTTTGTAGATCCCACACAAATAACTAGATAGCCAAGTATTAATCACTTATAATATATTCCCAAACAAGTCATCTTCGTATAAGAGGAAGATAAAATAAGTCACATACCCGTGTTATGTCACTTCAATCTCAAACAAGCAATATGGTACAAACTCAATAATCACAAACAAATAAATACATAAATTAAAACATTTAGCTTTGTCATGTTATTCGAATCTTGATAGCGGATCGAACACAAGAGGTTATGAAAGTGTTTGTTTATGTTGTAATTTAATTTAGGTGTTTGTAGATTTGATAGAATAAGACACGTATATGTTTTTGTTTAGGTGAGAAAAAATTTCGGTTTAGGTATTAGAACCGAAAACTTTCTTGGGTTGGAAAAGTTTTCGGTATTGTGTCTTTGTATATGAATAGTTCTCGGTATGAGTAAACCCTAAAGGTTTCGGTTTGAGGAACTTTCTCTGCACACATAAAGTTTCGGTTTGTGAAATGATCTCGGTATGGTCTTATGAAAGTTTTCGGTATGAAACCCTAGTAAAGTTCTCAGTTCCTATTTTATTTAGTTTCAAAATTCTCGGTACAAGGACCACATATGTTTTCGGTTTAAGGATCACATGGGATGGTGGGGTGTTCCTAAAAACTAGGAATGTATCTAGTCATACCCATGAACCGAAAAATATCAACTCCTTACTGAAAACCGTCTCAAACGCACCGTATCACACAAAATCGAACCAAAATCCAATTTCTAGTAATAATCGACCCACCATATTTTCAAATCGTTAACCTTTATCCTTTCTAAACCCATAAATATCACCAAATTATTACAAAAACTTATCAGACCCTTGTGAAATGATTAAAAACCCAAATATATTCCTAGATACATGTGTTTCATAAAAACAAGATCAAAGCATCCATTTTTAGCTTGAAACTTTATATCAAAACCTTGAATAACATACAAGATATCAAAATAATCGATTTAACACCATAAAGTTTCAACCTTTACATTTAAAAACGTAAAAAAATATCGGTTTTGTCCCATAAACCCACGAAAACTTTTTAAAACACATTCAACTCTAATGTCAAATGTAAAACATAAATTACCAAGATTCTTAGTAAGATCGGGCGGTCTTAATTGATCAAAATAGATAAGATAGTTTATATTTCTAGAGAGATAGTGAGAGAAAATATTTTTATTTTATTAATAAGAATGAGTTACACGCACCTCAAACACACCCCTCATGAAAAGAAATGAGGGGTTTATTGATGCAGGATTTACTGAACGGGTTTTATATCTATAAATTTACTCGTCTACCTAAGGTCTACTAATGCACTATCGGGCAGTGTACCCGGTCGTGTGAGGTATAGCTAAATGGTAAAGTCGAGGTCGTCCCAAGAGCTAAGGTGCGGAAATTACCTAAGTTTAATGTCACTAGTTTAAAAGGGGTTTTGAATAATTAATTAATTAACTAAAGGAATAAAATAACAAAACAAATAATAAAGCAAATAAATGAGCAAAGGGAAATCAGATAGAGAGAATAGTGTTAACCTAATTACTACCCTTGTCATTAACATGACAAGTTTTCTAAATGTGCATCCTATCATTTCATCTGGGGGGTTTAATTCGATAGACTCAGATGGTCAAATCGCCTAATCCTATCTTACACCTCGCCTTATTCTCGCAACTTGTGATTGCAAGAGTTCGCTGGTACGAAATGCAATAGTCATTAAGTGCCTCTACTAACTTAGATAGTCTAACGGGATGCAGCCGGTCGGAACTTACATCCCCTCTAATTCCTTAAGCAAGTCTGTTTGGTAGGTGGTCGTTTGTTGAAATTTCCACATGTATGGTAATATTACTATTACCAAGACACACCCTTATCAAATATGGGTCCTATTGTGACAACTGGCAAATTAGGGAGCCATTCTGAAAACCCGCATTACTTTAAAAATTATAATTTTGGAATATTTGAAAAGTTTATTGTGACGAGATATTTTATGAACGTTGGAATGTGATTTTTATCGTACGTTATTTATGGAATTCGATTATTCATTTATGGTTTGATTTGGTTCATTCGTGATGATTTATTTTTTTAAGATCATTATTTTGGCACTACATTGACTCTGGCACTAGGATAACCTAACAATTTTAATTATTTTAATATTGGTTCGGATATCTATATTTTTGGAACGTATCGCAAGGTTTTGACTATTTTGGAACGAGTTCGGTTTGAGAAGGTTGATTGGTTATTTAAGGTTTCGGGTTTGGTCCGTGTATTTACACCGGGCTACTTAACCCCCTACACCCCTCACTATTATTATTATTATTAAAAAGTTTTTTTTAATAAGAGTGAATTACAAATCGTCCTTGTGGAGCTGTAACAACACACAAACATCAACACCCTCACCAACATTATCACTCTCTCTCTCTTCTTTTAAAACACAACCATCGCCGCCCCTAAATCCCTCAATAGCACCACCACCGCCACCCTCACACCAAAACTAACACCACCATCTTAACCATCTTCTTCCGATCTATCTATTCGTACAAACCACGCGCGTTTTGGATCACCCTAACACCACATACGAATTGATATCACCACGTTATCACCACCTTTATCATCTTTTCTTTTTGGGTTTTTGAAGAAATCGGGTTTTGGAGCTTTATTGAAGGTGAGTGGCCACGAATCTTATTCGTGCGCCCCGATTCATACCCAAATCGTGGGTATATGGATGTTTTCTTGTTGGGTTTTGATGAAATCTTGATTATAATGATGGGGAAATGATGTTTTGTCATTAAAAATCCGTTTGGTATCTCGGGTTTTGGGTGTGACGCGAGTTTGATACTCGGTTTGTACTTTGGGTCGCGTTTGGTTTTGTTGGTTGGCTCGTTAGGAGCATGGCCGAGACTCAAGGTCTAGGTGAGACCCTTTCCTTGACTCGTTTGGGAGTCTAGGATGATTATTGGTCCGATACTACTTGGTTCTTGGTTTTGATTCTTGGTATTTGGAGTTTTGGATGGGTTGTGATTGTTTGGCTTTGTTGTTGTTGTCGTGGTTTGTGGCCGACGACCCCATGGGTCCGTTTCATTCGGCTTGGGCTCGTTAGAGCAATGCCAAGACCTAAGGGTCTCGGGCGTGACCATAATATGAGTACTTTGGTCTCATTTTGACCCGGGTTTGACTTGGTAAGTCGACCCGTGCGTACGGTATGTATATTGTTGTTGTTTATATTGTGTTATTATTATTGTTGTGGCATATTTTGGACCGAAGCTTTTGGATGGGTCGAGACACCTTGTGGTCTCGACTTGGTATACTTGTGATTTGGATTATGGAGACGTGTTGGCGAAAAGAGTATATGGGGACCGATTGTGAGACGGTCATTAGATGACGGAGATAGGTTAGTCGGGTGCCGTAGACGGACCCTCATGTTGTAGCACGTGGATATGGGATTGATTTGGACGGAGTTGATTCTTTTATTTTGGCTTGATTATTATTTTTGGACTTGGACTATGAGCCGAGAGTAATGACTCGGACATGTGACCAAATTCTATGACTCGATAAATACTTAAAAATCAAACATTAAAAATAATACTCGTAATAATATTATTGATAATATAATCGTTTATATACGTATATAGATGTGATAAACGTGTGTATATATATATATAAATGCGTATAATAATAATAAAACAACAACGAGTAAGCATTATAATAATATAACGATAACTATTATACTATGCAAATAGTGCAATAAATGACGGAATATTATTATAAGTAAATAACTTGAAATAATGTCGAGAACTAATAAGTCGGGTGAGTAATAAACAAAAACATAATGATTTTTATAAATTTAGAAAAACTTATCGAGTTATATGAGTTGTGGTTACTTAAAGTTCAAGTGGGCTTTATATTGTGACTTTTGTGTTGTCACGGATATATGACGATTAATATAAACATTTTCTATAACAAGTGACTTATTTAATCGACGGATTAGATCGAGTTATTTGGCTATATAAAATGAGTATATTAATGGGCATCGTATCCCATGACGCCCATAGGTTGTGGTATATGTTTTAGGGTAATAAATTACTATGTATCTCGTGGAATTTGGCCGATTTGACGATATATATAGGGAATTTATTGGACTACAATATATACCAAATAGAATTCTTTGTGCTATGTGCTTTAGGTTGGGTATAATTTTGGAACGATATATTACGTAAATAAATATGGGGGATTACCAAATCGACGGATTTGATAAGCTTCGATGATTTATTTAAATAATATGTTGGGCTAATATTAGACCTATAGATGGTTTATTATTTCGTTCGTTGTGGCTTTTTGGTTTGAGTTGTGTCGACCCTTCACCCATATGGATACCAAACGTCGAATTTCAAATTAATATATGAAGATAATTCGAGAAATGGATATTTTTGGAAAGTAAAATGGAATACGTTCGGGAATGAGAATATTTGATTTTTGAGGAAATGATTTCTGAACGAGCTTGATATTGTTAGGAAGTGCCGAGTCTGTAGTTTCCGTTACGTGAGTTGCTTGAGTTTGCTTACGTCTTTCTTCTATCGATTTCTTTTGAGGATTTTCTGGACTTGAGGTGAGTCATAGCCCCACTTTTACTCTTGAACTTTGTTTTCAATACTTGGGGTGAGAAACGTGCAAATGTTTTACGTGGACTATTATCGCTTTGTTTATTTTAAAACTTGCTATGCTTATAGAACTAGGTAGGATTAAGCGAGGCCTAGTCCCGAACTAGGTAAGCTGTTGATTTGGTAGTTGAGCGAGGCCTAGACCCGAACTAGGTAAGCTATTGGATTGATTATAGAGCGAGGCCTAGACTTGAGCTAGGTAAGCTATTGATTTGATAGATTTGAGCTATAGCGTGCACCTATAGGGTTGATTTGATTTGATTGGATTGTTTTGTTTGGATTATTTGGTTGGATTATTTTGGTTGGATGATTGAGGCCTAGTCTAGCTAGCAAGCATTTTGCGTATATGTCCACTATATTGAGTTATGAATTTAAACCTATGATCTCACCAGCGAAAGCTGACTTTTAGCATGTTTTCTCAGGTAATTAAGTGATGCCCTTTGGATGCTTGGATTGGAGGCTTGGCAATGGCACCGGTTATGGATCTATTTTTCTAAAACTCTGATAAACTATTGTGGACCTATGTTTATTTCTTTTGGGCCTTACTTTGGATAATTCTTGGGATAAATGTAAACTTTAAAAACCCGTTTTGGTTGTGTTTTTCTTATGTTTACTTTATCTCGTTCTTTCATGACTTTGAATGGATACCAATCCCCGTAGCACCCCGAAAGCTTGTTGAGTCTTCCGCTGTATCAAATTTTGGGGGTGTTACAGATTGGTATCAGAGCCAAGGTTATAGAGAACTAGGTAAATAGACGCCTAAACTATAACCGATTTTTATAGAAAATGATCCTCGACCATTGCCCGCCAGCCCGCCAAGCCGAAGCATCATTATTATTATTGAGGTATATTGAGATGATTATTAGATTTGGGATTCTTGAGATGATTTGAGGATTTGAGGTTTATTGATTTAGTGATATGATGGCGTTTTGAGGAATTATATGCGTTTTGGGGAATTTTATGCGTTTTGAGGAATTATATGGCTTAATTGTTTTACAAATGATTTTATTAATGCGGTATTTTAAATTTTTCTTGGTTATATATGATTGGGAATTATATGACGATTTTTGATATGGTATTTTGAGTTCGCGGTTTAGTTGTTTTGAAACACTTACACCTACCCTACGCCGTTGTCACAAACTATGGCCTCCCGTATGTTTGACGTTGTTGAGGATATTCTTATTGCACCTGTACACCCAGCACAGATCACCATGGCTCCTGATGATCCTTACAGGGTTGCCATGCATTCAGCTACTGTGTCACCGACAGCTTCTACTTCAGCACCACCTGCTGCATCTACGCAGGGACCCTCATCTTCTCTAGGGCTCCCTGGTACATCGAGGCAGCTTACTCTTCATCAGGCTTTGGCTCGTGTGGCTCCACGTTTTGCCCACCGAGCTACGGCGCGTATGTCGGTATGCCCTACTTCACCACCTTTACAGTTGGATGCTCACTCTCTCCTGTCAGATGCACCACCTGCATCATTGCGTCGTCGTCCTAGATCACCTACCCCTTCACCACATGGTTCACCTGTTAGGAGACGACGATTGATGATGTACTCTTCCGATGAGGAGGAGGAGGAGTACGAGGGTGAGGATGAGGCTGATGACCCTCAAGAGGCTGAGCAGGGTGATGATGATGACCCTGAGGAGGAGGATGACCCTCAGGAGGAGGAGATGCCTGATGATGATGATTTGTTAGTACCGCCAGCTCAGGGTGAGGAGCCTGATTCACCTATACATCCGATAGAGCCTGTTTCACCTGATCATCCATTTTTGTTTGAGTTTCCACTTGGTAGTCCCGTTGAGTCGGATGCACCTTCTGAGGTTTCTGCTGAGCATGCAGAGTTAGGTGAGACTGGTAGGATGTGGGCTCAGATTACTGATCTTGGTGAGAGAGTTACACGTATGTCTGAGCGGATTGATAGGGTGACCATTGAGTTCATTGGGGAGTTGAGGATTGACATGGTTACGACTGAGAAGAGAGTTACTGAGATGAGGAGAGGTTTGATGGAGATTCACGAGCATATTGAGAGTTTACAGCGAGGTTTTATTACAGCTCGAGAGGCCGACCGCAAGTTATGGCAAAGGAATGCCGAGCTGGAGAAGGAGGTGGCTGACCTCAAGAGAGACAGCGACACCCATGGTGTGGAGTTGGGATCACTATGGAGAGAGCTTGAGGGCTTGAGGCAGGAGTTGAGGAACCTCTGCCAGCAGCGTGGCTAGATGTTTGAGCTATGTTATCTTATTGCTTTCTTAACCGAGGAGTGTTCGGTTAGAAAAGCTAGTTATCCTATTTGATGTATTTTTCATTGATTATTCATCTCGTTTGGAACGATTATTATCTTTTGTGTTTTTCGGTAGTTGGAACGATGTTGGATCTTTATTGTATGGTTGGTGGTTATTATTGTATGGTATTATGTGGTTTTTGGATATTGTGGAAATTGAGTTCCTATTCGCCTTATTGATGTCTTGTGGTGTATTGTTGATATTTTTTCCATGACTTGGCTTCGCTGATTTAATTCTTGTTGAGCATATGATAAGTTCTATCGGAGACTCATGAACTTGTATGATGTTTCAGATCAATGGCCCCACGACGAAACCCTGTTAGAGCTACCAGAACTGGTCCTGCAACGACTACCCCTGGTCGTCGAGGACATCGTCCTACTCGAAATGTTGAAACCCCTACTCCTGATAACCTGGACACTACCAACCGCAACAACAGGAATCAAAATATTGATGTTCAGGGAGACAATGATCATGTTCCACTTAATGCGCCTACTGTGGATCAAGCAATGATCAATCAACTTGTGGAGCAACGAGTTGCTGAGCTACTAGCTGAGTCAAATCATTCCAACAATTCTGCTGGAACATTTCCACCTGTTCGTGCTAATGGATGTAACTACAAGGAGTGTAAAATTTGTGGACCCGTTGAGTTTGGTGGAACTGAAGGAGTGGTATACTTGGTCAGGTGGATGGAGAAGACTGAGTCAGTGTTTAATGTCAGTGGTTGTGCGGAGAATGCGAAGGTAAAGTTTGCTTCTTTTACCTTCAAAGATGAAGCTTTAACTTGGTGGAACAATTACCGTAATTCGGTCGGGAGTGATGTGGCTTATGCTATGACTTGGGAGCAATTTAAGTCTTTGCTGATTCAGACTTACTGCCCAAGGAATGAGATTAAGAAGCTAGAGATTGAGTTCTGGAACCACAAGGTGAAAGGTACCGATATGGCAACTTACAATCGCCGTTATCGAGAGTTAGCCTTACTTTGTCCCGATATGGTTAGGACTGAGACTCAAAGGATTGAGAGGTATACCGATGGGTTGCCGGTAGCTACAAGGAACGATGTGATTTCTGCTAAGCCTGCAAACATTCATGAGGCTATCACTATTGCTCAACAATTGATGGACTCGTTGGCATTGGAAGAAGCTGAGAAAGACAAGAATGGAAAGAGGAAGAGGGATGATCACTCTAAGGGTAATGATCGTCGAAACAAGTGACAAACAACTACTGGAGCTTATGCTATGGGAGATGGAGATAAGAAGAACCAAAATGGAGATGCACCCAAGTGTAACCGATGTTATAAGAATCATTCTGGACGATGTACTGTGATGTGTAGAAATTGCTCTAAGATGGGACACATAGCTAAGGATTGTAGAGCTCGACCACTTACTATGGTGCAAGCTACTCCTGAAACTATGAGTAAGGCAAATGTTACTTGTTATGGATGTGGAAAGAAGGGACATTATAGGAATGAGTGTAGGGAATCGTGGAACCGAGGAAATCAAGGATCGGGTGGTAATGGGTACAATAATGGAAACCGTGGAGCTGGAGGAAACCGTGGACGACAAGATAATGGGGACCAACGTGTGGAAGCTGGAGCTGCTCATGGAAGAGTGTATTCACTTGGGAATGAGAGAGGAGAAGATCCGAACGTTGTTACTGGTACGTTCCTTCTCAATAATCGTTATGCTTCCATACTATTTGATACTGGTGCCGATAAGAGTTTTGTGTCCACTAAGTTTGCACCCTTACTAGAGAAACCCCCGATGGCCTTAGGAATTGGTTATGATGTAGAGTTAGCTAATGGGAACATAGAAAGGATTAGGACTATCATTCGCGGTTGCACGTTAAACTTTCTGAATCGTCCTTTCAACATAGATCTTCTACCCGTCACGTTAGGAAGTTTTGATGTCATTATTGGTATGGATTGGTTGTCGAAGTATCGTGCTCATATACTTAGCGATGAGAAGATTGTGCGTGTGCCTTACGGCAAGGAGATTCTGAACATACCAGGAGATAGAAAGGATTTGAGAGACCCATCTAGATTAGCGGTCGTATCTTGCACTAAATTGCCGAAGCTAATGGAAAAAGGATGTTGCCTTTTCTTAGCTCAAATTTCTGAGAAAGGAGGGAAGGAGAAGAAGGAAAGGTGCATTGGAGATGTACCTATAGTCGTGATTTTTCGGATGTGTTTCCCGATGATTTGCCGGGAATTCCGCCTACTAGACAAGTAGAGTTTCAGATTGAGTTGATACCTGGTGCTGCACCCGTAGCACGAGCGCCTTATCGTCTTGCACCTACTGAATTGGAAGAGTTGTCGAAAAAACTAGCGGAGTTAGCCGAAAAAGGATTTATAAGACCAAGTTCTTCGCCTTGGGGAGCCCCGGTCTTATTCGTGAAGAAGAAGGATGGATCGTTTCGTATGTGTATTGATTATCGAGAGTTGAACAAGTTAACGGTAAAGAATAGATACCCGTTACAGAGGATCGACGATTTGTTCGATCAGCTTCAAGGATTGAGTGTGTATTCGAAGATCGATTTGAGATCGGGATATCGTCAGCTTCGAGTTCGCGAGGAAGATGTTCCGAAAACAGCTTTCAGAACCCGTTACGGGCATTACGAGTTTCAGGTGATGCCGTTTGGGTTGACCAACGCACCGACGGTATTCATGGACCTCATGAATCGGGTGTGTAAGCCTTACTTAGATAAATTCGTGATTGTGTTCATCGACGATATTCTAATTTATTCGAAGAGTGAGAAGGAGCATGAGGAGCATCTAAGACTTATCTTAGAATTGCTCAGGAAGGAGAAACTGTATGCCAAGTTTTCTAAATGTGAATTTTGGATTCCAACGGTACAATTTCTGGGTCATGTGATTGATAGTCAAGGAGTTCATGTAGATCCTGCTAAGATTGAAGCAATTAAAGATTGGGCTGCACCTACGACCCCAACAGAAGTTCGTCAATTTTTGGGATTAGCCGGTTATTACCGAAGATTCATTGAGGGATTTTCGAAGATAGCAAAACCGTTGACCAAATTGACACAAAAGAGTGTTAAATATTAATGGGGAGATAAGGAAGATGAAGCATTTCAATTACTTAAGGAGATGTTGTGTAGTGCTCCTATCTTGGCGTTACCTGAAGGTAACAAGGACTTCTTCGTCTATTGTGACGCTTCTCATAAAGGTTTGGGAGCTGTGTTAATGCAACGAGAGAAAGTGATAGCTTATGCTTCCCGACACCTCAAGAAGCACGAGAAGAACTACACCACCCACGATTTGGAGTTAGGTGCTGTGGTTTTTGCTTTAAGGATATGGAGACATTACTTGTATGGAACCAAGTGTGTAGTGTTTACTGACCACAAAAGTCTGCAACACATTTTGAACCAAAAAGAGCTTAACATGAGACAGCGACGTTGGATTGAGTTGCTAAGCGATTATGATTGTGAAATTCACTACCATCCTGGTAAAGCAAACGTCGTTGCTGATGCTCTTAGTCGAAGGGAGAGAATTCCACCGTTACGAGTTAGGTCATTAGGGATGACTATCGTATCGCCATTACCGTCTCAAATATTAGAAGCTCAAACGAAAGCGTTGAAAGCAGAAAATCGATCTGCTGAGAACATATTTGGGATAGCAGAAAATGAGAAGGGATTTGTTAAGCGTTCTGATGGAGTATTATGTTTTGGAGAGCGAAGTTAGGTACCATTGTATGGAGGAATTCGAGGGTTGATTATGCACGAGTTGCATAAGTCAAGATACTCTATTCATCCTGGGTCTGACAAGATGTACCAGGATTTGAAAAAATTATATTGGTGGCCAAATATGAAGGCAGATATAGCATTGTATGTTAGTAAGTGTTTGACTTGCTCTAAGGTTAAGGCAGAACATCAAAGACCGTCAGGATTATTGACGCAGCCAGAACTCCCGGTTTGGAAATGGGAGCGGATTACGATGGACTTTATTACCAAATTACCAAAGACAGCTAGCGGTTGTGACGCTATCTGGGTAATTGTGGATCGATTGACTAAGTCTGCTCATTTCCTGGCGATTAGTGAAGATGATAGTGTTGACAAACTTGCGAGGTTGTATGTGAAGGAGATTGTTTCTCGGCATGGAGTTCCGATATCGATTATTTCTGACCGCGACAGCCGCTTTACGTCAGCGTTGTGGCGATCACTTCAAACCGCTTTGGGGACGAGACTTGATATGAGTACTGCATATCACCCCCATACCGATGGTCAAAGTGAGAGAACTATTCAGACTTTGGAGGATATGCTTCGTGCATGCATAATAGACTTTGGTAAAGGCTGGGAGAAATATCTACCCTTTGCGGAGTTCTCCTACAACAATAGCTACCACACAAGTCTTAAAGCTGCACCGTTTGAAGCGTTGTATGGTCGTAAATGTCGTTCGCCTATTGGTTGGGCAGAAGTTGGAGATAGCCAACTCACAGGCCCTGAACTTATTTTGGAAACTACTGAGAAAGTAACACAAATTAGAGATCGATTGCAAGCAGCTAGAGATAGGCAGAAAAGTTACGCCGATCAGAGGCGTAAACCCCTAGAATTCCAGGCTGGAGACAAAGTGATGCTGAAAGTCTCGCCTTGGAAGGGTGTGATACGTTTTGGGAAATGTGGGAAACTTAATCCCCGCTACATTGGACCATTTCTTATTTTGGAAAGAATTGGGCCCGTGGCATATCGGTTGGAATTACCACCGGAATTGAATAAAGTTCATGATGTGTTTCATGTTAACAATTTGAAAAAGTGTCTTTCGGAGGAAACGCCAGTTATACCAATTAAGGATATTCGTGTGGATGAGAGTTTGAATTTTGTGGAAGAGCCGATTGAGATATTGGATAAAGAGATTAAACGACTTAAGAGAAGCCGTATTCCGCTCATCAAAGTTCGTTGGAATTCGCGGCATGGACCGGAATTCACGTGGGAACGTGAGGATGAGTTTCGAAAGAGATATCCGAAGCTTTTTACTTCGTAGATGGTTTGTTCCGAGAGAAACCCGGGACGGGTTTCTTTTGAGGCTGGGAAGATGTGACAACTGGCAAATTAGGGAGCCATTCTGAAAACCCGCATTACTTTAAAAATTATAATTTTGGAATATTTGAAAAGTTTATTGTGACAAGATATTTTATGAACGTTGGAATGTGATTTTTATTGTACGTTATTTATGGAATTTGATTATTCATTTATGGTTTGGTTTGGTTCATTCGTGATGATTTATTTTTTTAAGATCATTATTTTGGCACTACATTGACTCCAGCACTAGGTTAACCTAACAATTTTAATTATTTTAATATTGGTTCGGATATTTATATTTTTGGAACGTATCGCGAGGTTTTGACTATTTTGGAACGAGTTCGGTTTGATAAGGTTGATTGATTATTTAAGGTTTCGGGTTTGGTCCGTGTATTTACACCGGGCTACTTAACCCACTACACCCCTCACTATTATTATTATTATTATTATTATTATTATTATTATTATTATTATTATTATTATTATTATTATTATTAAAAAGTTTTTTTTTAATAAGAGTGAATTACAAATCGTCCTTGTGGAGCTGTAACAACACACAAACATCAACACCCTCACCAACATTATCACTCTCTCTCTCTTCTTTTAAAACACAACCATCGCCGCCCCTAAATCCCCCAATAGCACCACCACCGCCACCCTCACACCAAAACTAACACCACCATCTTAACCATCTTCTTCCGATCTATCTATTGGTACAAACCACGCGCGTTTTGGACCACCCTAACACTACATACAAATTGATATCACCACGTTATCACCACCTTTATCATCTTTTCTTTTTGGGTTTTTGAAGAAATTGGGTTTTGAAGCTTTATTGAAGGTGAGTGGCCACGAATCTTATTTGTGCGCCCCGATTCATACCCAAATCGTGGGTATATGGATGTTTTCTTATTGGGTTTTGATGAAATCTTGATTATAATGATGGGGAAATGATGTTTTGTCATTAAAAATCCGTTTGGTATATTTTGGACCGAAGCTTTTGGATGGGTCGAGACACCTTGTGGTCTCGACTTGGTATACTTGTGATTTGGATTATGGATATGTGTTGGCGAAAAG
Source organism: Artemisia argyi (assembly GCA_030686995.1). Classification (NCBI taxonomy): domain Eukaryota; kingdom Viridiplantae; phylum Streptophyta; class Magnoliopsida; order Asterales; family Asteraceae; genus Artemisia; species Artemisia argyi. The sequence goes on from CM060677.1 coordinate 178,547,736, forward strand.
AGTATATGGGGACCGATTGTGAGACGGTCATTAGATGACGGAGATAGGTTAGTTGGGTGCCGTAGACGGACCCTCATGTTGTAGCACGTGGATATGGGATTGATTTGGACGGAGTTGATTCTTTTATTTTGGCTTGATTATTATTTTTGGACTTGGACTATGAGCCGAGAGTGATGACTCGGACATGTGACCAAATTCTATGACTCGATAAATATTTAAAAATCAAACATTAAAAATAATACTCGTAATAATAGTATTGATAATATAATCGTTTATATACGTATATAGACGTGATAAACGTGTGTGTGTGTGTATATATATATATATATATATATATATATATATATATATATATATATATAAATGCGTATATTAATAATAAACCAACCACGAGTAAACGTTATAATAAAATAACGGTAACTATTATACTATGCAAATAGTGCAATAAATGTCGGAATATTATTATAAGTAAATAACTTGAAATAATGTCGAGAACTAATAAGTCGGGTGAGTAATAAATAAAAACATAATGATTTTTATAAATTTAGAAAAACTTATCGAGTTATGTGAGTTGTGGTCACTTAAAGTTCAAGTGGGCTTTATATTGTGACTTTTGTGTTGTCACGGATATATGACGATTAATATAAACATTTTCTATAACAAGTGACTTATTTAATCGACGGATTAGATCGAGTTATTTGGCTATATAAAATGAGTATATTAATGGGCATCGTATCTCACGATGCCCATAGGTTGTGGTATATGTTTTAGGGTAATAAATTACTATGTATCTCGTGGAATTTGGCCGATTTGACGATATATATAGGGAATTTATTGGACTACAATATATACCAAATAGAATTCTTTGTGTTATGTGCTTTAGGTTGGGTATAATTTTGGAATGATATATTACGTAAATAAATATGGGGGATTACCAAATTGACGGATTTGATAAGCTTCGATGATTTATTTAAATAATATGTTGGGCTAATATTAGACCTATAGATGGTTTATTATTTCGTTCGTTGTGGCTTTTTGGTTTGAGTTGTGTCGACCCTTCACCCATATGGATACCAAACGTCGAATTTCAAATTAATATATGAAGATAATTCGAGAAATGGATATTTTTGGAAAGTAAAATGGAATACGTTCGGGAATGGGAATATTTGATTTTTGAGGAAATGATTTCTGAACGAGCTTGATATTGTTAGGAAGTGCCGAGTCTGTAGTTTCCGTTACGTGAGTTGCTTGAGTTTGCTTACGTCTTTATTCTATCGATTTCTTTTGAGGATTTTCTGGACTTAAGGTGAGTCATAGCCCCATTTTTACTCTTGAACTTTGTTTTCAATACTTGGGGTGAGAAACGTGCAAATGTTTTACGTGGACTATTATCGCTTTGTTTATTTTAAAACTTGCTATGCTTATAGAACTAGGTAGGATTAAGCGAGGCCTAGTCCCGAACTAGGTAAGCTGTTGATTTGGTAGTTGAGCGAGGCCTAGACCCGAACTAGGTAAGCTATTGGATTGATTATAGAGCGAGGCCTAGACTTGAGCTAGGTAAGCTATTGATTTGATAGATTTGAGCTATAGTGTGCACCTATAGGGTTGATTTGATTTGGTTGGATTGTTTTGTTTGGATTATTTGGTTGGATTATTTTTGGTTGGATGATTGAGGCCTAGTCTAGCTAGCAAGCATTTTGCGTATATGTCCACTATATTGAGTTATGAATTTAAACCTATGATCTCACTAGCGAAAGCTGACTTTTAGCACGTTTTCTCAGGTAATTAAGTGATGCCCTTTGGATGCTTGGATTGGAGGCTTGGCAATGGCACCGGTTATGGATCTATTTTTCTAAAACTCTGATAAACTATTGTGGACCTATGTTTATTTCTTTTGGGCCTTACTTTGGATAATTCTTGGGATAACTGTAAACTTTAAAAACCCATTTTGGTTGTGTTTTTCTTATGTTTACTTTATCTCGTTCTTTCATGACTTTGAATGGATACCAATCCCCGTAGCACCCTGAAAGCTTGTTGAGTCTTCCGCTGTATCAAATTTTGGGGGTGTTACACCTATAGTCAATTCTCCTAGCCTCAATGGAACTACCAAACATCATCACTACCAAAACTAGAGTGTCCTAAGACATGCTAAGAAAGTATACAAATAAAACGACAATAGACGCGAGAAAACTAAATCATATTAATAACAATATCATGACGAGGCTAACTCCAAAAGGTGTCTAGCAACTCATGTTCATAAATGCAAAAAAATAAGTGTTTAACATAACAAATGTAAACATTAAATTAATACAAATCGAATGAATGAATAAACTTATGATTATGGCGTGAATTATCCCTTGGAAATGACTTGTATACTGGTAGAACTTCGTTCCCCTTGCTCCCTGAATTTCTCCTGACTTCTGTGTTGTGAAAAGTGAATGAATCTCGGAATTAGGGCTGGTATTTATAGGCTCGACTTTACTACGGCGTAGCTATAGGTTTAGCTACGTCGTAGCCTTCGTAAATATTATCTACGCCGTAGCTTGATCATGTGCTACGGTCGTAGTTCTTCTATTAGCACTTCTATTTTGGGTAAAGGGGAGTAATCCTGCACCCTGGTAAATATATTAAGACCAAAACGTTTGAGTACAAAAGGAATGTGGCTGAATACCACATTAACCTCAAGCAAATACAGCTTGATAGACAACTAACCTAGAGCTTCTGACATGCCAAAAGCTCATGACAACTCTAGAAACAAAATGAACCTAGACCAAAACAAAAACAAATCAAGCTAACCAACAGCATCATCTGTGAAAGAAGAACTTCCACCATTAGCAACATTAGGGAATAAATTAGCTGATTCATCAAACATGTTATCAACACAATCATCTTCACCATCTTCATCAGTAGCTAGAACATCATAAGGGTTGGATGTAGACACTTCACCCCCCTTAGAGGAGAGACCTTTAGACTTCAACTTAGATGACGATGTAGGCACACTACTAGTAGCTACCTTTATAGGTTCACTAGTAGTCTTCTTTGGCTCATACCTGATAGTCTGTTTGACAGAAGTACCAACAATACCAGACTGGCTTTTACCTTTTTTCTTCTTACGACTCACCTTTTGGAAACCATCATAAGCAGGAGGAACCACATTTGAAGTAGTAACAACAGGGGGAGTAGTCTCTTTTTTAGTACAATGCTCATAGATGTGCCCAAAAATCTTACATAAAGTGCACCTAGGAGGCCTCCATTCATATTCAACCCGGATAGATTCTTTAGTAAAACCATCCCCTGTAAGAAAGGGGACACCAATAGTGATAACTTCTACGAGCTCATCCACTGAACCCACTTTAATTAAACACCGAGCAAAACTGCTTCTACCCCAAGAATCCTTGCACATAGAACTTGTGTACGAATCCAACATAATAGGTTTGCCAATAAATGAAGCAATCAAGTTAATACCATCATCTTCAAAGACTTGGAGAGGCACATCATGCAGTTTAACCCATATAGGAATGCGAGTCAACTCTTCCTTACATAAGCTAGTACCAATAGACCATTTCTTGAGAATGATTGGAGATTAACGAATCATCCAAGGTCCATTTTCCAAAACAGATTCTAAACCAGCTTGAGTATCAAATTTAAAAAAGAAAAAACCTTTGTCATTCATCATGATCTTTTTCAAACCATACTTAGCCCAATTATTCTTAACATAGTAATCAACCACTGGAAACGCCATTCTATTACCAATAAAATAGCCATAAAGAGTGTGCTCTAGGCGTGCCCTAACCTTTTCAACTATTCTTCGAGGAATAGACACATTAACACCTTCACAAACAGCCTCACCAACCAAAGAACTATTAGTTACATTAGTTGTATTAACCTCCACGTAGTCATTAGTAGTAGTATCTTTGCCACTCACATTTGTTGCATTAGCCGTCATGCTAGGTACATAGACCTCCATTAAACCACTCATAGCCTCATACACTTGTGAACGCATTTCACTATCCAAATTAGGCCATATCGGATATTTACCCTCTTCAATACCCTTAAGGAATAAGTCAAGATCAATGGCAGATTTAATCGAAACACCCAACACCCCTTCAATAGTATCGTGTTTACATTTGATAGATTCACGAATGTTTTCAACCTGAACATGAGGAGATGTATCACAAGAATTTACAGCTATAGGCTGCGTCTCCACACCTGTAACATCCTTAGGTTTAGACTTCTTATGTTTCCTCATGGTCACCTTTGACAAATCAATAGTAGCACTGTTATCATCAGCCATAGTGCGTGACAAAGTATTTTGCTCTTCTCCCACTTTCTCCATAACAATAGAATAAAAACAAGAAACAAACAACGAAACCCTAATTCTGCGCAAAGAATAAAACCCTAAGAACCACGTCAATCTTAAACGAGAGCCTCAACAATCGTTAAGGCATGCATTAAATACCCACCAGACTAACCGACTTCCATGTTAGATACGATTAAGGAATGAAAGTCGATTAAACAACCAATAATAAATACCAGCGATTAGACAAAAATCCTAAGAAAACCGAAACCCTAGTTCAATCAAGACTGAATCCGAATAAAAATAATGTTATTAGACTGAATTAAACAAGTTAATCGTCAGAAACACGATTGTTATAAGGATTAGAACAAGAATGGAAGATTAGAGATTGATTTAGGATGTTAGGGTTAGAAGAAAAATCTCCATTGTCGCTAGAGAGAAAGTAGGAAATTTCTATTAGCACTTCTACGGCGTAGTTGTGTTGGAAACTACGCCGTAACTTCATCATTGGCCACGAAAGTTCTTTACTACCTGAAATTGAGACATACGGCGTAGGTGGAGTGTTTGCTACACCGTAGAAACCTTTAATGGATCACTACGCCGTAGTTTTGTTTGTGGACTACGTCGTGGCCTTCGTAAATGAGCGTTGACTGGTCATTAGTGAGTGCTACGGCGTAGGTAGATGATACATCTACGCCGTAGTTAGTGTAAAATCCGCATACTTTAAATATTTTCATATTAGTCCTTCCAAATCCGCGTCTTTTCGTTCCTATGCTCCTCTTTGCCCTGAAAACAGAATATAAACAAATAATAGTATATATCCTAACATATTAACACAAAAGATGAGTAATCTAGGGGAAATTAACATTAAAATATAAGCATTATTTGATGTTATCATTTAGATAAGTGATTATCTTGATGCTTATTACATTATGCCATTCATAGTCCTTGCTAGGGGTGTCAAATAGGTCAACCCAACCCGACCCAACCCGACCCGAACCCGATAAGTGATTATCTTGATGCTTATTACATTATGTCATTCATAGTCCCTACTAGGAGTGTCAAATGGGTCAACCCAACCCAACCCAAACCCGATAAGATCTTATAGGGTCAGGTTGATTCAAGTCCAACTTAGCTTATCGGGTCAACCCGATAAACCCAATAACCTAATAGGGTCAGGTTAGGATCTCAATAAGTTTGTTATCGGGTTGACCCGATAAGTTATATTAACCCATTAAAAAATTTATAATTTATAAAATAAATCTCGTTTCTCATTTGCTTATTAGTCAAACTTTTGGATTAGTAAGCCAGCTACACAAAAAAATGATAATATGCCTCTTAGATTTGGTTCTAGTGCGCTGCAAGTTCACCTCAGTATTCATCTCATGTGTACATTTTTGCTACTACATGAGATGCCTACTGCCCAAACAATTCAATCCCCACTTGTAATTACTTTGTTTTTTTCGTTTTATATTGAGCCAAATGAAATATAGTAGCCTGTTAGTCTAATATTTAATTTAGTTTTATGTTGAATGGTAACAAGTAACCCGATAACCCAATAGACCCAACTCGACAACCCGCAACCCGATAGACCTGATACCTTATAAGGTCGGGTTGCGGGTTAGTTTTTATTTTTTCTAAACCCGATAGACCCAACCCGATAAGCCCCTAACCCAACCTGATAACCCTTTTGACACCCCTAGTCCTTGCGGTTAAGTAAGTTAGATATCTAGTGCAATTCTCGAATATGACTTCACTTAGAAAGCTAAGAATAATAATACATCAAATATAAGGTGTTGTTCAGAGTTGAACTATTTACTTTTTTATTGCTTACTTGACCAACGAACTTTCAAATTTTAATTTAACTTGAAACATTCTTTTATACCGCTAGTCATCATGTGGCAGCGTTAGTCCTTTTAGTCAGCGAACGTTTGCAAAGTTAGTCATTTTATACTAACGACTGTTTTTAATTAACTAAAAATTTGGTTTTTCTTACGTTTTTATACTTATTCGTCCGTTTTTATACATTTTGCCCGTTTTATTACATTTTCATACGTTTTTTACCGTTTATTCATGTATTCGTCCGTTTTTACACGTTTTCATCCATTTTCACTCGTTTCTGTCCATTTTTACGCATTTTCGTCCGTTTTTACACGTATTGATATGTTTTACACGTTTTTGTCCTTTGTTTACATTTTCTTCCGGTTTTACACGCTTTTGTCATTTTTTACGTTTTCGTCCGGTTTTACACATATTCGTCTATTTTTACACGTTTTTATCCGTTTTTACACGTTTTGCCTGGTTTTACATGTTGTGATATGGTTTTCACGTTTTTGCACGTGTAAAAACACACGAAAACGTAAAAAACATATGAAATTGTGTAAAAACAGACGAAAGCATGTAAAACCGGATGAAAACGTGCAAAAACGAATGTAAACATGTGAAAACGGACGAAAACATGCGAAAAGGAATGTGTACATGTCAAAATAGACGACAACGTGTGAAAATAGACGACAACGTGTGAAAATAGACGAAAACGTGTAAAAACAGAAGAAAACGTTAAAAAAACATATGAAACATGTAAAACCGGACGAAATCGTGTAAAAACGGACAAAAATGTAAAAAAAATGGATGAAAACGTGCAACAACGATTATAAACATGTAAAAATAGGCGCCAATGTGTGAAAATGGACGAAAACGTGTAAAAACGGAAGAAAACGTAAAAAAACATATGAAACGTGTAAAACCAGACGAAATCATGTAAAAACGGACGAAATCGTGTAAAAACGAACGAAAACGTGTAAAAATGGACGAAAACGTGTAAAACAGACAAAAACGTAAAAATGGGTGAAAACGTGCAACAACGAACGAAATCGTGTAAAACCAAGCGAAAATGTGTAAAAACGAACGAATACGTGAATAAACAGTCAAAAACGTATGAAAACGTAATAAAACGGGCAAAAACATATAAAACGGACGAATAAGTATAAAAACGTAAGAAAAACCAAATTTTTAGTTAATTAAAAACAGTCGTTAGTATAAAAGGACTAACTTTGCAAACTTTCGCCGACTAAAAAGACTAACGCTGCCACATAATGACTAACGGTATAAAAAGATGTTTCAAGTTGAATTAAAATTTGAAGGTCATTGGTCAAGATAAAAAAAAAAGTTTGTAAATTTTTTTCCATCATGGTATATTCGTATACTGTCAAAATTTGAAGTATTTAACATCAAAAGGTAAACCTAAATTTGTGGTGCTAATTCAATTTTAGCAGTCATGCCTTTACTAGCATGATTAGGCTTCCCAACACGGGCAGACAATCTGGGAGATGCTTCATTAGCATGGAGCATAAATCAACATTGTGTGAACTAGTGGCGGATCTTTAAATGTCTAATAGGTGTTGAGATGCTATGCAGCTTGATCCTCCTTGAAATAGCACAAAAGCCACGATTCTAAAAGAAGTAAGTTATGGTCTCATATTCTCTCATCTAAAAGGTTTGAAGTTTAAGTACAAATATGAAAGTATAAAATAGTTACTTTTGGGTCTATCGGGTTATCGGATACAAAACTCTTGACACAGAACCTCCCTCCTTCAGGTACTTAACTTCTGAAGAGGTGTTAGTGTTAACGATGTCAAGGAATATGTCTAAAAAGCTTCTAATACCTAATGAGATACCTGAGTATTGCAACAGGGTACACTACACATACACAATAAGATCCGTTGTGAACACAACTTTTTTTACAAAGTTCAGGTACCACACTAATATCTCTAGGTCACGAGATACAAAATTCCCTCTATACAAGACGATGCTCCTAAAATCAAATAGGCGAGGGTTTGAGTATTATTGTGATAGCATGTTGGGATGGCCATGGCTCGGGTCCGAATCTAATGGCTGGCTACTATGTCACCGAAGCTGCATTTGTAAGTGGTTAATATATACTCCCTCCGTCCCATAATTATTGTCCACTTTGACTTTTTTGAGTCTTTCTTGTTCAACTTTGACTATTAACATTTTTATTTGTGTTATATAATACTTGATGAAAATTATACCAAATGAAAATACATTTAAAACCCGATATATTAATATATTTTTCATCAATTATCATATTACATAAATAAAAATATTTATGGTCAAAGTTTAATAAAAAAGACTTAAAAAAGTAAAAATGGACAATTATTATGGGACGGAGGTAGTATTATTTAAGAAACATTCCAAGTTATTTAAGTAGTAGATAGATTATAGTGACTGGTAAGTATAGGAAACTAAAAGGTTACAATCTTACTGCTTAAACATATATAAAAGAACACGTCACCTATATAACCGGATAAAAGGACTAATTCATCCCTCATTAAGTTATTGGGCAGAGTGGTTCACCAATTCAAAGACCTGACGCAGTAAAAATGCAACATCACAACTCGACTATAATATTACGTTTTAAACCAATCGTTAGCTTCACAAACATTGTCATGATATCATTTTGACAACTAAACATAGAACTGGTTCTCCTTTTACGGCTTCCTCATATTAGTCACTACTCAGAGGACATATTGGTCATTAGAAAATGCAGATATGATGACAAACTCTCCGAAAGCTACTTCAAATAATGCTATTGTAATTTGTGCTTCATATTTGGATTGGACAAATGCCATATTTATTACAGTTGAGTACATTTACATTGTCATTACAAATAAGGAGTATACCTGGTTATTCGTTTGACATTGATCATCACAACCTTGAAGCCATTAACTCCATGAGGCAGATAACTGGTTTAGAACTTTAGATCAGAGCTTCGATATGGCATATGAAGGTAAGTTTGATCTAGCAGGGAGTTTGAGATCTTCCCAGTCTTTATCGTCTAATGCTGTAAAGTAACGATCAACCATATCGTCGCTGACAAACTCAAGCTTTGAAGGTTCCCACTAAACAGAAGAAAACCAAAAAAAAAAAAAAAAATGTCAGTAGATATCACATAAAGATGGCAAATTTCTATTTATTCATTTATTTATGCATGTAGTAAATTCTGGTTAGCATAAAAGCAAATGGGTAGAAACTTGCCGAATATTTTTTGATACATAAAAACCTCCAAATCATCTATTCGAAAATCATATTGATATGATTAAAACGTTATCATTTTTGGTAATCATACTTGACACGTTGAGAATATACAAGAAATAAGTTTATAAAGTGTTTCACATCAACCCATTTGGCCCTTTAAATTACGGATTGCAGTCTGAATAAGGAATGCTTGGAGACAGGCAATGTCTTTTACCTTTGGATTTTTATCCTTGTCTAGCAGCAACGCCCTACATCCCTGCAGTAGAAAGAGTTACAGCATCATGAAGTTAATTCTTTTATCAAGGGTATTTAAAGACATATATTGTTAATAGTCAAATATTTCTCTTGGGAGTATTTGTATGGGCAAAACCCTTGTTACTTTTTTGTATAGATAAAGTACTAAATTAGCACCTCAAAGAAATCCCTGCTGAATTTCCCTTGCATAACGGTACAAACCATTCGGTATTCACGGATAAGACACTGACCGACACCTTGAAGTCTCCCTACTCTAATCTGCGCAACATAAGCAAAACGGAGTTAAAAATTGAGCAAGTTTCTTTATCTTTTTGTTATGAGAATGGAAGATCATTAACTGTTAGTTTACCCTTCCTGGTTCAGCCTGTTACCCAACCCGCCCATTTGCCACCTCTTAGTTAAGCAATTGAGTATAGGATTGGCATGTTGTTAGAAACTAATCAAACGTTTATAATCAAGGAATTAGTTTATCCTTACAGAGCGAAGAGATATTTTTAGACTTGTAGGCGATGCTTTCTTCAAGGACTCGATGGTCCATGCGATCCAATCATCCATGTTTTTATCAGCCTCTTTCTCCTAGCAAAAGATTTAACAAAAAAAAAATTTTGAATATATTAAGAAAAAAAAAGGTAAAACGAGTACATTTCATGTTAATAGAACTTACAAGTGCAGAAATAATCTCTTCAACTGTTCTCCGAGAAAAACACCTTTCAATGGTTTTCAACCTGCAGAGTGGGTTGAAAAATATGGTTACGAACGACAGTTGCACTATAAAACAAAAATTCTAACCATCAACATGAGTAAAGTATACCGAAAATATTGGCTCTTCTCTTTCAGCTTAGGAGTGCTTGAGTATTCGTTTATAATATTGTTGATAATATTTGGATCGCCAGTATTTGCTTTGCATAACGCATCTTCTAACAAGGATAATTTCTGTTCATTAATAGTATAGATGTCATTTGAGCAGTGATAACATCTTTAGAATATAAAGATGAAAAAGACATAATTAATGATGTGAAGATGTTTATTGCAACTCTTTTTGGACTTGCAAAATTGGTGTTCAAAAAATAGACATCATAGAGCTCATCCTTTCCTAAAACCAAATTTAAAAAAAGAGAGAGAGAAAGAAGTGTTTGCAGGTCGGTGCAACCTGACCCGATCCTACCCTTTTTGGCCCGCACTACATATGAAAATACAACATGGGATGTACCTCTAACGGGACAAAGTGGGTTGCAAGACCACATGCAAGCATTTCAGCACCATCCAATCTAGCACCTGTAAGGCCTACGTATTCCCCTGCCAGAAGAATATGAACTCCAATATCAAAAGTATTCTATGCACATAGACCAATACATGATCAGCTAAGTTATTGTAATTCAAAGACTAACACTACAAATGAAGACAAGCTTGTTTCATCTTAGACTAATCGTATTGTAAAAGAAGAGAACTTGAAATATATGGGTGCTCTGCTAAACAACAGACCGTGTGATTCTTATCTTAATATAATACCAAAAGAGCTCTTTTGAGAATTACCAAAGAATCCAGGTGTTCTTGATAAGTAATAAGAGGCACCTACATCTGGGAACAACCCCAATGCAGTCTCCGGCATTGCAAAAACCTGCAAAATGTTAGTATCAAATACGTTAAGCTTGAAAAATGTGATTTTAAGAAATACCGCCAGTCCTAATAAATTAAGCAATCACAATTTTATGCATGTATGCGTATCATGAGAAATTTAAGGCCTGAAATATTCTTCAAGCAGATGAATATGGCCAGAGAGATACCGAATTATCTGTTGCAACTCGAAATCTACCATGTATTGATGCGCCTGCACCACCTCCCATTACAATTCCTCTAAGGAGTGATACCTATGATTAAAGTTAGCATGAAAATACATATGGTAAAGCAACAACGCATAAAAATGTAATGGTGCTTAACAGGGACAATGATACTTCATAAACAACTGTGTTAGTAAAAATAATGAACGGCTGCGTGAGCAGCTTACCTGGGGTTTAGTGTATGTTGCCATCAGATAATTTAATCTAAATTCTTTCGAGAAAAAATCTGCACCTAGTTTCCAGTTACCTGATACAAAAGATCTCATCAGATGAGTAATAAAGCACCATAAACATTCACAACAATTGACGAAATAATCATTGTGTCTGTGCAAAAAGTGAAACGTTCACATGGAATTTACCATTTTTAATATCGTTAACAACAGCTGCAACATCACCACCAGCACAGAAAGCTCTTCCTTCACCCTGTTTTCACAATTCCTGGTTAGTCACGAGTTGATAAAAATGTACAACATGCTGGTTTTTTTATCTTAAAAGTATGCCAGTAATGATGAAAATAAGAAAATAAAAAAATGGAAATCGATCAATGATTTTTTGAGTTTCATTCTGTTTAAATAATATCTGCAATTGGCAATCGTTATATATCCCATGCTATTATTAATGTTCAGCTTGGACGGGGGAGTACCTTCATTATTATCAGCTTGACATTAGAATCTTCTTCATAGGCAAGAAAGAGTTCCAGGAGCCGGGAAACCTAGAAAGATAATATAACAGCGACAGCTCCTCTTATGGTTAGATCTTAAGGCCATAATACTATAAAAACACGCCAGTGATATTTTCTTATGGGTGCTACTAAAAGGTATTCTCATATGCACCAGAGTATATAACATACATGATAACCTTGTTTGACGTAAGGTGGTCTAGTTGTCAGGTACCATGATGTTACATCTTGGGGTGCCTAGAAAGGGTCGGAAAAGGTCACGGGGATACCCTGGTAAGGCCGCGTACATCTAAGTCAAAGACTCACCCTCCCTGGGTAACCTCAACGGATAAAACCTCATTTGTTTCCCATTTTTTTATTAGCACAAAGATGTTTCTTAATGCTATTAACACTAGCATTATCAATAAGATGAAAGTTACATACATTCAACAGTTTTAGATACGATAATAACAAGTTCATCCCAGGCGTAACAAGGATTTTTAGTTAAGGGGGGCCGGCCGTGCTTAACGCAAAAATTCATACCGATAAATATCGCTTAAAAAATTAATTTATAGTGTTGTCTTTTATTGTTTAAGTTATTCATTTTTTAATTTTGTAGACATTTTATAGAATAAGGGGGGCTAATTGTAAAAATCTAGTAGAAAAGCGTCTTGTAATCAAAATAACTAATGAATGAAGTGTGTTGATTAGGGGTGGCTCAGCACCCACTAGTAACTCTACTAGCTCCGCTCCTGCATCTCACATTATAAAAATCATCAGATAAACCAACTTATTCTTACCATTTCGTGTGAAAGCGCATTTAGTTGCTTAGGCCTGTTCAATACAATTGTCCTCACATTCGAGCTCTCTTTAACCAACACCTGCCATACATACAACCTTTAAGTACCAATTTATCTTTCCACCAAAGTTAATAAATTACTCCCTCCGTCACATAAAAATGTCCACCTTACAATTTTAGACCGTCCCAAAATAAGTGTCTACTTTAGATTTTTAACTAACCAAAACAAATTTCAAAATAAGCCGAAAAAAATGAGCTTATGAAATATAAGCTGAAAACAGATAAGCTCAAAAGCCTCGTGATAAGCTTAAACAAATACACAAATACTAAAATGAATCATCTGCTATGCCACGTATTAATCAACTGGAATTAAATGAAAATGATACTAATAATTTATTTAAGTAAAATAAACAGAGTGAAATTTAGTTATAAAAAACGATGAATTAAATATTGAGAGTACCTGATTCGTAGGCGCCATGAAGATCAACTGAGAGTCGTGACAACAATCACTAGACTTGAATTGTTAGCTGAGATTAAAGAAATCTCAAACATTATCGGGTCGGGTCGGGTCGGGATAATTTAATTTGATTGGGTTTTGCGTAATGGGTTAAATGGGCCTGGGCTTCGTTTATATGTTTAGTATGTATTCATGTTGTTTGAGTTATTGAAGTTCAAATAAGCTGCACGCTCTAAATTTTTATTGATACACTTTATTTTGGATATCATGCAGTTGTACATTATTTATAACATGTTTTAAATGTCTAAAGAGTGAGGTGTGCAAATCAAAAACAAATGTGCGCAAATCACCTCCCTTCAAAGAATGACTGTGAATAAAAGGTGTAAATATGTAATCGGTTTATCGATGTTCAAATTTGGTTGGGTGAATATTTTGAAATAGCTAGAGTGTGAAGATTCCTACGGCCCAGCATCTCACCAAGTCCAACATATAAGCCCAACTGAGGTTCCATTCTAAAACCAATTTGTGATAGAAGAAGTAGCCCATCAAGCTTATAAGTTAACTTTGAGATTATTGTTCTACCGATGTGGGATTGGGTTTGTACACCCAACATAGAGAAAAGTCCAGAGATCGTTACGTGTATATTAGTTAGTTGTGAATGAGAGACAAAAAGGTTTAACTTGTCCGAATAACCTGAACAAAAATGTTTTTTTCCATTTATCCATTGTAAATGCGGGTCATTGTAAAGAGCTCCCGGGCTTCAAGTACAGACATGATTTTGTTAGAGACGTCCTTTTTGATGTATGTAGGCGTGTCGGGATCTCCGCCAAGAAAGAAACGCCTGTGAACTTTTTTACGGGCCCGTCAGATGGAAGATCTACATTGAGACCGGCTGACATTTTGATTTTTGGATGGGTTGGAGGGAAACATGCTTGTGTGGATCTGACCGGGGTTTCTCCTCTCGTGGGGTTGAGTAGTCGGGGTTTTACAGCCGGACATGCCGCTTTGAAAGCCGCCTCGTGCAAAGTGACAAAACACGAGAAAGCATGCATTGAAAATCAACACGTGTTTGATACATTTGGTTTCCTTGCACCTGAGGCGGTGGAACTACTTAACAGAGTCCAACGAGTTATGAATAGTAATGTTATGACACATAGATCCACAAATGTAGTTTTCAAAAGAGTTGGCTTTGCAATTCAAAAAGGGCTAGCGGCGCAGTTTGTTGCTCGTTTGCCTTCAACCACAATGTAAATTCTGTTTTGATGAAATAAATTTGAGATTTACCCATTTTAGCTTTGTGTTTAATGTTTGTAGTTTTAAAACCACTTTCTTCACTATGTCATCTCTTACTTTGCCCTTCTCATCCCATCTCATTCCATTCTTTAAAATCTAGACTTGAGAACAGAGTGTTATATAGGTCCAATGGCTTAATATGGATAAAGCTCGTACCAAGCATCAGGGATGGAAATTAGAAGGGATCGATGGGAATTATAGCCCTTTCAAAAATTTTGACCCTGTGTACATTTTATACCCTTTTATATATGTTTTTAGTCATTTTTATTACTAAAAGTTCAAAGTAGTGTATATTAGCCCCTAAAATAAATAATTTTTAAATTAGCCCTCTGCCAACAACGTTCAAGTCCGTCCCTGCAAAGCATCAACAAGCTTGTTTTACTCTTATGTTGAAAGCTTGATTGTTTTAAAGTTTAAACAATTAAATGCTCCAATACGATACGAGTGATATTACAACTTATAAGTCGAAGATGGACTTTATTATTTGAAGCAGCTAACAGCGATTATTGTGTTATTCATGTTGACATGAAATACATACACTTGCGCGTCCATATATCTCCCTACATATATAATAGAGGAACTTGCCAAGTCACATGTGCCATGCTGTCCAAAAAGAACTTCATGCTGTCACAAAAAATAGCTGGCAGCTCATAGCACGCGCCATTCACACTCATCCACACTCATCCTTATTCAACCTTCAATTCCGGATCTTCAGCCTCTCAATCAATGATATTCAATCACATTCAAAACCTAACTGAAATCTCTCACAGAATCAAGCTATTTTTGTTAATTATTCAAAAAACAATATCATACTCTTTATTCAAAACAAAAATTTTATCACTTCTCATAACCTAACATCACGCACCGAATCAAATCACACTCCTTTATTCAAAACACAGAAAATTATGACACTTCAAAAACTCAGAAACTATGTAAACAACTGATCCGAAGATGATGTTGGTATGTATTCAATCACGCAATCTAAATAGATTTTCTTTTCTTCTGAATCTAATTATTTTGATCTTAAAAAATTATGTACTTTGATAATTGTTAAGTTATGTTTTATTTAATTAGGATTTTCTTCAACTAATTAGGATTATGAAATCTTTTAAATATCTATTAGCCTTAGAACTACAAACTTAGATGTTGTGAAAGAAAGTCGGCGCCAAGTGTTTGATGAAATTCCACATAAAGAAGTTTGTAGAATTTATTGAGTTTTAATACAATGGATGATTTTATGATTTATTTAAATGGAATAAATCATTGTTCTTGAAAAGTGATAAGCTTTTTGTATTAAGGGGTGTTTGGCATCGTGTTATGAAAATAACTGATTGATTATTGTGTTTTGAAATAGGTTGTTTTTTATGGACCACTCCCGTAGATTCACATACGGCTGGGAAGCAGAATAAATTTCATGGTGGCCGATTTTCATGGGTATATATGCTTCTGTAAATGCTGTTACTCTTATTGCATTATTAAAAATATATAAATTGTACGGTATTATTTTAGTTATTTTTCCTTAATAACGAATCATATACATAAACGATTTGCGATTAATTATTCAAAGGAAAAGGTTGTTTGGGTTTGCTTATTTATATGCTTGTCTGTCTATTTTTTAAGTAGATAACAAACCTATAATTAGCTATCCAAACACCTCCTTATCTGCATTAACCATTGGAAGATCCAAAAACTGTCCATCTGCGTTAAAGAAATGCAGAAACAACATCATTACAAATAAGCAATAGCATCATCCTTTAAAAGAGTTTAGGATGGTTTTTTAGGTTTTCAACGGCTTATTGTGTTATGAACACACAAAAAAGGTTATTTAAACACCCCTTTGATTAAAGAAATGCAAAAACAACATCATTTTAAATAAGCAATAGCATCAGCCTTTGATAGTGTCTGTTGTTAGAACGCATAAGCTGTTCTACAAACAAAGTTAGCCAATCACATGCTAAATAACATATAGAATTCGCTGGAAGGTTACACAATCTTTTAATTAAATCTATCAATTGTGTTTCAGGTTACTGAGAGTGGGAAGCAAGAACATCACTTGGTTGCAACAGTAGGAAAGTTCACTATTATATTTGCACACATTTTAGCCTACATACCTAGGAAAAGATTTTTTTTCAATGCCAATATATATCTTATCTTCACGTAAGTAATAGCATTAAGAATACATCTTTAAGGGATTGATATTTTCAAGTTATCTACCGATATACATGTAAAAGATGTTCACATTAATAAGCATAAAGGAAGATAAAAAGTCATCAGAATTTTCGGGTTTAAAAGAGTCACTGTTCAAAGATATGCAATGTAACCACTATTCAAACTTTTGAGCAATATGCTTCCATGTTTACTGAAAGCATATCACTTTCTTATATAATTGGCACACCAGAATAATACTTGGTATTTTAAAGGGATTTTGGGACTGGGAAATTTAAAAAGAGAGAAAAAGAAGAATGCAATTTACAAAATTTTTACATTAACAGTATTTGTAGGGAATTTGATAGTGTATGGCATTAACCAAACTAATTGTGTTCAAAATATTGCCATTATAAAAATGCAGGGAAGATGTTACTTCGGTTGGAATCAACAAGTACAAGATTTGCCAACTGAATATTTGGCGCTGAGGTTAATGATTGTGAATAGCTACACAAACTCTAACTTGATAAGCTGGAGGTTATTTATATTTGCATATAGGCTTTTATTTGAACGTCATGTTTAATTTATTTTATGATGCTCATAAGAGGCTATTGCGGATAATTTTACACCGGATGGCTTATCCATCAGTTTAGTTGATTATCACCAAGACAGATGCAACTTCTACGGATCTGCCCTGGAAAATATTTTGTCAAGAAATGGTCCTGATGTGATTTATGTATGCTATAGACAGTATCTGATTCTTTTAAACATCATTTACATGCGAATAGGTCATGATGACGTGTTTTTTGGGTCACTTACAGATTGCTCATGGTGGAACCAACTTTGGATTTTATAACGATGCAAATGTTGCTCACGAATCTAACTACACTACTGATCTTACATGTTATGATTATGTGAGGAACCTTAGTACTAATTGTGTCTTGAAGTTTATGTAGAGACTAATTATAAATTTACAATTTCTGTTACATTTTGTAGGACACTCCTATTAGTGATTCTGGTGATGTGGATGGTGCAAAGTTCAAAGGTAATATCCCTTTAGAAATGATGATTATGATAATGATTATATCAAGGTTTTTTGCATAAAAGATGGACGTTTAGGTATTGTCCTTTCTTTCGTACCTCTGAGTCATTTTTAAAGCCGTACAAGGGGTTATTTTGCTATAAGATGGCTCAAATGTGTCAACGAGTAGGACAACTAAGACAAGTTGTGGTGAGGCCAACTCCAGTTTACAATTTGTCTTAGTCTATAGCTTATACTATATGTTTTCGGGGGGGGGGGGGGGGGGGGTCATTTAATGAATCTTATGATGTGCTTAATGTAGAGTGGCTACAAATGGTTCAAAAAGGGGGCCGGTCATGTGCCACAACACAGTCACGGTCATATCTTTGACTGTTCAAGCATCATTTACTTCACAGGTAAGTCAATACCGAGAAGCTGAATGAAACCTATGTGGATATAAAACAAACATAATCTAGAAATGAAACCACAATTGCTAATACCGAGGAGCTGAATGAAATGCCTAGAGAGTTCAAGGAACAAGCAGAGGGAAAATCCATTGATTCTGAGGAAAATCCTCAAACTAATTGTTGTTAACCATTAAAAATTTATTAGTGCATTCTCCACTATAACTGGAAACATTCTTGAACAACAAAATGGGTTGGGTTAAAATGATATCTCTTTCATACACATTAAAATTGGATGGGTGACTCACCAGCATTTTGTTCCTACTTAGAAAAATTGATAAACAAGTTTAAGTCAAAATTGCTAAAAAAATAAAAATAAATAAATAAATAAAAATCAATAATCTGAACCTTTGAATAGAACTTACCAGGCTATATGAATTACTAAGACTTTAGGAAACTTACAACCTGTTTGACCATCCCCTTTAAGCTGAATTATTTCTGTTTCACCAATAAGAACCTTTATAGATAAAACACAGCCCAATCGTCTCAGGCATAAGTAAAGGGCACAAAACAGCCATCTACTTTATACATGACAAGGGATTTAACCAAATAAAAACTACATCATTACTAGGACATAATAAAATAATTAATGATTAGAGATAACTTGTGTATGTAACTAAATATGTTACGATTTGTACACCTAGCTAGAATGAAAGTTCACCTAATGATATGTACTTGGAGAAATTCGTAGAATAGAGAAGACACCATTGATGCAAATAGGATATTGACCATCTGTTTATGTCGTAGAAGCTTATACAAGTAACAGTAACACACATTAAATGATATTAATAAATTCTGTAAAACATGAAAGTTTGTTTTTGGCGCCACTTTAGCTTCCTAATCAAAAGATATTCATCCTTCTTTCTATCCTTTGAGTTTACCGATTAAGCTGATGTGCGAAGTAGCATGAGTGTTAAATATTGGACACAATCCCGCAAGGAATAATTTTAGCAGAGACGTGTAGTTCTGCGCTTCTGCTGTAGGTACAAGTGAGGTATATTGTCATCAGTTATGTTACAACTGTTTATTAACACAAGATTCAGTAGTTTGGCCAGATCATAGTCTTTGAAGACTTTGCCATAACATAACTTATGGGTGGTATAAATGCCGGGTTGGGTATGTGGTTGAAGAGCATCAGCTCATAAAAGTTAACATGCTTATGATATGAAAGAACATAAAAGGGATCCAAGAGGGCATCCCTTGGAGCATGATATTCGCAGACGATATTGTATTGGTGGCAGAGTCAGCGGACGGGTTGAACAACAGATTTGAGGGAGGCTCTTGAAGAGAATGGCCTTCGGGTTAGTAGGGAGAAGACTGAATACATGAGATGTGCTTTCGGTAGGAGCGATATCAGCCACAACGAAGAAACGGAAGTCTGTATCGGAGACCAGATCCTCCCACCTAAGGAGTCTTTTAGATATTTGGGTTCGGTGATTCACAAATCAGGGACGATAGACAACGACGTAACCCACCGCATCAGAAGAGGCTGGGCGAAATGGAGGGCGGCGTCAGGGGTGCTATGTGATAGGAAAGTACCCGTTAAGCTTAAGGGTAAATTTTATAGGGTGGCTATTAGACCGGCTATGCTGTACGGGTCAGAGTGCTGGCCTACCACAAAAGCCCAAGCAAACAGGGTGGAAGTAGCGGAACTAAGAATGCTCAGATAGACTTGTGGTAAAACTATGTCTGACATGATTCCTAACGGGGTGTTCAGATCGGCACTTGAAGTAGAATCTATTATCTCGAAGATGAGAGAAGGAAGGTTGAGGTGGTTTGGTCATGTCAGGAGAAGACCACAAACAGCGCCAGTAAGGAGAGTCGAATCGCTTATAGTCGATGGTCGGAGAAGGAGGGGTAGACCTAAACTTAGATGGGAGGATAGGCTTAAGCTCGACATGGAGGAGCTTCACTTGTCCGAGGACATGACCTCAGATAGGAACGCGTGGAGAGATAGGATTAGTATTCGTGGTTAGTTTTGGGGCTAGGTTGGGTTTGGGGTTTGTTGTGGTTTAGGCTTTTTAGGGTCCCTTGGCTTGCCCCCTTTAGGAGATAGGTGTTTTTGCTTTGCCTCGGCTAGTGCTGTGGTTTTGCCTTTGTTGTGCCTTTAGGCTTTAGACCCTTTGCCTGTGCCTTTTGCTTGCTCTTTTTGCTTTGCCTTAGCTTTAGGCCCCTGCGTTGCCCTCTTTGGTCTTAGCTGCTTGGTTTGGCCTTGGTCTTGTGTCCCCCTCGCCCCCTTTTTTGCTGGCGCTTGTCTAGGTGGTTTTGTTCTGGTTGTTTTGTCTTGGTTGTCTGGTCGTTTTGCTTTGTTTGCTCTTTTACTTGTTGTGTCGGTTTGCTTTTATGTTTGCTTATTTGCATGTTGTGTCGTATTGCCTATTTGTTTATTTTGCTCTGTTTGCTTTTTTGCTTTTATGCTTTTCCTTGTTTTGCATTTATTTTCTCGTTTTATTTACTTCGAGCACACTTTGCACACACTTGCCGGAGGTCTTTCTGGAAGCAGTCTCTCTACCTGCAGGGTTCCCTGGGGTAGGGGTAGGATCTGTCTACATCCCACCTCCCCCATACCCCGCCTTGGCGGGATTGGGTATGTTGTTGTTGTTGTTGTTGATGATCATTTTATATTACAGTTGATGTCATAAACCTCATTTAGTCTGTCATTCATCTAACCAATAAACCACAATTCTGGGACTTAAGCCTGACTAGAAGTATCATTTTATGTTGCAGTTGCTGTCAAAAAAACCAAGCAAGCATAACTCAACTTTTTTAAGAGAATTCCGGGAACTGAAGTTGGAGCTACATGATGGACAAGTACTGTAGATTATAGTGTAAGATTGTGGTTATGTTGCTTTTAACTTTTGTTTAGACAGACAAATTGACAAAAAATAAAAATAATCTGAATGAACAAAGAAGTTTAACTTGTCTATGAGTCATAGAAGTATAGAACCACTAAGGTAAATTACCTTGCTATTATTGCGAAGAAATAAAAGTTTGTTGTTATGGGTGGTCAATATATATTGCTAAATTTGATAAAACAAATGAAGGTAGGTTCTCATCTGTTTTAGTTTTCACATTACATTGCTATTATTGCTAACGGGACTTGGAACAAAGAATCTCAAATCTAAAAAAGTCGATGCATTAATTAAGGTACTACATGAAGCTGGACATGACATAAGCGATGATGATGTTGATAACAACTTCTTTAGTGATGATGAGAACTAAATGTTTGTTTTTCAAAGACTTCATTGGACACTTCTTTTTTTAAGTTAATTGAACAATAAAAATAAAGGATACAAAAAAATATTGGTTGAATCAATGAATGTTTTTTAGTTGTCTCATTTTATGTCTTTATTTGATTTGCTACACAAATGTCTCATTTTTAGTCGAATACAGGTTACCACCAATGATTCGTTTTTGGTCGAACATATGAATGAATGAATGTTTATTTCTTGAATATATGGTACCGGTTATGTTTGCAAAACTTATCATATTAACGAGTTAAGTACATACTATATATTATAAATCATAAAAAAAAAATTCATATGAGGCTCGCCCGTCCATCGGACGGGTCATGCGACTAGTATATATCATATAACTAAATGACCAAAAGGATTTTAACTTGTAGGTATTATTGTATTAAAGTTGCGAAATAAGGTACACACCTACCTAAGTGATCTTGACTTCAAGCCTCACAGAATATATATGTGTGGTTTAAAAGTGCGTAAATTTCTTTTTCTAAAAATAAAAGGACAACAGGAGAACCACAACTTCATGGTTCATGTCTGGTACAACGCATGTTGATGATTATATATCACAACTCACAAGGACATCTAACATTATTCAATATTCAATCTTTATCACTCGCCCCATAAAAAATGATCAATATTTTAAACGTTTTTAGTTACTAATTAAATATCGTCCAAGTTAGTTGTATGATCTATAAAACAATTTTATATTTCAGATGGCAAACTTGACTAGAGATGCTTGACTAATACTAACACTAATTCATTTTTATGATAGGTTCAGGTTAAATATTCTAATCATGTCACTTGTCAACTACTAGCCTTTTGTCATATATATCATGACTTCCTCGTAACATTGTCCTTTTTTTATATATTTTTTTTTCATCAAGGGCATTTTCTTTAAAGTGAGCCACCGGTTCAGATACAAGATACTATCATTACCGCCCGGACAATTAGACATCCAACGTATAATATATAAAAGAATTCATTAAACTTATCCAATTGACTTTTCATTGATGGATTGTTTCATCGAGATTCAATCCAAATCACGATGTCATTTTCTTGTTCTTAAATGGGCCTCTTTAAGTCAACTATCTGTCTCAACAGGTGAGGAAGGAAAAAGCTCGTTTGTTTTTTTTTTTTTTTTTTTTTTTTTTTTGTCTTCATCCAGGGCATTTTCTTTAAACACCATCAAATGGCATGTTAGTCACTAAGAAACAAAAGATTTATCCAATAAACTTTGTGGAAGTTGCAGAGAACATGACTTAGATTGGATACAATGGCTATTTTATTAAAATGTACCGATTTGGTAATCATAATTTTACATTGTTGCTACACATAATTAGCATAACGGGTTTCGTTTGACATAAAGTGTCAAAATTTGAATCCGCTACAATATAGGAAGATCACTGGTTTTGCTCAAAGCTTAGACATGGCATAAGAAGTTAAGTTTGGTCTAATAGGGAGTTTGAGATCTTCCCAATCTTTATCGTTCACTGCTTCAAAGTAACGGTCGACCATACCATCAATGACAAACTCGACTTTTGAAGGTGCCCACTAAATAAAGAAATCGAAAGAAAAAAGTGTCAGTAGAAATTAAATATAGGGATAGCAATTTGAGTAAATGTGACAATTTTAATCCATTTACCTATAACGGGTCGTTTTGGGTTATCGTTAATTTTTTATGGGTCAAATGGGTTGAATTAGTCAAACACGGCGGAAATCATCCAAAGATTATTCAAATGCATAAAACCTTTTTATACGTTTATTTATAAAAAATATTATATAAGGGTGGATTATTATTGAAGTTTCTTTAATCATACTCATAAACATAAATTATGTATAAATAATTTGGATAAAAAAAAAGTGCCTGCGAGTAGGCCAACCCAACCTGCTCCACACTAAAAATTGTTTGTTTTGACCCGGATCCAATCTGACCCATTGCCCAAACCACTTATTTTGCCACCTTTTAAGTTTGAGTGAAGGATGCTAGGAGACAGGTGATGTGTTTTTACCTTTGGATTTTTATCTTTGTCTTGCAGCAACGCTCTAAATCCCTGCATTAAAAAAAAGGAGTTATGATCTTGTGAAGGAAATTAGCCAGATACTTATGTTAAGAGTATCTATTAGTCAAATACAAAAATGATACCTCATAAATATCCCTGCTGAAATCTCCTCGAATGGTGGTACAAGCCATCCGGTATTCACGGATAAGACATTGACCGACGCCTTGATGTCTCCCTTCTCTAATCTGCACACAATAGAGAAAATATAAATTCATTAAATGAATGAGAAACTAATTGGATATTAAAATATCAAGGGCAATGTGTATTCTTACAGAGCGAAGAGAAACTTTCAGACTTGTTGGTGATGCTTTTCTTAAAGAGCGGATAGTCCATGAGATCCAATCATCGTTGTTTTTATCAGCCTCTTGCTCCTAAAATAGTACAAAAAAAAACTATCTGAAGTGAGTAGTGAATAACATCTTTATTTCGGATAGTAAATTATCAAATACTAATGGGTGTATTCCATTAGAATGGTACTTACAAGTGCATGGATTATCTCTTCAACCGTATTCCTTGAGAAACACTTGTCAATGGTTTTCAACCTGCAGCATAATATAGCAAACTTACTCAATAATGACAGTTAAAAAAAAATTAAAAAAAAAATAAATAACTAGAAAATATGACTATGAGTATAGTATACCGTTTATATTGACTTTTCTCTGTCAACTTAGGAATGCTCGAGAATTCATTTAAAATATTGCTGATAAGTTTCGGATCACCTGTATTCGCTTTGCATAATGCGTCTTCTACCAAGGATAATTTCTTTTCATTAAAAGAATATGTGTCAGTTAACTAGTCAAGTATTAAAAACATATTTGAGCTATAAAGATGAAGAAAGTGACATACTAAAAGTGTAAAATGACTCGACTTGAGTAGGTTCAGAAGTCGTCTAAAGTGTATTCAAATTCCTTAAACACTATAAATACCTTTGGTTAAGAAAAGCCAGTATATGACTGTTATAACTTATAAGCTAGTTTTTGTAATTGTATTTAACACATTAAGTATTTCGTAAACGATGGGATATACCGATGTACCTCTAATGGGACATAGTGGGTCGCAAGACCACATGCAAGCATCTCAGCCCCATCTAATCTAGCACCAGTAAGACCCATATATTCCCCTGCCAAAATATAAACTCCAAGTAAATCATCACAATCCCACACAATTAACTAAACTTTTTTTTTTTTTTTTTTTTTTTTTTTTTGTTCTTATCATAATTTCATTCATGGTAATAGAGACGAAAAAAGAATAAACTATGTAAAACCAAATAAGAAGAAGATCAAACTTGAATTACCAAAGAATCCGGGTAACCTCGATAAGAAATAAGAGGCACCGACATCTGGAAATATCCCTAGTGAAACATCTGGCATTGCGAAAACCTTGAAAAAACATGTAACTTTTAGGAAAAAAACCACTCCTATGTATGATGGTCATCATGATGTGGCAAGAGAGATACCGTATTATCTGTAGCAACTCGAAATCTACCGTGCATTGAAGCACCTGCACCACCTCCCATCACGATTCCTTTAAGGAGTGAGACCTTCAAGTAACATAACATAAAAGATTAGTTAACATTCATTGACTTTTTGTTCATCAACAAGCTGGTAGTAAAAAGATTAAATTGATTACCTGAGGTTTCGTGTACGTTGCCATCAAGTAATTCAATGTAAATTCTTCTGCGAAGAATTTTGCACCTCGTTGCCAATTACCTATACATACGATCTCATCAAATCATTACAAAAAGTTCCAAAATTAATAGTAATAATGTCAGTGTGTACGTGTTAATAACAACAGAACGCGTTACTAACCTTGATTACAATCATTAACAATAGCTGCAACATCACCACCAGCACAAAAAGCTCTTCCTTCACCCTGGATCCACATTTCTTATTTGTAAGTTTCTATATGAAAATCACCATAGTAATTGTTTTCATTACGAAAACCACAGAAATACCTTCAAGATTATCATCTTAACACTGGGATCATCCTCATAGGCACGAAAGAGTTCTAAGAGCCGTGTTACCTATAATCAGAACATAATAATGATAAGTCACCTTTATTTCATTTTAGCTACATAAAAAGGTTACAATGGTTTATATCAAATGGAAAATATATATATGTTACCATTTCAAACGAAAGCGCATTTAGTTGCGTAGGCCTGTTCAATATAATGGTTCTCACATTTGAGCTCTCTTTAACTAATACCTGCCATATGAACCAAGTTTAAATATCGAAAAACTATGTTGAATCTAAACACTGTATTAGAATGGGATGAGAATGATAACTGTAAACACATTGGCAATGATAGTGTAATCAAGTAAGTAAACAACATAGTACAAATTTCATTATAGAAATTATAAGACATGTATGAATAGTAAGTAACTAAGTAAGAATACCTGTTTTGTAATTTTTTGCGCCATAAAGATTTACTAGGATTAAACTGGAGTTGTTTATTAGTTTGTTACATAAGTGACTGGTGAAGCACTGCTTTTGTAGAATACTACCGGGTCGGGTCGGGTTTTAAGTGGGTTAAATGGATAGTCAAGCTTTAAACTTAGGCGGCTGCACACCATGTTTGAATATTCTTAAATTAACACAACAGGCACTGTAGAAAACTGTAGGTTGATGAACAGTAAACGGTGTTTATACTATTGTATAACGAGTGGGTGAGCCCGCGCGTTACTGCGGGAGTGCTATGTTGATGCATATAACACATATGAGTATATGACAACATTATTGAACTTAAACTGATTACAATAATCAAAATCTATTACTATCACATAGTAGCACAAATATATTCACATACCATACTTAGCTCATATTTTAACATTGTTTTTTTACTTCTATGCAAAACCATACATCCAAATGTCCAATACTTTCCAGTGCTGTTACAAAATTCAACACTTTTACATCAAGATCAACGATTAAGACTGTCTTGAAGTGTTTAGAAATTTGATGTAGTGGGAATATCCAGCTCTCGGCAAGGTCCAACCCTTCAAATTAGTGTCAAATCTCAAATGAAGAGGAATCAGTCAACTTCTCAATTTGCCCCTGTACAAATGTAGAATACATAAGATTCATGTATAAGTAGCATTATACCTTGATACGGAAAAATATAACATATAAAGAAAGCTTACATATTCTATTGCCGAAAATCCCAAGAGAGATGTTCCATAAGCAACTGCATCAAAGAGAATGAAAATATTTGCACCGACGATAGAACATCATAAAAAGATTAAATCCAAATAAAATGAATTTACAACCTGTAACTTTTGTGTGTAATGGGTCTCAAGGTGTTCTATTGTCCTGTTTGGTCATGTATACATGTATAAAAGTAGGTCCAAATATTATCACTGGGTAACATATGTAAATCAAAGAATCCAATGTTTAAGGCATGGATATGATTAACTCATGCTATCATCAGAATCTGTGACAGAATACTGGAAGCCATAATGAAAATCCGAAAACCGATGACCAGTCTGTTGTCCTACATCTAATATCTTCATAAATAAAGATGGCCATAAAAAAATCCACAAAATCTCAGTCAACTTTGCATAATATACAGCCATCAAGGATGATTTCGGCATCTTCTTAACCATACTCGTACATCCATAGCTGGCCTACTCATCGTCACCATTCTACCATTGTAGGCACTAATAATCATAGGTTTGTGTTGAAACATGTAGGTCTTGTTCGGGTTAGAATGGACTGGGTTGGGTTGGTCCACATACACTTTTTTGTTGATATTCTACGGTGATATGCAAGATAAGATTTTTAACGTGGTCATATCAGTTTTCACGTTGGGCAAAGAGTCAAGCGTAAGCTACTTTTTAATGCAATGGGTCAATTTTGGTAATAATGTGTTGTCACTGAGTCCTACTGGTATTTCACCAAATCATGGGGCTTTAAGAGTTTGGTTGAACAGTATGTTTAACTTAACTCGAGCCAAAACGGACCACATACAATACAGAGTCAAGGTAGCAAAATTATTACCGGGGTAATTTACTCTTTTACCCAAAAAAAAGTAAAGGTAGCAAAATGAATGGGTCCAAAGTGGTAGGTGAATGCGTTAGATATCATTTGAGAACCAAGTCTATATCATGTTGTTTGGTGTTAGATTTGAATACTTTCTATTGTATGGGTTTATAAACAAATTTTAAAGGGCGTTTGGGATTGCATTTTGGGTGGATTATCTTATATTACTCCACAACTATCCACTTATTATAGCAAAAATACTCACGTAAACCATAATGCAACAACATAAAATTGTCATTAAAAAAAACATATATATAAAGAGTCCAACTTACCTTTGATAATCTGGTGGCATACTTCTTCTCATGAATATTCAAGGAATACCGACCAGACTACATACAGATTTCCACCACAGTTGCTTGTTGACCATAAAAATTCCTCGACTCTTTCCGCAAATGGGCTGCTGCAAATCAAGAACATGTCACATATACCTTGGTGGTATGATATAAATATTCCACAAAATTATCTGTAAGACATGGCATGACATTAACGGGATGACATGGTGACAATATAGGGGTGTTTGGATAGCCTATTTCGCCGGCTTATAAGCTTAAGTGCTGATGAGCTGAACTATCTCAAAAAATAAGTCTATCAACTTTTTTTCATAAATAATAAGCACATAAGCAAGCTAATACAAACACCCCCACCGAGTAAAACCCACTATACACATAAAATTAATAACATTCAAGCAACGGTAATACTAAAAACCGAAAAGCAAACCACTCGGATTATCTTTAGGCTCAAAACTAAAAAGCAACAAAAAAAAAACCCAATGAATATTCGAAATTAAGACAATTTAAAGTTGATAAATAAGATGCATATTACCTTTTGGACCAGTAAACCTAAACATAATTAAACACAAACCAATCACATACCTGAAATCTCAAAAGATCTCTATCTTCTTCTTCACATCAATATATTTGGGGGTGATATATGTGTGGCGTGTGTGACCATACCCTCTTTTCTCTACAGTGAAGAGGATAAATGAGGAGATGGTTCAGTGTAAGTTGGAGAGGAAAGAGAGGATATGTATGAGTTGGTGTGGAGACGAAGAAGATTCAGGAAATTTGTGGATAACATGGTGGAAAGAAGAAGGATCGAGAATGGCGGTGAGTTGTGTGTTTTAGATGTGTGCTATCCATGGTAAAGGAGTAACCGTATAGTACAGTGCAAAACAGTGAAGAATACTGTAGAAAACAGTGCAAAACAGTTTAAAACAGTGCACTAACCGTATGTGTTGAACTGCTACTATTCATGGTAACTGTACATAATGTTGCCATTACATCGTTAACAAAAAAAAAGGACCAATGATATAGTGCCTCATGCACCACACCAGCTAAATTGCACCTGACCATCCAATGAGAAAAGCAATTAGGATAATAATTAACCATTAATTGAAATACATTGGGGCCCACTTCCTAATGGGTTTTAGAATAGAGTATAATATGCTAAAAATTCGTAGGTTTTTTATTTTTTTATTTATTTATTTTTCCTTGGCTAGCCATCTTGCTGGACTTTATTATTCTTTCATTTAGTGTTGTGCCATCAATGTCATAATGGTTTGTTTAATTTTGTCACTAGGTATCCACTTACATGGATAATGGATTTAGATTAGATGTTTCTTGTCTCGTGTTGGATTTGCTTTGCAATTTGTATTGTTTTAGCTCTAATAAACTCTCCCTTGTAAGATCTGTTAATCAAAAGGAAAAACTCCTTACCATGCAACTCAAACCTAACACATACACAACCACTTAAAGGCATAACCAAAAGCACTGAAACTAGCGAAAAAAATCGGTCTTCGACACTGGAAATAGGTGGAAATCTAACCTTAACGCTTATCAAAACGACATTTGCATCAACCCTGTGTCTTTGGTCAAAAAAAAAAAAAAAAAAAAAAAAAAAAAAAAAAGGAATTGCATATATATATACTTCTAAACGTGAATAATTGCTTTTTCATAATTTTAGTATTTTACTCTATGTTTCCCGTAATTATTATGTTCCATGAATATAAAAGTTTTTTGATATATTTAGTATAAGTTTTTAATGTGATCATGAATATACCAATAATTAATAAAGTGGCCTATATGAACATTTTTCAATATAGTATAATGACTTGAGAATTCAAAAACCCTTTACTTCCAATTTTTTGTCGCCTCTTCTTATGAGATCCCTTAGTGGACAACTTTTTTTTTCCCAAAGAAAGCATACAAAATTCATCACAAAATCTTTAAAGATAATGGGACCCAATATAATTATCTTGTTGAAAAAACATTAAGGGTAAATTGCAAATTTGGTCCCTAAAGTATCATAAAAATGTAAGGATGACACCGAGACGATTTTTGTTGAAAAAAAAAAGATTTTTTCTTTTCCTGCAAAACAGCCACTAAAATCATTTTTTGCTAATTTTCGTTATTTTTCTCGTTAAGTAGCATATGAAATAACTAATATACCCTCTTCTTCTTCCCCACTTTTAAAGACATGATTTGCAATTTACCATATTCTTTTATTTGGATTGGAAGCCACCACATCACAAACACAGCCGCCACCACCACCACCACCACCCTCAAAATGTGATGTTAAATGCAATAACAATATTATTGAAATGTGATGTTAAAATCAATGCAATAACAATATTATTGAAATTCAATGTTAAATGATCATGTTTATCAATCAATCTAAATCAATATATATATATATATATATATATATATATATATATATATATATATATATATATATATATATATGCTTACGGAGTTGAGTTGAACTTAAATATTTAAGTCATGTCTTCTATAATTATCAAGATCAGCTAATAAAATGAGCATATCACAATCGGTATCCAACCAATAGATAAGTCTATCGAGCATATAGCCTGACAGTAGCCATGCATACTAGATACAATGGAACTGAAATAACTTCCTACTTCTACTCACATAAGTGGTGCGGGTTTGTGGACTACGCTAATCATATCACAATAAGCAGCATATTACTCATATTTTGACCAAATTTAGTGTTTTCAAAACACAGAGATCCAACAAACACTGAAGTCAGTTTACTAGTTTAACTTTGAGGTTCACCCTGTCACCTTTTTCCTTTATGGACTAAATCATGGTATGGACTGATAACACTGGGACAGATAAAGCCCCTTCTTGTTCCATTTATAATGAATCATTAAGGCCAAAGGGGGGTCACTGGACCCCTATTACTTTAATTTTTTTTACTAGCGTCCTATTTGATTTTGTTATGGACTCCATTACTACCAATTAATATGACTAAATCCAATCACTCGGCTGATTTCTTTTCTCGTTATTAAAGCAAGAGCTAAAAAGCAGCTGGTCAGATGGTAAAATTAAAACAAACATGTTAAACTAGTAATGTATGATTCATATGTAATCTTAATTTTCCTTGAAAAGACATAACATTGGATAAAAGTGTTCCAATAATCCAACCTACATCAGCTTCTGGTCAACTCCTTCACCAATTTTTATTTTTACGATGAAGAAGTCCACTGGATTTCTCTTTTACTTGTCTGCAGTTGTTAAAGCTGTGTAAAATTGCTGTGAATGATGAAACAGTTAGTTATTGCATGGTTTATTTTGAAAAAAAATGAGTAATTAGAAATTGGAGTTCATTACGAGAAATGTGTTTCATATTTCAACCTTCATGACAATTACATGTTAAGCTTGGATATATTTGTTGTTAGATTCTTAATATTCCATGTCATCAGGAAGAGAAAAGCATATGCCTTATTGTTCTAATATGGGTGTGGATGTTTCCACATAAAATCTAATATTCAATGACAGATCACGAGACACTCTATTTAATTGCAACATGAAATTGGTTGTTTGTTTATTGAGGACAATTGAATCAGTCTATCTTCATGTGTGCGCTAAACCATGCCAAACTGTAAAAAAGTTTTATATTGTGTAAACCCAGTTGGTGTTATTCTAAGTTTGATGCAGTTTTTTTTTGGTTGAAATTTATGTAAACATCTGCATCTGCATCTGCATTGTTCTTTTTTGCTGCATTGTTCTTTCTGGCTGCATTGTTCTTAAGGTCAACAAGCATTATGTGATAGTAACTGGAATTTGGTCCAAAAAGGACCACAATAAATTGATGACAACACACTGGAAATTATCATCAAATTAAATTGATGCCTAGAATTATGTTTTGACCCGAACCCATGTT
This sequence comes from Artemisia argyi, assembly GCA_030686995.1. NCBI lineage: Eukaryota > Viridiplantae > Streptophyta > Magnoliopsida > Asterales > Asteraceae > Artemisia > Artemisia argyi. Next base: position 178,579,549 of record CM060677.1, read on the forward strand.
GACCCTTTATCTGATCCAATTTTCCAGCTATGAATATAAAGATTGGATTTTTAGGTTTTTCTATTGATATTACACTCCTGTTGATGTTTAATTTTGTTCTAAATACATGATGCAAATATGATTGGTTGGCGAAAAAGCACATTCGAAAAAGTATTTGATGGTGGTGGTAGGGTGGTGGTGGTAGAGGGTGGTGGCGCTAGTCGTATGGTGGTAGAGGGTGGTGGTGATGGAGGATAGTTCAAGAACATTATTTGTAAATTAAAAAGATTAATTGTGACATATATCAAGGGTATATTAGTCATTTCACTAAGTTTGACATTGACTTAATGAGAAAACTAACGCTCGTTAGCAAAAAGTGGCTATTTTGCAAAAAACGAAAACATCAGTTTTTTTTTTTTTTTTTTTTTTTTTTTTTTTTCAACAAAAATCGTCTCGGTGTAATCCTTGCGTTTTCCTGATACTTTAGGGACCAAATTTACCTTTTACCCTTATTATAACTTATGACAATGTTAAAGTGTTTGATTAAATATTTGTATTTATCTTACCATATAAATTGTCTCTTAAAGTAAAATTAATATTATTAGTCGATAGATCCATAGATCTGTCTAATCGCTAACTATTGAAGCGGCTAGCCAGACATTTTGTGCTTCTAAAAGTAATCATAAAAACTTATCACGAGACGTTTTAAATGAAAGGAAGTGCTAAAAATTTATTGGGACACTCACTATACAAACAGTTAAAACAGATTATACTAAAATACAATCGTTTACTGCATACAGTAGAGTGTTTAAATAAAATTTTGAATTGTGTGACTCACTTATCTAAAAGTAATCATATAGTAGTATCTGTGAGATCAACAAAAGATAAATTATTCATTGGTGTAGTAACTTAGTTCGATTGCACGACCTTTTAGAAGGGATCTTTTGGTTTTAAATCTAGTAATAATAAGCCTAAAGTGAATTGTTTTCAGAAAGGGAAATGATTTGCACACTCAATTTATTTATTGGGACACTTACAGTGCAAGCAGATAAAGCACATTATGAGTTATGTACAAGTAACTAAAGCATAAAAAAAGTGTCTCTAACTTTTTAAAGTGTGCAAATCAACTCCATTTCAGAAATACCAAACTTAGAGCCAATATTAAATCACTATAGTCTTCGAAGTTTGAGCATATAAATGGTCTACATTATTTGATTAAATATTTAATTGGTATTCTACATTATTTGATTAAATATTTGTATATATCTTACCATATAAATGGTCTCCTAAAGTAAAATTAACATTATTAGTCGATAGATTCGTAGATCCGTCCCGACCAACATTTTGTCCTTCTAAAAGTAAATCATATAATAGATCAAGGCTTGGATCAGTGGTTAACACTCTTACTTTTAGAGATAGAGATCAATGGTTTGATCCTTACGCCTTGCAAAGCCGAATGTTCTTTTCTATCTCTGCTAGAATCGTAAGCAACCTCTCTATTAAAGGTAGGGAAAGACTGTCTACGTCTCTACCTCTCTCATAGACCGTGAAAGACGATATTATGACCCATAACTCGTGAAAAATGGTATTGGAGTTACTTTAATTTTTTTTAAAATAATCATATAAACATATTATCACGAGACGTTTTAAAAGTGAGATCAACAAAAGATAATTATTCATTGGTGCAATAACTTAGTCAATTGCACGACCTTTTAGAAGGGATCTTTTAATTTTAACTCTAGTAATAATATCATCACGATGGAATTAAATCATCTTTATAGAGAAGGACACGTCTATATATTTTCGTCGAATTTTCTTTTTAACTTTTTTTTTTTGTTAGTGTTGAAATTCATGTCTGAAAAATCACTTGTGATTTGTTATTTTTTATAAATAAATTAAATATATCACAAACCGTTAATCGTTACGCAAAAAGTATTATTGATGAGGCGAAAAATGATCCGTTTTTAGGGGGTCATTTAAGCCCGAATTCGAATTTATTTGATCAAATATTGCCCTAAATCGTTCCTTTTGTGATTTTAGGTACTTTGGGAGAAAAATATGGAAAAGGAAGCAATTCGGACGTTTTTGGAGCATAAAAGTGAAGAAAACGCCAAAGTCTTAATTTTCCATGATGGGAACAGTAGGTGACGGCGTCAAGAGTAATTCCCTGACGGCGTCAAGAGCAAAATTCCATGACGATCCAGTAGAGATTTGACGGCGTCACGAAGGTAGGGCGTCAAGAGTAAAAGTCATGACGGCCTGGAAATGATTAAGTCTTGACGACGTCAAATGTAGATCAAGGCAGTCCGAGAATAGTTTTGGCGGCGAGGTGACGGCGTCACAAGTTTAGTCTTGAGGCCGTCAGACCCCTTTTCCTATATATAGTTTTCTAATTTTCACATTAAAAGGAGAGAAGTTTTGGAGAAACCCTAAGTACGATTTTGGTGCGAATTTTACAGGTTTTTCAAGGGTTCCAAGCCCTTGATACCTTTCATGTGTAATTGAGATAAGTGTTCTTTTAATTCAATCAATATGTCTTGTGTTGGTTGTCTATATCTTGTTCTTGTCTTAATTCCATCATGCTAGGCTAGATCTATCTTGTGTTTGCTTGGATCTAATGAAACCTAGATGTTAATTATGTGTTGATTACTTGTTTATACTTGTCTTGGATGAATGATTTATATGTTAGGCTTAAGAAAACTGGCAGATCTCCAATTGGTAACATGCTTGAACGTCTTAAGAAATATGAACCGATGCGCACTAGGTCTTTATTGGTTGTATTTAATGCATGAGCCACTGTTTACAATCTCTATAGTTGTGCTGGGCATGGTGTAGGAGGAGATAAGAGCTCATAGAATTGGGGAGTTAAGTGTGCCACCCCATGAATGGTATTAAGGAATACGATCCGTCATCCATGCAATTATAACAAGTAACTAACGTGTAAAAGATGTCTAGGGAGTAGTGAAATCTAAGTAAACACATTTTCTCCACTTATTGCTCACAACTTTAGTATAATTTAGTTTATTTTCATTTCTAGTATTTTATTTTGATTGCATCTTTAGTATTGGGTTAGTTGATTAGCAACTAATTCCGCCCCAAATCCTTCAAACTCGAGATTTTACTTGCTTTCTAAAAAATATAAAAATACAAAAATAATCATCCCTCACCTTTAGAACTAGTATTTAGGTCTTCTAATCCTAGCGACACTATTCCTAAGCTGAACGATCAATCCCCCGGTACTTGTCACTATACTATACTACAACGATCAGGTACGCTGCCTGGTGGGGGTTGTAAGCTTCTCGAGATCCCTCGAGAGGTAAAGCCTGTTGCGATTCCCACGCATCAAGTTTTTGGCGCCGTTGTCGGGGAATAGTTATTGTCTAGGTTATAATTTCTTTTTATTAGGTCTACTTGCTAGATTCCTTTCTAGTAAGATTTTATTTTTATTTTTAGGTTCTCTTTAGTCTATCTATTTCTTTGTGCCTTTGTTCGTAACCACCCGACATCATGGACAACGGGAACATCTTTGAACCCGTCATCTCACCACAACAAAACCCACCATTAGAACCCCTTAGGCCCCGAACCTTAGGAGAGTATTCCCGACCTAGCCACCAAGGCTACCGAAACACCATTGAGCTCACCGGAGCCAATGTGACCCCCTTGCGATCCGACACCATCCGGTTGGTGCAAAGCGGATGTGCATTCCATGGACTTCGTTCCGAAGATCCAAACCGACATCTTAAGGACTTCCTCAAAATCGTAGATTCCATAGACCTAGATGTTGCAACTAGAGAGACAACCCGATTACGCCTATTCCAATTCTCTCTACGGGATCAAGCTAGTCAATGGCTTGAGCGTTTACCCGCGGGATCCATCACCACATGGGATGATCTCACCACTCGTTTCCTTGCTCAATTTTTCCCACCGGGGAGAACTACTAAGCTTAGAAATGACATCTTGATGTTCCAACAACGTCAAAATGAATCTCTTTATGAAGCATGGACTCGTTTCAAGGACTTACTCCAAAAAGTCCCTCATCATGGCATAGATCAATCGGCCGGTGGTAAGCTATTGACCAAAAAGTCCCAAATCTTTTATGACCATATCGACATCTCCACGAGGTGAGCCATTGACCAATCGGCCGGTGGTAAGCTACGTGATCTAAGTGCGGAACAATCATGGGAACTCATAGAAGATCTTGCTCTCTATGACAACGAAAGTTGGAATGATCCCCGTGACTTGAACAAAACGGTCAAGGCAATATCTTTGCCTTCGAACAATTCTAGCACTCCCGACCGTAGGATCATGGAACTTGAGGACCAAGTCAAGTTTCTCATGAAATCTTACGAAGCTCCTAAGCCTTCAAGCCAAGTGAACAAAATCACTTCTTTATACGAATTATGTAGTGGTCCCCACGACACTCGTGATTGTGTGGAACTCCCCGGAATAGCTTTTGCGGACTACGCATCCACGCGTACCGACGAAGCGGGAGATAAGTGGTACACTTTCAAGCCCGAGCCAAACACTTACGGTGATTCATACAACCCCTCATGGAAAAATCACCCAAACCTTAGGTGGAAACAAAATCAACCCAATTCTTCCAATCCACCTAATCGTTACCAACCAAACGGTCCACCCTCCAACCGTACTTTCAACAACAATCCTTCTAACAACTTTGGTAGTACCAACAACCTTGAAGGATTGATGTCTAAGTTCATGGCATCTCAAGAAGCTCGCATATCTAAGTTTGAAGCCGATTTCAAACAAAAGCAAAGCGAGATGACCACTAGAATTGACGCATTGTTGAAGGTTCTCAATGACCGAGAAATGGGAGCACTTCCAAGCGACACGATCAAAAATCCAAAACTAAACGTTAATTCCATATCTTCAGTTTCGTCACCTACTTCGTGCCCACAATACTACTCGGTTAAATCCACGAGCACGTGTTTCAAACAAAACCAAGATCTTCAAAAGAACCAATCAAATAAGGCATCCAATATAGAGCCGGTCAAAAGTATAGTTGAAACACCTCCTACGCAAGACCTTGACGATGAATTCAAAGAACTTCACCTTGAACGCCCCGTCATTGATGTCTTAGCGCATGCTCCTTACTATAGTGCCCTCCTAGAAAAATATGAGAAGTGTAAGCTAGGTAAAAATGGGACCGCCTTCGTTCAAAACAAGTTGCCTAAAAAGCTTGATGATCCGGGTATATTTGTTTTGCCTTGTAACATAGGAAGATCCGAAGCTTTCGACACACTAGCCGATTTTGGGTCAAGCCTCAACTTGATTCCCTTATCCTTATTCACTGCTCTTAAGCTAGGAAAATTAGAGGAAACGTAGGTATTGATAGGACTAGCGGATGGGAGTATTGCCCACCCGGTTGGAATGATTAAGGATGTAGTTGTTCACGTAGGAAAGTTAACTATATTAGCGGATTTTCACGTCCTAGACATGGTTAGTGACACTACATGCCCATTATTGGTAGGAAGAGGATTTTTAGCAACCGCTAGCGCCATGATAGATTGTAAGAAATCTAAGATAGCGGTAGGTGAAGGCGATACTTGGTCGGTGTACGATGTTAAGAAGCATAGTTATGATTGTGATGATGAACCAACACCGCATTGGGTAGAGATGAATAGGAGACCATCTAGATACGGACCTTGGATAGAAAGGAACTTCATAGGACCTCAATGCCCATTTTATCTAGAAAAAGATTTTGTTGAAAAGACACATTCGGTAGAACAACTCATAGCTAGAGATGAAGAGCTAGACCCCTTTGAGGACCCCTTGGTCTTTAGGAAGATGATTGAGTTCTTAAGCGTAATGCCCATTAACATAGAAAGGAATAAATGGAAAAGAGAGGGAGACAAGTGTAGATGGAGGTGGGACAAGCCACCTAAAGAAGGTGACGGATCATGGCATATAAGGATGACTTTGTATGATCCGGATGGAGAAAAGTTCGAAAGGTCATACCATACTAAGGAAACCGATAGGAAGTTGAAACCTAAGTTTAATCCAAAAGATATCCTCAATGAGGAACTCACCCGTATCACGTAGTAACCCATGATCTTGAGTCTAGTTACAAGACTCGTAAATAAAGAAAAGCGCTTCTTGGGAGGCAACCCATGTTTTGTGTGATTTTATTTTGTTTGTTTGTTATTTGCTTCCGTATGCATGCTTAATTTTTATTGTTGGTAGATCATGTTTCTAAACTAAATAGTGGAAATACTTTACTTTGTTGTTTTGGCCTAGTCTTAACTCCACCTAAAAGTATTTTTGCAAAAGATAAGTGTAAGGGGAAACCCCAAATATGTTTTTAAGAAACAAACCGATCATGATTCTCCACAATATTAAATGAACATGTATATTCGTATTTGTTAGAGTCAAATGCTTGTATTGAGTCATAATGAAGTTTTGCAGGATTTTCCAGGAAGTAGGACCAAGTTTTTCCAGAAATTTTTCGGAAACTTAACATAAGAATTTCTGCAGGTCACTTCTGACGACGTCAAGAGTTTACTCTTGACGACGTCAAGTGTAAAAATCTGGAAATTTTACCAGTTTTGTTTTTCTAACGGAGTCTTATGGTTTTTGTGAATTATTAAGTTTTATAATCTCCAGGAGATCTGCAAACTCCATTCCACAAGCATTATATCTTATCTTGTTTTCTAGGATTTAGTAACTTATATAGGATGCCGCCGATTTTACGCGAGGTTGTCTTGTCTATTTTATCAGGTTTTACAGGTTATGTATGACAAGAAGATGATTTATATTCTGGAAGGGAAGTTTTGATTGTTCATTTTCTTGGAGGAAGATTTAACCTGGCCACCTTATTATCCATACCGAGCGAATCAGGGAAGTATTTGATTTCATTCTCTTTACTTTTTTACTTTTACATTCTTTACTTGAACATTGGGGACAATGTTCATCTTAAATGTAAGGGGAGGGTAAAAAGATGATACCTTACTGTCACAACTCACCATTTCAGGTCATTTCCCAAACATTGGAAAAACACTATTTATCAAACACTATTCATCAAACACTATTCATCAAAACACTATTCATCAGTTTACTATTCATCATTTTTTGTGTCAGTTTGACATTCTGAGAAGCATTTGAAAATGTTACTATTCACAGAACACTATTTATTTCCGGAAGAAATTTCACTATTCACGTGCATTACTCATTTCATCGTAAATTTAGTTTACGGGTATTCAAATTCGCGTAACCGGATTGGTTTAGGTGCGAATTCATTTCATTAGTGCTAAGGACACTGCATACGGACTAGAGACAGTCTGCATATCATCATAACAACATTTTCATGTTATACGACTATTAGGATTTTCAAATTTATATATTTGATACATTTAACGTTTTACGTATAAATATTTATAATAAACGTTAACACCCGGTTTATACACGACGAATATATCTAAATATTCCCACAATGGTCCCGATATATTTTTATATCCATTTTATTATCATAAAAGTTATAACATTCATTTACCCAGTATTTTGGAAATTTATTTTATTTATAACGTGAGCTTATGAATATTACGACGGTTTTCGTGTAAACTAAACAATAATTACCCGAACACTCAGTAATTGTACCAAACATATTTTTATCATTATTATGACTTTATTTTGTCCCGGTTAACTTTGTTAACATTTATTTCTATCAAACCCGGTACCCGATTATAACTAAAAACACTAAATTACACCAAATTCTTCACTAGTTTTCTAAATAAATCCCAAGTACCCCAACCCCCCCCCCCCCCCCCCTCATCCACATGAAATCAGCCCCTAAAGTCCTCACCAAGGAAATTTTACACATTTTATTAACCTAGTGCATTTATGTACACAATATTATACTATATACTTCAAGTAAATATCAAAAAACAAGCTAAACATTCACATTATAATTTCCAAAGATCAAAGCTACCATTTTCTTCATCTCTTTCACCATATCCACGACTTCATCACCAATCCAAGATCAAGAGAAGATTTTTCAAAAGTTAAAGCATCAAAGTTGTCCATTTTGTCTTCCTAATCAATAATCATAACCCAAAAACACAAGTAATCCAAGGTTTCTAATCATCTCATCACCTAGAATTTCAAAGTGAGTATTCAAAATTTTTTTCATGTTTTCATCTAATTAACATATGTATCTCATAGTATTCATGCTTAATTTCATGCACAAACTAGTTATACCACTTTATTTTTGCATACTTTTTGAACATACAAACCCTAGATTGTGATTTAGGTGTTCCTTTGTTAAATTAACTTGATTACTAGTCATTAGGAACCCATGGCACCCTAAGAAGGTTTATGGTAGGATTAGTATAGATTTGTGGAGTTTGCAAGAGTTTTTGTTGATGTAGAAACTAGTTTTGAACATTGGAAATGGATTTGTAACAAGTAAATATACCTACTGTCCCATTTTGGTAAATTCTGGAAAATCAGTAAAAACAAAGGAAACTTTGGCAAAATTTTTAGAAAATACTTTCAAAAACGAATTCGTAGTCAAAAGAACTGATTAAAAAGAGTTTATAACGAAGAAGTTATGATTTTTGCAAGTTTATTGACGAAAACTATTTTCCGGAAAAATACATGCTGTTGGACGTTTTTCGTCGGACAAAAAGAGGCTTTAGACGTAACCCGGAGGAGCCAAGCTTTCCAAAATATATTACTACATACTAAGACGTAACTGTGGATATAAAGAACAAGTAAAACGGACTTATAACGACAAAGATATTCACGTTTCAATATCGGCAAAAATCCTCTATAATTGGCAGCTTTCACTAATAATAATAATACTACTACTTCTACGTAGTAAACTCTAAATTTCTAAAAATATTAACCAAGTACCCAAATTCATAACTAATGAAGTATTAGTGATTACAAGTATATTTTCATTACTACAAGGCGTTATTTCAAGGATTTCAAACCGAGGATTTCAACACTAACATTGATATATATATATATATATATATATATATATATATATATATATATATATATATATATATATATATATATATATATATATATATATATATATATATATATATATATATATATATATACATTTCAACTAGTTTTATTTTCTAATTGCCTTATTTTCCTAAGTATTGGAAAATGTATTATTTTGATAACAACAAGTATTTTCTCAAGAATAGAGTGGTATAGGAAACATGTGCATGGACATTCATAACATCATTACATGATCTAAAGTAGATCGTTCATATCATTCATATTAGATTGCGGCAGCTTACCGTTCATTGTTGTTCATTTCACTTCATCACAGTAACATCAGCTTCAGGTGAGTCATAGCCCCTACTCTTTTAATTTTTTTGTAAACTCTTTGGGGGAGAATACATGCTCGTTTTACTTAAACGCATTACTTGCTTTACATGGTTGATTACTCAAACATTTTCAGCTTTACCTATACATATGTTTGATTACCTGCATTTCATTGGTATGTTGATTACTGCATTTCATGGGATTTGTCATCCTTGTTTACATGACTTCATGGTCACAAATTGTTCCCATATGTTCATTGTAATATTGTGGTATTCCCCACTTGGCTGTGATGTCAAACGTAATATTGTGGTATTCCCCACTTGGCTGTGATGTCAAACGTATTGTGGTATTCCCCACTTGGCTGTGATGTCAAACGTAATATTGTGGTACTCCCCACTTGGCTGTGATGTCAAACGTAATATTGCGGTTTCCCTACTTGACTGAATTACGATACCTTTGCATCAACCTTATTACAGATTTTCCCACTTGACTGATTTATCATATGGCCTCATGGACTGAATTATTTATATAGCCGTTTGCTATATTTATCATGGAATTTGGATACAAGTATTACATTTTTTCATGTATACATATTACATTTGGCAGTGGGTCATAAACACATAGGTTACAGGTCTCTTATGGCGGGACTTGTAACTAAGTGGATTTACGATGCCTTTGCTGGGATACCTTCATACATATGCATTACATTCTTTTTCACAAGACTCTATGAACTCACCAACCTCGTGTTGACTCTTTAGCATGTATTTTCAGGTTTTAACCAATGGCACGCCACATGAGGTTTTGGCAGGGCAGGGCATGGTCATAGAAGACTCTGATTTAATCATTTGGGGACCGTTTTAAACTATTTTAAGGGCCTACTTCCGCACTACTTTTAACAATGTAGATTCAACATTTTTGATTAAACTATTTTATTCTAAATGATTCAAGTGAAAACCATTTTTGAACATATGTTGTAATACCAATTGAGTTACACCCCAGCTACATGTATGCTTCCGCTGGACCCGATTTTGGGGGTGTGACACTTACATATGCACTTTCGGTTGAGTTTGTTTTGTCTAATGGTAGATGTGTAATAAAACTATGAGAAATACTTGTTAGTGTAATTTTAGCGCCAAATTTAAATTTTTTTACAACATTTAGGAGTGAAACTTTAGCCATAGCAAGCGTCTCATGGATAGGAGATTGTATGACTAGCACATAACCGTATATTCAGAAAAATTTTTCACCCAAATATGTGAGGTTCGCCTTTAGATTTGATAGGAAAAGCATTTACTATTAGTGCTTATGAGTGTACCGGTAGCATTTAGATTCTAGAACTTGCGTTAGTGATGCATCCCGAGACCGCTAGTGAGACTACATTCGTGTAGTAGGATTTACTACATGATAAGAGGCATTAGGATCACCCTTGTGTTAAACCCATATCATAATTACTTGACCATTTAAGTCATATTACTTGGCTAGTTAAGTCAACTAATTTTTCCCACACCTTTAGCGTTGTACTCATTTTTAGTACACGAAACCCCTAGTACACCCCCTCCGAGCCTATCTTTTCATTTCTAACTTTAAGCATTTTACTTAAAGGAAGAATTTGTTACACCCCACTTAAATGTACACCCAAATCGCCTTAGCCTTCCGTGTATGCGCTCATCTTTAGTGCACTATTGTTATTTGTTAAACCCCAAGTTAACTATCTAATTGATTACATGGTTGCTAAGTCGAGTCACATCCTTGTACATATTATTTTGGGACGATTGGGACTCATGGGTAAGTACTTATTTTATGGAGTAATGGGGAAGAACATAATTTATTACCCCCATATGTACGTTAATCTTAAAAATGTTCCAAGTGTTTTGATTTTCTTAATTCGAGTCATTAGATTAGTTTAATGTAAAGTATGTAAAGATTCAAGTGTAAGGGGAATGTTCATCCCCTATGATGTATTATTTTGGATAGTAGGGTAAGAGTGTATGCAAAAAAAAATAAAAAAAAAATAAAAAAATCGAAAAAATCAAGAAAAAGAAAAAAAAAATAGAAAAAGGAAAAAGAGAAAAAACATACGGACTACCATCCCTTTTCATTCTATGTTCATTTTATGTTTTTGTTATTTTTCATTTATTAGCTTAAGTCGAGTCTAGTCTTGGCTTAGCAACGCCATATTGTACATATAATTAACCAAGATTGTTAACTCGCCACCAGTAAAACTTTCTTTATCCAACAAAACCGTGTATTTCATATCCCTACACCTAACGTTACAACCCTTTAAAAGACCTCTTTGATAGTTTATCCTAGGTGGTTACGCCATGTGGTGGAGGTTTGATCATTTCCCAAGCATATGGTAATCTATTTTGCTATGACAGGTAGTGAGAGATATCTTCCGTTTCCATATTGTAATTTATACTTTATTACACCCGAGAGATGTGAGTATCTAAATACTATTTGTGAGGTGCTTGTATATGACCTCCGTGCTTGTCTATTGGTCTTTAGTGGAACGATTATTTGTTGTAATTACTTTTATATTAGTGTTAAATGACCCCTAACTTGTCTTTTAAGTAGAATAAAAGCGCATTTGCTTGAGGTCAAGCAAATCTCAAGTGTAAGGGTATATGATGAGGCGAAAAATGATCCGTTTTTAGGGGGTCATTTAAGCCCGAATTCGAATTTATTTGATCAAATATTGCCCTAAATCGTTTCTTTTGTGATTTTAGGTACTTTGGGAGAGAAATCTGGAAAAGGAAGCAATTCGGACGTTTTTGGAGCATAAAAGTGAAGAAAACGCCAAAGTCTTAATTTTCCATGCTGGGAACAGCAGGTGACGGCGTCAAGAGTAATTCCCTGACGGCGTCAAGAGCAAAATTCCATGACGATCCAGTAGAGATTTGATGGCGTCACGAAGGTAGGGTGTCAAGAGTAAAAGTCATGACGGCCTGGAAATGATTAAGTCTTGACGGCGTCAAATGTAGATCAAGGCAGTCCGAGAATAGTTTTGGTGGCGAGGTGACGGCGTCACAAGTTTAGTCTTGAGGCCGTCAGACCCCTTTTCCTATATATAGTTTTCTAATTTTCACATTAAAAGGAGAGAAGTTTTGGAGAAACCCTCAGTACGATTTTGGTGCGAATTTTACAGGTTTTTCAAGGGTTCCAAGCCCTTGATACCTTTCATGTGTAATTGAGATAAGTGTTCTTTTAATTCAATCAATATGGCTATGTGTTGGTTGTCTATATCTTGTTCTTGTCTTAATTCCATCACGCTAGGCTAGATCTATCTTGTGTTTGCTTGGATCTAATGAAACCTAGATATTAATTATGTGTTGATTACTTGTTTATACTTGTCTTGGATGAATGATTTATATGTTAGGCTTAAGAAAACTGGCAGATCTCCAATTGGTAACATGCTTGAACGTCTTAAGAAACATGAACCGACGTGCACTAGGTCTTTATTGGTTGTATTTAATGCATGAGCCACTGTTTACAATCCCTATAGTTGTGCTGGGCATGGTGTATGAGGAGATAAGAGCTCATAGAATTGGGGAGTTAAGTGTGCCACCCCATGAATGGTATTAAAGAATACGATCCGTCATCCATGCAATTATAACAAGTAACTAACGTGTAAAAGATGTCTAGAGAGTAGTGAAATCTAAGTAAACACATTTTCTCCACTTATTGCTCACAACTTTAGTATAATTTAGTTTATTTTCATTTCTAGTATTTTATTTTGATTGCATCTTTAGTATTGGGTTAGTTGATTAGCAACTAATTCCGCCCCAAATCCTTCAAACTCGAGATTTTACTTGCTTTCTAAAAAATATAAAAATACAAAAATAATCATCCCTCACCTTTAGAACTAGTATTTAGGTCTTCTAATCCTAGCGACACTATTCCTAAGCTGAACGATCAATCCCCCGGTACTTGTCACTATACTATACTACAACGATCAGGTACACTGCCTGGTGGGGGTTGTAAGCTTCTCGAGATCCCTCGAGAGGTAAAGCCTGTTGCGATTCCCACGCATCAATTATACCATCACGATGGAATTAAATCATCTTTCTATAGAGGGACACGTCTATATATTTTTGACAAACTTTCTTTTTGACTTTTTTGTTAGTGTTGAAATTTATGTCTGAAATATCACATGTGATTTGTTATTTTAAAAGCACATATGATTTCTAAAATTACATGTGGTTTGTGAAATCACATGTGATTCTGATTCTGAAAAAAGAAAATAAAAATCACATATAATTACTAACATACAAATCACATGTGATTTTTTAGATGCAAATTTATTAAAACTAAATTTGAAAAAAAAAATTGTCGAAAATATCGAAGTGCCCTGTCTACTGAGAGATAAAAATATTCTCGTCGTGATAGTGTATTTTTTGTCGCTTAACGATTTACCGTTTAAAAGATATTTTATTTTATTTTTTTTAAATGAGGAAAGTGTGCTTTTATTTTTATTTTTTATTTATTTATTTTTAAATGAGGAAAGTGTGTTTTTATATTTATTTTTTATTTGTTTATTTTTTGATGAAAAATGGGTTGCAAAGTTTGGTTTATTGGGTCCGTAAAAAATACGAAGTTTATGCTGATCTCAATTCATCTAAACCATCTAATGCATCTTTTACCATCTATTTTTTTTTTTTTTTTTTTTTTTTTTTTTTTTTTTTTTTTTTTTAAGATTTTCATATATAAATTTTAAGCTAATACAATTAATTAAACTATATGTACAATTAATTTATGAATCAACACTTACATATATTGACTGGTCAACACTAGTAATTAATATCATTTTAAAACACCCAATTAATAAAACATAATGTACAAATAAAGCAAGCTGGTAAACATTCTCATCCTAAAATTTGTAAGACATTTCATGAATAATTTTTGAATAATACAACCTTTTCTTACATATAAAATTTATGAAACACAAAAAGTAACAAATTCCCATCTCGATAATTCTTAGGTCGCAAAATAACAAAACTACCTCTAAAATACCTTGAAGGGTTACTGTAGTTGCAAATTCCCCATTTTGGCTAACGTTCGTTAGTTTTTCGCGTTGGGGTGGCCATATGAAATGACTATTTCACCCTCATTTTCTTCAATAATCTCACTCAATCTGTTTGCACTCTTTCCTGCAATATGCAAAATGACTTATTCACCCTCCAAATCTTGAGTGACAAAATTGGCAATAAAACTTTCATATGAAACTGCTTCATTTGGGGCTGTTTGTTCACCTAACAACTGACACAATCATAAACGCATTGTTTATTCATATAACACATACAAACATAAACCCTAATTGCTTGTTTAGCCTGCACAAACCCTAATTTTTTAACATGGATGGTGGTCGTACTAGAAGTGGGAATGGGGTTGTGGTAAAGAAAAACAGAGGGAGAATGAGGCCTAGAAAATACGATCCTCTACCTGCGCCATCGGTTGCATCCCCTAACCATAGTACACCCACGCCACAACAAAAAAGAGGAAGCCCTGTTGGTGGTGGAAGTATGCAACGGGTATCGAATGTTGGTAAGTTTATGTTCTTTAGTTCCTTTATGTGTTTAAAATTGGCTTAGTTTGATTTTGGTAATTGTAGTATAGGTTGGAAGTATTCATGGGCTAGTATTGACTGTGAGTGTTGCAAAAAAATGGTTGTTCTGTGTGTGTGTGTATATGCTCAATGTTTGTTCGTGATGCACTGGTAATGCTTGTTCAGTGTTGCCTTCAAGTAGTATTAACTGTGAGTGAGGCTAGTATCAACTGTGAGTGATGCCAGAAAGTAGTATTCACTAAGTTTGTAATTTTTGTTTCATAGTACTTTCAAGTAATTTTTGTTGGTAGCGCACTGGTAATCATTTGTTATCTAGTGTAATGCCTTCAGATAAATTATTTTTATGAGTATATCTAATCTTGTTAAGTATTAAGTGCATAGTTAACAGTAGTGTGCAGTTGCTTGTGTTAAGTGATCACATCTGGTCTTGGAAAATGGTTTACAAGTATAGGCGATATTTCATGATTCATTCTGTATAATTGATCACATCTAGTTTTGTTTGCTATCTTTATAGATGAAAAGGAGAATGTGGATGGTGCTTGTGATCGTCTGGAGAACAGGATTAAAAACTGGAAGATGTGTTATACAGGGCAAAATCCTGAAAGGTTAATTTTTTACAACCTCTTATGGTGCAATGTAAATACTATCATTTGAGTTTGTAATTGTATTATAGTTTGGCTATCTTGAATAATCTTTGCAAATATCAGATACAAGGTTGGGCAAAAAGTGATTGAGGGTTTGGAGGATGATGTAGAAGTATTGTGTAACATGGGCAATAACTTTAATGATGAATTATTTGATCAGATGAAAGCAAGATATGGGCCATACAAAACCATCAAAGAGGAAAATCTATATGAATTTCTTGATTAGCTGTTTATGAGAACAAGGATTGAAATGATAGGTAAAAGTATTCAACCTCTTAAAAGGGTGTTTGGAAAGGCAAATAAGTCTTATTTATTTCATTTTGGCTATCTTTATAGATGACAAGGGAAAGGAAAAAGTGACTGCAGAGATTTTTGATGAGTTGTTTATCAGCAGAAGGAAGGAAACGCTAGAAGGTAAATATATCCAAGCTCTTAAAGGGGTGTTTAGAATGTCTTTCTACCTTATATATGTTATTGATTTAAATACTGTTCTTGGAAGTGAATATTACAACTTCTATTACAGTTTGCCTTTGTTGTATAATCTTTGCAGTTTTGGATTTTGGTACTTTCAGCACAGATTTGGAAGACACTCTCGGTGTCATAAGATGATGGTACCAGTAATCATAAGAAGGGTAGGTCAGCTGAGGGTACCAGTAAGCTGAGGAAGGAAGCTAATGATAAACAGAGGAAGGCAAGGCCAGATGAAGGTACCAGTGAGTAGAGGAAGGCAAGGCCTCCGAGTGTAACCGGCTGCGTCATTGGCCTAAGAGTAAAGTTGAAAGAACCAACTCCTAAAAGAGGTTCTGAGTATTGTTCATTGCATTCCAAAAAGAGAAACTAAATGCAGGATAATGGTCCTTGTTTTGTGTTGTTCTTTTGTATGTAATACGATATTTTAAGATATTTTTAGTTAAGCTATGTAAGACATGTTTATGTAATTTGTTTGGTTAATATTTCCTTGTTTTGTGTTGTTCTTTCGTATGTAATACGATATTTTAAGATATTTTTAGTTAAGCCATGTAAGACATGTTTATGTAATTTGTTTGGTTAATATTTTAAGACATCATTTTGCTTAAGCATTTTGTATGTACATTTCATATGCAGTTTAGGGGGTGTTTGTATTTATTCATTTTTACTTTAAAAAGTCAACATATACCAAATACCTCATATATTCCTCTTAAAGTAATTTCCTGCTAGAATACACCATATGGACTTATGCAGAATAGTGATTTGAATGGTCTTGGTGCATTTAAGGGTATAAAATCCAAAGTTATGATGTATGTTTTGGATGAAAGCTTGTAGAAGATTGTGTGCAGGCTGCAGAATTTTGTTTGGATTTACCCATTTTGACTTTTAAAAGTCAACGTATACCAAAACTTATCCATTCATTGTTCATAATTTATTCACCTGTCTAATTTGCGTTCCTAATGTACGATTTTATTTCAATGGCTTAACTTTCGAAACACACCTCCTATTTATCACTACATACACTCCCTCAAACACACACACTCTTAAGAAAAGCTCAAATTCCCCATTTCCTTAACCATGAACATGTCTCATTGTGATATTGACCTCGTGGTTGTTTGTAACTCCTTTGTTCTAACAAAAATTATGCTTAGCCATTACCAAACAGAGAATCTTCAAGACATGCAGCAGGCACGTGATTTGGAGAACAAGTCCCAAAAGATTATTGATAGGGTCAGTCATAGGGGGAGCTGATTTTTGAACTTTGAAACTTTTCACGTTCGAGAAATGCAAAAGACATTACGAAGAAGGTTAGACCAGACTATTGATTTGCGTTGGGCGAGGGCGCTGATGAGGATGGTCAGGCAAATTCACGACAAGATTCTTCATAAGATTGAGTTTGCTGTGAGGCAGAGGTTTACATGGGGTAGGTTGATGGAGGTTGGGATGGGTTTCTTTTGTTTATGATGAATGCAGGTACTAAGTAGGGGTAGTGGACTTAGGGTTATTTTGTTATGGTTTCCCCTATCTTAAAATTGTAAAAATATGGTTATGGTTATTGAATGAAATGGGTCATGTGATCCAGATTTTCATTGTATAATGTGTTTAAATATGAATTGGCCTCATGAATAGTACCTATATCTTCCTGTTTTGCTGCTATATATATGGGTTGTTTGAATTTACCCATGTTGACTTTTAAAAGTCAACATATACCAAAACCTACCGATTCACTTAGCAATGTCACTAGCTTCATTAACTTCTCATACACGAACCACAAACCTGCCCATTGAATAGTCAAAGGTCTCTACCTTTATATTCACCACACCACACTTACATCCACAACTCTTATCTCATAAACATTGGTTATCAAATTCAGTCACCATGGATGCACAATTCTCAAACTCAAAAACACACCCCTATGCACAATCCAGAAAATCACAAACACACCCTTATGATATCAAAAGAACCGTACATGGCTCTTCTCTTCATTATCACACCCGTCTCCCTGAACCACCACTTGCAGCAATGCCATAACCACATTTGTCTCATTTTCCGTGTTGCCAAAATACATTTCAGCTTCGTGAGGAAATACGCGTGTTTAAGGAAGAGGCGCGCTTCATGTGGATAAGAATTCACAAGTATCTTGTGGAGCTCATGAAGGAACGAGTCGAAAAACAATGAAACCTTTTTTCTTAACTTTTGATATGGTTGTATTAGGTTGTTTTTAAATAATTATGTATTTTGATGGCAATTGTTGTAACAGTGCTTATCTTTTGTATCCTATTAGTAATTTAATTTCGTTTGGTTAAATTTGTTATTTTCCCTATTCTTTGCATATTAGATTGTCTGCATACTTGTTGGTTGTATCAGCATTTTATAGGATCGATAAACGTATTTGGGTTGCCATGAATAGGTAAAGAATTCTACAAAGTTGGTTTGTGTATGCAAATTTTATAGATAAATGATCAACCATGGAATAAGCATTTTATTTAACTCATAAAACCAACAAAAACAGTGACACACATTAATCAAAATCCAACAACCATTTGGTAATCATGGATTGAACCTACATGAGGTCTTCTTGATTATTTTGAATGAAGTTTCATTGCTTCTTTTTCTTGACTTGCTTCTACACTTTCTTCTTATTCACTACTCTCACTAGGTTGGGGAGATCTACAAATGTCTATTTAATACATTATTCTTCCCGATCTTTAGGTGGTGTTCTTGTCCCACTTCCATCTCCACTACCCACTACACTTTCTTCTAGTGTTTGTATCAATGCTTCTTGGTCTAATCTCATTTAATGGTCCTATTGATCCATAAGATATCCACCAGTCTGCCACTCTTGTTCAATCTGTTCTTCTTCTAACAATTTGATTATTTCTTCTTGGTATAACATTCCCCTACCACCAACACTACTCCTGTAACAATTCACAATTTCAGGTTAATTACCATTCCTGGAAAAATTTCACTATTCACTTTTACTATTCATTTTTCCCGAAATTTTCCCGAAACTTGATTTTTGTTTCTTGGCCTCGAGTGATAAATCATTTCCATGGCAAATTAAAAGTTTAACTTTCATAAGCTCATTTTCGTGAAAGTTATTAAGGAATTACACGTTTTAGGGTAAAACGTCATTCAGAAATTCTACGCACAACGAAACTCGACCGCGTTAAGTGACCCCGCATCGGAAAAATGTTTGACACACTCATGATTTATTTGAGAATTAATCGTGACTGAGAAAAACATGACCAAAATAAGCCTCGGCCGTGAAAAACTGGAATTTTCAGTTTTTAAGCGTTTTTACTCAGCCGTAACCTTAGCCTATACCTGCACCGCATTTCTAAGACGATTTAAGTTTTCAACTTTTTAGAAAAATTCAACATATTTTTCCCTCCTCCATTGACCAAAAATCATCCCTTGATTTTATAAGTCATTCCTTGATTTTTAGGCTTACGGTTTGATGTTTAAAAGACATTTAATACCAACCGACACTAGACTGAGCCCAGTCTAGACATTATAAGTCATTTTAAATCATTTTTATCACATTAGAAAAGTAACATTTTACTTTTCTCAATTTTACGCAATATTCGTACATTTTACGTATTACGCGTTTTAGACCCGTGTTTCCAGTTTTAGCAGGGTTTTACCACCCAAATGGAACCTACCACCCATTTTATATTTTATTATAGAGTATTTTGACAAGTTTAATCATTCTTCCAAGTTTCGTATTTTTACGATACCCGGTTTTACGTTTTGTGACGTAACAACTTACGGTTTGCATTTTACGGAGTCAAAACTAACTACATAAGCTTGGATAAGATCATCACAAACCAAAACTTCCTCCCCAAGCTTGGCAAACCGCCACTAGGGGGGGGGATTCACACTAGGTGGCTTGATCTTGTGCTTAAGGCCTTAAGATGACACCAAGTGTCCAAACTTTGTCACCAAGTGTTGACAAGTCAACTTCCTAACCTCCTCCAAGGCATATAAAGCCTCCCCTTGCTCCTTGAACGTCCCATATCACACACACACCAACACCCTTTCATTTTCTAATCTTCTTCCAAGTTTCATCCAAGAATCAAGTGCTTAAACAACATAGAAACCCTATTTTGGTTTTGATTCATCAAACACTTCCATAACCTCATATACTTGGTGATTTCTCTTGAGTTTGAATCCACTCAAGTCACCTCAACCTTCATCATCCATCTTTCAAGATTACAAGGGTAGAAAGATTACATGAAGTGAAGTGGGTTGAAGCAAGTCTATCAAAGTCCTATCCTTACATGTTAACTTCCTTTCATCTTTGAAAGCCAAAAGTTGTGAGCCAAACCCTAACATGCTTCTTGTTAATTAATCATGTTCATATCATTTACATGTTATTCTTGCTATATTATGTCTTGTATGCATGTCCATGATGTATAAAAATGAGTAAAACATGTTGTTGTAATTGATTGTTAAGATAAGTTACTAAAACAAGTAAACTAGTGACTTTCTTGGTAAGACCTGAGCAAAATGGTAAAAATTTGATATTGGATTATTAAATATTGTAGTAGAGGACCTAACAAGGAAACCGTAGCAATTTGAACCACCTAAAACGAGTATACGAGTCAAAAGTTACGCCCATTTGAAGTTACAAAAGATTTGCGGCAAAACTGCCTAAAATGTTTCTGTTACAGAAACTTTAAATACGCAAAAAGAGGCCTTTCTGGTCCGTTTCATGAAAAAGTTAAAGCACGAAAGTTGTCCGGAATCACGTTTTCCTTCAGGAGTAAAGAAGCTTGAGCCTTGAAAACGCTTTCTGAGTGAGATATTTCTCAATTTCTTAACAGCTATTTACATATATATAAGTCACTATATATTGGTTATACTTTAAAAGGAACAAGAGGTCTTATGACCTATAATCAAGACCACCACCATGGCTAGGCCATGACGAAATGACCATACCAACTTACATAGGCGTAAACATTAAACAAGGAATTGGCGATATATTGAACAAGCAATTTGGATCTACTTCACTTAAAAAGGAACCATGAGATATTACCAAGAGAAAATGGTCATACAAGACTTATGAAACTACCCCTAATAACAATCTTCATGTACTAATAAACTTTCCTAAGTTTATTCAAATATCGGACATGTAACTTTTCGGATCATAACTTATATATATATACTTTATCAACTACTACAATAGTAGGGAGCCTCATGTGAGGAGTTCATTATGTAAGCCGTCGAGATGAGTTGTGGATTTACGAATTAAAGTGTCCTGGCTCCTCGAACGCTTACTAACATGACTTCTGAATTATGTCGGCCCGAACGGTAGTAAACGATATACAAAACATACATGTTTCATGAATCATCTCTTTCAAAGACTTACACTATACATCATACCACATCATGGACTAAGTGCAAGACATACATATATTGGCATGTTTTTGTTTCCTTAGACATTATTCCAAACCTAAGTTGCAACAATTATTCTAGGTTGCTCGTAGAAGTTCTTACGGCATATCCATCATTCTCATTATACATCATCCAACTCAAGGTGAGTTCATAGCCCCACTTTACATTACTTCAATGTTTTACAAACCCTTGGGGGGAATACATGCTATTATTTTTTCTACTCGAACACAATGCTTTCTACTGTATGCTATTCGACTATGTTTTATTATCACTAAGTAACATCCTTGCCAAACCAAGATCCCTTATTATGAACCATTTAATCACTTGCGAGGGTTACTTGCAAGTGAGCGCGAATATTGTGAATAGGCCTATTGGGATTGACGAATCCCATTTGTTTTGACTAAGTTCAAACAAATGCATTAATATTTGAGACATTAGGTACGACGGCAAAGTATCTACCGGGATAAATCTGCCGATCGATATTGGTACACGTTAACGTTTTGGTGTCATAAGCTTAGTGAATTAATAACCTTTCCGGGCATATAACAACGTAGCCCATCTTTGTTTTCTAACTATGAGTGTGAGTCTATAGCTCACACTACGATTATTGTGTTCAAACAATTTAACTACAAACACTACGATTATTGTGTTCAAACGATTTAACTACAAACACTACGATTATTGTGTTCAACGATTTACTACCAACACATTGTGTTCAAACATTAAACAAACTCTATGAATATCACTCAACCTTTGTGTTGACCTCTCAAGCATGTATTTCAGGTTCATGACGATCAAGGATGGCACGGAAGGGCACGGATACTCAAGAGGGCTATAAATTTTATTATCATTCAAAAACTCATTTAATGTGATTTGTAAACATGGAACCATTTGGGACCTCATTTTGTAATCTCTGATATTTATACAATTTGAATGATAAATCTTTTAAAACGACTCAATTGGAGTTCGTTTTCTATTATTGTGACTATTGTGCCGTCGAGTAACACCCAGTTCGAATTCCGCTGCAACCATGAATTGGGGGTGTTACAACTCCTATTTTCATAAACTGTATCCTTGTGAAAAACCTTAACTAAGTTTTTAAGTGTAATGTTAAGCTAATGGTCTGATGATTTAGGAGAAAACACTGAAATGTTATGAAGAATCAAAGCAGCTCCTACTGTAATATCCTTTCCATAACCCCCCCCCCCCCCTCGTTAAGGATTTTGTGATGTATTGAACCAGATAGTTAACCTCAGGTATCTTTGAGAGTTACTGTAAGATCGCCAAGGGCACTTAGAGTACACGACTTGATTATTGCAACAACTTGATCAACCTCATTATTGATAAAGCTCTTGATATCACTTAAACATCCAATCACAACCCCTCCCATTAGCATTCACAAACTCAACCGCGCTAAACCATGGCCCACGTGTAAAATCCTCATCCTCACCCACACCCTCAACAACTTTCCTAATATGCTCTTTTGTCAAAATTACACACTCCTGCACACCTTTGCTAATATCTGATTTTTTACGACGCTTCGCCAATTAAACCATATTTTTTTATCATGGGGCTTGTGGTCTAGTGTTAAAGGCTTAAGTAGTTAAGCGAGCCCAAGTGAGAGTAGTATCGGTTTGGGTGACCGACCGGGAAGCCCTCACTTGGGAACCGCAAGCTCTAATGATATCAGGCGAATCGGGAATAGGAGTGGGGTTATCCCCTAAGGAGAGGCTCGCGGTTGGTATGTCTGCCCGAGGATGCGACACTAACTCGAACCAACAACTAACATCTAACCCGCCGTTCAAAAAAAAATGAACAATACCAGCAGGACAGGGTATTATCCTAACAGACTTTTCAGGGATGTGTGATGAAACTAGGTTTTCCAAGGTGGGGGTTATGTGTCGGCTTTGGTGATGGTTGTTGCATGGACGGAGGGAGTTGTTGCAGGTATCGGATTTGTCCATTTCGTTTGAAGAACTATAATCGAATATTTGTGAATTTGTGTTTCCGAACTTGTGTTTGTGAATTTGGGGTTTTAAATACTGAATTGTTGTTTGAAAAATTCAGTTTTGCTTGGTGGGAAAGAAGGCAAATGGGTAGAGTGAGATTTATAAGAAAATGAGGGTAAAATAGTCATTTCACACGACTACTAACGTGAAAAACTAATGAGCGTTAGCCAAAATGGGGAATTTGTAACTACAGTAACCCTTCAAGGGCATAACACGCAAAAAAACCAAAACGTTAGGGTATTTCTTGCAATTTTTTTAAAAATAAGACATTTCTAGCAAAAATCGCAAAGTTTATGGACATTTTTTACAGTTTACTCAAAAACTTAACATACAAATTATTCATCATATTTTTATAATGATTCTATCACATTTAACAATTATTTATATATCAAAATACGAGTCACTAGCTTATATAACCTTATCGCTTGGTTTTTGACTTTTTTTTTCGTATACCTCCTCATATTACTTTCATCCTCATCATCTATCTTTCCTTTCTCAAAACATTACGGGAAAAAGTGCCTTTAGTGACCAATTATTTTGTGACTACTCATGCTTTGGTCTCTATTTTCATCGTTTAGTCACTAATATACATTTCGTCATTGCATTTTGGTCATTCACATAATCAGTGACCGTTACAAAAATTTGGTCACTAAGTTGTAAAAAAAACAAGGATCGAGTAATGACCATAAAAATGGTGATAATTAAGTTTAAAGATTAGAGACAAAAAGATAGCGGTCACCAATTTGAAATATGTCATTAACCAACGTTTAAGAGAAAATATAGTAAATATAAAGACAAAAAAGTTGTGATCATTAGGTTTCTAAGTTAGACGCCAAAGTTGATAGTCACTCAATTATCAATGATTGAGAGAGAAAAAAAAATGATAAGTCTACTATTGGTTTGATATTTTAGCGATCATGTAACTAGTTGTCATTGAGTTGTTGAGTTAGACCAAAAACTGGTGGTCACTACCAAAAAAAAAATTATAAGTTTATAGACAAAAAATTAGTGGTCACTAGGTTTTCGAGTTACAGACCAAGGTTGGTTGTCACTGAAATTTAAACCCGAACCCCTAAACTTTAGTTGTTGAGTTAGAGACCAAAAACTGGTGGTCACTACCAAAAGAAAGTATACTAAGTTTAAAGACCAAAAATTAGTAGTCACTAGGTTTTCAAGTTGGAGACTAAAGTCGGTGGTCACTAAAATTTAAACCCTAACCCTTAAACTTTAGTTTTTGAGATGAAAAATTGGTGGTCACTACAATTTACAAACATGCCCCTTATGCCATATTGATATAAAAAACTGATATATGAGTTGTTCATAGAAATTTTAACATGTCGAGTTTAGTTTCTACAGGAGGGTCTGAGAAGAACTATCGAATCATATTCGGATCTTAGGGCTTATGTTTACCTAAAAAAGAAATGCCCTTCGAAAGCCACCATATATCTTGGAAACGGAATGGGTATGGATCATTATTATGAATTTAATTTTATTGGTTTACTTGTTACTTAGTTTAGCAGAGTTATGCAATCACTATAGCATAGAGGGTGGCTTGTCTAGTGTTATCTAGGATGCTGTGAGTGAATGTATAACTCATAGTTTAAAGGTGTTGCGTTAGGTTGTATTGCTCTTTATGTAATATGTGCAGTAACAAGGTGATTATTATCTGATAGAAAAATGATTGAGATGCTTAAATGTGTGACTACTTTTATGCCTAAAAGGATGTGAAAGTGTTTTTTTAGTTTGTGATGAAGTGTGTCCATCTACTGTCACCAATAAGATTATGCATATAATTAAGCACATCAATTAGGCATGCAAATCAATGCTTTATATGATATTCCACTTAAGTTATGAATTCTATGTTTTCATTTGCAAGGTGACTAAAGGTTGAGTTGGATGCAGTGATCTTCATAGAGCGTGGATGTGATTTGAGACATGTTTTTGGGGCTAAAAGAACACAATGTTAAACAGTTAGAATGCTATGTTTTTCCTTGTGTTTATTTTGCTTCTGATTAGTAGGACACGAAGAGAGTTTATGTTACAAAGAATATTATGTAATGCAATTGCAAGTAATATATTGGATGTTTGTTGTTGCATATTCACATATTTTTGAATTATTGTAGCTATACATTTGTGAAATTGGTAAATTGTTTTGTAAATATGCTCGAATGAGTGATCACCATCTCCTAGTCTCTAGATTTAATATACCAAGTGACCACACATATGGTCACTAATAGTTGTTAACGGTGTGTTAACGGTTCCGTTATAATTAACAAAATAGTAACTACGTTCATGACCACCGTTATCGATCACTATCTATCAATTCATTGACCACCTTCACCTCTTAGTGACCGAATATATCGTCACAAATATAGTGACAACAGTATTATGTCAATGGTTAGAGACAAATTTTAATTTTGGTCTCTAATAAAAATACTGACGAAGCTATTGTAACTATAAGTGACCACGCGGGTTTTGTCACTAAACAGTGTTAGTGACCGATTTTATGTTGATAGTTACCATATACCTTTGGTCACTAAATCCCGTTTTTCTTGTAGTGAAATCTGTAAGCAAACAACTCATCACCACTCTAATATCTATTTATTACCACCTTCCTTCACCATTTTTCACCATCGTTGACCATGCTCTTTTATCACAAGTAGAATATGTGATAAAAGCACATTCACGTGTAAGGATATTTTGTACTTACCAATTATGAACTCGATTTCAAAATCCATATATTTGTTAATGTTATTAGATCAAGATTGTTAAAGAAATAAGGTTGATTGGAAGTGCATAAAGGGGTAATATTTAATTTTGTCACTTAAGGTGATTTGCATTTTACAAAAGCAGATACTCACATGCTTTCTCAAAATGGCGTTTTGATGAGGTTCAAACGTAGATAAGTGATTAAACACTTTTCATATCCAAACACTTGCAACTGGATTTTTGCGTTTCCAAAACGCAATAAGCAAATAAGCTGCTTACAAACACAATCCCAAACACCCTGTAGAAGATGTCCCACACAATAAATCAAAACAAATGTAATGAGATGCCATGTATAACGAGATGATTGGATGTTGGATCCACTAGCAACAAAGATAAAGAAGAATGAATTCAACCTAATACTGTTAGGAATAATATTGATTGATTTATTAAGTTTACATGAGACTCAATATTTATATTAATAATTAGGCCAACACTTGGGATTGGACTTAAACAATACAAATTTAAATATAATTATAACTCTAATACAAATTCATTAACAACCTCTATAGTTGGAGCGAGAGTAGAATGAACACTTAAATTGTCTCTCGAAATTCAACAATTAAAGCTGGCAGTACTTGTAGAAGAACTTGTAAATTCACCAATGATGTGCTTTATGACATTAAAATTTTCACAATAATTGTTGAAGAAGTAACTGTATTAAGTTTATCGGTGTGTGATAAGGTAAGAGGGAGGGAGTATCGTTCATCATTATGAACGAGGGTTTTGGTTATGAAAAAAGCAATCGACTTTGTTAGGGTTGAGAAAGAATTCGACCAACTATAGTTGTTGAAGTTTAAGGAAAAAGTAGTCGACTTTAGTCGACTGAAGTTGTAAAAAATCGTGGAAATTGATCGAGCTTTAGTCAATTTAGGTGAAAATTTGTCGAGCTTTAGTCAACTTAAGTGTGAAAATACTCCATCCGTCTCAAATTTATTGTCCACTATTGACTTTTTTAGTATTTTTTTTTCAACTTTGACCTTAAATATTCTTGTGGGTGTTATATAATATTTGATGCAAAATATATAGGTCATGTTTGGCAACACCCTTTTGGAAGCGTTTAAGAGCGGTAAGCGACAAGCGTTTCAGTCTTAATGCTTGTTTGGCAACACTGTTGCTAGCGTTTAGCAACACCTCAAAAGCTTACAATCTTAATGCTTCCTAAAGAAGCTTTCCAATATACCGCTAGCGTTTAATTTTAATATTACCAATTTACACTAAAAAAATAACATTCATTCATAAGTATATGTCCTTTTTCGTAATTTTACATTTTATAATTACATCTACAGCTACGTTACCAAACACGTTTTTTAAACAAGCAACTACTGCTTACCGCTACTGCTTACTGCTACGTGTCGCCAAACATAGTCATAAATGGATTGGATTTTAAGTGTACTTTTCAATGGTATTATTTTTCATCAAGTATTATATAACAAAAAAAATATATATTTATGATCAAAGTTGAACTAATTTAACTTTGAAAATTCAAACTGGACAATAAATTTAAGACGGATGGAGTAAATAAATAAAATAATAAATATAAACCCTCCAATCTTGATTCCAAAATCGATCCAAAAAAACTGATAGTGAAACGTCACACTCTTCAAACGTAGCTCCAATAATATGATGACTAATCATTTCATCAAAAAAGGCTTTCAAACTACCAAAATATAGAAGTCCAATACCAAAAGTTAAAAAATAATAAATAATAAAAATTAAATAAAAAATAAAAAAAATGACAAACCAAAGACAAGTGGATCCATTACCTCAATATTCAAAAAACGAATCCACCAGGTTGTTATCAAATTAAACGATCGAACAAAACCTCTTGAGTTCGACACCAAATAACAAAAACGATTATTTATACCTAAATTTATAACAAACCATCAACCCAAAAGTACTTTTTTTTTAATAGCTAAACGAACCTAACTCGACTTTAATTAGAGTCGATGAAAATTTGATTTTGATTAGATAAAAAAAACTAACAAAACGAAAATATAAAATGAAAGAATGTAAATAAATCGGGGTCTCTCCGCATCATCAGCGAGTAGCCGATGATCGAAAGACAACTATTTATGATGGTTGAACCTAAAGCTCCAATATCAAGTTACGCATAATAATATTGATTGATTAATTGCTTTTACATAAGGCTCGTGCAATATTTATACTAATAACTAGCCTAATATTTGGGCTTAAGCTTAAATAAATGCAAATACATATATAATTCTAACTCTAGTAGAAATTCACTAACAAATACTTACAAGAATATAGAAGATGGATACCGCATACGACTTTTACAAAACATTCACGTCAGTAGCGCACACAAACAGTATTTATTGAAAAAATGACACATCACAAATATAATACATTTTAATTTACAACATGTGAGAATGATATAAACCCTTTCAATAATTTGGACTAAACAAACAAAAAGTAACAACGACGTACAAAAAATGGACAAGGAAAATTAAAAATTGTTGCCACTTTATTACATTAACCCTTATATAAAGGGAAGTGATACTTACACCATTTTTTTTGATGCACACATTACAATTATGCATATAACATGTTATAACATGTGCATTAATGATGTAACATTGTGGTGTGTGCATAAAAAAAAGTGGTGTAAGTATCACTTCTCTTATATAAATAACTTGCCTCGTTGAGTAATAGTAGACTATTTTGGTTACTAAATTATTCTATGTTAAATTCGTAACATGAAAGTGTTAGATTAAATCTATCACGACTACAAATGACTTATTCGCGTCGTTCTAATACCTTTGACCGTAAAATTAACAAAACTATTTAATGCAGTGAAAATGTTTTTATAAATAAAAATAAATATGTCTAATCCCAAAACAAAATATGCTGCTCATATCATGTTAATCAGATTTAAAGGTTTGAATACAAACTCATGATAAAATTCCTAGATGGATCATCAAAAGCTACCCTCATAACCACAATGATGTAACCTACAAATACTTGTGATGTATTGCCATTTTTCGGCTGTCATGACCTGGAGATGTGGTGTATCTGCCACCAGAATAGCGAGCAGTCGCACCACCATAGCTTCTATGTGTGTGATCGGCAACGTGTCGATTGTTTAAGCCACTGCCGCCGTAGCCAGTTGTGTTCATGTGGTCACCTGTGAGCTTAGCCTCGTGCTGGACATGTTCTTCAGCATGCATACCCATCGCAATTTCAGCTTGTCGTATTAACCTTGCCTCATGAGCTAACTCTTGTGCTCTTGCCAACTCATCCTAAAAAAATGTAAAAAAGGTATAAAAATTCTATGCTATAATAAGTTAGCTTATTGCTTTAAAGATTTCGGGTATCACAATAGTGTGCACTTCTAAGCCTTGATAAAATTTGTAACTGTACAAACTTGGCAAACTTCTATCTTCAAATTTAAATGCAATGGCGAATCATGAAGTGGAACCACAGTCATTTTGAAGAGTATATATTTAGGCTGATATTCATAAATTCAGTTTGACCGTACCGTAACTAGCAGGGGCGGTGCTGAGAACGTCAAAAAAAAATTAGGCATGGCACGAGAAAAAAAAATGTCCCTATATTATAATATCCATAGTGGGTTGGGCCTAGTACATATAATGGGTATAAAAAATTTTAGTGCCCCTTATTGGGTTAGGCCCGGCTCGGTTGCTGATGATGCGCGGGCTTAAAACCGCCCCTGGTAACTAGTAAATTTAGTTTTTAGGGTTTATGAGACTACTATTATTTTTGACTCAATATTATATAAGTCAATGACCACTGAAGTTGTGATCTAACTTAGAAACCCTCTAACCATTAATTGTTGGTCTTTAATCTTAGTATTTCAAAATGATGACCACTATTTCTTGGCCTCTAATCTTTTAATTTAATGACCACCATTCTTATGGTCACTAATACTTGTTATAACCGACAACTTAGTGAACTAACATAGTTATATATGTTACTGTCACTAATTCTTTGGCAGTGACTACATATTTAGTAGTGACTAAATGATTATACGGAGTAATAGAGACCAAATTGTGAGTCACAAAAATTGAAATTAGAAAAAAAAAATAATAATAATAATAATAATAATAATAATAATAAATAAAAAAAAAGGCTGGTGACTAATTAAAGATGGTTTTTCTTGTAGTCTTGTAAGTTGTATACGAACCTAACAAACGGAAAAAAGATGCTTGAAAGTGATCTTTCATTTAAAGTTTTATCAAACATACGAACAAAACAAACGGATTTTGTGCTCATTCTGTATAACAAACATAATTGTTTTAGTGCTCAGCTTTATCTTATTAATTTATGTTTGTTCATGAAAAACAAACATCCATAATTTTCTTAAATTTATACATGTGTCCGTAGATTCATATGTTGTTTTTTTAAGAAAATCACCAATATATAATTAAAGGAAAAATGATAAGTCTTCCTACTTTATATTCTTACAAATCCTCCTACTCACAGAATTCTGACAAGTGTTAAAACTGACGGTTTAAATATAGAGAAAAAATGAGTGGGGAAAAAATTAATATTATTATATGTGTAGCAAAATTAATAAGAGGCTTTAACAATGCTCATAACTAAAAGAACCAGCAACTATACAAACAAAGGCGTCCAACCTATATTATCGAGCCGATTAAGAAAGGCGGGACCCTAATATAACCCATGGGGCCATGGGACAGTAAAAGTGGACCAAAAGACTAGGGGGGGGGGGGGGGGGCAACCCATCGGCAAAATGGGTTCGGCAAGAGGTGCCGATCGGCAATGCCCATTGCCATACATTCGGCAAGCAAAAATGGGCAGCCCTTGCGGTAGAATACACCGATTCGGTGTGGAGAAAAACAAGGAAGAAATGCTTGTTTGGGAGTAAATGCTTGGAGTGTTTAATGTTGAGGCAAAGCTAGGCAAGGTTGCCACTAAAAATTCATGTTGAGGCAACCTTAGGCATAAAATGTGTTGGGAGCAAGTGATTGGTTGTTTGCATAAAAAGTTGAGGCAACCTTAGGCAAGGTTGCCACCACCCTAACAAAACAAATGGACCCACACACATAAAATCCAACCAATTCTAGCCGAGCCTTACTAGAAAACTATCAAAATCAAGCATGTGTTGTATTATACAAACTCTTCCTATATTGTCACATCAGGGGAGGTTTGGTCAAACCGCGTTACCCGTGATGCATACCTTATAAATCGGCGATGCAGGAAATGATTGGAAACCCGCCGTACGAGGGGTCCAAATAACTTGACCCATCATGCATTTACTAGCAAGGCATGGACCAAAATTGATGGACAGTACAATATACTCAATTATAGGACAGTACAATTATAACCACAATCACATCAGAGGACAACATCAGAGGACAGTACAATTATAACCACAATCACATCAGACTTCATATGTTATGTTTTACAAAAATGCTAAAACCTCCTACAACTTCTTCTTACAAAACATCTTACTCACAAAATTCTGACAAATGTTAGACAGTTTTAATGTAGAGAGACAATGAGTGAAAAAAATTATATAATATTATTGTGTGTGTATAAGAATTTATAGAATGAAATTGTAGAAAGTTGTAGCTAAGCTCTACGTTATATACTCCAATATGAATGAATAAACATAAGCGAACCGCAATTAACACATGAACGTTGATGAACGCAAGCAAATAAACAATCAACGCATACCCGCTTGTTTGTTCATTTTGATTAACGGTGATAAAATCTTGCTAATACTCTCGCTTATTTTAGGTATGATATTGCCAAAAGGTACACAATCGACAAACCTTCGGTTCTGTTATGATACTGTACATGCTATAGTATTATGTCAACTGGTGGGCTGACTTTTAAGACACAAAAATGTCTAAATTGACGGGTAAAATATTCGTAGTTTAAGATATTAGTTAAGTTTTGATTAGATTAAAATAGGTTCTTTAGAAAAAAATATCACATGGTTATTTTTTTCTTAAATTGAAGGTAGGTCCATTTTATGCAATCAACTTATTCATTTGTGAGCGCTAACAATATGAAACCAAATACTTGTCGGTAACAATTTTCCGTGGGAGGGCCGAAGCAAATTTTTTTCGGGAAATACATTAAATGGGAGGGCCGAAATAAATTTTTTTCCGAAAATACACATGAAATCGCAAATAAATACACTAACGGGCTTGGACCTAGGGGGGCGAGGACCCTCCCTTGTCCTCACATAGCTCCGCCCATGATTTAACCGGTTTTGGTTTCAATTCGGGCTCTTTGTCCACATTTGCGATTCTAGTAGAATGAGGGTTCATACCTGCTGGTGTTCGTGTGTCGGGTCGGACTTCGTCTTACGTAAACCCCGAATGTCGCTAATTTTTTCTCTAATGGCTTGCATATTTGTTGTCTTGCTTGTTTTCTTTTTTAAAGCAAATGTGTAAAATATTATGGGTTCAAGCAAACATGTACATACATCTATGAACATACGCAATTGAATATGCTGTGTCCTTTTTGTGGTTAATGACAAAGCCGTCGGTCGTTGGAACACATTAAATATAGGAGTGCTTTAACGTTTGGCCTCATGTTTTATGTAATAATCAAATCGTGATATTGTTTATTGATTCGGAAATATTAACTTATTAAGGATTAGTTAAATCATTATTGACATGTGGACCTACTATTATGAATAAATTGACTGCATATAATAATGATATTCTACCAAATTTGACTACCACACACCTGATAAGAGTTTTTTAATAATAAAACATATAGAAAATGTATCACGATCCACTATCCAAAAAACATAAAGATAGCTGAAAATCGGAATGTATTCATCTAATAATAATACACCAACAAATTACACTAATACACAATTAATAAATTAAATGTTTTAAATAACATGAAAAAAAAAAGTTTTCAACCTCCAATGTAAAAGAAACACATGCAGAATGTTTGCGAACCACTAGTCCACTATCAAAGAGGTCATCTAAGTTGAAGTCTAAACGTCTCTCCTCTAAGGGGGTGAAGTGTCTACATTCAACCCTTATGATGTTCTAGCTACTGATGAAGATGGTGAAGATAATTGTGTTGATAACATGTTTGATGAATCAGCTAATTTATTCCCTAATGTTACTTATGGTGGAAGTTCTTCTTTCAAGGATGATGCTGCTGGTTAGCTTGATTTGTTTTTGTTTTTGGTCTAGGTTCATTTTGTTTCTAGAGTTGTCATGAGCTTTTGGCATGTCAGAAGCTCTAGGTTAGTTGTCTATCAAGCTGTATTTGCTTGAGGTTAATGTGGTATTCAGCCACATTCCATTTGTACTCAAACGTTTTGGTCTTAATATATTTACCAGGGTGCAGGATCACTCCCCTTTACCCCAAAAAAAAGAGGTCTGGTTGGGGGATGTGATCCTCTCAAATTAAGAGGTACAACTTAACTTAAGTTGAGGCTTTATGAGCTATTTGATTTGATTCATTGACTCAAAGCAAAAGAACCTATTTTGATTTGAACCATTAGATCAAATTCAATGGCTCACAATCATCTAACTTGAGTCAAGTTGTATCTTTCAACTTGAGAGGATCCCATATGATTTCCTCATAAACGGTTTATAGTTGGAACCTCACTTGATACATATTTCGAGATAGCTAGGAAAAAAGTTTAAAATGATCACGGAAATACTTCGATTAATTAAAGATTCGGCCTTCTTCTGTAACTTGAACAAGTAAAATCTCACCCGTTAACTAGCAAAATGTTCACGCTATTCGATGATAAGAAAAAGAGAAAGACATTCATCGTTATCGCCAATGATGAAAAAACAATGAGGTGTTGGTAGTTGTTCGGTGTCATAAACAACTCAAAAACTCAAAAAGATTCAAATAATAATTAAAATTACTTTTACTCTAAGACTATAAGACTAGATGTTATGATCAAGCACCTGAAAATGACAGAGAAAACCAAAATCCGAACCGTTGGGTTGGTTTGGGTCAAGGTCGGGTTGGCAGGTTTGGGTATTGATAAAAAAATTTAGCCGGGTACGAGTTCGGTGACGGGTTCTGGTAATACCCGTCCAATTAGCCGTACCCATATCCGTTTACCCGAATCTGTGTCCGCTTATTACTACTATAATGAATTAGAGTATTGATACATATTATAGATAAAAAAAAATTTCGTTATATTTTTTTATATAATTATCTCTATTATCTAACACATTTGGATTTTGTAAGTGAATTATTCGAAAGCATTAAATTGTTTGATACTATATTCGTTTTCTTAACTTTTAAAAAACTTGAATTTATAGGGTGTTTTGCTTTGTTTTGTCAGTGGGTTTCAATGTGACCTAATCATGATACCCGTCATTTTGTCCATAGAATATTCATTTGAAGATAACCGTCACAGGAAAACCTGAAAAAACGATGAATAATATTAACCGGGTATCCAGCGGGTACAGATGTGGATATTATAAATGAGTGCGGGTACGAGTGCACTAAAACCCACCGCGAACCTAATCCATTGCCATCCCTACCATAACACTAAATTAGTATAATAAGTTTTTTTTTTTTTTTTTTTTTTTTTTTTTTTTTTAATAGAAAAAGCGCAATTAGCCATAAATGTTAATACATAATTATTTATAGCTTTTATCTGTTGAAAAAATGATTTTTTTATTGATTAACAAGAGCTCAAAATTAAAATTAAGCCTTGTGATTGACAAATAAAAATCAAAATTTACTTTTACTTGGTAGATTCATCCAACAAAATAAGTATGTATAAAAGCAAATGTATAATAATAATAATAATAATAATAATAATAATAATAATAATAATAATAATAATAAATAAAATAAATTAATTGGTCAAATATTATATAAATTCTTATGTTTTTGAATAACTTTATAAATTTAATAAATACTCCGTAAATTTTGTATTTAAAAAAAAACATATACGTTGTTATTAATAAATATTATTATCATTATATAATACATTTATATGCACTGAAATTATAAATATCAAAATGAAAACACGAGTTATTGTGATATGTAAGTGAATACACGAGATTACAAATATACAAACGACTCATATTATTTTTCTTTATGAGATTAAGTAGTGAAATCCGCAAAAGTTTTTTTTTTTTTTTTTTTTTTTTTTTTTGCTCGCTAATGATGTTGAATAACGACTTATGTTATTCCTCTTTATAAGTTTAACCCGTATGTGCATTAAATATGGCTAAAATTTTTATCAACCGGAATATAAATATCAAAATGAAAGCACGGCCCCACAAGTTACTGTGAGATGAAAATAAATACACGAGATTGTACATACAACAACGATACATGTAATTCTTTTTTAAAGTTTAAATAAGGATATCTAGAAAAACATTATTTTTTTCAAGGTTAGTTATAGCTATTAAACACGCACAATGTTTGGAAAATTATATAAATAGTTAAACTTTATTAACAGAACAAGAGGTTTTATTACCGAATTTTTTACAAACTTATGGCAGCCAATGGCCTGCGGAAACTTAACTGCCCCTGTAGGTTGAGAATGAAAAAGGAGAAAGCAACAAAGGAACATGAAAGTGTTCGGTCTTCTGGGACTCCTTCACCTCAAACACAATGGAGACAAATGGGAAGAAACCATTTGGATTGTATTTTCCCGTGTTGAAACTTATTCGGTATACACCAGGGCTCAAATCATTTACCACTTTCATCAATTGACCGCTTCTTCCATCTTTATCTGTAGTTGACGAGCCTTGCAATATCCACTTGTCTTTATCCGAGTTACCAAACACTGGACCGGGCTGTATGGCATTGTACATTTCTAAGAGGACTTCTATTCCAGCAGCAGGACATCCGCGAGCTATATCTAGTATATGGGTAGTGATGGGTGGACGAACCCGTGTAGGTGCAGGAGATGATTTTGCATCAGAAGCCATTGTTGGAGCAGTCAAATGCCCTCCCAAAATGGCCACCCGGCCTTCTACATTAAAAAGATGAACATTAATGGAAAGGGTAAACATATCATAGGTGGTAATATAGACGGGTTGGGTAAGAAGTCATTCGGGGACAAAATGGGTCAAAAAAAGTTGGGCCGACCCGCAGACACAGTTTTCTTTTGTTTTCCTTTCTCAAGTTACACAAATAATTATTGTGCTGAATATCATTGAAAAATAACTTTTTGGTTTGATCTAATTGACCCCTTAGAGATATAACCCAAATAAGCTCTTTTATAAGTAAATGGGTAGAAATTGTCACCTCTAGTTAAAAAAGAATCATGAAATTGAAAAAATATGAAGGGATACTAATCAAGAAAAATAATCAATTTGTACCTTCTGCTTTGCTAGCATTGCTAGCAGTGGACTGGACTTGAGTTGAAGCAGAAACTTCAATGTTCGAGAAAAGCTTCTGAAGACGTAATTCCGTGATTTTCATTTGTTCTTGGGCCGCAATCTCAAACTCAACAATTGGCCTGTTCAAAAAACGTCTCTTAAAAGAGTAGCATAAAGTCAGTCAATAAGTCCACCAAAATATGATTTTGCATAATCTAAATGTCTTTATCACAATCAATATGCAAACTGTCTTTTTTGCATAATCTAAATTCTGCTTTACTGAAGGGTAATCGATTATCAGATGATATTACAATGGGAAGGAGAACAAAAAAATGGCACCAACGTTTGTCCCTAATTACATTCGACACATTCTTTTGGCCCGCTTAGAGAAAATTAAGCAAAACCATGAACACCTTGATTGTAAAAACAAATTTGTTAACATAAACATAGTCAAAATCTACTGTCATCAAAATCCGTTCAACAGGTTTAAATAAAATAGCAACTTACTCCACCTTGCACTGTTTATGGTTTAATCCTCAGACTTTAATACCTCATGGACTCTAATAAATATTTAGAGTACTGCTAGTTAACTCCAAATACACTTTCGTTGAAATGATTGGCCTCAACTCCCTCAAATTCAATTAGTTACTTTCAAGTTCCAATTATTAAAGGGTCCACAAGATATATAATAAGAAATCAGGAAGTGATTCTGAGGCTGTAGTGAGGATTAAGACTAATATGTATGTAAATATAGAGGATATACCTTCAACTCAGATAATATTTCAGGAGTAGTCCTTCCGGATGCACATATAAGGAAAACAAATCCAAACTTTTCTCTATATCGAGAATTCCACTCATACAATTCCTGGAAACAGAATCCCAAATTATATAAATTATATAGATTGCGTTTTGCCTTGTTCATAAGTAAGTACTAAGAACTGTGAGTGTTTGAACATTGGGGGTAAAGAGGCAGACACTGCCTATTCCTGAGCAGTATAACAGTTTTTGTTTTTAGCTTAAACAGATGGCGTGTCTGTATAACAAAGCACGTTTTAGCAGGTTAAGTGTTCAGGTGAATGAGAATACCTGTAGGGTAGAATCGGTTGCAGTGGCGAGAGCAGTTGACTGCTCCCCTTTGCTCCACCTACAAACAATCGAACACAAAAAGTAACAAGCTTTAGTTGAAAAGCACAATCCGATTTTCAGCTTTCCTAAGCGTAAAAGATGTGCAAACAATTAAAACTGCTTATTCAATACATCTTATCTCACTCGCAAACAATTAGAAAAGCAGTTTGGATAAACTATCCTAAACACCTTCACAAATCAGATCAACTTCAAATTATTAAAAAAAAAAAAAAAAAAAAAAAAAAAAAAAAAAAAAAAAAAAAACCCATCATATTTCAAGATCCAAAAAACCAATCTTAAAAGCAGATAAATATAGAAATCGAGATCACTTACTGAGCACTTGTAGCTGAACTAGTTTTATGAGAAGAAGGTTGATTTTGGCCAATTTGGGGATGAGCAGCAAACGCTTCCAGCCAACCATTTACATCCACCTGTCATCATCATCACTAATTAATACTAACCCTCATAAAAAAAACACAAAAAACAAAAAAAACAAAGACACAAACCTTATTAAACCAAATATTGTTAGCTGCAACAACAGTTTCATCGTACGTATCAAAAGGTCCTTCAGCCACCATATGTTTCGCAAATTGTTTGCTTCCACAACAAGCTATGAAATCCTCAAAACTTAAACCTAAAGCCATTTTTGAAATAAAAATAATAATAACGTTTGTATTATGATTACGATGATTGGTTTTTTGATAAAAACACACACACACACACACTGACAAACGTATTCAACTGATGTTCTGTACAATGAATATGAGTTTAAGAAAAGGTATGATTTGGTCCCTCTACTTTGAGATCTTACAATTTCTTTATAACTAAAAATTAATTTGGCAACCGAGCCGTGTTCGGGTTAACGTATTCGAGTTCGCAGGTTAGTATAACATCTAACCTAAACACGACTCATTTAATAATCGTGTCAAGAAATTCAAACCTAACCCACATCTGCATAAAAAGTTTAACCCGTATGTCAACCATTTAACATGTTTAAATAAACAGGTTAGGCGGTGAATAAATTTGGTGGTTTTAGTTTAAATGCAAAAATAATATAAGGATGTAAAAAATGATAAAAATGACATATAAATAATTATACGATAATTTTAATGATATTTGAGTTAAATTATTATTCACTCATGTTAATTACTTAACAAAATACATTTAATCCAAATCCAACAGAAAACTCAAGTTATATATTTTATTTTAGAGGTTTATATACTTAAACAGGTTCATTGATTGACCTGTTTAATACTTACTCAACTTAAACACAACCCGTTTATTAAATGGGTTAGACGGTTTGCCCTGTTTTGGACCTAAACTTGTTTATCCGCAACCCATTCATGTTGAGTTCGTGTCGTGTCAAGAATTTGCCACCCCTAATATACACCATTAGTCCCCAACCTCAAAGTCAGTTGTAGATATTGTTCTTTTTCGGCTAGGGTTCCCGTTAGTCCCCAATCTGCGATTTTCGCTTCCTTGTAGATCTAAATCATTAAAAATCTTGTTAAGTGAAAATGCACGTTGATCGTCTTTTCAGCAGTTCTTGTCCAAACACCCCTTTTCTTACAAGTATTCCTCTAATCAAATAACTCACTTTAATACCTTAAACCAAACGATTAACTTCTTCAACCTCTTTACTACTACAACTGCCACCGCTGCCACCGCCAACCTTTTCTTCAACCTCAAATAAAAACCTATAAACAAAGCCTTTCAATACAAATCTTTCAAAACCCATTTCATACATCTTTAGGATAATGATATAAAAAAGTATTTAACTTGTCACTTTTCACTATCGCCTATATAATACTATTAAATTTTATATTAAAACACATGCACTCTTTAATTTTTCATAATGTTGGCTTCGTCACAGATAAATTTTGACTTGGAAGATATTAAGTATGTTTGTTCTGTTTGAACATTATTCACCCGTTATTGATAAATAAATCTTTTATAACATTTTTTAGCCCATCTAATCAATCACGTTTTGAAACAAACACCCACTTTCATATTCTCAACAAAACCGATTAAAAACTTGCAAATCCACCACAATCTTTCACAACTAATCTCAATTGCACATAATAGAGGAACCCCTTTTCCTCCAATAAATGTCATATGACATTTGTTAAACTTAAATTAAGCAATACATATAATAAAGCATATTGTAGAAACAAGAAGGGAGCTGCTATTTCTAAAGAATGACAAAAAAAGAATAAGAGTCAAATGTGTGGGTTGTATTCCCCTATCTAGCCCAATTGCTACTGCTGGATTGGATATAGGCCCAGTTAGAGGTACATTAACAAGAAGGGGTTTGGAAGCATGAATTGCTGGTAAAAATGACCCTTCCCAAATACTCTGCCCATGGTTGTTGCTTGTCGGCAGGGATGGTACTGAAAAAGGTGCTTGGACAGTGAAAAGATATAATGATCAACACACGTGTTTGCAATCAAGGGCGCTCAAACATTTTGACCTCAACTTTATCTCAAATAAAATTAAAGATACGATTCAAACCAATCCAAGGATTCCTGTCAAGTCGGTTCATAATCAGCTTACCAACCAATTTGAGCTTGAAGTCTCAATGCAGAAGGTTTTAAGAGCTAAAAGAATAGCAGTCAGAGGCATTAGGAAGGAATTCAAGCTCCAATTCACCATGTTGAGAGACTATGTTCAAGAGTTGCAGAAAAGGAACCCTGATACAACAGTTGTGATTCATGTGGAACGGCCTGCTGAGGATATTCTTCCAACAAAAGAATTCAAGAGACACTATGTTTGTTTAGGTGCCTTGAAGCAACAGTTGTTGGGGATAAATGCTTTTCCAATTGATGGTCCTTTGAAGGGTCAACTTCTAACAGCTGTGGGAATTGATAGCAACAATGGTATATACCCATTAGCTTATGCTTTTGCTGAATCAGCAAACACAATAGCTTGGACTTGGTTTCTTCCTTGTTTATCTGATGATCTTGAACTTGAGCCAAATTCAATCTTCATTTTTGTTACTGACATGAACAAGGTACTTCCATAAACTATAAATGATTTGAATTTCTTATTTTTTTAAATAGACAGTAAATATATATGTTTTTGTGCAGGATATTACATCAGCATTAAGAGAAGTTTTCCCAAATGCGGAGCACAAATTTTGTCTTAGAAGCATTCATGAGCAAATGAAAGTTAATTGGCAAGGTAGGGCCTTCAAAGACCATCTTTGGAGATGTGTAACAACCTCAGCTGTTGTACAATTTGAAAAATCTATGGATGCTTAAAGACATTTAGTCAAGCTGCCCATGATTGATTAAGTCAGATACCACCAATCCATTGGTCAAGGTCACATTTCTCATGTAAGTCATCTAACTATGTAAATTTAGTGGTATATGGTAAAGTAGTATGAAATGTATAAGTAATACAGCTTTATTTGTCTTGTTTTAGGGCGACCCCATTCTGATGTGTTACTTAATAACATGTGTCACGTGTTTCATGAGAAAATAATTGAGGGTGTAAACAAACCAATTATTACAGCATTAGAATACATCAGGGAATAATATATAAAGAGGATAATACATGTTGCAAAGGTCATTGAGAAGAGTGATGGGCCACTAACACCTACTGCACAACACATGTTAGAAGGTATTAAGAAAGAGGCGGTTAGGTATAATGTTTTATGGAATAGGGGAGATAAGTTTCAGGTAAGTGGACCATGGGGAGACCAATGTGTAGTTAATGTTGTAGAGAAGTCTTGTACTTGCAGAAGATGGGAGATTACAGGTTTACCATGTAAACATGTTATCGCTACCAATTGGAATATGGCTTTAAATGGACAACAAGTATGAGCTGTTGAAACATGGGCGCATCCTTGTTACTATCTCAACACTTGGGAAGCAACATACAAACACAATGTCTCCCCCATAACTAGCAATGAGCATTGGGAAAAATCGTCTGTGCCAACAACTATTGTTCCACCAAAGACTCAAGCAAATACAGCTAACTCAACTAGTAAAAAAAGAGTAAGGATAGCTCCTGAAACTGAAGAGATTGTCAAGAATGGTAAACTATCTAAGGCTTGGAAGAGTGTAAGGTGTAGTGTTTGTAGCATTGCTGGACACAACCGAAAAACATGTATTGGCTATCGTGGAACCCAAAGTAGTCAAACTGGCGGTAAAAAACAAAATAGTTCAAGTTCTAAGGGAAAAGGTAAACAAGTGACTCAAAAGGTTGCATCAAAGAAGACACATCCTACAGAAAACAAAGTTGCAGCAGATAAACAAGCTGAAGGTACAGGTGTTGATGAAAGTCAAGATGTTGCAGATGAAGGAACTTGTGTGCAATCTGGAATTTAAGATCAAGGTACTCAGGATGTTGCAACAAAGAAACAAGATGAAACCGCAGGTGTTCAATATCAGAGTCAAGATCAACCTATTGATGAATCCCAGTGTCAATCCCAGCAGCAAGATCAATCATAGTCTCAATCTCAGGTCCATTCAAGTAATGTGTAAGCAGTTTCTGTTTCATCCCAACATACTACCAGAAGAGTGACTAGGCGGCAGGCTTTAATGGATAGAATGATGCCCTCACCATAGGGCTTTCTTTATGTTATGCTAACGAAGTAGACAATATTTATTTATGTTAACTATGAACAAGTTATGTACTCTGATTATCATGCTTCGAAAAGTATGAAATTTTATGCATTTGGAATTATATCCAATTGCGTTATCTACAGAACCATGTTATGTTTCTGAATTGTAATTGTGTCCAAAATATGTATGTTGTGTGCAACATATGTTATATCTAACTGTATGACTGCATAATATGCTACTACAAATTGATGCAAGCAAAACTAACCAAAACTAAAACTTCAAAAGAATGTTGACTATTCAAAGTCAATTATTAC
Source organism: Artemisia argyi (assembly GCA_030686995.1). Taxonomy (NCBI): domain Eukaryota; kingdom Viridiplantae; phylum Streptophyta; class Magnoliopsida; order Asterales; family Asteraceae; genus Artemisia; species Artemisia argyi. The sequence goes on from CM060677.1 coordinate 178,621,980, forward strand.
CAAATTTCTATGCATCTGCATATATACCCATAACGTAAACTCAGAAAAAGAACCAAACTTCATATCAATGTTGGAGACAATGTTACTACCATTCAATACAATCTAAACTTAAAACATACTAGTACAAAATAGTTTTGGTAAAGGTTCTTACACTACCAAGGTGGCCTAACAAGTAATTAAATTTTCCACAAAATACAAAACACGGACATCATACTTTAAAGCTAAAAAGTTAACCAAGTGCATAAACAATCAAGAACAATATCCAACTGAGCACCAGGTAAATCTTCCACTTCCACACATCACCTTAAGCAACTTCTAATCTTTCCTCAACCTCATTTCTCCCCCTCAAAAGGCCTGGTATGATCATTCTTGAACGAGAACACATTTCAGGATCATACCATCTTATCCACTGACAAGAAGACCCCTAATCATTTATATGACATTTCATTAATGAACCACCATTGTTACAATGTACTTTGCTACTTGCAAAAGCAAGGTAATACAATCAATCTTAAAACGCACTTACTTCATCAGGACAAGCATAGAATCGACGCCCTGGGTTGGCCGATGTCCACGAAGTACGTGTTATAGCTTGCTTACCACACCAGTAGCGTACCATGTTGAAAGAGGAAAGGTTTTGGGAGAAAGATTGAAGGATAATGAGTGACAATATAATTTTGACTCACAGTAATATAGGGAACCGGGACAATGTACAACGGCTAGAAACTAGATTGCTACAGTGAATGATGATTTTGCCCTCACCAAGAATACGTTGATGTTCCTCTTACGGACCGAGGGACGCAATCGACATCAAAATCCTAAGTTTTTGGCGCCACACAACGTTTTTTAAAAGTTAAGGTGCCCTGTGATGTTTCGTGGAAAGTTTAGGGACCAACGGTGTATTTTTGTCTAAAGTAAACAATTAAGAATCGATTCTCATACAAAACAATATAAAACAAGTCAATTAAATAGGATAAATGATGCCAATAATATGTACTTATTTGATCTCATCAAATATCTCCCTACTTGAACTTTACTTGTCCTCAAGTAAACCTTTAGATTAAACATAATGAAAATGTATCCTTGATAGGATGTTTTTACATTTAAGCACTTATTCGTCAATTGCATGGCCAAACACTTAACCAATTTGAAACAAAATATATGTTTAATAAAAGCAAATCTAATCGTTTAACTATCCGGACGTGACGAATATTCTATCATATGCTTGACAAGGATACACATCTCCTCCACTAAAGCTAAGGAGTAACAAGTCTAAAGTGGAAAAAGGGTTTTTTGGTTCATGGGTTAAACCTAGCTTTGCTTGAACATCTCCTGCATAAACTTAGTAGATCGCTGGCACGGGTCCTCGACTTTTCAACTAACGGATGGTCACTAGTATGCTTCATGGATCGCTAGCGTGAGTCCTTGACCTTTCAAATGATGGATGGTCACTAATGTGTTTCTTGGATCGTTGGCACGTTATTTTCATAATGGATGGTCACCAAGTTGCATACCAGATCGCTGGCGCATCATTTAATCAATCTAAAACTCGTATGGTCACCAATTCACACACCAGATTACTGGCGCGTTAGTCGATTAATCTAATACTCGGATGGTCACTACCTTATTCATATATTTAATATTCTTACTTGGCCATCATCATATCCGGATGCTTGAAAGCTAACAACAAATATAATATGGTTGGGTATGGATAACATTTAGGATATAATTGGTGTAAAATTAAAAATACATAACAAGAAACAAATAGATTAAGTCCTAAGTATGGTTAGAATACTTCCCTATCATCCCATGAATAAGACTCATATCATTGAATAACTCACGCTTTGACTCTTTTGTAACTCACGCTTTAGGTAGACACGAATTATACTCAATAAAATCTTAAACAAAAAACAAACAATCCTTAATTGGCGTTCCCATAACGGCCAACTCCCTTTCAATCCATAAATATAATACAACAATAGTGGCAATATCTTCCACTTAGTACAAAACTTTACAATGTTGGATTATAACAAACTTTCAACTTCTTTCTTTCTTTTTCTTTTCTCATTTTTGTTTCACCAAAAAAAAAAAAAAAACGTAAACTAACTAATGGTGTAAAATTTCACCACATTACCATCACAATATTTCCGGATAATTTTTCTTTATTCTTCAGACTTTCAGACATAACATAATAGTGAAAGTAGTGAACACACAAAAAACTGACTAAAAATATACAATATGTAATTTTACTCCAATTGCATTGTGTAATTTCCCGACCTAACCAATGATAATGAATTTATGCACACGAACACAAGTAACGCAAGGAAACACACTTTGCCTAAGCAACTAACCACAGACTTAAATCTACAGGGTAGGCTAAGGTGTAAGGTGTAACGAAAAAAACATAGTAACAAGGGTGTATAAAACCTAAAGGAATGGCTCTACGGGTTTTTCTAGGGGTATCTTACTCTAAAAATGAGAGTAACAAAGGGTTTATACGGGGGTTAACTAACCAATGTAGTTAGTTAATAGCACATGACATATGTTAACTAACCAATGTAGTTAGTTAATAGCACATGACATATGTAGGCTTTTTGGGTGTAATCCTAGAATTTTACCAATTTAGACAAGTAACTCCAATTATAAAAATAATACTCATTATGGTGGTCTCGAATAGTATACAAGTCAAGTTCTAAAGTTTACAAGTCACCGGCACACTCATAGATTTGTGAATTTTGATAAACTCAAATCATAATTTTAGAAAATAAAGTCTTGTGTGCAGCTATGCAACTTAGATTAAACCAAAACATGCTAAAATTTTTTTAAATTTTGATATTTTAAGCGCAAATTAAAGCATATTCTTGAAAAATAAGGACAAGTAAGCGTTCTAATTCTCCATCCCCCCATTTTAGTTAAATAAAGTTCCCGTTGTTTATTGAAATTAAAAACAGGAATTTAAAAAGAATTAGAACTGAAAAACTCCCCTAATATTTGCTCGGTTTGATCCTCCATTATGCGTTTGCGAGCAATAATTTCTGTGGATGTTAGGCTTTCGGCTTTTCATTATTCTTTTATCCACAGAAAGTGTAGACAAATATAAATACCACCAATTATACACCTGAGTTTAAGAAGATCGATACTTGTACAAAATTCATTAGTCGTTAGAATATAAAAAAATAAAAATAAAAATAAAACTGTAAATCATCAGGTCAGTCGATGCGCCGCATCTTATGGAAGAAGATACGCTGTATCGAGCCTGGAATTGGTACGGGTCAGAAAGATTAGATGCGTCGCATCCTTAACCAGGGATGTGCCGCATTAAATAAACATACATAAAGTTTATAGTTCAGAATATAAAATGTAGAAAAAGTAAAAATAGATATGACTTGTGCAGTAAATACGCCGCATCTATTGATGGAGATGCGCTGCATCTGCTACAGGTCTGACAGACTCGACAGCAAAAACAATAAAGATAAATCCGGGTTGTCTCCCGGTAAGCAATTTTCTTTGTTCCAGAGTCTTCAAGTTAGACACACGTTCAACTTCTATTTTGTATCATTAATGCCATCCACGGCGTCATGCTCTCTCATCCTCAATCCAGTAATATCAAGTACATTTTTCCCCTCCTCGATTTCCAAGCCATTCCTTCTCAAAATATGCACACGTAAACTTCTATCCCTTTCGGGTAATGATGACAAGATAATAGACGGGAAATTCTTGTTCATGTGAAGGCATAAATATTCTAGATGAGGTGGTAACTCAAAAAATATTTCTTTATTTTCCTTAACCCTTCTACGTTTGTTAATAACTTCACATTCATACCATTCATCGTCAGGTTTATCTTGATTTGGGTTACTAGAACTATTTTGAATTAAAGTTTCTCCCATTAATCTCGCTTCCAGGTCGAGGTCCATTCTTTCGTGTGATCCTAGCATATATACGTTCCTAATTATGCTCTTAACCGGATTTTTACACTTATAGACTAATTTGTCATCCCCTACTCGTAATGATATTTTTCTTTTAAACACATCAATTTTAGCATGAGCAGTAAACAAGAAAGGTCTTCCAAGGATTAAGGGAATCTTAATATCCTCAGGCATGTCTAATATTACAAAGTATATGGGAAACAAAAACTTCTCAATCCTAACTAGTACGTTTTCAGCAATCCCCTCAGGTTGTTTTACCATTTTATCTATCAATTCAATAAGCAACTTAGTTGGAACTAATTTTCCTAAACCTAAAGAGGTAAAGGTCTTAAATGACATAACACTAACACTGGCTCCTAAGTCAGCTAAGGCATTATTTAAAGACATGTTATTAATTGAACAAGGTAAAGTAAAACTTCCTGGATCTTTTTCTTTATGAGGCAAGGCATGTAGATCAGTTGCAGAGTTCTCTTCTTTTATTGCTGCCTTGATCTCCTCTTCAATCCTTGATTTTTCCTTAAGCAGTCTCCTGACACTGATTAAAGAGTTAAAGAAATAGTAGGTTTCAAAACATCACCATTTTTCAATCTTCCAGGAAAAGGTATGTTAGGCATGACTTCTTCGGTAGTTGTGATAGCCTTGACATGATCCCTTGGATTAGTTTCAGTTGAGCTAGGTAGACTTCCATATCCCCTTTCTTAAAGTACTTTGCTCATCTGACCGATTTGTTGTTCAAGTGCTTTGATTGAAGCTCCTTGGTTCCTTGTGGTAGTATCAGTTGAAGCTCGGATTTCTTTTATCATAGCAGTATTCTCTTCATGTCTTTTGGCAGCATCGGCCATCATTTGCTTCAAGGTGTCATCCAAAGTCTGCCTCCTTTCTTGATATGAGGGATTTCCATTGTTTCTTTGATAATAACCTGTAGCAGTTTCCCTAAATCTTCTTGAAGGTTGGAATGGTTGTCCAAATTGTGTGTAGTAGGCCTCCTCAAATGTTTCTTCATTCTTTGATGGACAATCCTTAGTGTAGTGGGGGCCTTGGCACTTTTCACATCCAACTTGGGCAGTATAAGCTCTTTCATCTCTATACTAAGCTTGTCCAATTGAGCTTGAATTGCAGCAAAAACATCAGAATTAGTGCTGATTTTAAACCTAGTAGAGGTTCCATCGTGCCGCTTTTGAGAATGATCAACAACATCTTGAATAGCTTTCCTAGCATTAAATGCACTCATCTGAGGTACAGCTCCCTTAGAATCCAACTACTATCTAGTGGGCATGTCCAAAGCTTGATAAAACAATATTATTTCCTGCATAGCGGTTAGATAATGTTGAGGGCATTTCAATAATAGTTCCTTGAATCGCTCCCAAGCAGGATAAAGAGTTTCATCGAGCTCTTGCTTAAAATTATTGATAGCCTCCATCTTTTTAGCGGTCTTTGCAGGTGGACAATATCACTTGAGGAATCTGCTCTTAAAGTCTTCCCATTTGTCAATAGAACCAGCGGGTTCATTCTTTAGCTACCTATTAGCGGCTCCTATAAAAGAGATAGGGAAAACACGAAGCATAACTTGGTCAATATTTAGTTTCTCAGTAGTAAACAAATCTGCAATTTCAAGGATCTTTTACACATGGTCATTGGCATCTTCATTCTCCGATCTACTGAAAGCATTTTCTCTAAGCTCCTTGAGAAATTGACCCTTCAACTCAAACTTAGTATCATCCTCAAACTTTGGTTTAGCAACTCTCGAACTATAGTCCGCTCGAGTCTTGTTCATGTATTCCTCCATGGTTGTGTTTTCTGTCATTGTTTCAGTTACTCCTTCTTCTTTAGGTGGTTCTTGATCAGAAAAGTAGTCGAGCTCAGTTGGGCTTGAATGATCAAAGTCTTGTGTGTTGAAAAGCCTTTTAAGTGAATGAAAAGCTTTTTCAGGATCGTCGAAAGGTTTGGTGAGTTCTTTAACAGAGCTCCGGGTCATGCACTTCCTAAGATTTAACACAAAACACCGGTACAAAAAGTTCTATTGGTCACGCATGGTCGATTTTGAAATGTCACACTGTAACATTTATACGTGACTAAATGTACCAAAATAAAATAAACAGCCACACTTGATTCGACTTGTGTGACCATTTTGGAATTCAATTGTCACACATTTGAATATTTATGTGACTAGAGGTAACTGGAAACAAAAAATTTGGATTATTTAGTCACTTTTAATTTGGGACGTGTGACAGATACAAATCAGCTCGAAACATTAGTCACACTATAGATATACATATGTGACAAATATATGTCACACAATTGAAAAGTGTGACCAAAATAGATATATGGTCACATGAGGTAATTGTGTATGTGGCTAAATTATATAGTCAAGTTTGTCACACATTATTTAAATGTGACTGCTATTCTTTGCTGAATATTTAGCCATATAGCGTTTGAAATGTGTGACAACGGAAAAGTAAGTTTGAAGCGTTAGTCACGAAATGCGTTTAAGAGTGACAAATATATGTCACACACTTGAAGAGTGTGACCAAATGTCATATATGGTCACACTAAACAATAGAAACATGATTAAGTGTAACTAAAATTCGATACATATGGTCACATAAGTTAATATGTGTGTCTAAAGTTTAGTATGTGTTTGTTTGCCAAATCCTAATGTGTATAGCCACACTTAATTGAAGCACGATCATGTGACTATAGGCTTTACAATAATCACACCATATCACACATATGTATCTTAATAATGTTTATGGCCACATCATAAGGGTATTATATGTGACCAATACATTCAAAATAGTCACATTGTGAAATATTCGTGTGACTATTATTTATAGCAAAATGTGAAGTCAGTTATCATTAACCTTGATATTAGTCACATTGAGTTTTTGTGTGACTAAATTAAAGATGCTATATATATGGTCACATGAAGTATTTATTTAGGTGTCTAAATCATAGTGTCATATTTTGTCATACATTATTTAAATGTAATCACAATTCGATACATATGGTCACACATTTCTGATAACTTATATATACTCTATCTAGTTTGAGTCTAATTTGATATTCATTGCATGAATTGAGTTCAGACTATTAGTCATGACTCTTCATTTGCCCCATTACAATGCTCCTAGTTATACTTAGAACTGTTAAGTATATTTAGATGTTAGGATCATTGTGCATATGTTATGGCTTGTATTTTCTTTGTTTCTAGACTAACATTTTGCAGGAAAAGCAAAGAAAAAGTTGTTTGGATTGGAATTTGGGTGAATGCTAGTAACTCCGAACTTAATGCTGCTAATGCTAGTAACTCGAAACTTAATGCTGCTAGGCAGAACTTAATGCTGCTAGCCTGTTAGTGAGCCCTCACGTGCGTTGCACGTCAGGGTATTTTCGTCATTTTACTGTTCCCGACTATAACACACTTCAGCTACCTCCCTTTCACGAAAATCGACGAGGACATTTTTTGCAAATAACAAAACTAAGTCGTGTTTAACACAACAAAATCACTCACACATAAACGCTCTATCTTCTTTCAACCTAATATCTCAAACAATACAGTCGGTGCTTAGCAGTCGTGATTCTTCAAAAAATACACGTACCAGGTAACCACATTTACTGATTTTTACTTCATTCAAACGGTATTCTGCATTTTTTATAACCTTAATCGTTAATGCAGTAACCATGTTTGGTAATCAATTTATTTGCGTTGTGGACAATACTGATGTTTTGGATGAGTTTGTAAGTTAACACCATTATTGATGTAACACCCCCAATTCATGGATGCAGCGGAATTCAAACTGGGTGTTACTCGATGGCACAATAGTCACAATAGAAAACGAACTCCAATTGAGTTGTTTTAAAAGATTTATCATTCAAATTGTATAAATATCAGAGATTACAAAAATGAGGTCCCAAATGGTTCCATGTTTACAAATCACATTAAATGAGTTTTGAATGATAATAAAATTTATAGCCCTCTTGAACATCCGTGCCCTTCCGTGCCATCCTTGATCATCGTGAACCTGAAATACATGCTTGAGAGGTCAACACAAAGGTTGAGTGATATTCATAGAGTTTGTTTAATGTTTGAACACAATATGTTGGTAGTGTGAGCTGTGGACTCACACCAATGTTTGGAAAACAAAACAGGCAGGCTACGTTATTATACGCCCATAAAATGTATTATACACTAAGCTTATGACACCATAACGTTAACGTGTACCAATATCGATCGGCAGATTTATCCCGGTAGGTACTTTGCTAACATACCTAAATCTCAAATATTAGTGCATTTGTTTGAACTTAGTCAATACAAATAGGATTCGTCAATCCCAATAGGCCTATTCACAATATTCGCGCTCACTATTGCTAGTGACTAAATGGTTCATAATAAAGGATCTCGGTTTAGCAAGGCTGGTACTTAGTGATAATAAAACAATCAGGCAGCATACAATTTAAAAACATTGTGCTCGGTTAAAAATAGCATGTATTCCCCCCAAGGGTTTGTAAAACAATTAAGTAATGGAAAGTGGGGCTATGAACTCACCTTAAGTTGGATGATGTATAATGAGAATGATGGATATGCCGTAAGAACTTCTACGAGCAACTTAGAATAATTGTTGTAACTTAGGTTTGGAATAATGTCTAAGGAAACATAAACATGCCAATATATATATCTTGCATCTAGTCCATGATGTGGTATGATGTATAATGTAAGTCTTTGAAAGAAAAGATTCATGAAACATGTATGTTTTGATATATCGTTTACTACCGTTCGGGCCGACATAATTCAGAAGTCATGTTAGTAAACGTTCGAGGAGCCAGGACACTTTAATTCGTAAATCCACAACTCATCTCGACGGCTTACATAATGAACTCCTCACATGAGGCTCCCTACTATTGTAGTAGTTGATAAAGTATATAGATATAAGTTTTGATCCGAAAAGTTACATGTCCGATATTTGAATAAACTTAGGTAAGTTTATTAGTACATGAAGATTGTTATTAGGGTATGTTTCATAAGTCTTGTATGACCATTTTCTCTTTGTATTATCTCATGGTTCCTTTTAGGTGAAGTAGATCCCAATTGCTTGTTTCAAGTTATTGCCAATTCCTTGTTTCATGTTTTCGCCTAAGTAAGTTGTTATGGTCATTTCGTCATGGCCTAGCCATGACCTTTGGTCCTTGTTCCAAGGTCATGAGACACAACCTTGGCTCTAGCCATGGTGGTGGTCTTGATTATAGGTCATAAGACCTCTTGTTCCTTTTAAAGTATAACCAATATATAGTGACTTATATATATGTAAATAGCTGTTAAGAAACTGAGAAATATCTCACTCAGAAAGCGTTTTCAAGGCTCGAGCTTCTTTAATCCTGAACGAAAACGTGATTCCGGACAACTTTCGTGTTTTAACTTTTTCATGAAACGGAGCAGAAATGCCTCTTTTTGCGTGTTTTAAGTTTCTGTAACAGAAACTATTTGGCAGCTTTGCCGCAAAGTTTTGGTAACTTCAAATCGTCATAACTTTTGACTCGTATACTCGTTTTAGGTGGTTCAAGTTGCTATGTTTTCCTTGTTAGGTCCTCTACTACAATAGGTAATGATCCAATATCATAATTTTACCATTTTGATCAGGTCTTTCCAAGAAAATCACTAGTTTACTTGTTTTAATAACTTGTTTTAACAATCAATAACAATAACTTGTTTTGCTCATTTTTATACATCATGGACATGAATACAAGACATAATATAGCACAAATAATATGTAAATAACATGAATATGATTATTTAACAAGAAGCAAGCTAGGGTTTGGCTTACAACTTTTGGCTTTCAAAGATGAAAGGAAGTTAACATGTAAGGATAGGACTTTGATAGACTTGCTTCAACCCACTTCACTTCATGCAATCTTTCTACTCTTGTAATCTTGAAAGATGGATGATGAAGGTTGAGGTGACTTGAGTGGATTCAAACTCAAGAGAAATCACCAAAGTTTATGAGGTTATGGAAGTGTTTTGATGAATGAAAACCTAACTAGGTTTTAGGTATTGATATGGTACTTGAATCTTGCATGAAACTTGAAAGAAAATGAGCAAAGGATGAGAGGATGGGGAGTGTGAGTGTGGCGTACAAATGAAGGAGAGGAGAGGGCTTTATAGTGTCTTGAGGAGGTTAGGAAATGACTAGGATATTACCACAACTTGGTGACCAAGTTTAACTTGGAGCCTAAGTAGTACATGTGTAATCATCTAAGGCATGAAGGGTCAAGATTGAGCCACAAGTGTGAAACTCCCCCCTAGTGGTGGTTTGTCAAGCTTGGGGAGCAAGGGTGGACTTTTGATGATATTATCCAAGATATCTAGTAAGTTTTGACTCCGTGAAATGCTAACAGTAAGTAGTTAAGCCACGAAACGTAAAACCGGGTATCGTAAAAATACGAAACTTGGAAGAATGGTTAAACATGTCAAAATACTCCATAATAAAATATAAAATGAGTGGTAGGTTCCATTGGGGTGGTAAAACCCTGCTAAAACTGGAAACACGGGTATAAAACGCGTAATACGTAAAATGTACGAATATTGCGTAAAATTGAGAAAAGTAAAATGTTACTTTTCTAATAGGATAAAAATGATTTAAAATGACTTATAATGTCTAGACTGGGCTCAGTCTAGTGTCGGTTGGTATTAAATGTCTTTTAGACATCAAACCGTAAGCCTAAAAATCAAGGAATGACTTATAAAATCAAGGAATGATTTTTGGTCAAAGGAGGAGGGAAAAATATGTTGACTTTTTCTAATAAGTTGAAAACTCAAATTGTATTAGAAACGCGGTGCAGGTATAGGCTAAGGTTACGGCTGAGTAAAAACGCTTAAAACTGAAAATTCCAGTTTTTCACGGCCGAGGTTTATTTTGGTCATGTTTTTCTCAGTCATGATTTATTCTCAAATAAATCATGAGTGTGTCAAACATTTTTCTGATACGGGGAAAATTAACGCGACCGAATTTCGTTGTACGTAGAATTTCTGAATGACGTTTTACCCTAAAACGTGTAATTCCGTGTAATTCCTTAATAACTTTCACGAAAATGAGCTTATGAATGTCAAACTTTTAATTTGCCATGGAAATGATTTATCACTCGAGCCCAAGAAATAAAAATCAAATTTTGGGAAAATTTTCGGGGAAAATGAATAGTAAAAGTGAATAGTGAAATTTTCCGGGAATAGTAATTAACCTGAAAATGCGAATTGTTACAGTCTCTACCCCTTACGGGAAACTTCGTCCCGAAGTTCTATGTGTGTTATATGTTGGAGTGGTGTCGATGAAAAGGTGTGGTTACTTATGAGGACTAAAGTCTGGGATTACTAGTGATGCAGTTTGATTTGTCATTTCAGTGTATGGTGTAGGATGAGGCTTACTTTTATGTAGGAAAGGTATGGTAATAGTCGAATATCAAAGGAAATTGATATAGCAGTCGAATATTAATAGGAATTGATATAGTAGTTGCAATCATAGCCTAGTTGGTAATCGGTTGTTGTACCTAGTGTTTATTGACTTCATACTTATGTTATTTCGGATACAAATAAGCCCACTTATTTATAATTCTTTATTTACATAGAGAGGCATCCCAAATAATGTAAGTAAAGGAATATAAACTTATGCTTCGGTGATTTACAATATCTTTATTTAAATGAAAAGGCATCCCAATCCATTCAAATAATTATAAATCATCCTACTTAAGAATTCCCAACACAACATTCATACTTAGCCGGTGAGTTACAAGGTAGTGTATTACGAGATGATACTGGTGTTCCAAAAGTACAAGATGAATATTCAATCTTGTAAAGCTGATGAGGGTACTTGTGGTGTAACTAAGGATGATTTGAGCTTTAAAAGTGCCTCAAGATCTGTTAATGAGCTAGTGTTTGCCACGGTTGTGAAGATAATGTTGTGATATGTTGATGAACAAAAGTGCTTAGTGTATGCTTAATGTTAATATTGGTAGAGATGTCAAGTTTGCTTTAAAATTTTAAAGGTTTATGACGGGATGGTATCCTTAGGACCTAAACAGGATAGTACTTCTACAGGATGAAGAGAATAATTGATAACTATCCCAAGATAGTAGTTCGGATTATCTCATAAATGAAAATTTTCAAGAATGAATTTAGGTAGTACTAATAAGGTGTTAAGATTTCGCTGAGTGGTAAGGCACTATCGTGTCTCTAGATCGTTTAAATGTATTCTGGTGGTTTATCGAGTTCAAGTAGGAAATCAACCTAAACATAACCCTAGTACAACTACTCTCAGTATTTGAAAATTTTAAGTCGAATATAGTTAGTCAGACTATATTCCACTGTCCCTAGGTTAAATATAGGTGACTAGTCTATATTTAGCCAAGGTTCGATAAAATTTTCAAATACCTAAATTAGTTATACTTGTGATATGTCCGTTGCTTTCGGGAAACTGTCCACTAAACAAAGGCGATGTCAAACCCTTCAGTTGCAAGTCCCGCCCATACAAGACTTGTAACCCATGTTTTCACATTCCATCGCATAGAAGATAGTACGGGTAGGTACGTATGGAAAGGAAGTTTTAAGTAGTTCTAAAATAGAACATACTTGGCCAGGATCACGAACTTTTAATAATGAAGGTTTCAGAAGAAAACTTTGATGAATGTAGGGCTGAACTTCAGCTTTTGTAGGTGATGGATTTGTTTGTCCTTTAGAAATCCCATATTTCTATTTAGAAATCGATAGGTTGTGACGGGTTTTTGATATCATATGAAATGATATGTGATGGAATAATTCTAGAGACCATTGCGCAAAGCACAATGTCTCGGAAGTAGGTTAGACCATTGTGCAATTCACAATGTCTGAGAAGTAGGTTAGACCATTGTGTGACTCAAAACATTTGAGAAATGGTTAAGACCATTGTATAATACAATGTCTTGGAAAATAGGAAAGACCATTGCAATCAGTTACAATGTCTTGGACATAAAATGTTGGAGTAGGAACATGATTGGGAGAATGTGATTGTGTCGAAATGCCCTAGAATAGGCATATGCAGATATGTTTAGTCCATTGTTTAGATAAATGATTGAAAATAAACCGAGTTTATATATCAATATACTAATGCTTACGGGGAAATGCTCAATTATGTTTAGGGTACATATATTAATATGCAATTATGTTTGTGTAACATAAAATGTCTACGGGGAAATGCTCAAAATGGGTATATATGAATATACTAATATGTTTGTGTAACATAGCATGCTTACTAAGTCCATAATCGTCTGGAGGATGGAAGACACGAAGAGCGGAAGGCTATAAAATGTTTTTGCTTGTAATTGCGGTTATAGTTTAGGTCTCAATTAGACCCGTTTCTCTATAACCATGGCTCTGGTACCAATCTGTAACACCCCCAATTCATGGATGCAGCGGAATTCAAACTGGGTGTTACTCGACGGCACAATAGTCACAATAGAAAACGAACTCCAATTGAGTTGTTTTAAAAGATTTATCATTCAAATTGTATAAATATCAGAGATTACAAAAATGAGGTCCCAAATGGTTCCATGTTTACAAATCACATTAAATGAGTTTTGAATGATAATAAAATTTATAGCCCTCTTGAACATCCGTGCCCTTCCGTGCCATCCTTGATCATCGTGAACCTGAAATACATGCTTGAGAGGTCAACACAAAGGTTGAGTGATATTCATAGAGTTTGTTTAATGTTTGAACACAATATGTTGGTAGTGTGAGCTGTGGACTCACACCAATGTTTGGAAAACAAAACAGGCAGGCTACGTTATTATACGCCCATAAAATGTATTATACACTAAGCTTATGACACCATAACGTTAACGTGTACCAATATCGATCGGCAGATTTATCCCGGTAGGTACTTTGCTAACATACCTAAATCTCAAATATTAGTGCATTTGTTTGAACTTAGTCAATACAAATAGGATTCGTCAATCCCAATAGGCCTATTCACAATATTCGCGCTCACTATTGCTAGTGACTAAATGGTTCATAATAAAGGATCTCGGTTTAGCAAGGCTGGTACTTAGTGATAATAAAACAATCAGGCAGCATACAATTTAAAAACATTGTGCTCGGTTAAAAATAGCATGTATTCCCCCCAAGGGTTTGTAAAACAATTAAGTAATGGAAAGTGGGGCTATGAACTCACCTTAAGTTGGATGATGTATAATGAGAATGATGGATATGCCGCAAGAACTTCTACGAGCAACCTAGAATAATTGTTGTAACTTAGGTTTGGAATAATGTCTAAGGAAACATAAACATGCCAATATATATATCTTGCATCTAGTCCATGATGTGGTATGATGTATAATGTAAGTCTTTGAAAGAAAAGATTCATGAAACATGTATGTTTTGATATATCGTTTACTACCGTTCGGGCCGACATAATTCAGAAGTCATGTTAGTAAACGTTCGAGGAGCCAGGACACTTTAATTCGTAAATCCACAACTCATCTCGACGGCTTACATAATGAACTCCTCACATGAGGCTCCCTACTATTGTAGTAGTTGATAAAGTATATAGATATAAGTTTTGATCCGAAAAGTTACATGTCCGATATTTGAATAAACTTAGGTAAGTTTATTAGTACATGAAGATTGTTATTAGGGTATGTTTCATAAGTCTTGTATGACCATTTTCTCTTTGTATTATCTCATGGTTCCTTTTAGGTGAAGTAGATCCCAATTGCTTGTTTCAAGTTATTGCCAATTCCTTGTTTCATGTTTTCGCCTAAGTAAGTTGTTATGGTCATTTCGTCATGGCCTAGCCATGACCTTTGGTCCTTGTTCCAAGGTCATGAGACACAACCTTGGCTCTAGCCATGGTGGTGGTCTTGATTATAGGTCATAAGACCTCTTGTTCCTTTTAAAGTATAACCAATATATAGTGACTTATATATATGTAAATAGCTGTTAAGAAACTGAGAAATATCTCACTCAGAAAGCGTTTTCAAGGCTCGAGCTTCTTTGTTCTTAAACGAAAACGTGATTCCGGACAAGTTTCATGTTTTAACTTTTTCATGAAACGGAGCAGAAATGCCTCTTTTTGCGTGTTTTAAGTTTCTGTAACAGAAACTATTTGGCAGCTTTGCCGCAAAGTTTTGGTAACTTCAAATCATCATAACTTTTGACTCGTATACTCGTTTTAGGTGGTTCAAGTTGCTATGTTTTCCTTGTTAGGTCCTCTACTACAATAGGTAATGATCCAATATCATAATTTTACCATTTTGATCAGGTCTTTCCAAGAAAATCACTAGTTTACTTGTTTTAATAACTTGTTTTAACAATCAATAACAATAACTTGTTTTGCTCATTTTTATACATCATGGACATGAATACAAGACATAATATAGCACAAATAATATGTAAATAACATGAATATGATTATTTAACAAGAAGCAAGCTAGGGTTTGGCTTACAACTTTTGGCTTTCAAAGATGAAAGGAAGTTAACATGTAAGGATAGGACTTTGATAGACTTGCTTCAACCCACTTCACTTCATGCAATCTTTCTACTCTTGTAATCTTGAAAGATGGATGATGAAGGTTGAGGTGACTTGAGTGGATTCAAACTCAAGAGAAATCACCAAAGTTTATGAGGTTATGGAAGTGTTTTGATGAATGAAAACCTAACTAGGTTTTAGGTATTGATATGGTACTTGAATCTTGCATGAAACTTGAAAGAAAAGGAGCAAAGGATGAGAGGATGGGGAGTGTGAGTGTGGCGTACAAATGAAGGAGAGGAGAGGGCTTTATAGTGTCTTGAGGAGGTTAGGAAATGACTAGGATATTACCACAACTTGGTGACCAAGTTTAACTTGGAGCCTAAGTAGTACATGTGTAATCATCTAAGGCATGAAGGGTCAAGATTGAGCCACAAGTGTGAAACCCCCCCCTAGTGGCGATTTGTCAAGCTTGGGGAGCAAGGGTGGACTTTTGATGATATTATCCAAGATATCTAGTAAGTTTTGACTCCGTGAAATGCTAACCGTAAGTAGTTAAGCCACGAAACGTAAAACCGGGTATCGTAAAAATACGAAACTTGGAAGAATGGTTAAAAATGTCAAAATACTCCATAATAAAATATAAAATGAGTGGTAGGTTCCATTGGGGTGGTAAAACCCTGCTAAAACTGGAAACACGGGTCTAAAACGCGTAATACGTAAAATGTACGAATATTGCGTAAAATTGAGAAAAGTAAAATGTTACTTTTCTAATAGGATAAAAATGATTTAAAATGACTTATAATGTCTAGACTGGGCTCAGTCTAGTGTCGGTTGGTATTAGATGTCTTTTAGACATCAAACCATAAGCCTAAAAATCAAGGAATGACTTATAAAATCAAGGAATGATTTTTGGTCAAAGGAGGAGGGAAAAATATGTTGACTTTTTCTAATAAGTTGAAAACTCAAATTGTATTAGAAACGCGGTGCAGGTATAGGCTAAGGTTACGGCTGAGTAAAAACGCTTAAAACTGAAAATTCCAGTTTTTCACGGCCGAGGTTTATTTTGGTCATGTTTTTCTCAGTCATGATTTATTCTCAAATAAATCATGAGCGTGTCAAACATTTTTCTGATACGGGGAAAATTAACGCGACCGAATTTCGTTGTACGTAGAATTTCTGAATGACGTTTTACCCTAAAACGTGTAATTCCGTGTAATTCCTTAATAACTTTCACGAAAATGAGCTTATGAATGTCAAGCTTTTAATTTACCATGGAAATGATTTATCACTCGAGCCCAAGAAATAAAAATCAAATTTTGGGAAAATTTTCGGGAAAAATGAATAGTAAAAGTGAATAGTGAAATTTTCCGGGAATAGTAATTAACCTGAAAATGCGAATTGTTACAATTGACAAGCTGTTATTTCTCTAAGAAACTAGTTTAATTACTCCTTCCCATAATTATAGTCCACTATTGACTTTTGAAGTCTTTAGTTTTCAACTTTGACCTTAAATATTTTTATTTGTGTTATATATTACTTGATGCAAAATATATGAATGGATTAAGTTTTGAATGTATTTTCCATTGGTATAATTTTTATAAACTATTATATAACACAAATAAAAAGATATAAGGTCAAATTTGCCAAATGAAGACTTAAAAAGTCACACATTAAGTGTCCACTATGACTTTTTCAAGTTTCTTTTCTTCAACTTTGACTTCAAAATTTTTTGTTCGTGTTATATAATACTTGATGCAAGATATATGAATGGATTAAGGTTTTAGTTGTGTTTTCATTTGTATAATTTATTTTCATATACAGGAACTGCATAATGATTATGTTCTAGGAGGTTCCTATACTGGCAATGGTTTTATTTTCTTAGTTAACTATGGGGGGGGGGGGGGGGTAGATGGAAAGTTCGTGTAAGGAGAGTCTCACAATTTAAGTGTGTTGTTGAGGGAGTAAGGTGGAATGATTTTGTCATTCACAACATCTCCTGTTCTGCTGTTGAGTACATACATTTTGTTGAAGAGGGTGAGGATGTGTTTTATGTAACTTGCTATGGTAAGGATGGGTTGGAGTTTCACAATTATGAACCCGAGAGTGCCCCATTTTGGAGATGTTTAGTACCAGTGACAGGCACATCTCTGCTTATGCAGTCGTTGGAGGAAGACTTTCTGAGATATCTGGATGGTCCAACCCCTACTAATTCAGTTGTGGTTTCCACTAACACGACTGACTACAATGTTAGGGTGGCCAGTGATCATCTCTATGGTCGATACGTCCACTCCTTCTTCTGTGGCGGTGGTTGGTTGACACTCGCTCGAGACTTGAATATGAAGGCTGGTCAGTGGATGGTTTTTACTCAGGTTTACCCGGGCCAGGAATTTAATGTGATGTTGTTTGAACCTGATGGAGGGGCCGTCACAACTGTGGAGACATACAGCACCAATATTGCCATGAATGCCTTGTGTCACCAACCACATGACTATGGTATTTTTTCCTTTATTAGCTTTAACTACATCAAGTATATGATATCTTTGTAACATTTTGGATTATCTATAACTTACTCATTTTGTATTACTAAATTCAGATTTTGAAGCTGGACGGATGAACTGGATGTGCAGATGGTAGTTTCACACTGTCCATGACCAAGAAGATAGGGCATTCTACCGACCACTGACTACATGCTTCTGGAGAAATGGACGACTAGTAAGTGTCTTGAAAACTTTGATAATTTGTCAAATTGTTATGCTACAATTTCAATGAGATTACAAACTAAACAACTATCAATCTATAGTAGTTGTAACTTTGTACATTTTGTAACAGACTATACCATCAAAAATTGTGCACAAGTACAACTTGTATGGGTACTCTGTCGCTTTTGTGAAGCACCGAATGATACGGAAAGTGTTCCAAGTACGTGAGAGAACAGTGGTGGTACCTGGTCGAGGGAAGGTGAGGAGGAAGGTGTTTATTGTTTCATGCTCTGGTTTCAGGGAGTTGAGACTGGAAGCCGGCTTTGGTGCAGCTGTAAGGGTCTGCTTCTTTTTAACAGATTACACAAACAGGTCCCAAAGAGTCTTAAGGTTTGATGTGTGTTGATGGTTTGATGGTTGTTGATGGTTTTATTTTTGTTGATGGGTGAAACAATGTTTGAAAGTTTTTGTAAGTTGGATAAACTTTTTTGTAAGTATCTGATGTATGATAAACCAAATGGGTTTGTCACTAGACAATGGTATGTAATTAGCTAATGTAGGATGAACCATATGGGTTTATCCGTAGACAATGTTTTGTAGTAAACTATGTAGGTTGACATTATTGTACGAAAGCGGCTTATACGACCTTATAAATAGTTAATTGGGGATTTAAACCCTTAAGTGTAAATGTTACCAATCCACCCCTGCACTCTCATATCTAGCAGTACAAACCCACCTGCAGTAACGTTTTCTTAGCAGCAGAAACTTTTGATTTTTTTTTTTTTTTTTTTTTTTTTTTTTTTTTTTTTTTTTTTTTTAACAGAGCAGAAACTTTTGACTAACATAATGCAAAATATATCCCAAGTTCTTGTTAATGAACACAACAATCAAAATATTGTAATAATTAAGTGTAAATGTTACCAATCCACCCCTGCACTCTCATATCTAGCAGTACAAACCCACATGCAGTAACGTTTTTTTTAGCAGCAGAAACTTTTGATTTTTTTTTTGAATAGAGCAGAAACTTTTGATTAACATAATACAAAATATATCTCAAGTTCTTGTTAATGAACACAACAATCAAAATATTGTAACAATTAATGAGAAAATTTAGCAATGACAAAGTACGGGAATTAAAATTAAACATATTACTTAAAACTTGAAATAAAAAATTACAAAATACTAGTAACAAAAGGTACACATTCTAAAAATTTACTATTCTAAAAGGATTACAACATGTTTATTCATAAAGTCAAATAAAGTAGTACAAAAGGATTACAAGGTTTATTCAAATTACTTCCTAACTCAACTAATACATTTTCTTTTTACCATTCCCTTTTGAATAAACTTTGGGCATTTTTGGTTCCCATGGTTTTATACCCTTGTCTTCACAAGTCTTAGCATTGGGCAAGCCTAGCACCTGAACCCTCTCATCAAAAAGCTATTTGGCAGTCTTTTTTGGAGTTTTAACCTTTCTAGCATCTTCCTTTTTGTGCATGATCCAGAATATCCCTTTGGAAAGTAGTCTGCCCATGTATTTTGAGGACCTTCAGAACTGCTTGATATGTGAAATGAACTTAAGTCACTGCTGTCAATTTTAATGATTTCTGCAAAAAAATAAAAAATATATTAAAATTAAAAAAAAAATATAGTGTAAATGAAATAAAAGATAATGTTGCAATTCAGGGTGTGTTTGAAACAACCTTTGTTCTTGGAACTCCAATGGCCACATTACTTGGTGGATGGTTGGTTTTAGATCATAAAAAAGAGTGGAATGCAATAAACCAACATACGTAACCCTTCTAACTTCCCACTACTGCTCCTTTTGTCGTTTCAACTCCATTTGAGCAAAGGTCTGCACCAGCCGCATTGCTAGATTGTAGAAAAAACAAAAGAAACAGTATGGGAAGTTAGAATGGAAAGGTATGTTGAAATTTCAGACTCAAAGTAATACAAACAATCTACAAATGTTGAGTAAAGAATAGAGTCTAAGTAACATCACTCATCTTGAATGCGAGAATGAAGGAGTGTTTCCTGTCATGAACAATACACACTATATCATCATCGCATTGAAGACGTCTCAATGATCAGGCCAGATCTATCTAAAGTTGCAGAAAGGTTCCATTGCTTTGTTTTTTGGACACCGTCTAATAACGGTAGTAGAGGTTTTCCAAATTAAGTAATGGAACCGTTCTACAACTTTAGATAGATTTTCCCTAATACTGAGCTTTAAGTTATTAGAAAACAGATTCTTGCTATCATTTATATTGCTCCCTTAGATGTGACGAACTTACATATTAATTATGTAGATTCTACGACATTAGAGAGCTAATCGTACATGAATGAAATCATATTAAACTTATAATAACAATGCAATGAACTACCATCCTTTCTACCCTAGCCAACAACAACATATCATTCAGCCTTGAATCTGTAACCTACCAACATTCGCCACTTTTCTTCCTTATTCTCTCAATACAAATGCAACATAATTCTTATACCAGATTTATAAAGTTATGTTGAAATTCCAGACTCAAAGTTTTACAAACTCACTTCCTGCATATCAAAAATACATCATACATATATATAAAGCAAACAGAGTGATACAAACAATCTACAAATGTTGAGTAAAGAATAGAGTCTAAGTAACATCACTCATCTTGAATGCGATAATGAAGGAGTGTGGCCTGTCATGAACAATACACACTATATCATTATCGCATTGAAGACATCTCAAGAATCAGGCCAGATCTATCTAATGATGTAGATGGGTTCCATCACTTTAATTGGACCCCGTTTTCTAACGTTTGGTGTTTGATCTTGATTATCAATTTTGGTTCTTTCAATAATCAAGATTAAACATCGTTAGAAAATGGGGTCCAATAAAAGCGATGGAACCCATCTACATCGTTAGATAGATCTGCCCTGATAATTGAGCTTTAAGTTCTTAGCAACCAAATTCTTGCCATCATTTATATTGCTCACTTAAATGTGACGAACATACATATTAGTTATGTAGGTCCTACGACATTAGAGAGCTAATCATGAATCAATGAAATCATATTAAATTTATATCAACAATGCAATGAAAATATTTTCATTGTAACTAAATACATGAAAAAACTCTTTAAGTTCTTGATATGTTTATTGTACTTCAACCTAATCCTAAGATAAAATATTTTCATTGTTTCTGTATTTTGGCAAAGAGCAAAGATGAATCAGTAATGGATGAAACACCAGAACAAGTTTATGTTCATACTTGAAAGTGGTGTCTTTTCATCCATCACTGATACTTCTTCCATCTTTGATACTTGGATGTTTTAGCCTAAATATTCGCACACACATTCGCCACTTTTTTTCCTTTTTATCTCAATACAAATGCAACATAATTCTTATAACAGATAGTCAACCTAAGCCTAAGATAAAATAGCCCTAAGGGAATGCCAACTCCCAAAAACAGCCATAAACCCTAACAATAAAAAACATGATATACAGATACATATTATGTTCATACTTGAAAGTGGTGTCGGTTCACCCATCCTTGACAAAGAACAAAGATGAATCAATGATGGATGAACAACACAAGAACAAGTTTATGTTCATACTTGAAAGTGGTGTCGGTTCACCCATCCTTGATACTTCTTCCATCTTTGATACTTGGATGTTTTAGCCTAAATATTCGCACTAAAATTAAAAAACAACCATAAACCCTAACAATAAAAAAACACAAATATACAGATCATACAAAAACCCTAACACTAAATAACACTAATTAAATAAACACAAACAATAAAATAATCAGATAAACCAAATCATTTGTCAAACTTAGGGTCAATATAGAAGCGATCTAAGTATGTTACCATATGCTTCCGATCTAAGTATATTAGGGTGTAGTAGTGAGAGAGAGAAAGAAAGAACAAGGCATGCAGCTGTGTGTGAGTGTGAGATAGAGTATTAAGTATATGTTGGAGTGTGTGAAGTGTGTTTGATAAGCTTTGTAAATATTATATATTATAAGTGATGTGTGTTTGATAAGCTTTGCATATGTTATATATTACTAGCGGGGCACACGCGCGTTGCGGCGGGAGGTACACTGTAATTAAAGTTTTGGCGAATGCTCTATTACTAGTAGTATTTATTTACGATGAAAATTAATTTACAGATAGCGAAAATATTTTTAGATGCATGATAAACTGTTGAAGTTATGAGAAAATGATATATTATCTGAGTGACCAAGTCCACTTATAAAAAAAATTATGCATAAATGTTTTACAAATTTTATGAAGAGAGTGTTTAGCAGCTTGATTTGTTTGTACATTGTGGTTTATAAATATTACTTTTAATTGAAAAAGTGTTTTAAATGTTATATATATTAATTATAAGTGTTGACCAGTCAATGTGTGTAGGTGCTAATGCTTAAATTGATTGCATATAGCTTAATTTGTTGTATTTACTTAAAATGTATAAATGAAAATCTTAAAAAATTAGAAGAGAGAGAGTCAAAGATGCATTATAAGATGTATAGAAAAGTTTAAAATGATTAAAAGTATAAAAACTAAAAGTATTAAAAGTTTCAAAACTAAAAGTATTAAAGGTACGTACATTTGTATTTTAGTGTATTTTGTATTTAAAAAATGGCCCAAAGAGTACATATGGTAAGATGCAAGGTTTTCAAGATCAGGATCAGATCTTACCCAGGATCATTTTCGTCTTTGCAAGATCGTGATCGTATGATCGGATCGGGATCGTAAGATCCTACTAGCTATAATGTCATTTTCTTAATAGTTTTTGTAATATATAATACAAATTAACAAATTATTATATATCATAGACACAAAATTATATGAATGTTTCATCGAAATGTTGTCCTAAATTATGGTTATGAAATGTTATTGTTTAGGTTGAATTTTATTTTAGTTTAGGTCTACTCATTAGATTCATATCTAGTGGGATTTTTTATTTTCTTTTTATAGGTTTTCTTTAGTCTAGTTATCTTTCTTCTTGTTTCTGATTGTTAGCACTCTCGATGAATAACCGTAACATTGATCGTTTGGTTCCTCAACTCGATGCATGAGAATGGCCCTTTTTATTAATTACTCGGATTCCGACGAGGACTTAGGTGATGGTGATGTTATTGATGAGGTTAAGGAGAGAAGAGGAAGTTGATACTCTTAAGTATGTTGACCGTAGGACAAGAATTGAAAAGGACAATCTCACTCTTTAACATGCAGTTTCCTTGTAAAATTGGATACATGAACTTGCATGCCTATATTAACTCATTAGTACTTGTTTGAGTCAAATGTGTGTATCGAGTCACAATGAATGTTTTGCAGGATTTTTAGGATGAAAACATATTTTATATTACTTACAAGCTCGAGAACTCAACAATAACTCGAGTCGAACTTATATAAGGTTGAGCTCAACTCATTAAACATTTCGGCGAGTTCATTTGATAGGTTTTCAATCTCCAAAATTTTAATATCGCGCTCAAGATCCCACCCCTTAGTTTTCCCTAAAATTTCAATCTCCCACTCAAGATACCAGCCTTTTTTTTCCCCAAAATCAAAACCCAGACACTAGTCAGATCTATCTTCTCTCTATTCATCTCTTCTCCTTCTCTCTCGAACCCGACACGCACCACCGCCACAACGTATCCAGGGACCTACCGATCATGTTATTGGGGATCGAGAAAGTTTGAACTCGGCTTGAGCTTGACTCGAAAAGCTCGATTTATCTGTAAATACGTGTTTTCTGTCACAAATTAAAATTGAAATATAACCTAAGAATTGAATTCGATTCGACTTCAGCTCGAAAAGCTTGATACATTCATCAATAAGTATTTTGCACTTAGTACACTTACATATTAAAAAAAAAAAAAAAAAAAAAAAAAAAAACATATTTTATCACTTACAAGCTCGAGAACTCAACAATAACTTGAGTCCAACTTAAATAAGGTTGAGTTAACTCATTAAACATTTCGAGCTCATTTGATAGGCTTTCAATCTCCAAAATTTTAATATAGCGGTCAATATCCCGCCCTTAAGTTTTCCCAAAATTTCAATCTCCCGCTCACTCCCACCCTCTTTTCACCCAAAATCAAAACACTAATTAACACTAGTCAGCAGATATATCTTCTCTCTATTATTCATCTCTTCTCCTTCTCTCTAGAACCGACACACACACCACCGCCACACTTCACCGCTTTATCTCACCGTCGTTCCACCAACCATCGCTTCTCCACGCCATCACCGTCATCAAGACAAGGGAACTGTATGGGAGAGTTTGTTTGCTTCGGTTGTTTGGTTCGAGATAACCACCACATCCACCACCATCATAGTCAAGCCTCCATCACTCTCTCGATCATGTTATCCGGGATCGAGAAAGTTTGAACTCGGCTTGAGCTTGACTCGAAAAGTTCGATTTATCTGTAAAGATGTATTTTCTGACACAAATTAAAATTGAAATATAATATAACCAAAAATTGAATTCGGTTCGACTTCAGCTTGAAAAGCTTGATACATTCATAAATAAATATTTACACTTAGTACACTTAAAAAAAACATATTTTATATTACTTACAAGCTCGAGAACTCAACAATAACTCGAGTCGAACTTATATAAGATTGAGCTCAACTCATTAAACATTTCGAGCTCATTTGATAGGCTTTCAATCTCCAAAATTTTAATCAGGCGCTCAAGATCTCAAGATCCGCCCCTAATTTTTCCTTAAAAATTTCAATCTCCCGCTCAAGATCCCGCCCCTTTTTTTCCCCAAAATCAAAACGCTAACACTTCACTAGTCAGATCTATCTTCTATCTATTCATCTATTCTCCTTCTCTCTAGAACCGACTCACACCACCGCCAAACTTCACCGCCTTATCTCGCCATGGTTCCACCAACCATCGCTCCTCCACGCCATCCCCGTCATCAAGACAAGGGACCTGTATGGGAGAGTTTGTTTGCTTCGGTTGTTTGGTTCGAGATAACCACCACATCCACCACCATCACAGTCGAGCCACCATCACCCTCATCTCACCTATCCTACTCTGTTCATGGGTATGCTCAAACACATATTTAATTTATATTTTCTTAAATGTGTAATCGAATATAAAACGATTTACATTGATTTTCGTGGATTAAACTAGCCTAAAACATGTTTTTGATTATAAATTCGTGTGGTGGTAATCGTTGCAGGTAGACTTATTAAGACGACATAGTTTTCCTGTTTATTGGAATGGAGACAATCGACGTGTTCTAAGAGGCCACTGTTTTGCTCGTAAAGGGAGTCTTACTTGGTTTCCACTCCGGGAGGATGTTGCTGAACAGTTGGAGTTTGCTTATCGCAGTTGCGTAAGTTATCTATCAAAAGATTAACATAACATCTGTTATATAGGAAATTAACTCAAATATAGTTGCTTTTTGTCAAATTGTTTCATTTGTACCAAATGTTAGTGATTTGCTTGCAGGGGCTACATGCTATTCATAAATAAATATTTACACTCAAATATGGTTGCTTTTTGTCTTTTATGTTGGCATTAATCACGTTACTTGTTTCTTGGAGGGGCTACATGCTATTTTCACGGGTGAGGATGATACATGGGATGCCTGGCTAAAAATTCCCTCAGCTAGATTTTGTGGCACACTTCATTTTCGAGGCGTGGGTATGCTCCATCTCAGTCACCAAAGCCAACCCATGTATATTTTTACTGTTTCATGGTTGGCAGATCTTATATTATGCACCGTTATTAGTGTCTTGGTTTCTTACATTTCCCATATTTTTTTGCAGAAAGAAACTGCCATTAGACTCATATGTAAGCCATTTTTTATGTTGTTAACAATTTTATTTTCTAATGATAACACCATTGTATTTCTTAATTTATATTCCAGGTGACCACTCCAATGGCCATTGAAACTTTGGAAAACGTACCAGTAATGGAAACAGTGGTAAGTAATAAAACATCCACCTTTGATTTTTTTAGTTTTACATACATGACTAATGTACCGTGTTTTATATATACATATAGGAACCTGTTAAAACTATCGGACATACGAAAACGCTTAAGCCACGACAAACCGGTTCTACAGGTTACACCACCAACTATGATACCAAATATTAGTGAACAAAATACAGTAAAACCTCTATAAATTAATACTCGATAAATTAATAAACTCGATAAAATTAATAATTTATCCAGTCCCAACTTGGGCCAGTGCAAATTTGGACCCAATCGATAAAATAATAAGATAATAATTTTTTTAAAACTCCTGTATATATATATATTGGTCCCAACGAAACTATAAATTAATAATTACTAAAAAGTTTTATAATATACATGAGATAAAAAAAATTATTTTTCATTTCTAATTAGTATACATTGTAATTTATTTTTCATCTATATTAGAACTTGTTTTTCTAATTTAATTTTCATCTCTAACTAATATACATTGTAATTTATGTTTCATCTCTAACTAGTATACATTGGAACTTGTTTTTTTAATTACTTTTCATATCTAACTAGTATACATTGTAACTAATACATATTGGACTTGAAAATTTAAA
This sequence comes from Artemisia argyi, assembly GCA_030686995.1. Classification (NCBI taxonomy): domain Eukaryota; kingdom Viridiplantae; phylum Streptophyta; class Magnoliopsida; order Asterales; family Asteraceae; genus Artemisia; species Artemisia argyi. Next base: position 178,648,658 of record CM060677.1, read on the forward strand.
AGCAGTACGTAAAACTTCTTTAAATTAATAAATTATTAATTTATCAATATAATATTATCTCGCTAAATTAAGAAAATATCCTGGTCCCAACACTATTAATTTATGGAGGTTTTACTGTACTGGTCTAAAATTAGTACCAACGAAGTGAAAACATTTGGTCTCTAGTGAAACCATGCAAAAGCAAGCTAAGGCGGCGAAGAGTCAACAGGTTTTAACTTATGATAGTTGAGAATTTGATTATATACGACATTACAATTTTATATATATTTGCTTCATTTATATATACATTCTTTTATATATATATATATATATATATATATATATATATATATATATATATATATATATATATATATATATATATATATATATATATATATATATATATTAGCAGTAGTAACTCTGCTCCAGCAGTACTAACGTGGTACTAGTATTAACTCTCCTATCATGTTTGTGCAGATAGTTAAACCAGTGGCTCATCTAGTTTTGTTATGTTGTGAGCTTTGACATGTTCTAGTTCTGCTCTCATCCTGATGTGTTGATATGCAGTAGCCTACATTTTCAAGGCTTTTATATCCAGATGATGAGATTAGATCAATGGGAGAAAAACTTGTAAGTTTAACTGCAAATTTTAATAGTATGTTAAATGTTTTGGATTAAAAGTCTTCATGATGTTGTTTGAATTACTGCTGATCATGTTTGTGTTAATATTGCTTTGATAGATTTAGTGCAGCTCATGAACTTCAAAGAAAATGTGCCAAGTATTTACTACTGCTAGTACAAAAGTTACTACTTCTAGTTAAAGTTGGTACTGCTCAGAGATTAAGACCGCTCAAAGTTGCTACCTGCTTATGAAAAAGATTATAGAAACTTAAGAAACTATTGTAAGCCGACTAGGAATCCTTAGTGTATAAAAGGATGTCCAATTTTATATTTTGTTCAGTTATATACATTCCAATTTTATTGTATTTGAATTTGTTTTGATATATATTTGAATTGTTTTGATATATATTGATTTTTTAAATGTGACTAAAAGACGCATATAGTCACACTTATTAACACTTTTAGTCACTGTTTGCTTTATTCGTTGTGTGACTAAATATTACAGAAGGCCACACAAACATAAAATTCACGTGGCCATTGGATGATCTATAGTCACACAAAATACATATTTCTTTACTTTAAACAACATATGATCACACTTATTAACACTTTTGGCCACTGTTTGCTTAATTATATGTGACTAAATACCCAAAACAAACATACTTTGTGTGACTAAATATTACAAAAGACCACACAAACATAAAATTCACGTAGCCATTGGATGATCAATAGTCACATAAAATACACATTTCTTCACCTTAAACAGCATATGGTCACACTTATTAACACTTTTGGCCACTGTTTGCTTAATGGTATGTGACTAAATACCCAAAACAAACATGCTTTGTGTGACTAAATATTACAAAAGGCCACACAAACATAAAATTCATGTGGCCATTGGATGATCAATAGTCACACAAAATACAAATTTCTTCACTTTAAACAGCATATGGTCACACTTATTTACACTTTTGGCCACTGTTTGCTTAATGGTATGTGACTAAATACCCAAAACAAACATGCTTTGTGTGACTAAATATTACAAAAGGCCACACAAACATAAAATTCACGTGGCCATTGGATGATTAATAGTCACACAAAATACACATTTCCTCACTTTAAACAGCATATGGTCACACTTATTAACACTTTTGGCCACTTTGTGTTAAATTGTATGTGACTAACTCCAAAAAAACAACACCCATTGTGTGACTAAATCATCACAAATGTCACATTTATTGTATATTCATGTGGCCACAGGACGGGAAATAGTCATACAAAATACACATTTACTTGAATATATCATCTCAAATGTCACATATATTATATATTTATGTGGCCAAAGGTTGAAAAATAGTTACTCTCAAAAAATATTCGCGTGACTATAAAGTGTTTACGATCACTGATAATGACTAATCCAACAAAACTTGTGCTTAATTTGTCACACATATTAGGGGTTTTGGTCACTCTTTTTGGATGGAAAAGGCCACGAACTCAACAATGTGACCATATGCCACCTACGGTGGCGGGACCTATGGTAACACACAACCAAAAAAATGTGTGTGACTATATGCATATCGTCACACATTTTTGGCGTGACCAATACAACTTTTTGTACCAGTGAAAGCATCAGCAGGATAGGTTTTATGAAGTATAATATCAAAAAACAAGTAACGAAAATGGAATACGAAAAATAAAAGTTGATGATATCTGCAGACGATGCGCCGTACCCCAAAAGTAGGATGTGCCGTATCTTATTACGTTAAAAATTAAATCAGACTTTTTTTCAGAAAAATGATGCGTCGTATCTGCCAAAACAGATGCGACGTATCTCAGTTTAATAAATTCGAAAAATTGTTTTTAATAAATAAATAGATGCGCCGCAACTGTCGAAACAGATGCGTCGTATCTCATTAAGTTTTTGAAATTTTTTTGATTAAAAACAAAATACGTCGTAACTAGGGGATAGATGCGCCGCACTTCGAACTTTTAAGTTAATACTGTATAAAAATAAAAAACGCAATGCGCCGTATCTGATAAATTAGATGCGCCGCATCGTTTGGATCAGCAAAATACAGCAGACAGTAGTAACTCAGAAAAGAATAAATAAAGAAAACAAAAAATATAGAAAATAAATAAAATAAAGAAAACAAACAAACAAGAAAATATGCAAAATGTACAATGAATACAATCTAAACTAATATACAACAAAGTTAGTGGTTAGAATCTAATTAAAATACTAATCAAATAAACAGATATTAACAATTCATTCCCCAGCAGCGGCGCCAAAAACTTGATGCGTGTTGTGTGTCACGTTGTAGTATAGAGTGATTTTGCCTAATCAAGTTTTAAATTTATATTTAGCCGACTTATTATTAACACACGCACTTAACGAGCAATGTACCCGATCAATATGTATATAGTGGTAAGTAGAGTGTTGAACACTAAGAATAGAACGTAATATCTAGTTGATTTGATCAGTATTTTAATATCTAAGTTAATTTTACAATCTAATCTAATAAAAGGGGGGTTTAGCCTAAGAGACTAGCACGGATTTGAATTAAACAAAAAAGTAAAACTAATGAGAACAAATCAGTGAAGAGCAATCACGTATACAGATAGATAATAGAAACACGTAGAAGACCTGTCTTATGGTTTAAGTAGCTTGTCACTTTGTTTTATTGCTAGTTTTATATGATGAGTATCGCGCTGGTACAAAAAGTGCTATTGGTCACGCCAGAAATGTGTGACGCTATGCATATAGTCACATACGTTTTTTTTTCCCGTTGTGTGTCACCAAAGGTCCCGCCACCGTAGGTGGCATATGGTCGCATTGTTGAGTTCGTGACCATTGTCATTGAAAAAGAGAGACCAAAACCCGAATATGTGTGACAAATTATGCACAAGTTTTGTTGGATTAATCAGTATGTGTGACCGTAAACACTTTATAGTCACACGAATATTTTTTTGAGAGTAACTATTGTTCGTCCTTTGGCCACATAAATATATAATATATGTAACATTTGAGATGATTTATTCAAGTAAATGTGTTTTTTGTGTGACTATTTCCGTCCTATGGGCACATGAATATATAATAAATGTGACGTTTGTGATGATTTAGTCACACAACGGGTGTTGTTTTTTTGGAGTTAGTCACATATAATTAAGCAAAAAGTGGCTAAAAGTGTTAATAAGTGTGACCATATGCTGTTTAAAATAAATAAATGTGTATTTTGTGTGACTATAGTTCATCCAATGGTCACATGAATTTTTAGTTTGTGTGGCCATTTGTAATATTTAGTCACACAAAGCATGTTTTTTTTTTTAGTATTTAGTCACACACAATTAAGCAAAAAGTGACAAAAAAATGTTAATAAGTTTGACCATATGATGTTTAAGGTGAAGAAATATATATTTTGTGTGACTATTAATCATCCAATTGCCACATGAATTTTTTTTGTGTGGCCTTTTGTAATATTTAGTCACACAACAAATTAAGCAAACAGTGACCAAAAGTGTTAATAGGAGTGACTATATGCATCTTTTAGTCACATTTAAGAAATCAATATATACGAAAACAAATTCAAATATATATAAAAACAAATTCAAATACAATAAAATTGAAGTGTATATAATTGAACCAAATATAAAATTGGACCTCCTTTTATACACCAAGGAGTCCTAACTATATGAACCAACAATACTAAGTTATAATTAACATGTGTAACTAATACACTAGCAGTATTAACTTTAAGCAATAACTTTCACTATTAGTTGTAACTTTTGTACTAGCACTAGTAAATACTTGGCACATTTTTAGAAATTGACACATGAAGAAGCACCAGTAGCACCACATGGTTGTTGAAGCTTGGCTCATTTATCCAACTTTAAAGGAAGCATTGCAGAATTCATGAGCATCTTCCTGTTGATACCTTTGAAATGACGATGAAAAATCTGATAGAAGTGTGGTTAAGGATTACAAATATACTAACTGAATAAGAAAAAACTAGCTGATATGCAAAACCGGGGGGGGGGGGGGGGGGAAGCATCATTAAATATAACTGTAATTTATGTAAAACCAAAGGATACAACTCAAATTGTCGACAAATTTTCAAGGGGAGACAATTTTTCCAGATGATGTTAACGAAAGTTCGACTTGTTCCTTCAAAGCACAGATCAAGCAGAACTATTCAATGCTATCTGTAAACACACAAACTTAAAATCATACTCTAAACAAATAAAAAATGTATCTTAGACACGACATTTTATAAACACAAAGTATCATTTGCTAACCGTAATCATTTGCCATCTGGATATTCTTCTCCTCTCGATTAACACCTCGAATTTGAATATCCTACAGGAAATACGCATTTAGATAAGCTCACTTAAATATGTAAACATTAACCCTGTATCTGAAGTAAAAGAAGACAAGAACACACATGTGTGTCAGCATCGAAATCCAGTTCTAACTGTCCTTGATCATCCTCCCACAGATTGTACATGATTATGCGCGTGCCTTGATCACTCATGTGATCAAACTACAAGAAGAAAAAGGTAACAGAATTTAATAACATATCGACTGCCCAAAATCCAAAGCACTGAATATCCCCTATCAGGTAATTAAAAACCTCTGATCAGATGTATAGGTGGCAATGTCTAGGTTATACTATATCCCCAACGGGTAAAACTTTATAAATTTAGAACTTCATAACCCACTTTATAATTTAACTTATATTATTATTTTAACAATATGGATTTTGAAAAACAAAGGATTATTAGCACACTAACTATTTAAAACTTCAAAGAAGTGTCACAGATAGGTCTAGACCCCTTTGGGCCTATAAAACTACGGGATACCGATACACCCAAGCCACCGATTTTCCACCTCTAATCAGGAGGCAATATTGATAAACACACAATAAAGAGAAGAAATTCATTTACTTGTTTCAGGAGGTCTGCTTCACTTGAAAATGGGGACCATTTAACCAATGCATCGATATTTATATCTCAGTCACTTCGTGATGCCCGTATGATTTTCTTCAATTCTCGGCCACCTTCTTCATAACCAACCTTTTCCATTGCAATCATCATAAACACCAAAGAGTCAGATGAGTGAGTAAAACTTTTTAATCTTTCTGTATAATCCTACAAAAAGTTACCATCTCAAGGTAACTTGAGCTAAAGATAAAAGAGTCCTGAACCATATCAATCACATTCATGTAAACCTTAAAGAGAGGATGACAAATGGACTTTCTGATACTTATTAGTCGGCTTCAACCAAATTTTATGTTTTATAACTTTCACTTTACACTCAGAATTTAGATGCAATGTGTTATTAGAATTTAAGAATTTAACAATATAAAAGATCGACTAAAGTGTGTAGAGCAAGCTAGTTAACAAGATTACCATAGGAACTACTATATCTTCTTTCCCGGTGACTCGCAGAAACGTGTAGGACAAGAGGCCAATGCTCTGTGTAGACCTGCAAGACAAGACCACCAAAAAATTAATATAAGCAAATATTTCCTTTTGTTTTCTTTAAAGGGGACTATCCGATATCACATTAATGAAATATAGTCTAAAGATAGATACACGAAGAAAACTATGTGGAAAACTAGAAGGGGGGGGGGTTGAATAGTTTTACGTCTTTTTGATTTGTTATAAAAGGTTTGTTTACATGTTTTGTTTACTTTCAAAAATGTAGATTCGATATTATGTGAATTCAAGTCTTTCACAATATAAACAACTAAAATTAAATACCAAAGCTATAATAATGTAAGTAATGAAATAAGTGAGAGATGGAAAGATCGAACCGCAAGACAAGAGATTTATAGTGGTTCGGCTACAAGGACACCTTCCTTGCCATACTCCACTCCCCGAGCACCTAACTCGAGAGTTTTCTTCACTATGTCAACAAGCTCCCTTATTGCGGAGAAAACCTTACACACCAATTTACACACCAAAACTTAGTCACACCTTATTCACACCTTTTACACAACTTCTCCACACCTAGTCACTACTAAATCACACCAATACTTCTTCACACCTAGTCACTAATAAATCTTCACTACTTCTTCTTCACACCTATCTACTTAAGATACACTACTTCTGTCTTTACAACTATCTTACTTCACAATATCAACACAACTTCCTAATCTATCTTCTATCAAATATTCACAACTAGTTACACAAAGAAATAGATATAATGAGTGACGCTCTAACAACTTGTATGTGGAGGTCACAACAAGTTGTAATACTTCTTGTCTTGGTAGATTGAAGTATTCTTCTCTTGCACTTGAAAGGGTGAGGCTTGGATCACTTTGAAACAAAGATTAATGTATATATGATCAAAGGATTTTAGGAAATGGAAATGGGGATTTAGATCAGAAAGTTTTGGGGTGCAAAAGGTGAGAAAATTCTGTGAAGTGAACCAGTATTTATAGGCACAAAAAATAATGTTCTAGAGCGTGCCGGTCCCCTTAATTAGGGGTCGGTCCCCTTAATTATTAAGGGGGCCGCCTAAGGAATTAAGGGGGTCGCCCCCTCCAAAACGTTAGATTTTTTTGTCCTTTTGTGGGGAAGGTTTTTCTGGATTATATTTGCCATTTTTGGTTAAAAATTTGAATTCATATATTTATAATGATTTAAACATATTCTTTTAATTCCAAAAATGATTTTGTAAAAGATATAAAATGTTTATGACATTTTATAAAAATTCTAGTGATTGAGAAAATATTCCTTTTATCATAGAATGCAATAAATACTTTGTTTATCCATACCTTAAGTGATTTGGATGTAAAGTGAAATATTTATCGCTAAATACTTGTTTATGACATAATTTTTAGTTCAATGGATTTATGTTTTGTGATTATCAAAACATAGAGATGTCGATGAATGTTAACAATATTTTTAGGCATTATTTATATCAACAATCTCCCCCTTTTTGATGATTACAAAACCTTAAACTCATTAAATCTAAAAATTAATTTTTAGACAAGTATTTAGAGTTTATATTCACTTCTCCCCCTTTTTATAGAATCAAAAAGGTTATGCCGATTATCTTCATAGAAGAAGTTAAACGGGTAGAAAAACTCCCCCTTGATGTGTGCTCCCCCTCATTTGAGAGCATCAAGGAAATGAGCTATGGAATGCTTGGCAAAAAAATATGTGAAGGGAACAAGACATATGTATATATGAGCAAGGCAAGAAATAAAACATGAAAGTCTACTTCATTCAATCATATATAAGATGATCATTAAAATGAAAATCATTACAACATTTAATATGCTAGAAGCATATTGCTTATAAAACAATAAACTAAAAGGAACAAAATAGTCCTAAATTGCCAAAGAGAGCTCTTGGACTTGCTTGCAACCCATAGTTGAGTATTTTATTTAGTTGAGGGGAGCATAAGCATAAATCTTAGGTGTTTGATGGAGAAGGATATGGAGTAGGGTATGGAGCGGAAGAGGTGGATCTCACGATGTTGTATCGTGTCAAGGGTGGTATTGGATGGTGACGAGTGAGAAGATATCTGATCCAAGAGATATCTTCACTCAAGTAGAGGATTTGTTTTTGGAGGAAGATGGAACAAGGGCAAAAATGAGTGTGGTTTGTAACTTGATCCAAGTTGAGAGAGTGGGGTAAGCAATTTGCATAGGGTGATGATGGAGGTTGCCCTTTGTTGCATTGTGCAAGATGCATAGCAAGGAGATCACTTAGATCATGAATTTGGTTTATTTCTTCACGAAACTTTTGCTTTTCCATGGCAATGTGGAGTGAATCATTTTGTTGATATAGATGAATTGGGGTTGTGTAGTTGGAATTGAAATTGTTGGAAGTGTAGTTTGATGGTTGATCAAACTTGTAGGGATCATTATAGATGGTTGGAGGTTGAGATATGTAGTTTGGCATGAAGGTGGAAGTTTGGCCAATGTTGTATGGTTTGTAAAGTGGATCAAAGGAATGTCCTTGTGGGTTTGGTGTAAAGTTTGGGAAGTAAATAGTTGGAGGTGTTGATTGATTTCCAACTTCATTGGTTATGATGGATTTGTTTCTAGGGCTTTTTCTTCGCCAAACGGGTTTTTCCGTCATCCTTGCTAGCCTCGAGGCTTTTGGTTTTGGTTTGTTTGGAGAGGTCATGATGGGATGAATGGAGAGTTTGAAGAATGGGGTATTTATAGTGTGAGATTTGTGTAATTATGGATGAATAAGGTTTGTTTGGTAGATTAGGACAAAATATGTTTGTGAATTTTGGGAAGTGTAGGATGAAATGGGCTAAAAAGCAAAAAAGATTCTGTAAAACCCGACCATCAGATGGCCGGTCCCCTTAATAATTAAGGGGGACGCCTTACATAATTAAGGAGGCCGCCCATCTGGTGGTTTCCAGATTGCTAGAATTGGGTTTTTGGCAAAAAAAATTGTAGAAAGGTTGTGTTTTCGGGTTTGGATTCAAGCAAGTTCAACTCTTTGAGGCAATTTAGCATCTAATCTATTCATAATATAGCATGCATACAAAAACACTTAAGTAATAGAACAATTAAGCAATCAATAATTACCTAGAGGGGGCAAGTAAACACACGGGCAATCAATTCTACCTAGTTGAACTATCTTAGATCAAGGGCAAAGGCAACTAGTGAGTGAGAAACTAGTGATGGAACAAAAATGACAACATTGTTTGTGAATGTTCCCTAGTGTGTGTCTATATGCAACAAATGTGGAGTTGTGATTGTTTCGACTCCTAAATGCAAATAAGAAAACTTCCTAAGAAACAATCCAAAAGCTCCTTGATTCGATTTTTGCTCAATTCATGAATGTCAATGGTATATATTAGATTATATATTTTGACAATTCATGTGAGATTTTATGCATGATTTTAGAAAATTTTATTGGCATTATTCAACAATGCAAGAAAAATGGTTATCATATGTTTCCTAGATGTGAGGATATTTTTAAAGAAAATTCGATTGGGTTTTACAAGAGTGTTTATGCAATAAAATGAGGTTTCCCAATCTTTAATTTTGTGCAAAATAGATTCCTAGACTCAGATTTGAAGAGGTGGAAGAAAAATAAATCTTGTGCAATGAATATGTAGTACAAATGCAATAAAATTTAGTCAATTTATTCCATCATTCCAAATCCTAAACGCAAGTGGTTAAATAGTTCTCGCTTAAGGGGTTTAGTGAATATATCTGCAATGTTATCTTCTAATGCAACCTTTTCTATAGATATGCTTCCTTTTGGTACATTATCCCTAAGGAAGTGGTGGCGTATTTCTATATGTTTAGTCCTAGAATGTTGGACCGGATTTTTACTTAAATCTATCGCACCTTTGTTATCACACATAATAGGAACATTTTCTAACCTAATGCCATAGTCTACGAGAGCTTGTTTCATCCATAGTGCTTGTTGACATGCCTTTCCAGCGCTTACATATTCGGCTTCGGAGGTAGAAAAAGCAAGAGCGGTTTGCTTCTTCGAAAACCAAGATGTTAGACAACATCCCATAAACGTGCAAATACCGCAAGTGCTTTTTCTATCTACGTAGTCTCCCGCATGATCCGAATCCGCATAGACGATGGTTTCTATGCCGGATCCCTTAGGGTACCATAATCCTAAGTGTATAGTGCCTTTAATGTATCAGAAGATACGCTTAACCACTTCTAGGTGAGAGGTTTTGGGATCCTCTTGAAAACGGGCACAAAGGCAAACACTAAACATGATATCGGGTCTACTTGCCGTTAAGTATAGTAAACTACCTATCATTCCTCTATATTTAGTGTTATCCATGGACTCACCTTCATCATCTTTTGTCAGTTTCACTTCCGTAGACATAGGAGTTTTCATGGGTTTTGAGTCTTCTAGGCCAAATTTCTTAAGCATTTTCTTAATTTACTTAGATTGGTTAAAGAATATTCCATCTTCTAATTGTTTTATTTGTAATCCTAGGAAAAATTTTAGTTCACCCATCATACTCATCTCGAACTCATCATGCATGATTTTGGCAAACTCATCACACATTTCTTTATAAGTCGATCCAAATATAATGTCGTCGACATATATTTGAACAATGATGAGATTTGGGTATTTCTTTTTAGTGAAAAGAGTGTTATCTACCATTCTCATGGAATAATTATGTTTAATAAGATATACTTTTAATCGATCATACCAAGCCTTAGGAGCTTGTTTGAGTCCATATAAAGCTTTCTTTAGTTTATAAACATAATCAGGTTTTGCGAAGTAAATGAATCCTGGAGGTTGTGCCATATAAACCTCCTCATTGATATAACCATTAAGGAATGCACTTTTCACGTCCATTTAGAATAACTTAAAGTCTAGGGCGCATGCATAGGCAAGTAGTATTCTAATAGATTCTAATCTAGCTACGGGGGCATAAGTTTCGTCATAATCAATTCCTTCTTGTTGATTATAACCTTGGGCAACTAACCTAGCTTTGTTCCTAGTTACTATTCCATTTTCATCTAACTTATTTCTAATACCCACTTAGTTCCTATGATGGTCATGTTCATTGGATTTGGGACTAATTCCCAAACGTTATTTGCCTTAAATTGATTTAATTCTTCTTGCATAGCCATAACCCAACTTTCATCTTTTAATGCTTCATTAATATTCTTAGGTTCAATTGCTAAGATGAAACAAAAGAAATTATTTTTATCTTGGGTTTGTGACCTAAGGGTTCTTTGATTAAGATTTCCTATTATGTTATCTAATGGATGTGATTTAGATTTGTTGGGATATGAAGATCAAAGTACTTCTGAAGATCAAAGTACTGCTGAAAGTCAAAGAACTGCTCAAGTGTATGAAGGTCAAAGTACTGCTCAAAAGAAGAAAGTCAAAGTACTTCTATTATTAAGGACTAACATGTAAAATCGTTTAAAGGACTGTTATGTAAAAGATATGATTAGAATATTCTAGAATTAGTTTAGAATTAGTTTACTTGTCGTTCATGTATTGTAAACCGACTTAAGGTTTTCCTTATGCCTATAAAAGGAGCCTTAGGATGGTATTAGAACATATATAAATACACGTACGATATTAGAGAGTTGTTAGGGTTGTTACTAAATCTGTATAATAAATAGGTTCAAAGTTTGGTTTTAATATAATCATTAAAGTTCTTCTTAGCTTTGTTAAAGTAGATTCCGCATACTTTATAGAGTTATATCAATGTTTCATTATTAATAGTTTTGGAGTTATTCAAGATTGTTAAACCCTTACAAGCTACATAGTTAGTTTGGTCAGAGTATATATGTAACCTCCCGTAATTTTCCCTCCTAAATAGTAAATGCAAACTCATGATTTACGAATCATTACGAAAAATAAAAACCGTTTTTACCGATAACAAAATTTTTTGTTTGTTAGTCGAGATACACTTTTATAATCACAACGTCGTTTGTGATCACCGTTTACCTTGGAACACACTTACACACGAACCTAGATAGTCTAAGTATCGCGAACTAGCGTTATTAAGTAACGTAATATATATATATATATATATATATATATATATATATATATATATATATATATATATATATATATATATATATATATATATAATCCGATAACTAACCAAATACGTCCTAATAAATTCCCGAGCTCAAAAAAATTTCCACGAACACTCCGTAACTACTCCTAACTTTGACACGACTTTCGAGACAAACCAATTGGGCCTGTAAATCTCATTGGGCCTCGACCCAATGCTGTTTCACACAGCACAGCCAAACGGACCCCTTTGATTTGTTTTCTTCTTCCTTGGGCCTAGTCCACGCCACAAGCCCAAAACCCTATTAAATTATTTTCGAACATGTCTCCTACTAGTTTACTTTGCCTCGTGTACTCACAATTTTTACAAACGACTCATATATATTTTTGCACCACTCGTTACACCTCCTAGCCAAGAATCATACATGACAAATTGTTTTCCCTATCATGTGTATTTAACCCTCCAAACCTAATCAAAGCTCAGCCCGATTTTACATGTTTTCCGAAAACAAAAAATTCATTTTCGAGTCTTCAACACCTCGTACCTTTTTAAACTTGGCACCAAAGTTTCTTTAAGTCCCTAGACACGTTTTTATTATGATTTTAACCTTCCACAAATCCACAAACGAGTCACAACAAGCAACAATGATGATTTCTTGTTGTTTTTCTCTCGTATACTATACCACAAGGACTATACGTGTACACCTTTCCACATTCTACTCGTTTTGACTCAAGTGGCAGCCATACGAACTCATACAAGGGTCAAGCATAGTTTGAAAGGAATTGACCTCCTTTAAACTATTAATCCCAACCTCCTTTCTTGTTTATTGTTGTTTTATTCTCGGAATACACCCCACAAGGACGAAACCTTCACCAACTCCACTATTTGCATGAGTATCCTCACATCCCCCTTGTTGACCACATATTTCAAGTCCAAACGCAAACCATGCAAGCTTGTTGTTTTCTCCTTGCTCGTATACCCACAAGGAAGATTCATGAACCACTCTTCATCATTACTTCACTATTTGATGTTCCTATTCCTCGTACTCTATCCCTTGGTCACCACGTACACATTTCCCACGTTTCCTAAACCTTTTGGATATATATACATGCGTACATACATGTATAAGAGCCATGCACACCTCCTAAATCACACCTCCACTCACAAACTCACTTCTAAGTACTTTGGTGAACGTTTTACTTTGGTTAAGCCTTGGAAGTCTCGTACCAAGTAAATAGTACACTTTGGTGGCTTGTGTGAACATGGGAGTCAAGATCAAGCTTTCTTTGTTTGTTTCTAACCTCCATGAGTCATTTTCTACTCCACCATACTTGGTGAGGTGAGCAAACTAATCCTACTTCACTTTCTTTAAATGTATTAACTTGAATTACTACACATTTACTTTACGCATTTCTTTCGTTATTTTTAGTTATAACGTATATATATTATTAGCTACACTATAACTTTAACACATTATAAAATAAGTTTAGTAAGACGTTTAACACTAATAATAATGTATAAGTACTCCTTTAGACACGTTCCTAGGTTACCTTGACCTATACGAGTTCACCAAAAACACTTAGAAATATTTTGAGACAAGAAAACTATTTTACACTTGGTTTTAGTTGACACACTTTGACCTCGTATTTTCGAAAATATACACATAACCTATTATTTTTATGGCTAAAACTATTAACTCACATGGTAAACTAACGAACTAAGCTTCTAACCTACCCCCATAACCTCACACGATCCCTCGTATAACTGATACGCGGGATTGCGCCCTTGCAACAGGTTTTACCTCTCAAGGGATCTTGAGAAGATTGCAATCTTCGCCAGGCAGTGTACCTGATCGTTGTAGTATAGTATAGTGACAAGTACCGGGGGATTGATCGTTCAACTCAGGAATAGTGTCGCTAGGATTAGAAAGCCTACTAAACTAGGTCTAGAGGTGAGGGATGATTCTTTTTGTATTTTTTTATATTTTATGAAAGCAAGTAAAATCTCGGGTTTTGAAGGAGTGGGCGGAATTAGTTGCTAGTCAACTAACCCAATTAACTATAGATGCAATCAAAATAAAATAAAAAGAAATGAAAATAAACTAATATAATTATGTGGTGGAAACAATAATGAGAAAATATGTGTTTACTTAGATTTCATTACTCCCTAGATATCTTTTACCGGTTGATTAGCTTGTTACAATTGCATGGATGATGGGTTATATTCCTTAATACTAGTCGTAGGGCTGTGTACAATATTCCCTAACTCTATAAGCTCCTACTTCACTCCTATGTCGAGCCGACTAAAAGCTCCTAACATGAGATCATTAGAATTCACTTATGCATTAAATACAACCAAAAATCGTAGTACACCTCCGATCATGTTTCTTAAGAGGTTCAAGCAAGTTACCAATGGAAGTCTGGTAGTTTTCTTAAGCCTAACATCGAATACAATCATCCACAACAATTATAAGCAAACAATCAACCAATAATCAACATCTAGGTTTCACTATATCTAAGCAAACACAATAAAAACCTAGCCTAACATGTTAAAAGAAAGACAAGCATAAGATAGAATCAAACAACACATAGACATATTGAATGATTATTGGAAGAATTATCTTTATTCAAACATGGATGAAAGAAGGGTTTGAAACCCCTACAATGGGATGAAAATTCGACCTAGGGTTTGTGGTAAATTTCCTCCTAATGTTTCCTTTTCTAAATTTCTCCTCAAAAGCACCTAAAATGAAAAAAGGAACGATTTAGGGCAATAATTGATCAAATAATCACGAATTTAGGCTTAAATGATCCCTTAAAAGCGGTACACTTTTCGCCTCATCAAATACCCTTACACTTGAGATTTGCTTGTCCTCAAGCAAATGCGCTTTTATTCTAATCAAAATACAAGTTAGAGGTCATTTAACACTAATATAAAAGTAATTACAACAAATAATCGTTCCACTAAAAACCAAAAACAAGCACGGAGGACATACACTAGCACCTCACAAATAGTGTTCAGATACTCACATCTCTCGGGTGTAATAAAGTATATATCACAATATGGAAATGGAAAATGTTAGGATAAAGAAAAAGATTCGGTCACCCCATGTATTTACATACTTAGCGTTGCTCTTAGTTTTATATTTATTAGATTAGATATTATAGTAATAGGTTAGATATTAGTCACACCGTGGAGGACGGACGGGTCTTTACCCACTATACACCTGATCCACAGCCCGTAGGAGGGCGTATAATGTAAGTGTATATATACCTCTTCCCACAAAAGGGAAGGGTCGGTTGTTCAATATTACACACACACACACACACAACTAGTGTGTTTCTCTCACTAGAACTTCCCTTCTCTAAACTACTTTCTCTCTCTAACTCAACAATGACCAACTTAATCTTTCATAACCCAAGACCACCCGAATCACACAAGAATCAACACTTGTTTCGATCCTACAATTGGTATCAGAGCCAGGTTGTGTTATTGGTGTTGATTTTGTGTGGTTCGCATCTGTATTGAACCTATTGTAACCTGGTTTTTTCAATCTGGAAAATATTTTGTCTCCATATCTTGTGTTAACAGCTTTTCTTAATATTTATTGTGTCAAAAGTGGTCAAACATTGCAGTTTCACATGTCCATTTTATTAGTTTCATGCAGTCAATTAATTTTAGTGATGTTTTGTACCATCTCATGAGAGTTTGTGGTCAAAATAATGGTTGTTTCAGCCTCGATAACGGGTCAAAAGTCGTCAATGGTTGTGTTGGCTTGTTTGTTTTTATTTGATTTTTTTTTTTTTTTTTTTTTTTTTTTTGTGGAACATTGTTTTTGTTCGATCTGAATATGGTGGTTTTCTAGGTCTCGATTTGAATGGTTTTCTTGGCAGCCATTTGCCAAGTCTGCTTGGTGATTAGATGGCTTTCTTGGCAGCGATTTGCCAAGTTCTGGTTCTTCACTTTGGATTATTAGATATACGGGAAAAAGACAAAACAAGTAGATAGTGACTGTTTTGTCTTTAGTTCAGCGATCTGATCAATGTAGCCAGTTGAGGGCAGCGATTTATCTTTTGAAAATTGATTTTATTAGCAAACCAAAACGGCATGCTGCCAAATTTTCCTCACATCTAGCGATTTGTCCATTAAGTTAATTGAAAAGAAGATGTAGAGAGAAGATGAAAACAAAGACACTGCCAAGCCATACCATATCCAAACAACATCCTTAACAAATAACACTTCCTAACCACATCAACAACAAATCACTATTATCCTAAAACTATTTCATCCAACCAACATCAAGACTTGAACTTAAATGAAAACAAGAAGATCTTAGAATATTTTCTTTCGTGACTGACAAATTCATATCGAGATTTTTTAAGGTCAAAACATATGAAAGATTATATCATCAATCAATTTTTGAAGCCAAGCTTCATTCATTTACATATCCGAATCTAAAAAGATAAGTGAAATAACATGTTTGTTACCTCATTGTCCTAGTTTGTTCAAAAAACTAAAGAAAACAAATAGATCTCATATTGGTCAACCTTCACAATCTTTGCAAGATGTTTTTTTTTCTTTGGTTGAACACACCTCATCACAGATCCTATGAGAAGCTTAGCTTCTTCATTTTTTTCAAATCTATAAGAGTGGAAGCATAACAATTATGTTACCCTCCATCTCTTGTTCGAATTAAAACAACAAACTATCTTGTACAACCCTACCTGAGACCCGTTTGTAAAAGATCTTGTTGTCAAAATCATTATGCTCATTGTGGGATATGCACTTCGGCCGTATAACTACAAAAGAGTGATGGTTTGTGTTCGGTTCTTTCAAGGAAACAAGGAGGTGTTGATGGGTAATGAGATGATAGGATATGTTAGATGGATTATGATGCTGGTGATTTGATGATAGTAATGAGATCGATTATAGATGATGATGGAGATTTGTGATTGAAATAAAAATTAGGTAAGATGTGTTCATGTTTAACTGCACAAGAGAAGTGGGAGGCGGATTATCAATGTATTAGGGTTAAGATGTAGAGAAAAATTAGGGTTAACAAATGATGGATTAGTGATCAATTATACCCGTATTTTTTTTGGGTTTGTTGAGGTGGATCGGATTTTTGTGACGTTTTTCATTTGGGCACGGTTTTACATTATTAACAATGGATTGGATTTGCTTAGTGATTGGACTTAACTGCTTTAACAGTTAACATGAATTGGGCTGACTCTACTACATCTAACGAATGGGAATAGGCTGTTGTGAATGGATCCAAAATTATCAATGTGTTTGACCGAAACTTTGATATCCAGTGCATATTTAAATACATTGTTAATTTTTGTTGGCATTATTCTTGGCAATAAAGTGTGGTAGTTTCGTTTCACAAATTTCACAAGTTTTCACAAAATGATTGATATCTTGTCAAAACTTAACATTCAAATCCTTAGTTTTCAAACCCAAATTTACCGAAAAATTCTTCGGGGGCGCGCTGCCCCCTGAACCCCCCAGCGAACTCACCGCGGAGTTCGATCCACGAAACAGGGGGTATCTAAAGAATTTGGGCGTATTGTGTACAATAACCAAATCAAGTTCACTAAAACGTCAAGATGGCTGAGAATTTGGACTTGGAATGTCAAAGTGATTACGGAGTTAATCGGGTATCACTTATTTGAAATTGAAGTCGACTTTCACAAAGGCGTGATCTTATTTTATCTTGAAGTCGGGGTTGGTTGGATGCATGACTTTCAATGATAACTTGCTCGTTCTTAAGATTTAAGTTGAAGACTTGGTTTATCTAGTTTCCAGAAGTCGGGGTGGATGGTTGAAGACCTGGTTAACTATCACTTAAAGGAGTTACATTATAGTACTCAGTGTCACACGCAGAAGACGATGTGGATAATCGAAAGAGGTGATGATAGTCTCATACTTTGTCGGGATAGTATTGAGTACTTAGAAATTTGCATGGTACACAAATTCTCTACACCGTTCTTCCAACAAAAGTGCAAGTTTAAATAACAAATTTGGGGAATTCTACTTCATTTTCAAGTTTGGTATATCAGGTTTACTTCACCAAGTGGTCACAACAATAGCCAACAGAATACGAGGTTGGTTTGTTAGCTAATGGGTTTGAAGGTTGAGATGTGATCAACAATTCTCATGGGATATTCGACGCTACTGCACGTCAAAGATACTTCACAGTCTAAGCAAAATCTTTCTGGATCCTTCAATGCCATTCATGATTTTTCAAGATTTTTGCTTTAGACAAGAACTTCTCGTGTATATGGTCGTACACGTCAAATGATGCTTCCGAAAGTTCAAAAACATCATAGGGGGAGAAAACGTGTACTTTGATGATATAATGTCAACCTCCAGGGGGAAGTAGTTTATACTACTTTACTTAGTATGGTTTGTGAAGTATTCTACATATGTGAGAAGAATTGTTGCTGATCTCTTCAATGTTCCCCCAAACAGATATTTACCAAAACCAGATTTGTCAAAACACATTAAATCAATCATTGTATCACGGTTTCTTCTTGGTTTTGTAAAATCCCGCGAAAGAATCTATTTCTTGGTTTAAATCATAGATTTGTAAAATCCCGTGATGATGGGACTATCCTGGAGAATGAAAAGTGTATTTCCAGAACTTAATTGACTCTGGTGCTACGACTTCAACTTCAAAGAAGGGATAAAGTGTTTACTTCATGTCTTGGATGCGTGTTGATATACTTCATGGCGTTTCGGTTATAACGAGTTTGTACGGGGTTATGCGCTTTTGACAAGATCGGGATAAAACCATTATCAAAGTTCACTTAAAACATCTAAAGGCTAGATTTGGGCATTTAAAACGCAAGATGTGACTACGACATTAATTCATTATTATTTATTTGAGGTTGAAGTGAAATTTCACGGATGCGTATACTTAGTATCTGAAGATATCGGGGTGGTTGGATGAAGATTCTTCGAGATCCTTGTTCGAGCTTTCAACAATTACAATGACGAAGACTTTGATATCTAGTTATTTTTGTGTTTCTTCTTCTCTATAACCACAAAATAACTATCATTGTAAGGAGTTACGTTGTAGTGCTCAGTGTCACACGAAGTTGTGGATATTCAAGAGGTGATGTACGTCTTATACTTGATGGTTGGTTGGTTGAAGAGTATAGAGTACTTAGAGATTCGATGTTGCACGAACTCTCTACACCGCTCTTAGTCACACATTAGTGCAAGCTTAAGTCACAAGTTTGGGTTATTTTACTTCAGTCTCAAGTTCATCATATTGGGTTTTTCTCCATCAGTAGTCACGACAAAGAGCCGACAGAATGATAATGGGGTTGGTAACGAGTTAGTAGAGAGAATTAGAAAAGAGAGAGAGAGAGATGACATTTGAACAAATCAGTTCAAGCCTCGTTCTTCAAGTTAATGACGTCTGTTCACATTAGTTCAGGCTTCGTTCGTCAACATTATGGTGTCTGCAGATAAAACTTCAGGCCCCGTTCCTCAAAGAAAAGAAAGGTGTACGTTTCAGTGCTCCTTATCTTAGAAATATGAGAAATCTTCTTATTTATGACCATTCTCATCAACAAGCTTCATGCTTTTCCCATGTTCGTACTGTCATCAAGTGGATCGACATACATTAAATTATATTTTTATGCTTCACTTATTCAATCAAAAATTGCAAACACACATATGCAATTTTTGAGGGGGAGAATGGAAAGGATGAAGATACTACATGTCC
This sequence comes from Artemisia argyi, assembly GCA_030686995.1. Taxonomy (NCBI): domain Eukaryota; kingdom Viridiplantae; phylum Streptophyta; class Magnoliopsida; order Asterales; family Asteraceae; genus Artemisia; species Artemisia argyi. The sequence continues at coordinate 178,668,502 of CM060677.1, forward strand.
CTCTAAGGTTTAACACATTTCAACAAGTGGGTTAGGCGTATTACAAGCTTCATGGAACTCTTCATTTGCTAAACCAATGATGAGGAAACAAAAGAGGGGTTGCTTCAAGAGTGTTTTAATCATCATCTTCTTCGCAGTAGTTTTTGGTGCTACACACATATTTATGCTGCATCTGATAAATTTCAACCATCACAGAATCTCAACTATGGCAAAAATGTCATTGCATGCCATTTTTGAGGGGGAGATTAAGTGTATGTCCTTCTCCATTCGATTGTGGCAAAAATGTCATTAGCATGCCACTTTTGAGGGGGAGAATAGGCGTGTGCTCTTTCTCTTCTTTCGTGGGAGAATTAATGTGTATGCTGGGATTATAAATCATGAAGGGATCGAGCTTAATTATTCATGTCATGGAAATTAATGTCTACCTCTCTGATATATTCCGTGGTTTGTTACTCTATTCGAGTTCTATAGTCATTGTGGGGATTCGAACTTGGTGTTATCATTTAGTACTCCAGTTGATTGATTGATTCAGATAAAGAAGAAGATGGTTGATATCAAGACCTTCAAATGTGATCATGACGTTAAAGTGTTGAGTCTATAAATGGGGATGGTCAGTTTGAGGGGGAGCCGATTCAACAACTTCACAAGTTTTTGAAGAGGCTCTTTACATACGATGGCCTAATTGAGGGAGAGCAAACTCAATTAGTCATCATCTCATGACTCCTGAATACTTCAGTTCAGGACTCGTGAGGTTTATTGACATCTTCTCATGGGCTGATATTATTATTGATAAAGGGCTTCCAGTTATTGATAAAGGGCTTCCAGTTAATGCTTCATGTACACATCATTATGATGATTCCGATTAATCGCAACCATCAGGGGAGAGGAATGTGTACACCAAGGACGTACAACAAGTTCACGTGATCAAGCTTAATCACTTATTCCGGGATTGATAATCGCAGAGATGATCAGTGGTTCAACTTGTTACTTTGGTAGTATCACTTCATGTGCACATCATGGGCTGATTAATCGCAACCATCAGGGGAGAGAGAAATGGGTACATCAGGGACGCACAACAGGTTCACATGATCGAGCTTAATCAGTTATTCCAGAGTTGATATCCGCAGAGATGATCAGTGCCTCAACCTGTTACTTTGGTGTTATCGTTTCTTCATGTATTTGGTACATGTGGGCTGATTTGGTATATGTAATATAACTGGAATGCATTCAGTGAGATAGAGATGTTGATATCCTATTCCTCAAATGGACAACATTGAAGAAGGTCGAGTCTACAGTCTGTTCTACATTCTCCGCTACGTGTTAGAAGACTAAAGACGATATGCAACTAATTATCGAAAGACTTCTTTGTATTCAAGGCACTCATCTGAAAGGTTGCCAGTTTGGGGGAGAGCACTAATTAGGGGAGAGTGAAAAATCTGAGTTAATCCCTAATTAGATGTTTTTCAGTAAGTTGATTCTCACATGATACATTTGAGCTGATTTTGTTCTTCTCACAAGATTTCAAAAATATGTGCATAATATGTGTTGCTGATTCTGAGGTATCAAAACCAGCAAGGGGGAAGGAGAGATACATCAGAACGCACAACGAGTACACATGATGGGCTTTATACTTCATCTTAATTGAAGTTATTCCGGGAAGACAAATGTCATAACCGCAGAGAAAATTAGTGTTTTAACTCGTTCTTTTGGTGTATCATTCCAACTACGTGGGGGAAGAGATGTCAGAAACAGTTTTTGATGACAAAAGACATACATAATGGACTGTGTGTGTACTTCGGGTTTCTAAGCTTCATATAATGAGACTGATTGCATCATTTCAACTACTTGGAGGAAGTGGTCTCTGGATACTTTTTGGTACACATTACTTCAGCCTTCAGCAGGGAAGAAAGATGAGAAGAACTATTCAAGCGTGAGATGATAAGTTGCTGAGCTATCAAAGCTTCAAATTGAGAAGGCTCAAGTTCAGACGACTATTCAGGAGCCTCGAACGCTTTGGTGGTGAAAGTTTAAGAGATGTTGACTACTTACTTCTACTACGTGCAGATCGATATCCTCTTTTCGGTATTCATGTCAACATCCTCTTAAACTGCATAATATCCTTTGTACATATTTTAAAAACCAAAAAGAAAATAGAAAATTATAAAACCAACAAAATCCATAAAAAATCGAAAAATCATAAAATCCAAAAATATTCTTCTCGCGACATGTCTCTCGTATAATCAATATTATGTACGTTTCTGAAAATGTCATTCAATAATGGCACGGATTCATACATATGCTTGAGCGAGAGTTTTTCTATCTTTTAAAATAATGCTTTTCTAAAACATGCCGTTTCTCAAAAATTTCTTTCAAAATGGCTTGCAGTTATTTCAGACTGTAACCCGTACTTAAAATTATGGCTTGCCATTACTTCAGATAGCAACCCGCTCTTCAAAATGGGGAAAGCATGTCACCAAAAAGACGGCTGTTCCTTCCACTAGGTGAAGTTCACTCGGGCATGGATTACTTTATATCCATGTTTCCTCGAAATGATGTACGTTTCAATGCATCATTTCTTGTATAAGAAGAGAAGTCTTCTTTACATCACGAATACTTTTCCTTCAATGATTCTTCAGGGAAGTATTTGTTCTAAAACTTGGTGGTACCATGATTTTTGAAAATCTATCAAACTTGCATTTTTTTTATAAAACTTGCCTCTCAATCGATACCAAATGATTAATCTTTTGAAGTAAAGTGATAAATTGAAAATGGGTCATCGATTGAGGGGGAGAATGATTTCAAAAATTCTATATCATCAAAACATGATCTTTGTGCATAAAAAGCAGTGAATATAATTGTTATGTGTGAGAACATGAATTTTTCATGAGTTTATCGTTAAACTCTAAATCACTTAAAAACTCATCATTTCTGACACATAACATGCTCCCTCAAGGATTGAGGGGGAGCAAACCTATCGTCTCATAATCAGTCATTCTTAAATCTGACCACATTTTTCTCCCAAAATCTTTAAACGTATTTAAATCACTTGGGATCACAAATCTCAATTGGTTTGAAATTTTTGATCGGGGGAGAAAATGTGATTTAAATAGGAAATCTGATTAAAATGTGATGTTTTGGACTTAAATGTAAGCTCTCCTATATGTGCTAAACTCTTTTGTATATCAATGCACATATTGAGGGGGAGTAAATGGTTTGTGGTGACAAAAAGGGCTTGGCATCTCATGTGAGTGTATCTCAGGCTTAACCAATGAATTGACGAAACATATACTGTCATGAATCGAAAGGACTAGTCCTAAATGGGTAATAATTTCAAGCTGGTCTAACCAGTGATGTAAGCGTGTCTCGAAAAGGACTTGTCTGAGTAGAATGTACCATTTCGAGAAACCTTTTGTGGATTTGATCGGGCTGGGTAATAACTTCAAGCTAGTCTAACTAGTGATGTAAACGTGTCTCGAATGCCCGTTCATGTTCACTAAAGGTGGATCAATTCAAAAGTGCAAACTCTTCCCGACATGTGCAATTTATCGAATCAAAACATATGAGCACATGTTAAGGGGGAGCATTTGAAAATGGTAAAACTCTCAACGTGTTAACAAAATGTGTTTCTTAATCATAAACACGTTGAGAAGAATTTTCAATGATTTGGTGTATGGCAACATAGGAAAGTCATGAAGTTATAAGGTGGCTAAGGTTAGGAAAACCGTACTATGATCCGCCAGAGCCGGAGGGATCTACCCATGGACAATACCCATTAGATAGTATTAGAAAGTCCGTAGGTATGATTATGAAAAAAAGGAGAAATGTGAGAATGGAGAAAGAAGGGGTTGAAGAATTAAAAAGAAATGAAATGAAAAAGGGTGAAAAGAAATAGCCCTCCAATTATTCAACCTTAGGGCAGAAACCGGGTTCAATACATATGCTACTGGTGGTTACCAAGGTAACACCGGTATTGAAGACAAGTCGTCATGGACCCAGTGACACACTGCACTAAACCTTCTAGCCACTCAAGTTCTCTTAAAAGGACTTGTTTCTTTCTCACGGGGAACCGGTGTAAACTATCAACGTATCTCTTAGAGATGGTTGATATTGAAGCAGGAGACCTCTCCCTAGTCTCCGCATAGGAAAACCAAATCTTGCACTTATAGAGTCTAGAGCCTCGAGATGCATCAAAAGATCTCAATAGGAACACGTGCTACTTCTACAACTGGTTGTTCAACATTAAGGACACCAGGTGTAATACTATGAGTCCTACGTAGATCTTAGAAATCTACCAGAACATTCATGAGAGAATTTACTTATGTGATTCTCAAATGATTGAATGGAAATTCCTGCCAGGGTCAACATCAAGCAGCCCTGAAGCAGGTCACTTAGGTAATGGATTAGGCTTAGTGGTCGCAGTGGTTACCAATGGTCTACAGTCGTGGAGTGAACTCCAGCGACTCACCCAGTCGTTGATTTACTCAGGTAGATCATGTAACTCCTCTCAGGGGTTTCCGATTGGGAACAGTCTTGGTAAGGATTAGACGGAGTCTTCACACTATGCTGTTGACGATCTCTAATTTCAAACATGTAAGTACCGGGTGATTTATTGCTAACTGTTTGCTTATAGGAATTTCTGATGATTGCTGCTAATTGCTGAAAAGATGCCGATCCGTCACCTCGTGCTCACACTTAATCATCTATATATAAGAAATCATGAGATCTCAAAGGCCTTCATCTAAAGCTTCTGCTACTCTGATGCTGAAAACATGATTCAAAGAAAAGTGTGAGCACGCCAATCCAACAATCACTAGATTACATGGAGACGATACTGTACAAAGATGACTTGGAGACACACATTGGGATGATAAACTCAGAACACCGTCAAGGAACATCCAAGATATCAAACAAGTCATCAAAAGTCCACTGCTAAAAGCACAAAGAGTAATGACTTTGAAGAATCAACGGATACAAGCTAGATCTAAAGATCAATGTATAGAATGCTAAGATTCAATTTATTTTTTCTTGGGTGACCTCCCTTAGGGGGAGATTGTTAGGATTAAGAAAAAGGTTCGGTCACCCCATGTATTTACATACTTAGCGTAGCTCTTAGTTTTGTATTTATTAGATTAGATATTATAGTAATAGGTTAGATATTAGTCACACCGTGGAGGACGGACGGGTCTTTACCCACTGTACACTTGATCCACAGCCCGCAGGAGGGCGTATAATGTAAGTGTATATATACCCCTTCCCACACAAGGGAAGGGTCAGTTGTTCAATATTACACACACACAACTAGTGTGTTTCTCACACTAGAACTTCCCCTCTCTAAACTACTTTCTCTTTGTAACTCAACAATGGCCAACTTAATCTTTCATAACCCAAGACCACCCGAATCACACAAGAATCAACACTTGTTTCGATCCTGCAGAAAACATCTCTCACTACCTGTCATAACAAATAGATTACCATAGGCTTGGTGATGAGGCAAAAAATGAACCGTTTTTAGGGGGTCATTTAAGCCCGAAATTGAATTTATTTGATCAAATATTGCCCTAAATCGTTCCTTTTGTGATTTTAGGTACTTTTGGAGTGAATTCTGGAAAAGGAAGCATTTTGGACGTTTTTGGAGCATAAAAGTGAAGAAAATGGCAAAGTCTTAATTTTCTTTGCTGGGAACAGTACCTGACGGCGTCAAGAGGCTTCATATGACGGCGTCAAGAGTTGGAAGTGGTGACGGTCCAGAGAAAACGTGACGACGTCGCGTATGGCCGTCATGGTTCAAGATATGGTGACGGCCTAGAGTAATGTTTCATATGATGCCATCAAACTTGGATCTAGGCAATCCGATCTCATTATGGGTGGCGAGTTGACAGCGTCAGACATTTCTTCCTGACGCCGTCACCCTGTAAAATCTATATATAGTTTTGCAATTTTCATTCATTAGTGTGTAACTTTAGAGGGATAACTTTGGAGAAATCCTAGCACAAATTTTACTGCTCTTTCAAGGGTTTTTACCCTTTGAAACCTTTCATGTTCAATTAAGATAAGTATCCCTTCAATTCATTCAATATGTCTATGTGTTGTTTGAATATATCTTATGCTTGTCTTGAATTTAACATGCTAGGCTAGATCTCTTGTGTGTTTGCTTAGATGTAATGAAACCTAGATATTGATTATGGGTTGATTGTTTGTTTATAGTTGTTACGGATGAATGATTTCGATGTTAGGCTTAAGAAAACTGGCAGACTTCCATAGGGTAACATGCTTGAACATCTTATGAAACATGAACAAATGCGTACTAGGTTAATATGGTTGTATTTAATGCATGAGCGAATTCTAATGATCCCATGTTAGGAGCTTCTTGCAGGCTCGACATAGGAGTGAAGTAGGAGCTTATAGAGTTGGGGAAGTATGTACGCCACCCCACGAATGGTATTAAGGAATATAACCCATCATCCACGCAATTGTAACAAACTATCAACATGTAAAAGATATCTAAGGAGTAATGAAATCTAAGTAAACACAATTCTCCCCATTATTGTTCACACCACTAGTTTAATTAGCTTTATTTTTATTTCTGTTATTTTATTTTGATTGCATCTTAGTTATTGGGTTAGTTGATTAGCAACTAATTCCACCCACTCTTTTAAAAACCCGAGATTTTAATTGCTTTCATAAAAATATAAAAATACAAAAAGAATCATCCCTCACCTCTAGACCTATTTCATAGGCTTTCTAATCCTAGCGACACTATTCCTGAGTTGAATGATCAATCCCCCGGTACTTGTCACTATACTTTACTACAACGATCAGATACACTGCCTGGTGGGGGTTGTAAGCTTCTCGAGATCCCTCTAGAGGTAAAGCCTGGTGCAATTCCCACGCATCAAGTTTTTGGCGCCGCAGCCCGGGGAATAGTTATTGTCTAGGTTAGGGTTTCTTTTTGTTAGGTCTACTTGCTAGATTCCTTTCTAGTAAGGTTTTATTTTTATTTTTAGGTTTTTTTTAGTCTATCTTATTTCTTCATGTCTTTGTTTGTAATCTTTACCATCCGGCATCATGGAAGGTGGTAACATCTTTGAACCCATCAACCCACTACAACAAAACCACCCACAAAACCCACCACTAGCAAACCAACCTCTTAGGCCCCGAACCCTAGGAGAGTATTCATGTCCTAGCCACCAAGGCTATCGAAACACTATTGAGCTCACCCAAGGAGCCAATGTGTCCCCCTTGCAATTCGACACCATCCAGTTGGTGCAAAGCGGATGTGCATTCCATGGACTTCATTCCGAAGATCCTAACCAACTTCTCAAGGATTTCTTTAAAATCGTAGATTCTATAGACCTTGATGTTACAACTAGAGAGTCGACCCGATTACGCCTATTCCAATTCTCTCTACGTGATCAAGCTAGTCAATGGCTTGAACGTTTACCCGCGGGATCCATCACCTCATGGGATGATCTCACCACTCGTTTCCTTGCTCAATTTTTCCCACCGGGGAAAACTGCGATGCTTAGAAATGATATCTTGATGTTCCAACAACGTCAAGGTGAAACTCTATATGAAGCATGGACTCGTTTCAAGAACCTACTCCAAAAAGTCCCTCATCATGGCATAGATCTTTGGCTCCAAGTCCAAATCTTCTATGACCATATCGATCTCTCCACAAGGCGAACCATTGACCAATCGGCCGGTGGCAAGCTACGTGATCTAAGTGCGGAAGAATCATGGGAACTCATAGAAGATTTTGCTCTCTATGACGACGAAAGTTGGAATGATCCCCGTGATTTGAACAAAATGGTCAAGGCAATATCTTTGCCTTCGAACAACTCTAGCACTCCCGACTGTAGGATCATGAAACTTGAGGACCAAGTCAAGTTTCTCATGAAATCTTACGAAGCTCCTAAGCCTTCAAGCCAAGTGAACAAAATCACTTCTTCATGTGAATTATGTAGTGGTCCCCATGACACTCGTGTTTGCGTGGAACTCCCCGGAACAGCTTTTGCGGACTATGCATCCTCGCGTACCGACGAAGCGGGAGACAAGTGGTACACTTTCAGACCTGAGCCAAACCCTTACGGTGATTCCTACAATCCTTCTTGGAAAAATCACCCGAACCTTAGGTGGAAACAAAACCAAAAAAATTCTTCCAATCCGCCTAATCGTTACCAACCAAACGGTCCACCCTCCAACCGTACTTTCAACAACAATCCTTCTAATAACTATGGTAGTACCAATAATCTTGAAGGGTTGATGTCCATGTTTATGGCATCTCAAGAAGCTCGCATATCTAAGTTTGAAGCCGATTTCAAACAAAAGCAAACGAGATGACCGCAAAAATTGACACATTGTTGAAAGTTCTCAATGACCGAGAAATGGGAGCACTCCCAAGTGACACGGTCAAGAACCCGAAACTAAACTTTAACTCCATATCATCGGTTTCGTCACTCACTTCTTGTCCGCAATACTACTCGGTTAAATCAATAAGCACGTGTTTCAAGCAAAACCAAATTCTTCAAAAGGGCCAATCAAATGAAACACCCAATATCAAACCGGTCAAAAGCATAGTTGAAACACCTCCTATACAAGATGTTGACATAAATAATGTCTTAAAACATTGTTAGCATATTAACAATGTCTCTATGTTTTGATAATTACAAAGTATAAACTCATTAATCTAAAACTTATGATGTAAACAAGTTTTTAGTGCTTAATATTCTCTTTGCTTCCATATCACTTAAGGTATGAATAAACAAAGGGTTTATTACATTTCATGATCAAAGGAATTTTTCTAATCACTTGAATTTTTATAAAATATATTAAACATCTTATATCTTTTACAAAATTACTTTTGGAATTAAAAGAATATGTTTAATTCATTATAAATATATGATTTCAAATTTCCAACCAAAAATGGCAAATTCTATCCAGAAAAATATTCCCCACTAAAAGACAAGAAAAACCAACGTTCTGAAGGGGCGGCCCCCTTAATTCCTTAGGCGGCCCCCTTAATCATTAAGGGGATCGGCCACTAATTAAGGGGACCGGCCATGCTCCAGAACAGTATTTTTCTCCCCTATAAATACTGGTTCACTCCTCAGAATTTTCTCACCTTTTGCACTTCTAAACTTTCTGATCTAGATTCATATCTCTATTCTCTTATCCTTTGATCATAAGTGTATAATTCTTTGTTTCAAAGTGATCCAAACTTCATCCTCTCAAGTGCAAGAGAAGAATACTTCTATCCCTCAAGACAAGAAGTATTACAACTTGTTGTGATCTCCACATCCAAGTTGTTGGTGCATCATCAAAGATCATTTACATTATTCTTTGTGAAGATTGTTGTGAATATTTGATTGTAGATAGTTGTGCTAGATATAGATTGTGTGATTAGTTAGTAGCTTGGTGTGAAGAAGAAAAGTTAGGAACTAGATTGGTGTGAAAAAGATAGGTGTGGAGTAGTTAGTTGTGAACTAGATTGATTTGAAGAAGTTGTGACTTAGGTGTGACGAAGTTGTGGTGTGAAAATTGGTGTATAAATTGGTGTGTAAATTGGTGTGTACGGTTTTCTCCGCCATAAGGGAGCTTGTTGATATAGTGAAGAAAACTCTCGAGTTAGGTGCTCGGGGAGTGGAGTAGGGCAAGGATGGTGTCCTTGTAGCCGAACCACTATATATCTCTTGTCTCGCGGTTCGATCTTTCCATCTCTTACTTATTTCATTACTTATCATTATTATATATTGTGTATTGTTAATTGTTTATATTGTACAAGACTTGAGATCACATATTATCGAATCTAAGTTTTTAAAAGCTAAGAAAGCACTGAAACTATCTTCTATAACGAATTAAAAAGACGTAAAACTATTCAACCCCCCTTCTAGTTTTCCACACAAGACCTTGACGATGAATTCAAGGAACTCCACCTTGAACGCCCCGTCATTGATGTCTTAGCCCGTGCTCCCTACTATAGTGCCCTACTAGAAAAATATGAGAAATTTAAGTTGTAACGATCTATGGAATCTGAAAAATATTTAGAAGGGCAATCTATGCAAATACCACCACTATTTGAAAGTGATGGATTTTTATATTGGAAAAATAGATTCGAAACGTATGTGAAATCAAAAGATCTTGATCTTTGACATATTATTACCTTTGGTGATTTTCCTCCTATTCAATATAATGTTGAAACTAAAATGAATGAAATTGTATCTTTCGAAGAACAAAATGATGATTTGAAAAACAAATTAGCAAAAAATAATGAGGCTAAAATGGTAATTTATAATGCGTTACCACGCAAAGAATATGAAAAAAATTTTATGTGTAAAACCGCCAAAGAAATTTGGGATTCTTTACTAATTACTCACCAAGGTAATAGCCAAGTCAAAGATAATAAAATAGATCTTCTTGTACAACAATATGAACAATTTACGATTCCGGAAGAGGAATCAATTGATAATGCTTTTGCTAAGTTTAACACTATCATCACAAGTTTAAAAGCACTTGATGAGACATTTTCTAGTAAAAATTGTGTTAGGAAATTTCTTAGGGCATTGCATCCAAAATGGCGAGCTAAGGTCACGGCAATTGAAGAATCAAAGAACTTGATGACGTTATCACTAGATGAACTAATTGGCAACTTGAAGGTTCATGAAGAAATCATAAGAAGAGATTCGGAAACGGTCAAAGTCAAGAAAGAACAAACAAAATCCATTGCTCTAAAAGCCAAAAAGGAACCTAGTGATGATGATGATTCAAGTGACGAAAGTGAAGACGAAGAATATGCAATGGCCGTAAGAGAATTCAAGAAGTTCTTCAAGAGACGAGGAAGATTCACTAGATCATCACGAGACGAAAGAAAAGCATTCCAAAGGAATAGAAGTGACAACTACGGGAAAAGAAAGTGCTTTAGATGTGGAAGTCCAAATCATCTCATTGGCGAATGTCTAAAGCCACCGGGTTATGAAAATCAAGGTGCTTTTGTTAGTGGAACATGGAGTGATAGTGACAAAGAAGAAGTTGAAAAGCCAAGAGACGAAAGGTGTTTCATGGCAAAAGAAACCGACGAAATATGTTTAGGAATTGACTTGGAACCTAACGAATGGATCAAAGATAGCGGATGTTCGAGGCACATGACGGGGAACCGCAAGCTATTCTCTACATACAAGGCATACAATGGAGGTAACGTTATTTTTGGTAGTGCCTTACGTGGAAAAATCATTGGCAAAGGTACGATTTCTCAAGACTCTCTTACTATTGAAAATGTAGAGCATGTAGATAATTTAACATATAACTTGCTTAGTGTAGGACAAATATGTGATAATAAATGTAGAGTCACATTTACTGAAGAGGATAGCGAAATAGTTAAGAATGGAAAAATTATAGGTAGAGGAATTAGGAAAGGTGGCATATATGTTATGAAATTAGGAAACAAACCTGAGGATAGGATATGCCTAACGACCCTAGATGAAAACTCTACATTGTGGCATAGGAGATTAGGATATGCTAACATGCAACAAATACAATCTTTGGCCTCTAAGGAATTAGTTAGAAATTTGCCTAATCTAAAATATGACAAGCATTTTTGTGATGCATGTAAAATTGGAAAACAAGCTCATGCTAGTCACAAAGCTAAGAATATAGTATCCACTACTAGGTGCCTAGAATTATTACATATGGATCTTTTTGGTCCATCCGCTGTGCGGAGCTATGGAGGAAACAAATATACCTTAGTAATAGTAGATGACTACTCACGATACACGTGGACTAGGTTTTTAAGTGACAAAACCCAAGCCTTTGAAAAATTTGAAATATTTAGTAAAATGATTCAAAATAAATTAGGATGCTCAATAGTTGCCATTAGGACGGACCATGGTAGAGAATTTGATAACGAAGTACAATTCGGAAAATATTGTGAGTTAAATGGAATATCTCACAATTTCTCCGCTCCTCGTACTCCTCAATCAAATGGCGTAGTAGAAAGAAAAAATAGGTCACTACAAGAAATGAGTAGAACTATGTTAAATGAACAATCCATCCCACAAAAATTTTGGTGTCACGCCGTAGATACATCAACTTATATTTTAAATAGGGTATCAATTAGAAGAATTCTAGGAAAAACTCCTTATGAGTTATTAAGAGGTAGAAAACCAAACTTAAGCTACTTTAGGGTATTTGGAAGTAAATGCTATATTTTAAACACTAAGGATTACCTCACTAAGGTTGATCCAAAATCATATGAAGGAATATTTTTAGGATACTCACAAAATAGCAAAGCATATATAATACTTAACAAACACTCCATGAAAGTAGAGGAATCACTAAATGTAACATTTGATGAAACACCACCACCTCCTAAAACATTACCTTTAGAAGATGATGATTTAGTCGAAGATGAAGCTATTGAGGTTAGTAAAACAAAACCCATAGGAAATGATAATGAAGACATTCACTTAGAAAATAACGAAACTGTTAATATTAAAGAATCTAGATCACATCCATTAGATAATATAATAGGACATCTTAATCAAAGAACCCTTAGGTCACAAGCCCAAGATAAAAACAATTTCTTTTGTTTCCTCTCAGCAATAGAACCTAAGAATATTAGCGAGGCTTTAAAGGATGAAAGTTGGGTTATAGCTATGCAAGAAGAATTAAATCAATTTAAGGCAAATGATGTTTGGGAATTAGTCCCAAATCCAAAGGATATGACCATCATAGGAACCAAATGGGTATATAGGAATAAGTTAGACGAGAATGGAATAGTTACTAGGAATAAAGCTAGGTTAGTTGCCCAAGGTTATAATCAACAAGAAGGAATTGATTATGACGAAACTTATGCCCCAGTAGCTAGACTAGAATCGATTAGGATATTACTTGCCTATGCTTGCGCCCTAGATTTTAAGTTATTCCAAATGGACGTGAAAAGTGCATTCCTTAACGGTTTTATCAATGAGGAGGTATATGTGGCACAACCTCCAGGATTCATTGACTTCGCAAAACATGATTATGTTTATAAGTTAAAGAAAGCTTTGTATGGACTCAAACAAGTTCCCAAAGCTTGGTATGATTGATTAAAAGCTTTTCTTATTAAACATGATTATTCCATGGGAATGGTAGATAACACTCTTTTCACTAAAAGGAAAGACCTAAATCTTATCATTGTCCAAATATATGTTGATGACATTATATTTGGATCGACTTGTCAAGACATGTGTGATGAATTTGCCAAAATCATGCATGATGAGTTTGAGATGAGTATGATGGGTGAACTTAACTTCTTCCTAGGATTACAAATAAAACAATTAGAAGATGGAATATTTTTTAACCAATCTAAGTACATTAAGGAAATGCTTAAGAAATTTGGCCTAGAAGACTCAAAACCCATGAAAACTCCCATGTCTATGGAGGTAAAGCTCACAAAGGACGATGAAGGTGAGTCCGTAGATAACACCAAGTATAGAGGAATGATAGGTAGTTTACTATACTTGACGGTAAGTAGACCCGACATCATGTTTAGTGTCTGCCTTTGTGCCCGTTTTCAAAAGGATCCCAAAACCTCTCACCTAGAAGCGGTTAAGCGTATCTTTCGATATGTTAAAGGCACTATACACTTAGGATTATGGTATCCTAAGGGATCCGGCATAGAAACCATCGTCTATGCGGATTCGGATCATGCGGGAGACTACGTAGATAGAAAGAGCACTAGCGGTATTTGCATGTTTATGGGATGTTGTCTAACGTCTTGGTTTTCGAAGAAGCAAACCGCTCTTGCTATTTCTACCACCGAAGCCGAATATGTAAGCGCCGGAAAGGCATGTCAACAAGCACTATGGATGAAACAAGCTCTCGTAGACTATGGCATTAGGTTAGAAAATGTCCCCATTATGTGCGATAACAAAGGTGCGATAGATTTAAGTAAAAATCCGGTGCAACACTCTAGGACTAAACACATAGAAATACGTCACCATTTTCTTAAGGATAATGTACAAAAAGGAAATATATCTATAGAAAAGGTTGCATCGGAAGACAACATTGCGGATATATTCACAAAACCCCTTAAGCGTGAATTATTCAACCACTTGCGTTTAGGATTAGGAATGATGGAACAAGTTGACTAAATTATATTGAATTAATACAAATTTATACTTGCATAAAATTTATTTTTCTTCCATTTCATCTTTTCTGAGTCTAGGAATCTATTTCGCACAAAACTAAAGATTAAGAAGATTTATTTTCTTTGCATAAACCTTTTTGTAAAACTCAATCAATTTTCTCTAAAAATTCTTCTCACAATCTAGGAATCACATGAAGATCATTTTCCTTGCATTGTTAACTAATTCTAAAAACATTGTCCTTCAAAATCATGCATAAACTCTCACATAAATTGTCAAGGTATATAATCTAATATATGTCTTTGACATTCATGATCGACCAAAAATTGAATCAAGGAGATCATTTGGATTGTTTCTTAGGATCGTTATTCCTTTTTGCATCTAGGAGTCGAAACAATCACAACTCCACATTTGTTGCATATAGACACTCACTAGGACAAATTCACTAATAATGGTGTCATCTTAATCCATCACTAGTTTTTCACTCACTAATTGCCTTTGCCTTTAATCTAAGATAGGTGCCTTAGGAAGTTTAAGTGATCTTGCCCTTACTTACCTCCCCTTGCTTATTATGTGTTGATTAATTGCTCTTTTGCCTATGTGTTATTGCATGCATGCTATATCTTGATTAGATTAGATTGTATATTGCCTAAGGGAATTGAACTTGCTTGAACTCTAATCCAAACACACAACCTTTCTACAAATTTTCTGCCAAAAACCCAATTCTGGCAACCTGGAAATCACCAGATGGTCGGCCCCCTTAATTTTGTAAGGCGGCCCCCTTAATCATTAAGGGGACCGCCCCCCAATTAAGGGGACCGGCCATCTGATGGTCGGGTTTACAGAATCTTTTCTGCTTTTTAGCCCATTTCAACCTACATTTCCAAATTTTCACCAACACATTTTGTCCTAATCTCCCAAACAAACTTTATCCATCCATAAACACACAAATCTTACACTATAAATACCCCCAATCCTCAAAACTCTTCACTCATCCCTTCATGGCTTCTCCAAACAAACCCAAACCAAAAGCCTCAAGGCTTGCAAAAATGACGGAAAAACCTGTTTGGCGAAGAAAAAGCCCTCGAAACAAATCCATCGTAACACATGAAGTTGGAAGTCATTCAACACCACCAACCACTTACTTCCCAAACTTTCCACCAAATTCACAAGGACATTCATTTGATCCTACTTACAAACCATACAACATTGGCCAAACATCTTCCTTCATGCCAAATCACTCACCTCATCCTACAATCACTTGTAATGATCCATACAAGTTTGATCAACCATCCCACTACAACTCCAACTACACAAATCCAATTCATCAATATCAACACAATGACTTTCTCTACATTACCACGGAAAAGCAAAAGTTCCGTGATGAAATATCACAAATCCATGATCTTCGTGATCTCAATGCCATGCATCTTGCACAACGCAACAAAGGGCAACCTCCATCATCACCCTACAACAATTTCCTTCCTCACTCTCTCAACTTGGATCAAGTTACAAACCACACTCATTATTGCCCTTGTTGCATCTTTCTCCAAAAACAAATCCTTTACTTGAGTGAAGATATTTCTTGGATTGAATATCTACTCACGCGATCTCATCCCATTCCACCCCTAACACGATACAATATCGTAAGGGCAACCTCTTCCGCTCCATACCTCACTCCATATCCCTCTCCATCTAACAACTAAGCTTTATGCTTATGTTATCCTTCAAGCAAATAAAACAATCAACCATGAGTTGCAAGCAAGTCCAAGTGCTCTTTCTAGGCAATATAGGACTATGTCTTTTCTTTTGTTTCATTATGATTAATATGCCTTAAGCATATTAAATGTTGTAATGCTTTCTATGATGCTTGAATGAATCTATTTTTATAACTATTGCTTTGCATGAATATTTGCCTTGCTCTATTCTAACATTTTGTGTAGCCAAGATCTCCATAGCTCATTCCCTTGGTGCTCTCAAATGAGGGGGAGCATACATCAAGGGGGAGCTTTAACCTTTTTGATTTTACAAAAAGGGGGAGAAGAGAATGTTAAACTCTAAATACTTGTCTAAAAATTATTTCTTAGACCCAATGAGTTTAAGGTTTTGTAATCTTCAAAAAGGGGGAGATTGTTGACATAAATAATGTCTTAAAACATTGTTAGCATATTAACAATGTCTCTATGTTTTGATAATTACAAAGCATAAACTAATTAATCTAAAACTTATGATGTAAACAAGTTTTTAGTGCTTAATATTCTCTTTGCTTCCATATCACTTAAGGTATGAATAAACAAAGAGTTTATTACATTTCATGATCAAAGGAAATTTTTCTAATCACTTGAATTTTTATAAAATATATTAAACATCTTATATCTTTTACAAAATTACTTTTGGAATTAAAAGAATATGTTTAATTCATTATAAATATATGATTTCAAATTTCCAACCAAAAATGGCAAATTCTATCCAGAAAAATATTCCCCACTAAAAGACAAGAAAAACCAACGTTCTGAAGGGGCGGCCCCCTTAATTCCTTAGGCGGCCCCCTTAATCATTAAGGGGATCGGCCACTAATTAAGGGGACCGGCCACGCTCCAGAACAATATTTTTCTCCCCTATAAATACTGGTTCACTCCTCAGAATTTTCTCACCTTTTGCACTTCTAAACTTTCTGATCTAGATTCATATCTCTATTCTCTTATCCTTTGATCATAAGTGTATAATTCTTTGTTTCAAAGTGATCCAAACTTCATCCTCTCAAGTGCAAGAGAAGAATACTTCTATCCCTCAAGACAAGAAGTATTACAACTTGTTGTGATCTCCACATCCAAGTTGTTGGTGCATCTTCAAAGATCATTTACATTATTCTTTGTGAAGATTGTTGTGAATATTTGATTGTAGATAGTTGTGCTAGATATAGATTGTGTGATTAGTTAGTAGCTTGGTGTGAAGAAGAAAAGTTAGGAACTAGATTGGTGTGAAAAAGATAGGTGTGGAGTAGTTAGTTGTGAACTAGATTGATTTGAAGAAGTTGTGTAGAAGTTGTGACTTAGGTGTGACGAAGTTGTGGTATGAAAATTGGTGTGTAAATTGGTGTGTACGGTTTTCTCCGCCATAAGGGAGCTTGTTGATATAGTGAAGAAAACTCTCGAGTTAGGTGCTCGGGGAGTGGAGTAGGGCAAGGAAGGTGTCCTTGTAGCCGAACCACTATATATCTCTTGTCTCGCGGTTCGATCTTTCCATCTCTTACTTATTTCATTACTTATCATTGTTATATATTGTGTATTGTTAATTGTTTATATTGTACAAGACTTGAGATCACATATTATCGAATCTAAGTTTTTAAAAGCTAAGAAAGCACTAAAACTATCTTCTATAACGAATTAAAAAGACGTAAAACTATTCAACCCCCCTTCTAGTTTTCCACACAAGACCTTGACGATGAATTCAAGGAACTCCACCTTGAACGCCCCGTCATTGATGTCTTAGCCCGTGCTCCCTACTATAGTGCCCTACTAGAAAAATATGAGAAATTTAAGTTGGGTAAAAATGGGACCGCCTTCGTTCAAAACAAGTTACCTAAGAAGCTTGATGATCCAGGTATATTTGTTTTGCCTTGTAAGATAGGAAAATCTGAAGCTTTCGACACACTAGCCGATTTAGGATCAAGCTTCAACTTGATTCCCTCATCCCTTTTCACCACTCTTAAGCTAGGAAAGTTAGAGGAGACGGAGGTATTAATTGGTCTAGCGGATGGGAGTATTGCCCACCCGGTTGGGATGATCAAGGATGTAGTTGTTCACGTAGGGAAGTTAACTATTTTAGCGGATTTTCACATCCTAGATATGGTTAGTGATACTACATGCCCATTGTTAGTAGGAAGATGATTTTTAGCAACCGCTAGCGCCATGATAGATTGTAAGGAGTCTAAGATAGCGGTAGGTGAGGGCGATACTTGGTTGGTATATGATGTAAAGAAGCATAGCTACGATTATGAGGACGAACCGACACCACATTGGGTAGAGATGAATAGGAGACCATCTAGATATGGACCTTGGATAGAGAGAAATTTTATAGGACCTCAACGCCCATTCTATCTAGAAAAGGATTTCATCGATAAAACACATTTGGTGGAACAACTCATAGCTAGAGATGAGGAGCTAGACCTTTTTGAGGACCCCCTAATTTTTAGGAAAATGATTGAGCTCTTATGCGTAATGCCCATTAACATAGAGATGAATAAGTGGAAAAGAGAGGAGGATAAGTGTAAATGGAGGTGGGACAAGCCACCTAAGGAAGGTGACGGATCATGGCATACGAAGATGATTTTATATGATCCGGATGGAGAAAAGTTTGAAAGGTCATACCGTACTAAGAAAACCGATAAGAAGTTGAAACCCAAGTTTGATCCCAAAGATGTCCTCAATGAGGAACTCACCCATATAACGTAGCCCATGACCTTGAGTCTAGCTACAAGACTCATAAATGAAGAAAAGCGCTTCTTGGGAGGCAACCCATGTTTTTTGTGATTTTTATTTGTTTGATTGATATTTGTTTCCGTATGCGTGCTTTATTTTTATTGTTGGTAGATAATGTTTCAAAATAAAATTGTGAAAATGCTTTATTTTCTCGTTTGACTTCGTCTTAACTTCATACAAAGGTATTTCGCAAAAGATAAGTGTAAGGGGAAACCCCAAATTTGTTTTTAAGAACAAAATTGATCATGATTCTCCACAATACTAAATGAACATGTGTATTAGTATTTGTTAGAGTCAAATGCTTGTATCGAGTCATAATGATGTTTTGCAGGATTTTACAGGAAGTAGGACATAAGTTTTTCCAGAAATTTTCTAGAAACTTAACGTAAAGATTTCTGCAGGTCACTTCTGACGGCGTCATGAGTTAGCTCCTGACGGCGTCATGTGTAAAATTCTGGAAATTTTGCTAGTTTTGTTTCTCTAACGGAGTCTTAAAGTTTTTGTTAATTCTTTAGTTTTATAAACTCCAGGAAATCTGCAAACATTCATTCCACAAGCATTATATCTTACATTCTTTTCTAGGATCTGTTAGTATATATAGATTGCCGCCGATTTTACACAAGGTTGCCTTGTTTGTTTTCTCAGGTTTAACAGGTTACATATGACAAGAGGATGATTTATATTTCTGGAAGGGAAGCTTTGATGGTTCATTTTCTTGGAGGAAGATCTAACCTTGTTGACACACTATCCACACCGAACGAATCAGGGGAGTATTTGATTTCATTCTTTTACCTGTTTTACTTTTACATTCTTTAATTGAACATTGGGGACAATGTTCATCCTAAGTATAAGGGGAGGGTAAATGATGATACCTTATAGGATACTAGTGCACTTGAGTTTGTTTGTTTGATGGTAGGTGTGTAATAAAACTAAGAGACTTGTTAGTGTAATTTTAGCGCCAAATTTAAAATTTTTTACAACATTTAGGAGTGAAACTTTAGCCTTAGCAAGCGTCTCATGGATAGGAGTCGTATGACTAGCACAAAACCGTACCATTCAGAAAAATTTTCCACCCAAATATGTGAGGTTCGCCTTTAGATTTGATAGGAAAAGCATTCATTATTAGTGCTTATGAGTGTACCGGTAGCATTTAGATTCTAGAATTTGCGTTAGTGATGCATCCCGAGACCGCTAGTGAGACTACATTCGTGTAGTAGGATTTACTACATGATAAGAGGCATTAGGATCACCCTTGTGTTAAACCCGTATCATAATTACTTGACCATTTAAGTCATATTACTTGGCTAGTAAAGTCAACTAATTTTTCCCACACCTTAGCGTTGTACTCATTTTTAGTACACGAAACCCCTAGTACTCCCCTCCGAGCCTATCTTTTCGTTTCTACCTTTAAGCATCTTACTTAAAGGAAGGATTTGTTACAACCCACTTAAATGCACACCCAAATCGCCTTAGCCTTCCGTGTATGCACTCATCTTTAGTGCATTATTGTTATTTGTTTAAACCCTTAGTTAATTATCTAATTGATTACATGGTTGCTAAGTCGAGTCATATCCTTGTACATATTGTTTTGGGACGATTGGGACTCATGGGTAAAGTACATATGTTATGGAGTAATGGGGAAGGACATCATATATTACCCCCGTATGTGTGTTAATCTTAAAAGTATTCCAAGTGTTTTGATTTTCTTGAGTCATTAGATTAGTTTATTGTAAAGTATGTAAAAATTCAAGTGTAAGGGGAATTTTCATTTCCTATGATGTATTATTTTGGATGGTAGGGTAAGAGTGTATGCAAAAAAAAAAAGAAAAAAAAAAAAAAAAAAAAAAAAAAAAAAAAAAAAAAACATACGGACTACCATCCCGTCTCATTCTATGTTTATTTTATGTTTCTATTAATTTTCATTCATTAGCTTAAGTCGAGTCTAGTCTTGGCTTAGCAACGCCATATTGTACATGTAATTAACCAAGATGATTAACTCGCCACCAGTAAAGATTGCCTTTATCCAACAAAACCGTGTATTTCATATCCCTACACCTAGCGTTATAACCCTTTAAAAGACCTCTTTGATAGTTTATCCTAGGTGCTTACGCCATCTGGTGGAGGTTTGATCCTTTCCCAAGCCTATGGTAATCTATTTTGTTATGACAGGTAGTGAGAGATGTTTTCCATTTCCATATTGTGATATATACTTTATTACACCCAAGAGATGTGAGTATCTAAACACTATTTGTGAGGTGCTAGTGTATGACCTCCGTGCTTGTCTTTGGTCTTTAGTGGAACGATTATTTGTTGTAATTACTTTTATATTAGTGTTAAATGACCCCCAACTTGTATTTTGATTAGAATAAAAGTGCATTTGCTTGAGGACAAGCAAATCTCAAGTGTAAGGGTATATGATGAGGCGAAAAATGAACCATTTTTAGGGGGTCATTTAAGCCCGGAATTGAATTTATTTGATCAAATATTGCCCTAAATCGTTCCTTTTGTGATTTTAGGTACTTTGGGAGTAAATTCTGGAAAAGGAAGCATTTTGGACGTTTTTGGAGCATAAAAGTGAAGAAAACGGCAAAGTCTTAATTTTCCTTGCTGGGAACAATACCTGACGGCGTCAAGAGGCTTCATATGACGGCGTCAAGAGTTGGAAGTGATGACGGTCCAGAGAAAACGTGACGGCGTCACGTATGGCCGTCATGGTTCAAGATATGGTGACGGCCCAGAGTAATATTACACATGACGGCATCAAACTTGGATCTAGGCAATCCGATCTCATTATGGGCGGCGAGTTGACGGCGTCAGACATTTCTTCTTGATGACATCACCCTGTAAAATCTATATATAGTTTTGCAATTTTCATTCATTAGTGTGTAACTTTAGAGGGATAACTTTGGAGAAACCCTAGCACGAATTTTACTGCTCTTTCGAGGGTTTTTACCCTTTTAAACCTTTCATGTTCAATTGAGATAAGTATCCCTTCAATTCATTCAATATGTCTATGTGTTGTTTGAATATATCATACGCTTGTCTTGATTTTAACATGCTAGGCTAGATCTCTTGTATGTTTGCTTAGATGTAGTGAAACCTAGATGTTGATTATGGGTTGATTGTTTGTTTATAGTTGTTACGGATGAATGATTTCGATGTTAGGCTTAAGAAAACTGGCAGACTTCCATAGGGTAACATGCTTGAACGTCTTAAGAAACATGAACCAATGCGTACTAGGTTAATATGGTTGTATTTAATGCATGAGCAAATTCTAATGATCCCATGTTAGGAGCTTCTTGCAGGCTCGACATAGGAGTGAAGTAGGAGCTTATAGAGTTTGGGAAGTACGTACGCCACCCCACGAACGGTATTAAGGAATATAACCCGTCATCCACGCAATTGTAAAAAACTATCAACATGTAAAAGATATCTAGGGAGTAATGAAATCTAAGTAAACACAATTCTCCCCATTATTGTTCACACCACTAGTTTAATTAGCTTTATTTTCATTTCTGTTATTTTATTTTGATTCTTAGTTATTGGGTTAGTTGATTAGCAACTAATTCCGCCCACTCTTTTAAAAACCCGAGATTTTAATTGCTTTCATAAAAATATAAAATACAAAAAGAATCATCCCTCACCTCTAGACGTATTTCTTAGGCTTTCTAATCCTAGCGACACTATTCCTGAGTTGAATGATCAATCCCTCGGTACTTGTCACTATACTATACTACAACGATCAGGTACACTGCCTGGTGGGGGTTGTAAGCTTCTCGAGATCCCTCGAGAGGTAAAGCCTGGTGCAATTCCCACGCATCACTTGGGAAAGGATCAAACCTCCACCACTTGGCGTAAGCACCTAGGATAAACTATCAAAGAGGTCTTTTAAAGGGTTATAACGTTAGGTGTAGGGATATGGAAAACACGGTTTTGTTGGATAAAGGCAATATTTACTGGTGGCGAGTTAATCATCTTGGTTAATTACATGTACAATATGGCGTTGCTAAACCAAGACTCGACTCGACTTAAGCTAATCAAAACTAAAATAATAAAAACTTAAAACAAACATAGAATGAAACGGGATGGTAGTCCGTATGCTTTTCTCTTTCTTTTTCTAATTTTTTTTCTTTTTTCTTTATTATTATTATTTTTTATTTTTTTTTTTTGCATACACTCTTACCTTACCATCCAAAATAATACATCATAGGGGATTTGCATTCCCCTTAGACTTGAATTTTTATATACTTTACAATAAGCTACTCTAATGACTCGAATTAAGATAATCAAAACACTTGAAGTACTTTTTAAGATTAATGCACATATGGGGGTAATAAATTGATGTTCTTCCCCATTACTCCATAACACTAGTACTTTACCCATGAGTCCTAATCGTCCCAAAACAATATGTACAAGATATGACTCGACTTAGCAACCATGTAATCAATTAGAAAACTAACTAGGGTTTAAACAAATAACAATAATGCACTAAAGATGAGTGCACACAAGGAAGGCTAAGGCGATTTGGTTGCACATTTGGGGTGAAATGTAAACAAATTCTTCCTTTAAGTAAGATGCTTAAAGTTAGAAATGAAAAGATAGGCTCGGAAGGGTATACTAGGGGTTTCGTGTACTAAAAATAAGTACAACGCAAAGGTGTGGGAAAAATTAATTGACTTCACTAGTCAAGTAATATGACTTAAATGGTCAAGTAATTATGATAAGGGTTTAACACAAGGGTGATCCTAATGCCTCTTATTATGTAGTAAATCCTACTACACGAATGTAGTCTCACTAGCGGTCTCGGGATGCATCACTAACGCAAGTTCTAGAATCTAAATACTACCGGTACACTCATAAGCACTAATAATGAATGCTTTTCCTATCAAATTTAAAGGCGAACCTCACATATTTGGGTGAAAATTCTTTTTTGAGTGGTACGGTTTTGTGCTAGTCATACAACTCCTATCCATGAGACGCTTGTTAAGGCTAAAGTTTCACTCCTAAATGTTGTAAAAAATTTTAAATTTGGCGCTAAAATTGCACTAGCAAGTATTTCTCTTAGTTTTTATTACACACCTACTATCAAACAAACAAACTCAAGTGCAATTGTATCCTATAAGGTATCATCATTTACCCTCCCCTTACACTTAAGTTGAACATTGCCCCAATGTTCAATTAAAGCATGTAAAAGTAAAGCAGGTAAAAGAATGAAAACAAATACTCCCCTGATTCGTTCGGTGTGGATAGTGTGTTAACAAGGTTAAATCTTCCTCCAAGAAAATGAACTTTGAAAGCTTCCCTCCAGAAATATAAATCATCTTCTTGTCATATATAACCTGTTAAACCTAAGAAAACAATCAAGGCAAACCTCGCGTAAAATCGGCGGCAATCTATATATACTAAAAAAATCCTAGAAAAAGTAGCATATATATCTTAATGTTGCTTTCTAGGAATTAAAGGGATATAATGCTTGTGGAATGAATGTTTGCAGATTTCCTGGAGTTTATAAAACTAAAGAATCAACTAAAACCTTAAGACTCCGGCTTAAACAAAATTCGCAAAATTTTTCAGAATTTTAGTACTTGACGCCGTCAGGTTGTAACTCCTGACATCGTCAGAATGTTCCTGGAAAAATCTTATGTTAAGTTTCCGGAAAATTTCTGGAAAAACTTATGCCTTATTTCCTGGAAAATCCTGCAAAACATCATTATGACTCGATACAAGCATTTGACTCAAACAATTACTAATATACATGTTCATTTAATATTGTTGTGGATCATGCTCATTTTCGTTCTTATAAACAAATTTGGATTCCCCTTACACTTAGCTTTTGCAAAATATCTTTATATGTAATTAAGACGAAGTTAAAAACAAAATAAAGCATTTTCACAATTTACTTTGAAACATGATTTACCAACAATAAAAATAAAACATGCATACGGAAACAAATAAAAACAAACAAATAAAAACACACAAAACATGGGTTGCCTCCCAAGAAGCGCTTTTCTTTATTAATGAGTCTTGTAGCTAGACTCAAGGTCACGGGCTATTACGTGACCTCGTCATTGGTCACATTCTCTAGGTCATCCTCATTCTTAGTTTTTTATTCTGGACCTAGTTGCAAACATTCCTTGTAGAAACCGAATATTCTACTCATGACATAGTCTACTCCTCTACGTCTATCCCCATCATTCCTATAGTAGACCGCTTGCTTGTGTTCTTTTTCAAGATTTGATAGAAGACGGAATTGTTCAATCTTACAGGGCATTTGGTAGGCTATTTCATCGTTCTCATCCTTGAATCTAACTATCCCTAGGGATGGGTCATAATTCATCTTAGAGGCCTAAACAAACGGTTTTCCGAACACTACTTGACTTAAACAACCATCTATTACCGGATGAATTTCCTCTACAATCACAAAATCGGTAACATAAGTGAAGTTTCCTACAAAGACGTGTAATCCTTTCACTCTTCCCACAAAGTTACTCATCCAACTCGTGTTAGGCATCATCCTATACCCAAGTTGCTTCTTCATTACCCAATTATAATAGGTCCTAGTCATAATGTTTATGGGAGACCTAAGATCGATGTAAGCTTTCCACACATGTACATGCCCAATATTGCATGGTATGTTGATGTTAGAGGGATCACCCGCTTTGATGAGTGGTGAACCAAGGACGTATGGTGTCTCGGGGTCATCGAATAGATCCTTATGGTAGTCCCGTTCTTCCTTGGTGGGTAACTTATCAAAGTATTCTACTACATTTTCTACTTCCTCTAACTTTTCTTCCTTTTTATCCTCAACTTCCTTAATCTCATCCTTAGGTCCAGTTTCTATTCCAACTTCGTCCTTGTCACTTTCTTCTATATTTTTATCTATTGGCTTAATAGTGACAAACATTGACAAAGTGGACGTGTTTGGATGATGAGGGGTCCTTAATTTGGATACCGCTACTATTATCCCTAGTGTCCTTCCTAGGTGTAGTTAGCACTTGGTTGTTGAGGACTTTCAACAAGTTGTCAATTTTATTGGTCATCTCCGTTTGTTGTTGATTGAATTCGGCTTCAAACTTAGCTATGCGAGCTTCTTGAGATGCCATAAACATTGAAATCAATCCTTCAAGATTATTGTTAATACCATAGTTATTGGAAGGATTGTTGTTGAAAGTACAATTAGAGGGTGGACCATTTGGTTGGTAACGATTAGGTGGATTGAAAGAATTGTTTTGGGGCATGTTTTGGTTTGTTTCCACCTAAGGTTCGGGTGATTTTTCCAAGAAGGATTGTAAGAATCACCGTAAGGGTTTGGCTTGGGTTAGAAAGTGTACCACTTGTCTCCTGCTTCGTCGGTACGCGAGGATGCATAATTCGCAAAAGCTTGTCCGGGGAGTTTGATGAGGCGAAAAATGATCCGTTTTTAGGGGGTCATTTAAGCCGGAATTTAAATTTATTTGATCAAATATTGCCCTAAATCGTTCCTTTTGTGATTTTAGGTACTTTTGGAGTGAATTCGGGAAAAGAAAGCATTTTGGACGTTTTTTTAGCATAAAAGTGAAGAAAACGGCAAAGTCTTAATTTTCCTTGCTGGGAATAGTACCTGACGGCGTCAAAAGCAATTTGATGACGACGTCAAGAGCAAAAATGGTGACGGTCCAGTGGAAATGTGACGGCGTCAAATCAAGGCCGTTAAGAGCAAAAATGGTGACGACCTAGAACAGCAATACACATGACGGCATCAGATCTGGATCTAGGCAGTCCGATTTTATTTTTGGCGGCGGGTTGACGGCGTCAGAACTTTCTTCTTGACGCCGTCACCTTAGGAAATCTATATATAGTCTTTGTAATTTTCATTCTAAAAGAGAGGAGAATTTTAGGGTCGACATGAATAAACCCTAGCTCGTTTTTAACAGTGTTTTCAAGGGTTTTCACCCCTTGAGACCCATCATGTTCAATTGAGATAAGTATCCTTTCAATTCATTCAATATGTCTATGTGTTGTTTGAATATATCTTACGCTTGTCTTGATTTTAACATGCTAGGCTAGATCTCTTGTGTGTTTGCTTAGATGTAATGAAACCTAGATGTTGATTATAGGTTGATTGCTTATTTATAGTTGTAATGGATGAATCATTTCGATGTTAGGCTTAAGAAAACTGGCAGACTTCCATAGTGTAACTTGCTTGAACGTCTTAAGAAACATGAACCAATGCGTACTAGGTTTTTATGGTTGTATTTAATGCATGAGCAAATTCTTGTGATCCCATGTTAGGAGCTTCTTGCAGGCTCAACATAGGAGTGAAGTAGGAGCTTATAGAGTTAGGGAAGTACGTACGCCACCCCACAATTGGTATTAAGGAATATAACCCGTCATCCACACAACTGTAACAAACAATTAACCTGTAAAAGATATCTAGGGAGTAGTGAAATCTAAGTAAACACAATTCTCCCATCTATTGTTCATACCATATTGTTAATTAGCTTTATTTTCATTTTTGTTATTTTATTTAGATTGCATCTTAGTTATTGGGTTAGTTGATTAGCAACTAATTCCGCCCACTCTTCCAAAACCAAGATTTTTACTTGTTTTTATTAAAATATAAAAATACAAAAAGAATCATCCCTCACCTCTAGACCTACTTTTTGGGTTTTCTAATCCTAGCAACACTATTCCTGAGTTGAACAATCAATCCCCCGGTACTTGTCACTATACTATACTACAACGATCAGGTACACTGCCTGGTGGGGGTTGTAAGCTTCTCGAGATCCCTCGAGAGGTAAAGCCTGGTGCAATTCCCATGCATCAAGTTTTTGGCGCCGCAGCCCGGGGAATAGTTATTGTCTAGGCTAGGATTTCTTTTTATTAGGTCTACTTGCTAGATTCCTTTCTAGTAAGATTTTATTTTTATTTTTAGGTTTTCTTTAGTCTATCTTATTTCTTCATGTCTTTGTTCGTAGCCTTTACCATCCGACATCATGGAAGGTGGTAACATCTTTGAACCCATCAACCCACCACAACAAGACCACCCACAAAACCCACCACTAGCAAACCAACCTCTTAGGCCCCGAACCCTAGGAGAGTAATCCCGACCTAGCCACCAAGGTTATCGAAACACTATTGAGCTCACCCAAGGAGCCAATGTGTCTCCCTTGCGATCCGACACCATCCGGTTGGTGCAAAGCGGATGTGCATTCCATGGACTTCGTTTCGAAGGTCCTAATCAACATCTCAAGGACTTCCTTAAAATCATAGATTCTATAGACCTTGATGTTACAACTAGAGAGTCAACCCGATTACGCCTATTCCAATTCTCTCTACGTGATCAAGCTAGTCAATGGCTTGAACGTTTACCCGCGGGATACATCACCTCATGGGATGATCTCACCACTCGTTTCCTTGCTCAATTTTTCCCACCGGGGAGAACTACCAAGCTTAGAAATGATATCTTGATGTTCTAACAATGTCAAGGTGAAACTCTATATGAAGCATGGACTCGTTTCAAGGACTTACTCCAAAAAGTCCCACATCATGGCATAGATCTTTGGCTTCAAGTCCAAATCTTCTATGACCATATCGATCTCTCCACAAGGCGAACCATTGACCAATCGGCCGGTGGCAAGCTACGTGATCTAAGTGCGAAAGAATCATGGGAACTTATAGAAGATCTTGCTCTCTATGACAACGAAAGTTGGAATGATCCCCGTGATTTGAACAAAACGGTCAAGGCAATATCCTTGCCTTCGAACAATTCTAGCACTCCCGACCGTAGGATCATGGAACTTGAGGACCAAGTCAAGTTTCTCATGAAATCTTCCGAACCTCCTAAGCCTTCAAGCCAAGTGAAAAAATAAGTTCTTCATGCGAATTATGTAGTGGTCCCCATGACACTCGTGATTGCGTGGAACTCCCCGGAACAGCTTTTGCGGACTATGCATCTTCGTGTACCGACGAAGCGGGAAATAAGTGGTACACTTTCAAACCCGAGCCAAACCCTTACGGTGATTCCTACAACCCTTCTTGGAAAAATCACCCAAACCATAGGTGGAAACAAAACCAAAACAATTCTTCCAATCCGCCTAATCGTTACCAACCAACCGGTCCACTCTCCAACCGTACTTTCAACAACAATCCTTCTAATAACTATGGTAGTACCAACAATCTTGAAGGATTGATGTCCAAGTTTATGGCGTCTCAAGAAGCTCGCATAGCTAAGTTTGAAACCGAATTCAACCAACAACAAACGGAGATGACCAATAAGATTGACAACTTGTTGAAAGCCCTCAACAACCAGGCGCTAACTACACCTAGGAAGGACACTACGGACACCAATAGCGGAATCCAAATTAAGGACCCCTCATCATCCAAACACGTCCACTTTGTCAATATTGTCACCATTAAGCCAATTGATAAGGATATAGAAGAAAGTGACAAGGATGAAGTTGGAATAGAGACCGAGACTAGGAATGAAATTAAGGAAGTTGAGGTTGATAAGGGAGAATAGTTAGAGGAAGTAGAAAACGTAGAAGAATACTTTGATAAGTTGCCCACCAAGGAAGAACAAGAATATCGCAAGGATTTATTCGATGATCCCGAGACACCATATATCCTTGGTTCACCCCTTATTAAAGTAGGAGATCCCTCTAACATCAACATACCATGCAACATTGGGCATATGCATGTATGGAAAGCTTATATCGATCCTAGGTTTCCTATAAACATCATGACTAGGACTTATTATAATTGGGTAATGAAGAAGCAACTTGGTTATAGGATGATGCCCAACAAGAATTTGATAAGTAATTTTGTAGGAAGAGTGAAAGGATTGCAGGTGATTGTTGGAAACTTCACCTATGAGACCGGCTTTATGATAGTGGAAGACACTCGTCCAGTGATAGGTGATTGCCTAAGTCAAGTAGTGTTTGGAAAACCGTTCGTTGAGGCTTCTAAGATGAGTTATGATCCGACTCTAGGCATAGTTAGATTCAAGGACGAGAATGATGAGATTGCTTACCAAATGCCCTATAAGATTGAACAATACCACCTTTTATCGAACATAGAAAAGGAACACAAACAAGCGACTTACTATAGGAATGATGAGGATAGACGTAGAGGAGTAGTGTATGTGATGAATAGGATACTTGGTTTCTACGAAGAATGCTTGCAACTAGGTCCGGAATACAAAACTAATATAGGAGATAACCTAAAGAGTGAAACCAACTATGAGGTCACGTAGTAACCCATGACCTTGAGTCTAGCTACAAGACTCGTAAATAAAGAAAAGCGCTTCTTGGGATGCAACCCATGCTTTGTGTGATTTTTATTTTGTTTAATTGTTATTTGTTTCCGTATGCATGCTTTATTTTTATTGTTGGTAGATCATGTTTCAAAACTAAAATGGTGAAAATACTTAATTTTGTCGTTTGGCTTTGTCTTAACTTCGTCCAAAGGTATTTCGCAAAAAGATAAGTGTAAGGGGAAACCCCAAATACGTTTTTAAGAAACAAAATTGATCATGATTCTCCACAATATTAAATGGACATGTATATTCGTATTTGTTAGAGTCAAATGCTTGTATCGAGTCATAATGATGTTTTGCAGGATTTTCCAGGAAGTAGGACATAAGTTTTCCAGAAATTTTCCGGAAACTTAACGTAAGAATTTCTGCAGGTCACTTCTGACGGCGTCAGGAAGAAATTTCTGATGGCGTCATGTGTAAAATTCTGGAAATTTTGCTAGTTTTGTTTTTCTAACGGAGTCTCAAAATTTTTGTTGAATCTTTAGTTTTATAAACTCCATGAAATCTTCAAACATCATTCCACAAGCATTATATCCCTTTAATTCCTAGAAAGTAATTTTAGATATATATGTTATTTTTCTAGGATTTATTAGTATATATAGATTGCCGCCGATTTTACGCGAGGTTGCCTTGTTTGTTTTCTCAGGTTTAACAGGTTATGTATGACAAGAAGATGATTTATATTCTGGAAGGGAAGCTTTGATTGTTCATTTTCTTGGAGGAAGATCTAACCTTGTTAACACACTATCCACACCGAACGAATCAGGGGAGTATTTGATTTAATTCTTTTACCTATTTCACTTTTACATTCTTTAATTGAACATTTGGGACAATGTTCATCCTAAGTGTAAGGGGAGGGTAAATGATGATACCTTATAGGATAAACTTGCACTTGAGTTTGTTTGTTCGATGGTAGGTGTGTAATAAAACAATGAGAAATACTTGTTAGTGTAATTTTAGTGCCAAATTTAAAATTTTTTACAACATTTAGGAGTGAAACTTTAGCCATAGCAAGCGTCTCATGGATAGGAGATTGTATGACTAGCAAAAAACCGTACCATTCAGAAAAAATTTCCACCCAAATATGTGAGGTTCGCCTTTAGATTTGATAGGAAAAGCATTTACTATTAGTGCTTATAAGTGTACCGGTAGCATTTAGATTCTAGAACTTGTGTTAGTAATGCATCCCGAGACCGCTAGTGAGACTACATTCGTGTAGTAGGATTTACTACATGATAAGAGGCATTAGGATCACCCTTGTGTTAAACCCGTATCATAATTACTTGATCATTTAAGTCATATTACTTGGCTAGTTAAGTCAATTAATTTTTCCCACACCCTTAGTGTTGTACTCATTTTTAGTACACGAAACCCCTAGTACACCCCTACGAGCCTATCTTTTCGTTTCTAACTTTAAGCATCTTACTTAAAGGAAGAATTTGTTACACCCACTTAAATGTACACCCAAATCGCCTTAGCCTTCCGTGTATGCACTCATCTTTAGTGCATTATTGTTATTTGTTTAAACCCTTAGTTAATTATCTAATTGATTACATGGTTGCTAAGTCGAGTCATATCCTTGTACATATTATTTTGGGACGATTGGGACTCATGGGTAAAGTACTAATGTTATGGAGTAATGGGGAAGAACATCATATATTACCCCCATATGTGCGTTAATCTTAAAAGTACTCCAAGTGTTTTGATTATCTTGATTCGAGTCATTAGGTTAGTTTATTGTAAAGTATGTAAAAATTCAAGTGTAAAGGGAATGTTCATTCCCTATAATGTATTATTTTGGATGGTAGGGTAAGAGTGTATGCAAAAAAAAATATATATATAAAAAAAAAATCGGAAAAAAAGGAAAGAAAAAAAATAAAAAAAGAAAAGAAAAAAAAAACATACGGACTACCATCCCGTTTCATTCTATGTTTATGTTTTTGTTATTTTTGATTTATTAGCTTAAGTCGAGTCTAGTCTTGGCTTAGCAACGCCATATTGTACATGTAATTAATCAAGATGATTAACTCGCCACCAGTAAAGATTGCCTATATCCAACAAAACCGTGTATTCCATATCCCTACACCTAACGTTATAACCCTTTAAAAGACCTCTTTGATAGTTTATCCTAGGCGCTTACGCCATGTGGTGGAGGTTTGATCCTTTCCCAAGCCTATGGTAATCTATTTTGCTATGACAGGTAGTGAGAGATGTTTTCCATTTCCATATTGTGATATATACTTTATTACACCCGAGAGATGTGAGTATCTAAACACTATTTGTGAGGTGATAGTATATGACCTTTGTGCTTGTCATTGATCTTTAGTGGAACGATTATTTGTTGTAATTACTTTTATATTAGTGTTAAATGACCCCTAACTTGTATTTTGATTAGAATAAAAGCGCATTTGCTTGAGGACAAGCAAATCTTAAGTGTAAGGGTATATGATGAGGCGAAAAATGATCCGTTTTTAGGGGGTCATTTAAGCCAGAATTTGAATTTATTTGATCAAATATTGCCCTAAATCGTTCCTTTTATGATTTTAGGTACTTTTGGAGTGAATTCTGGAAAAGGAAGCATTTTGGACGTTTTTGGAGCATAAAAGTGAAGAAAACGGCAAAGTCTTAATTTTTCTTGCTGGAAACAGTACCTGACGGCGTCAAGAGCAATTTGATGACGGCGTCAAGAGCAAAAATGGTGACGGTCCAGTGGAAATATGACGGCGTCAAATCAAGGCCGTCAAGAGCAAAAATGGTGACGGCCCAGAACAACAATACACATGACGGCGTCAGATCTGGATCTAGGCAATCCGGTTTTATTTTTGGCGGCGGGTTGATAGCGTCAGAACTTTCTTCTTGACGCCGTCACCTTAGGAAATCTATATATAGTCTTTGTAATTTTCATTCTAAAAGAGAGGAGAATTTTAGGGTCGACTTGAATAAATCCTAGCTCGTTTTTAACAGTGTTTTCAAGGGTTTTCACCCCTTGAGACCCTTCATGTTCAATTGACATAAGTATCCTTTCAATTCATTCAATATGTCTATGTGTTGTTTGAATATATCTTACGCTTGTCTTGATTTTAAAATGCTAGGCTAGATCTCTTGTGTGTTTGCTTAGATGTAATGAAACCTAGATGTTGATTATAGGTTGATTGCTTGTTTATAGTTGTAATGGATGAATGATTTCGATGTTAGGCTTAAGAAAACTGGCAGACTTTCATAGTGTAACTTGCTTGAACGTCTTAAGAAACATGAACCACTGCATACTAGGCTTTTATGGTTGTTGTGGAAAACTAGAAGGGGGGGTTGAATAGTTTTACGTCCTTTTAAAATTTATAAGCACAAGTTTGTTTTAAAAACTTCGATTCTTGTTTATGTGAATTCAATGCTTGCACTATATGAACAATTGTATAATAACTGACTAACTAAACTAATTAGTAAAGGTAAATAAATAAGTAATGAGAAGAGTTAGAAAGATCAAACCACAACACAAGGATTTATAGTGGTTCGGCTACAAGGACACCTTCCTTGTTCCTACTCCACTCCCCGAGTCACCTACTCGAGAGTTTTCTTCACTATGTCAACAAACTCCTTTATGGCGGAGAAAACCGTACACACCAATATACACACCAGTTTACACACCAATCTACACACCAATATACACACCAATCTTCACACCTATCTTCACACCAAGCTTCTACACACCAATCTTCTACACACCTTCTTCTACACACCAATCTTCTACACACCTTCTTCTACACACCAATCTTCACAACTATCCTACTTCACAACTAATCAACTTCTACTATTTACACAACTTCTATATCTTCTAAACAAATAATAACAAGCACAACACAATATTCACAAATGAATATATATACACTATACACAACAACTCTTCAACACTTCTTGAACTTGGTTGTAGAGAGTTCTTCTTTTGCACTTAGAATGAGAATGGATGATGAGGGATTGAATCACTTGAAACAAGGATTAATATACAAATGATCAAAGGGTTTTTGATGGGTTTAAGATGATTGTAGATCTGAAAATTTCGTGCAAAAGGTGAGGAAAAATTCCAGAATTAAGGTGGTATTTATAGGGGAAGAAATCTGACAGTTTCTGACAGGGGAGCCTGGCCGGTCCCCTTAAAGCATGGCCGGCCCCCTTAAAATTAAGGGGACCGCCCCTTATAATTAAGGGGGCCGCCCAACTGTAACGGCCAGAAAACTTGTCTTTTAGTGGGGAAAGTTTATTTGGTGAAAAACTAACTGATTTTGGTTAAATATTTGAAATCATATATTTAGTATGATTAAAACATTTTTCCTTAATACCAAAAGTGTTTTTCAAAAATATATAATAAGATTATATAATTAAATAAACTTTGTATTAGTTAATTAAATACCCCTTTGATCATGAGATGTATTAAGCACTTGTTTATTCATACCTTAAGTGATTAAGTTGGATATAATGATATAAACTAGCTTAATACTTGTTTACGTAGTAATCAAACGATTGACGAGTTTACATTTTGTGATCGTCAAAATATAGAGATATCGAAAAATATAAATAACGTTTTCATACATTATTTATGTCAACAATCTCCCCCTTTTTGATGATTACAAAATTTAAACTCATTAGTCGAAAATTAGTCTATATACAAGTATTAGAGTGAGTTTATATCACTTCTCCCCCTTTTTGTGAGCATCAAAAAGGTTATCCCGTTTTAATGGAAGCTCCCCCTTGATGTAAGCTCCCCCTCGTTTTGAGGCCAAAAGGAATCGAGAAATGGATATCTTGCAAAAATATTTAGTAGCAAGCAACATATATATGTATATAGCATGTAAAAATATAGACTAAACATAACCATTTCATTAATCAAGGAAAATAATACATCAAGCATTACTTCAACAAAAGGAACAAGTAATGCTACAACTAACAAAAGCCTTTAAAAGGCTTACAATCATCATAGAAATAATAAACCAAGTCTCAAATATGAGAGTCCTCTCTAGAGCTTGCCATCCAAAAAGGTTTAACACAATTTTATTTGTGAAACACCAAGCATGTTTAATTGGGAGGAATGGATGGTGAACATGGAGATGGTGGTGGAGGAGGAGTGTTTGTTGATGGTGGTGGAGAGGTTGTGTTCATTGTTGGTGGTTGATGCAACATGTTTTCAATAAGAGAAAACATGCATTGGATCTCATCTCTTAATCCGAACACAATTGTTCGGTTGTGAATGCAACAAAGGCAAGTGTCTCCATGAGCTTCAAGTAAGCTCCATGGGACGGGGTTATAGGTTGGTGGGTTGATAGGAGATGATGAGAAATGTGCATCAAGGGGTGTTAAGGGTGATAATGAGAGAGTGAGTGCAAGAGATGTGTTCTCATTGGTAGGTTGTGATGGTTGATCAATTGTTGGAGGAGATAAGTGGGTGTTGATGTAGTCATTTATGGATGAGGTGGATGGTATGGAGGAAGTGGAGTTTCCATTTGTTGAAGGTGTTTTTGAGGGTGCATTTGGTGCACTAGGAGATGAACATTGAGGTGGTGGAGATGGAGTGGTGTTGTCTTCATTTGTAAGATCAATGAAGAGTTGTTTGGGTGGTATAATGACAAGTTTTTGTTTCTTGGCATTGTTTGAATGGGTGGTTCTTGGTGATGACATGATGATGGTTATGAGTGATGAGGATGATGAATTGTGAATTAAACATGCATGGGAATTATATAGTGGGAAAACATGTTTAGAAGTGGAATTGTTTTGAAATTGTAATGTTTTATTCCAAAATCAGTTTGGTTTTTAAGAGTAATGGTAGCTGGGACTAGCAAAAGGGATCACATGATGCAAAAGAAAACAGTGTAAAAACTGTTTCAGATGGCCGGTCCCCTTAAATGGTGGCCGGTCCCCTTAATTTTAAGGGGGCCGCCCTTTATGATTTAAGGGGGCCGCCCATCTGACGACCCAGAAATCAAAAATTTTTCAAAAATTTTCTGGAAAGGTGTTATGTTCTGGTTTGAATGTGCAGCAAGCTCAATTTGGACATTTCACATTTGTTTTGGTTTATTAGGAAGCATATATGTCATATAGTTATATAACCATTAACTAATCATGCAAACATATATATAGATCAAGAGAAACATGCATATAAATATCAAAGACAATCAAGTTATCATCCTAAACACATATTCAAATAACAAGTATTTCCGAATAAACTTCGGACAAATAGCACACAAGACATAAAAATAAAACATTGTTAAACAAACATAATCCGATCATATCATTTATTTTTCTTCCCGAAGATACCCTTCAAAGTCTTCCCAATAGATTTGAAGCCACCTCTAACTTCTTCGTGCAAGCTCTTTTGTCTTCTAAGCATCTCGGTAGTTCGTACATGAAGCACTTCTTCAGTTTGATCACTTGGAGATGGAGTAGAATAGTTGGGATAATCAAGATCCTCTAAATTGTCAACGAACTCAGAAAACGAAGGGGTACTAGCATCATCGATGTTTTCCTCCTCATCATCATCATCTTGCCTTGAGGATGATCCATGAAAGCTATGACGACGAGGTTTACCCTTGTCACTTCGAGTTCGTCGAGCTTGTTTTAGAGCGAGAGTACGCAGAGTGGGGTAGATGGACTCATAAATACTATTGTCAAGATCGGGGTAGTACTCGATAACATGACGATAGATACGAGTAAGGAACATTCCATATGGAAGATTGGCTTTGGGAGTTTTTCTAGCACACTCAATCCGTTTGATAAAGAAGTAGGCCAGATTGTACGGCTTTTCGACAGCTATACAATACAACATGTGAGCAAGGCTAGCCGGGAGATGGTCCCGGTGACCTCCAGTACCAAACGCATTCTCACGAATGAGTTCTTCCCAAAGCTTCATGTGTGGGCTTAATTCTTTGAGGAGAAATTGGTATGGAGAAATTTGAATGTTTTTGGATTTTATTTTTCGACTTGTGGTGGCACGATCTATACCAAGGATTTGACGAATTTCGTCGGGATGAGGAATTTCGTCGAGATATGGACCGAAGGTTGGTCGATAGCGATTAAGAGATTCGAGGTCCCACTCATTTGTGAAAACGGCTTGACCTCTAAAAGGAATTTGAAGGATATGACCAAATTGTTTGAGAGTGAGGGTGATAAATTCATTTTGAATCATGAAGGAGATGGTAATGAAACCAAGATCATTGGTTTGGACGGTGACTTGGCTATAGAAATCCATTATGAAACGAGGAATGATAGGTTCATTTATTTCATAAAGACAATTGAAGTTGATGCTTGTAAACACGCGATTTATGTAGTCGGATTGAGCAAAAGCAAGATCTACTACACGTCCCTCATGAATATTTCTATCTTCAATTTGACGATAGATAAGTCCAATGGAAGGAGATGTGGTAGGGAGTTGAGAAACTTTGGGAATGTAGTTTTTAGTGTGAGAAAGATCTTCGGTAGTTGCTTTGGGCATTTTCACCTAAACACATCAACAATTCAAAAAGACCAAAATAAATATAAAGAGAAAAAAAATATGTTTATTGTCAAGGCTTATGTTGGAACGTAAACATACTTCGTTCCTTAATATTGTTTTTAACTCGTTCTAGATACACTTTACGATGTTTAATTAGTAGTTATGGACAAATCCAAACGCCCCTTTAAACATCTTAATATATCATGAAATTTACTAGATTTACATTAGATTGTAAAACTAGCTATTTCTTGCGAGTTTCTTATGCATGTAATTTGTTTTTGAAAAGGATGGTTTGTATTTTTACTAAAAATGTTATTTTAAGTAATAAACCAAACGCTTCCTTAACTAGTGACTTATAACTCAAGTGCGTCAATATACATATGAATTATATATCTTGACGAGTTCGATAAACAAATTTAAGGTTTATAATTATAATAAAGTTTTATAAAAATTATAATGACTATGTTTTGATATTATTTGGACATAATCCAAACACCCCTATATTGTGAACCAATACAATTTTTCTTAGTCGAAAAATGTAATTTCAAGTTTTACAAGTTACAAAAGTATAATGTGGTTAGTTTTAACACGTTTTCAAATCATTATTCAACAATGAGTTTACTAAAATTTTTGAAAAGGAGTGTATGAAATTTTTCAAAAATTTTCGACATGATAGTTTATAATAACTAGTTTCTAGTGTTGATTAATCATCCTAATCCTAGGGGAAGCATTTGATTATGAAGTTTTAAGGCTTAATTCGAAAGAAATTATGAATTTTGACGAATTTTATAAAACATGCATAATCATGAGTATGATCAAGTAAGATGAAATTAGATGAAATGTGTTATGAAAAACTTACAATAAGTAATGGTGATTGTGTTAGATGAATTTGCCCTTTGCGAATTAACCCGAATTATGTGATTTGGAAGTGATTTGAGAGGTTTTTGGGTTTTGGTTTTCGTCACAGCAGAAGCAGTGGAAGGGGAGTATGAAAAAGTGGAGTGTTTGGCAAAAGGAAAAAGGAGAAAAACGGGTTTGAGCTATCAGATGGCCGGTCCCCTTAAACATTAAGGGGGCCGCCCTTGTATTTGCTGCCGGTCCCCATAAATATTAAGGGGGCCGCCCTTAAAATTTTTATTTTTCAAGTTTTGGTTTCTGGAACAAACAAGAAAGTATTTATATATATACTAGATTTATATTTAATCAAAAATACGTTGAAGAATATACGCACGAGAGGAATTACTTGACATTTTTACTTGACATTTTGTCAATAAAATTTTCTTGATTGTTTCGGATGAAATTCATCAAGTTGTCAAGCAAACGAGAAAGTTGTGAAAGGTTTATAAGTATATATATATATATATATATATATATATATATATATATATATATATATATATATATATATATATATATATATATATATATATATATATATATATATATTTTATATAGTATGGGCTTATAAGACGAGAAAGTAGGAGGGAGACGTATGCAACGGAAGCCGGGAGTTTGTTTCATCCATAGATTTTTCGACTCATCTCACTTCATCAGCATGAGTGTTGATTGAACATTAAAGTTCAATAAGGCAAATGGGGAAAAGAGATGTTCGTAAACGAACAATCTCTAGTTCTAGAAAATCAACAAATGAATTTCCTAGGTTATAAGATCCTAAATATAGCTAAGTATATAAATATATATATATATATATATATATATATATATATATATATATATATATATATATATATATATATATATATATGTATATATGTATATATAGATATAATATAGAAACAAATAGAGATTAATAAGTCAAGTAAAATCACATAAATATAACACACTAAACTAAGCATGCATTTCTAGACAAGGAACTTAAAAGGAAATGTGTACCTTTTGTCTTTAATGCGTTAATCTTCAAGGTCTTCAAGAGGTAAATCGGACAAGAGGTGACAATGAAAAGTTCCATGTTTGGATGGCGAATATTATTTACGTTGGTGCCCATTGTTTCATTTGTCCAAAGTTATTTGGTCCGAACATGTTTTGTATTTGACTTGGATGCATATAAGGTGGAAACACTCCCCACGGATTGAAGTTCCACATTTGTTGATTATAGTTAAAGTTTCGTCTATTATGGTTTGTTCTTGGTTGAGGTGTTTTAGGTCTAGGATAAGAATTATTTGGTTTCCTAGGTGGTGGAGTTTTAGATCTTGTTTTAGATTTAGATGATCCAACTTCGGTTTTTAAAGATGGTTTATAAAATGGTTTTATTTCTTCATTACTCGCGATAGGTATTATTTTATTTTTTATGAGTAAATGTTTAGGATTAAGTATTGAAGGTTTTGGTTCATTTTCAAATTTAACGTTTTTAGCTCCACTTGTTGAAGATTCAGTTGAGTTAAATCCTAGTCCGGTTTTATCTCCTGATATTCTTTGAATACTTATAATTTTACTAAGTGAGTTACTACTATTTTCAAATTTATCAAGTTTGCAAATTTCATCCTTAAGTATGTTGTTTTCACTTTTAAGCTCTTGACATGTTTTACATTCTTCAACAATTTCTTTTCCTTTTTCAAGTTGTCGTATTTTAATTTTTAGTTCAAGCACTTCATTTTCTAGTTGGTTGTTTATGTATTTTAGTGATTTATTTTTAGCCATAACTAGTTGTCCTATTTTACATAATCTATTGTATTCACTATCTAAATCTTTTTCATCTAATGATAGATTTTCATCACTAAAGTATTCGGATTCAGAACGTACCTCACTTGATGATTTGGCCATGAGACACTTTTCATCCTTTGTTGTTTCATTTTCATCTTCATCACTATCACTCCAAGCACCTCCAACGAATGCTCTTTGATTTTGATCTCTTGTCATCATTGGACATTTTCCAATGAGGTGATTCGGATCACCACACTTGAAACACTTTCTCTCATTCTTGCTATACTTGTCATCATTATTCTTTTGAGATGTTCTTCTTTCATCGTGTGGTTGTCTAACGAATCTTCCTCGCCTTTTGAAGAATTTCTTGAAGTCTCTTACGACCATGGCATATTCTTTGTCATCGCTTTCGGAAGATGAGCTATCTTCGTTGTTGGATTCCTTTCTAGCTTTCAAGGCGATTGACTTGCTTTGCTAACGTTTTCCTTTAACCATTTCAGAGTCCTTCTTTATAATTGCTTCGTAGACTTTCAGATTTCCAATTAATTCATCAAGTTGTAGTGTTGACAAATTCTTTGATTCTTCAATAGCCGTCACTTTAGCTCGCCATTTAGGGTGAAGAGCTCTAAGAAATTTCCTAACAAAGTTCTTACTAGAGAAATTCTCATCAAGTGCTTTTAAACTTGTGATGATAGTGTTAAATCTAGCAAAAGCATTATCAATTGATTCCTCTTCCGGAATCGTGAATTGTTCATATTGTTGAACAAGTAGATCTATTTTGTTATCTTTGACTTGATTATTACCTTGGTGAGTTATTAATAAAGAGTTCCAAATTTCTTTTGCGGTTTCACACATAAAGATCCTTTCGTACTCTTTACGTGGTAGCGCATTATAAATTACCATTTTTGCTTCATTATTTTTAGCAAGTTTTCTTTTTAAATCATCATTTTGTTTTTCAAAAGGTACGATTTCATCTTTCTTAGTTTCGGGGTTATTTTGAATAGGTAAAAAATCACCATTGGTAATAATATGCCAAAGATCTAGATCTTTTGATTTCACATAAGTTTCGAATCGAT
Organism: Artemisia argyi; assembly: GCA_030686995.1. Classification (NCBI taxonomy): domain Eukaryota; kingdom Viridiplantae; phylum Streptophyta; class Magnoliopsida; order Asterales; family Asteraceae; genus Artemisia; species Artemisia argyi. Next base: position 178,709,610 of record CM060677.1, read on the forward strand.
TTTTCCAATATAAAAATCCATCACTTTCAAATAGTGGTGGTCTTTGCATAGATTGCCCTTCTAAATATTTTTCAGATTCCATAGATCGTTACAAGTTTTAAAATACACTATATTTTAAAAATCTTGCTAGACGTGGCTCTGGTACCAATTGTGGAAAACTAGAAGGGGGGGTTGAATAGTTTTACGTCCTTTTAAAATTTATAAGCACAAGTTTGTTTTAAAAACTTCGATTCTTGTTTATGTGAATTCAATGCTTGCACTATATGAACAATTGTATAATAACTGACTAACTAAACTAATTAGTAAAGGTAAATAAATAAGTAATGAGAAGAGTTAGAAAGATCAAACCACAACACAAGGATTTATAGTGGTTCGGCTACAAGGACACCTTCCTTGTTCCTACTCCACTCCCCGAGTCACCTACTCGGGAGTTTTCTTCACTATGTCAACAAACTCCCTTATGGCGGAGAAAACCGTACACACCAATATACACACCAGTTTACACACCAATCTACACACCAATATACACACCAATCTTCACACCTATCTTCACACCAAGCTTCTACACACCAATCTTCTACACACCTTCTTCTACACACCAATCTTCTACACACCTTCTTCTACACACCAATCTTCACAACTATCCTACTTCACAACTAATCAACTTCTACTATTTACACAACTTCTATATCTTCTAAACAAATAATAACAAGCACAACACAATATTCACAAATGAATATATATACACTATACACAACAACTCTTCAACACTTCTTGAACTTGGTTGTAGAGAGTTCTTCTTTTGCACTTAGAATGAGAATGGATGATGAGGGATTGAATCACTTGAAACAAGGATTAATATACAAATGATCAAAGGGTTTTTGATGGGTTTAAGATGATTGTAGATCTGAAAATTTCGTGCAAAAGGTGAGGAAAAATTCCAGAATTAAGGTGGTATTTATAGGGGAAGAAATCTGACAGTTTCTGACAGGGGAGCCTGGCCGGTCCCCTTAAAGCATGGCCGGCCCCCTTAAAATTAAGGGGACCGCCCCTTATAATTAAGGGGGCCGCCCAACTGTAACGGCCAGAAAACTTGTCTTTTAGTGGGGAAAGTTTATTTGGTGAAAAACTAACTGATTTTGGTTAAATATTTGAAATCATATATTTAGTATGATTAAAACATTTTTCCTTAATACCAAAAGTGTTTTTCAAAAATATATAATAAGATTATATAATTAAATAAACTTTGTATTAGTTAATTAAATACCCCTTTGATCATGAGATGTATTAAGCACTTGTTTATTCATACCTTAAGTGATTAAGTTGGATATAATGATATAAACTAGCTTAATACTTGTTTACGTAGTAATCAAACGATTGACGAGTTTACATTTTGTGATCGTCAAAATATAGAGATATCGAAAAATATAAATAACGTTTTCATACATTATTTATGTCAACAGTTGTATTTAATGCAAGAGTGAATTCTAGTGATCCCATGTTAGGAGCTTCTTGCATGCTCGACATAGGAGTGAAGTAGGAGCTTATAGAGTTGGGGAAGTACGTACGCCACCCCACGATTGGTATTAAGGAATATAACCCATCATCCACGCAACTGTAACAAACAATTAACCTATAAAAGATATCTAGGGAGTAGTGAAATCTAAGTAAACACAATTCTCCCATCTATTGTTCACACCATATCAGTAATTAGCTTTATTTTCATTTTTGTTATTTTATTTTGATTGCATCTTAGTTATTGGGTTAGTTGATTAGCAACTAATTCCGCCCACTCTTCCAAAACCGAGATTTTTACTTGTTTTTATTAAAATATAAAAATACAAAAAGAATCATCCCTCACATCTAGACCTAGTTTTTAGGTTTTCTAATCCTAGCGACACTATTCCTGAGTTGAATGATCAATCCCCCGGTAGTTGTCACTATACTATACTATAACGATCAGGTACACTGCCTGGTGGGGATTGTAAGCTTCTCGAGATCCCTCGAGAGGTAAAGCCTAGTGCAATTCCCACGCATCAGAGTTCCACGCAATCACGAGTGTCATGGGGACCACTACATAATTCGCATGAAGAAGTGATTTTGTTCACTTGGCTTGAAGGCTTCGAAGCTTCGTAGGATTTCATGAGAAACTTGACTTGATCCTCAAGTTCCATGATCCTACGGTCGGGAGTGCTAGAATTGTTCGAAGGCAAAGATATTGCCTTGACCGTTTTGTTCAAATCACGGGGATCATTCCAACTTTCGTTGTCATAGAGAGCAAGATCTTCTATGAGTTCCCATGATTCTTTCGCACTTAGATTACGTAGCTTGCCACCGGCTGATTGGTCAATGGTTCGTCTTGTGGAGAGATCGATATGGTCATAGAAGAGTTGGACTTGGAGCCAAAGATCTATGCCATGATGAGGGACTTTTTGGAGTAAGTCCTTGAAACGAGTCCATGCTTCATAGAGAGTTTCACCTTGACGTTGTTGGAATATCAAGATGTCATTTCTAAGCTTAGTAGTTCTCCCCGGTGGGAAAATTTGAGCAAGGAAACGAGTAGTGAGATCATCTCAAGAGGTGATGGATCCCGCGGGTAAACGTTCAAGCCATTGACTAGCTTGGTCACGTAGAGAGAATTGGAATAGACGTAATCGGGTTGTCTCTCTAGTTGCAACATCAAGGTCTATGGAATCTACGATTTTTAGGAAATCCTTGAGATGTTGATTAGGATCTTCGGAACAAAGTCCATAGAATGCACATCCGCTTTGCACCAACCAGATGGTGTTAAATCGCAAGGGAGACACATTGGCTCCTTGAGCGAGCTCAATGGTGTTTCGATAGCCTTGGTGGCTTGGACGGGAATACTCTCCTAAAGTTCGGGGTCTAGGAGGTTGGTTTGCTAGTGGTGGGTTTTGTGGGTGGTTTTGTTGTGGTGGGTTGATGGGTTCAAAGATATTACCACCTTCCATGATGTCGGATGGTAATGGTTACGAACAATGAAACGAAGAAATAAAATAGACTAAAGAAAACCTAAAAATAAAAATAAAAATCTTACTAGAAAGGAATCTATCAAGTAGACGTAATAAAAAGAAATTCTAACCTAGACAATAACTATTTCCCAGGCAACGGCGCCAAAAACTTGATACGCGGGATTGCGCCCTCGCAAGAGGTTTTACCTCTCAAGGGATCTTGAGAAGCTTGCAATCCCCGCCAGGCAGTGTACCTGATCATTGTAGTATAGTATAGTGACAAGTACCGGGGGATTGATCGTTCAACTCAGGAATAGTGTCGCTAGGATTAGAAAGCCTACTAAACTAGGTCTAGAGGTGAGGGATGATTCTTTTTATATTTTTATATATTTTATGAAAGCAAGTAAAATCTCGGGTTTGAAGGAGTGAGCGGAATTAGTTGCTAGTCAACTAACCCAATTAACTACAGATGCAATCAAAATAAAATAAAAAGAAATGAAAATAAACTAATATAATTATGTGGTGGAAACAATAATGAGAAAATATGTGTTTACTTAGATTTCATTACTCCCTAGATACCTTTTACCGGTTGATTAGCTTGTTACAATTGCATGGATGACGGGTTATATTCCTTAATACTAGTCGTAGGGCCGTGTACAATATTCCCTAACTCTATAAGCTCCTACTTCACTCCTATGTCGAGCCGACTAAAAGCTCCTAAACTGGGATCATTAGAATTCACTTATGTATTAAGTACAACCAGAAATTGTAGTACACCTCCGATCATGTTTCTTAAGACGTTCAAGCAAGTTACCAATGGAAGTCTGCCAGTTTTCTTAAGCCTAACATCGAATACAATAATCCACAACAATTATAAGCAAACAATCAACATCTAGGTTTCACTACATCTAATCAAACACAATAAAAACCTAGCCTAACATGTTAAAAGAAAGACAAGCATAAGATAGAATCAAACAACACATAGACATATTGAATGGTTATTGGAAGAGTTATCTTTATTCAAACATGGATGAAAGAAGGGTTTGAAACCCCTACAATGTGATAAAAATTCGACCTAGGGTTTGTGGTAAAGTTCCTCCTAATGTTCCACACTTTTGAATGAAAAATTGGAAAAATATATATAGAGAATACATCCTGATGACGTCACGTTATAACCTCTGACACCGTCAACTCGCCGCCAAGTTAAGAGTCATATTGCCTAGATCCAGTTCTGACGCCTTCATGTAGAGATTGAGCTCTGGGCCGTCACTTGCATTTTGACCCTGACGGCCTTGGTGACGCCGTCAGGTCAATAACACTAAAAATGTTCTGGGCCGTCACATGTATTTTCCACTTCCACATCTTCTGCCACTCTTGGCGCCGTCATGTGTGAAGCCTTGACGTCGTCAGGTACTGTTCCCAGCAAGCATTTTGAGACTTTGTCGTTTTATTCACTTTTATGCTCCAAAAACGTCCAAAATGCTTCCTTTTCCAGATTTCTCCTCAAAAGTACCTAAAATGACAAAAGGAACGATTTAAGGCAATAATTGATCAAATAATCACGAATTCAGGGGCTTAAATGACCCCTTAAAAGCCGTACACTTTTCGCCTTATCAATAACCTCAAAGCATATCGCGTTTCCTTAAACTCAAATACATACGTTTGGGCTTATAAGCCCATTAAGTCAAAAATAAGCTTTTTAAATAAGCTGGTCATACAAACTGTTTTTCAATGTTTTTGTGGTCCAAAAATGAGCCCAAAGCTAAGCCCAAATGTTTTCCTAGTCCATTGGATTGAAAAACCTTAACGGGCCTTGGATTAAGCTCGTTAAAGGCCCATTAAGCTAGAAATAAGCTCTTTTGGAAATAAGCTGTTTTAAAACTTGAATAAGTTGTTTTTAAACTTATTTATAAAATAAAAGTGTTAAGTTTTGAAGTTGGTAAAGTTTGGACTATTTTTGCAAAAGTTTTGAAGTTGAGGGACTAAAACTGTCAAAATGGAAACTTATAGTGAAAATTGTCATTTTGACATTTTGTGATGAAAACTGTAAATCTAGAAAGTTTTGGGTATAAAATGTAAATATAAAATAGTTTTGGATTAGAAATGAAATTATAAATCGTTTTGGACTAACGGTGTAATGTTATGCCGTTTGGGGGTTAAAGTGTTAACTTTACAAAACTTAAGGGTTTTTAATAAAATATAAATATTATAATTAATATTTTACATATATAAGTATTTTAAATAAAACCGATTCGATCAAGCACTTTTCGTTAACTATATATATATATATATATATATATATATATATATATATATATATATATATATATATATATATATATATATATATATATATTGTTCGGTTCAAGAGAAAAGTACATTTCGGTAGAAAAGTGAGAAAATAACTGTGATGCACTAAAATTTTTAACTATGATGCACCAATTTTTATTTTAGTGCATCATAGTTAAAAGAAAAAACGATGCATCACAGTGTTTATTTTAATGCATCACAATTATTTTCTCACTTTTTTCCCAAAATGCACTTTTCTCTAAAACTCTACCATATATATATTGCATGCGTAATTTATAATTGGGATTGTTTAATTAGTGCCTTGAGGGCATTGGTTCAGATGATTAAATAAAGAAATTTTATGGTTATTAAATTAAAAATCTTAATTAGTTATTTATATATAATTTAAAAAATGTGTATCAAATACATTTTTTAATTTAAAGAAAAAATTCGAGATAAATTAATGCACCATAACAAAGGTTATAAAAGGCAAGAGGCGTGGCGTGGCGGCATGACCGCGCCTCAAGTCTTACGCGTCATGACAGAGCCTTTGCGTTACTTAAGGCATCACTAAAGCGGAAAAAAAAATTATTTTTGTATTTATAATTTTAGAACATATTACTCGTACTTAATATATAATTACTAAGCCCATATATCAAATAGCCCAAATTCAAAATACTATTTCAAAATAGTTCTAAAAATAAAAAATAAATAAAAATAAAATAAATAAAAAATAAACTGGTTCAAAAAATAGCGCCACATCTTACCAAAAAGCGCGCATTTTTGCGCCTTATTTCATGCCTTTTTGCCCCACGCCTAGATTAGCAATGTCCATTTCATGACGGGGAGGTCATGCCTCGCGCCTTGACGCGCCTTTTAAAACACTTGTATAGACCGATGCCCTAAAAACACTTGTATAGGTAGTTTCATGAATTTAGCATTTGCAATAATGTATTCCTCTTAATATATACAAAGACTCATGGATGTCAATCCCAAAATAAATGAGGTCGAATTTGATGGATTAATTTTAGGAGAATAATTATGCTCGAGTTGGGTCCTTCTCAAATGTATCTATTTAGATTTGATTAAAAAATTATGGCCAGCCGATAATAATATAATATTGTCCCCTAGTTATTTTATTCTTCTAATATGATTACTTAAACTTTTGACCTTGACATGACTATCATTCGATGAAATTGTCTATGGAAATTTACAAAAGTGCAATGCTCTAGAAGTCACATTTGGCGGTAACAACAAATCTGTCATACTTGGATTGTATTTACAAAGTAGTTTTGCAGGGATATAGTGTGAATTTGTTACTTCTAATATTCCAATTTCACACATGCCATTTTTTACTTTCATCATTAAAACCCCTAACTAACTCGTTTTTGTATAAATGGGGCGACCAAAGGATACATGTTTTGACTAAGTAATCAAAGTTTTATTGAACAACTTTTTTGGATTTCAGCTACTTGATTTTAAAACTTATGTATTGTAAAACATATAAGACCAAAAGCTAACAATCGTAAATCATAATATCTAATACTCCGTAATGTTTAAAGCGAAGACCACGCATTGGCATCAAGCCAATTGAAAGCAATTGGTCCCAAGAACGCATCAGGAATTCCAAAAGAATTAACTAAATGAAGTGCACGTGGTCTTAATTCACTGCATAGTTTCAGAACCTCTTCCCTAACAATTGCCGTATTGTTTGTCGATAAGTAGCCATATCGAAGAAATGATAAATCTTCTTCCATCACAATTGTTGTGTACATTGATCTCAATAGGCCTAATACATTCTACATTCAATAAAAAATTAATAACATCAGTAATTAGTTTAAGTCCTAATTATAATAAAGTGTGTGAGTTTGTATTACAAACTTTAATCACCTTTAAAGAACCTTCGGGAATAGTTGCTTTAACGTCGAGGTATATTTGCAGAATCAAACGATCTGAGAAGGCTCTACCCAAATCCTCCGCAATTTGATAGGTCTGACAAAAAACGTGCAGTGACATTAGTATAACAAACTGAATGATTAATATATACGAGTACAAAACAAAAATTGTGATTTAGAAGATCCAATTGGCTCACCACTGTGACAATATGTTATAAGCTTTCTCCCTGAGCTTTGTGTTGCAAGACTTGTGTAACAAAACTTTGCAATAGATCTTTCACATGTAGGTAGAGCATGTTCGTCTGCCATTTTAAAATTTTGTAAATGAAATAGATCAACATAAATAATTAGGAGTTCCCAAAAACAGTTAGCTGAAATAAGTATTACCTGGATCTGAGGAGTTCTAAGTATAGAACTTGTGAGGTGAAAGGGATAATAGGAACGGGTTTGTTCAAGTGTTCCAATCCCAAACATTTAATCTCGATACAATACATCAAGTTTTTAGCGCCGCTACCGGAGAGCAAGTGTGTATTTTAAGTGTCTAATAAGTAGTTTTTCGCATATTTATTTTTAGTTTTATCTAATTTGCGTTTGGAAGCCATATAGCTCTAAAAGGCATACGACGTGTGAGCTTGCGAAGTGAAGTATTTTCTAAGTTAGGGCAACTATATAGCCAGCCGACATAATATAATAAGTGTTTATATAGTCTTAATATATACAAAGACTCATGGATGTTAATTCCAAAATAATTCAGGTCGAATTTGATGGATTAATTGGATGAGAATAATTAAGCTCAAGTGGCAGTCCTTCTCAAACGCATTTATTTAGATTTGGTTAAAAAAAGTATGGCTAAATCTAAATATTTTCGCCTTCTCAAACATATTTATTTAGATTTGATTAATTGTTTGATGAATTAATTGGATGTGTTAGATATACACCACTTGTATATTCTTTGAGGATGTTTGGATAACGTATCTCAATATAATATTGTCCTCTAGTTACTTTAGTCTTCTAATATGATGAGTCGATGATTTAAACTTTTGACCTTGACTTGGCTATCATTCGATGAAATTGTCTTTATGAAAATTTATAAAAGTGAAATGCTCTAAGTCACATTTGACGGTAACAACAAATCTGTCTGTGGATTGTATTTACAAAGAAGTTTTGAAGGGATATAGTGTGAATTTGTTCCAATTACACATGCCATTTTTTTTCTTTCTATCATTAAAGCCCTAAATAACTTGTTTTTATATAAGGGGTTTTTTTTTTTTTAAATGTGCCATCAAGCACATGTTAAGGTGTAATAATCAAACTTTTACTTTTCATAAAAATTATAAAATACAATTAATGCATGTTAATTATACCTAAAAATTACAATAATTACATGTAATCTTTTATTTAATGAAATAGTACTTGACTTTTTATTCGCTCAAACATGTGCGTTCGAGCACAGTTTATTGAACAACTTCTTTTGATTTTGGCTACTTGGTTTTAAAACATATGTATTGTAAAACATATAAGACCAAAAGCTAACAATCGTAAATCATAATATATAATAATGTTTAAAGTGAAGACCACGCATTAGCATCAAGCCAATTGAAGGCAATTGGTCCCAAGAACGCATCTGGAATTCCAAAAGAAGTAACCAAATCAAGCGCATATGGTCTTAATTCACTGCATAGTTTCAGAACCTCTTTCCTAACAATTGCAGCATTGTCTGTGGATAAGTAGCCATATCGAAGAAACGATACATCTTCTTCCATCACAATTGTTGTGTACATTGATCTCATCAAGCCTAATACATTCTGTATTCAATAAAAAATTAATAACATAAGTAATTAGTTAAGTCCTGATTAAGATAAAGTGTGTGAGTTTATCGTACAAACTTAAATTACCTTTAAAGAACCTTCGGGAATGGTTGCTTCAATGTCGAGGTATATTTGTAGAATAAAACGATCTGAGAAGGCTCTACCCAAATCCTCCGCAATTTGATACGTCTGACAAAAAAACGTTACATTAGTATAACAAACTGAAAGATTAATATATACGAGTACAAAATAAAAATTGTGATTTAGAAGATCCAATTGGTTCACCACTGTGGCAATATGTTCTAAGCTTTCTCCCTGAGCTTTGTGTTGCAAGACTTGTGTAACAAAAGATTGCAATAGATCTCTCTCACGTAGGCAGAATATGTCCGTCTGCCATTTTAAAAATTTGTAAATGAAATAGATCAACATAAATAATCAGGAGTGCCAAAAACAGTTTGCTGAAATAAGTATTACCTGGAACTGATGAGTTCTAAGTATAGAACTTGTGAGGTGAAAAGGGATAATAGGAACGGGTTTGTTCAAGTGTTCCAATCCCAAGCATTTAATCGGTTTGTTCCTCTTCTTTGCAGCCATAAACTCTGCTAGGAGTGCCTTACTAACCTGAGTTCACATAAGCAAAGCAAAATCATGATGACCAATGTTGTAGATTAGCTCTTAATAAAGTTAGAACTTCATTTTTAAGACTACTGAAAAGTGTTTAGTGACAGATGTGTAAAAGGTGTCACTAATATATTTAAGGCCTTTGTGGGTGGGTTATAGTTGGTGACACTCTTTTTACGAAAACATTGTGACACAACAAGGTCAACCATCTATCCTTTTCTTTTCCACTATAAAAATACTCCGTATGTGTTTGTAGGTTACAATACGAGTGTATGACCACTTTTACATACAAATTTCTTATGAGTGATGTTTCACCTAGTGATACTTTTTGACTACCAACACTCTTAGAAAGTGACACTTTAGTGCGTGTCACTATCAACAATTTCTATTCTGTAGACGTGATCGATTTTAATTATTGATCACCTGTTGCATGAGAACATTGTTGTCGCCCTCAAAAGTCAATTGCACATCATATTCACTTTTTAACTGGCCAACATGATTTTCAGTCTTAATACCTTGCCCGCCACAAGCTTCTCGACATTCCTGGCCAAAACCATAAGTTTGATTTTAGTACACTTCTAATGTGTTATATAAGGTCAATGACACGATCAAGTGACTTAAAGCTTTAAAACCTGAAGGGTTCTCATGCAATGCCAGGTTGAAACAGCCTTGAGGGCACTAGAAACAATATGGACAGTTTTAATTGATTCAGGTGTCCGTTTCACGTATATCATCTTCAAATAGTTCGAAGCAAAATTCATAACATATCTACATGCCAAACAACAACAAATAAAGTGAGAACGTGTTGTAAACAAACATATATAAATATATTTAAAAAAATGTATCAATTAACATATCATGGTACATACGTCTTTGCAAGAAGAGGTAAGAGCCGTCTTTGATGACTTGGATAATCAAGTAGGAGAACCTCGGGTTCATTTGGTCTAATTGCAAAAGCCCTTCTTGATAACGAGTATCGTATTGCTGTTGCTAAACCAATCTTAAACAACACAACAATTCATTAGATTGAATGTAAGGCAATATTTATAAACAGTGCGGTAATTAGCATGTGAAAGTTGGACAACTGCACAAGGCCACCATTTGTAAGGAGCTTCCGATTTAATATATGTCCATTAGCATTTATACATATCTAAGTATATTCATACATGTCTAACTTAAATTTTTATAGTCCTTTTGAAATATTATGTAAGGGCCCTCCGATTTAGTATTTATATCCACTAGTATTTATATATGTTTTGAAATTTTCATAATGGTTAAGTTTTTCGTGATTTACGGGGCCTCATTCGTAGTTTTGTACCGGGCCACCCAAATCAATGAGACGGCCATGTTTACAAGGTATCATATCGTCAATTAGTAGCTCACTATACCTTTGTTGCATTTACTGAACTTGATGCAATAATCACACGGCCAGATGTCAAGGGGGCCATAAAAGCTGCAAATCTCTGAAATCGTGTTCAAAATATGTATGCATCAGTACACAAACATCAACAAGTTTAAAAAATTTATATATGAAATATATGAATTACTAGAAGGTATAGTAATAACTTAATGAACCTGAAGTGGATCTTTTATTGAACTCATATATTGACCATCTGGTGAAACATCAGCAACAGAATTCAACATATTTTCTCTAGGTATCCTTAGATTATCAAACCAGATTCGGCCATTGTCAACACCATTTAAACCGATTTTATGACCACAATCTGCAATACGAACATTTGGACATATGTTTCCATTTTGATCTCTAATTTGTGCTATGAATGCATGCACTCCTTGATTCATACCGTTGATTTCGAGCTGTGAAAAAACGACTGTGTGCGTGGCATGCTGACACCATAAGATTAAAATGATTAGCTCGCTAATTGAGCTTATAAAATCAAATTCACAAGGATATCTTACTTTAGCTGCACCTCCAATCCAATACTTTTGAGCAGATTCACAAGGAGTGTTGATGACAAATTCCTGAGTGTTTGCATCATATCTAGTCATCGTTTCAATGCCACGGACCTAATAAAAAAACCAAAAATTAAATTAAATAAAGCAACATTATATTGCATGCACATGGTATATATGCTCATTTAGGACTTGCATATATTCTGAGATACTTCTTTTGCTGACAATTTCTTTTGTTCTAGCTGTTTTTTAATTTCTAGAAGACTTCTTAATTTTTTGAGATATACTCCAGTACGTGAACTTTCACCTACATGCATAATGTTATAAAAATCAAAGTATTAAGCTAGACAACTTAGTTTGACATACATTACTTCCGTGCCCTAACTCGCTCATTGCGAAACAACCCTTGACTTCATAAGTTTCGGTTGGCTTCAGCCATTTATCGTGATGCCGTTTAGTTCCCATGTAACTGATTGCACCTCCCCTGAAATAGATGATTAACTTAACAATATCAAGGCGGGTTTAACAATAATCAAAATTATAAGCCAATAAGTAGGAATTCTCTCTTTTTTTTTTTTTTTTTTTTTTTTTTTTTTTAAATGCCAAAAAGCTATAAAGATTGTTTTTTATGCATGTTGGGATATTTTATGATTTATGAAGATTCAAATATTGATTATTTATTTTAAAAATAAAATAAGGTTGGAAAAAAAAAAAAAAAAAAAAAAAAAAAAAAACCATTTTCATTATCCCTGTATGCTAGGCTGCTACCCTTCTATCACAGTTGACTATACTCCGTATAGTTTATTGAACAACTGGCCTATCAGGAATTTAAATCTTTTAGATACTACTTTAATGTTTCAGGCGATCGAACGAAAACTTTTATAAGTATTTTGATACTATTTTAATGTTAGAGGATTTGAGACGTACCATAAAAAGAAATGAACACCGAGCTTAATGGCTAGAGAGTGATCAAAATAACCAACTGCATCGGCACGAGTAAATCCCCATAACTCAGCCTCAGGGCCTGTTCGAGTAAGCCACCCATCAAATGCTCCTTGTTCTCTTAAGTAATCGATTCTTTTCATTGTCATCTCTCTTTGTTGCTCCATGGGTTGGTTGAAATCCGGCGAAATAAACACTTTGCCACCCCTTTCTCTCGGACAAAACAAGTTACTTTTTATCATCATTTTCCACATATACTCCAACTCACAATTTCTCTCACCATCAAGGAGCTTACGCAGCGACCTTGTATCGAAATCTAAAGATGAAGCCATGCGGAGATGGTGGGCTAAAACGTGAGTCCGGATATCCACCTGATCCATTGATGAAGTTGATAATGATGCGTCCGTGAAGAAGTACGTATATGGAATGTATTAGTTTTGTTAGTTTTGAGGATTTATAAAGAAATGCATAGACTCAGTCGTTATATATAGGATAGTTCAAAAAAAATAATAATAGTAAAAAAAAATAATAAAAAAAAAATTGTTATATGTAGGAAGCAGAAAAGAAAATGCGTTTTGTGCATGGCACTGGCAACACCTCTTTTTGGACCATTGAGAATGCTAGTGCTATAATGTTATTATTATATTATAACTATATAACATTTATGAACAATATTACGGGCGGCCAAAAAAGGATTTCGGAAAAGATTAGGGTAATTCGGGCTCATTATTATCATCAGTCACTAAAAAGGAATCGCCCTCTCTCCAATCTCCATGTGATTAATATTAATTCATGTGCTTCAATGTTAATAATCCAATGTTAAGAGTAGGGGTGTTGATCGGTTCGGTTTTCGGTTATTCGGTTAATTCGGTTCGGTTAATTCGGTTAAAAAAAATTTTAGGGTCAAACCGTGAACCAAACCAAACCGAATTCAAATTCGGTTTTTGGTTCGGTTTGGTTAAATTCTAGTTCGGTTTGGTTCGGTTCGGTTTTCGGTTTAACCAAATTACACACTTTATTTAAAAAAAAGGAAAAATATACAAATATATTTTGCCAAAAAAGTTATTTCAAACATAAAAAGTATTTTTTAATATTAGGATAGAATTTTTTTGTTATTTATATATATATAAACATAAATATAAATATATATATAACGTTTATTGGTCTTTTTATATATATAAATATATAAAAAATATATAAATTTATATGAATTCGGTTTTCGGTTTTGATTACCAAAACCATATCCAAACCGAGAACCGAATTAAAAGTTCGGTTTGGTTCGGTTTTGGCAAATTCGGTTCGGTTATAAGTTCGATTCGGTTATTTTCGGTTCGGTTCGGTTTTGGTTTTCGGTTTATTCGGATATTTCGGTTTTTCTGCTCACCCCTAGTTAAGAGGACTGGGTGTGGCAACAAGCCCTTGGCTCCCTATTCGGGCCCCACCATGCCACATCACCAAAACACCCCAACTTCAACAAACCACAACAAACCCTCCATCACCAAACAACAAACCTCCACTTCCTCATTCGGGCCTCACCTCTTACACATTTATTTTTTTATTCATTTCTTTAAATAAATTAAATTATTTCACAAATACTAAAAAATAACACAACACATTAATTTTATTTCATCAAAATTAAAAAAAAAAAAAAAAAAAAAAAAAAAAAAAAAAAAAAAAAAAAACTAAACTGTGTAAGAAAAAAAAATGCTGTGTCTTCTTCCTTAAAAAAAAAAAAAAAAAACTGCTGCTGCTTCTTCTTCTCCAACCAAAACACACACTAAACTCACACACACAAACAATCAAAACCAAAACACCTGCTAATATGTCAGACGTTTGCTTCGCCGTGGCCACGACGAGTTTGCCAACGGCGAGGCATCTCCGGTGTGGCGGCGAGCAACGGCTTGCCGTTGGAGGTGCCACCTCGGACGGCGAGGGTTGCTTAGCCGACTGCACCCAATGCTCTAAGTGGTTTGATCTATAAAAGGGTTTAAATAACATTAATTATAAACTATTGCTGGTAAGCAGTGGTTTCATACAGTGTTTTGAAACCCGAGTCGAACTGGTCAGGTTAATTGGTTTGACCGGTTTCGGTAAAAAAAATTTCAAAAAACCCGTGTTTCTAAACCTGATTAACCGGTTGGACCCGTCAGGTTTTGATTAACCCGGGTCAACCCGGTTCTTGAAACCCGACCGGGTTTTGTTTACTCAAATTTTTTTAATAAAAACCCGGGTTGACCCAGCGGTCAAAACTGTTTGACCCGGTCGAAAAAATAAAAAAAATAATAAATTGAAAACCTGGGGTTGACTCGATGCCCGGTGACTTGACAGGATCGATTTCGAACTCGGTTTTTAAAAACGTTGGTTTCATCTAAAACAGATTTAATTGCAACATAATTAAAGGAAACCAGTTTCTAAAACTTTTTTTTTTTCATGACATCATGACTTCTTAGATATGATAAGTTATTTTGGGATCATGAGAAAAGTTAATCTCGATAGAAAAGTGAGAAAATAACTGTGATGCATCGGGTTTTTTAACTGTGATGCAGCAGAATAAAAAGTGTGGTGCATCACAGTTTTAAAAAACTCGGTGCATCACAGTTATTATTCTAGTGCATCATAGTTATTTTCTCATTTCTCTACCGAAATGCACTTTTCTCTAGAACCTTACCATATATATATATATATATATATATATATATATATATATATATATATATATATATATATATATATATATATATATATATATATGGGAGCTTTATTTTCAGAACTCTGTTAAGTGCGGGAACTGCGAGAACTCCAATTTTGCATTAGAAAACATGCATATTCACATAAAACATGTATGTTTTCTTACATACACCTTAATACACATGCCTGTGTATTAGGGTGTATGTAAGAAAACATACATGTTTTATATAAACATGCATGTTTTCTAATGCATAATTGGAGTTTTCGCAGTTCCCGCACTTAACAGGGTTCTAAAAATAAATCATTTTGCATTGATTTGTTGCACTTAACAGGTTTTTATATGAACATGTATGTTATGCATGTATGTGTATTAAGGTGTATGTAAGAAAACATACATGTTTTATATGAACATGGATGTTTTCTAATGCAAAATTAGAGTTCTCGCAGTTCCCGCACTTAATAAGGTTCTAAAAATAAAGATATTATATATATATATATATATATATATATATATATATATATATATATATATATATATATATATATATATATATATATATATATATATATATATATATATGATTTGGTTCTATTGAGAAGGTTTTTAAATTGAGAAAGTTGAGAAGTATTTTTGGCCATTGAAATTAATTAGTTTTAATGCATTTTACAAGTCATTAATTTAAATGAAAAGGGTAAATTAGTAATTTGAATCATTAAGGAATTGATGAATGAATTGATTAAGTAATAAAACCCCTACTGTTACGTTATCTTTTTTTTTTTTTGAACGGTTACTTTCTTTAAGGGAAAACCATGTCCAATTGAAATCCGATGGTGGGAAAACCTTCAAGTTAAGCCACCCGAAGGCACGACACTTAAATAGAAGTAAACCCTGCCTTCTCCAGATTCGAACCCTAGTGGGTTGAAACCTTCATTAAAGGACTTTGAAATCGTACCGACAGGGCAGTGGTCCACAAGGGAGAACTTCCCGGTTTGGTCACCCAAACCGGTACTACTCTCCACTAGGCACGCTTAACTGAATAAGACATGCCCAGTGGACCACAAGCCCATTGGTTACTGTTACGTTATCTAGAGTTTGAAATTTGATGTCATGATATTCTCGATTCATTTTTTCCTATGTTAATTGTTAAGCATCTATAGTTTTGTGATTCACCTTTTTTTTTTTTTTTTTTTTTTTTTTTTTCAAGTTTTTTAAATGTAATATGTATTACACACAGGTTGAGTTTTGAACCATTAAACATGATAGCTTTATAAATTGAATCTTAAAAAAAAAGAATAATAAAAAAATAAAAAATAATTTTGCATTATTTCTCATTCCGTGAATCATACATTATTCATTCGGGTTTATGAATCATAATCGAATTAGTGAATCAATAAAGAAATTGTTAGTGTTTTGCTTTGAATAGTATTTGGATTTGTGAATCAAAAGTTAGTTATTGTTCTATTATTTGAATCACTCTTTATTGATAAGCAAACCGATGGATTGATTCAATTTTTTTCTTTTTACTAATTGATATTATAGTGAATCAATAATAAACTACATCTATAATAATATAAACCAATTTTCATTGGTTACATGTTTATCAGGTGGAATCAATAATAAACCGATGCTTTCTGAAAGGCATCTCTGGTAAGTGCATTTGTTGTGCCGGCCGTCAATGGCTTTCCATCCTCATTTTCATTGGTTACATGTTTATTAGGTGGGATACCAATAGTTTTCATGGTTTTATGATACTCGCTAAGAAACTCTATTGTTTCTTCCGCGATAGTCTCCTCAGCAATGCATCCCTCTGGTCTATTTCTGTTTCGCACATGTCCTTTAATAACCTTCATACATCTTTCGAAGGGATACATCCACCGAAAGCATACGGGACCACATAATTTTACCTCCCTAGTTAGGTGCACTGTCAAGTGTATCATAATATCAAAAAATGAGGGAGGAAAGAACTTCTCGAGAAGGCACAGTGTCACAACAAGTTCTTGTTGCATCATATCTAGTTCTTGCAAGATGATTTCTTTCCTATATATAGCTTTAAAGAAAAAGCAAAACCTGATAATAGCAAGTCGTGTGGGTGGGTGCATGATTGAACGTATAGCGATGGGCAAAAACTCTTGCATTAGCATGTGATAGTCATGCGATTTAAGGCCAATGAGCTTCTTATCATTTTGGCTGACCAAACTAGAGAAATTAGAATAATAGCCTTGTGGTACCCTGATGTTGCTTAACGTTTCACAAAAGATGTCTTTTTCAGCATTCGTTAATGTGTAACCTGCTGGAGGTAGTGTTGTTTTGTCTGCTTCTTTCCAAGCAAACAACTCTTTTTTTATCCCCAACTCTTCCAGATCCAATCGAGCATTCATTCCATCTTTTGTCTTTCCAGGAACATTCAGCAAAGTTCCGACTAGACTCTCAGCAACATTCTTTTCTACATACATGAAGTCAATACAATGTGGAGCAGCATTATGTCTCCAATACCTTAGCTTTCGATACCAAATGTTGAATTTTTTCCAATATGGTTCATTTACTTGGCTTGCACTACCCTCTGCTTCTGTTCTTTTCCTTTTCTGCGTTGTTGATGCGTAGGGATTGCACCAGGCTTTACCTCTCAAGGGATCTTGAGAAACTTACAACCCCCACCAGGCAGTGTACCTGATCGATGTAGTATAGTATAATGACAAGTACCGGGGGATTGATCGTTCAGCTAGGAATAGTGTCGCTAGGATTAGAAAACCTAAAGACCAGGTCTAGAGATGAGGGATGATTCTTTTTGTATTTTTAGGTTTTTATAAAAGCAATTAAAAATCTCGGTTTTGAAGGAGTTGGGCGAAATTAGTTGCTAGTCAACTAACCCAATTACTAAAATGCAATCAAAATAAAATACTAGAAATGAAAATAAACTAAATTAAACTAGTGGTGTGAGCAATATATGGGAGAGTTGTGTTTACTTAGGTTTCACTACTCCCTAGATATCTTTTACATGTTAATTACTTGTTACAGTTGCGTGGATGACGGATTGTATTCCTTAATACCATTCATGGAGTGGCGTACTTACTTCCCCAATCCTATAAGCGCCTACTTCACTCCTATGTCGAGCCGGCTAAGAAGCTCCTAACATGAGATCATTAGAATTTGCTCATGCATTAAATACAACCAATAAAACCTAGTATACATCGGTTCATGTTTCCTAAGATGTTCAAGCATGTTACACAATAGAGATCTGCCAGTTTTCTTAAGCCTAACATTGAAATCATTCATCCATTACAACTATAAATAAGTAATCAGCATATGATTAACATCTAGGTTTCATTACATCTAAGCAAACACATGAAAGATCTAGCCTAGCATGTTGAAATCAAGACAAGCATAAGATATATTCAAAATTTCAAACAACACATAGACATATTGAATGAATTGAAAGAGGACTTATCTCAATTGAACATGAAAAGTTTCAAGGGGTGAAAACCCTTGAAAATACTGTAAAAAATGACCTAGGGTTTATTAGGTTCGACCATAATATTCTCCACACAAGTTCCTCTTTAATGAATGAAAAATAGAAAAAAAATATAGATTCTGCGAGGAGACGGCGTCAAGAACAAATGTTTGACGCCGTCATCTCGCCGCCAAATAAATTCTCGGACTGCCTAGATCTAGGTTTGACGCCGTCAGGTGTACTCCTTATGCAGGCCGTCACCATATTAACTCTTGACGCCTTCAGGTTTTCACTGGGTCGTCACGGATTTTACTCCAGACGCCGTCAAAATTTTCCTCTTGACGCCGTCAGGTACTGTTCTCAACATAGAAAATTAAGTCTTTGCCGGTTTCTTCACTTTTATGCTCCAAAAACGTCCAAAATGTTTCCTTTTCCAGAATTCACTCCCAAAGTACCTAAAATCACAAAAGGAACGATTTAGGGCAATATTTGATCAAATAAATTCAATTTCGGGCTTAAATGACCCCCTAAAAACGGTTCATTTTTCGCCTCATCATATACCCTTACACTTGAGATTTGCTTGTCCTCAAGCAAATATACTTTTATTCTAATCAAAATACAAGTTAGGGTCATTTAACACTAACATAAAAGTAATTACAACAAATAATCGTTCCACTAAAGACCAAAGACAAGCACGGAGGTCATACACTAGCACCTCACAAATAGTGTTTAGATACTCACATCTCTCGGGTGTAATAAAGTAATAACACAATATGAAAATGGAAAACATCTCTCACTACCTGTCATAGCAAAATAGATTACCATAGGCTTGGGAAAGGATCAAACCTCCACCACATGGCGTAAGCACATAGGATAAACTATCAAAGAGGTCTTTTAAAAGGGTTGTAACGTTAGGTGTAGGGATATAGAATACATGGTTTTGTTGGATATAGGCAGTCTTTACTGGTGGCGAGTTAACAATCTTGGTTAATTACATGTACAATATGGCGTTGCTAAGCCAAGACTAGACTCGACTTAAGCTAATAAATGAAAAATAACAAAAACATAAAATAAACATAGAATGAAACGGGATGGTAGTCCGTATGTTTTTTCTCTTTTCTTTTTCTATTTTTTTTCTTTTTCTTAATTTTTTTTTTTTTTTTTTTTTTTTTTTTTTTTTTTTTTTTTGTGCATACACTTTTACCCTACCATCAAAAATAATACATCATAGGGAATGAACATTCCCCTTACACTTGAATTTTTACATACTTTACAATAAACTAATCTAATGACTCGAATTAAGATAATCAAAACACTTAGAGTACTTTTAAGATTAACGCACATACGGGGGTAATAAATGATGTTCTTCCCATTACTCCATAAAATAAGTACTTTACCCATGAGTCCCAATCGTCCCAAAACAATATGTACAAGGATATGACTCGACTTAGCAACCATGTAATCAATTAGATAATTAACTTAGGGTTTAAACAAATAACAATAATGCACTAAAGATGAGTGCATACACGGAAGGCTAAGGCGATTTGGGTGTACATTTAAGTAGGGTGTAACAAATTCTTCTTTTAAGTAAGATGCTTAAAGTTAGAAATGAAAAGATAGGCTCGGAGGGATGTACTAGGGGTTTCGTGTACTAAAAATCAGTACAATGCTAAGGTGTGGGAAAAATTAGTTGACTTAACTAGCCAAGTAATATGACTTAAATGGTCAAGCAATTATGATACGGGTTTAACACAAGGGTGATCCTAATGCCTCTTATCATGTAGTAAATCCTACTACACGAATGTAGTCTCACTAGCGGTCTCGGGATGCATCACTAACGCAAGTTCTATAATCTTAATGCTACCGGTACACTCATAAGCACTAATAGTAAATGCTTTTCCTATCAAATCTAAAAGCGAACCTCACATATTTGGGTGGAAAATTTTTCTGAATGATACGGTTTTGTGCTAGTCATACAATCTCCTATCCATGAGACGCTTGCTATGGCTAAAGCTTCACTCCTAAATATTGTAAAAAATTTTAAATTTGGCGCGTAAAATTACACTAACAAGTATTTCTCATAGTTTTATTACACATCTACTATCAAACAAACAAACTCAAGCGAAAGTGTATTTGTAAGGTATCATCATTTTACCCTCCCCTTACACTTATGATGAACATTGTCTCCAATGTTCAAGTAACGAATGTAAAAGTGAAATAAGTAAAAAGAATGAAATCAAATACTCCCCTGATTCGCTCGGTATGGATAATAAGGTGGCCAGGTTAGATCTTCCTCCAAGAAAATGAACAATCAAAGCTTCCCTTCCAGAATATAAATCATCTTCTTGTCATACATAACCTGTAAAACCTGAGAAAACAGACAAGGCAACCTCGCATAAAATCGGCGTCAATCTATATATGCTAAAAAATCCTAAAAAGTAAAATAAGATATAATGCTTGTGGAATGATGTTTGCAGATTTCCTGGAGATTATAAAACTAATGATTCAACAAAAATTTTAAGACTCCATTAGAAAAACAAAACTGGTAAAATTTCCATAATTTTACACGTGACGCCGTCAAGAGTTAACTCGTGACGCCGTCAGAAGTGATCTGCAGAAATTCTTATATTAAGTTTCCGGAAAATTTCTGTAAAAACTTCGTCCTACTTCCTGGAAAATCCTGCAAAACATAATTATGACTCGATACAAGCATTTGACTCTAACAAATACGAATATACATGTTCACTTAATATTGTGAAGAATCATGATCGGTTTTTGTTTCTTAAAAAAAATATGGGGTTTCCCCTTACACTTATCTTTTGCGAAATACCTTTGGATGAAGTTAAGATTAAGCTAAACAACAAAATAAAGTATTTTCACCATTTTAGTTTGAAACATGATCTACCAACAATAAAAATAAAGCATGCATACGGAAGCAAATAACAAACAAACAAAAATAAAAATCACACAAAACATGGGTTGCCTCCCAAGAAGCGCTTTTCTTTATTTACGAGTCTTGTAGCTAGACTCAAGGTCATGGGTTATCGTGCGTCGCTTATGCTCACATAACCAAGCATGAGCCATCTAATAGTCGCCTCATCCTTCTTATAATCAACTCCTAACTCTAAACATCCGCGATAGTACCTTTTATTCTTTTCATGAGTATATTTAAGCCCGTTTCTCTTATCACTCTCACTTAGCATTTCTATGGGCGGATACCTACTACACTTCTCCATGGAAAAATCCTTGAACCTAGGGTGTGCACGGGGCATTTGGTAGACAAAATCTTCATCCCCATCCGAGAATGTAATTAACCCTTTGTAAAACCTCGAAAAAATTCATATAATTAACAACGTTTAATTATATATTAATCGCCGTCATTTATTTTTAATCACCATTTTTACGCTAAAATTTAAAATTTTCTTATTATACTATATTAACGAAATCACCTCATTCCATACTTCATCAAATGACGAAACCAATTCTCAACACGATTAATGAATATATTAAAATTTTACCATTTACAAACTTACGTAACATATTTTAGTAAAAATATTCAACAACTCCCGGACTCACAAAAATAACTCACCTAATCCTAATTAAATTTTACTAATCCTAATTAATAATTTATACAAACTAATCGGACCCTTAATTACTTCAGCCCAACTCTTCTTCTTTTCTGCGTACTATTCACTACCCACCAAGGGCCCAAATTTTCTTTTATTTTTCCAATTCAGTCGATCAGATCCCCTCCAAAACGCCTTTGTATTTCTCGATTTCTAAACACAACACATATATATTTTTATACCTCCTAATTATCTACCCGCCAAAGAAATAGGACGCCAAATTTTAGCTTCTAAGACGAACGTTTGATACGTTTAATAGAGGCAAAGTGTTTGGCCAAAAATCAACCCACTCGACATGTATTAAATCCAAAACTAAACCATTTTAAACCCGGATTGTTTCTACTTGATCCTAATAATATTTCAAGCATGTTTTCATGTTTAATTAAGAGTCTCATCAGCTAGAACCAAGCCTCACATGATTTTCCAATTCGTGTATGGTTTAAATATACATGTCGACATATATTATGACTCACAAGACAAGCTCCCTCATTCCTAGCTCTCACATACTCTTTTATCTTCATATAATAATCTATATTCATTCTCTAATTCATGAATTCCCTGACATGTATAGTTTCCTTGTTCCCTTGAAACTTTACTCCTTTACGTATCCTATATTTCTTTCCATAATTACTCTTCATTCACCACCTTCCTTCATTCATTCAATACTCTCTTTCAACTCTTATTCACATACAAAAACGTTACTGAAGGACCAGGAACAACTCATGCACAAGTATATAAACTTTTGAGTTGTATCGAGCTTATATTTATAAGTCATTCTTGGATTAATAAGCTAACGTGGGATTTTTCTTGCATTTCCTTCAATCACTCTCGTTTCTCCACCACCCTAGAGGTGTAGTAAGTCGTTTCTAACTCCTTTCAATTCATTTCACACGTTAAATTAAGTTCATGCACCATGTTTATTTTTATTCGATCATATATAAGTTTCATGTATATATAATTACGTACGAATAAATTGTAGCAACACAAACGTGGCTAGCCTCTATCTTGGAAGGCCTAGGAGTCACGTAGCACACATATTTCACGTTTATTTTTACGTTACATGCATCATATGAACTTATTTTAAACCTTGTTTCAATCGGGTGTAAAAACTATAAATAACTAAAAATATTTCTAACTCTTTGTATAAAATAAAACGTCCCATGTCACTTAAAAATGACCTTGTATCGTAAAATATGTCTTAACGACCGTATAATATTTTTACATAATCTATTAGAACACCTAACAAACTATCACTTTCGCATAAATAACTTGTAAAAATACACACGTCTCGACCCTTAAAAATTGCCCAAGTGAATCGACCCAAAACATGTTGTAACTCAAACACTTAGAAAATTTACCAAGTCTTTTACTCAGAAACATGTCTCAAGTCGCCCTAAAAGTGACCTCGTATAATAAAATTTAGCTTAACAAGTACCCTATATTTTTACACCACTCGATAGACCATCTAGCAAACTACATGTTTCGTATTTTAAACTTTTTCTCATAAGCTCTTATGAGCGTTCAAATAAGCTCGAAGTGAACTACATTCACTAGTAAATTTTTGGCATTCATTTAAAAAAAATAAATAAAAACTCGATTGGGCTTATTTTGAGCCCAATAAGATTTTACGATTAAACAGCCCACTGGGCCCATAAAATATATTTTTAGAATCATAAAAATAGCCCAAGTCCAGGCCCAAAATAATTTTCACGCCCTTGCCTCTAAAATTCTTAACGAGCCTTTGTTTTGGTTTGTTAAGGCCCAATTACTTAAAAATTAAGCTTTTTAGCAAATAAGCTGTTAAAATAAGCTTGTCATTAATTTTATAAACTCCAGAAAATTTAATATAATTTTTCCCATAATTTTTGAACGTTTGGACTAAAGATGTAACGCGACGACACCTAGAAGGACTAAAAATGTCAAACCGAGAAAGATAAGGACTGAAATGGTAAAAACAGAAACTATAGGTTATAAAATACATATTATTAATTTCCAAGCTTAGATTGTAATATCGGACATGTAGTGGACTCTAATTATAAATTATATATAAAAAGGACTAACGGTGTAACGCTAACGCCGTTAGTATAAAAAGTGTAAAAACTGGAAAAGGACAAGGACCAACATATTATATTTGACATTCTTATTTTATTTTCTATTTTACGTCAACCATCACGTCATATGCATTTTTATTACATTTTATTTATATATTATTTATTTTTGGGAATTGATATTTACACGGAGCTTTTTACTCCATACACAGAAATTTGTTGGGAATTGACTATCCTACCCTCTACATTATCCTACTAAAACCGATTCCAGCTATTTTGTCGCTAAAGAACTATTTATCGACTTTGTTCACCTCAATCAAGCTATAACCCACCAGAATTCGTAAAGAAAGATTTATGAATTACAAAGCACTCATATGCTCTATACCGATATCGACTCTCATCGTTAGCGCCTTTCAACACTTACACAATTTGTACATGCCATTTGCAGTTTATTTAGACCTGAATTAATCGTTTTTCAAACAGATGTCCATGGAAAGGTAACAATAACAACCTCTCACTAGCACCGCTGCACCTTACAATCCGTAAATAAACGTTGATCACAATTTTTCTTGTTTCCCATATCTGACAATAACAAAAAAATGGGGTCCAGTACTTATGTGAAACTTCGGATAGTTTACTACATTCAGTCCACATTGGGGTATCTTAAAGATTTCAGGGATGAGTGTTCGCCGTTGTCGGGCGGTGATGGGATGGCAATGGTCAACAAGTTAATCAAGATTGGACAGACCATTCAATGATTCTGAATGGAAAACTACGAAAGAAAGAAGCATGTCATATCCAAAGGCTCAAATACATCATGCATACGTAGAACTAGAAAACTTACTAATCTTCTAAGTATACAAACACGAAAATTTTGAATCGAAAGAGGAAGAATCACATAAAAAAGAGTTGCATTAGTTGTATTATTCATGTGTACGTGCTTGTTAAAACGAATAAATAATGCTAAAATTAATCTCTTACTAATTACTTATTTTGTTACTACGAAATTTCATTCCATTTAACTCCGAATTTTTGTGAATTGCATTATTGCTATTAATGAAAGCAGAAAAATTGTAGAAGATGTGAGGAAGGAGATGTTTTAGTTGAGATGCCGGTGGAGCTGTTAAAGTGGAATGGAAAAGTAGGATGAATTTGGTATTTGGAGTTAACACTACTGGTAAGGAAAGCAAGTTAAATAATATTAGGGGTATGATTGTCACTTCACCCCAAATTTCTGTGTACGAAGTAAATGCTTCCGTGTACATATCACATCCCTTTATTTTTACGTTAATAATATATATAACGATATTTCAAAAGTTGATATTTTTACTTACGTTTAAAAAGGTAAAACTTCGATGGATATTTTAAATAAAGTATTTTATCATATCATGCATGGCATAATAATTTCACTGCACATCATCTATTCGTCATAACGAATAAATATTATTCGTTATTCGTTCGTATTTACCAAATAGTTTTTGGTCAAATTCTCAGATAAATTTATTTATCAGGTTCCGTATCAAAGACGTTTCCATAATCATTCCCATAAATCTCATCCTACTTTACTTTTCATCATTCCCGTATCAATCAAGGTGAGTCATAGCCCCATTTCCAATAATTGTTTTAAACTCATTGGGGGAGATACATGCTTACATATACTTTGATAAGTATATGAAATAAAATACATGATTCAAATCAATTTCCTAATTGATATTTATTTAATATGATTTGTGATTTAAGATGTGATATATATACAATACTTGACAAAATACTTAATTGAAATACTGATACTCATATGATAATGCTTCCAATTTGATTATTGTGGTATGTGATATATATATTTTACTGATGAATTACTTGACTGAAATATTGATACTCATATGATAATGTTTCCAATTCGATTATTGTGGTATGTGATATACATGTGTTACTGGCGAAATACTTAAACTGAATTACTGATACTCAAACGATAATATTCCCAAACTGATTACTGTGGTATGATACTTGATTACATGATGTTATTCTGAATGATCCCATTATTACCTTGATATTGCCTAAGTTACCTTATCGCCATAAAGTCCCTCAATCATGAGCCATTAATCACTGTTAAGTGGGCGCGGATATAGTGAACAGATTCGAAACCTGTTAAGGACTGACCTCCTGTCCCACTAATACTTGATGGAATGCCATTTGCAAATGGTTAGTCGTATTAGTCGTGATACACTATATTCGTAGACAAATAGGAATTGGCAAATCACCTATTATTAGAGGGCAAAATTTATTATTGATTTGATAAAACACCTCTTTTGGTTAAGCTTGTGTGTCATGAGGCTTGGTGCAATATCTATAAAGGAAATGTATGTTTTCAACATATATTTAGATACAGCTGTATAGGAATTTGACCATACGCGAATTGTATATCTGATTAAATTAGCATCATGAGTTTCCAGCTCATGTTAGGATTATTGATCCCTTATTTGAATTTGATTGAATATTTATATGATTTAGCTGTGATTGTATTTAACATTACTCAATACTTGTTCCATTACTGTTTGTATTTATAAATTCCAAATATTCCTGAAATCTATCAAAATAAATGGTTTTCCATAAAACTCTATGAACTCACCAACCTTTGTGTTGACACTTTTAGCATGTGTTTATCTCAGGTCCATAATGAGCAAGGATGGTACGGAGGAGCACGAACTCTTACAAAGGCTATAAATTTTATTATCATTCGAAAACTTATTTAACAAACTTTGAAACCACTGGGACCTCATTTTGTAAACTCTGATATTCGAATGATAAATATTTTAAAATGAATAAATTGATAATCATTTTCTGCTGAAAAACTATGAGCTATGAAGTAACACCCAATCTTTATTCCGCTGCAAATATTTTAAAAATGGAGGTGTTACAGATTGGCATCAGAGCCTTGGTTATAGCGAAACAGATCTAATTTAGATCTGAACTATAACTGTTTTTACAAACAAAACATTTTATAGCCTTACGCTCTCCGTGCCTTCCATCTGCCAGACAATTATGGAACTTCTAGATAATTTATGCTACAACAACACTCTATTATATTGATATATACTCCTTATCTATTTCAAGTATTATACAAATCCTTCCTAATTGTCTTACTCCCATCTTTATAGATGCGTATGACATACTCTTTCCGTATCCCCAAAAATCCGCGCATAAATTACCTTGTCGATTAGTATGGATGTTAAGTCAGAATCTTAATATGATTTACAATGTCTTAATTTGAATGGATTTGGACGCCCTTTTATTCAAATCAAGAAATTGTACATCATTGAACCATGAGTCTATATTTCCTTAGTTACATAGTTTGGGACCCTTCTCTATGTAAATAATGAAATATAGATAAATAGGTTTAATTATATCTGAAATAACAGGCATATGAAACCAAGAACCACTAAATTTCATTAGAAACCCCGTATATCGAAACACCACGATACAATTAGCATTGGTAATGCTATTGTTACAAATATCACTAGGTAAGACATAGAAAAACCAATTGGTTGACTTGCCAAGCCGATGAAAAATATCACTATCTCTTACCCCATATTTCATCCACACTAATAACCAAAATCACAATTAGCATGAGAAGTGCTATAATCAAATCCAAAAACTCCAAATCTTCCTTTGGGATGTGAGCCAAGAAAATGTCTTCAACAACATACAAAATTATGGGAACAGTATGGGTGTATGACATTTTAAAATCTTTGGATGAAAGAAATATGAGTGGTGAAGAGGAAAAGGTGGGATATGTAAGGCGGTAGCCGTAGACTACTATCCTATTGATTGGCTCCAAATAGTCAACCTAAACTGACCAAGGAATGATCAACAAGGTCAAACAGCCTAGATCAATGCTCCGCGGAAGTATAGTGTTTCCCCGCGTCGTTATGTCCCGGCGAGGTGTGGATTGTATTCAAACGGCTTGTGATCGGGTGAATTTGGATAGAAAAGGATTTGTGATTGGTTACACTACTGATTTGTACAATAAAATAGCTTAAATAAGCTATATGAACAAGATGGTAAAATCAGAAAAACCAGAAACGATTTAAACCTAAAACGTATACGTTTACATTTAAATAAAACGTAAACGTACAAAATAAAAAGTGAAAAGTGAAATCTGGAAACCCACAGGGGGTGAAAATGACACTTTTACAAACTTAAAATAAAAAGAAAATTTAAAAGGAAAATGAAATTATTTAAATGATTATTTTAATATTTAAATACTATTTAATTAATTAAAACTATTTAAAAAGTAAATTAAACCTAATTTAAATAAACTAAAAATGATAAACACTACAAACTAAACTAAAAACATGCAAAAATAATTTCTAAAACTTAAAATGAACTTGAAGAAAGTATAAAAAATAAAAATAAAGATTTTTGTCTTTTTATGAGTTTTTTATTAATTGAAAACTACTTATATTAATTAAACTAATTAAACTATTTTAAATTACAAATAATACTAAATTGACTTAGAAAATTATGGAAAAATTCCTAAAACTATTTTATAACATTTAAAAGCTAGGAAAAATATAAAAACTAGGTTTTGCTTAATAAAAACTAATTTTGCTATTTAAAACTTAATTATTAATTAATTATTAATAAAACTAATATTAATTCTAATAAATACCAAATGATAAAATAAAAATCTGAGAAAATTACTAAAAATACTTTAATATGAAAGGAAATTAAGAAAATTATAAAAATACCAAGTGCTTAACAAAAATTTAAAAATGAAAATTAAAATTTAAATAATATTAAATAGAAGTTATCACTTAAAATTAAATTTGTTTTTCTGGAATTTTTCTTTTACAAACCTATTTTATAACTAAAAACTAACAACTTTTGTAAAAACAAGTTTTCTACAACTTAAAATTAAGCACAATACAAGCTTATTGTTGTGACAGTTGACTTTGGTCAACTGTCAAGGTAAAATGGTGATGTAGGCAGCTAGGGGGCCCACAAGGGATGATTCAAATGTAAATAAGCTAAGTGCACTAAAATAAGCTAGAAAAAGCAAGAAAGTAGCACTGAATAAGCTAAGAAAGTGATTAAGCTAATCCAAATTCCAAACAGTGAACTCAGTCAAGGGACAAGGTTGGGTGCCCTTGCAGCCCTATCAAATGGGGTTCAAAACTCAAAATAAGCTTAAGGAATTGAAGATGAACTTATTGGCTTCTCAAAAAGCCAATAAGTTCATAGTGGGGCCCACTAGGTAAGCCAGAAGAAGGCATGAAAGTTGAGGTGTTGGACTGGGTTCTGTGTAGCAGGGCATACATATGCCCTGCAGCCTACTTTGATCAAGTGTGGAACTCAAATGAAAAATCACAAAAATAAGAGGATTATGGGATCTTGAAGATGGGCTGAGGTACTTTATATAGGAACAAGTCTCACCCTTTGAATCAAAGCACAACATTCAAATTAAATCTTGCAATTTTGGTAAAAACTGAGTTTCATGCACATTTGACTTTTTATATAAACCTAAGATTTGACTTTCCTTAACTTTGAGCTTAATTTAATGATTGAAAAACATGTTAAGAGCTAGAATAAGAGCATATAAAACTAGAACAACAACTTATACCATGATTTGATGGTTATTGGGACTCAATGACCACCACAGTTAACTGTGGTGGTGAAATTTTTGTGGATTTGACTTTTTAACAAATGGACACCCACTTTTATACTTCCAACAGCCTATTATGCACTAAAGAAACATGCAACCAACAAGTGACAACAATAATACACACTAAATCACAGAGTATGCAGTAAATCCAAACACTCCCTTAAGTAACTTGATTTTTGATTTTCAAAGGAAATGATCAACCTAAGCTCTGAAACTGATACTAAGCCTACACTAATCAAATAAAGACACAAATAAGCTGACTTGAACACTTGTCACCCACAGATACAGTAAATACAAAAAAATGAGCTTACAGTGATCCTTTGTGAGGTTTCAATCAAGAACTAGGATCCAATATTACAACCTAAAGTCTCCCTTGAGACTACTAATACCATGGAATTCAAAAATCAATCCTGCAGCCTTGCTTGTCCCACCTTCATCACTGGTTTTTTTTCATTTTCCACCATTTGATTTGAATTTTTGAGTATTTCTTTTTTTTTTATTTAAAACTAAAAACTGACTAAATCACTAATGAAAGCTTACAAAAGCTTTAAAAGTAAGTTTATATGAGCTTAATTGTCCCTAAACAACAACTATCACCAACATTCAAGATATAATAAGATTTTGAGTAAAAAGAAAAAGCATGAACTGAAATTGCACTGAGAAACTTAAATTGGAGCCTGAAAAAGTATTTGGTTACACTGAGATTACTTAGTACATTATTTTTAAACTAAGATAAGCATTGAAATATGGAAATGAAAATTATTCGACATACATAAATCTACACTAAACTACTCTACACTAACTAATAATTCATTCTTCTTTTTTTTCTTCTTTTTATAGACCCTGGAGGGTTTCCTTGACTTTCCCACATGCTCCTGACCATTGAATAGGCTTCAAAAGATCTCAACCCTTCAAATTTTGTTTTGGCGGGAAAGCAGGGATTGGCAGGTTATGGGGTTTAGTTTGGGAATTAATTGAGGAGGGGGGATGTATGGGTGTAGGTGATAGTATTTATGAGGGTTGGTGAGAAAATAGGAGGAGGGGGGAGACAAAGGCCTGGGATTAAGGGTGGATTAGAGAAGATGAACAGTAATTTGGGGGGTTTGACTTAGTCAATGACCAGGGGTAATATTATACGGGGTGTTTTGTTTTTGGAGTTGGGCTAAGGGTGGATCAGGGGTGTACATGGGCTGGGGATTTGTTATTTGGTTTAGGTTTTGGGCTTAGGATAAGAAAGGGTCCATTTGGTATTTATTTCAAGTTTCAAAATAACAAGGACCATTCATGTAATTAACTGAAACATGAGGCTGAAAATGTCACTTTCCAAAATATTGTCCCAAGGGTTGAATTTGCCATACTTGAATTATCTAAGGACCCATGATGATAATTTTTTTATTTAAAAATACCCGGGGACCAATTTTGACAAGTTTGCAAAGTAAAGGGACCAAACATGTAATTTCCACAAACATTTATCCAAAGGGACATAATTGCCAACTTTTGATTTTCAAAAACTTTTGTTGACTTTTCAATCCAAAAATATTTCCCAGGGACCAAATCTGACAATTTCTGAAACTCCAGGGACTAATTTTGTAAATTTCCAAAACTTTTCTAATTTTTCACCAAAGGACAAAATATGACAACTTATGATTGTAAAAGGACCTTTGGTGATAATTTTCCATATTTTGAATATCCAGGGACTAGTTTTGTAATTTTATGAAAGTTGGGGGACTGAAACTGCCAATTTTGCAAACTTTGTACGTTTTTCATCTGTTTTTGCTCATTTTGCATCTAAAACATATAAAACACAATTTTGAAATATTTTTAGCATTTTGATGCATTTCTGAGTGTTTTGCATGTTTTGCAGTTTAGATTTGACAAAAAATGATGAGTGTTTGAGCACTCATCACCTACCCAAAGACAATATGACTTTCATCATTCTCAAAGGCTGAAAATCCGGCAATTTTACTCTACGTCTTTATCCAAAATTTTCTTTGTAAAAATCTGTATCAACAAAGCTCTTTGTTTAACGGGTAGGTTACCCGCACAGATTTTTATAATTCATGAGAAATATCTAAAAGTGACATCTAATGAGTTTTCTTCCAAATTGTGTTCACAACACAAACATTCAAACATCATATTATTAAAAATATACTTAACATTACAAACGATACTGAATTAAAAACACCTAGCAAACATAAACCTAGACTTCAAAAATAGGCTGGATAATCCCAAATCTGAGAGTTGTTGGAGTCACAACCATCATCTTAAGGATCAAGATTCGCCAACCTCTCTTCCTCTATCTGAGCCTCCCACCTACTCAGCTCCCGCTCCATGTTAGAAGTCCAATCACCATCACCAACATCCACATTTTCCTCAAAGCTTAGCTGGAAGTGATCTAGATGAGGCAATTGTTGTTGTTGCTCAACAATTCTTGGTGCGGATGAACTTGATGCACCATCATGAGGTTGTTGTGGTGGCGGTGGATTTTGTTGTTGTTGTTGTTGTTGTTGTTGTTGTTCAACCCTAACAACACCAAAATTTTCTTCAAGACTCCAACGAATTTTGTTAGAGATCTGGGCCTGAGTCTGACCGACACAAGCCCGCAACGATTCAATAACAGCAGCGTTCTTGCAGCACTCATCCTCCAAGAATTTATCAATCACCTGTTTCTTATCCGCCGATATGTCTGTGCATCTCACATAGCGTTCTCTAAGTTCTTGATTCAATTGTTTTGCCATCTCATACTGATTAATGGCCTCCACAATAGCATTTTGGCGATCCACATCGCTATTCTCAGTTTCTGCCTTGATAAACAATCGAAATTGTTCAGGGGTATGTGGAAGTCTGCAAGTCATTGAGTGTTTTGTGTGTGTGTGTGTGTGTGTGTGTGTGTGTGTGTGTGTGTGTGTGTGTGTGTGTGAAAAACCCAAGTATGCCAGTGATATTTATAAGGGTTTGGAAATATTTTTCCTTTATCTTATTTTGGTAGACATGACCGTTAGTATTTATTGTTCACTAGCCATTATTCTACTATTCATGACCACTATTCTCAATATTCACATCTCTTAAATACATCAGTTATTTTGTCTTGTCTAGTACAGGTAAATCTAACTGAATAACGTTTCCTTAATTTTAGGAATAAAAATCCCTCGACAACCCTCTGTTCAAAAATTTCTTTACTCAAGTAATCACATTAAATTTGAATTTCGGGACGAAATTCAGAATGACATGTGGGTACTGTAAAACCTCGCAAAAATCCATATAATTAACAACGTTTAATTATATATTAATCGCCGTCATTTATTTTTAATCACCATTTTTACGCTAAAATTTAAAATTCTCTTATTATACTATATTAGCGAAATCACCTCATTCCATAATTCATCAAATGACGAAACCAATTCTCAACACGATTAATGAATATATTAAAATTTTACCATTTACAAACTTACGTAACATATTTTAGTAAAAATATTCGACAACTCCTGGACTCACAAAAATAACTCACCTAATCCTAATTAAATTTTACTAATCCTAATTAATAATTAATACAAATTAATCAGACCCTTAATTACTTCAGCCCAACTCTTCTTCTTTTCTGCGTACTATTAACCAGCCCACCAAGGGCACAAATTTTCTTTTATTTTTCCAATTCAGTCGATCAAACCCCCTCCAAAACGCCTTTGTATTTCTCGATTTCTAAACACAACATATATATATTTTTATACCTCCTAATTGTCTACCCGCCAAAAAATTAGGACGCCAAATTTTAGCTTCTAAGATGAACGTTTGATACGTTTAATAGAGGCAAAGTGTTTGGCCAAAAATCAACCCACTCGACATGTATTAAATCCAAAACTAAACCATTTTAAACCCGAATTGTTTCTACATGATCCTAATAATATTTCAAGCATGTTTTCGTGTTTAATTATGAGTCTCATCAGCTAGAACCAAGCCTCACATGATTTTCCAATTCGTGTATGGTTTAAATATACATGTCGACATATATTATGACTCACAAGACAAGCTCCCTCATTCCTAGCTCTCGCATACTCTTTTATCTTCATATAATAATATATATTCATTCTCTAATTCATGAATTCCCTGACATGTATAGTTTCCTTGTTCCCTTGAAACTTTACTCCTTTACGTATCCTATATTTCTTTCCATAATTACTCTTCATTCACCACCTTCCTTCATTCATTCAATACTCTCTTTCAACTCTTATTCACATACAAAAACGTTATTGAAGGACCAGGAACAACTCATGCACAAGTATATAAACTTTTGAGTTGTATCGAGCTTATATTTATAAGTCGTTCTTGGATTAATAAGCTAACGTGGGATTTTTCTTGCATTTCCTTCAATCACTCTCGTTTCTCCACCACCCTAGAGGTGTAGTAAGTCGTTTCTAACTCCTTTCAATTCATTTCACACGTTGAATTAAGTTCATGCACCATGTTTATTTTTATTCGATCATATATAAGTTTCATGTATATATAATTACGTACGAATAAATTGTAGCAACACAAACGTGGCTAGCCTCTATCTTGGAAGGCCTAGGAGTCACGTAGCACACATATTTCATGTTTATTTTTACGTTACATGCATCATATGAACTTATTTTAAACCTTGTTTCAATCGGGTGTAAAAACTCTAAATAACTAAAAATATTTCTAACTCTTTGTATAAAATAAAACGTCCCATGTCACTTAAAAATGACCTTGTATCGTAAAATATGTCTTAACGACCGTATAATATTTTTACATAATCTATTAGAACACCTAACAAACTATCACGTTTGTATAAATAACTTGTAAAAATACACACGTCTCGACCCTTAAAAATTGCCCAAGTGAATCGACCCAAAACATGTTGTAACTCAAACACTTAGAAAATTTACCAAGTCTTTTACTCAAAAACATGTCTCAAGTCGCCCTATAAGAAACCTCGTATAATAAAATTTAGCTTAACAAGTACCCTATATTTTTACACCACTCGATAGACCATCTAGCAAACTACATGTTTTGTATTTTAAACTTTTTCTCATAAGCTCATATGAGCGTTCAAATAAGCTCGAAGTGAACTACATTCACTAGTAAATTTTTGGCATTCATTTTAAAAAAATAAATAAAAACTCGATTGGGCTTATTTTGAGCCCAATAAGATTTTACGATTAAACAGCCCACTGGGCCCATAAAATATATTTTTAGAATCATAAAAATAGCCCAAGTCCAGGCCCAAAATAATTTTCATGCCCTCGCCTCTAAAATTCTTAACGGGCCTTTGTTTTGGTTTGTTAAGGCCCAATTACTTAAAAATTA
Source organism: Artemisia argyi (assembly GCA_030686995.1). NCBI lineage: Eukaryota > Viridiplantae > Streptophyta > Magnoliopsida > Asterales > Asteraceae > Artemisia > Artemisia argyi. Next base: position 178,744,849 of record CM060677.1, read on the forward strand.
AGCTTTTTAGCAAATAAGCTGTTAAAATAAGCTTGTCATTAATTTAATAAGCTCCAGAAAATTTAATATAATTTTTCCCATAATTTTTGAACGTTTGGACTAAAAATGTAACGCGACGACACCTAGAAGGACTAAAAATGTCAAACCGAGAAAGATAAGGACTGAAATGGTAAAAACAGAAACTATAGGTTATAAAATAACATATTATTAATTTCCAAGCTTAGATTGTAATATCGGACATGTAGTGGACTGTAATTATAAATTATATATATAAAGGACTAACGGTGTAAAGCTAACGCCGTTAGTATAAAAAGTGTAAAAACTGGAAAAGGACAAGGACCAACATATTATATTTGACATTCTTATTTTATTTTCTATTTTACGTCAACCATCACGTCATATGCATTTTTATTACATTTTATTTATATATTATTTATTTTTTACGTTAATAATATATATAACGATATTTCAAAAGTTGATATTTTTACTTACGTTTAAAAAGGTAAAACTTCGATGGATATTTTAAATAAAGTATTTTATCATATCATGCATGGCATAATAATTCCACTGCACATCATCTATTCGTCATAACGAATAAATATTATTCGTTATTCGTTCGTATTTACCAAATAGTTTTTGGTCAAATTCTCAGATAAATTTATTTATCAGGTTCCGTATCAAAGACGTTTCCATAATCATTCCCATAAATCTCATCCTACTTTACTTTTCATCATTCCCGTATCAATCAAGGTGAGTCATAGCCCCATTTCCAATAATTGTTTTAAACTCATTAGGGGAGATACATGCTTACATATACTTTGATAAGTATATGAAATAAAATACATGATTCAAATCAATTTCCTAATTAATATTTATTTAACATGATTTGTGATTTAAGATGTGATATATATACAATACTTGACAAAATACTTAATTGAAATACTGATACTCATATGATAATGCTTCCAATTTGATTATTGTGGTATGTGATATATATATTTTACTGATGAATTACTTGACTGAAATATTGATACTCATATGATAATGTTTCCAATTCGATTATTGTGGTATGTGATATACATATGCTACAGGCGAAATACTTAAACTGAATTACTGATACTCAAACGATAATATTCCCAAACTGATTACTGTGGTATGATACTTGATTACATGATGTTATTCTGAATGATCCCATTATTACCTTGATATTGCCTAAGTTACCTTATCGCCATAAAGTCCCTCAATCATGAGCCATTAATCACTGTTAAGTGGGCGCGAATATAGTGAACAGATTCGAAACCTGTTAAGGACTGACCTCCTGTCCCACTAATACTTGACGGAATGCCATCTGCAAATGGTTAGTCGTATTAGTCGTGATACACTATATTCGTAGGCAAATAGAATTGGCAAATCACCTATTATTTGATAAAACACCTCTTTTGGTTAAGCTTGTGTGTCATGAGGCTTGGTGCAATATCTATAAAGGAAATGTATGTTTTCAACATATATTTAGATACAGCTGTATAGGAATTTGACCATACGTGAATTGTATATCTGATTAAATTAGCATCATGAGTTTCCAGCTCATGTTAGGATTATTGATCCCTTATTTGAATTTGATTGAATATTTATATGATTTATCTGTGATTGTAGTTAACATTACTCAATACTTGTTCCATTACTGTTTGTATTTATAAATTCCAAATATTTCTGAAATCTATCAAAATAAATGGTTTTCCGTAAAACTCTATGAACTCACCAACCTTTGTGTTGACACTTGTAGCATGTGTTTATCTCAGGTCCATAATGAGCAAGGATGGTACGGAGGAGCACGAACTCTTATAAAGGCTATAAATTTTATTATCATTCAAAAACTTATTTAACAAACTTTGAAACCACTGAGACCTCATTTTGTAAACTCTGATATTCGAATGATAAATATTTTAAGATGAATAAATTGATAATCATTTTCTGCTGAAAAACTGTGAGCTATGAAGTAACACCCAATCTTTATTCCGCTGCAAATATTTTAAAAATGGGGTGTTACACCCTTCCATAAGTTTTTCATCAAGGTTGGTCAACCTTTTGAAAGGCTTTCCAAACACAACTTGGGTTAACTAACTATCAATAAATTCTCCCAGATTCTCCATAACCATGAACTCAACAAGATAAACGAAGCTTCCTACAAACACATGCAATGACATTTCCCTGGCAATAACATTATCTCCTTTGTATTCTAATTCATCTACCATGATTTTATTATATTCACTACGCGAGATTATGTTCATTGGGAGAGATGAGTTAAGGTAGGCATTAAAACTCCTAAATCCAATCTTACAAGTAAATTGCATATTGAATGAGCTATCACTCTCAATCCTTGTTCTAGAGTCGACATACCTAAGAGGGTTCACTTCATCATCCATCTTATCCTCATTAATCACATCACCATCATCTAGATCCTCATCGGAGTCTGAATAGTAAAAAGGACTAGCCCTATGGTCATTATCGTGGTCAGACTCCTCCATTTCAGAATTATTGTCAAAGTGGTGGTTGGGCGATAGGTTAGGTGGGTTCTCATTTTCCACTAAAGGGATTGGGGCGGGCATTTGGAAAATCCTACGACGAAAAACACGAATAACAGGAATCAAACGATCAATGTTATTGTTATCCATCGAGTTAGTTTACGAACAAAGGAAACAAAGAAATAAGATAGACTAAAGAGAACCTAAAAATAAAAATAAAATCTTACTAGAAAGGAATCTAGCAAGTAGACCTAATAAAAAGAAATCCTAACCTAGACAATAACTATTCCCCGGGCTGCGGCGCCAAAAACTTGATGCGTAGGGATTGCACCAGCCTTTACCTCTCAAGGGATCTTGAGAAGCTTACAACCCCCACCAGGCAGTGTACCTGATCGATGTAGTATAGTATAATGACAAGTACCGGGGGATTGATCGTTCAGCTAGGAATAGTGTCGCTAGGATTAGAAAACCTAAAGACCAGGTCTAGAGATGAGGGATGATTCTTTTTGTATTTTTAGGTTTTTATAAGAGCAATTAAAAATCTCGATTTTGAAGGAGTTGGGCGGAATTAGTTGCTAGTCAACTAACCCAATTACTAAAATGCAATCAAAATAAAATACTATAAATGAAAATAAACTAAATTAAACTAGTGGCGTGAGCAATATATGGGAGAGTTGTGTTTACTTAGGTTTCACTACTCCCTAGATATCTTTTACATGTTAATTACTTGTTGCAGTTGCGTGAATGACGGATTGTATTCCTTAATACCATTCACGGGGTGGCGTACTTATTTCCCCAATCCTATAAGCGCCTACTTCACTCCTATGTCGAGCCGGCTAAGAAGCTCCTAACATGGGATCATTAGAATTTGCTCATGCATTAAATATAACCAATAAAATCTAGTACACATCGGTTCATGTTTCCTAAGACGTTCAAGCATGTTACACAATGGAGATTGATGAGGCGAAAAATGAACCACTTTTAGGGGGTCATTTAAGCCCGGAATTGAATTTATTTGATCAAATATTACCCTAAATCGTTTCTTTTGTGATTTTAGGTACTTTGGGAGTGAAATCTGTAAAAGGAAGCAATCCGTACGTTTTTGGAGCATAAAAGTGAAGAAAACGCAAAACTTAATTTTCCAAGCTGAGAACAGTACCTGACGGCGTCAAGAGTAATATCCTGACGGCGTCAAGAGTAAAAGTGGTGACGACCCAGTGCAAACCTGACGACATCACAACAAGGGCGTCAAGAGTTAAATTTGTGACGGCCTGCATAAGGAGACTACATGACGGCTTCAGACCCAGATCTAGGCAGTTCGAGGAACTATTTGGCGGCGAGATGACGGCGTCAGACATTTGTTCTTGACGTCGTCACCTACTAAACTCTATATATAGTTTTCTATTTTTCATTCATTGGAGAGGAACTTGTGTGGAGAAAACTAGGGCCAAACTTTGTAAACACTTGGTCATATTTTACAGTACTTTCAAGGGTTTTCACCCCTTGAATCCTTTCATGTTCAATTAAGATAAGTCTTCTCTTAATTCAATCGATATGTCTATGTGTTGGTTGATTATATCTTGTGCTTTTCTTGATTTCAACATGCTAGGCTAGATTTATCTTGTTGCTTAGATCTAATGAAACCTAGATGTTAATTATGTGTTGATTACTTGTTTATGGTTGTATTGGATGAATGATTTCAATGTTAGGCTTAAGAAAACTGGCAGATCTCCATTGTGTAACATGCTTGAACGTCTTAGGAAACATGAACCGATGTGTACTAGGTTTTATTGGTTGTATTTAATGCATGAGTAAATTCTAATGATCCCATGTTAGGAGCTTCTTAGCTGGCTCGACATAGGAGTGAAGTAGGCGCTCATAGGATTGGGGAAGTAAGTATGCCACCCCATGAATGGTATTAAGGAATACAATCCGTCATCCACGCAACTATAACAAGTGATTAACGTGTAAAAGATATCTAGGGAGTAGTGAAATCTAAGTAAACACAATTCTCCCACATATTGCTCACAACTTTAGTTTAATATAGTTTTATTTTCATTTTAGTATTTTATTTTGATTGCATCTTAGTATTGGGTTAGTTGACTAGCAACTAATTCCGCCTAAATCCTTCAAACCCGAGATTTTAATTTGCTTTCATAAAAATATAAAAATACAAAAAGAATCATCCCTCATCTCTAGACCTGGTCTTTAGGTTTTCTAATCCTAGCGACACTATTCCTAGCTGAATGATCAATCCCCCGGTACTTGTCATTATACTATACTACATCGATCAGGTACACTGCCTGGTGGGGGTTGTAAGCTTCTCGAGATCCCTCGAGAGGTAAAGCCTGGTGCAATCCCTACGCATCAAGTTTTTGGCGCCGCAGCCCGGGGAATAGTTATTGTCTAGGTTAGAATCTCTTTTTATTAGGTCTACTTGCTAGATTCCTTTCTAGTAAGATTTTATTTTTATTTTTTAGGTTCTCTTTAGTCTATCTTATTTCTTCGTATTTTTGTTTGTAACTCTTCACCACCCGACATCATGAACGATGGGAACATCTTTGAACCCGTCATCCCACCACAACAAAACCCACTACTAGAACCTCTTAGGCCCCGAACCTTAGGAGAGTATTCCCGACCTAGCCACCAAGGCTACCGAAACACCATTGAGCTCACCGGAGCCAATGTGACCCCCTTGCGATCCGACACCATCCGGTTGGGGCAAAGCGGATGTGTATTCCATGGACTTCGTTCCGAAGATCCAAATCAACATCTCAAGGACTTCCTCAAAATCGTAGATTCTATAGACCTTGATGTTACAACTAGAGAGTCAACCCGATTACGCCTATTCCAATTCTCTCTACATGATCAAGCTAGCCAATAGCTTGAGCGATTACCCGCGGGATCCATCACCTCATGGGATGATCTCATCACTCGTTTCCTTGCTTAATTTTTCCCACCGGGGAGAACTACCAAGCTTAGAAATGACATCTTGATGTTCCAACAACGTCAAAATGAAACTCTTTATGAAGCATGGACTCGTTTCAAGGACTTACTCCAAAAAGTCCCTCATCATGGCATAGATCTTTGGCTCCAAGTCCAAATCTTCTATGACCATATCGATCACTCCACAAGGCGAGCCATTGACCAATCGGCCGGTGGTAAGCTGCGTGATCTAAGTGCGGAACAATCATGGGAACTCATAGAAGATCTTGCTCTCTATGACAATGAAAGTTGGAATGATCCCCGTGATTTGAAAAAAACGGTCAAGGCAATATCTTTGCCTTCGAACAATTCTAGCACTCCCGACCATAGGATCATGGAACTTGAGGACCAAGTCAAGTTTCTCATGAAATCTTACGAAGCTCCTAAGCCTTCAAGCCAAGTGAACAAAATCACTTCTTCATGCGAATTATGTAGTGGTCCCCATGACACTCGTGATTGTGTGGAACTCCCCGGAACAGCTTTTGCGGACTACGCATCCTCGCGTACCGACGAAGCGGGAGATAAGTGGTACACTTTCAAACCCGAGCCAAACCCTTACGGTGATTCCTACAACCCCTCTTGGAAAAATCACCCAAACTTTAGGTGGAAACAAAATCAAGCCAATTCTTCCAATCCACCTAATCGTTATCAACCAAACGGTCCACCCTCCAACCGTACTTTCAACAACAATCCTTCTAACAACTATGGTAGTACCAACAATCTTGAAGGATTGATGTCTAAGTTCATGGTATCTCAAGAAGCTCGCATATCCAAGTTTGAAGCCGATTTCAAACAAAAGCAAAGCGAGATGACCACCAAAATTGACGCATTGTTGAAAGTTCTCAATGACCGAGAAATGGGAGCACTCCCAAGCGATACAATCAAGAATCCGAAACTAAACGTTAATTCCATATCACCAGTTTCGTCACCCACTTCTTGTCCGCAATACTACTCGGTTAAATCAACGAGCACGTGTTTCAAGCAAAACCAAATTCTTCAAAAGGACCAATCGAATAAAACACCCGATATAAAACCGTTCAAAAGCATAGTTGAAACACCTCCCATGCAAGACCTTGACGATGAATTCAAGGAACTTCACCTTGAACGTCCCGTCATTGATGTCCTAGCCCGTGCTCCCTACTATAGTGCCCTCCTAGAAAAGTATGAGAAGTTTAAACTAGGTAAAAATGGGACCGCCTATAACAATTCACATTTTCAGGTTAACTTTTATTCCCGAAAATTTCACTATTCACTTTTTACTATTCACTTTTCACTATTCACTTTTACTATTCATCTAAGAAATTTTTATTTCATATTCTCGTAAGTTAAACTATTTTAACGATAATCCGAGAGTTTGACGCTCGTCGGATCATTTCTGCAAAAATCACAAAGCCGTGTCCGAGATTTACTTTTAGGTTTAAACGTCATTCTAGCATCCCGATATGTCCATAAAACATTATAAACAATAGAAATATGATTTTCTCTCATTTTAGGACAATTCCAAAAGTTTCAGAATTTTACGTTTTTCAGTTCAGCGTTTTACGCGAATTACGCGTTTTAGACCCGTGTTTCCAGTTTTTAGCAGGGTTTTAGCACCCAATAGAACCTACCACTCATTTTATATTTTATTATGGAGTATATTGACATGTTTGACCATACTTTCAAGTTTCATATTTTTAGGATACCCGGTTTTACGTTTCGTGACTTAATAACTTATGGTTAGCAATTTACGGGTCCAAAACTAGCTACATACTTAGGATAATATCATCAAAAGTCCACACCTTGTTCTCCAAGTTCATGAACCGCCACTAAGGGGGGGGGGCATTCACACTTGTGGCATCATCTCATGACTTTAGCCATTAGATCATTTTTAATTACAACTTGGTCACCAAGTTTAGGAAGCTTACTAGTTACCTTCCTAACCTCCTCATTTTTAGTATAAAAGCAAGCTCATGTCTTCATTTATTCATCATTCAAACGCCACACCAATTATACCTAGCACCATGATCCTTTGATCTTCAAACTACAAGTTACACTACAAAGTTCAAGGTCTTAGTATTCTCTACCTAGTTCTTAAGTTTGTTTGGTGATTCCATGGTTGAATTAGGAGCTACACAAGGTTACTAGGGCTGAAGTTAAATGGTTTTCACAAGGGTTAGATCAAGGCTAGCAAGGGTTACAAGAGTTATGGTGAAGGGTTTACAAGCTTAGGTTTAGTGTCCTAGTTCTATACTTGACTTCCTTTCTTTAGAAAGCCAAAAGTTGTAAGCAAACCCTTATACACTTTCTTGCTCAATATCATTTTCATGCTTATTATGGTTCTTTCATGCTATATATGGTCTTGTTATTGTGTTCATGATGTTTAAAAATGGATAAAACGAGTATTGGTATACATATGTTAACTTATGACAAGTAAACAAGCAAACTAGTGATTTTTATGGAGAACCATGACCAAAATAGTACAACTATGATATTTTACATTTACTTACTGTTAAAGAGGACTTCAAAAGGAAAACATAGCAATTTGAATCACCCAAAACGAGTACACGAGTCAAAAGATACGGCCATAAGAAGTTAGCGAAACCAAAACGCCGAAACTGCCAATACCCTACTGTTTGCATTCTGCCATTTTGAAAGTCCCACTTCTGGTCCGATTCATCAAAAAGTTAAAACACGAAAGTTGTCCGGAACGCCGTTTTCGTTCAGGAATAAAGAAGCTCGAGCCCTGAAAACGCTTTCTGAGTGATAATTTTCTTCAAATTCTTAATAGCCCATTTTAGACCAAAGTCACTATATTATAGTTATGATTTACTAAGACCAAGAGGTCTAATGACCTAAAGCCAAGACCACAACCATGGCTAAAGCCAAGGTTGAGTCTCAAGACCATGGAACAATGACCAAGGTCACGGCAAAGCCACGGCTAAAGACCATATAACTTTTAAAGATCAAAGCTTATATATATATATATGTTATCAAATACTACAATAGTAGGGAGCCTCATGTGAGGAGTTCATTAAGTAAGCCGTCGAGATGAGTTGTGGATTTACGAATTAAAGTGTCCTGGCTCCTCGAACGTTTACTCCATGACTTCTGAATTATGTCGGCCCGAACGGTAGTGAGAGATATACAACCTATACATGTTTCATAAACCATTTATACTTAAAGACTTACACTATATACTAAGTACTACATCATGAACTATATGCAAGACATATATGGGCAATTCTTCGTATTCTTAGACGTTACTCCAAACCTAAGTCGCAACATTCTATTATAGGCTGCTCTTAGAGACTTTCGAGATTCGACTACCACTTTCATTTCTCATTACATAGACGTAAGGTGAGTCATAGCCCCTACTTTTTTCGTACTTGTTTTAACTCTTTGGGGGGGATACATGCACAACTACTTGCTTACTTGTACAAATACTCAAAACATTTATACTTGATTGTTTCATACTTGATTGTCTTATACTTGATTGCATTATACTTGATTTCATACATACATGACTGTCTTATCTTTGGGAAGTGCCTCCCAGTAAACTTTTATCTTTGGGAAGTGGCTCCCAGTTTTCTTTGGGAAGTGGCTCCCAGTTGTCTTTGATACATCCTAACATTTGCGAATGTTGGATACATCATAAAAGTGGTCTTCGAAGATGAAGTAGAGACTCACTACTAACTACTTAATTGTCTTGATGAACTTATACATGTCTTTATTATACTATATGTTAGCAGTGGGTTGTGAACACACAGGTTACAAGTCTCTTATGGCGGGACTTGTAACTGAGTGGATTCTCAATGCCTTTGCTATGTGAACATTCTTTAAGGCTTTTCAACTGTTTTAAGACAAACTCTATGAACTCACCAACCATTGTGTTGACACTTTAACATGTTTATCTCAGGTTAGTAAGGCGATAGCTAGTGCGTGGAACTTAGAGTCAAGCTGCATATTCTGAAGACTTACGCTTTTATCATTTACCATTCAAAACATTTTGTATACATTTATGTATCATACTTTGGAATCTCATGTTTGTAACTTTGAATTCATTAATCGAATGGTAACTTTTCAAAACGTCTCATTTAGAGTTCGTTTTCTATAACTTGTACTTTGTATTATGAAGTAGCACCCCTATGACACAGTCTTCCGCTGCGGTATTTTGGGGGTGTTACACCGCCTTCGTTCAAAACAAGTTGCCTAAAAAGCTTGATGATCCGGGTATATTTGTTTTGCCTTGTAAGATAGGAAGATCCGAAGCTTTCGACACACTAGCCGATTTAGGGTCAAGCCTCAACTTGATTCCCTTATCCCTTTTCACCACTCTCAAGCTAGGAAAGTTAGAGGAGACAGAGGTATTGATAGGTCTAGCGGATGGGAGTATTGCCCACCCGGTTGGAATGATTAAGGATGTAGTTGTTCACGTAGGGAAGTTAACTGTCTTGGCGGATTTTCATGTCCTAGACATGGTTAGTGACATTACATGCCCATTGTTGGCAGGAAGAGGATTTTTAGCAACCGCTAGCGCCATGATAGATTGTAAGGAGTCTAAGATAGCGGTAGGTGAGGGCGACACTTGGTCGGTATACGATGTTAAGAAACATAGCTATGATTGTGAGGATAAACCGACACCACATTGGGTAGAGATGAATAGGAGACCATCTAGATATGGACCTTGGATAGAAAGGAACTTTATAGGACCTCAACGCCCATTCTATTTAGAAAAAGATTTCATCAAAAAGACACATTTGGTCGAACAACTCATAGCTAGAGATGAAGAGCTAGATCCTTTTGAGGACCCCTTAGTATTTAGGAAGATGATTGAGTTCTTAAGCGTAATGCCTATTAATATAGAGATGAATAAGTGGAAAAGAGAGGGAGATAAGTGTAAATGGCGGTGGGACAAGCCACCTAAAGAAGGTGACGGATCATGGCATATGAAGATGACTTTGTATGATCCGGATGGAGAGAAGTTTGAAAGGGCATACCGTACTAAGAAAACCGATAGGAAGTTAAAACCTAAGTTTGATCCCAAAGATGTCCTCAATGAGGAACTCACCCGTGTCACGTAGTAACCCATGACCTTGAGTCTAGCTACAAGACTCGTAAATATAAAAAAGCGCTTCTTGGGAGGCAACCCATGTTTTGTGTGATTTTTATTTTGTTTGTTTGTTATTTACTTCCGTATGCATGCTTTATTTTTATTGTTGGTAGATCATGTTTCAAAACTAATTAGTGAAAATACTTTATTTTGTTTTTTGGCCTAGTCTTAACTTCACCCAAAGGTATTTTTGCAAAAGATAAGTGTAAGGGGAAACCCAAATATGCTTTTAAGAAACAAAACCGATCATGATTCTCCACAATATTAAATGAACATGTATATTCGTATTTGTTAGAGTCAAATGCTTGTATCAAGTCATAATGATGTTTTGCAGGATTTTCCAGGAAGTAGGACCAAGTTTTTCCAGAAATTTTTCGGAAACTTAACATAAGAATTTTTGCAGGTCACTTCTGACGGCGTCACGAGTTTCCTCTTGACGGCGTCACGTGTAAAAATCTGGAAATTTTATCAGTTTTGTTTTTCTAACGGAGTCTTAGAGTTTTTGTCGAATTATTAGTTTTATAATCTCCAGGAAATCTGCAAACATCATTCCACAAGCATTATATCTTATTTTGTTTTCTAGGATTTATTAGCATATGTAGATTGCCGCCGATTTTATGCGAGGTTGCCTTGTCTGTTTTCTCAGGATTAACAGGTTATATATGACAAGAAGATGATTTATTTTTCTGGAAGGGAAGCTTTGATTGTTCATTTTCTTGGAGGAAGATCTAACCTGGTCACCTTAATATCCATACCGAGCGAATCAGGGGAGTATTTGATTTCATTCTTTTTCCTTATTTCACTTTTACATTCTTTACTTCAACATTGGGGACAATGTTCATCCTAAGTGTAAGGGGAGGGTAAAATGATGATACCTTACAGATACACTTTCGCTTGAGTTTGTTTGTTTGATGGTAGATGTGTAATAAAACTATGAGAAATACTTGTTAGTGTAATTTTAGCGCCAAATTTATAATTTTTTACAACATTTAGGAGTGAAACTTTAGCCATAGCAAGCGTCTCATGGATAGGAGATTGTATGACTAGCACAAAACCGTATCATTCAGAAAAAATTTTCCACCCAAATATGTGAGGTTCGCCTTTAGATTTGATAGGAAAAACATTTACTATTAGTGCTTATGAGTGTACCGGTAGCATTTAGATTCTAGAACTTGCGTTAGTGATGCATCCCGAGACCGCTAGTGAGACTACATTCGTGTAGTAGGATTTACTACATGATAAGAGGCATTAAGATCACCCTTGTGTTAAACCCGTACTATAATTACTTGACCATTTAAGTCATATTACTTGGCTAGTTAAGTCAACTAATTTTTCCCACACCATTAGCGTTGTACTCATTTTTAGTACACGAAACCCCTAGTACACCCCTCCGAGCCTATCTTTTCGTTTCTAACTTTAAGCATCTTACTTAAAGGAAGAATTTGTTACACCCCACTTAAATGTACACCCAAATCGCCTTAGCCTTCCGTGTATGCACTCATCTTTAGTGCATTATTGTTATTTGTTAAACCCTAAGTTAATTATCTAATTTATTACATGGTTGCTAAGTCGAGTCATATCCTTGTACATATTGTTTTAGGACAATTGGGACTCGTGGGTAAAGTACTTATTTTATGGAGTAATGGGGAAGAACATAATACTATTACCCCCATATGTACGTTAATCTTAAAAGTACTCCAAGTGTTTTGATTTTCTTAATTCAAGTCATTAGATTAGTTTATTGTAAAGTATGTAAAAATTCAAGTGTAAGAGGAATTTTCATCCCCTATGATGTATTATTTTGGATGGTAGGGTAAGAGTGTATGCAAATAAAAAAAAAAAAATCGAAAAATTAAGAAAAAGAAAAAAAATAGAAAAAGAAAAAGAGAAAAACATACGGACTACCATCCCGTTTCATTCTATGTTCATTTTATGTTTTTGTTATTTTCCATTTACTAACTTAAGTCGAGTCTAGTCTTGGCTTAGCAACGCCATATTGTACATGTAATTAACCAAGATTGTTAACTCGCCACCAGTAAAGACTGCCTATATCCAACAAAACCGTGTATTCCATATCCCTACACCTAACATTACAACCCTTTAAAAGACCTCTTTAATAGTTTATCCTAGGTGCTTACGGGTATATGATGAGGCGAAACACATGAAATCAACATATAATTAACATCTAGGTTTCATTACATCTAAGCAAACACATGAAAAATCTAGCCTAGCATGTTGAAATCAAGAAAAGCATAAGATATATTCAAACAACACATAGACATATTGAATGAATTGAAAGAGGACTTATCTCAATTGAACATGAAAGGTTTCAAGGGGTGAAAACCCTTGAAAACACTGTAAAAAACGACCTAGGGTTTATTAGGTTCTACCCTATTATTCTCCACACAAGTTCCTCTTTAATGAATGAAAAATAGAAAAATATATATAGATTCTGTGAGGTGACGGCGTCAAGAACAAATGTTTGACGCCGTCATCTCGCCGCCAAATAAATTCTCAGACTGCCTAGATCTGGGTTTGACGCCGTCACGTGTACTCCTTATGCAGGCCGTCGCCATATTAACTCTTGACGCCCTTCTCTTGAAGCCTTCAGGTTTTCACTGGGCCGTCACGGATTTTACTCCTGACACCGTCAAAATTTTCCTCTTGATGCCGTCAGGTACTGTTCTCAGCATGGAAAATTAACTCTTTGCCGTTTTCTTCACTTTTATGCTCCAAAAACGTCCAAAATGCTTCCTTTTCCAGAATTCACTCCCAAAGTACCTAAAATTACAAAAGGAACGATTTAGGGCAATATTTGATCAAATAAATTCAATTCCGGGCTTAAATGACCCCCTAAAAATGGTTCATTTTTCGCCTCATCAGTTGTAATCTTCCCACCACTGCCTCTCATATCTTCTTGGTTATTCGAGGTGTTATTGTTTGTTCGTTTACCTTTTCCCCACTTATTTATAATTAGTTGTACCTCGTTGTATATTTGTTCCCCAGTCAATGGAGTTGGAGCAAGCTGAAAATCTTTTTTTCCATTAAACGCCGCCTTTTCCTTTCTGAACACATGGTTGTATGGTAGATATCGTCTGTGTCTAGCATAACTTTGCTTGGATGAGGCGGAAAGTCTAACACAGTGTGTATCTTTCCTACATACAACACAACCTTTGAATCCACTGTATGGGCAGCCACATAATGTACCAAGTGCAGGGTAATCATTTATCGTCCATAACACAGCGGCACACAGTTTAAACATTTCTTTTGTACAAGCATCATATGTATCAACCCTATCCTCGAATAAGGTATGCAGATCATTAACTAACGGTTCTAAAAATACATCGATATAATTTCCCAGGTATCCCGATATCAATACCAAAAGCATGATAAACTTTCTTTTCATATACAACCATGGAGGAAGGTTGTATATGACAGATAAAACTGGCCATACACTGTGATGCCTAGTTCCTGAGTTGACGTCAACCCCATCAGCCGATATTCCTAGCCGTAGATTTCTCGGATCTTGAGCAAAGTTGGGGAATTTTTCATCCATGGTACGCCATGCCTGTGAATCTGCAGGGTGACGTAAAACATCATTTGTTACCCTCCTTGTGGCGTGCCATCTTAGATCTTCTGAAATACTCTCTAACTTAAAGAGTCGTTGCAGTCTTGGTATAATTGGAAAGTACCACGTGACCTTTGCCGGAATGTTTTCATACACTTTACGTGTCTTATTATCCACCTTCCATCTTGATATCCCACAAGTTGGACAAACAATCAACTCCTTGTTAGTCTTCCAGTAAAGAATGCAGTTGTTGCTACATACATGTATCTTTTCGTATCCTGATCCCATCATTCTCATTAGTTTTTTGGCCTGATAAGTTTTTTCAACCATTTCGTTACCAGCAGGTAGCATTTTTTTTTTTATCAATCCTAGTAATTCAGTAAAGAACTTATCAGAAGCTCCATACTTACCCTTCAAGTTGAGTAGTTTAACTATTGCAGACAACTTTGTGAAGTCAGGACATCCTTTATAAAGTGGCTTCTCCGCGTCTAATAATAGATTTTGAAACTTGGCAAGGTCATCCTCATCAAAATTTTCTTTCGTAGCATTAACCATTTCTACTGTTGCTGGGCCATCTGTTGGAATTTATGAATGTGACTCCATGTCAAAATCCGTGTCGTCAACAAACTCTGTTTCTGCATTATCAGGTATTTGGGCTGTTGTTGCTTGCTCATCCTTTTCTCCATGTTTATCCCATTTTGTGTATCTAAGATTAATCCCGTAGTAGAATAAATGGTACTCCACGTCATCCACTGTTTGCTCTATTTTGTTTAAACATGTGGTACAAGGACATGGCATCTTAAGCTGTCGTATATTAACTCGTGGGTCGATGTTCTTCATCTTCTGAAAGTTGTGTAGTGCATACTTAATAAACGATGCTACTCCATCAATATATTCTTTGTTGGTCCTACAAGTTGTCATCCAAGACTTGTCCATGCTATTATTGTTGAGGTCAAATGATAACGTATATATCCTACAAGTTACAAGTTAAACCAATATAAGCATATATGAAGATTTAGATTGATGAAGTTCCAATGTCAAGTCATAAGTGTCTAGCTAATTAATAAGATAGGTTTACAATAAGAATTGCAACAACACAATGAAATGAATGTATTGGGCATCAATCTAATTAAGCTTCAAATGTCAAATATGAAAACGTGTATTAAGAAAAATGTGTAAATTACAACATGTTATCTTTATTGTGTTGTTGGTTAATTAAACGATTCAGCCAAAAACACGATAAGTTAACATTACCAAAGAAACAAGAAGCCAACAAATCCATAACAAATAAAATATACAATGAAAATGAGTAATAAGTTAAAATTCCAACATAATGAATTCCTAATTCAAAAAAGTACCTAATTTATATCTAAATGAACCTCCCTCCGTTGTTGATGGTCGGACCGACAAGTGATATGATGGATGGTGACTGGTGAATGGTGGCTGTGATGTGACTGGTGATTAATTGGTGATATATTGGTGATTGGTGATTGGTGATTGGTAATTGGTGATTGGTGATTGGTGATTGATCTATGATTACTGTTTTAACTTTATATTACTCTCCTCGGTTTTCTGATCAAAGAAGCCGCCTGACTCAATAGTACTCATGATCTTGGAGAAAAGAAAAGTATTTTGTGTTCATAAGCGAAATTTTTTGAAAATAATTTACAAGAATTTGGAGCCAAAATTTCGATTCCAAATTTTTTAATCACCTAATTATTTGGCATTTAACATAAATAGGAGCCCATATTCATGAAAATACTTTGTTTTGTCTCCTAATTAAACTAAACACTGCAACCAAAACACAAAAATCAAATCTTCAATCACCATTACTCTCCAAGCCAGAATCATTTTCTTGTACACATTGTTGCTTAAGAGTCGTCATGGATATGGTTGAACATATTGATACTGATATTTTGCTTCTAGATAATGAAGTTGATGTTAACACAATACAGTATGCAGACGAAACATATGTTTCATCTGATGAAGAAAATGACGACAACCAATTAAATAGAAAAATATCTAATAGGGGCATAACCAGGCTAGCTAAGTTTCGCCTTCGATGTGGCCATCCTGGTCAAGTAAAGCACAAGGTAACCATCGACGCGTTAAATAGGGTTACAGGGTTAAACAGAGCACTGTTTGCGAGTTTTTTAGGAGATGCGGTTCGTGAGCACATAGTTTTAAAGGTTCTATCCTGGAAGAAGGTGGATAAAGAATCAAGACAGAAATTATAGGATGAAATCACGGTACATATATACTAATTTTTAACCCAGTATATAAGTTTAATTTATCAATTATCTACAACTAATTAAAAACATTGTGTTAATCTTTGCAGCGATATTTTGATGTTGACGTGACATTCAAAAAGGTGGTAATGAATCGTCTTGGTCAACTGCTAAGGAATTTCAGAATGAAACTCAGGGAAAAATACATATTGCCCAACCTAGATACACCTGAGAAAATGAATGAAAGGCCGGAAAAGTATAGTACAATTGTGACACACGAACAATGGGTTGAGTTTATAACCTACACGACCACCAATGAATACAAGGTTTTAATTAGTCATCTTTATTTAGTTTATATGTCATTTCATAATTTTTAGTTTGCAGCATTACCGCATATCTAAATGCCTTATGATTTTGTGTTTTTTAGGAGAAATCAGATAAAGCTAAACTATCGCGTTCCAAAAATATTTATCAGCATAAAATGGGACGAGGTGGATATGTTTATGTTAAAGAGAAAATGGTAAGGTTATACATACTGTTTGTTTTACTAATTGATCAGAATCGATTATCTTGGTTTAACTTTACATATATGTGTATGCACTTGATGTCCATTAGATCAAAAAAAAAAAAGAAAAAAGAAATTGAAGCAGATGTTGAACCGCCGCGTGGTGTATTGTGGGTCAAAGGAAGGCAAAACAAAGACGGAGAATCTCCAGATGCTGAGATTAGTTCGGTGGCAGATAAACTTGTAAATTTGACTGTAAATTCTATTATTATGCTTATATACCAGCGACATTAACTTTGTACTAGCCGTACTAACTTGTATACTAGCAGTACTAACTTTTAATACCAACAATTCCCATATTTTTTTGCAGAGAGAAGCTGATGAAAAGATCAAGGAAGGAACCTTGGCTATTGATGATGGCACTGATGCCATGACAGTTGTGTTTGGTAAGGAAAAGGGAGATTATGCAAGAGGAGTGGGAAATGGAGTTACATATAAGAGGTATTTTAATCTTCCTCGAACCAGAAAAGAAACTGATGAAAGAATTGAGTTACTTCAAACTCAACTTGATAATGAGAGAAGCGATCGTAAAAAAAAAGATCTAACGCTCAAGAAACTGTCCACCGAGATGTCACAAAAAGATGACCAGGTCAAGCAATTGTCCGCTGAGATGGCAGATACAAAAGGAATGGTTTCTAAAATGCTGAGTATTTTGAGTTCAAAAGGGTTTAAGTTGGATATGCCATCTCAATTTTCATTAGACTCAGATGTAAGCCATTTTTTATGTTGTTAACAATTTTATTTTCTAATGCTAACACCAATGTATTTTTTAATATAATATAATTATATTGCAGGTGACGACTCCAATGGCCATTGATAATATAAATATCAGCACTAATGATCATCAGGTGGTCGACGGAACTCAGTCCAGTGTTGGTGTACGTGCACGTGATAAAGATGTGATAATTCAGAAGAAGCCTACAGCTGGGATTGAAACTTTGGAACCGGTAATGGAAACAATGGTAAGGAGAAAAACATTATCCCCCTTTGATTTTTTAATTTTACCTACATGACTAATGTACCGAGTTTTATATATACATATAGGAACGTGTTGACAATGTTAAGAAAACACCAAAGACACGACAAAACGGGTCTGCAGATTCCCAATCGCAAGGAGATGCATCTCCAACAAAAGAACTACCAAAAGTAAGTATTTCATGCAACATGTTTCTTGTTATTTTATTTTTAAAATAATGTACCGTGTTTTATATATACGTATAGGAACCTGTTACAAAAGTTGTACCTAAGAAAACGGGTAAGTCACGACGAAACGGGTCTCCAGCTTCCCTATCGCAGGATAATGTGTCTCCAACAACACAAGCACACGTATGTATTTCAACATGTTTCTTCTTGTTATTCTAAATTTTGTTTAAATAATTTCTGATATATACATATGCAAAAATTCTTTTTTTTAGACAATCAATTGCAAACTGTGGCATGTACAGAAATAAAATATTGTTGCTTTGGGTCGCATACAAAACATTCCAGGAAAACAAATGATACATAACAAACCACTCTCGAATGATTGCTACAAAGTCTGAATTGATAAATCGTTAGTGGATGCAGCATGCATACCGGACATGATAAGGAATCTTGGGTTAAAAACAGTTAGGGAAGGCTTGAATTGTTTCTTTGCATGGCCAAAGGAACAAGTTATTCTTGTTGATCATGAGGAGGTACATACATGTGTTTTTTCAACCTACACACACACACACACACACACACACACACACACACACATTAAATTCAATGTTTGATACAAGCGTCTTTTGTTTACTACAGGTTACACCACCAACTACGAAACCAAAAGTTAGTGAACCGATTCCTGGACCAAAACTACAACCGAAGTGCAAAAGTTATGTCTCTAGTGCAGAAGTGCAAAAGCAAGCTAGGGGTTCGGGGAAGATTCAAAAGGTTTTAACTTATAGTAGTTGACAATTTCATTACATGCGACATTAAAATTCTATATATATTTTGTTCATTTATATACATTCGAATTGTATGGAATTTGAAATTGCTTTTTATTTTTAATTCTGTTTTATGTATATACTAGCAGTTTTATTTCTCTGATCCAGCAGTAGTAACTTAGTACTAGCAATACTAACATCATTGGTCACTCTTTTCTTTAATTCGATGTGTGACTAAATATTACCAAATGCCACACGAATTAATAATTCATGTGACCATTGGATTAACATTAGTCACACAGAACACACATGTCTGCATTTTAAACAGCATATGGTCACACTTATTAACACTTTTGGCCACTGTTTGCTTAATTGTATGTGACCAAATACCCAAAAAAACCATGCGTTGTGTGACTAAATATTACAAAAGGCCACACAAACATAAAATTCATGTGGCCATTGGTTTATCAATAGTCACACAAAATACACATTTTTTCATTTTAAACAGCTTATGGTCACACTTATTAACGATTTTGGCCACTGTTTGCTTAATTGTATGTGACTAAATACCCAAAAAAAAACATGGTTTGTGTGACTAAATATTACAAAAGGCCATGCAAACATAAACTTCATGTGGCCATTGGATGATCAATAGTCACACAAAATACACATTTCTTTATTTTAAACAGCTTATCGTCACACTTATTAACGCTTTTGGCCACTGATTGCTTAATTGTACGTGACTAAATATCCAAAAGAAACATGCTTTATGTGACTAAATATTGCAAAAGGCCACGCAATCATAAACTTCATGTGGCCATTGGATGATCAATAATCACACAAAATACACATTTCTTCACTTTAAACAGCATATGGTCACACTTAATCACACTTTTGGCCACTGTTTGCTTAATGGTATGTGACTAAATACCCAAAACAAACATGCTTTGTGTGACTAAATATTACAGAAGGCCACGCAAACATAAACTTCATGTGGCCATTGGATGATCAATAGTCACACAAAATACACATTTCTTCACTTTAAACAGCATATGGTCACACTTATTCACACTTTTGGCCACTGTTTGCTTAATGGTATGTGACTAAATACCCAAAACAAACATGCTTTGTGTGACTAAATATTACAAAAGGCCACGCAAACATAAACTTCATGTGGCCATTGGATGATCAATAGTCACACAAAATACACATTTCTTCACTTTAAACAGCATATGGTCACACTTATTCACACTTTTGGCCACTGTTTGCTTAATGGTATGTGACTAAATACTCAAAACAACATGCTTTGTGTGACTAAATATTACAAAAAGCCACGCAAATATAAACTTCATGTGGGCATTGGATGATCAATAGTCACACAAAATACACATTTCTTCACTTTAAACAGCATATGGTCACACTTATTCACACTTTTGGCCACTTTGTGTTAAATTGTATGTGATTAACTCCAAAAAAATAACACCCATTGTGAGACTAAATCATCACAAACGTCACATTTATTCTATATTCATGTGGCTATTGGATTATCAATAGTCAGACAAAATACACATTTACTTGAATATATCATCTCAAATGTCACATATATTATATATTTATGTGGCCAAAGAACGAACAATGTGTGTTTACGGTCACTGATAATGACTAATCCAACAAAACTTGTACCTAATTTGTCACATATATTCGGGGTTTTGGTCACTCTTTTTCGATGGAAAAGGCCACGAACTTAACAATGTGACCATATGCCACCTACGGTGGCGGGACCTTTTGTCACACATGACGAAAAAAATGTGCGTGACTATATGCATATCGTCACACATTTTTTGCGTGACCAACAGAACTTTTTGTACCAGTGGTCGGTAGTCTACTAGTTTAATTATTTGTTATTCTTAAGTTCCTAGATTGCATCTAAAAGACTTCTTATGTTTAATCAATGACTAACCTGGATGTCCTTAATAATCATTTCAAGAGTATAAAGCCTAACATGAGCTAAAAGAAGGGTAAAAGCCATAAATTCTTAACCTACGTACAAATTTGACTCATTCTACATAACATTCTTTTTTATTGTCAAAATGCCTAATTAAGTTTGTTTTTTGTTTCATTACGCATAACATTTCTGTTTTATCTTGTTATATGTTATGCGTAATGAAACAAAAGACAAACTTAATTAGGCATTTTGACAATAAAAAAAGTACATTATGTAGAATGAGTCAAATTTATAAGTAGGTTAAGCATTTATAGCTTTCATAGGATGAACTTTGATTCTACTATATGAAGATCATGATGTTCAATACTTCTATTTGGTGAACATAGTTTTTGATGTAGACTAAGTAATGGGATAACACAAATCAAGCCTGTTGATTCACACGAATACTAGGATCGATTCTTCCAACAACCGTTGATTCAATTAAATACCGACTATTAAGATTCTTAGCAAGAAAACTGCCAAAAACAGACTTTTCGTATTTTCATGAACTAATTATTCCACATTACAAAGGACCTCTTAAATAAAGATACAAAACTAAAATGGGCCCTAAAAGACAAGTGGGCCGAAAGTTATTGCATAAACAAAGTGTAAATAAATAAATAAATAAATAAATAAAAAGAAAAATAAAACATGAAATTGCAAATAACTCATAAAAGAAGGTGTTTCGGGGCTCGAAAGTTCTGTAAACCGACTATGTCAATTTTATGCCCATCTCTTAAGTGATTATAGGCTGAGATTAAGGTTTAGGAATCATCTCTTAAGTGGTTGTAGCTTGTACTAAACAATCGGGAATGTTTAGACCTAGTTTCGAGGCCTAAATGACCTAATTAGGGTTTTATGCTTAAAGGACTTGTACCTAAGCTCTAAGGAGTTGTAATATGGTTTAGGGGGACTAAGATATCCTAAAGTTGCTAAGGTAACTTATACATAAGCCTTGAACACTTTCAAACTAGTTTGGATAAGATATAGTATACTAGAGTAATAGAATACTTAGTAAAATGATATTTAAAACTTAGACATGACATACTAGAAGGTTTAGAAGGTATAACCTTAGAGATATTTGGCATTGGTGGTTGCGTGATTCGTCTAGGGGGATATGTAAGTTACTTTACATAGTTAGAAATGAATAAAGCAAAAATTTTACCTTGAAAAATACCTTATATAGATATTGTAGTCGAAATAACCTTAATGAAAATTACGGGTTGTGACAAATTACAATTCCATTTGTTGTTTGATGAAATTGAATTGTATACCTACATTCCATACTAACTCAAATCACAAGGGCCAAACATGTGTTGAGGTGAAAATGACAAAATCGTCTTTTCATTCGGTTGAAAGAAAAACCGACCTTCTTGATCTAATTCACATAGACGTGTGTGATTTAAAATCAGTGCCAACAAAAGAAGATAACAAGTACTTCATCACTTTTATTGATGAAAACACAAAATATTGCTATAAGCATTTACTTAAAAGTAAAGATGAAGCAATAGATAAGTTCGTTCTATACAAGAATGAGGCTGAGAATCAACTAAATAAAAAGATCAAAGTAGTAAAGAGTAATAGGGGAGGTGAATATGTATCTCCATTTGCTGAATTTTGTTCACAACATGAAATTATACATGATTTCACCGCACCATATTCACCTCAGCAGAATGGGATTGCTAAAAGGAAAAACTGCACCTTGAAAGAAATGGCAAATGCCATGTTAATAAGTTCGGGTTTAAATCAAAATATGTGAGGGGAATCCATTTTATCGGCTATTTATCTTTTGAATAAGATACCTCGTAAAGTGAAAGAAGAGACTCCCCTATTAACTATGAATGGGAAGAAGAAAACCATCTTATAATACTTATGAGTGTGGGGGTGCCTAGCTAAAGTGGCCATTCCGGCACCTAAAGCTCAAAAGATAGGACCTAAAACCTTGAATTTTGTATTCATTAGGTATGCTCATAATAGAAGTGCTTATCGATTCCTTATGCACGAGTCAAAGAATCCTGAGATACACAAGAATACAATAATGGAATCAATGAATGCTTCATTCTTTGAAACCATGTTCCTTTGTTTAACCAAGGAGAATGAAAGGCCATCTAGACGATATGACATCGTTGTCCAAGAAAAAAGAAAAATGAGATGATGATGTTGTTCATGACGAGAGACAACATCAATTTGAGGAAGAAGATGTTGAACCTAGAAGAAGCAAAATGGTAAGAACCGAGAAATCGTTTGGACCTGATTTTGTATCTTTTATGGTAGAAAGTGAACCGAACACTTACCAAGAAGCGGTTACTTCCTTAGAAGGGCCGAAATAGAAGCCATTAAGAGTGAGATATGTTCTATTTTGCATAACCAAACATGGGAGCTTGTAGATCTACCTCTAGGTTGCAAACCATCAGGCTTTCAATAGATCTTCAAGAACAAGATGAAAGCTAATGGCACAATAGGCAAGTACAAAGCAAGATTATTTATCAAAGGAGACAGACAATGAGAAGGTTTGTATTATTTTGACACTAATTCTCCTGTAATGCGAGTAACCTCCATTAGGATGGTACTTGCTATTGTAGCCATTAGAAATATGGAAGTTCATCAAATGGATGTAGAATTGCTTTTCTAAATGGAGATTTAGATGAAGAGATTTACATGGAGTAACCTGAGGGATTCACTACCCTAAGATAAGAGGGGAAAGTATGTAAACTTTTCAAGTCAATGTATGGATTGAAACAAGCTCCTAAGCAATGGCATAAAAAGTTTGACCATGTCTTGATCGAATGTGGATTTAAAATTAATGATGCGACAAGTGTGTCTACGTGAAAGACACAAATAATGGATATGTCATCTTATGTCTATATGTAGATGATATGTTAATCATTGGAAGAAATGATAAAATGATACAATCTACTAAAGACATGTTAAAATCACAATTTGACATGAAAGACATGGGTTTGGCAGATGTGATACTTGGAGTCAAAAAAACACGAACCCAAAATGGACTTGTGTTGAGTCAACTACACTTTGTAGATAAAGTTCTTGAGAAATATTATCTAGTTGACTCCAACATTGCTAGGACTCCTATTGATACAACTAAATATCTATCTAAAAAGAGAGGTCAAGCAGTTAACCAGGTGGGATACTCGAGCATTATTGGCAGCTTGATGTATCTAATGAATTGTACGAGACCTGACTTTGCATACGCTTTAAGTAGGCTAAGTAGGTATACGAACAACCCAGGTTACAAACACTGGGAAAGTATGACAGGATTACATTATACTAGATATCCGGATGTTATCGAGGGATACAATGATGCAAACTGGATATATGATAAAAATGACTCTAGATCAATAAGTGGATATGTATTTACACTTGGAGGTGGAGCTATATCATGGAAATCTTCCAAGCAGACGGTTATTTCTAGATCCACAATGGAGTCAGAATTTATCACCTTAGATAAATGCGTCGAAGAGACAGAATGGTTACATCAATTTATAGAGGACATACCAAGGTCGCCTAATCCGGTAACGGCCATATGTATACATTGTGATAGTCAATCACTGATTTGCAGAGCTCGTAGCATAATGTATAATGATTAGCCAAGACATATTAGACGTAGACACAATACTGTACGACAACTACTATCTACAGGAGTTATCACTATTGATTATGTGAAATCAAATAATAACATAGTGGATTCGCTTACGAAAGGCCTAAGCAGAGAGTTAGTACCAAGTTGTCAAAAGGAATGGGACTAAATCCCATCAATGAATGAGTTTATAGGAAGGTAAACCTAACCCAGCTGACTGGAGATCCCAAGATCTGGGTTTAATAGGACAACCTACTTGCATAAAATATGGGGGAGTCACTGTGTGTGTGTGTGGGGGGGGGGGGGGGGGGAGGGTGTTAATCAACCTTCCAAAACACATAAGGGTGCTAACAAACATCCTGGTCCATTCCTGTAACATCCAGTGACAAGATACGAGGTTATGAAAAGAGCTTTTAATGATTTAATAAGAAATTACCTATGTGAGCGAGAAGTGGGGTCACTTCAAAAGGAAATGTGGGGGGCGCATTTCCTAAGAGATCTTGCAGAACCAGGCTACTGTTCATGACCATAACGAACACGACTATGAGGAGTTCAGAGTGTCAGGAAGAGTCTTGTGTGAACATATATTGTCGTCTACACAAACAGCAAATTAGTTCAAAGACATCAAGTTCTACTGACAGCTAGGAGGCTACATATATTTTACAAGGGAAGGTTCAAAAGGTAACACCTACCTATCCTATTCAATACTCAACCACTGAGATTTTGTCGAAATTGTGTGTTTCTATTCTATATCCATTCATGCGTGGGATTGTTGAAAAATTTTAGTGAAAAAATGAGTTTTCACTAACTATGGACATAAATTACTATTAGTAAATATAGTTTTTATGGTTAAAGTCTTATATCGTTACGTAGTCCTTTGCGAGTGCTTCGTAACAAGCCTTTATATGTCTAAAACGGAGTTAGTGTGAATGAGATATCGAGTATCAGAGTAGGATGTTTGGAATGGAAATTTAGGAAGAAAATTCAACTGCAAAAGTGTAACAGCTGATTGAATAACAAATTTAAATGATCTATTATGCCTTATTCCTTTATGAGAATTGTTATAGCATTTTAATACTCATTAACAAATTCAATGGCTATTATTACATATTGATTATGATTTGCACTATAAGTAACAAACTTCTTTATAGTTTAGACATACAAGACAACTTCATAGCTTACTTCTTTTGATCCGAGCATGCTTACAATAATTCCAAGAAAGTTTTGGGAAATTGTCAATTACTGCAGTACACTGTTTTGTGCCGTTGTAACCTGAGAAACAACCGTGGTAATTAACACGGAATTGTTTTAGTGAAATCGTGTTTAATACGAAACTCGATCTTGTTGGTATCCTTTTACTACACTAATCAACTGCAACACAACTATTTTGTAAAAGTCTCTTTTCATATACTGACAACTTGGCATAGATTCTTGGCCGCCTTTATTCTTGAACTTATATGATCTTAAACCTCTACAAATTAATACTCGATAAATTGATAACCTCGATAAAATTAATAATTTGTCCAGTCTCAACTTGGGACCAGTGCAAATTTGAATCCCAATCGATAAAATAATAAGATAATAATTTTTTTGAAACTCCAGTGTATATACATTGGTCCCAACGAAACTATAAATTAATAATTACTAAAAAGTTTCATAATATACATGAGATAAAAAAATATTT
Source organism: Artemisia argyi (assembly GCA_030686995.1). Taxonomy (NCBI): domain Eukaryota; kingdom Viridiplantae; phylum Streptophyta; class Magnoliopsida; order Asterales; family Asteraceae; genus Artemisia; species Artemisia argyi. Next base: position 178,770,979 of record CM060677.1, read on the forward strand.
TTCATCTCTAATTAGTATATATTGTAATTTATTTTTCATATATAACTAGTATACACTGTAACTTGTACATATTGGAACTTGTTTTTCAAATTTATTTTTCATCTATAACTAATATACATTGTAACTTATGTTTCATCTCTAACTAGTATATATTAGGACTTATTTTTTTTGTTTATTTTTCATATCTAAATAGTATACATTGTAACTATTACATATTGGACTTGAAAATTTAAAAGCCATACATAAAAACTTTTTAAATTAATAAATTATTAATTTATCGATATAATAATATCTCGCTAAATTAATAAAATAATCCGATCCCAGCATTATTAATTTATAAAGGTTTTATTGTAATTAACAAATATTAGCAGCCATGTTATGCCCGTCAGAGTAATATGTATGACTATTATGCGTGTAATATATATCCAATGCCTAGGTAGTTTCATGGATTCATCATTTGTAATAATAATATACACAAGGGTTTTCCAAAAATAATAATAATATACACAAGGACTCATGGATGGCAACTCAAAAATAAGTCGGGTCAAATTTGATAGATTCAATTGAATGATACAGTATTAAATAAGCAACGTATCTAATGAGTTTTGATTATAAAAATGCTGCCTACCGCCAATAATATTGGCCCCTAGTTACTTTATTCTTCTATATGATGATTTAAATTTTGGACCTTGACCTGGCTATCAATGATCTTCATGAAAATTTTAAAAAGTGCAATGCACCAGAAGTCACCTTTGGCGGAACAAAGAACATGTCATACTTGGAGGCCTGGAGGATGGTAGAAGTTTTATATAAATATAGTGTGAATTTGTGACTTATAGCTATTGTAATTTATAACTTGTTAAAATAAACATAAAATTTTGTTTTACAATTACATACATGTGTGCTGCAACTTGTAACTGAAAATTAAAGTGCGCTGCACTTTGTAATTGAATTTAAAAAGGCAAATTATTTTGATGTGTTTTTAACAACTAGACGGGCACCCACATGTTATGCCGCCGGATACTTGTGTAATTAACTTTTCCGAAGAGCAAATGTTTTTACGTCTTCAAGCAAGGAATAATTTGATCATCTTTAATGATCATTTTTTTATTTAAGAGAATATAGTCAACAAATTTAATTATCAATAAAAATTTTGAATTTGTAATTGAAACTTAGTTATTATTGCAAGATATTAATTTTTCAATTAAATAATATAAATGATAATAATCTGGATATTCATATTTGTAAGTTTCATTGTTTTTAGTCAAAGTGACATAAAATTAAATATGATTATAACAACGAGGATACTTATTTTACATATTAATTTTTTTTAACTTATAAAGGGACTTATCTGAATAGTTGAGAGCATTTTAACATTTCACATATTTTTTATAATTTAAATATCTTTTAAATCGTTAATCGTTAAGCGAAATTAATTACATCATCGCGACGGGCATCTAATTATCTTTCTATACACGGGCACTTTGATATACTTTTGACAATTTCTTTTTCTCACGTTTTTTTTTTTTTTTTTTTTTTTCGTTACTGAAATATGCATGAAAAAATCACATGTGATATTAGTGTTAAATCACATATGATATGTAATATCACATGTGATATTAGTGTTAAATCAAATATGATATTTAATATCACATGTGATATTAATATTAAATCACATATAATTTTTTCATGCAAATTTCAATAACTTAAAAAAGACAAAAAATACGTAAAAATAACACGAAAAAAACTAATTTTGTCGAAAGTATATCAAAGTGCCTATTTATAAAAAGATAATTAAATGCTTGTTGTAACGGTATATTTTTTCGCTTAACGATTAACGGTTTAAAAGATATTAATATTTAAAAAAATGATGAAATCTGGTTTTACACTGTATTCTCAAGTTGAGTAAAAAGGAGGAAGGAAAGTGAAAGTGATAATAAGTGTGTTCTCAAGTTTTTTTTTAGAAATGAAAGGGAAAGCAAATGGATGAAAGTGAGGACATTTTGTTTTGAAAACTTTCACCCCAAAAGTGGGGTGAAACACAACTTTACTTCTCACCTCTTTCTTTACTTTACTTTCATTTTCTTCCTAATTTTTTTTTTCGAGAACAGAGTGTTAAAATTGTTGGGATTAATATTATTCATTAGATCAAATAAAAATGAAGAGTATATAAAAAAAATTTGATATATAAATGATCTTTAATCTATAACCATAGCATATATTTTTTATTATCATTGTAACATTCGTATATTGGCTTAAAGTACTTGAATTATTAACATCAAAGTTTGTACATTCTAAAATTCTAAGACAAAATAATGCACTTTTTAAATAGGACTAAGATATATCTATATCTATAGGAAAAATCAAAACGTGAAAAGTGAAAAATTGAAACTAAAAAAAGAAATATTAAAAACATATGTTTCAAAAAGAAATTATTAATGCACATTGAAAACTGGATTGATCTGGGACGCTTCAAACCCGACAGGTTGACCCAGTTTAATTTGACCCTTTTTTTGACCCAACCCGTAATGTTGAACCGGTTTAAATTGACCAATTTTTCTACTAGAATAGTTCAACCGGTTAAACCACCAAGGCCGAACCGGGTTTCAAAACATTATGTTTAATCCTCAAACTTTTATAATTTTTTGCTTATAACTCATAAACTTTTTTTTATAACTAAAACTATCTGCCTTTATAAAATCTCGTTGCTATGCAAGAATAATTTCCTATTTATCTCAATGCACGCATTATCTATACTGCATATAAAGAGTATATGGTCAAACCTTGAAAGTGAAATTGAAAGTCAAAGGTGAGAGAAATACATAGTGTAATCAATACTCTTATTAAAAATCTCATAACTTAAAAGTACAATAATTTATTCACATTGTACAACCAACTAAAAGCATATATATCAAATTAAAAACAACAAATTAAAACACCCCTTACAAAAAAATACAATAAAATCTTCACAATAAACAATTTAAATAAGCTACAACATAATCTAAAATATTAAAGAATTAAACACATTAATTAATGTTATTTTTAAAACACCCAAAATGAAAATTATATGTTATTATACACATTATACAAATTAATAAAATACACAAAGCTTCATACAAGCTAATGAGTTGATGGTGCATATAGTTTAGAAAACTGGACCTGACTAACGGGTTCAACCGGGAACCGGTGTTACCACCGGTTCAGCTAACCAATAAAAGCCATACGAAAACATATATTTCAAAAGGAAACTATTAATAAACATCGAAAAACGGGTTGACCCGGGACGCTTCAAACCCGGTGAGTTGACCCGGTTTAATTTGAACCGTTTTCGACCCAACCCGTCAGGTTGACTCGGTTTAAATTGACCCATTTTTCGACCAGAATGGTTCAACCGGTTGAACCACCCGGGTCGAATCGGGTTTCAAATATTATGTTTAATCCCCAAATCTTCAAGCTTTTATTATTTTTCGTTTATAACCCATACACTTTTTTTTTATCACTAAATGATCTGTTGCTATAAAATTCCGTTACTATGCACGGGTACTCCTATAGTGTGATTAAAAGAAGAAAGAGAATGCACTTCAAATTAAACAATATTCAATTTAATAACTTTTATCCCTCTATGAGAATAATCTTATCTTATATACTAAAAGCTTAAGTAGCCTTATAAATGTAAGTGGTCATAATAAATGGCTCATGAATTGAAAGTGAAATGTGGATGCCTCATGTGTTAGTACATTGATTTAATAGTCATGCATAAGGATAAGTACATAGGAGATGAAGTGTTTGGTGCCATGAATGCATAAATTAAACACACCAATTAGTGGTTAGTCTTTTTACCTTCTTGTCTATAAGTTACAAATATTTTATCAACTATATAATGTGTCAAAAATCACACCAGCAAACCACAACTTCCTCCACACCGCGTGCACATTGGCCTACAACTTATTATGGTGGTAAAGTAAGCATCATATCTTCTTACTTATTTAGCATATTGATTTATATTGTTTTATGTAGATTTCACGTGTGTTTTGTGTGTGTAACAATGTAGATCATAAAGATCGTGCTTAGGAGGTTTGGTAGTAACATCATCTTCTCTAATGGTTTAAGAGATCCTACACATCGTTGTCTTTATCAATTAAGTGAAACATGCACGAACATTTTTACTTTTATCGAAAATGCAATATATTGATTAACTGTATTTAAGTTACTAACGATCAACTATATCTAATTATTTTTTGTAGCGCATCAAGAATCATTAAAGAAAGAGATCGATAAGTCACAAAAATTGTATCAAGAATAAAACATGCAAAAGGCCAATGAAGAACAACAACAAAGACAACAACAACAAGAACAACAATAAAAACAAGAACAACACCACAGCTATCGGTGGGATGAATACTTAGCATTCATATTAATTTACGTTACAAATTAAACATGCAATATTTTACTTCATGTAATACCGATAAACGGGCTAATACTATTGATTAGTTAGCAAGTAAGTTTCTTGAAAATAATGTGATGAGCATTTAATTTTTAATCAATAATTATTACTACACTTTTGTTGGTGCATTTTAATATTTTTGCTTTTAATGTAGTTTTTTGTTTTGCGGTGTGTTAATATCACTATAGAGATTAATTGATTATCTTAATATGATTTTAGTTTCATTTGTAAAATGACAAACAAATTTGGCAAAATGAAATTGTTATATTAATTATTAAGAGTAGAAAATTTATATGTTAAGATTGATGTCTTCAAATATATTTATATATGCAATATGCTACAAATTAAATATACTAACAATATTGGATCGATTTTCACAATAATAAAAAAATATTGAAACTTAAATGGTTTTTGTGGATAAAATAAAGTTTGAATAACTAAGTGTAGTAATATAAGCTACCGTATTTGATATAATAAACCAAAAGGATAATTCATTGTCACAAGTTAGATCTCAAAATATAGAGAATATCCACTTTGTTACGATTTTATATAAGGGTTACATTTATTTTGAAAGAACTATATGCGTTTAACCTCCCTTTGACATTTAGTATGTAACTTATACATATTAAAAAATTACATGTGAAGAGACTCTTTTAAATGTAGTATCTTGAAAAAAGTCTTTTCACATATATTCTTTTAATGTCAATAAACTATTTAAATGTGTGCCATGCTTGGTGTGATACTATCACAACTTAGATATATAATGATGAAAATAAGTGCCAAAGATTACGCTATGAACACTACCCATGTAATGACGAAAATTAGTATTGAACAATACATTAACGAACATTTAGATTAATGCCGTGTGTATCGTACGAGTATGAATGACTCGGTCTAAATATAAAAGTCACAAACAACTAATTAAACTCATTCATCTTAAACTCATGCGATGCTTACAAAAGTTGTGAACTTGTGATACCAATCACAACTTACAAAGCTAATGACGAAAATAAATACCACACATTACACTATGACCAATTAGATAGAGCCCGTATGCAATGCATGAGTCTGAATGACTAGTGTATAACAATTTTAAAGCATATTTTGAGTAAATAAATATGCAAATATGAAAATTTCACTTGATATATATATGTAAAAACCCCATTATCTATAATACCTAAACTTGTGCCCTTTAATTTAATATGCAAAAGGATTTGTGCACAAAATAAAGTACGGTACAACCTAAACATGACACACCAATAACTACAAATTTTCGTTTATGATTATGCCCACATTTATTTGTGGCCATTGAATGCGGGGAAGATGAATGTGAACCATTTCATCAATTACAACTACAAAGAATACATATAGTTTGGCAGTTACAAGAGAACATGAAAAAGGGTTTGAGCTCTATAAATAAGGTATAGTTTGGTGATGGTTTGTAGAAAATGTATGCGGTTACTGTTTGAAGAAGCGAACAACAAACGAACCCCTGAAGACGTTTTGAGGAAACATGTGAAACCTCTACAACTCATTTGATGAAGCGAATCATCCACGGTAGCCAATAAACGAACCAGTTTCAATAGTGAAACCCTAAAACATGAACGAAGAAGATAACACCAACACCCTAGAAAACAAATCGATTGAATGAGGTAAAGAAGACAACAATCATCACTATCTATTTTGTGTATCGTTGTAGCTTTTGTCATGTGATAAACGTGCCTGAATGACATATATTTGTTGCCTAAATGACATATTTATTTGTTGTAGCCATTCCAAGAATCGACGCCGCAATACACGACTGCCATGTAGTACGAGGTGGACAGTATCGGAGGCTCACTTCCGCAAATGAGGAAGCTAAGAAGACATATATGAGGAAGCTAAGAAGAAGCGAGTCAAATAGTCAATGAATCTTTTTTTATAGTAGCCCAGTTGTAAGGTTAATATATGACATATATGATATTAACTTTTGGGTCCACCTAGTCTCGCGCCCAACTGCCCAAGCCCAATCTATTAAGTATCATAATTTACAGTACTTGTTTTGCTGAGTGTTTCAAAATTTCATTTACGCTTCAATGCTTCATCAAGGCCTTTTATTTTTTACTTTAGCTTGTTTCTAATATTTATTTGGATCCTTGTGTCATGATTTAAAATATTAATTTATTCGGAATTTATTTTTATATGTTACTAAAGTTTGTCACGTTTAGGATTATTATTGAGATGAAAAAAACTAAGCACCCGAAAAACCCGACCCAAAAAACCGAATACAAAAAATTCTGGCCCAGAAATCGAACCCGGAAAACCAAGTTTACTAGTAACGAGCTGGGGCACCCGCGCGTTGCTGCGGGATTGTTGTGTTTAATATAAACTCGAAATAAAACGATCAATTTTTTTTTGGTTAGTAAGGACTAAATTTGCAAAAGATCGCTAACGGGGACTAACGGTGAAATTTACAGCTAACTGAGGGACTGAAATCATAAATTAGTTAGTAACAGTGCTCGGTACTATTCGGCACTATGTTGCACTGTAGCAGCACTGTACTGCACTGTTTAACACTGTAGCAAGTGAGTTTTCAATTTTAGCCCCTTAATGTGGCGTCTTGTTGCACAGTTAGTCCCTACGCTTGTTAGATAACGGTCGTTAAGGACTAACTTCGTAATTGATCTCTAACCTCAGGGACTAAACTGGGGCAAACATAAAACTTGCGGTGCACTGTTGCTACAGTTACCAAGTTGATTTTTAGAATATATTATAATAAATTGAACTAGTAATAAATTGAATAAAATTGTGCATACACCCATTTAAGAGCAAGTGAATGACGAAAGCTTAATGTCATTTAAGAGCGACTCCTTTCTTCAACACTTGGGCGAGAAGTGATTTGCTGCATGTAATTCTAAGAATATGTAATAATAAAACAATGAAGTGATTTGCTACGCTTATAATTTTTGTTGATTATGGTATAATTGACGGTGGGAGTGATCTAAACCTCACTTATATGATTATGCTTTGATGTTGGAGAATGAATCTGGTGAGAAGAAAAACTGAAATGAGAAGGATTGGAAAGATTTCTAGACACATATTTTAAATAAAGACAATAGTTTTAAAAGGAGATGCAACTGTTTTTTTTTTTTTTTTTAATGCATCTAAATATGTGGTTGTGATTTTTTTCTCATAATTATCATTTTAATTTTTTATTCTCATTTGATCCAAACTATTGATGCATAATACACAAACGGATGTATAAATGATATCAAGTATTAAACCTTCAAATATGAATTTATATGTACTTTCAAGCAAATATTTTATACGCATAAGTTATGTTATTTTTTATGTTTGAATGATGAAATTCAAAGTTTTCTCATAATTTGCAGTTGTTTGTTAACCTGCAATGACAGTTTTAGACTTTTAGTTAACGTGATTACTTGTTTATTTTGATAACATTAACAGGAGGTTGTTTTGTATGCCTGAAATTTCTTGTTTATTGATAAAGTTATTTCTGTTTCTTGATCAAGGTGTTTTGATGCATGCATAATAGTCATTTAATATCATGACACTATGGGTAATTCACATCATGGTTTTTGATTGTTCACATGGTTTAAATCGACATGCATGTTGTCTAATGACAAGTGTGTGTAATTACTGATGTGAGTTTAATAAAATAAGGCTCAAGCTTGTGTTTACAATATATATTAGAATGTTGAAAGTTAAGTAATTGGGTACTTGACTAAAACCATGGATTTTGGTTTTGGGGATCTTTCAACATGGAAATCATAAATTGATGATGCAAGTTGTATAGTTAATGAAAAAGACAAGGCCAGGGTTTTCACAGTTTGGTGTATCTTGAATCAAAGATACAAAGTCCTACAAACTTATGAACTAGGGTGTTTGGGAGTATCTGTTTATGCAGTATTGATATGTTGGAAGGTATATTGAAAGGGTGTTTGGGACTGATGATTACAACAAGAGTTTGATGCTTAATGACTTTGTGCTGTTGAAATCTAAAGTTCTCACATTGCAAACCATAACAGTGGGTGTGTATCTAGTACCTTGGAGTTCATTGGGTGTGACTGTACTTATTGGATCATCATTCTCCGACCCAGTTTGGCCTTGGGAGGAAACTATGATAGGCTTTGATGCTAAGGTGAGAGGTCTAATTCCTTTAAATGTACCATAATGTAGAGCATCCCACTGTGAAGGGTATATGGTTTGGGCGGAAAATGTATGATGAGTGGAATAGCGAGGAGTGAAAGATGAACCTGCTTGGTCCACTCAATACATTGGCAAAGGAGGTTTGGTTGGTCATCATGGTGGGTGAGTGTTTCTAAACAACTGAAGCCTTCTTATGCGAGGGAAATGTAGGTTGTTTGGAAGAGCCCCTCCATGGATGGGTTATGGGTTCCTAGTGAAGCCATATACCATTTCTGCCTAGCCATTGTGGGTGCTGGTTGAATGGTTATGATGGGAAGGTGATGTGAAAATGTAGCTAGATGGTAGGTGCTTCTTATGGGTGAATTTGAGTCTGAGCTGGCAGGGTTTATGCTATAATGCAGCTTGGATTTTCTGAGTATGACTCTATATTCTCAGAGATTGGATAGCAGAATGCTTTTGTGGTCTAGATATCTGATAGGATAGATTGTATTGTCTGTTCTTTGTATTCCACTGGATGAGATGTTTTTCATTCCAGGATTGTGAGAATTGTATTGTAATTTGTCATTGTTGATATTAATATAAATATTCACCCTTTGCGAGCAAAAAAAAAAAAAAAAAAAAAAAAAAAAAAAAAAAAAAAAAAAAAAAAAAACTTATGAACTATAAATGGTATCATGATTAATTACTTTAGCTTCTTGTTCATTAGAAGCGGAATGGTTGAAGGACATGTTAATAAGGGTATCGTTTTGTTTAAAAGACAATGCTTGTACTTTATGCATTGTGTTCAATAATGAGCTACATTATCAATAGCGCACCACTTGATAAAAGGGGTTAGCTAAAAGTGCACAAGTCGGTGTTAGGAACACAAAAGTCAATTTAAATTCTCTAATGGCGAGACACCCAATTCTTTTTTAATACAACATTTTAGAAGTTGAATTTAATGTGAAAAACTCGCACTTAGATATTGGAACACATGTTATATACTTTCCTAAGGTATATATTCAGACCTGCAAGATGAAGAGATTAGAGATTATCTTCTTAATAGTTCTTTTGAAAAATTTCATACACAAGAAATAATAAAAGAACTGTCTATATGAGTATGAAGTTTTCCGCTTCAAGAAGCTTAAACTTGGCTTCCTATATGCTTATTAATGGATAAGGACGAATGACATGTAAAGCGTTTAAGTACAAACATTGGAGAAATGTGGAAACTCGTGTCTATATTATCTTCGAGTATTCAAATGAATTGAATGGTTCAATCCTTAGTGATACCCTGATTTTCGAATATATGAAAAGCGTAATCTACTAAGCGAAAACTGAATCAGTAGTGATATTCTCATCTATGCACGAGTTTGATTTGTTTTGATTAAATCAAGTATTACACTACAATGATGGACGTTTGTTGGTGATTTTAGTGTCATCATTCATTTTGTGTAATGAAGATTTACTCGAGACTAAATGGATTCCAAATTAAGTTGTAATACGGGTTTGGAGGTGTGGAGTGCATGCTTGTACAAACTAATTAACTTGATTTCAGATATGATAATGAGATAGGTTTTGAATGTAAGTGAAAGGGCGCAACACTGACAAAATATATGTGGTCACTAAACTATCGTTGATGGACATACACGTCTTTGATGACCGTAGTTAGCAACAGTTATGAAAATTGTTCCAAAACTGTGCACATTTAAAGGGAGTGCTGTAACTTTTCACTAGAAGGTGTGATTTTTCATCAAAAGTCATAGCTTGACCCTAAAGCCATTTATTAATTTATTTACATATCTGTATCATAATTTGGTCTTGAATATGAAGATATTCATATCAACAATAAATACAACAAATTATCTATATTTTTGCTCTCTTTTATTATGCCTAGAATTTGAGTGTGTCCTAGAATTCGAGTTTGTAGGAACGATGGAAAGAGACCTACAAAGATGACCCATTAGATGATGTTGATTTCGACTCTCTTGGCCCCATGAAAGATCAAATGGTTTTTAGTAATGCTTTTGATAAAAATCTTCGAGGTCAAATTAAATAGGTGTTTATTGTGATTGTTCGTAAGTTAGTTTGTCATTCTTATGATATGTATGGTTTGAATCACAATAGGTGCGTTTGTTTTTTGCCTTTTCTGGCTGAGATATAAGATTTACCCACGCCCTTTGTATTTAATTATTTATTGGAGTAATAAATTTACCATGAATAAAACCCTTTACAAAAAAAATAAAATAACTAAAAAAAATAGTGTGTCTTTGTCTTATCCCAATGCGAATTTCGTGTAACCCAAAGCACTAAATATGGTCAAAATATTATATTAGGAAAGTGATAACACGATTAAAGAATTTATTCGCAAAACCTTTGATTATAAAGACCTTAATGCCAGCTGATCAAATCATATCGTTTGATAAATAGCACAGAAACATAAAAATTTCTCTCACCAAGACTTCCTCGATTAGCTCATTGGCCCCTCGATCGCTAGACTCATCAATAATCAAAATAAACCGTTGTAGATAGCAGTGTTGTGGCTGAGTGCACAGAGGCCCTATGCAAAGCTTATACAGTAACTAAATGCGCTGGTCAAAAATATATTATACTAACTACTAAACCAAGAAACATTGTATTTCGATGATCTATTTTAAGTTTTAACAAATATTTACAATATGATTGTACGACGTTAGCACTTTTCGTTGGAAATGAATTTGGATGCCTCAAATATATAACGGGTTATATATTTTGAAGCACGTAAAAATTTGAGGCCCTGTACGGTAGTACATCATCGTACGCAGCTCTAGTAGAGAGTATAGACGTACATGTCTCGGGTCCCCTAATGCTCAAGCAATGCTGCTGTCTTATAATCCGTGCAAATCTAAGTTCATATTCAGAAAACAAGGACACTGACCCTAACTTGGCCGTGAACGTCCCTCTATAGTCGAATACGAGACTCCATTTTATAGCACTCTACTGAAATTTGTTTGAAAGTGACAAACGGACTTTCTTTTTTCCTATGTTATACAGATCAATACATAAAAGCATTTGGTCACAACACACTTTTGACCTTGTATTTGAGTGCGATGAGATCACAAGTTAGAATATTTCAAGTTGTGACAGTTACCAAACATCATTTAGATTCATAAGTTTCTAGTGGTTAGTGAACCACCCTAATAAACTTCCCACCAAACATTTCTCTTACAATAACACTTAAATTGTACAACATACAAACGTATTCATAACTGATAACAACTCCAAGAAATTCCATTGCGACTATGACGAAAGTAGAAGCGAAGAAAGAAACAATCAGCATTGCAGTTTACAAAGCTAATTTGCATTGCCCAAAGTGCGCTCATGATATTAAGAAGCCACTTATGAGAACTCCAGGTAAAATTGTTAGTATGTTATGCTATTTTTAAAAAGATGAAACAAATTCAATGCACTAATAATGCTTGTTCATCTTTGTTTTTTCAATACGTTGATGTGTTTACCCCAGTTTTTTCATACATGTTTTACCCCATTAACTTTGACTAATCTACTTGATAAATGTATTTTTTTCATTCCCAAAACACATAATTATAGCATCTCATTTATTACATTTTACCAATCTTTTTTACTATAACATCCAAAAACATAAACCGTCTTTTTTGTTATTTCACCATCTTTTACATTAATTACAATTAATCATAAATTATTTGCTTCCTATTTTTGTACATAGACAATTTTAAGGTAAAAGTCATATATTAATAATGTGCTTTCAAAATTTTGCCGACTTCAAACGTTCTTTTTGTTTACACGAAAACCCACGTACTTCCAAATTTTGTCCCGACTTGAAAAACATTATATACTTTTAGTATATAATGTGGCAAGGTTAGTCAATTTAGCCAAAGAACGTTTGTAATGTTATTCCTTTATACTAGCAGTCGTTTTTAATTAACTAAAAGTTTGATTTGCTTAAAAAAATAAATAAAAATAAATCTTTTCTAGTTATTTGTAAAATTTATACAAGTTTTTATTAGGGGTGTGCACGGTTCGGTTTGGGTCTGTTTTTGGCTAAAACCGAAACCGAACCGAAATGTTCGGTTTTTATAGAACCCAAAATCGAAACCGAACCGCATTTTTCGGTTTTTGAAAAATTAAAAACCGAACCATCGGTTTTTAGTTTCGGTCGATTTTTTTGGTTCAGTTTTTTGTTTGGTTTTGGTTTTGTTTGCTCACCCTAGTTTTTTATACACATGTTTAATACACATTTTATACGCGTTTTTATAAAATTTTTTATACATGTTTTTATACAAGTTTTTATACACGTATTTTAATATACACTTTTATACACATTTTTAAAACGTGCATATAAACATGTATAAAACTACATATAAAAATGTGTACAAAGACGTATAAAAATGTATATGAAAACGTATATAAAAACATGTATAAAAACGTGTATAAAACTATATAATAAACATGTACATATAAAATAGTGTTTTTCTGATTGAAAATAGCAAGCCACTCCACTACTGGTATAGAGGCCAGAATGTGGTAAGGTTCTCGTCAAATGGATTTTTTTTTTTTTTTTTTTTTTTTTTTTTTTTTTTTATCTATTTATTGCCACAAACAAATAATAGTACTACCTTCGTCCCATATTGTCCACATTCATAATGCACAAAGTTTTAGGAGATTCTACTAACTAAACTTTTCGCCAATCAAATATTACTTTTACCCACTAAACTCTCATCTTATAGGTTGAAAGGTACGAGTGGACATTTAATTTGGGACATCCAAAGATTCTATTGTGGACACTTAATATGGGACGGAGGGAGTAATAACAATTCTCAATGTACGAAATTTGAAAGAAAAAAAATATTATCATAACAAATACTCCGTACTACATAACTCAAAAAATATGAAAAGAAAATTTATTAACTGAATTTATTGAGTAGCAAGTATGTTACATTAAATGAGATAATAATTAAAAAAGTTAAAAAATCAATGCATTAAAAAATACAAAAAGCCAAATAAAAAAAAATTGGGTATAAACCATAGTACTTTTTTTTTTTTTTTTTTTTTTAAGCTTCACTAATTGTGAAGCTAAACTTCTCATTAAACTATCTATCTTTAAGTTAATGGTCACATGGTTTTAAATGCTTAGATTCTAGTAGCATATTGATGTATTGATACTTTTGGGAATCGGGCAATAATAACAAGTCAAGATCAAACGAAAAAAAATCTTAAAAATAAAAATAATGAGAAGTAACACACTATAGAGATTTATCAACTTCAGTTAAATGGATCTTTATTTATTTAGATGCATTTTAATGTATTTTTTAATTCAAAATTATTAGATACATTTCATCAAATTAGATGAATCGTTTGTATTTTTCATTCTTTACATGTCAAATGTGTGTTGCTATACTACTTTGTGCCCTTTTAACTTGAAGATCTCAGTCGAAACTAAAGGAAACGATTTCAAATAGAGATATATCTATTTTCGACACATCACAAATGTGTGAGTATAATCACTTTCCATCCTTCTTATTTTAAAAAATTTATATACCGAATACCAAATTTCATATGTTTTACATTATTTGGAGAAAAAAAAAATCAATCTCATTTTGGCAGTAAGACCGTTTGTTCGATTGTTTTTTATCTATTAATCGACTCGTGTGTTGTCGGATTTAGAGATCCCTCTTTCTAGTTTTTGTTCCATTTATCATTGTATAAGCTCCTTTCTTCCATTTCTTATTGTATAAACTCCATTTTTTTATTAGGTTAAAAAAGATGGAAATTAATTTTTTTGTATATTCTTTTGGTGTGATCAGGAGTCCATAAAGTGGATGTTAAGCATGAGAAAAATGAAATTACAGTGGAGGGTACTTTCGAAGTGAAGAAAATACATGAAAGATTAGAAAAATGGAGTAGAAAAACGGTTGAGATTGTATCACAAGACAAGAAACTATTGGAGACAAGGGAAACTAAGAAAGTAAGAGTTTCTTCAACTCAAGTTTAGTTAAACTTTCTTTTAATAACTATAAAAATACCTGGCAAAGCGACGGTTTATAACAACAAATAATTATATTTGCGAACTTATGTTTTGGTGTGACCCTTTATGCAACATCTACGAGTTTAATTTGTAGTTATTTCGAGAAAAAAAATTTATGAGTTATAAATAAAAAATGAAATCTCGTGTTTCAATGTCAGTTACTTTTACCAATCATATTAATTGTAAAAATAAATATAATTTATAAAAATAAAAACAAAAAGTAAATTATTTAATAATATATATAAGGTGATTAATAATTGTATACTATAAAGCTCTTTTGTTTTTTCAAATGCTTCTTTTAGTAGCATTATGAAAAGTATCATTTCTGAAAATATGTAGGGCCGTTCTTGAATTTTTAAAAATTTTGAGGGCCCTAAACGAAATTACATAATGAAGCGTTTCGAGAAAGAATGTTATATACAAAGTATCACCGTTTATAAGATATAATAGAATTATTTATCTAAACGTTCAACCTATTATTTATTTAAGATATTTTTTCATCTAAATATTATTTTTCTTTATGAAAAATATGCGTATACATGCATATAATTGCTAACGGGCCAACCTTGCACACCCTAAAAACGGCCCTGTAAATATGATAGCACAAAATGCTTGTTGTCAAACCGGCTTTATTTCCTAAATGTTAAGCTAAATGCTAAATAGGACTAAATGCTTTATATCTTTCCGCGCCAAACACACCAATTGTTCCTCGTATTGAACCGTGGTTTTTTGGTTTGAATGAAACACGGGGCAACCTCGCACCCAAGGCAACAAATGTAGAAGTTAATTTGACATGAATAAAAACAATTTTAGTGCATTATATAAAGGTAAAGCAACAAATTTGTTTTTAGTGAAAAAGAAAGAAAAAGTTTCATGACGGTACGGCGTCCATTTGGCTCCAGTCAAGGCTAAACCAGACATAAATTAAGCAATCAATTTGCTTCGAGGCAAAGCTATAAAAATTATAAAGTTATTTAAGGATAATCAATGAAATTTGATTGAATGGTTGAAATTATTAATATGATTTGATTTTGTTCGCGCTGAAGGAAACTATAAAGACAACCAAAGTAAAAGCATATATGCATTGCGACAAATGTGAGCATGATCTTCGAGCAAAGCTACTGAAACACAAAGGTACGTAAATGCACAACAAGTCAACAATTCCATATGGTTTTTAGTTATTAATATGCGAGTTTCAATATTTAATACAACTGAACTAATGGCCATGGAAAATGTCAGGTATACACAATGTCAAAACAGACATAAAGTCACAGACTGTTATAATAGAAGGAACCATCGAGGCCGAAAAAATTGTGACCTACATGCAAAAAAAAGCACGCAAACATGCAGAAATTATACCTGAACCTCCTCCAAAAGAGAAGGTTATTGAGAAGAAGGTGGAAACGAAAGAGAAGGTGATTGTGGATGTTGTGACCACGAAGACTGTAGAATTTGAAGAGAAGATTAAGGTAGAAGCTAAGGGTAAAGATGGTGAGGTCCCGTATTTCGTTCACTATGTTTATGCCCCTCAGTTGTTTAGTGATGAAAATCCAAATGCTTGTTTGATAATGTAGGGTAGAGATAATAATGGGTATATATTTTGCTCATTAGAATTTTCTTTTGTAATATATATACAGGAGAGTTATTTTACATATAATTTTTTTTACGAGACAAATCTCAGCCACTCATTTTCTTGTTAAGAAAAAAAGATACTCCGTATTAACTAATATTTAAATTAAAACTTCAATTACACCCATTGATGTAATTTAAATATCTAATGCACTGTTGATCATTAGACAAAATAGATTATACCGTCGCGAGCAGCATTTAATTATCTTTTTATAGACATACATTTTAATATACTTTAAACAAACTTTTTTGGTCTAATTTTTCACATGTTCTTAGATGTATCAAACTTTGAATTACACATCACATGTGATTTTACACTAATATCGAAATTCGAACACTAAACATCTGTACTAAAATTGACATAAGTATTTGTCTATAAATCAAATTTTTTTTCCAGTTTTTTGCAATGGAAAAGATACATTTATGGTTTTCCAACCATATCACACACACACACTATATTAGAATTATAAGGAGTAAATAATAGCAGTTCATTCAAAAAACTTCTATAATTACATGTTAAAAAATTATAGTTGGTAAAAAATCACATGTGATTGAGATCGCGTGTGAGAAAAATCACATGTGATTC
Organism: Artemisia argyi; assembly: GCA_030686995.1. NCBI lineage: Eukaryota > Viridiplantae > Streptophyta > Magnoliopsida > Asterales > Asteraceae > Artemisia > Artemisia argyi. The sequence continues at coordinate 178,787,809 of CM060677.1, forward strand.
CATGTACTTTTATCCAAATTAGTGTAATATCACATGTGATTTCTCATACAAGTTTCAATAACGAATGAAAAAGAAAAAAATCAAAAAAACGTAAAAAAACATTAAAAAAATGAAAAAAAACAAAATTTGTCGAAAGTATATCAAAGTATCATCCATATAAAGATAATTAAATAATTGTCGCGACGATACTTTTTTTCACTTAACAATTAACAGTTTAAGAGATTAATATTTTAAAAAAAAATGATGAAAGTGAGTTTATTAAAAATAAGTGGCTGAGATTTGTCTCATGGTATGTGAGTAGCAAATGACTTATGCTAAGTTTACAAGCTTTGACTCGTTTCTAAGAGTTTCATTTGTTGTTCAATTGAGATAGTGCTTTGCAACTATCTTTGTAATTTTTTTGATTCATTTCTAATTAGAATTATATATATGTTGAGAAGTCCTAATAGTGTTATTAGTGTCAAATAGTTTTTGTGTAAAACTTGTTTTGAACTTTTTAACATATTCAAATTTTACCCAAATTTGAGACCATCATAGCTTTTTAAATAATATTTTGTTGTTTAAAATAACAAATGTATGATCCCGGTAGAATTGTATTGAAATATATAAACTGAATATTACCGTATTTTAGTAGATGTATGTTTACATTACAGAAAGGGGCGGGCCCATCACTCTATGTGAGCAGGTGCACAAATATTTATTTACGAGTGTAAAAAAATAAAAATAAATTAAAGGTACGATTTTATTAAAACTAGTAACGAAATTAAGAAGGCATGTACCTTTTTTGACATTTTAGTGGACTAACTAAACAAGACATGTATTTGTATGAAACAAGATTTCGGAACTAGGTTCATTATGAAGAAATCGTGATTTTTCATGAAAATTTGCACTATGCGTCAAACATCCGTCGGGTTCCCGTAAACTTTTAAGTCTGCCGATGATTAAAAATAAATATTTTATTTAACTTTTCAACCAAATAACTCATGGTAATCGTTCTCTTTTTAAGGGTCCAAATACATACTTTTGAAAAGAAAAAAAAAATGCTTCTTGAACTCATAGATTCTCCGAAGTACTTTTTCCGTCAGAAAGCACTTACACCAACGGATTTCCGACAAAATGACCATTGGTAAACCAGTAGTATTGCAAGTGGAAGATCCAGCATGAAAATAGAGAGTTCACCTGCTTAGAACATGTTTGCTATAATGTTTTAAACTTTCTTCCGTGCAGTTTCAAAACACATACGCAAGTACAAGTGAAAAAATGGAAGTTCAATAAGAGAATAAACCCTACAATAGATGTCATGTAAAACTGTAAGAGGAGAATATAGACAACAAGAATAAGACGGTAACATAAAATTTGCAGCCCACACATGGTGAACGTGATAGGAACCAAACAATAAATCTTTGCTCGTGGTCTTACGCATGGTCCAATAAGTCTAGTCTTGGGGTCAAGCCTACCCATGTGTAAGAGATATTTTGATTGAGTATCTCAAATATGTTGCTAAAAATTACATCTCCGTCTCTAAATAAATGTCTAATGTTGATTTTTAAAGTATTTTCTTTTTAACTTTAACCTTAAATTATTTCATTTGTGTTATGTAATACTTGATGAAAATTATATTAAGGGTAAATTGCAAAAATGGTCCTTAATGTTCCACAAATTAGCAAAAACGGGACCGAGACAAAAAGTAGCGCAAAAAAGACACCCACGTTTCACATTTTCGCAAAATCGCCACCGAGAGTCCTTTTTGGCTAACTTCCGTTAGTTTTTCCGTCAGTCAAGGGTATAATCGCCATTTCACTCGCTTCCCGCCTTTGACTACCCCAACTTTATTTCAATGACCAAATTTGCAAAGTTATAAAACTTAATTTTGGAGGCACACTTGGCATCCGAAGCGATTAACCTTTCCCTCTTTTTTGAGTAAAATCCTGTCACCTTTTGGTAGTCCTTGTGAAGTCCTCCGAATGGTTGATGAGTATGTCGTGAACCTGTGAATCACAACAAAACGCGTTAGCCTCGCCCCGGGTGTTGTCCCAGGACCAAGCTCTGGCGCAAGGATGAGTATAGGACGATGATAATAAGTGTGTGTGAGTAATAGTAATGCAGTAAATGCTAATTATTATGAAAGTACATAATGGGTATTTATACTACTGACCAATCACTGTTCACCACTTGTGAGTAGGTTACTGTTCCTAACATACAGGGAGTGGCGCTGTGGGCCATCCCTATACTGGGGTGTCAGACAAGATTCAGCCACGTGTCAAGCATTTGCCCTGTGGAGAGAGAGTTTAATCGTCCGGTCATGGGTGTTCGTCTGGACACGTTTGTAACTGTCCGGACTATTATGTTAATCGTCCGGTATATTAATTTGATCGTCCGGTCATATACGCAATCATGTCCCCCCCCCCCCCCCCCAGTATCATGTTACTTCGTGACATGATAGTTTGTGTCTTCGGAAGGTTCCTTTGGGGCCTATCCTTGAGGTGAGATGTCTTTCGTTGGGTTACTTCGGCTTGCCTTGGCAGGATTTTGGGCCTTGTTTGGGTTTGGGCCCAAATTCATTATTCTAGAAAGGTTTGCCTATTTTACCGTGATGCATGAGATCTTGCCACGTGTCCGAGGTGTGTTCGTGGACGGTCCAGATTGGACCACGGGTACATCTGCCATGAGGTGACGTTTCACTTTTCCCTATGTCTTCCCTATATAAGGTTTTTTTCTCTCATTTTTACGTTTTACTTTTACCGTTCCTCTCATTCTGCAGTGATATCTTCGGCTTTTATCCCATGTGCGTTATTCAAACTTCTTTCCTTTCTCCGTTAAGAGTTGCCTTCCCCTCCGTCCATGTCTTCCCAAGAGAATGTTCCCTCCGGCTCAGGTTCCTCAGACGTCACTCCAAAGTTTGACATGCATGTGTATACGTCCGTTATGATGGAGAGAGATGTGACGGATGCCGCTCGACTGTACAGGATCCCTGCAGATTTGTATCCTCGGTTACCTCCCCCCGATATGACTATGGATCGTTTGCCGAGGGATGCCATTGGTATCTATGAGGCATATCTAGAGTTTTTCGGAGTTAGGATCCCTTTTTCTACCTTCCTTCTTCAGGTCCTGAATCACTTTCGGCTGCATTTGTCTCAACTCGTTCCGATTGGTTTGACGAAGGTTGTCCTTTTTGAGTTATATTGCCGAAGTTTGAACTTTGCCCCCTATCTCAACTTGTTCCGTCTCTTTTATTCCCTTCAAAAGCAAGGGCACTGGTTCTCCCTTGCTCGCCGGACTGGAAGGAATGGTCAGGCGCGAATTTTTAATGAGACGTTCTCTAGTTTAAAGCACTGGAAGGACAAGTTCTTCTTGATTGACCGTCGTGCCATTCCGGATGGCATGCCCTGGCGCCATCCGAACTCCAGCGTGTCGGAGCTGCCACCCTTTGGTGGTTATCAACAGGAGCATATTAATGCCTTGACTGAGGTGGTAGTTGATATTCAGGCGGTTCATCCGGCTCTTCTTTTTTAGGCCGGTTTAACAAGGGTCTGGAAGTACCCTGAGCACCGACCGATTTTTAAGGACGGGGAGGGGAATGGTAACTCTCAATTATTTCTTTGCGTTTTGATACATTCCTTGTTATATTTACGTGCTTACGTGTTCTCTTTATTTCTTGCGGTTATCACAATGTCTCGCTTCCTTAGAATTCCCAACACCACTCTTTCACGTGTTGGCAAAGGACCTTCCTTGGCCAAAGGGGGTGATGTGGAGCAAAATGTTACGCCACCACTCGGCCCTAAGAGCCCTCTACCAAAGAAGACGAGGTTGCAGAAGGTCGTTGAGAGGCCTAACCAGAAGATTTTAGATGCCCGTGCGGCTAAAAAGAGGAAGAAGCAGGCCGGTCCCCACCGGGTGACTAAGAAACGTCCGGCTGGGGATTCTTCTCATCATCCTTCGAAGAGGCCGGGCGTTTCTAATGTGGTGATATCAGAGGATGAGCTTTCTTCGGATGATGATGATGATCGTACCCGGTCTCCATCTCCTATCAACATTGTCCAACCTGTTTCTGAGAATGTGGAGGGTTTTTTGGACGAGTAGGAGAACACAGATGTCTCTGTTCAAGAAAATGTTGAGGAGCCGCATGTGGAGGTTGCTGAGGAGAATGTTGTGGATGAGAATGTGGGTCGTGATGATGAGGGAAACGGTCTTGATGACGGAGGGAATGACATTACTCTTGAGAGTTTGATGACTGAGCCCCACGGAGATTCCAGCCTCCCAAATATTGCAAATCTTGCGCATGGAGGTAGTACGACACTTATCCTTTGTTTCGTCATTTTATTTTTTACTTGTAGCTTTCTTACCATTATACATGTTTTTGCTTGTAACAGGCTTCCGGGGTTCTCCCTCCGGTGGGTCTCGCCGGCAAGCGTTTAACCCAGGGGATCCGGAGGTATGATCTTTTTCCCGGGTGTGGAAGTTGCTTATCTGTTTCTTTTACTGACTTTTTCTTGTTTTTATTTTTAGAGCGTGGTGATTCTTCCCAGCCTTTCGTTCCGGGCTGGAAGCTGACTGTCGGGGCCAGTTTGAATGATGCGGAAGTATGCCGTGATTTAATGGTGCACCTGGCCCCTCCTGCCGTCCGGTTTGAGCAGTCAAGCTTAACGGACTATCAGGCCACTCAGCAGGCTTGGTTTGAGTTGGCCCGGAGCTCGCTTGCCCAGGCCGATGCGATACAACGGTTCGAGAATCTAAGTTATCATTATGGGAAATTGTATCAGACTCACCAAGCTTGTGAGGATTCCGCTGGTAAGCTAAGGGATGCTGAGGGTCGCTTGGTTGAGCAAGCCAGGGCTGTGGAGGAGTTGACTCAGTCCAATAGGGAGCTTAATCAGCAGCATCAAGGTTGTGTTGGCCAGGAGGCAGGCTTATCCGGCCAATTGTTGTCAGCCCAGCAGGAGCGGGATGAGCTGAAGGGTAAGGTTCTGGAGCAAGCTGGCAAGTAAGGACTCTGCTCTGGAAACGTTGGAAAGGAAAGCTGCTAGGTTGGCCGGGGAGGTCGAGAAGTTGACCGTGGGGGCCAGTCAAGCAGAAATCTTGAGGCACAATTATGTGCGGCAGCTAGTTCTGACGGTTGTAAAGAGGTTCCAGGAGAGCGAAGAGTACCAGCGGGCGTGGGGTGAAGTGTTCAATGCTGCTTTGGACGCCGGTTGGCTGGAGGGCGTGGAGTGTGGCCATACGGAGGAACAAGTGAACGCTTATATTGCCGGTCATGAAGGGTTTGACTTGGAGGCCGTTCAGAACTTCCGTACCGCTTATGATGAAATGTTCCTCCGTCCCTTCCCCTATCTTGAAAGGGTGGCCTCTTCCTTTCGCTTGCCTCTTGCAGACATCATGAACCTTCTTCCTGCCGGTGAGGAGAATACAGTTGGTGCCAGTGCTTCTGGGCTTACTTCCTCTGATCATACTCTCCCTGACCCTTAACTTTTTCTTTCATGAATGTATATTTTTGACGACCTTGGGTCGTGATAGTATGGACATGTATCTGTATATTTGGTACTTTGATTGACATAATATATATTTTGGAGGCTTCGGCCCGTGCTTTTTGTACCATTTTGTCCGCGGTATATTCCCATTGTGTTGATCACTAGATGCATATATATGTTATTTTTTTATTTTATTTTTCTTTCTTTTTGTGTTGCATGTATTGTGTGCCGTCCTTGTGGGCATCGGATGGACATTTGTGCCGTTGTTGTGGGCATTCCTTAAATGTTTGTGCCGTCGTTGTGGGCGTCAAATAATTTTTTGTGCCATCGTGGGCATTTAATAAATATTTGTGCCGTCGTTGTGGGCGTCAAATGAATTTTTGTGCCGTCGTTGTGGGCATTCAATAAATATTTGTGCCGTCGTTGTGGGTGTCAAATAACTTTTTGTGCCGTCGTTGTGGGCATTCAATAAATATTTGTGATCGGTACTCGGGGAGAGGTAGCTAATCTCTGTCCGAGTTTCTGTTGGTTTTTTCTTTGTTCAGAAGATGGAAAATTTTCCCTTCTTTCCATCTGAGGAGGGATGACTGATATTGGTACTAGTAAACGTACATAGGTAGGAGTTATTAGTCTTACACGATGAAAATAGAATAAAAACTATAAGTAACACTTCCGGAGGTTAATAGCGTGCCACTTTCGGGGCACCTCTTGATCGTCCGTTGTGTATAGCTTATAAGACCCATTCTAATATGCCTCCGTCACCCGGTATGGACCTTCCCATTTTGGACCTAACTTTCCTTGATCTTCCACCCTACTTGCTTCGTTCCTTCGGTATATGAACTCTCCGGGTTTGAAAAACACCGGACGTACTCTTCGGTTGTAGTATCTCTCTACCTTTGCTTTGTACTTGGCCTCACGTATAGCGGCTTCTTCCCTCCTTTCTTGCAATAGGTCCAAGTTAAGGCCCATCTCTTCTTTGTTTGTCTCCGTCCTTACCATCATGGTCCGGTGGGTTGGTATGCCTATTTCCGCTGGGATGACTGCTTCGCTTCCATAGGTTAGACTGAACGGCGTCTCACCGTTACTCATCTTAAGGGTAGTGCGGTGTGCCCACAAGACGTTGGGTAATTCTTCTACCCATCCAGCTTTTTCCCTTCCCAACCTGGTTTTTATACCATTCATCAGGCTTTTGTTCGCAGCTTCGACCAATCCATTTGCTTGGGCGTGTACTACCTCCGTGTTAATTTGCTGTATTTCCAACTGTTCGCACCATCTTTTGAATGGATCATTCACGAATTGTGTCCCGTTGTTAGTGACAATAATCCTTGGTAAACCGAATCTGCAAACAATATTGTCCCAGGTGAATTTTTTAACTTCCTTCCCGGTTATTCGTGTCAGTGGCTTGGCTTCGACCCACTTGGTGAAATAATCTATGGCTACGATCACGTATTTTGCTTTTCCGGACGATTGTGGCAAAGGAGCCAGAATGTCCATCCCCCATTGGTAGAATGGCCATGGCGCCATTATCGATGTCATCGGTGTTTTTGGGAGCCTCGGAACCTTTGCGTGGATTTGGCACGAATCACACTTCCGGATTTCCTCCTGGGCATCCCGATGCATTGTAGGCCAGTAATATCCTTGTCTCATGGCCTTAGCCACGACCATTCGGGGCTCCGAGTGCATTCCGCAGGCGCCCATGTGGATCTCCCGGATGACATAGTTTGCTTGCAGAGGCCTCACACATCTTAGCATTGGCACCAAGTAAGATTTTTTGAACAACACTCCTTCTACCATGGCGTACTGGTTTATTTTCTTCCTGAGTGTTCGTGCTTCGTTCTTGTCCTCCGGCCAGATCCCCTCTTCTAAGCACTTGATTATGGGTGTCATCCAGTTAGCCCCTTCTTCTTCCACCACGGTGTTTACCTCGGCCTTTTCGATCGATCTTTCCGTTAGTATTTCTACGAGTACTTCCTTCGTTAGGTGGTTGAATACGACCGTGGCTAGTTTACTTAACACATCTGCCTTTTGATTTCGCGTCCGAGGAATATTGATGATGCAAACGTGCTTGAATCTGGCCACCAGCCCTTTCGTCTTTGCTAGGTATTTGATCATATTTGAGTTTGTGGCCACATACACTAGTACAAAAATGACCTATGGTCACACATGCTTGATTTGGAATAGCCACACATTCAAATATTTGTGTGGCTGAAGGTAGGAAAATTGACAGCATTTACGAATTAGTCACACATGAGCATTTCGAATGTGTGGCCATAAGACCTCTATTGCCACACAATCGACCCTTATGTGACTAAACGTAACTGGTGATTTTGTTCCAGATCATTTAGTCACATATGCTTTTGGAACGTGTGACAAATACAAGTAACCTTGATGCCATATATTGTCACACTAAACTTATAGTCACATTTGCTTCTAATAGTATGACCAAATGCCATATACGGTCACACAAAACAGTTTGTCACACATTATTTAAGTGTAGCCAAAATCCAGTACATATAGCCACACTAAACAGTTTGTCACACATTATTTAAGTGTAGCCAAAACATGATTTGTGTGACTAAATGTTAACAAAGGCCACACGAAAACCCAATTCATGTGGCAAGTGGATGATCAATAGTTACACAAAATACACATTCATTCACTTTAAAGAGCATATGGTCACACTTATTAACACTTTTGGTCACTCGATGGTTAGTTGTATGTGACTAAATACACTCCCAAAATCATTCTTTGTGTGACTAAATGTTACCAAAGGCCACACAAAAACCAAATTCATGTGGCAAGTGGATGATCAATAGTCACACAAAATACACATTCCTTCACTTTAAACAGCATATGGTCACACTTATTAACACTTTTAGTCACTTGATGGTTAGTTGTATGTGACTAAATACACTCCCAAAAACATGCTTTGTGTGACTAAATGTAGTAAAGGCCACACAAAAACCAAATTTATGTGGCAATTGGATGATCTATAGTCACACAAACCATACATTCCTTCATTTTCAACACCATATGGTCACACTTATTAAGACTTTTGGTCACTTGATGGTTAGTTGTATGTGACTAAATACACTCCAAAAATCATGCTTTGTGTGACTAAATGCTACCAAAGGCAACACAAAAACGAAATTCATGTGGCCATTGGATAATCAATAGCCACACAAGATACACATTCTATTCACTTTAAACATCATATGGTCACACTTATTCACACCTTTGGTCACTTTATGTGTACTTGTATGTGACTAAATACACCCCCAAAAGCATGCTTTGTGTGACTAAATGCTACCAAAGGCCACACAAAAACAAAATTCATGTGGCCATTGGATGATCAATAGTCATACAAAATACACATTACTACTTTGTAAACATCATATGGTCACACTTATTCACAGTTTTGGTCTCTTTATGGTTAGTTGTATGTGACTAAAGACACCCCAAAAGCATGTTTTGTGTGACTAAATGTTACCAAAGGCCACACAAAATACACATAAATAACAGGTAAAACAATTTTTGTTATCTTTAAGGTAAATTTATTAAGAAAGTCAGCCATAAAGGCAATATTACATACATCCCTAACATAACACAACAATTCCCAAGCTCTTATTACATATAATGGTTCACTTGGATTTTCGTATAACAACACCTCCACAGTCGGTTCGATAGTAGTCATTTCGTGATTCATGACCCAAGTCACGTTGATCCACACGTGGCAATATGTTATCATTGTCCTGGTGAATGACGGTACTAAATTCCTCATCGAATTCATCATACTTATCTTTGTAATTCTTGGGAGGTGTCTTAAACACAATAGACAATTTTTTATCTACCTGGTCTTGAACATAAAACACTTGTCGTGCTTGTGAGGCTAATATGAACAGATCAACCTTGTGGCCTAAATTATTCAGGTCAACCAACGTATACCCAAGAATAGTATCGCGTTTCACACCACCTCTGTGATTAACCCAATCACATTTGAAAAGAGGAATTTGCCTGTAACGGTAATCTAGTTCCCATATCTCTTGCAAAACCTCATAATAAAAGGCTTGCCTTGTGGTTGCAACGTCTTTAGATATGTGTAGATCTAATGCCTCAACACTAACCCCGCTGTTCTGGTAAACTTTGCCTTCATGAGATTTCGTACGAAATGTATACCCATTGATGTCATATGCATCGTATTTCACTAAGCTGGCGCGTGGTCCATATGATATCCACCTTACAGTTTCGGATACACTTTCTTTGTCGATTTGCAACTCTCTCTCAACCTGAATTTCATTACAAGTAATTTTGTTATGATGTATATTTTGAGAAGACTAATAAAATATTCATATTTGCACAAAAATATAAAAAAATAAATAAATAAAAAAATAAAAACTCAATTATAAATAACATAAGATTAATTACCTCTTTGTGTAACCACTTAGCAAAAGATTTACTGTCCTCATTCTCAAGTAATGCTATTCGCATACCCGGGTTTTCTCTTTTCAAAACTTGCTTGTGTCGCCTGAAACAATGTGTTTGATTATCATATTTCGTAGATCATTTTAAGTAAAGAAATAGACATGTGTTAAGTAACACTTACTCGATATACGGTACAATTTCATTTGTATTCTGTAATACATACAAATGTGCTTTCTGAAAGAGTTCCGTAGAAAATTCACTTGATTTGCCAGCCGACAATGGGTTTCTTTCCTCATTTTCATCAGTTTCATGTTTATCATGTGGGATACCAATAGTTTTCATGGATTTATGATATTCGCTAAAAAAACTCTATTGTTTCTTCCGCAATAGTCTCCTCAGCAATGCATCCCTCTGGTCTATTCCTGTTTCTCACATGTCCTTTAATAACCTTCATACATCTTTCGAATGGATACATCCACCGAAAGCATATTGGACCACATAATTTTACCTCCCTAGTTAGGTGCACAGTCAAGTGTATCATAATATCAAAAAACGATGGGGGAAAGAACTTCTCAAGTAGGCAAAGTGTCACTACCAGTTCTGTTTGCATATTATCTAGTTCTTGCAATATTATTTCGTTCTTACATATCGATTTAAAGAAAAAGCAAAACCTAATAATGGCATATCGTGTGGGTGGGTGCATGATTGAACATATTGCAATGGGCAGGAAATCTTGCATTAGCATGTGATAGTCATGCGATTTTAGGCCAGTGAGCTTCCTATCCTTTAGGCTGACCAAACTAGAGAAATTTGAACAATAGCCTTGTGGTACCCTGATGTTCTGTAATGTTTCACAAAAAATGTCTTTTTTAGCATTAGTTAATGTGTAACCTGCTGGAGGTAGTGTTGTACTGTCTTGTTCTTGCATAGCAAACCACTCTTGTTTTACCCCCAACGCAGCCAGATCCAATCGAGCATTAAGTCCATCTTTCGTCTTTCCTGGAACATGTAGCAAAGTTCCCACGAGGCTCTCAGCAACATTCTTTTCTATATGCATAAAATCAATACAATGTGGAACATAATGATGCCTCCAATACCGAAGTTTTCGGTACCAAATGTTGAATTTCTTCTAATACACATCGTTTTGTCCGTTTACTTTGCTTGAACTCCCCTCTTCTTCTATTGTGTTTCTATTCTTCTTTTTAATCTTCCCACCTCCGCCTCTTGTATCTTCTTGGTTTCCTAATGCATTATTGTTTGGTCCTTTTCCTTTTCCCCACTTATTTTCAATACGTTGTACCTCGTTGTATATTTGTTCCCCGGTCATTGGATTTAGAGCTGGGAGAAATTCTGGTTCTCCATTAAATGCCTTCCTTTGCCTTCTGAAAGGATGGTCATATGGTAGATATCGTCTGTGACCAACATAGCTTTGTTTGGATGACGCAGGAAGTCGAACACAGTTTGTATCTTTCCCACATACCACACAACCTTTGAATTCACTGTACGGGCAGCCACATAGTGTACCAAGTGCAGGGTAATCATTTATTGTCCATAACACAACGGCACGTAGCTTAAAGGTATCTTTTGTGGATGCATCATATGTATCAACCCCTTTATCGAATAAGGTTTGCAGATCATCAACCAACGGTTCTAAAAAAACATCGATATCATTTCCCGGGTATCCCGATATTAATACTGAAAGATTGATAAACTTTCTTTTCATACACAACCATGGAGGAAGGTTGTATATGACAGTTAAAACTGGCCATACACTGTGATGCCTATTTCCGGTGTGGACGTCAACCCCATCAGCCGATATTCCTAGCTGTAAATTTCTTGGATCTTTAGCAATGGAATTTTTCATCTATGGTACGCCATGCCTGTGAATTTGCGGGGTGACGTAACACACCATCGGTTATCCTTCGTGTCGCGTGCCATCTTAAATTTTCTGAAATACTTTCTATCTTAAATAGTCGTTTCAGTCTAGGTATAATGGGAAAGTACCACATTACCTTTGCTGGAATGTTTTCGTACACTTTATTTCTCTTATTATCCACCTTCCATCTTGATGTCCCACAAGTTCGACACGCAGTCAAATCCTTGTCACTGTCCTTCCAGTAAATCATGCAGTTGTTGATACATACATGTATCTTTTTGTATCCTGAACCCATCAACTTCATAATTTTTTTGGCTTGATAAGTTTTTTCCACCATTTCGTTACCAGAAGGTAGCATCTTTTTTAACAATCCTAGTAATTCAGTAAAGAACTTATCAGAACATCCGTACTTACCCTTCAAGTTGAGTAGTTTAACTATTGCGGACATCTTTGTGAAGTCGGGACATCCTTCGTAAAGAGGCTTCTCTGCATCTAATAATAGTTCTTGAAATTTGACAAGGTCATCCTCAGATTCAAAATTATCTTTAGTAGCATTAACCATTTCTACTGTTGCTGGGCCATATGTTGGAATATCTGAAACAAAATCCGTGTCGTCAACAAACTCTATTGTATCGTTAACAGGTTTTGGGTCACTTATTGATGGGTCAGCCTTCTCTCCATGTTTAGTCCAGTTTATGTAGGTTAGATCAATCCCATTACTGAATAAATGGAACTGCACTTCATCCACTTTACGCTCTATGTGGTTTAAACAATTTGTACACGGACATGGCAGTAAAAGATGTCGTTTATTAACTCGTGGGTCGATGTTCCCCATCATTAGCAAGTTGTCTACTGCATAATCAAGAAAAGCTGCTACTCCATCAACATAAGCTTTGTCGGTCCTATTACTTCCCATCCAAGACTTGTCCATGTTTATAAATGTAGTCCTTGTAGCCAAGTTAAAAATAAAGTCCAAGTTATTGATTAAAGAAGACAACATCAAACTGCAATTGATGAAGTCTAATGAAACAGTTACTAAAGGTGTGTTTGGGTCAATGAGGAATTACCAATTCACTAGCTAAATTCTTGTTCCATGAATAAGCAGTTGATGAGCTTAAAATTTAAAAAGACATTCCAAATAATGATGAGGACTTCTAAAAGATGGAATTTGGTGTTGAATTATGCTAATATGTCCATGAAGTCTAATGAAACAGTTGTTAAAGGGGTGTTTGGGTCCAGGAGGAATAACGAATTACCTAACACGCTTAACATGGTTACTTATATATTTTGTTATAACGATGTATACAAAAGGAACATAACAATACTTACCAGTGGTGACGGGAGTCGTGGGTCTATGACAGGAGAGTTGTGGTGGTTACCGGATTTGTGGTGATATGAGAGGGATTTGTGGATGTGATAGGAGGAGTTCTTATTTTTTTTGATTAGTTTAGAATGGGATTGATGCAAACTTTGGGGGGAATACATTCAATTTTTTTAAGAAATTTTACAAAATTTCACGAAAATATTGGAGGGAAAATATCTTGAGCCACGATTAACAACTAGTAGCAAAGGTTAAAAACAAGTTTAAAAAAAAGGAAAAAAAAATTGCAAAAAGGGGTGAACTAGGACTCGAACCCCTGACCTCAACTACACCTCAAACTCAACCACAAACCACAACACCATCTCTGCCCTTGGGACTTTCTCATTATACCCTTCTTCTTTAATTCTTTTAACCACCTTATTAGCCTTTTAGCTTGTTTCTCCTTACTTAAATAAGCTTATTACAGCTTATTTAAATAAGCTGTTTTTCTCACTTTTATTTATCCTTCAAACTTCAATACTATAAGTATTTATTACAAATTTTTTCTTGTGTATTCTTCAGAAGTCTAATATTTTTAATTATTTAATCACTTTAAATTAGTGTTTAATTCATAAAAAATAAAGTAAAAGTCAAAAAAATGAAATTATTTTTAGTCATTTATGACTTAAGAAAAATAAATTTGCATTTTGTGAACGTCCGATTTTGAATTCAAAATTTATAACAAGATATGAGCTGGGTAAATTCAAATTTGAAAACCTCAATTAAAACATGTCTATAAACGTTTAAATTTCAAATGTTTAAATTTCAAATTTCTAACAAGAGAGAGGTAAATTCAGATTTCAAATCCAAACAATGCCCCTATAAATAGCCATCCCTAGGTTATCACAATGCAGCCACAATTCACATACAAAAACGTAATTAAAAAATTATTAAGTTCAAAACAATGTCTCACAACGATTCACCAGATAATGAGTCTGTTTACAACACCCCACACGAAGATCTTTTCCCTGTATTCCCATACGACAATCTACCACAAAACAATCCACCACAAGATCTGTTTCCCGTATTCCAATATGACAATTCACCACAGAACACTCCACCGGAATTTCTTTTTCCAACAGCAATCAATCCACCGGCAAACAATCCACCCCACTACAATCCACCGGCAAACTTTCCAGCACCAAACCAAACCAATGCACGTGCGTTGACTGATGAAGAACTGTATGACCAAGATATGCAAGAAGTGTTACGTGTTGAAGCAGAGGAAGAACGTGAGAGAAGAGCTCGTGAGGAGTACTTAAGAGCTAAACAGGCTCGGAGAAACCGTCGTTGTGCATGGCGAATACAAAATGGATTGCCCCGTGTGCCATCGAGTGCTTCAAGTTACGAGGGCTATGTGTCAGATGATTCGTTTTCTTGATTCGTAGTTTAATTTAGATGTTTTATGTTTACGTATCGTAGTTTAATTATCATGTAGTAATGTTTAATTAACATGTTTTATGTTTAATCATTGTAGTTTGTGAACGTTCGATTTTGAATAAAAAAAATATTTATTAATATTTTTTTATATATTCTTTTTTAATATTTATTCTTATTATTATCTTTTAACAAAATACATCTACCAGTTAGACCAAAAAAATTTTGCGCGTATAGTATATGAAGCCATGATGCCATTGTATCTCCTAACATATCTCACTTAAAAATAAAATCCGGCCATTTGGTTACCACACCATTACTATTCACAAAAACACACAAGTCGGCAAACTAACCGTCATCCCCAACTCATCTCAACTACCACAGGTTAGGTTTTTTCGTTTTTTGATCAACATCAAAGTCAATTTTTTAATTTCCCTTGTTTTACATCTTGCTTGAAGTAATTTATATATACATACTTGTTAATAATGTGTCCATGAGTTTACATTATACTTATTGGTCTGATTGACTACTTTATTCATGTTAATGAAGTTTAAACTCATTTTTGTGAAATGGTTTTAATCAATATTTGAATGATAAGAACGTGCATGTAGGGTTGCCTATAAAAAAATAGTTTAAAGCCTAGAAAATTAGAATCTAAGAGTGTGTTAGTTATATTGGTCATGTATAGTAACTGTGTTGATTAGTTATGAGATAACTTATGAGAGATTGTTGATTCTTTATGGGCTAATTGTACATATTGAATGGGTTGAAGTTGTGGTATAAAATTGGTTATTTGACTCACAAATAATTAAGTAGGAATGGTATAAAATTGGTATAAAATTGATAATCATTTGAGTTATATTTGTCAAGTATAAACAATGTATTACCTTTAGGAATGAGTTGGTTTCCGTTGGGTTCGGTTGTAATTGCCTGTAGGAATGAGTGGGCTTCGGTCGGGTTTGGTTTGTATATATAGAATTACTTTAAAGATAGAATGTTAAACTATTTGTGTGTTAATCCATTTGAGTTTCATTAGCAAATGTTGATTAGCAAGTCAGGATGGAAATGTATAGGTTGCCTTAACATATGCTCTGTTTTTGTGTAGAAACATGGTTGAATTTGTTGTCAGGTTAAACCCAAACACGTATCCAGAGTCGCAGGTAATCGAACACATAGGCCTTAATGAATTTATATACCATAAATGTTCATTTAGTAAATGTCAAATACATTATTGAAATATATTCAGGAACTACCAGCCGTGTACGCGACATCATGTTTCCATGGAAGGAGGACAATCTACATCACAAGTGCACAGAGGATTCGTTTCAGAGTTGCATTGCACACTGAAACTGACGGCCCCATGTACTTAAGAGGTGGAAGATGGAAGGCATTTGCTTTGGCAAACCTTAATCGGGATGTTAGAACATTGCATTTTGTTGAGGAAGGCGACGACTGCTTCTATGTCACAGGATACGATCAGGACGGAAAAGAATATGGTGGGTACAACATTAATGCCGGTCGGTTATCAAGGTTCAAGTCTCGTGTTTTTGACTTCTATGATGAGATCCAGGTATTAGATATTGAAAATTAATTAATCTTACGTCAAATGTGTGATTTCATAACTCAATAAATGTTTAATTTTTATGTACTAATAAGGTTAGTATTAAAAATTATTTGTAGACACTACCTGCTGTATTCCTTAATGGAGTAGGTAATGCACGCCAAATCAGAATCCACGAAGATGGGATCAACTTTGTCGTGGATGTCAATATTGTTCAAGCAGGAGGAGCCGTTGTGTATGAGTTGGACATGGATGGATGGAACCACATTGAAGAAGTGTTGGGTTTAGAAGCTGGAATGACAGTCATCTTCACAAGGAAACGCGCTACAGAGTTATTGCTTACCGGCTTCAAAAGTGACGGTAGTCTAAGTACAGACGCGCATTTCCTTGGTGCCACCAATTTGCTAATGGTTCAGCCTGGTTTGTTGGAGGACGAAAGAGGTAAAAAGTTATGATATACTTTCATACTCCAAATTATTATTATCAGTCATTTATTTATTAATAAAAATTAAAAACAATTCTTTGTAGATGACAATCGAATGAAACATATTTTCCAATGGCCTTCACATCGAGACCACTTTAGTGAAGGGCATTCATTCTACAAAAGATTTTCAGCAATTCTACTGCCAGGCAAACTTGTACGTATATATCCATTCATAAATATTGTTTACATTTGTTCAAGTCGTTCAAACAAAATATTTACTTACTATAAACAACTGCAGGAAATCCCGGAAGAATTCCTGCTCTACCATCCTATCTACCCATACCGTAAGGTGCTCATGAAACATCGTGATGTTCAGTTTTTCATGACAATGGAGTGCGAGAATGAGGAGCCGGAGATGCCTGGAACTGTTAGTGTGTTTGGAAGGTGGAGGATGTTTGCCAAGGAATGCTCTTTCGAGTTTGAAAAAGTGATCAGATTCAAGTTTCTACATTTGAAGGTTGATGTCAATGGAAATGATTTTCAAGACAATGTCTATCCCGTTTTTCATCTTTGCTAACTCAATTCTGGATTTTATTGTTCATGTTCTGGAAGTACATTTGATATTTTTTTTGCATATCCCATCTTTAGTATATAACTTGTTTTGGATGTGTGTTGTGAATCACACATTGATGGGAGTACTTTACCAGGAACATGTAATTAAGTAGAAACATGTAAGTATTACTAATGTTAGTTATGACATCTATGTTACTTTGGTCACTTATGCAATGTAATCTAACAATACTAGTATTATGCAATGATTGTACATGTTTTATGCATTTGAATTTGTTGTAATTTATTATGTTTTATGCAATGTTGTTAAACAAATGCTCAATCTTAAACTGAGTATTTCTCATGTCATATTGGAGGGAATTTACCAAAATATTTGACAAGCATATTGGAGGGAAAGATGATTATAAATATCTTATCAAAAAGTTTTGTTAAAACCATAAAAAGGGAAGCTGGGAAATCAAGGGGAACCATAGGCTCGAACCCGAGACCTCACCAGCCTCAACCTTTTGAACGCCTCAACACACCACACCCTTACCACTTGCCCTTGGGACTTTTTTGGTTATACTCTTACATAGTATTTATTTAACCAAACGTTTTACCCTTTTAGCTTATTTACCCTTTTAAGCTTATTACAGCTTATTTATATAAGCTGTTTTCTCACTTTTATTGTTCCTTCAAACTTCAATACTTTAAGTAATTATTGCAAATTTTTTTTGTGTTTTATTCGTTAGTTTAATATTTTTAATAATTTAATTACTTTAAATTTGTTTTTAATTCATAACAAATAAAATAAAAGTCAAAAAAATAAAATTATTTTTAGTCATCTATGACTTAAGAAACATAAATTAGGCTTTAAATTTCAAATTTAGTCGGGTTTTTCATAATATAATATTATATATACTATTGATTGAATCATGTCGTTTTTGTGCGTTTTCGTTTATTTATTATGGTTTTAAACGTTTTTGTGTTTAATGACCCGAATCAAAATATAGCCGATTTAACAAAACCAAACTAAACGAACAAACCCGAGAACCGAACCGATCAACAACCCTAATTTATAGTGATAGTTTAAAATAAGGAGGAATTAGTTTGACTTTTTTTAAACATTACAACTTGTCATACACAGGATTTATGAGTTCTCATCATCACAAGGAGTCTCTCCCCTCGTTTTTCTGAAATAACCCGCCGCCAGCAACTTAATCATCAAAACATCATGATGGTTCCAACACGTATTAACCACACCACTTTCACACCGCTAATCTCCACCACAAAAATCCCCTATATAAACCCTAATTCCCACATCACCATCCATACCACTCTTCTTCATCAATTTTTAAAATCATTTAAATCAATCCTTATTTTACCCAAATTCATTATCAATGGCAGCACCATCATGACCAAACCAAGTGGCTAGGCGTGTGATTGATGACCTTGTTGAGTTTAGCGGGGAGACCTCTGTTGATGGTTACATGAGTTTCTTCAAGGGTCAGCAAATCTCCAGTATCTGTGGCTTTATAAACAGGATGCGTGAAGAGGTCACCACATTGAATAATGAGATTGGGCAGCTTAATGCTTTAATAGCTGAGTTGGAAGCTCTTGGAGAGGAAGACCTCTTTGACACTCTGCATGATCTTAGGCATGACAGGGAGAATGCCAATGCTAAGCTGCAAATCCTGAATGATCTCATTGCTGATGCTGAGGAGGATGTCCAGACTAAGGAAGAACAGATTGAGGCCATGACTGGTTGAAGGGTTGTCTCCATGGGATGTGAAGTTTCTTTTGTTTGGTTTTATATGTTTATGTTTTATGTCTTTTGTTAAATTTCCATGTTTTGTATGTATGAACACTTGAAATGGAAAATTAATGGAATCAATGGTTTAATTTACATGTTTTATATCTTTTGATCAGTTGTTAATGCTATTAATATTATTAGATTAAAAAGAAATGCCTTTGATAGTTTGTTTCAGTTTATTTTATATGTTGTTTTGCATTTTGGAATATGTTGTGGTGTTTGAATATGTTAGCAATAGTTAGTATTCAGTTAGTGTGCGTTTGGGTCAATTTAACTTAGGGCTACAATCTAGTATTCAAGCTATACGAGCACAAACTCTATGCGAGATCGTTTGAGGCAAGCTTCAATGATTTTGGTGTTTGAGGCAAGGTTGAAAATATAAGAATGCAACTGTATTCTGTTTGAGCATTTCGATTCCTGTGTGTAAGTTTTAAGCGCTAATATACATGTAACTAGGGCTGCAAACAAAGCGATATTTATTGGGTAATTCAAGCTAGATGAGTCTTAGAGTCAAGCTTAATCTTAATCGGCTAATTTGTAGCCCTGATTTAAACATAAGTCTAGTGTTGTATGATTCTTGAAGAAAAAAGAACATCCGATAGTTAACCATGGCTGAAAAAGCCGATGCAAAAGACACACACAGAGAATATACACCTATTGGCTGAAAAAGCTTTTAGAGTATTATGTGGTTGCAGGTAATTACTTGTTCTTATGTTTTTGTAATCGATCCCGAACACCTACGTTAAGTTGATAATTACTTGTTCTTATGGTTTTGTTATATGTGCTTGCAGGTATAGGGTTCCATTTTGAACATATAAGCTGCTTGATAATATAACAGGGTATGTTGTTGTTTACTGGTATGGTTCCCGAACAAGTTTATTGTTAGTGCTTATTTTTAGTTAAAATATACTTTTCAGTGATTAATATAGTTACTAGAACATTTAACTTTCAAAATCTCAGCTTGTATAACCATTATTTAGTTTTAAAATCACAACGGCCCTTTTAAGGGGGTGTTTGGCTGGTTGTTGTATCAGCAGTCCTTGGTTGGATTTGCTTTTTTTTTTTGTGCTTAATTGTTTATCTGGGACTGCTTATGAGTTATAGTTTCTTAATTAGTTGCTTTAAGTCAATTTTTTGCTTTTGTTTGTTCATTTTTATGCGACGTGTGGTGATTTTAGTGTATCTGCAGTGTGTTTGGGACACCGGGTTTGAAATAAATATTTAGGTTTAAATATTAAGATTGCAGCATTAAATATTTAAACTCTTAATTATAACTTTGGAGCCAAAATTTTTAATTCTCAAATGTGGAGCCAAAATTTCAGCCAAAAATTTTAAAAAAATTAAGAAATTATGGTTTCCTTATTTCAAAAACTGCCCCATCATGAGGCCTATTTTCACTCCAAAAAATTAGGGTTCGACCATACCATCAAAACCTTTAATTTTTACACCATTCTTTACCAACTAAGTTTACTAATTGTCTTTTATACATTACTTCTGACGAATCATGAAAACTATAGATAATATGTTTCATTCTGATCATGAAAATGATGATTTAAATGATAAACAGTTAGATTATGAATCAGAGGTTTATTCTGTAGATGGTGAGGATGATGAAAACAACAATTCAAATAGAAATATAGTTAAGAGGGGGATAACTAGGTTAGCTAAGTTTCGCCGGGAATATGGAAAACCCGGTGGAGTAAAGGTCAGTGTAACCTTTGATGCTCTGAATAGGTTAACAGGAAAAAACAGAGCATTGTTTTCGAGTTTTTTGGGTGACTTGGTTCGTGAGCATATAGGTGTCAGGATTCTATCGTGGAAGAAAGTTGATTCAGAAGCAAGGGATAAAATGTGGGACGAAATCACGGTACACATATACTTTTTTTCAACCCATTAATATAGAATTAAATCTATATGTACCATGAAATCAAGAATCCATAATACATATATGTCCCTTATTTCAGTGTTGGAAGCATTTGATATGTTGTGGTATACGGTTGTGAATCTGGTCATTTGAACATGTATGAGGTATCTAGAATACGAATAAGAACCTGGATAAACTATAGAATAAAAGAAGGATCGATACTTGTTTAGTATACAAGTTGTGTTTTTGTGAGTGTCTGTTATGTCGATATGTTTGTTCTTGTTTGAGTGTATGTCCTGTGTGTGATAGTAGTGGGTTGCTTGTTGTAGGTACAAGGTGTTAATAAGTTTATCTCTGCATTTAAATTATGTGCAACTAATTAACAACATTGTGTTACTCTTTGCAGCGATTTTTTGCTGTTGAATTGACAGTAAGAAAGCTGATAATGAATCGTCTTGGTCAACTTCTAAGGAATTTCATAAGGAAATTGGCACAAAACTACATATTGCCAAACCAAAATACACCTTCAAAACTAAATGAAGTACCGGCGAAGTACAGTGCAATTATAAAAGGCGAAGATTGGATCAATTTTCTAAAGTACACGGCTACGGAGGAATACAAGGTGTTAATTAGTCATTTTTATTCAAGTTTCACTATCTTTCACATATATATTAGTTCTATAATGTCAACATTAATACATATTCATGCCTTATGATTTTGTGTTACAAGGTGAAATCAGCTGCAGCTAAACTGGCACGTTCCAAGTGTGTTTATCAGCATACAATGGGACGAGGTGGATACGCCAATGTGATAGATAAAATGGTAACATTAAACATTTGCACATTTGCATTTAATAGCATCTTAGTATCGTTTATATTGGTTTATCTTACATGTGTATGTATTTGATGGTTATAAGATCGAGAGAAAAGAAATTGAACCAGATGAAGAACCACCGCACGGTACGCTGTGGTTGAAAGGAAGGGAGAAGAAAGATAGAGAATATCACGATGATGAGATTAGGACTGTGGGAGAAAAAATAGTAATTTTTACTGCAAAGTTTGTATTATGTTCATTGTTGAAAGTGGGATAAACATATAATAACCTATTTCCCATATGGTGTGTGCAGAAAGAAACGGAGGACAAGATCAAAAAAGGAACCTTGAAGATTGATCATGGCACTGATGCCATGACAGTTGTATTAGGTAAGGAAAAGGGAGGATATGCGAGAGGAGTTGGAGGTGGAGTAACCAACAAGAGGTATTTTGATCTGCCTCGAATCAGACAAGCATCTGATGAAAGAGTGGTGTTACTTCAAAGTGAACTTGAAAATGAGAGAAGCCAACGTCAAGAAAAAGATAAGGTAATCCAGGATTTGATGAATCAATTGGCTGCCCAAAAGGGGCAGACGTTGCAGTCAACGTCAACTCCATCGACACCAACAGAAGTAAGACATTTTTTATGTTGTTTTTTTTTTTTGTTACAAATGTGAAATTATATTACCAAATAACAGATTATAACTTCAAAACACTAGGAAGCTTACCACCTATTTACAAAAACAAATTATTGCTCAACATGTTTGCTGATAAACCATGATCCAAACACTCCTCCATATAACAATAGAATCCATTCAGTCTTAAATAATGTTGCGGTCTTCTTAAACAATTTATAATGCAGGTAACTCCGGTGAACATTAATGTTATAAATAGTAGTGCTGATGAGGATGTCGAAACACGTGTTGCTAGATGTGATAAAGTTGCGACCATTCAGAAGTCTAATGGACTTGCAAATTTGGAAAAGAAAATGGTAATAAGTGTAAGTAATAAAACATCCCCTTTTTATTTTAGAATTCCACATACATGTCTTATTTACCGTGTTTATATATACAGGAACCTGTTAAATCTGTCTCATCTAAGAAACCGAATAGACTCAAACGAAAGGATTCTTCACGTCAAGATTCCCAATCACAAGAACATGATTCTCCAATACAAGTATGTATTTAAACATGTTCATATATTCTTTTGTTTAATTAATTTCTGATACATATGTACATGCAACAAATCATTTTTTAGGAAATTAAGTGCAAACTGTGGCATACAAAGAAAACAACTATTATAGCGTTGGGTACTGTATACAAGAGTGAAGGAAAACAAATGCTTCATAACAAACCACTCCCAAAGAATTGCTACAGAGTGTCTGTTGATAAATCTTTAGTGGATGCAGCATGCATCCCGGATGTAGGAAGTAACGGTTTCAAAACAGTTCAGGCTGCATGTGGTGGTTTTTGGGCATGGCCAAAGGATCAAGTGATTTTTGATGAACAGGTACATACATGCATGTGTTTAATTAATCAACTTACATATATATAATTCTTCATAATTTAATTCAGTGTTTGATACACCCGGCTTTTGTTTCCTACAGGCTACACCACCAAGTACCATACAAAAGATTACTAAGAACAAAACTGCACCTAAATTAACAACGACGCGCAAAAACATTTACGTCTCTATTAATGGCATGCAAAAGGAAGCTGCTAAGAAGATCAAGACTCATAAGTCATTAAATTCTTGAAAATTTTATTATGTACGACATTACAATTTTATATACATTCCAATTTTATTGTATTTGAATTCGTTTTGATATTTTATATATATTTGAAGTTTTTTTCATATATATTGATTTCTTAAATGTGACTAAAAGATGCATATAGTTACAATTATTACACTTTTGGTCACTGTTTGCTTCATGCTTTGTGTGACTAAATAATACAAATGGCTACACAAACAAAAAATGCATGTGACCATTGGATGAACAATAGTCACACAAAACACACATTTTTTCGCTTGAAACAGCATATAGTCACACATATTCACACTTTTGGCCACTTTATGCTTAATTCTATGTGACTAAATACCCAAAAGAAACATGTTTTGTGTGACTAAATAATACAAATGGCTACACAAACAAAAAATGCATGTGACCATTGGACGAACAATAGTCACACAAAACACACATTTTTCACTTGAAACAGCATATGGTCACACATATTCACACTTTTGGCCACTTTATTCTTAATTGTATGTGACTAAATACCCAAAAGAAACATGTTTTGTGTGACTAAATGTTATAAAAGGCCACAAAAACATACAATTCATGTGGCCATTGGATGATCAATAGTCACACAAAACACACATTTCTTCACTTTAAACACCATATGGTCACACATATTCACACTTTTGGCCACTTTATGCTTAATTTTATGTGACTAAATACCCAAAAGAAACATGCTTTGTATGACTAAATGTTGCAAAAGGTCACACAAACATACAATTCATGTGGCCATTGGATGATCAATAGTCACATAAAACACACATTTGTTCACTTTAAACACTATATGGTTACACATATTCACACTTTTGGCCACTTTATGCTTAATTTTATGTGACTAAATACCCAAAAATAACATGCTTTGTGTGACTAAATGTTGCAAAAAGGCCACAAAAACATACAATTCATGTGGCCATTAGATGATCAATAGTCACACAAAACACACATTTCTTCACTTTAAACACCATATGGTCACACATATTCACACTTTTGGCCACTTTATGCTTAATTTTATGTGACTAAATACCCAAAAGTAACATGCTTTGTGTGACTAAATGTTGCAAAAGGCCACACAAACATACAATTCATGTGGCCATTGGATGATCAATAGTCACACAAAACACACATTTCTTCACTTTAAACACCATATGGTCACACATATTCACACTTTTGGCCACTTTATGCTTAATTTTATGTGACTAAATACCCAAAAGTAACATGCTTTGTGTGACTAAATGTTGCAAAAGGCCACACAAACATACAATTCATGTGTCCATTGGATGATCAATAGTCATACAAAACACACATTTCTTCACTTTAAACACATATGGTCACACATATTCACACTTTTGGCCACTTTATGCTTAATTTTATGTGACTAAATACCCAAAAGTAACATGCTTTCTATGACTAAATATTGCAAAAGGTCACACAAACATACAATTCATGTGGTCATTGGATGATCAATAGTCACACAAAACAAACATTCCTTCACTTTAAACACCATATGGTTACACATATTCACACTTTTGGCCACTTTATGCTTAATTTTATATGACTAAATACCCAAAAGTAACATGCTTTGTGTGACTAAATGTTGCAAAAGGCCACACAAACATACAATTCATGTGGCCATTGGATGATCAATAGTCACACAAAACACACATTTCTTCACTTTAAATACCATATGGTCACACATATTCACACTTTTGGCCACTTTATGCTTAATTTTATGTGACTAAATACCCAAAAGTAACATGCTTTGTGTGACTAAATGTTGCAAAAGGCCACACAAACATACAATTCATGTGGCCATTGGATGATCAATAGTCACACAAAACACACATTTCTTCACTTTAAACACCATATGGTCACACATATTCACACTTTTGGCCACTTTATGCTTAATTGTATGTGACTAAATACCCAAAAGTAACATGCTTTGTGTGACTAAATGTTGCAAAAGGCCACACTAACATACAATTCATGTGGGCATTGGATGATCAATAGTCACACAAAACACACATTTCTTCACTTTAAACACCATATGGTCACACATATTCACACTTTTGGCCACTTTATGATTAATTGTATGTGACTAAATATATAAAAATAAAATGTTTTGTGTGACTATACAGTGTTTATGGTCACTAATACTGCTTAATCAAACAAAATTTGTACCAAATTAGTCACACATATTTAGGTGTTGGTTACTGTTTTGTAATCGAGACTAAAAATAACTCGAACATGTGACCATAGGTACCCTATGGTCACGCGACCTTTAGTCACACACACTCGAAAAATCATGTGTGACTATATGTATTTCGTCACACATATTGGGTGTAGCCAAATCCAGTTTTTGTTCTAGTGATAATCGCCATTGATCTGGTTGGCTACCAACTTAGAGTCAACGTACACCCTTATCTTTTGTACCCCCATGTCCGCTGCTATTCTTAGACCAGCGAGTAATGCTTCGTATTCTGCTTTGTTATTTATTGTCTCATCGAAGTTGAGTCGAAGGGCGTAAGTATATTCTACCTTAGTTGGGCTAATGAGTACTAGGCCTGCTCCAGCGCCCTTTTGATTGGATGCACCGTCCGTATACAACGTCCATCGTCCAATGTCGTCTGCGTTTGGTTTCAGTGCTGGTTGTTGGAATTAGACCGCTGAGTTGTTTCCGATCGGTGTTTCCAAGAGGAAATCTGCCAAGATCTGCCCTTTAATTGAGTTCCTCGGTACATACTCTATGTTGTATGCCCCCAACTCTACCGAGTACTTAGCCAGTTTTCTGGACGTTTGCGTCTTGTTAAGGATCTGTTTGAGTGGCTGATCGGTGATGACCTTGATTGGGTGGGCCTCAAAATATCGGCGTAATCTCCTTGACGCGTGTAAGAGAGATAGGACCAATTTTTCCATAGAGGCATAATTTCTTTCAGTGTCGTTCAGAGTCCGAATGACGTAATGGACCGGGCATTGCTTACCTTTTCTATCTGCCACCGACACAGTGCTAACGGCTTCGTCCGCTGCTGCTAGGTATACGTACAAGGTTTCCTTGGCGACCGGTGTGGTTAATGAGGGGAGGTGTTCAATGTGCCGCTTCATTTCTTGGAAAGCCGCTTCCGTAGCCTCCATCCACCGGTACTCGTCCTTGTTTTCTTTGGTGATGCTTTTCAAGGTTTCAAAGAAAGGCAGCGATCATTCGGCTGACCGGGATAGAAAACGATTTAGCGCGGCTAATTTACCGCTGAGGCTTTGCATTTCCCTCAACGTTCGGGGTGACTGCATGTCTACTATGGCTTTGTCCTTTCTCGGGTTCGCCCTTATTCCTTCGGAGGTGACCAAGTATCCTAGGAACTTCCCTTCTTCCATTCCGAACGAACACTTCTTGGGATTGAGTTTCATATTGATCTTCTGGAGGTTGTCGAATGTTTCAGCAATGTCCTCTATCATTCCCTTTTCTTCCTTGCTCTTGATCACCATATCATCCACATAGGCTTCTAAATTCCTCCTTAACTGTGTTTGGAAAGCCATGTCTACCAGTTGTTGATATGTTGCTCCGGCATTTTTGAGACCAAACGGCATCTTGGTATAACAGTAGGTTCCCTTGTCCGTGTAGAATGCCATTTTCTCTTCATCATCTTTGGCCATTTGTACCTGATGGTATCCTTTGTAGGCGTCCAAAAAACACTTGTATTTGTATCCCATGACTGATTCGATTTTCCAATCGATGTCCGGGAGAGGGTAGTAGTCCTTTGGACAGGCTGAGTTGATGTTCTTGAAATCTACACACATCCTCCAGGTTCCGTCCCCGTTTTTTACCAGCACCGGATTACAGATCCACGTTGGGTATTTTACGGGACGAACGATTCTGGCATGGAGCCATTCTTCTACCTCTTGTAACACAGCCTGGCTACGATCCGGCGCAAATATCCTCCGTTTCTGACACACCGGGTCCACTGTAGGATAAGCGTTGAGGCTATGTTCTATTATTCGCCGGGGGACACCCGTCATGTCGGACGGCTCCCAAGCGAACACGTCCAAGTTTTTCACAAGCAGGCCCTTAAGAGAGCCTTGCACTCCGGGGTCAAATTTCCTCCGATGGTAATCAACTGATCAGGATGTGCCGGACGAATCATAATTTCCTCCGGTTGGCTCTCCTCTCCTAATTCCATTTTTTCACGTACCTGGTCATCTTTCTTCTTCCGGTATTCTGATACAACGGTAGATCGGGTGAGTAATGTAGCAATTCCCCGCGGAGTAGGAAACTTCATCATCGCGTGGATGGTTGACGGGACCGTCCTGAGCGTTTTTAGTCTGCTCCGTCCGCGGATCACATTATAAGGGGAAGGGGCTCGGATTATGGTGAACTTCATTATTGCCCGCCGAGACAGGCCTTCGTTCCCAAATTCTACATCCATTTCTAGCTTGCCTAGGGGTTTTGTAACATCTCCGGTGAACCCCAGTAGGTCGGTATGCGTGGGTCATAATCGGGATCTGATCGAAGAGTGCAGGTTGTTAAAACAGTGTTCGAGCATGATTTCCACCGATGCTCCTTCGTCTACGAGGACCCGACGCACCAGGTATCCTTCTATCATAGCTTCCACAATGAGAGGTTCTTCGGATACATCATCCGATAAAATTGGAGGGAAGGTGATGGGTACATTCATCCACCCTTCCGTCCTCTCCCGATCCTTTCTTTTTCTTCCGTCAGAGGTTGTTCGGGCCATGTTAATGATTTTACCTTTTCGCGGTTCCTCTCGCTGGGCCACCCCCTTTTGTCTAACGTCTTTAATGAGGTGGTTGAGCTTCCCCGACTCCAGCGCTTCTTCTAGTTGTTTCTGCAGCTGCCTGCAGTCATTCGTGTGATGTCCCCTCTCCATGTGGTAGTCACAATATTTATCGTAGTTTTCTCTGCGTGGAGGGTAATTCATGGACATGGGTTGTAGGAGCTGGAGTTGACGTTCAGTAGCTAGGATTACTTTAGGGAGTTTGTGAGGGCGTTTAAGGTAAGTCTTGGGAGCGGGTTATTTAGGAGTGTATGATAATCGCTTCTGGGGGAGCAGTGGTGCTTTATCTTTGCGCCTGTATGGGGAGTACCCGTCACGTCTGTGATAGCCCGTTCTGGTCTCACTGTGCCTCCTGTCTCCCCCGTATGATCCTCGAAATGGTCTATCCACGCGGCGAGGACTGCTATCCGGAAACTTTCTCACCATTTCTGACCTTTCCCCTCGAGGTAGCTCCGTGTTGACGAAAGCTTTCTCCGCCCTGACAAAGTCATCTACCCGTGTCATCATCTCCTCCACCGTCTTCGGTACTCTGTCTGCGAAACGTTTAGCTAGCTCCGGGGTTTTGCATGTGTCCATGAAGGATGAGATTCTCATGATATTTCCGGTACCCCTTGTATGAACCCTGTCTCGGTGGTCCATCTCTCCTTAAACTCAGGCAGAGATTCATTCGCGTGTCTCACGATCCGGGTTATTTCCGTAGGATCCCTGAAGCACTTCTTCCTCGAGGAGAAACGGGTGACAAACCGGTGACGTAGACGGGTCCATTCGTCGATGCTTCCTAGCGGGAGTTTGTCGTACCATCCTCTGGCGCTGCCGTCCAGTGTCTGTTGAAACATGCGACACCACACAGGCATGGGCCATGAACCCTGCATTGCCGCTCCAGAGAACCGGCTGAGATGATCCTCCGGATCCGTAGAGCCATCGTAGAGCCTAATATGGGACGACATCTTGTGCTTTGGTGCGGAGAACTCTAAGAGCCGTCGGGTCAAGGGTGAGTGGGACAACTCTTTGAAGGGTTTTCCTAAATCCTCATCGGATACCTTCTCTCTGGTTGCAATTTCATTTCGTCTTCCGTTCGGCTCCCGATCGTCAAAGTTCAACCGAATGGGAGAGACATTCCTCCCCCTGTTATATGTCGCTACCAGGGATCGGAGTGCGGAAACGTGTACTTCGATCTGTTCTTTCGTCAAAGGAGTGTCGTCTCCCTCTGTTATGACAGGACCGGTATTATCCATCCTATAGCTTGGGTAGATTGAATACGGGTCCCACGGATGGCGCCAATTTGTTTGAGTAAAATCCTGTCACCTTTCGGTAGTCCTTGTGAAGTCCTCCGAATGGTTGATGAGTATGTCGTGAACCTGTGAATCACAACAAAACGCGTTAGTCTCGCCCGGGGTATTGTCCCAGGACCAAACTCCGGCGCAAGGATGAGTATAGGGCGATAATAATAAGTGTGTGTGAGTAATAGTAATGCAGTAAATGCTAATTATTATGAAAGTACATAAGGGGTATTTATACTACTGACCAATCATTGTTCACCACTTGTGAGTAGGTTACTATTCCTGACATACAGGGAGTGGCGTTGTGGGCCATCCCTATACTGGGGTGTCAGACAAGATTCAGCCACGTGTCAAGCATGTGCTCTGTGGAGAGAGAGTTTAATCGTCCGGCCATGAGTGTCCGTCCGGACACGTTCGTAACCGTTCGGACTATTATGTTAATCGTCCGGTATATTAATTTGATCGTCCGGTCATATACGCAATCAATCGTGGTCTTACGCATGGTCCAATAAGTCTAGTCTTGGGGTCAAGCCTACCCATGTGTAAGAGATATTTTGATTGAGTGTCTCAAATATGTTGCTAAAAATTATATCTCCGTCTCTAAATAAATGTTTAATGTTGATTTTTAAAGTATTTTCTTTTCAACTTTAATCTTAAATTATTTCATTTGTGTTATGTAATACTTGATGAAAATTATATTAAGGGTAAATTGCAAAAATGGTCCTTAACATTCCACAAATTAGCAAAAACGGGACCGAGACAAAAAGTAGCGCAAAAAAGACACCCACGTTCCACATTTTCGCAAAATTGCCACCGAGAGGCCTTTTTGGCTAACTTCCGTTAGTTTTCCCGTCAGTCAAGGGTATAATCGCCATTTCACTCGCTTCCCGCCTTTGACTACCCCAACTTTATTTCAATGACCAAATTTGCAAAGTTATAAAACTTAATTTTGGAGGCACACTTGGCATCTGAAGCGATTAACCTTTCCCTTTTTTTTGTGTAACTCGGCAACCCAAGCGATTGCATAGGACTATAAAGTTCATGTTTATCCCGCTTATTCAACCATAACACACACAATCCCAACGATCAAAACAACCGACGATGGCAAACAATGGAAAATGGAAGAGTATCTACATTGGTACCGAGGAAGAGGAATTTGATAAAGTTGGAAGAACCTATTATCTAAATGATTTACTTCTTGATGCATATGGCGGAGAACGAATTGATGAGTATGGTTCTTATAAGAAGATACCTAAGGAGTTAAGAACAAAGATTCTGACCTATCTGAGGAAACAAGATGGCTACTATGAAGTGATTTTAAGTGATGATGATGATGATGAGGAGGAGGAGGAGGAGGAGGAGGTGAAGAAAGATCCTATGGATACCGTTTTACCAAAGTTTGATGATTTGGGAGAGAGGATTTCCCGTCTTGAAGTTGCGTTAAAGTATCTGAAGGATATGAAGGACAAGAGAGAACAAAAATTGAAGAAAAAGAAGAAAAGGGTTGATGCGGAGGGCAGTGGTTCAAACTACTAAACAAGTGTTTGTTTAGATATGTGTTTAAAAATTTTAATGGTTGTGAACTCCTATGATCAATGAAACTTCTAACGTTTATGTTACTGATATGTCTATATTGATAAATGAAAGTTTTAATGTTTATGTTACTCATATGTTAGCTAGGTGATGTTTGCAGCTTATGCACAAAATGTTAGCTAGGTGATGTTTGCCATGAAAGTCAAACGGGTGAACGTCTAAAAAAGTGTTTGGTTCTATTTGGTAATTAATGGGTGAAAACACATGATTCCAATTCAACATGTGCAGTTTGACTTTTGAAAGTCTAAGTGCACTGGGTGCAAACATAATGTTCTTGCAGTATGTTTTTTGATAAGTCTTGAATGCAAGTTTGACTTTTGAAAGTCCAACTGCAATGGGTGCAAGCCATGGTTGATGCAAACAAACATAGAATACATCAGAAACATAAACATTTTTGCAAGTTTGACTTTTGAGAGTCCAACTGCAATGGGTTTAAACATATTGTTCTAAAAACAATGAAGTTAAACAAAGATTACAAATATAGAATCCAACAGACAATAACGTTAAACATATTGTTCAAAGATCAGTGGGTAACACATGAAGAAGTTGGAAGTGCATGCTCATCATTTGACTTCATCTTTTTAGTTGGCCTGTCAACCTGAGGTCTGTGATTGGGTGGTACTATGACTGTTGTAGACTCAATTCTTGGCCAGTATCTGCGGCCAGAACACCCATTGATCTTGAATGAGTACATACGCGCCCATGTTTCTAGGCTATAAGCAGCATAAACCCACTCTTCAGGTACAACAACTCCTTTTCCATCCTCATTCATATAGTTTATTGCAGCCACAACATGTTTACATGGTATTCCAGTCAGCTCCCACATCCTACAACCACACTCCTTCCTATCCATAATGATCCTCGTTAGGCACAGATACTTTATATAACGAAACTGCAATCCATTCAACAACACAACCAGTAGCTTCTTTTTTGTTTGCATCAACCATTACTTGCACACTAGGAGTAAGTTGTCCAACACTCTTTTCTATTGTTTGTTGAACTACCACAATCCTCTTCACCAAGTACTCCCTGATATATTCAAGACAAACAATGATGGATTTATCTCTGACATCATTTAGCTGGCTACAGAACACCTCACATATGTTGTTTAAGAGTAGTCCACATAGGGCTTTGCCTGTTAAACAAATCACACATTATGTATTAATATATGATCAATTATCAGTACGCTTTTGTCCAGTGCCACTTAATGAATTACCTGAAAAATGTGATCGGCTTCATTGTTCAGCTGGACTCTTCAGCAACCAATCATAAGGTGCAGCATTGTTATTCTTAAGATGATCCATCTCTTTGTTGAATTCAACTTTTGTGGCTCTTGCAGCCTTCCAAAGCATGTCCTTGTAAACACCTCCTTTCAAATGTGACTTCATTTCCTCATGAATATGCTTAACACAAAACCTGTGTGCAACATTTGGAAACACACTAGCAACAGCTTGTATCAATCTCTGTGAACAGTTAAGGTTATGGATGGTGTTAAAACTTTACATGTTCTCATTGTGCATAAAACACATGATTAATTATACAATAGAAATGTGCACCTTTTGCCTATCAGAAATGAAAGTGAACTTGCAGTTGGTTTCTATCCCAAGATCCTCTCCTAGTAGTTTCAAAAACCAACACCAAGTTGCCTTATTTAGTGCATCAACTACAGCATATGCTACTGGATAAATCCCATTGTTTGCATCAATCCCAACTGCTGTTAGTAATTGACCTGGAAAAGGACCTGACATGGAGAATCCATCTAATCCTAATAATTCTCTGCCACAAGCTTTGAAACCTTGTTTCATAGCTCCCAAACACACATACACCCTTTTAAAAGTTCTTGTTGAACTCGCTGGATTTGGTTCTATCTGTACATCAATCCTAACAGTAGTGCCTGGATTTTGATTAACCAACTCTTGGGCATATTCTCTAAGCAGTGCATAATGTTTGGTAAAAACAGGTATACCTGATTGAATTTCACAGGCTTTATGACATAGCAAATCAGACTTACTTACGGGAACATCTTCAATTACCTAATCATCGTCATCAAACACTTCATCATCATTTCGATTATAGTCCAAATCCTCTGAATCACTCCCGCCACTCTGTTCTTCTGTTTCATTATCTACCTCTACTACTTTCACGTTTCCCATCTGACCACCTACAATTGTAAGTCCATAACATTAACAACAAATACACCTTTTAACAAATAAAAAAAACAAAAAACAAAACTCACAAAACAGGAGGGAAATTAAAGAGGAAAATGCACTGTGTCTTACCGTATCGTTCAAAGGCAAGGACGATCGATGTAATCTAACCGGAACTATACGGATCTATACGTATCGTTCAAAGGCAGTGAATAGGAAAATGCACTGGTAAAGATTTGGTGGCAACAATTAGGGTTGTATCTGAACTTAAAGGGGTATATTTGTCATTTCATGCGATTATACCCTTGACTGACGGGAAAACTAACGGAGTCGCCGTGAGATTAGTCGGCTCGCAATATCGAGTCGGAAACTCATGATTACCAAAAAAAAAAAAAAAAAAAAAAAAAAAAAGCCTCTCGGTGGCGATTTTGCGAAAATGTGGAACATGTGTGTCTTTTTTGCGCTACTTTTTGTCTCGGTCTCATTTTTGTTAATTTGTGAAACGTTAATGACCATTTTTGCAATTTACCCTTATATTAATGAAAATACATTTAAAACCCAATTCATTCATTTATTTTACATCAATTATTATAAAATATAAAAAAGATAATTCAATGTCAAAGTTAAAAAAAATAAGACTTTAAAAGTCGAACATTTATTTTGTGACGAAGTGAGTAAATATTAATGCAATTATGTAAAGCGTTTCCCTACATTAATCTTCAAACTATAATCTTTAAGGTGTTCGTGATCTGTCATATCTTGACGAAACCAATGATTTTCAAATCATAAACCATCTATTTCTGGTAGCCGTGAATGTTTTGAGTAAATAATTGCCAAGTCATTCATACTTTTTTTTATTGAGAGTTGAATACTCTACTATTTAATAATAAAATAATGGAGTTTTCTTCCAATGAGATTTGCGTGTGGTGGTTTCTTCAAAAGATTAAATAGTGGACATTTTTTCTTGTTTTGCTAGGATTATTTCATACTCTCTCTTTGTATAATTCATTTTTCTATGTCTTGTAGATATAGTTTAAGAGATTGCTAGACTCAAAAATACTTTAATAAAATACATTCATAAAATGAGTTGTCATTGTCTGATTGCTTTAATAAAAAAGAAAAGAAAGAAATAATTACCCAATACACTAATTAAATAATGTCAACTCTTTTTGTAGATATATCTTGTTGAAGCTTTTTTGTGTGTCTAGCAATTCTTTTAGTTTAATGAATTAATATCGAGTGGTCCATAGATGTTGGTGGCGTTTTGGTTTGTTATGTACTTTTTTTCAATATTAATATAATAAAAGGGAATGTTTATTGGTACATTTTCCTTTTTTTTTTTAGTTTTATTAATTTTTATTTTTATTTTTGTAGATTTGTTTTTATTATAAAATTGTGAAACAAAAGTTATGTGACATAAAATATAAAGTTTCACAAGTCAAGAATAATAAAACACAAAAAATACGGATCTGGAAACTATAAAAAATTGTCTTATCACGTTAATAAAGTGGTAAAACTGCCGAAAAAAGTGCAGAATATAAAATATAAACTTTGGCAAATGAAAATCAGTAAAAGACAAAATATACTAAATAAAAAATTATCTTATACTGTCAATAAAATAAGTAAAAGAAGGTAAGAGGGCCGAGAGATGTACCAATAGCTAGTACAATCCATTTATAAATCTATTGCCCTTCAAAAAATAAATTTTGAATACGTATTTGTTACACGAGCCTATGCAAAATGCTTATGAATTTGTCTTTAATCATCTGTAACAATAATTAAAAGTTGATAAATGACATATAAGAGTGGCAACATTATCCACTAGTAGAGATAATAATTAGGGTTTTTCTAACATGTGTCCTAAGGCACAAGTTAAGCACACCAAAAGTACCATGGGGCCCATGAAAAAAGACATCAGAATTCATACAAAAGTACACTTGTCTGTACTTTTATGTGGGTCCCTGAGTATTTTTATGTATTTTTTGTGTGCTTAATAATTAATGTAGGGCACAAGTTAAAAAAACCATAATAATTAATGTAGGGCTATTTTCATTTTAAGTAATCAAAGAGGTGATCTGATCCATTGGGAGAGCTAATGATTTATAAACATCATAGAAAAACGTGTTAGCGTTGGTATCGTAACATTTGCTCGGCGCCAAACCCACACCATCATACCAAGATACCCTGGCACCAAAGCCAACGCCAATTCCTTGGAATCAAAGAGAGGTGATCTGATCCATTGTGAGAGCTAATGATTTCTAAACACCATAGAAAAACGTGTTAGCATTGGTATCGTAACATTTGCTCGGCGCCAAACCCACGCCATCATACCAAGATACCCTGGCGCCAAAGCCAACGCCAATTCCTTGGCTTGCCACAAACCTATATATATATATATATATATATATATATATATATATATATATATATATATATATATATATATATATATATATATATATATATATATATATATTATTTTTTGTTAATTTAAATGATTTTTGTGTTGGGTTTGTATTTTTATTGTTTTTCTTTTAACTTAAAATAGGTTTTTGGTTTATAAAATGTATGTGCATTTGTTTTATAGTGTGTGATAGGAACGGATGAAGGAGTTACACGAACGATGGTTTGTATTTTTTTTTAATCTTTTTATTTTATTTCATAAGTAAAATAGGTTACGTAAATGTTGATTTTACATTTTTAACTTTTAACTTTATAAAATCTATAATTATTAACTTTAATGAATGAAAAATTAGTTGGTTTTGAAAAATGGAAAAGTATAAAATGACGGGTCAAAAAATGGGTGTTTTGGCTTGAACTATGAGGGAGGGGGTTTTGGGTCTGTGCGTAAAAAGTGTCATGACTTAAGCTATGACACCCGGTGATCTTATCATCTAGCCTTTTCTCTCTTCTGCTTTTATGTTTTTTTTTTTGTTAGTAACTTAGTTCGAGTTTATATCACAGGCAGTAAAATTCTGAAAATCATTCTATTCTGAAAGTCGTGCGGCTGGTGTCACCCAACAGGAGATGATAACCCTAACAAGGTTTAAAAACAAGATCACAAGCTTAGTGGCATATTAAAGAATTCAATAACATACATAAATCTTGTGTTGTTTAAATTTAAACTAAGGTATCGATCCCGGCCCTAAGGAGAATAAGTGCTATCAGTTTCAATTCAACTTTTTTCCATGACAAAGAGTGACTTCGAGACAAATAATGAAACAATTACAGTAATAAACTAGAAGCTAGAAACTAGAATGCACCAAGAAAAAATTGAAACAAACACATCAACGAATTGTAATATTAACCCCTAAAAATACACTTTCTACACACCAAGACTCCGAAAAAGCAAAACCACTACCTCATAAAACACGTCAAATTCAAATCACATCTCGCAGACACTTCTATTTTGCTGATATGAAAACTTTTTGCCTATCCATGATGAAATTAGCAACTAGGAAAATACCAAAATCGTCTAACCACGGCAGGACTTAGCAGTACGATCGGTTAGGCATTAATAAGGTAATCGTCTTGATTAAGATTCAGAATTTTCAGAGCTTTCATTTAACCCTTATCATTGCATGCACAGAAGACTTTTGCTACAACAATTACATCATACCTAGCTGCTAATTTTAGTTTTTCTTGAAACAGCAAAGTTGCTAAGAAACTCTTGAACCATTTCTGTGGCTGCAAAATATTTTTTCTGATACTTGTGGGCGTCAATCATTGATAGATATAAAAAGTTAACAAGTTGAGAGCTATTTATTTACTAAATAAAAGAGACTTGGTTACTTCTATACCGTTGATGTAATCGAGTTTAAAAAAGAACAATTATCACATAATACCAAATAAATGATTTTGGTCTTTGAAGGAAAGGGCCAAATATTCGGATTTTAAAATGAGAAAAGTGAATATGGGGCTGTCTCACATCTAAGCTTACATGTGAAACTATCAAAAATCACTAATAATACGTCATTTTGGTTATTATTTTTTTCAAAATTTGAGTAGTAAAACTAATACTCTGTATATGCATAATGAAACACATTTTAATAGGGAATTAAATCAAACCATTGTTGAATTTATAGCTAATTTATTAGTTGATATCAAAGTGAACCCAACCTATATATATAAAGACCAAACTTTAGTTCACTTTATTCACAAGTCATGGTATAGATATGATGGACTAAAATATCAGTATCACTTTAGAGAAAGAAAGCCTAGAAACCAGTGATGCAAAATAGAAGATACTCCTGATCATAGAGACAATGATCTTTTGTTCCAAAATAAATGTAAAATTTTAAAAAATCTCTCTAAATATTATCTCTACTCATCTAATTTCATTTATACCCATTAAAATTATTTTTAATTGATTAAAACACAAAACCAACATTTATTTTGAGTCTCAATATATATAAAAATGTATATTTAATTTGAGACTGTGGCATGAAAGTGGACACATAGTGGAGAGTCTTAGAGGAATAAATAATTAATATTATTTGTAACTATATGTTAAGGATTAAAGAATAAAAAAATAAAAATAAACGGAGCATCTATTCAGAAAAACGCTAGATCTTCACATGCGCAGGTATTATCCCTGAGAACACATGTTTATCCATCGAATTTAGCAAGTAACTAGAAACCCTTAACGGAGTCTGCTTCAGAAAAAGATGAAAGAATAACATAAAATATTAGGGTTTGTATCAAGTTGGTCATGAATATTATCATGGGGCTTCTGGTCTAGTGGTAAAGGCTTAAGTAGTTAAGCGAGCCCAAGTGAGAGTAGTACCGGTTTGGGTGACCGACCGGGAAGTCCTCACTTGGGAACCACAAGCTCTAATGATATCAGGCGAATCGGGAATAGGAGTGGGGTTATCCCCTAAGGAGAGGCTCGCGGTTGGTATCTCTGCCCGAGGATGCGACACTAACTCGAGCCAACAACTAACATTTAACAACTAACCCGCCATTCAAAAAAAAAAGTTGGTCATGAATATTAAATATAACCTAGATATAAAAAGAAAATAAACCAAATATTTTACTGAATGTTAACCAAAGTCCAGTTTTTATAATATTTTACTGTCAAATTGATTGATTGATCAACTCTATAGTTCATATAAAATTCTTTTGATTCCGAGACTAATAACTACACGTTGATTTTAGGTTAAAATATATTATACATCAAACATTTTAAAAATAAAATTTGAAAGCTCACTAGACCTAATTTAAGATGAAAAGAATCAAATAGTTTAAATCTTATGGTACTTCTTCACAAGAATGTTGCATTCATAAAAAACTATAGTTTCACAAAAACAATAAAGGACAAGAAATTTGATCTTAATTCACAAATTTAAAGAACTAGAAACAGCTACAATTGGATCAGAGTGGATTGAACCCGAATCAAATCCCATTCAAAACTATATTAAAAACTACAAAAGATAGTTAATTAATGGTAATTGATGAATGATGATGATCCATTGGTTTCAGACTTAAACTCACAACCCATTGTTTATATGATAATAACAACACCTATTGTCTCACTTTTCTTATCCGAAAGGTGGCCGGTTCGCAGTATTACCGGACCAACCACCACCGTCTACTACCGGTAACTGAACATTCGGCATATTAAGTGGTAAATTAAAGAAAGGTAAACCCATAGATGAAGGGTCTTGATAAGGGTTACCACCACCACCATCTCCATCACCATTAGCACCACCACCACCACTACTAGCAGCTGCTTCATCTTCATCTAAAGGCAGCCTCTCATACGCCACATTCGTAAAAGAGGCAGCTATAACAATCACTGGCCCTGAAGCCACTAAAGCTCCCACAACATTCCCGCCAACAACTTGACCTTGTCCACCAGCTAAATAAATAGTTAAACTAGTGGCACCTGGTGGAGCAGGTGGAGGTAAAAAAGAACCCGACAGTGAAAGTATCTCAAACCTACCATGAAGTGTCAAAACAGATCCAGCAGCAGCTGGCTGCCTAAGACTAACGTTGTTAACTGTACCACTACCACTAACTATACAAATCCCACGTTGTCTTTTCCTAGCATAATCAGCAACAGACTCAAATACATCGCATCCGTTGCTTATTTCAAGGATATGAGCTCTTAAAGTGTTAGCACTTTCACGAGTAATGATGACTGGTGGTCTAGGCTTGTTTTTTGAGCCAGGTGGACGTCCTCGTGGACGGCGTCCACCTAAGCCAGGAGTAGTTTGGTTCGTATCGTCTTCTTCGGAGTCTTGCGGGATTTGGAGGTGAAGATCAGGGCGGTTTTGGAGGGTTTGTTGGAGGTTGAAAGAGTTGTTATTGTTGGCCATGTATGCGGTAGAAAAAGAGAGCAACTAGAAACCAAGAATATTAAAGTATGATGGTAATGGAGCAAATTTAGGGTTTAAAAAAAGAAAACACATGAGTATTCTTTTTTTATTGCATGTGGGGTGAGAATAGTGAGAGAAAACATGGCTTGGTTTGACTACTTATTTATCTTGAAAAAAGAAAAGCATAACTTTACATGGAAAAACATTTGGAGCTATTCGAATTGTGATTGCGACATTTGGTATTAAGTTTGCTTCTCGTAATTTTAGCGTCATGTTATATTCTTTTAACGATTATTCTCTGATCATTTTTCATTCATAATTGTTTTATTGTAACTAGTCACTTTCTTTAACTTACGCACAATAGAAATATGTAAAAGAGAGAAGGCTTTGAATTACAACCACTGTAATTACCACACGCCAAGGCCAATCAGCTCATTATGGGGATCTAGACTAAAGTCGGCGCCGAGCAATTCACCTCGACCACAACTGATGGACCACATAAAAGATGCTCTTATTGAAATTATTACGGAGTAATGATTTGCGCAAGTTGTTTTTTCTTCCGTTAACTAATTCTACATTTGCTTTATCATTTTTTAGTTTTGCTAATTTATACTGTCATACAGTGTTTAAATCATTTTTTTAATAATTAAACTTGAAAACTTAAAAAATAAATAAAATTCAATTATTAAAATACCATTAGTTAAAAATGATAACAAAATTCCCTACTAAATTAATATTTTAAATATTGTTTAATTTTTAAACTTTATTATTTTTCGTTTATAACTCTCAATTTTTTTCTCTCTCACAATTACTGCATATTGAACTCGTAAGTTACATCAAAGGTCACCCCAAAACACAAGTTCACAAGTATACTTATTTGCCGCTATATACCGTCGCTTGGTGCATATATTCTTCTACTCCGTAGTATATATTCAATGAGCACATGTTAACATGAATTTCTAAACTAAAAATTTACCCTAATACTCCATTATTTCTTTTAAACATGCGTCGAATTAATTTTCCTATAAGAATAATTGTTATAACGAAAAGCTCATGTTGATTTGAGATGATGGAGAACCATTAAAACCTTTGAAAGTCGATGGTCAAGCCAACACAATGAAAGATGGGGGATGATGGTTCGGTTAGTGTATTTAAGAATGCTAAATCAACATATCTGAATCTTCTAAATGGAGAACAAAGTAAGAAAACTGTTAATTTTCATACTTTAGTAGCCCGGCTGGTAATGAGGCTGATATTGTTATTTTATTAAAGTCGATTCTTGAATTTAATGAATGATTTAGCAATTCAGTTTCTAGATATTTCTTATACAAAAGAGAGGCAGATTCGTTTGTGAAAAATTATGTTAACACTTGGAGTAAATATTGTCTTGCTAGAACAATGATGAATTCTAAAGGGCTTTTTATTTTATTTTATTATTATTTCTTTTAAGTTTAGTTATAAGGACAGGATGGATGTGATGCTTGAAAATGGTCCATGGTTAATTCATAATGTGGTATTAATTATGAAAAATTGGTCTCCGAATGCGAATTTATCAAAAGAGGACTTGCCAAGCATTCCTGTGTGAGTTAAATTCCATGATGTTCCTCTTGTTGCATTTACAGAAGATGGTTGAGTGATATTGCAACTAAACTTGGTACACTATTGATGTTAAACGCCCATACGACAACTATGTGTACGGAGTCATGTGGTAGGTCGAGTTATGCGAGAACTATGATTAACTTACGGGCTCACATGGAGTTGAAAGATACTCTTGTGGTGGCAATACTAAAAATAGAGGGTGATGTGTATATTTTGAACACTATTCGAATTGAGTACGAGTGAAAACCACCAAGATGTTCAAATTGCAAGGTGTTTGGCCACTTATTGGACCAATGCCCCAGGAAAATTGTCTCTGATGTTTAGAAGAAAACAAAGGCAACTAGGCAAATGGTTCGCAGTAATCATATTCGTTTGAACTAGCATCTTGTTTACAAACCAGTTCAACCAAAGAACGAAAAGAAAAAGGATCCTAGACAACTTAAGCCAAAGGTTCCGTGTGATAAACAGGTTGTTAATACTACTTCTACTTAAAATTCTTTTGATACTTTGGGTAGTATGTGTGTAGGATGCTACGGGTCTGGGCCATTTCAGTTCCATTAGTGAAAAGAAGGTGAATAATTTGGAAAAACATGGGCTAACGCCTAATCATGTGGAGGATGTTAACAAGGATAAACGGATGACTGTAGAATCGAGTTCTATGCGTAACACTTCAATGGATATGCAAGATGGTAATTCGGATTAGGTTGAAGAGTATGAGAATGAGATTTCTTAGTTTATAGCCTTTTCATATAAGCGACATGGTGGCGGAACTAATGACCCGAATCTACGTGAACTTGATGAGTATGTCATGTATAACAGATAAGAAGATGTTGTATCGTACTTGTTGGCATGAATATTATGATATTTAATCTAAACATTCTCTTCATGTTTTGATGATGACAAAGATGTAAGTTATAACATATAACGTAAAGTTCTTAAGTTACTTGTGATCAAAATTCATCTATGCATTCTTACGTCAACAAGCCTCGACATCTCAACGTCTCGAGTTTGCCTCAACAATCACTTAAGCCTCGACATCTCAACGTCTCGAGTTTGCCTCAACAATCACTTAAGGTATATACAAACAAATGTCTAATACATTTTATGATCAAAGGGATTTTATTTAAACATTACAAAGTTTATAAAATGATATAAACATGGTATATATTTTTGAAAAACAATTTTGGTAATTAAAGGAAAATGTTTAATTCATAACAAATATATGAATTCAAAATTTTAACCAAAATCAGTTAGTTTTTCACCAAATAAACTTTCACCAGAAAAGACAAAGATTTCTGACCGTTTTAGTAGGGCGGCCCACTTAATTATTAAGGGGACCGGCCATACAATTAAGGGGACCGGCACGCTCCAGTTGTCAAAAATTTTGCCTATAAATACTGGTTCATTTCTGCAATTTTTCCTTACCTTTTGCACGAAAATTTTCAGTCCCAATCCCTTCAAAACATCCTTCTAAATCCTTTGATCATAAGATTATAAGCCTTTGTTTCAAGTGATCCAAACCTTCACCACTCAAAGTGCAAGTGAAGAATCCTCCCTATTATAAAGCCAAAGATGTATTAGGATCTAGTTAGTGTTTATGTGATGTTGTGAGTTATGTATATGTAATAAGTAGATCAAGATGATCTTACTTAGTAGTGAGTTTATGAGTGAGTAAGAAGTAGTGGGAAGAAGTAGAAGTGTGGAGAAGTCA
The DNA here is from genome assembly GCA_030686995.1 of Artemisia argyi. Classification (NCBI taxonomy): domain Eukaryota; kingdom Viridiplantae; phylum Streptophyta; class Magnoliopsida; order Asterales; family Asteraceae; genus Artemisia; species Artemisia argyi. The sequence continues at coordinate 178,830,561 of CM060677.1, forward strand.
TGAAGTTGTGAAGAAGTAGATGTGTGAATATGTAGTGGAGTATAGAAGGAGTTGTGAAGTAGTGAACAAGTCATGAAGTCGTAAAGCTATGAAGAAGTCATGAAGTCGTGAAGCCATGAAGAAGTTGTGAAGTCGTGAAGCCTTGAAGAAGTCGCGAAGTCGTGTAGAAGTTGTGTAGTGATCGAAGTCGTGTTGTGAGATTGGTTCTAGCTACTATTAAAACTCGACATTTAGCTTAGTGTCGTTAAATGGTGTAAGCAAAAGTTGTGTACGGTTTTCTCCGCCAAAATGGAGCTTGTTGAGTAGTGAAGAAAACTCTCGAGTAGGTGACTCGGGGAGTGGAGTAGGGCAAGGAAGGTGTCCTTGTAGCCGAACCACTATAAATCATCGTGTCCGGTTTGCATTTCCTTTCTCTTATCTCTTTTCATTTATTCTTGCATTTATCGTTTTACATTTATTCTTGCCTATATGTCTTAGTTGTTACTTATATAGTTGTGATGATTGATTGTATTGTACATAGAAGTTAATATTGTGATTGTGTGTATAATTATATGATATGGTCAAATAGATTATTATTCACACTTCTCATATTAAGTTTAACTTGATAGATAATTTGATATAAAACGTTTTAAGATTTTAAAAGGAAAAAGTATTCACACAAAGATCGACCAAAGCTCCATTCATAAAACTAAGTCTTTCCAAAAGCTTACATATATAATTGATCATATTGATTATATGTTGTTTTCATATTAAACTCTAATTAAAGGTTTTCCAAACAAACAATTGAATAAATTCGAATCAACATTTTGAAACAAAGTTTTTATAAAATGAAAAAGAGGGGAAAACTATTCAACCCCCCCTTCTAGTTTTCCACAATTGGTATCAGAGCCAGGTTGCTCAAATTTTCAAAACAAATAGTTTTAAAAATTGAGTACGATCCATGTATCAAATTACCCATTAAGGAGGATTAAATATGAAAAGTGTTTTGTTCATTAACTTGTATTAGTTTTGATATTATATACACTAATTATACTAGCTCGAGATAAGATTATGCTTAAAACAAGTGTTATATGTTCGTTTTTAAAATCAGAAAGTTACACACCTTTCCACAAAGTCAGAAAACAATTTTTAACAAAAAAATTCATTTTTTAGTATTAGATGGGCGGCCCCTTTAATTGTCTGGGCGGCCCCCTTAAATACTGGGCAACCCCCTTAAATTTAAGGGGTCCGCGTGTCTGTTCGACAGTTTTTCGGAAACTTTGAAAATTCATATAAAATTAACCGTAACTCCGTAGAAGTCGTGCCACCCGGCATTTTAAAGGTAATTGAGTCTACTCTCATTTAAAAATACTTACAAGTAACCATTACAAACTTAAATAAGTAAGAAAGTCAAAATACTATACGGTGGTCAAAAATAAGTATTTATGTTTTCAAAATATTGATCTTAATTATATAGAATGGGGAGGAAACTATTTTACTTTCAAATAAAATCGAGCTAAGTAAACATTGGTGTGTATAATACACAAAACGACGACAACTGTTTTATATGTTATGTGAACTTCTTTGTGATTTTATTTTTTGAATATATTAGATAATTGTTGCTACTTGAAGTTTAGCTATTTTTATATCTAAGCATATGTGCCCCATTAGTTTATAGCTAGTTTTCCGGTTTATACTTAACTAGATCTTATGCTAGATTTCTTGCGTTAGGATTGTTATAATAAGCTTACATTGCATATAGGTATAGATGGCTTAATGTTACTCAAACATCTTGTAAATGAGTTAAATCTAGTCACTTAAATATTTTAAACAATTTAATCTATTCTTCACAACACACTTAAATATTTTCAAGAAATTACCTTATTTTACCTTAGGTTGTTTGAATAAGAGAAATTAAATTATTTTAAAACATTAGTAGTTATATACTTATATAAAAGAAAAAGTATTTTCATAATCTAAGTGTGTTCATAATAAGTAATAATGAAGAGTCTTTCACATAAGCAAAATATATAACAAACATGAAGTAATAAGTTAAATTTCAATCATTCACTAACCTCACTCTTAAATAATCTTAGAATTAATGGAACACACTATCAAAATGTCTATTTATTTTAAATGAGTGTTTGTGAGGGTCAAGAAAGATCTTGATATTATATCAATTCATTATTCAAATTATGGTTGATATATTCATCAAATCTAATTGACTTGTTTTTTAGTGTGGACAAGAAATTGAATTGCTATTTGTTTAGCTTCAAGATTATATCAAATTACAACAAAAGATATAGTCTTGAATCTACATACTCAATCACACTAGATTGATATGAAAATAGTCACATCCTTTGTAGATGAAAAGAGTATGCATTGGATCATAACTCACACTTGTGTTGATAATGTCATATTAAATCTACTTGTCCAATAATTGTGTTCCAAATATTAGAATAACATTTTAAACACATTCATAAAATATACAATGAAGTAGGATTGACGACTTGGATGTTTCGTCCGAAATATTCAAGCAATTTACATTGTAATGCAATGGATAAATGTGTCATATCCGAAAAACCAAACATGAGCAAAATAACAACATATGTAAACTTTGCTCACACTACTTAAAATCATCACTTCAAGATAAAATACATATTTTAGAATAATACACACTATATATTCTATGTATTTCATTCTCTTTGTAGCATGAATGGTTGTGTTACAAGATAATGCACTACACTTTCATTTTTGAAATAATGTAAGTTATTAGAATTGAAAAATAAGTTGTCACAATGCATAAACAAGTAAAATTCATTTTATTTCAAATACTAATTAAATTATGATATATAACATTGGCAAAAATCATAGAAAATAATATTTGCTTAAGAATATATAAATGTCTAGTTTTGATATCATTTGAGAATCACAATCTCATTTAAGATAAATAATCTTAATGAGATTCATTTTACAAGATATGCTAAGGAGCATTCTTAAATCAAGCACATTCATTAAATCAAGTAATATTCCATCAAAACCAAACAACCGGTAAATCATGAACTAAAGATTAAAAAAATTTTGTTTACTCTTTCAACACATCTCTATTTGGATCGTGAATAAAATATATCATGTAGATTTACCTTCATAAAAACATGATGTTTGAATCACATTAAGCCAAGTATTAATGAATCAAGCAAACTTCACATTTGGTACTCTTCGATAGGTAAATTTAGGAACTCAATTTCTTCTAAAAAGAAAATGACTACTAGAGAATCTATTGACTAGAAATTCAATTTAACCTAACGGTTGAATTGCTTCTATGTGAGAAGTTGGGTGTGTGTAACCCGTAAAAATGGTCGTGTTTAGCCTGAATTGAGCACCACTAGTAATAGTCTCATACTCATTCTCCAACTTGATTAAATTGCTCTTCCTAAATATACCTAACGCTAGTTTACTCTTATGAACTTTGCTTCTCATTAGATTCTGTCATTCCTAGATTTATGGCATATCGCATATATGTTGTTTCTAGATGTTTATTTGCTCCTATGTGATTTGATTGTATGCCTTTACATGCTTAACTCTATGTCCGGATGAGCACGAATTTAATGGGAAGGGAAAACACATTCTATCATCCTCAACCTTCATCAAACCTCATCCTTTCATCATGTCATCACCAAGAACCACCTACTCAAATAATGCCAAGAAACAAAAACTTGTCATTATTCCACCAAAACAACTCTTCATTGATCTCACCAATGAAGACAACACCACTCCATCACCACCACCTCAATGCTCATCTCCTGGTGCACCAAATGCACCTTCCAAAACACCATCAACAAATGGAACCTCCACTTCTTCCATACCATCCACTTCATCCATAAATGACTACATAAACACCTACTTGTCTCCTCCACCAAGAGCTCCACCACCACAACCTACCATTGAAAACACAACTCTTGACATAACCCTCTCATTATCACCATTAACACCTCTTGATGCACATTTCTCATCATCCCCTATCAATCCACCAACCTATAACCCCGTCCCATGGAGCTTACTTGAAGCTCATGATGACACTTGCCTTTGTTGCATCCACAACCGAACAATTGTGTTCGGACTAAGAGATGAGATACATTACATGTTTTCACACATTGAAAACTTGTTGCATCAACTACCAACCACCACTACTACAACTCCTCCACCACCATCAACAAACACTCCTACATCATCACCTTTCTCCAAACACTTGAAGTTCATTGAAGAACTCAAGGACGCCTATGAGCTTAGTGCTCTTCTTGCCTTACACCTTGCTCAATGCAACTTGGAATAACTTCCCTCTAGCTCTCCTTCATCACCCCATAACTTGAAACAAGTTGCAAAACATGTCAACAATTTTCCTTGTTGCATTTTTCCCAAAAAACAAACCATTTCATTGAAGGAACACTTCACTTGGATTGAGTATCTTCTCGCTAGTTCTCATCCAAAACCCTCGCTTGAACAACATCCAAACTCTCAATCAACCTCTTCCGCTCCTAAATCTACACCTCTAAACTCCATACATTCTACTAAGTACGTCATCACCACCAAAACTTAAATCCCTAAAAGTCAAGCGAATTTCTTTATGAAATGCATCTTTTCACTTCCTAGCAAGTGAAGAACACAAAGAAGATATCCAAGCTTCAAGTGTTGTCGAGCCATCACCACCTCATTCACACATCCATCTTCGGTCGTCAACCAACAAAACACCTAAAAATCACATGATTCTAAATCATCCACCCTTGTCAAACGATATATTAATCTAAACCATATTTGTCAACCTTTTGTCATTACCTTCCCTTTTCATTCACGCTCATCCTTCTTCATTTTTCTACGTCTTTAAAAGAACGCATCATTATCATCTTCATTTTTTTTAACTCTTTTAAAATATATATTTTGGCATCTTTTGCCAAAATATGTCGGTAGAATCTTTGCATTAGGTTCTAATCATTATCATGTCTTAAGATTTGGTCATGGTATTTTTTTGGGAGTTAGGTTGTTGTTTTTAAAACAATAATTGCCTGTGTCATATTTTTAGTGCATATACCTATTACATCCATATATTGTTCCCCTATTAGTATCATGCATATACCTATCATCATCATTATATATATTTGCACTTGTCTACTAACTTTGTTTTGAAGGATTACTTCATCGCTCGATTCTTTGGTAGCCAAAACAAGTTTTGAGCATACACCAAGGGGGAGTATACACCAAGGGGGAGCATACACCAAGGGGGAGCATTAAGGTTGATAGGATCAAGGCTTGACTTACGATGATGCAAGCTCGCCTTTTACATTTTTTCTCAAGGGTTCAAGCGTAGTTGAAGTCTCGTCTAAGAGTCCACCTTTTTGCTTCGACAAAAGGGGGAGAAGAAGTGTAAACAAGTAACTTATACATTTTACTATGAGTTATAGTTTACATAGTTTGTCATCATCAAAAAGGGGGAGATTGTTGGCATGAATATTACGATATTTAATCTAAACATTATTTTCATGTTTTGATGATGACAAAGATGTAAGTTACAACATATAACGTAAAGTTCTTAAGTTACTTGTGATCACAATTCATCTATGCATTCTTACGTCAACAAGCCTTGACATCTCAACGTCTCGAGTTTGCCTCAACAATCACTTAAGCCTCGACATCTCAACGTCTCGAGTTTGCCTCAACAATCACTTAAGGTATGTACAAACAAATGTCTAATACATTTTATGATCAAATGGATTTTATTTAAACATTACAAAGTTTATAAAATGATATAAACATGGTATATATTTTTGAAAAACAATTTTGGTAATTAAAGGAAAATGTTTAATTCATAACAAATATATGAATTCAAATTTTTAACCAAAATCAGTTAGTTTTTCACCAAATAAACTTTCACCAGAAAAGACAAAGATTTCTGACCGTTTTAGTAGTGCGGCCCCCTTAATTATTAAGGGGACCGGCCATACAATTAAGGGGACCGGTACGCTCCAGTTGTCAGAAATTTTGCCTATAAATACTGGTTCGCAATTTTTCCTTACCTTTTGCACGAAAATTTTCAGTCCTAATCCCTTCAAAACGTCCTTCTAAATCCTTTGATCATAAGATTATAAGTCTTTGTTTCAAGTGATCCAATCCTTCACCACTCAAAGTGCAAGAGAAGAATCCTCCCTATCATAAAGCCAAAGATGTATTAGGATCTAGTTAGTGTTTATGTGATGTTGTGAGTTATGTATATGTAATAAGTAGATCAAGATGATCTTACTTAGTAGTGAGTTTATGAGTGAGTAAAAAGTAGTGGGAAGAAGTAGAAGTGTGGAGAAGTCATGAAGTTATAAAGAAGTAGATGTGTGAATATGTAGTGGAGTATAGAAGAAGTTGTGGAGTAGTGAAGAAGTCGTGAAGTCGCGAAGCCATGAAGAAGTCATGAAGTCGTGAAGCCATGAAGAAGTTGTGAAGTCGTGAAGCCTTGAAGAAGTCGCGAAGTCGTGTAGAAGTTGTGTAGTGATCGAAGTCGTGTTGTGAGATTGGTTCTAGCTACTATTAGAACTCGACATTTAGCGTAGTGTCGTTAAATGGTGTAAGCAAAAGTTGTGTACGGTTTTCTCCGCCAAAATGGAGCTTGTTGAGTAGTGAAGAAAACTCTCGAGTAGGTGACTCGGGGAGTGGAGTAGGGCAAGGAAGGTGTCCTTGTAGCCGAACCACTATAAATCATCATGTCCGGTTTGCATTTCCTTTCTCTTATCTCTTTTCATTTATTCTTCCATTTATCGCTTTACATCTATGCTTGCCTATATGTCTTAGTTGTTGCTTATATAGTTGTGATGATTGATTGTGTTGTACATAGAAGTTAATATTGTGATTGTGTGTATAATTATATGATATGGTCAAATAGATTATTATTCACACTTCTCATATTAAGTTTAACTTGATAGATAATTTGATATAAAACGTTTTAAGATTTTAAAAGGAAAACGTATTCACACAAAGATCGACCAAAGCTCCATTCATAAAACTAAGTCTTTCCAAAAGCTTACATATATAATTGATCATATTGATTATATGTTGTTTTCATACTAATCTCTAATTAAAGGTTTTCCAAACAAACAATTGAATAAATTCGAATCAACATTTTGAAACAAAGTTTTTATAAAATGAAAAAGAGGGGAAAACTATTCAACCCCCCTTCTAGTTTTCCACGGTACTTAATGGAAGAACAACTTGCATTTTGTGATGCGTTCAATATCACTCTCCAATGGCATATTAGATGCTAGGTTATATTTGGTATCGATGTGATTCATATGTAATCTATTAGTTGTTGTTTTCCTTATAGTAGTTCATAAACTTGGTTCGTCATTCTTATGATAATTTCAGTTTGCAACACAAATGGTGCACTTGTTTTTGCCTGTGTATCAGGCTGAGATGTGAGATTTTACCTACATCTTATGTACATAAATGCTTTTTTAAAATAATACATTTAGCGGAGTAACGGGTAACCTTTTAACAATAAATATATAAATAAATAAAATTGTAATCATATCTATCCTTCCTAAGTATTTCATATATATCCAAATAATTATGTTCTATATATTTAAAACTCAAAAAGATCTTGTGATTATAGTTAAATATAAAATGCCTAATATACCCTTCATCTACAACATGATTCCATCTCAATAATTCATATCCCTCTTGTAATCGTGGTAAGAGAATTTAATAGAAAAGATTATTATCGAATCCTCCTTCACTTGTCCAAATCTATGCTATATACAAAGGGTTTATAACTTTTCTTAAATATTAAAACTTGAATAATTTAAAAACGGTAATAAAATTCACAACTAAATTAATATTTTTATTATGGTTTAATCTTATAATCCTTAAATTCTCAAACTTTTATTATTTTTTGTTTAAAACCAATAATTTTTTTTTCTTGCAATGACTATAAATTAAACACGTAATTGTTGCATTAAGCGTCACACCAAAATCACAAGTTTGCATATATAATTATTTGTTACTATACACCATTGCTTTGTGTGAGTATTTTTCTAGTTATAAAATATAAGTGTAATCAAATAGTGATGCTTCATATTAAATCAAAACTATTGCCATAACAAAAGGTTAAATTTTGGTGCAATTAATTATAAAATAGAAAATGATCTGTAGGCCTAACTAATTGACTTAAAGATACACCTACGAATGTGATTGGTGAAAATGAAAAATTGAATGGGGGTAATGATGAGAGAGAATATGTGTATAACACTTGTCAAAATATAAATATATTTCACTTATTTGTAGGTCTCTTTATTAGGCCTATATATCACTGCTTAAAATAAAATACAATCAATTATGAATATGATAATAGCAAATTAGAGGTTTAGTGAAGTCATAACTACTAAAAACATAACCCAAAGTACCCAATCATTTATAAAATCTGAGAAACAGGATCAAATAATTTTAATGTTGTTGAAAAAGGGTATAATAGATATTTATGTTTATAGTATATTTATCATGTATTTTTTCCTTTTTAGTATGTTTAAAATAAGGATGCGGATATATACAAAATATTTGATTTGATTTGATATATTTTTTTTAATGAGAAATTATGTATATCACAAAATTGTTACAAGCTATCAAAAAACAAATGCCATGGACATGCCCATGCATTTATACCCTACGTACCAAGCTTGTATAAAACACAATTTTACAAGACTAAAGCATTATTCCAACAATACATTAACAAGAAAACCAAAGCATACAAACAACTTTAGTTGTTCAGTCTTTGCATTTTCACATCCCACATAGCTTCCACTTCTCTAATTGCTCTTGAATCTTTAACCTTGAAGCATAACAATTTCAATCTAATTATTTCCTTTATAGTCTGCAAGATTTCCTTCTCATCTCTTTTATCATTCTTGAAAATCCTATTATTTCTTTCTTGCCATATAAAATATACCACAGCTCCACATACTAACCTCCTCAAAATACTCCAAATATTGTTGTTAATTGGCAGTCGTGACAAATTTACCACTATTTGATCCTAACAATCAGGAAACTCTCGATTAAGAAGTTTACACATTTCCATCCATACTACTTTTGAAAATGAAAATGTAACGAATAGATGATCATGTGAATCTTGGCAAGTATTACATAAAGCACATCTCATTACCTCAGTTGGTTTCCATACAGCAACTCTCAATAATCTTTTCTACATTGTCATCCATAAGAAAAATGAACGTCTTGGAATGCACTTATTGAACCTGGCCACACATGTTACCTTCATAACATTACTGCATAAATCCTTCCATACTGTTTTAGTTTCAAATTTTTTTTCTTTTCCAATTCTTGCCATCCATACAGTCTCATATTTCCTTTCATTGCTTAATGTGGGTACAGGACAAGTCTGCGAACTAGTGTACTTGGTATACCAATCCTCAGGCCAGTACTATTTTCCATTTGGTATTAAGTCATCAACCTTACAATCACTTCTGAATCTAGCAGCATAAATTTCCCTTGTTGTTATACGCTCACACAGAGGCCCCATTGAACACCAGTTGTCATACCAAGCATAAGTGGATTCTTCATTTCCTATCTTATATTTCACATAACCTCTTATTTTTCTCTCTTAGATTCAGCAGATTTTTCCAGCCCATACCACTATTACTATCCTCAGAGACCTCCCAAATACTTATGCCCTTTAATTTCTCCACCCATTTTACCAAAAGAGTATCCTAAATATTTAAAGTTTAAAAATGATATACATGCAATTATAAATTTAGCAAGGATATATATGCAATTATTATTATTATTATTATTATTATTATTATTATTATTATTATTATTATTACATATATATATATATATATATATATATATATATATATATATATATATATATATATATATATATATATATATATGCGATTTCCCTTTTATTATATTATATTATTATTTAGGTAACTTTGGTTATTTACACCTTCATTATTTTTGTCTTAATATCCGTTATCTTTGCTATTTTGTGAAGATAACATCTTACACATGTGAATTGGACTAGATACATAATATAGTTGTGCCCGTAGGGACTAATTTTGTACCCGTGGCAAACTAGTGTTGTAATGAGTTTATATATACGCCTCGTAACTCTCCATGAGGGGTGTGAGAAAGTTTAGTATTGTTTCATTATTTTTTTCATATCTAATAAACATATTTCTTCACCTCTTTCTCTACTTTCTCTCTCTCTCTCTCTAACTAGGTTTAGTTTTTATCACCAATCTCGACCCTCCCGGCCTCGTATATTAATGTGAATCTTTGATGTTAAAGAGGCATCAAAGCCTAATCATGAGTGTGAGATGTTTGTGTTCAAAAACGGATTCAAAATGGGGGCAAAAAGATTGAAAAATGTGAGCTTGTTCTTGAAGATGAGATCCTTCTCAAATTTTATTTGGGTTTATGTGTTAAAGGTTGAATCTTTGTTATCATACATGTTCTTTTATGTGTTTGCTACTATGGTTATGAATCAAAGACAAAGATTTAGCTTGATTAGAAGGTTTCTGAAACAAAAAGTATGATATGGGTTTCGAATGGTTTTTAAAGTTTTTTGGTCTCTTTGATTCGATTTAGTGGTGTTTTGATGTTAAAAGTGTTAGTGTAAATATTATGATATTTAATTTATATAGTCTTGTTGGTTTTGTTGATGACAAACATGTAACTTGTAATACATAACGTAAAATGTGCAAGTTACTAGTAATCATATTTTTTTTTCTCAACTTACATTCATCTACACCTCTCGACATGTCGAGTCCTCGTATGCTACAACACAGGTTCGAATATGTTTGTTATGTTGTATTATGATCAAACCCCTTAACAAACAATTAAGAATGCTTAAAATACTCTTTAGAGTTATTAAGTATTTAAAAGGTTAATCATTCTTTTTCGAACCTTAATTTACATTTTGCATCGATAAGTATTTTTATACAAATACATCACTTTTATTTTTACACCAAAGTTTACGTCCAAATATATATTTTGTTTGAACAAGTAAACACACTTCAATTTTCTTTAAGCAATAAAGTTTACTTGCACACTTGCTAAAATACATTTTATTTTACAAGTATTTTTATACAAATACATCAACCTTATTTTTACACTAAAGTTTATATACATGTTGTTTGAACAAGTAAACAATCTTCAATTTTCTTTTAGCAATAAATTTACTTACACACTTGCTAAAATACATTTTATTTTTACAAGTATACAACTAGACTTATTAATTTGTAAGTACAAAAGTTTACTTACACACTTGTGATTTGTCTTTGCAAGTATATAACTAGACTTTTTGTTTTGCAAAGTATAAAGTTTACTTGTGTAACATTTCTAACATTTCTGACATCACAATTCAAATTATTACGTCATTTAAATATTTCATTTATTAAATATTTTATGAGTTTCATTTTTTGTTTTTCCATTTATATTGAAAACATTGCACGATTATTAATTCACGTAATCCCGAACCTATGATTTTAGGTTTAACAACGGTTATACACCTTTCATCTAATATACTATGATGTATTATATTTTCGAACATTAAACATTTCCTAGGTAACTTGTGTTTACCTCATTTCCATTTTAAGTGATATACTTAGAATACTTAACAATAAATCTCTAATTCAATTTATAATACAACAAGACATGTTACTAATAAATACTAAATCAACAAATTATCAACTAGTATCTAATTTCTACATCATTTCCCCCTCCTCCTTTTACTAGGCGTATAAATGAGAAGAATCACCAAGACATCTAGTCTTGGTGATGAATCGCACTACATTAACCAATCACAACATCACCCTTAGTTACCAAGTAACACATTAAATGTCCAAATACACCTCATAAGTATATGAGAAAGCAAAGTTTGCTTTTAACACAACATCGAGTTTCTTTACTTCGTGATTTTAACACCTAACATGTAAGACAGCTTGGTACCCAAAATCTCATGGGTCCTAGATGGTTAGTCACAACATCCATTGCATTAAAGTGCATATGGTATGGATGTCGATAGCAAATGCAAGAATTCCTTACCAATATGTTTTCACACATGGATAATGACTTTCTTGACTTAAGAAGTAAATAATTATTATAGCTAGAGTAATCTCTAAATTTCTCTACTAGGTTTTACAAATTTTATTTGCTTTGATTTACTTGTTGAAGGATCATTTGCATTAAATCCTAAGCCGGCTTTATCTTCAAATGACTTTTGAATACTAAGTAAGTATTTTAGAGATTTGGAACTATTTTTAAATTTAGCTAATATTTTTGCTTTTTTCATTTTCCTTTTTAGTTTCTTGTTTGTAGTCTTGACATTTTTTACATTCAAGATCAATTTCAAAATTACTTTTAAGTCTAGACATTTTATCTTCTAAAATTATTTCTTTTTCAAAATTACTTTCAACGGATGTTGAAGATTCATTTTTAAAAATGATTTTTGAGTCTATGTTGCAAAAATGTTTAAAGTTGTTTTCTAGTTTTGAAAATTCCAATATAAATTGATCCTAGCAAAAATGTTTGGTTTCAGATAGTACCTCATTTGTAGCTTTATTTGCTTGACAATCTTCACATACCGTATGATGATCCTCTTTTTTAAGAATATAAATATTCACGTGAAAGACTCGGTCACCCCGAGTATAGATTAGCATTACGTAGCTCGTAGTCTTATTAAACTTTAGTTAGTACGTAGATTAGTTTAAGTTACACCGTGGAGGATGGACGGGTCTTTACCCACTGTATACCCGATCCACAGCTCGTAGGAGAGCGTATTATTGTAACTATATAAAGCCCTTCCCACACAAGGGAAGGGTTGGAACTTCTCATTAACCAATCTAATAAATACTAATTTTCTCTCACTAGAAGTCTCCTACATTTCCTTTCTCTCTAACTACTAACATAATTTGAACCACAATCACAATTACCATACATGTGAAGATTATGAATATACTACAATTGGTATCAGAGCCATGGTTACATATTAGGGATAGTGTATTCTCGGATTTTTGGTTGGTTTTTGTTGTTTTAGTTTTGGTTCGAATTGTGTTTGTAGAAAACTCTCTTGTTTGATCGTAGTTGCGGTTGTATGTTGTGTTTTTGTTGTTCTTTTGGGTGTAGACATGTTTGAGACGATTAGTTCTTCAATTGGTGAGCTTGAATCATTCATTTGTTAGGGGTAAAGTAGAATTTTTGTTGTGTTTCTTGGTAGCGAGTTACAACTCGGTAACATATTCTTTGTAGCGAGTTGGTTGGAAATTGGCAGCGAGTTGGTGAGGACTTGGTAGCGATTTGTTCCATTACTATACTTGGATAAATAGAAAAATCGCTAGATAGTGACTGGTTTGTCACATTGGTGTTAGCGAGTTGTCAGGCCTCGTCTTCTAGTGGAAGTAGCGAGTTGGTACTCAGCGATTTATCTATTCTAGCGAGTTGTGACTAGCGAGTTGGTCTTAGAGAGTTGCTCATTTAGCGACTTGGTTTAATCAGCGAGTTGGGTCATTGAAATTTGCATCTAGCGAGTTGCTCTAGAATTGTAACTTCAGCGACTTGTCTGATCAGTAAATTGTTGACTAGTGTTTGAGATTTGGTACTGTGTCAATTTTGTGATTTGTGATCTGTTGCGACTTAAGTTGTTATAACCAATTCAGTTGTAATTTGACGTTGTGAGATAATTCTTACGACTTGACTTATTACATGTTGATCTGGTGTAACTCGACTTGTTACGACTAAACACCGATTACTAACTGCTCAAAACTGTATTCTAAGACTCCAACATGGCAAGTACTCATTCAGACGACATTCAAACTACAGGATCAGATACTTATCCTTCTATTGTGTACAGAATTGACAGAGAAGATCAGGAATCAATAGTACTTCCGTCGATCACAGAAAGTCATAGAGATTGCTTTAAACAACTTTACTCCCACATCAAAAGTCTCTTTGAACAATCAGGTTACTCAGGAGGATATAGACGTGCAACACTTTTTGGGCAAGATGTTGAGTCCTTTATAATCACAATGACCCTGTACTTGGATCAACTTCAACAACAACTGGACAAGGTGGACTTCTCTGAAAGCTGCTGAACTGCAGCATACAGTGTGATTCTCAAACAACTCCAAGTGTTCATTGACTCAAAATTCACAATGGAGTATGATTTTGACTGTCAAATGACGAGTAAGCGTTTTGCTGCCCATACTAGATTCGAAGTGGATGCATTCAGAGTCACATTACTACAAGTCACTGAGAATGTCAAGGAGTTTATTAAGGCACTTGCACATCACCAGCAATCCAATGACACCATTGCTGATAAGAGGACTACTAATGACTCGTCTTTAAGATTCTCTACAACTGTCTTGGATACAGCTCATCAATAAGTTGAGGAGCAACACTCATCTCCAGAGGTTCATGTTTCTGATCAGCTTTCAATGCCTTCTGATTATGACAAGCATCCTGATCAGGTTTTACCCATCTATGCTCATATCCATTGGAAGAGACTAATAGTGATACCATGTCTAATTCAATCTATATGAATCATATTGGGAAAAAATGTGACCAGGATGCTAAAAGTGGTGATGTGTCAGATCTTTTGGCTTCAAATAAAATCGTAAAATTAAATGAAACGGTTGATATGCAAGTATTCAAAGACCTGTCAAACAAATTTTTTCAACTAGAAAAACATTTTATTTCACTTGAAATCGCAGTGCAACAAAATGAAGAAAGATTTCTAATCAACCAACCATGCAAGAACTCGGAACTCCCTGAGCTCCGTGAATACTTCATGATTAATGATTAAAAGGCTCAAATTGAAACCAAGGACCTGATAATCAACTGACTTAAACATCATATTACTAAGATGAATGATATGTGTAGTAACCTTAAGGCCAAAGCCACACATGATAGCAACATTGATTCTACAAACATTACTGAATTAGTGCACAAAGTTGTTGTGTTGCATAATGAAAATGAAACTTTGAAAAGACACAGTAAAACCCTAAATGATTTTATCAAAGAAGAAAGATAAAAAAATGCCAAACACACGAACTCGTTGATTGCTAGTAATGATGATTTCAAAGCTAAACTTCAGGAGAAAGGTTTCACTATTATGGCCTTAAAGAATGAACTAAGGAAATTAGTCAGATGTGATGTGAACACTAAGTTTAACAAACCATCTATCTTGGGAACACCTCATTCACAACCATTTAGAAAACCAAGGGTTGTTAGGCAACCAACTGCATTTAGAACGAACCGACCAAAGTTTTCTGAATCAAGGTGTGCCACCCAAGTTGATGTGATACATGTCTTGTCAAAACCATTCACTTCACAAAGCAATCAAAATGTCATGTCTCCTTATAAGGATCACACTTGTATGGCTAGTGCAATAATGTAAGTACTCAGGATATGGCTAAGCCCCCATCCTTTAAGACTAAAGATTCGAGAGGCGTACTCCAAAACCGATAAGGCAGAATTCCGTAGGACTAAGAATGTCTAGTTGCAAACATTCTAAAACTTGCCTTAAGCGGGTACCAACGGGTAGAATCTTTAGGTTGATTGGTCTTAAGTGGACACCAATGAGTTCTACGGGAAACACCAAAGTTATCAATAAAACCTCCACATGTCGGGAACCTAATATCACTAACTCACATCAATACAAGCAAAATTTTCATGTTGGTGCAGGGTCTTCTTTCTTTGTTGCAGGTACTTCAACAGAGAAACTCAAAGTTTGGCGACCAAAAGGACTAAAATCTCCCACAATGAGAACTCAGGAAATTAGCTAGTGATGTATGTGCATGATGACTCCTGATCATTTCCTCTCAGGAATCGGGCATCAATGATCGTGATATGAATGATTGTCTGTGATCATTTATCCTATATCCTTTGTGTATATATCATAACAGATAGAATAAGTTAACTCACCAGGATTCTTGGTGGTTAGCACAACTCTCATTTTTTTTGTCTTGGCATGTCTTCTGGCATCGATAACATTTACGGTCCTAGAAATGTCTTATGGCACGGGTCTTTAAATGAAGTTCGAACAGAAGTTTAAAACATGCCATTATGGCTTGCTATTACTTCAGATAGCAACCCGTTCTTCTTTGTCATACATTTCTCACACTTCTTTCTCGGTCAATCAACACCCTTTATACCAGGTCATTGATTGAGGGGGAGGGTGAATACTGATCTATGAATCTGTGTCATTATGCTATTATTGTTGTGTTGTGCATGTTCATATATGATTTTATTATCTGTTGTGCTATGAATGTTGTGTTGTGCATGATGATATATGATTTTATTATCTGTTGTGTTGTGCATTTATATGGTGTTTTTTGCGATCTGTGTTTGGAATGTTATCTGTGTAGGGCTTGTGCCCTTATCTTTGTATCTAGAGTATTATCTGTGTCATATAGGTTCCTTTATTGCTCTTTTGTGCAAATAGCCTACTAGAGGGTCCATTATGTCACTTTCATGCAAATAGCCTAGTAGGAAGTTGGGTTATGAGTGGAGAGTGCATTGGACTTAGAAGACTTTACCTTGATAGGTTGTGGATTAGTAGGAGCTTTTGTACATGCCAGACTTAGTATTTGTATTACTTTCTTTTATACTTGTACCTCAGTCTCCCTTGTAACCTTGATACTCATTTTTATTACTTGAGATGTATGCTTGTGCTTGCTTTGATATGTCACCATAATGTGACACTTTTACCCTTATCAGGTTGGGGTGTTACAATTATGGTATCAGAGATAAGACTGCGACTTGTAGTACATTAAACCTTGACCTGTGAAGTTTGGACCACTAAGTTTCCATTGTAGGCGCTCATAAGATAAACTTTAATATTTGCCTTAAGATCTTCCCTTAGGAGCCTAAGTTATTGACCGGTGAGGAATGGGTAGACTAGGACTTCTATGCTTGTAGCACTTGCTTCTGCATTACTCTGATTCTTTCCTTTGCCTTTAAGTTAAGCCTTGTAAGGACATGTACCCTGGAAGTTAGAAAGTCTTGAAACCCATGTTTGATCTCCAAGTAAGTTGGAATGCTCCGGACACTACATTTAAGTTTCACTGTCTGACCTTGATCTCCATCTCCGATTTGCTTGATAAGCATTTTGATACCTTTTTGATTGTTCCGAAGATTATTCAAACATAATGTGTGACACATTCTTTGAATTTGGTACTTATGTTAGAGACAATGTGTCGTTTGTTACTACTTGACTTTGCAAAATCAAATTCTTCCCTACGAGAACTCTGGTATTTATTAACCAGGGATACAGGAGTTTTGTTCCATTCCTTTGAATGGTGAACCTTGTTTTCCAACCAGTTTCCTTGGAAGATTTTGATAATATCTCCTTATGACATTGTTAGCTGAACATGATGATACCAAAGACTGATATCCCGTAGACCTCATTTTTGAAAACCATACGATGTTCATTCGCACTCTACCTATCACTTGTACTAATGAGCTACACCAGATCCTAACCTTTGAAATGTTTGCTTATCCATCTTGATACTTTTGACAGATCATGTACTTGACTTTGACATATGAACTACCTATCCAGTTTGACGACCGTATTCGTTCTATGAATTTGTTTACTTTTGGTATACCAAAATTTTTAGGCCTTTTGATTTTGGATTTGATGGCCCTTCATAAGCTACCATAGACTGCCGTATCCGATTTGTGACCTTTAACAGTCTACTTCATTTTACTTTGTTTTGATGACTCTCGATCACTATAGAAGATGCTCACGACTGACGTTACCATCAATAGAGTATACCTCATGCAGCACGTGGAGATTTCAGTTCGGGTGTCAGGACAACCAGACTGGAGGAGACGAACTATTCACACATGACCTGGAGTTGACAGTGGCGGTGTTACCTTAAAAAAAACCTGGAGCTGTGATAGAAGACCTGTCGAAGACCCGCAGTCTTGTTTCTCTATTCATTTTAAGTGTACTAAGATGAATTGAGAGCAGAAGCAGAATTGCGGATGGAAGGATGCTCGGTGATCAAGACAGAGATTTGAAATTCCACAATTCCATGAAGAACTGCCGAAGGCTTGAGGAACCAGACTCAGGTTTATTGTTTTTCTTTTCACCCTATGAGCTGATGGACAACTTTGGACCGACTACTCGATCTTGGAACCTTGAAATTTATGTTATGAATGGATTGACTCTTTTGACGACGTACTTTGCTTTTAATGGACATTCTATGATTTTCGTTACACTTACGAGTAGTGTCATTTTTACTCTTGGTTATATGTGATGAGGCGAAAAATGATCCGTTTTTAGGGGGTCATTTAAGCCCGAATCCGAATTTATTTGATCAAATATTGCCCTAAATCGTTCCTTTTGTGATTTTAGGTGTTTGGAGAGCGAATTCTGGAAAAGAGGCTATTTTGGACGTTTTTGGAGCATAAAGTGAAGAAAACGACAAAGTACCAAAAATCCAAGCTGGAAATACAAGGTGACGGCGTCAAGGGTTTGCTCTTGACGGCGTCAGACATGAAGAATAAATTACCGTAGCTGGTGACGGCGTCAGATGGAGTTATGACGGCGTCAAAGTGGCCAAGAATAATTTACCGTGGGTGGTGACGGCGTCACATAGGCCGTCACGATTTTATCTAGGGCGTCCGAGGAAGTGTATGGCGGCGAGTTGACGGCGTTAGATTTAACTCTTGACGCCGTCAGGACGATTTTCCTATATATAGTTTTCTAGTTTTTTTTCAAAAAGAGAGAAGTTTTGGTGAAACCCTAAAGACGATTTTGGTGCCTCTTTTACAGGTTTTTCAAGGGTTCCAAACCCTTGAGACCTTGCATTGTAATTGAGATAAGTATACTCTTAATTCAATCAATATGTCTATGTGTTGGTTGTCTATCTTTTGTTCTTATCTTAATTCTACTATGCTAGGCTAAATTCCCTTTGTGTTTGCTTAGATCTAATGAAACCTAGATGTTGATTATGTGTTGATTACTTGTCTATTCTTGTTTTGAATGAATGATATTATATGTTAGGCTTAAGAAAACTGGCAGATCTCCAAATGGTAACATGCTTGAACGTCTTAAGAAACATGAACCGAGGCGTACTAGGTCTTTATTGGTTGTATTTAATGCATGAGCCACTGTTTACAATCCCTATAGTTGTGCTGGGTCATGGTGTAGGAGGAGATAAGAGCTCATAGAGTTGGGGAGTTATGTATGCCACTCCACGAATGGTATTAAGGAATACAACCCGTCATTCATACAAGTGTAACAAGTAATTAACATGTAAAAGATATCTAGGGAGTAATGAAGTCTAAGTAAACACAATTTCTCCAATTACTGCTCACAACCTTAGTTTAATTAGTTTGTTTTCATTTTTTATTATTTTATTTTGATTGCATCTTAGTTTTGGGTTAGTTGATTAGCAACTAATTCCGCCCACTCCTTCAAAACCCGAGATTTTAATTGCTTTCATAAAATATAAAAACACAAAAATAATCATCTTCCATCTCTAGAACTATTAATTAGGCTTTCTAATCCTAGCGACACTATTCCTAAGCTGAACGATCAATCCCCCGGTACTTGTCACTATACTATACTACAACGATCAGGTACACTGCCTGGTGGGGGTTGTAAGCCTCGCGAGATCCCTCGAGAGGTAAAGCAAGGTGCGATTCCCACGCATCAAGTTTTTGGCACCGCAGCCCGGGGAATAGTTATTGTCTAGGTTAGGATTTCTTTTTATTAGGTCTACTTGCTAGATTCCTTTCTAGTAAGATTTTATTTTTATTTTTAGGTCTTCTTTAGTCTATCTTATTTCTTCGTGCTTTTGTTCGTAACTCTTTACCATCCGACATCATGGAAGGTGGTAACATCTTTGAACCCATCATCCCACCACAACAAAACCCACCATTAGAACCCCTTAGGCCCCGAACCTTAGGAGAGTATTCCCGACCTAGCCACCAAGGCTACCGAAACACCATTGAGCTCACCGGAGCCAATGTGACCCCCTTGCGATCCGACACCATCCGGTTGGTGCAAAGCGGATGTGCATTCCATGGACTTCGTTCCGAAGATCCAAACCAACACCTTAAGGACTTCCTCAAAATTGTAGATTCCATAGACCTAGGTGTTGAAACTAGAGAGACTACCCGTTTACGCCTATTCCAATTCTCTCTACGGGATCAAGCTAGTCAATGGCTTGAGTGTTTACCCGCGGGATCCATCACCACATGGGACGATCTCGCCAATCGCTTCCTTACCCAATTCTTTCCGCCGGAAAAGACCGCAATGCTTAGAAGGGACATTTTGTGGTTTGAGCAGCAGCGGGGTGAAACTTTCTACGAAGCTTGGGCCCGTTTTAAGGATCTCCTCCACAAACTCCCCCATCATGGTATAAACCTTTGGTTATTAGTCCAGATTTTTTACGATCATGTTGACTATCACACTAAGCGCACCATTGACAGAGCCGCGGGAGGTAAATTACGTGATAAGAACGCCGAGGAATCTTGGGCAATCATCGAGGAGCTAGCCACTAACAATCAGGAACTTTGGGAGTTTAAACATACAGTAGAAGCGGCCATCAATGCAGTCTCGGCATCTGGAGGAAACACCGAAATCCCCGATGAACTCTTATGCAAAATTGAGGCAAAAGTTGACTATTTTGAGGAAAGGCAAAGGAGACCCTTAAGTCCTAGACAAGCCACGGTCAATTCTGTCTCAAGATCAACCTCGATACCATTATCTGAATCACCCTCTAGAGAACATGTCGAAACTTTTCAGAAGTGCACTCCACCTTGTTCCCCTCCCAAGGAACTTAGCTCGGAATTTGAGGCTAGGATGAGAGAGTATATGGCGATCCACTCTGATCGGCTTGCTAGATTCGAAGAAGCAGTTTATAAGCAAAAGGAGGAGATGCAGGAGAAAATGAATGAGATGCTGAGTCTATTGGAGGAGTATACCAATCAGAGAACCCCCGAACGAATACTGCTAAGGAAAGAAAGCACGATTCCCACCACCCAATTTGTTAACTCCATCACCATTGTCCATAAAGATAATGAGAAGGTAAAAACTCCCGCTAAACAGACCGTAGAAAAACCGCCTGAGTCCCAACCTTTGAGCTACTACCTGAAACACGATATAAACAAAAACACCATAACAAATTGGATTAAGGGTGATGGGCGTAACCAATCCTCCGAACAGGTTCCCGAGAAAGAGAAAGAAGAGAAAGATGAGTATGATACGCTTATTGGAGGATCAGTGGTCGAGAGGTTATTAATACAGAAAGTGGCCACTAAGCAGGTAGCATGTGGGAATTTTGAAATACCAACGAGCATCGGGGACTTGAAACTTCTTAGTGCTTTCGCCGACCAAGGATCGGAAGTAAATCTTATGCCCCTAACTATTTACATACAACTAACGTCAAAAATGCCAGCACCTACTCGTGTTAGGCTATCTCTTGTTGGACACTCGTACGTATACCCCCTAGGAATCGCAGAAGATGTATTAATCAATGTTGCAGGATTCATGTACCCCGTTGATTTTATGATCATTGATGATAAAGGGGATGGATGCATGCCAATAATCCTTGGGGCACCATTCCTCACCACCGCTAGGGCTGTCATTAAGTATGAAGATAGGAAGATTGAGCTTAAGTCTGGAAAGAGAAAGATTAGTTTTCACATGACTCCGCGAAGTGGGCATGAGAATTTGAGTTGGAGAATGATTAAAAACAACATTTGCACGACGCCCATTCGTGTTCAGAATAAAATTCTTGCATGGGAGGCAAGAATCAAGAGCTATAAGAAAGCTAAGGATGAAAGGAGAAAAAGCAATAAGGATCCGATAGAACTCAAACACACCCAACACACAAGCAATCATACACCGTTTGAGGAAGGGAACTTAATACTCTTGAGACACTTAGAAACCACAATACCACCCGATAAACCGAGTCCTTGGTGGTATGGGCCATTCACCATCGAAGGATTGAGCCAAGATGGGATAGCTAGCTTGAGAAGCAAATTAGGTGGGAAGGTTATTGCGAGTATTGATAGATTGAGGCACTACCACCCTAACAGTAATGATCGCAATTATATGGGGTACATCATTTCAAATGATGAAATAACGTAGTAACCCACGACTTTGAGTCTAGCTACAAGACTCGTAAATAAAGAAAAGCGCTTCTTGGGAGGCAACCCATGTTTTGTGTGATTTTAATTGTTTGATTGTTATTTGCTTCCGTATGCATGCTTTATTTTTATTGTTGGTTGATCATGTTTCTCAATTAAAATGTGGAAATACTTTATTATGTTGTTTAGCCTAGTCTTAACTTCAACCTAAAGGTATTTTCGCAAAAGATAAGTGTAAGGGGAAACCCCAAATATGTTTTTTAAGAAACAAACCGATCATGATTCTCCACAATATTTAATGAACATGTGTATTCGTATTGTTAGAGTCAAATGCTTGTATTGAGTCATAATGTAGTTTTGCAGGATTTTCCAGGAAGTAGGACAAAGTTTTTCCAGAAATTTTCCGGAAACTTAACATAAAGATTTCTGCAGGTTCATTCTGACGGCGTCAGGCAATTGCTCTTGACGGCGTCAGGAGTCAAAAATCTGGAAATTTTACCAATTTTGTTTTTCTAACGGAGTCTTATAAGTTTTTGTGAATTATTAAGTTTTATAATCTCCAGGAAATCTGCAAACTTCATTCCACAAGCATTATATCTTACTTTGTTTTCTAGGATTTAGTAACTTATATAGGATGCCGCCGATTTTACGTGAGGTTGCCTTGTCTACTTTTGTCAGGATTTACAGGTTATTTGAGACAAGAAGATGATTTATATTCTGGAAGGGAAGCTTTGATTGTTCGTTTTCTTGGAGGAAGATTTAACCTGGCCAACCTAAAATACATACCGAGCGAATCAGGGGAGTATTTGAATTCATTCTCTTTACTTTTAACTTTTACATTCTTTACTTGAACATTGGGGACAATGTTCATCTTAAGTGTAAGGGGAGGGTAAAAAGATGATACCTTACATATGCACTTTCGCTTGAGTTTGTTTTGTTTGATAGTAGATGAGTAATAAAACTATGAGAAATACTTGTTAGTGTAATTTTAGCGCCAAATTTAAAATTTTTTACAACATTTAGGAGTGAAACTCTAGCCATAGCAAGCATCTCATGGATAGGAGGTTGTATGACTAGCACATAACCGTATATTCAGAAAAATTTTCCACCCAAAATTGTGAGGTTCGCCTTTAGATTTGATAGGAAAAGCATTTATTATTGGTGCTTATGAGTGTACCGGTAGCATTTAGATTCTAGAACTTGCGTTAGTGATGCTTCCCGAGACCGCTAGTGAGACTACATTCGTGTAGTAGGATTTACTACATGATAAGAGGCATTAGGATCACCCTTGTGTTAAACCCGTATTATAATTACTTGACCATTTAAGTCATATTACTTGGCTAGTTAAGTCAACTAATTTTTCCCACACCCTTAGCGTTGTACTCATTTTTAGTACACGATACCCCTAGTACACCCCTCCGAGCCTATCTTTTCGTTTCTAACTTTAAGCATTTTACTTAAAGGAAGAATTTGTTACACCCCACTTAAATGTACACCCAAATCGCCTTAGCCTTCCGTGTATGCGCTCATTTTTAGTGCATTATTGTTATGTGTTAAACCCTAAGTTAACTTTCTAATTGATTACATGGTTGCTAAGTCGAGTCATATCCTTGTACATATTGTTTTGGGACGATTGGGACTCATGGGTAAGTACTTATTTTATGGAGTAATGGGGAAGAACAACACTTATTACCCCCATATGTACGTTAATCTTAAAAGTGCTCCAAGTGTTTTGATTTTCTTAATTCGAGTCATTAGAATAGTTTAATGTAAAGTATGTAAAGATTCAAGTGTAAGGGGAATGCTCAAACCCCTATGATGTATTATTTTGGATGGTAGGGTAAGAGTGTATGAAAAAAAAAAAAAAAAAAAAAAAAAAAAAAAAAAAATCGAAAAAATCAAGAAAAAGAAAAAAAATTAGAAAAAGAAAAAAAAAAAAGAAAAGAAATAGAGAAAAAACATACGGACTACCATCCCGTTTTCATTCTATGTTTATTTTATGTTTTTGTTATTTTTCATTTATTAGCTTAAGTCGAGTCTAGTCTTGGCTTAGCAACGCCATCTTGTACATGTAATTAACTAAGATTGTTAACTCGCCACCAGTAAAATCCCCTTTATCCAACAAAACCGTGTAATTCATATCCCTACACCTAACATTATAACCCTTTAAAAGACCTCTTTGATAGTTTATCCTAGGTGCTTACGCCATGTGGTGGAGGTTTGATCCTTTCCCAAGCCTATGGTAATCTATTTTGCTATGACAGGTAGTGAGAGATATCTTCCATTTCCATAATGTTATATTACTTTATTACACCCGAGAGATGTGAGTATCTAAACACTATTTGTGAGGTGCTTGTGTATGACCTCCGTGCTTGTCTATTGGTCTTTAGTGGAACGATTATTTGTTGTAATTACTTTTATATTAGTGTTAAATGACCCCTAACTTGTCTTTTGAGTAGAATAAAAGCTCATTTGCTTAAGGACAAGCAAATCTCAAGTGTAAGGGTATATGATGAGGCGAAAAATGATCCGTTTTTAGGGGGTCATTTAAGCCCGAATCCGAATTTATTTGATCAAATATTGCCCTAAATCGTTCCTTTTGTGATTTTAGGTGTTTGGAGAGCGAATTCTGGAAAAGAGGCTATTTTGGACGTTTTTGGAGCATAAAGTGAAGAAAACGACAAAGTACCAAAAATCCAAGCTGGAAATACAAGGTGACGGCGTCAAGGGTTTGCTCTTGACGACGTCAGACATGAAGAATAAATTACCGTAGCTGGTGACGGCGTCAGATGGAGTTATGACGGCGTCAAAGTGGCCAAGAATAATTTACCGTGGGTGGTGATGGCGTCACATAGGCCGTCACGATTTTATCTAGGGCGTCCGAGGAAGTGTATGGCGGCGAGTTGACGGCGTCAGATTTAACTCTTGACGCCGTCAGGACGATTTTCCTATATATAGTTTTCTAGTTTTTTTTCAAAAAGAGAGAAGTTTTGGTGAAACCCTAAAGACGATTTTGGTGCCTCTTTTACAGGTTTTTCAAGGGTTCCAAACCCTTGAGACCTTGCATTGTAATTGAGATAAGTATACTCTTAATTCAATCAATATGTCTATGTGTTGGTTGTCTATCTTTTGTTCTTATCTTAATTCTACTATGCTAGGCTAAATTCCCTTTGTGTTTGCTTAGATCTAATGAAACCTAGATGTTGATTATGTGTTGATTACTTGTCTATTCTTGTTTTGAATGAATGATATTATATGTTAGGCTTAAGAAAACTGGCAGATCTCCAAATGGTAACATGCTTGAACGTCTTAAGAAACATGAACCGAGGCGTACTAGGTCTTTATTGGTTGTATTTAATGCATGAGCCACTGTTTACAATCCCTATAGTTGTGCTGGGTCATGGTGTAGGAGGAGATAAGAGCTCATAGAGTTGGGGAGTTATGTATGCCACTCCGCGAATGGTATTAAAGAATACAACCCGTCATTCATACAAGTGTAACAAGTAATTAACATGTAAAAGATATCTAGGGAGTAATGAAGTCTAAGTAAACACAATTTCTCCAATTACTGCTCACAACCTTAGTTTAATTAGTTTGTTTTCATTTTTTATTATTTTATTTTGATTGCATCTTAGTTTTGGGTTAGTTGATTAGCAACTAATTCCGCCCACTCCTTCAAAACCCGAGATTTTAATTGCTTTCATAAAATATAAAAACACAAAAATAATCATCTTCCATCTCTAGAACTATTAATTAGGCTTTCTAATCCTAGCGACACTATTCCTAAGCTGAACGATCAATCCCCCGGTACTTGTCACTATACTATACTACAACGATCAGGTACACTGCCTGGTGGGGGTTGTAAGCCTCGCGAGATCCCTCGAGAGGTAAAGCAAGGTGCGATTCCCACGCATCAATATGGCTTGATTTGGTTACGTCATTGCGAATTTCACTTGTCTTGCTGACATTGTTCCGTTATTGATCTTTGACTAGGGCCAACCCTAGGATGTAGTTGGACTGTTAAGTGGTTTGTAGAATTTTGACTCACGACTTGAGATAGAGGATGACCACCATGACGGCATGTTATGTGAGGCTAGTATTATGTCACCTGATCAATGTGATAATACTAACGTCATATAAAATGCACTTATTGTGTTCATAGGATATCTTGAGGGGTGCCTTAGAGAAGCCTTAGACTTTTGTTTTCATTGGTGACTATTTGCGATTGGTAAGACTTTATGTTCTTTCGACCCATACGTTTGATCTACTTTATCACCGTATGATTTGATATATTGGATCTTCAAGAATATGTTTGTTGACCTTTGTATCTTGATAATGATCTTAGGGTTTATTGTAGAGCTTGCTACCGTCTGATGTTATCGAGTGAATTATCTTCTATTCACTTGAATGCCATTGTTCATTTCGAGGAGTACACATGTGTTTTGCTACCTATACAATTCACGCCTGTGAGACCGTTACTTTTTGATTGTTTGATTAAGGACCGGATTTATATGGAACCAAATTCGGACTGTTTGATTCTTGTACATTTCGGAGGAGGTTTCCTATCGTCTAACTCTACCTCCTCAGCTGTCGCATGTTCATAACATCTTCCGAGTATCTCTTCTGAGGGAATCACTCTTATCATTCCTTGCATGTGACACCCTACTTGTTTGATTTGAAGTCACTTGTTATGTTCTTGGAAAACCATATTAGATCGACAAGATAGAGTCATGAGAAACCAAGTCTTCGTGTTTTGCATAATTTGATACGTTCCCATTTGATTTGCATATCTTCAATTTCGCGGATGAAATTTTCTTTTAGAGGGGAAGAAGTTGTAAAACCCAAAAATTTACCAAATGTGTAAATGACCAAAATGCCCTTATATTTTTTAAAACTCAATAAAAGCCTAAATAAAATACCAAATAAATCTCAAACACTTGAAATTTTGTACCAAATGATAAGTATTAATTTTTTTGGAACATTTAAATTATTTAGAACTTATATTAAAATTTGTGCATGCCTAAAATTAGATTAACTAGTCCAAAATGAAATTAAAAACATGATACATATTATTTAAAATCAAGATATGTGCAAGATATATTTGGAAACAAATTTTCTCTGATTTAACATTCCAGCCCATAATTTCGGCCAATCAACCCTAAAATAGCCTATATAATTTTGGAATCACAATTATCATTGTTATAAATCAAAATAAACCCTAAACTCTCTCTAAAATCATCACCGGCAGCAAAGTAATTTCCAGAGGCAACCACCATTTTCTTGGATGTTTTTTGGCTCATAGGAGGTGGGGGAAAATATTGGATAGGTCGTGGAGTGAACGGGGTAGGCTGTGGGATTTCTTTTGTATTGTGTTTTTCCACCCGAGAAGGAATAAATCACAAATCCTTGCTCCCTTTGGTTGCTGACATTCTGGTATTTTTGCATCACTCTCTTAACTCCATAATATCAGTATAAAATGATAAAAAAATCCATGCACAATATTGTACGTGATATGAATTAAATAAAAACAAAACCCTCAAAACGTGTAAAACTATTCTATGCTATATACTATTTTTCTGTGGCTTGTTTATAATTTTTTTAACATGTTATTATGATCATAGAACACTAATAAAATGTGGCATAAATTATTCGAAGCTTATATAAATTGTTTGGACTTACTTCATTTTCATTCAATCACATATAAATAAAAATGGGGTGAAATAATTAGGGTTAGGGTTTTTGGGGTTTTTCATATTGTAATTAATGATAAATTCAAGTGTAATAATGATTTAATGATTGTGTGAAAATTAGGGTTTGTGAATTGGGATTTAATTGTGAATCGTATGGAGTTTCGAAAATAGGATGGGATGTTTTGTAAATTATTAAACTTGAGGGCATGTTTTGGAAATCATAAAAGATCAGGGGTAAATGGTATAAAATTTGTACAAGGTCTAAATGGGTAAGTTTTGTAATTAAAAGGGGTTAAAATGTAATTATATGCATTTATTTAATTAAACTTGTATTTAATTTAAAATAAGGGGACCATTTTTGTAAATTATGAAAACTAAGTGTTTATTCTTTAAATAATCATATTGAGAGGCTAAGGGTGTAAATTTGATAATTATATGGACTTGTTTGTAATTTTGATAATTAAAAGGATATAAATGGTAATTATTTAAATTAAAGGATTAAACTTGTAATTATTGAAAGTTAAGGGGCTGTTTTGAATAAATATTATATTGAGGACTAAAATGATATACTTTTGATAAATTAAGGGTTACAAATGTTAATTGAATTAAATATGGTTATACTTGTAAAATAAATATTAATAAGGACTTATTTTGGAAATAATGTAAATTAAGGGTTTGATTTGTAATATTTGTAAACTCAAGGGAGTGATTGGTAAATATTGTTAACTATTGAACTAATGTGATAAATATGGAAAATTGTAATATTTACATTTTAAACCTTGAACTTTGGCATATTTGTACAATAAACCCTAAAATATGGGAAGTTGTCATATTAAACCCTAATCTTGCTAAATTGACATCTTGAACACTTAACTTGTCCAAACCTTAATTAAAATCTTGAATGAATAATATTGAATATGAAAACTTACTAATTTTGGAAACTTGCTAATTTTGGAAAGTTACTATTTATGGAAAGTTACTAAAAATGGAAAGTATATTAAAATGGGTAGCCTAATTATGTTTAACCTAAGAGTGACCTTCTATTACTAATTCGTATAGGTCCAGTGAAGCGGGATTATGATCCTTTTTCCTTGTTTCCCTTGTTGCTTTTGAACTAAGGTACATATATTCTGACCTATCTACAGGTTTCTCATGCACTCTTGTCTTTCCTATTCCGTTGATATCTTGAACGTTGTTATGTCCCCTTGATATCTTAAACCTTGTTATGTTCCCTTGATTATTAAACCTTGTTATATTCCCTTGATTGTTGAACCCTGCTATGTTCCATTGATTATTGAACCTTGCTATGATCCTTTTAAAACCGAACCTTGCTTGAAACTTACACTATGATTCTTGAACCTTGAAATAACCTTGTCATGATACACTTGATATGGTAATATTGACTTGAACCTTGATTTGAACCCTATGTTAAAATCACTTACTTCGATCTTTGACTTATACCTTGACTTGAAATGATACTTGATTCAAACATTGACTTGAACTTGATATAATCCCTGATATTTTGAAAGTGCTTTTAATATTATAACCGGATGTGAAAACTTTTAGTAATTGTATTATGAAAATGTTTTGAGGAAAAACTATTTTAAAATGAGGGTTATGAACATTATGTAACACCACTTTTATATGAAGTTTCACTAATTTTATGAATATTTATTTTAAGGACTACCTTATTGAAAACCTTGATTTTCATGAAAACCATTATTAAAAGATTTCTTTTAAATGAACATTTGACATAAACATTTGAATTGAACCCTTGCCATAAACTTTTATTTGGAACCTAATATGAACCTCTACTTGAACTTATGACATGAACCTTTACACTAAACTCTACGTACTCTCTCACTATTGAACCTTTACCTTGAACCTTAAACATGAAATCCACATGAACCTTGGTATAAACCTTTCCATCTTGAACCTTTTTACTATGGGCCTTGATAATAAACCTCTTGATTTGAATCTTGACTTGAACCTTTGATATGAAACTTGACTTGAACCACTTGATATGGACTCTTGACATGAACCACTTGCTATGAACCTTGTACTTGTACACTTGATATTTGACTTGACCCTTGACCCACAGTTTGAGACTACGAGCCACCACTTGTTATACTTGGTACTACTTGTTGTTGAGTAGCCACAACCATAACATTGATGCACCAATGTTATGTACTCTAGTGGGTCCGGAGAGATGTCCCCCACCGTCCCTGATCTTGTTATCAACTACTGTTATGATTGTTATTGGCCTGCAGGGGCGTATGGATGCATCCTAGATTTATATTGACTTGATACTTGCTTGGGCTACGGCCATTATGATTATGACTTGGACTACATTATATATTTACTTGGTGACCGGGCTTGCATGCATTGCAACCCCTCACATCTTGGGAGCTAGCTACTCCAATCCTTGGAGGTATCCCACATATTATACTTGGTATCCCGAGGTCTCCCCTCAGGATGCATGGTTACTTGATTACTTGACTTGACTTGACTTGGGCTCGTGGTGGATAACTGACCTGACCATTATACCTTTATACCTTACACCTTTACAACTTTAATACAGGTTCTTTTTACTTCGGTTTTACTCCTTTATGCTTTACTTTATCTTTCCAATGTCTTATATATATATCATTCTCTATTGCTTGTTACTTTCATATCTGTTTACTGGGCTCTCGTAGCTCAGCCGCATTTCTTTTCCTCCGGCAGGTTTTAGTAGGAAGTTGGGTTGTGAGTGGAGAGTGCATTGGACTTAGAAGACTTTACCTTGATAGGTTGTGGATTAGTAGGAGATTTTGTACATGTCAGACTTAGTATTTGTATTACTTTCTTTTGTACTTGCATCTCCCTTGTAACCTTGATACTCATTTGTATTACTTGAGATATATGCTTGTGCTTGCTTTGATATGTCACCATAATGTGACACTTTTACCCTTATCGGGTTGGGGTGTTACAGGTACACTGGGTAACATCACAATCTAAACAGAGTTCTTTTTCAACAAGGACCTGGAATATCTTCGATACAGGAAACAGAGCAAACATGCATTGTCTATCACAAAGATGAAAGCTACAAGGTATCGATACATTAGGTTGGAACAGTTAGTACCAGACCAAATATGGATTGACGAAGAATGCCAGTATGATAGAGCTGTAACTTTTGGAATATCACATTGGTGGCAAAAGAAGAGAGATTTTTACATTAATAGACATACTGCCATTGGGGATCGTGAAGCTGTACGTTCCCCTATACAAATATTGGGAGTGATCAGGGTCGAAATCTTCCCAATGTATGGCTATGATTACTTGAAAAAGATCGTTCTTCGCCGTTTAGACTTAAAAGAATATGTGATCTCCGAAGGTGATTTCAAACACTTACATCCCAGTGATTTTGAAGATCTCTACCTCTTGCATCTTCAAGGAAGGTTACATCACCTACCTCCATTTGACAAGAAGACTCTTGCTACCGCAGTAATTATGTGGATTAGGGGCTTGGTCATTCAACAAAGGGTAACGGACTTGCAACTCGGGATTGAAAGTTATCAAACCAAGCTCAACGTCACACGACCTCAATGGGCTGCAACTGACATGGAATTCGAGAAAGGTTTCACGGTCTTTGAAACTCCAAAGGCTGTAGTGTAAAGAGACAAATACAACGTTCAAATGCTAATGAGGATCGAAGAACTCCACAAGTTCAGTGATGGCACCCTTGAACAGATTGAAGATGCTTTGGACACGCGAATCATAAAATACAAGATCCGACATGCAAGAGCTAGAAAGCTGACCGAGTCATTGAATAAGAAGGAATTCAAGCTTAATAAGGAATTTCTTTGAGCAATTCGCAGACTCTTAAAGGAAAGAAGGATCTTCCGCAGTTTGGAGAGCTTTGTTGGAGGTCGTGTTAGAGAAGGTGCCTACAGACTGCTACAAAGAACCATTTGAAGTTATCATCTCTGTAATGATCTTTCTGGTGTGATGTGTTTATGTCTTGTTTTGCTGTGATGTAACAATTAATATTATGAATTTCGTACTCTATATGATACAATAATCTATTGTGTGTGACGTGCTAAAACAATTTGTCTCCCTCATTTACTGAGGGGAAGCAGTCTTTGGTACGTGTCAGTGCCTCAGTCCTGCAAAAAGAAGTGAAACCTTCTTATCTTATTGTTTTATCCCAAACACAAAATCTCTCTCATCTATGATTCTTCAAGAGAGTTTTATGGTTCACAAGGTGGAAAATGGACGTAAGTTTTCACAAATACTGAACGCTCAAGTTAATGACTACAACTCCTTAATTTGTAAACGGGCCATTACTTGAGGGGGGAGTATTTGTTCAAAATTTCTATCACTTTTTGACACTTTGTGCACCAGCAACAGTGACAAGCACGTCTCATAATCGGTCATTCTTAAATCTGACCATATTATTCTTCCAAAATCTTTATCAGTATTTAAATCACTTGGGATCACAAATCTCAAATGGTTTGAAATTTTTGATCGGGGGAGAAGATGTGATTTAAATATGAAACTTGATTAAAAATGTGATTGGTTGGACTTTAACATACACTATCCCATATGTTCTAAACTCTTTTTATATATCAATGCACATATTGAGGGGGAGCAAATGGTTTATGATAAAAGGATCCTAGCATCTCATGTGAGCGAGTCTTAGACTTTACCAATGAATTGACGAAACAAAAACTGTCAGTTAATCGAAAGGACTTGTCCTGGCCGGGTAATAATTTCAAGCTGGTCTAACTAGTGATGTAAGCGTGTCTCGAAGAGGACTTCTCTGAGTAGAGCATACCGTTTCGAGAAATCTTTTGTGGACTTGACCATGCCGGGTAATAATTTCAAGCTAGTCTAACTAGTGATGTAAGCGTGTCTCGAATGCCTGTTCACGTTCACTAAAGGTGGATCAATTCAAAAGTGCAACTCTCCCCAACATGTGCAAATTTATAGTTAAAACATCTGAGCACATGTTAAGGGGGAGCATTTGAAAAATATAAAACTCTCAACGTGTTAACAAAATGTGTTTCTTAATCATAAACACATTGAGAGAATTTTCAATGATTTGGTTCACGGCAACATAGGATAGTCATGAACTTATAAGGTGGCTAAGGTTAGGAAAACCGTCCTATGATCCGCCAGAGCCGGAGGGATCTACCAAAGGACAATACCGAATAGATTGTATTGGAAAGTCCTTAGGTATGGATATGTAAAAAAGAGTAATGTGAGAAACGAGAAAGAAGGGGTTGAAGAATTAAAAAGAAATGAAATGAGAAAGGGTGAAAAGAAATAGCCCTCCAATTATTCAACCTTAGGTCAGAAACCGGGTTCAATTCATAAGCTACTGATAGTTACTAAGGTAACACCGGTATTGAAGACAAGATGTCATGAACCCAGTGACGCACTGCACTAAACCTTCTAACAACTCAAGCTCTCTCAAAAGAGCTTGTTTCATTCTCACGGGGATACCTACATAATCTATCGACCGCTCATTACGAGCCATGTTGATATTGAAACAGGAGACACCACTCCAGTCTCCGACGACCAAATTTTGCACTTATCGAGTCTAGAGCCACGAGATGCATCAATAGATCTCAATAGGAACACTGGATACTTTTGCGCTGGTGACTCATTTTCAAAGGCACCAGCTGCACATTTGAGAGTCCTACATAGATCTTAGCAATCTACCAGAACATTCATGAGAAATTACCAATGTAATGTTCAGTGATTGAATGGAAATTCCTACCATGGTCAACATCAAACAGACCTGAAAGTAGGTCACTTAGGTAATTCCTTGTGGATTATGCTTAGTGGTCACGACAGTTACAAACGGTCTACAGTCGTGGAGTGATCTCCAGCGACTCACCAAATCGTTGATCTACTTAGGTAGATCGTGTAAATCCTCTTGGGGGTTGCCGATTGGGAACGGTCTTGGTAAGGGTTAGAAGGAGTCTTCACACTATGCTGTTGACGATCTCTAATTCCAAACCTGTAAGTACCGGATGATTTATTGCTAACTGTCTACCTGCAGGAATGTCTGAAAATTGTTGCTGATTGCTGAAAAGATGCTGATCCATCACCCCATGCTCACACTTTGACATCTTAATCAAGAAATCATGATTATTGAATGGGCTTCATCTATGCTTGCACAAATCTGATGCTGAAGATCATGATCCTGAAAATTATGAGCATGCCGATACAAAGATGTCTACGTCACATGGAGATGCTACTACACAAAGATGGCTTGGAGACATCCATTTGAATAATACACTCAAAGCAAAGTCAAAGATCATCCAACACATAAAACAAGTCATCTAATGTCCACTGCTGGAAGCACAAAGATTAATTACTATGAAGAATCACTAACTACGAGCTACGGAGATTCAATTCGAAGAAAAGAATGCTAGAATTCCATTTGTATTTTCCGGGGTAACCTCCTTTAGGGGGAGATTGTTAGGAATATAAATATTCACGTGAAAGACTCGGTCACCCCGAGTATTGATTAGCATTACGTAGCTCGTAATCTTATTAAACTTTATTTAGTATGTAGACTAGTTTAAGTCACACAGTGAAGGACGGACGAGTCTTTACCCACTGTATACCCGATCCACAACTCATAGGAGAGCGTATTATTGTAACTATATAAAGCTCTTCCCATACAAGGGAAGGGTTGGAACTTCTCATTCACCAATCTAATAGATACTCATTTTCTCTCACTAGAAGTCTCCCACATTTCCTTTCTCTCTAACTACTAGCATAATTTGAACCACAATCACAATTACCATACATGTTAAGATTATAAATATACTACATCTTCATCGTCCATGTCGCCCCATGATTCATTTATAAATTCACTTAGGTCTTGACACATGCAGTCCTCGCCACCAACACTTGTAGTTTCATCTATTTGAGCGTCTTCACATGCCATATTGTGATCATCTTCTTCGTCCGTGTCGCTCCATGATTCATTAACAATCTCTCTTCGGATTTGGCTCATGTATTCTTTGTCATTGATACCTTCAATGACCAAATTTGAACTAGTAGCACTTGCATTTATTTCAACTAAATGTTAATCTATTAAATTTTCTAGAACGACTAATTCATGTGCAACATCAAGTTTATCATCTTTGGCTTGACATTTCCCTTGGTGAAAGTTTAAAAGAAATTTTCAAACATCACTTGCCGTTTTACAAAAGAATACTCTTTCTTATTCAACTCTTGGCAGGGCTTTATAAATCTTTAATTTAGCTTTAGTATTTTTATCAATATTTATTTGAAGATGATTATATTGATTTTCAAAATCCGTTTTTGTTGGTCGAAAATCACCAATTGAAATGATATGCCAAAGATCTTGATCTATTAATTTCACATAATTTTCAAATTTATTTTTCCATTCACAAAAATTATCATTTTCAAATAGTGGTTGTTTTTGCGTAGATTGCCCTTCTAAAAATTATCCAGATTCCATAGATCGATTCAAGTTGTAAAATACAATATATTTAAAAAAAATCTTGTTTAACGTAGCTCTGATACGAATTGTAGAAAACTAGAAGGGGGTTGAATAGTTTTACCTCTTTTTCTTATTATAAAATGTTTATTTCAAAACCTTTAATTGTAGTTTTGTATGAAAACTATGCTTGATCAAAATGATCAATTATATGTATGTTTTCTTTTAATTTGATTGTAAAAACTTTATTTTGTGAATGAAACTTTTGTTTGGTCTTTATGTGAAATCAATACTAGCATTATATGAGCGACTATATATATGTACATCTATGTCTACGAAAGTAATAACGATATAGGTAAGATAGTAAGTAAGAGATGGAAAGATCAAACCGAGACACAAAGGATTTATAGTGATTCGGCTACAAGAACACCTTCCTTGCCCTACTCCACTCCCCGAGTCACCTACTCGAGAGTTTTCTTCACTAAGTCAACGAGCTCCCTTATGGTGGAGAAAACCTTACACACTTTCGCTTACAGCAATTTAACGACATAAAGCTAAATGTCGAGTTCTAATCGTAGCTAGAACCAATCTCACGACTTCAATCACAACACAACTCTTTCACGACTTTTCTCACGACTTCTTCACAACTTCACGACTTCTTAGCTACTTCACGACTTCTTCTTCTTTTCTACTTCACGACTTCTTAGCTACTTCACGACTTCTTCTTTTTTCCTACTTCACGACTTCTTTGTCACTTCACGACTTCTTCTTCTTTCCAACTTCACGACTTTACTACTTCGTCCCTCAACAACTAAGTAACACTACTAGTTTACACCACAACTAATCTACACCTCTACACACCTTCTTCTATGCTAGCCACTACTTCTTTACACTTCTGTTAGGTCACCATTTCTACAACATAATCACTTAAGAATTCTAGAGAGAGAAAGTAAGTAGAGAGAGGGAGTGGAAGGAACACCTAATGAAAATAAGAGACAAATAACCTTACTAGTGAACCAGCCAACCTCAAAATGAGGTTATACATAGCTATTTATAGGTGAGGATTAGGGCTTCTCTAAACTTAGACAATATTACATACTTAGCCCTTAGACTTTATCCAAACCTATAAACCAAGCATAAAACTTACAAAACTTATAAAATAACTAACGTTATAACTAAGTAATGCAACCTATACCAAAACTCAATGACCGACACTTGAAATAATAAAGTCTATTCCCAACAATCTCCCCCTAAGGGTCGGTCATCAATGGTTGCTTGACGTCGTCATCTTCTATACTTTGACTTTGTAGTCGACGTCCTCAAAAGTAGTAAGAAAAATCTTTTATCGTTCTTTGTACTTCGTTCTTTGTTGATGTGATGGTGATCATGTTATGAAGTTGTCTGCCGATCGTCACTTCCGTGTCTGTGGTGGTCGTCCGCCATTCCAGCATGCTCATACATCTTAGGACTTTAGACTTTCGAAAGCACGAGGTTCCTTTGCATATACTTTGATCTTTAGTCTTTATACTTTGTAGATTCTTCCTTTTGGCGTAGAATCTTTCTTTAATCTTTGTGGTGCTAAGATCTTTGGGGGAGCTTTCATTTGCTTCAAGATGTATGTATAAGCATGCTGGAATCTACCATCATGGAGGAGATGTACCTGCAAGTAAACAGTTAGCAATAATCAACCGGTACTTACGGATAAGGAATTAGAGCTTGTCAACAGCATATTGTGAAGACTCCTTCTAATCTTTATCCAAGCCGTTCCCATATCAGATACTCCCGAAGGAGCTTACGAGACCTACTAGGTAGCTCAATGACTGGGTGAGTCGCTGGGGATCACTCCACGACTGTAGACCGCTAAAGAACCACCGCGAACACTAAGCGTGACCCTTGTGGAGTTACCGAAGTGACCTGCTGTCAGGGCTGTTTGACGTTGACCCTGGCAGGAATTTCCGTTCAATCATTGAGAAATACATATGTAATTCTCTCATAAACGTTCTCGGCAGATTGCTAAGATCTGCGAAGGACTCGATAATTTACAGCTAGTGCCCATTGAT
The DNA here is from genome assembly GCA_030686995.1 of Artemisia argyi. NCBI lineage: Eukaryota > Viridiplantae > Streptophyta > Magnoliopsida > Asterales > Asteraceae > Artemisia > Artemisia argyi. The sequence goes on from CM060677.1 coordinate 178,867,913, forward strand.
GTAGAACACCAGTTGTAGAAATACTAAGTGTTCCTAAGAGATCTTTAATGTATCTCATGGCTCTAGAATCGATAAGTGCTCACTTAGGTTTCCTATACGGAGACTAGGGAGGGGACTTCTGCTTCAATATCAACTATCTCTAAGAGATAAGTCGATAGATTACACTGGTTCCCCGTGAGAATGAAACAAGCTCTTTTAAGAGAACTTGAGTGGCTAGAAGGTTTAGTGCATTGCGTCACTGGGTCCATGACGACTTAATCTTCAATACCGGTGTTGTCTTTGCAACAGCCAGTAGCATATGAATTGAACCCGATGTCTGCCCTTAGGTTGAACATATGGAGGGCTATTTCTTTTCACCCTTTTCTTTACTTTTCTTTTTCATTCTTCAACCCATTCTTTCTCCTTTTCATTCTTTACTCCTTTTTTTTCGTATCATACCTAAGGACTTCTAGTTCTAACTATTGGTGATGTCCTTGGGTAGATCCCTCCGGCTTAGGCGGATCATAGGACGGTTATTTCCTAACCTTAGTCACCTTATAACTCCATGACTATCCTATAATTGCCATTGAAACCTTTGAAAATCTCTCAAAGTGTTTGTATTTATCAAACATTTTGTTTAACACTTTGAGAGTTTTATGTTTTACTTATGAAGGGCTCCCCCTTCACATGTGCTCATAAGTATTTAATAAATTTGCACATGCGGGAGGAGCGAGCACTTTTGAATTGATCCACTTTCGGTGAACAATACCGATTCGAGACACGCTTACATCACTAGTTAGACTAGCTTGAAGTTATTACCCGGCCTGGTCAAGTCCACAGAAAGTTTCTCAAAACGGTACATTTCTACTAAGACAAATCCTTTTCGAGACACGCTTACGTAGCTAGTTAAAGAGTTCCATTGTCAGCTTTTAGGTGACAACTAGCTCTAGTAACTAACTTGATGTTATTACCCGTCGAGGAAAAATCTTTTCGAATTTACTAACTTTTATGTTTCGTCAATTCCTGGGTAAATCTGAGTCTAGCACGCATGAGATTTGACATTTCAGCAACTTTTAACTTTCATATTTTAATCACTTTCCTTTTATCCCCCTCAAAAATAGCATATAAGATGTTGTTTTTGAGAAACATTTGATTAAAATATGCTCTTTGAGTCTTATGGGGAGATATCCACAAGAACTTTTGTTTTCCAAAACGATGAGTTTTCAAGTGCTCCCCCTCAACAAGTGAATACTCATTGAGGTGAAATACTTGTCTTTGGAGCAGAATTTTGAAAAATCAGAAAATGTTTGATTAATTCTACTCAAAAGTAAGAAGCCTTCGCTCCTTATATAAGGATTGAGGCACTGAAGCGTACCTCAGGGTCCTTTAATTACAAGCACAGGTTGTACACTGTTATGTGTGCACAAACCATAGTTATAGATGAAGAAAAATTATGATGAAACAATGTTAATGTTATACCAACATGATCATGCTCGAGGAGTATTCGGACGGCGGTAAGTGAGAATGTCAGGAATCGGTTCCCTTGCTCCAATCAAGCTCTCCAATCTGCGTATCTGCTCCCTGAACCTAAGCTTTTGATCAATCCTAGCTAAGAACTTAAGTGCTTCTTTCACATCTCTTTTATTCCATCCCACTTTAATCCCACTATTATGTTCTTTGAGCTTTTCATTCAGCTGAATTCTGACAAATCTAAGAGTCTGATCCCCGAACTTATGAACCTCTTCGTATTTCATGAAACGGTAACTATCGTTGTGTGGGTAAATCACTCCAAAAGGTTTGTTGTTGAAGATGAAAGGTCTTAAATGCGGGATGTTAAGAGGATATAATTGTGGAGCAGTAAAGTTGAGTGACTTTTGATAACTTTAGACCCCAAGTTGTGCATCTTCGACTCTTGCTTTGATAATGGTTTGGCGCATGAAGAGCAAAATGAAGTTGATGACGTCATACTGAAGGCTACCGGACAAGTTTTGAAGTTTGCCTTGAACCTTGAGCAAGTATATGTCAGCAATGTCATTGAGGTTCAAGCGATGATAGTCAACTTCACTGAATGTATAAAGTTGATCATCACTTCGGCGGACCTCAATTTTATCAAGAAAGTTATATCCATATCTTTTCTCGGTACTTGGGACTGCTGTGATGGCAAGAATGCGATGATTCGAGAAGACTCTGTGGTTGGATCGGAATGTCAGCTTGTATTTGTAGAACCATTTATGCATCTCTGGCCAGGGAAGCGTACATAAGGCAGCTTCATGATTATATTTGGAGATAGATGTGGAATGCAAGCCTCTCATTTGATCTTCTAGTGTTTCCAGAGGATATGAGGCGGCTCTGAATTTGGTGAGAGATGTAGCATAACGGTGATTAGGATTAGTGTTCCCATGGATAAGATAGAGAAGGTCTTTGTTGAAGAAGTATTGCTTAGGAAGCTTAGGATCACTTGGAGGACCAACAAGGGGTAACGGTTGAGTAAAGTCTTGATATTTGAACTCATCAACGAGAGGTTCCGTGCCATGATAGAGTTTGTCCCAAGATGGTCTCTTTTCCCAAGTAATGTTTTCAGACAGAGCTCTTGCAACCTCTTCCACGTTGTATTCGAACTCAAGTTCAGTAGTTGTGCATGTTTCGAACTTCGTGAACCCTGCTTTGCGAATCTTTACCAAGTCAGAAAGCTGAAGTCTTTGAGTCTGCATCACCTTTTTGATTCTTTTTGCGAAGCTTATAATAGAACCTTCAGTCATTTCTTCAGCTTCAGTGTCATCTGGGTGAGCATCAACCATTTCATCAAACCAGTTAAAAGAGGGAGCATCTGGGTTAATCCATTCAGGAACAGGAATTAATTGAGCATCCTTGGGTGGTTCCGTAATGGTATCAGTGATAACCGGAGGGATTTCATCCATATCTACATCAGCATCTTCGGTTGATAGTGACGGGTGTGGATCCTCGGTTGTTTGTGGAGGGTTTGGATCAGCTGAAACATTAACGGTTGTGGTTGTTGTAGGAGCTCTGGAGGTGGAACCGGACGCTTTCTTCCTCTTTTCAGGTTGTGGCTGATCATCTGGGTCAGAATCTTCATGTCGACGCTTAGTAGCCATAGTCTTTTTACAGGATTCGCTTTTCTTTTCAGCTTTCTTGATAGACTTGATAAGTGCTCTGCGTAGATCATTTTCCTCCGGATCATTCACAATAGCTTCCAATAATTTTCCTTTGAGATCACTAATGGAAGGTTTTGGAGGTAGAGTCTGAACAGTGATTGGTGTAGTTTGAAACCTGTGAGAAGCAATCTCTGCAAGATTCCTGTTGACATAGTGCCTCACAGCAGAAGGAAGTTCCCTCTGAACATACTTCTGAACTTCCCCAGGTAATATCTGTTTCACCTGTTCCTCAACTGCTTCATCAACTTTATAAGTTTTGAACGCTTCAATATCACGCTTTTGTTCATTAACTTGTGACTGGAGCGCGTTGTATTGATCATGTAATGATTTCAACAGGATTGAGTGAACAACAGTTGTATTAGGGCTTTGCAGAGGATGACTTTGAGGTTGTGATAAAGGTTGTTGTTGTGGTTGAGCTGTTGGTTGTCCTTCATCAACTCCTACAATGTCAATAGGGGTATCTTGACTAGTTTCTAGTAACTCATCCTTTTTCTCACCATCCGACTCCTCATCATCTTCATCATTCAAATCTTCTTCATCATTAACTTCTTCACTTTTCGATTTATCTTCCTCATCGCTACTTTCATCATTCTCGGATGACTCATCATCTTTGCCTTTTGAAGCTTCATCTTCAATTTCAGTTTCATCAGGTTTATCGAGAGATTCTTTTGAATCAGAGCTTGATGACTCAGCTTCATCTTCAGAGTTATCATCCCCAGGTTCAGAGGATGATTCTGTTTGTGAATGAGCTTCTTCTGAAGTTTGATCATCTCTTTCTGATTCTGGAGTTGGGCTTACCGGCTTTTGAGTTCCAGAACCTTCACCTTTCTTTGTAACTTTTGCGATTCTTTCTGCTTCTGATTCTTTGCTTTTTCTTAAGGTTAGTTGCAGTTGTTCATCTTCTTCGGATTCAGACATTGGTGAGGTGACTGATTCTTCTTGAGTTTCAATAGCTTTTCCCTTATCTGCCTTCTTGCTTGAAGTCTTTGTGAGTTTTTCAGTTTCTGTTTCCTGATGAGCATCTCCTTCATCATCCGTTGGTTCATCACGAATAGTAGTCACTTTCTTCTTAGGCTCTCTTGTGACCTTTTTGGTTCTGGATTTGGGAATGGTTTTGATTGTAGAAGCATCTGTTGAAGTTTTCCTTTTAGAAGGTCTCCTTTTCTTTGTCACAGTCAAACCCACTTTACCAATTTTCTGAGCTTCATCATACAAAATATATGCCTCAGTGTCACGAACATCATCAGGCATAAGACTATCGGGAATTCTCATTCCTTGGTTTTGAGTGTTTATCTTCTGAATCCTGGTTTTAGAGTATTTATGATCCATAGATGGGGTGTGTTTCTTGTCTTCCGATCTACGATCAATATCTGGGTATTTCTCCATGAAATGAGCAATGAGACACTTTGTGAATCTGTAGAATGGAATTTTTGAGGTACACGATTTGAGAAACTGTCTTGCGTGATTAACCATGTCCACCCAAATTAGTTGAGCATAGTCAATTTGAGCTTGTTTGACAACCCCCCAGAAAATCTTCATCATTTCAAGAGTAGGATGTTCATGCCCAGTTTCTCTGCCCGTTAAACTGTTGGTGAGAATTGAGTAAAGTGTGAGCCAGGGTTGTGGAATGTATTTCCTGTCAACGTGGGATATGTTTCTGAGTTGGATTACTGATTCATCATACTACAGTTCCCGAAGAAGTTTGATAACGTCTGACAATGATGGCATATGAGAGAATTTCTTGAGATTAGGCAAACCGAGAACAGTGCGGAGAGTTTGTACATCAAACACAACAAGTTTGTGATCAAGATGAACCCCCAGTGACTTTTCATCTTTGCTGATTTCAACAGTCTCCCAAAACTGTGTTAAGTAGACTTCAGGTACTTCAGTGGTGATGGTGAGGAGGTTGTAAATGAAGTGTCTCTTAAGTATTTCCAGAATGATTGCACAAGTATCATGACATGTGATTGAGTCAAGATCTATCCTATGGTTTGTCTTAGCGATTACTCTTTCATCTCTTTGAATCAATTCGTGTCTAGGTGTTGATTTCTTTGCCATATCAAGACCTGAAATGATTCATAAACCAACAAAAGCCACGTGGTGATTAGCTCGTTAGTGTTAGACAAAAGAATAATATCCGAAAACAAACGCCTAAGATAAAGTCAACATCACATATACTACACATGATAAATCAATCCAAGAGCCACGTAAGATAATCACAACACTTAGATAACGATGTAACGTGAACAAATTTCCTTCTAAGTTGACAATATACTCATAACTTTTGAATTTTGAAAAATTTCGGCAGCATTTCTTTTCATAAAAATTGAAAAACTAGAACCCATACGTGATGGTTCCATTATGAAACTCCTGACTCGGAGTGAAAATTCATGAAACAGTATCAATCCTTGAAAATGAAGTTCGTGTTTTTGAAAAAAAAATTTGTAACTCGATAAGCATCAGGTTCAAAACTCGATAAACACACATAAGTTTCAAACTCGATAAGCATGTAACATTCAAACTCGATAAACATGTAAGTTTCAAACTCGATAAGCATGTAACATTCAAACTCGATAAACATGTAAGTTTCAAACTCGATAAGCCCAAGAGTCTCAAACTCGATAAGCACATGAGTTTCTCAAACTTGATAGACACACGAGTCTTAAACTCGATAAACACACAAGTCTTAAACTCGATAAACACATGAGTTTCAAACTCGATAAGCACGTGAGTTGTCTAACTCGATAACCGAATGAGTTTTCAAACTCGATAAGCATATTAAACTCGATATCTTACAAACTATTTAAAACTCTATGGCCTTATGTTTCAAACTCGATAACATCACAAGTCGTTATAAACTCGATAGACACAATGATATCCAAACTCGATAGTCCTAAGTTATCTTAACTCGATAGGCATAAAACTCAATAAACAATTTATAATATTACCTAACAAAGATGTAGTCCTTTGAACACACTAAGCACATCTTTTCATCAAGAAAAAACAACTTTCAAAACTACCAATTAATCAGATAAGCACATGGCCCAGTAGCTTCAAAGATAAACGAGCTTATGAAACCTAAAACACCTAAATATCACTAGCATGAGGCAACTAAAATCAAGGCAAGGTGAATTAAGGTTCAATGGGACATGCCGCAATTGGCCATATCAATCAATTAACCTAAATTACTACCAACAAGAAACACCCAAATTCGGAATTCACATAAACCCTAGAAAATCGATTAAGCTTATATAAAAAGAAAGGATGTATGTAATGATAAGGAATGTGTCAATTGTGAACACTCACAATCAATGATTCTTGAAACAATCTTTTGAAAAATTCTTGATAATGAAAAGTTTGAGGCACGTATGGTTTGTTTTTGAAATCGTAAAAATGAAAAACCCAGGTTTAGAATCAAGTTTAGTACATGTGACTTTGATGAATTGACACTTATGATCCCCCTACTTGTTTTACCAAAGAAAGTGTTATGAATAACACACATTTAGTCCCTCAAGTTAAAGAAAACATTAAGATATAATGAAACTGTGGAAGAATGTTACGAGAATACTGAATGTGGCACCCTCTTGAACCAATTATGAGATATCATCTTGAAAATGTTTTAATAATCAATGGTTCAAGAGGAGTCGAGAGTGAGATTAAAATAGTGATGAGAAAAATCATTAATTGAAGAAGTTGAAAAAGATTTCTGTCTCCCCCTCAAGATATGCTCGTGATTATGTTTTAAGAAAAACGTTGAGAACGACATATCTTGAATAAGGAATTTTTTTTTTTTTTTTTTTTTTTTTTTTACAAATAAAATATTTACAAAGATAGTTTGATGTTTGACGATCAATTGTGTTTTAAAAACTTTTCCAGATCATCTGGAGTCAAACATCGCATACCAATTTGGTGAACTAGACTCGCAAACCTTGATGGTGCTAAAGATTTGGTAAGTAAGTCCGCCAATTGGTACTCAGTCCCAACAAAATAAAGTTCAACGGTACCCTTTTCAACGTGCTCTTTGATGAAGTGATATCGGAGATCGATGTGTTTTGATTTGCAATGATGGACTGTGTTGCAGGAGATAACAATGGCACTCTTGGAATCACAGTAGATTGGAATCTTGTTGAATAGGTAGCCATAATCCTTAAGTTGTGATCTCATCCATATGACTTGAGCACAACAAGCAGACATGGCTACATATTCAGATTCTGTAGACGACAGTGATGTGCAGTCCTGCTTCTTTGATTGCCATGACACAAGTTTGTCTCCAAGAAATTGTAATCCACCAGATGTACTTTTGCGTGTGTCTAAACATCCTGCATGGTCAGCATCTGAAAAAGCAATTAGTTCAAAACCAGAATCCTTCGGATACTAGATTCCCAAGTTAATGGTTCCCTTTATGTATCGAAGGATTCTTTTGACCTCACTGAGGTGTTTTTCAGTTGGTTTGGACTGATAGCGAGAGCACATGTAGACAGCAAATACTATATCAGGTCTACTAGCTGTGAGATACATGAGTGACCCAATCATACTGCGGTATTTGGTAGGGTCAACAGGAGTCCCATGTAAGTCAGCATCTAGTTTTGTGGTATAGCCCATTGGTGTATTATAAATATCACACGTCATCATCCCATGTTTCTTTAAGATTTCAAGAGCATATTTGGACTGATTTATAAAAATTCCACGGGGTGATTGATGAACTTGTATTCCTAGAAAGAACGAAAGTTCACCCATCATGGACATTTCAAAATTGTCTTTCATTAAATTTGCAAAATCATTAGAGTAACTTCTTTTTGTTGAGGCAAAAATAATGTCATCTACATAGATTTGAACAACTAGTAAGTCCACCCCGTATGTTTTTGTAAATAGTGTTGGATCCACCGAACCTTTAGAAAATTTATTGGTCAGCAAGAAAGTAGAAAGTTTGTCATACCACGCCCGTGGGGCTTGTTTGAGTCCGTAGAGTGCCTTTTTGAGTCGGTAAACATGATTAGGACGCTCAGGATCAACGAAGCCGTCTGGTTGGCTTACATACACTTCTTCACGGAGGTCTCCATTAAGAAATGCTGTTTTCACATCCATTTGGTAAACAACCATGTTCCTGTGTGCAGCATAGGCCAAAAAGATCCGAACCGCTTCATGTCTAGCCACTGGAGCAAAGGATTCAGCAAAATCAAGTCCTTCTAGTTGGGAGTATCCTTTCGCTACCAGGCGTGATTTGTTACGTATGACAGTGCCTTCTACATCTAGCTTATTTTTCCAAATCCATTTTAACCCTATGACAAAGACTCCGTCAGGTCTTTCAACTAATTCCCATACTTCTAATCGGATGAACTGCTGAAATTCCTCTTGCATAGATTCAATCCAGTTGTCATAAGTCATTGCTTCTTTAATGTTCTTTGGTTCCTCTTGACAAACTGTGAGTGCATAGATACAAGTTTCTCCATCAGTGTGAAGTCGTTGTCTTGTCATTACAGGTGCATCTGGATGGCCAATAATATGAACAAGTGGATGGTCTCGAGTCCATTTGTGTGTTGAAGGGTGTAGTTGATAAGTATCTCGCATGTTAGCAGGATCCAAATTGCGTGTAGATGATTCAGCTATATCAGGAAAGGTAGGAGCCGGTGCAAACGGGTTAAAGAACGCATCAGGATCATGCTCTGCGGGTTGTGGAACTGATGGTGGTGTTGGATCTTCAGCTGAATGGCGGGAGTTAGAAACAGTTTGTTCTGCTGTAGATGGTGATACAATTGGAGGACCGTTTCTCTCAACAGTTGTAGTAGTTTGTTGAGGTGAGTCTGGTACTGGAATGTTTTCAGGTTGAGCAGCGGAATTAGGTGAGACCTCAGTAGAACGGTATTCAATTGTATCATCAAATAGTGGAGCAAACAAGGTTTCCAATTCTTTGCGGTTGAGTGGCAATGGTTCAGCCGAACATTCTGGAGAGTGAAGACGGTTGAATTCGGGTCCTAAGCTGTGTTGCTCAGAAGCCATTTGTGTGAGTTCATCAAAATTAACGTGAATAGTTTCTTGAATTTCTCTTGTTCGACGATTCCAGATTCAAAAACCTTTAGAATTTTCACAGTATCCAACGAACACTCCGATGTCAGCCTTTGCTTTAAGTTTACCTAAATCATCACGATCATTTTTCGGATAACAAAGTGCTCCAAATACATGAAAGTAGTCGATGTTTGGTTTCCTTTTGTGAACAATTTGATAAGGTGTTTTGCGATGGTGTTTTGTGATCATGCAACGGTTTTGGGTATAACATGCAGTTGAAACAGCTTCCGCCCATAAGTAATCTGGTAATTGAGCATTAATCAACATAGTTCTAGCAGCTTCCACTAACGTCCTGTTGCGTCTTTCAACAACTCCATTCTATTCTGGGCTTCTAGGAATAGATGTTTGATGTTCAATTCCCACTTTCTCAAAATATGACCGAAGTGTCTGATTCTTAAATTCAGTTCCATTGTCAGTTCTGACAATTCGGACCGTGTTGCGTAACTGAACTTGAATTTTAGTGAGAAAGGTGATGATCATTGAAGGAGCTTGATCTTTACTTCGTAAAAAATAAACCCAAGTCCATCTGGAGTAATCATCCACAATTACAAGAATGTAGCGTTTACCGTTGATACTTTGAACACGCATCGGTCCACACAAATCCATATATAGCAATTGTAAAACATGATTCGTACTGTGCTCAGGTTTTGAAGGAAAATGAGCCCGAGTACTTTTTCCTTGTTCACAGGCTGGACATAAGTGATCTTTGGTAAAACGGAATCTTGGAAATCCATCAACAAGTTTATAACGAGCAAGGTCAGTCATAGTTTTGAAATTCAAGTGTGAAAGACGTTTGTGCCATAACCAAGATTTAGTCGATTCCGCTTTGGAGAGAAGACATATCGGAGATGTTGCAATCATATCTGACATTGATATTGTATAAAGATTGGAGCCACGTGAGCCAGACATTAGATCATTTCCTTGTAAGTCCCGAACAAAGCAAGTTTTCTCACGAAATGCAACTTCTAGATCCCCATCAGAAAATTGACCAACAGAGAAAAGGTTGTGTCCAAGGCCTTCCACATAATAAACACGACTGATTTCAATGTTCCCACTGACATAGTCACCATATCCCATGATTAAAGCGTAATGATCATTCCCGAATCTGACAGTACCAATGAACTTTGAGACAAAGTTGTGTAACAGTTTAAGATTGCCTGTCATATGTCGGGTGCATCCGCTATCAACAATCCAGAGAACAATCTATACCACCTGCATCACAAGAAGAAGACACGGATGGAACAGAAGTAAGGGTGGAACCTAAAGAAAGTGCGGGTTCCTGTTGGTTAGAAGCACATGTATTTAACAGTTTAGGAATCCATTTAAAGTCTGGTTTTTGTTGTAACCAACGTTGCCAATTCCAACTAGTTCGTGCTTTCTTAATGGTGAATTCACTAGTGGTTGGCTGAGTCCTAGATTTGTTCTCGGCACTTTTGGGGGTAACTTCTACTTCATTAGAAACCGTAGAGGGCGGCTTTCCTAAAATAGACTTAGAGGCAGTAGTGGGCCTAGAAGGAATGTGTGTCCTACGTTTCTTATGACGATTAAGAAGAGAATTAGCTATACACTTAGTATGTTCACCAGATGATACGCTTTTACGACAAAACACACAAGATGCATTAATATTCAAAACATTCAAAGGTTCATCATTCGTTACATTTAGATTTTGATTAGAATTTGCCAGATTAGAATCTAAATCTGATGCAACATGAGTTTTATTCAAATTCCTAAGTTGATCTTCTACTCCTTGAGCTTCTAGTGATCCTCTCTTACGTTGCCAGAGCCTATTCTTCTTTTTACTCTTTCGCTTGGGTCTGCTAACGCTATTAGGGGAGACTAGTCCTGTAGAAGTGGAGTTATCAACATTAGTATTTTGAACAACCTTTCCTTTATCAGTTTTGTCTAATTTATACATTCCTGGTGCTATCACCGTGGTGTCAACCATCTTACCTTTTTGAAGTAGCTTAATTTTCTCTTTCAAATCGATGATGATGTGATTTTTATCCTGAATTTCAGACTCAAGTTTCACATTGCAGTAATTAATGTCATCGCGGTTTTGTTGCCATTCGGAATTTTCAATTTTTAAATCCGCAATTTCTTTCTCATATTTGAGACAGAGATTTTTTAACGACTCGTTGTTTTTGCAAAGCTGACAAGAGTTTGAAACATTTTGACTTTGAAGTTTCAATTCCGTTTTAAGACTTTGAGCTTGACACCATTCAAGCCTTTGTTTGAGTTGACAAATTTCTTTTGAAAACTGTTTTGTCACATCATCATTCTTTATTCTCAGCTTGTCATTCTCATGTTTAAGTGTCTCTAATTCCACGTGCAACAAGTTATTATCCACACAAAGATCATCCACAAGCATTGAAGTACCAGATTTATAGAGATCATTCATGATAACAGACAAAATATCAGCACTGAGAACTTGTTCCAAGAGTCGATCAGCATCATTTTTTAAAACTCTGTTTCTTTGCTTTTGAACCAAAATCTCATTTTCGGTAGAGTTGAAAACGTTTATCATATTTTTCACCTCGTTTTGAAGTTCCTGATCCCAACGTGTAGCACAGAGACGGAGGTGTTTGACAATTGGCAACATTTGTTTTTGAAAAATATCTCTCTTTTCTCGTTCGTAAGCAGATTGAAAAGTTTCAATTTTAATTTCAGAATTACGTGCAATTGTTTCCTCCAAAATTTCGATGTCTTCCATAAAAGTTTTGAAATAATTTAAGACACGACAAGTTTTTGGTAATGGTGTAAGTTCACCGGATGATGGTAAAGGACCATTTATTTGTGCTACAGTTTGGACAGGGGCCGCATTAGAGGATGAAACATATGATTCTTCGACAAACCATGATTTCTCAGGTAAATCCTTTTGAGTCACAAAAGATTTAGAAAGAGGTGGAGCTTTTGAATAGTCATATGGTGTCCAATATTGAACATAACTCATTTTTGATCGACTCTCGTCTTCAAGTTCTTCTTCTTCCTCAGTATCAAAAATCACAGCACGCACAATCGTATTATCAAGCAAATGGTCCATACTGTAAATTTTAGGAATTTCTTTGAATGCCGTGTGAAGAAACATTGAATTGTAATCACCAAGTGCAAAACCTTTATCGGGTCTCGGTTTTAAAGTAAATTTATGAATTGTTGTGACAGAGTTCCCGTGTTTGTAAACAATGTTACGAAATTCTTTGAGTTGTTTTTCAAGATCAACAATCTCACCGAGTAAGTCATCTATGTACTTCCTTTTTCGTATTTTATGTTCACAAAAATCCTTTTTACAACTTGACAATTCTGTTTCTGTTTTTGAAAGTACTGTTTGAAGACGTTCATCTTGCATTTTTAGTTCACACTTTTCACTTTCAAGTTTAGAAATCAACTTTCCGTTTGACTCAATTAAATCTTGCATTTTGTGTTGAAGATCTTGCTCTTTGTTAAAAGAATCGTGAAAAGCTTTTTCAAAACTTTTTGTATGTTTAATCTTGTCTTCCTGATTTGAAAGCTGAATTTTATAACACTCAATATCTCTTGCAAGTGACGCATTTTGTTCTTTTAAAACTTTGTTTTTCTCGTTGCATTTTATGATTTGGATTTGTTGAGCATCCAGTTGTTTAGATAACAATATTAGTTCAGGGTCTGGATCAAATGATGGTTCATGTTGTTCTAAATGATCATGTTTATCATTCTCAATAGGATCATCAAATGAAACAACTGTGTCATCATCAAATATGACAACTGTGCTTATTTGTTCATCTGTTTGAGAAGATGAAGATGGTTTAGATGGAACAACTTGCGCCATATCTGATTCATAAGCAGAAGGTGAAACTATATCATTTATAAAGCATGCATTGAGGTCATGTACCTGAGACAAGCCGTCAGTGTCATACACTGGACCTGAATCATTAAGCTTGAGTTCCTGCATGTTGGCCATAAGCATCACAGCTGCATTGGCTTCTAGATCTTCCATGTCATCGTCATTGTTCACATTTGCCATGAAGTTGTTGTCCTGTTCAGGGAAATGTCCATCTTTTTCATCTTGAAGAGCCATGAGTAATGCCTGCTTGTGAAACTCACTACCCCAAGTTCTCGGTTTAGGACATGCAGTCGCTATATGACCTTGTTCATTACAATTGTAGCACCATACTGCATTCCCTGAGTTGGAGTTCCTTGTTGCAACTGGTTCCGACCTTTGCTGAGAAGATCCTGAGTTGTTCCTGAACCCCGCATTGTTACTAAACCTCTGACCATTCCCAAAGTTTCCTGAAGAACTTCCTGAACCAGATCGACCATAGCTACGATTATGAATTTCCACTCTTCCATCATAGACAACAGCTTGATTCCTTGTGTTAGAAGATGAACGTTGACGGTTGTTTGTCTTGTTGGAGAATTTGCTAAAAGCACGAGCAATAAGAGCAAGTCCCTGATTCAACGTGTTAAAGTCATCATCGTCATCGTCATTGGAATTTGAGTAATACACTGCATCATTGTTGTTTAATGGAACAAGTTGAGTAGAAGCATTCTGTGGAGATGAATCATAAGGTACCATTTGGTTCGAGGTAGAAGACTGTGGATAACTGAAGTAGTTCTGCTCTTGAACATATGCATGATTTGACATTGGTGGTGGAGCATATGGAGATTGAGCTACGAGAGCCAAAGAATTTGGTGTTGGTGTTGGTGTGTATCCTCCTCGTAGAGCTCTATCTTTTTCCACTTCAGGTTCATGGTGTTTCAGAAAATCATACAACAAACCATATGGAGCATCATGAAGATTTTTTGTTTGACGAACAAATGTCACATATTTATGCCAATCCGGGCCAAGACTACCAACGAATTTGGAGTTGACTGCAATCCTTGGTACTGTGATTTTGTGACGTTCCAGATCATTGACCACATTTGTGAAACGATGATAGTAGGATTCAAGTGACTCTCCTGGTTCAATTGTGATGTCAATGTATTCCATGTAGAGTTTGGATTCCATATCATCTTTGTTCAATTGAGTGCCTTCCATAAGGAGATGAACATGTTCCCACATAGCTTTGGCTGTTTTCTGAGCATCGACACTTCGATAAATAGGATTTGGTATTCCTTGAAGTATATAAGCCATTGCATATTCATCAGCTTCACGATGTAATTTCTGTTCTTCTGTGAGTTGAGATTCTGGAAGAGGTCGATCACCAGGAGAACGTGGAGGATCAGCAGTTGGATCACCAATTTCAAATCTTGTTGGCCACTCAAATGGTCCTTCAAGTATCACTTGTTTCAAGAATTTCCCATGAGGTTTCTTAAGTTCAAGAAATCGTAAGAATCGACTTGACCATTGAACATAGTTTCCCGGTGTTAGCATTGGAGGTGTTTCAAGTGATCCTGCCTCATGTCGGGATTGTTGAGTTGTAATATGTAACAACCCGCATTTTCGGGACATTTCTCATATTCACTATTCATCGGTACTATTCATCATTTACTATTCACCAGTCACTATTCATCATTTTACTATTCATCGTTTTCGGAGTCAGTTTGTGATTCCGAGAAGCATTCAGAAATTTTACTATTCATGTGACACTATTCATTTCCGGAAGGAAATCACTATTCACGATTGTCGTTCGTCTTTTCGTAAACTGAGTTTACGAGTCTTTAAATTCGCGTAACCAGTTGGGTTTAGCTGCGAATTCATGCATCATTCATTAATGACACTTCATATAGACTGGAATAGTCTACACATTATCATCATCATTTGAGAACCTACACGGATATGCATTATTTCAATTTACGTATGCTTAATTTGTAATTAACGATACCACTCAGTTTTACTACTAACGTATACCCAATACTCCCGACTATGATCCTAACATATTTACATACTCATAATAATAATATAAAAATTATATTATTATTTTACCCGGCGTTTTCTGAACAATTACTATATTTCACGGTCGGAGTTTATAACTCCGTCGGTTTGCGTTATTTCAACCCGATAAGTATTTTAACACCCGATTCTCATCAAGAATATTATTTTACAATTTTTACAACTTCATTATATTTTATTTTGTCTCGTTACGATTTAATTCTAGTTAACTCGGTACCCGATAACACCCAATGTACACTCAAACTAGCTAATAATTGCCTTTGGGAGACAAAGGCCTTAATTAGCCACCACCTTTTTCCCCCTTTCCCCTAATTCACGCCCAATGCCCCCCCTAGTCACCAAATATTGACTAAAATTTGACCATTTAAATTACACTTAGACCATTGGACTAGATATTTGTTATATACTCCAAGTATAACATATTACACATACATAATATCATAAAACTAGAAACTAGCTACCATTTTCTCTCCACCCCATCCTTGTGGTTCGGCCAAACATCAAGAACAAGGAAGAAATCACTAATTTTTCAAGATCAAGGTGTTTATCAAGTCCTAGTAATAATCTAGTTTGGGTTTTGAAATAAAAACCACAAAGATTAAATGGGTTTTCATCACCACTTCTTAATAATCATCACAAGTAAGTTACTAACAATCTTTCCTACTCTTTTAAACATCTACTTTATATATTTTCATGATCTAGTAACAAAAACATGCAAATATACTATGATCCATACCACTTATTGTTTATTTTTGTTTATAAACATAGATCTATAAATTTTATTAGCAATATCATGAGATCCACCAAGATTGGTGATGTTTAGGACCCCATGACACCCTAAGAAGGTGTAGGGTAGGATTGGGTACTTGTGGAGTTGATTTGAGATTGTTTGGTTAAGTTTTGAACAACCCTTGAACTAGAAAAATTGATTATTACAAACTATATATAAGCTACTGTCCCTTTTTGTTAAACGTGGGAAACTCAGGGTCTAGGGTGTAACTTTGGACCAAAGATTTAGAAAATACATTCCGGGACGAAACTATGGCCGAAAACGGGGATAAAATCCGAGTTACGACGAAAAAGATATACTATTTTCAATTTTAATGACGAAAACTATATTTTCTGAAATTATTGAATCTGTCCCGAATTTTCTAGCTAGGAAAACTGAGATTTAATGATATCTAGACTAGCCGAGACCTTGAGAAACCTAAAGTATGCTTGATTACCTTCGCGGGGATATAAAGAACATAGAAAACGGGCTTATAACGAAAAAGATACAAGTGTTTGAAATCCGACGATATATATATATTTCTATCAGCTTTTTACACTAATAGAGTTTTGACGTAAACTGTCTTTGCGAGACTCCACTTTCACGGCTGTTTTTCTTTATGATCGGATCAGTTTGAGTCCGAGCCATAGTTTTATGAAATCAAGATCTCCCAGCAAGCTTTTCAAATCAATTGGCCGTTTGAGCATTGGACTTATAACGATTAAACTACGACCTCATCTATATACCCGATAAACTATATATATTTTGACAGCTTTTGCTATAAGAAAATTTTCTAAGTGTTGAACAAAATATTTTCAAGTAACAACAATGAGAGTCGATTTGCTCATCGATCGCGACCCGTATAGCCAAAAGTTAAATGACACGACTTCAATATATTGTTACAAGGTTTTCAAAAACGCCGAGTTTCATCACCAACCCTTAACGTACAACATTTCGCGACTTGTTTTGCAAGGCCATTTTGGGCATATTTTCAAGTTATGAAAATACTATTTTTGCGACGAAAACCTTATATTTGCCGATAAGACACCAAACAAGGATCGTGGAGTACCATTTCAACATATTTACCTGAAAAATGGTTATTAACTTAACGAGACGTCAAAAATATATTTTCGACGATAAACGTTATTTTCAAAACTAATGAGTGGTATCGATAACATACGTACTTGCATGTGTAGCATCATTTCATTTCTTACATGAGAAACTATCATTCATATTAGGTTGCGATTAGAGATCGTGCCTCATTTCAGTGTATCCACTTTTGTCATCATAGCTATCGCACCAGGTGAGTTCATACCCCCTACTTTTACCTGTTTTTATAACTGTTTTGGGGGAGAATACATGCTCGTTTTGACTAAACTCAATGCTTGAATGCGCAATTGTTTACTTAAACACTACCGTTTCTTTGAAGACTTGATTGATTATTCAAATGCACCTATGTGTATATCGGTTGCATACTTGATTATTTTCTCGCATACACAAGCGTTTTATAAACATGCAACACACTTTATGAACTCTTGCTTTTATGCAACACACTTTATGAACTCTTGCTTTTATGCAACACACTTTATAAACTTTTGCTTTTATGCAACACACTTTATGAACTTTTGCTTTTATGCAACACACTTTATGAACTCTTGCTCTTATGCAACACATTTTATGAACTCTTGCTTTTACGCAACACACTTTATGAACTATTGCTTTTATGCAACACACTTTATGAACTCTTGCTTTTATGCAACACACTTTATGAACTGTTGCTTTTATGCAAACACTTTTATGGACCATACTGAAACTTATGCTTTATTTAAACTATTACGCGGATTAGCCTAAGCCCTTGAATCCCACTATGCCCAAACTCATGAACCGTCAATTCCTGCTGGGAAGCGCGAATGTTATAAATAGATCTATTGGTGGTGACTCCCCCGTTCGGTTTGACCGAATAGGCAAACGCGAGCGTATAACATGTCGAATTACAAGTGTAACGGGATAAACACTTGCCGGGCCTTTATATTTAACATGCTTCTAGAGCATGCACACTGTTATAGCTTCGGTTGCATGAACTTAGCGCTAGCGTAATAGACTATTTTTCTATGTGATATTATATCTGTTGTAATGATCACATACTCTACTCATGGTCCACAATCCTGATTTTACTGTAAGGTAAACTTTATTTTTATGACATTGTGAGTTACACAATGGTCACAAAACTCTCTATTGTACTCACAACACTATTGTTTTAATACAAACTTATGAACTCACCAACCTCGTGTTGACACTTTTTAGCATGTATTTTCAGGTATTAAGCAATGGCACACTACAAGAGGTTTTGGCAGGGCATGGCATGGTCATAGAAGACTCTGATATTCACTTGGGGACCATTTAAAACTATTTTACGGGCCTACTTCCGCACTACTATTAAAAATGTAAATTCAACATTTTTTTTGATTAAGCTATCTTATACTAAATGATTCAAGTGAAAACCATTTTTGAACTTGTGTTGTAATACCAATTGAGTTACACCCCAGCTACATGTATGCTTCCGCTGGACCCGATTTTGGGGGTGTGACAGATTGGTATCAGAGCTTTGGCTATAGCGAACTAAGTGTTTTTAAAACCTAGACTATAGCTACTTTCACGAAAACATAACCCTATGACCGTCACGTGCCTGCCTGCCAAGCTGAAGCCTCATTTGTGGTTAGTTGCTGACATAGGTGATGAGATTTGTGTCTCATTATCTGATATGTTATATTCACTTATTATAGTTGATTACTATAATTGTCTTTCATATAAGCATGCTCATGTATCGTATATGTCACCACGTTATGCTTTTCCTTGCATAGCTTCATAATTTGACCTCGAGTTTGGTCACTTGCTTTTGTCTTTCAGAACGTCTTGGTATTTGGGAAGGACATAGTCTTAGTATAACTGAGCTGAGTATTTCAAAATTCATGGAACCTCGGTGGAATATAGACTGGTCATCTATATTCAACCCGGGATAGTGAGATATAGGCTGACCACCTATGTCTGACTCAGAAATGAATTTTGCAATACTGAGAATGGTTATAATAAAATTCTGTCTGGATTGAATTCTCTACTCAATTCCCAAATGTTTCAATTACGTGTGTGTAAACACTCGTTGGCAGAACATTCATACTTTTCACCATCTCGTTAACCACCGATTGGAAGCACGCCAACTGGTCATTTCATCTCATGGACATTTACGTCTATGCACGATACACTTATATCACAGTATTTTCTTTTATCACAATCTTATTATGTGCAGTTGTCACAATCTTTCCCCTTCTCACCCTCATTATCATTTCCTTTCCCCATCCCCAAATATAAGGAATTAGCTAACACTCTATACACTCCGATGTCACTCATCCATCACTACTCCCTATATTGATAAGTGGATATTATCAATGACCTCCCTAGGAAAAACTTTCCATACCATCTATAAGGAGGATCTCTCAGTACATTGAAACCATTCAAAACTCAACAGAAATCTCAGGATACCACAAAACCAATCGAACCACTATCACTGGCCTGATTTCCACAAATCCCCCATCTGGAAAGTATTGGTTTGACTGAATTACAAGATTAGCTTCGATGCGAATGCTCGCTAAGCAACACTATAGAGATACATCCAACCTCCTAACCAAGACTATAGAACCTTCAGTTGAACATGTCCTCACCAATAGACTTTATTCAAACATGTTAGACACCTATGCATTTGTGCAGACATACATACCTGGCTATTTTTATCCTCTTGATACGTTCACTTTAAATGGATTTTTTTTCTCCAAACTACCGTTATACACAACACTTTTCTGAGGCACTTATTTTGACAAGCAAATTCCTTTTGGTTAATCTTTCACAAAACTATTGAATGATTAGAAAATTTTAAACATCAATCTTTGGTCAACCATATTATCCACCTTATGTTGAAAATTGTCCTATCTTGCATAACTATTAAATTTTGAAACATCAAGAAATACGTTACTTTAAAAAGCCGTTTGCTTAAAGTTGTAAAGGGAAGGTTTATGAACAAAACACACAATCTCAAAACAAACTTTGAAAATCAATCACTATATTACATCACTTATACATTTAGGATTTTGTGAATTTACGACATAGAACTTGGGGAAAATCTTAGTAATGGAAACTAAGCATCGCAGGTGGAAAGAGACTCAATTCCTGAAATCCTGCGGAGGATCACAACCTTATCCTAATCTATTATTTTCAACAACACCCTTTCATGGATTTAACCCTATAAGTCTTTCAAAACAAGATTCATGATACCCATTTCAATTATTCCTAATAAAGGAATTTGATTCACCTCAACTCCTAACGATTTCATTAAGATCTCTTTGGAACCACACCACCTATCATCTGTAGACCAATGGTCAGAATTTGAGATTGATTCAAACCTAGGGAGATATGCCCAAATCGGGTGTGATTGACACTAGAAATGGTTGGATTAACCATTTGCCATAAATCAAATTCAGTTGCAACCATAGTTACCACACGAGCTTAGAGACTACACCATTTGAAGCACTCTATGGCCGATGTGCCAACATCCATTGACGGATTGAAATTGGGAAAAGCCCGACTCTCTAGTCCAGTAAGCATTCATGAACCCGATATACACTGGACCATTCAACATTTCTGACAGAGTAGGCCTGGTGGCCGTCAGACTTGGATCTTGTTAGAGCTCAACAGCTTACACGATAAGAATCATCAACAATACAACTTCAGAGACCAACACAAACTGAACTTCGGGACGAAGTTCCTTTTAAGGGGGTGAGACTGTAACAACCCGCATTTTTGGGACATTTCTCATATTCACTATTCATCGGTACTATTCATCATTTACTATTCACCAGTCACTATTCATCATTTTACTATTCATCGTTTTCGGAGTCAGTTTGTGATTCCGAGAAGCATTCAGAAATTTTACTATTCATGTGACACTATTCATTTCCGGAAGGAAATCACTATTCACGATTGTCGTTCGTCTTTTCGTAAACTGAGTTTACGAGTCTTTAAATTCGCGTAACCAGTTGGGTTTAGCTGCGAATTCATGCATCATTCATTAATGACACTTCATATAGACTGGAATAGTCTACACATTATCATCATCATTTGAGAACCTACACGGATATGCATTATTTCAATTTACGTATGCTTAATTTGTAATTAACGATACCACTCAGTTTTACTACTAACGTATACCCAATACTCCCGACTATGATCCTAACATATTTACATACTCATAATAATAATATAAAAATTATATTATTATTTTACCCGGCGTTTTCTGAACAATTACTATATTTCACGGTCGGAGTTTATAACTCCGTCGGTTTGCGTTATTTCAACCCGATAAGTATTTTAACACCCGATTCTCATCAAGAATATTATTTTACAATTTTTACAACTTCATTATATTTTATTTTGTCTCGTTACGATTTAATTCTAGTTAACTCGGTACCCGATAACACCCAATGTACACTCAAACTAGCTAATAATTGCCTTTGGGAGACAAAGGCCTTAATTAGCCACCACCTTTTTCCCCCTTTCCCCTAATTCACGCCCAATGCCCCCCCTAGTCACCAAATATTGACTAAAATTTGACCATTTAAATTACACTTAGACCATTGGACTAGATATTTGTTATATACTCCAAGTATAACATATTACACATACATAATATCATAAAACTAGAAACTAGCTACCATTTTCTCTCCACCCCATCCTTGTGGTTCGGCCAAACATCAAGAACAAGGAAGAAATCACTAATTTTTCAAGATCAAGGTGTTTATCAAGTCCTAGTAATAATCTAGTTTGGGTTTTGAAATAAAAACCACAAAGATTAAATGGGTTTTCATCACCACTTCTTAATAATCATCACAAGTAAGTTACTAACAATCTTTCCTACTCTTTTAAACATCTACTTTATATATTTTCATGATCTAGTAACAAAAACATGCAAATATACTATGATCCATACCACTTATTGTTTATTTTTGTTTATAAACATAGATCTATAAATTTTATTAGCAATATCATGAGATCCACCAAGATTGGTGATGTTTAGGACCCCATGACACCCTAAGAAGGTGTAGGGTAGGATTGGGTACTTGTGGAGTTGATTTGAGATTGTTTGGTTAAGTTTTGAACAACCCTTGAACTAGAAAAATTGATTATTACAAACTATATATAAGCTACTGTCCCTTTTTGTTAAACGTGGGAAACTCAGGGTCTAGGGTGTAACTTTGGACCAAAGATTTAGAAAATACATTCCGGGACGAAACTATGGCCGAAAACGGGGATAAAATCCGAGTTACGACGAAAAAGATATACTATTTTCAATTTTAATGACGAAAACTATATTTTCTGAAATTATTGAATCTGTCCCGAATTTTCTAGCTAGGAAAACTGAGATTTAATGATATCTAGACTAGCCGAGACCTTGAGAAACCTAAAGTATGCTTGATTACCTTCGCGGGGATATAAAGAACATAGAAAACGGGCTTATAACGAAAAAGATACAAGTGTTTGAAATCCGACGATATATATATATTTCTATCAGCTTTTTACACTAATAGAGTTTTGACGTAAACTGTCTTTGCGAGACTCCACTTTCACGGCTGTTTTTCTTTATGATCGGATCAGTTTGAGTCCGAGCCATAGTTTTATGAAATCAAGATCTCCCAGCAAGCTTTTCAAATCAATTGGCCGTTTGAGCATTGGACTTATAACGATTAAACTACGACCTCATCTATATACCCGATAAACTATATATATTTTGACAGCTTTTGCTATAAGAAAATTTTCTAAGTGTTGAACAAAATATTTTCAAGTAACAACAATGAGAGTCGATTTGCTCATCGATCGCGACCCGTATAGCCAAAAGTTAAATGACACGACTTCAATATATTGTTACAAGGTTTTCAAAAACGCCGAGTTTCATCACCAACCCTTAACGTACAACATTTCGCGACTTGTTTTGCAAGGCCATTTTGGGCATATTTTCAAGTTATGAAAATACTATTTTTGCGACGAAAACCTTATATTTGCCGATAAGACACCAAACAAGGATCGTGGAGTACCATTTCAACATATTTACCTGAAAAATGGTTATTAACTTAACGAGACGTCAAAAATATATTTTCGACGATAAACGTTATTTTCAAAACTAATGAGTGGTATCGATAACATACGTACTTGCATGTGTAGCATCATTTCATTTCTTACATGAGAAACTATCATTCATATTAGGTTGCGATTAGAGATCGTGCCTCATTTCAGTGTATCCACTTTTGTCATCATAGCTATCGCACCAGGTGAGTTCATACCCCCTACTTTTACCTGTTTTTATAACTGTTTTGGGGGAGAATACATGCTCGTTTTGACTAAACTCAATGCTTGAATGCGCAATTGTTTACTTAAACACTACCGTTTCTTTGAAGACTTGATTGATTATTCAAATGCACCTATGTGTATATCGGTTGCATACTTGATTATTTTCTCGCATACACAAGCGTTTTATAAACATGCAACACACTTTATGAACTCTTGCTTTTATGCAACACACTTTATGAACTCTTGCTTTTATGCAACACACTTTATAAACTTTTGCTTTTATGCAACACACTTTATGAACTTTTGCTTTTATGCAACACACTTTATGAACTCTTGCTCTTATGCAACACATTTTATGAACTCTTGCTTTTACGCAACACACTTTATGAACTATTGCTTTTATGCAACACACTTTATGAACTCTTGCTTTTATGCAACACACTTTATGAACTGTTGCTTTTATGCAAACACTTTTATGGACCATACTGAAACTTATGCTTTATTTAAACTATTACGCGGATTAGCCTAAGCCCTTGAATCCCACTATGCCCAAACTCATGAACCGTCAATTCCTGCTGGGAAGCGCGAATGTTATAAATAGATCTATTGGTGGTGACTCCCCCGTTCGGTTTGACCGGATAGGCAAACGCGAGCGTATAACATGTCGAATTACAAGTGTAACGGGATAAACACTTGCCGGGCCTTTATATTTAACATGCTTCTAGAGCATGCACACTGTTATAGCTTCGGTTGCATGAACTTAGCGCTAGCGTAATAGACTATTTTTCTATGTGATATTATATCTGTTGTAATGATCACATACTCTACTCATGGTCCACAATCCTGATTTTACTGTAAGGTAAACTTTATTTTTATGACATTGTGAGTTACACAATGGTCACAAAACTCTCTATTGTACTCACAACACTATTGTTTTAATACAAACTTATGAACTCACCAACCTCGTGTTGACACTTTTTAGCATGTATTTTCAGGTATTAAGCAATGGCACACTACAAGAGGTTTTGGCAGGGCATGGCATGGTCATAGAAGACTCTAATATTCACTTGGGGACCATTTAAAACTATTTTACGGGCCTACTTCCGCACTACTATTAAAAATGTAAATTCAACATTTTTTTTGATTAAGCTATCTTATACTAAATGATTCAAGTGAAAACCATTTTTGAACTTGTGTTGTAATACCAATTGAGTTACACCCCAGCTACATGTATGCTTCCGCTGGACCCGATTTTGGGGGTGTGACATAATAACTTCACACATTCTGTCAAACCAGTGAGGTTGTTTGGAGGAAAATTGAGTGTTTTGTTGAGACATTTGATATGGTTGTTGTTGAGGAATGATTTGATGTTGTTGCATCATGAGGTAATGATGTAGTGGATTAAACGGTTGTTGTTGAACATGTGATTGTGAAGGTTGTTGATACGGTTGTTGCGGTTGTTGAAACGGTTGTTGATACGATTGTTGATACTGCGGATGATGTTGCGAAGAATGAGGAAAGTAATAATTGGGTGGTTGAGACATCTTTCGTGATTATGGTAAACTTAGATCGTTAAAGATAAATGAAGGTTGTTATTAGATTTGATATCAAACTCGGTATGTGATTCAAACTCGGTATGTTTTTATTTGTTTTCAAACTCGATATGTTCAATTAAGGAGTCAAACTCGATAAGTCCAGGTGAATGTCCAAACTCGATAAGTCCAGATTATGGTCCAAACTCGATAAGTCTAGGTAGTAGTCCAAACTCGGTAAGTTAAGCAATTCGCCTAACTCGATAAGTTAATGAAATTTGAGCAGAGTATCCCCTTAGAAGGTTGCCACACTAATCCTAACTCGATAAACGATTAGGTAAACAAGGCTAACTCGCCAAAATCCAAAATCCAAACTCGATAAAAATCTTAAGAAACCTAACTCGATAGTATCGAAACACTAACTCGATAGTTTTAATCCTAACTCGATAGATTTTAGCACCTAACTCGATAGTTGTAACACCTAACTCGATAGTATTTTAATCCTAACTCGCTAAGTTTTTTTTTTTTTTTTTTTTAAAAGCCTAACTCGATAGAACCAGAATGAATTCAAACTCGACAAAAAGTCGATGAACAGTAACCAAATCTTAAGAAAATCACTTTAAAACCTAGTTTTTCTACCAAATCAAACCTAAATCAACCTATATTATCCCTTGGCGAATGATACCACTTGTTAGGTCACCATTTCTACAACATAATCACTTAAGAATTCTAGAGAGAGAAAGTAAGTAGAGAGAGAGTGGAAGGAACACCTAATGAAAATAAGAGACAAATAACCTTACTAGTGAACCAACCAACCTCAAAATGAGGTTATACATAGCTATTTATAGGTGAGGATTAGGGCTTCTCTAAAATTAGACAATATTACATACTTAGCACTTAGACTTTATCCAAACCTATAAACCAAGCATAAAACTTACATAAGCCTAATCTAATCTAAGCTCTTATGCTTACACACCTTTACTACTTCACATACACCAACCTAATCTAATCGCTTATGTTTACTCTTATACACAAATGAATGAATGAATTAATTACAAAGAGTGATACACCAACAACTTGAGTGGGAGTATCACACAAAGTTGTAATATTTCTAATCTTGAAGGTTAGAGGTATTCTTCTCTTGCACTTGAATGGTTGAAGCTTAAATTACTTGAAAACAAAAGCTTATTATTATATGATCAAAGGATTTAAAAGAATATAAATGGAAGATTAGATCAGAAAGTTTGGAGTGCAAAAGGTAGAAAAAAAGTTCAAAAATGATCCAGTATTTATAGGCAAAGCAGGGGAGCTGAAGAGCGTGGTCGGTCCCCTTAATTAGGGGCTGGTCCCCTTAATAATTAAGGGGGCCGGCCAACCAGAACGTTGCCCTTCTTTGTCTTTTTGTGGGAAAAGTTTTTCTAAAACATTTTTGCCATTTTTGGTTGAAAATTTGAATTCATATATATATTTTAGTTTAAACATATTTCTCTATTTCCAAAAATGATTTTGTAAATGATATAAAATGTTTTGTGACATTTTATAAAAAATCTAATGTTTAAGAAAATGTTCCTTTGATTATAAAATGCATTAGGCATTTTCTTTATTCATACTTTAAATGATTGGGTTGTTGAAATGTATATTAACAACTAAATACTTGTTTACGTACTAATCTTTGCGATTAATAATTTTACATTTTGTGATTATCAAAATGTAGAGATATCGAAAAGTATTAATAACGTTTTTAGACATCATTTATATCAACACTCTTATATTATATTGTGGACCTATCTTATACCTTGTTTTGGGCCTTATCTTTCATACTTTTGAATAATTGTAAACTTCTAAACCAAGTATTGGAAATGTTTTATGTAATCGATATTGATATCTTGGTTATCTATACTTGTGATGTATATAAATCCTCGTAGCACTCCGAAAGCTTGAAAGTCTTTCGATGTATCAAATTTCTGGGGTGTTACAACTACCTTTTACGATAGCTCGGAGTCGTCGCAGGTGAACCTCCGTGGCCAATGGGGGATTAATTTTCTCCCCAAGTTTCGAACCCAAGAACTCTTGGCAGTTAAAAGCTTAGAACTTGTATGATTCAGTCGGTTGTTCTTTTTCCGTATCGAAAACTTGTCTGATCCCATTCTAACTGAGACATTCTACAATTATCATAAACTTGAAGATGTATAATGGTGGTTTATTGACTAGTATTTGAAAGTGTTCCAAAAATAAATAGATACATGTGAATAAAGACTAAAGTGCAATCACCTCTTTCTTTTACTATTGATAGTTGCGACCATCTTAACATGGGAGGAATAAATTCTTGGAGACTTGGAGTCATATTCTTGGACAAACATTAAAAAGGCTGAAATATTCTTTAGGCTTAAATGAACACACCAAAATCTAAGTGACATTTGAATTTATTGCTGAATTCTGGTTTATTTTTTAGCAAATTTGAAAGAACACAAAAAAATAATAATAATAATAAATAAAATAAAATAAAAATAACTAAAATAATAAAAATAATAAAAAAAAAGTACTCAAGCATTAATTAGATAAAACGACTTACTCAAATATCTATGTATCGAGTGTTTTGTGGCGGTTGAGCTTTGAATTTATGTCGCTACTTGTGGTTTTGGTGAGTAATGCTAGATCCATTCAAAAAATTCACACAAAAAATTTACTCGCTGACGTGTCAACGGCTGATTGATGAATTTTGTGAGTGGCTCTGGCATTTTTCTTAAAACATCGCTTCATTGTGATCAATCAAATAATTTCAATCTTTTGTAATGCTTTTGATAAAATTTCGATTGTAGATGCCTTGTCGTTGAAGTTTTTTGTCTTTCATGTCCCTACGAAGTAATTTCCAAGCATAATTTTCTTGGAGAAATATGTAATACAAAGAATAGAGTAATATACAACTAGTTTAATGGATTGCTTTAAAGACTACAAAATTTTTAAATGGACACTTTATGATATTAGATTACCAAAATGAATCAAGCATATTTATTTTACCAAAATATAATTTTCACAACCATATGTTATAGACAACTAACACATCCAACGACTATTAAGTAGGTGCATTATGTTTATGGTGTACGCATGATGCTAAGCGTCTGATACATATGCCAAAAACATATAAAATGCCTATGTGTTTCGAGGCATAAGTTTGTGCGCCACGATGTATTTTAGATTTGTGCACCTTGATGCACAAGCTTATGCGCCTCCATGCATCAGATGTAATTTGTGTAGAGATGGAAGGTTAATTATAGAGAATAAATAGGGAATAAATGGGTTAGGTGGGGGCTTTTATTGAAGTCAAAGCCCTATAAATCCCTTGCAAAGAAAACGAATCAATAAAGTCTTGTGCGCATAGTCTTATATGCGTCGTGTGCATAAACTTGTGTGCATGGTGGGTCGTTTTGATAAAGTGATAAAGATTAGTTTGGATTAATAAATGGGTTAGATAACTAAGCTTGTTTGATAATTTATTTTAGGGCTAATGTTATGTAGAAGTATCATATTTGCCTCTTCGATTTTTTAGGTATCAAATAAAAGTTTTTCTTTAACGGTACATTAATCTTAATTTTCTTTTATCATTTATGGGTAGTGATAACCATTTTACCTTTTCAAATTATATAAATGGTCCTTATGGGTTTGTGAAAATTGCATCCACCGTCCTTAGGGTAAATTATATAAATGGTCCCTGTTGTTTAGAGAAAATTACATCTACCATCCATCAACTTTTTTCTGATCCATTCCATATACGTTTTCATTCGTTTATATAAGTTTTTATCTATTTTTATACGTTTTCATCCGTTTTAATAAGTTTAGTCCGTTTTTATACGTTTTCATCCGTTTTTATATGTTTTCATCTACTTTTATACATTTCATCCGTTTTTATAAGTTTTCTTAAGTTTTCATACATTTTATCCGTTTTTATTCGTTTTCGTCTGTTTTATACGTTTTCATCCGTTCTATACATTTTCTTATGTTTTCATAGGTTTCATCCGTTTTATATGTTTTCATCCATTTATATACGTTTTCATCCTTTTTTTATCTGTTTTTATTTGTTTCTGTTCGTTTTTGTCCTTATTTTATGGGTTTTCATCCATTTTTTATACATTTTCATTCATTTGTCTTACTTTTTTATTCGTTTTTATACGTTCTTATATGTTTTTGTATGGTTTTGTACGTTTTTACAACTTTTATATTTGTACGTTTTAATTCGTTTTAGTACCTTTTATACGTTTTATGTGTTTTAATATGTTTTGTATGTATTCATACGTTATTTAACTATTATTATCCATTTTTATACGTACTAAAACGTAAGAAAATATACAAAATAGACGAAAATATAAGAAAACATTTAAGAACGTACATAAACAGATAAAAACGTATAAAATGGATGAAAACATCTAAAAACAAATGAAAACTTATAAAAACGAAGGAAAATTTATAATAACAAATAAAAACATATGAAAACTTAAGAAAACAAACGAAGTGACAAGTTTGATACGACCTTTACAGAAATTTAGCCCTTTGTATAATTATATTTTTCGTTGAGGGGAAATGTGATTTTCATTGAGGAAAAATAGGTTTTTTGTTGTGAAGTAAAATGGCGTATGAGTATTGTTTTGACTTTTTTTTTTTTTTTTTTTTTTTTCGGCAAATGATATTTTTGGAGTTATATATATGCAATTGCCCCTTTTCATATTACATACCACTGAGGAAACACGTAGTTGGAAGTGAATCTTTTAGCATCAACTTGTCATTTCACAACTAAAAAAAATACCAGTGCTTTACCACACTCCTCCTATCTTTCTTTTTTCTTTTTTCTCCCCTTTCAAAATAGGCTACGAAAGTTAGTAAGTGAGTTAGCTCAAATAAAACTGGTGTCTATGCCACCGAACCTTTCTCTAGCCAAGAATCCCATTATTAATTGAATCGAGGCGCTCATCTGCTTTCGGAAGAAATCGAAGAATTTCTTGAGAATCCTACAAGATCCGTTCATTCTTTTTTCTCTAACAGATGGTCAGATTTTCATCTGGGTTAGAATCCTAGTAAAAAACACCGCGCTTGTTTGTGTGTGCATAATAGATGGATTAAAATAGAAGGCCAATTTAAAATAATGAGAACAGTAAAACTATATCTGAAATGAAGGTGTCTTATTATTATTATTATTATTATTATTATTATTATTATTATTATTATTATTATTATTATTATTATTATTATTTATTTATTTATTTATTTATTTATTTATTTATAATAATAAATTTTTTTTATTAGAACATAATAACTTTACATAAAGTTGGATGGGAGTCTAGACAAAAGCTGTGCTCCCAATACTTTCTGGATACAAAAACTAATTCTATTATTATTATTATTATTATTATTATTATTATTATTATTATTATTATGAATGACGGGTTTACTGATAGCAAGAAGCTTGACAATAAAGCGCATAAAGGGATTACAGGAGAGCTACAGAAAGAGCTTTTACACGCATTTATGGATTGGAGATTCAGGCCCGTTTAATTCGTAGATGGGTTTAAGATTTGAATTTGTATTTGATTTAGATTCGGATTAAGATTTAAATTAAGAGAGAGAAAACTATTAAATGATATTAAAAATGTATTTGTTTTATAAATAAATTAGATTAAAATATATTATTTATAAATAAAATTTGAGAAAAAAGACAAAAAAATAAAATAAAAGAATATTTGATAACTTGACGAAAAGACAAAAAAAGAAATAATAGAATATGTGAATTCCTTATGTGTCAGACCAAAAGTTACTACATTAGGTGGGATTGAATTTGCGGGGTTGACACCCTTGTGTCAGAGTTATGGAAGAATACCAAACGGTGGATTTAAGTTTCTTTCAACCCAAGCGGGTCAAATCCCTTATACCAAACAGCACATCAATCAAGCAAGAATGGGCGCAAGAAAAATAAAAGCTAGCTATTAACGATCTAAAAGCTGAATTCTTCCATTATCTCTTTTATCTTAAAGTGATTAAGGTCAACACCTTAATAAATTAAATCATTAAATGCAATATGAAGATACATTATCAATACGTTATGCTGTTATAAAGAATCTCGATGAACTCGAATTATTAGGAAGTCAATATCGATCACATCACATTTGAAGAAACAATTATCAATATGTTAGGGGGTGGCAGTGGAGCGGTATGAAGCTTCAGCATGCTTCATGCCGCTTGGTAACACCATTGCATCTTATGCGGCATGGACGAGGCATCAAGCAACTCGGCATCTTTTGCCGTGGAATCATGGAAGTTGGGAGAAAAAAAGTAGCCGTTGGGGCATTAAATAATTGGAACGTTGGGCATAAAAAAAAAAAAAATCCTATATTTCTCAAGGAAGCTGCTGGTTACGGGCTTTGTTTAGCTGAGATAGGTGAGATGATGAGCCGTGAGTTTCGTCGAGGTGAAGAGGAGCCCAATGAGCTCGAGGTCTTGTGTATGGAGGCAAGACGATGAACCAAAGATGAAATATTATGTTGAGGAAAGAGAAAATGATATGTTGAGGAAACAACCGTAGAAGAAGATGAAATATTCATGATGTTTTTATTTTTTATTAAATTGTTTAATATAATTATGAATATGAAAAATAAAAAATAAATTAGGTGAGACATGAAATCATGGTTGGCATTAAAAAAGTATGGTGAGGCATGATTGAATCATGAAATGAGGTGGCAGGATATTATTGATTAGTGGTGAATCATAGGAAAGACATCGAATCATAACTGACACCCGTTATACTTTGCCATCATGTGAAGCCTTGTCTATCGGTATACTGAATGAATAGTGTTACCTTTGTTTATACTTTAACATTCCCTTCCCCTATACTTTACTAACTAGAGAACTTGGTGCTTATTAGTATAGTACCTCTGGTGCTCATGCTAGTATTCCATCAAACTATCATGGTACTTTAGAGAGGGGTCTTGAAATGATGTGTAATAGGTGTCATCACACAAAACTTTATTTAAAAAGAGATCATATTTTTATTAGTTTTACATATAAATACATATAATATTAAACATATATGACTCATATAATTTAAGTTTATATACGATTTCTTTTTAGTTTATAAATGTAATAAGGCCTCCTTTTTGTTATTGGCTAGGATCACTGAAAACTACGAAACGGCACCGTTACTTCATCTAACTGATTGCAAATTATTGTAGGTTTCTTCTAACTTGTGCCCAAGGGGAAAAGTTAAGCACACCAAAAGTATACTAGGGCTCTCTACCCCATCACATCATATCCTTTTGGTCAATGTAGGGAGGAGGGAAGGAGTTTCCTCTCAAATTTATACTAACCCTCTCTATACATAGGAGCTATCAATGTAGGGAGGAGGGAGTTTCCTCTCAAATTTAGGACAAGAACCAATGACTTGATGACAAACAGACATACAATATCATCACTACTACAAAATTGATGGTCGATCAGTGAGACAATTAAAGTTAACTAAATCTACAGCCTCTTTAGACTCCTGCTAAATCTTGAAGTAGACCTCAATTCATAAATCTGCTATCTTGACAACTTCTTTGGTGATTAACCCAGTTAGTTACATTTCTATTGAATTGACTAGGTGCTATGACCATTGAATCAAATATTGAAAATATTTGTTTTGGCTATATAAAAAACAAGCTTTAGATGGCTGCATAGACGACTTTTACTACAAGTATGAAGAATGGGATAGTGGCAAAAATAAGTCCCTACATAATTTAATACTCCCTCCGTCCCAAAATTATTGTCCAGTTTGAATTTTCAAAGTCAAACTGGTTCTACTTTGACCATAAATATATTTTTTATTATATAATACTTGATGAAAAAATTATATCATTGAAAAATACACTTAAAACTCAATCCATTTATATATTTTGCATCAAATATTATATACACCCACAAAAATATTTAAGGTCAAAGTTGAAAAAGAAAGACTAAAAAAGTCAATAGTGGACAATAAAAATGGGACAGAGGGAGTAATTAATATGAAATATCAACTCACTCTATTAGATCTTATGGAACCGAAATGACATGCCTATAATATATACGTAGAACAACTTTCTAGCTTTTTTTGTTCTTGAAGACGATTTCATTCCTATTTCGCCATAGAAGTTGAGATGAGACATCTAATTGCCTTAACTGAGAATATAAGACGAGACATCTTATATTAATCTTAAATGCCTTGACCGAAAATGTTATCCTTAATGACGTCAAATTTTTTCTTTCAATTGATATCAAATATATATAAGAAATCTTTTTGTAATTGGGTCGCGTGGTTTACTAACCCTCGAAACGCCCTATCCCACAATTGTAATCTTTCTTGCTAGCGTCTTGCTATGCTCTTTATTTAAATGTTGTTCAAAAGACATATATATGTAGAACAAAGCTGTGTGTAAACCAATATTTTGTTTCACAGGTATCAAACTTTTACTGGGTAGGGTTGATGAGCACCATTATGATACACAGGGTTAAGGTGTTTCTGCTAATCTACACTTTTTGATTCAATATTTTGTTTCACAAACTATAGATATTAAAGAATAATTAAGAACTATTATTAAACCCATTTAAGATTGATCACCGGACGTTTAGCGCCCTTCATGTAAAGCGATTACAATCCACAGGTTTGAGTTCAATCCATAATTAATTGGTTCAAATTGTTTTGATGCAGCTGCAGTGATTCAGTTCTTGTCAATTTCCTCCAAACTAATATTCATGTTCCTTAGATATGTAAGACTTCCATTCATTATCGTGTCTATTATTATATACTCGATGGTTACTCGCGTTTTGAGGTAGTGGTGGCCGGTGTAGTCCACCATGTCGCACTCTTCACAACACAAGTTTAGAAAAACCACCTAAAACTATATGTAGAATTACTTATTTCAATGTATATTAGTACCAACACCAATTTAAGATTGTTTCAATTTTGAAATAACTCCGTCCTATAATGAGTATCCATAATTTCATATTGTTATTTTGAGATACCACAAAATATAAGTTTTATATTTCAACCAATCAGGAGCCGTTTTTGTAAGAAGACATTATATTTGATTGGTAGACTAATATATTAGTAAAAAAAAGATTATAGTAATTTTGGTAATTAGAATTTAACATTTATATTTTTATGCACAAGTTCTTCATAATTTAATACGAAGAAAAAAAAGTATATTTTAAAAACAAAGAGAACTTATAAATATTAAAACAGGAAACTAGGAAAGATTCCTAAATTAAATAAAATACTCGTAATACCTGGTCATGGATATGTTAATAATTAAATAATCTTTAGCAAGTCACTTATATATTAATGCAACAATAATTGGGATTGAGTGGCTTAAAGTCTTAAACTAACTCACTTTTGTATCATGTATGGCTAGTAGGGTATCCGCCGCCGTAAATAAATATTAACGGTATCAAATATCTAGTAGCGTGTCCGCATGTTCACCACGGACAAATTATCAGTATGCTTAACGATATTTTATAAAGTGTAACAACTTAATAACCTACATTTATTGGTGAGACTACACCATATTGAAATCTTATACACATTTATATTTTACTCTTCACGAAGAACTTCTTGATACACAACGTTTGACGTGTACACACTATAAGCCTTGACAGCCATAAAGATCCAGACCTTTGGTGTCCTGGACGGAGTCTAGGGAGATAGGCTAGACGAATTGACTAGAGGAGTCTAGCTACCTTTATGCCCCACTTGAAGCAATAGGAAGTTTAATAGAAAACATAGTCATAATAATGTAGGAAGAAATACCTAGGCTAGTACACTTTCTTCCAACTGTTTACGACTCATTTTTATTTCAGCAATTTCATTTATGTTCATTTTAGTTTAATTAATCATTAATGTGTCATTAGACTTAAGTTAAAATCTACACACACATAGCTCTTGGGACGACCTCGGCTTTATCGAATACTACACTACATATGACCGGGTATACTGCCCATGAGTAGGGTTGTAAACGAACCGTACGAACACGAACGAAACCCTGTTCATGTTCATTCATTTAATTTTACCCGGACAAATCAACGAACATGGACGCTTAAACAGACGAATTTTCTTGTTCATGTTCGTTTACTAAGAAAATAAGTTGTTCATGTTTATTTATTAAGACACTAAACGAACGCTAAATGAACATAAACGATTGAACATGAATGAAAGTAGACAAACAAACATAAACTTTATTGAATTCTACATAATATATTGTTTTATAGTGTTGTTTTGTTTAAAGAAACCAATTTTAAAATTATTAAATTAAAAGATACGATATACAAACAAAAAAAGATAAATGAACATAAATATACATTAACAAACGCATAATCGGTCATTCACGAATATAAATGAACGGGCACGACTTATGTTCATATTCATTCATTTAACTAAATGAACTTAAAATATTGTTCATGTTCGTTCATCTAATAAATAAACGAACTTTTTACTGAACGGTTCATGAAATGTTGACTGAACATTCAGTTCGTTTACAGCCCAACCCGTAAGTGCATAAGGTAAACCATAGGTAGATGAGTAACATTGTAAATTTAAAACCTGATCAGTAAAACCTACATCACACAATAATGCATACATTGAAAAGATAGCTTAAAAATGACAGTCATACATTCATTGTCTTGAACCAAAACACAAAACTTAAAACCAATGTCATGAAACCCAATCACAGCCTAGAAACACAGTCATAAAACCATACACGATCTAGAACCCAACATGATAACATAGCCTTTAACCAAAACATAGAACTTAAGACAGTTGTAAACAAAACACAGCTCACAGATTACTTGGGTTCTTTATCTAGAATTAACCTACTAGCTGAAGTCTTGATTCTATTGGGGACTTTTTCAAGAGTTAACCTGCTCGCTGAAGTTTTGGTTCTCTTCAATCTTGGTCCAGTTGAAGCTTGACTGGCTTGTAGTGAATTTGGTGGTTGTGAAGCTTAAGTTGCAGCCTTACCTTGTTCAGCTTCAATTGATACACTTGTAATAGCAGCCTTGCCCTTTGCAGATTGACTTGGCATACTATGACTTGGCACAACCTGAATTTGCATAGGCTGACTTGGCACAGCCTGATTTGGCATAGTAGATGAACTTGTACCAGCAGTTGCACTTGTTCTACTAGCTTTCGTAGGGCAACCCCTTTTATTTTGTCCTGTCATTTTCCAAATTGTACATTTAACAACTTTACTTTTTCTTGTTAACTTCCCACCTTTAACCATTTCAATTTCACCTTGACTTTTCTTTCTTTTTTTTTGGTGGTCTACCAATATGTGAAACCACTTTTGGTGGAAGCAAAGTGGTTGCACATTCAAACTTTTTTTCCAAAATTATGGCCCATTAACTGGATTCACCTTGTGAGAATAAATATCAATCCATGTTTTCAGCTTGTATGAGTCATGTACCCAGTCTTTAGGTATTCCCACATCCATACCATTATCTGCCATATCTTGAATGCAAGCAACATCATGCTTGCATGGGATTCCTAAAACTTCCCACTTCCTACAGGTACAAACTCTTTGAGTCAAATTTACCACAGTCTGTTCACCCCATGCAGCCCTAACTTGGAAACGTTCTGCTCCATTCCAATCCATAGTACACCGTGTTTCAGCTTCTTTTATGACATTAAAAATCTTGGTAACGGCAGGGGTAAGTGGTCCTTCACATTTGGCTGCAACTTTTTGGACAAGCATTATTCTCTTCATAAGATATTCTCTCACGTATTCTAAGGCAGTAATTATGGGACTATCCCTAGCATCTAA
This sequence comes from Artemisia argyi, assembly GCA_030686995.1. Lineage (NCBI taxonomy): Eukaryota > Viridiplantae > Streptophyta > Magnoliopsida > Asterales > Asteraceae > Artemisia > Artemisia argyi. Next base: position 178,904,497 of record CM060677.1, read on the forward strand.
CAACTGTCTATTGAAGATCTCACAGATATTGTTAACTAACAGGTCACAATGAGCCCTCCCTATACATTAAGTTGTTTTTAAGTGATATGTTAAAATATTGTACATAGCATAAAACTAAGTACATTGTACATACTAGAAAAGTGAGATCCGCTCCAATGTTGTGGTGCAATTTTATTCAACCACTCAAAGGCTTTCTTGTTGTATCCTTTCAACTCTTGCATACCTCTTTCAAATTCAACCACAGTTAATGTAGTGGCACAATTCCACAACATTCCTTGTACTCTCCTCCTCTCCATACCAGGTTCATGTTCTCATTTATCTGCTTGACAAAGTACCTATGCTCAGCAGATGGAAATAGCTTTGCTATTGATGGTAACAGGCCATAAAAAAGTAAATAAATCAATATTTAATTTGAGTTATTGTACCAAAAAACATAATGTAAGTTTTTGTGAAAAGTGAACGTTACCTTTTGCCTATCTGTGATGAAAGTGAAATTTGAGTTGTTGTACAAGTCTAAATAAAAAAGATAAAAGATAAAAACAAGTGCGTGACTGCGCTGTTTCGCGGGTAGATTCCGAACGCATGGCCTAACGTGGGTAGATTTATCGCGACTGCGCTGTTTCGCGGCTAAAAGATAAAATAAGTCCGATCGTGCGGATTTAATGCGCTCGTAGCGATAGATAAAATCGTGTTTATCAAGGTAAAAAGGTAATATATCTTTTGAATCTTTAAAAGGTAATATATCTTACCGAATTAAAAAGATGTACAAAAAATAAAAAAGATAAAAGATAAAAACAAGTGCGTGACTTGTTGTAAATAATGATATACATACTGGTAGTCCAATAAATCAATTATGTATAATAAAAGAGAAACAAGTGCGTGACTTGTGAGAAAAAGGGCAGCCGTCTATTTTGAGCAGCCATATGTTTTTGACCAAAAGAAAACATAATTCGTGGAACACAGTCATATAGTTGTGTGTTGCGTATAAAAAATAAAGTTACCGGCTTTTGAACTCAATGGTTGTTTTCCGGTAATGTGAGAACACAAAACTTATCGTAGCGGGTCCCACGGATGGCGCCAACTTGTTGATGCATAATCTGGCGCGGACTTATTCAACGACTCTCCTTGGGCCGTTAGTCATCTTCATAAGCCCTAAGTAGACCTGTCAACAAAGAGAACCCGTTAGGAGTGGACCCGAGGCCATAGCCCCGGGATCCACCTCCGACGGTCAAGTTAGTATGTGATGCGCGGAGCATATAATAGCTATTAGGTTTAGGATAACCTGTTATGTTCTGTGGTGAATGGAACCCCAGCCCTATATTTATAAGGCATGGATTAGGGTTTAGGAGTAGAGTGGGCCGCTGTCTGCCGGGCCTGGCCCATGTAGGGTCCAGTCCGGACCATACGTCCACAATAACCAAGGCAATTTAAGAACTATGACCAAGAGTGTTGTGATTCTGATTCCACAATACCATAAGCCACAGGGTATATCCCATTATGTGCATCCACACCCACAACTATAAGTAGTTGACCTGGATATTGACCCCTCATGAATGCTCCATCCAAACCTAACAACTGTCTTCCACTAGCTTGAAACCTCTTTTTTAGAGAACCTAAATAGATATAGATCCTTCTTAAAATTCTTGTAGTTATTTCAGGATCTTCTTCTCTGTAGAGATCAATCTTCACAGTGGTATCTGGGTTGCACCTCTGTAACTCAGTCACATAATCCCTCAACAAAGCATATTGGTTATGAGCATCACCTCTCATAAGCAATTGTGCATTTGCTTTAGCCCTAAAAGCTTTTGTTCTAGAAATACCAACAAGAGATTTTTTCTGCATTTGTTCTTGTACAGCGGAAATAGGGATTTCAGGGTTTGTGGTTATGATATCTGTGATGTGTTTGGAAAGAAAAATGGAGGTGCAATATTTAATTTTCCTGGATTGTAAACATTTATGCTCATCTTTAAATGTTTTAACAACCCACTTACCCTTATCCCCTTCAAGTCTATCTTCTTCTGCTAGTAGAATTACCTCCTTGCATGCCCTTGACAGCTTTTTTTCCATTTTGACTATGCACTTTGTCAACAAAAGAATCTTTGCTATTCAAACTTGGTAGAACACCTTTACATATCACCCTTATCCTTTGCTTATCATTTTTCTGAAAATCCATGTTCCTTCTAGACTCAACTGAATAAGCTCTAATCCTAGCTTTTGCTTCTTGGCTATTTGTAAATTCTTTACCAACAGAGAAACTTTTCTTAATACCTTTTTCTTAATTTCCTAAGTCCCTTTGTTCTAGCATTGTCTTTTTCATCATCACTTGGGCAAGAATCAAAATCTATAACATGCAAATCATTTTCATTTATAGTAACATTTGGTTTAATTGTGTCAATAAAGTCACCCTCAACATCTACTTCAAACTTAAAACTACTCATGTTCACTTCAACTTCATCAACAATATGTTCCTCATCAACTAAATCCTCAGCCTCATCAGACTCACTGTCTTCCTCACTCTCTTCATCATAAGACTCATTGTCTTCCTCAGCATCATTGTCTTCCTCACCCTCTTTATCACCAACATTCTCTAAGCCAGCCTCTAAATCAACTAAACTGACATTTGTATCCAACTCATTGACTTCAACTGTGTTTATATTAGGCTACTCATTAATAGTTCCTATTGTGGTATGCCCATGCTCAACATAAATATACATAATCTTATGGTTAGGAACATATTCTAACATGCCTGCAATATCACTAGCCAAAGGCTTCAAGAAATCGTCTAAACCTTTTACTGGTATCTTATAGTAAAAAAATAAATTTGTTGTAGAATCATAACATGAGGAGTTCAATACTGAATATAACACATCAATGTTAAATTGTTGAATGTCTATCATGTCCACAAAGGTCACCTCACCTTCAACATACTTCCTATTTGGACAGTCTATGAACCTTCCACCATAATGGAGCTTCATTGAAAACAAGTTCGTATGCGCACATGTTTAATATTCAAAACAAGGATTTGCTAGTCAAAATGACACCATATTTCAATAAGTAAGATTGCATTTAATGGAAACACAAATTTAGTGCTATTACCATAAATAGCTTGTGCATCAAACTTTTGCCCATCTACTCTAATGAACCAAGATTGCATGTTATATGTTGTTAAATTATGAGGAGTGAACTGGAATCATACAAACATTTGGGGACGAGTATGTTTTTATTAGGGTTTAATTGGGTTTTTAAACTAATATAACCCTTTAACTTTTGGATCTCTTAGGATTGTGTTAAAGGTAATAAATTATTCGATCCGTCCGTGCACCACTTTGTTAAATTGGGACCACTAAGAAAAAGAGAATTATACCCTCTCGTGTTAGTCACGTGGATGGAGATAACGGACTGACACTAACTTCGTTAGAGGCCAGGGACTAAAACGAAACAAAAAATTCCCCGTAGGGCGGCCGTCTGCAATTTCAAAAGACCAGGAACTAAACGTGCAATCTGAGCAAACCACAGAGACCATTTCTGCAATTTACTCCAAGAATATATTTCTATACCATGCAACAACTTTATTGACCTTAAAAAGAATCATATTAAAACATTAGCAAGAAATCAAAAAGTAAAATCACACGATAAAAATACTATGAGTACGAACAGAACCCCGCTTAAGAAACAAATCACATAAACACACCTTTGTGATCTAAAAATGGAAGATCTGAGTAACAAGTTGAAACATTATTCTTCACGATTACAATGACGTTGATCACTTTTTTATTCGTTTATCTCAATGAAATTCAGGAATTTTTTATTTTATTTTTCTGTATTAAACACATAATTAACTAAACCATTGTAAAAATTCCATATGCTCAACCACAAGCTTGATAACCAAGATCTGTGCGCCTACTATGTTGTCCGTTGTCATAAGGCTACCTTAAAAAAAAAAAAAAAAAAAAAAAAAAAAAAAAAAAGAAAAAAAAAAACTTTGCTGCTCTTAAAATAGTTCTTTTGCTACAACAAGTAGTCATTTATACACACGTTCAATACCTTTTCTGAAAATACGCAATATTACACTAAAGTGAAAAATAATTATACCCGACATACTGAAAAGTTTAATGCATCTATGATCAACTAACCTTAAAAAATTGGTTTTATATATGAGAATAAAGTAAAGGAATCACACGCAAAAATAGTTCAATGTAGCCATACACGTAAAATATCACACGCAAATATATAACTTCACTGAAAAACTAAATATAACACCTGATGTACCTGATGTAAGATTTCCAGCACGAGGAGTGAAGAAAATATATACTCTTGGGCTCGTGGACCAATAGCTTGTGGATTACCTAATGTTTTTGATAGATTAAAGAAACAGGCCCATAAACATGAAGAAATGATCAAATGAGTAATGACCGACGACAGGTCGTATATCAAGGGTGACATTACTGATTATATATTGAAACTTTTTAGAAGTATGCATAATCACATTCTCACTAAGTTGTATGTATCTAACATGTTGCTAGACATTTTAGCGTGTATTAATCATGAGTTTTTTTTTTTTTTTTTTTTTTTTTTTTAAATAAACATGCTAAAATATCAACACAAATGATGAGTTCATAGAGTTTATAAGTAAAACAGTTTCAATAGTTAAAGGTTGAGTGAATCTATAGTGTTTGAATGCAAATCAGTGAAACACAAGTTTCAAGGTTTAATAGAAAGTGGATCACGTTGTTGCACCCATAAATTTAGTAGTTACAGTACTGTATCATTACAGTACCGTATTATTGCTCTAAGTCTCATGACACACAAACGTTAACAGATGGACATCATAATAATGACGTAAGTCACAAACATCATAAAGATGATGTAAGTAGCAATGCCCTCTGGTAGGATGATGCAAGTTTTACTGACCAGATCTTAAATTTATAAAGTGTCTCGATTACCTAAGGTCTATCTAAATGCACTAACGGACAATGTATCTTGTCGTTTGTAGAGTAGTAATTGGTAAAACCAAAGTCATCTCAAGAGCTATGTGTGATGGATCCTAATTAAGTCTAATGTCACGTTTTAAAATGGTTTTTATTTGAAATGATTAATTAACTAATAAAACAGAAATGAAAGTAAACTGAAAGTAAATTAAGGTTGTGAGTAATGGGGAGAAAGTGTACTAGCCTAGTTGGTCATCCTATATTATTATGACTATGTTCTTTATTAAACATTTCTATCGCTTCAAGTGAGGCGGACAATAGTCACTAGACTCCTTTGGTCGATTCGCCTAGCCTATCTCCCTAGAATCATGTCCGGAATCAAAGGCACGACTCTCTATAAGTAAGCGGACGTACGGTAGACTAGTCTTGAGTCATTAAGTACCACTACATGCTAGATTTATCTTGGTGTGGCCCAGCCTCTCGGATCTTAGACCACACCTCTAACTTCTTAAATTTATCCAACTCAGAGGGTGATCCTTTGGTCGATTAGCACACAAGGAATTGGCTAGTTCTTACGTTCAACATTCCCAATCCCACGCAACCTAACTACACTAGGGTCCTTTGATCGATTCTCCTAGTGTACCAAGTACAACCGGATCTTTTAAACTACCGAAACTAGAGGATCAACGATAAACTAAGCATGCACAAACTAGAAGCAATAATAAAAGTAAAAGAACATAGTCAAAACAATAAACGAATCATAACTAGGCTATCATCAAAGGTATTTAGACGATCATGTTGTAAACTACAGCCAAATCAATGTATTGCATGATAATGAAAGACATGAATTGGAAAATGTAATTAAAACAATGATAGCTAAAACTTATGGTTGTTATGGCGTGATCTCTCCATTGGAAATGCTCCGTATGCTGCTGTAGATTGCTCCTCTAAAACTTCCCTTCGTTCTCTGACTTTTGGTGGTGTGGAAGTTGTGTGAAATGCAGAATTTAGGGCTGGTATTTATAGGCTCGACACAGCTACAGCGTAACCCAATGAGTTGGTTACACCGTAACTAGTGTTATCGTGAAATGATCTTATCCATTAACATTGGCTATGGCGTAGTTGTGGTATCTGGTTACGCCGTTGCTCCTTAGGGTTTCACTTACGTCGTAATCCTTTAGAGTGGTTACGCCGTAATCTTGTCATATTCTTGGATCTCGTACTGTTTCTTAACTACGCCTAACTCTATGGTGTAACCTTATGAGTTGGTTACGCCATAATTCTTAATCAACGTTGACTTGGTCATTATGTTTGAATTCCTAGCTATGTCGTAAATATATGATGTAACCCTAATCTTTATATGTGAAAAAAAATTTCTAACGGTAATTTATTTATTCAAACAAGCTAGAAAAAAAAATACGAGTAGCGTTGCTATTGATACAAAGTCGGCTATGGAACGAACCACCGAAACACACCCCAGCTAGAAACAAACACCTCAACGACCAACATAAAACGGCTCTAATAAATACAACCCACTTGTTGAATGCTTTTCTGATCTAAAAATAGGCCGACTCTAAATCGAGTGTTAATTGTAACATTATCTTCTTCGTCAAGATATCTCAATTCATATCCACTATAAATTTCTCTAAAAATTGTATGTCGTTACAATATAGACTAGTGTCTTTCTGAAATTACTATTTAAAGACACGATATGTTCAACCGCAAGCTTATCAAAAAACAAGTCTCACAATAGGTACGCCATTTATTTTGGTCATGCACTATCATATCTGTTATGGTATATGCGGTATTATACAATTTGTTTTATACGTTTTACAAAATAATGTATGTAAGAGATTAAAAACCCAACAGCACTAATTTCATCTAATATATATATGAATGATGTTGAATGGCAAAAGAAATAAAACAACCTGGGTGTCCTTTAGTGACTTATTTTTAAGACATCTCACTAAAAGTAAAACATAACCTGGGGAGTATCGCTAAGAGTAAAAAGTATGTCACAAATAAAACTCGAGCCGGTTTCAAAATTTGGCACAAAGATATAGCGACGTACATGTGCGAGAACATTGAGTAGTTAGGTTAAAAGTCATTTCTTTTTGTTATTTCGTGAAAAAAAAAATGTTTTCAAAATTGTCATTCTTATTAATTTCATAAATTTATAATTTTATATTTGTTCACGTCTAGCGATCATTAACATAAAAAGTGGTATTAAAGATAGAAAATCTAATGTTATCTCAACTTTGTTTTTATAATTATAACAAGCTATTCATAATTTCTGATAACTACGGTTGGTAAAAGTTACAAAATAATGCTCGATTTATAGCAAAATCGTGAGTTTTGGTAACTCACCGTTTTTGAGTTTTGGTAACTCATCGTTTTTGAATTAACCGTGCTAATATGGCTAGATTTTGACACCCGAAACATACTACAAAATTGGCAAAATGAGCATTTACATCATGGCTTGCATCATCCTGTTCTAATACTATTTAAAGCACATATAGTTCATGCTTGGCATTGCAAAAGTGGTTACATCAATAACGAAGCCGCAGCCATGAAAGTTGCAAACATCCTACACATGAATGGTGACGACCAAGAATTCAGCTATGCCAACAACTCTTTCCTTCAAGTCTCTCTCGGTTTTTTAACCACTTTGCATTTTCTTTTTAATATCTCATTAGCTAGCCCATTACAATATTTACTTTTAGATATATATCATGCTACATATTGACTTAAAACTAATGTTTTTTCTTCAATTGTTTCAGGAAATTACAATAAGAAAAATGCATCCGATAATAAAGGAAATAATCAAGGGCATAGCAAACCTTGATGGTTTCCCAAACTGTTTCAATTTTGCAGATTTGGGTTGTTCTTGGGGACCAAACACACTATTGGTTGTTTCTAACATTATAAATGAAGTACATGATGTATTTAAAGAAAAGAATATTAAATCCACACAATTTCAAGTGTGCTTAAATGACCTTTTTGGAAATGATTTTAACCCCATCCTTTTTTTTTTTTTTTTTTTTTTTTTTTTTTTTTTTTTAAACATGGGTTTCCGACTTGACATTGCGAGCCGGTTAATCCCACGGCGACTACCCTTTTTGGATAGCCCGGAGTCGGCGCAAGTGAACCTCCGTGGCCACAAGGGGATTAATTTTCTCCCCGTTGGATTCGAACCCTTGACCTCCTCTTTAGAAGGCTGGTATTCTTACCGCTGGGTCACCCCTTGTGGTTATTTTAACTCCATCTTTAAATCTCTGCCAATGTTCAATGCTGAATATACTAATGAGAACGGAAAGAATTCCGGCCAATGTTTTATTTCGGGAGTACCTGGTTCTTTTCATGGGAGGCTCTTTCCTGACAAGAGTATGCAACTTTTTCATTCGTCAGGCAGCCTTCACTGGCTTTCTCAGGTTAGTCCATACCACCATAGGTAAAAATAAATAGTTGTTTAATACATATTTTCAGTTTAAGTCCGTTAACAATATATGTGTGGGACATTAATGTTTACATAGATTTTCTAATTTGTACGATAACATCCATTTACAACTTGCATTTATCTGTAAAAAGGCCTAAACTAAACTGCAAATAGCAAATATAAGGAATCAAAGTCCAAATTGGAATGTTTGGAACTTTGGATCATCTATCCGAGATTGCTTGTAATCCACTAATCCCCTGTAATTCACTCTTGTAACTTTTTTTAAGTGACAATAGTATTAGAAAACTAAAGCAAGAAGCTAGGGGGAAATAACAAACTACATGTGACTATGTGAGGGCTTTACATGAGTTGCCTAACCACTCAAGCCAATTAACTAAAGATCTCCTATACCTATGAGCTTCTTGCTTGAGTCTTTCTAATAAGGTTACATTTCATAAAACAAAAATATTTGTCCTTAGTTTGTTCTTCATCAAGAAGAGAGAGGATCTCATGCATCTAAAGACCCAGAAACACGCATATTGATAGTCTTGCAAACTGCAGTATCTAAAAGAATAGTGGTAATAAAGACTAAAGCCCAAAAACTAAAACATACGTGAGGAACCACATGCTATGATAGCCTTTGAAACTCATCTTATGCATTTATCTATAGCTGCTTTCTAAGCTAAATCAAGTCCTTCCAAAACTTATATTTTACCAAATAGGATTGAAAAGTTAAAATTAGAAATTGGAACAATATTATACGCAAGTATATTGCTATTGTATGTCATTTGCCTTTCCTTATAGGGTTTTTTTAACTTGTGCCCATAGGTCACAAGTTAAACACACCAAAAGTACTATGAGACCAACGAGAAAAGGACTTAGGAATCCACACTAAAGTACACTTTTCTATACTTTTGTGAGGGTCCCTGAGTACTTTTCTGTATTTTTTGGTGTGCTTAACTTGTTAAAAAAATCCTTATATACATTGTCATTCAAGTTTCCATTATATTCAATTTTGTGTTAAACGTTATGTCATCAGCACATATTATTATTGATTGTGTGCAAAGATAAATATGATATTTGTCTGTATATATGTACCAATGTATGTATGGGTAAAAATATATACAAGTCAAAGCAATTGTTATAAAATTCTATATATATGTTCCATAAAGTTATGTTTGTCCATATATGTATAATGGGAGATAAGAAATACAAACAGAAGTTTGGACACTAACAACTTGATGATGTTTTCAGCTACCTGAAGGCCTTGAGATCAATGGACTAAATGTGTACATAGCAAAAATGAGCCCTCCAATCGTGTTTGAAATGTATCAGATGCAATTTCAAAAGGATTTTACAATGTTTTTAGAATCATGCTCAAAGGAAATAATACATGGAGGGCATATGATCCTCTCATTTGCAGGACGGAGCGATGTGGATACAAGTTGCAATGATAGTAGTTGTTTATGGGAGTTGTTCGCTAAGTCACTTGTCGATATGGCCAAGGAGGTACACGGTTCTTTCAAGATTTTGGTAGCTTAATTATAAGTTTTCAATTAATAAAAAACGTCTTCATGTACATATATATATATCCAATGCAGGGGTTGATTATAGAATTGGAAATTAAGTTGTTCAATGTGCCAATGTATACTCCGTATAAGGGTGAAGTTACGGATCTAATACACAAGCAAGGATCATTTTCTCTTGATCTCTTGGAATCATATGAAGTAAATTGGGATCCATATGACACGGATTATGCAAGTGTGAAAGTTTCTGATGAGCCAATCCATGGGAAAATGGTTGCAAAAATCCTAAGAGCTGCCGCAGAACCAATGTTGATTACTTATTTTGGAAATTCAGCAATGGACATGGTATTTCAGAAGTTTGAAAAATATGTGAATGAACATCTGTCGACCGAGAAAACAAGCACTATGTTATAATCGTTTCCATGACCAAGATCTAAACTATATATGTATATATTTTAGCTGCAATGTCGCTTGCTATTTGTATTGTTGAATACATTATACGAAAAAAAAAATAATTAAACAACATACTTCTTTACTTAGTTTTATCTACAAACAAAACAGGGTGAATCACAAGGATCAGAAGTTGTGTTTATTTGCTTGTTTTCTATCTCAAGAAGAGCCAAAGAATATCAAACAAGCATTAGCCAAAGAGAGTTGGGTGGAAGCTATGCAAGAAGAACTCCTACAGTTTAAACTTCAAGAAGTATGGGTATTATGTGATTTACCTGATGGAAAGAGACTAATTGGAACAAAATGGGTCTTCAGGGTAAAAAGAGATGAAAGAGGAAATGTTATCAAGAATAAGGCAAGGTTAGTGGCTCAAGGATATAGACAATGCAATCCCTCCATCCAAAAAAAAGAGTGTCCACCTTACTATTTATATTTGTCCCAAAATAATTGTCCAGTTTTTATATATAGACAGTAATTATGACTGGTTTTTCTACTTTACCCTTCTAATCAAAACTTGTATTAATTACTCATTTTTATTTTTATATTAACTATGAGGGTAAAAATGAATGTTTATCAATCAAAACTAACATTAATTACATATATCATAATTTCTACATTTCTTGTTTGTGAACACTATTTTTGGGACGGAGTGAGTACTATCTTTCACGTTTCGATCCCCAAGCCCAAAAGATTCTAGGATCAGACTAGAATACTAGATTATAGGCAATCTTTCACTTGGATCATTTGGCCCATTGGTTCTTGATGACATCTTAAATCATATAAAAGGAATTTGGAGGGCATTTCAATATCATATCTTGGATGAATTTCATATCTCCTATTACTTTCATGATTAATTTCGTATATATCTAAATTACAATCATTGAATGCAAAAGGTAAAATGTTTTTAAAACATGTATGGGTAAATATGAAATTTCCAAATTTAAAAAGAGAAGATATGAAATTGCCTTTAATATCTTAAAAAAAATGCCGCACTTGATCAATGATAACTTGATTTTGTCACATTTCAAAGTAGAGCTACCTAAATGAACAATATAAAAGAAATACTATTTCTAGGGCATTTTAGATAATCCTTGAGATAAAAAAAAATTAAACTAATCTTGGAAAAATGTGGTCAAAGGTGTTGAATGACAATAGATGTTGTCGTCATGTATACTAATATGAATTGAAAATAAATTAATTTTTAGTTTTATATTAACTCATGAGATATTAGTAAAATTAATTTTATTAATTAATTGTGATTGTTTTCTTCCATTCCTATTCCTTATAAATTGAGCTTATTCTTTCATTTCAAGTACACCCAAAAAACACAACTCGATCACTCATCTCTTTATATTCAACTTTCATATTTTGTGTGTATCTGGTTCATAATAGAGGGAAGGCACGTATTCGTTCGCCTAGATAACCCGTTTATGCTAACGGGGTTATCCTTTGTTGTTGTATCATAGGAGATAGACGTTCATGATTTCTCAAGCACCGTGGAGAGGACCAATCTATCTTAAGAAAACTGTGAGCATCATAGGTCTCAACATTTTCTTTATCAAAAGGTTCACAATATTGTTTTTCTCACTTTATCTTTTTTGTTATGATCAACATATTCTTTATTTGTCTCTTGTAGCATTACCTACTACATATAACAATCTTAAGACAAAGTACATTGCTATTAGAGGCTGAAATAATGAGGAAAAATATTTTAAACTATTTGGTTTCATTAGTTAAGTTATACGGTTGGTTTGTGTCTCAAAATATGGGTTGTTGACATGAGCAAAGGAAATAAGAAATTATATTTCATAGATCATTAATTTTGATGAAAAAACTTGCATGCTATCTTACACGGTTGTATAAATGATCTTCAATTGAATAAACAAATCTGTTTTTCTTTTCCACTTAAGTAGGTTTGAAAAATGAAGTACCTATGCTAAATAAGAAGGTTGGACTTAATTTTCATGTATAACATGTAGATTTTATTATTGACTAAGAATGTTCAAGTTTACTTATGAATAAAATATAATAGTAAAAAAAACTCCGGGTCCGGATGGTTACTCGTTTTTGTTCATTAAAAAGTTTTGGGATCTTTTGAAACATGACATCCAGGCATTTGTGGTAAATTTCTTCTCTACTAGTACGTTTCCTCAAGGTTCTAACTCTGCTTTCATTATGCTTATTCCTAAGGTAGATAATCCTTTGTTTATCCAAGATTATAGACCTATTTCTCTTATTGGTCTCCATTATAAGATTGTTTCAAAAATTCTAGCAAACAGATTGTCTAAGGTCATTGATTCTATCATTAGTCCTGAGCAATCCGCTTTTCTTTCGGGTCGGCAAATACTTGATGGTCCTCTTATTTTTAGCGAGATTATTGATTGGTACAAGATGTGTAAAAATAAGATGATGTTATTTAAAGTAAACTTCGAGAAAGCTTTCAACTCTATTAGTTGGAGATACCTTGATTACATTCTAGACAAGCTGTGGTTTGGAATTAGATGGTGCACTTGGATTAAAGTCGATTTAATGTCGGCTATGACTTTTATCCTTGTTAATGGGAGTCCTACTATGGAGTTTTCTTTAAGGAGAGGCTTGAGGCATGGGGAACCTCTTTCGCCTTTCCTATTTATCATTGTTATGGAAGGTCTTCATATGACTCTTAACAACGGTGTAGCAGCCAACATGTTTTTGGGTAAAAGGTCAAGAGACCCGGTAAATGTAGCAGCCAACATGTTTCATGGAGTCAATATTGGGTCCTCGGGTATTCATCTTTCCCATCTCTTTTATGTTGATGATGTCATCATCCTCTCCGAGTGGAATCAAAATGACATGGAAAATACCATCAAAATCCTCAACATCTTTTTCTTTGCTTCTGGTCTCAAGATTAACATTCATAATTGGAATTTTTTGGATTTGGAGTCTCGAATAATGAGATTAAATCTATGGCTTCATGTACTGGTTGCGAAGCTGGTTCCCTTAATTTTTCTTATTTTGGTTTACCTATTGCTTCGAACATGAGGCGTATAGCGAATTGGCAGGTTCTCACTGATCGTTTTAAGGCTAGAATGTTAGGTTGGAAGGCAAATCTCCTTTCCATAGGTGGATGTCTTACTCTCATTAAATCTGTGCTAGGTAGTCTTGGTATCTATTACTTGTCTATTTTCAAGGTCCCCAAAATGGTTGTTAAATCTCTTGAAAGCTTGCGTGCTACCTTCTTTTGGGGTAGTCACGAAGACATCAAGAAGTTTGCTTGGGTTAAATAGTCTAATATTCTTGCTTCTCTTAATAAAGGAGGCCTCAGCATTGGAAACCTTAAACCTTTCAATATGTCTCTTTTATTTAAATAGAGATGGAGTCTCTTTCAAAATCCAAATGCTCTTTGGGTTCAAATGGTTAAAGCCATTCATGGTAATGAAGCTGGTATTGATCTTAAAGGCTGTCAAATTAATGACGTATGGTATAGTATTGTTGGAACAATTAATCATCTTCATTCAAGTGGTATCATTCCTCTTAATTCCATTCGCTTTAAGGATGGTGATGGATCATCCATTCATTTTTGGAAAGATACATGGTTAGGGGATGACCCCCTTTACATCAGATATAACAAAATATTTCACCTTGATAATAAAAAAGATTGTTCTAGTTGTCAGCGCATTGTCAATGGCTCCTGGTCTTGGGATTGGAGTAGGCCGATTACAACAGGTAGAACAAAAAGTGAATTTTATAAGCTTATTCTTGACATTGTCGGGTTGTAAAGTGACGAAATGATAGAGTATGTCTCTTGCATTTGGAGTCTCTCTAATGACAATACTTTCTCGTTGAATAAGGTTAGAAAGCATATCGATGAGCATACTCTTCCCTCGTTATCCTTCATGTGGCGGAAGTTCTTGGACAGTCTTCCTAATCGATTGAACTTGTCCTCCCAAGGTTTGGAACTTGATTCGATTTCTTGCATGGTTTGTAATGGGTTTGTAGAATCAAATGTGCATACTTTTTTCACTTTTGAAATGGCTCCTTTTGTTTGGTAACTTGTTCGCACTTGGACTGGCTTCTCGTTCCTGATATTTTGCTCATGTGAGGACTGGGACACTTGGTTTGATTCTTGGCGCGCTTCCAAGGACTAGAAGTCTCGTGCTTATGCCATCTTCACGGCTACTTGTTAGACCCTATGGTGTTTTAGAAACAATATCATATTCAACTCTCAATCTATGAAGAAATGTGATATTTTTTATTTTATTTTTCTTGTTTCCTTTTCTTGGATTAAATTTAGAAGTAAATTTTGTAATAACTTGAATGATTGGCTTCAATCACCTTTGTAATTTCTAGCGCCTTACTAGTTTTCATTCTTTAATATAATCTCCATTGCTGTTAAAAAAAAGGAACACAGTAAGGTGTGTTCACTTGTTTATGAAACTTTATTAACTAATAAACCGTTATCTACATACGCATATTTCATATTATTGAAATTTATTTGTATTAATACATGTTGATGATTATTATCTAATATACTACATGTGAATGATTGCTTGATGAACCGTTTGGCTTTTAACTAATAGATAAATTATTTAAAAGTCTTGCAATCATAGATGGTTTGGCATTTAACTAATAGATAATTATTTAAAACTCTTTCGATATAAATGGCTATATGTATAGATAGCTTAATTTGCGGGACCCATAAATTTAATTTGATCTTTTTTTCTGATGAGGCGAAAAATGGTCCATTTTTAAGGGGTCATTTAAGCCCGAATCCGAATTTATTTGATCAAATATTGCCCTAAATCGTTCCTTTTGTGATTTTAGGTACTTGGAGAGTGAATTCTGGAAAAGAAGCCATTTTGGACGTTTTTGGAGCATAAAAGAAAAGAAAACGGCAAAGTTTGTACATGAAGGCGTCAAGAGTTAACCCATGACGGCGTCAAACCCCAAGAATTAAAATCCGTAGCTCATGACGGCGTCATGCAGGCCGTCAGAAGTAGATCAAGGCCGTCCGAGGAAGTATTTGGCGGCGAGATGACGGCGTCACACCTTTGTTCTTGACGTCGTCACCCCGATTTTCCTATATATAGTTTTCTAGTTTTTCACATTAAAGGAGAGAAGTTTTGGAGAAACCCTAAAGACGATTTTGGTGCAACTTTTACAGGTTTATCAAGGGTTCCAAACCCTTGATACCTTGCATTGTAATTGAGATAAGTATTCTTCTAATTCAATCAATATGTCTATGTGTTGGTTGTCTATATCTTGTTCTTGTCTCAATTCCATTATGCTAGGCTAGATCTCTCTTGTGTTTGCTTAGATCTAATGAAACCTAGATATTGATTATGTGTTGATTACTTGTTTATTCTTGTCTTGGATGAATGATTTTATATATTAGGCTTAAGAAAACTGGCAGATCTCCAAATGGTAACATGCTTGAACCTCTTAAGAAACATGAACCGAGGCGTACTAGGTCTTTATTGGTTGTATTTAATGCATGAGCCACTGTTTACAATCCCTATAGTTGTGCTGGGCATGGTGTAGGAGGAGATAAGAGCTCATAGAATTGGGGAGTTATGTATGCCACCCCATGAATGGTATTAAGGAATACAATCTGTCATCCATGCAATTATAACAAGTAATTAACGTGTAAAAGATATCTAGGGAGTAGTGAAATCTAAGTAAACACATTTTCTCCAATTACTGCTCACAATCTTAGTATAAATTAGTTTAATTTCATTTTTAGTATTTTATTTTGATTGCATCTTAGTTTTGGGTTAGTTGAATAGCAACTAATTCCGCCCAGTCTTCCAAAAACCGAGATTTTAATTGCTTTCGTAAAAATATAAAAATATAAAAATAATCATCCCTCACCTTTAGAACTAGTAATTTAGGCTTTCTAATCCTAGCGACACTATTCCTAAGCTGAACGATCAATCCCTCGGTACTTGTCACTATACTATACTACAACGATCAGGTACACTGCCTGGTGGGGGTTGTAAGCTTCTCGAGATCCCTCGAGAGGTAAAGCCTGTTGCGATTCCCACGCATCATTCTCCATGTGTTTTTATTTGTTGATTGTTATATGTCAAACCAATAATAAGATATATATATATATATATATATATATATATATATATATATATATATATATATATATATATATATATATATATATATATATATATATATATATATATATATATATTGTGGAATCTTAACTAGGCAGCTTTGTCATTGTAGAAGGAACTTACCTGCTATGTTGTATGGTTTTGTTACAATTGAGTTTTCGAAGTATGTTATTTGAAATTGTGTCATGATATTGGTTTGTGTAACTAGGATTGGTTTCATGACCGGATGCTGATATAAAACTCATTCTTGCGAAATGCTAATTTTCATGCTATTTGGAATTCATAATACTTACTGTAACAGCTACGCACTCATGGGAAAATGCATTGTCTACATACTAAACAAATTCGTTTTGAGCCCAACTTTTTGCAGTGCCTACACTAGTACAAAAATGGCCTTTC
The DNA here is from genome assembly GCA_030686995.1 of Artemisia argyi. Lineage (NCBI taxonomy): Eukaryota > Viridiplantae > Streptophyta > Magnoliopsida > Asterales > Asteraceae > Artemisia > Artemisia argyi. The sequence continues at coordinate 178,921,343 of CM060677.1, forward strand.
GTCACACATAGTTGATTTCAAACGGTCACACTGTAACATATTTACGTGACTAAATGTATGAAAATAAAATAAACAGCCACACTCGATCCGACTTGTGTGACCATTTCGGAAGATATATGTCACACATTTGTGTATTTATGTGACTAGAGGGTAGTTGGTAAATATTTTTCGATCATTTAGTCACGTTTAATTTGGGACGTGTGGCCGATACAAATCAGCTTTAAGCATTAGTCACACTACAGATATACATATGTGACAAATATATGTCACACAATTGAAGAGTGTGACCAAAATAGATATATGGTCACATGAAGTAATTGTGTATGTGACTAAATTATATAGTCAAGTTTGTCACACATTATTTAAACGTGATTGCTATTCTTTGCTGAATATTTAGCCACATAGCGTTTGAAATGTGTGACAACTAAAAAGTAAGTTTGAAGTGTTAGTCACGATATGTATTTAATAGTGACACATATATATGTCACACACTTGAAGAGTGTGACCAAATGTCATATATGGTCACACGAAACCATAGAAACATGATTAAGTGTAACGAAAATTCGATACATACGGTCACGTAAGTAAATATGTGTGTCTAAAGTTTAGTGTGTGTTTGCTTGCCACAACCTAATGTGTATAGTCACATTTAATTGTAGCATGATCATGTGACTATAGGCTTTACAATAGTCACACCATATCACAAATGTGTATCTGAATTATGTTTATTGCCACATTGTAAGGGTATTATATGTGCAATATGTTCAAAATAGTCACATTGTGATATTTATGTGACTATTATTTATAGCAAAATGTGATATTTAAGTGTAACGAAAATTCAAAATATGTGCAACACATTCAAAATTAATGTTGCTAGGCATAAGTTAATGCTGCTAGGCATAAATTAATGTTGCTAGGAATAAATCAAGCTTAATGAATAAATGAAAAATCAAGCTTAATCAAGCTTTAATGAAGCAAGAAAGTTAAAATTCATATATAATAAACCAAAAACAAAACATTAGTATCCATATATAACAAAAGTAAAATAAAGCAGTTCATACATATAAAAATTTTAACAATTAAATTTCGGAGATTTCTCCGGATCAAACGACAAATGCACATTATCGTAGTCAATGGAGTCGAATCTCTCTTCCTCACTCAAAAATCCAACATCATCCGCATCCTCTTCCACTGAACCAACCCGCGGCTTTGATCGCTTGTATTCCTTCTCATCTTTCTTAATTTGAAGCAAACTTGCTTTGCGTCTTGCCTTGTTTCTTCGAGAACTCCATGACTCATACCACTCTTCAATGTTAAATACCTTATCTGGTTTCCTGAAATCAAATATGCATTAGATGATAAATTTACAGATTATCCTTTTAATTTGGTATTCTTAATTATATGATGTATATAATGTAACATTCTAACACAATTTCATAACTGATTACCTAATTAGCTACCAATTGATAACCATTTTTATAAATTCATAAAAGCTTAATACACAAAAATTATTATGGATTAACTAACTTCTACTAGAAAGAAAAAAAAAACAAGTCAACATGTACGTACATAACATCTTTTCAAACTTTGAATGTTTACGTGTACAAAAGTTTAATTAGTAGTACTTACTTTGAACGCTTCTTCTTTGATGAAATGCACCTTTTCTTGTTTCCAGCCATAACTTCGATCTTAGATTGTTTTAAAAAGTGTGTGTTGAAAAGCTAAGTGATGGCCTTAAAAAGGGATGCGACATACTATACGCCTAGGGAATTTTGAAAGTCTCAACATTAAAGATTATTGCAATTTACCAAGTTTAACGTCACATTAGCATGTGAAATGCACTAATTACTCGTGCCTAATTGTAATCATTTTAATTTTACACATTAAATGCGCGCTCCTAAACATTCTATAATTTTATTTTTAAACTTTAAATGGTAATAAGCATTGTAAGTGGTTTCAAATGTTTGAAAATATAGTAAGAATAAACATAATGGTATTAATCTAGTTATTAGTTGTGTAAAATTTGTGTTTGTGACAGTGTTTACTCCCTGAATTGGCAAACTTACTTCAACACTGTTATGACCAGATTAATAAAGAACCTAATGCTGCTAGGCATAACTTAATGCTGCTAGGCATAAATTACTGTGAACCGGTGTAACTGTAAAAAAGTAACTGTAAACCATTGTGACACTTAAACGTTGTGACATTGCGACTCTTATGTGCCTATAAATACAAAGGAATTACAACAAACTTCATTCATCTTTTCATTACGTATTCAATTTTTGTTTGGAATTGCAATGGTTTCATCATCTTCAAATCCTGCTTCAAAGAAAACAAAATGTTCAAGGGATACTTCTCCTCCTCCTCCTCCTCCAATGCCAGAAAAATATAAAATTCATGGCCTAACCCAAGAGTGCTGGGACAAATGCCATTCTCAAGGCCAATATGGTACTGAACGACAGTTGGTTGAACTTTACAACAAACAAATCGCGCTGTTGGAAGAACAAAACAAAAAAGACCAAGATATCATACTGGTGCATCAGAACAAAGTTAATGTTCGTAATCAAGAAATAGAACAAATCCGTGGAAACATTGTTGATATTTACAAAGGCATTCAAAATAGTTTGTATAATTTTCATTGAATTAACCCTGATGTAAGATGATATTAATCATTATTATGTTATTTCTTTGAAGTTTAATGTTTTTGTGTTCAAAGAAAACTTATCTTATGTTTCTTTGTTAATCAAGTTATCGATTATATTGCTATATGATCAAGTTATCTTTTTGTTGATTAATTATGTTATGTTGCTTTGTTGACTATGTTATGATGCTTTGTTAAAAGTCAAACAAAGATTGTCAAACTTGATTGTCATTTGCAAAAGTCAAAGATTGTCAAACTTATCTTATGGGCAACTCCGGGTTTGGATTGGAATTTGGGTGAATGCTAGTAACTCAGAACTTAATGCTGCTTGGCATAACTTAATGCTGCTAGGGATAAAAATAAAATGCCACAAAAATTAACCGATTCATATTCAGTTCATTAATGAGAAAATTGAGCAATGACAACATGTTTATTCATAAAGTCAAATAAAGTAGTACAAACGGATTACACAGGTTTATTCAAATTACTTCCTAACTCAACTAATACATTTTATTTTTACCCTTCCCTTTTGAACAAACTTTGGGCATTTTTGGTTCCCATGGTTTTATACCCTTGTCTTCACAAGTCTTAGCATTGGGCAGGCCTAGCACCTGAACCCTCTCATCAAAAAGCTCTTTGGTAGTCTTATTTGGAGTTTTAACCTTCCTAGCATATTCCTTTTTTGTGTTTGATCCAGAATATCCCTTTGGAAAGTAGTCTGCCCATGTATTTGGAGGACCTTCAGAACTGCTTGATATGTGAAATGAACTTGAGTCACTACTGCCAACATACGTAACCCTTTTAAGTTCCCGATACAGCTCCTTTTATCGTTTCAACTCCCTTTTAGCAAAGGACTGCGCCAGCCACATTGCTAGATTGTTGAAAAAACAAAAGGAACTGTATGGGAACTCAGAATGGAAAGGTATGTTGAAATGAACTTGAGTAACTGCTGTCAATGTATGATTTCTACAAAAAAATAAAAAAATATATTAAAATTTTAAAAAATATAGTGTAAATGAAATAAAAGATAATGTTGCAATTCAGGGTGTATTTGAAACAACCTTTGTTCTTGGAACTCCAATGGCCACATTACTTGGTGGATGGTTGGTTTTAGATCATAAAAAAGAATGGAATTCCCTGCTGCCAACATACGTAACTCTTCTAAGTTCCCGATACAGCTCCTTTTGTGGTTTTAACTCCCTTTGAGCAAAGGACTGCACCAGCCGCATTGCTAGATTGCTGAAAAAACAGAAGGAACTGTATGGGAATTTAGAATGGAAAGGTATGTTGAAATGAACTTGAGTCACTACTGTCAATGTATGATTTCTGCAAAAAAAAAAAAAATATATATATATATATATATATATATATATATATATATATATATATATATATATATATATATATATATATATATATATATATATATATATATTAAAATTTTAAAAAATATAGTGTAAATGAAATAAAAGATAATGTTGCAATTCAGGGTGTATTTGAAACAACCTTTGTTCTTGGAACTCCAATGGCCACATTACTTGGTGGATGGTTGGTTTTAGATCATAAAAAAGAATGGAATACAATAAACCAACATACGTAACCCTTCTAAGTTCCCGATACAGCTCCTTTTATCGTTTCAACTCCCTTTGAGCAAAGGACTACACCAGCTGCATTGCTAGATTGTTGAAAAAATAAAAGGAGCTGTATGGGAACTGAGAATGGAAAGGTATGTTGAAATTACAAACTCATTTATATCATAAAAAGATTTGAATGCAAACAAAGTGATACAAACAATCTGGAAATGTTAAGTAAAGAATAGAGTCTAAGTAACATCACTCATCTTGAATGCAATGATGAAGGAGTGTGGCATGTCATGAACAATACACACTATAGCATCATCGCATTGAAGACGTCTCAATGATCAGGCCAGATCTATCTAAAGTTGCAGAAAGGTTCCATTGCTTTGTTTTTTAGACACTGTCTAATAACGGTAGTAGAGGTTTTCCAAATTAAGTGATGGAACCGTTCTACAACTTTAGATAGATTTGCCCTAACATTGAGCTTTAAGTTATTAGAAAACAGATTCTTACTATCGTTTATATTGCTCCCTTAGATGTGACGAACATACATATTAATTATGTAGATTCTACGACATTAGAGAGCTAATCGTGCATGAATGAAATCATATTAAACTTATAATAACAATGCAATGAACTACCATCCTATCTACCCTAGCCAACAACAACATATTATTCAGCCTTGAATTTCTAACCTACCAACATTCATTGAAGATGAAGACCCTAAATTCAAGTATCGAACCTACAAATTATACTTGATAATTGTTTCTGGATTTTGACAAAGAGCAAAGATGAATCAACAATGGATGAACAACACCAAAACAAGTTTATGCGCATACTTGAAAGTGGTGTCTGTTCATCCAACGTTGATACTTCTTCCATCTTTAACACTTGGATGTTTTAGCCTAAATATTCACACATACATCCGCCACTTATCTTCATTATACTCTCAATACAAATGCAACATAATTCTTATATCAAAAATACATCATACATATATATATATATATATATATATATATATATATATATATATATATATATATATATATATATATATATATATATATAAAGCAAACAGAGTGATACAAACAATCTACAAATGTTGAGTAAAGAATAGAGTCTAAGTAACATCACTCATCTCGAATGCGATGATGAAGGAGTGTGGCCTGTCATGAACAATACACACTATATCATCATCGCATTAAAGACGTCTCAATGATCAGGCCAGATCTATCTAACGATGTAGATGGTTCCATCGCTTTAATTGGACCCCGTTTTCTAACGATGTTTAATCTTGATTATTGAAAGAACCATTAAACATCGTTAGAAAATGGGGTCCAGTTAAAGCGATGGAACCCATCTACATCGTTAGATAGATCTGCCCTGATGATTGAGCTTTAAATTCTTAGCAACCAAATTCTTACTATCATTTATATTGCTCACTTAAATGTGACGAACATACATATTAGTTATGTAGATCCTCAGACATTAGAGAGCTAATCATGAATCAATGAAATTATATTAAATTTATATCAACAATGCAATGAAAATATTTTCATTGTAACTAAATACATGAAAAAACTCTTTAAGTTCTTGATATGTTTATTGTACTTCAACCTAATCCTAAGATAAAATATTTTGATTGTTTCTGTATTTTGGCAAAGAGGAAAGATGTATCAAGAATGGATGAACAACACCAGAAAATTTTATGTTCATACTTGAAAGTGGTGTCTTTTCATCCATCCTTGATACTTCTTCCATCTTTGATACAGATACATATTATGTTCATACTTGAAAGTTGTGTCGGTTCACCCATCCTTCACAAAGAACAAAGATGAATAATTAATGGATGAACAACACTAGAACAAGCTTATGTTCATACTTGAAAGTGGTGTCGGTTCACCCATCCTTGATACTTCTTCCATCTTTGATACTTGATGTTTTAGCCTAAATATTCGCACTAAAACTAAAAAACATCCATAAACCCTAACAATAAAAAACACAAATATACAGATCATACATAAACCCTAACACTAAATAACACTAATTAAATAAGCCCAAACAATGAAATAATCAGATAAACCAAAAAGCAACTAAATAATCAGATAAACCAAATCATCTGTCAAACTTAGGGTCAATATAGAAGCGATCTAAGTATGTTACCATATGCTTCCGATCTAACTTAGGGTCTGTTGAAACAAAGACCTTGATAGATCTTCTGAGCACTCTAGAATCGTTAGTTATGTTAATGTAATCACCAACACACTAATAGATAATCTCTGTAACTTATATTTTAAAGCGGAAACAAACATAAGTTTAATACTAAGAACTGTTGATCCTCTATTGATCTTTTAATAACAATAAAAGTGTTTTCTAAAAACGTAACTCAATACATAATCGTGTGTTCCTTTTATACACAAGGAACCCTAAACCGTTTTCCAAGAAACGTATATTCTAAAACTTCTAAAAGATATGCATTATCACTTCCTAAATAAACTCATGCATATCCTAACTATATTACATAAAATACGGAATAACTATATCCGCAAAAACTAATAATGCTGAAACTAGACTTCAGCAGATACACTACTTCAGCAGGAACCAGCTCTTCAGCAGTAACCATCAGCAGAATTCTTACTTAGCAGAATTCCCAACAGGGTCAAACTTAGGGTGTAGTAGTGAGAGAGATAAAGAAAGAACAAGCAGCTGTGTGTGATTGTCGGATAGAGATTAAGTATATGTTGGAGTGTGTGAAGTGTGTTTGAGAAGCTTTGTAAATAATATATATTATAAGTGATGTGTGTTATAATATATATTAATTATAAGTGTTGACTGGTCAATGTGTGTAGGTGCTAATGCTTAAATTGATTGTACATATAGCTTAATTTGTTGTATTTACTTAAAATGTATAGATAAGTTTAAAATGATTAGAAGTATAAAAACTAAAAGTATTAAAAGTTTCAAGATCGGGATCAGATCCTACCCAGGATCGTTTTCGTCTTTGCAAGATCATAATCGTATGATCGGATCGGGATCGTAAGATCCTACTGGCTATAATGTCATTTTCTTAATAGTCTCGCTCTCTTTAACATGCAGTTTCCTTGTAAAATCGGATACATGAACTTGCATGCATGCCTACCTTAACTCATTAGTACTTGTTTGAGTCAAATGCGTGTATCGAGTCACAATGAATGTTTTGCAGTATTGAATGGATGAGTTACACCACCGCCAAACTCATTAACTCTCTAGAACCGACTCACACCACCGCCACACTTCACCGCCTTATCTCGCCGTGGTTTCACCAACCATCGAGCCTCCACGCCATCACCGTCATCAAGACAAGGGAACTGTATGGGAGAGTTTGTTTGCTTCGGTTGTTTGGTTCGAGATAACCAATACATATTTTATATTACTTACAAGCTCGAGAACTCAACAATAACTCAAGTCGAACTTATATAAGATTGAGCTCAACTCATTAAACCTTTCGAGCTCATTTGATAGGCTTTCAATCTCTAAAATTTTAATCAGGCGCTCAAGATCTCAACATCCGCCTCTAATTTTTCCCCAAAAATCTCAATCTCCCGCTCAAGATCCCGCCTCTTTTTCCCCAAAATCAAAACACTAACACTTAAACTAGTCAGATCTATCTTCTCTCTATTCATCTATTCTCCTTCTCTCTAGAACCGACTCACACCATGCATCGCCACACTTCACCGCCTTATCTCGCCGTGGTTCCACCAACCATCGATCCTCCACGCCATCACCGTCATCAAGACAAGGGAACTATATGGGAGAGTTTGTTTGCTTCGGTTGTTTGGTTCGAGATAACCACCACCATCACAGTCAAGCCTCCATCACCCTCTCGATCATGTTATCCGAGATCGAGAAAGTTTGCACTCGACTTGAGCTTGACTCGAAAAGCTCGATTTATCTGTAAAGATGTGTCTTCTGACACAAATTAAAATTGAAATATAATATAACCTAAGAATTAAATTCGGTTCTACTTCAGCTCGAAAAGCTTGATACATTCATAAATAAATATTTAAACTTAGTACACTTAAAAAAAACAAAAAAAAACATATTTTATATTACTTATAAGCTCGAGAACTCAACAATAACTCGAGTCGAACTTATATAAGATTGAGCTCAACTCATTAAACATTTCAAGCTCATTTTTCCCCAAAATCAAAACACTAACACTTACACTGATCCCGCCCCTAATTTTTCACCAAAAATTTCAATCTCCCGCTCAAGATCCCTCCATTTTCCCCCAATATCAAAACACTAACACTTACACTAGTCAGATCTATCTTCTCTCTATTCATCTCTTCTCCTTCTCTTTAGAACCGATTCACACCACCACCACACTTCACCGCCTTATCTCGCCGTGGTTCCACCAACCATCGCTCCTCCACGCCATCACCGTCATCAAGATAAGGGAACAGTATGGGAGACTTTGTTTGCTTTGGTTGTTTGGTTTGAGATAACAACCAGCATCACAGTCGAGCCACCATCACCCTCATCTTACCTATCCTACTCTGTTCATGGGTATGCTCAAACAGATATTTAATTTATATTTTTTTAAATGTGTAATCGAATATAAAACGATTTAAATTGATTTTCGTGGATTAAACTAGCCTAAAACATGTTTTTGATTATAAATTCGTGTTGTGGTAATCGTTGCAGGTAGACTTATTAAGACGAAATATAGTTTTCCTGTTTATTGGAATGGAGACAATCGACGTGTTCTAAGAGGCCACTGTTTTGCTTGTAAAGGGAGTCTTGATTGGTTTCCACTCCGGGAGGATGTTGCTGAACAGTTGGAGTTTGCTTATCGCAGTTGCGTAAGTTATCTATCAAAAGATTAACATAACATATGTTATATAGGAAATTAACTCAAATATGGTTGCTTTTTTTCAAACTATTTCATTTGTACCAAATGTTAGTGATTTGCTTGCTTGGTAATGTGTTTGACATTTATTCGTTCCACGTTTGGCACTGCATAAAATTGCAACCAATTGTATATTATTTGTTGCCCGAGTCGATATGCAACCCGTATGTTTGTTTTTGAGGCTAAACTTATATTTGGGACATCTAATGTTGTCGTCTTTTATGTTAGCATTAATCACGTTACTTGTTTCTTGCAGGGGGTACATGCTATTTTCACGAGTGAGGATGATACATGGGATGCTTGGCTAAAAATTCTCTCAGATGGATTTTTTATGCTTATTAATTTTCGAGGCGTGGGTATTCTCCATCTCAGTCACCAAAGCCAACCAATGTATATTTTTACGGTTTCATGGTTGGCAGATCTTATATTATGCAGCGTTATTAGTGCCTTAGTTTCTTACATTTCCCATATTTTTTTTGCAGAAAGAAACTGGCATTAGACTCAGATGTAAGCCACTTTTTATGTTGCTAACAATTTCATTTTCTAATGATAACACCATTGTATTTCTTAATTTATATTGCAGGTGACCACTCCAATGGCCATTGAAACTTTGGAAAACGTACCAGTAATGGAAACAGTGGTAAGTAATAAAACATCCACCTTTGATTTTTTTTAGTTTTACGTGCATGACTAATGTACCGTGTTTTATATATACATATAGGAACCTGTTAAAACTATCGGACATACGAAAACGCTTGAGCCACGACAAACCGGTTCTACAGGTTACACCACCAACTATGATACCAAATATTAGTGAACAAAATGCAGGACTAAATATATATATTTGCTTCATTTATATACATTCTGTTTTATATATATATATATATATATATATATATATATATATATATATATATATATATATATATATATATATATATATATATATATATATATATATATACACACACACACACACTAGCAGTAGTAACTCTGCTCCAGCAGTACTAACATGGTACTAGTATTAACTCTCCTATCATGTTTGTGCAGATAGTTGAACCAGTGGCTCATCTATTTATGTTATGTTGTGAGCTTTGACATGTTCTAGTCCTGCTCTCATCCTGATGTGTTGATATGCAGCAGCCTACATTTTCAAGGCTTTTATATCCAGATGATGAGATTAGATCAACGGGAGAAAAACTTGTAAGTTTAACTGAAAATTTTATTAGTATGTTCATTGTTTTTTTTTATTAAAAGTCTTCATGATGTTGTTTGAATTACTGGTGATCATGTTTGTGTTAATATTGCTTAGATGGATTTAGTGCAGCTCATGAACTTCAAAGAAAATGTGGCCAAGTATTTACTACTGCTAGTACAAAAGTTACTACTGCTAGTTAAAGTTGGTACTGCTCAGAGATTAAGACCGCTCGAAGTTGCTACTTGCTTATGAAAAAGATTATAGATACTTATAAAGAAACTATTGTAAGCCAACTAGGACTCCTTGGTGTATAAAAGGATTTCCAATTTTATATTTTGTTCAGTTATATACATTCAATTTTATTGTATTTGAATTTGTTTTGATATATATTTGAATTGTTTTGATATATATTGATTTTTTAAATGTGACTAAAATATGCATATAGTCACACTTATTAACACTTTTGGTCACTGTTTGCTTTAGTTGTTGTGTGACTAAATATTACCGAAGGCCACACAAACATAAAATTCACGTGGCCGTTGGATGATCTATAGTCACACAAAATACACAATTATTCACTTTAAACAGCATATGGTCACACTTATTTACACTTTTGGCCACTGTTTGATTAATGGTATGTGACTAAATACCCAAAACAAATATGCTTTGTGTGACTAAATATTACAAAAGGCCACACAAACATAAAATTCACGTGGCAATAGTCACACAAAATACACATTTCTTCACTTTAAACAACATATGGTCACACTTATTAACACTTTTGGCCACTGTTTGCATAATGGTATGTGACTAAATACCCAAAACAAGCATGCTTTGTGTGACTAAATATTACAAAAGGCCACACAAACATAAAATTCATGTGGCCATTGGATGATCAATAGTCACACAAAATACACATTTCTTCACTTTAAACAGCATATGGTCACACTTATTAACACTTTTGGCCACTGTTTGCTTAATGGTATGTGACTAAATACCCAAAACAAACATGCTTTGTGTGACTAAATATTACAAAAGGCCACACAAACATAAACTTCATGTGGCCATTGGATGATCAATAGTCACACAAAATACACATTTCTTCACTTTAAACAGCATATGGTCACAGTTATTCACACTTTTGGCCACTTTGTGTTAAATTGTATGTGACTAACTCCAAAAAATTAACACCCATTGTGTGACTAAATCATCACAAATGCACATTTATTGTATATTCATGTGGCCACAGGACGGGAAATAATCACACAAAATACACATTTACTTGAATATATCATCTCAAATGTCACATACATTATATATTTATGTGGCCAAAGGTTGAAAAATAGTTTCTCTCAAAAAACATTTGTGTGACTATAAAGTGTTTATGGTCACTGATAATGACTAATCTAACAAAACTTGTGTCTAATTTGTCACACATATTCGGGGTTTTGGTCACTCTTTTTTTATGGAAAAGGCCACGAACTCAATAATGTGACCATATGCCACCTACGGTGGCAGGACCTTTAGTGACACACAACGAAAAAAATGTGTGTGACTATAGGCATATTGTCACACATTTTTGGCGTGACCAATACAACTTTTTGTACCAGTGCTAACTAACGTATTAAACTTGATTTCTAGAAAATTCGATCTTAAATGTGTGAATTGTTTGGTCACATTTTATATTTTGGCACATGAGTTTAGTTCGACAGGTTTGCTGTCACAACCACCCAGTTACGGGAAAGTATGTTTTTCACATAGTAAACAAATGATTTTTGTACATAATATTTTGCTTTGCTTAGCTAAGACATTAAACTTAATTTCTGGAAAGTTAGAGCTTAAATGGGTGAACCGTTAGATCACAATTTTTAATTTGGTATAGAAGTACTTTTTGGACAAATTGCCCCTCTTTGGAAATTTTCAACCTTGGTTTTCTATGTTTGATTTTAAGCTTTATAAACATATGCATAATAGAATAAATGTTTTTTCATGTTTAGAACATTACCTTACTTGCCATTTTTTATGTCCATACTTGGTGTTTTAAGATTTTATCAAAAAATGTTGCATTATTTCATTATGTTGAATCTTTTGTGATTCATCAATCTATGATAAATGTGTTGAGAGCCACATTGTCGTTATGGAAGAATGATTACTTCCACTTTTGGCTTTGCTTGATTACCACACTTTTTATGCATGTGCGGTATTAAGAAGACGACATAGAAATTTCGGGCTTCTTTTTAGCAGATAGTGAATAGCTTAATGCCAAGATATATGATGTCAATATAGTTGACCCGATTACCATAATTTAGTGGCTTGACATTTATGTCCCTAGTTAAAGTTTGTGTGAGGATATTCCTTTACTAGCCTTGGTTTGAGACCGAGAAAAGGCTCTTTATGAGTAATGATATAATGAAAGGATTAAAGACACATAATGTGTTATATGTGTGTGACAGACATAAGAACTTTGCTTATCGGACTCTTCTTTGTGTTCAATGTCTTGGGATGATGTTTGAGTCACATAAATTAGTTTTGTCAAAAAGGACGTGTTTTAGACAATATATATGATATCTCTTGTTTGAATCAAAATTAAACTATGTGTTTCTTTGTCTATTGCATGCTAGACTTGGATTTTTTAATTATAAATGCACATTATAGTTGACATATATAACACATATCCTATTTTTTTATGTGGTTATAAACACAAGTGTGAAACTTGTGTAATGGAAAATTTTGTTAGGAATTAAACTAACGGTACAAACTGCTAGTGTAATAGTTGAAACTGCTGACGATAACACTAGCAGTACTATATCACTTAGTATTGCACGCTGGTATAACTAGTTTGTATTGCTTATGAGCTGAACACAGATTAATGAAGATATGCTTGGAGATAATTATAGAATAGATATTGTGTATATCTTATACATATAAATTGATACGAATAATGTATCAAAGTAGTTTGCTTGTACATGACTCCTTGTGTTATAAAAGGAGGTCCTAGGTTAGGAGTTTGATATACATAACTCATATATGTTTGTGAAAGCTTCAAGGTTGTAAACCCTAGTGATATTATCAATAATATTGAAGCATTTGGTTTATATTCTTGTTCATTGTTTACTATCAAATACAATACAAGTGTTCCATTCAATCATATACAAAATATTCTAAGAATTAGCTAGTAAATTTCGCGTGCTAGTTAGTATATACTCAAAGTATCACCAACACAACCCTTGTGTTTAGATCCTATCAAGTGGTATCAGAGATAGGTTCTGATACTTTGAATTAGAAGATCCAAAAGAAACACTTTTTCTCAGTCAAAAAGATGGACATGGAAACCACTCAGTCATCCTCAACAACAGCCAAGCTACCAATACTCAAGACAAATGATTATGACCTTTGGAGGCTCAGGGTTGAGCAGTACTTCATGGTGCAAGACTATGCACTATGGGATATCATCCTACATGGTGATTCATTCAAACCATCTACATCTGAAGTTACTAATGATAATGGTTCTAAGTCAACCAAGATCAACACTAAACAAGTAACCAATGATGAAAGAGCTCGCAGAAGGAATGATCTCAAGGCCAAGCATCTTTTTCTCACTCAAGTCATTATGAAATTGCAAAAACTCTCTTTGCAGCTATAGTGGAAAGGTTTGGTGGTAATGAAGCCACCAAGAAGACCCAAAAGGCTTTGTTGAGACAAAACTATGAGAATTTCACTGCCAAAAGCAATGGATCTCTTGATCATGTCTTTAATAGGCTACAAAAGATTGTCAGCCAATTGGCTGTGTTGAAGGCTCCTATTCCACAAGAAGAACTTAACATTAAGTTTCTCAATAGTTTGCCTACTGAATACTTATGTTGTTGTTTAGTTAAACAAGCCTGAATTTGAGAAATTGACTCTCAGTGATCTTTACAACAACCTCAAGATTGCTGAACCAAAGGTGAAGAAGTCAGGAAGTACAAGCACATCAACTGGAAACATGGAATTCTTATCATCTACAAGGGATTGTAGCTCTGATGATGAGGATGATTCCACTTATCTTTGTACTGCTAACCCTAGAGTTGGTGCTGCTAGCCCTACAGTTAGTACTGCTAGCTCACAAACTAGCAGTGCTGGATTAAGTGATGATACTGTTTATGCTTTCTTGGCTAGCAAAGATGAAGATGCCCATCTCTACAATGAAGATCTGATTCAAATACATGATGATGATTTAGAAGCAATGGATTTAAAGTGGCAGTTGTGTTTGATGAGCATAAGGGCCATGGGGTGCTTTTAGAGGACTGGAAAGAAGATCACCCTCAACTCAGGTGATGTTGTTTCATCCGACAAGTCCAAGGTAGAATGTTACAACTGTAGGGGATACTTTTCCAGGGAATTTAGAAGCCCCAGACAACAACATAGAGACAATAATTACAAGAAAGGTAAATGGAATGATGTTTCTGTGAAGGAACCTTCTTCTAAAGCTATGTTAGCTATTGATGGAGTTGTCTTTGATTGGAGCTTTATTGAGGAAGAAGAAATACCTACTGAGTATGCACTGATGGCTTTCTCAGATTCTGAGGTATACAATATTGATAGTTGTTCTACCTCTTGTCCTGCTTTAAAGGAATATAAGGCACTTAAGATTAAATATGATAGTCAAAGAATTGAACTTAATGATGTTAACTTTAATTTTGCAAATCATAAAAGAGGACTAAGTGTGTTAGAGGAACAACTTGCTTTTTATAGACAGAATGAGTCAAACTTCACTAAGGATATAGCTGTCTTAAAAAAGGACTTGGAACATAGAGATGCCCAGATCAGTATGCTAAAATATGATTTAGACAAGCTTAGGGAGCAAAAGGAAAACATACAATTAAGTGTTGACACTCTTGAGAGTCCTAATAAAGGAATGTTTGTGCCTCCAGGCATTGATTTAGCTCACACTAGTCTAGAAGAGTTTAAAGAAAAGGAGTTTCCTCCTTATGGTCCTAAGACCAATGAGAGTCCTACTGTTAACCAGTCTGAGGAGTCTTTTATGAGTTCAAGTGACACTTCCTTGAACAAGGAATGTGTCCCTGAAATTAAGCCACATGTCAAAGTAGAAGTGCCTAGTGTATCTAGTGTTCCTAAGATGGTAAAACAAAAGAATGTAAAACCAGTTAGGAATAGTGTTAAGTATGCAGAGATGTACAGGTCCACACCTAGAGGTAATTAAAGGAATTGGAATAATTTGAAATCTCAACAACTAGGTAGTGATTTTGTCATGCAAAATAAGACATGTTTTGTATATGGAAGTTTTGACCACTTTGCTGCATATTGTAATCACAACCCATGGAAAAAGGTGGATTATAGAGATACAAGGGTGTCTTGGAATAAACAGGATAGAGTGAACAACAACTTTGCAAAACAAACTCACTCTAAGGCTAATCTGGCACCAAATCGCTTACTACTGCTAAACCAAACAAGATTGTTTCTCCCAAGAAAAATGTTTCAAGTGAAAAACCAAAATTTCCTTATAATAATGAAGCAAAAACATTTAAGGAGACCTTTTCCAAGAAAACAGCTGAACCAAGTCAACAATGGGTACCTAAGGTTACAACTGCTAGGCCAACAGTTAGTACTGCTAGGCAAATACAAGCTGTTAAGGGTAATTTGGGAAATACTGTGAATGCTCCAACACATTGGATTTGGAGGCCAATTACATATGACAAAGCATCTGTTATTTTAAAGAAACATACTTATATTGATGAAAGAGGTAGATTCAAGTCTGTAATGGCTTGGGTTCCTAAAGAATAGTTGCTATTGTCAGTATGCATTGTTAGTCTTATTCTTATATTTCATATACCATGCTTTGTATTTTACTTTTTTTTGGACTAACACTTGCCGGCTAGTAAAGAAGTATGACTAGTATTGAGTATGGTGTGCTTTGAAATGGAAATGTGTGTTGCTTATCACACAACAAATGGTTATTGGTTAGCCATGTCTAATCCACATCAAGAGCCAACTAGTCCAGAGCAAACGGTTTCTAGTAAAGACTTCTCAAATCCATTTATGGTTCATAGTTTACCGAAAACTATATGGTTATCAACTCAACATAGTTAACAGTGAAGAGTTGGCTAGTCCAAAGCAAATGGCTATTGGTAAAGACTAATCATATATCTTCATAGCTGGTAGTTTGCTTAAAACTATGCATGGGCAACATTGTTTTAAAGTTATATTTTGTTAATACTGCTCTTTGAAATTTTTGCAAAAAAGTTTGTACTGCTAGTGCAAACTTTGTACTGCTAAACTAGCCATTGTAACTGTTGTATCAGTAACAGAATTTTGATTATAGTCGTTGGGTAAAAATGTTTGTTACCATACTTATAGGGTTTTTCCAAAGAGATAATTATCTTCTTTCCTAATTTTACCTTATTTTTTTCCAAAGATAATTCTTATCACTTGCGCAAGTTTCTCAAACCCTAACAGTTTCACTATAAAACTCAATTGGCTGCTCTAAACTCAAATTCAATCACAAACAATCATCATTCTATTATCAAAATAATTCTTAAATGGCTAACTTGTAGTTTTCAAAGACACACAACCAGGTTGCACATCTGACTAAAACAGAGGAAGGGCATGGACCAAAATTCTATGAGATTGTGGATTTCCTCAACAACTCCTATATCAGGTATGCATTGACTGTTAATCCCACTATCTATTCCTCATTAATCAAACAGTTTTGGCAGACTTCAGCTGTCATCACACTTGATGAGGATGGTGAGGATACACATAATCCTGCACTAAGTGCAACTGTGGATGGGCAAACCATCTATGTTACTGAAAATTCTTTAAGGAGACATCTCTGATTAGATGATTCAGATAGTACCATAGATTTACCCAACACAAAAAATTTAAACACTATTTCACAAATGGGGTATGATACATCCAACAATCTTCTTACTTTTCAAAAGGGATGTTTCTCACCTTAGTAGAGGTTTTAAATTCATATACTTCTTCACTGTTTGAGTCCTAAAAGAACCTCATGGGAGCAATTCAGTAGCAATATTGCAATTGCTCTTGTGTGTTTATCAACAAACAAAATCTATAACTTTTCAAAAATGATTTTCGAATGCATGGTGAAGAATGTTGAATCTCCACATAAATTTTAATGTACCCAAGGTTCATTTAACTGATTTAAAAGCTAAACAAAGTGTGTTACTTTCCCATAGAAACATTTTTCCTACTCCTTGCCTGCAACAAAAGGTTTTTCAAAATATGGCTATGGCAACTCAAGGGTGGGATGGGGAAGTAAGACCTTTATTTCCTGTTATGCTTGAATCTATTCAACAGGTACAGGGTAAAGGGTCAGTCAACCCAACTGAGCCCCAACACACACCCATTGTGATTCCTTCTACCTCTCACACACCAATAGTTCAATACACCTATAGGAAAAGGACCAGAAAGGAGACTGTGGTACCTCAGTCCTTTCATCCTACTCAACCCCAAGTAGCAGATGAGGCTACCATTCTTGGTAGTATGGAAGGGGCTGACTCTACAACCACTGGCTTAGTAGCTGGGTTGGACAGTGTCAACATCACTAAGACCCCAACCATGGCAACATTACATGTGCCAAGTCCTCAAAGACTTACCATAATTGATGAAATCCCAAGCTAACAGGAAACTTTAGGTGGTTTTGGTGCTATACCTAGTCCACCTAGGTTTCCATCTGAACCTATGCCCCATGATGCATCTAACCAAGATGGTAACACATCTGGTGATGCTGAGGGTAGCTCTCAACTGAATGAATTAATGGATCTTTGTGTCATTTTGTCAACAAGAGTTGCAGCCTTAGAAGAAGATCTCAAGTCAAGAAAAGATAAAGTATGTTGATTTCTTTACCAAGATGGTTCTCAGAATGAAGAAGCTTTAGGATAAAATTAAAATATTGAAGGCTAAAAGAAGGAGCACAGTCATTCAATCCACCAATTCAAGTTCTGATGAATCTGATAATAATCAAGATGGTGGAAATTCTTCCAAACAGGGGAGGAAATCTGCTAAAATTCAGGGGAGGCAACTGGACTTTGAAGAAAAAGGTGCTGGTAATGATGATGATAAAGAAGGAGATGATCAAGGTACTGAGCCTATGGATTTTGAAGAAGGTACTGCTATAAGCGCACAAGAAGGTACTGCTAGGTTAACATAAGTACCGGTACAAACTCAAGAAGGAACTGCTGAAGATTCTGAGTATGAAAGAAGAAGAGCAGAAAAAGGAAAAGCTTACATAACAGAAGAAGAAGTTGAGCCACCAAAGAAAATAAAGCCAAGAACTCAAGCTCAGATTGAGTTTGATGCAGAGGTTGCCAGAAAGGTTCATGAAGAAGTTTCTAGTTTTATGGAAGCTCAAAGACTACAGAATGAAAGGCTTGCATCTGATTCACAAATTGATCAACAATCACATGAAGAACAAATTCAATAGCTGATTGACTCAAATCCATTTGTAAAGGCTAAAGCTCAAGAACTATTTGCAGATGAAAGTTTAACAATTGAAGAAATATCTGCACAACTGGATGATTTTATTAGTTCAAAAAGTGATGAAGAAGCATTGCATGCTTTGATGGAGACAATCAAGCAGATGCAAGGTCAGAAAAGGAAAAGAAAACCTACAAAGATTCAAATAATTGTTGGCATGAAGAAGTATCTGATTCATCAAGATAATTGGAATGCTAATCAGCTGAAAGGGAGGCACAAGATGAGATAGAAAGATTGTACTACATTGCATATAGGAAGGTTCAACAGTTTGTGCCAATAGAAGAAGATGATACAGAAAAATCACCAAAGAGGCTCAAAATAGTTGAAGAAAAACCTACTGAAGATGAAGCTACTAATGAAGAAAAAGAAGAAGCTAAAGGAGAACAAAAAGAACAAGGATTGACTAAAGAACATGTTGATGAGATGATCAACATAGTTCTTGAAGTTCTATATCTGGATCCCGTACAAGCTAAACACCCCATTATAGATTGGGACATCTATATAGATGAATTTGGATTAGCTTGGAAGACAATCAGAGTTGGAGGTGAGACTGCTTCTTTTACACAATTTTAAATAGGGAAGATTTAGACACTCTGTGGAGATTGTTAAAAGAAAAATCCAATTCTGGTGATTTCACTAATGTTAAAGCAAAGGAGTTATGGTTTCATTTTCAAAGACTATATAAACCTGATCTAAGTGATAGAAATTGGCGGTTTGAAGCTCATAACCTAAACACTTTATGGAAACTGTATGACTCTTGCAGTGTTCATCATGTTTCTACAAAGACTAGAGTGGATGTCTTTATGTTAGCAGAGAAGGAATATCCCTTAAGATCAGGAGTTCTTACTATTATGCTTTCTTCAAGACCCAGATGTGAAGAAAGAATAGAATTAGTTAAAGATTTCCTGCATAGAATTCATGATCAATGTAAAAGAGAGACATAAGCTCGGAAGAAGAAGTAGGTGTTTGGAAGAATTCCCCCAGATCAGAAGAATGAAGTTTATTGAAGAAACTTAATGATTTGAAAAGAAATAATAAGTTTAGGGGAGGATTGTTAGGAATTAAACTAACAGTACAAACTGCAAGTGTAATAGTTGAAACTACTGAAGATAACACTAGCAGTACTAACTCACTTAGTATTGCTAGTACCACTAGTTTGTACTGCTTATGAGCTGAACACGGATTAATGAAGATATGCTTGGAGATAATTATAGAATAGATATTGTGTATATCTTATACATATAGATTGATACGAATAATGTATCAAAGTAGTTTGCTTGTACAGGACTCCTTGTGTTATAAAAGGAGGAACTAGGTTAGGAGTTTGATATACATAACTTATATATGTTTGTGAAAGCTTCAAGGTTGTAAACCCTAGTGATATTATAGATCACTCATATTATCAATAATATTGAAGCATTTGGTTTATATTCTTGTTCATTGTTTACTATCAAATCCATTCAATCATATACAAAATCTTCTAAGTATTAGCTAGTAAATTCTGTGTGCAAGTTAGTATATACTCAAAGTATCACCAACACAACCCTTGTGTTTAGATCCTATCAAAATTGATAAGTCTTATATTATTTTAGTTAGAAGGAATACGGACCCATTAAATTTGATTCATGGTAATGTTTGTGACCTTGAATATGAGTAAGAAACGTTGCTATATGTATTTGCGTCAAAGCAAAGAAAACTGTAAAGAAATTTGCTTTATATAAGCAAGAAGTTGAGGACCAACTTAATATAAATACTAAGAGAAAGACGATGGTGAATATGTTGGACGATTTGCCAAAATTGTGTACACAACATTGTTATATTCACAAAAGAATATCACCTTACTCTTTGGAATATAATGGAATAGCATAATGTGATGGTATAATGAGTTGTACGAAACTCGAATTAGCATAGACATATTATGTCAATACGACAAGTACTCTCAACATGTGTTATCACTATTGACAATTTGAATTCATACAATAACATTATAAATCCGTTTACGATAGCTAAATTAGAGAGTTAGTTAGTAAGTCATCAAAAGGAATGAGACTAAAGCCCATTAAAAGTTTATATGAATGAAAACCTAACACAACTAAGTAGAGATCCCAAGATCTGGGTTCAATAGGAAAACCTACTTGTATAAATTGAGGTTATTGTGGGGGAGTAATAAACTCCATATCCATTTAAGGGGTATAGTAAACTTCCTAGTCCATTCGTCTAACAGTGACAAGATAAGGTTAAGCATGTAGTTTTAATGATTAATGGATAATCTCCGAAGTAGGGTTGCTTCAAAGGGAATTGTGGGGGCATAATTCATAAAAAGCTCTTGTAAAACAAAGCTAATGTTCATGACTATAAGAAACATAACTTTGAGAACCAAAATGTGTGAAGTAGATAAATGTGTGAATATATATTGTCGTATACACAAATAGCTTACAGTTCAAAGACATCGAGTTTTACTGGCTGCTAAGAGACTAGGTATATTTCACGATGGAAGCTTCAAAGGGTAACACCTACATATTTCACGAGACAAGAGTATTTATAATGGTTTGGATATGAAGAGTCCTTTCCTCGCCCTACTCCACTCCCCGAGTACCTAACTCAAGGGTTCATAAACACCATGTCAACAAGTTCCTTAACCGATGGAGAAAACTTACAATTTCGCTTTCACTTTTTCTGATACAAAGATCGATATCGAGTTCTAGTTCAAGGTAGAACCAACCTAATGTCGCTTATACTTTTTCTGATAAAAAGCTAACTATCGAGTTGTAGTTTGAGGTAGAACCAACCTCAGATCTAACCGATCTTTTCTTTACAAAGGTGTATAGTGTATGGTACAATCTATGTGTATGCTAATGATATACAAAGAAGAACAAGATGATCTCAGTATGTAGGTGAAGAATAGCAATAAGAAGCTTAAAGCTTGAATGTCTTGTATGCAATAGAAGTGATCATCTCTTCCAGAAAGAGGTTAGTAGACAATCACTAAAATGAATATGTGAAACCTATATAATGATCAGTGAACTGAGTTTGCAGATGTAAGAAACAACGTATGAAATGTGTGCGAAAAGTGTGAATGAAATAGTGAGAAAGAGGCTTCTATCTATAGACAGAATTTTGTTAGATCCCACAGATTCGACGGATCCATTTGAAAGGGATCCGTCCTTCTTTGAGAAGAGATCCGCGGGTATGTTCTGGCTGACCCGATTTGGAAAGATTTGTACACAAGATATCTTACACAATCATTCCATATCTCCAAAAGTCAACTCCGGATTTGAGAATATTTTTGAGATGACTTGACATAAAAGTCAACTTTGTGATGTCATGCATGAGATTAAAAAATATTTATTTAGTTGGTTTAAATCAAATGTATTTTTACTAAATGTGTAACTAGACTTTTGTTTAGTTACCAAAAATAAAAGGCGCAAGTTAAATAAGTTTACTTGCTAAACATGAAGTGTACAAGTGACTTATTTAAATGTGTGTAGTCACTTGTATGAATAAAATGTGTACTTACTTGTGTAAGTAACTTACTAAAAATGTGTAGATGCAAATATATAAGTGACTTGCTAAAAAGCAAGTAATATACTTGATTTAAAAATACTTACAAATGCAAGAACTATATTTAATGGGTAATGATAGGGCTGTAAACGAACCGGACGAACACGAACGGAGCCATGTTCATGTTCGTTCATTTAATTTTAACCGGAAAAATAAACGGACTCGGACGCTTAAGCGGACGAATTTTCATGTTAATGTTCGTTTATTAAGAAAATGAGTTGTTCATGTTCGTTTACGTTCGTTCATTAAGACACTAAACGAACGCTAAACGAACATAAACGATCGAACATAAGTGAAAATAGACAAACAAGCATAATCTTTATTGAATTCTTCTCCATATAATATTTTATAAGTGTTGTTTTGTTTAAACAAACCAATTTTTAAAATTATAAAATTAGAAGATATGATATATGAACATAAATAGATAAATAAACATAAATGAACTTTAACGAACGCATAATCGGACGTTCACGAACATAAATGAACGGACGAGACTTTTGTTCATGTTCGTTCATTTAACTAAACGAACGTAAAATATTGTTCTTGTTCGTCCATTTAATAAACGAACGAACGTAAACAAACTTTTTACTGAACGGTTCATGAAATGTTCACTGAACGTTCAGTTCGTTTACAACCTTAGATAATGATTTGCACACTCCAATATTTGATTAGCACACTCAAATGTACTACACAGTATGCATCCTGTGATATATATATAACTTCTTAAAGCATGGAATTAAGTGTCCCAATCAAAATTTGGAGTGTGCAAATCACCTCCCATTTTTAATGTGTTCCTTGATCATTTACTAAAGTTTAGATATTCATTATTTACATGTTTAGTGATATATTACGATGTTAAAACTTTTTAATTAAAACTAGTTTATTTTTAACTTAATGTAATACGTTTATATTTGTCACAAATAAAACTTAGAAGATCGTAAAATATAAATAACAGTTTTACACAATTATTTGTATTAACAACTAATATATTTTTCGTCAATAGAACTTAGAAGAAAATAAAATAGACCCAGAAAGACTTATGAACAAAATTGGATCAAGTGTTTAGATGATTTACTTCAAAAACAAGCATCTGACATGAAACAAAGCACAAAGTCAATTTTCAGAATAAACCCAAAAAGACTATTCTAAACTATTTTCTAAATAGTCCATAAAAGTATTATTATTTGACACTCATTAATATTACAAAAAACAATTAATTAACAACACCAAAATAATTTTCATCAAGAATTCTTAGTCATTTGGGCTATAACACATGGGCTTATATTTAATAAGTTAATATAGCAATAAATAAATAAAAGTTAATTGAAGGATCTGATCCTACGATCCTAGTCGCGATCATACGATCCTGATATGATCTTACTTGAATTATGATCTTGTTAAGATCCTTTTTTTTTTTTTTTTTTTTTTTTTTTTTTGTGTGTGTAGGATCGTAGGATCATACGATCTTACGACAATGATCGCGATTTTGACAACCATGGTTAACACGACTTGCGTGACTTTCATTATTTTTTGACAAACGTACTACAAATTAAACTTGTTCTAATTTTTTCAAAGACCTAATTTGAAAAAAATAAGAATGGAAAAGTGAAACCTTCAACATTTTGCGATGTGTTGTCACTAAAGACAGAGCAGGAAATGTTTTCGTGCCAATTTTTAGGTGACAAAAAAATTTAAATTTATTACAAATCTCAACACTAACATATTACAATAACCAAAATCGACACTAATTCTTCTTATTATCAAAATCTACACTATGTGTAGGTGCGTAAACCCATCTGCGCACACAATGGTCCCTAAATCTATACTATCGGCAGGTGCGCAAACCCATCTGCGCACACAATAGTCCCTAAATCTATACTATCTGCAGATGCGCAAACCTATCTGCGCATACAGTGGTCCTTTTAGTTTAAAGATTTGCGCATACATGTTGAATCACATCTATTTTAAACAAAAAGGAAGGAAAGAATATAAACAGATCACTCCGGTCATGTCCAAACTGAACTTATTATTGCCAACGTATTCTTTGAAACTTTTGTAACCACTCTTTTTTGACAAAAGAACGTTACTACGATGACAGCCATTAACAATGCAACCTGGAAGCTTCCCTTAAGAAAAACTCATAGTTTTTATTTTTTCTGTTTTTTAGTCTCTTTGGAATTTTTAGTGTGATCATGTCTCATTTTTTACATTTTATGAACGGATTTCACATTGTGTGGATGCGCAAAGGAGGGGGATGCGTAAGACTTTTTGCTTGTACTTATCTATGTGTCACTATATCAACCATTCAGAAGTGTATGTACAAAGCAGAGGATGCCCAAAGGAGGAGGATGCATAAGACGTTTTGCTTGCGTTTGTCTACATGTCACTATATCAATGGATGAAAAGTAGGGGATGCACAAGTTAATTCGCAAGTTGTGCAGTTTTTGGTAAAAGAGTCTCAAAAGGTCATATTTAGTAACTACGTAGTTATAAAAAGGTTCATTATCGAAATTTTCTCAAAAAATTTTGTTAAAAAAAAAACTGAAAAAGGAAATTATCAACTGCTAGCGGCCACCTTGTAGTAGCTAAGCATTAAATATAGCTTTTAGCAGAGAGAAAAATAAGAAAATCATATTAACCTCTAGCGACGATCGTCATTAAGGGTCAATGATTTTTGGTGTGAAAAAAATAAGAAATGATTTTAGCACCGAAAGACTGTGTATCAACCTTTTAGCGACGACTTTGGTCTTCGCTAATCCATTTCTAGTTGTGAGGATGAGGGAGGACTTTGTTTATTTTCTCTTATATTGAGATTTGGTCAACTTAATATTTTTATATTTACCCTTGTGTTAAATGATAAACATGTTAGCTAAAAAAGATTTTAGAGGTTAAACAATTAAACATGTTACCTAAGTTAATTCATAAAGACGATAAACATAAATAGAATTAAGATCAAGTGAAAAATCCTTAATAATAGAAATTCTGAAATAAACAAGAGAAATGCATATAGTTATGTTGATTCATAATTTTGAAATAAAGACGATAAACATAAATTTGTAAGTTGATTCAAAACTTTTGCATTTATATGATATTTTGCAAATAATATGAATCAAATGTTACACTTTCAAAACTTTGCATCACGGATATGTTTCTAATTAATCAAAGAAATTTGTTTACGTAAAAAATTTGTAAAAACTATATGAATCAAGGCTTCAATTTGCTTTTTTGTAATTACTCAAATTTCCCAACTTCACACCGAAACTAAAGTTTATAAAATAGTGGCAGGCGGGCAGGGCATAGAGAGACTACTGAAAAGAAATTAAATTAATATTAACTAGAGTTATTAGACTTAGCTTATGTTTTCACTACGCGTTAATTTCCACAATTATTTAAGACACGATATACATATATTTAATTATGCTTAATGAATTTAACCAGTACCAGAGCAATCTTTAACATATAAAAAACGTGTATAGGGAATTTAATAGTAATAAGAAAAGAGGTGGCGTGACTTGATTCAAAGTCACAAAAAGCCTATTTAAAGTGCATTATCATTGTTAACTCTTCCATTGGAAAGTAACTGCAAAGAGTAAGTTGACAGATACTCCAATACCAACCGACGAGCAATGCTAATATCAGACTTCCTGCACATGAATGGTGGCAATGAAGAATCTAGCTATGCCAACAACTCTTCTCTTCAAGTATAACTTTTTTGTTTTACATATATTTTTTAAAATTTATACATGGGATTCAACAAATTTCACTAATAATTCGTTTTGTTGCACCATATGGCTTATCGGGCTTTAAGAGGGCGTTTGGTTCAAGATATATAAATTGTGTTATTTAAAATTCTAGGCAAATGAAAATGCTTCTCATGTGGAAAGAATTTAAAATGACCCACTTTTATCTCTATTCATACAATTAAAATTCCTGAGCTCACATCTTTATTGTGAACCAAACGCATATATTAGAGGGATTTTAATTTCAAACCCTTTCAAATTCTCCCGATTTGCCCTAACCAAACGCAGCAAAGGGCATTTAACCAGGCCCGACTGTAAGGGCAACCTGGGCCATAGCCCGGGCCCATGATTTCTAAGGGGCACCAAAGTTTATGTCCAACATATAGATATGTGCATAATAGGCTTTTTAAGTTCAAATTTTATGGCTTTGTATTTAGATTTAATGATTTCTCTTTACGTCCTAATTAATTGCCACTTGAAAAAGTTATTCAAAGGTAGCCAACTATTTTTGTTTCATTTTGTTCGACACATGGAGAGTTAATGGACTTGGCTTATTGAGATTTGTTCAGTAGTTTACAATTGGTTGCAAAACTCATATTTATTTGAAAAAGATTCATTAACAACTTAGCTCACAAATTTCTAAGAGAATGACGCTTTGTATTTTTTATTTTTATTTTTATTTTCATACAGTTGTAGCATGTTTCAATTAGTATCAGTAGTAATTAACTTTTTTACAAACATATAAATTTTGCATGTTTAAGGGGCCATTTTTGTAGCTACCCCCAGGGCTACCGAAATCTACGGGACGGCCTTGGTATTAACTTGGCTAGGCGTGTGCATTTGGGGCGGTCAGGAAATGGTCAGAAACGGACCCGGGATTAACCCGCTGAGGCCGCGTACATCTGAGTCAAAAAGGCTCGCCCACCCTTATTTGCACGAACAGAAAAAACCTCATCTATTTACCCGTTTTGTTTCATCATCTATGACCAGATGATGCAATATTGTCTTGTAGTTGTCTATAAAATCATGCTTTTGACAACATAAACTTTTTCAGGAGACTGTGATAAGAAAAGTGCGGCCACTGCTAAAGGAAACAATTAAGAATCTAGCTAGTCTTGATGGTTTTCCGAAAAATTTCAAAATAGCCGACTTGGGTTGTTCTTCAGGACCTAATACACTACTGGTGTTATCCAATATATTGAATGAAGTCCGTGAGGTGTGTAACGAAAAGAATCTTAAAGCTCCACAACTGCAAGTGTTTTTAAACGACCTTTATGGAAATGACTTTAACTCCATCTTTAAATCACTGCCAACATTCCATGCAACCCATAACAAGGCGAAGGGAGTGACTTATGACCCATGTTTTGTAGCGGCTGTACCAGGTTCATTTTACGGGAGGCTCTTTCCTGACCAAAGTATTTACTTTTTTCATTCCTCTTACAGCCTTCACTGGCTTTCTCAGGTTTGTATTTACAGCATCAACTCGCATACACGATTACTCAAATAGATATATATTCAGCTATCAGTCAGCCTGCCTACTTATGTCATTGCTACAAATTCCTTATGTATATCATACATCAGGATGTATAAGAATGTGTCAAAGCTGACAAGTTCGGTGCTTAGGTAGATACAATATTGTATATATAAGTGTAAACAGTGAAATATTGATTTTCAAACTATATACTGTATATGTCACCTAGCAGGAATATTAGTTAAAATAACCTGCACTTTTACAATTTTATTATCCAGAACCAATATGACGTTATTTAACATATTTTTTTGAGGAAAAGTATAACCAATATCAATCAAGCCGGCGGCGTTAATAATATTCTACATATATTTTTACCTCTGAGTATAATTAACGTATTGTCAGGTACCAAAAGGCCTTGAGAACAATAAGCTAAATATCTACATCTCCAAAGCAAGCCCTTCAAATGTGTTTGATATGTATAGGCTGCAATTTGAACATGACTTTACAATGTTTTTAGAGTCTCGATCAAATGAAATAATACCTGGAGGGCGTATGCTTCTTGCATTTTTAGGCCGAACTACTATTAATTCAAGTAGTGATGATAGCAGCCGTTTTTGGGAGCTGCTAGCTCAATCACTTGTCGATATGGCCAAGGAGGTAAATGGTTTCTTAAAGAATAGCTGGATTCATAGCTTTTGATTTGGTGACTGAATTTCTATGTATTGCGCTGCAGGGGCTAGTTCAAGAATCTGAAATTTACTCATTCAATATGCCAATTTATACACCACATGTGGATGAAGTAAGGAATGTTATTCAAAATCAAGGATCATTTTTTCTTGAAAGATTAGATACATTTGAAATCAACTGGGATCCATACGACACTGAGGATGATAACATGACTGTTTCTTACGTGTTGAACCATGGCCAAAGGATCGCAAAAATCGTACAAGCTGTGACAGAACCACTGTTGGCTAAGCATTTTAAAAACTCTGCAATGCCACTTTTGTTCAAGAAGTTGGAAAAATATATGGATGAACATTTTGCTACTAAGAAGACCAAACACTTTAACATTGCCATTTCCTTGACAAAAATTTAAATAGTACATTTGTGGGGGTATTTGTGTTAGAAAGAGATGATAGTGGTAATGTATGTGTGAGATGAGATGGGTTATTTTAAGAGGGTGTTTGTTTAAGCTTATTTGTGGCTTATTTATTTTTTGGCTTATATTACATAAGCCCCAATTTTCCGGTTTATTTTGGGACTTATATAAGGCCATAAGTCTCGAAATAAGCCACAAAATTGGGGCTTATAAAATATAAGCCGGAATCAAATAAGCTTAAACAAACACCCCATAAATAAATAAATAAATAAATAAAAATAAAGCTTTTCTAGTGAAAAATGTACGAAAACTTTAGTTGCGACAGTGTATACTCATTCTGACAGTTTTGACGACTTGTAAAGTTGTATAGATGAAAAAGTTTTTAACAATATTTAGTACTCTGGAGTCCATACAATTATGTATTAGATGACTAGTTTACTAGACCAAGCTTAATTGTGGGCTTCAGTCCATTAGGGTTATGGTTGTGATTGCTTATGAAATAAGCTACATGTGTATTTATACATTCCAACAAAAGGTATCGAAGAGTGATACATTCCAACAAGAAGTATCTCATAGAAAACAGAAACAATTGTCATGCCCTATACCTTTTGTAAATCAGTGGATAAGAAGAAGCCGTTATGCTCACTTATCCCTCATAAACCCCAGCTATCTTTATGTTCAAATAGAGGGAGATTGTTAGGTCCAGCAACTGACCTAATTGTCTCAAACATAGATTTGAACATAAAATAGCACCAGAAACTCACTGAAGAATATCAATGATAATTCTAACACACTGATGATCAATGAAGATTGTCTTCCCCCTGCCTCAGGGGAGAACCTCAATGGCATCTTCTTATATAGTTAGTAGAAGGAACCAACTGAAGATGCGCTTTAGTCACTGTTGCAGGCCAATGAGTAATGTACTTGAGCTGTATCAGGGACACTGAGATCTGACAAATGTTTCTTTATCCCTGATGACCTTACATCTCAGAAAATGACCACCTCACCAAACTACCAATATAACTGTTGTGAAGTTATGGTGATCAACATAACTTCACCAACTCTCAGTGATTGAGAGACATGGAGAACCAATAGAGTTCGGAACCTATAGGGTCGTGCAAGTCTACCACAGACTGATCAGCTGATTTGCACTTAAAAAGACTTTAGCTCGAGACCAGAGAAACGTCAAGGAAGGAATACCTTGATGATATATCAGTTCCTTTAATCAAGACCAAGGAAGTAGATAAGTCAAAGAAGTTTAGGCGTGAAAACTCTTGGGATGATAGATATGTGTTCCTTCTAAAGAACCAAAGAAGCTCATGGGAAATCGGTGTTGTCAACTCTGGAAAACCAAAAAGACATCAAGGCTAGATGCTTAGGCATGTGCGTATCTACGAACAGTTGACAAAATCACTATTCTCACGTCAAGCAACAGTAATCTCACGGCTATATAAACCCATTCCAACCAACGTTGGAAGTGTGCATTCATAGAGAGTAAGAAGTGACAATATATTAGCATAGTTAGAGTGTTAGTATTCTCAACACATTGAGAAACAAAGCCTTGTCTAGCTTGGTTCTCAGTATTCCTTAATTTGTCTCTCATCGGGGATACCGTCTACAAGTATCCCCGTTGAAAAGTCACCAATTGCCAAGTCTTTAGTGTGTCAAATAGGGTTCTTGAGTAACCGTTGTAATTTCGTTGTATCATGAATCATAAACTCGTTATATGTTCCATGTCAAAACGCCACGTGTTTATGTTTATCTTATCAATTCATGAGTTGCTCAAGTTATTCCGGACAAACAAAACGGTCACTAACTCCTTCCTCCTCCCAAACCTTATCGAACCCTATTGTAGGCTATCACATGAGTTCTTCATCATTCCTCCCATCCTACCTCCTTCCTCTATACCCCTGCCAAGTCTCACCTAAAATGTCACTAAAGTGTCATTAAGTCCTTTCTCCCACCCTCCTTACGTTCATATCTTCCTGTAAGTCACTCCTATATCATTTGTTTATGGGTTCCTCCTTCCTCCAAAACATCAATAAAATGTCATTACCCTATCTTGTTTTATCCGCCTTCCCCCCCACAATCAATAGCTATTCACCTTTTTTTTATTTTTTATTTTTATTTTTTTTATTTAAATTAGAATTTCATCGGATGAAATTCATCTATTACCTTAACGCATGGTTTTTCAAGTTCAAGTTTTTTTTAATTATATCACTCATATCGAGATGCTTCGACACTTTTCTGAATCCCCATAATTTATTTTCACCTTCCCAATGTTGATTTGATGGCTAGTATATCGCAACCATTTTAGAGTATCATCCATTCTTCGACCGTTACCGTCTTGTATCGCACATTTTATACTCATGACATTCATCTTCTAAAACTGGAGAAAAAGTATGCCAAAAGGGAACTCAAATCAAAGAGCACGATGTGTGTGTATGGTATAGCTATAGCTTTTAAAAATCGGTTGTTTTCAAGCATAGTTTTGATACCGGGAAGAAAATGTGAACCTTTATAATAAAACCATGCACGCACACACTTCACACATAACCACCCTTCACACACAAAATACACACGCCAAACACAAATAAAACACAATATCAACTCAAAACCATTAAAAAAAGAGGGAGAGGGGGGGGGGGGGGGGGGGGGGGGACGCCTGTTGATGCATCAACGCAACACCCAACGGCGTTGTTTTTTTGTCGGAGCCGGTATGGTAACGCCGGCAATGCCGGTGCCAACTAGGCATAACGCCAAGTTAGGCGTTACCAACTCTAAGACGTACGCTCTTTGTAAATTTAAAAGATATATTCTATCTGTGCTAAAATAGATACCCAATCCTTCATTTTAATTTTTTGCATACTAATATCTTATGCAAGATAACATTTTAACTCCTTAAGCTTGTCATGATCCTATAGACATTGTGTTTATTTCTACTATACGACGCGCGCGTACGTCAAAACTGGAAAAACTCTGTACATTTTTCTATGATAACGAGAGTACTTAACACAGCTAACAACAGGCGTATTTATGATTTATGAAAGTAACAAAATCAGTTCACCTTAATTGTTTTGTGAAACACTAGGTACAATTCATAACTTTAGTTATATTACATTCCTTTGACGACTGTCAACATACTACGATAAGGATCCTGAAATGAGGCCAAAATGTTAGTCCTAATAAATTGTCTTTAAATACTGGTATTAGAGGCCCTCTGCAAAACTCACAAACTATAAAAATAGTAGAAATGAGCAATGAAAGCAGAAGTTAAAAGATTTTCAAAAACCAATAATGACACCATGAATTATAACATTATTGTCACTTGACGCTAGAAGTAAAGCTGCTTCACTATCCCATATAAACAAATTTCAAAAATGACTTTTTACATGTATAAACACACATCTACAGGTTATACAAAACTTTTTTGAGAAGTACATTTTATACAATACAGGTAGTCATGGCCTCTCTTCAACATAGCTGGCCTTTAAGATAACCCCTCTCCATAATCATGGGCTCTCTTTTATTGAATGGGTTAGATTTATCTAGCCCATTATGCAATACCGTAGTAGTAGGGTGTTCATCAGTTCGGTAATCGGGTTTCTTGATTTATTCAGTTCGGGTTGTCCTGGTTAATTCTTTTCCCGGGCAAAACCGAAACAAATTCAAATTGAATCAAATCGAACCGAAAACCGAGTTTAAATTTGGTTCGGTTTTCGGGTTGAAAAAAAACCCGAAATTACATAATTTATAACATTTTTTTTCTTGTCTTTTAGTTATATAGATTTTAAGCACCAAATGTATTTAATTATAAAGCTTAGACAATTGATACTCACAAATATAGTGAAAGAGATAAATCACTAACAGAGAAAAATATTTACAAGCTTTTAAATTGTTTTATATTTATACTAAAAAGTTTTAATGATTGTTTTATGTATATATAGATGATTACCCATGCAAACAAAATCTAATTGCGTCGATATGCTATGATCCGTGTGTTTCCGTTTTATCATTTACTGTATTTGTGTAGCGCTGAAGAATTTTGGTTACGAATTTGCGGTTCAATGTTTTTCTATTTATTTAAATGTCACCCAACAATCTTATATTCTTACACTTATCCCAAAACATTTTTCACTATAACCAAACTCATATTGTAACAATATCATTTATCAAATATTATATAATATTTGTAATAAAAGAACAAGTTGAAAGTTTAATTTAAATCTTAAAAAGTCAAAATGCCAAAATGTAATTTAGTACCCTTGAACTTGGCTAAATGAATTTTTAGTACCTTAAACTTTTAAATGTGCAAAATAATTCCCTGAACTTTTTCTTAGACAATGAAACACCCGTCGGTATAACTTTATTATTGAGCACTATATATAATAGTGAAACGCTAATACCCAAAACTCACAAATCGGGCTTAGGAACGGTCGACTTTAGGGATTGTTACCAACGGTCAACTTTAGTCGACTGGTAACAAAGTCGTACGAACAATCGACTAACAAACAAACATAAAAACAACTATAACTTTTCTTTTTTTTAATGCAAAAAAAAAAAAAAAAAAAAAAAAAAAAAAAAAAAAAAAAACAACTTTGGTAAGTAAAAGGCAAATTACCTGAAAATGTATTTAACTTGCCACTTTTTACCATTGTATGTAGCCATCTTTTTTTTTTCCTATTGTGTGACTAAACTTTCGAATTTGGTACATTGTGTGTATTTTGTGACTTTTTTGCCTTGTAAAATGACCATTTTACCCTTCAAAATTTTGAAAATGTAAGGGTAAAACGGTCACAAAATACACACAATGTACCAAATTCGAAAGTTTAGTCACACAATAGAAAAAAAAATGGCTACATACAATGGTAAAAAGTGACAAGTTAAATAAATTTTCAGGTAATTTGCCCTAAGTAAAAATACAAAACAAGATCCACAACTTCTTTCTTTAATCTTCCTATCTTTGACTTTTCCCTGTAGCATTCCATTGCCCAACTACCTTACATGTAACCATATGATGGCCATTAGAGCATGTGGTAAGGTAACCATGCGTTAAAACTTAACGCACTGTCACCTCAGCGCCACGTCAGCTTTTCCCTTTTAACCTTAACTCTTGACTTTCCACCCCGGTAACATAACTCACCTATAACTCACTTTAACTCACCTTCACCCCAAATATTTTCAATTTCAACCCCAATTTTTAACAAATACTTCATTTAAATAAAACATAAACATTTATAAAACACAAATTACATAAAACATCTTAATTAAGAAGCGGGATATTTTTGAATTCAAAATTCAAACAGAAGGCGGGATAAATTTTAAATTCAAAAATTAAATACAAGGCAGGATATTTTAAACACAAACGTAAATTTTTTATTAATAAAAACATAAACAAAAATTAAAACATTACAATACTAAATGGTATTTATAGGGTGATCCCAGGTCTGCGAGTTGTCGGAGCGGAAACCGTCGTCATACCACTTTGAAAGGTGTATTTCAAAGTGGTATTTAGAGTGTGTATTTTTTATTTTTTTTTTCTCAACGGCTATAAAACGTTATTTATTTATTTATTTTTAGTCACAATGGCTATAAAACGTTTAACTTGTGATTTGATTTTTAAATCGTAGGGGTTGAATTTGTAATTTTTTTCATTTTGGTATTCAAAAAAGGAACTAATATTACAAGGGCCAAAAGTGTAATTTTTTTTTTAAAACATGCTGCTTTAACGCACGTTAAGCACTTAACGTGCCGAGTTAACGTGCGTTTGCCTTTCTGTCGTGGTAAGGTAACTCGGTCCAAACTAGGGGTGCGTTAAAAGTTAACGTGGTTGACAAAGTCACCTTACCGTTAGCTCTTAATCTTCAACGTTAAACTGATTAATCTCGAAACCTTTTAAAAAAAAGAATAAAAAGAAAAAAAAAAAAAAAAAAAAAAAAAAAGAAGTGAAACAGAAGTGACGACTTGTTTTGTATGATTAGGGTTTGATGGGGCGGCCTAGTGGAGGCGGCTCAACATACGGCTCAACATAGCCACTTAGGTCTTAAGATCAGACCTGCTCTGATACCATGTTAGACAATGAAACACCCGTCATTATAACTTTATTATTGAGCACTATAATAATAGTGAAACCCTAATACCCAAAACCCACAAACCGGGCTTGGGCCTAATTATCCACTAATACTTTTAAGTAGAATTTCGATTACCCTATACCCACTTAACATTTAAACCCGTTACAATTTAATGGATTTTATTTTCAAAATTACAATATTCATAGTATAACTATCAAATAAGGGAGAAATGTAGAAACAAGTCGAGTCGAGACCGAGTTTGAGTTCGAGACCGAAGTTGAGCTCAAATCGACTCGTAATCATAAAGCTAGAGCTCGTTTCGAGCCTTATATTTTAGCTCGAGTTCAAATCTTATCATATTTAGCAAGCTAGGTTGTTGAGTACATTAGGCTTTAGCTCGTTTATACGTATATAAATATACATATGTGATTATACGTGATAAATGCATATATAATGCTAAGGCTTGAACTCATTTATTACACGAGCCCCAAACAAAGATTGAGCTCGGCCTCGAGCTCGTTTAAGATTGGATCGTTTTGAGATTTTATAAGCTTGGTTCATTATGAGCCGAACTCGAGCTAATATCATAAGCTTGAAATGAGTTCGAGCTCAAGACTTATAATTTTCAATGAATCTTAAGATCAACTCGGTTTGTTTCTACCTTTATTTGTTGTTATACTATAAATATTTTAATTTTAAGGATAAGGTCCATTAAATTTGTAACGGGCTTAACTGTTAAGTGAGTATATGGTAGTAGAAATTCTAATTAGTCAAGTTCAAGGTATCATTCTACACTTTTAAAAGTTCAGGTAAAACTTTCACTTAACCAAGTTAAGGTAAGTAAACTACACTTTGGCCAATTAATAAGATATAAAATGTTAAAGAAAATAATAAGTTATATAATGATTATAAGACATGGAAAGTTAACAGTACTACTCTCTCCGTCTCAAAATTATTATCGACTTTTAACTTTTTTTGTCTTTCTTTCTCAACTTTTACTATAAATATTTTTGTTTGTGTTATACAATTTTTTATAAAAATTATACCAATGAAAATACATTTAAAACTCAATCCATTCATATATTTTGTATCAAGTATTACGTAATATAAACAAAAATACTTAAGGTCAAAGTTGAAAAGTAAAGACCGAAAAAATAAAAAGGAGACAATAATTTTGAGAATGATAGAGTAATTGATAAATAGTTATTGTATCAATTAATTGATAAATAGTTATTGTATCAATTAATTAACTAAAAAAAAGTATATAAATGAATTAATTAATTAAATATATTAGGTAATATTTGTAAGTGGCGGGATGACATTCAAATGGTTAAATAATTAGTCAAAATAAGTGATAAAAGGTAGATTAGTAAATATATAGATAAAAAAATATATATATTTATGTGAATTCGGTTTTCAATTCAGTTTACATTTAGTGACCTTAATTTTTGACTCTGTTTACAGTTTGCGTTTCGCAAAACGTAATTTTTGACTTTTTGAAAAGCTTCTTTTCCCTTCCATTAGGCCATCAAGCACTTCTCAATAATCACCTTAAATACACATTCTGCCATCAATTACATTAATCGCAAAACTGTAAGTTAAAATTTCTATTTAGATAATAAAAAATTACCGTAGTTCGGTAGTTGTACATTTTTAAAACAATGTGTTAAGATCATAAACATTTATTTTGAAGCTTTTATAATTTTAGATAGCTATAGGGGCTAAAGATTAGCTTGCGGTCCATAGCCAGCTAGCCGTTACTGTTTGAATATTGCTTGTTTTTAGAGATGGGGGTTGGTTCTACATACCTCCCACATTTCCATATCAAAGTCACAATACAACTCCTCTCATCATACAGGAAACAAAATTTGACGTACCCTAATCAATTATAGATACTGCTGATCATATAAGCAAAAATATTATATATGTTGCCATAATATTAGAATTGTAGAAATGGAAGAATATACAGGGAGAAAAATGAAGCAGAAACATATATAGCGAACACGTTATAAGGCAATGTTAACTCCATGATTTCGAGTAACCTAGGCACATATACGGAAAAGAAAAGCATTTGTTAAGTTTTTAAGAGTAAATTGCAAAAACCGTCCCTGTGGTTTGTCAAATTGCAGAAATCATCCCTCGTCTTTCATAAGTGCAGGCGGCGTCCCTGTTACGAAACCTTTTGATCATTTTGGTCCTGGTTTTAACCGGCGTTAAGTAGATTCCGTTAGCAGTTACACGTTAGCCCTTTTTGACCAACGGCCGTTGCAACGTTCATCCTTTAAACTAACGACCGTTAATAATTTAAATTTTTTTTATATTTATATACATTTTTTAGAAAAAAATAAAACGTTTTCATATACCTTTTTTTTTTTTTTTTTTTTTTTTTACTTTTTATATATTATATACGTATTTATAGGAAAAACATATATGTTATTATATATACGTTTTTAACACATTTTTAATATACTTTTTTATGCACGTTTTTTTCATATACTTTTATATATGTTTGTGTTTATGTTTTTTTATACTTTTTATATATTATATGCGTATTTATAAAAACATATATGTTACTATATACGTTTTTATACACAGTTTTATATACTTTTTATACGTTTTTATGTACGTTTTTGTACATTTTTATATACTTTTTATACGTTATTATATACGTTTTCATACACATTTTTATATACTTATTATATACGTATGTATAAAAGCATATACGTTACTATCTACGTATATAAAAACGTATATGTTTTTATAAAAAATGTATAAAAACGTATACGTATATAATATATAAAAAGTATAAAAAAATTTATATAAAACCATGTATATAAAAACGTATATAAAAGCGTATAAAAACATATATGAAAACGTATATGTGTAAAAAAACATATATAAAAACGTATATGTTTTTATAAATATGTATATAATATATAAAAAGTATATATAAAAACATATAAAAACGTTTGCATAAAAACGTATATAAAAGTGTATAAAAACATATATGAAAACGTATTTTTTTTTATTAAAAATGTATATAAAAATTGAAAAACTTAAAATAAGCCAAAAAAAATTTTTAATTATTAACGGTCGTTAATTTAAAGGATGAACGTTACAACGATCGTTGGCCAAAAAGGGCTAACGTGTAACTACTATCTGAATCCACTTAACGCCGGTTAAAACCAGGGACCAAAATGATCAAAAGGTTTCGTGACAGGGACGCCGCCTGCACTTGTGGAAGACCAGGGATGATTTATGCAATTTTGACAAACCACATGGACGGTTTTTGCAATTTACTCAGTTTTTAAATTCTCTAAACTATGAAACAATGGAACACTACAAAAACTTGAAGGATATTTTCATTATACAACAATTTTTAGCCAACGTAACTGGATACATACATGATACATGAGTGATCTATAAACTTGTTTTGATAGTTATTTGATCTTAATGAAAAAACTATACATTATCTCTACATAATAGTAATTTCGTATGCGTGTGAATGTATACATGGGTACGTAGCCTGATTATTAACTCAAAGTATGCAATGTTTTTCCTCTGTACCTCATAATGTAGACAACTTCAACATAGAACCACTCGAAAATTAATTAATAGAAACTGGAAAGTAGCATTCAATACAAAACGAATGACTTATTTATAGCAAAGTTACACAAGGATGAAGGATGTACCTAGGCTAGCAAAAGCAAAGGGGGCAGCCTGCTTGATTTAGAAAGCAAGAAACCAGCCATGTCGATTGAAACTGTCCTCCACATGAACACAGGCAACGGTGAATCCAGCTATGCAACCAACTCTTATCTTCAGGTTTCTTACACACGCACACAAAAAACAGTGACATATATATGTTTGTATAAAACATGTCATATATGCCATGCCTTGAATTCTTCATAGCTAGTTTATTCCAATATTGTGTTCAAGTTGCGAGATATGCTATTAAATTATCTAGATAAATGTCAGGAACATGGGATAAAGAGAGCGCTGCATGTAACAAATGAAGCAATCAACCGAATGTGTAATGATCTTGGTGGCTTTCCAGGCGTTTTCAAGATAGCAGACTTGGGCTGCTCTTCAGGGCCAAACGCACTACTTGGAATATCTAACATAATCAGTAGAGTCCATAATATGTGTAACAAAAATAACTTTGAAGTGCCACAGTTTCAGGTGTTCTTAAATGATCATATTGAAAATGACTTCAATATTCTTTTTAGATCACTGCCAGCATTCTATGCTAAACTGAAGAATGATGAGGGAGATCATTGTGGCCCATGTTTTGTTTCCGCTGTCCCTGGTTCTTTTTATAGTAGACTCTTTCCAAACAACAGCATCCATCTTTTTCTTTCATCATATGCCATTCACTGGCTTTCTCGGGTTAGGATGACCTTTTGGTTCACTTGTCTTCCAGTTAATTATCACCTAAACGTGAAACACTAAAAAAAACGGAGAACTCAGCGGATGTTATATTGTTGGTAGGTACCTCAAGGACTTGAAAACAACAAGCGTAATATATACATGGCGAAAACAAGTCCAACAAATGTGTTTGAAGCATATCAGAAGCAATTTGAAAAAGACTTCACCAAATTCTTACGATTGCGTTCTCAAGAAATAATACGTGGTGGACGTATAGTTTTTACAATTCCAGGTCGGAGTATCAGTGATCCAACTAGTGAAGATTGCTGCATTATTTGGGAGCTTCTAGCCAAATCACTTGTTGATATGGTCAAAGAGGTATATGACCGTTTCCTATCCATCACGACCGGATATAGAGTTTGCATTTAGTTCTAATAACAGTACAATTGACAAGTAATGTATAATTTATGATTGATAGTGTTTGTTTGGCTGGAGGGTATGCGTTGTACGGGCTTCATAGGATTCAAATATATTTGGTTTAAGGGTATGGGTTTCATACCATTTAAAGTAGCCTACTCCATACCCATCTAAAGAGCTAGGTTTATAAACCAATTCTCATTTCCATTCCCCTCTTTTCTCACATACATACCCATATTGATACCATGATTGCAAACTAAACCCCATCTTGTATACATGTTTGTTTTACATTACTAGTTACACAAGCTTTGCTATATACTACTACCTGCAGGGCCGGATACCAGAATCTGACATTGACTCGTTCAATATCCCATATTATACACCCTATGAGGACGAGGTTAGGGATGTCATTAAAAAAGAAGGTTCATTTGTCATTGATAATTTGTACAGTTTTCCACTTGACTGGGAACCACACAACAGTGGTAACGCAAAGATGGATGTTGCTGATAGACCCATTCGTGGGAAAAACACTGCAAAACTTATAAGAGCTGTCATCGAGCCAATGATGGCAGCTCATTTCGGGAATTCCATAATGGACATGGTTTTTAACAAGTTCGAAGAACATGTAGTTCAGCATCTATCTGCCAGGGAAGGAAGGAATTTTAATTTAGTCATTTCTTTGACTAAACATTGATTTGTTTGCGCAGTCGTATTCAAACTCGATTAATCGACATCTTAACATTTTGGAAAAGGAGGGCCTTTGATGCTTATGTTGAGAAGCAGTTTAAGACTAATAATGATATGTAATTTCTTTGTTATGGCTTAATTTACAATGTAAGACTTTTACCACCTGTTACATATTTCCAACTTTACATGGACAAATACCAAAACTTTTACTACCTTGAATTGATTCTTATATTTAAAAATTATAGTTAAACAAGTGTTTAGGCGCCAAAAGATGTTAGAATTGATTCAATCTAGCAACAGATTATTTAGTCTATATAAAAGGAGTCATCATCATTGTTTTTTTATGAATGTGATATCTTCCATCATATTCGCTCTCATTTGAGTGTGCTGAGTAAAATTTCTTGTCAGTTATCTTTAGCTGCTGCATGCAATCCTTCATTGTCGTTCTTGAATGACGTGATATCCATTGTTGGTACGTCTGCTTTGGTGACTAAAACAAATTAATTTGCTATCAGTTCTTGATTTATCATCCAGGTGGGATATAAGTTGCATCTTCTTGTGGCATATGTAGACCCTTTAATATGTTTCCAAGTCGAATCAGGTCGCATACACATGATGTTACACTGTTTCACACATGGACAAAGATTTGTTAACAAAACAAATTTATCAATTACATACTGGGAAAAATTTTGTAATATATTCCTATATTCCCACACCAGCATTCAAATATTAATGTACATATATGAGAAAGGTATAAAAAAAAGCTACACAAGCCTAAGCAATTCGCGCAGCGCAAAACACAGATAAAATCACTCTATAAGCTAAAAACATTCATCCAGACAGATCACATTACTAACAAGGCGTACACAGTTTACACTTCCTGCATAAAACCTTCTGAGAAGTTAAACATGGTTGATGCTCCAAAAATATCTGCCAGTTGCTGAATTGCTGAAATTGATGAGCGAGTCATTGGTAAAACACAGTCAGGGAGAGTGGGTGAACATTCAGGTAGATATTCCTTTTTGTTGAATGTGGGAGTGTATAGTGCTAGCACTGCCCGGAAAAATATGAACCTGAGAGACCAGAATAAATTTTAACCGCCAAGCACAAGTAATAGAGATGGCAAAATGTGGGTCGGGTAATG
The DNA here is from genome assembly GCA_030686995.1 of Artemisia argyi. Classification (NCBI taxonomy): domain Eukaryota; kingdom Viridiplantae; phylum Streptophyta; class Magnoliopsida; order Asterales; family Asteraceae; genus Artemisia; species Artemisia argyi. The sequence continues at coordinate 178,962,707 of CM060677.1, forward strand.
GGTCAATCGGGTCAGCCAGCAAGTATTTGATTGTAGTATTTTTGCAATGTGTATATAACAATTTCATTACATTTTGTGAAGTAAACATAAAATCTCATGAGAAACTTCTATTTTCATAGTTTAATTTTGCTCGTGTATATACTTATAAATACAGCATCTAATGAAGGACTATAATAATACAGCATTATTTTGTAAAAAAAAAAAGGATAAAGTTTAAATGTACCTCAAAAGGAGCCGCCTAAGAAATGGATCACCTAATACTTGAGACCAGACAGGATGAAGCGTTTCTGAAGATGCCAACATTTCTCCCCAGATATTTAAAGACGATGAAAGAACCTTATCAGCCTGGTTGAGCTTATCCTGAAAATATATTTTTATTTTAGTCAGCTATCATTTGTATAACACTGCAACTAACGAAGTCACTATAGGTGGCAATTTCGACCCATATAATCATAAGTGGGTTAATTTGTGTTATTTTACCCTCTGTGATTGGGTCAAACAGCTAAAATATTGAATTTAGCTTAAAAGGATATGGGTCAAACAAGTTCAAAGTCGCCCAGACTGTATACTTAATGCATACAACCTCCCAAGTCGTTTTGTTCAGAGAATATAATTATTATTGTAAACATAAATTTTTTGTGAATATTTTAAATTAAATATTTTATAGAAAGAAAAAATGGGAGAGAGTGTTTTAAGTCAATACAGTCGTTTCGACCGCACAATAATTACCCATTTTACCCTAACTTGTTTTGACCTGTTGCCAACAAAGACATTATTTCACTTTTAGAAGCTACAACAGAAAATACGATTTTATAGAGAGACACGCACCATCTGGATGTCTGAGCCTGAATAGCCAAGTAAGATGAGAAAAGCTTGCAGTGGTGCTGTCAGAAAGCTGGTGAATTGACTTCCACTTGGCTGGCGAGGATCTATGGTACCATGTATAGGACTTGAAGAGCTTGGAGATAAGAGCATTGCTACTGGCTCTCCTTTTACTGCTGTGTTTAAAGCCTGTACATATATATGCCGAAATAAGTAAGGTATAACTTTATGCACTATATTATTATCATCTCCAATGCACAGCATAACTCTGTCCCAAAATAACAGCAATATGTTATGAGCAAGCTAAATATAGAACAGATTTATACACCTGCAATGCTGACAAGATAGTGGAATCCAAAGATCCTACACTATGCTATCAGTATTTAGTACTCATTAATAATAAGTAGACATGTCAGGTTGAATTAAAACTTTTCAAACAGGAAAATGTTGCATTCATTTGGTGGAGTGTTAAAAAGAAAATTTTGCATTCACTTTGGCAATTTCTAGAGCATACAGAAATCTGCTGGATCAGAATACATAAACACTTTGGAAGCATCCAAAAGTTCAGTGCATTTACATTCTATCAGTGTCCACATGGTGACAATTGCATCTGTTAACACAAAGGACCGTGCCATAACTATACACTGGATTTGTGTCTATATTTTGACTAGCGAATCCCAATAAGACGTATATAAAAGCAATAGAGTGTCAAAGTAAAATCCCATTAACAAGCAACTTAGGTGAAAGTTTATCCATTCATTAATATGCATATCTTGTTCAAGTCTAGTAGTCTACATGAGGGACAAATGCTTTTCCATCAATTAAATATTTACATATGAACACCTTAAAAGAATTATGCTTGCCTTAAAACTGTTACTGGTGCTACTGTCAATAACAAGGAAAAGCGGCCTTCTTGTAAATGGAATCAAGTCACAAGGATAAATCAGATTTAATCCTGAAAATGAAGATCATTGTTAGGTATGGAAGTCTAATGTTGAGACTACGAACATTACAGAAATATTTTATAGCATGAAGTGTTTATACAGAGGGAGTTTGGAATAGATGACACCAAACTTATTTTTATTTTAATCAAAATTATCAATAGAGTTTAACAGCATTCCAAATAACTTTTGAATGTATTTCTATCAGTATGAGTACCTCCATTTCCTTTAACGCCAAGATTTAGGCCACCAGAATGGTAACCTGAGTTCAGAATATTTTTCTCTGGTGAAATTGTTGTGTTATCACAGAAATAGGTAGGTGGCAGAGTAGAGGCAGCATCTGAGTGCATCGTAAAAGGCTGTACGCTGTCGACATTGTATTCTGTATTGCCAAAATAAGTTTCCATGAGGATGAAAATGAAGCATTTTCACTGTTTCCTAAAAAACTAAAACGATGCAAACATGAACTATTTGACATCATAAAAATGTAAAAAATAAGAGAAATAAAAACGCCACCTGGAGCAGAAATATAGAGTAAGAGAACTCCATCAGGAGGGAGCTCCTCGCACACAGTGGCCAGAACCTGTCATCAAGAGCCACAAAACAATTCACGGAACTTGCATTTTACCAGTTATATTTTTCTGACAATTTATATGTAGTGCTTCTAATATAAACTTGTAGCTTTTACTTCATTAGGACAAGTACGGGTACACTTCACACAGACTAGTGAGACTACACTAAAGCATCTCCAATGCTATGGACTTTACCAAGTTTTCATGTCATTCTATTATAAATTACTAAACATATAAACTTGATTCTACAATGCTATGGACTTCATAAAGTCCATAAACATCTCAACTAACCTATTTAATATTTTATAATTGGTTAATAAATAATAAATTGGTTAGACCCACTTTAGTTTCTCTCTCTTTATTCCATATACATGAACTAGTTACTCTTTCGTCTCTATAAACTTGGTGCTCAAATGGAGGTTTATGTACATGGACTCCACATAGGCTCCATGTCACCACGGACATGCTCTATAAACTGCTAAGCATACACTTGCTCTCAAGAAACAATATATGTGCTTAGAATATTAGTTTACTGGAATTTGTTGAAGAACACAGGGTTGATGAATAGCATAGGATATAACCCAACATTATACCATGGCCTTTTTTTTCCCTTATTGGTGTACCTTTACACAGTTATAGAAAATTAGTGAACACACCCTAAGTGGATTCAGATCGATAGGGTAATTATTTTTTCCCTACAAACCCCATTAGTATCAATTCATGAACTCTAATTTATTTTCTCGTTTTCCTGGAATCAATGCAGTCCTCTTTTTGTTATCTAGACTGAACCCTGTAACAACCCATATTCCATATGGAGACAATGAACCTACCTTTCCTACGTAAATTAGACTAATTTACTTTAAGGTGTACTTATCAAGTTTTACCTTACCCATTATAACAAATCAAATTGCTTTTGGACCATCTACAGCTCTGTATTTGTAGTAAAAGTTGGAATTCATGGGCTTCTCAGTTAGTATCGCCAGACGGAACATGTTGAAGCCAATATCATGGATAGGCAACCTAAAATGATTCTAAATCTTGCAAAGTCGTTGATGTTTGACTTACAACCCACAAACTGTAACTCACAGAAGCCCCTAAACGAACTCAAATAACAATACTAAAGTTACTGCCAAGAGGAATCATTCAAAGATTACTAACCGCCAAAAAATGAGTGATGGATGGTCGATACAAGACAGCTTTACGCGGATTTGGTGGCAGTGTAGGATCAGAAATCTCCTGGGAATAATTAGTACGATTAGAACCTAAAAAGCCCCCATTTTGACCAGTACCGGTAGAATTAGTTCCACTTGATTTGTAGAATGAGCCACTGGGTTCCCACTCCAAAGATTGAAGCATTCGGAAGTTGTCTAGAGTCAGCTCGGAGAACTTAACCTGATTAAAAATTCACAGGGCATAAGAAAAGTCAAAATGCAGTATAGCAAGACCACATAGTGGCAACCGTGTTTAAAGTATGTTAACCTCATTCGGATGGTAGCTGCAAAGAATGGCATCTCCCAGCTTTAGCTTCCTTTTCACATTGGCAACAGGTGGCAGGTTATCAGGATGGAGATCCAACGCGAGGCTATATCTTAAAGGCCTTATATTCATAAAAGCCGTGTCTACTTTCAGAAACTTCGTTATTTCCTGAATCACAAGCTTCCATTCTTTGAAGTCGGTATCCTGAAAGAATAGAACCAAACGTCTCACCATCTAGGATATCCTACTATACCATCATGAAAAAGTTTGATTACCTGAAAAGTCCTCTTGCAGTCGGAAACTAACAATTTGAGCTGATTCACTAACTGATAAACCATTTCTCGTCGGTTCAAAACCAGACACACTGTCAAAAACCTCGCAAAAAACCTCAGTTGTTTGTTCGCAAGATTCAGATCCTGTAATATTCCATCCTTGTAATACTCCCTAGTCAAGATTGCTTCATAGAAGATATACGACTCCGACAAATAACTGGCCCCACTTGTTCTCATATACGTCCCAAAATAAAGTTGCCCTATACGCGACGCAATATCACCTATTTCCCATCTTTTAAGCCCTGCTTCCACAAGCTTGTGTCGATTCTCTTGTTGAAATTTCCATAATTGTGTATAAACTCTGAATACCTTATCGAAGTACGTATCGTACCTGATACAAAAACCAGTTTGTTTATGCGCTAAGAGTCAATGAAAACTGAAAACTGCCAACTATTACGCGTACTTCCAATATAATCACAGACAAACAATCATTTGAACAAAAATGACCAAAAGATATTTGTGAAACTGGTCCTTTTCATTTTAAACAACTAAAGATTACCACGGGTATACTTCGCACCTATTATACATAACAATCATTTATTGATCACGAAAAAGTATTTCACTATACCTTGGTATATGAAAAAACGCGAAGAGATGTAGATATGCATAACAAAAATATACTCAGTTGCCTCACGATGTTTCGACAGATAATGGCTCCTAAATGGCTAAATCGGTGATCCATTCATTACCATCAAAACTATCTATATCTATACTACATTATAATGTATTTGGGACTATTCTATAATTAGAAAGGCTTAAAATTCAGACTTTTTTCTTGCTTATTATGGAAAGATTTCAAAATTAATTGGTTAGGAAGCAAGTTGGTTAGGAAGCGGTTGGTTGTTCAAACTAAAATTATTTGGATTAACCATCTCTAATATCTCTACTAGCATCAAGACAACTAAACGTGTAACCAAATAACGCGAAATATAATCACAAGGTACCCGCCGCCGCATTGCGCGGGTACCGTTCTAGTTGGATAACAATATTTTCATAGCCTTATTTACTGAACAGGCTTTTGCATAGTTCGTTGCACAGAGTTACCTTGACAGCATTTATATTTCTACAAACTTAACGCACTCTCGCCTAGTTAGAAACCGGAAAAAAAAAAAAAAAAAAAAAAAAAAAAACTACATTAGCTTCATAGATACCTAGTACAGAAACTATCCTAAAGTCCAACAATTAGAAATAATGTTGACTTTTTGAAGTCAATATCATAATCCAAATGAATTAACGGAAACAAGTTCACAAACATACGATTCGACATATCATTAACTAATAAAGGAATATATACCTGTTGCGTTCGTAGTAGGGCAAATCTCAAATTTTAGAGAATTTTTTATCAGCTTTAGCAACAAGAGACCAAAACACTTCACTTACTGGTACATTTGCGTTATTATTCTGTGACATTTTTTTTTTTTTAATTTTGACAATTGGTGTATGGAGATTGGGTGTTAGCTCATATTCTTTAGGGATTTGACAATTGATGAACTGGAGGAGGGAGGGGTATCAAGGTTTTCGGAATAAATTTCTGAAACTAGCGGTTGTTTTGATACAATCCGGATCCACCTTAGAAATTAGGGGTGTCGGTTAACGGTGAGCAAAACCGCCGAGTCCGAAACGGAATAATAGCTTCTCAAGTCAGGAGTTTGGATGGATTTTTAGCATTTTTGGGATGGGTCGGGACGAGCCAAAACCCGACAAAATACAAGCAAAAACTAACTACTTTCAGGACGGGTCGGGACGGGCAAAAAAATCGACTACTTTCGGGTCGATATTCGGTTTACGATTTATGTGACTTTCGAGATCGGGACGGGTCGGGTCGGGATCCGGCCCGATGCTCAACCCTAGTGTCGATTCAGCTAGGTTTTTCGTTTATTCTGTTGGGTTAATTTTTTAACTGAATTCAAATCGGATTAAATTGAACTGAAAATTAAATTTTAAATTAATTTAGTTTTCGAGTACACAAACTTGTGATGATAAATGAAAGATGACAAAATACTAACCTTAACATTAATATTTTTTTGATTTTCATTTCCATCAACTTAACTATAACTTGTAACTTACCATAAGAGTAAGAAGAAGTGTATGATTTTTATATAGTATAGTTTAAGATAAATTTTTGGAAACTATGAACCGTAAAAAAACAAATCGTGTGAAACCAAAGTATGACAATTGTGTCTTTTTTGTTTTTTCTATAAGTTGTTTGTGTTTATAAATTTAAATTTATTGTCAAAGTCGCCATATTAATAATAGAAATGATAAAGAGGCTTAAACTTTTTTTTTTTTAACGGCGATTTATTAAAACACTAGCAAGGAGCTAGATCAAACAAGAACAATATAAGGGTTCTTAAGTCAATCGTCCCACTTGAACGACGATTTACATCTAAATTTACACCAATAAAAAGAACTAGAAACTAAATTATCAAAAATCAGCGCCTTTTCTGGGATCTTCTTATCGAACAGAAGCTTGTTACGAAAGTTCCACATATACCACCACAAACCATAGTATACGCCCTCAAGAACATCTTTGAGTTTGGATTGAATGCGAATAGAAACTAACCAAACTCGCCATTCCTCGTAAGAATTCACATCCGAATAGTCGATATTCCACCAAGAAGATATCTTACGCATAAGCTATCTCACTACAATGCATTGAAAGAAAATATGGTTTGTCGATTCCACACCGGCATTACAAATGGGACAAACAATCGAATCAATATCCATTCCATGACGAGAGATATTAAAACGCGTTGGGAGCGCGTTAGATTTAACTTTCCAAGCTATGATATTCACCTTGATTGGCACGGATTTAACCCACCTAGTCGGCAAACTAACATCCTGAAACCGATTCCCATCAATCTGTTTTCGAATTGAAGCAACCGAAAATACCCCATCACTTTCTAAAGTCCAAACGTAACGATCTTCACACGGCACGAGAGTAATCATTCGAGAAATCTCAGCCAAAGAGTTAAGTTGCATCTCTTCAATTCCAGTTCTAGCTTTTCTTCGAAATGAGTTATCTAAACTTGACGCATTCAATTTCGAACTAACAGTAGCATTCTTATCCAACTCGAGAGCGTACATACGTGGATAAAGCTCTTTGATGACACCGCCTTCATACCAATTGTCGACCCAGAACCACGTATTCTCCCCATTCCCCAGTTTCAATCGGATGTAATCTGCAATGATAATACCCCGACCTTGTAACTCCCTTACTTCGTGAACTATCGATGTCCAGCAGGTTCGAACACCACCAGTAACATCCTTGTTCAAATACCCATCCTCCCCGTAAATAGCCTTAATCACTTTAGTCCATAAGGAACATTTTTTAGAATAAAACCGCCAAACCCACTTGAGCATGAGACCTCTATTAAGGGCAAACAAGCTTGATACCCCTAAACCCCCTTTATCCTTCGGGGTTAAGACCTTGTTCCACTTTACCCAAGTAGCTTTGTTACTCTTCGGATCCTGGCCATTAAAGAACCGACTACGAATAGATTCAAGAGATTTAAGAATACTCGAGGGTACCTTAAAAATAGACATATGGAAGATAGGCATAGATCCTAACACGGACTTAAGAAGAGTGAGTCTGCCTCCGATTGAAAGGAGTTTCATCTTCCATCTAGAAAGGCGAGATAACACCTTATCCACCACTTCTTTCCAAGCTTGCTTCCTTGACATATTTCCCCCAACTTTCGTACCCAAATAAGTGAAAGGAGTCTTAAGGACAAGACACCCAAGTTTAGAAGCCGCATTTTTAACCATCTCATCTTCAACGTTAACACCCATAATCTTACTCTTACACATGTTAATACGAAGACCAGAAGCCCGGAAAAAACAATCCAAAACTCGAACTAACGAATCGATATTGAGATCACTCCATTGGCCAAGAAAGATTGCATCATCCGCATAAAACAAATGAGACAAATTCACCATGGAATTAATTTTGATCCCCGAAAACAAACCCGCATCTACCACACGTTGAAAAGAAATATGCAAGCTCTCCATAATAAGAATGAATAGAAAAGGGGATAAAGGATCACCTTGTTTAAGACCTCTAAAAAATTGAAATTCCTCCGTAGGACTACCGTTGACAAGAATGGAACCTCTGGATGATCTAAGACAACTTTGAATCCAAGTCCTCCATCTTTCACCGAAACCAAATTTATTTAACACATCATCAACGAAATCCCATCGGACCGAATCAAAAGCTTTCTCGAAATAAACTTTGAAAATAAGAGCGTGTTTTTTCTTCCTACGACACCATTGAAGAACCTCGTCAAGAATAAATAGACCATCTAGGATTTTTCTATCCGCCACAAAAGCAGATTGTACCTCATTTACAAGATCACCAAGCACAACAACTAGTCGGTTCGCCAAGATTTTAGCAATAATATTGTATAAGCTCCCGATCAAACTAATAGGACGAAAATCCTTAACCATGTTGGCATCAAGAATTTTAGGAATCAAAGCAATAAAGTTCGAGTTACATCTATTCGGCATTTCACCATACATGAAGAAATAGTCAACAGCCTCGAACACGTCCTTCTCAATTACAGGCAAAAAATGACGGTAAAAACTAAATGAAAAACCATCCGGACCCGGAGACTTATCAACGCCGCAATCCCACACAGCCCTTTTAACCTCCTCTTTGGAAATCCTGCGTTCCAAATCCTCTTTCTGATCAAACGATAGGGAGACAGGAAAAGGGGTATCAATACACGCTCGATTCACTGATGGTTTATCAAACCTATCTCGAAAATGTTCAAACAATTCGCGCTTCACGTGAACCGGGTCATCGACCCACATCCCATTCACCATAATACCCCAAATATTATATTGATTGCGCTTCTTGTTTAGCATACCGTGAAAAAACTTCACATTTTCATCTCCCTCGATTGCCCATTTAATCTTGGCTTTTTGAGCAATTTCCAAAGCTTGAATATTATTTACCTGATGAATCTTGTTGAGAATCTCCGTACGTTTATGGACCACCTCATTCGAGCAATCTCCCTTATCAATAATCTCATCACAAGACCGCAGCTCCTCTTTAAGGAAATAGATCTCACCTCGCGAATTCGACCTATGTATAAAGAGCCAGCTCCGAATACGGTCTTTAAGAAATTTAAGTTTGCCCATGAAATTTCGGATGGCATTTTTCTTGTTAACAGGAGCCATGTTCCAAGAATCCCTAACCAACTTGTCAAAACCATCAACTTCCAGCCAGTAACGATAGAATCGAAAAGGAATAGGACCGTAATCGAACCTGACTTCACGAAGTAAAATAGGACGATGGTCTGAAATAAACCGCTCCAAGGTAATAGCAGTGATATTAGGACACATACTCGACAAATTTTCAGAAACAAAAAATCGATCCAATTTACTCATTTTAGAAGTAGATTTGTGACACCAGGTATAAGCACTTCCTCCTAAAGGGACTTCATCAAGACCCGCGTTGTATATGAATGAATTGAAAATCTTAGCGTCGTGAGCATTAAAATTCGATCCATATCTATCCGTTTTATATCTCACCTCATTAAAGTCACCCATCATAACAAGTTTACCAACCCATTGATTCGACACATGAGCCAAATAATCCCATAACATACGCTTATCTTTAGCCTCTTGAGGCGCGTATACAACCACTATCATAAGATCAATCCCTGATTTCAACCACACACCTCGAACAATGACAAAATAGTCCGATCTCGTAAAGCTACTCCTCCGAAAAGAATTAGGATCCCAAATGCACAAAATCCCTCCCGAGTTACCAACGGAATCACTATGCACATAATCAAAATTAGAATTACCCCAGCAAGATGTCACACTACTTAGATCAATAGACCCCATCTTAGTTTCTTGAAGACCCACAAAATTTAATTTATTTTTAACACACAACTCCTTTACCCAATCTTTTTTGGCCTTTTGGGCGAGGCCTTGAACGTTCAAAGACATAAAATTCATCGATTAACCCCAAATTCTCCTTGGGATTCAATGATCTCAGTGATATCCTTGATGCACCCATCCATGTTATAACCCATAGTTTGGCCTACCTTCACAACTTCCTCCATAAGACTTAAAACAGAACCCCCCGTTCGTGGCAAAACATAATACTTAGAGTGACCCGAACGCTTTGATTCTGAATTTTTGTTAACCGACTCAGAATTATCCTTTCCATCTTCAAGGTTAACAAACGAATTGTTACCTCTCTCATTTTCTTCGTGGTCCTTCATGTCAAGATTACCAGTATTACCTTTATTCAAACCCTCCTCCGGAGTGAAACCCGGCGGATGAGACAAACTATGTTCTTCTTCGGTAACCTTTCGTGCCAATTCGATATTTTCTTTGTTCAATAAAGGGTATAAACCAAAAGGATCTTCCGAATGTTTGTCCTTCTGATCATCCGGTTGATCAAACAATGTTTCAGGCACCTCCTCCACGTCACTCTCATCAATGCCATTATTTGCCTCGAGATCATTAATTTTGCCATCATTGTTATCCTCTATTGATAATTCATCTTCCTCCTCCTCTTCAAAAAAATTAGGAGTCCACCCTAGAACTTCACTTGCGCGCACCCAATAAACCTTACCCCGAAAAACAATTTTGAAGCTCTCGTGAATGTGCTCACAAACCTTAGAAAGAATGCAAATTCTTTTGGAATGAAGATTCGAGTCATCATTATCATCAACGTCCAATAACTCACCCCATTTTGCAGCAATACGTTTGAAAGTAGGACCCGACCAGAATTTAAACGGAACACCGTCCAATTCCACCCAAACCAATCTTCCTTCAGGAACAAACTCGGCATAAGCTTGTTTAATGACCGAAAACCAAGAACCCACACCAACATTACCCCTAAATGAATCTTTGGCCTTCACAGTCTCGAATTCGAGTAATACCCAGAGTTCTCCCAAATAGCTAATCTTAACCACATCAAAACCTTCATTACAAAGCGCCTTTTTAAGATTAACTAAAGAGGCCATCTATTTGACTCTGCCCATCAACGACAGATTGAGATCCTTCGCATTCAAACATTCATCTTCAAGGACAATCGCAGGAGGAGATTCCTTATCCATTGGCAATCGGCTAGTCTTCACCACAAACACAAATGATTTACCAATAACTGTATTTTCCACATTCTTATGAGACCCATCAAACTTCCTTTTATACGATTCATTCTTAGTCTTATCCTCGTTACCACTTCCCTTCATGTACTCTCTTTTGAATCTTGCAACATTTGCATGAAATTTCGATCGACCCACCCAAATCGTACATAAGTTATTTACCAATCTCTCCACATTAAAGACATTGATAAATCGAACAAATCCAAAACGCTTACCGTCTTTTGACCTCTTTGTTGGAATAAACGAATCGACCACGTGACCATATTGCTTACATGAGTAGAATAGATCCTTAGCAGAGAAGGAATCCGGGAAGTTTGTAACAAAAATCGAAGTCGAAATCTTTGAAACATCATCTTCATTTGAACGAAAGATACCCATCTTTGGATTGAAGGGAGTTCAATTAATCGAAAATAACTAGGGTTTAATGGAGGCAGGGATTAAATGGAAACGGAAATGGAATCGATTAGAATAAGGAGAATAACATATCTAAATTACGAAAACCCAAGATGAGAAACCCGCCTAACACGCTTGATATGAGATTAATCAATCAATGATTGATCCTAATTTCAGGGGTTATAACAGGATTCAAACAAAAGGGAAGAAGGAATTTTAGATTGTTAATTTGTGGAATTTGTTGTTCGCCGCCATTGTCCCTAGTGGGGTTTTTTTTCCAATTGACATCATCCTGATTGTTGCAAATATGGACACACTTATTTTACAACTCATCAAGATGATGTCACTTGGTCTTAGGCATAAATTAGGCCTAAGTTTATGTCCTCATATCATTTCTCTATTAATAAGTGGTATATTATGAGGGAGAATAATTCGGAGACATAAATTATGTGCCTAAACATGTGTGACATGATCCTCATGGTTTTTGAAAAAGCGGGTCCCATAGTTGTAGCCATCAGGATAATGTCACACATTTAGACACATAATTTAGGTTTTCAAATCACCACTCAAATTATGAGGGGTATAATAAGGAATCAATTTTACTCATTTTTAAGACCTTTGAAGATCCAAGAATTAGTCAAAACACTTTATATGTAGTAGAGATAGATATGATGATTTTATCCATGTCTTGAGTGAATTCTTGAAATTTTTTATTTTATTTCTTTTTGAGGCTTTGAGCCCATTTTAATATGTTTGATAGTTGATTATTGCAATGAAATCGCTAGAAGCTTGTTAGGCTCTCCCTTGAGTAAAGAACATGGAAAAGAAAATGATGAAAACATAATAAGTTCAGTCGTGCGTAGGAAAAGAAAGTAGTCGAAAAATGATGGGTTGATGTAGGGGTGTAAACGAGTCGAGCTTTTAACGAGCTACTCGAGCTTGAGCTCGTTTAACTCGAGTCGAGCTTGATAATTTTCGAGCTCAAACAAAATTTAGAGCTCGAATAATTTCACGAGCCGAGGTTTTAAAACTTATATTTAGCTCGGCTCGTTCGAAAGCTCGTTTAGTTATTCGAGCCGAACGAGCCAAACGAGTTACTCGAGCTAAACGAGCCGAACGAGCTAATCGAGCTAAATATGTAGTTTCAAAATCTTTTATTTTTAAATTTTTAATTACTATAAGTATTGGGTTAAACTTAAAACCAAAACTAGCAAGATGTTAATCTTCAATCAAATCAAAGATCTACACTTTAGTTTATATGTAAAATATACATACAAACTAGTAAGCTTGGGCTTTTATTTTTATAGACCCCACATTACCTTCCTTTTGTTTCACTCATCCAATGTGGGATGTGAAAGAAAATCCTTTTTCTTTTCTTTTTTCATTCAAGCTTACAAGTATTACTTAGATTCTTAATATGTATGAATAAGTTAAATGTGATAAATAAATTGTTACTCATATATATTCATTGATCATATAATGGTTAATATTAGTTTTATGCTAGTTAAGTGTTTTGTAAAGAAGTAACTAATATGTTTAATAAACTCTTTATCAAATATATAAATGATTAAATCCAATCATAAATACCACTAAATAAGAAAAATGAATCATTAGATGATTTCAACGAATTTCGCTCGTATGGCTCACGTGATGTTGAGAGTTATATTGAGGTTTTTGCGATTATAAATACAACATGTGTATGTATATTGTATATAAACAATCCCCTTCAATGATTTTCACGCTTATGCACATAAAAGACACATACAATGAAATTCATATATGTGTTATGTGACACATATATATGATACTCAAATATGTATAGACAGATGACACGTACGAAAGCCAATTATGTATGGACACACACATATGAAATACATAAGTCCGACCAATATTTACATATAAAGACACATATTTGATATATATATATATATATATATATATATATATATATATATATATATATATATATATATATATATATATATATATATATATATATATATATATATATATATATATATAACTCATTATGAGGTTGCTAAAAATAGTTGGTTCATGGTTCTTAAACGATATAACATAAACAACGTTATCCATTGTTCTTAGACAATAGAACATAAACAACGTTATAATCTTCGATCAATCTGATGATGAAACACGGAGATTGTTGTTGGTAATATTCTTGTAGAAACTCTTATTATGATTTTAGTTATGAACTAACTAACTCTTACACTCGTTTAATTCATGTTAACTAGTTGAGACATTTATGACAATGGTTTATTGATTATAATTCATTACATGTGAATACAAACATGTTTATGTATAAACATACAATCTCTCTAATATGAGCATTTATACATATAAACATGCACATACATTCTTACATATGATACACACATACATTTACAAGAGACACATGAAGATACATAAATACACAATACACATACACATACACATACACATACACATAACTGACTTGATTCACGACTCAAACAATTCATAATTTACTTGAGCTCATTAAATAATTTATGATCTTGACTCTAGCTCGAATAACAAAATTTCCTCGACCAATTTCATGAATCGAGCTTACAAAATTATATACTTGGCTATACTTACTCAAAAATCATGTATATAGAAAGAGGTAAAACATATACTAGGGAATCATAGATGATACAAGTATATCAATCATATGTTCTTTATGAACCTTAATTAATCATTTATTTTATTCTTTGAGCATCAATTTTTTGTTCTTTTCTATTATTAGATCAAGCGTATTAACTTTGTTATTTAGTTTAATTAGTAAATTTGTTAGCATAAGTTAATGAAAAAAATATCATATTTTTAATTAAGAATTATAATTATAATAGAAAATGTAACAATATAAAATTTATGTTTTGAAAATTATGTGTAGTAGTTGTATATTCCCTAATCAAAGAAACAAGATGAAAAGTATCCCACATTGAAAATAATAAGAAAAGTGAAAAGAGATGGACATTATAAAACAAAGACCAATTTCATTTTTCATAAACAACTACATCTACTTGAAATTATAAAAAATATAAGTATGATTGTTATATACTCTTTTGCTTCAAATGCAAACTAGTGTTTGTTATAAGTTACATAAACTTTAGTTTAACGTTAGAAAAAATTTATAATCGTAAACGAGCTTTCGAGCTCTAGCTTTAGTTAATCAACGAGCCTTTCAAGTTCGATCTTCTATACGAGCATATTAAGCTTGAAAATTATTTTATTATACGATTACAAAATAGAAAGTTAAAAATTTTAAACGAGCTTCGAGCTCGAGCTCGAACAACAACAAAATATTCGAGCTCGAGCTCGAGCCAATTTATAAAAATTTATTCGAGCTCGAGCCGAGCAGTTAATAAACGAACCTAGCTCGTTTAGGCCAAAACTCGACTCGACTTAGATCGTTAACACCCCTAGGTTGATGCCATGTCAAATATGGTACTACATGTCTTTTGGTCAAGAAAATATTTCTTCATGTACATGGAAAGAATGAGTGTGTATAGAGTTTGTCTTCATGATTACTTTTCCACTCACCTCATTATTATAAAAGTGTAATTATTTTGTGTATACATATGAAAAATATTTCAAAATGGTTTGATGAATACGAACTTGACCCTTATCAAGAAACAAGATCGTGTCTTTGAGAACGAAAAAGAAAAAGTAAGAAACACTCACTACACTAACAAAATAACTAACTATGTAGAATGAAAAAATATATCTATAAGGGTGTGTTTGTTTAATGGGTTTTGAAAGAAGGGTGTGGGGGGATTTGGGGCTGATAACCATGTTTGGTACAAAACCTAGTGACAAATATTAAGGCACAAGTCTAATATATCAATTCCTAACTCAATAGGTGGCTTTTGTGATTTTTTGGGCTCCATGTTTTCTCACCCTCCATTTCATAATTACACCAAATCCAAATCTTCTTATAAACCAAACGGCTCCTAATATTTTTGCTTTATGTACCCAAGATTGTTTAGTAATAGCAAAATGCAAATTGATTTAAGCACAAAATCAAATAGAACCTTAGTGGAGACCCTTCTAATAATCACTTTGTGGAAACGCATCATATTTGCCAACAAACCACAAGTCATTTGGATTTTTAGTCAAAAAACTGATAACACTTTAGCGCAAGTCCAATCGATCAATATGCCTTTAATCCAACTTTTCATTTTCGTATAAGGCACTAAATTGAGTTCCCCAAATGATGCTGCACTCTTAACTGATTTCCGCATAGACTTTTACTATATCGACCAATATGAAACATGCATATCGTCATGGTTAATTATGATTTTGCTTTTATGAAACACATATGTAGTCTTTTTACCATCTAGCATTTAGTTACTTGGGTTGTGCATTCCTTAAGAGGAGAGGGAGTGGTAACGCCGTTGAGGCGTTATTCCTAGCTGGCATAATATCAACGCACGTTATCACGTTAATATGGTTTCATGGTCTATGCGTTGTGCCTGCGTTTTAACGCACGTTGACATAGCAATGCCCGTTATTTGGTGTGGAAGGCACAATTTTAAAAAAATATATATATATATATTACAAACGCCCCATTTTATATAGCCGTTATAAGTTTTGATTAAAAAAAATTGAAACTTACCGTTTGAATACAACAGTTATATTTTTCAAAATTAAATTTTTTTCAAACCCTTATAAATACCACTAATATATTTATGTTATTCACAAAAAAAAAAAAAAAAAAAAAAAGGCTTGTAAACTACCACACACCGTCGAAGAACTGCAACAATTTATCAAACATGAAACTGAGAAAGGCGACGTGGATCGCCAAAATGCAATTGTTGAAGTTATCAAGAAGCTTGAGGTTGTGAAACAAAAAAAACAACGACTTAGAGAACGATACGCAGCGTGCACATACATCTCAGATGATAGGAAATATGTGGTCGACACGTTCTTGTACGATGAATATCTTAAGGATGCTGCTGTTATTGAATCGCTATGGGTTTGTGTCAACAAGATACGGACCCAAATCTCCAACAAGATCCGTTGGAGTTTTGAAGAAAATGTTGAATCTGCTAACGTGCAACAACAACAACAACAACAACAACAACAACAACAACAACAACAACAACAACAACAACAACAACAACAACAACAACAACGACAAGGTGCATCAAGTTCAACTGCACGGGATGGTGGCTGGAACTCTGAGGATGAGCGGGAGCTGAGTAGGTTGGAAGATCAGTTATTTCAAGAGAAGTTTGCGAGGTTCTCTGCGTATGAGGACGGTTACGACTCAAATAACTCTCAAACCTGGGATCACCCGGACTACAACTGAAGTTAGGTTTATGTGATGTTTTAATTAACTATTTCTGTTAAGTATGTTTCTTTTAAATTCTGTTAAGTATCTATGTAACGTTTAAGTATTTCTGTTAAGTATGTTTCTTTTAAATAAATTTATTTCCTTAAATTAACATTACAACACAATACGAAAACAAGACATACAACACCGTTAGGTATTTTATTCGGCCCATCTAGGGTGGGTTCTCAAAACCTCCCATGCGTGAACATATTTGAAGCTTTTCCCATCATAGCGATCTTCATAAGTTCTCATTGCATTCGTGAGACGAACATTGTGATCGTCCCAGGTTGTTCGCCGCAAGTGTTGGTAAATACCATTGAATACAACACATTCACAGTTGAGTCTGCTCCACTTACTCATGACCATATTTCTGTTTCGATTGATACCGTCAGAACAATCGTTGAAAATGGCTACAACCCGATGCCAAAAATACATTGCATTGTGGATGACATGATCTTCGTGAACTGCAACCCAAACTTGAGCTAGCAAGATTTCTTCTTCGACTGACCAACGATTAGCCATTTCAAATGTTTCAAGTTTGAAAAAAATTGTAAATTGGTATGCTATTTATAGCCGTTTGAAACACTAGGAGCGGGATAGATTTGAAATTCGAATTCAAAAAATGAGCGGGATAGATTTAAAATTCAAATTCAAATAGGAGCGGGATATATTTAAAATTCAAATTCAAATATTTCAAATTCAAATTGTAATAATATAGTGTTTGAATGTTTAATGAATGAAATTGTTGAGGGAAGAATTTGTAAATTTGTAAAAAGTGGTGTTATTTAGTGTTATGATTTTCTGGTGTTTTTTGATGTTATGTTATTTGATGCTGAGATGACGTGACGCTGACATGGCGCGGTGTTATTTCATAACACATGTTACCACTTCCTCTACTCTAAGCACTGCTAAAAGTATAACTACATTGTACTTGTCACGTATTAGATGAAACTTGAACCCACAATGATTTGGTTAAAAAATATGTCACATCGCTCATCACATGGCACCATTAAGTTATAAGACTTTTGATGTGATACTTTTATAGTGTAATGTAGTATAGTGAACACTTTAGTTATTTATTTATCTCTTTCATGTTTCTTTACATTATCACGTTTTCTCTTATTTTTTTGATTACTTGCACAGTCATACACTTTGCATTAGTTAACCCTTCATTTAATCTTTTATATAATAAAACAAAACTTCTATTTGGAATTTTCCATTTCAAAAAAATAGATTCATACCTTATTTAATAATAATTTTATTTAAAAAAAAGATTATTTTCTTAGGTAACATTTTATATTTATCCATAACACAAGTAAAAGATAATATAAAAAATATAGATAAGATGCAATTAATAATAGGATTAAAATTTTTAAATAATTATCTTTAATAATAAAAAACTATAATTAAACATCATAAATCAAACAAAACAAAGATTAAATTATTTATTTTTTAATAAATAAAAATATATGATTCAAAAAATTTTAAAAAACTCGCGCGTACGCGGGTATTATAACTAGTTAATTGTATATGCCAAAATATTTATTAATAAGTCGATGAATATCCACTCTTCAAGTTTGAATATTAGTGTTTGAGGGCCGTGCTTAGCACGGTCTAAAACACGTCCTAGTGTTATTTATTTAACGACTCGTTGTAGTTATTATATTTTTATTTAAATAGGAAAATTAAGGAAAAACATATTATTTTCTTTTATTTTTGCAGGTTTAAAGCCACCGAGCAAAAAGAAACTCTCTGAGTTGCCGTGGGATTCACTCTATGATTTCCAAATACAAAAAACATGCATACAAAAATATATTATCAAAACAAAACTAAGCGGTCAACAATGTTCGTCGCTGTTTTATAGTATTATTTCATAGCGGACATAACATAAATTACAAAGTGTACAATCATCTATAGTCGGGTTCCCTTTATTTCACTGTTTGTTTATTTTATGAGCAACTAATATATATTTGTCGTATGTGACATTAGATAGAAATCATAATTATTTCAGTCATATATATTTAGGGAATATTTTTAATTACGGTAGTTGGGTTTTACCAGCAATACGACACCCACTACATTTTAGAAATTGGAAAAGTTGCTGCAAGAAAAGAATAAAAAAGTGGGAACAAACAAGTAGCAGTACAACAATATGGGGTAAAATAAGAATCGTAACTAAAATGAATTCTGCAAAGGGCCTCTGTAAAATCAGAGACGGCACTACTTCTCACCTTAGATCGAGCTTTATAATGCTATATTTTTATTGTTTAATATACTTTATCATCGATGCTCTAAACTTTAGGTAAGAATTTAGTCTTAAATTCAATTTATGAAATTACCTGTGAAGTTAAAAGATACTTTATAAATTAAACTTTATTTAAATAAAAAGAACCTTTATTAAACTTTATTAATATAACTCTTAGTATGTTTATAAATTTAAAAAATACCTTATAAATTAAACTTTATTTTAAATAAAAGAATCTTTATTAAACTTTATATTAAATAAATTTAACAGATGCCTCATAAATTAAACTTTTTTTTTAAAATAAAAGAACCTTTAATAAGCTTTATTAATATAATTCATAATGTGTTTATAAATTTAAAAGTAATTTATACAGTAAACTTTATTCTAGATAAAAGAACCTTTTTGACGAACTGATCAAATTTTTTCTAAGATTTAAGTAAAGCCCAAAAAGTCAAGTGACTTCCATGAAAATTTCCCACAAGTAAGACTTGGATAAACTTTATATATGAAAACCAATTGTAGAAGGGTAGAAAATTTCTAATGATATATTTTTTTCCATGGACTTGGCAGCCTCCTTTGTTGAACTTTGACAAATACAGTAATAAAAAAGAAATTGAATATGTGGTTTCCTTTCTTTACCGCTATCTAACAATAAGCATCTTCCTTCAGTATATATATACACTATAAAGTGCCTTCACTTTAACATATTAAGGTCACGTAGCATCAGAAAACAGGCAAAAGAAATTAGCAATGGGAGCAGTGAACATCATTCACATGGCTAATGGCGATGGAGAATCAAGCTATTCGAAGAACTCGAGACTTCAGGTGATCTTTCTTACTCTGTACACTACTTATGCATAGATACAAATGTTTATGAGTGCTTTGTTTACCAACGATGTCTCAAGAGTATTTTTTAATTTCAGGAAACTGTGATACGAAAAGCGCTACCAGCTTTAAAGCATACAATAAGTGGCATTGTTAAACATGATGATGCCATATTCGACAAGTGTTTTCACATAGCAGATCTTGGATGTTCATCTGGCACAAATACTCTATTGAGTGCATCCAACATCATTGATATGGTCCATGAGGCTTGTAAAGAAAATAATCGTACAACGCCACAGTTTCAAGTAAGCTTAGTTGACCTTGTTGGAAATGACTTCAATGCCGTTTTCGAGCTGTTACCAGATTTTTATGCCAAGCTTAAGAAGGAGAAGGGAGAAAATTTTGGCCCTTGTTTTGTTTCAGCTGTTCCTGGTTCTTTTTATGAAAGACTCTTCCCGGACGATAGTTTGCACCTTGTTTACTCCTCTTATAGTCTTCATTGGCTTTCTAAGGTATGCAAACTGACCAGATCGATCTGTATTTTATATTCATGATTTCATCATAACAAAAGTATTTATTAGTGACTTATATCAATTCTAAAATGTTGTATATAATAGGTTCCTGAAGGCCTCGAGAACAACACATCAAACATATACTTTTCGAAAACAAGTGCACCAAATGTGTTCCAAGCATATCAGAAGCAGTATGCTAATGACTTCACAAATTTTTTACAACTGCGCTCAAAGGAGATAGTATCTGGCGGACGCATGGTTTTTACAATTATGGGTCGAACTCTTTCTGATCCAACTTTCGATGATTGTTGCCTTCCTTGGGAGATGCTAACGCAGTCACTTCTCGACTTGGTCAAAGAGGTAAAAGGCTCTTCAGTATTAGACCTCAAAATAAATAACTATATTTGCTACAACAAATACTAACCATTAGTAATACTTTAACAAACAGGGGTTGGTTCAAGAATCAGACATTACCTCATTCAATATGCCATATTACAATCCATGTGCGGATGAAGTTAAGGAAGTTGTTGAAACCGAAGGATCGTTTTCTCTTGAAAGCATCAGTGACTTTCAGGTCAACTGGGATCCACAAGACGCAGATTACACTAATACAGACGGTTTCACTGATCACAGTGATAGTCACGGAGAAAACTCAGCAAAAATGGTGAGAGCTGTTATGGAACCGTTGTTGGAGTGTCATTTTGGAAGTTCCATAATCGACGAGCTATTTAAGAACTACAGTAAGCGTTTAACCAAACATCTAGCTATTAAGAGAACACGACACTACAATCTAGTCATCTCGTTGACTAAGAAATGAACTACTAATGTGTTCAATTCCATTAGCGCGGTGTAACGTTTCTGCCATGGTGTGTCGACATTGGCTGCATGGTTTCGTTGCGAGCATCTATATTTTCTTATGTTTTGTTATGTATTTCTGATGTTATACATGATGTAATTCTCCGGAAGGCCGGCTAGAACAATTTATAATAAATGTTATGTATTATTTGTTCAAAACTTCACTTAATCTACCTAATGCTTTAATGAAACATAACCAAATATGTCACATGTTTTAGTCATTATCAACAAAATTAACAAACAAACAAACAAGATCCATTATCTATGGATTATGGTGGAAACCTATGACTGGTACTAAACATCTCGTGACCCGAAAAGTGGGTATGTTCACGTGTGGAGATCTATAAAGCCGATCTAATCTCGACAAAAGAAATTGTAATTAGCTTATTAAAATCATGAATTTCTAATTTCTTTACTAATGATTTAGAAAGGAAAAAACATACACCCTCTAATCGATCTAACCTGTTAACACAAATTCACCCCCTATTCCAATGCATATTCAGGAGGCAAAGGTATGGACTTACATAGAATTTTGTTATAGCATTTCCCATTCGCCTATACATCTTTGACTCGCTGCTTATATATGCTATTTGTCCTTCAAAACAAAAATGATACAACAAACCAAATAAGCTCAAACCCCCCATTTATACTAAGAAAAGTGTCCACTCTTGCCAGATTGTAGCTACATCCAAAGAGCAGGTATGCCCTGCCAAAAATAAGCGCGAATGATTAAAAGACGTGGAAACAGTTTCAAACTAAGAGCATCTACCATGGTTGCAAGTCATCAAAAGCTTTTTAAAGTGATTGCATTTAATGCATTTAATGCTAACTCATTAATGATCAAAAGGTTTTTGCAAAAGCTTTGAATCTACCAAGTCTTTGGTACCCAATAGCTTTTTACAATAAATGAAATTCATCAAAAGCTTTTCACCAAGTCTTTAGTTTAATGGAAAAACCTTTTTGAAAAGCTTGTTGAAATAGTAAAAAGCTATTCTAAAAACAACCATTGTAGATGCTCTAAGAAAGGTAAAATATAGTACAAAAATATATTTTTCAATACTATAAAAGTACAATTTAATATCGGCAGATAATTGTAGTTATAAAAAAAGTTTATTTGTTATAAACGGAAAATACTAAAAGTTTAAAAATTTGTGGATTAAACACGATTTAAACTTAATGAAAATAATTTTGTTTATGAGTTATAAACGAAAATAATAATAAAAAGTTTGTAATATCGGTTTTTCCTTTATATATAGTATTGATAAAAATAAACAATCCTTATAAAAATATAACTCAAAGGACTGAAAATCCGGTTTTAAGTGCATCTTCCGCCACGTCCTATGGGTCGGTGTGAATTTTTGCCCCATGGTTGTTAAAATTTCGATTTTGATCTTAGGATTCACCAATATTACGATACTACAAAGTAAAACGATATCGTTCTTACGTAGGATCTTTGCGAGATAGGATTGTGGAAAACTAGAAGGGGGGGTTTGAATAGTTTTACGTCAATTTGGATTTTAAAAACTTTGTTTTATAAAAACTTCAATTCTTATTTATGTGAATTTCAACACTTGCACAACACAAACAATTTAATCTAACTAACTAAATAATTATAACGTAAATACGAAAGTAATGAAAAGATAGAGATAGAGAGATCAAACCACAACACACGATTTTATAGTGGTTCGGCTACGAAGCACCTCTTCGCCCTACTCCACTCCTCGAGTCACCTACTCGAGAGTTTTCTTCACTATGTCAACAAACTCCCTTTTTGGCGGAGAAACCTTACACAACTTTCGCTTACACCAATTAACGACACTAAGCTAGATGTCGAGTCCTAATGGTAGCTAGAACCAATCTCACACCACTACACGCCTTATTCACAACTTATACACACCACTACTTCACAACTACACACTACTTCTACTTCACACCACAACTTCTTCAATACTAGATTTACAAACCCACCTAGATTTACCAATTACAATCACTACACAACTTTACAATAAATACAAGCTACACAACTAATCTTCAATACTTCTTGATTTGAGATGAAAGGAGTATTGTTTTCTTGCACTTTGAATGAGGATGGATGGTATCATTTGAAAATAAGAACCAATATGTTTATGATCAAAGGATTTAGAAAGGTGTTTTGTGAGAATTAGAACAGAAAATTTTAGTGCAAAAGGTGAGTAAAAAATTCAGATTTGAACCAGTATTTATAGGCAAAGAAACCTGACACATGAGCGTATGCCGGCCCCCTTAATTGTGTGTCGGCCCCCTTAAAATTAAGGGGGCCGCCCACTGTAACGACCTGATTTCTTTGTCTTTTCTAGGGAAAGTTTATTTGGTGAAAATTTAACTGAATTTGGTTAAAATTTTGGATTCATATATTTATTATGAAATAAACATTTTCCTTTAATTACCAAAAGTGTTTTTCTTAAATATATAAAATGTTTATACCATTTTATATAATTTGTAATTAATAAATAAACATTCCTTTGATCATAAAATGTATTAGACACTTGTTTATTCATTAAGTGAATTAGTTGGATATAATGATATTTTGTCACTAAATACTTATTTACGTAATGATTTTACGTTTAATGATTTTACATTTTGTGATCATCAAAACATAAGGATATCGAGAAATATTAATAACGTTTTTACGCATTATTTATATCAACAAGGATCTTAATACTCACTTATCTAAACTCATGAAGGAGATTCTTGAAGGCATTTACTATGTGGTGGCTTATCTGGCGGTTCATAAATCAATGTTTATTTGGATCTACTCAGCGTAGAAGGGACCTTATTTATGATAGTATTGTTCAAATGTCCTTTTTTTTTTTTTTTTTTTTTTTTTTTTTTTTTTTTTGGATTTCTACTCTTTGTAAATCCAAAATTGACTGGGTTACTTGGATGCAGAATCCTAACTTTCTTTCTTTGCAATCCTTTCTAGCTTCTTGCTAGTTATTTACTCCCTCCGTCCCATAATAAGTGTCCACAATGGAATCTTGAAATGTCCCAAATTAAGTGTCCATGTTGTATTTCAACCAATGAGAAAAAACTTTAGTGGGTAAAGATGATATTTGATTGGTGGAGAGTGTAGTTAGTGGGATTTCCTAAAATTTTGTGCAAATGGAATATGGACACTTAATATGGGACGGAGGGAGTAATAAAACCGCCGTTCAAAAAAAAAAAAAAAAAAAAAAAAAAAAAAAATTCCCGATCTTAACCATATAATTTTAATACCCATTCGATCCGATCTTACTTTTGTCAATCCACAAGTTAAAAAACTACAAATTTATGTATTAAGTTTTATAGATTATGAAACAAAAGCGGCTAATTGTATTAAATACTTCATAATCATAATTTTGACCTACATTTTCATAATATTTAATAATATGTAGTTTGCATAATCTTACGACGCCTATTAAGAAAACGCACTATAGTAAAATCTTAAGATCCCGATCCGATCTTAAAAAAATGAAAACGATCCTAGATAGGATCCCAATCTTAAAAATCTTGATTCGCACACTAAATTCAATAAAATTCCCCCTTTATATAGTTCTAGCAAAATAGTAATAATGTAAATAATAAAAGGTGATTCCCTTTTTATGTTAAAATGAAGAATCGCTTTTTATCCATAATGTATGAAAAACGAACATACGCCTCATCAATCACATAAGGATTTTCAAGTTATCCGGGCTCAATTTATTCATCACATATAATCCAAATCCGGTTCATTTGTATAAATCATATAATCAAACATTTGTACACGAACCTAACAAATAAATAAAGAATTAAAATCATTTGATAATCAAACTTTATTTACATAACAAGGACTAATCTCTAATTTTCATCTTCTCTACATCTTTATTTGATCTAATGAATGAGATTAATCCTAACAATTCAAAAAACCTATTTTCATCATTTTTTTTTCAAATATTAATATCTTTCAAAAACCGTTAATCGTTAAGCGAAAAAAATATACCGTTACGACGAGCATTTAATTATCTTTCTATACATAGACACTTTGATATATTTTCGACATTTTTTTTTTGTTTTTTTTCACGTTTTTTTTCGTGTCCGAAAAAATCACATGTGATATTACATATCTGTAATATCACATGTGTTTTTTTCGGCCACAAAAAAAAATGTGAAAAAAATGATTTTTTTCCCCGAAAGTATATCAAAGTACCCGTATATAGAAAGATAATTAAATGTTTGTCGCGATGTTGTAATTATTTTCGCTTAACAATTAATTGTTTAAGAGATTTTTAAATTATAAAAAATTGATTAAATATTAAAATATTTTTAGTCTCAATCATTGATTTCTTTTTAAATAAATAGTGGAAATGAGTCCAAAAAAACTTTGATTTTTAATATAAGTCAACTCATACATAAATTCTATAAACTTTTTCTCACATGAATTTCAGCAAACACTTTGGCATCACTCTCTTTCCTAACAAATTCTAAATCAAAGTCACCTAAGGGTAAAAACGAGTCGAGCCGCTCATAAAAAGTTCAGTATCAGATTGGTAAAAGGCTCAAACAGGCCGAGCCTAAACGAGCCCGAGCCTCATTTAAAGCTCATTTAACAAACGAGCTTGAGCCCGAGCTTTATATACTGAGCTCGACTAAGCTCGCGAGCCTAAACGAGCTCTCACTACAAAAAACTAGTTGAATTCTCCACACTTTAAAGGTCAAATGACCACATTTAAAAACGTTTAAAATTATTGATTCCACACTTTCTCAAGTGTGGTAATAATGGGTGTGACAAATTTTGTTACACATATAAGTGTGGAGATATTATCCAAAATGTCTATAGTTAAAAGTGTGAAAAAATTCTTTGAATGTCCACACTTAAAAGTGTGGCAAAATTGCAAAAAATGTTCAAAAATAAAAGTGTGGAGATATTTGCTACACCTATAAGTGTAGCTTAATTGTAATTGTACACACTTATATATGTGGATTATTTTTTAAATATTTGACACACCTATAAATGTAGCAAAATTATTATCCATATAAAAAAAGTCCACGGTTGACTATACCGTGACAAAATAAATGTGGAGAATAGCACTATTTTTTGTAGTGTCTAGTATATTTTGTGTATGTATACATATAAAATACATATAAACGTATATGTATGTAGTTTAGAGTAAGAATTCCAAAAAAGAAGAAAATTGATATCATATCCTACGTAATTTTCTAGAACCAAATTAGAATTTATTAAAATAACATATTACTATTAGGCTTTTGATATTGTCTTTTCATTTTCCTCTACCCACTAGCCACCTCTCTTCCCTTTTCCTCTACCAATTTCGCTTCTCATATCCATTCCACAGTAACTTAGTTTTTTTGAAAAAATCAAAATTGTTGTATTGATTTAGTTTGTTGGTTTTGTATGGAATGACTACCAACTGGTATATATCTTTAAATATTAAAATCATTATTTTTTTTCCTTATGCATATATAGTATCTAAAATAATTAACAAGTTCGTTAATGAGCTCAAACACGAGCTGAGCTCGAGCTTTATATAAGCGTATCATAAATGAGCCAAGCTCGAGCTTTATATATCATAACACGAGCCGAGCTCGAGCTCAAATATTAAAGCTCGAACCGAGATCAGCTCAAGCTTTTTAAAATATAAACGAGCCGAGCTCAATATCTAGCAGGCTCGGCCTCGGCTCAGCTCATTTCCACTCCTAGTTGGCAAGTCCTCACCCTAACAGTGCAGTATTCGAGGGTGTGCGAGGTGTGCTACTGCACAGGGCCTCAAAATTTTAAGGGCCTGAAAATATATAACCCTTTATATATTTTATTGCCTCAAAATTTACTTTCAACTTCAAAATGTTAATGATATATGAAATTATGTTCTAGATATTTGTTAAACTCATCTTAAAGTGGACGAGAGTGACGAAAAACTCATTAAAATTAAAGCTAGACAGTTACAATAAATCTTTATCGTCATGTTTAGCCATCATGAAATTTTTTGCACAGGGCATCTGCTAACTCAGCTACAACACTGCACCCCAATAATCACCATAATAGATAAAACTTTACAATTCGACAAATATCCAAGTCATCATTTAACAAAAGCAAATAAATAAATAAATAAATCGGTCAATTAATAAAATTAAGTCTAAGACCATAGCCCCAAGTTAATAATAACATCTAATCCACTCCTTCCGTCCTAAAATAAATATCATGTTTGATTTTTTGAAGTCTTTTTTGTTTAACTTTGACTTTAAATATTTTTATTTACGTTATATAATACTTTATGATAATTATACAAATGAAAATACATTTGAAACTCAATCTCTTAATAAATTTTGCATCAAGTATTATATATATATAATATAAATAAAAGTATTTATAGTTAAAGTTGAACAATAAAGAATATAAAAAATCAAATGCGACATTTATTTTTAGATGGAAGGAGGGAGTATTTTACATATGGACATGCCGCATCTTCCGATCTCTAATATAGTATTCTATTGTCTCCTGCATAATTATACGCATGTGCTTTATAATAATTTCTAGAAAACGTGTTGTTATCGAAATTTAAAATGTAATTTAAATCTTAAATCATGAAGCTGGATTAATATCAGTTTTTTAATGAGTCAACTTTGAACAAACGAGGTTATAATATATCGATATATTATTATTTTTGACGTTTTAATTAAATATGAAAAATATATTCAACGATTAGGTTGCATTGTAGAAATGGGATAAAAGTAATTTTGTTGGAATTCATCTTCTGTACAACATAGAGATGACTACAAACGAATGAGTTTTTACATGTTAATGTTACTTGAAAAGGTCAAGTATATGACTCAAATGTACGTGGTTTAACTGATATCCTCATCCTCCCCTTAACCAGTTAACTTGGTAACACACCGAGTGAAACTTTATAAATTGGTTTTGTCTCAACTTTTACAAATCAGCTCTCTCTCTCATTAAGTTTCGAAAGTTTCTTTAGTGGTTTAGTTCATAATATTTTTTATACGTCATGGCAGATATTTAAACATAAATAAGAATATTGAATAAAAGATAACATAATGAATTGAAATAATATTGGCTATGTTTGGCGCATAGCTTTTTGGGTCGATGAGCGGGGAGCTTTTTGATTTTTAGTGTTCGTTGGGCAAAAGAGCGGTGAGTTTTGCTATTTTTTAAGAAAACTCATTTTTCCAATGCTTATTTAAGAAGCTGTGAGTAGTGAGCTGTGGCTACAGCTCACTGCTGCTCACAGCTCACTGCTACACCTCAATACTACTGCTCACAGCTACTTTTACCAAACATAGTCAATCTCCGTATATTCTAATAATAAAACTTTAGAAACTACATTGCTCAAACAATTTGTAACCTAAAGGGTAGAACCACAACTGTATGAGCTACTAGTCGTCACATGGCGTATGATTGTGACATTCATATAAAAAGAAAAAAGTGCACACCAGTTAGAAAATGTCTATTGGTAAACATGTCTACATGATTTAAGAGTGAAATTACAATTTAATTGTCGATAACAGCACGTTTGCGCTATTAGAAATTATTATAAAGCACATGCATATAATATATTGGCTAATTGGCATCACTAGACGTGATAATTATGCAGGAGACAATAGAAAACTATATTAGATGTACGCAAGATGCGGCAGGTCCACATTACATGTGGAATAGATTAGATGCTTTATTATTTACTTGGGGCCTAATGGGTTTTCTAAACTATATAAATTAAGGGCAGGTAGTTGTCTAAGAAAGGCAAAGAAAATACAACAATGGAAGCATCAAACATTTTACACATGGCTGGTGGTGATGGAGAATCAAGCTACGCCAACAACTCGTTAGTTCAGGTGATCTCTCTAACAAGTCATTATACTAATGCTATATATCAGTGCTTGAAAATTATGGTGATCTAATGAGTAGCCAATATAGTTTGGCGCCCGTTTAGCAATGATTTCTTAAGTGCCACATTCATATGTTCTTTTCAGGAAATTGTGATACGAAAAGCGCTACCCATTTTAAAGGAGGCAATCAAGGGTTTTGCTAATCATGATGTCTTTTTCGGCCAGTGTTTCAAGATAGCTGATCTTGGATGTTCCTCTGGCCCAAACACTCTATTGAGTGCAACTAACATTATTGATATCGTACACGAGGAGTGTAAACAAAATAATCGTAAAACACCACAATTTCAAGTGAGCTTAGTTGACCTTGTCGGAAATGATTTCAACACCGTTTTTGATTTGTTACCAAATTTTTATGCAAAGCTTAAGGAGGACAAGGGCAAAGATTTTGGCCCTTGTTTTGTTTCAGCTGTTCCTGGCTCATTCTATGACAGACTCTTCCCCGACGAAAGTTTGCATCTTGTTTACTCATCTTATAGTGTTCATTGGCTTTCTCAGGTTTGCATAATAGCCAACTCTACCATTACCAATTACAATATCATCAAACTGAAAATTACTAATGCTTTCCTATTAGAAGTGAGAAACCAAAAAAGAAATATTGAAGAATCCACTCCTTTTAATTTCAATTACATTTCCACATATGTGTTCAGAAGTTCTGAATCAAGCAACAACAAAAATCTTATTCAAGTTATCTGGCATGCTATAATTATTAAAATGTAACTGTCTTTGATGCTAAACTGTAACCTCTGCAATAAATAATAGGTACCTGAAGGTCTTGAAAACAACACATCAAATATCTTCTTTTCGAAAACAAGTCCACCAAATGTGTTCGAAGCATATCAGAAGCAATATGCTTCTGACTTCACAAAGCTATTAAAAGTGCGCTCCAAGGAAGTAGTATCTGGCGGACGCATGGTTTTAACACTTATTGGTCGGAGTTTTTCTGACCCAACGATTGATGATTGTGTCGTTCCCTGGGAGCTACTAACACAATCACTTCTTGATTTGGTCAAAGAGGTATATGGTTAATTCTTATGTATTTGACCTGAACTTAAGTAAGAATATATTGCTTAAACTTCAGATTTTATATGGCTACTAACCGCCAATCCATACTACAGGGGCTCGTTCGAGAATCAGATATTACATCATTTAATATACCATTCTACAATCCATGTGAAGATGAAATTAAGACCATTGTTGAAAATGAGGGATCGTTTTCCCTTGATAGCATCACCGCAATCAGAGACAACTGGGATCCATATGACACAGATTACACAAATACGTGTGCTTCCAAAGAGGCCAGTCATAGTCATGGTGAAAATACCAAAAAAATGGTTAGAGCCGTTATGGAACCCTTGTTGGCGTCTCATTTTGGAAGCTCCATAATTGAAAAACTATTTAATAATTTCGCAAAGCATGTGTCGGAATCTCTTGTTATCATGAAAGCAAGACACACTAATATAGTCATTTCAGTGATTAAGAAATGATCTACTAAAGTTTCAAGTTACTTGGTCTGTGATTTATTTCCGATTGCTAGTTTCGTAGCAATCATGTACTTTTCTATGTTTCTTCTGTTTGACAACGTGTTTCTGATGTAACTTTTCCCAGCACCTTGCTTGGGTTGTTCGCTTGTTTGTGGTAATAAAATCTGATTGGAAGTCCAAATTTAATTCGCATAGATTATAAAAGCGTATGTGTGACTCACTAGATTGGAACTTTCTTGACCATGTTATGAAATAAATGGCTTTCAGTGACAAATGGAGAATGTGGATTACATACGGGTCAGTTTTGTTAAATAGCTCCCCAAGAATTCAAAGTTGAAAAGGGTCTTCGACAAGATGATCGTCTTTTTCCCTTTCTTTTCATCATTGTGGTTGAAGTTCTTCATATCTCTCTTTCAGAAGCCAAATCCAATCATATTAATGAAGGTATTAAATTTGGATCACTTGGAGTTGATGTTTCTCCAATTTGTGGATGATGCCCTTATAATGGGAAAGTGATCAACTAACAATGCTAAAAACTTTTGTCGAATTTTGTGTCGCTTCAACTTGGCTTCTGGCACAAAAATCAACTCCTCCAAGAGTAGTTTTTTTTGGCATAGGCGTTACCACAACCGAAACCACCCGAAACTTAGCTTCTATCCTAAATTGTCAACCCAGAAAACTTCCTTGCTCATACATTGGTCTTCCCAGTGGCGACAATATGAACGAGTCTTGTAACTGAAAACCCATTATTGACAAATCCTCACGAGTCTCACATCTTGGAAAGCTAAAACACTACCATAAGGTTATAGACTTACCCTTTTGAAATCATTTTTTTTGGTGCTTGGTACTTATTTCTTCTTTCTTTTTAAAGCTCCAAAGTGTTTGATTAATCACCTTGAGAAGCTTAGGCAAAATTTCTTTGCCTTAGATCCAATGGAAAGAAAATTTTTCCCCAGTAAGAGTTGTGGCGGTCTGGGACCGGTAGCCTTGATGCCTTAAATGGTGCTATTTTGGACAAATGGTGGTGGCATTTCAATGTTGAAAACGACTCTTTTTGGAACCATTCCAATATTCATTCATCTCCCACAACCTCACCTTAACCTTCACAACCTTTTTTTTATAAGAATGTTAAAAATGATTGCTCCAACATTTTTTTGTCGTGATGTTTGGATTGGTGATTCAAGTCTCAAGGACCTATTCCTTCACCCATTAACTTTGGAGTCACACCTATTGTGTAATATAAGCGATTGATGTAAACCTTCTTCTAAGCCTAATATCAGGAACTTGGCTTCGCGTATGCCTATAGGGGATAGAAGTAGCCCAATTACATGAATTGCACAACTTGATTAATGAATTCGTACCTTCTTCAAACCTAAGTAATGCACGGGAGTGCCACCAAAACCCTGCAAAAATTTTCACTGTCTCCTCAATGAGAAAGTAAATTAAAAGATTCACCCTCTTTTTAGCCGTTGAACCAATCAACCATATTCTTCCACTAAAGATCAAAATAAATACTTGGCGTGTTTGCTTGGAGCGGTTACCTACTAGAGGTAACCTCAATGCTAGAGGAATTGACGTCCACTCTACTTGATGTCCGGTTTGTGACGAGGCTCTTGAATTCATCACATCTTGTGAATTGCACAAGGGCAACATGGGTTTTATCAAGGCTTGATGAGGGGTTTTGATGAGGCGGTTGTAAGACCTCACAAGAAGTTTTATAATCCTCCTAGGCAGTGTACCTAACCATTGTAGTGTAGTATAGATAAGACAAGGGGGATTGATCGTTCTCTAAGGGAATAATGTATGTGAAGGCAGAAGTATAAGTCGAGATAAGTATAAAGGTGAGGGATGATTATTTTTGTGTTTTTATATTTTGTGAAAAGCAAATTAAATCTTTGGGTTTGCAAGAGTGGACGTTTTAGGTACTAATTAAGTAAAACTAAACTAAATGATTAAACTAATAAACAAGAAAAGTAAAGTGGTAACTCTTATGATATGAGAATGTGTTCACTTAGATTTTCTTACTCTCTAGTTATCTCCTATTGATTATTCGAATTGTCATGTCCTTATTTTAATTGAAGCGTTGTATTCCGTTTTATTGGTCGTGGGGAGGTGCCGAATGCCCCAACTCTATGAACGTATAAGTCTCCCCTAGAAACCTTAAAGTTTATTAAGTCTTCTAGGATCTACAAGCCACAATTCCCAC
This sequence comes from Artemisia argyi, assembly GCA_030686995.1. Taxonomy (NCBI): domain Eukaryota; kingdom Viridiplantae; phylum Streptophyta; class Magnoliopsida; order Asterales; family Asteraceae; genus Artemisia; species Artemisia argyi. The sequence continues at coordinate 178,995,764 of CM060677.1, forward strand.
AATAAATACAATGAGAAAACCAACTAGTGCACTGTAGGGTTGCGTTTTATAAGATGGGCAAGCTAGTACTTATAAGAGTTAAGCAGGTTTTCTTATTCTAATGCGAGACAATGAATTAAACAAGAGACGACAAATCAATAATCAATAACTAGGTTTCATTAGATCTAAACAAACACTAATAAATCTAGCCTAGCATGTTAAAGCGAAGAAAAGAAAAACAAATAATCAAACAACACATAGACATATTGAATGATTAAAAGAATAACGTATTTTCAATAAAACATAAATAAAAGTGGCAGAAAAAGCCTTACAAATAAGCTGTAAATCGTCTAGAGTTTATGTTTCTCCAACATGTTACAATGAATGAAAAACATACGAAAACTGTATATAGGTTTACATCTGTGATGGCATCACTTGCAATCTGTGACGCCGTCAGCTCGCCTCCAATTAGGGTTTCGTCTGTGTAAATCGCTGTCATGACGCCGTCCCTTCTAGTCTCTGACGCCGTCAGGTGTATCTTTGTCACACCTCGCCAAGGCGGAAACGCGAGTGTAACATCATGGATATCATTACAACACCTAACGTCTAAATAGAGAATTTCTACATGCACATAAGTAGAGCAAAGTACCAACACAAAGTGTCGTAACAATACCCTAAAAGAAAATAACCAAAACAAAATCTCCAAAGGTATCCTCAATAAAACATAAAGTACCAATCGTTAAACATAAAAGTATCACAATCAAAATCCAACAAATCAAATCTAAACATAAAGATAAAACGTTCCCATAATGCAACTAAGTCTCGTCTAGTCGCTCTCTCAACCTTAGCCTTAGAATGCTCACATGAAAATGATGCTTAAAAACGTCAACATAATGTTAGTGAGATTCATAGGTTTAAGACACACAATATCACACAAGGCAACCGGTTAGCTGTGATTATAAAACATGACATGGCAGTAAGACTAGTTATTATACAATCTAGCATGCAATCTCTATCAATCAACCAACAATGTAACACAAGGCAACAATAGGGACATAAGGGACGGAACGCACCCACAGTCCACAATAACAATAATTATAATAATAATGGGTATCCATCACCCTCTGATCAGACCACACAGAAATATAGTGACTAAAACTACTTCCCTCCTATGGGAGTTGCTCATACGAACAATGGAAGCTTAACTACTCTCCAAACAAGTCAAGCAAAATATCCACACATTTATCACATAGCATGCATACACATATTAACACCTACAAGTCCATGCATTTATTAGACACATAATCAGAGTAAATTAAAAATATTTCACACAAGCATCATTCCCATCCCAAGTTTAAAACAATGTAAAAATGGGACTATGAACTCACCTCAGTCTTTGCATCTTCAAAATAAACAATCACAAATTTATACAACAAAAATAAACTCACATTACACGCGACCAAGCTAAAAGCTATAGTCCATGTAACACACATATGATGAATGTCTAAATGTCATATAAACCACTATGGTTCACCTAGACTCCATACCAAACACTACATATCATTTACGCTCCCATGCACAAATAATATCAGAAAATGCAGAATTTTGTGGTACATTCACCCACATAAACTCACAGTAAAAAGAGCTCCAAAACTCACACAAAAAATTCATCATGGTCTCTTATAAGCATACAAGCTAATTCTAGAAGGCCATGGTCCAAAAAACACACATAAGTACCCTTTGAAAAATCAAACATAAAAACTATCCAAATTCGGATCTGAACGCACACCAAAATGTTTTGACCTACAAATCATACTTCTACGACTTTTTAACGTCCCTCCTTCGTGTAGAAGTCAATTATAATATAGAACTCAACTCTAACAGAAGGTCTAACCCTAATTTCACTTTCTAAATCACTTTGAACCTCAAAACTTTTACCCTAAATATGTCCCGGTTTAACAGCTTTAACACCTTTTCTCGCAAAAATCATTAGGTTGCCTTCCGGACCTCGAAATCGATCGTGGCCGGACTTTTTGGAAAGTTCTTTCACTCTACAATTTAGACTTAAAATTCATGATCTAACTCATCGCCATCTATTAAATAACTTCGTATTTTTACAGCCTTACAAATCTGTCAAAACCCCAACTCATAAACTAACATGTTTTACACTCAAATCTCTTCACCAATCATCATAATATAATCATAAATTGATCCCAACATGTTTTAATTAATTTATTTACAGAAACTTACAAACCCTAGATCCATCATAATTAGTATTACATGAATCTAATCAATAATTAAACAATTGAGTGAATACAAGTATCAAAAATTATACCTTGTTCTTGATTTTAGCTTCAAAAATAAAAACCCTAAATTTTTCTCCTCTCTTTTCTCCTTGGTCGATCCAGATTGCAGGAAAAATAGGGTGAGGGGTTTTGATTTTGTATTTATACTATTTAGGGATAACATTTAGGCTTAAGAATTGTATTTGGACTCAAATTTGGTTTCCTTTTCTCTTCCCTGCACCATAATCGGCCGCCCCCTTATCCATGTATTATTTTTATTTATTTTATTAAATTTAATTATTACACTCAAAACCTTATACTTTTGATATTTTATAACATCCCATAACGATATCTAACGTCTTACGCGTTAACCCTTCATTTTTATGACGACTCGTAAAATAATCATTTTCAAAATAAAGTTTCCAAAACTAGAATCTCACACAAAAATATAAACATAACTCACAAATCTGAACTCTACGTAACTTACTATCGCTCAATTGCTTGAACGAAGACTTGTTACGCAAAAACCTCAAAACACCAAAACCACACAAGTCATTTCTACACCACTATGGCAATCAAAATGAACTTATCCCAATATCAACATTACTCACTCACAATAATAACACCACGCAAAAGGATTTAGTGCTAAAACTCACCTATATCACACATAACACACAAGTCACACCAAGTAAGAGTTAAATAGGTCGAGATATTAGTCAAACTAACTTGTTAAAATCACGGTTGTTACAATCTTGATGGCGTCACTATATAAAACTTCTGAGCCGTCATGTTATAAAATTGCACTGAGTTTGGGTCTTCAAATACAAGCGACGGCGTTAGGTTGTGGGGTGTGACGCCGTCAGGTCTCCATCTTGGCAGATTCGCGACTTGTTCATTTTTCTTCCTTTTTCGTCATTTATTGTCCAAAACATGCCGGTTTTCATAATTCTCGTCCTAAGTACCTAGCATGCAAAAAGAAACGATTTAGGGCAATATTCGAGCAATTATATATGACTTTTAGGCTTAAATGACTCCTTAAAAAGGTACCAAATAAATATTTATCAGGTTTTTTCATGATTAACTAAATTCATTGCCGACCCTATCTCTTGGGCAGATGCGCTAAAATTTAGAAATTTAACCGAGGTTTGCATTAAATTGGTGGTGCAAACTACAATTTGGATTCTTTGGAGGTTTAAAAACTGGGTTTGTTTTATATTGAAGCCTTCTAGAAAAGATTTTCTCATGGAAGATATACAATTTTTTTCTCATGCATGGAATGTTAATAAACATGAAACTTTAAAACCAAAATGGTTAGTGTTGGTAGAAATCCAGTAAACTGGTTCTTAGAACGGAACCATGAATCAAGTACAACTCTCACAAGAACTCGACCAAGGGTTATGATATTTTAATGTCGAGTGGCACCAACACATATGAGATATTTACACTCAACTGTTTATTAAACGTGTGCAAGAAAATAAGGTACAAATAAACCTCACCCCTCGTCAAGGCAACAATAGCAATACGCGCTATTAACCTTGGCTTAAATCTTGACTCTGTAGAGAGTCCCTTTAGCTATGTATCATCCTTTAATTCTACAGTAAGTGTCATATACTCACTTTAGTTGTTAACAAAGCTATCATAAACCCGTACCTTGTAATTGATCTATGATTTGTCCCGAAACGGCCAGATATTATTGACCAAGGTCAACAAGTCAAAGATAGCTCCGTTCCAATTCTCCGGTGATAGTATAGTGTGTCCCCGGGTCGTTATGTCCCAGCGAGATTGAAATGGTGTTTTTGGAAAACGTTTATGAGAATGAGTGGCACTGAGGACAGTAGCCAAGATGATTTGAGAGATGATTATGCTACTGATATTTTGGTATTTGTACAATGATATAATATTCACAATAACAGATATACAGATATATTCACAAATGCACAACTTGGAATCAGGTTACAGACAGAAAAAGTGGGTTTTGGCAAATTACAAACTACAGGGGGTGCAAGTGAAACTTTTGAAAACTTAAAATTAAAAGAAAATTTAAAATGAAAATGAAATTATAAAAAATGAATATTTAAATATTTAAATATTACTTAATTAATTAAAACTATTTAAAATCTAATTTAAACCTAATTTAAATTAACTAAAAATTATAAAGATTACAAATTAAACTAAAAATTTGCAAAAATAATTTCTAAACCTTAATGAACTTGAAGAAAGTATAAAAAATAAAAATAAATATTTTTGTCTTTTTATGAGTTTTTTATTAATTAAAAACTAATTATAATAATTAAACTAATTAAACTATTTTAAATTACTAATAATACCTAAATGACTTAGAAAATTATGGAAAAATTTATAAAACTAATTAACCATCACAGGAATCCTAAAAAATTATAAAAAGTTACTAAAAATTATTCTTAGACTATTTTACTAATTATTTACCTTTTAGTTAATTTATATCTAATTTAACTAAATTAAATAGGAAAATTGGAAAATAAACAGTAGAAATTAGAAATATATTTTATAAAAGTCTTAGCTAATTTATAAAACCTAGAAAAATTACAAAAACCAACTGTTGTTAATTAAAATTTAAGAAAACTAATTAATTACTAATATTACCTATTTAATTATTTAAACTACTTTTAATTCTAATAAATAGTAAACTGTTTAGGAAAAATCTAAGAAAATTATTATAAATACTTAAAGGTAATAGGAAATTAAGAAAATTATAAAAATGGTAAAGTGCTTATTAATAAGCTGAAATGAAAAAATGAAAAAGATAGAATCTATTAAATAGAAGCTATCACTAATTTTATGTTGGGTTTTTCTTTGTTTTTCTTTTTTACAGCTAAAAATAAGATGAAAATAAGAAACTTTTGTGAAACAACTTTTGATATAGCTTAAAAATAAGCTATGTGCACCCCCTTAATCAAAACAGTTTGACTATCTTTGACCAATTAGGAAATTAAGCTCAAATGATTATATGTGGGGTCCACAATGATGAAACTTGGTTCAGTTAAGCAAAAGGGACTTTTATAAGCTAGAAACAACAAACTATAAGCACTGATCAGCTATTTAGATCCAAAAATAAGCACTTGATGATTTAAGCTAAACACAGAAATGGGACAAACTCTAGAGGTGATTCCAGGTGGGGTCCACTAAGCCTAAGGTGAAAACAATGGTCAAACTTTGAAGCTTGCCAGGAGGGGGGTTGGGAAAACCCAAAGTGGAACAGTGGGACCCACTGAGGTGGCCACAATCAACCACCAAAGGTGGTGGTGTTGTGGTGGTTTCCTGATGCAGGGGAGGTCAGTCCCCCTGCAGGTGTGTTTGGCTAAGTGTGGGGCCCAGTATAAAATTCACTAAAATAAAAGGAAGGTGAGACCTCAAAGATGAGTAGGGGGGCTACTAAACCTAAAAATTTCAAGGTCTAAAACAACTCTCAAAAATCAAATTAAATCTTGCAAGTTTTGTGAAAAACTGAGAGGGTTTACTTTTGACTTTCAAATTCTTACACCTAAGTTGACTAACTTGAATATTGATCCAATCCTACAAGCTGATAAACATGTTATAAGCCTAAGTGAGACCAAATAAGTATATAACTACAACTTATACTAAGATTTTTGGGTTTGTGGATCTAAAATCCCCACACAGTTAACTGTGGGGATGATTTCTTTTGAATTTTGACTTTCCTTGTTATAAGTACCAATTTATTGACTCCTCAAGCCTAATTGTACCTAATGCATGCTAAGGGAACAACAGTCAAGACAAAATGGCCACTAAATATCACATCAATCCACTAAACCAAACACCCCTTTTATCAGATTGTTTTGTGATTTAAGAAGCTAAGGGCTATGAGAGCTTATGAAAGTTTTCCAATGCAACTTTTTATGATATATTAGGCCTAAATGAGTACTTAGAAACAGAGAGCAACAACAAATGCACAAGATTACCACTTATACTATTTTGACTATGAAAACTATGATTTTAAGTAAATATCAATTCTAATGAACAAGCTCTATATATTAAGCTATAATATGCCTAAATAACTCTAAATAAGCACAAACATTCTAAATAAGCAGTGTTATAAGCTAAGCTACAGTAAAAAGACAGAAATGAGATTTAGAGCTTACAATGTGCACTCCTGATAAACCATGAAACAAGGACCAAAGATCAATCCTAATAGCTTCCCATGAAGCTTCTAACCTGAGGCCATCCAATATAAACCCTGCTCCAGCTTTTCTTCTTTCTCTTTCACTAAATTTTTGATTTTTTTGTATTTTCTTGATTTTTTTGTATTTTTTTTATTTTTGATGCTACACTGTATTTTAAGGTATCTAAAAGCTTTTACAAGTTTTCAAGGAGCTTATGTTTGCTATAAGTCCATAACACAAACATAAATAATCAACAGAGCTTGAATTGAAATTTTTGAAACAAGAATGAAAATTGCATACACAAATAGAGATACTGAAACTTGATTCTTATTGCTTGAAAAAGTTGAGATTACAGCTAAATTAACTAACCAAATGCTTAAAAGCTTGAATATTACACTAGAATTTGAAATCTTGATTATACGACATATATTAATACTAATTAAACTACTACTCCTTTTTCATTGCTTCTCCTTCCTTTTATAGGCTCCCATTAGGGTTCCCATGAGCTTCTGAGCAAATCCCATCAATAATCCTAGCCATTGGATCTCTGAAACTCATCTCAGTCGTTCAAATCCTTTTTCGCGCCAAAAAATGAGCAGAGCCAATTGACTGATTGAGTGTAGGGGTGGCATTTATTGTGGGCTGTCTTGTTAGGTGAGGGTGGTGGGGTGGTGATGATGAATTTAATGCAAGTGGAGGGGGTTTTTGCAGGACGGTATTTGGGAGGGAAAGGTGGTTTTGGTGTGAGGAAGGGGGTGTTGACTGGGTTTGACCCTGGTATTAATACCAGGGTGGGTTTGGTTTGTATTTTGGGCTTAGGAGTCGGCTTTGGGTAAAGGGTGGGCCTTTGTGTGTTTGGTTTGGACTTGATTTTTGGTTTGTGATAATATTAAGGGTCCGGTTTGGTTATCTTTGCACAAGGACCATTTTTGTAATTATCCGAAAAGTGAGGGGTTTAATGTGGCATTTTTCCAAAGTGTTTCAAGTGGTGTATTATGCCATATGATTAATAGTACATGGACCTTTGATGATTTTTATACTTTTAAATTTCCAGGGACTATATCTGCCAAATCACCAAACTTTAGGGACCTGTTTTGTAATTTCACCAAACTTGCAATCAAGGACCAATCCTGCCATATATGAGAAGTACAAGGACAAAATTTGTTTCTCTCAAAGTTTTAATATCCCAGGGACCATTTTTGACAATTTTCCAAACTTCAGGGACTAAACTTGACATTTTGTGAAACTTTGCACCAAAGGACTAATTATGTAACTTTTTGATTTAAAAGGGCCTTTGGTGACTTTTTCAAGTTTTTAGAACAACCAGGGACTAGATTTGACAATTTTTGAAAGTTGAGGGACTGAAACTGCCAATTTTGCAAACTTTGTACGTTTTTCATCTGTTTTTGATTATTTTGCATTTGAAACAAGTAAAATACATTCCTGGGATATTTTCACTAATTTGATGCAATATTGAGTGTTTTTAGATGTTTTGGCAGCTCAGAAAAGGTAAAAATGATGAGTATTTACACACTAATCAATCCCCCACACTAAAACATTGCTAGTCCCTAGCAATCTTTTGAGAAAAACTTGATGGATTTGAAAAACTCTTTACCAAAAGCCATCACTTCTGGAGTAGCCAGATGTATCGATTCAAGTAAGAACTATGGTCCACCTGATAACCATGTGATTTTGAGCAAACCACCAGCTGTCAACGGATTTGATTAGACATTACCAAAAGTCGTTTGCTTCTGGACTAGCCAACTCTTGATGGACTAAGTCAACATCTTGGTGAGCTGATTACCAATTATGGTTTTTCCACGGCCTTTACCACAAGCCATAATCTTGCGGGCTAGCCAACTCATTCACTTTATGGGATATGGCGAGTTGATTTACCATACAATTTTGGGCAAATTGCAAGCCATCAACGGGTTTGAGATATCTTTACCAAGAGCCGTTTGCTCCTGGATTAGCCAATCCTTTTGTCATTTAGACATGGCGGACTGACTACCACAAAAATTTTGAAATAAAGTGAAAAATTTTTGAAAAATTTAGGCCAAAATGGGGGTACTTAGAAAGTATTTTGTGATAAAATTCGCAAGAATTCCCCCCCCCCCCCCCACACTAGAATTGAATATTGTCCTCAATATTCAAAGTCCCGGCTATTATGCCGAATCTTTGAACGGAAAAAGCTAATATTCGAAACTAACTGTGGAAATATCAATTGTATTTTTAACTTTATGTATCTGTACATATAAACATTTTTGTTCATTTTTCATTTTTTTTTTGAAACTGATATACATATTTACTTTTCAAAAGGTGGGGGACGGCCACTCCCCCATACTAGAGTGGTAGAAAGTAGAAAGAAGTCAGAGATATGGGTGAAAACCCATATTTTGCTAATTTTTATTCACCGAGTCACTAGCTTGACTCGATCCTCAAATTCATTGGTCCATGGGGAAAGTTTGGAGATCCGGGACAACCATGGGTGGTATGTCCTCTCCAAAATAATGTTTCAAACGATGACCATTCACTTTGAAGTTGGGACCTTCGGGTTGAGATAACTCAACAGTACCGTATGGATATACTTTAGCAACAGTGAATGGTCCAGTCCATCGGGTTTTTAGTTTCCCCGAGAAGATCTTTAATCTTGAGTTGAAAAGAAGGACTCTGTCACCGACGTTGAAAACGCGGTTCTTAATTTTGGAGTCGTGAATCTTCTTTGTCTTTTCTTTGTAGATCAAAGAGTTCTCGTAAGCTTGATCACGAAGTTCATTTAATTCATTGAGTTGAACCTTACGGTGATCACCCGCTTTATGAAGATCGTAGTTTGCATGTTTCAAGGCCCAGTAGGCTTTGTGCTCGAGCTCGATTGGTAAATGACACGCCTTCCCGTATACAAGCTTATAGGGAGTACACCCGATGGGTGTTTTGTAAGCTGTACGAAAGGCCCAGAGTGCATCATCTAGTTTATCTGACCAGGAAGCACGGTTTTCACCTACGGTCCTCTCAAGAATTCGTTTAATACCACGGTTTGAAACCTCCACATGCCCACTTGTTTGTGGGTGATACGCGGTAGAAAGACGATGAGTAACACCATACTTAAGCATGACTTTTGCAAATTGATCATTGCAAAAGTGTGTATCGCGATCACTAATGATGACACGGGGAGTTCCAAATCTAGCAAAAAGGGATTTCAAGAATTTCACAACAACTCGGGCATCGTTGGTGGGTAAGGCTTTTGCCTCAACCCATTTTGACAAGTAGTCAACAACCACGAGAATGTATTTATTTCCACGAGAAGATGGGAATGGCCCCATAAAATCAATGCCCCAGACGTCAAAGATTTCACAAACTTGAATGGCATTTTGTGGCATTTCGTTCTTTTGTGAAATATTCCCGTGACGCTGACAAGCATCACAAGCTTTGACTAACTCGTGGGCATCCTTATAGATCGTGGGCCAATAGAAACCAGAATCAAACACCTTTTTGGCGGTGTAGTTAGGACTATGGTGGCCCCCGGTGGGTCCAGCATGGCAAGCCTTGAGAATATCAGTGGCTTCCTGTCCGTATACACATTGCCTGATGACTTGATCGACACAGATTTTGAAGAGAAAGGGGTCGTCCCAGAAGTAATGTTTAACGTCTTTGAAGAATTTGTTCTTTTGTTGGGACGTCATCCCCTTCACGATGAAGTTACCCGCATGGTAATTTGCAAAGTCGGCAAACCATGGGGTAATAGAGTCACCACGAAAAGCAACCGCATTGAGTGTCTCGAGAGGAAATGTTTCATTTATTTCTTGTTTCTCGGACACATCCTGGTGAGGGGTTTCTAATCGTGAGAGATGATCAGCAGCAAGGTTCTCAGCTCCTTTTTTTATCACAGATAATGATATCAAATTCTTGGAGGAGGAGAACCCAACGGAGTAGCCTCAGCTTTGCATCTTGCTTTGCAAATAGGTACTTCAAAGCCGAGTGATCCGTATACACTACGCATTTGGTCAGGATTAAGTATGGCCGGAATTTTTCAAAGGCATACACCACGGCTAGTAGTTCTTTTTCAGTGGTGGTGTAATGAGTTTGAGCCTCGGTCATAGTTTTGCTTGCGTAGTGTATAGGCTGAAAGTATTTTTCTTTTCGTTGCCCCAGGACCGCACCTATGGCAAAATCACTAGCATCACACATAAGCTCAAAAGGTAGGTCCCAATCGGGGGCAACAAGAATCGGTGCCTCGGTAAGCTTTTTCTTTAATGTTTCAAAAGCTTCGATGCACTTAGGAGAGAAGATGAAAGGAGCATCCTTCTCGAGGAGATGGGTCATAGGCCGGGTAATCTTAGAGAAATCTTGGATAAACCTACGGTAGAAGCCGACATGACCCAGAAAGCTCCTAACACGTTTAATGGTGGTGGGATGAGGTAATTTAGCTATGACATCAATTTTGGCTTTGTCAACCTCAATCCCGTTCTTTGAAATTTTATGGCCGAGGACAATGCCCTCTTTAACCATAAAATGGCTCTTCTCCCAGTTGAGACTTAAATTCGTTTCTTTGCAACGTTTAAGCATCTGTTCCATGTGGGAGAGACAAGACTGGAATGAATCCCCGATGACTGAAAAGTCATCCATAAATACCTCCATGGTTTTTCCGATCATGTCGGAAAAGATAGACATCATGCACCTCTGGAACGTGCCTGGTGCATTACATAAGCCAAAAGGCATACGTCTGTAAGCAAAAGTTCCGTAAGGGCATGTGAAGGTAGTTTTCTCTTGATTCTGTGGATCAATGGGGATTTGGAAGTAACCCGAAAAACCATCGAGGAAGCAGTAGTATTCATTCCCCGCAAGTCTTTCGAGCATCTGGTCCATAAAAGGCAGAGGAAAATGGTCTTTACGGGTGGCTTCATTCAACTTTCGATAGTCAATACATACTCGCCAACCCGTGACCAAACGAGTTGGAATCAACTCGTTATCCTCGTTGGTGACAACGGTTATGCCACCCTTTTTAGGAACGCAATGAATTGGGCTAACCCAAGGACTGTCAGATATAGGGTAAATCAATCCCGCATCAAGAAGTTTTAGAACCTCTTGTTTGATAACTTCGTGGATTTTAGGATTTACCCTTCTCTGTTGTTGCACTACTGGCTTAAATTCATCCTCCATTAAGATTTTGTGTGTACAAAAGTTTGGGCTTATGCCCTTAATGTCGGAGAGTTTCCAAGCAATTGCTTGCTTGTGTGACTTAAGAACCTTTAGGAGTGCTGCCTTTTCCTCATCTTTTAAGTCTTTAGCAATAATGACGGGCAATTTATCATCACCCTCCAGAAATGCATATTCTAGATGAGGAGGCAAGTCCTTGAGCTCAACCTCGGGAAAGTCTTCAGTTATTTCAACATTTTGACTTCCTCTTTATGAAGTATTTTTGGAGACGGAGAGGGTGAAGGATCGTCATTTAACAATCTTTCAAGAAGAAGAATGTCCCCCTCCGGGTCAAGATAGTTTTCATCAACCCCATGAGGGATTGAACTATCCTGAGCAAGAAAAGCCTCGACCTCTTCCAGAAGGAAGTCACTTCCCTCAAACGGAGTGAGAGAAGGGGAAGATTCGGAAATGATAGGCTCAGAAGAAAGAGCGGTACTGCCACTTGCTGAGAAACCAAGGACTTCTTGAGAAGACTCCTCAGACGCAACATCGATGATGTCAATTCGGTTAACCGTTTCAACGTCATAGTTGGAGGAGTATCTTGAAGTCTGATCAAGATTGAATGTGATGGCTTCACCACCAACACGTAGAGTGATTTCTTCCTCGAATACATCGATTAGAGCATGACCCGTTCTTAAGAATCCCCTCCCGAGAATGAGAGGAACTCTTGGGTCAGCATCGAAATCAACAATCACGAAATCTGCCGGAAAATGGAATTTTCCTACTTTCACGAAGATATCTTCGGCAATGCCGAGAGGACGAGATATAGTACGGTCTGCAAGCTCGAGAGTCATGCAGGTAGGGGTGAGAGCAGGAAGAGAGAGTCTTTTCCAGACTGTGTAAGGCATCATGTTAATGCTTGCACCAAGATCTGCCAAGGCAAAGCATTCAACCATCCCCGGGAAAATACAAGGAATGAGAAATTTCCTGGGATCTCCAAGCTTTTCGGGAAGCTTTTTCAAGAGCACCGCTGAGTAATGCTCATTAAGTGGAGTTTTTGCCATCTCACAAAGTTTTTCTTTGTTGCTTATCAGATTCTTGATTGTTGAAGCAAATTTAGGCATGAGAAGAAGAGCATCCATGAAGCTAATATCGAAATGTAACTCTTGGAAAATTTGATAAAATTTTTCCATCTGATGATTAGCTTTTTCGCGGTTCTTTTGATCATTCATACGTGAAGGATATGGAATTGAAGGCTTGGGATCATTCTTTGGAATTTCATCAGAATTTTCAAGAGGATCAAATACAACTTTCGACTTATGAGTCGAGACTGGGACAACTTAAAGGTGGACGTTGTTGATACCTCCGTTATTAGTAGGAAGTACCGCGTCCGTGGTAACCTCAGGTTCACGTTCCGCTACCTTAGTAGGAGGAGAAGAAGAGGTAGAGGTGTCACACCCCCAAAATACCTGAATGGCAGCGGAATGGAATACCTGGGGGTGACTGTCATAGCACCACAGTTACAGTTATATTGAACGACCTAAAGTGTCGTTTTAAAATACATCGTTTGATTCATTTACAATATTCAGAGTTATAAAACATAGGTCCCAAAAGTCTGGAAAAGTTTAAGGAAATAATTTTAGTACAATCAAACGATAGTTCATAAGTGCATGAAAATCCAAAATGAGACGCGTCATCCTTGTTACTCAATGATATGACTCCATGCATGCCATGAAGAATATGTCTTAATTACCTGAAAATGCATTGCGAAAACAGTCAACAATAATGTTGGTGAATAATCATAGGTTTGTAAGTTAAATCGTATGTACATTGGCCACAAGTATAAAGAAAACCGACAAAATGTCAAAAGTAATACATTGGCTCTTAAGCTCATGACCCCGAAGCTAGACGTTACTTGGCCCCAAATGAGTGTTTACCAGACACTCTAAATATATTAGACATGAAATGCATCCGTTTTCCCGTTGGAGCAACCCAAACACGGATGGAGGAGTCACCCTCAATAGATCTATTCACTCACTCTCGCTTGTAGATTAATTAAAGGTCCATGATAATAAAGGGGACTTGTCGTGACATGGTAATAAGGCAACTTAAACTATGTAAGGAATTTAATACTTTGACATGTACAAAAAAAATAAGTGATGCAATGTATTCTCCCCCGTGGGATTTGAAATCAAAATATTGATTAAAACGGGGCTATGAAAACTCACCTGAAGTGATAGTACAATGACGTGAAATGATAGGGACAACAAGGCGCGAACACTAGCCGCAAGCTAAATGAATGAATATGATCTACTTTAGATCATGAAATGATGTAGTGAACGTTCATGCACATGATACCTATACCACTTGTAACTTGAAAATACTTGTTATTGTCAAAGTAAGGTATTTTCCATACTTAGGAAAAATAAGTCCAGCTAGACTTATAAAAAAAAACTAGTCGTAATATATCATATATAAAACGTTAGTGTTATATTCATCCTTTTGAAAACCTTAAAAATAACGTCAATTAGTCGTATAAATAAGCTTTAGGTCATACGTACTTCATTATTTAAGAATATAACTCTTGAACAAGAAATCTAGAAAATATAGTATTTTGTACGTAGTTTTATTATTTCTATTAGTGACTAAAAGTATATATATAGTTTTGACGATTTTAAAACGTGTATAACTTTGTCGTTTTAAGTTCATTTTCCTCGTTCTTTATATCCACGGATTCGTCTTAACATGTATTAATATATTTTTGATAGTTCGGCTCCATTAGATTACTTCTAACACCTCTCTTTGTCCGTCGAAAATCGTCCAACAGCACGTTATATTTTCAGAAAATAGTTTTCGTCGTTAAACTTGCAAAATTCATAACTCCTTCGTTATAAGCTCGTTTTAATCCGTTCTTTCGCCCACGGCTTTGTTTTTGAAATTCTTTGGTCAAAAATTACCCATCATCTACTGATTTTCCCACGTTTTCAAAATATGGACAGTAGGTATATATATTGTTTCAAAAATCATTTCTAGGGTTCTAATCTAGTTTCAACTTCAACCAAACCACTTTCAATCACCACAAATCTAGTCTAATCTTACCATACACCTTCTTAGGGTGTCATGGGTTCCTAAACATCATAAATCAAGTGGATCTAACAAGGATCTACCTATTATCCATTTCTAAGGCTTGAAAGATATAAAAGTTTAAATAGAGTGGTATAAACTAACATATGCATGTAGATCTTGTATAAAAATCATATGAACATAATAAGTACTTGGTTAAATTATAAAAATGAGTTTTGTATACTTACTTGAATATAATGGATTTGTTATAGGAACTAGAACAATATAACCCGGGTAAAACTCCAAAACTCCAATATACTAAATAATAAGCCCGAAAAAGCACTATTAAGCACTTGAATAAGAAAAACCTAGTCTTCTTCTTGTTTTTCTTCCAATGGCCGAATATATAGAGAGAAAATGGAAGTGTTTTGTGTGTTTTTACTTTCTAAAAATATGTAACTAGTTGATTTCTTATTTAAGAAAATATCTAGGACTTATATTATATAAAAATGAGTAAGTATAAGCATTAAATGGAAAGTTTGTCAAAGAAGAAAAGGGGAAGGAGGGGGTTCGGCTGAAAATGAGGGAATGATGGGGTAGTTGGAGATTTTTCAAGATTTTGTATAAGAAGTGTTGAAAATGTGTAGATTATCTTGTGTTTTAGGGGATACCGGGTACCGAGTTTGCTAAAAATAAAGTTTAACGGTACCAAATAAAATATAACGATGTTGTAAAAATTATAAAATTACATTCCTGATGAGAATCGGGTGTTAAAATAATTGTCGTGTTGAAATATCGTAATCCGACGAAATTATTAGCGTATATCGTAAAATATAGCAACGGGTCTCAAAACACCGGGTAAATTAATAATATAATTTTTATATCATTATTATGAGTATGAAAATATATTAGGATCGTAGTCGGGAGTGTCAGACGTGTTAGTCACATTATTGGTCTCGTGTTAACGTTTATTTAAAAATAAACATACGTAAAAAGTCAAATATATCAAAAGTATTAATTTGAATATCCTACGAGTGGAATAGTATGCAAATGTCATTATGATGATATGTAAGCTATTTCTAGACCATATGAAGTGTCCCTACTGATGATTTCATGAATTCGCAGCTAAACCTGACCGGTTTCACGAATGTAAATATTGATGATGCTCGAATTCGCAGCTTAACCTGACCGGTTACGCGAATTTAATTACCCGTAACTAAATTTACAATGAAATGAGTGATGCGCATGAATTGTGTTTTCTCTTCGGAAATGAATAGTGTCATGTGAATAGTAAATTTTTTGAACGCTTCTCGAAATCTCAAACTGACACAAAAAATGATGAATAGTGATCGGTGAATAGTAACTGATGAATAGTAACTTCCCGAGATGAATAATGAAATTTCGACATCTGAACAAGGACCTGAAATTACGAATTGTGACAGTCTTCCCCTCTAAAAGGAACTTCGTCCCGAAGTTCAGTTTTGGTTGGTCTCTGAAGTATATTCGATAAAAAGACGTGGATACTTGAGTTGCATTTGGTCTTCCCGTTTCCAATGTAAACTCGGAACTTCTTCGAGAATTCCAGCGAACTATCACGATAGGAATTCGACTTTGCTTCAACCGTTCGACCTCACAGTCCATGATTTCTACTAGTTCTCCTACCAGATTTAGGTTTGTCATTGGGTTCGATTCCTTCCAATGGAATCATGAGTGACTAATCTAAAAGTCATTTCTCGGGATTTGAAATGGTGAAACATGTTCGTGTAATCCTGCTACTTTCCAACAAGGCTCAAGTCTGAGGGTTACTGGCCTACTATGTCTGAAATATTAATGGTCCAGTGTACATCGAATTTAACTTCCCGGATTTTTTTCTGAATGGTATCATGCCTTTCCTAGGCAGAACTTTTAACGTAACCCTACCACCAACTTGAAATTCTAAGGGTTTACAACTTATCGACTTGTAACTGATTCTTGATTTGCAGGAAATTCCTGGTTATTTCATGAGTGCTTACAGGAATAGTGAGTTTGGCTTTTTTCGCGTTCGATCCGTCAATAGATGATCAGCGCTTCTTGAGGTTTACAATGTGATATTGGTAATATATGTTGCTGAACTCTGCCAGAACTCAAATTTGTATGTCAGCTGGTCGATTCTAAAATGAATCTTAAATGGTCCAATATACTAGAGGTTCAATCTCTCGTGTTACCAAAATTGTATCATGCCTCTCCAAGGCAAAGCTTTCAACTTAGTTCGTTCTTCCACTTGAATCTAGTTGGTTTGCTGTTCAGAGATACCCAATCCGCATGATGTGCGTCATGCACCAACCTAACTTCTACCAGTTCCTCGTTGCTTGTAACTGGTTCTTGACTTGTGAAATTTCCTTTGTTGTTCCATAGTTTAGTTCTAGACCAATGAATTTAACTTTCCGATTTCGGTCTGTAAATAGGTAATTGGTACTTTGACCATAAAGTGCCTCAAATGGTGTAGTCTCTTCGCTCGTGCGATAACTATCGTTGCAAACGGATCTGATTTATGATAAATGGTTAGTCCAACCATTTCTAGAGTCAATCGCTCACTCTCTGAGCATATCTTTCCTATGTTCAAATTGTCCTCTCGATCTGACCATTGGTCTGAGGATGATAGGCGGTGTTTACATCTATATGGGGTTCCGAAGGAAATCTTAAAATGATTGCTAAAAGTCTGAGGTGATTCGATCACCTTTATCAGGAATAATTGAAACGATTACAATGAATCTGGTGACTAATTCTACAACGTTATACTTTTCTAAAAGGGCGTTATATGAAGAAGGTAGAATATGGGTAACACTTTGATTCTTTGTGTTTTGGTCTAATGGGTGCTAAGACATGTGTCTTTCTTTGCCTATTGTGCTTGGTCTCCATTACTGACTTTTGTAATCGATCTATGGTGTCCCTCCTAATTTCCTTCATCACATATTCCAATATTCCTTATTATCAAATCACAAAGCCCTAAATGCATAAGCGATGCAGTATGGTATTTTTTTTTTCAAAATTTATCTCGCGATATTGAGTTTTTGATCGAAATCTTTTTCTGAATAAACGAATTTAGGAAATGGAACAAATGGTTTACTAAATAATATCTTTCTTGATGATTCAAAATTCGATAGTTATGAAATGTGACGCGGTTTTCAAACATGTTGTGAGTAGGACTGTTACCAAAGTCTGATGTTTAAATATTTCTCATTGTACAATGGTTCTGCTAAATATTGACTAAAAAGGATCGTATTTGTTCAAAATAGGCAATTCAAAATTATTTTCTACGAGATATGTGATTTGTATGAACACAATTTTGAAATCAACTTCATTTAAAAGTAAAAATACTAACAAGGATAAAATAGTAGGATAGGTAATGTTCGCATAAATGCATATGTGTCTAAAGGTTAGTCCCTGATATTGGATAATGCCTATTAGTGGGTATCAGGCGAAACTACAAGCATAGGTATTCGACCAACTTAAGTCCTGAAATGGTTTATCGTTGAAATTTTCATCATGTTGGCAAAATGAAAGTATCAATTGATACTATGTTGATGAATGTCTATTTTATTTCCACATAAAGCTAGGGAGATATACTTGGGCTTGATGCCTCTCTTGATGTATAGGTGAGGTTATCTAGAATTTCTTGAGGATACAACGCCTTAGGGGAATCTATATCGATATCCATAATTCGAATCAATTATTCTTTGCGTAAACTCACTGCAGGGAAGTTTGCGTATGGATTAGGCCATGTTTAATTGAAATGCTTTACAATATCGGTTAAAAGGCTTGGTTTATCCCTGTAGTGCTGCTTAGCGTACCTTCACAGTGTGTTCGATCCTGCAACTCAATCTAGCTACTACTTTTGAATGATAGAGCTGGACAACTAGGTCGGAGATGGTGGTTCGGATGGTCTCGTGGTATCTTAGAATTGTTGTTGAGTTGTAAATTGTCTTACTGTATACTCCTAGTCTAGGTTAGTAGTTATAGAGGAATCCTCCTAGTAATTGATATGGGAAGTCTCTCCTAGGGAAATCAATGGAAAAAATCCAACTTAATGGCCAAGTAAGTGACAGGTGGGGTAAGTATCCAGGGAGGGTTTGCCAAAAAGAGATATTTATGAAAAAGTTTATTTGTTTACAATGCTTTGGAATGAAGATTGTTATTAACAATCCCTAAAAAAAAATTATTTTCTTCATAGCATAATCCTTCCTGAATTATACATAGGTGATCAGGCTATGTATAATTGAGGACTAATGATGCAATGCTTAAGTTAGTCAAAATAGCATTATTTTTCTCAAAAGTTTTAGAGGGTGTTCCACGTTTTGTTTTGAAAAATGGTATTCTAGTCATTTCCTTTCAAGTAACATGAAAATTGTTTCGCGTAATAATAGTAAATACTTGGTGCAATAGCGGAAAAATCAATTTATCGGGTAGCAATAAAATAGCTTATTTTAAAAATTCTGTAAAACAATTTCTCCATATGATAGTAAAATAGTTTGAAGTAAAATTCGTTGAATGGTTTATTGGATACATGGGTGAATCTTATGGTATGGTAATAGTCTACTAATCCACTTATTTTAAGAATGTAAACATCTTAGTTCATAACAGGGCAGTGGTTTATGATTATGAAGTGGTCAAGAATATGGTAGTGATATTGAGAGCATGAAAGATGAACGTGTCTTTAAGGCATCTACATTCAACTGAAGGGGATAGTCTATGTGTTAAAGGATATAGGGCAGAAATTGGTGCCAATGATGCGAAGTATTCAAGAATTTATACTAGGTAAAGATCGTAGGTTCAAATGCTTAATCCCTCTAGGCGTGACTAAGATGTATAAAGAATGGAAATTGTTGTACGGGTGATCTGAGTCAAGTAGGTACCACATCGAATGATGTTTGATTTTCAATGAATGCAAGCAAAATGCCTTATGGTCAGGTAAAACTTCTCGATATCCTTTCATGAAAATGAGGTCTTGTCCCAATGTGACTAAGCTATATAGATCTCCGAAAAGAATATATATTTTGTTGAGTAATTGTACCTTGATCTTTTAATCCAACGAGCTTATACTAGCGTGAGGGTCTTATAATATGGAATGAGTGAAAAAGTCGTAATTTGAAGTAGTGGTGTTAAGGCATGGTGTATCAATATTGGCAATCTCTGGTAGAGGGGTTTCTTTCGCATCTAAGGTCAAATAGTAAGTAGGTATAGTGGTTGCTTTCGAGATTCGTTCATGAGTTATGCGTGTTCCTTCTTGGAGATATGGTTTCTAAAATTAACAACATTTATTTGAGTAAAACATTGTGAAATTTGGTCATAAATGTATCTTGGAGTGACTTTATTTGAAATTTGTAATGAATATAGTTATGTGAAAGATGTGACTACGAAATATTTTGTATTTTGACAAAAACAATATCTCATATATATGCATCTTTGGAAAAAAGGAGTTCAAGAAGATTGTTGCTTAAACAAAAATGAGTTTTAATCCAACCATTGAAAATCAATAATTTGTCGTACTTCGTAAGGTTTGCAAGAAATCTTTTTGTTTGTACAAAAATTTAATTTGACTTTGACTTACTTGAATTGTTATTATCTCCGAAACACGAAAACTAGGGCAGTCACTCTTATCTTGGTCAACATGACCATTTAATCGTAAAGACATCTTCGTCTTTATTAATCCTATTGTCTTTCTTGCATCTTCCCAAAGTTGTAATTACATGTCAAATCTACTAATGTGACCACCTTGGTCGGTAGAGTGTTGCTAGAGTGACTAATGATGTAATCATCAGCTTAAAATGTGGTGTAATCCAACTTGATAATGAAGGGAGAGTTGTGATGAGTTCCATTATGATGGTATAATACCGTTCAAAGCACCTTGTTGGTTTATTGTGTCATGGAGGTATGAGTCGATCATATTTAAGATAATATAGAGTCCTTGTGATAGATGCCACCCTTGGGCGATTTGTTGCAATTCTTATTGTGTTTGTGAGGCTTGTGGTATTATTCAGAGTGTATCGTCCAAACACTCATGTGTAATCTCAAATAATTAGAGGTCATCGTCTAACGATGAAGGGTAGTAAATTGTCAAGCAGTAGAGGTTCTCAAACTCTCACCAACCTCAAACCTATAAGGTAGTGTAACGTATGGTAGATGGTAATGGTATGTCAACTAGTGGGTGATTCTTAAGCGGCATGTCATATATGGGTGTAGAGTCTCTAAGATGTGATGGTGCTGGTGGTGCTTTAGATAATGAGAATAAAATTGATGACGATAAGATCCTAGTGGTGAGTTAGGAGTTGATGGTGATAATAGTGAATGGAATACTACCCTCTTTCACGCTATCCCGCGACATCTAAGAAGTAAAACTGAAGTACGCACTATGGGACGACCAATAGTGTAATAAGTAGCTGATGATGGTGGTAGTACCTGAGTAGTAAGCGCCCTACTAGTGAAGGAAAGAAAACATACTATCTCCCTTGCAATAAGCATCCTAATAGGTCCATTAAGATTAAGTCTGAATACTATACCAAACGGCATTCTATGTATGGGCTGGATGATATGAAAACCCTGTTCCTGTAACAACTCAATGGTGTTAATGGCAGTGTAAGTGCAACTGGTGGTACAATGGTAGTGGAAGGTGACAAGGCATCTTCAATGTTGGAATCCGATGAAAAGATGACAGGGTGGGTATCTGAAGACATGTCACTTGTGAACCAGGTCAATATAATTATATATAAGTACGGGAATAAATAACTCGCACAGTGTGTGCATGCAACAACATGTATAATGAATATGCACCTATGATGAAATGATGAGATGCTATGATGATGTGGTTATAGTCTAGGGTCCATGATACATCCTAGTTCGCTATAACCTTAGCTCTGATGCCAATCTGTCACACCCCCAAAATACCTGAATGGCAGCGGAATGGAATACCTGGGGGTGACTGTCATAGCACCACAGTTACAGTTATATTGAACGACCTAAAGTGTCGTTTTGAAAATACATCGTTTGATTCATTTAAAATATTCAGAGTTATAAAACATAGGTCCCAAAAGTTTAAGGAAATAATTTTAGTACAATCAAACGATAGTTCATAAGTGCATGAAAATCCAAAATGAGACGCGTCATCCTTGTTACTCAATGATATGACTCCATGCATGCCATGAAGAATATGTCTTAATTACCTGAAAATACATTGCGAAAACAGTCAACAATAATGTTGGTGAATAATCATAGGTTTGTAAGTTAAATCGTATGTACATTGGCCACAAGTATAAAGTAAACCGACAAAATGTCAAAAGTAATACATTGGCTCTTAAGCTCATGACCCCGAAGCTAGACGTTACTTGGCCCCAAATGAGTGTTTACCAGACACTCTAAATATATTAGACATGAAATGCATCCGTTTTCCCGTTGGAGCAACCCAAACATGGATGGAGGAGTCACCCTCAATAGATCTATTCACTCACTCTCGCTTGTAGATTAATTAACGGTCCATGATAATAAAGGGGACTTGTCGTGACGTGGTAATAAGGCAACTTAAGCAATGTAAGGAATTTAATACTTTGGCATGTACAAAAAAAATAAGTGATGCAATGTATTCTCCCCCGTGGGATTTGAAATCAAAATATTGAATTAAAACGGGGCTATGAAAACTCAACTGAAGTGATAGTACAATGACGTGAAATGATAGGGACAACAAGGCGCGAACACTAGCCGCAAGCTAAATGAATGAATATGATCTACTTTAGATCATGAAATGATGTAGTGAACGTTCATGCACATGATACCTATACCACTCGTAACTTGAAAATACTTGTTATTGTCAAAGTAAGGTATTTTCCATACTTAGGAAAAATAAGTCCAACTAGACTTATAAAAAAAAACTAGTCGTAATATATCGTATATAAAACGTTAGTGTTATATTCATCCTTTTGAAAACCTTAAAACTAACGTCAATTAGTCGTATAAATAAGCTTTAGGTCATACGTACTTCATTAGTTAAGAATATAACTCTTGAACAAGAAATCTAGAAAATATAGTACTTAGTACGTAGTTTTATTATTTCTATTAGTGACTATATATATATATATATATATATATATATATATATATATATATATATATATATATATAGTTTTGACGATTTTAAAACGTGTATAACTTTGTCGTTTTAAGTTCATTTTCCTCATTCTTTATATCCACGGATTCGTCTTAACATGTATTAATATATTTTTGATAGTTCGGCTCCATTAGATTACTTCTAACGCCTCTCTTTCTCCGTCGAAAATCGTCCAACAGCACGTTATATTTTCAGAAAATAGTTTTCGTCGTTAAACTTGCAAAATTCATAACTCCTTCGTTATAAGCTCGTTTTAATCCGTTCTGTCGTCCACGGCTTCGTTTTTGAAAGTATATTCTAAATTTTTGGTCAAAAATTACCCATCATCTACTGATTTTCCCATGTTTTCAAAATATGGACAGTAGGTATATATATTGTTTCAAAAATCATTTCTAGGGTTCTAATCTAGTTTCAACTTCAACCAAACCACTTTCAATCACCACAAATCTAGTCTAATCTTACCATACACCTTCTTAGGGTGTCATGGGTTCCTAAACATCATAAATCAAGTGGATCTAACAAGGATCTACCTATTATCCATTTCTAAGGCTTTAAAGATATAAAAGTTTAAATAGAGTGGTATAAACTAACATATGCATGTAGATCTTGTATAAAAATCATATGAACATAATAAGTACTTGGTTAAATTATAAAAATGAGTTTTGTATACTTGAATATAATGGATTTGTTATAGGAACTAGAACAATATAACCCGGGTAAAACTCCAAAACTCCAATATACTAAATAATAAGCCCGAAAAAGCACTATTAAGCACTTGAATAAGAAAAACCTAGTCTTCTTCTTGTTTTTCTTCCAATGGCCGAATATATAGAGAGAAAATGGAAGTGTTTTGTGTGTTTTTACTTTCTAAAAATATGTAACTAGTTGATTTCTTATTTAAGAAAATATCTAGAACTTATATTATATAAAAATGAGTAAGTATAAGCATTAAATGGAAATTTTGTCAAAGTAGAAAAGGGGAAGGAGGGGGGGTTCGGCTGAAAATGAGGGAATGATGGGGTAGTTGGAGATTTTTCAAGATTTTGTATAAGAAGTGTTAAAAATGTGTAGATTATCTTGTGTTTAAGGGATACCGGGTACCGAGTTTACTAAAAATAAAGTTTAACGGTACCAAATAAAATATAACGATGTTGTAAAAATTATAAAATTACATTCCTGATGAGAATCGGGTGTTAAAATAATTGTCGTGTTGAAATATTGTAATCCGACGAAATTATTAGCGTATATCGTAAAATATAGCAACGGGTCTCAAAATACCGGGTAAATTAATAATATAATTTTTATATCATTATTATGAGTATGAAAATATATTAGGATCGTAGTCGGGAGTGTCAGACGTGTTAGTCACATTATTGGTCGCGTGTTAACGTTTATTTAAAAATAAACATACGTAAAATGTCAAATATATCAAAAGTATTAATTTGAATTTCTTACGAGTGGAATAGTATGCAAATGTCATTATGATGATATGTAAGCTATTTCTAGACCGTATGAAGTGTCCCTACTGATAATTTCATGAATTCGCAGCTAAACCTGACCGGTTTCGCGAATGTAAATATTGATGATGCTCGAATTCGCAGCTTAACCTGACCGGTTACGCGAATTTAATTACCCGTAAACTAAATTTACATTGAAATGAGTGATGCGCATGAATAGTGTTTTCTCTTCGGAAATGAATAGTGTCATGTGAATAGTAAATTTTCTGAATGCTTCTCGGAATCTCAAACTGACACAAAAAATGATGAATAGTGATCAGTGAATAGTAACTGATGAATAGTAACTTCCCGAGATGAATAATGAAATTTAGACATCTGAACAAGGACCTGAAATTACGAATTGTGACAAGAGGGAATCGTGGGTCCATTGTATGATACCCCACTTCGAGTAGTGATCGCTTTGACATCGCCCCTCGGGTTAGCGATCGTGTTGCTCGGTAGTGTACCCGGGCCCGAGGGTCGATCATTTAAAGACTTCTGAAGCTCAGAGATCTTGCTAATCAATAACCGATTCGTTTCCTCTTGTGCTTTCATGAATTGTTTTAGCACTTCATCGGAGGAAGACGAGGGTGGAACAACGTTTTGATTTTGATTAGGAAGATTTTGAACACGGTTGTTTTGAAAATTCCCTTGATTTTGATTGTTGTTACCCTGAAAATTGTTTCTCTGATTGAAATTACCCTGATTGTAATTCCCTTGATTTTGGTTTCTTCGAAAATTTCCTTGAAAACCTTGATTTTGATTGCCATTTTGAAAATTGTTTTGATTAAAATGACCTTGATTTTGGTTCGGGTTTTGGAAATTTGAGTTTTAACCTTGGTTAAAATCCCCTCGATTCTGATTCGAGTTACGGTTTTGATTTTAGTTAAAACCGGGAGGTCCGAGAAAATTGTTGGAACGATAGCTCAAGAGATTACGGTCCCCTTATGGTTGGTAAGAATTACCCCCATGTTGTAGGAACCTTGAGCAGCATAAACGTTCTCTTGAGGAAAACCAGCAGTAGCTGGACACTCGGAATAAAGATGTGGGCCCCCACAAGTTTCACAACTTCGGGCCACGGCTTTCACTTGTTGATTTTGAACCTGATTTTGCATCGTTTGGTTCATTCTCAACACAGCCGTAGAGATATCATCCATCTTTTTTGTGAGAGCAATACTTTCAGGAGATGATGATGAAGGAATGATTGATTTACATGACTCATCCCTCTCCGCAGAGGAATCCCAAAAGTTATGGTGGGCAGTCATGTTCTCAATCAAGTCATAGCATTCTTCGGGACACCTTTTCATAAAGGTCCCACCAGCAGCAGCATTGAGAATATCCCGGTGCCTCAATGTCAGACCATTATAGAAGGTATCTATGATTGTAACTTGTAACATATTGTGGTTAGGGCACCGATCAATAGCTAGTTTATAATGTTCCCAAGCCTCAAAAAGGGACTCGTCGGGACATTACCGGAAGTTGCTGATATCATTTCTTAACTTGGTAACCATGGAAGGTGGAAAATATTTTGCTAAAAACTTGGTTACCATTTCATCAAAGGTACGAATAGAATTCTTTGGGAGTCGGTCAAACCATGTAGTGGCATGATGAGTGAGATAATAGGGGAAGAGATACAGCAGGAGGGCATCATCGGTGACACCATGCTGTTTCATGCTTTGGGTGACGGTAAGATATTTATCAAGATGCTTGTTAGCATCGTCACCCGGTAATCCGCGAAATTGACACGAATTTTGGACTTGTTGGATCATGTGGTGCTTGAGGCCAAAGTCCGTTGCCTCAATAGTGAGTGGTGCAATAGGTCCGCCCCTCCCTTGCATGGTAGGCTGGCACAACTCCTCCATCGTTCGGAGATCGGGAGCTGGCTCATCCCTGGGAGGGTCAGGGGGGGTGGTGGTGGCCAATCGGCCATTTCGGTTTTTGGTTCTTCAATAACAGTACGTAGCTCGGGTACGTTTTTCTGATGTTTACGTTTTGTTTGTGACCGAGTGCGCATGCACTAAAAACAATTTTTCAAAACAAGATCGATGCAAAACCACAGTGAACTTAAATCCAATAATCACAAGTGAATGGCTTCTTTAAAAAAGATACACCACTCACAGGGATATAAAGGCAAGTTTTAATCTTAAGTTTGGGAACTTATTATGTCCACACCCCTAGTTGATAGGTGTTCTGCCTTGATTTGCGGTGGTAAGATTTTATGTATTTATTAACAGAAAAATTGTTTTTGGGCTTATGGGTGTGTGTGCAGAAAACTTTGGGAATTATATTTTTGGAACTGATTCGTTAACCGAAATCGTTCTTTTAAGATTACTCGCAGGCTGGCGGGAGGAAAGAATGGATTCCTCTTCAGTTCGCAATTTAATGTCAGAACTTACCTTATACCAACTGTTTCAGGTTATAATCTTAAAGAAAATGAAGTAATTTAACTTCACAGTTTGTTTTGTTGTTTTTGATTTTTTTGGTGTTGTTAACACTTCAGGAAAAGTGTTAATGAACTTTTTTGATATGATTATATTTTTACAAATTGTGTGAAATTTGTACAGGGAGGGTTTTGAAAACCACTAAACTTAAAACGATTTTAAAAACACGCAACAACCTCCCCGGCAGCGGCGCCAAATTTTGATTGGTGCCGAAATGGTCAGATATTATTGACCAAGGTCAACAAGTCAAAGACAGCTCTGTTCCAATTCTCCGGTGATAGTATAGTGTGTCCCCGGGTCGTTATGTCCCAGCTAGATTGAAATGGTGTTTTTGGAAAACGTTTATGAGAATGAGTGGCACTAAGGACAGTAGCCAAGATGATTTGAGAGATGATTATGCTACTGATATTTTGGTATTTGCACAATGATATAATATTCACAATAATAGATATACAGATATATTCACAAATGCACAACTTGGAATCAGGTTACAGACAGAAAAAGTGGGTTTTAGCAAATTACAAACTACGGGGGGTGCAAGTGAAACTTTTGAAAACTTAAAATTAAAAGAAAATTTAAAATGAAAATGAAATTATAAAAATGAATATTTTAATATTTAAATATTACTTAATTAATTAAAACTATTTAAAATCTAATTTAAACCTAATTTAAATTAACTAAAAATTATAAAGATTACAAATTAAAATAAAAATTTGTAAAAATAATTTCAAAACCTTAAAATGAACTTGAAGAAAGTATAAAAAATAAAAATAAATATTTTTGTCTTTTTCTGAGTTTTTTATTAATTAAAAACTAATTATATTTATTAAAATATTTTAAATTACTAATAATACATAAATGACTTAGAAAATTATGTAAAAATTAATAAAACTAATTAACCATCAAAGGAATCCTAAAAAATTATAAAAAGTTACTAAAAATTATTTTTAGACTATTTTACTAATTATTTACCTTTTAATTAATTTAAATCTAATTTAACTAAATTAAATAGGAAAATTAGAAAATATATGGTAGAAATTAAAAATATATTTTCTAAAAGTCTTAACTAATTTATAAAACCTAGGAAAATTATAAAAAGCTACTGTTGTTAATTAAAATTTAAGAAAACTAATTAATTACTAATATTACCTATTTAATTATTTAAACTACTTTTAATTCTAATAAATAGTAAACTGTTTAGGAAAAATCTAAGAAAATTATTGTAAATACTTAAAGGTAATAGGAAATTCAGAAAATTATAAAAATGGTAAAGTGCTTATTAATAAGCTGAAATGAAAAATGGAAAATATAGAATCTATTAAATAGAAGCACTAATTTTATGTTTGTTTTTCTTTGTTTTTCTTTTTGGCAGCTAAAAATAAGATGAAAATAAGAAACTTTTGTGAAACAACTTTTGATATAGCTTAAAAATAAGCTATGTGCACCCCCTTAATCAAAACAGTTTGACTATCTTTGACCAATTAGGAAATTAAGCTCAAATGATTATATGTGGGGTCTACAATAATAAAACTTGGTTCAGTTAAGCAAAAGGGACTTGTATAAGCTAGAAACAACAAACTATAAGCATTGATCAGCTATTTAGATCCAAAAATAAGCAGTTGATGATTTAAGCTAAACAAAGAAATGGGACAAACTTTAGAGGTGATTCCAGGTAGGGTCCACTAAGCCTAAGGTCAAAACAATGGTCAAACTTTGAAGCTTGCCAGGAGGGGGGTTGGGAAAACCCAAAGTGGAACAGTGGGACCCACTGAGGTGGCCACAATCAACCACCAAAGGTGGTGGTGTTATGGTGGTTTGCTGATGAAGGGGAGGTTAGTCCCCCTGCAGGTGTGTTTGGCTAAGTGTGGGGCCCAGTATAAAATTCACTAAAACAAAAGGAAGGTGAGACCTCAAAGATGAGCAGGGGGGCTACTAAACCTAAAAATTTCAAGGTCTAAAACAACTCTCAAAAATCAAATTAAATCATGCAAGTTTTGTGAAAAACTGAGAGGGTTCACTTTTGACTTTCAAATTCTTACACCTAAGTTGACTAACTTGAATATTGATCCAATCCTACAAGCTGAGAAACATGTTATAAGCCTAAGTGAGACCAAATAAGTATATAACTACAACTTATACTAAGATTCTTGGGTTTGTGGATCTAAAATCCCCACACAGTTAACTGTGGGGATGATTTCTTTTGAATTTTGACTTTCCTTGTTATAAGTACCAATTTATTGACTCCTCAAGCCTAATTGTACCTAATGCATGCTAAGGGAACAACAGTCAAGACAAAATGGCCACTAAATATCACAACAATCCACTAAACCAAACACCCCTTTTATCAGATTGTTTTGTGATTTAAGAAGCTAAGGGCTATGAGAGCTTATGAAACTTTTCCAATGCAACTTTTTATGATATATTAGGCCTAAATGAGTACTTAGAAACAGAGAGCAACAACAAATGCACAAGATTACCACTTATACTATTTTGACTATGAAAACTATGATTTTAAGTAACTATCAATTCTAATGAACAAGCTCTATATATTAAGCTATAATATGCCTAAATAACTCTAAATAAGCACAAACAATCTAAATAATCAGTGTTATAAGCTAAGCTACAGTAAAAAGATAGAAATGAGATTTAGAGCTAACAATGTGCACTCCTGATAAACCATGAAACAAGGACCAAAGATCAATCCTAATAGCTTCCCATGAAGCTTCTAACCCAAGGCCATCCAATATAAACCCTGCTCCAGCTTTTCTTCTTTCTCTTTCACTGAATTTCTGATTTTTTTGTATTTTCTTGATTTTTTTGTATTTTTTTTATTTTTGATGCTACACTGTATTTTAAGGTATCTAAAAGCTTTTACAAGCTTTCAAGGAGCTTATGTTTGCTATAAGTCCATAACACAAACATAAATAATCAACAGAGCTTGAATTGAAATTTTTGAAACAAGAATGAAAATTGCATACACAAATAGAGATACTGAAACTTGATTCTTATTGCTTGAAAAAGTTGAGATTACAGTTAAATTAACTAACCAAATGCTTAAAAGTTGAATATTACACTAGAATTTGAAATCTTGATTATACGACATATATTAATACTAGTTAAACTACTACTCCTTCTTCATTGCTTCTCCTTCCTTTTATAGGCTCACATTAGGGTTCCCACGAGCTTCTGAGTAAATCCCATCAATAATCCTAGCCATTGGATCTCTGAAACTCATCTCAGTCGTTCAAATCCTTTTTCGCGCCAAAAAATGAGCAGAGCCAATTGACTGATTGCGTGTAGGGGGTGGCATTTATTGTGGGCTGTCTTGTTAGGTGAGGGTGGTAGGGTGGTGATGATGAATTTAATGCAAGTGGAGGGGGTTTTTGCAGGGCGGTATTTGGGAGGGAAAGGTGGTTTTGGTGTGAGGAAGGGGGGTGTTGACTGGGTTTGACCCTTTAATACCAGGGTGGGTTTGGT
Source organism: Artemisia argyi (assembly GCA_030686995.1). Lineage (NCBI taxonomy): Eukaryota > Viridiplantae > Streptophyta > Magnoliopsida > Asterales > Asteraceae > Artemisia > Artemisia argyi. Next base: position 179,025,932 of record CM060677.1, read on the forward strand.
TTGTATTTTGGGCTTAGGAGTGGGCTTTGGGTAAAGGATGGGCCTTTGTGTGTTTGGTTTGGACTTGATTTTTGGTTTGTGATAATATTAAGGGTCCGGTTTGGTTATCTTTGCACAAGGACCATTTTTGTAATTATCCAAAAAATGAGGGGTTTAATGTGGCATTTTTACAAAGTGTTTCAAGGGGTGTATTATGCCATATGATGAATAGTACATGGACCTTTGATGATTTTTCTACTTTTAAATTTCCAGGGACTATATCTGCCAAATCACCAAACTTAGGGACCTGTTTTGTAATTTCACCAAACTTGCAATCAAGGACCAATCCTGCCATATATGAGAAGTACAAGGACAAAATTTGTTTCTGTCAAAGTTTTAATATCCCAGGGACCATTTTTGACAATTTTCCAAACTTCAGGGATTAAACTTGACATTTTGTGAAACTTTGCACCAAAGGACTAATTATGTAACTTTTTGATTTAAAAGGGCCTTTGGCGACTTTTTCAAGTTTTTAGAACCACCAGGGACTAGATTTGACAATTTTTGAAAGTTGAGGGACTGAAACTGCCAATTTTGCAAACTTTGTACATTTTTCATCTGTTTTTGATTATTTTGCATTTGAAACATGTAAAACACATTCCTGGGATATTTTCACTATTTTGATGCAATATTGAGTGTTTTTAGATGTTTTGGCAGCTCAGAAAAGGTAAGGTATTTATCAAGATGTTTGTTAGCATCGTCTCCCGGTAATCCGCGAAATTGATACGAATTTTGGACTTGTTGGATCATGTGGTGCTTGAGGCCAAAGTTCGTAGCCTCAATAGTGAGTGGTGCAATAGGTCCGCCCCTCCCTTGCATGGTAGGCTGGCACAACTCCGCCATCGTTCGGAGATCGGGAGCTGGCTCATCCCTGGGAGGGTCAGGGGGTGGTGGTGGTGGCCCATCGGCCATTTCGGTTTTTGGTTCTTCAATAACAGTACGTAGCTCGGGTACGTTTTTCTGATGTTTACGTTTTGTTTGTGACCGAGTGCGCATGCACTAAAAACAATTTTTCAAAACAAGATCGAGGCAAAACCACAATGAACTTAAATCCAATAATCACAAGTGAATGGCTTCTTTAAAAAAGATACACCACTCACAGGGATATAAAGGCAAGTTTTAATCTTAAGTTTGGGAACTTATTATGTCCACACCCCCAGTTGGTAGGTGTTCTGCCTTGATTTGCGGTGGTAAGATTTTATGTATTTATTAACAGAAAAATTGTTTTTGGGCTTATGGGTGTGTGTGCAGAAAACTTTGGGAATTATATTTTTGGAACTGATTCGTTAACCGAAATCGTTCTTTTAAGATTACTCGCAGGCTGGCGGGAGGAAAGAATGGATTCCTCTTCAGTTCGCAATTTAATGTCAGAACTTACCTTATACCAACTGTTTCAGGTTGTAATCTTAAAGAAAACGAAGTAATTTAACTTCACAGTTTGTTTTGTTGTTTTTGATTTTTTTGGTGTTGTTAACACTTCAGGAAAAGTGTTAATGAACTTTTTTGATATGATTATATTTTTACAAAAACTTTTTACAAATTGTGTGAAATTTGTACAGGGAGGGTTTTGAAAACCACTAAACTTAAAACGATTTTAAAAACACGCAACAACCTCCCCGGCAGCGGCGCCAAATTTTGATTGGTCCCGAAATGGTCAGATATTACTGACCAAGGTCAACAAGTCAAAGATAGCTCCGTTCCAATTCTCCGGTGATAGTATAGTGTGTCCCTGGGTCGTTATTCCCAGCGAGATTGAAATGGTATTTTTGGAAAACGTTTATGAGAATGAGTGGCACTGAGGACAGTAGCCAAGATGATTTGAGAGATGATTATGCTACTGATATTTTGGTATTTGCACAATGATATAATATTCACAATAACAGATATACAGATATATTCACAAATGCACAACTTGGAATCAGGTTACATACAGAAAAAGTGGGTTTTAGCAAATTACAAACTACAGAGGGTGCAAGTGAAACTTTTGAAAACTTAAAATTAAAAGAAAATTTAAAATGAAAATGTAATTATAAAAATGAATATTTTAATATTTAAATATTACTTAATTAATTAAAACTATTTAAAATCTAATTTAAACCTAATTTAAATTAACTAAAAATTATAAAGATTACAAATTAAACTAAAAATTTGCAAAAATAATTTCTAAACCTTAAAATGAACTTGAAGAAAGTATAAAAAATAAAAATAAATAGTTTTGTCTTTTTCTGAGTTTTTTATTAATTAAAAACTAATTATATTAATTAAACTATTTTAAATTACTAATAATACCTAAATAACTTAGAAAATTATGGAAAAATTTATAAAACTAATTAACCATCAGAGGAATCCTAAAAAAATTATAAAAAGTTACTAAACATTATTTTTAGACTATTTTACTAATTATTTACCTTTTAATTAATTTAAATCTAATTTAACTAAATTAAATAGGAAAATTGGAAAATGAATAGTAGAAATTAAAAATATATTTTCTAAAAGTCTTAACTAATTTATAAAACCTAGGAAAATTATAAAAACCAACTGTTGTTAATTAAAATTTAAGAAAACTAATTAATTACTAATATTACCTATTTAATTATTTAAACTACTTTTAATTCTAATAAATAGTAAACTGTTTAAGAAAAATCTAAGAAAATTATTATAAATAATTAAAGGTAATAGGAAATTAATAAAATTATAAAAATGGTAAAGTGCTTATTAATAAGCTGAAATGAAAAATGAAAAAGATAGAATCTATTAAATAGAAGCTATCACTAATTTTATGTTTGGTTTTTCTTTGTTTTTCTTTTTGACAGCTAAAAATAAGATGAAAATAAGAAACTTTTGTAAAACAACTTTTGATATAGTTTAAAAATAAGCTATGTGCACCCCCTTAATCAAAACAGTTTGACTATCTTTGACCAATTAGGAAATTAAGCTCAAATGATTATATGTGGGGTCTACAATGATGAAACTTGGTTCAGTTAAGCAAAAGGGACTTGTATAAGCTAGAAAAAACAAACTATAAGCACTGATCAGCTATTTAGATCCAAAAATAAGCACTTGATGATTTAAGCTAAACAAAGAAATGGGACAAACTCTAGAGGTGATTCCAGGTGGGGTCCACTAAGCCTAAGGTCAAAACAATGGTCAAACTTTGAAGCTTGCCAGGAGGGGGTTGGGAAAACCCAAAGTGGAACAGTGGGACCCACTGAGGTGGCCACAATCAACCACCAAATGTGGTGGTGTTGTGGTGGTTTGCTGATGCAGGGGAGGTCAGTCCCCCTGCAGGTGTGTTTGGCTAAGTGTGGGGCCCAGTATAAAATTCACTAAAATAAAAGGAATGTGAGACCTCAAATATGAGCTGGGGGGCTACTAAACCTAGAAATTTCAAGGTCTAAAACAACTCTCAAAAATCAAATTAAATCTTGCAAGTTTTGTGAAAAACTGAGAGGGTTCACTTTTGACTTTCAAATTCTTACACCTAAGTTGACTAACTTGAATATTGATCCTATCCTACAAGATGAGAAACATGTTATAAGCCTAAGTGAGACCAAATAAGTATATAACTACAACTTATACTAAGATTCTTGGGTTTGTCTATCTAAAATCCCCACACAGTTAACTGTGGGGATGATTTCTTTTGAATTTTGACTTTCCTTGTTATAAGTACTAATTTATTGACTCCTCAAGCCTAATTGTACCTAATGCATGCTAAGGGAACAACAGTCAAGACAAAATGGCCACTAAATATCACAGCAATCCACTAAACCAAACACCCCTTTTATCAGATTGTTTTGTGATTTAAGAAGCTAAGGGCTATGAGAGCTTATGAAACTTTTCCAATGAAACTTTTTATGATATATTAGGCCTAAATGAGTACTTAGAAACAGAGAGCAACAACAAATGCACAAGATTACCACTTATACTATTTTGACTGTGAAAACTGTGATTTTAAGTAACTATCAATTCTAATGAACAAGCTCTATATATTAATCTATTATATGCCTAAATAACTCTAAATAAGCACAAACAATCTAAATAAGCAGTGTTATAAGCTAAGCTACAGTAAAAAGACAGAAATGAGATTTAGAGCTTACAATGTGCACTCCTGATAAACCATGAAACAAGGACCAAAGATCAATCCTAATAGCTTCCCATGAAGCTTCTAACCCAAGGCCATCCAATATAAACCCTGCTCCAGCTTTTCTTCTTTCTCTTTCACTGAATTTCTGATTTTTTTGTATTTTCTTGATTTTTTTGTATTTTTTTTATTTTTGATGCTACACTGTATTTTAAGGTATCTAAAGGTTTTACAAGCTTTCAAGGAGCTTATGTTTGCTATAAGTCCATAACACAAACATAAATAATCAACAGAGCTTGAATTGAAATTTTTGAAACAAGAATGAAAATTGCATACACAAATAGAGATACTGAAACTTCATTCTTATTGCTTGAAAAAGTTGAGATTACAGCTAAATTAACTAACCAAATGCTTAAAAGCTTGAATATTACACTAGAATTTGAAATCTTGATTATACGACATATATTAATACTAATTAAACTACTACTCCTTCTTCACTGCTTCTCCTTCCTTTTATAGGCTCACATTAGGGTTCCCACGAGCTTCTGAGCAAATCCCATAAATAATCCTAGTCACTGGATCTCTGAAACTCATCTCAGTCGTTCAAATCCTTTTTCGCGCCAAAAAATGAGAAGAGCCAATTGACTGATTGCGTGTAGGGGTGGCATTTATTGTGGGCTGTCTTGTTAGGTGAGGGTGGTGGGGTGGTGATGATGAATTTAATGCAAGTGGAGGGGGTTTTTGCAGGGCGGTATTTGGGAGGGAAAGGTGGTTTTGGTGTGAGGAAGGGGGGTGTTGACTGGGTTTGACCCTAGTATTAATACTAGGGTGGGTTTGGTTTGTATTTTGGGCTTAGGAGTGGGCTTTGGGTAAAGGGTGGGCCTTTGTGTGTTTGGTTTGGACTTGATTTTTGGTTTGTGATAATATTAAGGGTCTGGTTTGGTTATCTTTCCACAAGGACCATTTTTGTAATTATCCGAAAAGTGAGGGGTTTAATGTGGCATTTTTCCAAAGTGTTTCAAGGGGTGTATTATGGCATATGATGAATAGTACATGGACCTTTGATGATTTTTCTACTTTTAAATTTCCAGGGACTATATCTGCCAAATCACCAAACTTCAGGGGACCTGTTTTGTAATTTCACCAAACTTGCAATCAAGGACCAATCCTGCCATATATGAGAAGTACAAGGAAAAAATTTGTTTTCCTCAAAGTTTTGATATCCCAGGGACCATTTTTGACAATTTTCCAAACTTCAGGGACTAAACTTGACATTTTGTGAAACTTTGCACCAAAGGACTAATTATGTAACTTTTTGATTTAAAAGGGCCTTTGGTGACTTTTTCAAGTTTTTAGAACAACCAGGGACTAGATTTGACAATTTTTGAAAGTTGAGGGACTGAAACTGTCAATTTTGCAAACTTTGTACGTTTTTCATCTGTTTTTGATTATTTTGCATTTGAAACATGTAAAACACATTCCTGGGATATTTTCACTATTTTGATGCAATATTGAGTGTTTTTAGATGTTTTGGCAGCTCAAAAAAGGTAAAAATGATGAGTATTTACACACTCATCAATCTACCAATGACAGTGATCAATCTACCCAGGGTGTAGTCAGAATCCAAAAAAGCATGTACTTCCGCCTGTAATCCATCATCGAACCCACCCAACATTGCCACATCCACATATGTTATGTCAGGTCTCGTGCAGACCACTTGATACTCTGACTTCCAAATGCATATATTCATGACCACTTACTCTTCTTTTCTTCATCACAATTCCCTGACAGAACACCTCCAACGACAGCGTAAAGTGTCCCCCCTAACAATATCTGAATTGACATCCTGATGAAAAACCTGAATCGTGATACCATCATAGTATTACCACTCGATTCCTGAAGATATCCAAACCAAGTATAGTTTCCTTTGTTTCATTAAGCAATATTTATTGATGTTGTCACTGCTTCTCTTGAAAACGTTCCTGAGCCTACACATACCAATCCGAGTATCCATATTTTCTTTCATTACATCTATCCACTCGGAAATTCCATTACAAGAAACTACATACATGGAAGTCAATGACTCACGTGAATCTTCTTCCATCACTCCCATAACTCCTAAAGCAGCCATATTACTATCACCTTTATACGTGAGTGGTTCTTATACTGACCATTGCTCCCTGTCATGTGCAAACTGATAGGCCATTATATTTTGAGTCTAAAAACTTGTGAACCATCACATAAATCGCAAATCCCTAGAGGTTCCACCTCATATCTACGATCTTCCTGTGGTTCTCCCTTAAACTCAACTTCGTGCAACATATGTGTTGAACCCATACCTACACCAAACCCTTTGAGAGTATCCGTATACCAGCCATTCTTAAAGTAAACCATGTCCCCAAACATGACAATGTCAAACTTAACTGTTGACATCCTGTAAACCCTTGTGAAATCGATTGAACCTAGTGAAAAACCTCACTCGAAATCGATTAACAAGTATCGTGTATGCAACCCCTTAAAGCATTTACTTTTCTTCGCTCTTCAATCAACTCAACCCTTATAGAAAACCCCCTTACTCTTTAAGAACCTTGTGACAAAAAATCGAACCCATAAAACCCTTACCTCTTTGCAAGAAAACTTCAAGAATCTTGTAACTTTTATTTTAGCTTATCCTAATAAAATATGGGATTTGCTAACAACAACCCAATGGGTGTTGTTTAAGAATACCTTAAATAACTATGTTTTCAAATGTGAACTCATCATTTTTGTAAAAGGGGATAGCTTGGTTACAATTTTTTTTAGCCAATTGGCTACAATCCTCCACCAAAATACACAAGAAAATGAATCAGGGACCCACAAAAAGACTCAGAAACCCACAATCTATAGCACAAATTATAGGTAGTTGGCTACAATGCAATTGTAGCTAATATATTCGCTTCTGTAAATACATGATGTTAACACACACAATTAATGTAAGTGAGTCTTAATAAGGTATGTATTACTATCAAGTGAGTTCGTATTTGTAAACATTGTTATTTAGAGAAATTTTCTTTTGCTTGCTCTTATTTTGGTGTTTATCAAGGGATAAATTCTCACCATCCATCTAGTTTGATCTAATAGTGGTATTAACCTAATATTTAATATGTCAACCTAAGTCCATGTTTTTTTTTCTTTATCTTGTCTTTTTGTCTTTCTTATTTATTCACATTTTTTTGTCTTTTTTTTTTTTTTTTTTTTTTTTTTTTTTTTTTTTTTTAATTCACGTTTTTTTCTTCGCTTTCATACATTTTCGTCTGTTTCATACGTTTTGGTTCATTTTCATACGTTTTCATCTGTTTTCGTCTGTTTTCATACGTTTTCGTCCGTTTTCTTACGTTTTCGCCCATTTTCGTCTGTTTTCTTCCGTTTTTGTTCTTTTTCATCTATTTTCGTCTATTTTTCATATGTTTTCGTCCACTTTCAGACGTGTTTATGCTTTCATACATTTTCATCTGTTTTCATACATATTCGTCCGTTTTCTTACGTTTTTGTTCGTTTTCTTATGTTTTCGTTCATTTTCATACGTTTTCGTCCGTTTTCTGACGTGCTTTTATGCTTTCATACATTTTGTCAATTTTCATACGTATTCGTTCGTTTTCATACGTTTCTGTTTATTTTCTTACGTTTCTGAATATCACTTGTGATTTTCATGTTACAAAACATTAGTTGAAAATCACTTGTGATATTCTCAATATCACTAAATATCACTTGTGATATTCAGAATATTCATTTGTGATATCACAGAATATCACTTGTGGTATTTAGAATATCACTTGTGATATTAAGTAACGTATGAAAACGTTTGAAAACGGCCGAAAACATTAAAAAAAACTGACGAAAACGTATGAAAACATAATAAAACGGATAAAAACATATGAAAACAGACGAAAATGGACGAAAATGTAAGAAAACGGATGATAACGTATGAAAACGAGCAAAAACGTATGAAAGCGTAAGAAAACGGACGGAAACGTATGAAAACAGACGAAAATGTATGAAAGCGAAGGAAAAAAAAAAGTTAATTAAAAAAAAGACAAAAATGTGAATAAATAAGAAAGACAAAAAGACATGAAAAAAAAACATGGACATAGGTTGACATATTAAATCTTAGGTTAATACCCACCATTATATCAAATATGATATATATTTGTCCCTCTGTATGCATTGATTTGTGAGTAAGCAAAATTAAGTGCCTCTGTTATTTAAGGTATACTTAAATAATATCAATGAGTTGTTGTTATCAAATCTCATAAAATATTTGTTCAAGAAATCTGTAAGTAACACTAAATATATAGACTTTCATGTGAGAGAATATTAGCATACCTTAAAATTATGGGAGATGATATTGGAAGACCCTAATTAATTGTGTTTGGATATTTATATTTTGGGTGAAAATGTAACAATAACTCTGAAGCTATAAATGTTCAAACATACTAAATTGAAGCATCTCCCTAAAATTATTCGAGTAATAATTTATACTTTTTCTCGTTAAACTAAAGTTGACTAAGACTTTTAGTAAATTAATCAAAGGGATGTGTTAACCGGGCGGGCTCTATGCCTAGCCCGGTCAAACTAGGCTGCAAAAATCTGACATTTTTGTCTTTTAGCTGGGGTTTTTTTTTTTTTTTTTTTTTTTTTTTTTTTTTTTTTTTGTCTAAAGTTATTTTTGTCCAAATATTTTTGTCCAATTGTCCAAGTGCTAACACAGCAGGTCAAGTGCAAAAACACAAGCAGGTTATTCGACACAAAGGCTCGGACTAACACGTAATCGTCATCGCCTTATTCGGTTTTTAAAAATATGTTACGCTCGGATATGAAGGTTGCAAAGTGATAAAAAATATCACTTTGCCATGCCATTCGGTTTTAAAAACCATTCGTCATCGCCTATTAGTAAACCATTTGTCCAAGTGCAGATACACAACCAAGTGCAGATACAAAACCATGGGTCCAACTGCAGATACACAACCAAGTGCACAACCAAGTGCAGATACAAAACCATGGGTCCAACTGCAGATACACAACCAAGTGCACAAGTGCAGATACACAGCAGGTCCAAGTGCACAAGTGCAGATACACGGCAGGTCCAAGTGCAAACAATTGCACAAGTGCTAACACAGCAGGTCCAACTGCAAACATAACAATATTTTTGTCCAAGTGCAAACACAAGCAGGTTATTCCACACAAAGGCTCAGATTAATCATCATCGCCTTATAGTCTCAAGCTCAAAAGGTAACAAGGTCACATAATCATCAACAGTAAGATTCTCAAAGTACCAAGGTCACAAGCTCACAGTAAGATTCTCAAGATTGCACATAATAAGAGCCGACACAAGGTAACAAGGTCACAAGGTCAAAAGTGCCACAGTAAGATTCTCAAGATTGCACAAAATAAGATCCGACACAAGGTAACAAGGTCACAAGCTCAAAAGTGCCACAGTAAGAAGATTTCACAACAAAGCAGTATCACAAGATTGGACACAAAGCTCAAAAGTAAGATTCTCACAAGGTCACAAGCTAAACAGTATAAGGGAGGTGTTATACTCAAAGGTCCCCATTATAAAATGCAAGTGAAACAAAGCAGCCAAGTGAAACAAAGCAGCCAAGTGAAACAAATCAGCCAAGTGAAACAAAGCAGCTCAAAAGTAAGATTCTCACAAGGTCACATTCTCACAAGGTCACAGATTCACAACGAAGCAGCCAAGTGAAACAAAGCAGCTCAAAGGTCACATTCTCAAAAGGTCACAGCTTCACAACGAAGCAGCCAAGTGAAACAAAGCAAAACAAAGCCAAGTGAAACAAAGCAAGCATCAATAGTAGGCTCAGATTATACACAAAACTGCAGAAATGTCTCAATCACAATTTTACACACAAGAGGTAATCTCCATTTTACATATTAAAATGGCATCGAGATAAGAGTAGGCTCAGATTATAATAGTTTCACATTACCAAGATATATCATATATGGCTGCACAGTGAATGCCATGCCAAAAATATGTTAGGCTCGGATATGAAAGTCACAAAGTGATATATCTTTTCTATTCTATCATATATGGCTGCAAAGTGATAAAAATATCACTTTGCCATGCCAAAATCATTTTTTTTTAAATCATCATCGCCCTATCTCGTTTAATGTTTAACAAACAAGCCAAGTAGAGAGGGTTGGATTAATAGAAATAGGGCCGTGAGAATAACCATACCAACAAGCCAAGTTTTTAGCAACTAAGCCAAGTTTTTAGCAACTAAGCCAATCATAGCCATCACCAACAAGCCAAGTTTTTAGCAACTAAGCAGTAACAAGCTTTAAAACTACTACTGCTATTAGTTTTTAGCAACTAACCAATATTCAAGTTTTTAGCAACTATCACCATAAACCAACAATCACCATAAACCAACAATGACCATAAAAATATAACAAGTTCTTACTTTAGATCTAAAAAAAATAGATCAAAAAAATATAGAGTTCTTACCAACGATAAACCAACAATCACCATAAACCAACCACCTTTAAACCAAGGGGTAGGTTATTCTCACGGGCCATATTTCTATTAACCGAACCCTCCCTAAACCAACAATCACCATAAACATCACCACCAAACCACCACAGGTTTACATCTAAACAGATCTAAACCAACAATCACCATAAACATCACCACCAAACCACCACAGTTTTAGATCTAAACAGATCTAAACCAACAATCACCATAAAATCACCATGAAACCACCACGGTTTTAGATCTAAACAGATCTAACCGCTAAAAAAGTAATAATACTCTTCAAAACCGCGTTCCACCCACAGTTTTATCCCATAAACATCACCATCAAACCACCACAAATCACCATCAACATCACGTTAACTAGATCTCAGTTTTTAGATCTAAAATCAGACGTGTGTTGTTAGTGATAGAGAGAGAGAGAGTGGATTGTTTGAGTGAGTGAGTGAGAGAGTGGATTGAGTGAGTGAGTGAGTGAGAGAGATAAAACCGTGGAACGGTTTAGTAAAACCGAGGGTGGAACCCGTGGTTTTGAAGAGTATTATTACTTTCTTTTTTTTTTTTTTTTTTTTTTTTTTTTTTTTTTTTTTGTATAAAAGTTATAAAAAAAGTAGTATTTGTAATAAAAAAAAAGTATACTTTTTACAAATAAATATTATTTGTAATAAAAAAAATATATACTTTTTACAAATAAAAAAAATATCATTTGTAATAAATAAAAAAAATGATACTTTTTACAAATAAAAAAAGTATCATTTGTTATAAAAAAAAAATATATACTTTTTACAAATAAAAAAAGTATCATTTGTAATTAAAAAAAAGTATACTTTTTACAAAAAAAAGTACAATATGTAAGGGTATTATTACTTTTAAAAATTATACCTTTTTTTTTACAAATGACACATTTTAAAAAGTATCATATGTAAAAAAAAGTACCATATGATACTTTTAAAAAGTATCATATGTAAAAAAAATAATAAAATCAAAAAAAATGTATCATTTCTAAAAATAAAGTTGTATACTTTCGACAATATACTTTCAGGAATTCGGTTCTGAAGAGCAAGTAACGGAATGGGTGCAAAATATAGCTCGGGAGCTCGGTTTTGTCATTGTTAAAGACAGAACCAAAGCAGACAAGGGTTATTTGTACGAAATCAATTATAGGTGTTCAAAGGGTGGGAAGTATACAATAGACTGGTTCAATGGACCTGCACCTAACGATCGCTGGATGGTGATGCCACTCACGGGGCCGGTTATCGCTTCAAGCATTCACCGACCTGTTGTATTTATATGCGATCAAGGTTGGAACACATGTTTTCCGCTTTTTACCAGGCCAAACTCATCACAAGGAACCGACCCTATTGTGATTGCCCGTGTGGGTGCTCACTACATTGTACTTACGCTCGACAGATATTTTCAACTACCCTATATCCACCCACAATGGAGGCATTTCAGAGAGCCAGTTGCAGCCGAATGGGAAACTTTGTATCAAGATCGACTAACGGTTCACTGATTTATGTTGTAAATAATAGACACACCGACAAAACCATTGTAAATGATTACTGATTTATGTTGTAAATAATAGAGACATCGACAAAACCATTGTAAACATAGTGAATCATATGTTGTAAATGATTATTCAACATCGTTTAAATGTTAATTGTTTGAAACTTAAAAGTCTGCTTTTTTGTAGAGTGTTAGTTCTGCACCAGTTATTATTACTTTGTTTAAATTAGTAATAACATTATTGATTGCTGATGTAAATTATTATGCAAATTCTTTGGTCAGATGAGCCAAAGAAATCCTTTCTGGTGCCGATGTAATAGAGGATTTATTGTAGAACGGAAATCCTGGCAAGATGGTAGTCGTGGGCGACTGTTTTATGCATGTCCTCTTTCAGTGGTAAATAATCATACGTTTGCTTTTGTTTGTTAAAAATACATTTCTTATTATTTTCTTAACATGTAACAGCCAGGTACAAACGACTATGGGTGTCGATACTTCAAGTGGAAAGATGAATTTGAAGCAGAGCACTTTAGTCAAGCCTCTTCTTCAACGCATTGCTCAAAGTGCGTTGCTACAAAAAATGAGAACAAGTTGTTGAAGCAAAGAATAAAAGCGCTGGAAATGGAATTAGAAATGGCAAGGAATCCTGATAATCACGCTTGTCAGTCAAGTGCCCGGCTCCATGATCTTTTAAATGATTTGAATAACCTTCATATGTCGTAAATGTTGTTGTTTTTTAAATAATGTGTTAACGTTGTTGTTTAATTGAATAATAACATTTGTTGTCATAGTCGTTTAATGTGGTAATATTTAACGTGATATCATACAAAACATTATACATATACAAAACATTATTAAACACAAATATACCAAACATTATACATATACATTACATTATTATACATATACATATACTCCTTTCTATTTAAAAAAAAAAAAAAAAAAAAAAAAAAAAAAAAAAAAAAAAAAAACCGACAAAAAACAAGTAAAAAACAAAACAAATTGTGTGCTATGTTTAGAGAGGGTTCGGTTAATGGAAATAGGGCCCGTGAGAATAACGTACCCCTTAATCAAATATTGTGGAAACTAAACCATATTTTTACCTATGTACTTTCGTGGTTCAAAGTTGACTGAGCATGCAATTCAAAGTAAAGACACGCCGAATGATTTCTTTCTTGACCAAAAATTTCTTCAAGTAAGGTTGGTTTTAAACTTTGGCTATAAGCATGACGTACGCCATTTTTTGTGTTCTAGAACGATAAATTTTGTATTCATTTATAAAGGTTGTGATTATACAAATTATATTTAATACAAATAGTTGTCAGAACTCGATTAATCCAATCCAATTAGAATCAAGTATTTATTATGTATATTTTACAGATTATATTCGGTTTTTCTGAAAATATCATCTATTAAGAATCATTCATTAGCTTTTATGTAATAAAAATCAACCTCTTAACCACACCTATATTTAAGTAAATACGGAGTATTATGTTATGTTTGTCCACTAATTAGCATAAACGAACACTTTAATTAATTTAAACGACCCAATCGTTTTTTAATATATCTATGTTATATTGTAACAAACTTTTTTTTGAGCAAATATATTGTAACAAACTTAAGAAACTATATTAAAAATCAGGACATGCATGTGGCTGATCCAGCAATAAAATGTGAAATATACTATGTTTGACAAAAATAAATGGTGCTGGTAGTGTTGCTGATACTTATGCGTGTTGGTGTTGTTGCTGAAGAAGATTATAAAAAGACATTATTTTTATAAGCTACATAAAGTAACCTGTGATTTTCAGAGATTATGAAAGATTATTTTTTTATAATCTCTTATAAGTTATGTCTGCCAAATAAAGATTATTTTATAAATAGCTTATCTTTTAAAAAAATAAGCATAATCTCCCCGTAATCTCATGTGCCAAACATGGCCATGACTTGTTTACTTTTGGATTGACTCATTTTAAAGCAGTATAAATTAAAAGCTCATAGAAGCAGAAGCAACGCAAACCAAAAAAAACCATGGAAGCTGTAAACATCCTACATATGGCTAGTGGCGACGGGGAATCAAGCTACGCCAATAACTCGCTAGTTCAGGTAATCTTTCTTACATATATTGGTGCTTCAGTTTTATCATGGTTTACTACATGCAGAGATGTCTCAATTGGTGTGTTTATATTTTCTTTCCAGGAAATTGTGATACGAAAAACACTGCCCGTTCTAGAGCATGCAATCAAGGGTATGCCTCAATCCTTCTTCGGCCAGTGTTTCAAGATAGCTGATCTGGGTTGCTCATCTGGCCCAAACACTTTGTTGAGTGTATCTAACATCATTGATATTGTCCACTTGGCGTGTAAAGAAAATAATCTGAAAACACCACAGTTCCAAGTGTGCTTAAACGACCTTATTGGAAATGATTTCAACTTCATCTTCGAATTGTTACTGGACTTTTATGCAAAGCTTAAGAAGGAGAAGGGAGAAAATTTTGGCCCTTGTTTTGTTTCTGCTGTTCCTGGATCCTTTTATGACAGGCTCTTTCCAGACGATAGCTTGCACCTTGTTTATTCCTCTTATAGTGTTCATTGGCTGTCTCAGGTTTGAAAAAAGCCAACTTGATCTACAATTGTCAGTCATCATTTCATCATAACTAAATTATTTACTGGAACGATACAATAGGTACCTGAAGGTCTTGAAAACAACAAGTCAAATATATACATATCGAAAACAACTCCACCAAATGTGTTTGAAGCATATCGAAAACAGTATGCAGCTGACTTCACAAAGCTTTTACAACTGCGCTCTAAGGAAATAGTGTCTGGTGGACGCATGGTTTTAACACTCATGGGTCGGACTCTATCCGATCCAACTAATGATGATTGTTGCGTTCCCTGGGAGCTACTAGCATTATCACTTCAAGATATGGTCCAAGAGGTATTTTAAGGTCCTTTCCTATTTGACCTCAAATTTACTAAGATACATAACCTAGGCTACTAACCCGTTCTGCTTTAACATATATACTACAGGGATTGGTTCAGGAAGAAGATATAACCTCATTCAATATGCCTTATTATAATCCGTGTGAGGATGAAGTGAGGAATGTTATTCAACAGGAGGGATCATTTTCCGTTGATAGCATCACCGCAATCAAAGACAATTGGGATCCACATGACAAAGATTACACAAACACATTTGCTTCAAAAGAGCTTAGCCATAGTCATGGGGAAAACACTGCCAAAATGATGAGAGCTGTTATGGAACCCTTGTTGGCGTCTCATTTTGGAAATTCGAATATGGACAAACTATTTATAAATTTCAGTAGGCGTGTGTCTGAACGTTTTACTATTAAAAAATCAAGACACACCAATCTTTTCATTTCAATTACTAAAAAATGAACTACGAACCTGTTCGGTGTTGTGGCTCTGATGTTTCTAGCTTCCAGGGTGCATGTGTCTTCCACATCGTGATCCTGTAGCAAGCATATCTACTTTTCTATGTTTCTTATGTTTAACAATGTATTTGTGATATTTAATTTGATGTAATTTCAGCCGATACTTGCTTTGATGTTTGGGCTAATACTAAGTCAAAATTTTCATGGCAGTGCACTTTTGTTTTTCAGTGTTCATACATAATTATTTGAAAACCCGTAAGTAACAAACTTATCCCAAAAGTGTCATTTTCTTATTAGCAAAACCCAATTGACTAAACAAATAGCGAGAAAAGATTAAAAACAAAGCACCCATAGAAGAAACAAAACGCCTAACTATTGCAAATGAATAAATTTTTTCCAAAGCAATGTCTTTCATATATTTTTGGGAAATACAATGTACCAATTGAGTCTGTTTCTTTTACCTCATTGGACTCGCGACTCCTAACCGTCTTAGGATTTTGGATCCATCCCCACCGCTTTCACCTTCTAAAAGCAGAATTTTGGGTTTGTGATCCATCGCCCACAACTTGCCTAAATGCCTGATACAACATAGCCCTATAAAACTTGACCTTTTACATCCAGACGAGATGTATATGTAGTGGGGTGAAAAGGGTCGACCCCGCTTACAACCGGCATAACTTTTGATTCATTCATCCATCTAATATTTTGTGAGTTGTATGAAATTAGGGATAATTATCTCCTTACTCAGACGGTTCAATTCCTTAGAGCATCTCCATGCGTTGGACCCGGAACGGTTTTATACACGGCCACATCATTATCTTGAAGCTTTGCTAGAAGCGACTAGTTTCTTCACAACTGCCCCTTTCATTGCTACTAGAGGAGTCGTTAATTAGGTTGCAACATTATATTTTATTTGATTTCTTTGTCAAATTTAATTACAAGAGCTAAATTATCATAAGACCTATTTAATTTTTTGAGTAAAATTGTGTGTAGGTTTTATGCATTAAGAACAATCATTCGGAGTTGAGACTTTTTGCTAGTTAATTTGACCCATGTGACCAATTTTGCTATTCGCTACTTTTACCCATTATACCAATAATTTGTTGAAAAACATAACCGTATCTACCAATTCACAATTAGTAAAATGGCCGGGATACACAACTCTATTTCACTTTATTTTACTACAACATCCACAATATTTTGGTCCACATGTTTTATTTGTAATTACAGTAGAAGCGAGTGCTTCTTTAAATGACTTAACTTCATGGAAATGAAAACAGACTATAAAAATATTTCTTCTGTGGCATATGGGGCTCGGTCACAAAGAAATAGTATCCTGTGGCATTTTCTGATGCCGATTTATTCTATATTTGAATTGAGCTACTTCAGCTGGGACTAGCATCACAACATGTAAGTTGTCTTCTACTTGTTTATTTCCGATCTGATATGTTTCAAACTGGTTTTCCTTCAGATGCAGTCGCATTTTGTGCCCGTTCAGCCAGATGATTTTTGTAACAGCTCATAAATTTCGCTATAAACTCTGGAATACCACAAAATTTTAAATGTTCAGCATTTAATCTGGAAAGCACAAACTTGAATACATATAATAATTTCAACTACAAGCAGAGATGAGTCTTTTAGATGATTGGGAGTGCATGTAAAATGATCATTAGCTAATTATGGAGATACAGGTAATATTACAACCTATCAGTAGCATAAATGAATTTTTTTGTCATTTTTGTTAAAACCAATTAGCGATAAGCTAGATTAATACATTAGGATCCACATGAGTCACACAACATTAATCAACTGATAATCAAATGTGTGATTATAGTTATTATGTCGTCATAATCAATTTCAAAATGCAAATCAAAATGTTTATAATGAAGAATGTACATGGATAAGGATCTCATTGATGTACCTTCGATACTCATGAATTGATGGATAAGCTTTTTCCTTTCATCATCTCCAAATCGTTCAAGGTCCTTACCCTACAAAAATATGAAAATGGTCATGTATCCTATGCTTCCCTTTCGAATAACGTTCAGTAAACGACAAATTCTTACACTATATTCTTTATATGTGTTATCAATTTGCTTATGCATTGCCTCATCAACATTTTTCTTCAGTTCTACTTTTAGAGTCTGAAAATAAAAAGTGTCAGAGAATTTATGCACATGGAAGAATCACAAGTACGTTTAATCATTCTTACTTCAAATATAAACTCAGGAGGTACACTGTGGTCTATAAGAGTTTGAAGTTTTCGACGTATGTCGTATAGCCTGTCAAGATAATTGATTCAACATCTTAGTACATATTTTATATCCAAAAGTGTAACGTGTAAATATACATTTTTTTGTAAATGAGCATTATGGAATAACTTACTGTTTGGGGCTTTGTTTTTCTACTATGCTTATGGCAATCTCTGCTATATCATTTTCCCACCCAGTCAAGATTATTCGCTCTCCATCCAGGAGTGGGCTGAAATAAATTTATACAGGTAAGACGGAAAAGAAAGCAGTAGTGCAAATGAATATGTTTCACATGTACATCATGTGTGTATGTGTGAATTTATTTATATAAGGGGAATGAAACAGAACTTGTGTTGCCAGGTAGCTTCAAAGGAACGAATAGCTTGTCGCAGGTTATTCTTGGACTTGACAGCAATTCTTTCAGCTAAATCCCTTGGCAATTCTATTTCTTCTTTCCTTGCTACGAATTCCAGCACTTCAACAATCTGAAACAAAGAAGAAATTGATATGCTCTACCATAACACAAAATTACAGGGCTGTATTCCATTATCCATTTTATTTTTACTTGTTAAAAACTGCAAAAACATTTTATTTTCTTTTTTCTAGGGTATGGGCTTTCATGTAGGTCCGAACATGGCTTGTATATATAGAGTATAAAGTTTTGAATGATCACCTCTTTATTAGAAGGCGAAAGAAGTTGGACCACTTTGCAGATGTTCATAAGAGGTTGCAGCTTCGAAGCATCTTGGCAACAAAAGAAGATTTTATGGCATCCTCTATACCGTTCTATAACCCATCTTATATAAAGCAGAGCATCTGTGGATAGCTTGTCTGCTTCACGGAGAATGATGGCTGCACGTATTGATTTAAGGTAAATAATGTTTAGTTATTTTTTATTTTTCTTGTTTACTTGTTTGAAATTTGCTTATTTTAAAGTTAAGTGATAAACCTCTACAGTTTTCTGTGTTGCATCTTGCCGTTTTGTTGGTTAAGTTATTTGTCTCTTTGATAAGTTCAACTATGACATGCTTCTCGAATCCTTTTAGCTCTGACAGATTAACTTCAACATGTAGAGATGATTCCTTCACATTTACCATGATACTACTTACATCTTCCCCCTGAAAATATGTAAGCAAATATAGCTAGAGGAACAACTATATACACAAGGTTAAGTTGATATGGAACTCCTAATTCATCTTATTGTGTGTATCGTTACGGTTCAAGTTCGATACATATGCATGAATAGTTATTTGAAAATGTATCAAACTTGAAGGTAAATGATACACACCATAGGATAAATCAAAAGTTTATATATTCTATATAAAAATAAAAAAGTTTGATACACATCAAAGAATAATGGGTAAAGTTTGATATATTTAACACCATAGATATAGTCCCTTTTTGAGCTAGAGATACAAACACACGCACTCAAGACACCAATAACAAGAAATCAATAATGGGTAAAGCTATTTCTCTAAAAGAAAAACTGATTCACCGTTTCTTGCATATATAATTGTCATGAAACTTGGGAATCGAGAAATTGTCACAATAACAAGAAATCAAACAGAAGCAAAGACTGCCAATATATGTATATTGGGATAATTAAAAATATATATATATATATATCTAACTTGTCCATTTTTGTTGTTCTCTTGACCTTCTTTTTCCATTTTTTTTTGTTATTAATAAACAAACATTTCAAATTTCGACATTTGTGTATAATTTTTTGATCATTCTACCCTTATGTTTAATTTTTAACCACCCTGTTAAAATCGAAGGGTAAAATGATCATTGTATATGAACAAACTGCGAACAAATCTCAAAATTTAAAAGGTTTGTGTTTTATTAACAAAAAAAAAAGAAAAAAAAGAAGCTAGAACAAACAACAAAATGGACAAGTTAGATACATTTGTTTTTATTAAACATGTAGCCCCATGTACTTCATATCTGTATATGCGTATTTGTGTATGCTCACATAGAATACCTTAATAGAGTATTATAAGATAAGGAATTATGGAGCCAAAGCTTCTTATGGCTACATTAGAGTTTAATTATCTTCTAAAAACAAAAGAAATCAGCTTAGGGAATATATATGCTTGAATGTTTAACATTATAAATTTATAACAAGGCCATTTTCTTTATGAAGTATGATTCTTTTTTCTCAAACACATCGAGCACTTTTTTAATCCAGCATTTTGGCAGTTAATTTAATGATAAAGTTAATAAATCTTGCATCTTTCTGATCATATATAAGCGTCACAGTCATGCCTTTTTTGTCTTGTCTTGACATAATCACTTTACAATTCTTGATACTATGCACTGTTTTTATATGTATATTTAGTGAAACGGGACAGATTTAAATCCGTTACACTCACCTGATATCAACTATATATAAGCAGAGAAGAATATTTGCATAAGTAGTTATGTAAATCACGAGTATACCTTCAAGTTAAACGTTTTGCACTCATCTCGTGCCTGCATAAAACATTGCATCAGTAAGTAAACAATAAGTATAGGCATCTTTTGTGTCTTATATTCTCTTTCATCAACTGCAAATTAAATGTTTCTGTTCCTTACAAAATTACTTATTTGTGTATTCTTGTGGTTACATCCTCTTTTAACAACTTCTATTCATAAACAGATAATTTTAAAGGTTGTACTTTACATTAAGTTGAGAAACTACGTGATGTTCAGAAGGAATTCTTATACACGCTTTTCTTCCCATGAAAGTTCCAATCCATTTATTTGTTGAGAAAGCTTATGCTAAATGCTGGTTTTCCCTTTCTTATTGTTAAATTGTCGTATTAAATATGTACATTTTAAAACCGTATGTTGCCATGAAATGTCCAACAAACTTTATTTGTTCTGGAAGTTCATGCTGAATTACATAATTTTCATAAGAGGCATAGAAAGTACACAGTGCTTATATCCTGCTTTCACAAATCTCATCCTTTCCATAAAGGTACAGCAATTTCATTTGATCTGAAAGTTCATGTTAATTGACTGGTTTCTGTGTTGTCATGGTGACATCTTCCAAATTACAACTTCAATGGATATAAAAACATTTCAAGCATCCGAGTTCTCATTGACAAAATAAATGGTAAACTTTTCAATTTTCATGAAACTGGGAGAAAGGACACAATGATTAAGTTAAGTTTTGTTGGTTCTTATATATAAACACTTTTTGTTCTTATTCTTATATGATGTAAAGGTTTATGGTAAAAAGCTAAATTAATGATTTTTCCTTTGTTGTTACCTGAACTTTGTCGGGTCCAAATGCTTCACGAAGCCAAGCCCAAATCATTGTCCGCTTTCCGACACCTGCTTGTCCTTCAAATATGAAGTGATGACAGTCCTCATCGCATATCTACACAATCAAATCCATGACACAGTTAAACTTTTGTACGGATCTTTTTGTAAAACAATGATCATTTATCTTACCGTTTTTTGCAATTCCATTGCTTTGTCTTTGTTGCAGATAAAATCTTTAAGAGCAGCTGGTCGGTATCTGTCTGCCCAGAAATACTTCTTTTCCTCCTTTTGCTCGCTTGTATCTTTCGCGTTTATGACTACCCTAGGTGATGGTGGTAACGGTGGTGGTGGTGATGATGATGGCGGTTGTAAAGGTGGTGGTGAAGATGCTGGCAAAGGTGGTGATAACACTGGTGATGATGGCTCTGATCCTCTCTCCCTCAAGGACTCCTCATTTGAAGAATGTTCCGTAGAGTAAACCTTAATCATTGTCGGAGCTTTCTCATCTTTAGTCTTAAACCACAAACAACCAGTACCCCATTCTTGCATCCTTGAAAAGCTCATTTTTGAACTCGAACTTACAAAGGTCATGGCTTGACTCTCACGATCCGGGCTTGTAGCCGTGTTCAGGAGCCCTTTGTAGTAAGGACTAGAAGTGATCAAGTCATGTGAAATAGGAGGAAAACTATCTACTTCAGAACTTGCACCGGGAACCCTTTCTGTAAAGAGTAGCCCTTTGTAATAAGGACTGGACATGTTCACGTTCATATTCATAGTCATATTCTGGAAATGATCATGTGCAATAGGAGCATTATTCTCAGTTTCAGGACTTGCAACTCTTACGGTATTGAGAAGCCCTTTCCAATACGGACTAGTATAATATTTCTTGTCTTCAACACATGTAAATTCCTCAAGGGTTTCTTTAGTTAACGTAGACGGCTTTTTTTTGCTCATGAAATGACCCACAATCCAACTTACTTTTGCAGAGCCACGTGTGGATGCTTTTTCAGTTAAATTCGATATGTCATTAGGGAGTACGTTTAGGGGTTCGGGGGAGACATGCGGGCTCTTCATTGAGAAAATTTGGTAATGTTTCAAAACTTTGGAAGAGAAGGAAGTGTGGGGAGATATGTAGTGGGCATGTCGAGGAATATGTCGTGACGTCGTTATGGCGCTTGAAACGAGGTTTTCTAAGTGGTTCGATTTGATCGATGAAAGCAATGTCGGGTAGGAAACAGCTGGCTGTGGAGATATTTGACCTTTTGGTTAACGTATTGGAAGTTTTAATGTGTCCAAAATCTAGCCGGCAAGGTCTTGATACCAAAAATGAACTTCTTTTGGAAACCTAAGAGATTTACCGTCAAAACTTACAAATTATTGTTATATTGATTAGATAAGAAATTACTGTATTTATCTTTCTTAACTACTTATAATGAAGAAATTGTCAAATGAAATGTTGAGTTTTCAACACTTGGTCAAATAAGAGAGAAAATTACTAATCATAATGGTTTCCTAAAACTAAATTATACTGTAATTAATATTTTTATTAAAATACCCGGTTACTTAAAAGTACAATGATTTATTCACATTGTACAACCAATTAAAAACATATCTACAAAATTAAATACAACCAATTAAAACACCAGTTACTAAAAAGTACAATAAAATTTTCATAATGTACAATTTAAATAATCTACAGCATAATCCATATGAAATAATTAAACACACTAATTAATGTTATTTTTAAACACCCTAAAATGAAAAGTACATGTTATTATACACATTATACAAATTAATAAAACACACAAAGCTTCATACAACCTAACAAGTTGATGGTACATATAGTTTTGAAAACTGGACGGGACCAACGGGTTCAACCGGGAACTGGTGTCGCCACCGGTTTGACTAACTAATAAAAACCGTCCGAAAATGAACCAGAGAGGACCCGTTGAAACCGATACAACCTGGTGAATCAGGCGTCATCGAGATCTATTTCTCCGGTTAATCGTCAAAGGGTACCCGAAGGAAAAAATGAAAAGTGAAAAGTTGAAACTAAAAAAAGAAATGTTGAAAACATAAATTTCAAAAAGAAACTATTAATACAAATCACAAACCGGGTGGACCTGAGACGCTTCAAATCTGGCGGGTTGACCCGTTTTTGACCAACCTAGCATGTTGAACCGGTTTAAATTGACACACTTTTCGACCGGAACGGTTCAACCGATTGAACCACCAGAGTCGAACCGGGTTTTAAAATATTATGTTTAATCCCCAAATCTTCAAACTTTTATTATTTTTTGTTTATAACTTATAAACTTTTTTTTTAATAAACTATATGTCGCTATAAAATCTCGTTGCTATGCACGGGTACTCGTCTAGTTTATAACAAAGAAATGTTTAGTTTATTACGTAGTACTATACAACAAGAATAAACAAGCTAGTATAGTCTAGTAAATTTAATATTATACTATGTGGCAACATCAAAATTTCTTGGCCTTATCATTAAGAAGAAACTATAGAATACGAAACATAAATTTAAATGTAAGTACTACAAGAAACTTGTCATTTAGTAACACCAAAACGTCCAAGAGTAAAAAATCAATCACTCAAGATCTTACTTAAACAAAAATAAGTGGTTAAAGAGACTCTGTGTACCAAATTTGAAGGCATGAACTTGCCGTTTAGAAAACAAGATTTTCTGGGAAAGTTTTTCACCTTTTCGAGGCACGCCTAATTTGTCAATAAAACCTGAGTAGAAATCAAAACTTACACATTTTATGGATGCCTATTTTGAAATTGTCTCTAAAAAATATAAAAAAACTTATCATTTCTTTTATGAAAAATGTTGCACATAGTCTATGCTTAAGTTAAGATTTTAGGATGATACTTTAAGTATTGTAACTTTATGAAAACTACATCGACAACTTAGACCCATCTTGATAGATGGTCGACCGACAAGTCGGTCAAGACCTAAGACGCATCCCCCCTCCTCCGACGCCTGGTCCAGGAACACGTGCCCCACCTAAAATAATAAAGGGTTTGTTGCCTATCCGACCGAGTCATTTGCACACAAATAAAAGCCCAACGGCTTTATTTGACCGTTGGGTGTTATTGTTAAAAAAAATCTTTAAAATTTAAATATCACACCACTTCGCCTATAATTACCACATCACTTCTCATTATTAAAATACACTTCTCCTCTTCTTCAACTATTATATATACTCTACTCTTTTCCAACTCCAAAAATGTCTCGCAAAATTACCAAAACTAAAACACTAAAAAACTGACGCCAACAACACGTTCAAAACTTTTCAACATCGGATCTTAATTTTTAATTAACCTGATACTTACAACCCATTAATTTTAGCCCCGAAAGTTTCAATATACCAATCACAACAACAACCTTATTATCAAAATAATCCGTTCCAACCTTCGTATAACCAAGCGATGTACCAACAATAACAACAATCTCAATTATATCGTCCGCAAATGTTACACGATTCACCACCGGCATTAACCAACTGATGAACTAAGCTCAAATTTCTCAACGATGTTATCCGGTTAATTCTCTTAATCGTGATGTAGATATGGATTCGGTTTTTTTGTAGTCAAGATTATTCTACGGCCCAAGGTTCGGTTGGTCCACCTGAACCCGTTGAAGACGACTCTTCCGTCAAAAAGGTGGCACCCGTCAAAGCTAATAAGACTACAAAACGATATCAAAAATCCAAGGCGACTCGTGAGGATGAACTATGGACCCCGGAGGAAGAGCTAGCGTTGTGCAAAGCTTGGATAAACCAGTTCGAGAATAGCATACAAAGGAATGCTCAAAAGGCTGTTACGTTTTGGACGAAAGTACTTGGTTACTTTGAGAAGGAAATGAAAGAATCGAAAAGCGGATACGATTCTCTCAATTTCAAATAGAAAAAAGGCTTCATCCAAAAATTGATTAGAGCAATTCACGATAATATGAAAATAGAGGAACCAGAGTGTCGTAGATGACAAACTTATGTTCGATCAAGCATGTAAAGATTATCAAGCGACGTACAATCAACCATTCACACTGATCAAGTCATGGAAGCTTTTGAGGGAAGAGATTGAGATGCCAAAAGTTTACAAATCCAAAGGCAAGACTCTCAAAAAACTAAAGACAACATAAACCACCTCACATGCCACATCGGACTCGGCACATGGTGGTTTGAATCTCAACGAAGAAGCGACGGATTCTTCGTAGAAAGATGTTCGGGTAGTTCAATCAATGGGCCGGGACAAAGCTAAGAAGAAAGTGTCATCCTCTTCCATTCTTGCAGCTCCTTCATCTGATGTACCTCTTGTTGATCATTTGGTTGATAAATGGAAAAACATCTCATTGGGGTTTTGGGGTCTAAAGAAGGTGATGAGGCGAAAAGTGTACCGCTTGTAAGGGGTCACTTAAGCCCAAATTCGTGATTATTTGATCAATTATTGCCCTAAATCGTTCCTTTTGTCATTTTAGGTACTTTTGGAGAGAAATTTGGAAAAGAAAACATTTTGGACGTTTTTTGAGCATAAAAGTGAAGAAAATGGCAAAGTCTCAAATTCCTTGCTGGGAACAGTACCTAACAACGTCAAGCCATTACACATGACGGCGTCAAGAGTGACAAAAGAGGTGGATGTGGAACTTATAACGTGACGGCCCAAAACATTTTCTTTGTTAATGGCCTGACAGCGTCACCAAGGCCGTCAGGGTCCAAATACACGTAACGGCTCAGAGTAGATTTGCACATGAAGGCGTCAAGACTGGATCTAGGCAATACGAATTTCACTTTGGCGGCTAGTTGACGGCGTCAGAGGCTAATACATGACGCCGTTAGGATGTTTAGTCTATATATATTTTTCCAATTTTTCATTGTAAAGTGTGGAACAAGTTGTGGAATATCACACACAAACCCTAGGTCGAATTTCCTGCATATTGAAGGGGTTTCAAACCCTTCTTTCTTCCATGTTTGAATAAAGATAAGTACTTCAATAATCATTCAATATATCTATGTATTGTTTGATTCTATCTTATGTTTATCTTTCTTTTAACATGTTAGGCTAGGTTTTTATTGTGTTTGCTTAGATGTAGTGAAACCTAGATGTTGATTATTGGTTGATTGTTTGTTTATAATTGTTACGGATGATTATATTCGATGTTAGGCTTAAGAAAACTGGCAGACTTCCATTGGTAACTTGCTTGAACGTCTTAAGAAACATGATCGGAAGTGTACTACGATTTTTGGTTGTATTTAATGCATAAGTGAATTCTAATGATCCCATGTTAGGATCTTTTAATCGACTCGACATAGGAGTGAAGTAGGATCTTATAGAGTTAGGGAATATTGTACACGGCCCTACGACTAGTATTAAGGAACATAACCCGTCATCAATGCAATTGTGACAAGCAAATCAACCGGTAAAAGATATATAGGGAGTAATGAAATCTAAGTAAATACAACTTTTCTCATTATTGTTTCCACCATATTAGTAAATTAGTTTTATTTTCATTTTTTTTATTTTATTTTGATTGCATCTTTAGTTAATTGGGATAGTTGACTAACAACTAATTCCCCCACTCCTTCAAAACCCGAGATTTTACTTGCTTTCATAAAATATAAAAAATACAAAAAGAATCATCCCTCACCTCTAGACCTAGTTTAGTAGACTTTCTAATCCTAGCGACACTATTCCTGAGTTGAACGATCAAGCCCCCGGTACTTGTCACTATACTATACTACAACGATCAGGTACACTGCCTGGTGGGGGTTGTAAGCTTCTCAAGATCTCTTGAGAGGTAAAACGTGTTGCGAGGGCGCAATTCCCACGTATCAAGTTTTTGGCGCCGCGGCCCGGGGAATAGTTATTGCTTAGGTTGAAATTTTAATTTTATTAGGTCTACTCATTAGGTTCCTTTCTAGTGAGATTTTTTATTTTATTTTTCTAGGTTTTCTTTAGTCTGTCTTATTTCTTCGTTTCTTTGTTTGTAACCATTACCATCCGCCATCATGGAAGGTGGTAATATCTTAGATCCCATCATCCCACCACAACCAAACCCACAACAACCAAACGAACCTCTAGAACCCGCACCCTAGGAGAGTACTCCCAACAAGCCACAAAGTTTACCAAAATTCCATTGAGCTTCCCAAAGAAACCATTGTAGCCCACCTGTGACCCGACACCATCAGGTTGGTGCAAAACAGATGTGCATTCCACGGACATATGTCCGAAGACCCAATTCAACACCTTAAGGACTTTCTTAAAATTGTAGATGCCATTGACCTTAACGATGCTACTAGAGATAATACCCGATTGCGTCTCTTCCATTTCTCTCTTCATGACTAAGCTATCCATTGGCTTGATCGTCTACCCGCGGGATCTATCTCGACTTGGGATAATCTCACCACTCGTTTCCTTGCTAAATTTTTCCCACCGGGGAGAACTACCAAGCTAAGGAATGACGTCTTGATGTTCCAACAACTTCAAGGTGAAACTCTTTATGAAGCATGGACTCGTTTCAAGGAACAACTCCACAAAGTCCCCCATCATGGCCTCGATCTTTGGTTTCAAATCCAAATCTTTTATGATGGAGTTAATCACCAAACTAGAAAAGCTATAGATCACGCTGCCAATGGTAGACTAAGCAAGCTCAGTGTTGATAAGCGCTGGGAGGTCATTGAGGACTTAGCACAATACGAAGAAGAAGAATGGGAGGATCCAATGTTCTTGGAGGAAGGTGATACGTGGGGATCGCACCAGGCTTTACCTCTCGAGGGATCTCGAGAAGCTTACAACCCCCACCAGGCGGTGTACCTGATCGTTGTAGTATAGTATAGTGACAAGTATCGGGGGATTGATCGTTCAGCTAGGAATAGTGTCGCTAGGATTAGAAAACCTAATTACTAGTGCTAAAGGTGAGGGATGATTCTTTTTGTATTTTTATATTTTTTAGAAAGCAAGTTAAAATCTCGGGTTTGAAGGATAAGGAAGGAATTAGTTGCTAGTCAACTAACCCAATACTAAGATGCAATCAAAATAAAATACTAGAAATAAAATTAAACTAAATTATACTAAGGTTGTGAGCAATAAGTGGAGAAGTTGTGTTTACTTAGATTTCACTACTCCCTAGATATCTTTTACACGTTAATTACTTGTTATAGTTGCGTGGATGACGGATTGTATTCCTTAATACCATTCATGGGGTAGCGCACTTAACTCCCCAATCCTATGAGTGCCTACTTCACTCCTATGTCGAGCCGGCTAAGAAGCTCCTAACATGGGATCATTAGAATTTACTCATGCATTAAATACAACCAATAAAACCTAGTGCCCATCGGTTCATGTTTCCTAAGACGTTCAAGCATGTTACCATTTGGAGATCTGACAGTTTTCTTAAGCCTAACATTGAAATCATTCATCCAATACAACCATAAACGAGTAATCAACACATAATTAACATCTAGGTTTCATTAGATCCAAGAAAACACAAGAGAGATCTAGCCTAGCATAGTAGAATTAAGACAAGAACAAGATATAGAAAATCAACACATAGACATATTGATTGAATTAAAAGAACACTTATCTCAATTACACTTGAAAGGTTTCAAGGGCTGAAAACCCTTGAAAAACCTGTAAAAATCGTATTAGGTTCGGCCTTAGGGTTTCTCCAAAACTTCCTCTCCTAATGTGTGAAAATTAGAAAACTATATATAGGAAATAGGGTCTGGCGGCGTCAAGACCAAAT
The DNA here is from genome assembly GCA_030686995.1 of Artemisia argyi. Classification (NCBI taxonomy): domain Eukaryota; kingdom Viridiplantae; phylum Streptophyta; class Magnoliopsida; order Asterales; family Asteraceae; genus Artemisia; species Artemisia argyi. Next base: position 179,054,747 of record CM060677.1, read on the forward strand.
TGGTGACGCCGTCATCTCGCCGCCAAAATAAATCTCGGACTGCCTTGATCTACATCTGACGCCGTCACGTTATAACTTTTTCCAGGCCGTCACGCATTTTACTCTTGACGCTCTTCCTTGTGACGCCGTCATTTCTGTACTGGGTCGTCATGGAAATTACTCTTGACGCCGTCAGGAAGTTACTCTTGACGCCGTCACCTATTGTTCCCAGCTTGGAAAATTGAGATTTTGCCGTTTTCTTCACTTTTATGCTCAAAAAACGTCCAAAATGCCTTCTTTTCCAGATTTCACTCCCAAAGTACCTAAAATCACACAAGGAACGATTTAGGGCAATATTTGATCAAATAAATTCAATTCTGGGCTTAAATGACCCCCTAAAAGTGGTTCATTTTTCGCCTCATCATATACCCTTACACTTGAGATTTGCTTGTCCTCAAGTAAATGCGCTTTTATTCTAGTCAAAATACAAGTTAGGGGTGATTTAACACTAATATAAAAGTAATTACAACAAATAATCGTTCCACTAAAGACCAATAGACAAGTACGGAGGTCATACACAAGCATCTCACAAATAGTGTTTAGATACTCACATCTCTCGGGTGTAATAAAGTATGAATTACAATATGGAAACGGAAGATATCTCTCACTACCTGTCATAGCAAAATAGATTACCATAGGCTTGGGAAAGGATCAAACCTCCACCACATGGCGTAAGCACCTAGGATAAACTATCAAAGAGGTCTTTTAAAGGGTTGTAACGTTAGGTGTAGGGATATGAAATACACGGTTTTGTTGGATAAAGGCAGTTTTGACTGGTGGTAAGTTAACAATCTTGGTTAATTACATGTACAATATGGCGTTGCTAAGCCAAGACTAGACTCGACTTAAACTAATAAATGGAAAATAACAAAAACATAAAATGAACATAAAATAAAAAGGGATGGTAGTCCGTATGTTTTTTTCTTTTTTTTTTCTTTTTCTATTTTTTTTTCTTGATTTTTTTTTCCTTTTTTTTTTTTTTTTTTTTTTTTTTTTTTTTTGCATACACTCTTACCCTACCATCCAAAATAATACATCATAGGGAATGGAAATTTCCCTTACACTTGAATCTTTACATACTTTACAATAAACTAATCTAATGATTCGAATTAAGATAATCAAAACACTTGAAGCACTTTTAAGATTAACGTACATATGGGGGTAATATATGATGTTCTTCCCCATTACTCCATAAAATAAGTACTTACCCATGAGTCCCAATCGTCTCAAAACAATATGTACAAGGATATGACTCGACTTAGCAACCATGTAATCAATTAGATAGTTAACTTAGGGTTTAACAAATAACAATAATGCACTAAAAATGAGCGCATACACGGAAGGCTAAGGCGATTTGGGTGTACATTTAAGTGGGGTGTAACAAATTCTTCCTTTAAGTAAGATGCTTAAAGTTAGAAACGAAAAGATAGGCTCGGAGGGGTGTACTAGGGGTTTCGTGTACTAAAAATGAGTACAACGCTAAGGTGTGGGAAGAATTAATTGACTTAACTAGCCAAGTAATATGACTTAAATGGTCAAGTAATTATAATACGGGTTTAACACAAGGGTGATCCTAATGCCTCTTATCATGTAGTAAATCCTACTACACGAATGTAGTCTCACTAGCGGTCTCGGGATGCATCACCAACGCAAGTTCTAGAATCTAAATGTTACCGGTACACTCATAAGCACTAATAGTAAATGCTTTTCTTATCAAATCTAAAGGCGAACCTCACATATTTGGGTGGAAAATTTTTCTGAATGATACGGTTATGTGCTAGTCATACAATCTCCTATCCATGAGACGCTTGCTATGGCTAAAGTTTCACTCCTAAATGTTGTAAAAAATTTTAAATTTGGCGCTAAAATTACACTAACAAGTATTTCTCATAGTTTTATTACACACCTACCATTAAACAAAGCAAACTCAAGCGAAAGTATATTTGTAAGGTATCATCATTTTACCCTCCCCTTACACTTAAGATGAACATTGTCCCCAATGTTCAAGTAAAGAATGTAAAAGTGAAATAAGTAAAACAAATTAAATCAAATACTCCCCTGACTCGCTCGGTATGGATAATTAGGTGGCCAGGTTAAATCTTCCTCCAAGAAAATGAACAATCAAAGCTTCCCTTCCAGAATATAAATCATTTTCTTGTTATACATAACCTGTAGATCCTGAGAAAACAAACAAGACAACCTCGCATAAAATCGGCGGCATCCTACATAAGTTTCTAAATCCTAGAAAACAAGATAAGATATAATGCTTGTGGAATGAAGTTTGCAGATTTCCTGGAGATTATAAAACTTAATAATTCAACAAAAACTTTAAAACTCCGTTAAAAAAAACAAAACTGGTAAAATTTCTAGATTTTTACACGTGACGCCGTCAAGAGTAAACTCGTGACGCCGTCAGAAGTGACTTGCAGAAATTCTTATGTTAAGTTTCCGGAAAATTTCTGGAAAAACTTGGTCCTACTTCCTGGAAAATCCTGCAAAACTTCATTATGACTCAATACAAGCATTTGACTCTAACAAATACGAATATACATGTTCATTTAATATTGTGGAGAATCATGATCGGTTTGTTTCTTAAAAACATATTTGGGGTTTCCCCTTACACTTATCTTTTGCAAAAATACCTTTAGGTAGAGTTAAGACTAGGCCAAAACAACAAAGTAAAGTATTTCCACTTTTTAGTTTATAAACATGATCTACCAACAATAAAAATAAAACATGCATACGGAAGCAAATAACAAACAAACAAAATAAAATCACACAAAAGCATGGGTTGCCTCCCAAGAAGCGCTTGTTTTTGTTCGAGTCACGAGCCTGACTCTAACCTTATTTAACGGAAATAGGGGAGGTTTTCCCTACACTTAGGATTAAGTGCGGGTGGAAGTAGCGATACACACCCTTAGGGTGGAAATATGCCATGTGAGGAAAGAGAGGTGGGTGAATTATATGCTCAAAGGGCTGTGCTCCTATCATCATAACCTTACCTAATTCAATCGGGTTAGTGGGTGGATTAAGATTTTCTCCTAGAAAAGGATCATTTTCTATCAACTTTGAGAGATTACTAGTTGGGGATCCATCTTGACCTAATAAACTCGGTTTAAACCCATAATGTTTCTTATGATCAATCATGAATGGGTGATGTAAGTATGTAAGGTCATGTTCCACTCCTATATTGGATTCTTCTCTACAAGGTTTAGAGTCCACTACCTTCATCCTAAGACTACCCGGACTATATGGTTTGATGGGTGGATCGGAACCTATCTCAATTCCTAAATTCACATCCAAGGATGGAAGATTAGGTAACGGTTTTGGTTGAGGCTTCGGTTCATCAAAACTAGGAACTTCCCTAGAACTAAGAGTAAGGTTATCATTATAAGTATTCAAACCTATATCCTCTAGTTGTGTTTGGTCCAAGGGTTCTACCTCAATTGGGGTTCCTATAGTCTCTTCTACTTCTTCCGTGTAAGTCACGGGCGGTGTAGATGCCTCAAATGATGGTAGGACTTGTGGGGTACTAGGTGGGTTTAAATTTTCTACTTTATCATCCATCTTATCAAGATCACCTATATCCTCAACATGTGTTTCATTATAATCCAACCCTAACATTTTCCCAAGTATCTCACGTACTTCTTTAGGCATCTCAACTTCTATATCCGAATCATATGGATCATCCTCAATATTCTGACTGCTATATACAAATTGCCCAAGAGATTCATCATATGTTTCTTGAGATTCATCATCATCGATCATAGGACCTAGGTCTTTTTGATCAATGTGATCATGTTCGGCTAAATCCTCCATCACATCAAGGTCACCTATGTGTTCAGCTTGTACTATGGCATTACATGACAACCACTTAGGTATCTCAACACTAATATATTCATCCCCAAACAAACTTGTTTCATGATCCTGAAAATTTATATTCAATTGACTTGTACTAACGTTTGTTGGGTTGTCTACCCTATAATAATATTGGGCACAATCTTCTATGGTATCCCATGCTTCTTCAGCACTTAATTCCCTAAAGTCCCCATTGACAAAATCCTCAATGCGCATTTGGTCATATTGGCCAACACGATAGTAAAAGGTTCGGGTTAGGGATGCTAAAGCGAAACTATGATGAGGGAATTTTCGGAGTAAATTTCTAAAACGAGTCCATGCATCATATATGGGTTCATCTCGATATTGTTTGAAATTCGAGATGTCAATAGGGTAGAATGACCTTTGTGGTTGGTGGTATGGTGGATTCGCGTACTCCATAATGGTGAACGGAAGAGTCAATGGAAATTACGAACAAACACACAAAGAAAAAGATAGACTAAAGAAATCCTAAAAATAAAAATAAAATCTTACTAGAAAGGAATCTAGCAAGTAGACCTAATAAAAAGAGATTCTAACCTAGACAATAACTATTCCCCGGGCTGCGGCGCCAAAAACTTGATACGTGGGGATCGCACCAGGCTTTACCTCTCGAGGGATCTCGAGAAGCTTACAACCCCCACCAGGCGGTGTACCTAATCGTTGTAGTATAGTATAGTGACAAGTATCGGGGGATTGATCGTTCAGCTAGAAATAGTGTCGCTAGGATTAGAAAACCTAATTACTAGTGCTAAAGGTGAGGGATGATTCTTTTTGTATTTTTATATTTTTTAGAAAGCAAGTTAAAATCTCGGGTTTGAAGGATAAGGAAGGAATTAGTTGCTAGTCAACTAACCCAATACTAAGATGCAATCAAAATAAAATATTAGAAATGAAAATAAAACTAAATTATACTAAGGTTGTGAGCAATAAGTGGAGAAGTTGTGTTTACTTAGATTTCACTACTCCCTAGATATCTTTTACACGTTAATTACTTGTTATAGTTGCGTGGATGACGGATTGTATTCCTTAATACCATTCATGGGGTAGCGCACTTAACTCCCCAATCCTATGAGTGCCTACTTCACTCCTATGTCGAGCCGGCTAAGAAGCTCCTAACACAGGATCATTAGAATTTACTCATGCATTAAATACAACCAATAAAACCTAGTGCCCATCGGTTCATGTTTCCTAAGACGTTCAAACATGTTACCATTTGGAGATCTGCCAGTTTTCTTAAGCCTAACATTGAAATCATTCATCCAATACAACCATAAACGAGTAATCAACACATAATTAACATCTAGGTTTCATTAGATCCAAGCAAACACAAGAGAGATCTAGCCTAGCATAGTAGAATTAAGACAAGAACAAGATATAGACAACCAACACTTAGACATATTGATTGAATTAAAAGAACACTTATCTCAATTACACTTGAAAGGTTTCAAGGGCTGAAAACCCTTGAAAAACCTGTAAAAATTGTATTAGGTTCGGCCTTAGGGTTTCTCCAAAACTTCCCCTCCTAATGTGTGAAAATTAGAAAACTATATATAGGAAATAGGGTCTGACGGCGTCAAGACCAAATTGGTGACGCCGTCATCTCGCCGCAAAAATAAATCTCGGACTGCCTTGATCTACATCTGACGCCGTCACGTTATAACTTTTTCCAGGCCGTCACGCATTTTACTCTTGACGCTCTTCCTTGTGACGCCGTCATTTCTGTACTGGGTCGTCATGGAAATTACTCTTGACGCCGTCAAGAAGTTACTCTTGACGCCGTCACCTACTGTTCCCAGCTTGGAAAATTGAGACTTTGCCGTTTTCTTCACTTTTATGCTCCAAAAACGTCCAAAATACCTTCTTTTCCAGATTTCACTCCCAAAGTACCTAAAATCACAAAAGGAACGATTTAGGGCAATATTTGATCAAATAAATTCAATTCCGGGCTTAAATGACCCCCTAAAAGTGGTTCATTTTTCGCCTCATCAGAAGGAAGTTTAGATTACATGAATGCAACCCAAGAACAGTTATTTGAGAATATCGAAAGGTAGATTGAGGAATTGATGAGAGCCGAGATGCCCATGGCTAATCCCTTTGGATATGTGAATGCAGACAGTAAATATACGTTTCCTGAATATTCACGACAAGAGGAATTCGAAGGGATAATGCTGACTTTTGTAAACAACCAAGAGAGGCAAATCCAACAATTAGAAGCCCGCATGGAAAACACCCGAAGTGTTTTCATGGACTTGGCTGATAAGTTTATATCAAGGATTAAGGAGAAAATTAGGGAAGAAGCTATACCCAAGAAGATCGAAAAGATTTTTGAACTCTCAATCCCTAATGAAACAAGCAGCGATGGGCACAATGAAACACCTCTCTCTGTGAGTTCAACCCAGAATAACTTCTTTTCTCATAAGCTTCCTTTTGAGAAAGGGAACTCTCACGCATATACCATAACCTCTAAATCACTCAAACCAACCTTGATGCATAGGGTCTCGATGATTTCTCAAACCAAACCCATTACCTATAAAACCTCTTTCCAACATTCCAACTTCAAAACGCCAACACTCCACTTCTTTGTTGAAAGCAAGTTTGAGTACGAAGATAAAGATGAAGTTGAAATAAAAAAGATGGGACCGGAATGGATGAAGAACCGTTAGAGCATACTATTTATGAAAATGGCAAGAGCTCAAATCTTTGTCATAAAACTCTTCTAACTTCAAATCCACCCATAAAACCAAAGGATTCGGGTAACCTAACAATGAAATTGGTAGACTCTTTCCCCATTCACTCACCCCTTCATCTCACGTGGCATATTTCCACCCTAAGGGCGTGTATCGCTACTTTCACCCGCACTTAATCCTAAGTGTAGGGAAAACCTCCCCTATTTCCGTTAAATAAGGGTAGAGTCAGGCTCGTGACTCGAATAAAAACAAGCGCTTCTTGGGAGGCAACCCATGTTTTTAATTGTTTGATGTTTTTATTTTATTTGTTTGTTTGTGTCATATATGCTTTATCATAGTTGTTAAATTTTCATGTTTCGAATAATTTGTGAAAATGCTTTATTTTGTTTTTAACCTCGTCATAATTGCATATAAAGGTATTTTACAAAAAGATAAGTGTAGGGAAGTTTATATTTTGTTAAAAAGAACGAAATTCAAACATGAAAAATTCACAATTCATGATTAGCATATATTCTATCTTGTTTGCGTGTCAATACTTGTGGATATGTTTTTATGAGTTCCTATTTGTAATTCATTCCACAAATATCTTATCCTTTAATTGTTTTGTTTCTATTTCTAAGTCTGGAATTACATCTAGTTGTGATTTTTGTTCGGTTTGATGCTTTGGTTTTTGTGTTTGTTGATTACAGGACAAGAAGATGATTTATATTTCTGGAGGGAAGCTTTCAACGTTCATTTTCTTGGAAGTAGATTTAACCATGTTGTCACATTATCCACACCGAACGAATCAGGGGAGTATCAGTTTCTTTCATTCTTATTTATTTTTACGTTTACATCTTTTATCTAGAACATTGGGGATAATGTTCGGTTTAAGTGTAGGGAGGGTATATTTGAAACTATAAATTCACTTGATTTTTGTTTTGTTTGATAGTGAATGTGTAATAAAACTGAGAGAAATATTTGTTAGGGCAATTTCAGCACCAAATTTAAAATTTTTTGCAACATATAGGAGTGAAACTTTAGTCTTAACAAGCGTCTCATGGATAGCAGTTGTATGACTAGCACAAAACCGTACCACTAAAAAAAAATTCCACCCAAATATGTGAGGTTCACCTTTAGATTTGATAGGAAAAGCATTCATTATTAGCGCTTATGAGTGTACCGGTAGCATTTAGATTCTAGAACTTGTGTTAGTGATGCATACCGAAACCGCTAGTGAGACTACATTCGTGTAGTAGGATTTACTACATGATAAGAGGCATTAGGATCACCTTTGTGTTTAAACCCGTATCATAATTACTTGACCATTTAAGTCATATTACTTGACTAGGAAAGTCAATTAATTTTCTCACACCTTTGCGTTGTACTCATTTTTAGTACACGATACCCCTAGTACACCCCTCCGAGCCTATCTTTTCGTTTTTAACTTTAAGCATCTTACTTAAAAGAAGAATTTGTTACAACCCACCCAAATGTGCAACCAAATCGCCTTAGCTTTCCGTGTATGCACTCATCTTTAGTGCATTATTGTTAGGTGTTTAAACCCTTTGTTAATTATCTAATTGATTACATGGTTGCTAAGTCGAGTCATATCTTGTACATATTGTTTTGGGACGATTGGGATTCATGAGTAAAGTTATGTAATTAACCAAGATGATTAACTCGCCACCAGTAAATATTGCCTTTATCCAATAAAACCGTGTTTTCCAAATCCCTACACCTAACGTTATAACCCTTTAAAAGACCTCTTTGATAGTTTATCCTAGATGCTTATGCCAAGTGGTGGGGGTTTGATCATTTCCCAAGCCTATGATAATCTATTTGCTATGACAGGTAGTGAGAGATGTTTTCCATTTCCATATTGTGATATATATTTTATTACACCTGAGAGATGTGAGTATCTAAACACTATTTGTGAGGTGCTAGTGTATGACCTCCGTGCTTATTTTTGGTTTTTAGTGGAACGATTATTTGTTGTAATACTTTTATATTAGTGTTAAATGACCCCTAACTTGTATTTTGATTAGAATAAAAGCGCATTTGCTTGAGGACAAGCAAATCTCAAGTGTAAGGGTATTTGATGAGGCGAAAAGTGTACAGCTTTTAAGGGGTCATTTAAGCCCGAATTCGTGATTATTTGATCAATTATTGCCCTACATCGATCCTTTTGTCATTTTAGGTACTTTTGGAGAGAAATCTGGGAAAGGAAGCATTTTGAACGTTTTTGGAGTATAAAAGTGATGAAAATGGCAAAGTCTCAAATTCCTTGTTGGGAACAGTACCTGAAGACGTCAAGCCATTACACATGACGGCGTCAAGAGTGACAAAAGAGGTGGATGTGGAACTTATAATGTGACGGCCCAGAACATTTTCTTTGTTAATGGCCTGACGGCGTCACCAAGGCCGTCAGGGTCCAAATACACGTGATGGCCAGAGTTGATTTGCACATGAAGGCGTCAAGACTGGATCTAGGCAATACGAATTTCACTTTGGCGGCGAGTTGACGGCGTCAGAGGCTAATACATGACGCCGTCAGGATGCTTAGTTTATATATATTTTTCCAATTTTTCATTGTAAAGTGTGGAACAAGTTGTGGAATATCACACACAAACCCTAGGTCGAATTTCCTGCATATTGAAGGGGTTTCAAACCCTTCTTTCTTCCATGTTTGAATAAAGATAAGTACTTCAATAATCATTCAATATATCTATGTATTGTTTGATTCTATCTTATGTTTATCTTTCTTTTAACATGTTAGGCTAGGTTTTTATTGTGTTTGCTTAGATGTAAGGAAACCTAGATGTTGATTGTTGGTTGATTGTTTGTTTATAATTGTTACGGATGATTGTATTCGATGTTAGGCTTAAGAAAACTGGCAGACTTCCATTGGTAACTTGCTTGAACGTCTTACGAAATATGATCGGAGGTGTACTACGATTTTTGGTTGTATTTAATGCATAAGTGAATTCTAATGATCCCATGTTAGGAGCTTTTAATCGACTCGACATAGGAGTGAAGTAGGATCTTATAGAGTTAGGGAATATTGTACACGACCCTACGACTAGTATTAAGGAATATAACCCGCCATCCATGCAATTGTGACAAGATAATCAACCGGTAAAAGATATCTAGAGAGTAATGAAATCTAAGTAAACACAACTTTTCTCATTATTGTTTCCATCACATTAGTAAATTAGTTTTATTTTCATTTCTTTTATTTTATTTTGATTGCATCTTTAGTTAATTAGGTTAGTTGACTAGCAACTAATTCTGTCCACTCCTTCAAAACCCGAGATTTTCTTGCTTTCATAAAATATAAAAAATACAAAAAGAATCATCCCTCACCTCTAGAACTAGTTTAGTAGACTTTCTAATCCTAGCGACACTATTCCTGAGTTGAACGATCAATCCCCCAGTACTTGTCACTATATTATACTACAACGATCAGGTACACTGCCTGATGGGGGTTGTAAGTTTCTCAAGATCCCTTAAGAGGTAAAACCTGTTGCGAGGGCGCAATTCCCACGTATAAGAAGGAAGCCAGAGATTCCTATTTAAACTTGAAGAAGCGGCCAACCTTCCTAGCAGCACAAAGACCTATTTTGACGCGGTGATTCAAACCATGTTGTGGTCAATTTGGAGGTTTCGTAACCAGACATGTTTTGACTCAAATCTACCGAGGAAAGATACAGTTGGAAACTACATTATAATCCATTCACACATGGATTTCTAGTAGGAACAAAAAGCTTAATCTGGTTTGGTTGGATTGGATTGTCGATCCTAAATCCACTTGTTGTATTAATTTGTAATTCTCTTGTTCTCTTTGTAGCTTCTTGCCAGTTTTAATACAAAATCGCCGTTCAAAAAAAAGTTTAAGAAGCGCCAAATCGAAATGGAAGATCAAGCGCGTCAGGAGCAAGTAGAATTGGAAAAATAGAAGCTTGCACATCAAATGGAATTGGAACAACAGAGACTTGCACACCAAAGAGAATTGGAACAACGAGGGCTTACACGCCAGAGAGAAAAACTTGGGCTGCAACTTCAAATGTTTCAATTCAAACAAGAAAAAAAGAGGGGACAAATACCTCATGTTTTATCATACCTCCTATGACAATTTAACCGAAAAATAACGAGAGATGGTGTTGAAGATGAAAAAGAAAATAAAGGAGAAATCTAATTTAGACTACTAATTTAATTTTAATTTTTACTATAATTTTTATATATTTATTTGAATTATTGATGCAATGTTTTTAATTATTAATGAAATTTTAATTTTATTATTTAAAAAATGAAAATGCAAAATAATAATAATAATAATAATAATAATAATAAATAAAAAATAATGATGATAGCAGTCACCATTTCAAGTACTAGGCCATGCAGAATGTCTAAAAGAAAGAGATTTAAGTTGGCGCTGAGATGAAACTAATGACCGCGATCGTCTGTGGTCACCATTCCTACTACCAGCCTTAGATGATAAGGGGTTGTTTACTTTAAAAAGCTAATTAAGACTTTTCTTCCAAACTAGTAATTAATTTAGTAAACAAACACGTAATTACATAGTTTATGCATAAGGTTTTTTTTTTCTTACAAAACCAGTTTCTAAAAAAATAATTAAATAAAAGCATCACAAAACCAGATTATAATCACACATAAGAGGGGCCATACATTTAGACAAATTCGTGAATCTGTTGACAGCAACAATCTTGATGTGACCATTTTTAGATCACAGGTCAATCACAACAATAGTCATATATTTTATGTTTTATAGGATTTATTCTACACTTGAGTTTCTTATGGTTTTCAATTCAAGGACGGAAGCCGTATATTTGGTTTAATGGAAATAGAAACCGTCAATAGATAAAAACAATACTAATTTTGTGCTTTAACATTTTTGCTTTATTTTACTGTAAAACTGGCAAAGGTGCATCTTCTTAGAAGTTACATGAAAAGCACGTTCTTTTGGAAATTCTATATTCTTGAAGACTTTTAATAGGGCTTATTTATAACGAAAGCTTATCTTTTATATAATAAAAGAACTAACTACATCATTTCGGAGTGTTTTTGCAAAACCTTTTTCTCTGAAAAAAAAATTAGAGCAATAGCAGAGCTCGATTTTGCCACGTAGGTGAAATCAAGCAATGTGATTGATAAATAAAAAGTCAAAATTAAATTGATTTTTGTCAAATTAATAAATTTGGTGGAGAAATTTGGTTAAGAAAAAAATGCATAAAAATATAGGTGTCAAATTTATAAAAACAAAAACTTAAAAAAAAATGAAGTAATTAATGTTTGAAAATTTAGTGCACTTGAGGGATTCATTCACACCTGGTAATGGATTTGGAGGTACGGAGTGTACACCCATTTGGTCACTGAATCCCCTGACTCAATAGTGGTTATGTATTGATTCTGCTGATAGCATGATTCTTCTGATAGCATAAATCTGTTTCTGCTGATTGGATTCTGCTGCTAGTAGGATTCTGCTGCTAGTATGAATCTGCTGCTAGCATCAGTTCATTTTGCTGCTCATTTTTAACCACTGATTCCTACTATTATGAAAAGTATTATGATATAATTAATGGGCCGTTAATTATACATAATTCCATGGGCTAGGGTTTGAGTATTCTCTATTATAAATAGAGGTCATAACATTCTGCATGGATATAATTAACAACACAAACCCTAAACACTTGAATACATTTTCTGTTCTTGATTTGTGCCTAAAACAAGAACTTCACTTGGTCTTATCCCATAGAGATATTCGTGTAACCCAGGCATAGGGTCGAATAGTTTCTATTGGAAAGTGATAACACGATTTCAAGTGAATATCCAGTACTCATTGATTATCTTTACCCTGTTCTGGGAACACTCAAATACTTAATAACCAACAATCAATAGAAACTATTAGTGATAATCAATGACTGTTGCTATGAGACAAATGGCTGCTAACTTTTCCAAGTTGGAAAAGTTTGAAGGTGTTGATTTCAGAAGATGGCAAAAGAAGATGCACTTCTTGTTGTCAAGTATGAATGTGGTATATGTTCTGACAACTGAGATTCCTGAAGATTATGGAGATGATGCTACTATGGATCAGATGAGGGCAAAAAGCAAATGGGAGAATGATGATTATGTCTGCAGAGGTTTAATTCTCAATGGTATGTCTGATTCTCTATTTGATATTTATCAGAATGTTGAATCTTCTCAAGAACTATGGGATTCCTTGGAAGCCAAGTACATGGCTGAGGATGCATCAAGTAAGAAGTTCCTTGTAAGTAATTTTAACAATTACAAAATGGTTGATTCTAGACCTGTCATGGAACAATACAATGAACTTCTTAGTATACTTGGTCGATTCACACAACACAAGATGAACATGGATGAGGCTATTTCAGTCTCTTGAATCATCGATAAACTACCTCCTTCTTGGAAAGATTTCAAACATATGCTGAAACATAAGAAGGAGGAGTTAACTCTTGTTGAGTTGGGCAGTCACTTGCGTATTGAGGATTCACTCAAGGCACAAGACATTGACAAGCCAAAGAGTAGCAATGCTACTGGTCCATCAGTTGTCAATATGGTGGAGCATAACAACTCCTCCAGGAACAATGACAACAAGGGCAAGCGTAAGCATCAAGATAACACCAAATATGATATTAACAAGAAACCAAAAGTGACTTGTTGGAAGTGTGGTAAAACTGGACACTTCAGGAAGGATTGTAAAGGTGTTAAGATTGACAATAAAACCAATAGATCAGGCACAAGTGGAGGGAATGGTAACACCAATTCTCTGAAAGGTCAGAATATAATTAATAAGTCTTTTGAGATTTATTATGTTACATATATATCTGAAATTTATTTTGTGCAGGATGATGATGTTGCTTGGTGGGTTGACTCTGGTACAACAATTCATGTGTGTAAAGATAGAAGCTGGTTCAAGACCTATGAGTCAATGAATGATGGTTCTATTCTTCATATGGGAAACGAGTCAACTGCCCTGGTGCATGGAAAAGGATGTGTTGATTTGAAGTTTAGTTCTGGAAAGATTGTTTCTTTGTTTAATGTTTTACATGTTCCTGATATTAGAAAGAACTTGGTTTCTAGTAGTGTTTTGAATAATTGTGGTTATAAACAAGTGATTGAATCTAATAAGCTTGTTTTATCTAAACATGGTGTGTTTATTGGTTTTGGTTATTTGTAATCAAATGTTCAGACTTAATATTGTTCATGATAATGTTAATTATGCTTTTATATCAACCTCTAAACTTAATGATTCAACCCTATGGCATGCAAGACTTGGCCATGTACACTTTAAAAGAATGCGAGATATATCTAAGGATGGGTTAATTCCAGCCTTTGATATGGACACTGAAATGTGTAAAACTTGCATGATAACCAAAATTACTAAGAAACCATTTCAAAGTGTAAAACGTGAAACTAAAGTTTTGGAGCTGATTCATAGTGATCTATGTGATCTTCATGCTACTCCCTCTTTGGGGAACAAGAAATTCTTTGTGACTTTTATTGATGATGCTTCTAGGTTTTGTTACGTTTATTTGTTACATACTAAGGATGAAGCATTAGATAAATTTAAAGTATTTAAAACTGAAGTTGAATTACAACAAGGGTCTTTAATCAAAAGATTCAGGACTGATAGGGGAGGTGAGTACATGTATACTCTGTATTTTCAGTCTGTTGGTATAATCCATGAAACAACTGCCCCTTATACTCCTCAGCAAAATGGTATTTCTGAAAGGAAAAACAGGGTGCTGAAGGAGATGGTTAATTCCATGTTGTCCTATTCAGGGCTGAGTCAAGGGTTCTGGGGTGAAGCTATGTTAACAGCTTGCTATTTACTAAATAGGGTTCCTAATAAAAGGAACAAGGTTACCCCTTATGAACTCTGGACTAAAAAGAAACCCATCCTGAATTATCTAAGGGTTTGGGGTTATAGGGCTGTTGTAAGACTCCTTGATCCAAAGCAGAAAACTTTGGGAGAAAGATGGATTGAATGCATCTTTGTTGGATATGCTGAGCATTCCAAGGCGTATAGGTTCTATGTCATTGAACCTAATGAATCTGTTTCAATTAACTCAATAATTGAATCAAGGGATGCACTCTTTGATGAGAATATATTCTCATCAGTCCCTAGACCAAGTCAAAGGATTCCAAATGGAAGTGATGACATTGGTGTATCAGAGGTCCCTGATGAATTATCATCTCAGGTCCCTGATGAGGTTGTGGAACAACAACCTGAACCTGAGCTCAGAAGGAGTAATAGAGTCAGGACTTCAAAGTCATTTGGACCTGAGTTTCAATTATACTTAATTGAAGGTACAAGGAGTGAGGTCTCTGACCAATATTCCCATTGCTTCTTTGTTGAGGATGATCCCAAAACATTTGAAGAAACAATGAAGTCCCAGGATGTTGCTTTCTGGAAAGAAGCAATTAATGATGAGATGGACTCCATCATGGGCAAAAACACTTATGTGTTGACTGATCTACCACCTGGTTGCAAACCTCTAGGTAGCAAATGTATTTTCAAAAAGAAAATGAAGGTAGATGGAACTGTTGAAAAGTTCAAGGCTAGACTAGTCATTCAAGGCTTTAAACAAAAGTCAGGGATAGACTATTTTGATACTTATGCTCAAGTGGCTCGTATCAGTACCATAAGATTGCTGCTTGCTTTGGCATCAATTCAAAATCTGATTATTCATTAGATGGATGTGAAGACAGCTTTCTTGAATGGTGACTTAGATGAGGAAGTTTATATGAACCAACCTCAGGGCTTCATCATGCCTGGCAATGAAAACAAGGTGTGTAAACTGATTAAGTCTTTTTATGGACTGAAACAGGCACCTAAGCAATGACATCAAAAGTTTGATGAAGTAGTTTTGTCAAGTGGTTATTTACTTAACCAGGCTGACAAATGTGTATATAGCAAATTTGATGAATCTGGTAAAGGAGTCATTATTTGTCTATATATTGATGACATGTTGATCTTTGGCACTGACCAAAATCAAGTTAACCTTACAAAGGCATTTTTGTCATCAAAGTTCTTCATGAATGATATGGGGGAGGCAGATGTTATCCTTGGTATTAGGATTAAACATGAAAGTAACAAAATTTCTATATCTCAGTCTCATTACATTGAGAAGGTGTTGAAGAAATTTAATTACTTTGAGTGTACTCTAGTGAGTACTCCTATGGATACAAGTGAGAAGCTAATGCCTAATACTGGCAAAGCTGTATCTCAACTTGAGTATTCTAGGGTGATTGGCTGCTTGATGTATGCCATGACTTGTACAAGACCTGATATTGCTTTTGTTGTGGGTAAACTGAGCAGGTATACTAGTAATCCTAGTGCTCAACATTGGCAAGCAATTCAGAGGGTCTTTAAGTATTTGATGAGAACTATGGATTATAGTCTCTCATATACTGGATATCCTTCAGTATTAGAAGGATACACTGATACAAGTTGGATCAGTAACACTGAAGACAATTCATCTACTAGTGGCTGGGTATTCCTACTTGGTGGAGGTGCAATTTCTTGGGCATCCAAGAAACAAACTTGCATCACCAGTTCAACCATGGAATCTGAATTTGTAGCTTTAGCAGCTGCTGGCAAAGAAGCTGAATGGTTGAAAAACTTGCTTCTTGAGATTCCATTGTGGCCTAAACCTATAACACCTATTTCTATCCATTGTGATAGTGCTGCTACATTGGCAAAGGCTTATAGCCAGATGTACAATGGGAAGTCTAGACACTTAGGTGTCAGGCATAGCATGATTCGTGAGCTTATCATGAATGGGGTGATATCTATAGAGTTTGTTAGATCTCAACAAAACTTAGCTGATCACTTGACGAAGGGTTTGGCTAGAGACTTGGTTTTGAAGTCTGCTAAAGGGATGGGTTTGAAGTCCAACTTAGTCACTGAATGCTAAGACACCCAACTCCCTCCTGAGGAAAATTGGGAGCTGAGTTCAATGTGGAAAGCTGAACATTTAGTGGACTGGAGCATATGTTTTATATTACATCCCAAGGTTGTGCTCAGAACCTGCTGGAAAGGAGGATGAAGTCTTTACTTCTCAATGGTTATTTTCTTTGAAAAAGTGCTAAGCAGGAGCATGAATAAAGAGGAACCACCTATGTAAATGTTGAAGTTTTGCCGCTTCAGGAAGCTTTGGATTTTAGCTTTTACAACATTTATGAATTGGATATGGACACATGGCTTGTATAGTGTCAGGTTTATTTAAGTGTTTGAAAATGTATGTGTATTTTATCTTCAGGTATTCAAATGGATTGAAGGGTTCAATTCTTAGAACACCCTGATTCTCGAATATTTGAACGTGTAATGTACTAAGATAAGAATTTAATCTTCAAGATATTTTCATTTATGCATATGTTTTGTTTTGTGTTTAATTTTTCATGCAAAGGAAGTGAACTAAATTTGGGGAGGATTGTTGGAAAATTTAGTGCACGTTAATTCACACTTGGTAATGGGTTTGGAGGTACGGAGTGTACACCCATTTGGTCACTGAATCCCTTGACTCAATAGTGGTTATGTATTGATTCTGCTGATAGCATGATTCTGCTGATAGCATGAATCTGTTTTTGCTGATTGGATTCTGCTGCTAGTAGGATTCTGCTGCTAGTATGAATCTGCTGCTAGCATCAGTTCATTCTGCTGCTCATTTTTAACCACTGATTCCTACTATATTACGGAAAGTATTATGATAAAATTAATGGGCCGTTAATTATACATAATTCCATGGGCTATGGTTTGAATATTCTCTATTATAAATAGAGGTCATAACATTCTGCATGGATATAATTAACAACACAAACCCTAAACACTTGAATACGTTTTCTGTTCTTGATTTGTGCCTAAAACAAGAACTTCACTTGGTCTTATCCCATAGAGATATTCGTGTAACCCAGGCATATGGTCGAATAGTTTCTATTGGAAAGTGATAACACGATTTCAAGTGAATATCCAGTACTCATTGATTATCTTTACCCTGTTCTGGGAACACTCAAATACTTAATAACCAACAATTAATAAAACTTTTGAGGTTGAATTTTAAATAAATTATATAGATCTAAGTGTAAAATTACAAGTTTTCATGTTTTTCAATAACTTTAGAAAAAACACAAATAACCCCTTACATTTTATATCCCTTATACTTTATAATATTAAGTTTGTTTAAAATTACATAAGTATTAATCTTAATTTTTAAACTTTCATCCATTAAAATTACAAAATTTGGTAAATATGCCAATTAGTTTTAATATCGTTAGTTTTAGACTTTTATCCATTAGAATATTTTTTTAAATAAAGACTCATGTTATTCTATTTAAAAGTTTAATTTATGCGTACACGGGTTTGAATATTAAATACGGCTAAATTATTAGTAACGAGAATATAAATATCAAATGGTAAGCACGGGTTACTTTGATATGAAAATAAATATACGCGATTCTACTTATAAAAACGACTCATGAAATTGTTATTTAAAATTTATATATGAATATCCGTAAAAACATTTTAAAAACTTTACGGAGCATATTTTAAGTTCATTAACACTCATTATGTGCTACTAAACTAGCACATTTTGTACAACATGATATCAATAGTTAAAGTTAAACAATAACATCAGCATCAACCTCAGCATATCTGTCAGTTAAAAACGTTATACACAGCTAATTTATTCATTTTGACAAGTGATATGCTCTATTAGGCTGCACCTTCTATTTTTATTACTTTAGCAGAAAGTGTATTGTGCGCGTTGTTAAGTCCGAAAAAATGAAGAAAAAAAAGTGTACGTTTTGTGTCTATAGTTTGAGTATTAGGTGATTGATGTTTCTTTCAAGATGTTTTATATACCAGTTGGTCCTTATCCGTTGTTTATTCGAACTTGACACATTAAGAGACTGTGAATACAAGTTCATTACCAAGTATGCTAGAGTAGGAACCATAAAAACCGCTTAAACTACACTTGATGCATCAACTACGGATTTACTTTGAAGGTTACTTAGAACATATATTTGATATAATAATTTGCTTATATGGTACATGTGTTTATTGAATTTTAAAATCAAGTTGTCTCTTGAATTTTCATATACTTAAACGGCTAACTCACATAATCCCAAGTTAACGTTATATAAATGCCTTTTGTCTCAGGCACTCATATGTGTTGCATTAACCTTATTCCAAAGTTGCAACAAAAAATAAATCTCACAAGTATTTGATGAGTTAATTGCTTTTGAATTTGTTGTAATATAGAATAATGATGATCTAGCAAGAGATGTAACTAATGTGTTTCATTCACTTAAAATTCTGCTGTGAAAAGAATGAGTCGATTTACTAAAGTAGGACTTGCTTAAGTTATTGAAGTTTGGGACTGTTATTTTCTACTAATTATAGTGAGTTTTTAAAGGGTTTTGGGACTGTCTTAATAGTTAGATTCAGTGGTGATTAGGATTGTTTTAATGGTTGTCTTAATAGTTATTAAAATGTTTTTATGACAGTTTTAATTGCAGAATTCAAGGTGTTTAGGACTGTTTTTAATAGCTGAATTGATGGGTGTTGAAACTGCATTGATAGCTGAATTCAAGGGTGTTTGAGACTATTTCAATTGCTAATTTTAGGGGTGTTCGGAATTGTAAAAATAGCCGAATACAAGAGTGTTGCGACTGTTTTTAATAGGCATTGTTATTGCAAAAATAAATTTGACTTATACTAAATTAATAGATGTAAAGTTCAAAACATTTTAAGACAATATATTCGGTATTAAATACATGATAAAATTTTTATGTCAAAACCTCATGCGTGCACGGGTGTTATAACTAGTTTCTTGAACAGAAAAACTTACGCGTCAAACACATCCATAACATACGTAGTAATTAAGCTAATTTTATGCGAGTTTATTGTTCCAACTTATACGAGATTGTGGTAGATTAAACTTTTTTATTAGGAAGAAATATCTAGTTCAAAAATAATTTTGTTTGGTTGATAAATCTCATGAAAACTTTTGTGTACAAAGTTTATAAATTAAAACCAGTAGTAATCAGAATGGAAGATGATTTGTGTACCATTTTTTTTTTGCTATACAACACTAAATTACACCAGTAATGCACACAGTACAACACTGTTATGCATAATTTAGTGGTGTATGGCAAATAAAAATGGTGTACAAATCATCTCCCAATCATAATAAGCTCTAGCAAATTTGGCCCAAGATTTGGCGCTTAATCATTAATGATCTTGTTAGGCCAGGTTCCACAAGACCTCTATTTAAATAGGGCCTCCAACTATTAGCAAAAAATTAAGCCTCTGTTCCTGTTCGGCCCACAGTCCATAGTCCATAGTCCAAAGAGCAAAGTCTGTTTCTCTTCAAATTTTATTTATTTTTTGTTTTTACTTTTGTAGGTAAGTATGGTTTCCGACCTTTTAGCTAAATGACCAATTTCATAAATATAATTTTACCTTCCTAAAGTTGAATTCTAGTTTAAGTTGGTTATACAGGGTTAACTAAATTGACATATTACCAAAAAGGATGAAACAGGATACATGTGATTTGTGAAATGAGGCCACTTAGCTACTATTGTTTTGATCTCCTTGTTTATATTATACTTATAACATGTTTTTCAACAATAAAGATCCAACTTGTTTTAATATAATGCATTTTAATTTTATATTCAAGGGTGTGCTGTAGAATCATGCACCAACTGTAGAATTATATCATTCCCGTAAATAAGTTAAACCTAATATAAGTAAATACACAAGCCTAATGATAGTTACCGCTAACACCAACTGGGAGACCAAGAACTATAGGACGGCCTGGTGGTGCAACTACATGAGGACCCACGATGGTATGCTTAGTTGTTTGTACTGCTTTTAGTATGCTTACCTTGATGAGCTCCTTTACTGCTTTTGGTATGGTTAGCACTACAGTCAAAGTAAGTTTTGGTCGTCTTTATATTATGGTAGAAACTGTTGTCAACTTTTTAGAGTGACTTAAAATCTTAAATGGCCATTCATATAAGGGATAATTATATGACTAGATGGTTGCCCTATGGTGTGTCACTTTTTAGACGAGGGGTAATTTTAATTCGAAAATAGACCGGGCAACTTGTACAACATGATACTTGTCAGCTGATGAAATTCGACAAGTGTCCCGTTGTACAAGTTGCCGGTCGCCCGATCTATCAAAAAAGTTGCCCGGGCGACTGGTCTATTTTGGTAATTTTCCCTTCATATAATATCCATTGCTTTATTTATTAAAGAGACAAAGGTCACATACACATAAAGTTCAGAATACATAGTAAATACTAAACATGACTCTTGATAGAAGAGCTATATCCAGATTGATCATCATAGTACTTGGACCAAAGCATCACACCTCCATACTTAGCAGAACCCTTAATTGCTGGAAGAATCTTTGTAGTGAGATCAGAAACAGGAATGAAACCACTTCCGGCTGCATCAGGCGCTGCTGGAAGTCCCGGGAAAATCTTTTTTGCCGGGATATTGGAAGTCCATTGCTTCCAAGAATCCTCAATGCTGTTGATATCTCCAGATTTATATTGGCATGGAGGATTGTTAAAGAATTGTACCCAAACATAGTCAAAAACACCCGTCTGGAGTGCCTTCCCAACCCATGCATCTGGATATGGGCACTGAGGTGCTGCAGTTAAGTAAACCTTCTTTCCCCGATTGCTATATGCAGAGAGGTACTTTGCTAGGTCATCCCAGTGCTGCCCGTTTCCGCTTTCTATGTCAAAGTCGACTCCATCCAACACCGCATTCCCAAGTGGACGGG
Organism: Artemisia argyi; assembly: GCA_030686995.1. Lineage (NCBI taxonomy): Eukaryota > Viridiplantae > Streptophyta > Magnoliopsida > Asterales > Asteraceae > Artemisia > Artemisia argyi. Next base: position 179,076,174 of record CM060677.1, read on the forward strand.
TAGATGATTTTCCACCCAAGAAGTTGTTCCAAATGTAAGTAGCAACTTGTCTTGCATCTGCAGCGGAAGCTAGTGAGTAGCTCCCTACCGCACCACCAATTGAAAGAATGATCTTTATTCCTTTTGCCTGGCAGGATTTGATGTCTGAGCTCAGTTTGATGCAACCATTGCTGCTTGGATCACAGTGACCAGCAAGGTTGATAATCGGAGTCTGTCCACCACCAAATGAAGAAAGGAAAGCAAGGTTTACGTACTCATAGTTTCCTGTGGCACAAGTCTGCGCCAAAGTTCCTTCATTCCCGTTTTGACCCCAGTATATGGAAATCCCGCCAGCATCAGAATTCCTGATGAGGAACATTGTCAGGATCAAGGATAGAAATGCCAAGGAGCTGTTGGATCGAAAATCCATTTTCAGTAGACTGTATTTTGCTGGTATTAGTTGTTGCAAGTGTGTGTGCTGAAACGAATACATAGTCAGTGTTAATATAGGTAAGAGTAGTGATGTTGTTTTGTGAGAAATATGTTTTGTTACTTGTTAATTGTGTCCGTATCTTGAATGCTAAAGACACCATGCATTTACAAGAAGGCTTATTGATGGTTTTTTTGTTCTTTTACTGTTGTCATATATGTTCTAGTAGTGCCAATATGTGGCATTGATGTTGTTTAGCATATTCATTAATAATTTGTTTGGATCATATATTGTCTCTTTTATTTCTTCCAATGAATGAGAAATTGTACTAAAGAATGAATACAAACACGTTTGTACAAATAATACCCAAGTTGAGCTAATTATTGGTCTTTTTATTATGCTTTCCATGCTGATATATGTATAATAGAGGTAGCTATATTTTACTTCTTTTGGCCCTTTCCTTACCATTTTTACTAGATTATAAGATGAAAAGATATCAGGAACTTATTATTGTCTATTCTTCATGTAATTTTCTGGTAAGCTTATAATGATGCCAACCACATCATCCAATAACTAACACACCAGATGTATTTATCAGTATATGTTTCTTTCCTTTAGTGACATGGTGAGCTGAATCATTTGTATAGTTAAACCATCAATCCGAAAAAATAAACAAATCTGTCAAAAGAACATTCATGGGAATGCAGCAATACTCTAAACATGCCCATCATATCAAAATAATCCTCAGAGCGCCAAGATTGTCTTCTTTTTTATAACCTCGATCAAAATAGGATTTCTTTTAAGGTATCGTTAAGGAGGCTAGCACAAAGTGGTTATATCAAATTGTTACCAAGCATACATTGTCATGAGAGCCTAATTTGTAAAAATAATTGGCCGTGTGAATATTATTGATTCTGATATAGCAAACATCTCTTTTAAAATAATATTTGTAACTTGATAAGTTGCTACTACTATTTCACACCGTTATATGTCTTTATTGTTTCCGAGTAAGTTAAACTATAACATATATAATGTATCTTCATATTGGTGGGTTGTTATCATCGCTGAATCGAAGGAATATAAGGAGATAGGTTTTTCTATATATTGTAGCCCTTACAACCATATCAAATTTCTCAAAAGGGACTTAAATCAATCATTTGTTTAATTTTTAGCCTAGTATGGATTTAACCTGAGTCGTATTTTGCTGATATCCCATATCGATCAGAGACTCTTAGCTTTTGGATATCTCGCCTAGCTCCAGATAACGCACTTAATTCTATTGATATATATCCCACATCGATTAGATGATGTAAGCTCCTCGTGAACCACACTGTATAAAACGTGAGACCAATGGAATTTCTACGAGAAGCTGAAATGAGTACTATAAATAATAGTGCCTCGTATCATTCAGTGATGATGATTCTTCTTAAAGATCCTCCATACGACCTCGAGAATCTTGTCAAAGAAGTAACATGTGAGCATAGTTTCTAACTTTCTTTCATTTTCGCATTAATGTTATTATTATTAATGTTGTTTATTTCCTATAGGGTTCCTTTCTTTTACATTTATCTTAACTTGTACTTTATATTTGTAATTATATGTGTTTTATTTCCTATAGAACTCGCTACCTTCTTATTACGGAGTATTTTATTTTTTTAATAACTTCTTGTTTATTTGACCTTAGTAGTTTCTTTTACTTAATCTATTAACCAACTTCAACACAGGCTCTGTATTGGCTATAAGCTAGCTTACTAAATCTGCAGAAATATCAGTATTAAAGAGATTGGTTCATCTACATTAGTGTATTGAAATTATCAAACCATCATACATCTGTGCAAATTTTATTGATTATATAAACATCTATTTAATTTATGTTTTCAGGGCCCAAAAAGTCTCTAAAGAAATGTAATACAACATGGACCGATCCCGACTCCACGGAGAACATCTTATGTGACCTGAGTTGTTAGCTTGATTTGAAGCAATAGTCAACATTTCCTCATTGAAATTTCCGGCCTGGTTAGCGTTTCTTAAAAACTAAGAAGAGAAATGATATACTATGTGACTTTGGATCAAATGAGAAGAAATCTTAAAATGAGAAGGATGAGAAATTAACTATATCCACACATTAGAGATGCATCGACTTGAATTAGATGCATCCTTAATCTTTTAGATGCACCCTAATATATTTTCTAGCTAAAAATTATATGCATATACATATATTAAACACATTATTGCAAGTTAGGCAAATCCTATGTATTTTTCGTCCTCTGTGTGTCAAATTTGTTGCAAGTACTACTTTGCATCGTTTTCATTTCAAAATCACTTTCGAAACTAATTAGGATGCATCTAAATGAATAGAGATGCGTCTAATTCAAATCGACGCATCTCAAATATGTGGTTATAATTATTTCTTGTCCTCATTATAAGTTTTCTTCTCACTAGATCCCTACTCACATAATTAATGTTTACGACAAATCTCTCATAGACATGTGACAACTAAATATGGTGGGTGAGAAAGAAGAAAGCGTAAGCATGCTACAAAATGATTGGTAAATTACATTTGCCACTTATTTGTGTGAATGTAGCATTGCTCGAGCGAGAAAGTTGAATTAAGTTTATGTTGGCCTACGGATTTCAATGTGAGCAAATGCAAGCTACTTTCAATGATAAGCACATATTGGCTGCCATACACTAAGAGGAAAACAGGTCATGAACCCCTTAGCTAAAAGATAAAATAAGGTGCTGAGATGGAATGAGTGTGAACAGAAGCACAAGAAGGCGATGGGAGAAGAATGCTACTGTAACTTATTTGAAAGACTTTGTTATAAATGTGTTAAATATGAAGGAACATGATTAAGCAAATTATAACACTCAGTTAATTACAAATTCTCTTTTGTATCTTATTTCTGTAGCTAGACATCAATTTCTTCTGCTTAATATGTGAGTACTTGAGATAGCTGTGAGGCTATAATTTACACTTCATTCTTACAAATATTAAGATTGTTAAATTAAAAACATGTTCTTGCATTTTGCTTACCGATATCAAGTTGTACTATAGTACAGGAATCTAACAGCAAAAACTTTAAAATGGACCATGAGCATGGCACATCACATACGACATACAATGGACCATGAGTATGACACCGACGTACAAATTAAGTTCAAACCCTTGACATCATAACACCAGAACTGTGTTAAAAATAGCGGCACATTCATATATTCGACCGGCTACTATCACAATGTATACTAATGGCCGTTACCGGTTTAGGCCACCTTGGTATGTCCTCTACGAATTGACGTAGCCATTCCGCCTCTTGTCCGCATTTATCTAACGCGATAAATTCTGATTCCATTGTGGACTTAGCTATAACAGTTTGCTTGGAAGACTTCCAAGATATAGCCGCTCCTCCTAGTGTAAACACATATCCACTAGTTGATCTAGAATCCGTTATGTCAGATATCCAATTTGCGTCACTGTATCCTTCTATAACAGCTGGATATCTTTCATAATACAGTCCATAATCGCGACTGTATCTCAAATAATGAAGTACCCTAGTCATAGCTCCCCAATGTGCATAACTTGGATTACTAGTATACCTACTTAGCCTGCTAACAGCATATGCTAAGTCAGGTCGGGTACTTGTCATCAAGTACATTAACATGCCAATAATTCTTGAATACTCTAATTGGGCAACACCTGCGCCTCTATTTTTAGATAGATGCTTGCTGGTGTCAATTGGAGTTCTAGCTAGGCCGGAATCCCCCGCATTATGAGTATTCAGAATTTTGTCAACGTAATGTGCTTGACTCAACACAAGTCCATTTTGAGTTTGTATGATCTTTATTCCAAGGATCACATCAGCCAAACCCATATCCTTCATGTCAAACTTTGATTTCAACATGTCTTTAGTAGATTTGATCATCTTGTCATTACTGCCAATGATAAGCATATCATCAACATATAAACACAAGATTACATATCCACTACTTGTGTCTTTTACATAAACACACTTGTCGCATTCATTAATTTTGAATCCACTCTCTAGCATGGTGTGGTCAAATTTTTGATGCCACTGTTTGGGAGCTTGCTTTAAGCCATATAATGACTTAACAAGCCTGCAAACTTTGTTCTCTTGTCCAGGAGCTATGAAACCCTCAGGTTGGTTCATGTAGATCTCTTCTTCTAAATCCCCGTTTAGAAAAGCCGTTTTCACATCCATTTGGTGAATTTCCAAATTTCTTAAAGCGGCAATAGCAAGTATCATCCTGATCGACGTTATTCGTGTAACAGGAGAATATGTATCAAAGTAATCTAGACCTTCACGTTGTCTAAATCCTTTGATTACCAATCTTGCTTTGTACTTGTCAATGGTGCCATCGGCTTTCATCTTCTTCTTGAAGATCCATTTATAGCCTAGTGGTTTACAACCAGGAGGTAAATCCACGAGCTCCCAAGTATGATTTTGTAAAATAGAATCTATTTCACTTTTAATGGCTTCTTTCCATTGAGGCCCTTCTGAGGAAGTTACCGCTTCTTGATAAGAAGTAGGTTCATGTTCTACCATAAAAGAAACAAAATCGGGTCCAAACGATTTCTCGGTTCTTACCCTTTTGCTTCTTCTAGGTTCTACTTCTTCTTCCTCGATTTGATCTTGTCTCTCATCTTGGAGATCATTATCATCTCGTTGTCTCTTATCTTGGACAACATTGTCATCTATTCTAGATGAACTTCTAGTTTCCTTCGTTAAACAAGGAAATATATCTTCAAAGAAGGAAGCATTCCTTGATTCCATTACAGAACCCTTTTGTATATCCGGATTTTTCGAATCATGTACAATGAAACGATAAGCACTGATATTTCTAGCATATCCAATGAATATACAATCCACAGATTTAGGTCCAATCTTTTGGGCCTTGGGAGTCGGTATAGCTACCTTTGCTAGACACCCCCACACTCGTAAGTACTGATATGATGGTTTTCTTCCCATCCATAGTTCATAAGGGGTCTCTTCTTTTTCCTTACGAGGTATCTTATTTAAAAGATAAGTAGCCGTTAGAATGGCTTCCCCCCACATGTCCTGGCTTAAACCAGAACTTATCAACATGGCATTAACCATTTCCTTCAAGGTACGGTTCTTCCTTTCGGCAATACCGTTCTGTTGAGGTGAGTAAGGAGCAGTGAACTCATGTCTGATTCCATGTTTCGCACATAGATCAGCGAATGGAGACACGTATTCACCTCCTCTATCACTTCGTACCACCTTGATTTTCTTACTAAGTTGATTCTCAACTTCGTTTTTGTATAGAACAAACTTGTCTATAGCTTCATCTTTACTTTTTAACAAGTAAACGTAGCAATACTTTGTACAATCATCAATAAACGTGATAAAGTACTTATTGCCACCTTTTGTGGGTAGTGATTTCAAATCACATATGTCAGTGTGTATCATATCAAGTGGTTCGGTTTTTCGTTCAACCGATTTGAAAGATGCTCTTGTAAGTTTGGCTTCAACACAAGTTTCACATTTATATTTTGAGTCAATATGGAAATTAGGTATGCAATTAAATTTAATCAAACGGCGCATTGAATTAAAATTTACATGTCCAAGACGGCCATGCCACACATTAGAAGACTCAATCAAATAAGCAGAAGAATTCATTTTATTGATATCATTCTTAACAACCATTACATTGAGTTTAAACATACCATTCAGGGCATATCCCCTACCAACATACATTTGATTCTTAGAAAGAACAAACTTATCAGACTCAAAAACAAGACGAAAACCAAACTTGTTCAACAGCCATCCAGACACAAGATTCTTGCGTATCTCTGGAACATACAAGACATTAGTCAACTTGAGCTCTTTCTCGGATGTCATCTTCAGGATTACATCTCCTTCGCCCTTGATATCAGCAGTTGCAGAGTTGCCCATGTACAACTTCTCTCCATTGTCAACCGCTCTGAAAGAGTGAAACATACTCTTATCAGCACACACATGACGGGTAGCCCCAGTATCAACCCACCATTCCCTGTTGTTTGAACCTACCAGGTTAACTTCAGAGATCATGGCAATGACGTCAGAAACCATAGCAATCATGTCCACATCATTCACCATATTTGCCTCGCGTGGAGTCACCCGCTTCGGCATCTTACAGTTAGCAGCACGGTGACCTGGCTGGTCACAATTGAAACACACCCCTTGGAACTGTTGTTTCACAATTGCAGCTTTAGGAGCAAGGTACTCAGACTTCCCTTTGCCCTTCTTGTCATTCTTTCCTTTGCCCTTGCCTTTTCCCTTGACATGAGACTTTGAAGATGACGAAGCATGCTCAACCAAATTTGCCTTGGCAGAATCAGGCGTATAAGTGTTTTTCTGAGCCAGCTTGTTGTCCTCTTCAATACGAAGACGAACAACCAAGTCTTCAACACTCATCTCCTTTCGCTTATGCTTCAGGTAGGAGTGGGAGCATAGCTCACCTAAAGGAATTTGGAAGCAAATACCAACTATTCCTTATAAACAAGCATTCACTTCTTGTTTTGGGCGATGTGGGACTTTTCCAATTTTGTGTTTCACGTGCCTCACTTTGAGACACGATATCTCATTCATCTTAGCTCTATTTTGGACATACTTTAGCTTGTTACGAAGCTCTCTTGGAGGAGAACAAAACGCCACCAAGAAACATAAATATATATAACATATACATACATTAAATTATGTCCAAAGTTTTACAAAAACTCATTTTGTAAACCATTTTTCCAACAGTGCACACAGAAGCCAAACAACATGAGTTAAGTAATCACCTCAACCATCATTTTTTCGAGTTTTGTCTCACCTCAAACCACTGTAGTACACGCAGAAGCCAACCATTGAATTGCACGTATGTTGTTGGAGAGCCACTTCAATCTTTCCAACATTAACATCCATCTCGCGGTTTAACTTTAACACATCATCATTCTCATAAACAATCTCACTTTCCACCAATTAATCCGTCGATTTATGGGATGCCCGTTTTAGTTAATCCATACCTAGCGATGCCCATAAACAACATCCAGACGTTATGCATCTTCACCTTCACAGGAGCAACAACATATGAATCTAACCACAACCTTCACTGCCCATGAGAACACGTCTCCACGAGCATGAATGCTCAATTATGCCACGTGTCAAAGTTTGACAAATTTTTTAAATTTTGACTTTCAATTAGCTAATAAGAATGCTCGGTTTTTGCCACGTGTCAAAATAAAGCAACCTGATTGGCCAAATTTTTTCTTAATAAGATTGTTTTAGCAAAATACTTGTAAGATTGTTTTATTATAAAAGATACGGAGTAGAATGGTACACAATTTTTCTTCTGGTTCTCTTTAAGTTTCTAATAGCTGTATGACTTCTCACTGTCTCTATGTGTTTAGCTTGCCTTTGGCACATGGCTGTTATTTAGTTCATTATACAATATTGTTCTAGTTAATGTGATGTGGTTGTGTTAAAACACACGAGTTATTTCTTTCCTGTTTTACTAATTTTGTGTCAAATCACTGATACATGGCTACACACATCTTTTTTGGTTTAATCTTAAGGTGGTAAATATTAATGTAACGTTCTTATCTGTTTGGGCCACTTTAAAACAGGGGTTCTGAACTTTTGCTTATAGTAGATGCTTTTCGTAGTTGGGATATTGCATTTTCCATAATCATTTGAGTGGAAGACCAGCAAAACTTATACAACAAACAATCAACAGAATTTCGTATAAGGTGAAAATGCAGTTTGTGTTTACTCTTAATCTCTTTTGTATCTGTAGACAATGTTTTTGGTCTCTGGGATGCAATGCCATGAAATGAATACCCTGTTTTCCTACCTATCAGAACGAGCAAACAGATCACTCCCCAAAAAATCACTAGAGCAAAAGAAGAAAACATGCGATAAATTTAAGTTAAAACAAAGACCGGATTAACAAAGGACTATCCATGTTCTACTTTTGACCAAAAACTACTCTGGGAATAGAAATCCACATAACAGATCAGAAACAGCTAGCATAATTTTATTTAAATTAAAAAGAAGGCACCGACGAGATACTCCACACTTATATATCAAAACTTGAACGCTTGAATCATCCAAAGTATTTCTTCTTCCAGGATAGAAACCACTCAAAAACAACATTCAGATCAGACATCATCGATATCATCACATTCCACAAACTAAAGTTCAGAATCTTCTTCAAGATATTTTTCAGAGTATTCTTCTTCCTGGTAAAATTGAAAATCCATGCTGAGTAATTTTTAATTTAAGCCAAATAAATAATGACATTGGAGGGTACCTTTGGTAGAGACTTCCTAAGATGTCCATACATACGGTCAAAATAATTATTTCTGAAACACCACTGGCTGTGCCTGTGGTGTTCAAGAAATAATGGTGGTTTGGGTGGTACAGAAATTAACGCATGTCTCCCCATTAAAAGCCTAGACCTCTTCTTCTTTTGTATGACGCTCATCTCTGGGGGGAAAAAATACTACTTAAATGGCTTTAACATTATAAAAAGATATGTGAAATCATACACTATGCGTGAATAAATAAAATCTGAAGAAAACATGAATATTTACTTTGTTTGGTTGACATTCTTTTCTCATCTTTATTGTGCAAATGTGGACGATGATTCTGCAGCGCAAAGATCAAGTGAGAGATATATAAAGGTCGTGAACATATATGTGTTTTAAGCACAAACAACAAAGCAAATATAACATGGATATCAAAGAGAGATAATTAAACATATTTTGTAGCAGTAACTAGATGATAAAAAAACGTGTGCCCATTCCAGCATAACCGATGATACCCACTTCCAAGTTGCACACGTGAATCAGAAAAAGATAAACCTAAATCACTAAATTATTTAGCACATGAGTCATGAGAGCGAATTAGGATTCAGAAAGATTTGTATCAGCTACATCAATGATAGATTTTAAAAAGGGATAATTACCAAAATAGATCGTTGACTTTTTGACTAGTCACTTTGTAGACTTTCAAATTTCACTTTCCAAAATTAGATCAGGGCAACTTAAAAAATGAGCAACCTTCATATATGTGCGACACGTGTCCTTAAAAGATTCTAGATTCTGTACTATACATTCCAAAAGATTCTAGATTCTGTATTATATTAATAAAATATTCGACACGTGTCGCTCATATATGAAGGTTGCTCAGTCGCCAAGTTGCCCTGATCCGCCGGAGGAAAATGATTTAAAAACATCTATTCAAGGAATGTGCTTTGGGCGACTGATCTATTTTGGTAATTTTCCCTTTTAAAAATCAACAAAATTCAACTAGCTACATCAATCCAAAGAAAAAAAGTTAACCTGAGCAGGAATAGTGCCTCCTGCCTTGACATCAGCAAGGTGCCGGGTAAAAGCTTCTTTAATAGTGGGATGAGAAGCCTTATCGCAAACTTCTTTAAGCTCTTTCTCCACCTTTGATTTGTATTCCTTGATCATCCGAGACACGTCAAGGTGGTACCACTTGTCCTCCTCATATCCGTAGAAATTATCCAAATCATGAAAAGCATTAGCGATGTTACGGAAGGCATCAATGAGGATACTATCTTTGTGGGTGGCTTCCTTGCCGAAGACAAAACGTTGGATGAATTGCAGTGTCATTTGGTAATCCCAGGTAAGTTGTTTAACTGCCGCTTGTTTTTCCAAGCAAACATTTAGTTTCTTTTCATCATCTCTCTGCTGTTGCAGCTGGAGTTTGGTAAGTTGCGGAGCTTTCCTTTCTTTTTACTTGTACCTCCTTTAGCTGTGTTATATGGTTTGAAAAGCAAATTTAGTATTCTTTTTTGGAAGCATAATAATCTAGTTAGTTAACAACTACTAGTTATATTAAGGGTGTTTATATAATTACCAGTAGTAGTGTCATTATCCGCATTCAAATGAGCCTGCATGAGCCACAGAAAGAAATAAATATCAGGGAATAATATTATTATTATACTAGTATAAGTAGAAAACAGACATATACCTCCTGTATTTCAGATTTGAAGTGAACAAAGGCCTGGTTATAAGAAACATTATTATCACAAATGTATTGAATCTGATTCAAAACTTTTGATCTGCACTCCTTGATTATCGAAGACACGTCCTTGTCGTCGGCCGATTTCGATGAAATTATATCTCTCAACTCTTTCATAACATCTTTGATGTTATCCAACGCGGCTCTGAGGACATCGTTGGCTTTAAATTCTATAACGTATAAAAAAACATCTAGGCAAAGATCCAACTCCTTCTCAAGCTTCTCACGCGCGGCCTTCGACCACATACCCATCTACCAACCTAGGGTTTCAATTCAATTTTATGGATGGATATCGGATGGATGGATTTGTGAATAGATAAATGAACAATTTTACTTAAATGCTCCTTCAACTTTTCTATAAAAATCCCATTCCACCACCTATTTCTATAAAAATCCTTTATTTATTAAACATGTCGTCTTTGGTCCTCTTCCACAATTTAGATGATGCCTTGTTAAATACCAATAATAATCCAATTTTATCCCTCTACTTGACCAAAACATTCTCTTGTGTGTTCCCCATATTCCTCTACTAATGCCACTATACACTTCTTCTTCCTCACATTTTAATCACCCTCTCTCTCTCACACACACACACTCACAACTCTGTCAATTCAATTTTGAAATTGAATAAACCTTACCCATCTATACATTCTCCAAGTTACTTCTACACGTCAACTCACATATCTTACACATTCTTACACCGTGTCATACCATAGCCTTCTACACACTTTCAACATTCAAGATTTGAATATATAATCATTTACACACACACACACACACACACACACACACACTCATAACTCTTCTATTTTGTATTTGAAATTCAAATGACAACTCACATCCTAACCCTTCCTCTCCAAGATTTGTGTTGCCAACTCACTTTCTCTCTTACACATTTCACTTACATACTCAATGAAATCACATCATACAACTCATTCGACAACAATTACTTTTTAATTTCAATTTTGAAATTCAAAATTTGGAATGCTAGGTAATAACCAACCCTTGGAGAACTCTCAAAGGTTATTACCCAACATCTAATTTCCAGTTTTTTTTCAAATTGGATAAAACACCCTAATTATTTAGTTTTCACTTCACCAAAATATTTTGAAGACATAATCCTTGGCTAAATGAGCTGGTTGACCTTATCACACTTTGAGTGTTAGAATGCAATCAGAAAGGTCAAAGGTGAAGTGCAATTTGGGGTTTAACAAGAGTCGGGCATTAATAAACAAAACCCGACAAATTTTCAGGATTGCTCCCAGCGTGCTGGGTGGCGCTTCAGCGCGTGACCAGCGCGCCAAGTGCTGCTGGAAATTTGTGGGCCTGGCGCTGGCTCACGCGAGCCACACATTGCCAGCGCGCCATGTGCTGAGTTCCCAACACTTCGGTTTTTCCAAGTCGGTTTTCCTCTTAACCTCAGAAGGTGCATCTTTCAATTCAGGTCCGTACGTCATATTTGAGATGTCCAAATGAAATCTTCAAGGATTACCTTAATTTGATGTCAACATGTACAGAAAATCGTACCTAAGCCCCATGGAACGGTGTGTAGGACCGTTGCAGGCAAACTATATCATTCGTGAAGTCCACGAAGGTGCTTGTGGAATGAATTCCGGACCAAGGACGATTGTTGCTAAGCTCCTTCGCCAAGGATACTACTAGCCAACTATGCATAGAGATGCTCGGGAGGAAATCGAGAAGTGTGACTGATGAGGCGAAAAATGATCCGTTTTTAGGGGGTCATTTAAGCCCAAATCCGACTTTATTTGATCAAATATTGCCCTAAATCGTTCCTTTTGTGATTTTAGGTGTCTGGAGAGTGAATTCTGGAAAAGAAGCCATTTTGGACGTTTTTGGAGCATAAAAGTGAAGAAAACAACAAAGTACCAAATCCAAGCTGGAATTACAAGGTGACGGCGTCAAGGATTTACTCTTGACGGCGTCAGAAAGAATGAATATTTTACCGAAGGTTGTGAAGGCGTCAGATGAAGAGATGACGGCGTCAAAATGACCAAGATTAATTTACCGAGGGTGGTGACGGCGTCACATAGGCCGTCACGATTGGATCTAGGGCGTCCGAGGAAGTATATGGCGGCGAGTTTACGGCGTCAGATTTTACTCTTGACGCCGTCAGGACGATTTTCCTATATATAGTTTTCTAGTTTTTTCATTAAAAAAAGAGAAGTTTTGGTGAAACCCTAAAGACGATTTTGGTGCCTCTTTTACAGGTTTTTCAAGGGTTCCAAACCCTTGAGACCTTGCATTGTAATTGAGATAAGTATACTCTTAATTCAATCAATATGTCTATGTGTTGGTTGTCTATCTTTTGTTCTTATCTTAATTCTACTATGCTAGGCTAAATTTCCTTTGTGTTTGCTTAGATCTAATGAAACCTAGATGTTGATTATGTGTTGATTACTTGTCTATTCTTGTTTTGAATGAATGATATTATATGTTAGGCTTAAGAAAACTGGCAGATCTCCAAATGGTAACATGCTTGAACGTCTTAAGAAACATGAACCGAGGCGTACTAGGTCTTTATTGGTTGTATTTAATGCATGAGCCACTGTTTACAATCCCTATAGTTGTGCTGGGTCATGGTGTAGGAGGAGATAAGAGCTCATAGAGTTGGGGAGTTATGTATGCCACTCCACGAATGGTATTAAGGAATACAACCCGTCATTCATACAAGTGTAACAAGTAATTAACATGTAAAAGATATCTAGGGAGTAATGAAGTCTAAGTAAACACAATTTCTCCAACCACTGCTCACAACCTTAGTTTAATATTAGTTTAATTTCATTTTCATTAGTTAATTAGTTATATAGTAGTTTTTGGGTTAGTTGATTAGCAACTAATTCCGCCCACTCCTTCAAAACCCGAGATTTTAATTGCTTTCATAAAATATAAAAATACAAAAAAATAATCATCTTCCATCTCTAGAACTTTTAATTAGGTTTTCTAATCCTAGCGACACTATTCCTAAGCTGAACGATCAATCCCCCGGTACTTGTCACTATACTATACTACAACGATCAGGTACACTGCCTGGTGGGGGTTGTAAGCCTCGCGAGATCCCTCGAGAGGTAAAGCAAGGTGCGATTCCCACGCATCAAGTTTTTGGCGCCGCAGCCCGGGGAATAGTTATTGTCTAGGTTAGGATTTCTTTTTATTAGGTCTACTTGCTAGATTCCTTTCTAGTAAGATTTTATTTTTATTTTTAGGTCTTCTTTAGTCTATCTTATTTCTTCGTGCTTTTGTTCGTAACTCTTTACCATCCGACATCATGGAAGGTGGTAACATCTTTGAACCCATCATCCCACCACAACAAGACCCACCATTAGAACCCCTTAGGCCCCGAACCTTAGGAGAGTATTCCCGACCTAGCCACCAAGGCTACCGAAACACCATTGAGCTCACCGGAGCCAATGTGACCCCCTTGCGATCCGACACCATCCGGTTGGTGCAAAGCGGATGTGCATTCCATGGACTTCGTTCCGAAGATCCAAACCAACACCTTAAGGACTTCCTCAAAATCGTAGATTCCATAGACCTAGGTGTTGAAACTAGAGAGACTACCCGTTTACGCCTATTCCAATTCTCTCTACGGGATCAAGCTAGTCAATGGCTTGAGCGTTTACCCGCGGGATCTATCACCACATGGGATGATCTCACCACTCGTTTCCTTGCTCAATTTTTCCCACCGGGGAGAACTACTAAACTTAGGAATGACATCTTGATGTTCCAACAACGTCAAAATGAATCTCTTTATGAAGCATGGACTCGTTTCAAGGACTTACTCCAAAAAGTCCCTCATCATGGCATAGATTTGTGGCTCCAAGTCCAAATTTTTTATGACCATATCGATATCCCCACGAGGCGAACCATTGACCAATCGGCCGGTGGTAAGCTACGTGATCTTAGTGCGGAACAATCATGGGAACTCATAGAAGATCTTGCTCTCTATGACAACGAAAGTTGGAATGATCCCCGTGATTTGAACAAAACGGTCAAGGCAATATCTTTGCCTTCGAATAATTCAAGCACTCCCGACCGTAGGATCATGGAACTTGAGGACCAAGTCAAGTTTCTCATGAAATCTTACGAAGCTCCGAAGCATTCAAGCCAAGTGAACAAAATCACTTCTTCATGCGAATTATGTAGTGGTCCCCATGACACTCGTGATTGTGTGGAACTCCCCGGAACAGCTTTTGCGGACTACGCATCCACGCGTACCGACGAAGCGGGAGATAAGTGGTACACTTTCAAGCCCGAGCCAAACACATACGGTGATTCATATAACCCCTCATGGAAAAATCACCCAAACCTTAGGTGGAAACAAAATCAACCAAATTCATCCAACCCACCTAATCGTTACCAATCAAACGGTCCACCATCCAACCGTACCTTCAACAACAGTCCTTCTAACAACTATGGTAGTACCAACAATCTTGAAGGATTGATGTCGAAATTTATGGCATCTCAAGAAGCTCGCATAGCTAGGTTTGAAACCGAATTCAACCAACAACAAACGGAGATGACCAACAAAATCGACAACTTGTTGAAAGCCCTCAACAACCAAACATTAGCCACACCTAGGAAGGACACTAGGGACACCAATAGTGGAATCCAAGCTAAGGACCCCTCATCATCCAAACATGTCCACTTTGTCAATGTTGTCACTATTAAGCCGATAGATAGGGAAATAGAGGAGAGTGACAAAGATGAAGTTAGAGTAGAAGCCAATAGTGAGGATGAGAGTAGGGAAGTTGAGGTTAATAAGGATGAGGAATTAGAGGAGGTAGAACCTATAAAGGAATATTTTGATAAGTTGCCAACCAAGGAAGAACGGGAATACCATAAGTATTTATTCGATAGTCCCGAAACAACATATATCTTTGGCGATCCCCTGATCAAAATGGGAGACCCCTCTAACATTAACATCCCATGCAATATCGGGCACATGCATGTATGGAAAGCTTACATAGACCTTAGATCCCCCGTGAACATCATGTCTAGGACTTATTACAATTGGGTGATGAAGAAGCAACTCGATTTTAGGATAATGCCCGGTAAAAGTTGGATAAGTAATTTTGCGGGAAGAGTGAAGGGATTGCATGTCATTATAGGGAATCTCACCTATGAGATTGATTTTATGATAGTTGAAGACATTCGTTCGGTGATAGATGCTTGCCTAAGTCAAGTAGTATTCGGGAAGCCATTTGTTGAGGCCACTAGGATGAGTTATGATCCGACGTTAGGGATAGTTAGATTCAAGGAAGAGAATGATGAGGTTGCTTATCAAATGCCCTACAAGATTGAGCAATACCGCCTTCTCTCTAATTTCGAAAAGGAACGTAAGCAAGCGGCTTATTATAGGAATGAGGAGGATAGACGTAGAGGAGTAGAGTATGTTAGAAATAGGATGCTTGGTTTCTACAAAGAGTGCTTACAACTAGGTCCAGAATACAAAACTGGTTTAGAAGATGACCTAGAGAATGGAACCAATGATGAAATCACGTAGTAACCCACGACTTTGAGTCTAGCTACAAGACTCGTAAATAAAGAAAAGCGCTTCTTGGGAGGCAACCCATGTTTTGTGTGATTTTGTTTGTTTGTTATTTGCTTCCGTATGCATGCTTTATTTTTATTGTTGGTGGATCATGTTTCTAAACTAAATAGTGGAAATACTTTACTATGTTGTTTGGCCTAGTCTTAACTCCAACCTAAAAGTATTTTTGCAAAAGATAAGTGTAAGGGGAAACCCCAAATATGTTTTTTAAGAAACAAACCGATCATGATTCTCCACAATATTTAATGAACATGTGTATTCGTATTGTTAGAGTCAAATGCTTGTATTGAGTCATAATGTAGTTTTGCAGGATTTTCCAGGAAGTAGGACAAAGTTTTTCCAGAAATTTACCGGAAACTTAACATAAAGATTTCTGCAGGTTCATTCTGACGGCGTCAGGCAATTGCTCTTGACGGCGTCAGGAGTCAAAAATCTGGAAATTTTACCGATTTTTTTTTTCTAACGGAGTCTTATAAGTTTTTGTGAATTATTAAGTTTTATAATCTCCAGGAAATCTGCAAACTTCATTCCACAAGCATTATATCTTATTTTGTTTTCTAGGATTTAGTAACTTATATAGGATGCCGCCGATTTTACGCGAGGTTGCCTTGTCTACTTTTGTCAGGATTTACAGGTTATTTGAGACAAGAAGATGATTTATATTCTGGAAGGGAAGCTTTGATTGTTCGTTTTCTTGGAGGAAGATTTAACCTGGCCAACCTAAAATCCATACCGAGCGAATCAGGGGAGTATTTGAATTCATTCTCTTTACTTTTAACTTTTACATTCTTTACTTGAACATTGGGGACAATGTTCATCTTAAGTGTAAGGGGAGGGTAAAAAGATGATACCTTACAAATTTACATTCTTTACTTGAACATTGAGTTTGTTTTGTTTGATAGTAGATGAGTAATAAAACTATGAGAAATACTTGTTAGTGTAATTTTAGCGCCAAATTTAAAATTTTTTACAACATTTAGGAGTGAAACTTTAGCCATAGCAAGCGTCTCATGGATAGGAGGTTGTATGACTAGCACATAACCGTATATTCAGAAAAATTTTCCACCCAAAAATGTGAGGTTCACCTTTAGTTTTGATAGGAAAAGCATTTATTATTGGTGCTTATGAGTGTACCGGTAGCATTTAGATTCTAGAACTTGCGTTAGTGATGCATTCCGAGACCGCTAGTGAGACTACATTCGTGTAGTAGGATTTACTACATGATAAGAGGCATTAGGATCACCCTTGTGTTAAACCCGTATTACGATTACTTGACCATTTAAGTCATATTACTTGGCTAGTTAAGTCAACTAATTTTTCTCACACCCTTAGCGTTGTACTCATTTTTAGTACACGATACCCCTAGTACACCCCTCCGAGCCTATCTTTTCGTTTATAACTTTAAGCATCTTACTTAAAGGAAGAATTTGTTACACCCCACTTAAATGTACACCCAAATCTCCTTAGCCTTCCGTGTATGCGCTCATTTTTAGTGCATTATTGTTATTTGTTAAACCCTAAGTTAACTCTCTAATTGATTACATGGTTGCTAAGTCGAGTCATATCCTTGTACATATTGTTTTGGGACGATTGGGACTCATGGGTAAGTACTTATTTTATGGAGTAATGGGGAAGAACAACACTTATTACCCCCATATGTACGTTAATCTTAAAAGTGCTCCAAGTGTTTTGATTTTCTTAATTCGAGTCATTAGAATAGTTTAATGTAAAGTATGTAAAGATTCAAGTGTAAGGGGAATGCTCAAACCCCTATGATGTATTATTTTGGATGGTAGGGTAAGAGTGTATGAAAAAAAAAAAAAAAAAAAAAAAAAAAAAAAAAAAAATCGAAAAAATCAAGAAAAAGAAAAAAAAAAAAAAAAAAAAAATAGAAAAGAAAGAGAGAAAAAACATACGGACTACCATCCCGTTTTCATTCTATGTTCATTTTATGTTTTTAGTTATTTTTCATTTATTAGCTTAAGTCGAGTCTAGTCTTGGCTTAGCAACGCCATCTTGTACATGTAATTAACTAAGATTGTTAACTCGCCACCAGTAAAATCCCCTTTATCCAACAAAACCGTGTAATTCATATCCCTACACCTAACATTATAACCCTTTAAAAAGACCTCTTTGATAGTTTATCCTAGGTGCTTACGCCATGTGGTGGAGGTTTGATCCTTTCCCAAGCCTATGGTAATCTATTTTGCTATGACAGGTAGTGAGAGATATCTTCCATTTCCATAATGTTATATTACTTTATTACACCCGAGAGATGTGAGTATCTAAACACTATTTGTGAGGTGCTTGTGTATGACCTCCGTGCTTGTCTATTGGTCTTTAGTGGAACGATTATTTGTTGTAATTACTTTTATATTAGTGTTAAATGACCCCTAACTTGTCTTTTGAGTAGAATAAAAGCTCATTTGCTTGAGGACAAGCAAATCTCAAGTGTAAGGGTATATGATGAGGCGAAAAATGATCCGTTTTTAGGGGGTCATTTAAGCCCAAATCCGACTTTATTTGATCAAATATTGCCCTAAATCGTTCCTTTTGTGATTTTAGGTGTCTGGAGAGTGAATTCTGGAAAAGAAGCCATTTTGGACGTTTTTGGAGCATAAAAGTGAAGAAAACAACAAAGTACCAAATCCAAGCTGGAATTACAAGGTGACGGCGTCAAGGATTTACTCTTGACGGCGTCAAAAAGAATGAATATTTTACCGAAGGTTGTGAAGGCGTCAGATGAAGAGATGACGGCGTCAAAATGACCAAGATTAATTTACCGAGGGTGGTGACGGCGTCACATAGGCCGTCACGATTGGATCTAGGGCGTCCGAGGAAGTATATGGCGGCGAGTTTACGGCGTCAGATTTTACTCTTGACGCCGTCAGGACGATTTTCCTATATATAGTTTTCTAGTTTTTTCATTAAAAAAAGAGAAGTTTTGGTGAAACCCTAAAGACGATTTTGGTGCCTCTTTTACAGGTTTTTCAAGGGTTCCAAACCCTTGAGACCTTGCATTGTAATTGAGATAAGTATACTCTTAATTCAATCAATATGTCTATGTGTTGGTTGTCTATCTTTTGTTCTTATCTTAATTCTACTATGCTAGGCTAAATTTCCTTTGTGTTTGCTTAGATCTAATGAAACCTAGATGTTGATTATGTGTTGATTACTTGTCTATTCTTGTTTTGAATGAATGATATTATATGTTAGGCTTAAGAAAACTGGCAGATCTCCAAATGGTAACATGCTTGAACGTCTTAAGAAACATGAACCGAGGCGTACTAGGTCTTTATTGGTTGTATTTAATGCATGAGCCACTGTTTACAATCCCTATAGTTGTGCTGGGTCATGGTGTAGGAGGAGATAAGAGCTCATAGAGTTGGGGAGTTATGTATGCCACTCCACGAATGGTATTAAGGAATACAACCCGTCATTCATACAAGTGTAACAAGTAATCAACATGTAAAAGATATCTAGGGAGTAATGAAGTCTAAGTAAACACAATTTCTCCAACCACTGCTCACAACCTTAGTTTAATATTAGTTTAATTTCATTTTCATTAGTTAATTAGTTATATAGTAGTTTTTGGGTTAGTTGATTAGCAACTAATTCCGCCCACTCCTTCAAAACCCGAGATTTTAATTGCTTTCATAAAATATAAAAATACAAAAAAATAATCATCTTCCATCTCTAGAACTTTTAATTAGGTTTTCTAATCCTAGCGACACTATTCCTAAGCTGAACGATCAATCCCCCGGTACTTGTCACTATACTATACTACAACGATCAGGTACACTGCCTGGTGGGGGTTGTAAGCCTCGCGAGATCCCTCGAGAGGTAAAGCAAGGTGCGATTCCCACGCATCAGTGACTCCTGTCAAATCCACGCTCCGGTTCCTAAGCTACCAAAAACGGTTCTAACGTTTATCATGGCACCATGGCCCTTCTATGAGTGGGGAATGGATGTGCTCGGACCCCTTATCGAAGCACCAGGGAAGGTGAAGTATGTAATCGTGGCAATAGATTACTTTACCAAGTGGATTGAGGCGAAGCCGCTGGCGAAGATAACAGGGAAAGAAGTAAAAAAGTTCATCTGGAATAATATTGTCTGCAGGTTCGGGTTGCTACTATCATCGTCACGAACAACGGCACGAACTTCGTAAACGACCCCTTTAAGAGTTGGTGCGCAAAACTAAAGATAAAGCAGATTAACATGGCTGTTGCACACCCTCAGGCCAACGGTCTCGTAGAGAGAGCCAACGGAAGCCTCATGCATGGCATTAAAACAAGACTTGGCAGAGCAAGGGCTGGTTGGGTAGATGAGTTGCCCAATGTTCTATGGGCATATCGGACGACATTAAAAACAAGCAACGGGGAAACTCTATTCAGCCTCACGTATGGAAGTGAAGCCATGATACCAGCAGAGATCGGAATGCCAACCAAACGGACAATGACGTTCAATCCGGAGGATAATGAAGAAGAACAACGGCTGAATCTAGACTTATTCCAAGAAAGGCGAGATATGGCGGCGATCCGCGAGGCGAAATATAAAACGAATATCGAGCAATACTATAATCAGAGGGTTCGTCCAGTAGCATTCAAAGTTGGTGACTTCGTTTACAGAAGAAACGAGGCAAGTCGGGTGGAAAATCAAGGGAAACTGGGCCCAAACTGGGTGGGCCCAAACCGGGTAACCGAAGCATACCATAACGGCTCATACAAGCTGGAAACGATGGACGGACGGGAAGTCCCTCGCACGTGGCACGCCATTAACCTCGGAAACTGTTTTTGATGAAATGTGTAACCTATAAACTTGGTATTAATGACAATTACTCCCTCACCCAATTTTCGGGAGAAGGAAATTTTCCAAAGAATATTCATTGGACTCTACAGTTACAATAAAAAATGAATCGTGAAACACTCCGCTAAGCGGATCGTGATAACACTCCGTCATCACACAACAGATCGTGAAACAATCTGCTAAGCGGATCGTGATAACAGTCCGTCATCATATAACAGATCGTGAAACACTCCACTAAGGTGGATTGTGATAACACTCCGTCATCATACAACGGATCATGAAACACTCCACTAAGGTGGATCGTGATGACACTCCGTCATCATACAAAGGATCGTGAAACACTCCGCTATGCGGATCGTGATAACAGTCCGTCATACAACGGATCGTGAAACACTCCACTAAGGTGGATCGTGATAACACTCCGTCATCATAACAACGGATCATAAAACACTCCACTAACGTGGATCGTGATAACACTCCGTCATACAATGGATCGTGAAACACTCCACTAAAGTTGATCGTGAAAACACTCCGTCTTCAATAAACGGATCGTGAAACATACCGCCTAGCGGATCGTTGAAACACTCTGACTACAAACAAACGGATTGTGAAAACATTTCAATTATACTTTCATTGTATGCAAAAAATTGTTTGGTTACGCAATATTGAACATTCGACAAATATACAAAAAAAAAGAGAGATCGAGGAAAGATCAATAAATCCTAAGGCAAATATTATTACATTTGGTACATGTGAAATATTTTCCAATTAGATCAGCCACAAGAGAGATTGTTCAGTTACATTTTTCCAAAATAAATAAAAACAAGGGACTAAACTGCTTTGTCCACATTGACATCCGGTTTGGATGCCTCGCCAACGGCAGGAACAGGAGGAGTTTGAGTAGGGATCACGACCTTTGGAGTAGGCTCATCTGGAAGGAGGTTCATAAGATCATCCAGAGGAAGACGATAAGCCTCAGCGAGCTTCTGAACGTACGGATACTCAGCCTCAAACAACTTATGGTACTCCGGTTTCCAAAGGGAAGGGGCATCCATGTTGAGCTTTTTAACTTTTCCAAGTATCTTCTGAACATCTTCCTCTTTGCGTTCGGCCTTGACCCCGTCAATGAAACCTCCGGAATAAGTCAAGCTGTACACTCGCCCAAGACTTTTCTTGTATTCTGCACTCGAAAAAAATCAGCGGAAGGCTATTGGGATGAGCTCTTTGATGGTGTTGTGACGGATGATCTCAGATGAGGCTACCTCGGTTACTCGCTGTTTGTTTTCTTTCGTCAAGAGGTCAACCTCGGCAGACTTGTCCTCCAGCTGCTTTTCAAGCTCTTTGATCCTTTCGGCCTGAGAAGAAGAGACCTTCATCCACTTGTTTCGATCCTGTTCCATCTCTTCCAGCTGATCGGTCAGGCCTTTCGTCCGATTGGAGGCAGCAGTCACTTCGTCTTCTAACTCCCTGAACTCTTTCAGCAACTGATCAAATTTCCCAGCCTGAGCATTACGTTCCTCTTCGGCCTCTTGCAACCTCTCCGTCAAGGAGCCACAACCTTTGTGAACTTCCTCTAGCTCTCGATGATCTTTATTTAGCTTATTGAAGCGCTGAAGCAGTTTGGCCTGAAGAGCCACCCCTGACCCCTCATTAACATAAGCTTGGCGCAACAGCTGATTATTGTTTAGCTTATAAAGGGCCTCTTGCTCAGCCGGGGAGGCGAGATGATTAATCATTTCCCGATAAACATGGAAGGAGTTCATCCAGACGTCATCTCTGAAAGTCCAACCCGGAATAAAATATCCTCCGGTTTGATCAGTATGCCTTTCTGCACAAAAATTGCAAGCCTTAGTCAAAGTTAAGTAAAAACACTAAGCAGAGAAGGAAGAACGTTTTATACCTTCGTGAACAAGATGATTTTCCGCCAAAGGACCCCCATGGTGGGAAGGTTGATGCTGAGAATGGGCAGTATGAACTGAGAGATCTGAAGAAAAGAATGGCAGAAACGATATATAAAAAAAAGAAAAAAAGAAAAAGAGAACAAAAGCAACACAACGAAACTACAACATAATCAAACAAGAAAGGCGGTATGTCTATCTTACTATCAGAAGGAGGTTTCTGAGTATGCGAGTGCCTTTCATCTTCCTTGAGATCCTCCTGCCTCTGAGAGCGGGCATCATTATTCTCCGCCATTTTTTCTTCCAAATCTGGATCTTCAGCAACATCCTCCGGTTTCTGGACCTCCACATCTACATCCCGTGGGTTAGCTTGGTTCAAAGGCGTAGCATCAACAGTCCTGTCTTCAGAGGAAATAATTTCTTCATCAGCCTGGTTCTTCCTCCTCCTTTTCTTCGGAGCAGCATTCGCTCTGGCTGTTGCCCTTTTCTTGCCAATGGGTTGCTTTCCCATTTTCTTCCTTTCCTTCTCTTCACGAGCGGCAACCACATCCCTGTCTTCCTTTTCAACAACCTTCTGAAGGTTGGTTTTATCAGGGATCTTGTCTTTCGGACCGAAAGGATTAGTAGTTCGCTTCGGCCTCTGGTGATCTTCGGGAAGTGGGGATCCATTACAAACCACGGTTCCTTCTAATTCAGGAAGCTCAAGATATTCCGACATGCTGAGAACTACAAAAAAGATAGAAGCAATAAGAGCAAAATATGGAAGATAAGAAGGACAAAAATATTGCTTAACAAAAAGACATTTTATTACCATGCCCTTCGGCATCCTTTAGAATGACCTCATGCCCCGGATACTTGAAGACAGGGGAAAGCCCAGTAATCCAGAGAAGACTCGATGGCGGTTTACGAAGCACAATGGGTTTTTCGGCAAGCTTACATGCTTCGGTATCCAGATGAGTCTGTGGAAAATAATCACTAATCTTAGAATCCTTGTGCCTCTATGGCATGGGGTCAGGGATTATGTAGGACCGAAAGTATTGATTTTTATGTGGTTCGGGAGGTCGAGGTTGATCAAAATAGATGAGATCCATGTTTAGTTTAGAGAGAGAAAAAGTAAAGAGAGGGTGAAGAAAAAGGGATTATTATTATGAAGTGAAAGTTACACAATTTCCCACACCCCTCATGGAGAGTCATGAGGGGTATTTATAGGCTCATTACAATATGTCTATCCTACTTGTACAATAGTAGTCCCTGCGGGTACAACTAACTACATATCTAGTCCAATTCACGTATGTGACGTTATCTTTATAAATAAGCGAGGCTAACAATCTCCCTCCAAGATATCGTCACACGTGAATAGTTACAATGAGACCTATAAACAAAATAGATTTCAATAATAATAAACTATGTTGACGTTGTTGAAGCGCAGAGTCTCTGTAGTCTAGATACTGAGGTAGACTTGAAGTTCTTCTCTTCCGACGATCCCGGAATTTGATCTTTGGCACTGACGGCACAGATCTTTGTAGCTCTGAACTTTAACAGTAACGCTCTAGTTAGGTTATTACTCCCTCCTAACTAGTGAGCCTTTTCTTTCTATTCCTGCTCCCTCCTGAACTGACAACTCTCTTTTCATCACGCAGCGGATAAAGTAGATTCAAAAGTGTAGAAACATTGTTGTCGTTCAGGGAGCATTATAACAATATAACTCACATAACATTGCATCTAAGTTGGTAATAAGCCCTGATGTACACACACTACTTCTCCATTCACGATGTTAAGCACAATTCTCTCAGTCAATCCAATCACTGAAGACGAAACACTACTTCTTTCGGCATGTTCTTCTCCCTCCTGATGGTTGTGAGTTATCGGAATCATCATAATGTTATGTACATGCCGTATAATCACCTTGTACTTGATGTAATTTAGAAGCCATAACAGCTCGTTGAAGCATATTATGTGAGTATATGTCGCAAAAATATACTCTCAATACTTTTCTCTCAAATCAACCTGTAATCGAACCTCCTTTGAATTCACTGGCTACTAGTAATGACCACATATGGAGACAGCCCGATATGACCAGCTTGAAAAAGAAGTAATCATCCCATCTTGTGACTTAATGCTTGTACGATAGATGTGACTTAATACCTATACTGAGCACTGATACGTGGGAATTGCGCCCTCGCAACAGGTTTTACCTCTCAAGGGATCTTGAGAAGCTTACAACCCCCACCAGGCAGTGTACCTGATCGTTGTAGTATAGTATAGTGACAAGTACCTGGGGATTGATCATTCAACTCAGGAATAGTGTCGCTAGGATTAGAAAGCCTACTAAACTAGGTCTAGAGGTGAGGGATGATTCTTTTTGTATTTTTATATTTTATGAAAGCAAGTAAAATCTCAGGTTTTGAAGGAGTGGGCGGAATTAGTTGCTAGCCAACTAACCCAATTAACTAAAGATGCAATTAAAATAAAATAAAAGAAATGAAAATTAAACTAATATACTAATGTGGTGGAAACAATAATGAGAAAAGTTGTGTTTACTTAGATTTCATTACTCCCTAGATATCTTTTACCGGTTGATTAGCTTGTTACAATTGCATGGATGACGGGTTATATTCCTTAATACTAGTCGTAGGGCCGTGTACAATATTCCCTAACTCTATAAGATCCTACTTCACTCCTATGTCGAGCTGTTAGAAGCTCCTAACATGTGATCATTCGAATTCTCTTACGCAGTAAATAAAACCAAAAATCGTAGTACACCTCCGATCATGTTTCTTAAGACATTCAAGCAAGTTACCAATGGAAGTCTGCCAGTTTTCTTAAGCCTAACATCGAATACAATCATCCGTAACAATTATAGACAAACAATCAACCAATAATCAACATCTAGGTTTCACTACATCTAAGCAAACACAATAAAAGCCTAGCCTAACATGTTAAAAGAAAGATACACATAAGATAGAATCAAACAATAAATAGACATATTGAATGATTATTGAAGTACTTATCTTTATTCAAACATGGAAGAAAAAAGGGTTTGAAACCACTCCAATATGCAGGAAATTCGACCTAGGGTTTTTACACAACTTGTTCCCCAAAAGTTCCACACCTTACAATGAAAAATTGGAAATATATATATAAACTATGCATCCTGACGGCGTCATGTATTAACCTCTGTCGCCGTCAACTCGCCGCCAAGATGAAATTCGTATTGCCTAGATCCACTTCTGACGCCTTCATGTGTAAATCTTCTATGGGCCGCCACGTGTATTTGGACCCTGACGGCCTTGGTGACGCCGTCAGGCCAAATAGCCTAAAAACATTCTGGATCGTCACGTGTATTTTCCACTTCCACCTCTTTTACCACTCTTGATGCCGTCACTAGTAAATCCTTGACGTCGTCAGGTACTGTTCCCAGCAAGGATTTTGAGACTTTGTCGTTTTCTTCACTTTTATGCTCCAAAAACGTCCAAAATGCTTCTTTTTCCAGTTTTCTCTCCAAAAGTACCTAAAATGACAAAAGGAACGATTTAGGGCAATAATTAATCAAATAATCACGAATTCGGGTTTAAATGACCCCTTAAAAGTGGTACACTTTTCGCCTCATCAAGCACTACAACGTAACTCCTTTAAGTATGAGGTTGCACAAAATATTCGCCACTTGAACAATCCACTACTTCGTGTGACACTGAGTACTACAACGTAACTCCTTTAAGTGATAGCTATACTGTGAGCACTACAACGTAACTCCTTACATCAATAATAACTAGATTGTCAAGACTGATTTTTTTTATTTGCGCAAACAAATTATCTTCAAAAGTCGTGCATCCAACCACCCCTAGACTTTGAGATAAATAAGTACATTTTTTGAAATGCCACTTCAAAATCAAATCAATAATACCGTACATAACCCCCGTAGTCATTTTTCTTAAACATAACAATTCTAGCCGTGAATTTATGTATCCCCGTGAAGATTTATAGAACCAAAATACCACACTTAATACCATTATAAGAGAAATTGTATCCAATATTTTTTTTTATAAAAACATTCGGATAACAATGTATTTGTAAGTCCATTTCAGTCTCGTCATCAAATCATTCGTTTCAGCCTAAATGAAATAAGTAGACAAATTACAGCCCAACACATGATATGCTCGGTCCAATGAAAAAAATCTATGACCCGATCCAATCCAATATACGGTTGTGTTATAAACCTAAGCACACACTTATTCCATGAACCCTAAACACACATATCATAATATGTGCCCCCATCTCAACAGCTCACCTCCTTCTTTCTCATCAAACGTGTAACTCCATCTAAACTCAGCTCCATCACACCAATCAATTAACACTCAGTCTCTTTGATATCTCATTAAGATAACAACACAAACCCATCAAGTTGTTATATACGAATGACAATCATATCCCGAATCAATCTTGCACGAGTCTTACTTGTCTCAGCTTCAAAGAAGACAGCTTCAAGATCATTGTAAATGATCTCAGGTAGGTACTATGTTGTCTTTTTCATTTTGTGTTTATGAACGAACCAAAGATAGGCTTAAACACTCTTGTTTTTGTTCTATCTTTCATATGGTTTGTATATTCAACAAGAGGCGTAGCTTCACATGGATCTATGATGGTTTCATGTTCAAACTAATAAAAATCTAAAAAAGATTGTGAAAAAGTTTGAACAAACTGAGATGTAATTTGTTTTGTTTGTGTCTTGGTGTAGATGTAAACGTGAGTTGGGATAGGGTAGAGAAGGTGTTGATTGATGTGGGGTTTAGTATTATTAGATGTTGGTTTGGGTTTGATATGGCCGTGGCAGGATGTGTTTTCGTTTCATCATATATATATTTTTTTCTTAACATTTGGACTGATGATGCAAACTGAGGTAATAAGAAGGACGAGCTGTGGTGTAGCTAGGGGGCTGCTAGGCCGGTTGGTATTTGGTGATGGTCAATGGTCTTCTTCTTCTTCATCTTATCTTCTGTTTTTATTCTTCAGTATGGTCACTTTACGCATAACCTTATGCGTAAACAGGTTTGATGCCTTATGCATAAACAATCTTTTGCGTAAGCATGCCTTACGCGTAAATATTCTTTTGCATAAACTGCCTTGAGCGTAAACATGTCTTTTGCGTAAACCAAGTCTTTTGCGTAAGTATTACGCGTAAGACTAAGGTTTTGTGCCTAAGATTTACCTTACGCATAACTTTCCAAGCTATGCGTAATAGATCTGAAGAGTTGCGCGTAAACCTAGGGTTGTGTGCTTAAGTTAACGCGTAAAATGAGGTTTTTGACCATTTGACCATTTTCCGGCGTCCTTTTCCGACCAGATTCCGACTGCTTTTCAGACCAATATTACTGGCACCTTTTGACCCATTGGACCATGAATCTGCCCCACTTTTGACCACTGGTTTCACGATATTTGATACAAAATAGTCACAGAATAGTAGTTGTACAAAAAAAGGTGCTATCTTGGACTTAACGAAAAGACCACATAGACATTTTTGTAAACTTGTTAATAAAATATTGAAACTGTTTTGACCATCTAGATATAAATAACATGTGTAAGAAATTGTTTATCAATAAAGATAGGGAAAAAAATTTCCAGATCCGAAAAAAAAAGTGTATAAAAAACAGCTTCAAACACAATACGAACCACAAAAAATCATCAAAAAGTAACACCATAGCTCCGATGCCAATTGTAGGACCGAAAGTATTGATTTTTATGTGGTTCGGGAGGTCGAGGTTGATCAAAATAGATGAGATCCATGTTTAGTTTAGAGAGAGAAAAAGTAGAGAGAGGGTGAAGAAAAAGGGTTTATTATTATGAAGTGAAAGTTACACAATTTCCCACACCCTCATGGAGAGTCATGAGGGGTATTTATAGACTCATTACAATATGTCTATCCTACTTGTACAATAGTAGTCCCCGCGGGCACAACTAACTACATATCTAGTCCAATTCACGTATGTGACGTTATCTTTATAAATAAGCGAGGCTAACAGATTGCCCTCAATTCTATTAGAAAGAAACGATCTTTCCAGTGCTTCAATATGGACAAAAGCTCCTCAAAGCATTTCTTGGCCCTTCTTCCAGTCCGGCTCTCAAACTAAATCCAATTAACTTGTTTGCTGGTGTGTATTAATTTACACACCTTTTATAAGACTAAAACCGGACTAAAAAGACCAAAAGCCCGATCGAAAATGCCAAATATATGTTGTTTTTGTATTTTTACATGTGCAGGTATGGATATTAAGAAAACGGACAAAAGCGCCAAAAATGGCAAACACGAGCACGAGAAATGGAATGAGTGTTAAAGAGTCGAATTCGGGGAGAAATTTACCAAATTGGATCACATTTATGCTCAATGGTCAAGATTAGTCCTTGGAAATTACTTTGCAAAGATGACAATTTTGGTCCTTGGAGATTCAGATTTTACACATTTAGTCCTTATTAACACAATTCACAAAAATCTAAAATTACAACAAGTTCATATATTAAGTCCAAAGATTATAAACCACGAGCCCATGTCCATGAAAAGTAGCCTGAGCCCATTACCATTTTGGTCAAAAACACATTACCAGGGTCAAATAAAAATAAAAAATTCCCCAATCATTTACCCGCCCCCTTTAACCATTTCCCAAAACTCCCCAAATTCCCCTTTAGAACCCTAATTTTACCAAATCAAAATTAACCCATTATTGAGTAAAGTCACATCAAATACTAATAATTGGAGCTTCTAGAAGCCACATCACGTGCTCAGAGCATGTCAGAGAGAATGATTAGATAATGATTGGTCACAAGGACACTTGGCAGGTCATGATTGGACAAAACACATCATCAAGTATGATCAGATGGCTGTAATTGAATGGAAGAAACACATTTTTTGATCTAAGGGTTTTGATGAGCTCAAAAGAGGCACTCCATACGGATTGCCAGCGTGGATTGTGCATCCTCACCTCCTCTCTCCTCAGCAGTTATAAAAGCCCTACTCACTCACCATTTAAAGCTGTTAGCCATTAGGAGTAGTATAGCTTAGAGTAGATTTATAGTAGTATAACTCAGTCAAATTTCCCTTAGGATAGTTAATTGGTAGTTGTAATATTTCAATTTCAGACTTGTAATCTGAGTTTAGTTAATGCAAACTATTTTTTTTTCAAGTTAAATACATTGTCGAATTTACCTTTTAAGCATTTAGTTCATTCAAATTCTGTTTTTAGCTTTCATATATTGTTATATAAGCTCAAACTAGCTTATGATAGTTTGTGGTGAGTTTTGCTTCTTTATTTCTGAACTGAATTTGGTGAATTAGCTTTTAGTCAACGAAAGGCAAAGGGTATATGATTACTGGTGAAATATGGGGTTTTTTGGTATTTGATTCATGATTTCTGATGTTATTGAAGCCTATCCAAAGATAGGCTGTGATCAAATGATCACCTCTGTTCAGCTGAGGTGCTATAGTAAGTTTCGATCTCATTTCCATTTTATGCACTAGCTAGTTCACTGTTTAAATTGCTTAAATTTGTTCTTACCTGAGTTTTTATGCTTATCTGTTTTGATTGAGTGCTATTGTTGCTTGTTCACTATATTTCATTCAACTGATTTCATTTTTTTTTAGATTTTTGCATTTTAGTGATAGATTTGCTTATTACTGTTCAGCTTATTTCTTTGGTTATTTGATGTTCATTTTAGCTTGCAGTAAACTTATATAGTTTAGATTACATGTATGCATCAGTAGTATAGTTAGAATAGGTTTTAATCGTTGAAACTCAAAAACAGTTTAGGCTTATAAGAGTGTTTGGTTCAGGCTGACTTGGTGAGTCAAACTAGTTTTAGGTGATGAATTGGATTTAATCAGATTCTAATTTGATCATAGTTGTAATTTGTAAAAGATTTATATTAGAATTAGCTAGTTGTTGAGAATCTGCAATAATTGGTTAGATATTGAAACCTACAACAGCATAGGGTAGATTTTATGGATAGAATTTAGTTTAAGTGTATTCGGATGGTCAAAACAGATTCTATTCTTGTTATTATAGTTGCTTAATATTTGGTATTAGGTACTTTTAGGACAAACCACAATTTCAAATCATTCACTGTTCTATTCAAAACCAAGCTCAACACCAGTTAGTAATTTTGAGCTTAAATCCTTTTGGAATTCTTTAAAAGTTGGTTTTTAATGATTATTGGTTACTAGTTTTCTGTGATCAAAAGATTTTGTAGTGTTTGGAATAGTTTTGATGGGTGAAGAGTAGTTGCGACAAGTCCAAAATTGGACAGTTGAGTGTCCTGCATTAGTCTCAATAGGCCTGCTAATACCCCTGCACCCAGTGGTCATCTCAGCTTTTTGATTGCACTTAATCTACTTAACTAGAGCTTTTCATTGTTTAAATGTTGATTTCTGAAAGTTTAAGCTTATTTGCTCAGCTTCTTTGGCTGCTGCTCCCCTGCGCATACTGTCCCTATAGCCTTTTTCTCAGCCATTTTGCTGCTTTTACTTAAGTGATTCGAGCTTGATTTTCTTGTCCCTTTGCAGCTGGTAGTTTAGGATTTTCATATCATGGCTTGTTCATTACATTGCAATTCATTTGTAGCTTGTGCACTAGTTTGAAGTAAGCTAGTTTGCCTGTTGGTTTTCAATTTTTCCATAACTACTTATTTCTTGATACTTGTGTTTCTGAGCTTACCTGTATCATATTTGAAGACTTTTGAGCTTATCTGTTCATAATACATCTGTGTTACTAGTTTCACTCAGTTTTGTAGCAGGTGCTTATTATTAAGCACTTGCTATAAGCTAATTTGGACCAAATAAGCACTTCTGCTTAATATTTTCTTTTCAAAAATTTTCTGCAAGCTTTTCATATTATTTTAGATTTTTTGGAATTTTTCCAGATTTTTCCAAATAGATTTAGTATTTTTCTTAATTTTCCTTAGATTTTAATCATTTTTAAATAGTTTTTAATAAACAAAAATACATATAAATTCAGAAAATGCCTTTAAAAATACAAAAATATTTTAGAAAATTCTTTTATAATATTTTAGATTTTTCAGAATAGATTTTATATTTTTCCCATTTATTTTACAATTTCCTTTATTTTTAATTACTTTTTAATTCAATAAATAGAAAATAAATCATAGAAAATAAATAAAAAGCCAAAAAAAAATATTTTTCTTTTTCTCAAAATTCTTTTTAATAGTTTAAGATTTTTAGAAACTTGTTTCACATTTGCAGGACCATTTTTAGTATAAAAGTTACGTTTTAATTCGTACGTTACGTTTTAAATTTCGCGTTTGAATTCCCGTTTTTAGGATTTAGATATTTGTGCATACCTAGCTTGTATTTTCTGCTTAATTTATCATTTCTTTTCATAATTTGATTTTCACCATCACAAATTTTCACTATTCACTTTTCACGACACGTTTTTACGATTCGATAATTCGAGATTGCATTCATACCTTCACGGGAGAACGACCCGGGGAAATACTTTCCTAAGTATTTCTTTGGAAAATTGATGAGGCAAAAAATGATCCGTTTTTAGGGGGTCATTTAAGCCCAGAATTGAATTTATTTGATCAAATATTGCCCTAAATCATTTCTTTTGTGATTTTAGGTACTTTTAGAGTGAATTCTGGAAAAGGAACCATTTTGGATGTTTTTGGAGCATAAAAGTGAAGAAAACGGAAAAGTCTTAATTTTCCTTGCTGGGAACAGTACCTGACGGCGTCACCAAGTTCTTAATGACGGCGTCAAGAGGAAAACAAGAGGTGAAGAGGATAGAGTCCATGATTGTTGGATCGATATACTCTGATCAAACTACTTTGTAGCTTGTAAGGGTTTAACAATATTAAGTAAACCCAACACTATTAATATTGAAACACTGTTTTACCTTGTAAAGTATGCGAAATCTACTAACACAAAGCTTAAGAAGAACATTTATATTAACCAAACTTTGAACCTGCTTTGTTACACAGATTCACTAACAATCCCTAACTATTTATCAACTTTGATCGACTTCTAAAACTTATGAGAACTTCTCTAAAACTTGTATCGACT
The DNA here is from genome assembly GCA_030686995.1 of Artemisia argyi. Taxonomy (NCBI): domain Eukaryota; kingdom Viridiplantae; phylum Streptophyta; class Magnoliopsida; order Asterales; family Asteraceae; genus Artemisia; species Artemisia argyi. The sequence continues at coordinate 179,108,983 of CM060677.1, forward strand.
AATACCTCTTAAGGCTCTTTATATAGATAACCTTAAGTCGGTTTACAACATATAATCCTTGAACGACAAGTTATTATCCCTAACTAATTCTAGAATATTCATTCAATGTTACACATTAATCCTTATCTAATATTGCACATCAGTCCTTGTTTCCTTCGAAGTACTTTAAACATTCTTCAATAACAGCAGTACTTTGACTTTTTCCTTCAGCAGTACTTTGACTTTATTCTTCATGCAGCAGTACTTTGACATCCAGAAGTACTTTGATATTTTATATCCCAACAATCCTCCCCTAACTTGAACTCCACTTGCTTGATTTCAAGTTTCTTTGTTATCTTTATTCTTCAAATCTTTAATCATTCAGAGAAATTGTTTCTTTATTTCTTTGTCTTCTATCTATCATGTGTCAAAGTACTCTTCATCAGCATCTTGTCTTTCACTATATCTTCTCAGCAACTCAGCAACATTTTGGTACAAAGATCATCAAATCTTAAAAGTTTCATACTATTCTCATCACTTCCAGGTGTGTTAACTCCTGTGAGAGGTGAATCATTGAAAATTATGATTTTTAGCAAATCATCAACTATCAACGGATTTGATTTGTCTTTACCAATATCCGTTTGCTATGGACTAGCCAACTCTTGATCACCTGGAGTATGGTGAGTTGATAACCATATAGTTTTTGGTAAACTATCAACCATAAACAGATTTGATTATCACATCAGAGCCGTACCCTCATGATGAGTCAAACTCTTTCTTGTCTGTTAAACATGGTGAGTTGATTACCATTTGTTGTGCAGTATAAATACTAACACCATGTGTTGCTTTTCAAATCCTTTTTCCTTTTCTTTTAAACATCAAAACATTTTATTTTTTATTTTAAAGGACTTATACTGGTTTATATCAGCAAGCAGTACTTTGTTAAAGTACTGTTTGTTTTTGCAGTACTTTGAAAAATACTTATTTTACAAAACAAATCATACCAGTATTATGCAATATTACTCTTCAGACTTGACCCATCTGATAAATAGCTTGATAACATCCAAAGCTACTTCAGATTCATCTTCAAGTTCCATTCCATGATCCAGCATTCTGAGCATAATTTCTCTAATCAATGGATATCTCCTCTTAGCCAGCATATGAATCATGGTACCATCTTCCATCTCTAGTGTATGAACTTCTGATGACTCAAAGAATCTCCATCTTGTTATTTTCCAATTCTCTTGATCATTCCACAGAGGATCAACACTTGTTTCTTCAGTTTCCCAGATGGTAATTAAATCTCCAAGCAAAATTAATCCCACTCCTGAAGCTTCAATCTCTGCATAGTATGTCTGTACTTGCACATATAAGTCATACAAATCTGCCCTTGTAATACTGTGCAACACATCCCATAACATATTGAATGTTTTGAAGCTTTCAACTTCTCTGTGGATCATAAAATAATTCCCTTCTTTTGATTCAACCGCAGAAAATGAGATTATCTTGGACTTCTTTCCAGAATCTTCAATCTTCTTATTCTCAAAATCTACAACTCTAAAATAATTTCTAAGTTCATCAACTGTATCTTCATAAATCATCTTAAGCCTTTTTTACAGTTGATCATCTTGAAGTGCTTTCTTCCTTTTCAATCTTCTTTCCTCAGCTTGTTCCTTTCTGATATCTTCTAATTTCTTCTTTCTATCAACTTCCATGGGCACAAAGCTATCTACTTCCTTTCTGATATCTTCTTGTACTTTATCCCACAGAGCTTTCACTTCTGGATACCTTTGTTTATGTAAATTCTTGTATCCCTTCTTTCTCAAGAAACTTATCATCCAGTTCCTTTCCTGAGCTTTGGTCATTGGCTTCTTTGTAATTGGCCTACTAACTTTTTCCAAATACTCAGCATCATATTCAGCTTGTTGCTTCCTAGCAAGCTCTAAATCTTCTGCAATCTCTAATTCTCTAATCTGTGCAAGAGAAAATTTCTTCTTTTTCTTCTTAGTATCTTTCTGAACCATTATCCTTTTCCCTTTATCTTTAGGATCCAACTCTCCTGATTCAGAAGTACTTTCAACATCTTTTTGTGCAGGCTCAGAAATATGTATTCCTCCAGTAGGTCTCCTCAAATTCATCATAACTTGAGCAATTGTTTCATCATCACTTGCAATGTGTACTCTTACTTCTTCTTGCTGTACAAGAGTAGAAGGACCAGCTTCATCTGCATAATTCTTTGTAGAAGGTCTAGCTGCAGTGACTTCACTTTCATCAATATTTCATTATTTCTAGAAGAAGTACCTTGCTCAGCAGTACCTTTCAGACTTATGTTTTCTGCAGCAGTACTTTGAACATCAGCACTTTGAATGTTCTGTGCATCTACATCCTGCTTAACATTTTCTTGCTCATCATCTTCTTGCTCAGCATCTTTTTGCTCATTCTCTTTCTCTTGTGCAATATTCTCATCTTCTTGTGCAATATTCATATCCTCTTCAACATAGCTTTCTGGTATAAGAGTCTTTGGACTTTCTGGATATTGCCACAAATGAGCATCTTCTGAATTTTTAACTTCAGCATCATCTTTATCCAAATTCTCATCTTGATTCCTCCTCAATTTGGTAAATGATGACCTTCTATACTTCCTCTTGGATTTAGAAGACTTCTTTGAAGATTTGGACTTTGGCTTCTGAGACTGCTTCTTTTCTTTCACAAAAAGCCTAAAATTCTGAACAAGAGGCCAAACAAATTTCTTCAACCTTCTGAACTTCTTTCTTAGCTTCTTGATTTCTTCAGCTTGAGCCTTAACAGTATTCTTCATCTTTTCCAAATCCTTAGCCAAATCAGAAGTACTCTCAGCACCTTCAATTCCCTCATCTCCTCCAGGTGTTTGAAGCCCACCTTGAGCTGAAACAGATGTATCCAAGGAAGCTGTCACTGAGGGAGTCCTTTCACTTGAAACAACATGCTGAGGGGAAACAATAGGTGGTGTAGGGGTATGTACTGAAGCAGAATGCTCAGCAGAATCAGGTTGATCATCATCATTAGAATGTGCAGAACCACTATTGTTTTCTTCATCCCTAACAGCTTGAGCAACCTCTAACATATAAGCATTTAGAGGTGTATTCCTACCCGAAAAACTTACTCCCTTATGAGACATGAAAGTAAACACTTTAGGTGGCATCCTAATGGTAGGTACATAATCCTGAAGTTTGGGTATCCCATTTAATTGATTCTCTAAAAACAATTGAACAAATCGAGGATACATTAGAAAGGGTTTGCCAGCCTTAATAGGAGTAAGCATACCTTCAAAGATCATGTATGAGAAATTGAAGGGTTGATTGGTAATAAGACCAACAAAGGCAGAAGCTATGGAATGGCTAAACTGATCCCAAGCAGTACTTTTGGGACTCAAACAATGAAGTAAAACATGAATGAGAAATTTCCAATGAGGACTAACCATAGCCTTCTGAAAAGTAAGCTTAGTCAAAGGACCTTCATACCCAATGTCTCTGAGTGTGTTCCAAATCTCTTGTTTTCCAAACAAAACAGAGCCTCCTTCATCATCAAATAACAGAGCCTCTCTGATTAAAGCTTCTGTAACACGAATAGCCCTCCCAGCAACTGTAGCAGTAATAATATCCTCTCCATCTTCAACCTGTGACCTTGTTGTATCCCAAAAAGCTTGAATCCAAGGTCCAATAATCTCTGGGTTGACTAGGATTGAGTAACAGATATTGGTTCCAGTGAGAAAGTCAATAATACCATGAAAGTCAAGGTTATCTTGGGTTTTCTCAAGGTTTGCTATCATGTTGTGTTTGGTGTTGGTGCGTCGATTTGCCATGGTGATTAGGGTTAGAGTGAGAAAAGTGATGATCGATGCAAAGTAGGTATGAGTTTAAATAACAAGAAAGGTGAATAAGGTGAATAAAAGGAAAAGATATGAGGTTTTATATAAGGATAAGATACAAAAAATCACGGTTAATTAATGATTTTACCGTTATTTTTGGAAGTAAATATCCCCATATCTTTCAAAAGTTTGTTAGCCGCAAATCTGACAGTTGGAACACTATCTGACACGTCAGCGTACCCTTTAATAATACCAAGCAGTACGTTCCATATAATATGGAGCAGTACCTTCCGTTATAATCTCACACAGTATGTTGACCAAAGTACTTTCCCAAAAAAAAATCTTGAATGTTGACCATTTGACCAAAATATCTTTGAAAGTCAACCCTGATTAATGACTATCTCCCCATATTAAATCCCAAAGCAACCATTGTAAGTGAACATCAATATACTTCATTAAATGCCCATTCACCTTTACTTTTGCTTATAAAAGCAACTTTTCCAACAACAACTTGCAATCACCATATCTTTCTTTAACACAAAAACTAGTAAGCACAATGAGTCACATTCCAATTGTGAACATCTCTTCAGACTCAGATGGCACCACAGATTCAGAGATAAGTTACTACTCTGATTCTGAGTTTGAAGATCCAGGATGGTTAGACTATTTTCCTCCTCATGTAAAATGGATGGGACTCCAAGAATCTTCCTCAGCAATAAGTGCTGACAACTCTACCATAACTGATGCAGGTAGTACTACCAACAAAAAACCAAAGAAGAAGAAAGCTGTTCTTGGTTCATCTTTGGCTAATGAGCTTCCACAAGCTTTGACTCAAGCCCTGGAATCAGCAATTCAGAACATGAAGTGGCCTGCTCCAAGGAAAGAGAGGCCTCCCAAACAGGTTCTTGGCTTGGCTTGCCCAAGAAAGCAGGCTTCTTTTGGTGACAAGAGAAAAACTGCTCCAAAAGGAAAGCATAACTATGAGGGCAAGGGAAAAAGACCTATGGAGTAGGGGTGTGGAGCTTGGTGGTAGTCTGTGGTAGTTGTTTGTTTAGTTTGTCTTGTCTTTTCTGTGTCTGAGTCTGTATCTTAATAACAACAATGGTGATGTATGAATCCTCTAAATGGTAGTTGTAATTTCAGTGTTGAATGATGAATAAACTTGTTTCTTTTGAATGATACATGTAGCCTCCCCTCAAATAATGACTAACTAATAATCTACTAATGCCTCCCCTCAAAAATAGTTTACATATTAATCATGTCAATACTCACAACCAAAAAGGTAAATCTTGAAACATCAAAGCCCTTTGTGAGTAGATCTGCTATATTATCATCAGTATGAACTTTAACTACATTGATAAGCCTTTGTTCATAGCAATCTCTTATGAAGTGATGTCTAATCTGAATGTGCTTGGTCTTGGAATGATATACTAGATTCTTGACAATACATATAGTACTCTCATTATCAATGTTGATAGGAGTATTCTTGAAATTGAATCCATAATCCAAAAGCTGATTCTGCAACCAAAGTACTTGTACACAACAACTTGCAGCAGCTACATACTCTGCTTTTGTGGAAGAAGTTGCTGCAATTGTTTGCTTCTTACATTGCTATGACACTAATCTGCTTCCAAGGTACTGGCATCCTCCAGTTATGGATCTTCTGTCATAGTTATCTCCAGCATAGTCACTGTCTGAGAAAGCTTGGAGATGGAAATGTGAATCTCTAGGATACCATAAGCCTAGCTTAGGTTGTTGCCTAAGATACCTGAAAATCCTCTTGACAGCATTTAAGTGAGATACCTTTGGATGAACTTGATGTCTTGCACATAAACTTACAGCAAAAGTTATATCAGGTCTTGATGCAGTTAAATACATGAGACATCCAATCATAGACCTGTATAGTGTGACATCAACATCTTCTCCATCTTCATCTTTTCCCAAAGGTTTGTTAGTATCCACTAGTGTAGATGTAGGCTTAACAGTTGTGAAATTGAATCTCTTAAGAATATCTGCAACATACTTATCTTGTCAAATATAAATTCCACTGCTTGACTGTTGCACTTGAAGTCCCAAGAAGAATGTTAATTCTCCCATTGAGCTCATCTGAAACTCTTTCTTCATAAGATCTTCAAATTCCTTCACGATAGATTGCTTAGTAGCACCAAAAATAATATCATCTACATACACTTGGACAAGCATGATATCCTTCTTATCTCTCTTGATAAACAAAGTCTTGTCAATAGCTCCTCTTCTATAACTATGTTGTAGTAGAAAATTGGAAAGTCTTTCATACCATGCTCTTGGAGCTTGATGAAGGCCATACTGAGCCTTGATTACCTTGTAGACTTTGTTTGGATGTGCAGGGTCTTCAAAACCAGGAGGCTGTTTGACATAAACTTCTTCTGTGATTTTGCCATATAGAAAAGCGCTTTTAACATCCATTTGATATACAGGGAATCCCATATAAGATGCAAAAGCCAAAAATAGCCTGATTGCTTCAAGCCTTGCCACAGGAGCAAAAACTTCATCATAGTCTACTCCTTCTTCCTGTTTATATCCTTGAGCCAATAACCTTGCCTTGTTCTTGATAACATTCCCTCTTTCATCTCTTTTTACCCTGAAGACACACCTAGTTCCAATAAGCTTCTTTCCATCAGGTAAATCATATAATACCCAAACTTCTTGAAGTTGTAGGAGTTCTTCCTGCATAGCTTCCACCCAACTTTCCTTGGCTAATGCTTGTTTGATATTCTTGGGCTCCTCCTGAGATAGAAAACAAGCAAATAAACACAACTTCTGATCCTTGTGATTCACCCTGTTTTGCTTGTAGATAAAACTAAGCAAAGAAGTATGTTGTTGAGACATATTCTTAGCCTTAGTCCTTGTGAGCACCCCTGAAGCTGAGGGTCCAATTATGTTGGTAACATGATGAGTTTTGTGAATTCTGAGAGTAGGAGTTGGTGAAACTTCAAGATTATCTTCCAAATTAGTTATATCAGGATCTTCATTAGAATCTGAGAAAATGCCTTCTTGATCCAATTCATCATCAGTGTCTTCTAAAGTAATCTTGTTTGAATCCGTAGTATCTTCTAAGTCAGGCATATTTGAATCATTAACAGCATTAGTATTTATCCAATTTGAAGTATCTAAAGGTTGAAAAGTACTTTCAAATGGATAAGCAGTACTTTGGGGTAAAGTACTGGCTGTTTCTTTTGCCTTCTTCTTTTCTGCTTCATAAGCTCTCCTTTGTTCATCTTCATACGACTTAGCCATTGTTTCTTGAAAAAGCATCCTAGAAAGTTCATCTTGAATGGCTTGATCTTCATCAGATACTGGTAGTTGTGGTGGAACAGTACTTTGAGGATCAACAGTACTGTTAGGTTTAGCAGTACCTTGAGGCTCAGAAGTACTCTTCTTCTCATCACTGGCATCATCATTTGGCTCATCCTCAGATCTTAAATTAACATCATGAACAATGTACTGTGCTTCTTCTTCTGTTGGAGCAGCTTGATTTTCTTCTCTTACAGGTATATATTTCATTGATGAAGACATTAAATCAAGATCAAACATCCAATTAGGACCTTTTCCTTTAGAATTTTCTTGTTCTTCCTGAAAATCAACATGAAGACATTCTTGAACCTTTTTGGTAGCCCTGTTGTACACTCTGAATCCTTTTCTATTGGTACAATATCCCAATAAATATCCTTCATCTGACTTCCCATCAAATTTGCCCAAATTATCAGCAGTGTTTAAGATGGTTAGGGGACATCCAAAAGGTTTCATAAATTTGATGCTTGGCTTCTTTCCCATGAGTAACTCATAAGGTGTCTTCATTTGAGGTTTAGTCACTGACACTCTATTCAACACATAACAAGCAGCACTTACAGCCTCAGCCCAGAATGGAACAGGTAATTGAGAGTCTGCAAGCATTGTCCTTGCTGCTTCTATAAGAGTTCTATTCTTTCTTTCTGCAACTCCATTTTGCTGAGGAGTTCTAGCAATACTGAACTCTCTTTTAATTTCTTTCTTGGCACAAAATTCATCCATTAGCTGCTTCTTGAACTCAGTCCCATTATCACATCTAATGCCTCTAACCTTGAGTCTTAACTGATTTTCAAGTGCTATTATAAGATCATGAATAGCATCAAAAGTTTCATCTTTAAAGCATAAGAAAAAGACCCAACTAAATCTGCTACAGTCATCTGTTACAACCAAGCAGTACTTCTTCTTGTTCAGACTAACAACTGAAACAGGTCCAAACAGATCCATGTGCAGCAATTCCAAAGACTCTCTAATGGTTTTCTCATCAACTTCTTACAAGAAGCCTTGTGCTGTTTACCCTTCTTAGAAGCAAGACATGAGTGATCATTCTTGAATATTTTAGAAGGTAAACCTCTAACTAAATTACCTCTGACCAGCTTATTGATGTTCTTAAAATTGACATGCCCCAATCTTCTGTGCCATTGATGTACTTCTTCCATAGTTGCTCTTGCAATCAAACATGTTGCTCTTTCAGCAGAGTTTACATTCTTTAAGTCTATGCTGTACACATCATTAGTTCTGGGTGCTCTCAGCAACACCAAGTTTCTATCTTCTAACTTGAAATCAGGAGAAAGTATAAGACATTCTGTGTCAAAGAATAACACAGGGTACTTCTTCTCACAAATCTGAGAGACTGACAAAAGATTGAATTTGAGCTCCTTCACATATCTAACATCTTCAAAATCAATGTTTCCTGCCTTGATAGTTCCTTTGCCAGTAATTCTTCCTCCATCAGGATCATTCCCAAATGCAACTTTTCCTCCAAAATAAGCTTTAAAATCTGACAAGAGCTCCTTTTCTCCTGTTATACTGCCAGAGCAACCACTATCTACAATAAGATGATCTTTAGGTTGCCCTGCATTCACATGAAAAAGGTTAGTTAATTTTAGGAACCCAAGCCATTACTGACTTATGTTCCCCTTGTGGAGTGACATACTCAAAATTTTTGAGTATGTAATCACCACTGTCTTTGAAAGCATGATCAAGAATTAAGATTTTTGTTTCCAAAATAGTTGGTTTTTCATGATCAATTTTCCCTTTTTCACCCTTAACCTCTGAAAGTACTGGTTCTACCCCAGCAGTACTTTCTTTCTTAACCCATTTAGTTGTAACTTTAGGAGTTGGGTTCTGTGTTCTAGCATCTTTTCTTGTGTTGTAAGGCCTTCTAGGATTGTAGTGATTGTACCTCCTAGGTCTTACATTTGAGTTTTTGCTAGAGACATCTTGGTTAGGGAACTTTCTATAAGTACTTTGTGAAGGTACTGAGGGTTTGGAGTATGACCTTTTCTGATGAGGGTACCTATAGTCTTTTGAGAAATTACTATGGTTAACCCTATTTGTATAATTCCAAACTGGTTTATTGTCCCTTGGCTTATTCTCCCTATGACTTGGTTGTGCAGTTCTGGTCTTTGGATATTTACTTAGGTATTCTGAATGATAATCACAGTCTTTAATCAAATGATGAGGACTATAACAAACATAACAGACCTTTGGATCAATATCCCCAAATCCCCTTCCATAAGAGTTTCTAAAATTAGCAGTATTTTGAAAGAATTTTCATTGAGGTACTGCTGAGTGATCAGCAGTACTTCGAAAAGTGTTTGAAGGTACTGCTTGTTTTGAAAACTTGGTCTCTTCAACCTTAGGTGCTTCAACAGACTTTTCTAAAGTTTCAGGGTTAGATTTACTTTTAAGCTTTTTCCTAAACTCTAGATTGTCTACACCATAACAGTCAACATCTTTCCTAGGTGGTTGAAAGCTACCTGGGGGGTGAGGAACTGCATTATATCCCTTTTCTTTCTTAAATTCAGGAGGTGTTGGACTAGGGGATTCTTCATCACTAGAAGTGTTTTCATCTAGACTTATGAACTCTTCATCACTAGTGGAGGTATCTACTGTAATATTTAGTTCCTTGCCCTTAAATGGAATGCCTTCATTGTTATCATTATCATAACCTAGGCCTGTCTTAATATTTGATGTTCTTTGCTTTTCAACAAATTGTACACGTGACAGACCTGCCTCATTCCATACAGCAAGTTTTTCTAACAACTTATCCCTTTCAGCAGTCACTTTCTCTAGTTCAGACACCTTACAACCTAGTTTCCATTCACTTAACTTAACTAGGTAATCTTGTTGTTTATATGTTTCAAGCCATGCTACTTCATTGTTTTCATGTGTAATGATTTTGGCCTCCATTGACTCTAAAGTCAATTGATAACCAGTTATCTCAGCCCTAGCTTTTTGAAATTTATCTCTTTCAGCTACATATTCACTAAGTAACTTTTGATACATATCATTACACTTAGAGCATACCTCAGATTTAGTGGATGAACTTGGTGAAGCAGCTACCATAGCAAGCTGAACAGGTGCTTCTTCAAACTCCATGCTCCAATCAAAGCTTCCTAGACCATCTCTTGACTCCAAAGCAGCATATCCAGGCTCTTCATCAAATGTTGTGCTCCAGTCTTCCAATGCAACCATTGAATAGGTTACAGGTTCATTATCAAACTCATTGGACCAATCAATCTCTGACAGATTCTCTTGAGCAACCAAAGCTTTTGGTTTTGGTTCAGTAATTGGAATCTCTTTTCTCTCAGGCTTGGGTGGTTCAATCATCTTGTTTGCTTGAAACTTTGCAAATTTGCATTCCCTTGCAAAGTGACCAGTTCTTAGATAGTTGAAGCACTCAATCTTGGACTTATCAAATGTTATTCCCTGTTTAGCTATGAAATTGATGCCTTTTCCTGTCTTATTCACATACTTCTTGATCCTTGCAGTGAACATGACAACTTGCCATCTGATATCAATTTCTTCTAAAGCATCATCATCTATTTGCAATACATCTTCTTGATAGGTAACAAGTAGAGATGCTTGTTGAGCAAAGAATGAACATAGAACTTCATCTGAGGTGGGGGTAAGTGATTGTGATGAATTGGTGGTGACCATTGTTGTACATGGAACCTGTGTTTCAGTCACAGTACTTTGAACAGGATAAGCAGTACCTTTATTAGAAGTACTGCTTCTTTTTTCAGAAGAGACAAAAGCAATGTTTTGGGGTTGCTGATGTGTGCTTGAACCTGTAGTACCATTCATCTCATGCTCATACACCTTCAGATTGTTGTAGAGATCATCAAAGTCCATAGTATCCAGCCTTAGTTGTCCTCCGATCATAGTAGCAACTACATGCCATGCTGATGGCAAACTTCTCAGGAACTTTAAATTAGCATCTTCAACTGATGCCTCAGCATCATATAGTTCTAGCATACTCAAAAGATGTTGGAATCTTTCATAAGCAGAATCAAGACCTTCTCTTTCTCCAACAGTGAAAGTTTCAAATTGTTGCTTCAGCAAATTCCTATGCATCTTCTTGGAAGCATCATTACCTCCAAACTTCTTCTTTATTGCAGCCCATAGTTGTTTGGCATCCTCGGCATCATGAAACTTTAATAAGTGACCATCAGGAATAGCAGAAAGCAGTATGTTGAGACCTTTGTCTTGATTTCTTTTGGTAGCAGCAGGTACAGTAATTTTAGGTGGTGTTGGTTGTCCAGGTACCTCTACTGGTTCATCAATTTGCATGTTACCATTGACAATCACATCCCACAGTGCATGGTCTGTGATGGCAATAAACTGCCTCATCTTCATGGCCCATAGGTTGTATTCTCCCTTCATAACAATAGGGATTCTAACAGCAGTGATTGAGGGAGCAGGTGCAGCTTCAGTCGACATCTTGAAGGGTCTGTAGTGAAATCGGTTTAAAGGTTTAAAGGTTTGTCTTCTTAATCAGAGTTTCCAACACAAGCTCTGATACCACTTGTTGGATCGATATACTCTGATCAAACTACTTTGTAGCTTGTAAGGGTTTAACAATATTGAGTAAACTCAACACTATTAATATTGAAACACTGTTTTACCTTGTAAAGTATGCGGAATCTACTAACACAAAGCTTAAGAAGAACTTTTATATTAACCAAACTTTGAACCTGCTTTGTTACACAGATTCACTAACAATCCCTAACTATTTATCAACTTTGAGCGACTTCTAAAACTTATGAGAACTTCTCTAAAACTTGTATCGACTAATACCTCTTAAGGCTCTTTATATAGATAACCTTAAGTCGGTTTACAACATATAATCCTTGAACGACAAGTTATTATCCCTAACAAATTCTAGAATATTCATTCAATGTTACACATTAATCCTTATCTAATATTGCACATCAGTCCTTGTTTCCTTCAAAGTACTTTAAACATTCTTCAATAACAGCAGTACTTTGACTTTTTCCTTCAGCAGTACTTTGACTTTATTCTTCATGCAGCAGTACTTTGATATTTTATATCCCAACAATGACGGTCCAGAATGTTTTTACACTAGGGCATGACGGCGTCACCATAGGCCGTCATGGTCCCTTTACACAAGACGGCCCAGAGAAAAATTGCTCTTGAAGGCGTCGGATCTGGATCTAGGCAATCCGATATTATTATGGGCGGCGGGTTGATGGCGTCAGAATTCTCTTCTTGACGCCGTCACATTGGAAAATTTATATATAGTTTTGTAATTTTCATTAATTAGAGGAGGACAATTTTAGGGACGACTTGGAGAAACCCTAGCACGATTTTATTAGTATTTTCAAGGGTTTTCACCCTTTGAAACCTTTCATGTTCAATTAAGATAAGTATCCTTTCAATTCATTCAATATGTCTATGTGTTGTTTGAATATATCTTACGCTTGTCTTGATTTTAACATGCTAGGCTAGATCTCTTGTGTGTTTGCTTAGATGTAGTGAAACCTAGATGTGGATTATGGGTTGATTGCTTGTTTATAGTTGTTACGGATGAATGATTTCGATGTTAGGCTTAAGAAAACTGGCAAATTTTCATAGTGTACCTTGCTTGAATGTCTTAAGAAACATGAACCAATGTGTACTAGGTTTTTATGGTTGTATTTAATGCATGAGCGAATTCTAATGATCTCATGTTAGGAGCTTCTTGCAGGCTCGACATAGGAGTGAAGTAGGAGCTTATAGAGTTGAGGAAGTACGTACGCCACCCCACGATTGGTATTAAGGAATATAACCCGTCATCCACGCAACTGTAACAAACTATCAGCCTGTAAAAGATATCTAGGGAGTAATGAAATCTAAGTAAACACAATTTTCCCATTTATTGTTCACACCACTAGTTTAATTAGCTTTATTTACATTTCTGTTATTTTATTTTGATTGCATCCTTAGTTATTGGGTTAGTTGACTTGCAACTAATTCCGCCCACTCTTCCAAAACCCGAGATTTTAATTGCTTTTATAAAAATATAAAAATACAAAAAGAATCATCCCTCACCTCTAGACCTAGTTTTTAGGCTTTCTAATCCTAGCGACACTATTCCTGAGTTGAACGATCAATCCCCCGGTACTTGTCACAATACTATACTACAACGATCAGGTACACTGCCTGGTGGGGGTTGTAAGTTTCTCGAGATCCCTTGAGAGGAAAAGCCTGGTGCAATTCCCACGCATCAAGTTTTTGGCGCCGCAGCCCGGGGTATAGTTATTGTCTAGGTTAGGATTTTTTTTATTAGGTCTACTTGCTAGATTCCTTTCTAGTAAGACTTTATTTTTATTTTTAGATTTTCTTTAGTCTATCTTTTTTCTTCGTGCCTTTGTTAGTAAAATAAATTCATTGATTATTCCGTTGACCATTATGGAAAACACGAACCCACCCCTTTCCCCTAGAGAAGTGGCTTTGTTACGTAAACAAATTGAGATTGAGATTAGGGAACTTAGGGAGCTTAATAGGTTGATTAATGTTGAGCTCGACCATGCATTTAGTGACCTAGCGACCGCCTTGTATTCAAATAAGGACCTAGGGACTAAAAGATTTTGAGGATGTTGTTGAGGAACTTGAAGAAGGGGAGATTGATCCAAAGCTAGATGATTATTTTAATCTATACCCCGCTAAGGATGAGATTGCGTACTATAATAATCTTATTGATAATCCTCGACCTCCTTTCACTAGAATCGAACCTAGGATAAAGAGAGGCGACCCTAAGAATGCTAAGATACCATGTATGATTGGGTATAAACACATTGACAATGCTTACATTGATTTTAAATCCCCAATCAACATTATGTCCTCAAGTGTCTATAATGATATTGTGAAAACAAGACTTGGACCTAGAAGAGATCCCAAATACCCCGGTGGAGTTTGTAACTTTGTCGGGAGAATTAAAGGTCTACATGTCTTTGTTGGAAATTTTACTTATATCACTGATTTTATGGTTGTTGAAGATCTAGCTAGTGTTATTCATTGTCGCTTATCCCATGTTGTGTTTGGTAAACCATTTGTTGAAGAGTCCAAGTTAGAATATGATGAGATAGAAGGGACAATCTGATTTGCTAGTAACACCGATAGGATCACTTATAGGATGCCTAATAGAATGAAAGAATTTCGTTTTGTACCTCGATTTGACATGGATAACATTGGTGCTTTCGAGGACATCAATGAAGAGGATAAGAAAAAGGGCATGGACTATGTATGGGAGAAGAAGAGCCTTTTCTATAAGGATTGCTTCACTCTAGGACCAAAATATAAAGTTGATAAGGAATTTGCCAATAGAATCATAGGAGCAATTAAGCAGAAGGTGTTTAGTCTCTATAAAGAACATTTACAATCAGTGGATGAGACCAAGGACGAGGTCACGTAGTAGCCCGTGACCTTGAGTCTAGCTACAAGACTCGTAAATAAAGAAAAGCGCTTCTTGGGAGGCAACCCATGCTTTGTGTGATTATTATTTGTTTCCGTATGCATGCTTTATTTTTATTGTTGGTAGATGATGTTTCAAAACTAAAATGGTGAAAATACTTTATTTTTCTGTTTGACTTAGTCCTAACTTCATCCAAAACTATTTCGCAAAAGATAAGTGTAAGGGGAAACCCCTAATATGTTTTTAAGAAACAAAGTTGATCATGATTCTCCACAATATTTAATGGACATGTATATTCGTATTTGTTAGAGTCAAATGCTTGTATCGAGTCATAATGATGTTTTGCAGGATTTTCCAGAAAGTAGGACATAAGTTTTCCAGAAATTTTCCGGAAACTTAACGTAAGGATTTCTGCAGATCACTTCTGACGGCGTCAGGAATTAATTCCTGACGGCGTCATGTGTAAAATTCTGGAAATTTCGCTAGTTTTGTTTTTCTAACGGAGTCTTAAAGTTTTTGTTAAATTTTTAGTTTTATAAACTCCAGGAAATCTGCAAACATTCATTCCACAAGCATTATATCTTACATTGCTTTCTAGGATTTGTTAGTATATATAGATTGCCGCCGATTTTACGCGAGGTTGCCTTGTTTGTTTTCTCAGGTTTAACATGTTATGTATGACAAGAAGATGATTTATATTCTGGAAGGGAAGCTTTGATTGTTCATTTTCTTGGAGGAAGATCTAACATTGTTACCACACTATCCACACCGAACGAATCAGGGGAGTATTTGATTTCATTCTTTTACCTATTTCACTTTTACATTCTTTAATTGAACATTGGGGACAATGTTCATCCTAAGTGTAAGGGGAGGGTAAATGATGATACCTTATAGGATACACTTTCACTTGAGTTTGTTTGTTTGATGGTAGATGTGTAATAAAACTATGAGAAATACTTGTTAGTGTAATTTTAGCGCCAAATTTTAAATTTTTTACAACATTTAGGAGTGAAACTTTAGCCTAAACAAGCGTCTCATGGATAGGAGTCGTATGACTAGCACAAAACCGTATCATTCAGAAAAATTTTCCACCCAAATATGTGAGGTTCGCCTTTAGATTTGATAGGAAAAGCATTTACTATTAGTGCTTATGAGTGTACCGGTAGCATTTAGATTCTAGAACTTGCGTTAGTGATGCATCCCGAGACCGCTAGTGAGACTACATTCGTGTAGTAGGATTTACTACATGATAAGAGGCATTAGGATCACCCTTGTGTTAAACCCGTATCATAATTACTTGACCATTTAAGTCATATTACTTGGCTAGTTAAGTCAATTAATTTTTCCCACACCCTTAGCGTTGTACTCATTTTTAGTACACGAAACCCCTAGTACACCCTTCCGAGCCTATCTTTTCGTTTCTAACTTTAAGCATCTTACTTAAAGGAAGAATTTATTACACCCCACTTAAATGTACAACCAAATCGCCTTAGCCTTCCATGTATGCACTCATCTTTAGTGCATTATTGTTATTTGTTTAAACCCTTAGTTAATTATCTAATTGATTACATAGTTGCTAAGTCGAGTCATATCCTTGTACATATTGTTTTGGGACGATTGGGACTCATGGGTAAAGTACTTATGTTATAGAGTAATGGGGAAGAACATCATATTATTACCCCCATATGTGCGTAAATCTTAAAAAGTACTCCAAGTGTTTTGATTATCTTGATTCGAGTCATTAGATTAATTTATTGTAAAGTATGTAAAAATTCAAGCGTAAGGGGAATGTACATTCCTTATGAAGTATTATTTTGGATGGTAGGGTAAGAGTGTATGCAAAAAAAAAAATACTAATACTAATAATAATAATAATAATAATAATAATAATAATAATAATAATAATAATAATAATAATAATAATAATAATAATAATAATAATAATAATAATAATCGAAAAATCAAGAAAAAGAAAAAAAAAATAGAAAAAGAAAAGAGAAAAAACATACGGACTACCATCCCGTTTCATTCTATGTTTGTTTTATGTTTTTGTTATTTTTGATTTATTAGCTTAAGTCGAGTCTAGTCTTAGCTTAGCAACGCCATATTGTACATGTAATTAACCAAGATTATTAACTCGCCACCAGTAAAGATTGCCTATATCCAACAAAACCGTGTATTCCATATCCCTACACCTAACGTTATAACCCTTTAAAAGACCTCTTTGATAGTTTATCCTAGGTGCTTACGCCATGTGGTGGAGGTTTGATCCTTTCACAAGCCTATGGTAATCTATTTTGCTATGACAGGTAGTGAGAGATGTTTTCTATTTCCATATTGTGATATGTACTTTATTACACCCGAGAGATGTGAGTATCTAAACACTATTTGCGAGGTGCTAGTGTATGACCTCCGTGCTTGTCTTTGGTTTTTAGTGGAACGATTATTTGTTGTAATTACTTTTATATTAGTGTTAAATGACCCCTAACTTGTATTTTGATTAGAATAAAAGCACATTTGCTTGAGGACAAGCAAATCTCAAGTGTAAGGGTATATAATGAGGCGAAAAATGATCCATTTTTAGGGGGTCATTTAAGCTCGGAATTGAATTTATTTGATCAAATATTGCCGTAAATCGTTCCTTTTTTGATTTTAGGTACTTTTGGAGTGAATTCTGGAAAAGGAAGCATTTTGGACGTTTTTTGAGTATAAAAGTGAAGAAAATGACAAAGTCTTCATTTTCCTTGCTTGACGGCGTCACCAAGTTCTTAAGGACGGCGTCAAGAGGAAAACAAGAGGTGAAGAGGATAGAGTCCATGACGGTCCAGAATGTTATTACACCAGGGCATGACGGCGTCACCATAGGCCGTCATGGTCCCTTTACACGTGACGGCCCAGAGGAAAATTGCTCTTGACGGCATCAGATCTGGATCTAGGCAATCCGATATTATTATGGGCGGCGGGTTGACGGCGTCAGAATTCTCTTCTTGACGCCGTCACATTGGAAAATCTATATATAGTTTTGTAATTTTCATTAATTAGAGGAGGACAATTTTAGAGACGACTTGGAGAAACCCTAGCACGATTTTATCAGTATTTTCAAGGGTTTTCACCCTTTGAAACCTTTCATGTTCAATTAAGATAAGTATCCTTTCAATTCATTCAATATATCTATGTGTTGTTTGAATATATCTTACGCTTGTCTTGATTTTAACATGCTAGGCTAGATCTCTTGTGTGTTTGCTTAGATGTAGTGAAACCTAGATGTGGATTATGGGTTGATTGTTTATTTATAGTTGTTACGGATGAATGATTTCGATGTTAGGCTTAAGAAAACTGGCAGATTTCCATAGTGTAACTTGCTTGAACGTCTTAAGAAACATGAACCAATGCGTACTAGGTTTTTATGGTTGTATTTAATGCATGAGCGAATTCTAGTGATCCCATGTTAGGAGCTTCTTGCAGGCTCGACATAGGAGTGAAGTAGGAGCTTATAGAGTTGCGGAAGTACGTATGCCATCCCACGATTGGTATTAAGGAATATAACCCGTCATCCACGCAACTGTAACAAACTATCAACCTGTAAAAGATATCTAGGGAGTAATGAAATCTAAGTACACACAATTTTCCCATTTATTGTTCACACCACTAGTTTAATTAGCTTTATTTACATTTCTGTTATTTTATTTTGATTGCATCCTTAGTTATTGGGTTAGTTGATTAGCAACTAATTCCGCTCACTCTTCCAAAACCCGAGATTTTAATTGCTTTTATAAAAATATAAAAATACAAAAAGAATCATCCCTCACCTCTAGACCTAGTTTTTAGGATTTCTAATCCTAGCGACACTATTCCTGAGTTGAACGATCAATCCCCCGGTACTTGTCACTATACTATACTACAACGATCAGGTACACTGCCTGGTGGGGGTTGTAAGCTTCTCGAGATCCCTTGAGAGGTAAAGCCTGGTGCAATTCCCACGCATCAAAAATAAATATATACTATAATTGACAAATCATTTGCAAAGCCGATAGAACACCCTAAACAGAGTAATAGTAGGACGGAGGTCCAAACTGTAGCACCGGAGCTCAAAAAGTGTCACTCTATTCAGACCTATCGGTACCAGCTAGGAGATGTGTACCCTAAAGTACAATATTACAGCCAGCAGAAAAGTGGAAAAGGGAATCCTAACACCACCTATCTTCAGTTGGTGCTCGTAAATGCCTATCTTATCGTCCGGTAAGTTGTTCATGGTCATATCCGCCGGCGGAAGAATAGGATTTAAATCCCTAGGAATACGGTAATCTAGGATGATCTTATCTAACTCACCTTTAGTCAGTTTAGAGGTTTGGACATGCATGTCAAACTTACCGAGGGGCCTGGGTCGTGACAGTCCAGCCTTCTCAACTACTACGTATTCATCAGCTACGTGCATTTCCCCTGGCTCACTAACGGCCATTTGTAAAAGGATTTCGAGGAGTATATATGTGCAAGATAATTACAAAGGGAGATATAAGACGCACCTTGTGGTAAACTTGAAAGCGACGTTCGACAAAGATATGATGAAAACTCGAAAACGGAAACTCGGAATCTAAACAGTGAAAGATGAAAAAATAAGAAAGGTGAAGTTATATATATAAGGGGTAAAAACCTAGAAGAACGCAAAACATCATGTCACACAGTAAAATGCTTACGTGGCTGAACCTAGAACGTCCGATCTCTACGGTTATACGTTAGTGACATCCAGCTGTCTACGAAATAATATTATTTAATTTGGCGCATGGGCCTGACAGCCAAAACCCAAGGAAAGTTACCACACCCTCTGAAGGCCCATTTGGCCGTTCGACTGAATCTAGATATCAACTTCTCTAAGTATTGCACCATCAGTCTACAACCGATGCTACAATACTGGGGGGGGGGGGGGGACATGTTGGCATATGTGCCCGGAAGGATCACGCCTCCCGGACTTAACATCTACCTTCCGAATTTATTATCCACCTCCGGTTAACTGATCCGAAGGGTACATCTGAATCACTAGAAGGGTAAACCCCTTTTACCTAGACAATACGCTTTACCCCGCGGACAATAGTATGGGCCGCCGTCATGCCGCCATCCCAGATTTCACGGGGTTATGTCCCATGTACTGCCTGGCACCTACGGGCTAGGCTAAACCTAGGTCGGCTCGCCTAGTCCATAGGCTACACAGGTAACAAGGTGTGGGTAGTATAAATACCCCCACCTCATTTAGTATAGACAACTAACACACACATATCGCACTTACTCACATTTATTTCCTCACCTCCCGTATCATATATACTTACTCTCACACCGGAGGTTGGTCTTGGGATAACCCTCAAGGCGAGCCTAACGTGTGTTTCTTGCGTGCAGGACTCCACATCTATCCGGAGGACTCATTCTGAAGGATCTTCTTGAAGTGGGACCTAACTACAAGCTTTTTAGACTCAATTATATTTATATGATTTGAGTGAAAACTTTTTACCGAAAGACTTTTAAAATTTATGCATTTTCTTAATTATTTTAATTTGTGTCGGCCCACCCGAATGAAAAATCGTGGCTCCGTCACTGCCACACTCTCTTCCTTTCTGGGCTGCTCATCTCGCATCTTCTTCATATCTTTAAGGGTTCAATGGTAATTTTTAACACAAAACATTTAATATCAAATCTGCGTTTTCGAAAAGCACCTAGCTACCTGCTTCTACAAAACTGTGTTTTCGTTTCCTCAAAAAGCCAATAATCAATTATTTAAAAGTTTTTTCCAAACACTCTAATCTGATTATTTGCATTTTATAAACGTGATAATCAGATAATCCATGTAAACGTGCAACCAAAAACACCCTTTATATCTCCAATCAAAAAATTGTATATCTAGCTTAATCAAACGCAAAAATTAAAATTTTATGTTTATGTGAAAACGTGTATATTAATTAATTCAGAGTTTGCCTTAAAAAAATTACAATAACTCGATCAACAAGAATTAATTAATAACATAAAAAGTGAAATGCAGTTACAACGTGGGGAGGGTACTCGTCACGTTGCGGCGGGGGCTTTTGCCATTTGCATTCGTCGTTTATGTATGTTAATCAATTCCAATTCTGATCTTATCAAGCCATGAGAGACACTGGAAAGTTTAGATAACCTGTGAAAATTGGATAGATGCGCTGCTGTTATATCGTTTACAAAATGATGTGCAGTTTAAGCCTAGAGGCATTAGACCGACAACTTTATCAGCTAGTAGCTGGTTACTTATAAGTACCGGCGTTGGTGCTACGTATCTATCCTAATGGTAGCTGTACGTAATATTGGAAACTACATACCCATTGTTCATATAGTTGCTATTCACTTACCAAGTTTTCTAATCCAGTTTTGGTAAATGGGCCAAAAGAACAGATGAGCTGGACTAAAGTTTTGGGCTGTAAAGAAATGATATTTAATTGACCACCGATGCCCAAGATTAGTATATATAGATAATAAATCATCAAATGATACATCGGTGACATATTATTATTTTTTAATTGAAACATAGGCATCTAAATTAACGAATATGATATTTCGCAAGTACCAAAAAACTTGCTAAATTACGAACATCCATACAAGGTGCATGAGTATCTAGTGCCCAATTTGCTATTGTGTGATCCGGGACATTTCAAGATCGCTTGACGATGGTCCACTTGCATGAGTCAAATTGATAACTTATATAAATAACATCGTCTCACAAACTAGCAATTTGAAGAAGAGGTCTATTTGAGCAAAGAGACTTGTGTAAAATTAAGGAGTCAGTTTCCACTTCAATTGTTGAGAGATGTCTATCTCGAGTAATTAACCTGAATGGCCACAACATAGCTATTGCTTCTGTCAATAAAACTGAACCGGAGAAATTTAGACATATTTTTCTTGAAATGATCACAATCCTCTCATGATTACGTTATAAATTTTGTTTGACCACTACTAAGCTGTCGTGCATCTCACAATTAAATTTGATTACTCACAATGTCAGGGCTGCCATAACCACCTCTCAACATGCTTAACGTATAAACTTCATTACGTAAACATTTAATGCTTTGTTCTTGAGCTGGTTATTAAAAGAAGAGAAAAGAATCAAAGAAGAAAGGAAGTGATTCATTTTCTCCCTAGATCTGGGCGGAAAGTGTCATTAACAAAACACACTCACACTTTCCTTCCTCAATCACTTCATTTCTCTCCAATTTCCTTCCTAAAAGAACTCAAAAACACAACTTTGACCGGGTTTCTTCCTCAAGCACTTCCTTTCTCCCCGAAAATAAACTCAAGAACACTACCATAAAATGATGGCTAGTAAAATCTCGATTAGATCGCGTATATCAGAATAAAAAACTCACCCACTCCTTAATAAGCTGAACAAGAAAAAGCTTCTTAAGTTTACCCATTTTTATGTAACCAGTTTTCTTGACCACCAAGATTTATTCTACTTTTTAACCCCATAGCTGTCGCCCCTTGTTACTTCATGTAAATTCTTAAAACCAACAAGGGTAAAACCGGTACATCCAAAATACATATATCCCTTCACCACCCAACCCATCTTCTTCCTTATATATGTTTTTTCTACTCATATTTTCACAAACCTTTGAAATATCATTCCATTCATTCTCTCATATTTATAAAAAAAAATTATAATGAACCCTTAAATTAGTTAGCTAAGGTTTTAAAGTTATAAAAATATATATAAAAATGGCATCACCAGTACCTGCAAAATCACAACCACTACACAACTTCTCATTACCTCATCTCAAATGGAAGAACCACCGCAAACAATCTCCGATCCGTCATCACCATCACTCCGATAACGAATCTGCTGACGTCATGACCAACCAACGCAAACGATCAAGTAGCAGCAGCAGCAGCAGGATCTGCATCAAGGTGACGTCATCTCACGTAGTTTCCACGTCAGCATCGGAAGCTATCGAGGATGAGTCGTTACAGAAGACGTGGAATCTGAGGCCCAGAAGACCGGTGATGAATCAGAATCATAATAACGGTGGTTTAACGAAGATCGGGTCGTCGGAGAATAAAAGTGTTAATGGAAATAATAATAATAATAATAATGTTACTAATAAAGAAGTGATGGATTCTGGTAAAGGTAATGAGAAACAGAAGTTTAGTATTGCCTTAACGCGTGATGAGATTGAAGAAGATATATTTATGTTGACTGGAATGAAGCCTGCACGTAGGCCTAAAAAGAGGCCCAGAAATGTTCAGAAACAACTTGATGTAAGTTTTTTTAAGTCTTTCTTTTTTATTTATTAGGATATTAAATCATAAATGATTATGTTTTAATCGAAAAGTAATTTAATCAGATAAAGATTAGTTTCGAGTTTGTGTGCCTATGAGCTTGAATACTTGATCTTTAATCAGATTAGGATTAGTTTATCCTGCATAGGATTAGAATCTGTCTACATTTCAATCTATTTTTACCCCACTCCAGCGAGATTGGGTTTGCTGTTGTTGTGGGAAAATGAAACTAGTACCCTTTTTTTTTTTTTTTTCTTTTTTTTTTTTTTTTTTTTTTTAATTTTTATCTGCGGATATTTTTTTGGTAATTAAGTTAAATTCCAGAAAATTCGATCAGATTAAAATGTCAATTAAGTTTGTGTTTTAGTGGACTTGGATCTGATCAATTGTTTATTTTTGTAAATGAAGGTAGTAATATGTTTGTTGGAGTTATGTTATTCCTGTAATGTGTTGGATTAAGTATGTGGATTTTATTGTTAATCATTGTATGATTGCTTTTCATTTGATCTTTTCTTGATTTAATAATTATTCGTTTTGTTTCTAACGATCTGTGATATTATGTGCAGACGTTGTTTCCGGGTTTATGGCTGGGTTCCATAACGGCTGATTCATACAAGGTATCTGAAAACCCTCCATAGGTATAAGTTTATAGCATCTACGCAAGAATTGGGCTTGAAGTTATGCTGTGTTTCTCGGTGATACAGTTAGATCCGGTGGATGATGGAGGGTTGTTCTTCGATTGTTTTTTGGTAGAAGTTCGAAGGGTTGTGCCTCCTGGATACCTTTTTGATTACTTTGTTGGAATGTATAAATGTAAGAATAATCGATGTTCTTGTTATGGTTGATTATCTATCTTTTGATGAGCTCATGAGCATAATGAATAATTAACAGGAGAACTTGTTCTTTTGTTAATTAATTAATCTTTGTTTTGTCTCCTTTAACTAGCGACCCATTTTAGTTTTTAGGACATGATTCTGAGTTTCTGACCCATGAAAATGTTAGTTTCATCATCTTCGAGTATGGTTTGGTAATTTCTGCTCGAGTCCACGGAAATCTAATGGTTAATGCTCCCAAAATGATCGATGTTATTATGACTTGTGATGTTTTATTCACGACCTTTTCGTGTCGATTTCATATTAAAAATTTAATCTTCTTGTTGTTCCAAACCAAGTTTATGTTTGGGAAGAAGTTGGTACTTGGTAAAAGGTTGGCAATCTCAAAGTATTTGCCAAAAATTAATTAATTTTAAATAAAATAAAAGAAAAGTAAAGTTAAAAATGAAAGGGTCAAACAAGTTATCATCGAGAAAATTGCCAATATTCCGGGAAATGTTGATTACAATTTACAAATTTGTGGCTTGATTATTTGTTTCATTTTGACCCTAGGATATTCCAGAAAGTTCAAGTTTACGCTCGCATTTCATTAAAGGAATACGTGGATGGTGTACTATTACAATTTACAAAAGTTTGTTTAGATAATCTTGTTTCCCCGCGTGTGAATTGCCCACTTGACATCAAAAGTTTTCTTCTCACGATATATACTTGAATCGTGGTTTGTGGACCGTAAATTAAAAAGGGAGTTGATTTATACACAACTAAAATTGATGTGCACATCACTAAATTATGTTGATAATGCATATAGTATAATTATATACTTCATACTTAGTGGTGTACACACAAATTTTAATGGTATACAAATCACCTCCTAATTCAAAGTGGTAGCTTCATGGTTTCAAACGAACCACAATCTTGAATTAGCCTATAATCTTGCAAAAGGTTGACTGAATTAGGGCTGAGTATCGGGCCGGATCATGACCCGACTTGACCCGTCCAGATCTCGAAAGTCACCTAAATCGTAAACCGAATATCGACCCGAAATAGTCGGTTTTTTGGCCCGTCCCGTCCCGGCCCGTCCCGTCCCAACCCATCCCGAAAGTAGTTGGTTTTTGCTTGTATTTTGTCGGTTTTTTGCCCGTCCCGACCCGGCCCAAATCCCGAAAATGCTAAAAATCCATCCCGACTCCCGACCCGAGGAGCTATTACTCCCTCCGTCTCAAAATAATTGTCACGAGACAAATAACACAAAGTTTAATAAAAGTAAGGTCACTTTATTTTTCAACCACTCAAATAGAATATTCCCTCATTATATTCTCTAGTTTTTACTAAAAAAGGTAAATGGACAATTTTTTTGATACATCCATTTTAGAAAATATGGACAATTAATTTGAGACGGAGGTAGTATTCGGTTTCGGGACTATCGGTTTTTGTCAGGATCGGATCAGTTGTTGGGACTCGGGCGGTTTGCTCACCCCTAGACTGAATGGCCCATAATTTGTTTGATCTTCTCTTATCTTTAGCAGTCACATTACTATTTATTTTGTGAAAGAGAAATGATATATGGACCTAATAGTGGACCTAAAAACATGTCGTGGTCGTCGATGATAAAATGAAGCCACTAGCAGGTGGTTGTCAATGATAAAGTAACCCTGTCAATTTTTACCTACGGGTGGTCGTCGATGATAAAATGAAGCCACCAACGGGTGGTGGGTAATACATACCCGCCATGGGTAAATCTGTCACAACCTTTTTAAAATACCAACGGACCTACCTTTCAAAATACCCATAAAACTAACTTTTTTACTAAACTTACATTTATTATATTATTTAAAATATGTTTAAAGTTATTAGTGGATATATTTAAGTCACTTAAAATTATTAAAAATATAGCATGCTGATCGTTCGTTTTGAGTTCTAATAAAGAACGTGAATTATTATAGTATTAAATATATTACTTGATATCTCAATTCTCAAGCCAAGCTTATTCATACTTGATCTTGCGATTTTAATACATAAGTAACTACTAGTATTAGGCAAGAATTCATAGGTAAGAAAAATAAGTAACTACTAGTATTAGGCAAGAATTCATAGGTAAGAAAAGTAGTTTTTTTGCATGACGGAGGTTTTACCCTCTTATGCAAGGTCTCAAGTTCGCGTCTTGTATAGGGCGATAGGGGTTTCCCACGTGTGTAAAGGGAAATGTGTCATTGCCTTATGGGCTGGACCTAATCTGGTTGTGTGGGCTCGCTACGCTTTCTGGGCTACGGGCTATGTAGCCACATTTGTCGTCGAAAAAATTTAAAGTAAAGTAAAATAAAGTAACTCCCATTACCGTCTTTCACGGGTTATGTAACTAAATAATGCAAAATATAGTGATAGATACCCGCCGCCGCATTGCGCGAGTACCGTTCTAGTTTTGTATAATTCATGCATGATAAAATTCGATTATATCGGCACCATAAGCATAGCATGTCTCAATCGATGCCACATATAAAGCATGACAAATCGGCAATGCAACCAAATAATATATATATATATATATATATATATATATATATATATATATATATATATATATATATATATATATATATATATATATATGAGAAAATATTAGCTACAATTAATTGTAGCCAATTGGCTACAATTTTGTGCTTTAAATGTGGGTCACTGTTTTTTTTGTTGGTCCTGATTTTTTTCTGTGAGTCCCTGATTCAATACTAGTGTATGAGAACTTTTTTAAAGTTGTAAAAATGATAACTAATCTAAGATACCATTAAAACATTGATACATAACTATTTCAGCAAAGATGACCAAAATATTATATATTAATACAAGTTAACATTAAATCGACTAATAACCGACTCATACATGAGAAACGGATTACTGATACACAATTAAATTTTTGATACATATTATTATGTGTGTGTTCTTGAATCTAGTTGTCTTGCGTTCTTTGGTCTTGCGTTCGTCACTAATCGAACTCGACAACTGGATTAAACCAAGATTAGACTCGTATGGTGATAACATATAGTAAACTTTTTACATATATACCAACTAAACTCGAATATTTGCATATTTTCTCAAAATATAAGTTTTTACTGCTCATATACAATGCAAGTTAAACATATTTTGGATATACTATAACGGTACCCGCGCAATGCGGTGGCGGGTACCCTGTGATTGTATTTTGTGTTATTCGGTTACACGTTTAGTTGTTTTCATGCATTATAAGTAGAGATATTAGAGGTGGTTAAGTCAAATAATTTTAGTTTGAACAAACAACCGCTTTCTAACAAACTTTCTAAACAACTTGCTTCCTAAAAAATTAATTTTAAAATCTTTCCATAATAAGCAAGAAAAAAATTTGAATTTTAAAGCTTTCTAATTATAAAATAGTCCAAATGCATTATAAGTTAGTTTTAAACTTTTATATAAACTTTCACTCTAAATCCTAAACTTTCAAAAACAACACTTTCACCCCTCACACTAATCAACATTTCTCAAGTTAATCCATTTCACATTTCACATTCTTCCAATTTCACATACCAAGATCCACGGCAAATCCAAATGGATGAGAAAAACAACAACCACCCCGTCACTGCCACCACCAGTAGCGGCTACTTATGGTGGGCGGCCGCCAGCGGAGCTCAATTAGTATGGGGAATATACTCATTTCGCAAAGGCTACTCAGGCGACTCACGTCTCATGCCTTTAAAAGCTTTTGGTGTAGCTTCTTTATTCGTCGGCGCCACTGCAACAGCCACCATCGGAACATTTAGCGCCTCCGGCATCCACTCGGTACCAATTTTTTTAATTAAAGATCGTATGTGTTTTTGACTTTTTGACTAAATAGTTTGGTACATTTAGGGGGTGTTTGTTTCGGTTTATATAGCCGGCTTATGGCGTATTTGGTTTTGGGCTTATGTTTCATACGCTCACTTTTTGTGGCTTATTTTGAAACTTTTCGGCTTAGGTAATTTTCGCCCAAGTTGTATAAATTTTCTTTAGATTTCTTAGGTGAGTTGATTCGAATAAGTGTTTGGTTGTGCGTATGAAAATAATTTGGTTAAAGTTAGGATTTAGGAATAACTAGTGAACGAAATACGCCAAACTGAGGATAAGAATTAGTTTTGCTGAATACTACTAGTAAGGATATCCGTAGTGGTCACTATTAGACTAACACGTCAGCGCCCATTACACCATCATTACTTACAGGCGTGGTGTTGGTGTTTTTCGTATGGTTTGGTCAAGCTGACGGCTAAATGAAAAGAGAAGGAAAAGAGGGAAGGAGTGTTTTTTGTTTGGTTTGGTGGTCATCGCTATGGCTGTTTGGTGAAGGAGTGAATGGTGATGTGGAGGCGATGGTGAATCTGGTCACCATTACACCCGGTCTAACCCCTCACTCAACTACACATCAGTGCCCCACACGGTGGTGGAACTTGAACATTTTCGTCGTGGGAGGGGGGGGGGGGGGGGATCAAAGTTTTCAGACTAGTAAAATATGACCTGCTAACCAAGACTCAAAAAGAGAATACTTGAAGAATAAAGAGAGTTACTTTTTTGAACTGTAACTAATATGCAATGTCAATGACTCAAATAAAGATTGTTAGTTTTTTGAACTGTAACTAGTAATATGACCTGCTAATCAAGACTCAATAAGAGAATACTTGAAGAATAATAAGTACATATTGCCAACAAAAGATACAAGAAAAACAAAAGTCCGTTTAATAAAGGTTATGCAATTAGAAGTAAATTAGGAAAACTTGACAATAAGAATTTTCAATAAATGCCATCAATATATCAAGCAGATTTGGTGGAGCATGGAGAGGATATAACTTAAAATGTATTGGGCCAAGGTTTTGGGAGGGCCGGCCGCCGGGACCCCTCTATAGTTCCGCCATTGGCGCTAAAATCCCCCTAACCCCCACCCACCACTCACCATTTGCCTATACCCCGCTTAAACACGTGAGTGAGGTGCAAATTGGGTGTGTCACGCGTGACTGCGTGAGCTTCTTCCCCATTACAGGAGGCCTAAGAATAATCACTTTTGTAGCTGATTTGAACACCCAATATGTGACTTGATCTAGTTTTTTGCGAATAGTGAACTTTAGAAGTATTAGTTCGCGCACACTATGGAGATTCTTTTATGGTATGGTAGAGATATTCAGAAATATTGTTTGAGTAATTGGCTTAAGTTTGCATGAGGTTGGTGTGGTTAACTTTACCTTGTTCTGTGGCAACCTTTTTCACAAAACTAGCTGTGTGTATTGGTCTTGTTACCTCTAGCTTGATATTACTTCTATTGACCTCGGTTTCGTTGATGCATTTATGTTGCATATGTCGGATTTGTTTTAGGTCTTATTTTATGTGTATTGGCTGCATACGTTTCAAAGATTGAGTGTACCCGCTAACCCATTACCCAACTAATCTGATCTGCCCATTTTAACCGGGCAAACTTTTAACAAAAGTAACTAAACTGTGTTTGACCCAAACCAGCACAGCCACACCTGGTGTAGATCATGTGCCTGTTGATGGACATGTATACATAAACGGTCAAACTTACTATATTGCTACATTACACATAAGCTTTATTTCCAAGCTTGGTTATCAGGATCCAGTAACCAATCAGCTTTCTCAATGTAGGTGAAGGATGCTATTGAAGTTGGTGAAAATATAAGGTCTAGCCTCAGGGTCAAGGGGAGGAATTGAATCGAGTGATCACTTGAGTGCTTTTCCTTCGGTTGCTATCACTGTGGAATTTGCATGATTTTGGTTTAAATCAGGTATAAAGCAAATAAATTCTTCTCATTGGTCTGTCAAAAACTCTTCTCGTGAGGAAGTCAAAGACCAACTACTTTAGCTCTCAATTTTAGGACACTCGGCTGTAAGTTGTGTTCGATGTTCCATCTTCTCCCCTTCGCGCCAGTTGGTGAATTGCCCGGTGGCTTTGTAGTTATGATTTGTTTTTTAAGCTGGTAGATCTTGATTATGATGAAATTTTATGAGTCCACTTTGATGCTAACCGGTGATGTATCAAGATTAGTAGTTGCTCTGTTATGTTTGGTCCATTTTTGTCAATTTGGTTCTTGGTTGCGAGCGTTACTATACTTTGTCATTGTATTATGCAGAAGAGGTATGTGAATTGAAAAATACAAACTGAAAGAGACCAGAAACCCAGTGGGGAGTCTGATTTTTTATAAACTAAGTATCAAGTTAAATACTGGGTTTTTATAAAGTGTGTACTTTCTAATTATATGCAAACCAAAGAACACAAGAGGACAATTTGATGGCAAGTTTAATAAACTCAGTGTTTGATCTATACATACTAAGACAAAACTTATTTATAATTTAAAAAAATACAATTAACACTGCATAACATCGAATTAAATGATTTTTAATAAACACGCGGCAACAGTTTCTTTCAAAAATATATTAAACGACCAAACGGGTCTAGGGTCTAAAGTTTTTTCTCTGAATTATTAAACCAAAGTACCAAATACACCATACGACATTAAACATAAACATTACATAAAACAAATACAAAGAAATAATCACCATTATTCTGGTGGATCTTGCAATCAAACACATTGGTGATTTGGTTCACTAATATAAAGTATAAACGCACAAATAAACATCGATTTTCACACCCATGACTACAAGATTTTACGAGAAAATAAAAGGTTGATTTGGTCCTCAATCAACGGTAAATAAGATGGAACGGTGGAGTAAGTGGTTGTCGTAGTGGATCAGTGGTCATCGGTATAAACAACGCGATCTGGAAAGATTGAGACTTTCGTGAACAATGGCGGGATGAAGAAAAGTTGGGGGCGTTGTTCGTGTCTTTGCGAATGTGAGTGAGTGCGTAGAACTAATGGAAAATATAAGCCCATGCAAGCACGACCCATACACATATATACCTGAATTTTGTAAATTGGTTAACGATAATCTAGTATGAACACATATGAAGATCATATTTTATATATTTTGAACTTACAATTAAACCATAAAATAAACGTTCACATAAACATACTGATGGGCCTACGCTTCTATTTAAGACAAAGTTAATTTATAACTTTTTTTTAACAGCGGAAATTTTATAAGGCACTAAAAAGCATGGCCGTCTTTAAGGGTGTGCAAGGTGAGCGACCAGGGCCTCAAAATTTTTAGGGGCACCCAAATTTGTCCTGTTAATACTTATAGGCATGCGTAGACATATTTTTCACGAAGAAAAAAGAATTTTAGATAGAAAAATATCTTAAATGAATAATATGTTAGAATATTTAAATAATTAATTGCATTATGTCTTATAAACGGTGACTATTTGTATATAACATTACTTATCGAAAAGCCACATTATATAATTTCGTTCAGGGTCCTCAAAAAGTTTAACAAATCATGGGACGGCACTGCTAAAAAGGCCAAAAGAGCAAAACAACATTAATGTAAAAAACTCTTGATTAAAATTTTAATTATGAATTAGTAATTTACCTTTAAACGAGTTCGAGCCATCAGTAAATTAGTAACTACCGCTTCTATAATGGTTCAGTTCTAGCATCATTCGAGTACCAATTACTAATTCTTATAAATAGTTTGTTTATCACTTACATTTATTATAATAAAATTATCGTCATCCATAAAGCCATTTAAAAAAAAAAATGTATAATCAAGAAAAATTGTTCGTCGAAAATTTTGAAACAAGATAGTCGTCGACGCAACACGCAAATACCCTACTAGTTTATATAATATAACGTCATGTCAATAATATTGCTATCCGTATTGTCTTAGGGCCCGTTTGGTTGAGGGGTGTGGGATTCGGATTTGGGTATGAGAGATGATAAATGGTGTTTGGTAGATAAAGTAATACTTTGAAACCTGCGAGGCCCACTACTTTTTTCATTCCACTCAAGTATGATACGTTTTATGTAAAAGCCGTATGACTCATTGTACCTCTCTCACAACACATTTTTTTTAATCAAAATATTATATTTAAATACAATTTAATTATTATGTCAATTAAAATATATTTTCTCTCTTTTAATATTCATTCCTCACAAATCTAAATCCGAATCCGAATTTAAATCCATTTATAAACCAAACGGGCCCTTATTTTGTCTTAGTTCAATGGTATACGTAGTAATTTAACAAATAAAGATTTGGTAAAAAGATGTTTCCATTTAATCCATGCTTCAACAAAATGGTTAGATTACATGATTGATCGGCTATGAAGCATGTGTATAAAATCAACCATAAATGGCTATGGTAAATCCAAAATGTCTTGGTAGCTTATAAAGTTGTGCCTTTCATTTTTTTTTTTTTTTTTTTTGGCAAATGACTTTAAAATACATTCAAGTTGATACTTTTTGTTGTTGTATGTAGTCAATTTTTTTTTTTTTTTTTTTTTTTTTTTTTTTTTTTTTTTTTTGACACAAACCTTTTCAAAAACGACTTTTGTGTGTACCCGATTACCCCTTATCCCGTTAGCTGGTAATCAATACATTTAATTATACATTTTTATTTACACGTCACAATTAATATTTCCACATGTGTATTTGAAATCCACATATACAATCCACTAACACAAACACTTATATATTACTATAAAAAAACACACACACAAACACACTTTATACCAAAATCAGATCCCCAACCCGACATAAACCCTAGATTCGCAGGACCACAATTGATTGTCGTTTTTGCTATAACATTAAAATTGGTTGGTAGAAAAGGTGCGTTATACTATATTCTCATGGTCCCCCATGTCAATTTTGTATAAAATAACTGTTTCAAAGTAGTATGCATATTAGGGTTTACTTGAAAACGTAAAATTTATAATTTATTTATGTTTATTGTTTTCCTACAGATATGGCACCAACTGGTGGTTTGGGACTTACTCATTACTTATTCAACGTGCATTGTGATGGTGTCTTTTACTTTGAACCACTGACGTATGAAAATGGTGGGGTTTTCCATATGAGGATGGATAAGGAAACTAAAATGGAGTATGCAAAATTGTGTGAGTATCTTAAGGAAAAGCTTGAGCTAAATTTCTATGCATTGTTTTTCTGCTTACCTGAATGTGAACTAGGAGTAGGGTTGAAACTAATAGAAAGTGATAGGGATGTGGCTTCAATGTATGGATTTGCTGACATATATGGATTGATACATATGTACATGGCACATATTCCACAAATGTTATCTGATTTTTACTATAAAAATCTTACCTTTTCTGATTCTGAAGATGATGAAACAATTAAGATGATGATTCATGGTAAAAGAGAAAAACATGCTGGTAACATGTCATTTGATGAGCTTACTGAGTGGGCTGAAGAAGAAGCATGTTGCCTTAAGTCACCAGATAAGCCTAGAACAGTTAGGACTGGCACACAAAAATCTATACTAAGCTCTAATGTCAATGTAGACTTACTAGATACTGAACATAATGATGTGGTTGTCGAGTCTATTGAAACTGTGCATGATGATGTGAATGTAGTGGCAGATGAAGTGGAAGTTAATGATGTTGATATACCCCTTAGGAATGTAGTTGGTAAGCCTAGTGTAAAACGTAAGATATTGTCACGTCAAAGCAGCCCAACTACGTATGTTATTAATAAGGGTAAGGGGATTGTGATTGAAGATAATGTTGGTGATTTAGGTAAGACTGTTGTGAATGATGATCAAATCCAAGTTAAGAAAGCAGTGGACAAGGGTAAAGGTATAATGCTAGAACAAGACAAACATCGTAAGAAAATTGTTAACAAACCTGTCACTAAGAGCAAGGGAATTGTGATTGAAGATAATGTCAATTCTGCTGTCACAGATAGCGATAGCGATAGTGATAATGATTCGCCAGATGGAATTAACTGGAATTTGTATAGTGATAGTGATAGTGATTACTACTCAGATAGATCGGTGGACTACTTGTTAGAAGGTGAAGATGACCTAATAGATCTTAGGAATAGAAAAACTGAGGCAAATAAGGCACCTAAGACAGTTAACGGACCAAGTGTACCTGAGAATGTGGGTAGTTCAAGTTCTGCTAGTAAAAGAAGGGTGTATGAAATTGGTGACAGTGAAACCGTTATTGAGCATCAAGAGTTCATAGATAACTTGATGAGAAAGCTTAGGGATGGATTACATGGGGATGCTATCACTGACCCTTTCAAGATTGTTGAAACTAAAGTGGAGAAGTATCCAATACATGATGTGGACACACATTGGCGTATGCGTAAACCAACGGTAATAAGTGAATCCTTATCTACATTGACTGTCTTTAGTACTTGTTCACTTTTTATATTTATTTGGTTTTAAACATTGACATTATATGCCAGGTTGGAGAAAAATTTGTTGACGCTGAGCAACTCAAAGAATGCCTCACTTATTATGCTCTAGCGAATGGATTTTCGTTGTGGTTTTACAGAAGCTCAAAGACGCAAGTAATTGCAAAATGTGGTTTGAGACCAGAGAGGATCAAAGAACCAGAGAAAGACAAACAAAGAAAATGGAAAAGATATCCAAGTGTAGGTCCAATTGAAGGATCAAGTTGTCCATTTAGATGTTATGGTAAGGAGCTGACTAACGAAAAAAGTTTCCAGGTAATATCTTTGATTGATGAACATACATGTGTGAGACATTTTAAGTATGGAACCTTAGTGAATTACAAATGGATAGGCAAGCACTTTGGAACCAAAATTAGGCTCAATCCTGAAATCAAATTGCATGAAATTGCAGACCTAGTTTTGAAAAAGTACAAGTGTATTGTTAGCCCTACTCAGTGTAGAAATGCTAAGAGATGGGCTTTAAATGAGGGTGAAACAACCATTGGAGACCATTATGGGTATATTAGGTCTTATGGTAAGGCACTCCTAGAGTCAAACCCTGGTTCAACAGTGAAGGTTGGTGTGACTGTTAATCCAGATGACAAAACTTATTTCGATAGGTTCTATGTATGTTTGAAAGGGTTGAAAGAGGGGTGGAAACTTGGTTGTAGAAAGATTATCGCGTTGGATGGATGTTTTTTCAAGAAGCCATCAGTAGGTGAAATACTAACTGCTATTGGGCGTGACGCGAATAACCACATTTTTCCCGTGGCTTGGGCCATTGTCAGTGTGGAGAACAAAGAGAATTGGAGATGGTTTCTAGATTTGCTAGGTGATGATTTGGAAATGCCTACTAGTAATAGACTCACTCTCATGTCAGATCAACACAAAGTGAGTATCAACTTTAATTAATTATATTTTTTTATCATAGTTGGTCTATGCATACTTTAGTTGTTAATGATGGTGTTTTATGTGAAACAGGTGTAACAATTCACAATTTCAGGTTAATTACCATTCCCGGAAAATTTCACTATTCACTTTTACTATTCATTTTTTCCCGAAACTTTCCCGAAAGTTGATTTTTATTTGATTTTATCGAGTGATAAATCATTTCCATGGCAAATTAAAAGTTTAACTTTCATAAGCTCATTTTCGTGAAAGTTATTAAGGAATTACACGGAATTACACGTTTTAGGGTAAAACGTCAATCAGAAATTCTACGCACAACGAAATTCAACCCCGTCAGGTGACCCCACATCAGTAAAATATTTTACACACTCATGATTTATTTGAGAATTAATCGTGACTGAGAAAAATATGACCAAAAACTTCCCAGCAGGTCACCCATGCCTGTACTACTCTCGCATGAGCACGCTTAACCATTTGGGCGATTAACCGTGAGACCACAAAACGCGTTTCTAAGACTTTTTGAGTTTTCAACTTATTAGAAAAAGTCAACATATTATTTCCCTCCTCCATTGACCAAAAATGATCCCTTGATGTTATAAGTCATTTCGTGATTTTTAGGCTTACGATTTGATGTCTAAAAGACATTTAATACCAACCGACACTAGACTGAGCCCAGTCTAGACATTATAAGTCATTTTAAATCATTTTTATAACATTAGAAAAGTAACATTTTACTTTTCTCAATTTTACGCAATATTCAGCGTTTTACGCGAATTACGCGTTTAGACCCGTGTTTCCAGTTTTTAGCAGGGTTTTAGCACCCGATGGAACCTACCACTCATTTTATATTTTATTATGGAACTTATTGACATGTTTATCAATACTTTCAAGTTCCATAATTTTACGACACCCGGTTTTACGTTTTGAGGCTTAATCATTTACGGTTGGCATTTCCCGGAGTCAAAACTCATCCAATATCTTGGATAATATCAAGCAAGAACCACCTCATCCTTCCTAGCATATCAAACCGCCATTAGGGGGGGGGGGGGGGTTTCACACTTGTGGCTTGATCTTGACCCTTGATTCCTTAGATGATCACATGTGTTCAACTTTGGCTCCAAGTAAAACTTGATCACCAAGTTGTGGTAATATCCTACTCATTTCCTAACCTCCTCATGACCATATATATACCCCTCCCTCCCCTCTTTGCCATGGATATCACACACACAAACACACCATTCATTTGCAAATTCTCTTCCAAGTTTCATGCAAGATTCAAGTGATTCTTCAAGGTAGAAACCCTAGATAGGTTATCATTCATCAAACACTTCCATAACCTCATATACTTGGTGATTTCTCTTGAGTTTAAATCCACTCATTTCACCTAAACCTTCATCATCCATCTTTCAAGAATACCAAGGGTAGAAAGATTGCATGAAGTGAAAAAGGGTTGAAGCAAGTCTATCAAAGTCCTATCCTTACATGTTAACTTCCTTTCATCTTTGAAAGCCAAAAGTTGTGAGCCAAACCCTAACTTGATTCTTGTTAAATAATCATGTTCATGTTATTTACATATTATTTATGCTATATATTGTCTTGTTATCATGTCCATGATGTATAAAAATGACCAAAACAAGTTATTGTTATTGATTGTTACAACAAGTTACTAAAACAAGTAAACTAGTGACTTTCTTGGTAAGACCTGATCAAAATGGTAAAAATATGATGTTGGATCATTACATATTACAGTAGAGGACTTAACAAGGAAACCATAGCAATTTGAACCACCCAAAACGAGTATACGAGTCAAAAGTTATGGCGATTTGAAATTACCAAAGATTTCCGGCAAAACTGCCAAATAGCTTCCTGATCAAATTTGGGTTTTGAAAGTCCCACTTCTGGTCCGATTCATCAAAAAGTTAAAACACGAAAGTTGTCCGAAACGACGTTTTCGTTCAGGAATAAAGAAGCTCGAGCCCTAAAAACGCTTTCCGAGTGATAAAATTCTTCAAATTCTAAATAGCCCATTTTTAGGCGAAAGTGACTAGATTATGGTTATACTTTGAAAGGAACAAGAGGTCTTATGACCTATAATCAAGACCACAAACATGACTAGAACCAAGGTTGAGTCTCATGACCTTGGAACAAGGACCAAAGGTCATGGCTAGGCCATGACGAAATGACCATAACAACTCACATAGGCGTAAACATGAAACAATGAGTTAGGCGATAACTTGAACAAGCAATTTGGATCTACTTCACTTAAAAGGAAACCATGAGATTTTACCAAGAGAACATGGTCATTTAAGGCTTATGAAGCTACCCCTAA
Source organism: Artemisia argyi (assembly GCA_030686995.1). Lineage (NCBI taxonomy): Eukaryota > Viridiplantae > Streptophyta > Magnoliopsida > Asterales > Asteraceae > Artemisia > Artemisia argyi. The sequence goes on from CM060677.1 coordinate 179,146,235, forward strand.
TAACAATCTTCATGTACAAATAAACTTTCCTAAGTTTATTCAAATATCGGACATGTAACCTTTCGGATCAAAACTTATATCTATATATTTCATCAACTACTACAATAGTAGGGAGCCTCATGTGAGGAGTTCATTATGTAAGCCGTCGAGTTGAGTTGTGGATTTACGAGTTAAAGTGTCCTGGCTCCTCGAACGCTTACTAACATGACTTCTGAATTATGTCGGCCCGAACGGTAGTGAACGATATACAAAACATACATGTTTCATGAATCATTTCTTTCAAAGACTTACATTATACATCATACCACATCATGGACTATAATGCAAGATATATATATAGGCACTACTTCATAGTCTTTACTCCGATCCTAAGTCGCGACATTCTATTATAGGTTGCTCGTAAAAACCTACACGATTCAACCGTTACATTCATTACTTGCTATCTTAACTTAAGGTGAGTTCATAGCCCCACTTTACATTACTTCAATGTTTTACAAACCCTTGGGGGGAATACATGCTATTATTTTCTACTCGAACACAATGCTTTCTACTGTATGCTATTCGACTATGTTTTATTATCACTAAGTAACAACCTTGCTAAACCGAGATCCCTTATTATGAACCATTTAATCACTAGCAATAGTGAGCGCAAATATTGTGAATAGGCCTATTGGGATTGACGAATCCCATTTGTATTGACTAAGTTCAAACAAATGCATTAATATTTGAGATTTAGGTATGTTAGCAAAGTACCTACCGGGATAAATCTGCCGATCGATATTGGTACACGTTAACGTTATGGTGTCATAAGCTTAGTGTATAATAACCTTTCCGGGCATATAACAACGTAGCCCATCATTGTTTTCCAAATATTGGTGTGAGTCTATAGCTCACACTACGATTATTGTGTTCAAACGATTTAACTACAAACACTACGATTATTGTGTTCAACGATTTACTACCAACACTTTGTGTTCAAACGATTTAACAAACTCTATGAATATCACTCAACCTTTGTGTTGACCTCTCAAGCATGTATTTCAGGTTCATGACGATCAAGGATGGCACGGAAGGGCACGGATGTTCAAGAGGGCTATAAATTTTATTATCATTCAAAAACTCACTTAATGTGATTTGTAAACATGGAACCAATTGGGACCTCATTTTGTAACCTCTGATATTTATATAATTTGAATGATACATCTTTTAAAACGACTCAATTGGAGTTCGTTTTCTATTATTGTGACTATTGTGCCGTCAAGTAACACCCAGTTCGAATTCCGCTGCAACCATGAATTGGGGGTGTTACAGATTGGTACCAGAGCCATGGTTATAGAGAAACGGGTCTAATTGAGACCTAAACTATAACCACATGTACAAACAAAAACATTTTTATAGCCTTCCACTCTCCGTGTCTTCCATCCTCCAGACGATTATGAACTTAGTAAGCATGTTATGCTACACAAACATATTAGTATATTCATATATACCCATTTTGAGCATTTCCCCGAAGACATTTTTATGCTACACAAACATAATTGCATATTGATATATGTACCCTAAACATAATTAAGCATTTCCCCGTAAGCATTTTATGCTACATGAACACATATAAGTATATTGATATATACACACTAGGCATTTTATGCTACATGAACACATATAAGTATATTGATATATACACACTAGGCATTTTATGCTACATGAACACATATTTGTATATTGATATATACACACTAGGCATTTTATGCTACATGAACATATTAGTATATTGATATATAAACTCGGTTTATTTTCAATCATTTATCTAAACAATGAACTAAACATATCTGTGTATGCCTATTCTAAGGCATTTCGGCACAGCCACACTCTCCCAATCATGTTCCTACTCCAACATTATATGTCCAAGACATTGTAACTGATTGCAATGGTCTTTCCTATTTTCCAAGACATTGTGAGATACAATGGTCTCATTCATTTTTCAAGACATTGTGAGATACAATGGTCTCATTCATTTTTCAAGACATTGTGAGATACAATGGTCTCATTCACTTTTCAAAACATTGTGAGATACAATGGCCTCATTCATTTTCCAAGACATTGTGAGATACAATGGTCTCATTCATTTTCCAAGACATTGTATGATACAATGGTCTTAATCATTTCTCAAATATTTTGAGTCACACAATGACCTAACCTACTTCCCAGACATTGTGAATTGCACAATGGTCTAACCTACTTCCGAGACATTGTGTTTTGTGCAAATGGTCTCTAGAATTATTCCATCACATAATCAATATCATTTCTTATGATATCAAAAACCCGTCACAATCTATCGATTTCAAAAAAAGAAATATGAGATTTCTAAAGGACAAACTAATCCATCATCGACAAAAGCTGAACTTTCTCTACATTCATCAAAGTTTTCTTATGAAACCTTCATTATTAAAAGTTCGTGATCCTGGCCAAGTATGTTCTATTTTAGAACTACTTAAAACTTCCTTTCCATACGTATCTACCCTTACTACCTTCTATGCAATGGAATATGAAAACATACGTTACAAGTCTTGTATGGACGGGACTTGCAACTTAAGGGTTTGACATCGCCTTTGTTTAGTGAACAGTTTCCCGAAAGCAACGGACATATCAAAAGTATACCTAGTTTAGGTATTTGAAAATTTTATCGAACCTTGGCTAAATATAGACTAGTCACCTATATTTAACCTAGGGACAGTGGAATATAGTCTGACTAACTATATTCGACTTAGAATTTTCAAATACTGAGAATAGTTGTACTAGGGTTATGTCTAGGTTGATTTCCTACATGAACTCGATAAACCACCAGAATACATTAAAACAATCTAGAGACACGATAATGTCTTACCACTCAGCGAAATCTTAACACCTTATTTGTGTTACCTAATTTCATTCTTGAAATTTTTCATTTATGAGATAATCCGAACTACTATCTTGGGATAGTTATCAATTATTCTCTTCATCCTGTAGAAGTACCATCCTGTTTAGGATACCATTCCATCATAAACTTTTAAAATCTCTTAAGACTTTTAAAGCAAACTCAACATCGATACCTAAGAGTATTAATGTTAAGCATACACTACACACTTTTGTTCATCAACATATCATAACATTATCTTCACAACCGTTGGAACCACAAGCTCGTTAACAGATCTTGATGCACTTTTAAAGCTCAAATCATCCTTAGTTACACCACAAGTACCCTCATCAGCTTTACAAGATTGAATATTCATCTTGTACTTTTGGAACACCAGTATCATCTCGTAATACACTACCTTGTAACTCACCGGCTAAGTATGAATGTTGTGTCGGGAATTCTTGAGTAGGATGATTTATAATGTCCTTATTTGAATGGATTGGGATGCCTTTTCATTTAAACAAAGAAATTATAAATCATCGAACCATACGTTTATATTCCTTTAGTTACATTGTTTGGGATGCCTCTCTATGTAAATAAAGAATTATAAACAAGTGGGCTTAATTATATCCGAAATAACATAAGTATGAAGTCAACCTACATTACATTGCTTGGGTATGGCTTGATACCTACATTACATTGCTCGGGTATGGCTTGATACCTACATTACATTGCTCGGGTATGGCATGATACCTACATTTTATTCGCCACAAGAAATCCTATCTTTTCACCGACATCGCTTCAAACCATGACATAAACACTAGGTACAACAACCGATTACCTACTAGGCTATGATTGCAACAACTATCCCAATTTCCATAAGTACGAGGTTTACATTTTGGTTTTCATAATGATAGTGCAATAACAAACAAACTCATTACGAGGCCATGTACCTATATGCATGTGCAGTCGTACCAAACTCATTACGGGGCCATGTAGCCATATGCATGGGCAGCCGTACAATTCAAACAGGACTTGGTCCAACCACATGTTCAACGCTTATTCCATGATTCGATTCTTATATCAATTTCCATTTATTGGATTCCTATGTAAATTGCTATTGTTGTTCAACTGTTATATCAATTGCTATTGATACTTGACAACTATATCAATTTCCATTTTGATATTTAACTATATCAAGTTCTATTTGATATTCAACTACTATATCGATTCCTATTAATATTCGACTGCTATATCATTTTCCTTTGATATTCGACTATTACCATACCTTTCCTACATAAAAGGAAGCCTCATCCTACACCATACACTGAAATGACAAATCAAATTACATTACCGGAAATCCCAGACTTTGGTCCTCATAAGTAACCACACATCTTTATCGACACCACTCCAACATATGACACACATAGAACTTCGGGACGAAGTTCCCCGTAAGGGGTAGAGACTGTAACAATTCACAATTTCAGGTTAATTACCATTCCCGGAAAATTTCACTATTCACTTTTACTATTCATTTTTTTCCCGAAACTTTCCCGAAAGTTGATTTTTATTTGATTTTATCGAGTGATAAATCATTTCCATGGCAAATTAAAAGTTTAACTTTCATAAGCTCATTTTCGTGAAAGTTATTAAGGAATTACACGGAATTACACGTTTTAGGGTAAAACGTCAATCAGAAATTCTACGGACAACGAAATTCAACCCCGTCAGGTGACCCCACATCAGTAAAATATTTTACACACTCATGATTTATTTGAGAATTAATCGTGACTGAGAAAAATATGACCAAAAACTTCCCAGCAGGTCACCCATGCCTGTACTACTCTCGCATGAGCACGCTTAACCATTTGGGCGATTAACCGTGAGACCACAAAACGCGTTTCTAAGACTTTTTGAGTTTTCAACTTATTAGAAAAAGTCAACATATTATTTCCCTCCTCCATTGACCAAAAATGATCCCTTGATGTTATAAGTCATTTCGTGATTTTTAGGCTTACGATTTGATGTCTAAAAGACATTTAATACCAACCGACACTAGACTGAGCCCAGTCTAGACATTATAAGTCATTTTAAATCATTTTTATAACATTAGAAAAGTAACATTTTACTTTTCTCAATTTTACGCAATATTCAGCGTTTTACGCGAATTACGCGTTTAGACCCGTGTTTCCAGTTTTTAGCAGGGTTTTAGCACCCGATGGAACCTACCACTCATTTTATATTTTATTATGGAACTTATTGACATGTTTATCAATACTTTCAAGTTCCATAATTTTACGACACCCGGTTTTACGTTTTGAGGCTTAATCATTTACGGTTGGCATTTCCCGGAGTCAAAACTCATCCAATATCTTGGATAATATCAAGCAAGAACCACCTCATCCTTCCTAGCATATCAAACCGCCATTAGGGGGGGGGGGGTTTTCACACTTGTGGCTTGATCTTGACCCTTGATTCCTTAGATGATCACATGTGTTCAACTTTGGCTCCAAGTAAAACTTGGTCACCAAGTTGTGGTAATATCCTACTCATTTCCTAACCTCCTCATGACCATATATATACCCCCTCCCTCCCCTCTTTGCCGTGGATATCACACACACAAACACACCATTCATTTGCAAATTCTCTTCCAAGTTTCATGCAAGATTCAAGTGATTCTTCAAGGTAGAAACCCTAGATAGGTTATCATTCATCAAACACTTCCATAACCTCATATACTTGGTGATTTCTCTTGAGTTTAAATCCACTCATTTCACCTAAACCTTCATCATCCATCTTTCAAGAATACCAAGGGTAGAAAGATTGCATGAAGTGAAAAAGGGTTGAAGCAAGTCTATCAAAGTCCTATCCTTACATGTTAACTTCCTTTCATCTTTGAAAGCCAAAAGTTGTGAGCCAAACCCTAACTTGATTCTTGTTAAATAATCATGTTCATGTTATTTACATATTATTTATGCTATATATTGTCTTGTTATCATGTCCATGATGTATAAAAATGACCAAAACAAGTTATTGTTATTGATTGTTACAACAAGTTACTAAAACAAGTAAACTAGTGACTTTCTTGATAAGACCTGATCAAAATGGTAAAAATATGATGTTGGATCATTACATATTACAGTAGAGGACTTAACAAGGAAACCATAGCAATTTGAACCACCCAAAACGAGTATACGAGTCAAAAGTTATGGCGATTTGAAATTACCAAAGATTTCCGGCAAAACTGCCAAATAGCTTCCTGATCAAATTTGGGTTTTGAAAGTCCCACTTCTGGTCCGATTCATCAAAAAGTTAAAACACGAAAGTTGTCCGAAACGACGTTTTCGTTCAGGAACAAAGAAGCTCGAGCCCTAAAAACGCTTTCCGAGTGATAAAATTCTTCAAATTCTAAACAGCCCATTTTTAGGCGAAAGTCACTAGATTATGGTTATACTTTGAAAGGAACAAGAGGTCTTATGACCTATAATCAAGACCACAAACATGACTAGAACCAAGGTTGAGTCTCATGACCTTGGAACAAGGACCAAAGGTCATGGCTAGGCCATGACGAAATGACCATAACAACTCACATAGGCGTAAACATGAAACAATGAGTTAGGCGATAACTTGAACAAGCAATTTGGATCTACTTCACTTAAAAGGAAACCATGAGATTTTACCAAGAGAACATGGTCATTTAAGGCTTATGAAGCTACCCCTAATAACAATCTTCATGTACAAATAAACTTTCCTAAGTTTATTCAAATATCGGACATGTAACCTTTCGGATCAAAACTTATATCTATATATTTCATCAACTACTACAATAGTAGGGAGCTTCATGTGAGGAGTTCATTATGTAAGCCGTCGAGTTGAGTTGTGGATTTACGAGTTAAAGTGTCCTGGCTCCTCGAACGCTTACTAACATGACTTCTGAATTATGTCGGCCCGAACGGTAGTGAACGATATACAAAACATACATGTTTCATGAATCATTTCTTTCAAAGACTTACATTATACATCATACCACATCATGGACTATAATGCAAGATATATATATAGGCACTACTTCATAGTCTTTACTCCGATCCTAAGTCGCGACATTCTATTATAGGTTGCTCGTAAAAACCTACACGATTCAACCGTTACATTCATTACTTGCTATCTTAACTTAAGGTGAGTTCATAGCCCCACTTTACATTACTTCAATGTTTTACAAACCCTTGGGGGGAATACATGCTATTATTTTCTACTCGAACACAATGCTTTCTACTGTATGCTATTCGACTATGTTTTATTATCACTAAGTAACAACCTTGCTAAACCGAGATCCCTTATTATGAACCATTTAATCACTAGCAATAGTGAGCGCAAATATTGTGAATAGGCCTATTGGGATTGACGAATCCCATTTGTATTGACTAAGTTCAAACAAATGCATTAATATTTGAGATTTAGGTATGTTAGCAAAGTACCTACCGGGATAAATCTGCCGATCGATATTGGTACACGTTAACGTTATGGTGTCATAAGCTTAGTGTATAATAACCTTTCCGGGCATATAACAACGTAGCCCATCATTGTTTTCCAAATATTGGTGTGAGTCTATAGCTCACACTACGATTATTGTGTTCAAACGATTTAACTACAAACACTACGATTATTGTGTTCAACGATTTACTACCAACACTTTGTGTTCAAACGATTTAACAAACTCTATGAATATCACTCAACCTTTGTGTTGACCTCTCAAGCATGTATTTCAGGTTCATGACGATCAAGGATGGCACGGAAGGGCACGGATGTTCAAGAGGGCTATAAATTTTATTATCATTCAAAAACTCACTTAATGTGATTTGTAAACATGGAACCAATTGGGACCTCATTTTGTAACCTCTGATATTTATATAATTTGAATGATACATCTTTTAAAACGACTCAATTGGAGTTCGTTTTCTATTATTGTGACTATTGTGCCGTCAAGTAACACCCAGTTCGAATTCCGCTGCAACCATGAATTGGGGGTGTTACAACAGGGACTTATTGAAGCTGTCAAAGAAGTCATGCCACACGCTGAACATAGGCAATGTGCTAGACACATTTATGAAGGTTTTCGAAAGCTTTACAGTGGTCTTGAGTTTAGGTTGATGTTTTGGGGAGCTTCAAAGGCTAGCTATCCAGGTCGTTTCAACAAGGTAATGGAAAAGATCAAAAAAGCAAACCCTAATGCATATGTCTATCTCATCAAGAAGGATCCAAAGACTTGGTCTAGGTCTTATTTCCAAATTGGAGCAAACTGTGAAGCGGTCGAAAATGGTTTCAGTGAGTGTTTTAACTCTGTAATATTGCAAGTTAGAAACAAAACACTGATCACCATGCTTGAAGCATTGAGGGTGATAGTCTATGAAAGAATGGATGTGATGAGAAGAATGTCTGAAAAGTGGACAGAAGACATATGTCCAAACATCCAAAAGAGATTGGAAGTAACAAAAGAACAAATGAGATATGATAATATTCATTTTCTTGTCCAATATTTTTTGTTTTACTACAACAATAGGTCTTACATATTGATCCAATGCGTAGATTTTGGCATGTTATACCAACTGGCGGACAACTTTTTGAAGTAAGGAATGGATCTGAAGCATTTGGTGTTGATGAGATTCGCAGAACATGTTCATGTAGGTTGTGGCAGTTATCAGGTTTGCCTTGTCAACATGCTATAGCTGTATTTGGAAAATTGAATAGGAGTGTAGAGGAATATGTGCCAGAATGTTTTAGGAAACAAAGTTTTCATGATTCTTATAATCAATTCTTGGGTCCTGTTGGTGGAATGTCGTTTTGGCCAGACTGTAATGCCATGTCTAAAATTTTGCCACCTATAACCAAAAAAATGCCCGGGAGACCTAGAAAGAAAAGAATTAGGGCTGCCCATGAACACCAAAACTCAACCAAAGTTTGTAGGGCTGGGATTACCATGACATGCTCAAATTGTGGTCAAAAAGGATACAACAAGAAAGGTTGTAAGAATGAAACTGTAATGAAACCTCCTAAACCACTAGGTAAGAAAGGTAGACAAAAAAAAAAACACAAACAGGTCCTACTACTCTAGTAGATGAGGTATTTGAGGCAGAATATAGTGCTCAGGAACCTAGTGCTCAGGAACAAACTTTTGTACAAGAACCACCAGTGGTTGAACCTAGTCAGTTTGATGTAGGTGGATCTAGTAGTGGGAGAGTTAAATAGAAAGCTAGGAAAGGGGGAAATACTAAACAAAAGACAAAGAGGTTATCCAGGTTGGGGAGATGGTTTGGTATAGGGGAGAGTGAGTTGGAGAGTGATCCGATTGAGGTTATCCAGGTTATCCAACTAGTCAAACTGCAAGTACAGCAGCCTTTGGAGCCAGTGGACCAGTTGCAGCTACTCAAAGCAGCCAAACAACAAGACAACAACCACAAGTTCAAGAACAAGTTAATTTGGAGCAGAACAATGTTGCACAACCAATGCCAAGGAACTTCATCAGACAGAGAGGAAGAAGCGAAAGAATTCTCCAAAAGAAGTTGGCCAAAAATCAGCAAGGAATTGGTTCATCCAGTTCCAATGTCTATGATTTGGATTAACTGTGTTACTAAACATATTCAAAACTTTTTTATGTTTATGTAATTACTAAAAACATTTTCCTGCACTTATTTTGTATCTAATATTAGTGCAGATGAACCTTAAATGGTTGTAGTATGCAAGTAAACAACATGTATGCACATCTTTTGTGTCTTAAGTACTGTGCAACTAGGATGTTGTTGGATGTTATGTATCATCTACTCTAGTTATTGCAATATTACCTCACTTTGACTGGTGTTATTGAACTATTTCTAACTTTCATTCATTGAGAATCTCTGCATTTACTGTGTAATTGAGAATATTACACAGCAAATTGAAAGCTTCATTCACATCAACAAATGTCCTTGGGAATCTCTGCATTTACTGTGTTGTAACTTCAAAAATGCACAACTTTGACTGCTTTTGCATAGAGCTGTGCATTGACTGTCTTTAAATAGCCTCTCCAAATGTAACAACCATATACCAAAAAACATTTTGCAATACACAACACACATTATGAGTTCCAACAAGAAAAAAGGTTATTATTATCAAAATATCAACATACATTACATAAACTTCAAACAATTGCCAATTATGTGTTTTTTTTTGTTTTGTTTTTGTTTTGTAGAGATCATTTACATTTCAAGTGACACTGAAAGTGACAAATATCCATGGATGGATAGCAACTCTGAAAGTGATAACAACACAGATTCTTGGAAAAACTACTTTCCAAAGACTTGTTCTAATTCATTAACAAAAAGGATGGATGCAATGAAGATTGAAACTCCTGAACAAGATGCAAAAGAGGCTTTTAAAAATAGGAGTAAGGTTCTAGGGCTTCCAAATCTTCATAAATGTCAGGAGATTCGCATGAAACCATTTGTTCTTAAAATTCCAAATGATTTGTCAAAGGGGAAAGGTAAGAAAACCATGGGTTAGTCTTTCAATGAAGGTTAATGGTTTCTGTAAGGCATTTCATGCCATTGAATAAAACTATTGTTGGGTTGTTTGACTTTTCATGCCACTGATGCATTCACATTTACATAAACCATGTCACACTATAACAAAACTACATAATGCACATTGATATACTACTAATGAAAATTGCAATTTCTTTCATTGCCATTCAAGAGATTGACTTTATAAAGTCAAAATACATATCAAGAGAATATAACATACCATAATCTACTAATGAAATAACTTTACACATTTGTAAAGTTATTTACTTCATTACAGACATTGCAATCACAATAACAATCACCACAGCAACCAAACTCAAAAACATTCGAACTTTATCATTACCATTCACTTTTGACTTAATAACACTCAATTCCTCCTTAATTTCTTGCATCTGCTCTTTTAAAGCTTCAAAAGCATCATCCACCTTCACTTGTTGCATCTGAGTTTTACAAACTTGATTGGCTTCCTTAGATCCATTCCCGTTTAAGATATCCAGGTATCTCTCTTTTTCCAAATACAAACTGAAAAACTTGGCTTTGTAATACTCACTTGGTAGTTCTGGGTCAAGAAACCCATAAAAATCACATTTTTTATGCTTCTCCCTCTTGGGACACGCCTTGAATCTCCTACCAGGATTCGTAGGGGTCCATGACACTTGCTCTTTAACTGGACATGGTACTCGACATTCACAATGGGTAGCAGCAACAATTTCTTCTATGGGCCTTTCTCTGTATTTGGGATTGTACGAGGATGATGAAGACATTATTTTTAGGGTTTGATGGTGGCGTGCATATTGGTGGGGGGGGGGGGGGGGGGGAGATAGGGTTAATGTGTGATAGGGTTAATGTGTTATGAGAGAGAGAGATGAAGTAATAAAGGGGGGTATTTGTTGATTAAGTTGAAAGAAAAAATATATATATATGTGACTTGGAAAAAACGGGTTCCATGTCACCAAAAACCGGTCAACAAGTAATCGGGTACACACAAAAGTCGTTTTTGAAAAGGTTTGTGTCACAATTAAAAAAAAAAAAAAAATTGACTACATACAACAATAAAAAGTGTCAACTTGAATGTATTTTAAAGTCATTTGCCCCCTTTTTTTTGAAAGGTAATATATTTTTATAAAATTAAAACTAGAAAGATACTAAAAAATACTAACATTTTTCATACTCGTGTTAGTCAACTGGAAGCAAACATTTTGTTAAAAAAAAGAAACAATAGAGTTATTTTACATATCAAATTTATCTTACATACCAAAGGACATTCATTTAAAATAAAATCAATAGTTGAGGTTAAAACCATTTTAATATTTCACTTATTTTTTATAATTTAAATATCTCTTAAACTTCGTTAAGTGAAAATAATTACACTATCGCGATGAGCATTTAATTATCTTTCTATACATGGGCACTTTGATATACTTTCGAAAAAAAAATTAAAAAAAAAAAATCATTTTTTTCACGTTTTTTCTCGTTTTTTCATCTTTTGTTCATTTTTTTTTTCATTATTCAAATTTACATGAAAAATCACATGTGATATTAGTGTTAAATCACATATGATATATAATATCACATGTGATATTAGTGTTAAATCACATATGATTTTTTATGCAAATTTCAGTAACGAAAAAAACGTGAAAAATACAAAAAAAAAAAATAAATTTGTCGAAAGTATATCGAAGTGTCTATCTATAGAAAGATAATTAAATGTTCGTCGTAACGGTATATTTTTTTTTTCGCTTAACGATTAGCGGTTTGAAAGATATTACTCATTCCGTCTCAAAATTATTGTCAGGAGACAAAAATCACAAAGTTTAATAAAAGTGAGTCCACTACAATTTTCAATCACTCATTTAGAATATTCTTCAACTAAATTCCTTTTTTATTACTTAAAAATAAAAATAGACAATTTTTTTTTAGACAACCTAAAAAAGAAATATGAACTATTAATTTGAGATGGAAGGAGTAATATTTGAAGAAAAAAAAAAAAAAAGATTAAAGTGAGTTTTTTAAATTGTTAGAATTAATCTCATATATTAGCTGAAATTAAATAAAGGTGATGGTAGAGATTGGTAAAAAAATTTTGGTTCTCAAATAATATTAAATGAAAAAGAAATTCAAAATTTGTTTTGTAAGTACGAGAATATTTACACCTATGAAATCTCTTTAAAAAATATAATGCATATTTTGGGTATTTTATATTTTTCGAAGTGATCTTACATGATCTCAATAATCAAATTACTATCCGTAGGATAAGATTACATTCCATAATAAACTTTTGATGGGAAACAAACGAGACAGTCGCTTGGTAAAAACATTGAGATAAAAACGCACAAACCACTATATAAACACAAAACATAAACAACTTAACCATTCTTAATCATCGATCATAAACCCTAAGTTTCAGTTTGATCTATCCAATGGCTGAAGAACGCCGTATTCGTAAGAAATCAAAACAGATCGTCTACTCATTTGATGACGAGCCTGGCATTCTTCCAGTGAAGAAGCAGAAAAAACAAACTCCCACAGTCTCAATATCAGCCAACTCAACCACTGTAAGTTCTTTTAATTCACCCTCGGTCGCGTTATAAGTGTCTCATTACGAATATGACACACAGTTTCTAGAATAGCACAATCATAGTAGGGTTTTTGACGATCATTCATGAATTTTATAAACAGGTCGTGACCAAAATTTTACTAGATGACGCTAAGAATGGCTACAAGAACGGAAATTTTGCATGTTCACCGTTATCACTTAATATCATATTGGGAATGCTGGCTGCTGGAGCCGAAGGCGAAACTTTGAAACAATTATTGGCTTTCCTTGGACATGAAAGCATCAAAGAATTTCATGCTCAGTCGCCAAGTTCCATACTTTTTAATCAAATTTTATCGAACCCGAAAACAGGTCTTGACTGCAGTTTAGCAAATGGTGTTTGGATAGATAAAAGGGTGGAACCCGTTCAAGCTAGTTACCAAAAGGTTCTTGAAACTGTTTACAGAACAGAAGCTAGATCTGTTGACTTTGGAAACAAGGTAAATCAGTACTCGTAAATGAGTATTAAGTTTTCTTAATTTCTTTGAATTCATATAGTTTAGATATAGTCTTATCAACCAAATTTGTTTATGCATAGGTGAAACGTGATAAAGCAGTCGATGCAATTAATTCATGGGTGCACAAGGAAACTAATGGTTTGATCCCCTTAATTCTTGAAAGGAAGGACTTAAATCCAACTAATGTAATGGTCATTGCGAATGCCTTGTATTTTAAAGGAAAATGGTCCAACCCATTTTATGCAGATAAGACAAAAGATAAACACTTCAGTCTCATAAATGGGGGGAAGGTTTCAGTCCCCTTCATGACAAGTAATAAAGAATTCGATTATGGTTCTTTTAAGGGCTACAAGATGATCAAAATTCCATATGAAAGTAATAAATACAAGTAGAATAAGTTCTCAATGTATATATTTCTTCCACATAAAAAAGCTGGATTGATGAAGCTACTTCAAAAGTTTCATTCTAATGATGCTTTATTTCATGAAAAATTTGACCTTGCACGAGTGTCGTTTGATAAGCTGTGGATACCCAAGTTTAAGATATCCTGTACTTTTGAAGCTCAAGATGTTATGAAACAAATGGGATTGACATTGCCATTTGAAAATACGAATAAAGAGCTTAGCGGAATAGTAGAGCTAAGAAGTCTTTATGTGTCAAAGGTACTTCAGAAATCTTTTATTGAAGTTGACGAAAAAGGAACTAAAGCCGCTGCAATTAGTGCTATGGATGTTGAACTGGAAGCTGATATGTCAGATTCAGATTCTGAACCTACACCACCACCAAGTTTTGTGGCTGACCATCCATTTATGTTCATGATAAGAGAAGACTCTTCTCAAGCTGTTCTATTTGTCGGAGTTGTGCTCAACCCTCTAGATAATAACTAGATGTTCATTGGCCGTACTGATCCATTCTTTTAATTCCATCTGCATAATGAATTGAATGTCTAAATTTTTATATCTATAGTTATATTTGAATATTTTTCCTATTGAATGCCTTTGAAGAAATTCCTGAACCATATTTCGTCCTCAATTCGAATTAAATTTTGGTTCTCCTATTCTTTTTTGTTTACGAAATCATTTACAATATACTTCACCAGCAAAGCCATTTATGTGTTTATTGTACGTTAGACCTCAAGAACATAAAGATGGCACATTTGACTTGTTCGCCATTTTAGATGGCCGTGATTGATTTTAGAAGGCTCATACTTTTGGGAACTTAGGGATTGACATATATATGTTTTTTTTGGCGATATGTGTTCATATTTTCTTTGTTTGTATTCGATATACCTGCCGATTTTGTTAGTAATTTAGTATTATTTATCTAGGCCCGATTGTATTGGTATTATTGGGAGGCTTAGCCCATTCTGTTGTTATATATTGTATTCAAATCATTCTAGTAATTCAATACAATTATTCACTCCAACATGGTATCAAAGTCAAATTCCTAAAAAATATCTCTCTAAACCGATCATAACCAAATAAACACTTCGAGGCCTGGTGGTGGTGTTTTTCGTATGGTTTGGTTTAGCTGACGACTAAAGGAAAAGAGAAGGAAAAGGAGGAAGGAGTGTTTTGTGTATCGTTTGGTTTGGTGCTCACCACTACGGCTGTTTGGTGAAGGATTTGGTGAAAGAATGAATGTTGATGTGAAGCTGAGGTGTTGGTGGTGAATTTGGTCACAATTACACCCGGTCTAACGCCTCACCCAACTACACATCAGCGCCACATCATCGGATTCACTCGCCACTAAAATCCCAGTATCCCTCACTCACCACTCACTAGTCACCATTTACCTATGCCTCACTTAAATTCATACACATAACAAACCCCTCACAACTTTGAGCAGGCTCACCTTTGGTAGAGATATTCACAAACATTGTTTGAGTATAATTGGCTTAAGTTTGCATGAGGTTGATGTGGTTAACTTTACCCTGTTATGCTGCAACTATTTTTTTCACAAAACTAGCTGTGTGTATTGGTCTTGTTACCTCCAATTTGACATTACTTCTATTGACCTCGGTTTGGTTGATGCATTATGTTGCATATGCTGAATTTGTTTTAGGTCTTCCGTTTTCTGTTTGAGTTCATCTCAAACTCATTTTTTATGTGCATAGGCTGCATATGTTTCAAAGATTGAGTGTACCCACTAACCCATTACCTAATATGATCTGCCCATTTCACCAGCTCTTGCTATTCTACTTGAAAAAACAGTCCAGCCAAACTTTTAACAAATAACCAAACTGTTTTTCTTTTTTTTAACGGCTGATTTTTATTAAAACATAGCAAGAAGCTAGAAAAGGAATAACAGATCGAGATACAAAAAGATATTACAAGCGGTTTTAGGATTGACAATCCAATCCAACCAATTGTGAATGACATCATAGGTTGCAACCTGGTCTAACTTTTGAATTCCTATTCGAGATCCAAGTGTGTGAATGGACAATGATGTCATTCTTGATTGCATCTTTACTCGGATGTTTAGTGCCAAAACAAGTCTTATTCCGGAATTTCCAAAGTAGCCACAACGTCGTTTGGATAACCGCGTCAAAGCAATACTTGGTACTGCCGTTTGGATAACATATAACCAAACTGTATCTGACCGAAACCAGCACGGCCACACCTGATGTAGATCGAAGATCATGTGCCCGTGATGGACATGTGCACATAAACTGTCAAACTCACTATATTTCACTACAACAAAGCATTTGATTTTACACAGTTATATTTTTATATCTTCTACAATTAAAAGTGTGCACAAATTTAAAGTCCACGCCTCCCCTTTGCGTGGAGTATCTAGGCGTCACAAAAAAGTGCACTCTTACTAATGTCAACAAACATTGGAACACTCTACACTTAAGAGGGTGAAGAAATGGTCCAAAAGTACACGCTTTTATGAGTGAATAAACAATGCACTTGTCAACACCAATAGGCGTTTAAAGGCATTTAAACTCCACACTCCTAAACATGACAAATTGGCAACTGATGACATAATTTTTTACACGCTTTTATGTGTCAACCTACTTCTTTTGATAATTGTAATATTCTCACCCTGATTTTAAATATGCAACTTATAATACACAAACTGGCAAAACTGATACTAATTTTACAATATAAAAGGTAACATACTTAAATTGGCAAACTGGCAAACCGATACTAATTTGTTAACATATATACTTAAATCTGCAGCTAATCATTCACAAACTAATATAAAAGACTTTTAAGTATGTTTACAAAATATCATTCTTCACAGTTAATCTTCCACATCCTTGTCTTCATCAAGCTCCTAAACAACACACGATGTACAGCTTAAAAATCGGTAACCCACAAAACAACTTAACAAGCAAAGTATCCCACAAAACAAGTATAATATTATACATCCTTAAATATCACAGTCAAGACAACTAACTGAATCGCACAACAAAATGACAGTCTTCCTTGCAACAGTTACCATATTAGAATCACAAAGCCTCTTAAAGAACTCTTGGTCATAAAAAATCTACTCCAAAGTCGCATAAAAAGATTAAAACTTCTGAATAGTACTCTAATACTAAAAACCACAAGTCTACAACAAGCAAGATGTGCCATTTCACCTTGCTACACTATGATAACAGTGTATCATTTAGAATCATTTAGTTGAATCTTGCTACACCATGAACAAGCAAAAAAAAAATTACTTTATCCAAAAGTACCACAAATTTTAACCTTTTAGAATGTCTGTGAACTCTCATGTGTGTCAATGATTGATGTTAACATTATGTGTTGCCTGCAAGCTTTTCTAATCTAGCAACACAAAGCCTAATGAACTCAGTAAGTTATTATTGCCGCATGTTGAAGTTTAGGACGGCTAATGCAGAAAACAATATAGAGATTGTATTTAGTACTTTGGTAGGTAGCTATCTTTCAACCCGCTTGGCGCCAAAGGCACTCTAAATGATCTCAGCAACCATAATCCACAATTGTAATTAAGATAAGAATATATTCCAAAATAAATGTACAAAATACAGCCTTCCGTGACATGCTAGTTAGTCGATATTGAGATAAAAACGCTTGTACAAACAAGTGACGGAGCCAGGATTTTTCGATCGGATGGGCAAAAAAAAACGAAAAAGTACTAAACCTTAACTGCGTGCGTTTGGTATCCCCTATGGGAATGAGGGAATCATAGTGGTAGTGATTCTAAGTGTTTGGTAATGAAGTATGGATATTGTCCATACTCCATAGGAGTTCAAGAGAGGAGGTATCAATCTATCATAGGTGAGGGACTCATTTTATACCAAAACCGATACCGATTGTGATTCATAGCAACATACCAAAAACACCCTTATAACTGGGGGTTGCATGTATATTAGCTGGTATGCTTATGTTGCCTGGTAATATTGTTTAGTCCATCGCCTATCAAACTCTCGTGAGTTATTTTTAATCTTTTACCTAATAAAATAAAACCCCTAGTGAGGACTTTTCCATTTCAAAAAAATCAAATCATACTTATTTAGGTAATATTTTTTTCAATTTTAATTTTTAAAAAAATTTATAATATTTGAAAAACCTATAATATTTCTATATTTGTGTAATTATTGTTTAAAATTCATTTTTATACATAAAAGTTAAAATTGTTCAAAAATACACAAGGGCTTGATTGTTGTTTTTTGATATTTCATGGCTGAAGCGTAAATATTTTATTAAAACCGGAGTATCCATTAGTATCCATTAGGTTTGCCACACATAAGAAAAACACACTAAACAATAACCACCCATAAGAAGATCAAGAACAATCCATAAGAACAGCAAGATCAATCGGATGCTACAACAATCATAACAACAATTAGATGCTAATAACAACAACAACAATCTTCTGCTACAGATCCGATGCTACACCTTTAACAACAAACGACCCAGGTTTAAGAAATCTGATTTTAACAACAATCGACCCAGTTTTAAGAAATCTGATGGTAATAAGTACAATAACAACAATCCGATGAAGAGGAAGAGTGCAATTTTGCGCCAGAATTTGACAAGGAAGAGTTCAAGGTTAATTTTTATTATAAGTTTATAATTTATAATTTATTAATTTTAATTTGATTGAGATTTTATGTTTTTTAATAAGTTGTAGTTGTTTAAGTAACTTTTTAAAAATTGTAGGACTTAATTGTTATTGTTATTATTTTTTTAATTTTTTAAAACTACAGCTCAGTTTGTATTATATTACGATTACAATTACAATCCTAATAGGACCTTAACTTATACCGGCTTAAACCATTATATAAACTCAATTGATAGCCCCATTGATTTATTCACACGAAAATCATCATAAGAGATATATTCTTATCATTCAATAAAATTCAAAAAAACATCAGGTTTTATTTTTAATCTCTGTACAAATATATATTTTATAATATTTCTGAAAGTGTTATTGCTAATGATTTTAAAAATACTCATGTTTGAAAGTTTTTTGCTTTTTTGTTGTTGTGTGATTATGGTTATGTTTAAAATTGACATTATTATTATCATGTTTAATTAGAGGTTGATTGATTTTGTATTTATGTGAAACTGCATCAGGTAAATTACAATAAGCAATATTGTGGTTTTTTAGTCTATAGAACATAGGATTAATATAACACATATAGTCATAGGCTTGAACATGTTTGTGTAATTGTTGTTGCTGTACTTTCCTTTAATTGGATTAAAAATTGTGCTTAGTTGTGGGTGTATATATGTAGAATGATAAATTATATAAAAGTTATTATATCTATATAGCACATATAGTCATTAGCTTGCAACATGCTCCTCTAATTGTTGTGGACGTACATGTTAAAAAGGTTTATGCTTTTTTGTTGTTTTGTGATTGTGGTTATGTATAATGTTGACATTATTAACTGGTATATCAAAAGCCTATTCTGTGACCCATTACTTTTACCTTAGCTTAAATCTTATAGTTATTATCATTACTATTGATTATAGATATGACAATGAAAATCACACCTCTTAAAGAAATCACACCAGACAAAGGTAAAGTGAATATAAAAGTTAAAATAGTCTCTCTTTGGAATCAGTATTATAACAACAACAACCCATCAAAGCTAGCAGGCATGGATATGATCCTAATGGATGAGCAGGTAATTTATATATATATGTATATAATATCTACTATATTTTTTTTCTTAAGAATCTCTAAATATTTATTTACTTAACATTATATGTTTATAGCTTTACAATAATATGTACTATATTTTTTTAGGGCACCAAGATTCATGCTACAGTTGACAGCTCCGTAGTCTCTGATTTTGATACTCTTTTAAAAGAGAACAATTATCACATAATTTCAAACTTTAATGTTAAACGGAATGTTGATTCTACCAAATTATCAAAGCATGAGTTCAAAATACACTTCTATAGAAAAACAAATGTGCGTAATTGCTCTGAATTCATTTGCAATGATGATGTAATGGAATTTATATCGTTTAAAGACTTTTTGGATGCAAGGATAGACCAAAGTTATTCGTTTGGTAAGTGGTTTTATTAAAATTACATGTAAACATATACAAATATCTAATATTTAACTACATTATATTCTAATATTGTTTTTTGTATTATAATACAGATGTTATTGGACGTTTGATACAAAATAAAGACATCACCGTTTTGAATCCAAATAACGCACCTAAGCACATACTTGAATTTCAACTCCAAGATATAACGTAAGTATTTATTATTATTATGTATATACATTAATCTAATATCTATTAACCATATTTATATTTTTTTTTTATTTTTATTTATACAGTGGAACAACGATTCCATGTATCTTATGGAATGACCTTGCTAAAAAACTACATCAATATATCAAGAATCATGGAAATTCAGCCGAGCCAATCATTGTTCTTATCAAAATGGCACGACAAAGTATATGGAATCGTAAGTAGCTTTTTTTTTTTTTTTTTTTTTTTTTTTTTTTTTTTTTAAATTCAGTTACATTTGATATGTATAAAAGTGTATAAAAATAGTATATATTATCTTATATACAGGTGTGACCCAAGTTTCTAACTGTTTTGCTGGGTCGAAGTTGCTTATTAATGAAGATAACCCACATATAGAAGCTTTCAGAAACATGTAAGAATATAAGAAACGAAAACTTTGTATATATATTTTTATTATTTATTTATGTATTATTATTATTATTATTTTTGTTTTAATTTATTCTTTTCAATAGATTTGAATCTACAAATGTTTCATCTACTGAAAAGAGTAAAGTTGAGTTATCATCAAACACTATTGTTAGAAATCCAGAAGATTACTATTCAGAATTTCCGTTAATGACAATAGATGAACTATATGATTTATCCGAGGTAAATTTTTCTTTATAAAGTTTTTGCATCAAAAAATATATTTAGTTTTGCTAATTCATAATTGATTTTTGGACAGCCAACCGGGTGTGTTGTTATTAGAAAAGTATTGAAAATTGTGAACGACCAAGGGTGGTATTACATGCTTTGTAGTAATTGTAATAGTGTTGTGAAACAATCAGAAAATAAAGAAACTGATAGAGACTACAACTGTGACAATTGTCAAAAGAAAGCAGATCTTTTTCCAAGGTATGAATACTAATATTGATTTGTAATTTTTTTTAAACTGTCATCTATCCCTAATATAAATGATTTTTTTATACTAATATTGATTTTTAATTTTTTTTAAACTGTCATCTATCCCTAATATAAATGATTTTTTTTTTCCAAGATTAAAATCCATATTCGTGTTCAAGATGAAACTGGATCTGCTACTTTTTGTTTGTTTCAACAAGACGTTGCCAAATTATTAGGCAAATCCGTTGGTTATCTGATATCGAAAATTGATAAGGTAATGATGCATTTACTCTTTTTAAAACATTAGTTAATCCTTTATTTTGCCATTTTTTTATATTTTATATGATTAATAAAAATTGTATTTGTTGTCTTTTAGATTTTAATACATTACATTTAAAAATTTTGTAACAGGATGAAGAAAACACATCATACCCGCCTGATCTGGAAAGTATAGTGAACAGAAAGTTTGTGTTTAAATTACAAGTTTCAGCATACAATGTGAACAACAACTATCATATATTTACGGTTAACAAGATAAGTGACGATAAAGTTGTTATGAACTTAATAAGTTCAAAACAAACTAAAGCAGAGGTATGTTATATTCCTATATCCTTATATAGCATTAATCATGGAAATTTATTGACAATGATTATAAATTGTTAATGTTTATTATTGATTCTAAGGAAAAGGAAACGGCAGAAGTAGGGAGTAAAAGAAAGATCATTGAATTTCATAATTCTGAGATGGAAAAGAAACCAAAAGTTGAGCATCAAGACAATGAAGATGATAGTGTTAAAAATAAAACGAATAATAAAGATGTTTTGAAATTATCAGTATCCAAACAAATAGAAGAAGAGGTATTTGATTATCATTTCTTCTTATATAGCATTTATTGTAAATATTATATAACAATGATAATATATTTATAGAGTTTATATTTTCCAGGCATGCAAAACAACAGCAGCAGAAACAGAGAGAAATTACATGGAAGCTTCATGAAAGAGACAACAACAAATGAGATAGACTGAAGAAACAAAATGTCATTCCCATATTTCTTTTTTGTTTAATTCTAGAGATATTTTTTTTAAGAGATTGTTTTTCAATATCATGTGGTGAATTTTTTTAAAAGTTTTTTAATTTTAATAGAGTTGTTTTTGTTACTGGTTATGGCTCCATATTTTAGATTTATTTAAGTAACATATTCTTTGATGTTTGTGAGTAAATTAATATTAAATTTTTGTTGTTAAGAGTGTGTTTGGGATTGCCCTTGGACTGGTGGTGGTTTTGAAGAAAGAGTATGTTGTTAATCAACTTAATGAGTTAGTTAGATCTGTTAAGGAGAAAGTTGATGGTGAGGAAAAGAAGAGAAAGGAGAACACTAATGGTGGTTTGAAGGGGGAGAGTAAAAGGATTAAGGAGGAGAGTTTGGGTTTGGGTTCAGGTTTGAGTGGGAAGCCTGTTAAGGTGGTGAAGGATCAGAAGATGGAGGAGGTTAAGGAGGATGATAATAAGTGTTTGAGAAGTATTGTGTATAATTGTGTTTAATGTTTATATGTTGTGTACTTTCCATAAAGTAATATATGCGTTTAGTTTGGGTTTGTTCAATCCTTAATTGCGCCAAATAAGTTTTCTACAGAATTTGCAGTTGGTACTGCATCAGATAAGCCAATACGGCATATCTAGGATTTTGGATATTAATTCTGGTTTTAGGCGCTGTGATATCGAGTAAATTTGTTGTTTAATGTTTAATGATAATATATTTATGTGTTTAGTTTGAGTCTAATTTGTTTAATGTTTTATCAAGAAGTTATTTGTATTTAAGAAACTTTTTGATGCAATAAGCGGCCTGACCACATCTTAATGGCAAGGTTGTATAACTTCTTTTGAGGTTGATCGTCTTTTGTTGCAACAGAAGTCAATGAGAATGAGCCTTTTTTTAACCTTAACCTCCTTCGGGTTGCTATAAAATAAATAGAATCTCTAATAATTTAAAGATGTGTATGATGCTATGAACTTCTAATGTCAAGGTTGTAGTTAACTAAAATATGCAGGAATTTGTGGTGTATGCAAAAATTTAACTCCAAGCATGTCAGCTCTGTACAAAGGTTAGTCTTTTTCTCAATAAAATTGCAATTATGGAGATGTTTGGATGTGCGTTTTTAGTGGATATTTTCAAAGTTAGCTTAGATAACATTAGGTAGTTTAGTAGCTCTCAGGTGCTAGATTGAACTAAAAGTACTACTGCAGAAGGATAACTTTGAGGTAAGACATCAATTTTGATACACCCTCACAGGAAATGGTATGATTTTTGCATGAAAATGGTACATAGACATCCATTATTAATTTGGATATTAGAGCCTGCATTCGGCAAGGTTACTAACTTTATCGTATAAATATAGTGGAAAAGTACATGGATGTGAAGATCCTTTGTTGAATTAGATATATGATGATTACTTGAGTACATGACTTTTTCGAGTTAGAGGTTGACTTTTACTAATCTTGAGTTTATATGAGCATCATGTGATGCCATTTTTGTTTTACATTACAACCACACGTCACGTGCCTATTATTTGTGATGTTATTCCTGTTGTTGTTGATAACAGTTTCTATGAAAAGGACCATGTATGAAAAAATTGGGTTTAACACATTTGGTCTACATCTCAGGAATGCTTGGCTGTGCAAGCAGAGCACGAAGAGTAAGTTTTGTAAAAACAAGTTATCGGCACTCAAGGAAATCTTGAATATCATAACTACTACATGCTTACTCATCTATACTACATATAATGCATGAAGCACTCTCTCACCAAAATTTTCAGATTTACAAGAAATAATGCATGGTTTACAACACTTTAATACACCCAATTTTCAGAATTACAACAAAGTAAGCATATTGTACAACAAAAAACAGCGTGGTATCATTTTAAGACTAAAATTCTACCAAACAACATTAATGCTATTAAAAACACCCCTTCACAAAAAATTACAACCTTTTAAGCACAATGTACAATAGCTTTTAAGTAAATACAAATTATAAAACACAAAGCACAAGTATGTAAAGCACAATGATTTTAAGGTCAACAATCTATTGAACACATATAATTAACACACTAATTAATTCACCCCATCACCAAAATATACAATAATTTAACTATAATGTACAAGCTAATCATGCTATTAAGCCAAGTACTTAAAAATAAAGCCATTAGGCTAGGCACAGTGGTCGGTCGACCGGACCGGTCGCCTCTGCACTGACCGAGTCGCTGCCACTACAACCACAAGATCGATGAAGGTCGGACGGCTCCAAAATTCACAAACCAGTCACCCCCTCGACCAATTAATGCATTCCACAAAAGAAGAAAAAAAAAGTACCGTTACACATCAAAACAAAAACGAAGATGAACCGAAAGAAGAAAAGAACAATCATCAATCAAGCCAAAACAAACATCAAACTTATTCCATCTATGGTCCACAAACATAAAGTATACAGCAACAATAAAACCCAACATCTACATCTACCTTAGTTCTAACCCATCTCAAAACCACCATCACGATCAACACAACATAAAACCTTAAAGAGAGTTTTCGTTTGATACTCAAGAAAAGGGTATGATTTTCTTGCAAACATAGATTGTTGGTTATGTTCGGTTATCAAGATAAGAAAGAAAGGAAGAGTATGTGATGTTTGTGTGGCTGCAAATCATGGCTGCGTATTTTTGTGAGGGAAATTAGGGCAGGAATGAGGTAATTTAGGTTTTGTAAACGTATTTATAAGTCCTAACATTATATAACGGTTTGGTTGTTAATTGGGCTGGCTAAATGATATCACAAATTGTTTGGCTGAAAATGGTTTTAGACTAATTACTAATTGAGCCGTATATTATTTGTATGGTATAGTTGATTTTGGACTAATTTTGATATTTGGTTCATGTGAATAGTGTATATTAAAAATGAAAATGTAGGGGATATATATAGTGTAAAAAAGATTGATTTTTTTGAAATAAAAATAAAAATATCGGTCGCCTTACTATGCCTACCCCTACCTAAGGTAGAGATGGTGCTTCCAGTTCTATCTAAGATAGGAAAGGACCTCCGACCTTTTGTAGGGAGTGAGGATCGAACTATTGACCTCTAGGTTAAGATGCAAGGGGTTTTCCAACAGATACAACCCTAAAATTATTGTTATTTGTAAATTTATCGTTAAAAAAAATATGGCCGCATAACATCACATTACAAGAAAATAGTCACAGGGTACCCGCCGCCGCATCGCGCGGGTACCCTACTAGTACTGTATAAAGTTCTTTGTATAATATATACTTTATAGATCTTGTGTAATGTGTGATATCTATCAACCAACACCATATGTATGAATGACTAAAATGTATTAATGACTTATCAAAATTGGCAATAAGCAACCCTATGTGAGGTCCACATGTTTGACCAGGGGACCAATTTGCGACTTCATCCTAAAAGCTGGGCTGAGGGGTTTTCCAAAAAGCCGAAAATCTGCCCTTGAGGTTGACTAATAAACTTATTATCTGTCAGCAAAATATCTGTCACCTAATTGTGGTTTCTATTGTTTGGTGATTTTAGTCTTTTAGATTGATATTCAAGCAAAAGCAAATAGAAAAGTTGAATTGCAGTTATGTAAATAGTAAAAAGCCTATGTATTACACGGGGTTATAAAATAAAAAAACATAACTATTCATTTAATTAAATATATATATAAAGTATATATTTATGTAAATTCGGTTTTCGGTTCAAATTGCAAAACCATATCCAAACCGAAAATCGAATTTTTAGTTTGGTTCGATTTGGTTTTGGTAAATTCGGTTCGATTTCGGTTTTCGGTTTATTCGATTATTACCCAAACAATGCACACACCTAATGTAATATGAAATTGGTGATGTCTATAATATGACATTAGTGAGTAGCTCATTAAGGCTCTATTATATATCTTATGTCATATGTTGCTGGGAATTGTAGAAATGCAGACTTTGAATTCGATGTTGTATATATTTAATTGTTGTGGAAGCGCAAACGCAGTTGCGATGCGTGGGTGATTTTAATTACTAAATTTGAAAGAAACTATATTGTAAACTAATAATCAAAACTTTTATATCCGGATAGTACTAATTACGAATGGTAGTGGTCGAGTGACGTGGCTGGAATGGTGGTCGAGTGGTGGGTCGGAGAAGGAAGGAGCTCGGCTATTTCGGTTGTTTTGATTTATTCCGTAACTTACAAATTTAGACAAAAGTTGTATATCTAACCTTCCACTTTTGATCCTTGAAGTTTATAACATCACACCCGCTTTTCAAAGTTTTATTTTTTACACTTTTGACACATATATTTTTTTTACTCAAATTTCTCAAAAAACGAATTTATATACCTTTTTGCCAAATATAGAAATATTTAAGTTTTTTCTTAAATCTTTTTAAAATTAAAATAATAACAATAATTCAATTTATTTCTTTGTAATTGCAATTGGAATTGAAAGATAATTCATTTTTTAGAGAAGTCTAGGGAGATAATAGAAGTCTAGGGAGGGACTCTATAAAGAGAGTTTTAGAGAAGCAACATTAATTCGATAAGTAAAATAACTTTGGATACTTTATAATGAATTATGATCACTTTAAGTTGCTTATGAGTAACTCATTTTAACGGCTGGAACATGTCATAGGCGTCAATAGTGACATACTAAATTGGTTTGAAAATGCAAAATTATGCAGAACATTGTAGTTTACTATAATGAGTAACTTTACATACTACCATCGTGATAAATTTCAGGTTAGGTGCGCATGTATGTCAAGCATTACAGTGAAGAGGGAATGGAAGTGGTAGTAACTGACCATGTTGAAGGAGGCAATCCAAACTTCATTCTCTGTACACGTGCCTATGGTGAAGTATAATACTCTTATAGAGGGGTTGATGTATGATACAAGAGGATTCCTTTCCAGTTTTTAGACTATAATCTCATGTTCAAATCTCATGAATAGAGTAGGTTTCATAAGCACCTTTTCCTAATTTGATGTAAGTGAAATCACAACTGTGAAATTATGGCAGCTAAAGATTAAAATTTGAGTTACAAGTTTAAATATATGTACTTATGCAATCTATTTTTAATAATACAACATGTATATTTGTCTTGACGCTATTTTTATTATTAACTATTTGAAATCTTACTGAACAATCCTTCTGCTATATCTCGCCTGACAGCCCTCTAGCAGATTTGCTGTGACGAACAAAGCTAATAATCTGGGATGAAGCTCCGATGACACATAAACATGCATATGAGGCTCTAGATCGAACGTTACGAGATGTTATGAACAACACTTCAGATAAACCTTTCAGAGGGAAAACAATTTTATTCAGAGGAGATTTTCGCCAAGTTCTACCTGTTATCCAAAATGGAACCAGAGAAGAGATTGTGGATGCCTCACTCAACCATTCATATATTTGGGAACATTGTACGGTTTTGAGGTTGTCAACTAACATCCGTTTAATGTCAACTAATAACGAACAAGATAAAAAAGAGATCAAAGAATTTGCCGACTGGATGTTAAAAATAGGAGAAGGGGAATTAGGGCTAGAAAACGATGGCGAGGCGGAAATTGAATTCCTCGAAGACGTGTTAATAAAACCGACGGAGACACTCTCGAAGCTATGATAGAAGCAATACATCCGACAATTCATCAAGATATTGGAAAAGACGGATACTTTGAAAATAAAGCGATATTGGCGCCCACAAACGAGGAGGTTGATGTGATAAACGACCACATGCTGGCTAAAATAGGTGGAGATGAAAAAGTATATCTAAGCTCAGACACAGTTTGTGAAACAGAAATAACCGGTTCAATGAATGAATCAATATACGCTCCTGAGCTTTTAAACGCTTTCAAAATATCCGGGCTACCAAACCACTGTCTAAAGCTGAAAAAAGGAGTCCCGGTTATGCTTTTAAGAAACATCGATCACCAGAACAGATTATGTAACGGGACTAGACTACGTGTCACAAGTTTAGAAGACCATGTTATTGAAGCAAAAATAATCTCAAGCACACATATTGGGAAGTATACTTATATACCAAGATTGCAACTGATTCCATCTGATAAACGAGTATCGTTCAAATTCAACATAAGGCAATTCCCGCTCATCGTATACTTTGTGATGACAATCAACAAAAGGCAAGGACAGCCTTTAGAGGAGGTAGGCTTATACTTATGCAAGCCCATATTTACACATGGACAGTTATATGTTGCAATATCAAGAGTAACAACCAAAAAGGGATTGAAGGTCCTAATTTGCAATGAATAAGGAAAACCAACAAACATGAGGACTAACGTGGTCTACAAGGAAGTTTTACAAAGAGTTTACATCAATTAACTATTAGAAAGGGGTGTTTGGCATTGTCATTTAAAAGGGTCTTTATTACTCATGCTAATAACAAGCCTGATGGATGTTGTTCATATAAATCATATCTTCCAAATATACCAGTATGGATTGTGTTTTGATCACTCAGGATAAGAAGTGGTTTAGGATCTAAACACGACTTACTTTGGATATAATTGTTGATATGTTATTTTCCACTTATGCTGCACATTCAAGGTACTAATTCGCAATGACAAACGCATATGAATAAACATGTCAACTAACGTTGCTTTCGATTATTAGTGTTTGTATATTTCCTAAAAAGGTAAATATAACAAAAACCACAACAACTAAATATGTGTAAAATAGAATACAGGTAGAAAAGAGGTTAACTTGACCAAAAAAGAATCTAAGTTGAATTCTACATTTTGTATGAAAACAAGGTTGAAAAAATCATATTCCGTTTCACGCTGTATAAAGCACTTGGAAATGACTACCTTGATCATAATTCAATGAGATTATTGTGCCTTGAATCATAGTGATGTGTTTACTGTTACATGTTTGAAGGTTTAGGTTAATTAGTAATACTTTTTGTAATGTTGACTTTGGTAGTCAAACATATAGATAGACATGTCAAAACGGGTCTATGCCTTATAAGAGCAGGTTTTGTGTTACACAAAGCTATACCAAACACTATTTATAGCCTTTAACACATTAACATCATATCAGCCACATGTAATATCCTTATGCAATATCCCTCTGATATCACTCTAATATGCCGCTGATATGCAAGTAATGTGCTAAAGGACATAAAAAAACTAATTGGAATGTTCAGCCGATTACTCCCTATTATACGGTTAATATGCCTCAGCAATGCTCTAAACAACAAAACTATGTGCAAAAAATACAGTTCACGCAAAAACAAACTTGCTTCACACAAAGCTCTTTTGTGGCCGTTCCTCATTGGTTAGAAAGGTTTTCCAATCCTTAGTTTTTTACCCAGTTTTAGTGTCTATAAAGTTGCTAGCCACTACTAAACGGATAAATGGACACTGTATCAGAAGTTTGCTCAACCAAAACTTATGTTTATCATGTATTAGATATGTAACAACACATACTCGAGCTATCTTAATCGTATATCTTGGTTTATCAAATTTCGTGTAAAAACTTATTGAAAATAGAACCCTATAAAACCACTAACTACGTCTTTAAAAAATAATTAAAACATAAAAATTAAAATAATAATTTATTTAAAAGATTAGAAAAAACCTCGCGCGTGCGTGAGCATTATATCTAGTTAGACGATATATTTAATCCATGATTTGGATAGGCAATTTGATGGCCAAAAAGAGATAATGTTACATCCCGCCACTAGTAATCAATTCAACTTTTGGTGGGCCATGGCCCATCCCACCTCACCCGTCGTTGGTACAAACCACTATAAATACAAATTAAACATGAACAACCCAACCATTCTTAATCATCGATCATAAACCCTAAGTTGCAGTTTGATCGATCTATCCAATGGCTGATCAACAACGGTGTATCAGTAAGAAATCAAAACTAATCTCTGATGACGACGAGCCTAGCATTCTTCCAATGAAGAAGCAGAAAAAACAAAGTCTCACAGCCACAATATCAGCAAACTCCACAAGTGTAAGTTCTTCTAACTCACTCTTCGTGGCATATAATAAGTGTCCACAATGAATGTGACACATGGTTTTTAGAAAAACACAATTATATCAATCTCAACTATTACGTACGTAACTTTTACATTATATATATATATTATATTTGTAGTAGGGTTTATGATGATCATACATGAATTTCAAAAACAGGTTGTGACCAAAACTTTACTAGATAATGCAAACAGTGGTTACAAGAACGGAAATTTTGTGTGTTCACCTTTGTCGCTTGATATCATATTGGGAATGCTGGCTGCCGGAGCTGAAAATCAAACTTTGAAACAGCTTTTGGACTTTCTTGGACATGAAACCGTCGACGAATTTCTTGCTAAGTCGCCAAGTTCCAATCTTTTTAAAAAGAAATTATCGAACCCGAAAACTGGTCTTGCATGCAGTTTAACAAATGGTGTTTGGGTAGACAAAAAAGTGGAACCTGTTCAATCATCATACCAGAAGGTTCTTAAAACTGTTTACAAAACACAAGCCAGTTCTGTCGACTTTGGAAACAATAAGGTAAATTTATACAGTATATAGCTATTAGACTTTTCTTTCTTTCAATTTATATAGTTTAAATCTAGTGGTATCAACAAATTTTGGTTTATGCGTGAAGCGTGATGAAGCAGTTGACGAAATAAATTCATGGGTGCACAAGGAAACTAATGGTTTGATCCCCTCAATTGTTAAAAGGGATGACTTTGACGAAAATAGTGTACTGGTCATTGTGAATGCCTTGTATTTTAAAGGAAAATAGTCCAACCCATTTTATGCAAATAAGACAAAAGATAAACACTTCAGTCTCATCAATGGAGAGAAGGTTTCAGTCTCCTTCATCACAAGTAATAAAGAATTCGATTATGGTTCATTTGAGGGCTACAAGATGATCAAACTTCCATATAAAAGTGATAAAGGCAAATCAAATAAGTTTTCAATGTATATCTTTCTCCCACATGAGAAAGATGGGCTGAAGAAGCTGCTTCAAACTTTCCATTCTAATGATACTTTATTTCATGGAGAATTTGACCTAAAAGAACAACAGAGTTTTGCTGAGCTATGGATACCCAAGTTCAAGATATCTTGTAAATTTGAACCTATAGATGCTATGAAACAAATGGGATTGACATTGCCATTTGAAGTAACAAACACAGAGCTTAGTGGAATAGTAGAGCAAAAAAGTCTCTTTGAAAATACGCTTTATGTGTCGAAAATACTTCAGAAATCTTTTATTGAAGTTGACGAAAAAGGAACTAAAGCCGCTGCTTGTAGTGTACTACATTTAAAGACGAGGGGTTGTGCTAGAAAGAACTATACACCTCCACTAAGTTTTGTGGCTGACCATCCATTCATGTTCATGATAAGAGAAGACTCTTCCCAAGCTGTTCTATTTGTCGGAGTTGTTCTCAACCCGGCCTCTAGTTAATAACTAGATGTGTTCCTTAACTTACTCCTTAACCGTACTGATCCATCCTTTAATTCCATGCTCAATGAATTTAATATCTGGATTGTACTACTTTAATTATATTTTTGAATAATCTATATTCTATTTTCGTATTGAATACCATTGAAGCATTCTTGAACCATATTATGTCCTGGATTCGTGATTTAAATGCTCATTCTTCTAATATTGTTTGTTCCCAGTCTCATAATTCCATGAAAAGAAACCGAAATTTATGAGAAGGGTTTAAATTTGTGTGTATAACCTGCCAATATTACCATTGACGCGTGTATTGTTATAAGAGACGTCAAGAACATAAAGGTGGCCAATTTGCAATATCTATTCATATTTCTTTTGTTTTCAAAATACATGTTAATGACAAATTGTTTCGATATAAGCAATTTAGCATAGACTCTTGCGGCTTTAAATTTGTTCATGCTTTCTTTGTTTAACTAGTTATGTCCCGTGCACGCACGAGGTTTACACATAAATCAAATTTATTTTAAAGTTTTAGTTTACCATATGAACATAAGAATTTACCATAAGTAAGAGTAATAAATGTGCATGCGTTTTTTTATTATGTATCAATATCTATTAATATTTTGTAAAAACTTTTATTGGATGAAAGTTTAACTTTGTTTAGCTGATATAAATATTGAGGTTGACGTTGATGTTGTTGTTTAACTTTAACTATTGATATCATGTTGTACAAAATGCGCTAGTTTAGTAGCACATAATGAGCGTTGATAAAGTTAAAATATTCACCGTGAAGTTTTTTAAAAATGTTTTTCCGGATTTCCGTATATAAACATTTATTAATAATTACATGAGTCGTTGTTATAAGTACAATCGCATAATTTATTTTCATATTACAGTAACTCGTGCTTTACCATTTGATATTTATATTACCGCTAATAATAATTTAGCCGTATTAATATTCAAACCATTGTACGCATAGATTAAACTTTTAAATAGGATAATATGAGTCCTTATTTAACGTATATAGTAAAAAAAAAATTATTTTAATAAATGAAAGTTTAAAACTAATATTTACATTAAAAATATTTAACGTATATTAAATCTAATTCGTATATTTACAAATTTTGTAATTTTAATGGATGAAAAACTCAAACTAATACTAATACTTATATAATTGTATATAAAGTTCACATTATAAAGTCTAAGGGTATAAAGTGTAAGAGTTATTTATTTATTATTTAAAGTTATTAAAAAACATGAAGATTTATAATTTTACATTTAACTTTATATAATATATTTAAAATTCAACCACTAAAGTTTTGTTAATTACATCCTCTTTTTTTAATTTTTTTTTCTTCATAAATTTGACACCTATATTTTTATGTGTTTTTTTCCTCAACCAAATTCTCCACCAATTTTTTTTTTAAGTTTGACCAAAATCAATTCAATTTTGACCTTTTATTGGCTAATCATATTGCTTGATTTCGCCTATGTGTCAAAATTGAGTTTTCCTATTGGTCTAATTTTTTTTCAATAAGATTGATTTTGCAAAATCACTCTGAAATTATATAATTCTTTTATTATATAATAGATTTTCATGGTGAATCACTAAATTTTTTTAAAGGCTTTAAAACATGTAAACTAGATCCCATGATAGTCAAAAATATTTACTTCAAACGGGAGACAATGCTGAATCTCTTCATAGTTAATACAAGGGGTGGCAATTTATATGGGGTTCGAGTTAACGAGTCAGCCTTGGCAACTCTAACACGTTTACACATTACCAGAACACGACTTATTTAGACCGTTTACCTAAATGGGTTGGCTGGGTTAAACGTGTTTAACCCATCCCAAACCCAAACACAACATGTTTAATAAACGGTTGAAGTAGGTCAACCTGAAAACGACCGAAACTTGATTAAACTCAAACCTAACTAGTTCATTTTCATGTCGGTCATGTTTCTATCGCCTCATAAATTGCCACCCCTATTAATACCATTCTAAAGGACATTTTTTCTAGAAACATAATCATCACCTTAAGTTCACTAAAATCCCAATAAATAAATCAACAAACTTTTCTTTATAAATGATCCGTAAGGGTGAATAAAACCTCTACAATGTTGCTAGTTCAGGTACCTTGATGGTTTCATCAGCTGGCGTTGTACTAAGCATGGTGATAATACAAGTAAACCCTTGATTTGTAAAGTACTCAAATTCTCTGTGTATGATTAATCCGTTTTCATTGTTGGAGATTGGTCTTTGGGTTGAATAGTATTCTACTTAGAGCACTGTCAAATCGGCTGGGGCGTATGCCCCAACGCCTTCACCTGCATCATATAATTACAATTTTTTTTTATATATTAAAGCACCCGTCGCTTAAAAAGAAAAATAAACTTCAAGGAAACCCCAAAATGTAAGATATCATGAAAATTTATTTAGTTATACTATGAAAAAAGGTCCTAAATGTGAATTGGCCAACATGGGTTAGGATTTGTATTTGGATTTTGATTTAGATTTAAATTTGGATTATTATTTGAATTTAAATTTGATGTAAGAGAGAGAAAATAAATGAGAGAAAATAATATAATAAAATTAAAAAAATGAACATTTTAATAATTAATTAAAGCATTTAAGAGCAAAGGGAATCGTAATGCAAAACTTGTGTTATGGTCTATGTAGACACTTTTTAACGTCGTTACCACGTTTTTACCATTCCCACCCCTTGTGCATTATAACTGTGTTTCGATTTATGTTATCACGGTAACTTGCGTTGGTGCATATACGTTTGAATAAAAAAATTACAAAACAGCCCCTTTACTCTAACGTATACACTTGCATTTCAAGAAAGATATATATATATATATATATATATATATATATATATATATATATATATATATATATATATATATATATATATATATATATCCGTTTGAAAATAACGGCTACTTTTAAAAAAATAAAAATAAATAAAACCTTATAAATACCCATGCTCTTATAGTTGTATCCTAAAAAAAACAAAAAAAAACAAAAAAACTTATGTCTCGCACACAAGAAAAAAAAATGGCTTGTAAACTTCCACATTCCGTCGAAGAACTGCAACGATATATGAAAAAAGAAACCGAGAAAGGCGACAAGGATTGCTAAAATGCTATTGTGGAAGTTATCACGAAGTTTGAGCTTGCAAAACAACTGAAACGACGACTTGGAGAACAATACGCAGCGTGCACAGACATCTCAGATGATAGGAAATATGTGATCGACCAGTTCTTGTACGAAGAATGTGACACATGGTTTTTAGAAAAACACAATTATTTCACTCTCAACTGTTACGTAACTTTAATATACTATATTTGTAGTAGCGTTTATGATGATCATACATGAATTTCAAAAACAGGTTGTAACCAAAACTTTACTAGATGATGCAAACAGCGGTTACAAGAACGGAAATTTCGTGTGTTCACCGTTGTCACTTGATATCGTATTAAGAATGCTGGCTACCGGAGCTGAAGGTCAAACTTTGAAATAGCTTTTGGAATTTCTTGGACATGAAAGCATCGACAAATTTCTTGCTAAGTCGCCAAGTTCCAAACTTTTTAAAAAAAAATTATCAAAGCCGAAAACTGGTCTTGAATGCATTTTAACAAATGGTGTTTGGGTTGACAAAAAAGTGGAACCTGTTCAATCATCATACCAGAAGGTTCTTAAAACTGTTTACAAAACAAAAGCCAGTTCTGTCGACTTTGGAAACAAGGTAAATTTATACTGTATATATAACTATTAGACTTTTTTTTTCTTTCAATGTATTGTTAGTAGATCATATTTTATATATTGGGCCAAGCCCATGTGCTACTTAAGTATTGTATTTATATTGTAACCTGTCATCGAGAATTGGCAAGGCAAATCATATTTCATTTAACATCATATTTTATATATTGGGCCAAGCCCATGTGCTACTTAAGTATTGTATTTATATTGTAACCTGTCATCGAGAATTGGCAAGGCAAATCACATTACATTTAACATGGTATCACAGCCACGATCCTTTTCCTATTACATCTCCAAAACCCTAATTTCCACATCTCACAAATCTCAAATACCTGTTTTTCCTCTTCACAGTTGCTCACTGTTGTGATATTTATACTTAATAATACATCACGTTCATATCATATATTATCACCAATTCATCCCTTTTTCCGTTTCAAAAAAAAAAAAAAAAAAAAGAAAAAAGAAAAAAATCGTTGTTCACTCTCAAAAGCATCATGGTTAATACAACAACACCTACTTCCAACATCACCTCAACATATGTTTGTCGTCATTTTGGCCGAACAGGGACATGTAAATGGGGTAATGGATGCAAGTTCATCCATAATAATACAAGTCATGGCAATCCTGTGAATAATAGGAATTGTATTTTTTTCTTCTTCTAGTAATTCATGTGCATCCAGTGGAGGCACAGGTGGCTCGTTATTTAGAGTTCAAGGTATGGATCATGCTCAGTTACTTTAGTTGGCTCAGGCCCAACAGCAATTACTAGCCTGTTATGGTTTAATAAAGTTAGCCCAAGCTCAGCAGGAATTGCTAGCCCATTATGGTTTATCTAATGATCTTAGTCAAGACCATTTAACTGGTCTAGTACCACAGGCAACTCTTGAGGGTTAGAGTGGTCAAGCAACTTCTTTACCGCGAGCATTTAATAGCTTGACAACGCCGGGTGGAATATGGATACAAGTGCGTCTTCCCATTTAAATTCAAATTCAAATAATCTTAGTATTATTTATAATAAAAGCATTTATCCGTCTGTCTTTGTTGGTGATGGTAAATCCATACCCGTCACTAACATAGGTCATAGCTTGTTGCCTAACCCTCATCGTCCTCTTCATCTTCATAATGTTTTAATTACTCCTCATATTGTCAAAAAGTTAATTTCTGATCGTCAATTTACCCGTGACAACAAAGTTTCTATTGAATTTGACGAGTTTGGTTTTTTCGTTAAAGACTATCTGACTCGCCAAATTCTCCTTCGTTGTGATAGCACCGGAGACTTGTATCCTGTGACCACACCTACATCATACCCACAAGCTTTTCTTGCTAGTGATTACACGTGGCACCAACGACTTGTACATCCGGGAAATGAAGTGTTACGTTCTTTACTTTCCAATAATGATATTTTGTGTAACAAAGTCAAGTCTCCTCATCTTTGCCATGCTTGTCAACTTGGCAAGCATGTGCGGCTTCCATTTTCTGTTTCTGATACTGTAGTTAATTTTGCTTTTGATATTGTGCATTTGGATTTGTGGACCTCTCCACTTCCCAGTCAAAGTGGCATTAAATATTATGTCATCTTTTTGGATCATTTTTCTCATTATTTGTGGGTATATCCATTGCGTAACAAGTCTGATACTTTTGCTAAATTTGTTGAATTTCGTTCTCTTGTAAAAACTCAATTTAATGCGGAAATTAAAGCTTTTCAGTGTGACAATGGTGGTGAGTTTGATAACACCATTTTTCATAAATTATTTACCAAACACGGCATCCATACATGTTTCTCATGCCCTCGTACCTCTCAACAAAATGGTAAATCTGAACGTATGATTCGGACAATAAATAACCTTATCCGTACCTTACTTTTCCAAGCCCATCTTCCACCTCATTTCTGGGTTGAAGCCCTTCACATGGCCACCTACCTCTTAAATATTTTACCATCCACCGCCATAAATAATGACACACCTCACTTTCGCCTATATAACACAAAACCAAACTACACGTTTTTACGTGTCTTTGGTTGTTTGTGTTATGCCCACATTGACACGAACCAAAAACTTGGACCACGCTCCACTCCACTCTCGCATTATAATTGTCATGTGTCTACCATTTCTCCTGTTCCAAAGTCATCCACTCTCGCAATTAAAGATCCTAACTGGCAACGTGCTATGCTTAATGAATACAATGCTTTAATTAAATATAATACTTGGGTTCTTGTGCCACGACCACTTAACACGAACATTGTTCGTTCCATGTGGTTGTTTAAGCACAAGTATTTTGCAGATGGATCTTTAAGCAGGTACAAGGCTCGTCTTGTTGCTAATGGGAACAGTCAAGAGCTAGGTGTTGATTATGATGAGACATTTTGCCCGGTGGTTAAACCGGCCACCATTAGGACGGTTCTTAGTCTCGCCGCTTCTTGACATTGGCCTGTTCATCAGCTCGATGATAAGAATGCTTTTCTCCATGGTACTTTATCTGAGACTGTCTATATGCATCAGCCTCCTTGTTTTCGGGATCCTCGGCATCCTGATCATGTTTGTCTTCTTCAACGGTCGTTATATGGCCTTAAACAGGCACCCCGTGCCTGGTTTCAGCGGTTTGCGATGTCACAACTCGTAAATTCTGGCCTTTTCCCGAACATTCACATTTACTATTCATCGGTTACTATTCATCGATCACTATTCATCATTTTACTATTCATCATTTTTGAGGTCAGTTCGATATTCTGAGAAGCGTTTTAAAATTTTACTATTCATAAAACACTATTCACCTCCGGAGAAAATTTGTCATTTATACGTGGGTTGCGTCATTTTTGTTAACGTACGATTATTAAACTAAGAAACGTTATCTTATGAACTAATATTTTGAATAATCGATCCGACAATCTCAACTATGGTCCTAACATATTTTTATACTCATAATAATGATATAAAAATTATATTATTAATTTACCCGGTGTTTTCAAATCAACTGTTACGTTTTACGGTCGAAGCTTATAACTCCGTTGGTTCGCGATATTTCAACCCGATCATTATTTTAACTTCCAATTCTCATCAGGAATATTATTTTACAATTTTTACAACTTCATTATATTTTATTTTATCTCGTTAAAATTTATTATTAGTTAACTCGGTACCCGGTATCCCCTAAAACACTAAATATCTAACCATTACCTAACAAATCTTCCACAAAATATCACATTTTCTTCCTACTCATTGACTTTGCCGCCCCCCCCCCCCCCCTTTATTTTCCTAAAATGGTGGATCTTGTCTCATAATAATATCTACATACATCTATATATTATTTTTTCTCATTCTTACATTTCATACTTCAAGTAAACAACTAGCAAAACTTTTTCTCTCTTTTTCTTCTTCCTTGCTCGGCCAACAACAAGAACAACAAGCTATCTCCATTAATTTTGCTAGATCAAGTGTTAATCTAGTTCCTTTTGTTGTCTTTGTTTGAGTTTTGTATTAAAAACTCAAGGTTTCTTTGGTTTTTCATCATCACAAGCTCACTAATCTTTCTATGTAAGTTGTCAAACTTTTGCTCATAATTTCTTCATGTTCTTATTATGTTCATATGATTTCATACAAGGTTTACATGCATATGTTAGTATATACCACTCATTTATATATATATATATATATATATATATATATATATATATATATATATATATATATATATATATATATATATATATATATAACTTTTGATTCCTAGAAATGGATTATTGTTAGATCCTTGTTAGATCCACTTGATTTATGATGTTTAGGAACCCATGACACCCTAAGAAGGTGTATGGTAAGATTAGACTAGATTTGTGGTGATTGAAAGTGATTTGGTTGAAGTTGAAACAAGTTTGAAACTAGGAAAATGATTTTTGAAAATATATATAAACCTACTGTCCTTAAAATGAAAACGTGGCCAACTCAGTGGGTTTGGGGTAACTTTTGACCAAATATTTAGAAAATACTTTCCGAGACGGAACTATGGCCGAAAACGGGGATGAAAACGAGTTAATAACGAAGGAGATACGCCAAAAACGGGTTTAACGACGAAAACTATATTTTCTGAAAACTGCATGCTGTTTGGCATTTTTAGACGGACAAATAGAGGCGTTAAACGTAACCTAGAGGAGCCGAGCTATTGAAAATATATTAGTATGTTGTCCCACGATTCCGGGAATGTAAAGAACGTAGAAAACGAGCTTAAAACGACCAAGTTATACACTTTTGAAACTAGGCGAACTATATATATATTTGACAACATCTAATAGCAAATATTCTCTTAAGTTATGGAAACACTATAATTCAACGCCAACACTTATTTTCAAACTACGAGTGGTATAGGCTTCATGTGCATGTACATTCATCGCATCCCCTCATAATTTAAGTAGATCGTATCATTCGTTCATTATAGGTCACGGTTAGAGATCGAACCTCATTTCTGTGTAACCACTTTTGTCTTCGTAACTATCGTACCAGGTGAGTCATAGCCCCTACTCTTTTAATTGTTTTGTCAACTTTTGGGGGAGAATACATGCTCGTTTTTAAATGAACTATTATTTGACTCTTTGAACTTGTCTTGACCTTTTGAACTTGACTTGACTTTTGAAATTGACTTAAACTTTTGAACTTAATGCACCGTACGTGCTATAACCTAAAGTCTCCCATGTACGGAGCAATGCAAAGTCTCCCCTGTCTACGGAGCAGCATTATAAAGCCTCCCTTGTTCGGAGCAACCTAAAGTCTCCCATGTACGGAGCAGTGCAAAGTCTCCCCTGTCGACGGAGCAGCATTATAAAGTCTCCCATGTACGGAGCAACATAAAATCTCCCCTGTCAACGGAGTAACTGATTACTATATAATAGTTTGTGAAAGATGTACTGTTCATGCATCCGCAATTGTTAGTCTCCTGCTGGTTTGCCGTTCGCACTCCAGTTTATACGTACCGTTCGTGCGGCCTCCTTGTGTGGGGCAGTAGGTAGTATGGATAGCGCTATTAGAGGTCGGCCAACCTCTCGTTCCCCTGTCTACGGAACGCATATTATTTATTTTAGGAGCCTTGCCACATTCATTATTATATAGGTGGTGCTTATATTGTGACTTATTATGACCGCGGGTACTTGACTACTAGACCTAAACTATTTTAGCAGTGAGTTGTAAACACACAGGTTGCAAGTCTCTTATGGCGGGATTTGCAACTGAGTGGATTTACAATGCCTTTGCTGTGTGATCACTTTTCTTTATACTTTATTTGTTAAACAAACTCTATGAACTCACCAACCTCGTGTTGACACTTTAGCATGTATTTTCAGGTTTTAACCTATGGCACACTACAGGAGGTTTTGGCAGGGCATGGCATGGTCATAGAAGACTCTGATAATTTATATGGGGACCGTTTTTAAGCTATTTTAAGGGCCTACTTCCGCACTACTTTTAACGATGTAAATACAATGTTTTTAACTTAACTATATTATTCTAAATGATTGAAGTGAAAACCATTTTTGAACTTGTGTTGTAATACTAATTGAGTTACACCCCAGCTACAGGTATGCTTCCGCTGGACCCGATTCTGGGGGTGTGACAGATTGGTATCAGAGCTTTGGCTATAGCGAACTAAGTGTTTTTAAAACCTAGACTATAGCTACTTTTATGAAAAACTTAACCCTATGACCGTCACGTGCCTGCCTGCCAAGCTGAAACCTCATTGTGGTTTGTTGCTGACTTAGGTGATGATCAGAAAATATAGTTTTCGTCGTTAAACCCGTTTTTGGCGTATCTCCTTCGTTATTAACTCGTTTTCATCCCCGTTTTCGGCCATAGTTCCGTCTCGGAAAGTATTTTCTAAATATTTGGTCAAAAGTTACCCCAAACCCACTGAGTTGGCCACGTTTTCATTTTAAGGACAGTAGGTTTATATATTTTTTCAAAAATCATTTTCCTAGTTTCAAACTTGTTTCAACTTCAACCAAATCACTTTCAATCACCACAAATCTAGTCTAATCTTACCATACACCTTCTTAGGGTGTCATGGGTTCCTAAACATCATAAATCAAGTGGATCTAACAAGGATCTAACAATAATCCATTTCTAGGAATCAAAAGTTATATATATATATATATATATATATATATATATAAATGAGTGGTATATACTAACATATGCATGTAAACCTTGTATGAAATCATATGAGCATGTTCACGTATCATATATGTCACCCTGTTATGTTTCTCCTAGCATAGTTTCATCATTTGACCTCGAGTTTGGTCACCTGCCTTAGTCTTTCTGTACGTCTTGGTATTTGTAACTGAGCTGAGTATTTCAAAATTCATGGAACCTCGGTGGAATATAGACTAGTCACCTATATTCAACCCGGGATAGTGGGACATAGGCTGACTACCTATATCCGACTCAGAAATGAATTTTGCAACACTGAGAATGGTTATAATAAAATTTTGTCTGGATTAAATCCTCTACTCAATTTCCTAATGTTTCATTCATGTGTGTGTGTACCCTCGTTGTCAGAACGCTTATACTTTTCATCACCTCGTGAACCGCCGCCTAGAAACACGTCAACTTGTCATTTCATCTCATGAATCTTCACCTATATAACACTTCGGAGACCAACGTTAACTGAACTTCGGGACGAAGTTCCCTTATGGGGTAGAGACTGTCACAACTCGTAAATTCTGGCCTTTTCCCGAACATTCACATTTACTATTCATCGGTTACTATTCATCGATCACTATTCATCATTTTACTATTCATCATTTTTGAGGTCAGTTCGATATTCTGAGAAGCGTTTTAAAATTTTACTATTCATAAAACACTATTCACCTCCGGAGAAAATTTGTCATTTATACGTGGGTTGCGTCATTTTTGTTAACGTACGATTATTAAACTAAGAAACGTTATCTTATGAACTAATATTTTGAATAATCGATCCGACAATCTCAACTATGGTCCTAACATATTTTTATACTCATAATAATGATATAAAAATTATATTATTAATTTACCCGGTGTTTTCAAATCAACTGTTACGTTTTACGGTCGAAGCTTATAACTCCGTTGGTTCGCGATATTTCAACCCGATCATTATTTTAACTTCCAATTCTCATCAGGAATATTATTTTACAATTTTTACAACTTCATTATATTTTATTTTATCTCGTTAAAATTTATTATTAGTTAACTCGGTACCCGGTATCCCCTAAAACACTAAATATCTAACCATTACCTAACAAATCTTCCACAAAATATCACATTTTCTTCCTACTCATTGACTTTGCCGCCCCCCCCCCCCCCCTTTATTTTCCTAAAATGGTGGATCTTGTCTTATAATAATATCTACATACATCTATATATTATTTTTTCTCATTCTTACATTTCATACTTCAAGTAAACAACTAGCAAAACTTTTTCTCTCTTTTTCTTCTTCCTTGCTCGGCCAACAACAAGAACAACAAGCTATCTCCATTAATTTTGCTAGATCAAGTGTTAATCTAGTTCCTTTTGTTGTCTTTGTTTGAGTTTTGTATTAAAAACTCAAGGTTTCTTTGGTTTTTCATCATCACAAGCTCACTAATCTTTCTATGTAAGTTGTCAAACTTTTGCTCATAATTTCTTCATGTTCTTATTATGTTCATATGATTTCATACAAGGTTTACATGCATATGTTAGTATATACCACTCATTTATATATATATATATATATATATATATATATATATATATATATATATATATATATATATATATATATATAACTTTTGATTCCTAGAAATGGAT
The DNA here is from genome assembly GCA_030686995.1 of Artemisia argyi. NCBI lineage: Eukaryota > Viridiplantae > Streptophyta > Magnoliopsida > Asterales > Asteraceae > Artemisia > Artemisia argyi. Next base: position 179,189,345 of record CM060677.1, read on the forward strand.
TATTGTTAGATCCTTGTTAGATCCACTTGATTTATGATGTTTAGGAACCCATGACACCCTAAGAAGGTGTATGGTAAGATTAGACTAGATTTGTGGTGATTGAAAGTGATTTGGTTGAAGTTGAAACAAGTTTGAAACTAGGAAAATGATTTTTGAAAATATATATAAACCTACTGTCCTTAAAATGAAAACGTGGCCAACTCAGTGGGTTTGGGGTAACTTTTGACCAAATATTTAGAAAATACTTTCCGAGACGGAACTATGGCCGAAAACGGGGATGAAAACGAGTTAATAACGAAGGAGATACGCCAAAAACGGGTTTAACGACGAAAACTATATTTTCTGAAAACTGCATGCTGTTTGGCATTTTTAGACGGACAAATAGAGGCGTTAAACGTAACCTAGAGGAGCCGAGCTATTGAAAATATATTAGTATGTTGTCCCACGATTCCGGGAATGTAAAGAACGTAGAAAACGAGCTTAAAACGACCAAGTTATACACTTTTGAAACTAGGCGAACTATATATATATATTTGACAACATCTAATAGCAAATATTCTCTTAAGTTATGGAAACACTATAATTCAACGCCAACACTTATTTTCAAACTACGAGTGGTATAGGCTTCATGTGCATGTACATTCATCGCATCCCCTCATAATTTAAGTAGATCGTATCATTCGTTCATTATAGATCACGGTTAGAGATCGAACCTCATTTCTGTGTAACCACTTTTGTCTTCGTAACTATCGTACCAGGTGAGTCATAGCCCCTACTCTTTTAATTGTTTTGTCAACTTTTGGGGGAGAATACATGCTCGTTTTTAAATGAACTATTATTTGACTCTTTGAACTTGTCTTGACCTTTTGAACTTGACTTGACTTTTGAAATTGACTTAAACTTTTGAACTTAATGCACCGTACGTGCTATAACCTAAAGTCTCCCATGTACGGAGCAATGCAAAGTCTCCCCTGTCTACGGAGCAGCATTATAAAGCCTCCCTTGTTCGGAGCAACCTAAAGTCTCCCATGTACGGAGCAGTGCAAAGTCTCCCCTGTCGACGGAGCAGCATTATAAAGTCTCCCATGTACGGAGCAACATAAAATCTCCCCTGTCAACGGAGTAACTGATTACTATATAATAGTTTGTGAAAGATGTACTGTTCGTGCATCCGCAATTGTTAGTCTCCTGCTGGTTTGCCGTTCGCACTCCAGTTTATACGTACCGTTCGTGCGGCCTCCTTGTGTGGGGCAGTAGGTAGTATGGATAGCGCTATTAGAGGTCGGCCAACCTCTCGTTCCCCTGTCTACGGAACGCATATTATTTATTTTAGGAGCCTTGCCACATTCATTATTATATAGGTGGTGCTTATATTGTGACTTATTATGACCGCGAGTACTTGACTACTAGACCTAAACTATTTTAGCAGTGGGTTGTAAACACACAGGTTGCAAGTCTCTTATGGCGGGATTTGCAACTGAGTGGATTTACAATGCCTTTGCTGTGTGATCACTTTTCTTTATACTTTATTTGTTAAACAAACTCTATGAACTCACCAACCTCGTGTTGACACTTTAGCATGTATTTTCAGGTTTTAACCTATGGCACACTACAGGAGGTTTTGGCAGGGCATGGCATGGTCATAGAAGACTCTGATAATTTATATGGGGACCGTTTTTAAGCTATTTTAAGGGCCTACTTCCGCACTACTTTTAACGATGTAAATAAAATGTTTTTAACTTAACTATATTATTCTAAATGATTGAAGTGAAAACCATTTTTGAACTTGTGTTGTAATACTAATTGAGTTACACCCCAGCTACAGGTATGCTTCCGCTGGACCCGATTCTGGGGGTGTGACATGCGAGTTATGCTACTCGTATTGGTTTTTCTCATAGCAGATGTGACTCATCCTTGTTTATTTACAAACAGGGTTCTGATGTTGCTTATTTATTACTATATGTGGATGATATTTTGCTGACAGCTTCGTCTACAACATTATTACAGAGGATTATAGCTTCATTACATCAGGAGTTTTCTATGACTGATCTTGGTCCATTGAACTGTTTTCTGGGCATCTCTGTCACCCATACCACCAAGGGGATGTTTCTTTGCCAGAAAAAGTATGTAGTGGAGGTTCTTGAGCGCACTGGTATGCGTAATTGTCATTCGTGCAGGACTCCCGTTGATACGGAGTCCAAGTTGGGGGCTGATGGCACTCCAGTTGTGGATCCGACTCTTTACAGGAGCCTTCCTGGGGCTTTATAGTATCTCACCTTTACTAGACCTGATTTATCTTATGTTGTTCAGCAGGTTTGTCTCTATATGCATGATCCTCGGGAGACTTATCTTGCTGCTCTTAAGAGGATATTACGTTATGTTCACGGCACTTTAGATTATGGTCTTCAGTTTTATTCTTCATCGACTTCTTCATTGGTTTCTTATTCAGATGCTGATTGGGCGGGCTGCTGGTTGTGCTCAATTATAGTATACAATGTTGCAAAAATCGTGAATCGGTCTCGAGGCGGTCGAGGGCCGTGTAGCGATTTTTGGCCAATTAATCGCCGATTCCAAGGTCCAAGGCCGATTAATCGGCCAATTACCTTGTAATTCGCTCCAAGGTCCAAGGCCGTTCAGCTTGTAATCGCCGATTAATCGGCCTTGTAGGCCGATTTTTGCAACACTGATAGTATATATATTTATTTTCCAAAGAAATACTTAGGAAAGAATTTCCCAGGTCGTTCTCCCAACGAAAATCGAATGGAATTTCGAATAATCGAATTGTGAATCGTGTAGTGAAAAGTGAATAGTGAGAAGTGATTGTGAAATTCAAAATGTGAAAAGAATTCATGAATTATGCAGAAGGTACAAGCTATATATGCACAAAAGTCTAAAATTAGAAAACGGAAATGCAAACGCAATTTTTAAACGTAACGTACGAAATAAAACGCGACTTTTATACTAAAAATGATCCTACAAATGTGAAACAAGTTTCTAAAAATCTTAAACTATTAAAAAGAATTTTGAGAAAAAGAAAAATATTTTTTTTGACTTTTCTATCATTTTCTATAAATTTATATTGATTTTTGTAATTTTAAATGAATTAAAAATAAAGGAAAATAAAAAAATTATGTGGAAAAATGAAAATTAAATTCTGTAAATTCTAAAATATTATAAAAGAATTTCTAAAAATATTTTTTGTATTTTTTACAGCTTTTTCTGAATTTTTATGGATTTTTGCTTATTAAAAACTATTTAAAAATGAATAATATCAAGGGAAAATTAAGAAAAATATTAAAACTAGTTGGAAAAATCTGGAAAAATTCTATAAAATCAAAAATATTAAAAAGAACTTGAAGAAAAATTTTGAAAAGAAACTAAGCAGTTTAAGTGCTTATTTTGACTGGCTGCATATTCACAAGTGCTTATTTATAAACACTTGTGAACAAAACTTTATGAAACCTTGAAAAACAGATTCCTTAATACGAAAAATGCTCAGATATGCAAAGATGGAACAAATGATAGCACAAATATTCACAGAAACACCAATAATATGCAATAAGCTCAAATGAAAAGCTCAATAATAAGCAGAATAAGCACAATCTGATCCAGAAGCAAAGTAGTGGTACCAAACACAATTACTACTCAAATAAAACTCAGATATATCCACCAATTACAAACACAAGTTCAGATGAACAATAGCAAGCCAATAATGCATAAACAAAACCTGTCTCAATCAGGCAAGTGGACAGGTGCAATAAGCACTCCTATTAAGCACTAGCATGCAAACAAGTGGGGGCAAAAGTATCACTACTATGCTGAGATTCAAATTCAAGCAAATTTAAGATCAAACACTTATGTATGCTAAACTAAAATCAAACAAGTTTAGCAACTATTACACTAAAATTCAATGTAACAGTTGATTGTTTTGAGAATTACACTAGTTTGACCAAATTCTGTTTTTACAGCTAGATTTTACTCCTTATATGTAATGTTTAGCTACAATTATTCTATTTTATACTTACTTTAACTAATATGCACCTATATTCTAAATTTCACCAACTGCATACAAGTATTCTAAAAGTTAATGAAACTTTTAACTAGATTTGACTTTTTATCTAACTATTCTACTATTATACTGATTTTAAAACTTCATTATTACTCTATTAGAATCTAAATGACCTATTGAAACAATAATATTGCAACAACTAATCTCAACACTCAACAGTTCCAAACACTCCCTTATAATGACCGTCACACAATTCTAGGATTAATCAGATCACAAATCACCAATTCATGTATCCATATCAGTCACTAAACAATGTATGAATCAAATTACACAACCTAAAGCCACTAGATACAACAGTAATGCACAATCACTAACAAACTATAAAACAGATTCTCAAGCTAGTAATATTAACTCGGATCTATTCCAAACAGAATTTCTATGAATCAAATCAAACTTAGTCTTAACTATATCTAACACTGAATCAACAAACTCAATAATGACTATAGCAACAAAAACAGTATAAGCAATCAATTCAGACACCAATTACTACACATTGAATCAGAACTTTTACCACTAAACTCCCCCTCAGCATGAACAGAGGGGGACTCACTGAGCTTGCCTGTCTTTAGACAGGCTAAGTGCATCCAAAATTCACCTTAGACTGCCACAATCACCACAGGAACACAGGATCCAATCACCTTCAATTCTGACTTAGAACTTTTGTTGAATGAAAAGGAACTGATATACAAAAGCTACAAAGCTAGTGTATACAGCTAATAAGCTGATGCAGCTTATTCACAAACATAAAACACTAATTTGAATACATTTTTTATTTTTTATAATTTTCTTATTTTTTTATTTATTTTTCTTTTTCTGCAAATGACTAAGTTTGGAGTGATATTAATAGAAAATAAGCTAATAACAACTAAGTTTAAGCTAGATTAAGACAGAATTTAAACAAAATAAGCAATAAGAAATGATTGATAAGCTGAAATTTATAAAAGTAAACTAAAACTTTTATTAAAAACTCATATGAAAATTACATTTACTAAACTAATACAATCTACTGAAAATTCGACAGAGTTTCTTTACACTAAAAATTACATACTGAAATGAGAAAATGAGACTCTATTTATAACCAAGGGTGAGAGGTTAGGTCTCAAATGCCAAGCTGGCAATCCACAACTCAGTGTGCTTCTTCTCCTCTATTCACAGCCCTCTGATCATTATTGTGTTTCTTTGATTACATTATAGCCCTTGGATGATTAGATTAGACGTGGCCTGTCCAATAATATGCCTCCATCTGTCCAATTCGTGTGCAACACTCTCTGACTTGTCAGCATATCTAGAAGCGGAATCCAATGAGTGTAATGACGTGCATTCTCCAATAACCTTCTGCCAAGTGTCCTTGATAACTCACACACTCTCTCTGACATGTACTGTGCACGTGAGTATAGCTTCTGGAAACTCTAATGAGTAGCTAATCATGGTCAACTTAAGTGGTGTGAGCCAATTGACCATGATTCAATTTCTAGGGTTCATGGGGGAAAGGGGTTCTGGGTATTGGAGGGAATTGGGGGAAATGGTTCGTTTGTTATTTTTATTAATGGTTGACCGATTGACCATTTGACCCTATTATAATACTTTGACCATGATACTTGGGCTTGGGTTAATAGAAGTAGGATTGGGCTTAATGGATTGGAAATGTACCAGGCTTTGTAATAGTTTTATTTTTCAGAATTGATATTATGAAAGTTAAGGACCAATTGTGTATTATACTGAAAACCAAGGGCTGTTTCTGACATCTTCTCAAAGTCTAATTCAAGGACTTATTCTGCCAATCTTGAATAAATGAAGGACTAATGTTTACTTTTAAATCCCTGGCTTTGACTTTCTGACCTTTTCCCACTCTCGTGCCCGTATTTCCGGTTCTTGCTTGATTTTTTTTGTCTTTTTCGTGATAAATCCGTACCTGCATGTTCACAAACATAAAAATACACATTTCTTTGGCATTTGTTAGCATAAGTAGTCTTTTTGGGTCCGTATTTGGCCATGAAAAGGTATGTGAATTAACACATACCAAAATCCCCAGACTAAGATATTGTCGTGTCCTCACGCAATGTGATCAATTCACGCTTTTGGGATAAATAATTTCATAACTCTTCCTACTAACTTTGTAAAGTAGCAATGAGGTTCGAAAGAAGTAATAAAATCATTTATTCCCGCAAACGCTCCGTTTTCCAAATTTTTTCCTTTATTCCACTATCACTTCTATTTTTGTACTTTTCATACTTCATACTTGTGACGGTTTGTTGAACTTTCATTATTTTGCAATAATTTTTAGGGTCAACGAGTAGAAACACTTCTATTTAAGAAGTAACCATACGGATAAAAATCGTCATCCTTGATTTTTGACGAGTCCCCAAACTAAGCGTACAAACGAGATCACAGCTTATTTACAAATTAGATGCTAACACTACTCATAAAAGTTACTTGTGGAAACTCCTTACTCCCATGTCCTAAGTTTTTGTATCTCAATATTTTATTTTTGTTGAGAAATGAATTGCTTCATATTTTCTCGTTTCACTATTTTTTAGTCCAATAGTGACACCTAAGTTTAAACGTTAAGTAGTTATCCATTTTCTCTTAAGAACCACTGCAATAGAAATTCGGTCCACATCAAGGAATTTTGGAACATACAATATCATAAATATAAGTTGCGGAGTACTACACGTGCACCTCATGTGTCTAATTCAGAATTACACACATGCACCTCACGCGCCAACAACTTATTTACATTCAAGCTCTTATTCATCATAACTTTCAACTTTCACTTTTTTCATTTTTAACTTTTTTTCACTTTTCTCATATTTTACACTTTTTTTTCTTTCTTTCTTGACTTTTCTCATAACATCAATGGAAGCTTATCGGGTAGCTCCAAAACCACATACATAATCAACTTTTGACTTTTGATTTTTCACTTTTTGCTCTTATTTTTTATGTTCCTTGATATGTACCTAACTTTTAAAGCAAAAATTCTCTTAAGAAAACAAAGAACTAAATATTATCAAAACCTAAATACCACTAATTAACCTAGCACATCTATTATATATCGGTGACGTATTTTATGGGAGTAAAAAGCCACAAGTACCTCTCATGAGCTCTAAAAAGAACCACTACTCTACGTTTAGCATCTAACTTCTAAATAAACTCTATCATTTTTCGCTCTTCGCATTTTAAGATTCCAAATAATGAAACCCGCGAATACTTAGCCGATAATCAGCCACACATATATAAAGTCAGATACGGAAACTTGCAAATTCTAGAAGAAGAATTCGCGTTTTCTAGCTCCTGATGTAAAAGACTAGCGAAAGCTTTTAAGCTGCGCATGTATAAAGTCAAGTACGGGAACTTGCAGATTTTTAAGAAAGAATTCGCATTTTATAGCTCCTTGTGTACAAGACTAGCACAAGCTTATATGATTATCATTGGTTAAGGGAACAAGCTAGGGCTCAACATGCCCGGTCAAGTCAAAATATTTATTCCTACTCTCGCCAGCAAGAAAGTCAACAAGGTGTCAAAACACTTATTCAATCTTTATTATATTTTTGCACAATTTTTCAACTTTTTCACATTTTTTTGTGCTTTTCTATAACTTTTTCATTGATTTTTCTCAAAATTTTTGAAATTTTCAATTTTGATTTTTTTTTTTTGGTGGAAAAACGGAGTTGCAAGAGTACACGACATTGTGAAAAATGCAAGGTCAAATCGAATCGAAGATTCACCCTCCCCCAGACTAGAATGGAACATTGTCCTCAATGTTTTGTGGGTTAAGGCAATCCTAACAAAATTCTAGGGCCGTTTATTAATTATGCCAAAGAAAACGTTAGTCGATAAGATTTACGGATATAGGATTTCCAATAGCACCGATGAATGAAACTCGAGTGGAGAGAAGATAACGAGCATGAGAGTCATCATAAATCGCGGACAATCCTAAACAAACATCACAAACAACCACGGAACACAAGAGTAGAAAAGGCACCCCCTCCTCACGTTATTTGTTAGAAAATAGAAAATAAGAAGATGAAATTGGATAAGCATGGGTTGCCACCCACGAAGCGCTTTGTTTTGGATTTCCGAGTCACGTAGCTTGACTCGATCCCCGAATTAATTCGTCCTTGGGGAAAATCCGTGGAAAAATAATCGCACTCGGGCTTTCATTCAAAATATTTGGATAAACATATGAATTATTTGAAAGTTCCACCCCGAAGAGATAACCGATGGTATTCTAAAAGTGAAAACTATTAGAAATGATACCAGGGTCAAAAACAACATCCTCACTCCCCACGGAGTGAAGGATAAGAGAAATCACACCAAATGTTACAAATGGCAAGAAGGTCATGGTAACCATCATGAAAAACTCATCATCATCAAAAGAAAACTTCATAATTGTAGAATTACGAATTTTATCATTCAAGCTCATTTTAAAAACTTTCCCGGGTGGGAGGGATGGGATAAAATTTTCATTAAAACTCTCATTCTTAAGAACACCACCCGGATCATAATCAATTTGAAGATCAAAATTGAAACTTTCATATTCTGGATTAGAAAACTTTTCAATTTCACATTCAATTTTATCAAAACAAAACGACTCATACTCCGGAAGAGAAATAAGAGCATGAGAAGTGGTACTGCCATGACTCGTCTCTTTCGAGTGATTGATATCAAAATGAAAAGCTTCATACGTTAGATAAGAAAAATCAGGACATAAGTGGGATTGCCACTAATCTCCTCAGTCGTATCAAAGGAAAAACTCTCAAAGTCGGGTAAAAATTCCTCGAGCTCGGGCTCCAGAGGATCGTAAATTGTAAGCTCAATCTTTTTCTTAACTTTATCCGGAGGGATTGACGGTTCATCGTTCAACAAATTGTCAAGAAAAATAATATCTCCCTCCGAATCAAAGTAAGATTCGTCAATCTCAGAACACGAAATCGTTCCAATAGCAAGGAATTCATCGACCTCTACCCAAAAAGAATCATATTCCTTAGTCGAAGGAAATGATGGGGAAGAGTCGGAGACGAAATTTTTCACAAAATCATCAAAGGAATAATCACAAACATCAACGCTTTTGACGGAGTACTTCTTTGATTTCGAAGCATCGGCTTTAAAAATCATTATGTCATCATCATGTCGTAAAGTTAGAGTATCCTCAAAATGATCTACTAAGGCTTTTGCGGTTCGCAAAAACGGTCGCCCTAGTATAAGAGGAACTCTTGGATCAGCCTCGAAATTAACAACAACAAAATCTGCCAGAAAAGTACACGAATTCACACGAACAAAAACGTCTTCAGCAATTCTAACCGGATGAGTTATCGATCGATTAGCAAGCTCTAAAGTCATTCTCGTAGGTTTAAGATCCCCCATTCCAAGTTGCTCATAGATCGATAATGGCATGAGGTTAATGCTTGCACCTGAATCGGCCAGGGCATTGCAAACTTCTTGATCTTTCAACGAACAAGGAATGCGAAATTTTCCCGAATCACCAAGCTTTTCGGGAAGTTTCTTGAGAAGAGTCGCGGAACATTGAGCATTTATCGGCGTTTCAGCTAATTCAAGCAATTTCTCTTTATTACTTATGAGGTTTTTGAATGTCGAAGCAAATTTTGGCATGTACATGAGAGCATCCATAAAACTTATATCAAAGTGCAATTTTTGAAAAATATCCAGAAACTTTTCCATTTGTTTTTTAGACTTTGCACGGAGCTATTCATCATTAAATCGTGATGGATATGACAATTTAGACTTGTATTTCACATTGTTTTCAGGAACGACTTTTTCTTTATCTTTTGAAACTTGGACAACTGGAGGTTGGACGTTTTCAGCTCCTCCATTATTAATAGGAGGAACTGGGTCCTTTGTCGCCTCGGTCTCACAGTCCACTACATTAGGTGGAGACGAAGAAGAAGAGGTAGTAGGAGCTGTGGGTCCATCTTATTTAGCACCACTGCGAGTCGTGATCGCCTTAACTTCGCCCCTCGGGTTTGCGATCGTGTTGCTTGGCAAAGAAGTAGTACCCGAACCCGAGGGTCGATCATTTAAACGCTTGTTAATATCACTGATTTGGTTTGCAAACAACCGTGTTGTTTCTTCATATTTTACCATAAAAGATTGTTGGTTTTGAAGCAATTGCTTAATCAAATCATCCGTGGGGACGGATTTTGGATAACACCTTGATTTTGATTATTATTAAAATTCTGCCCACGGTTTTGGAAATTACCATGATTTTGATTCCCATGATTTGCGTTCTGAAAATTCCAAGGGTTTCCATAGTTTTGTTGGTTTTGAAAATTCCCTTGAGGCGGGCCTTGATTATAATTACCTTGAAAACCCCGGTTTTGATTAAACCCTTGATTATGATTTTGAAAACCGTTCTTAGCTCGACTCTGATTTTGATTTCCTTGATTAGTACGATTTTGCACATTATGATTCTGGTTGACTTGATTGACTTGGTTTGGTTGTTCGAGAACGGGTGGTCCAAGATAATGAGTAGAACGGTAGCTGAGGAGATTACGGTCTCCTTAAGGTTGTGGATAACCGTTGTTACCCGTGTTTGCAGCATACGCGTTTTCTCGAGAAAAGGCACCGGTGGCCGGACATTCATAATACAAATGTGGACCACCACAAGTCTCACAACCACGACTAACCACATTGACTTGATGGTTTGATTTTTCAAGTGAAATTGTATCAACTTTCTTTGTAAGAGCCAATAGCATACTCATCATTTCATCATTATTTTTACCATTATTCGACATTTGAGGTTTATTCCTAGACATTCTCACACGAGCCTTATTTTCAATTATCATGAAAGCATCATTCGTGTTTCTAGCCAACAAATTCCCACCCGCAGCAGAGTTGAGTGAGTCTTGGTCAACATGACATAACCCATTATAGAAAGTGTCAATCTGTTGAAGGTCGGTGAACCCATGGTTAGGACATTTTTCCAACAAATCTTTGAATCGATCCCAAGCTTCACTAAATGACTCATCAAAAGTTTGTTGGAATCGAAAGATTTGGGATCGTAGGTTAGAAGTTTTAGAGGGAGGATAGAAATAGTTCACAAACTTGGAAGCAAGATCATTCCAAGTGTGAATTGAATTAGGCGGTTCCTTTTCCAGCCAAGTCCGGGCTGCCCCTTTTAAGGAGAAAGGAAATAACTTCAATTTCACCACATCGTGAGGAACTTGGTTCATTCTAATGGTCTCAGCGATGTCGGTGAAATTTCTGATGTGAGCATAGCGGTCTTCGTTATCAAACCCGTGAAAGGATATACCCGTGATTAAATTGAGTAATCCGTGATTGATCTCAAAGTTGGCATTGATGTCCGGAATCACAATAGCCCTCCTCACACCATTGAGTGGTGGTTGGAGTTGTTCTTCCATTGGACGTGGATCAAATTCCGGTTGTTGTCCCATCGGCGGGATAACATTGTGCTGCGGACCACCCATCAGCGGGGGTCCGTTGTGTTGTTCGTTTTGGTTCATCTCCTCGTCGTCAAGGAAATGAACCCGACTAGTATGTCGTAGAACCCGCTCAGGGTTTGAAAATGGAGACGTAAGACTCTCAAAAGAAGAACGGGTGTGCATACACCACAAGCAAATTCAAAAAGAAAATGAAAAAGAAAAGAGAAAAGAAAATCTTTTTTTATTTATTTTTTATCTCAAAAACTTTTTATTTCTTTTGTTTTTCTTTTTATTAAAACGTTACGATAATTGAAACCGTTTCTTTCAAAACCACGCGCGACGGGACGGGAAAGAAGAGTGTTTCTCTCTTCAGCTAGCAATTTAATGTCTTAGTTTCCGTATTCCCCGCTTAATCGGTTGTAGTAATTGAAATAATCCGATAAACAACTAATTTCACGTTTTTGTTATATTGTGAGACTTTTTTGGTTTACAACACCCTCCCTTCCACGGGAGAGTTGAGGCTGTAACTTTATTATTTTTTTGGTATTTTTGTAAACACTTTAGGAAAAGTGTTTTGAATTTTTCAATTTTTATATATTTTTTTATATATATACAAAATAGAGGAAGGCTTAACAAAACACGATTTTTCAAAACAATTATTCAAAAACTCACTTCGACCTTCCCCGGCAGCGGCGCCAAAAATTGGTTGTGCTCAATTATAGTATATATATTTATTTTCCAAAGAAATACTTAGGAAAGTATTTCCCGGGTCGTTCTTCCAACGAAAATCGAATGGAATTTCGAATAATCGAATTGTGAATCGTGTAGTGAAAAGTGAATAGTGAGAAGTGATTGTGAAATTCAAAATGTGAAAAGAATTAGTGAATTATGCAGAAGGTATGTTGATCCCAGTTGAGCTAATACGATCTTATATAGAAGTTAACTTAAACAAATACTTAAGCTTAAATGCGGAATATAAAAGCTTAACTTAAGAAGATTAAGAATTCTCTTTCAACACTTCAATATTTATTAATACGAGCACTCAATAATGCTAGGGTTTTACAACCTTGAAGTGAATAATAATACGTCCATACTCTAACCCTAGGATCCTCCTTTTATAGGCCAAGGAGTCCTACTAGGTTTACAATACCTTTCTCTACAAGATAAGAATAATCTAAATAGATAAACTATACAAAGAATCTATTCCATAATTATCCTATCGTATACAATGTTAATCTATTCAGCAGTAGTTTCACCAAGCAGCAGATAGTCTTCAGCAGCAGAGTCATTAACACTAGCAGCAGTTTCATTGTAGCAGCAGTATTACTCAGCAGCAGAGTTACTTAGCAGCAGTGTCACTTGGTCAAAACCCAACAATCCTCCCCTAAACTTAATATTTATTTCTAAATTTTCAAGTTTCTTCAAAGCTCAATTAATCACTTGGAGGATGCTTCCAAACACTTCATCTCTTGAAAATTCAGTTGATCAAATATCTTCTTATACTTTGACAGCAAATTGAATGCTTGATCATCAGAATCATAATCTTTCTGCAGCTTAAGTGTTTTGTCACCATTAACCATCTGATTGACAATATTCCAGTATCTTACCACTGGATAATCTACTTCAGCTAGCATATACAAAGTAGTTGGTCCAAGTTCTAGTACATGAACTCCAGAATCTTGAAAGAGTCTCCATTTTCTTACTTTGTATTCTACTATCTCTGTCCATTCAGAATCATCCATTGAAGGATTAAACATAAGTTTAAGAGCTCTCCACATAACATTATCAGAAGCAGTTAAGATATGATCAATTTGATCTACCTCATACTTTTTACCATCAAATTTCTTAGCTCCAAACTTTGCCTTGTATAACTTCCACAAGTCTTCAACATCCTCTCTATCAAAGTAATGTAACATCTGTTGAAATCTAAGAAATCTGTGAGACTTACCATCAGATCTCTGAACATCATGAAATACTCCAATGTTAGCATCATAACCTGTAGTTACTTTGATGATAGGATATTTAACTCCTAATGGTTTGGCATCAACCACTTCAGGATCTTCCATCTTGCCAACCACAGTATAACTCTTCAATTGTTCTTTTTGATGCTCAGAAGGAATGTGATCAAGACCATATTTAAACTCATCTCCTTCAGGCATAGAACTACTTCCTTCTCCAATCTTTCTCTTCTTCTTTGCAACTGACTTATGAATAACACCTTTTCTTTTATCACCCTGCACAGAAGAAGTAATCTTTGCTGCATCACTTTCAATCTTTTCAACAACATTAGCTTCTTGTATCTGCTCTGCTTCAACAATCTTTTCAGGCACCAACTTCTTGTTCATCTGAGCAATATGTTCCAAGTCCTCAGCACATCCCATAGTATAAAAAGTATCTGTTCTTTTCTTTGTTTGTTGATACAAATCAAAAACTTCTTTGTCAGAATAAGCTTTCAACTGCACCAATGTCCATCCACCCATATTCTTTAGATACCTTTCATATTCTTTCCTTTGCTGTTTAACTGTTGGACCTTTGAATACTTTAACTTTTCTTCTAGCAGCAGCATTCTCTTTTCTCTTATTAGAAGCAAAATTACTATACCAAGATTGCACATTAAAATTTGGAACTTCATTTTCTTCAATCTTGATTAGCTTGTTTAATTCAATATCAGCAGCAATTCTAATCTTTTCATCATCCCATTCATCATACATTCTTAAACCTTCAGCTTCTTTCTCAGCCAGCTGCTGATCTTCCAAATTATACACCTCTTGTGCTTTTATAGCAGCAGCTTCATCATGTTCAACTTGTAATGGCTTAGGCCAAGAATCAAAAGGTACATCAGTAAAATCAACCCCTTTATATATCCATCTATGAGCATCAACTTGCTTGCCTTTACCCTTATCAGTAGAAGATGATGTGATTGTCTTCTTTTGAGTAGCAGCAGGTTCTCTTATTGTTATTCCTTTTTGAGGTTTTCTTGTTGCTGAAGTTATGGTAGTTGTTGTGATAGGTTGTGATAATGATGGAGTTGGTAATGGTGATGTATGGGTGTCAGCAGTAGTCTTCTTACTTAGCAAGACCATTGCCTCTGCAGCAACATTGACCATAGAACCAGCAGCAGAGTCTTGAACTTCAGCAGCACTTACTATTCCACTAGCAGCAGAACCATCAACATTCTTAGCAGCAGTAGAGTCAGCAATAGCAGTATTTTCCACTGAAGTCTTTAACACATTTTCCATCTTTTCTTGTGCAGCCACCACCTTTTCCATAACAACTTCATTCCCAGACTTATCAGCAACCACAAAATCTTCATCATTCTGAGGACTATCCACATCCATATCTTCAATCACTGGAATCTCCCCTGAAACTAATCCAGCATCCATATTTTGAACATTATCAACTTTTCCAAGATTTACCTCCCCTGGATCCATGACAATCTCTTTCCTCCCCTGTTTGGAAGCATCCTCTTCCAAATGAGTAGATGGTTCAGAAGAACTTACAATCTGAGTAGTCCCCACTTTCTTCAATCTTTTCAATGAGGTTGAAGATCTTGATTTCTTGAAGCTCTTAATCTGTTTTCGCATTTTGGTGATGACCTTGGCTTGACCAGCAACAACATCAGATAGAGTAAGAACCTTATCTTCCAAAGACTCACATCTCAACCCCAAAGCAGTACAAGTATCCGTCAATTCTTTAATAAGTTGCATTGTAGTCTCATCACTTCGACCTGTATTACCTGGTCCGAGAGGTGAATCACTGACATTGTCATCATGTACAAGTGGATCCGTCAATTCATGAGTCACTGGCCTGTCCTCATCACTTCGACCTGTGTGACCTGGTCCGAGAGGTGAATCGTGGGACAAAAACTCAGTATCAAACCTAGTTTGATCAGCTGAGCCCCCTATGTTTTCCATTTGGCTAGGGTTACCATCCTGAGAAGCAGACTCATAAGAATCCTTTTCTCTAGATGTTGCCTTGGTTTGGGTCTTAATGATGTTATCACTGTCCTGCTCTGCTGCTAAGCTAGAAGCAGTAGTGACAGCCCTTGCCAACATGTCCTCTTCATCACCTAGGACAGCCTCATCTGGTACAGCCATACTAACACTATCCTGAGGTAGATTAGTGTCCTTTTTGGTTTTCCTACGTGTATATTGTTTTGTAGGTTGTGTAACAGATGTAGTAACATTGGGTGTGTGATGGGAATCAGTGGGATTTCCTGATCCTTCACCCTGGTTGTTGTGCACAATTTGTTCCATAAAAGAAGTAAGATTTGTATGTGCACCAGAAAAACCTTTTCCATGTTTATTCAAAAAGGTAAAAGTCCTTGAGGCCAATTTAGAAGCCTCATATTCAGCATGATGGGCTCTAGTTTTAGAAATTTGTTTTTCAATAAAGATTTGAAGAAATCTTGGATATAACAAATAAGCACCATCTTCAACACCTTTAAGAAACCCAGCCAAAATCATTTTTGAAAAATTAAATGGTTGACCTTTGCACAGACATATCATTGCAGAAGCAATGGTAGTACTGAACTCATGCCACCCAGATGTTTTAGGACTCAAACAATGAAGGAATAGATGTATCAAAAATTTGTATTGAGGACAGAGGAGAGCTTTTTGAAATTTTAAATTAGTATGTTTCCCCTCATACCCCAATTCCTTCAAACCAGCAAAAATAGCATCATTGGCAAGGCAAGTGGTCTCTGTTTCATCATCTAAGAGAAGATATTCCCTTATTGATGATTCAGTTACACGAACCTTTTGCCCATCAACAAAAGCACTGACATGTTTTTCCCCATTCATAGTTTTGAGTTTGGCAGTAGACCAAAACTGTTTGATGTAGGAAACATATATAGTAGGGTTCACAGTGAGTGCATACCTAAGAGAAGTAGCATTCAAAAACTTTACCATGTCTGTGAATCCTTCAGGAATTAACTCTTCATTCAAAACAACCACACTGTTGTGTTGCTCAACCCAGGTACGTGAGATCTCCATGAATTAGGTTTTGGTGAATTGGGGATTTGTGAGTATTGGAATGATTGGGAGTAAGGGTTTGTGATAACTTCAATTTAGAACATATGAAAACCAATAATGAAGGTCAATTAGGTTTTTAAACTGATGAGTAAAAGTTACACATAACACCCTCTTACTTACAACCGTAGCAGCAGAACCGTATCATTCACAACTAGCAGCAGAGTGATAGAACTAGCAGCAGAGTGAACTTGAGTCAGCAGCAGAGTTGACTATTGAACTTGGTCAACAAAATCATAACAATTAATGCTCATATTACTCCGTAATCCCTATAAAATCGGCAAGATCTTTTCCCCAAATTACGCAATCAAACCCTAATCACTTTCAAAAACGCCTCACACACAATCAATACTATCCATCTTTACAATCAAATCATCACACAATGAAATCAACACCAGAAATAATCAATATCTCTTCTGATTCATCATCAGAAGATGATTCTCCAATGGAACCCTTTGTTCCACCCTTTCGTCCTCCAAGATTTGGTTGTAGAACCAAAGAACAAGCACGCAAGAGGAAGCATGATCTTCCAGTGTTTAAAGATCTCCTCAACCTCAATCAGACTCCAAGTACCTCAAGGGGAAAACAGCCAATGTCCCCTGAGGTTCCAGCATCATCAGAATCATCAGACGACCAATGGTGGACGTTTGTGCAACCACCTCCTCCAGTGCATCATCATCAATCTCCCTTCATCTTCACATCCTCAGATGAAGAGGAAGAAGAACCACCAACCAATCCACCAGCCACTCCTGAGAGGCCACAGTCTTCAAGGCCAAGGCCACAATCTTTGAGAGCAAGGCCACAACCATCACCTGGTCTTTCTCTTGGACCATCAAGACAAAACCCTCCTCTCCCAAAAGATAGAGATGTGGTGCTCGGGCTTCCATGCCCTAGGAAGATGTAGGTGTTAGGTTAGGATGTCTGTTTTGTGTTTTGTCTTATGATGTATGATCTTTGTACTTCTCTGGAATGAATAAATGATATGAACTTTTCTTGTATCAATACTTGCAAAGCACCATTCATATACCTGCAAAATGTTAGACCAAACACCACAAAGCAAACAACCAACATATGTACTAGCAGTAGAGTTAGAAAATCAATGAGCAGCATAGTACATTATGTCTCAAACATATACATATTAACAAGCAGCAGAATAACAAGCAGCACATGCATTACAAACTTTAACAAAAACAAAGAGATAAGTTTTTCAAAGATTAATCATACCAATGTTTGCAATTAAAAATTGAAACCTCCCCACATCAAAATGTTTAGTGAGAAGATCAGCAACATTGTTATCAGTATGAATTTTAACAATTTGAACCAACTTCTTTTCATAGCAATCCCTTATAAAATGATGCCTTATCTCAATATGTTTTGTTTTAGAATGAAACACTGGATTTTTAATTATGCACAGTGTGCTGTTGTTATCAATATGGATTTTAGTATTCATGAAATTGTACCCATAATCCAATAATTGATTCTGCATCCATAAGACCTGTCCACAGCAACTTGAAGCAGCCACATACTCAGCTTCTGTTGTTGAATTAGCCACCACTGTTTGCTTCTTGCATTGCCATGACACCAACCTGCTTCCAAGAAATTGACAACCCCCTGTTGTAGACTTTCTATCCAAAGAAGCTCTAGCATAATCACTATCTGAGTAGGATACCAAATCAAATGGTGAATCCTTAGGATACCAAAGGCCCAATTTTGGTTGATACCTCAGATATCTAAAAATTCTTTTCACTGCATTGAGATGTGATTCCTTGGGACACACTTGAAATCTTGCACAGGCACACACTGCAAACATAATATCAGGCCTTGATGCAGTAAGATACATCAATGATCCAATCATAGACCTGTACAAGTGTATATCCACTTCCTTTCCATGTTCATCCTTCAGCAATGGTTTATCCTTTTCCATGGTAGTCTTGGCAGGCTTAGCATCTTCAAATCCAAACTTCTTCAAAATATCATTGACATACTTATCTTGACTAATAAAGATGCCATTTTCTTTCTGTGTAACTTGCAGACCTAAGAAGAAGTTGAGTTCTCCCATGGAACTCATAGCAAACTTATCCTTCATAAGTTTCTCAAAACTAACACACATAGCTTTGTTTGTAGACCCAAAGATGATGTCATCAACATAAATTTGAACCAGCAAAATATCATCTTTTTGTCTTTTGAGAAACAAAGTTTTATCAATCTTGCCCCTACTGAATCCAGACTCTAACAAGTAGGTTGACAAGGTGTCATACCAGGCTCTAGGAGCTTGATGTAGACCATACATTGCTTTATTGACCTTGTAGACTTTGTCAGGATGATCAGGGTCTTCAAAGCCTGGTGGTTGAGCCACATAGACTTCCTCAGTAATGGTCCCATACAGAAAAGCACTCTTCACATCCATTTGATACACTACAAAGTCTTTGTATGAAGCATAAGCCAAAAACAATCTAATAGCCTCTATTCTTGCCACTGGTGCAAATACTTCATCATAATCAAGCCCTTCTTGTTGTGTGTATCCCTGTGCTACTAACCTGGCCTTATTTCTTATGACAATCCCTCTCTCATCTCTTTTGCATCTGAAAACCCATTTTGTGCCAATCACTCTTTTACCATTTGGCAGTTCAACCAAAGTCCATACTTCTTGCAGCTTGAATTGTAAAAGCTCATCTTGCATTGCTTCTACCCAACTTGCTTCTTGTAAGGCTTTGTAAGTGTTTTTGGGTTCAATTTGAGAAAGAAAACATGCAAACAGGCAATTTTGAAGATCTTTATGACTATTTCTTTGATGCAGAGATCTGGCAAAGAAACTTTGATGTTGAGGATCTTTCAGGGCTTTAGTCATCTGCCTAGTTTGAATGGATGAGTGTGGATCACTTAAGATTTGATCTTTTGGATGATCCTTGTGTATTCTTGTGGTAGGTATAGGACTAACAGGAATATTGAGTTCCAAATTAGTATAATCAGCATCAGCTCCAAATAACTTACCATCAAGTGCATCATTATCAGTATCATAATAGATATTCTCAAGATCAGGCATGTTTGGATCATCTGGATAGATAGTATCATCAATGGATCTACCCTGAGTGTCCAAATGAGGAGACAAAGAAGTAGCAGTAGAGTTAGTAGGCTTAGAAGCAGAATGTGGTGGAGCAGTAGTTGTAACTTTTGGCCTAGCAGTAGAGTCTTCTGAGTCAGCAGTAGAGTCTTCTGGCTGTTTAGGAGAGACATCAACAACTACTTTGAGAGGCTCATTACTATCTTTTTCTGCTTCAATTGGTATTTCAATACCTTCTTCAGTTTCCTTAGGTTTATCATGAGAAACAACATCATCTTTAGGGCTGTGATCTTTCTGAAAGGGTACAAAGGTTGGACCAATCTTCAATTTCTCAATCACAACAAACTCTTCCTGTGGTTTATCAACATTGGCAATGACAGGAACATAGTTCATTGTTTTGGCAAGAATATCAACATCAAACAGCCATTCTGGTCCTTTCCCTGCAGAATTGTATGTGTTTTCACTAAACTTGATATGCAGATTCTCCTCCACATGTTTGGTTCTCTTATTATAAACCCTGAAGGCTTTACTATTTACAGAGTAACCAACCAAATTACCTTCATCAGCTTTTTCATCAAACTTGCCTAGCTGATCCTTTGTATTTAAAATGGTAACAGGACATCCAAATGGTTTGAGAAAATCAATCATTGGCTTCTTTCCATGAAATAGCTCATATGGAGTCTTGTTATGAGGCTTGACTACCTTACTTCTGTTTTGCACAAAACATGCAGTGTTTACAGCTTCAGCCCAAAAAGGTACAGGTAGTTTTGAATCAGATAGCATAGTTCTTGCAGCCTCAATAAGTGTCCTGTTTCTTCTTTCTGCAACACCATTTTGTTGTGGAGTTCTTGCTACACTGTACTGTCTAAGTATTCCTTTTCCCACACAAAATTGATTCATCTCACTGTTCTTGAACTCAGTACCATTGTCACATCTGATAATCTTTACCTTGTGATTGTGCAGGTTTTCAACTCTTGTAATGAAAGCTTTGAGTACTCCTGGAGTTTCATCTTTGGTGGCAAGAAAGAATACCCATGTAAACCTGCTAAAGTCATCAGTGACAACCAAACAGTATGACTTCTTGTTCAGACTTTTTACAAATACAGGCCCAAATAAATCCATGTGTAGCAAGTGTAGTGGTACAATATTTGTGTTTACAATTTTGGACTTGAAAGAAACTCTGTGTTGTTTACCCTTTTGACATGCAACACAAGTTTCACAATTCTCAAAAATCTTTGTAGGCATACCCCTCACAAGATTTCCTTTCACCAATTTGTTCATAGTCTTGTAGTTCAGATGTCCCAATCTTCTATGCCATAATTTGGACTCATCAATAGTTGCCTTTGCAATTAGACAAGTCAAAGCCCTCTTAGGAATAATATTCTTAATATGGTCACTGTATATATTTTCCTTTCTAGGGACCTTCAGTAACACAGATTTGTCATCTGGTAATTGAAAATCAGGAGAAAGAATCATACACTCAGTGTCTGTAAAAAGAACAAAATTCTTTTTGTCACACATTTGTGAGACACTAAAAAGGTTAAACTTAAGTCCTTTCACAAGAAACACCCTCTCAAAGTCCAAATTACCAGTCCTTAGAGTTCCAATACCAACAATCTTTCCACCTCTTGGATCATTCCCAAAAGCTACATAACCACCATCAAAAACCTCAAGATCTTCAAGTTGAGATTCATCCCCAGTCATGTGTCCAGAGCATCCACTGTCAACAATAACCATATCCTTAAGCTCATCCAGTAGATTGACCTGCACATGAAAAATAGAGAAATCAGTTTCTCTTGATGACCCAAGCCATTACTGACTTGGATCTGCCCTGTGCATCAGTATAATCAAATTTCTTTAAATCACTTGATGCACTGCTATTCTTGGAAACAGTATTTGTAACATTTGTTTTTGGTTTCCAAGTCCAGCAAGCTGAGGCCTTAACAGCATAAAAGTGATTACCAACAACTGTATTTGGAAGATGTTTTGGCTCAGAAGTAGAAAGTTTTGTACTAGCAGCAGGTTGCTTGCTAGCAGTAGAGTACTTACTAGCAGCAGAATGCTTGCTAGCAGTAGAGCCATTAGAAGAACTAGTTGTTGATTTGAAAACACCTTTTGGTTTGGCAGCATAAATTGATCTAGTAGCACCAGATCTCAACAAAACAGCTCTAGGAATCATGTTTCTATTAGGATGAGGGTGAGTTTGTTTTGTAACATATTTGTGATTCACCCTTGTGTATTGATTCCAAACAGGTTTTTGGTTCTGAGGGCATCTACCAATTAAGTGATCAAAACTACCACACTTATAACAAGCCTTCTTTTGTAATTCAAACTGGTCACCTAATCTCTGTGAAACTAGGTTGTTGAAATTTCTTTGGTTCCCTCTAGGCTTATTATCAAGACATCTCAATTGTTCTCTAGACACCTCATTGTACTCAACCATTCTCCTAGCAAGTTTATTCCCTAACACAGGCTTGACAAACTTAATATGTTCTACCTTAGGTTTAACCTGAGTAGGAATCTCTTCCTTTTTAACTGTTTGTTTTGGTTGAACCTGTTCTTCTTCACTTTCACTATCAGAACACCATTCTTCAATGATTGGAGCCTCAGGAAACTTTCTAGACTCAACCTTAGGTTTTTCTATAGTACTTGTGCTACTTTCACCTACAGGTTTTTCAATTTCTAGCTCACTAATGAAAGATAGCTCTTTGCCTGGTGGAGCAAAAGCACTTTTGGCTGGAGGAGCCACTTCATTATATCCAATTCCACTGCCTTTTCTCATCAAGGTGCTCTCTATAGACTTATTAACCATATCAGAAGCAAATTGTTGTTTTTGTACTCTTACTACATGTTTTTCTTTTTCAGCAAGAGCTTCCTCTTTTTCTTTTTCTGCTTCTACCAACTTATTTTTAAGAACTTCTACTTCACTGTTTTTCTTAAAAATTTCTATATCTCTTAGATTAAGTTGATCTACATATTCTTTTTCACACTCTTTGAGATATTCTAACCTCCTCTCAACATTTTGAATACCTACTTTGTAACCTAAATTATCAAGTTTTAGGTGTTCAACTTCTCTATTTAAACTCTCATTCCTAGCCTTAAGAACTTCAATAGTGTCAGAACAAGATTTAAAAGAACAACCAGATGATTCAGAGTCATTAGATACCTCAGAGTCAGAGCCTGATGATGAACCATATGCCATAAGTGCAAAGTTATGCACTTTGGGTTGAACAGCAGCAACCAAAGAGAAATTTGGTTCTTCTTCAGCCATATCACTCCAGTCATATTCTCCCAGCCCATCACAAGCTACCATTGCAGACTTTGATTCTTCAGTCTTCTTTGGAACTTCAGCATTCTTCTTTGGAGATCTACACTCTCTAGCAAAGTGTCCCTTCCTGTTGCAATTGTAGCATTCAATCTTAGACTTGTCAAACCCTGGACTCTCCTTAGCCTTGTATTTGACTTCTCTTCCAGTCTTTTTCCAGAACTTTCTTGCTCTTAAAGTCAACATTGCCATTTGCCATTTGAGATCAATTTCTTCAAGATCATCTGGATCAATATGATCCAAATCTTGATTTATGACATGTGATCTTATGGTTGTAGTAAGCTCAGCCAAGAATGCACATAAAGCAACATCACTGGTAGAAATCTTGTCATTTGAACTAGCAGCAGATCCAGATCCATAAGCAGCAGAGTGAGTATCTTGTGTCTCTTTTGATTTTGAAGACACAAAAGCAAGGTTTTGTGTACTAGAAGATGAAGTAGAAGAAGTAGCTAATTCAGACTCATACACCCTTAAATTGTTGTAGAGGCTCTCCAACTTCATTGATTCAAAGTCAGGCTTATTTCTCCACACCACTGTATGCATGCTCCATTCAGGTGCAAGACTTCTTAGAAACTTGAGATTCACATCTTCCTGTGGAACAACATACCCAACAAGCTTTAGATGACTAACAAGTTGATTTAGCCTGTTGTATGTGCCAATTATCTTTTCTCCAGGTTCAGAAGTAAAGTTTTCAAACTGATGCTTCAACATATTCTTTCTGGACTTCTTAGTAGCATCATTCCCTCCAAACCTGAATTCTACTGCATCCATTAATGCTTTTCCTGTTTCACAATCATCAAAGTCCATTTGAAATTCATTAGGTATTCCCATTAATAGAATACTATGAGCCTTGATTTCCAGCTTCCTAGTTGCATTAGCTTCAGCAGACTTGATTGGTATCTCCTTACCATCAGCACTCTTCTCTGGTTCAGAATCACCATTAACAATCACATTCCACATGTTGAAGTCGATCATGCGAATGTATTGTCTGATCCTCCTCTTCCATAGCTCATACTCAGAAGGATTGAGCATGGGAACCCTTGAAGCAGTCACCATATGAGTTTCATCACCCATCTTATGCAAACGATTTGGAACAGCAAACTTTAAAGAAACAAAATCTTCTTGATTATAACTTCTAGATCACAAGCTCTGATACCACTTGTTGATCCCAGTTGAGCTAATACGATCTTATATAGAAGTTAACTTAAACAAATACTTAAGCTTAAATGCGGAATATAAAAGCTTAACTTAAGAAGATTAAGAATTCTCTTTCAACACTTCAATATTTATTAATACGAGCACTCAATAATGCTAGGGTTTTACAACCTTGAAGTGAATAATAATACGTCCATACTCTAACCCTAGGATCCTCCTTTTATAGGCCAAGGAGTCCTACTAGGTTTACAATACCTTTCTCTACAAGATAAGAATAATCTAAATAGATAAACTATACAAAGAATCTATTCCATAATTATCCTATCGTATACAATGTTAATCTATTCAGCAGTAGTTTCACCAAGCAGCAGATAGTCTTCAGCAGCAGAGTCATTAACACTAGCAGCAGTTTCATTGTAGCAGCAGTATTACTCAGCAGCAGAGTTACTTAGCAGCAGTGTCACTTGGTCAAAACCCAACAAGGTACAAACTATATATGCACAAAAGTCTAAAATTAGAAAACGGAAATACAAACGCAATTTTTAAACGTAACGTACGAAATAAAACGCGACTTTTATACTAAAAATGATCCTACAAATGTGAAACATGTTTCTAAAAATCTTAAACTATTAAAAAGAATTTTGAGAAAAAGAAAAATATTTTTTTTGACTTTTCTACTATTTTCTATGAATTTATATTGATTTTTGTAATTTTAAATGAATTAAAAATAAAGGAAAATAAAAAAAATTATGTGGAAAAATGAAAATTAAATTCTGAAAATTCTAAAATATTATAAAAGAATTTCTAAAAATATTTTTTGTATTTTTCACAGCTTTTTCTGAATTTTTAGGGATTTTTGCTTATTAAAAACTATTTAAAAATGAATAATATCAAGGGAAAATTAAGAAAAATATTAAAACTAGTTGGAAAAATCTGGAAAAATTCCATAAAATCAAAAATATTAAAAAAAACTTGAAGAAAAATTTTGAAAAGAAACTAAGCAGTTTAAGTGCTTATTTTGACTGACTGCTTATTCACAAGTGCTTATTTATAAGCACTTGTGAACAAAACTTTATGAAACCTTGAAAAACAGATTCCTTAATATGAAAAATGCTCAGATATGCAGAGATGGAACAAATGATAGCACAAATATTCACAGAAACACCAATAATATGCAATAAGCTCAAATGAAAAGCTCAATAATTAACAGAATAAGCACAATCTGATCCAGAAGCAAAGTAGTGGTACCAAACACAATTACTACTCAAATAAGACTCAGATATATCCACCAATTACAAACACAGGTTCAGATGAACAATAGCAGGCCAATAATGCATAAACAAAACCTGTCTCAATCGGGCAAGTGGACAGGTGCAATAAGCACTCCTATTAAGCTCTAGCATGCAAACAAGTGGGGGCAAAAGTATCACTACTATGCTGAGATTCAAATTCAAGCAAATTTAAGATCAAACACTTATGTATGCTAAACTAAAATCAAACAAGTTTAGCAGCTATTACATTAAAATTCAATGTAACAGTTGACTGTTTTGAGAATTACACTAGTTTGACCAAATTCTGTTTTTACAGCTAGATTCTACTCCTTATATGTAATGTTTAGCTACAATTATTCTATTTTATACTTACTTCAACTAATATGCACCTATATTCTAAATTTCACCAACTGCATACAAGTATTCTAAAAGTTAATGAAACTTTTAACTAGATTTAACTTTTTATCTAACTATTCTACTATTATACTGATTTTAAAACTTCATTATTACTCTATTAGAATCTAAATGACCTATTGAAACAATAATATTGCAACAACTAATCTCAACACTCAACAGTTCCAAACACTCCCTTATAATGACAGTCACACAATTCTAGGATGAATCAGATCACAAATCACCAATTCATGTATCCATATCAGTCACTAAACAATGTATGAATCAAATTACACAACCTAAAGCCACTAGATACAACAGTAATGCACAATCACTAACAAACTGTAAAACAGATTCTCAAGCTAGTAATATTAACTCAGATCTATTGCAAACAGAATTTCTATGAATCAAATCAAACTTAGTCTTAACTATATCTAACACTGAATCAACAAACTCAATAATGACTATAGCAACAAAAACAGTATAAGCAATCAATTCAGACACCAATTACTACACATTGAATCAGAACTTTTACCACTAAACTCCCCCTCAGCATGAACAGAGGGGGACTCACTGAGCTTGCCTGTCTTTAGACAGGCTAAGTGCATCCAAAATTCACCTTAGACTGCCACAATCACCACAGGAACACAGGATTCAATCACCTTCAATTCTGACTTAGAACTTTTGTTGAATGAAAAGGAACTGATATACAAAAGCTACAAAGCTAGTGTATACAGCTAATAAGCTGATGCAGCTTATTCACAAACATAAAACACTAATTTGAATACATTTTTTATTTTTTATAATTTTCTTATTTTTTTATTTATTTTTCTTTTTCTGCAAATGACTAAGTTTGGAGTGATATTAATAGAAAATAAGCTAATAACAACTAAGTTTAAGCTAGATTAAGACAGAATTTAAACAAAATAAGCAATAAGAAATGATTGATAAGCTGAAATTTATAAAAGTAAACTAAAACTTTTATTAAAAACTCATATGAAAATTACATTTACTAAACTAATACAATCTACTGAAAATTCGACAGAGTTTCTTTACACTAAAAATTACATACTGAAATGAGAAAATGAGACTCTATTTATAACCAAGGGTGAGAGGTTAGG
Source organism: Artemisia argyi (assembly GCA_030686995.1). Taxonomy (NCBI): domain Eukaryota; kingdom Viridiplantae; phylum Streptophyta; class Magnoliopsida; order Asterales; family Asteraceae; genus Artemisia; species Artemisia argyi. The sequence continues at coordinate 179,216,170 of CM060677.1, forward strand.
TCTCAAATGCCAAGCTGGCAATCCACAACTCAGTGTGCTTCTTCTCCTCTATTCACAGCCCTCTGATCATTATTGTGTTTCTTTGATTACATTATAGCCCTTGGATGATTAGATTAGACGTGGCCTGTCCAATAATATGCCTCCATCTGTCCAATTGGTGTGCAACACTCTCTGACTTGTTAGCATATCTAGAAGCGGAATCCAATGAGTGTAATGACGTGCATTCTCCAATAACCTTCTGCCAAGTGTCCTTGATAACTCACACACTCTCTCTGACATGTACTGTGCACGTGAGTATAGCTTCTGGAAACTCTAATGAGTAGCTAATCATGGTCAACTTAAGTGGTGTGAGCCAATTGACCATGATTCAATTTCTAGGGTTCATGGGGGAAAGGGGTTCTGGGTATTGGAGGGAATTGGGGGAAATGGTTCGTTTGTTATTTTTATTAATGGTTGACCGATTGACCATTTGACCCTATTATAATACTTTGACCATGATACTTGGGCTTGGGTTAATAGAAGTAGGATTGGGCTTAATGGATTGGAAATGTACCAGGCTTTGTAATAGTTTTATTTTTCAGAATTGATATTATGAAAGTTAAGGACCAATTGTATATTATACTGAAAACCAAGGGCTGTTTCTGACATCTTCTCAAAGTATAATTCAAGGACTTATTCTGCCAATCTTGAATAAATGAAGGACTAATGTTGACTTTTGAATACCTGGCTTTGACTTTCTGACCTTTTCCCACTCTCGTGCCCGTATTTCCGGTTCTTACTTAATTTTTTGTCTTTTTTGTGATAAATCCGTATCTGCATGTTCACAAACATAAAAATACACATTTATTTGGCATTTGTTAGCATAAGTAGTATTTTTGGGTCCGTATTTGGCCATGAAAAGGTATTTGAATTAACACATACCAGTTGCCCGACTACTCGACGTTCTACTTCAGGTTATTGTGTTTTTCTTGGCAATAATTTATTATCTTGGTCATCTAAGAGGCAGTGCACTTTGTCTCGTTCTAGTGCCGAGACTGAGTATCGTGGTGTTGCCAATGCAGTGGCTAAGACATCCTCGTTGCGGAATCTCCTTTGCGAGCTTCATTCTCCTTTACATTCAACTACCATAGTTTATTGTGATAATGTCACTGCGGTATATATGTCTTCTAATCCAGTGCAACATCAGCGCACGAAGCATAACGAGATTGACATACATTTTGTTAGAGATCGTGTTGCAACAGGTCACGTTCGTGTATTACATGTTCCATCTCGTTATCAGTATGCCGATATCTTCATCAAAGGTCTTCCATTTGCTTTATTTGACGAGTTTCGGTCCAGTTTGAGCTTTCAGCGTCCTCCCGCTCCAACTGCGCGGGGCTGTTAGTAGATCATATTTTATATATTGGGCCAAGCCCATGTGCTACTTAAGTATTGTATTTATATTGTAACCTGTCATCGAGAATTGGCAAGGCAAATCACATTACATTTAACATTTATATAGTCTAAATTAAGTGGTATCCATAAAATTTGGTTTATGTGCGTGAAGTGTGATGAAGCATTTGACGAAATAAATTCATGGGTGCACAAGGAAACTAATGGTTTGATCCCCTCAATTGTTTGAAGGGGTGACTTTGATAAAAATAGTGCAATGGTCCTTGCGAATGCCATGTATTTTAAAGGAAAATGGACCAACCCATTTTATTCAAATAAGACAAAAGATAAACATTTCAGTCTCATAAACGGGGAGCAGGTTTCAGTCCCTTTCATGACTAGTGATAAAAGATTCGGCTATGCTTCATTTGAGGGCTACAAGATGATCAAACTTCCATATAATAGTGATAAAGGCAAATCAAATAAGTTCTCAATGTATATCTTTCTCCCACATGAGAAAGCTGGGTTGAAGAAGCTGCTTCAAGTTTTCCATTCTAATGATGCTTTATTTCATGGAAAATTAGACCTTAAACGGCAGAAGTTTGATGATCTATGGATACCCAATTTCAAGATATCTTGAAAATTTGAAGCTAAAGATATTATGGAACAAATGGGATTAACATTGCCTTTTGAAGAAATGAATAAAGAACTTAGCGGGATAGTAGAGCCAGACGTTATGCTTTATGTGTCGAAAATACTTCAGAAATCTTTTTTAGAAGTTGATGAAAAAGGAACAAAAGCTGCTGTTTGTAGTGTTGTATGTGGAAGAACGAAGGCTTGTGCTAGAAAGCATAAACCTCCATCGCCACTACCAAGTTTTGTGGCTGACCATCCATTCATGTTCATGATAAGAGAAGATTCTTCCCAAGCTGTTCTATTTGTGGGGAGTTGTTCTCAACCCTCGAATTGGTAACTAGATGTTTTCCTTACTCCTTGACCGCACCAATCCATCCTTTAATTCCATGCTTGTAGTATTTGAAAAATCTGTTTTCGTATTGAATACCATTGAAGCAATTCTTGAACCATATTATGTCCTGGATTCGTGATTTAAATGCTCATTCTTCTATATTCTTTCATTCTTTGTTTCCAGTATCATGATTTCATTTATGTGTGTCTTGTTAGACCTCATTCTGTAATTCAAAAACAGTTCAGCACTGGGCCCTGCAGGATAATAAAAAATATTTAATTCAAACGGGAGACAATTTTGACTCTCTTCATAGTTAATATGAGGGTGGCAATTCATGTGGGGTTGGAGTTAACGGGTCAGCCTTGGCAACTCTAATATGTTTACACATTACCTGAACACGACTTATTTAGACCATTTATCTTAATGGGTTTGCGGGTTAAGTGTGTTAAACCCGAACATAACATGTTTAATAAATGGTTTATGTATGTCAACCTGAAAACGACCGAAACTTGTTTAAATTCAAACCTAACCCGTTCATTTTCATGTCATTCATGTTTCTATCGCCTCATAAATTGCCATCCCTAGTTAATACCATCCTAAAGGGCATTTTTCCTAAAAACATAATCATCATCTTAAGTTCCAATAAAATTGCAGATTCTCACTAAAATTAGAGTAACTAAACCAACAAACTTTTCTTTACAAATGGTCTGAAAGGTGAATAACACGTCTACGATGTTGCTGGTTCAGGACTTCAGGTTCATTGAAGCTTTCATCAGCTGGTGCTAGGCAAAGTGATAATACAAGTAAACCCTTGATTTGTATAATACTAAAATTCTGTGTATGATTGATCCGTTTTCATTGCTGGAGATTGGTCTTTGTAGTGTTTGAACACGGTATTCTACTTCGAGCATTTTTATATTAAGACAATTGTCACGTAAAAAGAAAGATAAATTTCTAGCAAACACCAAAATGTAAGATATTATGAAAATTTATTTGGTTATACTATGCAAAAAGTCCTAAATGTGAATTGGCCAACATGGGTTATGTTTCAAAGCAAGCTGTTAAAATGTGTAAAAAGAATTTTGCTAAAGAGTTAACACGTCGGATGGGTTAAAAATCACAAAGTGTAATCTTTTATGCAGACATCAATCCTAATTGTTTTTAATGAAACCAAAGTTTTTATAGTAGCTACTTACTTTTATCATGATATTAAGTGCATCAACAAACAAAATGTATGATGGTCAACACAAATACGCTATCGGCTATCTGACCCGTTTCGACACGCACTTTGACATTACCCTTTAACATGTTACTGAACACATATATATGTAGAATTGAAATGACAACAAAATATGAAGATTGAATTCTAGCAAGACGAAAAGATAAAGCTTACCATGAGTAACAAGCAACAAATTTTCAGTTGGGTATTAGAGCATCAGGTGTGGACAACAAGGTTTCCCTCTTCATTCGGGCCTTACATGTGCCACATCACTCAACACCTCTTCACAACTAACCCCCGCCTCATTGAACAATTAACCTCAACATCTTCATTTGGGCCCCACCACTTACACCTTTATTTTTTTATTCATTTCATTAAATAAATTAATTTCATTACATTAACTAAAAAAAAAAATATTACAACATACTAATTTAATTTAATTTAATTTGATATTCTTCCCATTGTTGTTGATATCAAACATGCTCGATGAGACATCATTGAAGCCTTCCGTGTGTGCGTTTATCGTGTAGTTCTTTACTTTTTCTTCTTTGCGTTGCGCAACGCTCAACCCATGCCTGCTGCATATTTGGTGTCGGAGGAATATAAATTTCGGCAGCTACGGATATCGCAAATTTTTGATCTTTCAAAATCATGTTATGCAACATGATGCACGAGTACATGATTCTCCGTAACTTGCCCACAGTCCATGCACGCGCCGGTTGGGTAATAATATGCCAACGTCCTTGAAGGACACCAAAAGCTCTTTCGATATCTTTTCGAACACTTTCTTGTTTCGCTTTTCATGCGGCGTTTTTTGGGTCGCTCGCAACAGTAAAGGATTTGACAAACGCTACCCACTGCGGGTAAATTCCATCAGCTAGATAATATCCATGTTTGAATGAATGTCCGTATACTTCAAACGGAACTTGATGGCCAATACCATCAATCAGGTCATCGAATAACGGAGAATTATACAAAACGGTAGGATCGTTATTCGCACCTGCCACACCAAAAAATGCATGCCAAATCCATAAATCATACGACGCAACAGCTTCCAACATTATAGTTGGATACTTTTTATCACCTCTGTGAAATTGCCCTTGCCATTCTTTCGGACAATTCTTCCATTCCCAGTGCATACAATAGATGCTTCCCAACATTCCCGGAATCTTATGAACCATGCCATGTGCCTGGTATAAGTTGCGAATGTCTTCCTCGGTTGGTTTCCTTAAAAACTCTTCCAAACAACTGGACTATGCACATAGTAAAAAAATCTAGACAATCGCGTGCACAATGTTCACCTATTTGTAGACACTCATCTAATGCATCAGGTGATATCCCGTAAGCCAATTGGCGTAGGGCACATGTGCATTTCATAATCACACTAAAACTCATTATACCTGAAGCACTGGGTCGTTGTCTAAAGAAATCAAAATGCACAGGAAGAGGATGATTAGTTTCAATATATGTTTCACTACCTTGGACTATTTCTAAAAATAGTTTACGGCTCATACGGTAATGGCGTTGAAACTGTTCGTCCGTATACTTTGGTTCGTCACCGAAATAGTCTTTCCTTAGACGTGCTTCTGCAGCTTCACGTTCACAACGGATGTATCTACGGCGATGTGATGGACCGGCTTCTTGGTTTTGCAACAATTGCTCGTTTTCAAACTCTTGGACCATCATCTCTAGCTCCTCGATCTCTCCAAAGTCGCCAACACTAGAATACGATGTGTCGCTCATGTTTCTTACTTTTAAATGTAATAGTTTTAGTATGTTTGGTATTTGATAGAAGTGTGTAAAATATGTTTGGTATTTATAGTGTAAATTAACCTTGGGTTAAAAAAAAAAAAAAAAAAAAAAAAAAAAAAAAAAAATTTACATTGCAAATTTAAACGTTACATAACGTTTAAAACAAAAAACCTGCCAAATCGTACCATCAAACCCTCGTTGTGGCCACGAGCGGAATGCATACAACGAGCAACGGCGAGCAATGCTGGTGTGGCGGCGAGCTCGGCGAGGGTGCGCATCAGACGGCGATGGCGATCAAGGAACCACACCGGATGCTCTTATTTATAAGCAGGCAACTAACATAGGTAACGAATTCAACTTTTGGGTGGGCCATGGCCCATCTCACCTCACAAGTAGCCCATCACCGACTACATTACACACCACTATAAATACAAATTAAACATACACACCTAGCCATTCATAATCATCAATCATAAACCTAAGTTGCAGTTTGATCGATCAACCCAATGGCTGATCAGCAACGCGGTCTCCGTAGGAAATCAAACCCAATCTCTGATGACGATGAGCTTAGCATTCTTCTAATGAAGAAGCAGAAAAAACAAAGTCCCACAGCCACAATATCAGCAAACTCCACAAGTGTAAGTTCTTTTAACTCGCTCTTCGTTGCATGATAAGTGTCCACGATAATGAATGTGACACATGGTTTTTAGAAAAACAGAATTATTTCACTCTTAACTATTACGTAACTGTTAAATACTATTATATTTGTAGTAGGGTTTATTATGATCATACATGAATTTCAAAAACAGGTTGTGACCAAAACTTTACTAGATGATGCAAACAGTGGTTACAAGAATGGAAATTTCGTGTGTTCACCATTGTCGCTTGATATCGTAATGGGAATGCTGGCTGCCGGAGCAGAAGGTCAAACTCTAAAACAGCTTTTGGAATTTCTTGGACACGAAAGCATAGCAAATTTTCTTGCTAAGTCGCCAAGTTCCAAACTTTTTAAAAAAAAATTATCGAACCCAAAAACTGGTCTTGAATGCAGTTTAACAAATGGTGTTTGGATTGACAAAAAAGTGGAACCTGTTCAATCATCATACCAGAAGGTTCTTAAAACTGTTTACAAAACAGAAGCTAGTTCTGTCGACTTTGGAAACAAGGTAACTTATAAAGTGTATAACTATTAGACTTTTTTTTTTTTTTTTTTTTTTTTTTCTTTCAATTTATATAGTTTAAATTAAGTGGTATCAATAAAATTTGGTTTATGCGTGAAGAGTGATGAAGCAGTTGACGAAATAAATTCATGGGTGCACAAGGAAACTAATGGTTTGATCCCCTCAATTGTTGAAAGGGGTGACTTTGATCAAAATAGTGTAATGGTCCTTGCGAATGCCATGTATTTTAGAGGAACGTGGTCTGCCCCATTTGACGCAGATGAGACAATAGAGAAAAAGTTCCATCTCATAAACGAGGAGCTGGTTTCAGTCCCTTTCATGACTAGTGATGAAAGATTCAGCTATGGTTCATTTGACGACTACAAGATGATCAAACTTCCATACAAAAGACTTAAAAGTGATAAAGGCAAATCAAATATGTTCTCAATGTATATCTTTCTCCCACATGAGAAAGCTGGGTTGAAGAAGCTGCTTCAAGTTTTCCATTCTAATGATGCTTTATTTCATGGAAAATTTGACCTTAAAAGGCAGAAGTTGGATGAGCTATGGATACCCAAGTTCAAGATATCTTGTAAACGAGCGGGAGTACCCGCGCGTTGCTGCGGAAATGTTGTGGTTAATCTAAACTTGAAATAAAACGATTGAAAAAAATTATTGCTGAAATGTTGTGGTTAATCTAATTGAAATAAATTATTTGTTATTAACGACTAAATTTGCAAAAGATCGATAAACGCAAGTACTATTTTTTTAAAGTTAGTCTTTTGAGACTAACTTTGAAATTAAAAATTAACCTGAGTCGGTCTAAAAAAAAAAACCTCATGAACATTGTTTTAACGAATGAACAATAATTTTTAACGGGATCGATATGTTGCAATGTTATTTTTTTGAGACTATTTTTTAAATTAAAATTTAACCTGAGGTGTTGTTTTTGTTAAATATTTAACCTTAAAAAAAAAAAAAAAAAAAAAGAAAAAGAAAAAAAGAACAGTACTGCTACAGTACCGGATGAACAGTAATCACACTCACGAAACACACTGTTGAGATCACTGTAGCAACACTGTTGCTACAGTGTTTGCTACAGTGCCGCGTACTGATTTTTAGTATATATATATAATTTGAAGCTAAAGATGTTATGGAACAAATGGGATTAACATTGCCTTTTGAAGAAACGAATAAAGAACTTAGTGGGATAGTAGAGCCAGACGATATGCTTTATGTGTCGAAAATACTTCAGAAATCTTTTTTAGAAGTTGACGAAAGAGGAACAAAAGCTGCTGCTTGTAGTGTAGTATTTGGAAGAACGTTGGCTTGTGCTAGAAAGAACTATATACGTCCACCACCACCACCACCACCAAGTTTTGTGGCTGACAATCCGTTCATGTTCATGATAAGAGAAGACTCTTCCCAAGCTGTTCTATTTGTGGGAGTTGTTCTCAACCCTCGAGTTAGTAACTAGATGTTTTCCTTACTCCTTAACCATACCAATCCATCCTTTAATTCCATGCTTGCTGAATTTAATATCTGGATTGTACAATAATTATATTTGAAAAATCTGTTTTCCTATTGAATACCGTTGAAGCAATTCTTGAACCATATTATGTCCTGGATTCGTGATTTAAATGCTCATTCTTCTAATATTCTTTGTTCCCAGTCTCATGATTCCATGAAAAGAAACCGAAATTTATGAGAAGGGTTTAAATTTGTGTATACTTCACCTGCCATATTACCATTTATGTGTGTCTTGTTAGGCCTCACTCTGTAACTCAAAAACAGTTTAGCACTGGATCCCTTGATAATAAAAAATATTTAATTCGAATGGGATACAGTGTTGACTCTCTTCATAGTTAATACCAGGGTGACAATTCATGTGGGGTTCGAGTTAACGGGTCAGCCTTGGCAACTCTAACATGTTTACCCATTACACGAACACGACTTATTTAGACCATTTATCTTAATGGGTTGGCGGGTTAAGCGTGTTTAACCCATCCCAAACCCAAACACAACATGTTTAATAAATGGTTTATGTAGGTCAACCTGAAAAAGAACGAAACTTGTTTAAATTCAAACCTAACCCGTTCATTTTCATGTCGTTCATGTTTCTATCACCTCATAAATTGCCACCCCTAGCTAATACCATCCTAAAGGGCATTTTTCCTAAAAACATAATCATCACCTTAAGTTCCAATGAAATTGCAAATTCTCACTAAAACACATTAACTAAACCAACAAACTTTTCTTTGCAAATGGTCCGAAAGGGTGAATAACATCTCTACGATGTTGCTAGTTCTGGTTCCTTGATGCTTTCATCAGCTGGTGTTGTACTAGGCATAGTGATAATACAAGTAAACCCTTGAATTGTATAATACTAAAATTCTCTGTGTTTGATTGATCCGTTTTCATTGCTGGAGATTGGTCTTTGTAGTGTTGAACACGGTCCCCAAAAAGGTGTGAATTGGCGGGAACACCCTGACCCGGGTGCCTTTTGGCACTAGCCATTGTCCACCTCACAAGGAATAGCTCCGGCAACCCTCCTAGCCCAGTAGGGCACCAATTGGAGTGAGCACGAGCCAAGATTTGAACCCTTGACCTTTTATATATCCACAAAATCTCTCCGGTGGGCGCATGGGTTTTTCGGAGGTGGGTACCAACTGAGCCAAGCCTATAGTGTAGTGTTGAACACGTTATTTTACTTCAAGCACTGTCAAATCGTCCGGGGTGTATGTAGTTCCCAACGCCTTCACCTGCATCATATAATTACATATTTTTTATGTTAAGACAACTGCCACGTAAAAAGAAAGATAAATTTCAAGCAAACACCAAAATGTAAGATATTATGAAAATTTATTTGGTTATACTATGCAAAAAGTCCTAAATCTGAATTGGCCAACATGGGTTATGTTTCAAAGCAAGCAGTTAAAATGTGTAAAAAGAATTTAGCTAAAAAGTAAACAGGTCGAATGGGTTAAAAATCACAAAGTGTAATCTTTTATGCACACATCAATCCTAATTGTTTTTAATGAAACCAAAGTTTTTATAGTGGCTACTTACTTTTATCATGATATTAAGTGCGCATCAACAACAAAATGTTTGATGGTCAACGCAAATACGCAATCTGACCCGTTTCAACACGTACTATTAACATTACCCTTTAACATGTTAGTGATGTTACTGAACACATACATATAGAATTGAAATGACAACAAAATATGAAGATTGAATCTAGCAAGACGAAAAGATAAAGCTTACCATGAGTAACAAGCAACAAATTTTCAGTTGGGTATTATTTATAAGCAGGGAACCCTATGAACTTTCTCCATTTAAATGTAATTTTGGTTAAAAAAAAATTCCAAAATGTGTCGGCAACTTTTGAACTCTTCCATACTTTTTAATACTAAGTAACAATTTATATTTTTGCACATGGTCATTCTATGTCCTAGCTCATCGGCCCCTGTAATTATCAGCAAGGATCTTTGAAATATTCATGTACCTATCTCTAGCATCAGAAAACATTTAATGTTAAGTAATGAAGCACTGTTAGTTGACCAAACAGTTATAAATCTTAGCATGATATGATTATGTTGCATGGTAATATTGTTTCAGTTTCGAATGGCCAAAAACGAATAATGTACAAATACATCCTGCAACTAGTAACTGTAAGATAGCAAATAGAGGTATTTTGTGTTTTAATGTAATTACTTAATGAGATTACATGTATATTTATAATAGAGCATGACTTATATTACTAAGCTAACATAACCCTAAACCTAATGCACGGCTGGGTCTTAACCTATCATCTAAGACTCTCTAGCAGTTTAAACGGGAGATTTCCGGACGTACAAACTGAATACAATGTTGAAATCACCTTATTCTTTTCTTTTTCTGCTCTTCTTTGTTGTTCGTTTGCACGGAGATGTACTTGCATTTGGCGACATAATTGTATACTGCTTCGTGGTTTCTCCATTTTTTATTTAGCCTTTGTGCGTAGTCATCTAACGATAAAGAATTGAACTTTTGGGTGAGCCATGGCCCATCTCACTTCACAAGTAGCCCCATCACCGACTGCATTACAAACCAGTGAACCACTATAAATACAAATTAAACATAAACACCTAGCCATTCTTAATCATCGATCATAAACGCCAAGTTGCACTTTGATCGATCTATCCAATGGCTGATCAGCAACAGTGTATCCGTAAGAAATCAAAACTGATCTCTGATGACGACGAGCCTAGCATTATTCCAATGAAGAAGCAGAAAAAAGAAAGTCCCAGGGCCACAATATCAGCAAACTCCACGAGTTTAAGTTCTTCTAACTCGCTCTTCATCACATAATAAGTGTCCACGATGAATGTGACATATGGTTCTAGAAAAACACAATTATTACACTCTCAACTATTATAGGTAACTTTTATATATTGTATTTGTAGTAGGGTTTATGATGATCATATATACATGAATTTTAAAAACAGGTTGTGACCAGAACTTTACTAGATGATGCAAACAGTGGTTACAACAACGGAAATTTCGTGTGTTCACCGTTGTCTCTTGATATCATATTGGGAATGCTGGCTGCGGGAGCTGAAGGTCAAACTTTGAAACAGCTTTTGGGATATCTTGGACACGAAAGCATCGACAAATTTCTTGCTAAGTCGCCAAGTTCCAAACTTTTTAAAAAGAAATTATCGAACCCTAAAACTTGTCTTGAATGCAGTTTAGCAAATGGTGTTTGGGTAGACAAAAAAGTGGAACCTGTTCAATCATCATACCAGAAGGTTCTTAAAACTGTTTACAAAACACAAGCCAGTTCTGTCGACTTTGGAAACAAGGTAAACTTATACAGTATATAACTATTAGACTTTTCTTTCTTTTAATTTATATAGTTTACATTTAGTGGTATCAATTAAACTTGGTTTATGTGTGAAGTGTGATGAAGCAGTTGACGAAATAAATTCATGGGTGCACAAGAAAACTAATGGTTTGATTCCCTCAATTGTTGAAAGGGGTGACTTTGATGAAAATAGTGTAATGGTCATTGCGAATGCCTTGTATTTTAAAGGAAAATGGTCCAACCCATTTTATGCAAATAAGACGAAAGATAAACACTTCAGTCTCATCAATGGGGGGAAGGTTTCAGTCCCCTTCATGACAAGTAATAAAGAATTCGATTATGGTTCATTTGAGGGCTACAAGATGATCAAACTTCCATATAAAAGTGATAAAGGCAAATCAAATATGTTCTCAATGTATATCTTTCTCCCACATGAAAAAGCTGGGTTGAAGAAGCTGCTTCAAATTTTTCATTCTAATGATGCTTTATTTCATGGAAAATTTGACCTTAAAAGGCAGAGTTTTGCTGAGCTATGGTCCTATGGATACCCAAGTTCAAGATATCTTGTAAATTTGAAGCTAAAGATGTTATGAAACAAATGGGATTAACACTGCCTTTTGAAGAAACAAATAAAGAACTTAGTGGGATAGTAGAGCCAAGACGTCGCTTTGACAATATGCTTTATGTGTCGAAAATACTTCAGAAATCTTTTGTTGAAATTGATGAAAAAGGAACAGAAGCCGCTGCTTGTAGTGCTATGTATGCAAAAATTGGCTGTTCTAAACATTATAAACCTCCACCAAAACCAAGTTTTGTCGCTGATAATCCGTTCATGTTCATGATAAGAGAAGACTCTTCTCAAGCTGTTCTAATTGTTGGAAGTTGTGCTCAGCCCTCTAGATAATAACTAGATGTTCCGGATCTATAGTCATATTAATCCATCCGTTAATTCCATATATAATGAAATGAATGTCTAGTTCTAATTTCTTTAATTATATTTGAAGACTTTGTTTTCCTATTGGATACCATATACTGACGCCATTCTTGAACCTTTTTTTTCGTGTATTGGTGATTTGAAACACTGATTTTTCTGTTCCTCTTTGTTCTCAATCTCATGATTCCATGAGAAGTATCGAAATTTTTGATTGTTTCTAGATATATCTTATGCTATTGATAAACATAAGAACATTACAATTGTGTATACTTTACCAGCCGAAGCCATTATTGTTAAACATCAAGAACATAAATTAGATGGCACATGTGACTGTTTCACCATTATACATGGCTGAGGTTGATTTTAGAAGCCTTCATAGTTTGGGATCTTATGGCTTGACTGACATCTTCATTTTTGTGATAATTGTTCATATTTTCTTTGATACTGGAGTGTCGATGATTAGTCGCTACAACTTAGAAGTATAATATCTTTGGTGGTTTCAAATCTGTTCATATTTTCGTTGTTATTACGGTGAATTATTTTAAAGACCTTAAAACTTGATAAATTCATCTTATACTTTTTAAATATTTCTTTATAACCTGTAAAAATGTAAAATTCTACTCTGTACTTCATTTTTGTTGAATGGTAGTTTAAAAGGAGAAAAGCAACCTCAGAGTTGTCATCTATAGATTTATACGATTCTATTAATTCAAAAATAGTAGACAAGAAAAATTCAAATTTAATTCAATGGAGATCAAGGGTGATTTTTGCTAAAATCACATCAACTAAATTAACAAGTAATTTTTTATGGAAAAATATGATCCAAAAGGTTAAATGACTCATCTTGGTGGTTCAGGTTTTTTTGATGATCTCATCAGCTACTGTTGTACTGATCAGTGTGATGATACCAGCATACCCTTGATCTGTACAATACTCAAATTCTCCGTGTGTGATTGATCCTTTAGATTTCTGGAGACTGTTCTTTGTAGTCTTGAATACGCACAATAATTTACCTCAACCACTGCCGTTCAACACAATAAAATTACCTCAGCCAGCCACTGTGAAGTTGTCCAGTGTGTACGCAGCAAGTGAAATTCAAAGCCTTCATGGATCATTATATTATAAGACACCCATCATATAAAAATGTAAATTGTAAACCCTGAATTGTAACACAATCTGATAGTTTATTTGGTTGATATACTATAAAAAAGAGTCCTACTTGTGAATTGGCCAATATGGATTGTGTTTTATCTAGCAGGTCAAATGGGTAAAATATGTTACATTATTATTAGCTAAAGAGAAAACGGGTCAAATGGGTTGCAAGTAAGGAAGTGTATCTTTAATTCACACATCCTAATTCGTGTTTATATTAGAAAAAATATACATATATCATTATGGTGGTTACTTACATTTTATAATGATATTTAGCACATTATTTAAAAAATAAAAAAATTCAAAAAATTCAAAAAAAAAAAGAAAAGAAAAAAGGAACCAAAAAAAACCAAAAAAAAAAAAAACAAAAAAATTGGGGGGTCAGACCAAACACACCCGTTTCGACATGTACTATGAATATTACCTTTGACATGTTACTGAACACATACGTATAGCGTTAAAAGCATCCTAAAGCAATGGCATCAAATTTTGAAAACTGAATGCTAAGAAAACACTGAACCTTATGTAAGCAACTAATATGACTGTTATTTGTGATAGTATCTTCATTGATTTTTTGGTGTAATATAATTTACCGGGGTGTCGTCCCTTTTACCCAAAAAAAAAAAAAAAAAAAAAAAAAAAATTCAGAAAATTACGATAAAATGTTATCTGTATTTTCTTGTGTCTTGGTTAAATGGCATTTGAAGTTGTGTTATATATATGTCTGGCAAAAAGAAGATATTTCCATCATGCTTCGACAAAAGACCAAGATTACATACTTGAAGCAACAACTCATACGAGCGCATGTGCATGAAATTGACTTCAGATATCTAAATATACACCAAAGATTACGTTGTTGTTGTGACAACCATTGATTGTTATGGTGAGCCCAGAGGGTTCTGGCCTTTACTGTGGGTAATAGATAAAAGTCATTTTAAAGCAAACAATATAACGTGTTAACTGAATCTTCAACTTTTACATGGTAGTAATATAATCTAAGCTTTCGGGACAATGCAGTTTTGAAGATCGCCTACCTTGTAAATAAACTTTAACCAAGTTTTTCAAAACTTGTTTTCATCTTAACTAAAAACCAATTCCACCTATGTAAAACCTTTAGAATAAAGCATTACCAACATGAAAACTAAAAACTAAAACACGAAGTCAACTATGAAAATTTGCATATATTTCTAAAAAAAAAAAAAAAAATCATCCTGTGAGATGTAATCTATAGTTTTATTGGATTATGTTCATTCGAAATGGCAGACAAGAATTACTCCATTAATAACCAAAATTCTTATAAAATCCAAACACCGACTAAACCAACAAGTAAATTTTTAAAGATGAATATGAACCGAAAAGGTAAATGACTATGCTGTTGGGGGTTCAGGTTCCTTGATGATTTCATCAGCTGCAGTTGTACTGGGCATAGTGAGAATACCAGTATACCCTTGATCTGTACAATACTCAAATTCTCCGTGTGTGATTGATCCATTTTCTTCACTGGAGACTGTTCGTTGTAGGGTCGAGTATGCACAATAATTTACCTCGATCACTGTCAAGTGGTCCGGTGTATATGCAGTGACTGAAACCCCAACGCCTTCACCTGCATCACGTGATAATAAATATTGGTCATTTTAAGAGGCTCTTCATTTTTTTTAAAGGTTAAAATTCTAGTGGACCCCAAAGTGTAACACAGTAAGCAATTTATTTGGTTGATATAGTATGCAAAGAGTCCTACCTGCAGATTGGCTGGTTTAGGCGCGTTTTATATCTACCGGGTCAAATGGGTAAAGTTTAAAAAAATAGGTAAAAGGAAAACAAGGTCAAAGGGTTGAAATTCACAAGTCTAATCTTCATTGCACACACCCTAAATCGTTTTGATGAGAAACGATACGATTATTATTGTAATTATATATACATCTGTAATCATACTTAGTGCCGTAATTACAAAATGTTTGTGGGTCAACCCAACCTGACCCATTTTAACAGTTACTAATAAAATACCCTTTTTAACATACTGAACACATAAGTATAGTATTAAGATGTCCTTACAGAAATAACATAATGGTATGAAAACTAAAATTCAGGAAACAGATAAAATAACGCTTACCGTGAGTAACAAGCAACAAGTTTTCAGTTGGGTATTTATCAGCAAGGGTCTTTATAATGTTCTTGTATCTATCTCTAGCATCTTCAATTGACTCTTCCCACTTTGGCATCTGATAACATTTATCATTAAATAATTAAGCGGGTGCTAGTTAATCGTATAGTTATAAAATCCACATCTATTTAACTTCATTTTTGACTGAAAGGTACTAAATATTTCTAATCTTATAACCTCTTCATAAACTCGTTCTACACTTGAATCGACTGTCCCTTCTGGCAAAACTTCTTCACATTTTGGAATTGTAAAAGCAAAGTCTCCATCTTTAGGGGCATTCTTGGCTCGTATAGCTCGCTTGTTCAGCATTTCACATAGTCCGTACTCAACAGACACCTGAAACATGTCAAAATCTCAAATCAGGGATCAATCAAGTTTTCAGAACTTGTGTATGTTAACAACTTTTCTCTATTACTTTACATTTACAATCCTTTTTGAGTAATTGTTTCAATGGACTATTGAAGACAGTCACATCAAGAAATGTGACTCAACCAAAACCATTGAGCGTCAACTCTTTTACAGGTATATTATGATCTAACAGCGATAAAAGGCAAAATAATTAAATCCAGAGATTTTGTGCTACTTGTATATCCTTCCAGTTCCCACTTGGGATGGTAAGAACGAGAGCATCACCAGACCATTTAACTTTCATAAAGCTTTTTAGACAAGTGTGACCACATAGACGTCGTCTGGCTTACTAAGTTTGGGGTCAAAACAATACTTTCATGAGCTGAATCTTCAACTTTCTCATGCCCCTCATTTTCTTAAGCATTATATATATGAGATGAGACTCATACAACTAATGAATGGTTCCAAACACGAAGCATTCTGGTAGGGCCTATGCGCTTTAAACGCCACTAGATATATCTGATTGATATACCTTTATGATTTACCATACGGTGGATAAGTAGGCCAGTAGGGAAAATATTTTTCTAAGAACATCAATGTGGCTGTAATCACAACAACTTACTCGTTATGCCACATGTCAATTAACACACTCTTGATATTCCACCTTTAATTATCAAAAACGACTCTATGTGACTTGAACAAGCCTAACCAGACACAAAGTAACTGCGGTAATTACTGCTAAGTTATGAGAATCACCAATGGGTTTAGTCTTTCAAAGGTTTTTTTATGGGAAAGCTATTCAAAATAATCACTTTCACTGTGTAAAAGTTTTTTTAAAGCCTTTGCTTAATTTTTATAATATAAACATATTTATATTTTAAGGAGGGTTTTTTGGTCGAGTCATTCCTCAAATACCTGAACCTCAAGTCATTGAACAAAATAAATAAATAAAAATAAAAATTACTCCAATGGTAGATAGTTTTTCAATGAATGACCAAAAATGTCATTGGTCTACCACTCTACCTACCATTGGAGATGCTAGGAACTAGTGTTGAAAATTAAACTTCAATACTAGTAGCCTAAACCCAAACTTATTCACGAAGCTACATCTATGATCTAACATTGTCATTAGTCAAAGTCAAAGTTAATACTCTCAACTTTATCAAACTCATCCTTCAAATCCTAGATACCCGAATCCCCTTAATTATCAGGATCATAATTATTATCAACAAAATTACACTATGTCCCCAAACCCCGCCCACAACACACCACCCAGGCTACCTAAGAGGTAAATCAAGCTCGCCTAGCTGCCCGCTAAGATGTTGATTTATCTTAAAAATTTTCTATTAATTTGTGTTCCTCTAAAAACAAGCAACAATAAATATCTAGATCAACATCATCACAAGACATTGGCACTGTAATCATTCGAACAATCAATATCAACAAATTAAACATTAAAAAAAAAAAAAAAAAAAAAAAAAAAAAACCGAATGAGTATAATAAAGGAACAATAAACAGCCTTAATCTTAGAGGGATCAATAACAACACAGAAGAACTGTTATGCCCACCAACAACACACACTTTTACCTAACGCGAAACTTCCATCCACAAAGCTATATGCCTATATCTAACATTGTCATTAGTCAATTCAGATTAATAACGATCCAAAAGATTTTCTACTTTATCAAGCTTAATATATTCATTATCAACAATATTACACTATATTCCCCATAAAAATGGTTTTAACCCCGGTAACTTAAAACAACACACCACCCCAGGACACCTAATGATGGTGGAAAATGAAGAAGGATCCCTGTTCAAGGGTACCCAGGAAAGTTGCTATTTTAATTTTTAATTTTTGGCTCTAATGTACGTGGCCGCTTCAGGAATGGTTCCCACTTCCCACTAAGGTCGCCTAACTGACTAATTCAACTTAATTTTTTTTCTAATAAATTATGTTCTCTACAAACAAACAACAATAAATATTTTAAGATCAGAACCATCACAAATTCACAATACATCAATCATTTCTATATATTTATACATTAGCCCAACGGGAAGAGATCTGGTGAGAAGAAAATTTGAAATGAGAAGAAATTTCAGCCACATATTTCAAATGTTTGTAGGCCCATCTAAAATGAAATGCGTTTCTTCTCACCTTCTCGTTTTAATTTTATTTCTCATTTGATCTTAACTTTTAGCCCAAAAATCATTCAAACAAAAAAAAATAATAATAAAAAAAAAAACCTTAATCTTGGAGGGATCAATAACAACACCATCAGCAGAACTCATATGAACAGTATGATCAATATCACCAACAGCACAAACAGCATGAACAACTTCAGAAGCAGTCTGAAGACACCTCAAAAACGGAGAAACAAAAACCCGATCAAACCGAAACCCAAGATTATTACTAAACTTCTTCCCCGTACAAAATGCTCTCACTTTTCCATCGTGAACCAATGGTGGGTCCCATGGCCTAGCAGCCTTCTCTGTCCATAATGGTTCAAAGTTGTCGATCCGATCACCATGTCGCATCACGACAACTTTTTGTGTCTTGGGTTCCATTGTTTTTGTGTTTTTTTTTTCTTTTCTAAGGATGGTGTTTTGGTTTGGTTTTAATAGGTGAATAAATGGCTTGTGTGTGTTTGTTCCTTGTAGTTTCGAAGGAAGGTTCGTAAATGGATATTTTGGTAGGGTAGTAAAGTACAAAATGGTGGGGTAAGAATGTCAGATAATGACGATCGTCGTTCTCACCAAATAGCACGTTATAAAGTTTTGGAATCGAAATTGGGTTTGATATTGGTTTTGAAAGATAGCGTGGATTAATGGAAACTTTTTGTTTTTTTAACAAATGGATGAATAGGAATATGATTATATATAGACTATTGTTTTGTATTCCTTCATATTATTATATATATTAAAAGGGAAACGTTTACTGTAGCAGCACTGCAGCAGCTACAGTGCTTGCTACAGTAGACGGAACAGTAGTTTTGCGAGTCCGGTACTGTAGCATGTTACTGTATCTGTTCATCTTTTTTTTTTTTTTTTTCTAAGCATGTACTGTTCATCAGTTATTATTTTTTTTTTTTTTTTTTATTTTTTTTTTTAATTATATTTTTAGACCACCTCAGGTTAATTTTTAATTTCAAAGTTAGTCTCAAAAGACTAACTTTAAAAAAATAGTACTTACGTTTATCGATCTTTTGCAAATTTAGTCGTTAATAACAAAAATAATTTTTTTCAATCGTTTTATTTCGAGTTTAGATTAACCATAACATTTCAGCAATAATTTTTTTCAAACGTTTTATTTCAAATTTATATTAACCACAACATATCCGCAGCAACGCGCGGGTACCCCCGCTCGTTTAAGTCTAAATTAGTTTTCTAATAAAAAAGAAGAGTGAGAGACACATAAGAGTTGAATGATCCGTGTAGGTTACATGTTGGAGATCATTTATAAAAGACTAAAGGGCCCATTTGTTTGGTATAATTTTTTCTTTCAATTTAAGGTATTGAATGATAGATTTGATAGTAAGCTAAATTAGTGGGAATTGGTGAATTATACAAAGTAATCCCACTTGTGCATCAATATTAACCACAAGTTTTGATGTTTTTTGTTTTTAATATTTTTTTTCTCTATTTTATTTTTAACAAATAATAATTTTATATAATAAATTAATTTATAATTTATATATACTATCTCTTTCTTTATTTTTTTTAAACATTTCCTAAATTCGAATATAATTTCAATCTCACTTACAAACTAAATATACCCTAAATGATTTTAAGTATCATTACCAATGTTATCATTTGGTTCAATATTAAAAGGTTGGGTATCAAAGTTTTGCTTGAATCAAAATTCTTAAAGAAAAACAATATTTTCAGTCAAATAATATAATGGACCCTTCCACTTTTTGTTGAATAATATTATATAATAAAAAAATATTAATAAAATGTGCTTTTGTTGAAGATAAATGCATAAAACTATATGTGCGACTAAGGATAGAGTTGCAAACCAAGCTAATTGGTGTGGAATGGAGTATACCCCATATCCATATATGATACCTATTTATTTAGTTTCAAGTTCTCAAACAAACACATGTATTTGGAATGAAACTATTCCTTGATTCCGATTAACGTATACCAAATGGACCCTATATACTTTACTAGCTTTCGGGTCCGCCCGCGGCTAGCTCCGTTATTTTGTTTGACTAAATTCATCTGATATATAATATCTAAATAGAAAAATAGTTGATGATTTTGTTAAAATAATAATAATACTATTTTTAATAATGATATTGCATATGGCATGTTATCACGAACCACTATACTAAATATATTGATTCAAACTAATGCGTGCGTGTAAAATGAAATTTAGTCCTTGTCAACTTTTACTTCAACCATTGGTCTTTTTGCTCTTTTAGCATCATAAGCCTCATCATCAAAATCATCAAGGTCAATGGCAATACGTTTACTACTTCTTGGTAGTCCATCATCATCAGTAGCATCCAGTGGCGGAGCCAGGAATTTTAGTTAGAGGGGGCAACGGGCAATATGAGAGATTTAATTGCCATCTGTCGAGTCTGGTTTATTTACAGGGAAACACAATTATTTTAGGCCAATTACTAAGTTTCTTTGAAGGAAGGTTTAAGTGTACGCATTCATAAAATAAAGTTTGATAAGCAATTCATTTAGTTTCTCTCAAGGTAAACTGTTAAGTTATTTGTTGTACCATGTATCAAATACAAATACTAGCATTAAAAAAAATGTATTATCTAGAAAACAGAGACTTGAATTTTAGTATTGTTGTACTATAATTACGTACTTGCTCAAGAAAAAGTACTGATTTACTCCACTTACTTAAATAATTAAAATAAATAAATAAAATAAAGTATTTTTTTTACCCGATCCATTGTACCACTTCATATTCATTTAATAGGCCCCACACATATACCCACTTCCCTATTACTCACTTCCATGTTGTCGCTACTTTTTCCATTTTTTCCGACCAAATATAACCACCGGAAAAAGTGTGACCCACTAAAGAGGATTGATTCTTAGTAACAAGAGTAGGCTAAGGGCACTCAGATCATTTGCTTGGGGGCACATGGCCAATCTTCTATGAATTTGAATTTTTTTCCTATATAATTTGTGTCTCTGCGAGTAGTTGGTCGGGGGCATCGCCCCCCACTACTAACAACGTAACTCCGCCCCTGGTAGCATCTCATTCTTCATCGTTATTATTAGCTTCTTCTTCTTCATTGGCTTGCATAATGGATTCAGAATTATAATCAGACTCAAAATCTTTTTGATAACCAAAACTTGAAGATGTAGATGAATGTAGGTTTGTATTATTCTTGCCATCAATACCTTACAAAATACATAGTCGTTACAAAGCTAATAAACTATCTACATATAAAAAAATTAGGAATTCATATAAAATTACATGTCAACTTGTGTGGAAGGATTTATATATCTAACCATCTCACTACACAAGTTATCATGAACATTATACTAGAGTAAGGGGCCGTTTGGTTTGTTGCTAGGAATGATAATGTGTATCGGATTTGATATGGGATAGAATGACAATGGATATAAAAATGTGTATGATTATGATTGTTTATGTTTGGATGACAAAATATGGTATGAAAAAGTGTATATATATATATATATATATATATATATATATATATATATATATATATATATATATATATATATATATATATATATATATATATATATATTTGAATTTTGTAGTGGAAAAGAGAGGGGCCCACGGGAATGGATTTCATTAACACCAAATTGGTATGTAATAAATCTATGGTTATGATATACCCATTTCATTTTCGGGCCCACTAAACAAACATGTTGAATCAGAATGAAATCTATAGACCCATTCCGATTAGAGGATACCAAACGCACCATAATCCAACACAAGCAACTCATGGACCCCGTGCTTTATTAGGTAGCATCAATTCTCTTGTTTAACCTATGTGGGATATAAATTTACCTCATTATGTATGAAGTTTAGACATAGAAGTCATATCACTTTGTTCCGTGAAAGAAATAATCGGGGTCAACATTATTAATGGATAATGTCTCCACAGAATTATCTTCATCACTCTCCTGTAATTTTAAAATCAAGATTATGAATTTGAATTAGTTTAGATAATAATAAAATTTGTTGAAAATATAAGATTAATTTTGTTATTTTTTATTTTTTAAATATAATACAAACATATACCTCATCATAAACAAAACCTTCTTTAAACTTTTGAATCAAGGGTTTCTCATCAAATATCATCTTAACTTGATAAACCTGATTCTTGTTGTTAATGGTGAATCCAGAATATAAAAATTTGAACAACAATTTTTTGCCAATAAGAGCATCTAACTCTTTTGGGAAATCATCATCATCAACACCATTGATACGTGAGAATCGCACCAGGTTTTACTTCTCAAGGGATCTCGAGAAGCTTACAACCCCCACCAGGCAGTGTACCTGATCGTTGTAGTATAGTATAGTGACAAGTACCGGGGGATTGATCGTTCAACTCAGGAATAGTGTCGCTAGGATTAGAAAGCCTAAAAACTAGGTCTAGAGGTGAGGGATGATTCTTTTTGTATTTTTATGTTTTTATAAAAGCAAATAAAATCTCGGGTTTTGGAAGAGTGGGCGGAATTAGTTGCTAATCAACTAACCCAATAACTAAAGATGCAATCAAAATAAAATAACAAAAATGAAATAAAATCTAATTAAACTAGTGATGTGAACAATAGTAAGGAGAGTTGTGTTTACTTAGGTTTCATTACTCCCTAGATATCTTTTACAAGTTGATAGTTTGTTACAATTGCATGGATGACGGGTCGTATTCGTTAATACTAGTCGTAGGGCCGTGTACAATATTCCCTAACTCTATAGGATCCTACTTCACTCCTATGTCGAGCCGTTAGAAGCTCCTAACATGGGATCATTAGAATTCTCCTACGCATTAAATACAACCAAAAATCATAGTACACCTCTGATCATGTTTCTTAAGACGTTCAAGCATGTCACCAATGGAAGTCTGCCAGTTTTCTTAAGCCTAACATCGAATACAATCATCCGTAACAACTATAAACAAACAATCAACCCATAATTAACATCTAGGTTTCACTACATCTAAGCAAACACACAAGAGATCTAGCCTAGCATGTTAAATTCAAGACAAGTATAAGATATATTCAAACAACACATAGACATATTGAATGAATTGAAAGAGTACTTATCTCAATTGAACATGAAAGGTTTCAAAGGGTAAAAACCCTTGAAAAAGCTGTAATATTCGGATTAGGGTTTCTCTCCAAAGTTACACCCTAATTGTTCCTCTCTAATGAATGAAAATTGCAAAACTATATATAGATTTTACAGGGTGACGGCGTCAAGAAGGAAATTCTGACGCCGTCAACTCGCCGCCCATAATGAAATCGGATTGCCTAGATCCACTTTTGACGCCATCATGTGCAATTCTACTCTGGGCCGTCAATCTTATTTGGACCATGACGGCCTATGGTGACGCCGACATGTCCCTAGTGTAAAACTCTTCTGGATCGTCACGGACTTTATCCACTTCCACCTCTTGTATTACTCTTGACGCCATCACTTGAGAACTCTTGACGCCGTCAGGTACTGTTCCCAGCAAGGAAAATTAAGACTTTGCCGTTTCTTCACTTTTATGCTCCAAAAACGTCCAAAATGCTTCCTTTTCCAGAATTCACTCCAAAAGTACCTAAAATGACAAAAGGAATGATTTAGGGGATTATTTGATCAAATAAATTCGAATCCGGGCTAAAATGACCCCCTAAAAATGGTTCATCTTTCACCTCATCAACCACCGTATTGGTCATTAAGCCTGACGCATGGTATATCTAGTAGCCTTTGTATCATATTATCAAATAAAATCAATGAAGCCGATCCAGTATGATCTACGACACGGACAATAACCTTGTACCTGATAAATAGATAGTAGTAAATGAATATTAATAATACATAATTGCATTTACCTATGTATTGGTTTTATTTAATTAATTAAATTTATTTACATATGAATGACAGATTTCAACATTCCATGTTTATCACAATGCCATATCTTTTTCGCATATCCAAAAGATGCAGATGATTGAGAGGAGTCAATTTCTTTAGTTGTTTGCAAACAGGATAACACCAACCAAACTCTTTGTAGATTCAGTAAATCTTAGCATACACAACACAAGCAACTTCATGAAATATTTAAAACATTAAAACACTTAATGCTTATAATGAATAATGTAAAACATTACGACATTTACGGTTTACAATGACAAATGTAAATTTCCTTAATGATTATATATAAAAGTATTATATTAAATGCATCACGAATATCTCTAACATTTTTTTGAGTGGCTCCTTTAAAGAACATCTCATGAGTAACAATTGTTTTTGTTGGAGTTAGAATTGCAATTTTAAGAGCACACACATACACACACCCAAGCTTTCATAATCACAATCCAATATAACGGTTGATATGTTTATTTTTATGTATTAAGAAAAATATATATTAGTTACAGTTTGCATACCTTTCTTTGAATGACAGAACCTCAAGTAAATAAGCATTGATATAAATTTAGGTGTCATTCATAGAAGGAGAAATAGATGTATTGTCTACAAAACAAAATATATATTAATAAATTATATGTGTTAATATTATTTATGAATTATAAAATTAAGTAGATTACCTTGCCGATATTTCACTTTGAATAGCCAATTGAATGATCAAAACCACATGTCTAGCTTTTTCTCTGTTAGCAGCATATGAAACAAACATCTCTGTCATTGCATCAAAAAAGCAACATTATAACATATCACCCCTGCATAATATACAATAATATTTTAACTTTGTTTAATAAAATAAATCATCACTCAAACACAAAATGCTTGGAAGCTTACTCAATATCTTCAATTATCACAAGTTGTCGATGTTTGTTAAGACCAAAAGGTATTAAATCACCCATTGAAACTGTTAGATATTAGGAGCAAACTTAAACACTTTAGGGACTTAAGTGTACATTCTAATTTAGATTAGGATTAGACTACAACTAGAAACTGTTTAGCTTGGCTTGCAAGGCAAGGATTCATGAGGAGGCCGGCTAGGATCTTAGAGAGTTCCTAAACCGACTCTTACATGGTTTCCTACCCCCTCATCTCTATAAATAGTGGTGATGTTGTTGGTTTATGGAGAAGTTCCATTGTTGTCAGTTTTGGTGATCTAGGTGGAAGGTCTTCTAAAGTTTCCAATAGTGGATGTGGTGATGTTGGTGGTGTATAGAAAAGTTCCATTAGTGTAAGTGTTGGTGATTGAGGTGATGGAGTTTTTGATGGTTGAGTTTGTTGCGATGTTGAAGCACTTGATGTTTTGATTGATGGTTGAAAAATGTGTATGTTTGTATTGCCATGTTTTGGAGAGGATGTTGGAGTAGCAAGATTGAGGAAATCTTGAATAGTGGTCATGTTGGTGTTGCAAGGTATTGAAGATGGTGTTGGTTTAGTAAAGTTGAGGAAATCTTGGATGGATAATGAAATATCTAGTGATGAATCACTTGATGATGATGAGCTTAGTTTGACGGTTTTGTTGAAGCAACAAGGTTTTACACTAATCCTAGCGGTTTTTCTTGATGATTCGGATGAGGTGTTTGATTTAGTCATCTCAATTCTTTGGTTTGCTAGAATTTTGAGATTGAGAGAAGTAATGGTGTTGGTGTGAGTTTTGGGGTATTCTAAGGTGATCAAATTTATAGGAAAAAAAAACATGTTGTGGGAAGGAGTGTTTGGATTTGATGTGTTCGATAGAAATTTGGAGGTTTCTAATCATTTGGAAGATTTCCAAGAACTTGTCAAGTCATTGGAAGTCAATCCAATGGAGTTGGGTGGAGTGAAAGACTAACTTATGCACTCAATGATATGTGATCATGGAAAGTGTTTTGGTTAGGAATGTTCCAAGGGTTTCAAGGATCCTTTTTGAGGGTTCCTTGGGTTAGTTATTTGTGAATTTGAATTTTGACAGGAAGAGGCTTCCTATAGGTTCTAGTGAGTAAAAAAAAGGGTCCTAATGTGTTTATTGGAAGTTAGGAAAGATGTTTCTTACTAAAGAAAAGGATTTGGTGTTTTACAAATTTTGAAATTTAGAAAAATGACAAAAAAATTTTCTGCAGGTGACTGGCGGAACCCTGACACATCAAGGGCGGAACCCTTTTGAGGGTTCCGTCTGATCCGTTGGGCCAAACTGGGTTGCCCATATTTTCAAATTTTTCGAAAAATCCTAAAAACAAAAATCTATCCCATATCTGATTAGGAAATGCAAAAATTAGACAAGGAAACATTCTTACCATTGGACTTTGACCGGGGGCTAGCGAAATTCACTATACTTAGTGAAATTTTCATAAACATGAAAATTTGACAACATTTTAAATGTCGTCATTCTTCACAAATGGTTAAACTAACACATAGTCTAACAATAATAATAATGCATAGATGCAAGTAAGACTATAGAGCAACATAAAACACATAGTTTAAAGTCTACAAACTTCTAAAGCTTAATAATGCCAAACGCTCCTTAAGCACACATCTCATAAGTGATCCAACTTCTTCTTCATCTTTCCAATGTACCTTGCCATGCACTACTACATTCCTTTCATTTGCTTGAATTCTTCGGACTCATTATTAATGGTGGGAAGTTCTTGAAGGTAATCGAGAGGAGCTAGCTTAGAGTTAGGAAGAATTTCACTTTCGCTCATGTCGGAAGATGATGATGATGGTGAAGGAGAGCGAGTACGTTTGCCTTTACCTTTAAAGACTCTATTATCACTTAGAGGGACGAATATGTGTGGAATGAGAGAGTAATCAAGGCTAATTCCCTTATTGTTAGGAGGAATGGGAGAGATGGCTCTAAAGAGGCGGGTGAGAAACATTCCATAAGGGAGAGCGGTTGTTCCAACCAAGGGTATGTCGGCCATTCTTTTGGCTAGGTAATAAGCTAAGTTAAAGTGTTGGCCAATGGAGATGCTAAAGAGCATGTAGCTAAGACATGTGTTGACATGATCTCTATATCCTATGGAACTTATGACGTTGGCTCTAAGAACTTCTTCCCATTTCTTAAATTGTGGTTTAAGCTCATTGAGCTCCATACCAAAAGGGTCCTTATTTACCTCATTCCCCGAACGATTCTTCCTAGTTGTTGAGGTCCTAACAAAGAGATGCTCACGAATTGCTTCCTTATTAGCAAGAGGGTTGTTGTATGGATAATGACGTTCAATGGAATCAAGAATAGAAAGGGGCCACTTATCCGTGTAGAGACATGTACCAACATTAGGGACACCAAGAATTTTTGCAAAATCTTTCAAGGGTATGAAATGTGGTAGTTGATTGGTTGTAAAGGTTAATGATATCTCACCATCATCATCCGAGGAAAGGCTTATGGTTGCATAGAATTCTAAGATGAACCTAGGACAAATTTGCTCATCGATGTCTAGGAGGCAATCAAAGTTGATTGTGGCAAAGTTTTGGCGAATGGATGTTCCTTTTAGGAAGGATGGATCAATGGTTCTTCCTTCATGAACATAGCATTTTTCTAGACCCTTAAAAGTTTCAACTTAATTTTTAGTGAGACCTTTGGTCCTATGATGTTTGGGTAGGTACTTAAGAGTATCCTTGTGATCGGAGAAATTTGCGGGAGGCATGTTGATTCCTAGACAACAAAATTTTACATTTAAGTTTAGGTTAACGACTTCAACAATGTGGATGTTTTAATGTGTTCCTATATGCTAAAACGTGGAGACATGGTTATCTTGACTCATTTTGAAGCTTAAAATGTTTTATAATGTAAGGTTTGTTATAAAACACAAGATAACCCAAACGCTCTCAATTCAATGTAGCTTCGTTTGAATGTACCCGAAAATACATATTAGCTATGTATTTTCCTTAGCATTCAAGAGACATTATGCAAATAATGCTTTTAAACATAATGTTTTTATTTGTATTCAACAATGTGAAAGAAAACAAAATCATTCTTGGTTAAAGAAATTTGCTAGACATGTTTGGCAAATCATGATAATGTTTAACAAGATGCAATTCCTAACTAATTTGAATTATGACTATTTTGTTCATAACCATGGATTTTTATTTTTTATGCATAAACCTTAAGATTATTGTTATTATGAATGAATGGAAATCCTATGTATGATTATGCAAAGAGTACTTACAAAGTTGAATGAAGATGTCAATTATTGAGTGAAAGCCCTAATTTTCGTGTGTGAAGATGTTCTTGAGTGAATAGTGGTTGTTTGTGAGTTGTGAGTTATGGTTAGGGGGTGTTTGGTTTAAAATTAAACAACATTTTGATCTGCAGACATGGCGGACCAGGCGGAACCAAATAAAGGGTTTCGCCCGTTTGGTCGCAGGGTTCCGCCGTTTTGCTGAGAAAAAGTGTTTTGATTTGTTCTGATTTTTGTGATTTTATTCTAACGTCCGAAACTACGAGGTAGGTTCCATAGGTCCTAAATTGAGTCTAAGAGAGTTAGATAGTTGTTGTTTGGAAGAGTACAAGAGGATATCGAAACTGTGGTCTTGTTTGAATAATTTCTCGTTGGAGATGTTTTCCATTTTGAACATTCTCATGGGCGAAGTGATGTCGAATTTCAAAGTATCTAGTATTACTGGGTTGACTTGGAATCCAATTAGTTGATGGTTCCTTTGAAGGGGATTAGGGTGTTTCTAGGTGAAATTCTGTTGTTGACGCGCATTTGTTCAAGCTGAGTTTGTTGACATGCTTCTTCCGGCTTATACGTACTTGGCTTGAGTTGTTGAGAAAACTAGAGTCATTAGTTTCTCAGTGAATGATGAGGTGCTAAAGCTTTTAATAAAAGAGCAAGTACTACTTGTGCTTTTTCTATTCACTTGGTCACTGGCATGATTCGAGTTGGCATACACTATGGTTTCTATTCCCGTTCCTTTGGGATACCATTTTCCTAGGTGTGTAGTACCTTTTGATGTATCCAAACAATCTCTTTCGAGAGAATTGTTTCATGATCTTCTCTAAAACGAGCACATAGACAAGTACTAAACATAATGTTGGATCTAATCGTTGCGAGAACAAGTAAACTTCCAAACATTTCTATATGTTTAGTTTTATCTATGGATTCACTAATCTCATTCTTGATAAGTCATATGAGACTTAATCGTTGTGTACTTGTGAATAGCTAGGAATATATTTGAGTGATTATTCCTTGCTTTTGGAGCTTGCTTAGGTTATTAAAAAGTCTTTCATAGATTTACACTATTTTCTATTTTGAAAGATCTATTTTGTTTTAATTGTTGCTTTACTCTAATGTCCAAAAACTATTTTTATCAAATTTGTTTTAATCACAACTATGACCCATGATTCAAGTTTTTATCACCTTTTCAATATTGCTTGACTCAATGTTTGACACAAGACGAAAAGATGTTGTTTTTCATTTTTAATAGTTCATCTTCCTTGTTATTAATCTTAACTTACTTGTCTTATCAATGTTGGACTTTCGACTAAGTCATCATCTACCAAAGATGATATCTTAGAAGGAGGTGGTCTTTCATCGAATTTTAAATTCAACAACTCCTCGACTCTTTAGGTTTATTTACTTAAAACACTATGAGTGTAAATGTCCAAGAGATACAACATCATAAGACTATGGGTCGAATTTGATGTGCAAATCCTAGATGTTTATAAATCATATTCTCCCAATCATCCTAATTTATTCAAATGATTTATTTTTCTTTGTGTGTATTATATGAAACTTTAACAAAAGAGTGGTTGAATTTAAGACACGATTGAAAATATAAGGTATAATGTCACAAGATGTTGTACTACAAACATCTATGAAATGTTGTGGTTTTGCTAGATTTGCAAACATCACAAAAGTGTTGTTTGTTTTATCACTTAGGAGATTCTTAGTTAGCTCACTTGTAGACAAGTATTAAGTGAGACTCACTCAAGAGTTTCTCGTGTTTTTTCCCGAAAGTTTAAAGAGGTAAAACACCTTATATCTCCTACTAGATGTAGTGTCTAAATCCTTTAATCACGGAGTATCTAATCCTTGTTGTTACTTACACAACATAAACACCTTAGAGTAAAAACTATTAATATCACCCATGACAAAACTTAATGTTAATCAACAAGAAGCAATGAAAGGTAAGTTGAAGAGACGTGTACCTTTTAAGCTCCATAGATGAGCCACCAAGAAGATAATCTTTAAGCAAATTATCTTGACTTGTAAGAGAGCTAAACTCAAATACTTATGAATCCAAGGAGGTTAGACAAACATATAAAAGTATTGAACATGATATCTTTATCCTTTTATCATGAGCTCCTAATAGAGATAGAATTACTCCTACAATTCTCTCCTAGGTTTCACAAAACTACTTATTTTGTTTTACATGTTGATGGTGCGTTTGAGTTAAATCCTAAACCGGTTTTATCTCTGAATGACTTTTGACTTTTCAACAATTTTTCAAAGGATTTTGAACTTTCTTCAAACTTAGCCAACATTTTTCCTTTTTCATTTTGCCTTTTAATTTCATGTTTGTATTCTAGACATATTTTGCATCCTAGATCAATTTCAATATTGCTTTCAAGTCTAGACATTTTATCTTCTAACATTATCTCTTTTTCAAGATTATTCACAAGAGATTTTGAATGTTCATTATTAAAGATAGTTTTTAGGTCCATGTTGCATAAAAGTTTAGACTTATTTTCTAGGTTAGAAAACTCTAGGATAAATGTGTCAAAGCAAAAGTGTTTGGTTTCAAATTGTACCTTGCTTGATGTTTTATCTAGTTGAGAATCACAAACCGGATAGTTGGCTTCATCTTCATCCGTGTCATTCCATGAATTGTAAGCAAGGCCACTTTGAGCTCGACATAAGTAATCATCTTCACTTACACCTTTATTTAAAACATTTACACTAGTAGCACATGTATTTACTTCAAATAAGTGTCTATCTATTAGGTTTTCTAAGACTTCTAACTCATGTGTGAGATCGAATTGATCATCTTTGACTTGACATATTTCTTGATGAAAGTTGATTATATTTTTCCAAATATCATTAGCCGTTTGACAAAAATACACTCTTTCATATTCAATTCTCGTTAAAGCTTTATAAATCATTATCTTAGCTTTAGTGTTTTTATCAATCTTGAGATAATCATTTTGATTTTTAAAACTTGTTTTTGTTGGTTTGAAATCACCAATAGAAATAATGTGCCAAAGATCTTGATCAATTGGTTTCACATAGTTTTCAAATTTACTTTTCCATTCAAGGAAGTTTTCTTTTTCAAATAGCGGTGGCTTTTGAATAGGTTGCCCTTCTTTGAGATTTTCAAAATCCATGGATCGATCTAAGTTTTAAAATACAATATATTTTAAAGATCTTGAGTAACGTAGCTCTTGATGCCAATTGTGGAAAACTAGAAGGGGGGTTGAATAGTTTACCGCTTTTTAAGTTAATTATCTTTTAAAAACTTTACGTTTGATTAAAGATATAAACTGAAATTACTTGTTAATCTTTGAAAAGCTTTACGTGTAATTAACGATTCTAACTAAAGACAATATGTAATATGCAAAGACAAAGAAAGAAACGATCAAACCACAACACGATTGTTTATCGTGGTTCGGCTACAAGGACTCTTTTTCCTTGCCCTACATCCATGCCCCGAGTTTCCAACTCGAGAGTTTCAAGCACTAGTCAACAAGCTCCTTTCATGGGTGGAGAAACCTTTACAATCGTCGCTTACACTTTATCTGGTACAAAGCTAGATACCGGGTCCTAGTTCAAGGTAGAACCAACCTAACGTCGCCTACACTTTACAAGGGTACAACAACTCCCGTCACACTATGTATTTTAAGGCCTAAAATACTAACCGATCACTCTTGAATATACACAATCAAATGATGTATAAACTACACTAAGTTTACACAAGGCTAAGCTAACAAGTCTTGCAACCTTGAGTTGAAACTTGTTACTTCTTGGATGAACTTGTGAACTTCTATGCTACATAAGACAATCACACAAGTGAGTTGCTACTGAGTTAGATGAGAGAATATATGAAATATATGTCCTAAAGTGATGATTGATTTCTTGCAAGTGGTTTGGTATTTATACCCAAACAAACCAGACTTCTGGCGGATACGACGGAACCTTAGAATGGGTTCCGCCCATATACCCCCAGGGTTCCGCCAGATCTGACAGTCAAACTTACAAGAAATCACATCAAGTTATTTCTAGTCAAACACACAAACTTTCAAGAGATCACATCAACATGGAAAGCTTCCAAAATGTGTAAGAGCTTTTATGGATAGTCAAACACACAAGCTATCCATAAATGCACATTGATGTAATGTTATACTTTCTTTATTAAGAAATATAACAAGGTTATGTTTAACATGTAAATGTACTTATACAAGACTTAAGAAACTAAAAGATGTTTTACTATAAGCTAAAGTTCATACTTTGTCATTAACAAAACTTAGCAAAGATCGTAAAATATAAATAACGTTTTTAGGCGATATTTGTATTAACACTTTTTATTAGGTCTACTTGCTAGATTCCTTTCTAGTAAGATTTTATTTTTATTTTTAGGTTTTCTTTAGTCTATATCATTTCTTCGTGTCTTTGTTCGTAACCATCACCATCCGCCATCATGGCAAATGAAGATCTCTCTAACCTTAGAGTCACTAAGAGTCGTAGTTCCGTTAGAAATCTCGTCTTGCGATATGCGGAACCCGAAAGGGAAATGCATAAGCTAAAGCAATCTATCTCAACACCCGAACCATCTAGCATAGCTATCAACTTTGATGAGGCCCTTTCTGAAGAAGATTCAGATAATCACCTCACACCCTCTAGCCCCCAATCCAACAACGATATGAGCACCCCCGAAACTCCCATCCCTAAGCGCCTTAAGGACTACTCCTCCCCGAATCCTCGTGGCTTCTAAATTGTTATTGTTTTCCCAAACGAACACACCAATGAGGTCTTGCGTGCAACCGATGTTTGGCTTGTCCAAAGTGTATGCAAGTTTCGTGGACTAGATACCGATGACCCAATTCAACATATCAAGGATTTCTTGAAGATAGTGGACACCCTCCATACGGATGGGGCCACTAGAAACACGTCCTGACTACGATTCTTCCCTTTCACTCTTTATGAAAAAGCCAAAGAGTGGTATGATAGACTTCCCTCCGAGTCTATTTTTACATGGGAGCAACTTATATCCAAGTTTTATGAGAAGTTCTTCCCAGCAGGAAAAACCTCAGCATTTAGGGATAGGATCCTCTGTTTCCAAAAGGGAAAGGACGAACCCATCCATAAATCATAGATTAGATTCAAGGATTTAATAAGACAAGTTCTCCATCATGGCATCGAACTTTGGCTTCTGGTCCAAATCTTCTACGACAATGTCTCCCCAAATGACCAAAACGGAATCAATAATTCAAAAAAAAGGGAAAATAGCTAATCTGAGCGCCGAGGAAGGGTGGAATAGGATTGAGGAATATGCTCAAGACCAGGACGATACTTGGGATGAACCCGAATCGACTATGAGCACATCCGAGATCACACAAACACCCTCAGATCGGCTAAGAAAAATTCACGAAAGGGTGGAATACCTTGCAGGGTCGCGAACAACCAAACAAATTTCAAATCCTTACTTGATCTACGACTACTGTGGGGGCCCGCACGAGGTAGAGGAATGTGGAGGAGAAACCACGACCGAACATGCGTGTTTGTCAGGACATGACATCTACGCTGACCCCTCCCTTTTGCCTTTTTACCAAAACGATGATTATACCCTTTGGGGGAATCTGGTAAAAAGAAAAGAAGGAGAGGAAGGCCCTGAATACAAAATCAGGAGCACTTTTGAAGATGACCTTGGTCACTTTAAAAAAGACTTACAATTGAAAGGGCTTGACGAGCTCATCGCTGAGTAACAGAACGACATGGAAAAATGGTTCAATAAGCTTAATGCCACCCTTGATAGCCATAACAGGCCCCCAGCAGGCCAAACAGATCCCCTGCTCGCGGTTACCACTCGAGCTGGAACAACAACCAAGGACCCCCTTATCCGAGCCAACATTATATCACCGTTGAGCCAAACGATCCCCGCGATGAGGAAGGTAATGTGAGCAACGAGGCTCCTAAACAACCTCCTTTGGTGACCCCATCTCCACCAACTCCACCTAACCAAACTGTGAGAATCCAATTTGCATCCCGCCTAAAAAACTAGAAGATTGAAAATGATAATAAAAGATTCTTGTCATATCTAAAAGATTCAGTGGTCACCATACCTCTCCTTGATGCTTGCTATCACATGCCCAAGTATAGCTCATACTTCAAAAGATTGCTTGCCAACCGAAAGAAACTCGAGGGTCTTGTGACTCTGGGAGAAGAATGTTCGGTGGTGACCTAACGAGGGCTACCAAAAAAGGTAGATGATCCATGTAGCTTCACCTTGCCTTGTTCCATAGGATCTCTATCAATAAAGAATGCTTTTGCCGATTTAGGGGCAATCATCAACCTCATGCCCCACTCCATGTTCCTCAAACTAGGATATTCTGGACTAAATCCTACCCGTATGAACATCCAGCTAGCCGATAGATCGGTCAAATATCCCTTAGGGATATGCTAGAATGTCCTGGTCAAAGTAGGGAAGTTCAAATTTCCAGATGACTTTGTGATCTTGGAGATGGAGGAGGATGACCTGGTACCCATCATCTTAGGGAGACCCTTTCTTGCTACCGCTCGTGCAGTCATTGATGTTCACGACGGTAAGTTAACCTACGAGTAGGAACCAATAGCTTGACCTTCGATATTAAAGACACTATGAATCTATCTCTCAAAGCAGCTAACCAGCTCTATTTCATCGGAGAGGTCGATGAACTAACTGATGTCATTGACAACTATTTTGATGAACAAATTGAAAAAGGCTGGTTACGGGATGAGAGTTTCCTCCCCATAATGGAGTAGGAGAAGACGGAAGGCGCTAGCGCAGTCTGCTTCTATCCCAGGTAAGAGACCACTGAACAGCTCGAACTCCGTAAACCTGAAAACAAGCTAAAACCCTCCATTATTGAACCACCTAAGCTAGAACTTAAAGAACTCCCAAACCACCTGGAGTATGCCTTCCTCCAGGGAGAGGATCAATTACCAGTGATCATAAACTCTTCCCTCGAACATGAGCAAAAGGATAGGCTCTTAGGAGTCCTAAAGAAATATAAGGAAGTCCTTGCATGGAGTGTAGCCGACATTAAGGGGATTGACTCAACCTTTTGCACGCATAAGATTCTTATGGAAGAAGACTATAAACCAGCCGTGCAACCCCAGAGGCGGGTGAATCCCAACATTAAGGAGGTGGTGAAAAAAGAAGTTATCAAACTCTTGGATGCAGGGCTGATATACAAGATTTCGGATAGCTCGTGGGTTAGTCCTGTACAAGTGGTACCAAAGAAAGGAGGAATGACTGTGGTGAAAAATGACAACGGAGAGATCGTACCCCAGAGAACGGTTACTAGTTGGCGGGTATGCATCGATTATAGAAAGCTCAATGATGCCACTAGGAAGGATCACTTTCCCCTCCCGTTCGTTGACCAAATGTTAGAAATATTATCCGGGTACGAGTACTACTGTTTCTTGGATAGATTCTCAGGATATTTCCAAATCTCCATAGCCCCTGAGGACCAAGAAAAAACCACGTTTACTTGCCCTTATGGAACATTCGCCTATAAGAGGATGCCTTTTGGGTTGTGTAATGCTCCCGCCACTTTTCAGCGATGCATGACCGCAATCTTTCACGAGTTAATGGAAGACAGCATGGAAGTTTTCATGGATGACTTTTCGGTCTTCGGGGACTCTTTCGACCGCTGTCTCGCTAACCTCGAAAAAATGCTCAAACATTGCGAGGAAACCAACTTGGTCCTAAATTGGGAGAAATGCCATTTTATGGTAAAAGAAGGGATTGTGCTAGGGCATAAGGTCTCAGGAAATGGGATTAAGGTGGATTGATGAGGCGAAAAATGATCCATTTTTAGGGGGTCATTTAAGCTCGGAATTGAATTTATTTAATCAAATATTGCCCTAAATCGTTCCTTTTGTGATTTTAGGTACTTTTGGAGTGAATTCTGGAAAAGGAAGCATTTTGGACGTTTTTGGAGCATAAAAGTGAAGAAAACAGCAAAGTCTTAATTTTCCTTGCTAGGAACAGTACCTGACGGCGTCACAAGATTCTACATGACGGCATCAAGAGTAAAACAAGAGGTGAAGTGGATAGAGTCCGTGATGATCCAGAGAGTTTTTACACTAGGGTCATGACGGCGTCACCATAGGCCGTCATGGTCCCATTGCATGTGACGGCCCAGAGTAATTTTGCACTTGACGGCGTCAGATCTGGATCTAGGCAATTCGATATTACTATGGGCGGCGAGTTGACGGCGTCAGATATTTCTTCTTGACGCCATCACGATGGAAAATCTATATATAGTTTTGCAATTTTCATTCATTAAGAGAGGACAATTAGAGGGATAACTTAAAGAAACCCTAGCACGATTTTTACTGTACTTTCAAGGGTTTTTACCTTTTGAAACCTTTCATGTTCAATTAAGATAAGTATCCTTTCAATTCATTCAATATGTATATGTGTTGTTTGAATATATCTTACGCTTGTCTTGATTTTAACATGCTAGGCTAGATCTCTTGTGTGTTTGCTTAGATGTAGTGAAACCTAGATGTTGATTATGGGTTGATTGCTTGTTTATAATTGTTACGGATGAATGATTTCGATGTTAGGCTTAAGAAAACTGGCAGACTTCCATAGGGTAACATGCTTGAACGTCTTAAGAAACATGAACCAATGCGTACTAGGTTTTTATGGTTGTATTTAATGCATGAGCGAATTCTAATGATCCCATGTTAGGAGCTACTTGCAGGCTCGACATAGGAGTGAAGTAGGAGCTTATAGAGCTGGGGAAGTACGTACGCCACCCCACGAATGGTATTAAGGAATATAACCCGTCATCCACGCAATTGTAACAAACTATCAACCTGTAAAAGATATCTAGGGAGTAATGAAATCTAAGTAAACACAATTTTCCCATTTATTGTTCACACCACTAGTTTAATTAGTTTTATTTTTATTTTTGTTATTTTTTTTGATTGCATCTTAGTTATTGGGTTAGTTGACTAGCAACTAATTCCGCCCACTCTTCCAAAACCCGAGATTTTACTTGCTTTGCACAAAATATAAAAATACAAAAAGGATCATCCCTCACCTCTAGACCTAGTTTTGAGGCTTTTTAATCCTAGTGACACTATTCCTGAGTTGAACGATCAATCCCCCGGTACTTGTCACTATACTATACTACAACGATCAGGTACACTGCCTCGTGGGGGTTGTAAGCTTCTCGAGAACCCTCGAGAGATAAAGCCTGGTGCAATTCCCACGCATCAAGTTTTTGGCGCCGTAGCCCGGGGAATAGTTATTGTCTAGGTTAGGATTTCTTTTTATTAGGTCTACTTGCTAGATTCCTTTCTAGTAAGATTTTAATTTTATTTTTAGGTTTTCTTTAGTCTATCTATTTCTTCGTGTCTTTGTTCGTAATATTTACCATCCGACATCATGGAAGGTGGTAACATCTTTGAACCTATCAACCCACCACAACAAAACCACCCACAAAACCCACCACTAGAAAACCAACCTCTAAGGCCCCGAACCCTAGGAGAGTATTC
This sequence comes from Artemisia argyi, assembly GCA_030686995.1. NCBI lineage: Eukaryota > Viridiplantae > Streptophyta > Magnoliopsida > Asterales > Asteraceae > Artemisia > Artemisia argyi. The sequence continues at coordinate 179,253,908 of CM060677.1, forward strand.
CCGTCCTAGCCACCAAGGCTATCGAAACACTATTGAGCTCACCCAAGGAGCCAATGTGTCCCCCTTGCGATCCGACACCATCCAGTTGGTGCAAAGCGGATGTGCATTCCATGGACTTCGTTCCGAAGATCCTAACCAACATCTCAAGGATTTCCTTAAAATCGTAGATTCTATAGACCTTGATGTTACAACTAGAGAGTCAACCCGATTACGCCTATTCCAATTCTCTCTACGTGATCAAGCTAGTTAATGGCTTGAACGTTTACCCGCGAGATCCATCACCTCAAGGGATGATCTCACCACTCGTTTCCTTGCTCAATTTTTCCCACCGGGGAGAACTATCAAGCTTAGAAATGATATCTTGATGTTCCAACAACGTCAAGGTGAAACTCTATATGAAGCATGGACTCGTTTCAAGGACTTACTCCAAAAAGTCCCTCATCATGGCATAGATCTTTGGCTCCAAGTCCAAATCTTCTATGACCATATCAATCTCTCCACAAGGCAAACCATTGACCAATCGGCCGGTGGTAAGCTACGTGATCTAAGTGCGGAAGAATCATAGGAACTCATAGAAGATCTTGCTCTCTATGACAACGAAAGTTGGAATGATCCCCGTGATTTGAACAAAACGGTCAAGGCAATATCTTTGCCTTCGAACAATTCTAGCACTCCCGACCGTAGGATCATGGAACTTGAGGACCAAGTCAAGTTTCTCATGAAATCTTACGAAGCTCCCAAGTCTTCAATCCAAGTGAACAAAATCACTTCTTCATGTGAATTATGTAGTGGTCCCCATGACACTCGTGATTGCGTGGAACTCCCTGGAACAGCTTTTGCAGACTACGCATCCTCGCGTACCGACGAAGCGGGAGACAAGTGGTACACTTTCAAACCCGAGCCAAACCCTTACGGTGATTCCTACAACCCTTCTTGGAAAAATCACCCGAACCTTAGGTGGAAAGAAAGCCAAAACAATTCTTCCAATCCGCCTAATCGTTACCAACCAAACGGTCCACCCTCCAACCGTACTTTCAACAACAATCCTTCTAATAACTATGGTAGTACCAATAATCTTGAAGGGTTGATGTCCAAGTTTATGGCATCTCAAGAAGCTCGCATATCTAAGTTTGAAGCCGATGTCAAACAAAAGAAAAGCGAGATGACCACCAGAATTGACACATTGTTGAAAGTTCTCAATGACCGAGAAATGGGGGCTCTTCCAAGCGACACGGTCAAGAACCCGAAACTAAACGTTAATTCCATATCATCGGTTTCATCACCCACTTCTTGTCCGCAATACTACTCGGTTAAATCAATGAGCACGTGTTTCAAGCAAAACCAAATTCTTCAAAAGGACCAATCAAATGAAACACCCAATATCAAACCGGTCAAAAGCATAGTTGAAACACCTCCTACACAAGACCTTGACGATGAATTCAAGGAACTCCACCTTGAACGCCCCGTCATTGATGTCTTAGCCTGAGCTCCCTACTATAGTGCCCTCCTAGAAAAATATGAGAAATTTAAATTGGGTAAAAATGGGACCGCCTTCGTTCAAATCAAGTTGCCTAAGAAGCTTGATGATCCGGGTATATTTGTTTTGCCTTGTAAGATAGGAAAATCCGAAGCTTTCGACACACTAGCCGATTTAGGATCAAGCCTCAACTTGATTCCCTTATCCCTTTTCACCACTCTTAAGCTAGGAAAGTTAGAGGAGACGGAGGTATTAATTCGTCTAGCGGATGGGAGTATTGCGCACCCGGTTGGGATGATCAAGGATGTAGTTGTTCACGTAGGGAAGTTAACTATTTTAGCGGATTTTCACGTCCTTGATATGGTTTGTGATACTACATGCCCATTGTTAGTAGGAAGAGGATTTTTAGCGACCACTAGCGCCATGATAGATTGTAAGGAGTCTAAGATAGCGGTAGGTGAGGGCGATACTTGGTCGGTATATGATGTTAAGAAACATAGCTACGATTGTGAGGACGAACTGACACCACATTAGGTAGAGATGAATAGGAGACCATCTAGATATGGACCTTGGATAGAAAGAAACTTTATAGGACCTCAATGCCCATTCTATCTAGAAAAAGATTTCATCGATAAAACACATTCGGTGGAAGAACTCATAGCTAGAGATGAAGAGCTAGACCCTTTTGAGGATCCCCTAGTCTTTAGGAAAATGATTGAGTTCTTATGCGTAATGCCTATTAACATAGAGATGAACAAGTGGAAAAGAGAGGGGGATAAGTGTAAATGGAGGTGGGACAAGCCACCTAAGGAAGATGATGGATCATGGCATATGAAGATGATTTTGTATGATCTGGATGGAGAAAAGTTTGAAAGGTCATACCGTACTAAGAAAACCGATAGGAAATTGAAGCCCAAGTTTGATCCCAAAGATGTCCTCAATGAGGAACTCACCCATATAACGTAATTACCCATGACCTTGAGTCTAGCTACAAGACTCTTAAATAAAGAAAAGCGCTTCTTGGGAGGCAACCCATGCTTTGTGTGATTTTTATTTGTTTGATTGTTATTTGTTTCCGTATGCATGCTTTATTTTTATTGTTGGTAGATCATGTTTCAAAAACTAAAATGGTGAAAATACTTTATTTTGTCGTTTGACTTCGTCCTAACTTCATCCAAAGGTATTTCGCAAAAGATAAGTGTAAGGGGAAACCCCAAATTTGTTTTTAAGAAACAAAATTGATCATGATTCTCCACAATATTAAATGGACATGTGTATTCATATTTGTTAGAGTCAAATGTTTGTATCGAGTCATAATGATGTTTTGCAGGATTTTCCAGGAAGTAGGACATAAGTTTTTCCAGAAATTTTCCGGAAACTTAACATAAAGATTTCTGCAGGTTACTTCTGACGGCGTCAGGAATTAATTCCTGACGGCGTCATGTGTAAAATTCTGGAAATTTTGGTAGTTTTGTTTTTTCTAACGGAGTCTTAAAGTTTTTGTTAATTCTTTAGTTTTATAAACTTCAGGAAATCTGCAAACATTCATTCCACAAGCATTATATCTTACATTGTTTTCTAGGATTTGTTAGTATATATAGATTGCCGCCGATTTTACTCGAGGTTGCCTTGTTTGTTTTCTCAGGTTTAACAGGTTATGTATGACAAGAAGATGATTTATATTCTGGAAGGGAAGCTTTGATTGTTCATTTTCTTGGAGGAAGATCTAACCTTGTTACCACACTATCCACACCAAACAAATCAGGGGAGTATTTGATTTCATTCTTTTACCTGTTCTACTTTTACATTCTTTAATTGAACATTGGGAACAATGTTCATCCTAAGTGTAAGGGGAGGGTAAATGATGATACCTTATAAGATACACTTTCACTTGAGTTTGTTTGTTTGTTTGATAGTAGGTGTGTAATAAAACTATGAGAAACACTTGTTAGTGTAATTTTAGCGCCAAATTTAAAATTTTTTACAACATTTAGGAGTGAAACTTTAGCCTTAGCAAGCGTCTCATGGATAGGAGATCATATGACTAGCACAAAACCGTACTATTCAGAAAAATTTTCCACCCAAATATGTGAGGTTCGCCTTTAGATTTGATAGGAAAAGCATTCATTATTAGTGCTTATGAGTGTACAGGAAGCATTTAGATTCTAGAACTTGCGTTAGTGATGTCAATTAATTTTTACCACACATTACCGTTGTACTCATTTTTAGTACACGAAACCCCTAGTACACCGCTCCGAGCCTATCTTTTCGTTTCTAACTTTAAACATCTTACTTAAAGGAAGAATTTGTTACAACCCACTTAAATGTACACCCAAATCGCCTTAGCCTTCCGTGTATGCACTCATCTTCAGTGCATTATTGTTATTTGTTTAAACCCTTAGTTAATTATCTAATTGATTACATAGTTGCTAAGTCGAGTCATATCCTTGTACATATTGTTTTGGGATGATTGGGACTCATGGGTAAAGTACTTATGTTATAGAGTAATGGGGAAGAACATCATATATTACCCCCATATGTGCGTTAATCTTAAAAGTACTCCAAGTGTTTTGATTATCTTAATTCGAGTCATTAGATTAGCTTATTGTAAAGTATGTAAAAATTCAAGTGTAAGGGGAATGTTCATTCCCTATGATGTATTATTTTGGATGGTAGGGTAAGAGTGTATGCAAGAAAGAATAAAAAAAAAAATAAAAAAAAAAAAAAAAAAAAAAAAAAAAAACATACGGACTACCATCCCGTTTCATTCTATGTTTATTTTATGTTTTTGTTATTTTTCATTTATTAGCTTAAGTCGAGTCTAGTCTTGGCTTAGCAACGCCTTATTGTACATGTAATTAGCCAAGATGGTTAACTCGCCACCAGTAAAGATTCCCTATATCCAACAAAACCGTGTATTCCATATCCCTACACCTAACGTTATAACCCTTTAAAAAGACCTCTTTGATAGTTTATCCTAGGTGCTTACGCCAAGTGGTGGAGGTTTGATCCGTTCCCAAGCCTATGGTAATCTATTTTGCTATGACAGGTAGTGAGAGATGTTTTCCATTTCCATATTGTGATATATACTTTATTACACCCGAGAGATGTGAGTATCTAAACACTATTTGTGAGGTGCTAGTATATGACCTCCGTGCTTGTCTTTGGTCTTTAGTGGAACGATTATTTGTTGTAATTACTTTTATATTAGTGTTAAATGACCCCTAACTTGTATTTTGATTAGAATAAAAGTGCATTTGCTCGAGGACAAGCAAATCTCTAGTGTAAGGGTATATGATGAGGCTAAAAATGATCCGTTTTTAGGGGGTCATTTAAGCCCGAAATTGAATTTATTTGATCAAATATTGCCCTAAATCGTTCCTTTTGTGATTTTAGGTACTTTTGGAGTGAATTCTGGAAAAGGAAGCATTTTGGACGTTTTTGCAGCATAAAAGTGAATAAAACGGCAAAGTCTTAATTTTCCTTGCTGGGGACAGTACCTGACGGCGTCACAAGATTCTACATGATGGCGTCAAGAGTAAAACAAGAGGTGAAGTGGATAGAGTCCGTGATGATCCAGAGAGTTTTTACACTAGGGGCATGACGGCGTCACCATAGGCCGACATGGTCCCATTGCATGTGATGGCCCAGAGTAATTTTGCACTTGACGGCGTCAGATCTGGATCTAGGCAATCCGATATTACTATGGTCGGCGAGTTGACGGCATCAGATATTTCTTCTTGACGCCGTCACGATGGAAAATCTATATAAATTTTTGCAATTTTCATTCATTAAGAGAGGACAATTAGAGGGATAACTTGGAGAAACCCTAGCACGATTTTTACTGTACTTTCAAGGGTTTTTACCATTTGAAACCTTTCATGTTCAATTAAGATAAGTATCCTTTCAATTCATTCAATATGTCTATGTGTTGTTTGAATATTTCTTACGCTTGTCTTGATTTTAACATGCCAGGCTAGATCTCTTGTGTGTTTGCTTAGATGTAGTGAAACCTAGATGTTGATTATGGATTGATTGCTTGTTTATAATTGTTACGGATGAATGATTTCGATGTTAGGCTTAAGAAAACTGGCAGACTTCCATAGGGTAACATGCTTGAACGTCTTAAGAAACATGAACTAATGCGTACTTGATTTTTATGGTTGTATTTAATGCATGAGCGAATTCTAATGATCCCATGTTAGGAGCTTCTTGCAGGCTCGACATAGGAGTGAAGTAGGAGCTTATAGAGTTGGGGAAGTACGTACGCCCTCCCACGAATGGTATTAAGGAATATAACCCGTCATCCACGCAATTGTAACAAACTATCAACCTATAAAAGATATCTAGGGAGTAATGAAATCTAAGTAAACACAATTTTCTCATTTATTGTTCACACCACTAGTTTAATTAGTTTTATTTTCATTTTTATTATTTTATTTTGATTGCATCTTAGTTATTGGGTTAGTTGACTAGCAACTAATTCCGCCCACTCTTCCAAAACCCGAGATTTTACTTGCTTTTCATAAAATATAAAAATACAAAAAGAATCATCCCTCACCTCTAGACCTAGTTTTGAGGCTTTCTAATCCTAGCGACACTATTCCTGAGTTGAACGATCAATCCCCCGGTACTTGTCACTATACTATACTACAACGATCAGGTACACTGCCTGGTGGGGGTTGAAAGCTTCTCGAGATCCCTCGAGAGGTAAAGCCTGGTGGAATTCCCACGCATCATGGACCAAGCAAAGATTGAAGCTATATCTAAACTACCTTATCCCACGACTGTTAAAGCGATACGTAGCTTCTTGGGTCATGCCGGGTTCTACAGGAGATTCATTAAAGACTTCTCTAAAATAGCTCGGCCAATGACTTAATTGCTTGTAAAGTATGCCCCTTTCGATTTCTCTCAAGAATGCAAGGATGCATTCAATCTCCTGAAAAAGGAGCTCACGCAAGCCCCAATCATGGTTACACCCAACTGGGAGTTACCTTTCGAAATCATGTTCGACGCTAGCGACTATGCTGTTGGGGCAGTATTAGGCCAAAGGTGTAACAAACAATTCCAACCTATATACTACGCTAGGAAAACTATGAATCCCACTCAAGATAATTATTCTACCACTGAAAAAGAACTATTAGCCGTGGTGTTCGCTTTCAACAAATTCCGCTAATATCTTGTCCTTTCAAAGACGGTCGTTTTAACAGATCATTCGGCTCTCCGATACCTTTTTGCTAAGCAGGACGCTAAACCACGACTAATTCGGTGGATCTTGTTGTTACAAGAATTTGATGTTGAAATTCGAGATAAAAGGGGGCAGAGAATTTGGCTGCTGATCACCTCTCTCGTCTCGAAAATCCCCTCCTTAGTGAGCTTGACAAAAGTGAGATTCGGGATTCATTCCCTAACGAACAGCTCATGTCAATAACAGATTCTGAACCATGGTACGCTGATTATGCTGATTATGCTAATTATCTTGCGAGCAGGCTCATTCCGGAACACATGACTAGACAAGAAAAGAAAAGGTTCTTTGTCCAACTAAAATACTACTTCTGGGATGAACCCTTCTTATTCCGAAGATGTCCTGATCAAATAATCAGACGCTGTGTTTCGGGAAAAGAAGCGATAAAGATCATGAAAGAATGTCATTCGGGCCCTTCTTGGGGCCATCATGGGACAAACACTCCCGAACGAAAGATTTTCGATGCAGGATTCTATTGGCCCACAATATTTCGTGATGCAAAGGAGATGATACAGGCATGCGATGCATGTCAACGGGCCGAGAATATATCAAGTAGAGATGAAGCGCCTCAGAATTTTATACAAGTTTGTGAGGTTTTCGATGTTTGGGGAATTGATTTCAGGGGACCCTTTCCATCTTCAGGGGGAACGAATACATTTTAGTGGCCACTGATTATGTTTCAAAATGGGTAGAGGCACAAGCCCTTAGGACCAACGATGCTAGGGTAGTTATTCATTTTCTGAAAAAGCTGTTTGCTAGGTTCGGCATTCCTAAAGCTCTCATTAGCGATAGGGGGACCCACTTTTGCAATGCGCAAATGGATAAGGTCATGAAGAGGTATGGTGTTTCCCACCGGTTCTCCACCGCTTATCACCCACAAACCAACGGTCAAGTCGAAAACACCAACAGGGCAATTAAGAGAATATTGGAAAAGACGGTCAATCAAAACAGAAAGGACTGGTCATTTAAACTTGATGAGGCCCTATGGACATTCCGAACGGCCTACAAGACACCTATTGGAACGACCCCGTTCCGCATGGTTTATGGCAAGGCATGTCACCTTCTGGTGGAACTTGAACACAAGGCTTATTGGGCACTTAAGGCATGTAATTTGGATTATACGGTCACTGGAACGAATAGGTTCTTGCAACTCCATGAGCTTGATGAACTAAGGCTAGAAGCGTATGAATCCTCCGTTACATATAAAGAAAGGGCAAAAAGATGGCATGACCAGCGAATTAAGAAACCTAAGGAGTTCTCAGAAGGAGACAAAGTTCTATTGTATAATTCTCGATTAAGGTTATTTCCCGGGAAACTCAAGTCTAGATGGTATGGACCCTTTACAGTGAAGAGTTCCTCTAAAACGGGCACTGTTGTGTTAATGGACGATGAAAATAAAGAGTTCAATGTCAACATACAACGCGTAAAACATTATCATGAAAGTAGTAATGATATGATTAGTGAGGACGATGTAACATTTGATGATGAGGTCACGTAATTGCCCATGACCTTGAGTCTAGCTGCAAGACTCATAAATAAAGAAAAACACTTCTTGGGAGGTAACCCATGTTTTGTGTGTTTTATTTGTTTGATTGTTATTTGTTTCCGTATACATGTCTTATTTTTATTGTTGGTAGATCATGTTTCAAACTAACTTGTGAAAATGCTTTATTTTGTCGTTTAACTTCGACTTAACTTCATATAAAGGGATTTTGCAAAAGCTAAGTGTAAGGGGAAACCCCAAATTTGTTTATAAGAATGAAATTGATCATGATTATCCACAATATTAAATGAACATGAATCTTAGTATTTGTTAGAGTCAAATGCTTGTATCGAGTCATAATGATGTTTTGCAGGAAGTAGGACATAAGTTTTTCCAGAAATTTTCCGGAAACTTAATGTAAAGATTTCTGCAGGTCACTTCTGACGGCGTCAGGAATTAACACCTGACGGCTTCATGTGTAAAATTCTAGAAATTTTGCGAGTTTTGTTTTTCTAATGGAGTCTTAAAGTTTTTGTTAATTCTTTAGTTTTATAAACTCCAGAAAATCTGCAAACATTCATTCCACAAGCATTATATCCCTTTACTTCCTAGAAAGCAATTTAAGATATATATGCTAGTTTTCTAGGACTTGTTAGTATATATAGATTGCCGCCGATTTTACGCGAGGTTGCCTTGTTTGTTTTCTCAGGTTTAACAGGTTATATATGACAAGAAGATGATTTATTTTCTGGAAGGGAAGCTTTGAATGTTCATTTTCTTGGAGGAAGATCTAACCTTGTTGACACACTATCCACACCGAACGAATCAGGAGAGTATTTGTTTTCATTCTTTCACCCGTTTTACTTTTACATCAATTAATTGAACATTGGGGACAATGTTCATCCTAACTGTAAAGGGAGGGTAAATGATGATACCTTATAGGATACTATTGCACTTGAGTTTGTTTGTTCGACGGTAGGTGTGTAATAAAACTAACATAAATACTTGTTAGTGTACTTTTAGCGCCAAATTTAAATTTTTTTTACAACATTTAGGAGTGAAACTTTAGCCTTAGCAAGCGTCTCATAGATAGGAGTTGTATGGCTAGCACAAAACCGTACCATTCAGAAAAATTTTCCACCCAAATATGTGAGGTTCGCCTTTAGATTTGATAGGAAAAGCATTCATTATTGGTACTTATGAGTGTACCGGTAGCATTTAGATTCTAGAACTTGCATTAGTGATACATTCCGAGACCGCTAGTGAGACTACATTCGTGTAGTAGGATTTACTACATGATAAGAGGCATTAGGGTCACCCTTGTGTTAAACCTGTATCATAATTACTTGACCATTTAAGTCATACTACTTGGCTAGTAAAGTCAATTAATTTTTCCCACACCTTAGCGTTGTACTCATTTTTAGTACATGAAACCCCTAGTACACCCCTCCGAGCCTATCTTTTCGTTTCTAACTTTAAGCATTTTACTTAAATGAAGAATTTGTTACAACCCACCCAAATGTGCAACCAAATCGCCTTAGCCTTCCGTGTATGCACTCATTTTCAGTGCATTATTGTTATATGTTTAAACTCTTAGTTAATTATCTAATTGATTACATGGTTGCTAAGTCGAGTCATATCTTGTACATATTGTTTTTGGACGATTGGGACTCATGGGAAAAGTACTTGTGTTATGGAGTAATGGGGAAGAACATCAAACTTGATTCGAGTCATTAGAATAGTTTATTGTAAAGTATGTAAAAATTCAAGTGTAAAGGGAATGTACATTCCATATGATGTATTATTTTGGATGGTAGGGTAAGAGTGTATGCAAAAAAAAATAATAAAAATAAAATAAAAAATATCAAAAAATTAAGAAAAAGAAAAAAAAAATAGAAAAAGAAAACAGAAAAAAACATACGGACTACCATCCCGTTTCATTCTATGTTTATTTTATGTTTTTTGTTATTTTTAATTCATTAGCTTAAGTCGAGTCTAGTTTTGGCTTAGCAACGCCATATTGTACATGTAATTAACCAAGATGATTAACTAGCCACCAGTAAATATTGCCTTTATCCAACAAAACCGTGTATTCCATATCCCTACACCTAACGTTATAACCCTTTAAAAGACCTCTTTGATAGTTTATCCTACGTGCTAATGCCAAGTGGTGGAGGTTTGATCCTTTCCCAAGCCTATGGTAATCTATTTTGTTATGACAGGTTGTGAGAGATGTTTTCCATTTTCATATTGTGATATCTATTTTATTACACCCGAGAGATGTGAGTATCTAAACACTATTTGTGAGGTGCTAGTGTATGACCTTCGTGCCTGTCTTTGGTTTTTAGTGGAATGATTATTTGTTGTAATTACTTTCATATTAGTGTTAAATGACCCCTAACTTGTATTTTGATTAGAATTAAAGCACATTTGCTTGAGGACAAGCAAATGTCAAGTGTAAGGGTATTTGATGAGGCGAAAAGTGTACCGCTTTTAAGGGGTCATTTAAGCCCAGATTCGTGATTATTTGATCAAATATTGCCCTAAATCGTTCCTTTTGTCATTTTAGGTACTTTTGGAGAGAAGTCTGGAAAAGAAAGCATTTTGGACGTTTTTGGAGCATAAAAGTGAAGAAAACGGCAAAGTCTCAATTTTCCTTGCTGGAACAGTACCTGACGGCGTCAAGAGTTACTGATGAGGCAAAAAGTGTACCGCTTTTAAGGGGTCATTTAAGCCCGAATTCCTGATTATTTGATCAAATATTGCCCTAAATCGTTCCTTTTGTCATTTAGGTACTTTTGGAGAGAACTCTGGAAAAGGAAGCATTTTGGACGTTTTTGGAACATAAAAGTGAAGAAAACGGTAAAGTCTCAATTTTCCTTGCTGGAACAGTACCTGACGGCGTCAAGACTCTCCACATGACGGCGTCAAGAGTTACAAAAGAAGTAGATGTGGAAAATATATGTGATGATCCAGAGAGTTTTTAAGCATAGGAGATGACGGCGTCACCCAAGGCCGTCAAGGTCCAAGTATTAGTGACGGCCCAGAAGAAAATCCTACATGACGGCGTCACAAATAGATCTAGGCAATACGATTTCATTATGGCGGCGATTTGACGGCGTCGCAACTTAACACATGATGCCGTCACCATGTAAAATCTATATATAATTTTCCAAATTTCATTCATTAGTGTGCAACTTTGAGGGAAAAACCCTAGTCCGAGTTTTATCAGCTTTTCAAGGGTTTCAACCCCTTGAATCTTTCATGTTCAATTAAAGATAAGTATTCTTCTAAATCATTTAATATGTCTATGTGTTGTTTGATTATATCTTACGCTTGTCTTCTATTTAACATGCTAGGCTAGATTTCTCTTGTGTTTGCTTAGATGTAATGAAACCTAGATGTTGATTATGGGTTGATTGTTTGTTTATAATTGTTACGGATGATTGTATTCGATGTTAGGCTTAAGAAAACTGGCAGACTTCCATTGGTAACTTGCTTGAATGTCTTAAGAAACATGATCGGAGGTGTACTACGATTTTTGGTTGTATTTAACTAGGATGATAGCCCGCGCGTTGCTGCGGGTTTTTTCCCTAAAGTTTTTTGCTTGTGTGTGTTCTTGCAATGGACTTGCCTTTCCGGCTAATTACTTGATTTGAATTATAGTAATCTGCAACTAAATTAAACAAATAATACCAACTTCTTCCACTTTTAAGCCCCGCGCTTCGCGGCGGGATGTTTGAATACAAAAGCGTTGCCGCATGAAGTTTTTGCCTGTGCATGGAACTGGACGTTTAAGACGTATTTATACCTAAAGTTTAGACATTTGATTCACTGTTCACTACCGAAATGTTGTAAGGCGGCTGAAATCATGATCCATTTCTAACATTTTGTCTTCAAATAATGTCCAGCATCCATCTTCACAATAAGTCCATCCTAGCAGGTCAATATCTAGCACCTTCTCTTCTAATAACAACTGCGTTCCCCTGAAAACATTATTTCAATAATTAGTTATCAAGTGTCTGATCATGACTTGAAAACATGCTATGCTACATGCCATTTGAGGCTCTGAAATCACTCAATTTCAAGCTAATAACTAAATTTAAAACTTGCTGTACATGAAAACTACAGCCTACGATCTTACCGAAGTTAACAACAATGTGCGATTTCCAATCTGACCAGGGTGGTTAATGATAATGACCTGCGAGGTGAAACTTGCAGCACCCTTAGCTAGGTCGTCCTTTGGAGTTTGATGCAATATACCCACGCTTCAATTAAAACTAAATCCTTCTTATCCTTCTCAAGGATATTTGTCTTTTTATTTTAATTTTGTTGTGTCCATGCTCAAAACCGTAGGTTTATGACATATTTAGCTTAAAATTTAAATACATAAGTACGGCTATTGTCCCATATATATAATAAGTGATCCGGTGAGATAAGTATACTTTAATGTGCTATTAAGGCCAAAGTGAAAATAGTCAGTGCATTACACATTAATTTAACGTCATAAAGTATACTATTGTCAGCACACTATTAGTCACAATAAGCACTATTGTGAACAAACTCTTCACTGGTGAGTATAAACAACTTTTTGGTCTATTTTTCTTAATAGTTTCCATAAACGGCTATAGATGGATTAATGTGCTTAGGAATTAAAGATGATTATTTTTTAGTGCCAATTTACGAATGAAAGATACTTTGTTACTTTCAGGACTATAAATTGATTTAATAATTTAATATCTCCACCTTTGTTTAAGACATATTTACAACCTCCTAAGCTAACAAAATTTATTTTTTTAACCTACCTAATATGGACATAAATAGAACATTCCTAAAGACTCAGAGCAAAGTATCAATGTCAAACCGAGCGAATCAGTCACAGACACAAACAAACTGTGAGAACCTAAGCTATTCACAATATAGCCACAAATCAGTGCCAACAATATAGATTACAGAACAGAGTTTGCACTTAACCCCAAAGAAAAAAAAAAACCATTTATATTTTACTTTTGTTTAACCAAATTCTCAGGTCTGCCCTTGATGCTTGCATTCTGTTTTCCTCTCTAAAATTCCTAAGGGCCCTAAGTTTTGCAAATGCATACGTTCCCTATTTCATCAAACACAGTTTGCAACTTTGAGTCATGTCCCAATATTATGAAATAACATATTCAACTTAATACATTTACCACAAAAGCTAGTTAAAGGCTATTAGGTCATAAACACAGTTTGCAACTTTGAGTCATGTCCCTATATTATCAAATAACTTGAGACAAAGGGAGTAAGACTAAAAAAGAGTTTTGCACAATTTTAACTTACAAATATGCATCTAATTAGTGTTTCCCCATTTCCCTAGTACGTACGGACCAAACCTGACATGTTCTTAAAGGTGGAAAAATTTGCTGGTCGCAAGTCAGGTAACGGGTCAACATGGCAGGGTCACATTTAGAACGGTCTGTGTCACGTTCGGTAAACCCACATACTTTGTTGTTAAATTTCTTATAAACAACTACTTAGTGATTAAATGATTATACGGACAACATTGTTATGATAATGATTGTATTCTAAGAACAAAAAAAAAAAAGCTTCTTAAATATGGTTGATTAAGTTAACATTAGTGAGAATAAAAAGCATGGGTGAAGAAGTAACCTACCAGTAATCCCGTTCTCTTCACAAGATTGTGTGGCCATTATGTCATTCGGTCACCTCCAGAACTCAACTCCCTGATCGAAAGAGCTATGATAAATATACGTGTGTCGGAGAGAATGATTTACCTGGATTAAAATCATGATAGGCACAAAGATAACCTCTGCCACTTATATCAAAAAAATTCACACTGATGGGACCATTGAACTTCCCATCCACCTTTGGACATATACACCAATATTGGCTGTGAAAAGAAAAAATGATGTAAGCCACCTAGTACCTTAAACAACATTAGTAGACTAAAGAAGTTAGTATCACCATTACATATCTCGCACAATTATAAATAGTTTGATATGATCATAGTAAAGGGGTATCCGGTGATCGAATGTACCAGATGTGCGCGATAAAAAGATCCGGAGCTCCATTTGCCACATACATTCCTATAAAGAATAAAAACCAAAACTCAATCAACACCCACATAATAAAATAATCTAAACTATACACAACACAAAAATACAGAAATTATATAAAATTAAAGCGTTTAATATGGTAAAACTGATATTGTTATTGCTGATTTATCAAGATATGGTTATTCAATGTCACAACATATTTTATAAATGCATGTTTATTGATACTAAGATTGGCACATTACCCGGTCGAAGACCTGATTGAAGTACTATCAATGATAGTAGTAGGCTTCTAATAGCGTCGATGCACATCGTCCTTCAAGACCCGATTCATACATGAGTACATGACAAATAAACGAAACCAAAGTAGGCCGGTGAGCAAAGCAAAAGCATTTACTTATCTGACTCGGAACTCCGTCTATACTTTCATGCCCTTATCCCACCCTTTCAGTTGGTACCTATAAACATGGAAAACAATTTATTAATCAAACCAAAGCTTTTCAGCATGTTAAAGCTCACTTCAACATCAACCATGTTAGATTCTTCCGTTTATAAGTAAAGCTTTTATAACAAAAAATTTCAATTGAAATCGTAAGCATACCAATCCTAGAGCTAGCTAAGATTTAGTATTCTGATCTCAATAGTCGAACTCTAATTATAAATGCGAAAACACACATACTCTCGGTTATACGCAATTATTTGATCCATTCTCGCTTCGCAGCCACTTCTCTGCTGCTGCATAACAAAACCTTCTCCTCTGCCTTTGTTAAAATCCTGTCATCATCACAATAAAAAATTAGCATCACGAACGAAAACGCATGATAATTTTACCTCCATATCCTTTACTTTATAGTCTTGATAGATATTATGAGAAGGGTTTACCAATGTTTGTGACTGATCTATTAATCCACAATTCAACAACACGAACCTAATTTCTCTTTTTTTAATGGATATGTAATGAGCTATGAGCATATGGCTCCATCCACCTGACACGATCAAACCTCAATATGTCGGAGGCCGCCCACACTCTTCCTGTAAAAAAAACCCTCGTAAACGCTCACCTCAACTGAACACTCACAAATTGAATTCAATAAACTCAAATTAACCACAAATCAGCAAAAAAAAGATAAAGAATTACATACCTTAATTAAAAAAATGCATCCTTTTCATATTCATCGCTCCACTTCCTTCAACTTTCAAGTTCATAACCTTCGATGATTTCCATGTGTCCTTATTCCTTAATACCACTACATATATCTTACTTTTCAACTTCACCCGAATTCCTCTACTCACCATACTCCACTCCTGGTCTCTCCCATGGAAACCTCACTTTCCTATCACTCCTGTTAAACCGATCATTTACAACTTAGGGGTAAAATAATAGTTTAAAAGTAGCCACATCAAAAGCAATTTTTATTCTCTAAAATTTACACGATCCTTGGTGAGCACTGATTTAGTCGGTTCACAAACTTTAGGGTTCAATTTACTCTTCAATGACCATTTCTTAACACCATCACTCATAATCTTGATCACACTTATAGCTTTTGGATAAATATATGAGCTTTATGAGGTTGCAGGCTTGCAGGTAAGTTCACATGCCTCAAGTAAAAACAGGATTTCGCAAAAAAAATTACATGTTTGAAAAGTTATAAAATGCACACCTTCAATAACTCTGCTAGAGAGATCGAGACCAGCAAGCACTTTTCGACAGAATTTCTCATCGTTTGCCCATGCCAATGTATCCCCTGCGATCATAAAACTAACAAACCAATAACAGTAATACAAAAGATCCAAAATGTTATACTTACTGTTAATGGTTTCATTAACGTATATCTTATCATCATTTTAAGTTTTGGACATTTCACAAAACACTTGGCGTGCAAAATAAAACACACAAAAACCTGAACCACCAAGATTCAGTTACATTAATCCACAACTAATAATTACTCTAAATAAGAGAAAGATGATTGAAATTTCAGTTACCTAGTTACATATCTATGTTAGCAATAGTTTCATCTCAAGAATCAAACAAACAATTTATACCAAACCGATAACCCCTAATTCCAAAAACCCAGAAAAGCAAACACAAACCCACCCAAAAATGACAATAATAAGAAAAATTCCATCAATTAAAACCGCAAGCCTAAGATCATAAAAACCACCAAATCAACAAAAAATTATAGTGAAACCCTAATTTAACCTATGTTTAATATTCACTCCCTCATTAGGTTAAAAAAATACCTTCTTTATGTTTCTGGGATTTGTCGATCCTTCATCGCATATCAACTCAAACGAAATCGTGTTGGATGAATATGTAACCCGATGTGTGAATCAGGAAAGAGTGGTTTGTTGTGTGTGTGAGAGAGATGTGTGGGAGAAGATTCAGGAAGGTGGGTTTTATATTGCGGAAAGGCACTGTACACTCCCTCACACAAACACTGTAGTAACCATTTTGGCCGGGTCGGGTAAGAAACAAAGTTTCACCCGAAGATCCCTATGAATGTTATATTGATAAATGCGTAGGAGAATTCTAATGATCCCATGTTAGGAGCTTCTAACGGCTCGACATAGGAGTGAAGTAGGATCCTATAGAGTTAGGGAATATTGTACACGGCCCTACGACTAGTATTAAGGAATATGACCCTTCATCCATGCAATTGTAACAAGCTATCAACCTATAAAAGATATCCAGGGAGTAATGAAATCTAAGTAAGCACAACTTTCCTCATCATTGTTTACACCACATTAGTATAATTAGTCTTATTTTCATTTCTTTTATTTTATTTTGATTGCATCTTTAGATTAATTGGGTTAGTTGGCTAGCAACTAATTCCGCCTACTCCTTAAAAACCCGAGATTTTAATTGCTTTCAAAAAAATATAAAAAATACAAAAGAATCATCTCTCACCTCTAGACCTAGTTTAGTAGACTTTCTAATCCTAGCGACACTATTCCTGAGTTGAACGATCAATCCCCCGGTACTTGTCACTATACTATACTACAATGATTAGGTGCACTGCCTGGTGGGGGTTGTAAGCTTCTCGAGATCCCTTGAGAGGTAAAACCTGTTGCGAGGGTGCGATCCCCACACATCAAGTTTTTGGCGCCGCAGCCCGGGGAATAGTTATTGTCTAGGTTAGGATTTCTTTTTATTAGGTCTACTTGCTAGATTCCTTTCTAGTAAGATTTTATTTTTATTTCTAGGTTTTCTTTAGTCTATCTTTTTCTTTGTTCCTTTGTTAGTAAATTAAATTCATTGACTATTCCGTTGGCAATTATGGAAAATGCGAGTCTACCCATTTCCCCTAGTGAAGTAGTTTTGTTGCGTGAACAGATTGAGAATGAGATTAGGGAACTTAGAGAGCTTAATAGGTTAATTAATGTTGAGCTCGATCATGCATTTAGTGACCTAGCGACCGCCTTGTATTCAAATAAGGACCTAGGATCTAATGATTTTGAGGATGTTATTGAGGAACTTGAGGAAGGGGAGATAGATCCGAAACCGGATGACTATTTCAATCTATATCCCACTAAGGAGGAGACTGCGTACTATAATAATCTTATTGATAATCCTCGACATCCTTTTACTAGAATTGACCCTAAGATAAAGAGAGATGATCCTAAGAATGCTAAGATACCATGTATGATTGGGTATAAGCACATTGACAATGCTTACATTGATTTTGAATCCCCAATCAACATTATGTCCTCAAGTGTCTATATTGATATAGTGAGAACAAGACTTGGACCTAGGAAAGATCCCAAATACCCCAGTGGAGTTTGTAACTTTGTCGGGAGAATCAACGGTCTACATGTCTTTGTTGGGAACTTTACTTATATCATTGACTTTATGATTGTTGAGGACCTAGCTAGTGTTATTGATTGTCGCTTATCCCATGTTGTGTTTGGTAAGCCATTTGTTGAAGAATCCAAGTTAGAATATGATGAGGTAGAAGGGACGATCCGATTTTCTAGTGAAACTGATAGGATCACATATAGGATGCCTTATAGAATGAAAAAATTTCGTTTTGTGCCTCGATTTGATATGGATAACATTGGTGCCTTTGAGGACATAAATGATGAGGATAAGAAAAAGGGCATGGACTATGTATGGGAGAAGAAGAGCATTTTCTATAAGGATTGCTTAACTCTAGGGCCAAAATATAAAGTTGACAGGGAATTTGCCAATAGAATTATTGGAGCAATTGAGAAAAGGTGGTTGGTCTCTACAAAGAACATTTACAATCGGGTCCGGAATACAAAACTAGGATTGGAGATGACCTAGAGAATGAGACCAATGATGAGGTCACGTAATTGCCCATGACCTTGAGTCTAGCTACAAGACTCGTAAATAAAGAAAAGCGCTTCTTGGGAGGCAACCCATGTTTTGTGTGATTTTTATTTATTTGATTGTTATTTGCTTCCGTATGCATGCTTTATTTTTATTGTGGTAGATCAGGTTTCAACTAAAATTATGAAAATGCTTTATTTTGTTGTTTAACTTCGTCTTAACTTTATATAAAGGTATTTTGCAAAAGCTAAGTGTAAGGGGAAACCCCAAATTTGTTTATAAGAACGAAATTGATCTTGATTCGCCACAATATTAAATGAACATGTGTATTAGTACTTGTTAGAGTCAAATGCTTGTATCGACTCATAATGATGTTTTGCAGGATTTTCCAGGAAGTAGGACATAAGTTTTTCCAAAAATTTTCCGGAAACTTAACGTAAAGATTTCTGCAGGTCACTTCTGACGGCGTCAGGAGTTAACTCCTGACGGCGTCATGTGTAAAATTCTGAAAATTTTGCGAGTTTTGTTTTTCTAACGGAGTCTTAAAGTTCTTGTTAATTCTTTAGTTTTATAAACTCCAGGAAATCTGCAAACATTCATTCCACAAGCATTATATCTTACATTGTTTTCTACGATTTATTAATATATATAGATTGCCGCCGATTTTACGCGAGGTTGCTTTGATTGTTTTCTCAGGTTTAACAGGTTATATATGACAAGAAGATAATTTATTTTCTGGAAGGGAAGCTTTGAATGTTCATTTTCTTGGAGGAAGATCTAACCTTGTTGCCACACTATCCACACCGAACGAATCAGGGGAGTATTTGTTTTCATTCTTTTACCTGTTTTACTTTTACATCCTTTAATTGAACATTGGGGACAATGTTCATCCTAAGTGTAAGGGGAGGGTAAATGATGATACATTATAGGATACAATTGCACTTGAGTTTGTTTGTTCGACGGTAGTTGTATAATAAAACTAAGAGAAATACTTGTTAGTGTAATTTTAGCGCCAAATTTAAATTTTTTTTACAACATTTAGGAATGAAACTTTAGCCTTAGCAAGCGTCTCATGGATAGGAGTTGTATGACTAGCACAAAACCGTACCATTCAGAAAAATTTTCCACCCAAATATGTGAGGTTCGCCTTTAGATTTGATAGGAAAAGTATTCATTATTAGTTCTTATGAGTGTACCGGTAGCATTTAGATTCTAGAACTTGCGTTAGTGATGCATTCTGAGACCGCTAGTGAGATTACATTCGTATAGTAGGATTTACTACATGATAAGAGGCATTAGGATCACCCTTATGTTAAACCCGTATCATAATTACTTGACAATTTAAGTCATATTACTTGGCTAGTGAAGTCAACTAATTTTCCCACACCTTAGCGTTGTACTCATTTTTAGTACACGATACCCCTAGTACACCCCTCCGAGCCTATCTTTTCATTTCTAACTTTAAGCATTTTACTTAAAGGAAGAATTTGTTACAACCCATCCCAAATGTACAACCAAATCGCCTTAGCCTTCCGTGTATGCACTCATCTTTAGTGCATTATTGTTACGTGTTTAAACCCTTAGTTAATTATCTAATTGATTACATGGTTGCTAAGTCGAGTCATATCTTGTACATATTGTTTTGGTACGATTGGGACTCATGGGTAAACTACTTATGTTATGGAGTAATGGGGAACAACATCATATATTACCCCCATATGTGTGTTAATCTTAAAAAGTACTCTAAGTATTTTGATTATCTTGATTCGAGTCATTAGAATAGTTTATTGTAAAGTATGTAAAAAGTCAAGTGTAAGGGGAATGTACATTCCCTATGATGTATTATTTTGGATGGTAGGGTAAGAGTGTATGCATAAAAAAAAAAAGAGAAAAAAAAAAAGAGAAAAAACATACGGACTAACATCCCGTTTCATTCTATGTTTATTTTATGTTTTTGTTATTTTTTGATTCATTAGCTTAAGTAGAGTCTAGTCTTGGCTTAGAAACGCCATATTGTACATGTAATTAACCAAGATGATTAACTCGCCACCAGTAAATATTGCCTTTATCCAACAAAACCGTGTATTCCATATCACTACACCTAACGTTATAACCCTTTGAAAGACCTCTTTGATAGTTTATCCTAGGTGCTTACGCCAAGTGGTGGAGGTTTGATCCTTTCCCAAGCCTATGGTAATCTATTTTGCTATGACAGGTAGTGATAGATGTTTTCCATTTCCATATTGTGATATATACTTTATTACACCTGAGAGATGTGAGTATCTAAACACTATTTGTAAGGTACTAGTGTGTTAATATAAATATCGCCTAAAAACGTTATTTATATTTTACGATCTTTGCTAAGTTTTGTTAATGACAAAGTATGAACTTTAGCTAGGAGTAAATCATCACTTTAAGTGTTTAAGTCTTGTTTAAACTAAGGTTTACATTTCCTTTTAAACAAAACATTGTTTGTATTTCTTAAATTAGAAAGTGTCTTGTCACATCACATTTATTTCTTAAAATAGTAATGTCACACCATTTAGGGCAAGCTTTGTCAATATACATTTATGGTACGAAAGAGTGTTTGACTAACCATATGTTTGCTTGCAAGTCTTGTGTTTGACTAGGTGTAATGAGATGTGACCTTGTTTGGTTTGGAAGATTTATTGCAAAATCAACTGCAGCCCTGACGGAACCCTGGGGGTACACGGGCGGAACCCATCTGAGGGTTCCGCCTGATCCGCCAGACCTGCAGAATAGTTTGCTATAAATACCAAACCATTTGTTAGTTTTGAGTGATGACTTTAGGACATATTTTCACATACTCTCTCAACTAACTCAGAAACATTTGACTTGTTTGATTCTCTTATGTAGCAAGGGACTTCACAAGATCATTCCAGAAGTTACAAGCTTTAACTCTAAAGTTGCAAGTCTTGTTAGCTTGGTCATGTATAAGCTTTGGTAGTTTATACTTCATTTGTGTCATGTATGTAAAAGTTATTGGTTAGTATTCTAGGCCTCAAAATACATAGTGTGTCGAGAGTTGTTGTACCCTTGTAAAAGAACTAACGGGAGTGGTTGTACCCTTGGTAAAGAACTCAACATCTAGCTTAGTGTCGGTAAAAGTGTAAGCGACGATGGGAGTGGTTGTACCCGTGTAAAAGAACTCGACATCTAGCTTAGTGTCGGTAAAAGTGTAAGCGACGTTGTAAAGGTTTTTTCCACCGGTGAAAGGAGCTTGTTGATTAGTGCTTATAACTCTCGAGTTGGAAACTCGGGGCGTGGATGTAGGGCAAGGAAAAAGAGTCCTTGTAGCCAAACCACGATAAACAATCGTGTTGTGGTTCGATCGTTTCTTTCTTTATCTTTGCATATTACATGTTGTCTTTTAGTTAGAATCGCTAATCACATATAAAGCTTTTCAAAGAATTAAACAAGTAAAGTTGTGTTTATATCTTTAAACAAATGTAAAGCTTTTCAAAGAACTAAACAAGCAAAGTTAGGATCGTCACAAGTAAAGCTTTTCAAAGTATGAAACAAGTAAAGTTAGAATTCTTATTCACATGAAAAGCTTTTCAAAGAATCAAACATATAACGTTGTGTTTATATCTTTAAGCAAACGTAAAGTTTTTAAAGGATATTCAAGCTTAAAAGGATTTAAAAAGCGGTAAACTATTCAACCCCCCTTCTAGTTTTCCACAATTGGCATCAAGAGCTACGTTACTCAAGATCTTTAAAATAGAATGTATTTTAAAACTTGGATCGATCCATGGATTTTGAAAATCTCAAAGAAGGGCAACCTATTCGAAACCCACCGCTATTTGAATAAGAAAACTTACTTGAATGGAAAAGTTATTTTGAAAACTAAGTGAAATCAATTGATCAAGATCTTCGGCATATTATTTCTTTTGGTGATTTCAAACCAAAGAAAACAAGTTTTGAAAACCAAGATAACTATCTTAAACTTGATAAAAATAATAAAGCTTTTGTACCAAATATGAAAGAATGTATTTTTGTCAAACGACTGATGATATTTGGAAAAACATGTTAAACTTTCATCAAGAAATATGTCAAGTCAAAGATGATCAATTTGATCTCACATATGAATTAGAAGTCTTAGAAATATTAATAGATAGACATTTAGTTGAGATAAATACATGTACTACTAGTTTAAATGTTTTAAATGAAGGTGTAAGTGAAGATGATTACTCATGTCGAGCTCATAGTGGACTTGCTTACGGTTCATGGAATAATACGGATGAAGATGAAGCCAACCATCCGGTTTGTGATTCTCAACTAGATAAAACATCAAGCAAGGTACATTTTAAAACCAAACACTTTTGCTTTGACAAATTTATCCTAGAGTTTTCTAAACTAGAAAATGAGTCTAAACATTTATGCAACATGGACCTAAAAACTATCTTCAAGAACGAGTCTTCAAAATCTTTTAAGAATATCTTTGAAAAGGAAATCTTGTTAGAAGATAAAATGTCTAGAATTGAGAGTAATGTTGAAATTGATCTAGAATGTAAATTGTGTCTAGATTACAAACATAAGATTAAAAAGCAAAATAAGAAAGGAAAAATATTAGTTAAATTTGATGAAAACTCAAAATCTCTTGAAAGATTGTTGAGGAGTCAAAGGTTGTTTAAAGATAAAAATGGATTAGGATTTTACTCAAAAGCACCATCAACTAGTAAAACGAAACAAGTAAAATTTGTGAAACCTAGAAGAGAGATTTAGAGATAATTCAATCTCTAATAGAAACTCATGATAAAAGGATTAAGATTATCATGCTCTATAATTTTATATGATTATCTAACCTTCTTGGATACATGAGTAATTGAGTTTCAAAGCGTGTCGTCAAACCAAGATTTTACGCGTAATGTTTATCCTCTTGATAGCAACTATATGCAATTTAAAAGGTACGCATTACTTCAACTTGACTTTGATTGTCTCTTGTTTCTAGCATTATGTGTTGGAATATGTGTTATTAGTATACTCTAATGTGTTTACCTGCTATTAGTAATAACTAAGATTAGATTCTATGCAACAAGGAATTTCGTCATTAGTATTAGTAGGAGATATAAGGTGTTTTGGTTCTTTAACCATCAATAGATAAACACGAGAAACTCTTGAGTGAGTCTCACTCAACTCTTGCTTACAAGTGAGCTAACTAAGAATTTTCTAAGTGTTAAAATGTTCAGCACTTTTGTGATGCTTGCAAAACAAACCTTTGTTAAACAACATTCTCAAACACCATACTTTAAGTCTTAAATTGTGTTTTTCTTCAATCACTCCTTTATGATAATCTCACATAAAACACACAAGGTGAAATAAATCACATTACCATACATTAAAATGTGTGGAAGAAAATGAGTTTTCAACATCTGGGATTTACACATCAAGTGTGACACTTAGTCTCATGATGTTGTACCTCTTGGACTTTTTCAAAACAAATAGAGTTCATAGTGTCTTAAATAAGAAAACCCAAAGAGTCGAGGAGTCGTTGAATATAACATTTAACGAGTGATCTCTTCCTTCTAAGATATCATCTTTGGTAGATGATGACTTAGTCGAAAGTCCAATGATGGCAAGACAAGTATGTTGTGCAAAACATTAAGAATAAAAGTACAAAATAACATCTTCTTACCTTGAGTCAAACATTGAATCAAGCAAAATTGACATAAGTTATAAAACTTGATTTATAGGTCATAGTTGTGTCTAAACAAATTCAACAATAACAGTTTTTGGAATTTAGAATAAAACAACTAGTGAAATAAAATAAATGTTTCAAAGTAATCATGTGATTATAAATGTCAATATTTGAAAGTCTTTTTGATTATAAAAGCAAGCTCCAAAAGCAAGGGAGTTTAACTTAAAGACATTCCTAGTTACTCGCTTGTTCTCAATGGTTAAGTTATTGATGACTTATCAAGAATGAAGATTAGAAAATCCGTAGGTAAAACTAAACGTAGAGAAATGTTCGGAAAACTACTTGTTCTCATAACAATTAGATCCAATATTATGTTTAGCATTTGTCTATGTGTTCGAGTTAAAGAAGATCCTAAAACAACTCTTTAGTTGAGCTTGTTTGGATACATCATAAGGTACTACACAACTAGGATTATGGTATCCCAAAAGAACGGGAATAGAAACCATAGTGTATTCCAAATGGAATTATGCCGGTAATAAGTTGATAAGAAAAGCACAAGTGGTACTTGCACTTTTATACTTACTTATCCAATGATTCTCCAAAACACGTAAGGTTCTCATATTAGTTTCGGATGGAGAAGCACATCAACAAGCTCCACTTGAACAAGCAAATTCGTGTCAACAACGGAATTCTTTTATTAACATTGTTATCCCTTCAACAATGGAATCATCGTCTTCGGCGACAATTCAATCCATTATGGTCTTAATAGACATATTGTGATTCATCATCATCGCCTTGGTAAGATTGTTCATTGAGGAACTTATTAACTAAAAAAGTCTTCTACGTTAACCATTCTATCAACGTTTTCACAAAATCTCTTGAATGTGAAGCATTCATCATTCCTAGGCTTAGTCAAAGACTCATAAGACCTAAAACCTTAGTTTTGAACATTAGGATAAAACCACAAAAATCAAGACAATCCCTTTTGAAATTTTCCCTGCAGCTCCCATGGTACCCTCAGACCATACGGGCGGAACCCACTTTTTGGTTCCGCCTGGTTCGCCAAAGCTGCAGAATGTTTTATTTTTAATTTCAAAACCAAACACCCTCTTAACTTAATCATTCACTTTCAAACAGCCATCACCCTCTCAAAAATACATAACCACACGAAATTTAGGGCTTTCAATCCAATCTCTTCAAATCCAACTAACTTTGTAAGTGTTCTAATCACAATTGCATTTTTGATTCAAGTATAACATTCTTATTTACATTCATTAACTAGAATCTTAGGGTTTATGCACAAAACTTCTTGATTCATGAAAAACTTGGTGGCTAGCCAATCATGTCTTCCATTAGTTAAGAATTGTATCCTTTTTGTTGTTACTTTGATTTTCCAAACACACCAAGTGCATTGTCTTTCAAAAATCGCAATCCAAGACTAGAACATGATTCATCACCACATTGTTAAAACAAATGAAAAACATCATTAAAACATCACTTGCATACTATCTCTTGAATGCTAAATGGGATGCATAACTAATATGTATTTTCGGGTACATTCAATCGAAGACACATTCAATTAGGAGAGTGTTGGTTATCTTTTGTTTTTATAACAAAACTTGCAAGACAAAACAATTTGGGAATCAAAATGAGTCAAGATAACCAAGTCTCCACATTGTTTGCATATAGGAACATATTAGAACATCTACATTGCTAAAAGTCATTAACATATAATTTTGTGTTTTCTAGGAATCAACATGCCTCACACAAATAAATCCGATCACAAGGAAACCCTTAAGTACATGCCCAAACACCATAGGACCAAAGGTCTCAACAAAGTTCAAGTAGAAACCTTTAAGGCACTAGAAAAACGCTATGTTCACGAAGGTAGAACCATTGATCCATCCTTTCTTTAAGGAACATCTATTCGCCAAAGCTTTGCCGCAATCAACTTTTATTGTCTCCTTGATATCGATGAACCAATTTGTCCTAGGTTCATCTTAGAATTCTATGCAACCGTAAACCTCTCCACAAATGATTTTGGTAAGATATCATTAAACTTCACAACAAATCAAATACCAAATTTCATAGATTTAAAAGACTTAGCTATCATCTTTGGTGTCCCAAATGCGGGTACTTGTCTCTACACGGATAAGTAGCCTATTTCAAGCCTTGACTCGATTGAGCGTTTTCATCCATACGACACACCTCTAGCTAGTAAGGAAACAATTAAGGAACATCTCTTTGTTAGAACCTCTACCACTAGGAAGAATCGTTCGGGGAATATTGTGGATAAGGATCCTTTTGGTATGGAGCTCTGATGAGTGCTCAAACACTCATCATTTTTGTCGTATTTAAACTGCCAAAACATACAAAAATAATCGAAAAGTCATCAAAATACTGAAATTATCCCAGGGATTGTGTTTTATGTGTTTTAAATGCAAAATGAGCAAAAACAAATGAAAAACGATCAAAGTTTGCAATATTGGCAGTTTCAGTCCCCCAAGTTTCAAAATTTGTTAAAAATAGTCCCTATGCATTTATTTTGAAAGAAAAGTCAACCCAAGTCCTTAAAAAATCAAAAGTTATCAAAAATGGACTTTGGGTGAAAAGTTTGGAAAATCTACATGTTTGGTCCCTGGAGTTTGAAAATTTGCATAAAAAGTCTCTGGGAATTTTGAAAAATGAAAAAAAAAATTTGGTCCTTGGAATGTGAAAACTTGGCAATATTGGTCCTTTGTGATACTTTGGCAGAATTACAACTCAGGTCCCTTGTGTTTGGTAAACTTTTATTTTTGGTCCTTGTGATTACTATAATACCAAACGGACCTTTGAAGTTATTATAACCCAAAAACCAAACCAAACACAACCTCAGCCCACCCTTATCACTCCAAAAGCCCAAACCTCCCTTCCTTGGCCCAATCACCAACACCAGCCCACCCCCTTCACAAAATAATACTCACTCCCCGTTTCAAATAATCACCTCCCAGTCAACACAAGTCAAAACTTGCTCCCCCTCCAACTTGTTAACCTGATCCCCCCTCCCCCACCTCAGCAAGCCATCCCCTTTCCATTGACTATCAACAAGACTCCAAGAAACCTTAATTGTCTCACTCTTTCCCTCACTCAACCTCAGCCTGACAAGATAAAGAAAAAGGCGCCAAAATCATTTTCAAAGGCTGAGATTCATTTGACATATCCAACGGCTCCAAGGTGAAGTGGGATTCATTCAGAGGCAGGTGGGAACCCTAATGATCCCATATATAAAGAAAAAGAAGCAATGGAGAGAGCTATCTAGTGAAATTTTAGTCTTAGTTTAATCGTTTAGTTTAATTTCCTAATTTTATTGTATTTTAAAGTCTTCAAGTGTTGTTTCAAGTAACTTCAGTGTATTTTAAATCTTTTTCATCAATCAATTGCAAGTTTTAGTTAACATATCAAGGTTTGCCATTTTCACTTCAAAATTGCATTTCATAGCTTAATATTGTTATTTGTGTTGTTATGGACTGAGATAGTTCACTTAGGCTCCCAGAAAGCTTGTAAAAGCTTTTAGTTACTTTAAAAGTCAGTTTAGAATCAAAAAGCAAAAATACCAAAAAATTCACATTAAATAAAAAAAATAATCAAAAAAATCAAGAAAGATGGTGATTCAGGATGAAGCAGGGTTGGAGATGGATTAGCAGGGTTTAGATCCTCAGGGAGGAGTTAGGATTTTTGGTTCTTGGTTCTTGATCCTCACAGGCTCACTTGTAAGCCTCACATTCCTTTCAAGCTCATGTTATATAATCATAGTTGCCATTGCTTATTTCTGAGTTATTTGTGTTTATTTAAAGTCATTTAGTGAGAATACAACCTAAATTATCATAGTTGTTCATTAGATTAATATGTAGCTTAACATTTCCATTTTCAGTCAAGTTTAAGCACATTATTGATTTTCAAGTTATAGTAGTTATTTTTAATATAATTGTGCTAAAATAGGTTTGAGTAATCATATTCATGCTTCTGTGTTAGTAGTTTGGTTGAAATCCATCATTTGCTTTGAAAAATCCTCAAATCAGTCAATAATAAGGGTGTTTGGCATAAGCTTTTCAAGAAACTCAGGGGAGTTTTGGTGGTTGTTTCTTGATCAGTCATGATACATTAGTGGTAATTAGTAAAACAAAGTCATAAAATCTTGGTCTCATACACCCAAAAGTCAAAATCACAAAGATTTCACCCACACAGTTAATTGTGTGGGATTTAGAGTCCAAAAACCTTTCATGATCTAGCATAAAGTAGTGTTTCAACTTAAATCAAGCTTATTCTAGCTTATTAACATGGTTTCAGTCACTTAGGATCAAGCAAAATTCATAAAAGTCAACAGAAAGCATTTTCATAAAAAGTCAAAAAGTGCTTGAGTCAGAAATCATCAAAATGGCAAGATTTTTGTACTTAGTTTTAGGCTTTGAAACTTATTGGGTGTATAGTCTATCAGCTAAACTTGAGATTTCCATAATTTTTATATTTTTGTGAATTTATTTTGTGGACTGAATTGCCCCTCAAAGTAGGCTGCAGGGGAAGGTATCTCCCCTACTCAGATCAAACCTCAGCAACACCACCACCTTTGGTGGCTGATTGTGGCCACCCCAGTGGGTCCCACAGTCCAACTTTGGGTTTTCCCAACCCCCTCCTAGCAGGCTTCAAGAGTTGACCAGTGGTTTGACCTTTGACCTTGTGGACCCCACTTGGAATTGCCCTCAAAGGTTGTCCCATTTCTGTCTCAGAATCCAAAATAAGCAAGTGCTTTTATATAGCTTAATTGTGTGAATCTAGTGTAAACTTGTTCATATAACTCAGAGGAACCAAAATTAACCATGGTGGACCCCACATAAGCCCATTTGAGCTTAATTCCCTTCTCAGTCAAACAAAGTCAACTGTTGAACCATTAAGCACTCAAAGTGCTTATTTCTGAGCTACATAAAAAGTGTTTTTGTAAAAAGTGTTAGTTTTTAGTGTAACATTAGTTTGGAAAAAGAAAAAAACTCAAAAAACCAATTTTAATTATAGTGATAGCTTCTATTTAATAGAAATTATCATTTTTATATGTTTTAGAACCTTTTATGTGTTAAACTATGTGATTTGTATTGTTTTTCACGTTCATGTTTTATTACGTTTGTCGGATTATGTTTGTATGAGCTTTTATGCATAATGATAATGTTTGAGGTGTTTGTCAATTTTTTATACTTGTGGCAATTTTCACTAAATATAGTGAAATTCTCGACCTCAAGGTCAAAGTCCTATGATATGTGTGTTTACATGTCGAATTTTTGCATTACCTAACTAGATATGCATTATCTTTTTGATTTTAGGAGTTTTCGAAAATTTTGAAAATCATCTCGCGGGTCAAAATCGCGGACTGCCAAAATTTTCAGGTGTGGCGGATCTGGCGGTACCCAAAATTGGGTTCCGCCAGTGTATTTTCTGGGCAACCCAGAATTGGCCCAACGAACCAGACGGAACCCAAAACAGGGTTCCGCCAGTGTACCGCGAGGGTTCCGCCAGTCACTTGTAGAAAATTTTTGTCATTTTTCTTAAGTTCAAAACTTGTAAAGTGTCAAACCATTATCCTAAGTGAGAAACATCTTCCATTAACTCCAATAACCATATTAGAACAACTCTCACTCACTAAAACAATTAGGAAGCCACTTCCCTCCAAAAATTCAAATTCAAACATAACTAACCCAAGGAACCCTTTTAAGGGATCCTTCAAACCATTGAAACATTTTCAACCAAATCACATCCCATGAACACAAAGCATTGAGTGCATATGTTGGTCTTTCACTCCACCCTATTCCATTGGATTGACATCAAATGATGTGACATGGTCATGAAAATCATTTGAAACCTCATTCTTTGAATGGTAGAACATCAAATCCAAACACCCATTTCAACATCTTTTCCACCCTATAAATTTGAAAGTTTTGCAACAACTCAAATCACACCATCACCATCAAAACTTCTTCTCTCAAAACATCAAAACCACACCTTTGAAATGACTAAATCCAACACATCATCCGAGTCATCAAAATCCTTCTAAAAAACCACTAGGATTAGTGTCAAACCTTGTTGCTTCAACAAAACCGTCAAGTCAAGCTCATCATCTTCAAGTGATGCTTCGCTTAACATTTCTTCACCTATCAAAGATTTCCTTAACCTCACTACCTCAACACCATCCTCAACACATTGCAATACCAATGTAATCACCTTTCAAGATTTGCTTAATCTTGATACTCCAACACCCTCTCCAACACATTGCTACACAAACATAGCCACCATTCCTCCAACAACTAGACCTTCAAGTGATTCAACATCACCTTCTCAACAAGCTCAACGATCAAAAACTCCATCACCTCAATCACCAACACTTACACCAATGGAACTTTTCCATACACCACCAACATCACCACTACCTTATTTGGAAACATTAGAAGACCTATCACCCAATCATCAAGTCCACCATCCTTGTCATTTTTTGACACCATTGCTCAAATGGAAACCCAACAACAACCTAGTGAGCAACTAGATGATGAACCCCATCAACCATCATTGGTAGAACGGTTGGTTTACCGTTATGCTAGACCATCAATTTTCCTAAATGATCAAGGTCAACAATCATTTGTGTTTCACCCAATTTACAAAGACCTTCATGGCAATCCTTCCAGCGAACCTAGTTTCCACCATTTTGTTCAAAATCAACAACCACAACAACAAAATCCACAACAACAACCATCACCACAAGAACCTTCCCAACAATTTGAATCTCTACTTTCTTCGTATAAGAAAATAGAAGCATACATATGGGAAAAACCTCCAAACCTTAATGATGAGATTGACACTCATTTAAACCACCTTCATGCCTTCAAACGTATGGTTGACTCTCAAATCAACCATATTATGGTTTTACAAACAACACTACACTCAACTAATTAAGGAAGCAAAAACACCACTCAACCATCCACCTTTGCTCCTTCAAGTTCAAACCATCCACCACCAACACACCAAACCACTCTTCCACCAAATTTTCCTCGCCATGATTGCAATCATTGCGAAAGAACCGCTCACATCAGTGAAGGGTGTCGAAGGGAAATTCGTGAGCTATCCGAAGAAATGAGGTTTATACTAAACCACATTTTGGATCTTCTACAATCCTTGTCTCACACACCTCAACCTTAGAGTCTCAAAAATGAAACAAAACCATTTCTTTTGGAAAATGTTTCCCATTTAAACCAACAAACCAAAACCGTGTCATCCTTTCAACCTTCAAAATAAAGCCCGCTACAACCCTCCAACTCATATTTTCATCCTTAAACAACCTTAGCCTTGTTTTTGGAAAATGTTTCTCATTAAGTAAAATGATGATTTCCTTGTAGCTTTTTATGTTCTTAGTTTATTTTTAGTTTTTCTTTTTAAAAGTAGGATGGTGTAATCCAAATTTCTTGTCTTTGACTTTTTAAGAGTCAAAATTTTACATGAAATGAATTTCATTCTACTACAAGGTTTGCATTGTTTGTTGACCATTTAGGTATAATAAGTGAACTATACCTTGCTATGGTAGCATACATATATCTTGTGTTTTTGAAACTAACCTTTCTTTTTGTAGGATCATAATCCATGTCTTCCTTCCTTGATACTCCATTTAGGGGAGTAATATTCAAGGGGGAGCATGAGTGTTGCGTTATTCCACTTCACAACTCTTAGTTGTGTTTTAGACATGAAATGCTTTCATGACTTGTCTTGTGCGACAACTAACCTTTTTCTTGTAGGTTCAAAATCCATGTCTCCTCTCTTGGCACTCCATTTAGGGGGAGTATCATCCAAGGGGGAGCAAGTGCTTACTTCCGCTTCGCTACTCTTCTTTTTGTTTTGACAAAAAGGGGGAGAATTTATATATAAACCTGTTTCAAAAAAAAATTTTGTGCTTATCACCTCATCTTTGCAAAAACAAGTTTTTATACTAACTTTATAAGACTTAACACTAAAACTAGTGACTTACTTATAAATAAAGTTTATGTTTTTTCATCAACAAAAAGGGGGAGATTGTTAATACAAATATCGCCTAAAAACGTTATTTATATTTTACGATCTTTGCTAAGTTTTGTTAATGACAAAGTATGAACTTTAGCTAGGAGTAAATCATCACTTTAAGTGTTTAAGTCTTGTTTAAACTAAGATTTACATTTCCTTTTAAACAAAACATTGTTTGTATTTCTTAAATTAGAAAGTGTCTTGTCACATCACATTTATTTCTTAAAATAGTAATGTCACATCACATTTAGGGCAAGCTTTGTCAATATACATTTATGGTAAGAAAGAGTGTTTTGATCGTGTTGTGGTTTGATCGTTTCTTTCTTTATCTTTGCTTATTACATGTTGTCTTTTAGTTAGAATCGCTAATCACATATAAAGCTTTTCAAAGAATTAAATAAGTAAAGTTGTGTTTATACCTTTAAACAAATGTAAAGCTTTTCAAAGAACTAAACAAGCAAAGTTAGGATCGTCACAAGTAAAGCTTTTCAAAGTACGAAACAAGTAAAGTTAGAATTGTTATTCACATGAAAAGCTTTTCAAAGAATCAAACATATAACGTTGTGTTTATATCTTTAAGCAAACATAAAGTTTTTAAAGGATATTCAAGCTTAAAAGGATTTAAAAAGCGGTAAACTATTCAACCCCCCTTCTAGTTTTCCACATAGTGTATGACCTCCGTGCTTGTCTTTGGTTTTTAGTGGAATGATTATTTGTTGTAATTACTTTTATATTAGTGTTAAATGACCCCTAACTTGTATTTTGATTAGAATAAAAGCGCATTTGCTTGAGGACAAGCAAATCTCAAGTGTAAGTGTAGTTGATGAGGTGAAAATTGTACCGCTTTTAAGGGGTCATTTAAGCCCGAATTCGTGATTATTTGATCAAATATTGCCCTAAATCGTTCCTTTTGTCATTTTAGGTACTTTTGGATAGAAATCTGGAAAAGAAAGCATTTTGGACGTTTTTGGAGCATAAATGTGAAGAAAACGGCAAAGTCTAAATTTTTCTTGCTGGAACAGTACCTGACGGCGTCAAGACTCTCCACATGACGGTGTCAAGAGTTACAAAAGAGGTGGATGTGGAAAATACACGTGACGATCTAGAGAGTTTTTAAGCATACGAGATGACGGCGTCACCCAAGGCCATCAAGGTCCAAGTATTAGTGACGGCCCAAAAGAAAATCCTACATGACGGTGTTGCAAACAGATTTAGGCAATACGATTTCATTATGGCGGCGAGTTGACGGCGTCACAACTTAAAACATGACGCCATCACCATGTAAAATCTATATATAGTTTTCCAAATTTCATTAATTAGTGTGCAACTTTGAGGGAAAAACCCTAGTCCGAATTTTATCAGATTTCCAAGGGTTTCAACCCTTTGAATCTTTCATGTTCAATTAAAGATAAGTATTCTTCCAAATCATTCAATATGTCAATGTGTTGTTTGATTATATCTTACGCTTGTCTTCTATTTAACATGCTAGGCTAGATTTTTCTTGTGTTTGCTTAGATGTAATGAAACTAGATGTTGATTATGGGTTGATTGTTTGTTTATAATTGTTACGGATGATTGTATTCGATGTTAGGCTTAAGAAAACTGGCACACTTCCATTGGTAACTTGCTTGAACGTCTTAAGAAACATGATCAGAGGTGTACTACGATTTTTGGTTGTATTTAATGCGTAGGAGAATTCTAATGATCCCATGTTAGGAGCTTCTAACGGCTCAACATAGGAGTGAAGTAGGATCCTATAGAGTTAGGGAATATTGTACACGACCCTACGACTAGTATTAAGGAATATGACCCGTCATCCATGCAATTGTAACAAGCTATCAACCTGTAAAAGATATCTAGGGAGTAATGAAATCTAAGTAAGCACAACTTTCCTCATCATTGTTTACACCACATTAGTATAATTAGTTTTATTTTCATTTCTTTTATTTTATTTTGATTGCATCTTTAGATTAATTGGGTTATTTGGCTAACAACTAATTCCGCCCACTCCTTCAAAACCCGAGATTTTAATTGCTTTTAAAAAAATATTAAAAATACAAAAAGAATCATCTCTCACCTCTAGACCTAGTTTAGTAGACTTTCTAATCCTAGCGACACTATTCCTGAGTTGAACGATCAATCCCCCGGTACTTGTCACTATACTATACTACAACGATTAGGTGCACTGCCTGGTGGGGGTTGTAAGCTTCTCAAGATCCCTTGAGAGGTAAAACCTGTTGCGAGGGTGCGATCCCCATGCATCAGTTACAAAAGGAGTGGATGTGGAAAATACACGTGACGATCCAGAGAGTTTTTATGCATAGGATATGACGGCGTCACCCAAGGCCGTCAAGGTCCAAGTATTAGTGACGGCCCAGACGAAAATCCTATATGACGGCATCACAAATAGATCTAGGCAATACGATTTCATTATGGCGGCGAGTTGACGGCGTCACAACCTAACACATGACGCCGTCACCATGTAAAATCTATATATAGTTTTCCAAATTTCATTCATCATTTTGCAACTTTGAGGGAATAAACCCTAGTCCGAATTTTATCACTTTTTCAAGGGTTCCAACCCCTTGAATCTTTCGTGTTCAATTAAAGATAAGTATTCCTTCAAATCATTCAATTTGTCTATGTGTCGTTTGATTATATCTTACGCTTGTCTTCTATTTAACATACTAGGCTAGATTTCTTTTGTGTTTGCTTAGATGTAATGAAACCTAGATGTTAATTATGGGTTGATTGCTTGTTTATAATGGTTACGGATGATTGTATTCGATGTTATGCTTAAGAAAACTGGCAGACTTCCATTGGTAACTTGCTTGAACGTCTTAAGAAATATGATCAGAGGTGTACTACGATTTTTGGTTGTATTTAATGCGTAGGATAATTCTAATGATCCCATGTTAGGAGCTCCTAACGGCTCGACATAGGAGTGAAGTAGGATCCTATAGAGTTGGGGAATATTGTACACGGCCCTACGACTAGTATTAAGGAATATGACCCGTCATCCATGCAATTGTAACAAGCCATCAACCTGTAAAAGATATCTACGGAGTAATGAAATCTAAGTTAACACAACTTTCCTCATTATTGTTTCACCACATTAGTATAAGAGTTTTATTTTACTTTATTTTATTTTGATTGCATCTTTAGATAAATTGGGTTAGTTGACTAGCAACTAATTCCGCCCACTCTTCCAAAACCCGAGATTTTACTTGCTTTTATAAAAATATAAAAATACAAAAAGAATCATCCCTCACCTCTAGACCTAGTTTATTAGGCTTTCTAATCCTAGCGACACTATTCCTGAGTTGAATGATCAATCCCCCGGTACTTGTCACTATACTATACTACAACGATCAGGTACACTGCCTGGTGGGAGTTGTAAGCTTCTCGAGATCCCTTGAGAGGTAAAATCTGTTGCGAGGGTGCGATCCCCACGTACATCAGACACCTAGGAGGGATTTCTTGTAAGACTTCACAGATGTTGATGGTGGTTCAGTTCAGTTAGGTGATAACAGTACAAGCACTATCAGAGGGACAGGGAAAGTGAAGATACAGTTGCGTGATGGTTCAAGCTTTATACTGAAAGATGTCAGGTATGTTCCATGGTTAAGAAAAAGCTTAATTTCATTGGGTACTCTTAAAAAAGAGGGTTATACTATGAAGATGCAGATGGGTAGAGTCAAGGTGATGAAAGGTTGTCGGGTTATGATGACTGAGATCAGGAAAGAGAACTGTGTGTATACTCTTGAAGCAAAAGTGACGAGTTTTGGTGTACAAAATCATGGAGATTCAAAACAAGTTGGATTCAAGCAACTTGGTCATAAACAAGTTGGGTCCAAACAACTTGGTCATAAACAAGTTGGTTTCAAACAACTTGGTCCTGGTGTTAAAACAGGAGTCCATGGAGTACAGGTTGATGAACGTGTTTGGTTTGAGGTGGAATTGCAGGGAGCTCAAGGGAATCGTGAAGCTGAGGATGTTCAGGTTAGTAACAATGATGCTGCAGTGACTCAAAGAAAGTTGGAGGACAAGCAACTTGAAGAAAAGACAAACACGGGCTACTTGGTAAAGGAGCAGGAAAATGAACACCTTGGTATAAAGGTGGGGGCAGACATTATGGTAACCGGAGTACCTGGTCAAGAGGGTGCAGAGGGTAATGCTGCTGAAAAGAAGAAAGTTAAGGAGTCTAAGAAAGCTAATCTAGGGAAATTACTGAAGTACAATGCCTGGTCGACAAGGTGGTACCCGGTTTGAGGTTCCAGCACGAGGAAAAGGTGCTGAGTATCGATTATGTTTAAGTGTTACTCCTAAGGTTGAAATTGTTGGATATTAGGAGCAAACTTAAACACTTTAGGGACTTAAGTGTACATTGTAATTTAGATTAGGATTAGACTAAAACTAGAAAGTATTTAGCTTGCCTTGCAAGGCAAGGATTCATGAGGAGGTCAGCTAGGATCTTAGGGAGTTCCTAAACTGACTCTTACATGGTTTCCTACCCCCTCATCTCTATAAATAGAGGTGAGGGGGGATGCTAGTTATTCATTCTTTTTCTTCCACGAATTGTAAGCTTTATTAGGTTATTTAATAAAGGGGTGTTCGAGGTATATCACATGTGCATATTCTTGTCGAGTCTTTGTTTTCTCTCATGTTGCTACTTGTGCTTGATACTACTCACGATCTAGCGTTCCACGATCGAACTTCGGGTTTGTTGTCGAGGTAACAACAAACACGTTCATCAGAAACAATGGTGCCAATTACATCTGTAATTTATTTACATTAAGACAACGTTAGATTATGTAACACCTCCAATTTCGTGATACATAGCGTAATTCAAACTGGGTGTTACTTGATAGCACAACAATTATAACAATATAAAACGAACTCTAATTGAGTCGTTTTTAAAAGATTTATCATTTGAATTATATAAATATCAAAGTTTACAAATTGAGGTCCTAGTAGTTTCAAGGTTTACAAATTACATTAAATGAGTTTTCGAATGATAATAAAATTTATAGCATTCTTCAGTATCCATGTTCCTCCGTGTCAACACAAAGGTTGGTGAATTCATAGAGTTTATAGTTAAATTGTTAAACACAATATGTAGCAGTGTGAGTTATGATCTCACACTCATGCTTGGAAAACAAAATAGTTATTATTTCACTAAGCTTATGCAACAAAAACGTTAACGTGTACCAATATCAATTGGCTTGTTTGTGTACCCTAGGTTTTCAAATATAGTGCGTTTGTTTGAACATACTTGGTCAACACAAACGGGATTCATCAATCCTAATAGGCCTATTCACAATATCAGCGCTCACTACTTCTAGTGATTAATTGGTTCATGATATGAGGCCTTATGTTTGGCAATGATGGTATTTAGTGACAATAAAACAATCAGATAAGCATACAGTTTCAAAGCATTGTGTTCGGTTAAAAATATCATGTATCCCCCCAAGGATTTGTAAAATAATTAAGTAATAGAAAGTGCGGCTATGAACTCACCTCGGAGTAAATGATATCAAATGTATAATGAGAATGATGGATATGCCATGAGAATTTCTACGAGCAACCTAGAATATGGTTTTGTATATTAGTTTATGGAATAATAATGTGAAAGGATAAACGAGTCTATATATGTCACTTATATTGATCATGATGCTTTATATGGTAGTTTGTGTATGGCGTCTTATAGAAATGGTTTATGAAACATTTATAGTTTATATTACCTCATACTACCGTTAGGGCCATCATAATTTAGAGGTCATGTAGTATACGTTCGAGGGGCTAGGACAATTTAATTCGTCAATCCAGCAACTCGTTGATCCGTTTACCCAAATGAAGCCCCTCACATGAAGTTCCCTAGTTTTGTAGTACTTGATGTGGAAAATATAAGTTTTGCTTGTTTGAATCCGTAATTAAGCTTTTTCCGTAAAGTAAAATGAAAGTTATGAAGTCCATAGGTTGTTTGGTTATGATTAGAAAATCATAATGGTTGTTACAAGTTATGAGTATAGTTTCATATGTGAAAACTTATAAGTTAGGACTTATTATTTCACTTGTGAAAAACTAGTTTTCACATGTGAAAAACACTATTCCGAAAGTAAAAGAAACTTTAGGAAAGTTTATTTTGAATGAAGATTGTTATTTTATAAATTTTATTATGTTTAGCAAGTAATTGTTCTTGAAAATAACATGGTCCTTTTGTGAAATTGTTTTGTATTTGTTTTGGTTTGCCAAGGCTAAGGCTTTGGCTAATGGTCTCGGCTTAGAAAGCGTTGAGGCCTTAGCCGTGGCCTTGTCGTGGCTTTGGTCTCGGCTGCCAAGGCCTTGAGACCTCAGCCTTGGCCTTAGCCACGGTTGTGGTCTTATTCTAAGGCCTTTAGGCCATCTGGTTTGCCTTAGCCGTACGGCAAAGTATATAGCCGTACAGCTGTATGAAGGCTGTTAAGATTTTGACAGAAAATAGTCTTCGTTTTGCGTCTTCCGGACCTGTGCACCCACTTTTTTGAATAAAACTTCGTTCCGGACAACTTTCGTGTTTTAACTTTTTGATGAATCGGACCAGAAGTGCCTCAAAAATCGTGTTTTTAAATAAGTTACAGAAACTTTTCAGTTTTTCAATTTTGGGTTTTTGGTAATTTCATTTGGCCGTAAGTTTTGACTTGTGTGTCCGTTTCGGCTGATTCAAGTTGCTATGGTTTCATTTTAACCTCTTCTACAACAATATATAAATTACCAAGTCTATATGTGGTTGGTTTTATGGCAAAATTGTACATAAGTTCATTAGTGTACACTAGTTAACATAATATAGCATAAAATGATTTATAAGTTTTAACTTGTTTTTATAAACTTGTACATCATCATCCAATATAGAGAGCATATATAGTATAGCATAAGTATGAGAAATAATGATTGATGATGTTGATGAGTACAAGCTAGGGCTTACAACTTTTGGCTTTCAAAGAAAGGAGAAACAAGGATAAGGACTAGGACTAGAACACAACTCCACTCTTTAGAAGTCTTCCACACTTCTTGTGAGCTTATAGGACTTATGCTAGACCTTGATTACTTAAATAGCTTTAAACTTAAGAGGAATCACCAAAGGTTTTCTAAGAATTGATGAGGCTTGCAAAGGACTTGATATGGATTACGTGTATCTTCAATCTTGTTGTTATTCTTGAAGTAGTAAGGAAAATACGAATGTGTATTGTGTGTGTGATGTTGTGAATGACCAAGAGAGGAGGGGAGGGGTTTATATAAGGTCTTGAGGAGGTGCTAAATTGCATGAGTCATATTCTTACAAGCTAAGTAATGCGTGTGTTGGGAGATTAAATCAAGACTTAAGCATTAAGGTTGCAAGGTGTATAGATCTTAGATAAGGTCATCACCAAGGCACCAAGTGTCTTGGTGACTCCTCTTAGATCCGTTCACCACAAGGATGGGATGACTAGATGGTTAACTTTTGGTTTTATCTTAATTTACGGAGTGAGTTTTGGTCTCGGTAATCATTAACGGTAAGTATTTAAATTCACGAAACTTAAAACCGGGTATCGTAAAAATATGAAACTTGTAGAAATGGTTAAACTCATCAATATACTCATTATTATCTTATAAAAATGAGAGATAAGTTTAATGGGTCGCGTAAACGCTGTTAAATCTGAAAACGTAGGTTTAAAACGCGTAAAACGTAAAATGTAGAAGTCTACGTAATAATGAGAAAAGTAAAATGTAACTTTTTTAATATATTTATTTTGAACCTAAAAGGTTTATAATGTATAGATTGAGCCTAGTCTAGTGTCGATTGGTGTTAAATGCTCGTTAAACCTAAAACCAGAAGTGTTAATAATCAAGGGATGATTTTATGGTCAAAGGAGGAGGGAAATAAGTTTGATTTTTTTTCCAAAAAGGTAATAGTATCTAAATGTCTTAGAAAGTGTATTGAAGGTATTGGTTAAGCCTGCGTATAAGTAGAAATGCTTAAGACACAAGTTTAGTTTTGTAAGTCACAGGGTCTATTGTAACATTTGAATTTAAATTTTAAAAATTCCATAAATGATTATGAGTGAACTAAAAATTAATCTAATGTGATAAAAATTCTCAAAGTTGGTTTTCGTTATGCGCTGGATGTTTAAATAGCGTTTAGACCAAAACATAAATTTAAGACACGGTTTCTTAATAACTTTTGCGAAAATGACCCGACGAGTGTCAAACTCGCGTGTTATCATAAAAAGTAGGTTAACTTACAAGAATGTAGGATAAATTTTTTTTGGAGTGAATAGTAAAAGTGATAATAAAAAAATGAATAATAAAAGCGAATAGTAGAATATATAATGCATATTCATAATTGCAGAAATGTTACAGATTATTTATTACAATTATAGTAAATAAATAATGCTTATTCATAATTGCAGAATCTAAATAAATAAATAAATAATACATACCAACAACATCAATTTCCTTAAATTCTTTGACTTTATTTGACCAATGCTTACAAATATAAAACCCATATTGTTCTCATCAAAGTTCTTGATGCAAGTCAATATGCTATTTTTGTAAAGCATAATCTTATACTTATTGGCTAGCAAAGGAAATTTGCCACTATTTTCTGCTACACAAAAATTAAAAATCTTGTAGCACTTGTCTTCTTCAAGAATCTCTTTATATTTGTGCATGTCATTCTTCTTTACAGTGCATTGAATCCAATTACCCTTACACGATATATGATCTTTGATTATCGGATAACATAAAATCATAAATCTTAATATCATAATCGTACCTGTTCATCTTGAACTAAAAAATCCAAGCTCAATGGAGAATGAGACATATTAGGAGCATGTGAACGCCATCTACTGATGCATTTTACTTGAATTTTAATGTCATACAACATAGGACCAACATCACACAACGAAGTAAAAACTTGGTTAACA
Organism: Artemisia argyi; assembly: GCA_030686995.1. NCBI lineage: Eukaryota > Viridiplantae > Streptophyta > Magnoliopsida > Asterales > Asteraceae > Artemisia > Artemisia argyi. The sequence goes on from CM060677.1 coordinate 179,295,122, forward strand.
GTTTTTGCTGTTATTACACAATACAAACAACATAAAAAATCATGTAACAATAGTAGAAGATAATTTTGAATGAAAACATAATCAATACAAAATCGAATCATACGCATGTAACACAACACATACAGTACAAAAAATCATGTAAGAATCTAATATCAATATAAATTAACATTGCAAATGATGAATACAATAAATCAATATAAATCAACATTCATAGCATGAATACATTACAACAGAAAAAAAAATGATAAACAAAACCAAATCATATGTATGTGTCTGACCATTAGATGTCGGAGTTTTTTAGAGTTTGTGGCCATTCCTGCCGCACTCGTGTTTTTTTGTTCGACTGTCAATGTGGTTTGCAATCGTCGCATTTTTTTGGCTCTAATTTGAATGTGGTACGATACGGATCTTGGGGAGTATTTATAAGATCGCGTTACGGTTTGTGATAAACTATATATGGTAGAGATCGTGTCACAATACAACACCTCAAAATAAGAAACCGTATATTCTTGCATCGGCTTAGGAACCGATATCGCCACCTAAGCTGCGAATTTAGGTTTCCATGTAGACGAAAAGCTGACAAAGATTTCGTTCAACCAATCAAATATTTTGCAGACACCATGTCAACAATGATGTCATCTAATCGAACTTTTGTTTTTATATATTAGAAATTTCACTTCACGACCGTCTCGTAAATTTTAGGGACGCTATGCCATTTTTGTAAAAGTGTCCCTTAGGGATTGTTTGTTTAAATTGTGTATTAAGTCGTACTTAAATAACAAATGATTTAATATTTTCAGTTTTATCATTCTATACTTTAGTCATATTTTTTTATTAAATAATAAATAAACAATTTTTATATGATTTTCTGAATTCAGTTTTTTTATGTTAAGTAAATTTAGTCAAATTCAAACCTCACCTTACACAGGTTATATAATTGCTTGCTTACTAATTGATGTTTTGAAATAAGGTTTATTACAATGACAATCATTAATATAGTATTGTATATTGTATCAAGTTTCAAATCATACTGTTAATTGTAGATTATTAAAGCATCAGATAGCATAAGGGAATTATTCAAACAATAATAAATTATAGTAATTTATTAAAGCATCAGATAGCATAAAAGAATTATTCAAACATTAATTATAGTTTATTAAAGCATCAGATAGCATAAAAGAAATATTCAAAAAAATGGATAATTCTCAATCCCAATAACAATAAATTATAGTTCAAAGCTATATTACTAATAAGAAAGTGAAATTAAAATAAAAAAATAATAATAATAATAAAAAGAAGAGAGAGAGAGAGAGAGAGAGAGAGAGAGAGAGAGAGAGAGAGAGAGGAGTCTATTAGTGAGAAGAAATGGGAAGACTTTAAATAAAAAAATTGAATTAAATATTAATGATTTTTGACACATAGGCCATCTTTGGCATGATGCCTATAGGAGTTTTGAGTTTTTAAAACAAGCTAACTTATAAAATAAGTTTTGTTTGTTACATAAAATTATAAAAATTTTTATAAGTTATAAGTCTTCATAATCTTAAGCTAATTGAAACGGGCTTATAGAGACTTATAGTTAGTCAAATACTTAAATACTTTTCAAAATACAGTCGATTATCACGTAAATGCTTGAAATATATTGAATTAAATTTGATATATTTTTATGTGATTTTTGCATTACTAAATTTTAGCTCAAAATAATTGGTCAAACAACTTTATAAAAATATAAGATACAACTTCTACTTATAATATAAGCTGCAACTTCAGCTCAAACTCCGTTCTCAGCTCCAGCTTGACTTATTTCGTCGAACATGCTTATTGTGTTTCTGCCCTCTTCCCACGTTATAAGTACATTATTGTTTAAAAAAAATCTTCCTGACCCCTCACGTGCGCCTTGCACTAGGAAAAGTATTTCAATGGAAAAAGAGTGACGTTAAAATATAATTGACGGATGATTATTTTCATTTAGCATATCACAATATGTGCATCCTCGAGTCTTTTTATTTGATTTGTTTGTTGCCACCAACTACCTAACATATATATTAACACTAAATTACCCTAATCCTAACCCGCTTCTACTTTACAATATTTAATTTTCGCACTATGTCACATTCAATGTTTAACTTATAAGAGCGGTGGGAGTGGGTACGGTAAGGTGCGGGGCGGGCTCCCTCACGCACGGGAACACCAACGCCGGCCCTCCCTTACCGCACGGTATCGATCTTGTGCCTCAAACTTTCACGCACGGGAAAAAAAAAGTCAAACGTTTTTTTTTTTTGTTTTTTTTTATTTTTTTTTTATTTTTTTTTTTACCGTTGCATGCCTAACAGCTAATTTTTTTTTCTTCGTGTGTTTTGCAGGTTTTAGATGGAAGAAGACGACCGTATATAAAGCTGTAGGGCAACATTTAAGTCAAAGTGGATAGGAATATGTTATAGTGAGTTACATTAAGAGCCCTTTAAGTTTTTTAAGATATTTACTTTTAACTTATTTTGTTTATGATACAAAAGCTAAAGTATAGCATTTTATGTATTTTTTTTTAAATTTTAATGGATTAAAAAAAAAAAAAAAAAAAAGTAGTGAGTAATGTTATTTTATGTTTTTTTAGAAACATTATGTAATTTTTTTTTAAGTTTTAATGAAATTTTAGTTTTTTTATAATTTTAATTGAATTTAAAAAAGAAAAAAGAAAAAAAAAATGAAGTGAGTGAAGAGTGAGTGAAGCGTTGCCTCTAAAAATATGAGAGAGTGATAAAAAAAGTGGGAAATGATGTGGCGTAAGAGGATTAGTTGGGAGTGAGTGATGGGAGAGAGAGTGAGGGGGTGTTTCTTTTTTACTTTATGGGAAAAGATAGTGGAACCCACCAATTTAATATTATTATTTTGTTAAAAGGGACCCACTTTTTCCACTAATGGGTCTATATCCCCAAGGCAAAAAATTTAAGCCCCTCCCCAATAAGATATTCATATAAGTGTGCTCCACACATCCTCTTAGCTAACAAAAAAAAAAGAAACAACCCCTGAGTGAACCACTCACTCCCCATTAAAAATTGACTAGGCATACCTGACACCACTAAAGCTGTTTGTACTTTGTAGTTTGTAACGTTATGTCATAAGACTTAGGGTGTGTTTACTTTTTGCTTAATGTCCTTTTTGGTAACAATAAGCTTCCTACTCAGTTTTATGGTGTGTTTCTTTTTGGCTTGTTACAAAAGATATTCCTTAATGTGAAAGGGTGTAAAAATCCCCCTCATTCCCATTCAGGATATAAAACACCACAATAAAGACATAAAATACCCCTCACTCTCTTCTAACCCATTTCATAAATTCAAACCCTTAAATCCACCATCACCTCAACCTCTCCTTCTAGCCAACAACTTACCAACCGGCGTTCCTCTTCCCCTTCACAACGTGTCACACCCCCAAAATACCTGAATGGCAGCGGAATGGAATACCTGGGGTGACTATCATAGCACCACAGTTACAGTTATATTGAACGACCTAAAGTGTCGTTTTGAAAATACATCGTTTGATTCATTTAAAATATTCAGAGTCATAAAACATAGGTCCCAAAGTCTTGAAAAGTTTACAGAAATAAGTTTAGTATAATCAAACGATAGTTCATAAGTGCATAAAAATCCAATATGAGACGCGTCATCCTTGTTACTCAATGATATGACTCCATGCATGTCATGACGAATATGTCTTAGTTACCTAAAAATACATTGCGAAAACGGTCAACAATAATGTTGGTGAATAATCATAGATTTGTAAGTTAAATCGTATGTACATTGGCCACAAGTATAAAGTAAACCGACAAAATGTCAAAAGTAATACATTGGCTCTTAAGCTCATGACCCCGAAGCTAGATGTTACTTGGCCCCAAATGAGTGTTTACCAGACACTCTAAATGTATTAGACATGAGATGCATTCGTACCCGTTGGAGCAACCCAAACACGAATGGAGGAGTCACCCTCAATAGATCTATTCACTCAATCTCGCTTGTAGATTAATTAACGGTCCATGATAATAAAGGGGACTTGTCATGACGTGGTAATAAGGCAACTTAAGCAATGTAAGGAATTCAAAACTGTGGCATGTACAGAAAAATAAGTAATGCAATGTATTCTCCCCCGTGGGATTTGAAATCAAATATGTAATTGAAAACGGGGCTATGAAAACTCACCTAAAGTGATAGTACAATGTGATGAAATAATCGGGACAACAAGGCGCGAACACTAGCCGCAACCTAATATGAGTAATAACGATCTACTTTAGATCATGCCGTGATGAAATGAATGTACATGCACATGATACCTATACCACTCGTAACTTGAAAATACTTGTTATCGTCAAAGTAGGAAATTTCCATACTTAGGAAAAATAAGTCCAATTAGAAGTATAGAAACTTGTCGTAATATATCGTATATAAAATGTTAGTGTTATATTTCTCGTTTTGAAAACCTTGAAATAACGTCTAGTAGTCGTATAAATAAACCTTGGGTCGTACGTACTTCGTTAGTTAAGAATAAAATCCTTGAATAAGAAATCTAGAAAATATATCATTTAGTACGTAGTTATATTATTTCTAGTAGTGACTAAATATATATATATATATATATATATATATATATATATATATATATATATATATATATATATATAGTTTTGACGATTTTAAAACGCGTATAACTTGGTCGTTTTAAGTTCATTTTCCTCGTTCTTTATATCCACGGATTCATCTTAGTATGTATTAATATATTTTCGATAGATCGACTCCACTGGGTTACGTCTAACGCCTCTATTTGTCCGTCGAAAATTGTCAAACAGCATGCAGTTTTTCAGAAAATAGTTTTCGTCAATTAACTTGCAAAAATCATAACTTCTTCATTATAAACTCGTTTTAATCCGTTCTTTCGCCCACGGTTTCGTTTTTGAAAGTATTTTCTAAATCTTTGGTCAAAAATTACCCATCACCTACTGAGTTTCCCACGTTTCAAAAATAGTGACAGTAGGTATATGTAATGTTTCAAAAACCATTTCTAGGGTTCCAATCTAGTTCCAACTTCAACCAAACCACTTTCAATTACCACAAAACTAGTCTAATCCTACCATACACCTTCTTAGGGTGTCATGGGTTCCTAAACATCATCAATCAAGTGGATCTAACAAGGATCTATCTATAATCAATTTCTAAGGCTCAAAAGTTAAATATGTATAAAATGGAGTGGTATAAATAGCATATGCATGTAGATCTAGTATATATATCATATGAATCTTGTAAAAACTTGGAAAAATTATAAAGAGCTTTGATACATGGACCTAAAAAGAGACCTAATGCATAAATTGTACAATTCATTTATGCATTAGGTCTCTTTTTAGGTTCATGTATTAGGTCCACTTATCATTTCTGAATTATAAAAATGAGTTTGATACACTTACTTGAAAGATTAGTGAGCTTATGGAGATGAAAACTTATAAAACCTTGGGTTTTTATCACAAAACCCTAACTAGAAATACATATGAGACTTAATTAACCCTTGATCTTGAAAAATTTATGGTTTCTTGCTTGTTTGTGAGCTGAGGTTAAGCACCACAAGAGAAGAGAGAAAGAAAGTAAGTCTTGCTTTTAGATTTGGTAAAATGAGATAAAAATGGTGAATTATTGGTATATATATTATATATATTGAGTTCAATAATGCATACATAAATGCTAAGGTAATTTCTCAAGTTATGTAAGAAAAAGGGATGGGTGGGGGGGGGGCTGCATTTTATGAAAAAGGGAAGAAAACATGTAGTTAGTGTAAGATAGTTGGTATAATTCTTGTATTATTATGTATATATTAATAGTTTTAGGGAATACCGGGTACCGAGTTAACTAAAAATAAATTTTAACGAAGTTAACCGGGGCATAATAAAGTCATAAAAATTGTAAAAATATGTCGGGTATAAATATTGAGTGTTTAGATAATTATTATTTAGTTTCTACGAAAACCGTCGTAATTTTAGTAAACTTACGATAATAATTAAATAAATTTCCAAAACACCGGGTAAATTAATATTATAATTTTTATATTATTAAAATGAATATAAAAATATATTGGGATCATAGTCGGGAGTGTCGGACGTGTTAGTCACATTATTGATCGCGTGTTAACGTTTATTTAGAAATAATTAAACGTAAAAGTTAATTATACCAAAAGTACTAATTTAAATATCCTACGAGTGGAATAGTATGCAAGTGCCATTGTAATGATATGTAAGCCATTTCTAGTCCGTATGAAGTGTCCCAATGATATTGCATGAATTCGCTCCTGAACCAATTTGGTTACGCGAATTTAAATACCCGTAAACTAAATTTACGATGAAATGAGTAAAGTACATGAATAGTGTTTTCTCTTCGGAAATGAATAGTGTCATGTGAATAGTAAATTTTCTGAACGCTTCTCGGAATCTCAAACTGACACCAAAAATGATAAATAGTAAAATGATGAATAGTGATCGGTGAATAGTAATTGATGAATAGTAACTTTCCGAGATGAATAATGAAATTTCGACATCTGAACAAGGACTTGAAATTACGAATTGTGACAGTCTTCCCGTCTAAAAGGAACTTCGTCCCGAAGTTCAGTTTTGGTTGGTGTAACACCTAAAATCCTAAAGCATGTGAAATGACCATAATGCCCCTACATATTTAAAATTTAAGTAAAAGCTTATAAAGTCTCCAAATAATTCCAAACTTCTAACAATGAACAAGTTATGTATCCAAATAATTTTAACAACTTCATTTAACATTTATAAAATTACAAAATTACCAAAATACCCCTCATAGGGCCGAATGAAATAAAATGAATTTAAAAGAGATTTAAAATGATTTAAATTTGGTAAATAAGGAAGATAATCATCACAATTATTCTCCCAACCTAAATTTCGAAAATTCTGGTCTCCCCCCCCCCCCCCCTTATATCACACGGCATATCCTTTTTAAAACCAAAAACCATATCTTTTCTCTTAAAAACCCTAAAACCGATTTTCATAACACACAAAGAAATTCTCACAGCCTCCATTCGACAACCCCATCATTCCTAGGCATTTTTCTGTGATCAAACAACATCCAAGAAGTCCTAGAAAAATACCCTTTTAAATTGTTGAAGCTTGGATCGATCGTGGTTTTGGTTTTCTTTTGTCGAGCCCTAATAACAAGGTAAATTCGTTTTGATTCATTCGACCTCCACAAAAATTATTTCTTATTTTTCTGGTGATTCTTACATCATATACAACCCACGAAAATTGGTTTCAAGGTTGGAAGGTCATCGGTGAAGTCGTGGTGATTTTTGGATCATTTGGCCTCTACGCGTAGGTTATAAATCGTACAGCCCTCTCCACATGTTCAAGCCTTGGTTTGGTATTTTTCTCAGGTCCCTTACATCCTATAAACATCAAATAAAATGGTTGAATCGATCCATGCATGCTCTATATCATATTCGTAAATAAAACCCTAAAAACATGTGTAAATCATAAAATACACCATGCGATCCATAATAATTCCAAATATAATTTATTTACACTTTTTATAATGTATAGCGATCTGGAAAAATGTTGGAAGAATTATCATGGCCTAAAACATTGTGTTTCGTAATTATTTTGTTTTGATTAAATCGTATAAAGAGAAAAAGAAAATAAAAATCGTGGGATCTAGGGTTTTGGTTTAGGGCTGGAAAAAGGTGACATTTAATGATGTTAATAATGATCTAATGATTGGAAAGTGAATAAGATGGATTAGGGTTTGTAATTCTTTATTTTATGTTTATACGATTTGGCTAAAAAGTTTTGGATGAGTTTTGTAAACTTTAAAACTTAAGGGTTAATTCTGGAACTTTATTTGAGCTGTATAATATTCGAATAAAATATATAATGAGGGTGCTAAGTGTAAGTTTTGCATTTAAATGGATTAAAATGTATTTTTAACCTAATTAGGGTTTGTTTTGAAATTAATTAAAAGAGAGGGACTAAACATGTAATTTTCAGAAACTTGGAGCTGTTTTGAGTAATTTAATATATTCAGGGGGTTTTGTGCTAATTTGGTAATTTAATGGCTTAATATGTAATTATTGATAATCAAAAGTTGAAATTGTAAATTAAAGGGTTAAATATGTAACTTTTATAACTTGAGGGACTTAAAGTGTAAATTATGAATACTTGAGTATCCATTCGTATAACATTATAAAATAAGTGCTCATTATGTAAAATGGATAAGTTAAGGGTTTAATGTGTAACTTTGAATACTAAAAGGTTTAGAGTGTAATTTTGGAAAGTAAAGGGTATAAAATGCAAAGTTATGAAACCCTAAGGACCAAATGAGTAAAAGGTTAAAAGATACTTTATTTCCATTAATAATGATTCAACTTTCTAAAAATGGAAACTTTCTAAATATGGAAACTTTCTAAAAGTGGAAACTTACTATTTATGGAAACCTGCTAAAAGTGGAAAGTTACTTAAAATGGAAAGATATGAAATTAAAGAATGAATTATGATTTCCCCTTTCTCCTCTAGGTGTGAAGAAGGAGAGATCTTGAGCCCTTTCCATTTCTGTGTTTGTTTCATTTGTGCTTTGCAATAAGGTACGGATACTCTGCCTTTTTCAGTAAAAGGTTCCTATACATTGATGTTGAGTTATGTTTCAGTTAAGATTCCCCAAGCCACTGCTATGTTCCCTTTTGATTGAACCCTGATATGATTTTGAGATGACTTTGAGATAAACCTTTGCTATATGACCTTTTGCATGACTTTGAGACCTGACTCTTAGTTTGATACCCGAGCCATTTATGTTTCTCCTACCTATGGAGGTACCATAGGCATGTCTGTGATGCACCACTGGCATGACTCATGTATGGGTGAGTGATTTCTCACGCCGTCCCTTTTTATGATTACTATTATGGCCATTATGACTTTGAGTATATGACTTTGAGATTGACTTTGAGTAAGGGGCGTATGGGTTGCAATCCTAGACATGTATGCTTAGTGGATTTAACTATGACTTTGAGTTGACTTTGAGGTGATTGGTACTGTGTTCTATACATGCCCTTCACAACACCTGGGAGCTGATCACTCCACCCTTATTATACATGAGGACACCCCTCATATTATCTGGTTGCCTGAGAGGTATCCCCTCTGATTGTGAGATTATGATTTGAAGGCTTATGACTTTGAGATGTGACTTTGAGTTTTGGGCTCGTGGTAGATGACTATCCTATTTTTGCCTTTCTATTATTCATTTGTTTATTCCTTATGATATTCCCCAATGCACTATATTTCAGTTCTATTTCATTATCGTTGCTTTGTTTATGTATCTGTTCACTGGGCTTTTTAAGCTCAGCCGCATTTCTTTTTCCTGCGGCAGGTATCTAAGCTAGGAGCTGGGCTTTTGCTATGGGATGAGAGTTAGAGCTTGTGTTGGAGCTTTTACCTTAGATGACCACCCCATGTTATGACTTTCGATTTGGATTATGTTCTTTTTTCCTTTGGATTATTTCTTCATCATTGAACTTATGTACTTTGACTTAAGCTGTGTTGGCTTGGTTTTTCTTATTGAATTATGTTTAAGACTTCCGCTGTGTATGATATTATGTATGTATGCTTTGATATGTCACCATCCTTGTGGCACTTCTACCCTTGTCGGGTTGGGGTGTTACAATTATGGTATCAGAGCCCAGGTTGTGACCTGTAGTACATAAACATGGCCTGTGAGTCTTATGGACCTTAGGATTTGACCCTTAAGACTTTAGGTTTGACTGGTGAGGATTTGGGTAGCATAGGTTTCTGCTTCGTTCTCCATTTCGTGCTTATTTTCTCTTATGTTTTGCTAATCCCTTTACATGATCATTCAGATGGTGAACACCCGCTTTACTCAGTACACTGATGGGGATGATGATGCCCCTGATTTCCAAGCTATGATTAACGCTGCTTTGGAAGCTGCTATTCCACGAGTAGTGACTGAAGTGGCCAATAACCTCAGGAATGGGCCGAGTCCTTCTGGTAGTGGTGCTAGACCTTCTACTCCACCAAATGCTCAACCTAATGCTTCACCTCATGTTCCCCCAACTGGTATCCATGTGTGGATCGAGAGGTTTAACAAGCTCAAGCCTCTCTCATTCAAGTCCGCTGCTACTCCCCATGAAGCGGAGGACTGGATCACACATGTTGAGAAATTGTTTCGTGTTCTAGGATGTGGTGACGAGTTTAAAACTCATTTGGCTACATTCAAATTGGAAGGTGATGCTCAGAATTGGTGGACTGCTCTTGTTCAGGCCAAAGGAGGAGATTTTGCTGAGACTTGTTCGTGGGCTGATTTCATTGAGGCATTTTACAGACAGTATCTTCCTATGGCAGAACAGTTAAGGTATGAGAGAGAGTACGGGTCGATTCATCAGGGTGATCAGGAGTCATCCGGAGAGTTTATGCAGAGATTCTTGCGTTTGGCCAGTTTTGTTGGGCCAGAGGTTACTGGTGATGATGTGCGTCAGGCACGTCATTTTAAATGGGCTTTGAAGAAGTGGGTGTTGGACAAGATCATTAACACTACTTTTGAGGATGTTGCTGGAGTGCAGGATGCCGCCCGTAACATTGAGTTACTGCATGCGGATCGGGTGTCTTATAAGCGTGATAGGGATGGTAACAGGGTGGATTCTCGTAGTCATGGTCGGCAGGACCATAGGCAGGATTCTCGGGGTCGACAGGACCAGGGGTATGATCAGAGGGGTCGTCAGGACCGTGGTTATAATAATAGACAGCAGGATTACAAGAACCAGGATCGTCGGGATACTGGTAGGTATGGTGGTGATCGTCAAGGGCAGAATAATAACAACCGACGTAGGGACTCTCAGCAGTATCAGCAGTCGGGATCGTCGGGTCAGAAGAAGTCTTTTGAAGCTCTACCCCCTCCTCCTACATGTACTTTCTGTGGGAAGACTCATCCAGGTCCTTGTTATAAAGCTTCTGGTGGTTGTTTCTGGTGTGGATCTACTCATCACAAAGTCGTCGACTGTCCTAAGAAGAAGGCTAGTGAACCTAAAGTTGATGCTAGGGCTGCTCCTAATTCAGGCCGGGTTTACTCTATGACTCGTGATCAGGCAGCTGGTTCCTCAGGTACTATTACGGGTTTTCTATTTATTGGAGATCGTACTGTCTTTGTTTTACTTGACACCGGTGCTACACATTCCATAATATCTACTTCACTTGCAAATAAAATAAACATAACCCCAAAACGACTAATGAACCGTATATCTATTGCTACTCCGATGAAAACTCATGTGATTATTGATGTTGAGTATGTGAATTGCCCTCTTCGTTTCGATGATCGTATTCGTGCTGCGAACCTTCTTCCCATCGATATGATTGACTTTGATATTATTCTGGGCATGGACTGGTTGGCTGCTCATAAAGCGACCATTGATTGTTATGCTCGTAAAGTGATCTTTGGTAATCTTCATCATCCTGATTTTGTTTATTCTGGTTCACAACCTCTGAAATCCGTAAAGATTATTTCGGCTATGAAAGCCCGGACACTGATTTCACATGGCTGTATTGGTTTCCTTGCTTCTATCAAGGATACTTCTGTGGATGTTCCGAGCATTGATGGTATTCGCGTTGTGCGCGATTTTACTGATGTGTTTCCAGATGAACTTCCTGGTATTCCTCCTGTTCGAGAAATTGAGTTCAGCATCGATCTGATTCCGGGTGCTGAACCCATATCTAAAGCTCCATACCATATGGCACCGATCGAATTGAAAGAACTGAAGGAGCAATTGCAAGAACTGTTAGATAATGGATTCATTCGTCCGAGTGTGTCTCCATGGGGTGCTCCCGTATTGTTTGTTAAGAAGAAGGATGGAAGCATGCGTCTTTGTATTGATTATCGGGAACTTAACCGTATCACAATCCGTAACCGTTACCCTCTTCCACGCATTGATGACCTATTTGACCAATTGCAAGGAGCGAGGCATTTCTCTAAGATTGATCTGAGGTCCGGTTATCACCAACTTCGGGTGAGGGAGCAAGATGTTGCTAAAACGGCTTTTCGAACTCGGTACGGTCATTATGAATTCTTGGTTATGCCTTTCGGGTTGACCAATGCTCCTGCAGTTTTCATGGACCTTATGAACCGGGTATTTCACGAATTCCTCGATAAGTTCGTCATTGTCTTCATTGATGACATCCTTGTGTATTCTAAGTCCGAGGAGGAACACGAGCAACATCTTAGTATGGTTCTGGAGGTTCTTCTACAGCAGAGATTATATGCGAAGTTTTCGAAATGCGAGTTTTGGTTGGATCGAGTAGCTTTCTTGGGTCACATTGTTTCTGCGGACGGTATTACTATGGACCCTGCGAAGGTTGAGGCTATCACAAAATGGCCGAGACCTACAAACGTGACGGAAGTAAGGAGTTTTCTGGGTCTTGCTGGGTATTATAGGAGATTTGTTGAAGGCTTTTCGCGTCTTGCTTTGCCTTTAACACAATTGATGAGGAAAGGAGAGAAGTTTGTTTGGACTGATGAGAGGGAAAGTAGTTTTGAGGAGTTGAAGAAACGTTTAGTGTCTGCACCTATTTTGACTCTTCCATCTGGTTCAGGTGGTTTTCAAATATATAGTGATGCATCGAAGAAAGGTTTGGGATGTGTGTTGACACAGCATGGAAAGGTGATTGCTTATGCTTCAAGGCAGTTGAAACCTCACGAGGTGAATTATCCGACACATGATCTTGAGTTAGCAGCTGTGGTTTTCGCGCTAAAGATTTGGCGCCATTATTTGTATGAGGAGTCTTGTGACATTTTCACCGATCACAAGAGTCTTAAATACATTTTCACTCAGAAGGAACTGAATATGAGACAGAGGCGGTGGTTAGAACTCCTGAAGGACTATGATGTTAATATTCAGTATCATCCCGGTAAGGCGAATGTAGTCGCGGATGCTCTTAGTAGGAAGTCTGGTATGGTTGCGAGTTTAGAGTTTGATCCTCGTGTTTTGCATGACTTAGAGCTTCTGGATGTGGAGTTTTGTATTCGAGGTCAGGATGGTTATTGGGCTAGTCTTAAAGTTGAGTCCAATCTTATCTTGCGAATAAAGGAAGCTCAGAAGGAGGATGGTGAGCTGTGGTCTATAGTTCAAAATGTTGAGGAAGGCAAACAGTCAGAGTTCAGAGTTGACGAATTTGGTGTGGTTTGGTTTGAGGATCGTCTTTGCGTTCCTAACGATCCGGAACTTCGAGAGACTATTCTATCAGAGGCTCATAGTTCCCCGTTCACTATTCATCCTGGTTCTACCAAGATGTACAGGGATCTTAAACAACATTTTTGGTGGAATGGTATGAAACATGATGTGGCTTTGTTTGTATCTAAGTGTTTGACTTGCCAGCAAGTAAAGATTGAGCATCAAAGAGCGAGTGGGTTATTGCAGCCATTGGAGATTCCGAAGTGGAAATGGGAGGAGATTTCCATGGATTTCGTTACAGGTTTACCTCTTACCCGTAAGAAGCATGATGCGATTTGGGTGGTTGTTGATCGACTAACCAAGTCTGCTCACTTTCTCCCTATTCGTGTGGACTACAGAGTTAGTAAGTTGGCGGACATATTTCAGCAGGAGATCGTTAGGCTTCATGGTATGCCTACGGCCATCATATCAGATAGAGACCCACGGTTTACATCTCGTTTCTGGAAAGGATTGCATAAGGCATGGGGTACGCGCCTTAAGTTCAGCACGGCCTTTCACCCTCAGACAGATGGTCAGTCGGAGAGGACCATCCAGACATTAGAGGATATGTTGAGGGCATGTGCTTTAGAGTGGACTGGTAACTGGGACGAATATTTATGTTTGGTTGAGTTTGCATACAACAACAGCTGGCACGCGAGTATTCGTATGGCTCTTTTCGAGATGTTGTATGGTAGGAAGTGCAGAGCTCCAGTTTGTTGGAATGAGGTTGGTGAGCGTATTATTGAAGGTCCGGAGTTAGTTCAGATTGCTACCGAGAAAGTGGATGTTGCTAGGGAAAAGTTGAAGGAAGCACGTGCGCGTCAAAAGAGTTATGCTGATAAGCATCGGCGTGACTTAGAGTTTCGTGTTGGTGATCGGGTATTCCTTAAAGTTTCGCCGTTTCGTGGAGTTAAACGTTTCGGGATCAAGGGCAAGCTTAGTCCTCGATTCATTGGACCGTTTGAGATTTTGGAGCGCATCGGAGAGGTTTCGTATCGTTTGGCTCTTCCTCCGCAGTTATCACATGTTCACGACGTCTTTCATGTATCTCTTCTGAGGGGATACAATTATCATCCCTTGCATGTGGTGTCCTATCCTTTCGATCAGATTCAGCCCGATATGTCTCTTCCGGAGGAGCTGGAAGCTGTTCTTGATCGCCAAGAGCGAGTTATGAAGCGTAAAGTTATTCCTTTCGTTAAGATTCTTTGGCGGAACCACCCAGAGCGGGAAGCTACCTGGGAAACCGAGGAGTCTATTCGAGCTAGTTATCCTCACTTTGTATTCTGATCTGGTATGTCTCCGTTATGTTTCGATTCGTTTCATTTCTGATTCCTTTCAAATTTCGAGGACGAAAATTTTCTTTTTAGAGGGGAAGAAGTTGTAACACCTAAAATCCTAAAGCATGTGAAATGACCATAATGCCCCTACATATTTAAAATTTAAGTAAAAGCTTATAAAGTCTCCAAATAATTCCAAACTTCTAACAATGAACAAGTTATGTATCCAAATAATTTTAACAACTTCATTTAACATTTATAAAATTACAAAATTACCAAAATACCCCTCATAGGGCCGAATGAAATAAAATGAATTTAAAAGAGATTTAAAATGATTTAAATTTGGTAAATAAGGAAGATAATCATCACAATTATTCTCCCAACCTAAATTTCGAAAATTCTGGTCTCCCCCCCCCCCCTTATATCACACGGCATATCCTTTTTAAAACCAAAAACCATATCTTTTCTCTTAAAAACCCTAAAACCGATTTTCATAACACACAAAGAAATTCTCACAGCCTCCATTCGACAACCCCATCATTCCTAGGCATTTTTCTGTGATCAAACAACATCCAAGAAGTCCTAGAAAAATACCCTTTTGAATTTTTGAAGCTTGGATCGATCGTGGTTTTGGTTTTCTTTTGTCGAGCCCTAATAACAAGGTAAATTCGTTTTGATTCATTCGACCTCCACAAAAATTATTTCTTATTTTTCTGGTGATTCTTACATCATATACAACCCATGAAAATTGGTTTCAAGGTTGGAAGGTCATCGGTGAAGTCGTGGTGATTTTTGGATCATTTGGCCTCTACGCGTAGGTTATAAATCGTACAGCCCTCTCCACACGTTCAAGCCTTGGTTTGGTATTTTTCTCAGGTCCCTTACATCCTATAAACATCAAATAAAATGGTTGAATCGATCCATGCATGCTCTATATCATATTCGTAAATAAAACCCTAAAAACATGTGTAAATCGTAAAATACACCATGCAATCCATAATAATTCCAAATATAATTTATTTACACTTGTTATAATGTATAGTGATCTGGAAAAATTTTGGAAGAATTATCATGGCCTAAAACATTGTGTTTCGTAATTATTTTGTTTTGATTAAATCGTATAAAGAGAAAAAGAAAATAAAAATCGTGGGATCTAGGGTTTTGGTTTAGGGCTGGAAAAAGGTGACATTTAATGATGTTAATAATGATCTAATGATTGGAAAGTGAATAAGATGGATTAGGGTTTGTAATTCTTTATTTTATGTTTATACGATTTGGCTAAAAAGTTTTGGGTGAGTTTTGTAAACTTTAAAACTTAAGGGTTAATTCTGGAACTTTATTTGAGCTGTATAATATTCGAATAAAATATATAATGAGGGTGCTAAGTGTAAGTTTTGCATTTAAATGGATTAAAATGTATTTTTAACCTAATTAGGGTTTGTTTTGAAATTAATTAAAAGAGAGGGACTAAACATGTAATTTTCACAAACTTGGAGCTGTTTTGAGTAATTTAATATATTCAGGGGGTTTTGTGCTAATTTGGTAATTTAATGGCTTAATATGTAATTATTGATAATCAAAAGTTGAAATTGTAAATTAAAGGGTTAAATATGTAACTTTTATAACTTGACGGACTTAAAGTGTAAATTATGAATACTTGAGTATCCATTCGTATAACATTATAAAATAAGTGCTCATTATGTAAAATGGATAAGTTAAGGGTTTAATGTGTAACTTTGAATACTAAAAGGTTTAGAGTGTAATTTTGGAAAGTAAAGGGTATAAAATGCAAAGTTATGAAACCCTAAGGACCAAATGAGTAAAAGGTTAAAAGATACTTTATTTCCATTAATAATGATTCAACTTTCTAAAAATGGAAACTTTCTAAATATGGAAACTTTCTAAAAGTGGAAACTTACTATTTATGGAAACCTGCTAAAAGTGGAAAGTTACTTAAAATGGAAAGATATGAAATTAAAGAATGAATTATGATTTCCCCTTTCTCTTCTAGGTGTGAAGAAGGAGAGATCTTGAGCCCTTTCCATTTCTGTGTTTGTTTCATTTATGCTTTGCAATAAGGTACGGATACTCTGCCTTTTTCAGTAAAAGGTTCCTATACATTGATGTTGAGTTATGTTTCAGTTAAGATTCCCCAAGCCACTGCTATGTTCCCTTTTGATTGAAGCCTGATATGATTTTGAGATGACTTTGAGATAAACCTTTGCTATATGACCTTTTGCATGACTTTGAGACCTGACTCTTAGTTTGATACCCGAGCCATTTATGTTTCTCCTACCTATGGAGGTACCATAGGCATGTCTGTGATGCACCACTGGCATGACTCATGTGTGGGTGAGTGATTTCTCACGCCGTCCCTTTTTATGATTACTATTATGGCCATTATGACTTTGAGTATATGACTTTGAGATTGACTTTGAGTAAGGGGCGTATGGGTTGCAATCCTAGACATGTATGCTTAGTGGATTTAACTATGACTTTGAGTTGACTTTGAGGTGATTGGTACTGTGTGCTATACATGCCCTTCACAACACCTGGGAGCTGATCACTCCACCCTTATGATACATGAGGACACCCCTCATATTATCTGGTTGCCTGAGAGGTATCCCCTCTGATTGTGAGATTATGATTTGAAGGCTTATGACTTTGAGATGTGACTTTGAGTTTTGGGCTCGTGGTAGATGACTATCCTATTTTTGCCTTTCTATTATTCATTTGTTTATTCCTTATGATATTCCCCAATGCACTATATTTCAGTTCTATTTCATTATCGTTGCTTTGTTTATGTATCTGTTCACTGGGCTTTTTAAGCTCAACCGCATTTCCTTTTCCTGCGGCAGGTATCTAAGCTAGGAGCTGGGCTTTTGCTATGGGATGAGAGTTAGAGCTTGTGTTGGAGCTTTTACCTTAGATGACCACCCCATGTTATGACTTTCGATTTGGATTATGTTCTTTTTTCCTTTGGATTATTTCTTCATCATTGAACTTATGTACTTTGACTTAAGCTGTGTTGGCTTGGTTTTTCTTATTGAATTATGTTTAAGACTTCCGCTGTGTATGATATTATGTATGTATGCTTTGATATGTCACCATCCTTGTGGCACTTCTACCCTTGTCGGGTTGGGGTGTTACAGTTGGTCTCTGAAGTATATTCGGTAAAAAGACGTGGATACTTGAGTTGCATTTGGTCTTCCCGTTCCCAAGTAAATTCGGGTTCTTTTCAAGAATTCCAACGAACTTTCACGATAGGAATTCGACTTTGCTTCAACCGTTCGACCTCACGGTCCATGATTTCTACTGGTTCTCCTACCAGATTTAGGTTTGTCATTGGTTTCGATTCCTTCCAATGGAATCATGAGTGACTAATCTGAAAGTCATTTCTCGGGATTTGAAATTGTGAAACATGTTTGTGTAATCTTGCAACTTTCCAACATGGCTCAAGTTTGAGGGTTACTGGCCTACTCTGTCTGAAATTTTAAATGGTCCAGTGTACATCGAGTTTAAATTCTCGGATTTTTCTGAATGGTATCGTGCCTTTCCTAGGCAGTACTTTTAATGTGACCCTACCACCAACTTGAAATTCTAAGGGTTTACAACTTATCGACTTGTAACTGATTCTTGATTTGCAGGAAATTCCTGGTTATTTCATGAGTGCTTACAGAAATAATGAATTTGCCCCCTTTTTTTTTATTTTTTTTCTATTTTTTTTTTGCGTTCGGTTCGTCGATAGATGATCAGCGCTTCTTGCGGTTTACAATGTGATATTGGTAATATATGTTGCTGAACTCTGCCAGAACTCAAATTTGTACGTCAAATAGTCGATTCTAAAATGAATCTTAAATGGTTCAATATACTAAAGGTTCAATCTCTTGTGTTACCAAAATTGTATCATGCCTCTCCAAGGCAAAGCTTTCAACTTAGTTCGTTCTCCCACTTGAATCTAGATGGTTTGCTGTTCAGGGATACCCAATCCGCATGATGTGCGTCATGCACCAATCCTACTTCTACCAGTTTCTCGTGGCTTGTAACTGGTTCTTGACTTGTGAAATTTCCTTTGTTGTTCCATAGTTTTGTTCTAGACCAGTGAATTTAACTTTCCAATTTCGGTCTGTAAATGGGTAATTGGTACTTCGACCATAAAGTGCCTCAAATAGTGTAGTCTCTATGCTCATGCGATAACTATCGTTGCAAACGAATCTGATTTATGATAAATGGTTAGTCCAACCATTTCTAGAGTCAATCGCTCACTCTCTGAGCATAACTTTCCTATGTTTGAATTGTCCTCTCGATCTGACCATTGGTCTGAGGATGATAGGCGGTGTTTACATCTAAATGGGGTACCGAAGGAAATCTTAAAATGATTGCTAGAAGTCTGAGGTGATTCGATCACCTTTATCAGGAATAATTGAAACGGTTACAATGAATCTGGTGACTAATTCTACAACGTTATACTTTTCGAAAAGAGAGTTATACGAAGAAGATAGAATATGGGTAACACTTCGATTCCTTGTGTTTTGGTTTAATGGGTGCTAAGACATGTGTATTTCTTTGCCTATTGTGCTTGGTCTCCATTACTGACGTTTGTAATCGATCTATGGCGTTCCTCCTAATTTTCTTCATCACACATTCTAATATTCCTTATTGTCAAATCGCAAAACCCTAAATGCATAAGTGATCTTGTAAAGTGATTGGTTTTCAAAATTTATCTCGTGATTGTGAGTTTTGGTAGAAATATTTTTCCGAATAAACTAATTTAGAAAATGGAGCAAATGGGTTACTAAGGAATCTCTTTCTTGATGATTCAAAATTCAGTAGTTATAAAAATGTGAAACCGTCTTAAAAATATAGTGCATAGGACTGTTTACCAAAGTTTGATGTTTATTTATTTCTCATTGTACAATGGTTTTGCAAAATATTGACCAAAAAGGATTGTATTTGCCCAAAATAGGCAATTAAAAAATTATTTTCTACGAGGTATTGATGAGGCGAAAAATGATCCGTTTTTAGGGGGTCATTTAAGCCCGAATTCGAATTTATTTGATCAAATATTACCCTAAATCGTTCCTTTTGTGATTTTAGGTACTTTGGGAGAGAAATCTGGAAAAGGAAGCAATTCGGACGTTTTTGGAGCATAAAAGTGAAGAAAACGTCAAAGTCTTAATTTTCTATGCTGGGAACAGTAGGTGACGGCGTCAAGAGTAACTCCCTGACGGCGTCAAGAGCAAAATTCCATGACGGTCCAGTAAAGATTTGACGGCGTCACGAAGTAGGGCGTCAAGAGTAAAAGTCATGACGGCCTGGAAATGATTATCACTTGATGGCGTCAAATGTAGATCAAGGCAGTCCGAGAAAAGTTTTGGCGGCGAGGTGACGGCGTCACAAGCTTGGTCTTGACGCCGTCAGACCCCTTTTCCTATATATAGTTTTCTAATTTTCACATTAAAAGGAGAGAAGTTTGGAGAGAAGTTTTGGAGAAACCCTAAGTACGAACTTGGTGCGAATTTTACAGGTTTTTCAAGGGTTCCAAGCCCTTGATACCTTTCATGTGTAATTGAGATAAGTGTTCTTTTAATTCAATCAATATGTCTATTTGTTGGTTGTCTATATCTTGTTCTTGTCTTAATTCCATCATGCTAGGCTAGATCTATCTTGTGTTTGCTTAGATCTAATGAAACCTAGATGTTAATTATGTGTTGATTACTTGTTTATACTTGTCTTGGATGAATGATTTATATGTTAGGCTTAAGAAAACTGGCAGATCTCCAATTGGTAACATGCTTGAACGTCTTAAGAAACATGAACCGACGCGCACTAGGTCTTTATTGGTTGTATTTAATGCATGAGCCACTGTTTATAATCCCTATGGTTGTGCTGGGCATGGTATAGGAGGAGATAAGAGCTCATAGAATTGGGGAGTTAAGTGTGCCACCCCATGAATGGTATTAAGGAATACGATCCGTCATCCATGCAATTATAACAAGTAATTAACGTGTAAAAGATGTCTAGGGAGTAGTGAAATCTAAGTAAACACATTTTCTCTACTTATTGATCACAACTTTAGTATAATTTAGTTTATTTTCATTTCTAGTATTTTATTTTGATTGCATCTTTAGTATTGGGTTAGTTGATTAGCAACTAATTCCGCCCAAATCCTTCAAACCCGAGATTTTTAATTGCTTTCTAAAAAATATAAAATATAAAAATAATCATCCCTCACCTTTAGAACTAGTATTTAGGTTTTCTAATCCTAGCGACACTATTCCTAAGCTGAACAATCAATCCCCCGGTACTTGTCACTATACTATACTACAATAATCAGGTACACTGCCTGGTGGGGGTTGTAAGCTTCTCGAGATCCCTCGAGAGGTAAAGCCTGGTGCAATTCCCACGCATCAAGTTTTTGGCGCCGCAGCCCGGGGAAATAGTTATTGTCTAGGTTAGAATTTCTTTTTATTAGGTCTACTTGCTAGATTCCTTTCTAGTAAGATTTTATTTTTATTTTTAGCTCCAAGTCCAAATCTTTTATGACCATATCGACATCTCCACGAGGTGAGCCATTGACCAATCGGCCGGTGGTAAGCTACGTGATCTAAGTGCGGAACAATCATGGGAACTCATAGAAGATCTTGCTCTCTATGACAATGAAAGTTGGAATGATCCCCGTGACTTGAACAAAACGGTCAAGGCAATATCTTTGCCTTCGAACAAATCTAGCACTCTCGACCGTAGGATCATGGAACTTGAAGGTCGAGTCAAGTCTCTCATGAAATCTTACGAAGCCCCAAAATCTTTAAGCCAAGTAAGCAGAATCGCTTCTACATGTAAATTATGTAGTGGCCCTCACGAGACTGATAACTGCATGGAACTTCCAAAACGTACTTATAACGAATTCACGTCATCACACATGGGTCAAGGTCCTCGAACTTCTAGCGAGGCCTATGAGGCATGGAAGGATAAACCTAATTTCAAAGGGAACCAAACGCGGAGCGTATCTTTCAATGACTCCTCACCACTCACTTGGTCCGAACATTTTCCGTCACAAGGCATTCCCAGGCAAAGCTGTGAAGATGCCCTAAAAAAATTCATTCTATCTCAAGAATTAAAGCTCTCTACGCTCGAGGCTAAATTTAGACAACAGCAGGCTGATGTGAACAACAAGATTAGTAATCTGTTAACTGCTATCAAAGAGCATGTTGTTAATAAGCCCGTTCATGTTGATGAGGTTAAATCTGTTACCGTCATGAGTCCACCAACCTCCCCTGTGAAAATAAAAAGTCCTAGCAAGTTATTCAAACATCTATCCCCCAAAGGAAAAGAACCTGTCAACCCCTTAGGACCAATCCATTTCATAAACACCATCACCACGATATCTGCTTCTACACCCAACCCAACCCAACAACAAACTGACAAATTCAGTCAGACAGCTAAAGATGAGACCTTAAGGGTAGACCATGATTTGGCCAGAAAACCTACCAACTCATCCGAGCAATACACCGCGCAAGACTCTGGCAAATCGAATGAAGGGAAAGAGAGATCGGAAGAGCATGAGAGAAATCCAACCAATTGGGGTAAGTCTATTATAGAAGAACCCGAGAGAAAAATGGAGGATATTACTAGTGGGAATAACGATAGGACTAAGGAAAGTAATCCTAAAGTTTTCAAGATCTCCTGCACCATTAAGGAAAAGCTCTTAACCGATAGTCAAATAGATCCTAGCTTCCCAGTCAACATAGTCCCCCTTTCCTTATACCACGAAGCCTTCCCAGGGCACATTGCGTGCGAGAGAGTGATGAAAAATTTGTCAATCAGTATTGGAGAGCTTGTTTACAATACTGACCTCACCGTGGTCGATGACGTGGAACCTTTCACCAATCAAACATTAACCAACCTTGTTCTTGGAAAACCATTTATCAATGAATCAGGAGTGATCCTTGATGAGAAAGATGGTAGTGCATTATTCACCAATGGTGTTAAGAAGGTAATCTTTCGTAAGGGTAATGAGGAGGTGTACGAGTATCGTCCTTCCCTTGAAGGGAATCTATATGGGTCAAAGGATGGAGAGTCGAGGAAGATAAGACGGCGTGATCCAAACAATCTCAAGATCCCCTACATGATCGGCCATAAGTACTTCGATAACATCTACATTAACGTATTCCTGCCAAAGAATTTTATGTCCTTATTCCATTATAACAATATCTGCAGATGGGGAATGATTTACAAGGGAGAGAAAGTGGTAGGTAAGGATCATGAGATTCAGGTGTTTGTAGGAAATATGGCATTTACTATGGAATTTACGATCGTGGACAACATCGAAGACTATGTCGACCCTAGATTATCACAAATTATTTTTGGGGCACCCTTTTGTGAGATTACTAATCTGATAATTGATGATCGGAACGGTATTATGACCTTCGCTGATGGGATTAGGAGGGTTTCATACCAAACGCCCTACAAGAGAAGAGACCTTAAGGAAATCGATTGCGACGGGCTTGATAAGATAAGCTCCCAACTTATTTTGTGCGATGAAGATGTTCGGAGAGGGTGTAAGAACACTTCTGATCTATCATGTGGATTCTTTAAGGATGTTAGTAAGCTTGGTTCTAAGTATCGAAAAGATATCTTCGAGTTCGAAGACCCAGAGTACTTACACTATGAAAGCAATACTAGTTTAGAAGACGACCTAGAGAGTGGAACCAATGATGAGATCACGTAGTAACCCATGACCTTGAGTCTAGCTACAAGACTCGTAAATAAAGAAAAGCGCTTCTTGGGAGGCAACCCATGTTTTGTGTGATTTTGTTTGTTTGTTTGTTATTTGCTTCCGTATGCATGCTTAATTTTTATTGTTGGTAGATCATGTTTCTAAACTAAATAGTGGAAATACTTTACTTTGTTGTTTTGGCCTAGTCTTAACTCCACCTAAAAGTATTTTTGCAAAAGATAAGTGTAAGGGGAAACCTCAAATATGTTTTCAAGAAACAAACCGATCATGATTCTCCACAATATTAAATGAACATGTATATTCGTATTTGTTAGAGTCAAATGCTTGTATTGAGTCATAATGAAGTTTTGCAGGATTTTTCAGGAAGTAGGACCAAGTTTTTCCAGAAATTTTCCGGAAACTTAACATAAGAATTTCTGCAGGTCACTTCTAACGGCGTCAAGTGTAAAAATCTGGAAATTTTGCCAGTTTTGTTTTTCTAACGGAGTCTTATGGTTTTTGTGAATTATTAAGTTTTATAATCTCCAGGAGATCTGCAAACTTCATTCCACAAGCATTATATCTTATCTTGTTTTCTAGGATTTAGTAACTTATATAGGATGCCGCCGATTTTACGCGAGGTTGTCTTGTCTATTTTATCAGGTTTTACAGGTTATGTATGACAAGAAGATGATTTATATTCTGGAAGGGAAGCTTTGATTGTTCATTTTCTTGGAGGAAGATTTAACCTGGCCATCTTATTATCCATACCGAGCGAATCAGGGGAGTATTTGATTTCATTCTCTTTACTTTTTCACTTTTACATTCTTTACTTGAACATTGGGGACAATGTTCATCTTAAGTGTAAGGGGAGGGTAAAAAGATGATACCTAACATATGCACTTTCGCTTGAGTTTGTTTTGTTTAATGGTAGATGTGTAATAAAACTATGAGAAATACTTGTTAGTGCAATTTTAGCGCCAAATTTAAATTTTTTTACAACATTTAGGAGTGAAATTTTAGCCATAGCAAGCGTCTCATGGATAGGAGATTATATGACTAGCACATAACCGTATATTCAAAAAAATTTCCACCCAAATATGTGAGGTTCGCCTTTAGATTTGATAGGAAAAGCATTTATTATTAGTGCTTATGAGTGTACCGGTAGCATTTAGATTCTAGAACTTGCGTTAGTGATGCATCCTGAGACCGCTAGTGAGACTACATTCGTGTAGTAGGATTTACTACATGATAAGAGGTATTAGGATCACCCTTGTGTTAAACCCGTATTATAATTACTTGACCATTTAAGTCATATTACTTGGCTAGTTAAGTCAACTAATTTTTCCCACACCCTTAGCGTTGTACTCATTTTTAGTACACGAAACCCCTAGTACACCCCTCCGAGCCTATCTTTTCGTTTCTAACTTTAAGCATTTTACTTAAAGGAAGAATTTGTTACACCCCACTTAAATGTACATCCAAATCGCCTTAGCCTTCCGTGTATGCGCTCATTTTTAGTGCATTATTGTTATTTGTTAAACCCTAAGTTAACTATCTAATTGATTACATTGTTGCTAAGTCGAGTCATATCCTTGTACATATTGTTTTGGGACGATTGGGACTCATGGGTAAGTACTTATTTTATGGAGTAATGGGGAAGAACATCATTTTATTACCCCCATATGTACGTTAATCTTAAAAGTGCTCTAAGTGTTTTGATTTTCTTAATTCGAGTCATTAGATTAGTTAATTGTAAAGTATGTAAAAATTCAAGTGTAAGGGGAGTGTTCATTCCCTATGATGTATTATTTTGGATGGTATGGTAAGAGTGTATGAAAAAAAAAAAAAAAAAAAAAAAAAAAAGGAAAAAGAGAAAAAACATAAGGACTACCATCCCTTTTCATTCTATGTTCATTTTATGTTTTTGTTATTTTTCATTTATTAGCATAAGTCGAGTCTAGTCTTGACTTAGCAACGCCATCTTGTACATGTAATTAACCAAGATTGTTAATTCGCCACCAGTAAAACTTCCTTTATCCAACAAAACCGTGTATTTCATATCCCTATACCTAACGTTACAACCCTTTAAAAGACCTCTTTGATAGTTTATCCTAGGTGCTTACGCCATGTGGTGGAGGTTTGATCCTTTCCCAAGCCTATGGTAATCTATTTTGCTATGACAGGTAGTAAGAGATATCTTCCGTTTCCATATTGTAATTTACACTTTATTACACCCGAGAGATGTGAGTATCTAAACACTATTTGTGATGTGCTTGTGTATGACCTCCGTGCTTGTCTATTGGTCTTTAGTGGAACGATTATTTGTTGTAATTACTTTTATATTAGTGTTAAATGACCCCTAACTTGTATTTTGAGTAGAATAAAAGCGCATTTGCTTGAGGACAAGCAAATCTCAAGTGTAAGGGTATATGATGAGGCGAAAAATGATCCGTTTTTAGGGGGTCATTTAAGCCCGAATTCGAATTTATTTGATCAAATATTGCCCTAAATCGTTCCTGTGGAGTTTGTTAGACTCCATAGATCGTTTTGAGCACTAGGGTTAACAATAACAATGATAATAACATGCAACGGAATAAAATAAATCAAAGTTATTGACACAAGGTTTTTATCATCATATTCTCTACATCTAATCTAGGCGCCTACAATAAGACTACGCCTAGACACACACACACACCTTTACTAGACATCTACATCTTTTACTGTGCACTCAAAACTAATGACCCATGTCCTCTTTATATACTAGAGGATTAGGGTTTATAAAATACTACAAAGGACTAATAAATAAAAACTTCTTTGTAAAGCAAGTCCTTATATTTTGCATTGTCTTCATTCTTCACTTGTAGTTTTGTATTTATCAACTTAATTATAAAACCCAACAATCTTCCCCTAGTTGATAATTACAAAACATTCATCTTGATCTTCATGAATGAAACAATCTTCCCTTTAAGCTCACCACGTGAACTTAAATAACATGTACCATCAAGGATCTTCAAGTTGCAAATCTTTAAGTGAACTCTTCTTCCCCTTTTTGTCATTATCCACTAGGGGAAACTAAGTAGATGCAACTTTGATCTTCACAACCACGAGCCAATATTACACTTCCAATCCAGCCTTCTAAAGTCTCGAATTACCCTTCATGAAGTACACCAAAATGCTTACTAAAAATGAACTCAAGACAATAGAAACTTAAACCAGCAGTAATAATATCAACTCATGATAGCAAAAACCTTCCCCTTGAATGATGCATGTCAATGATTAAACACTATATAAAATGCTTC
The DNA here is from genome assembly GCA_030686995.1 of Artemisia argyi. NCBI lineage: Eukaryota > Viridiplantae > Streptophyta > Magnoliopsida > Asterales > Asteraceae > Artemisia > Artemisia argyi. The sequence continues at coordinate 179,321,668 of CM060677.1, forward strand.
CCCTGAAATACAAGTGTTAACCATTTGAAGTAACCATAAGAACTTGTCAAATAACTAACCACCATAGCAACGAACACCACGTAGTACCTTCCATGAACGAGCAGCAAGATGATTATAAATGACTACAATAGTATTTGAAACCAAGCAGCAGTAACTTGAAGAATAGTTCTTTGGTTGAGTAGTAGAAATCATGTAGAATATAGAAATCTTCCCCTTAACACGAACATGACAACTACTTGAAACAAAACTGGACATAAACCAAACCAATCTCCTTGTGTGTGTGAACCAAATAACCTTCCGTGTGTGTAAAAACAACTCCATAAACTCGACTTGCGCAGCAGCAGGAATAAGACGCAGCAGCAGTTTTACTAAAACTAGTAGTAGAATAAAATAAGCAGCAATTCTAGCATAGCAGTAGTATGAGCAGCAGAAAATTATAACTGGAAGTAGAATTTTACTCGTAGCAGCAGTATTTGAAATACCAAATAAATTCCAATAACATGTCGACCAAGTGAATATATGCAAATTAATTCAACCGACCCACTATGATGATAATTAATTGGTACGAGGTAACAACTTCCACTTGGTCCACATATCAAGCAGCTTCTCCAAAACCACAATACGCAACAAATTATTATTCATCTTTCCCAAACCAATAGTAAACGAATAATCGAACAGCTGTTTTTAACGATCAGTACCAAGCTTCAAACCTAAATTATTATCCTTATCATACACCGGCCCATGATTGATATTAAATAATATTCGACCAATCATATAACCTCACATGTTCTTTTGATAATAAAAATAATAACCATGAAGCGTAGTAACAAAATCACCCTCCCATGATGTCAATAATATAATCCATCAATCTTATTTAATATTCCACACCGACTAACAAATATTGCTCTCACTGTATCACATCTTCATTATAGCCAAACCAAATCCACTTGCTTAGAAGATAACACACATGCGACAAACCAATTTAACTCATGATCAAAAATAAATATTATTGCCACAGACCAATGATTGTTTAATCAAACAATATTAACTCAGCCGCTTTTAACTGTCCCACAATTAATACGGAGTAATAGGTACGAAGTACTAAGAGCATCCACAATGCATAAACCTCTAATAGCTTTTTATTATTCTAACAAGTCATTTTAGAGTGTTTTTTAGCATTGCAATGAAAGCTTTTTGAAAAGCTTATAAGAAAGACTTGTTAAACTACAAGTCTTTCCTCAAAGTCTTATACATTAAGTGTTATATGCATTAAATGCATTAAATGCAAAAAGTCATTAAAGGCTTTTTGCATTGTGGATGCTCTAATAAACTTTGAAGCCACCGACCCATGTGACACCATATATGGAGTAATATAATTCAACCCCACGCACTAATTGACAAATCCTCTTAAATACCGATTGAGAACACTGATCCACAATTAATAGATACGAGGTTTTATGCTTGTAAAATCAGCCAATCAATATTAATAAAGATAGTACGAGATTGTTATTCCTTAAGCGCCCCACATGGCAGAAAACGACAGCAAGATTGATTCACAGCAGTACCATAAATTCGAAACCTTAAAACAAAACTACTTTTTGTCGACAATAAAATTCTTGACAAATAATATTAAAACCAATTCGTACCTTACATCGAATCTACTCTTCAACAATAAAAACCTTGTAACATCCCTAGATTAAGAGCTAACCTGTCTCTGATGCCAATTGTGGAGTTTGTTAGACTCCATAGATCATTTTGAGCACTAGGGTTAACAATAACAATGATAATAACATGCAACGGAATAAAATAAATCAAAGTTATTGACACAAGGTTTTCATCATCATATTCTCTACATCTAATCTAGGCGCCTACAATAAGACTACGCCTAGACACACACACACACCTTTACTAGACATCTACATCTTTTACTGTGCACTCAAAACTAATGACTCATGTCCTCTTTATATACTATAGGATTAGGGTTTATAAAATACTACAAAGGACTAATAAATAAAAACTTCTTTGTAAAGCAAGTCCTTATATTTTGCATTGTCTTCATTCTTCACTTGTAGTTTTGTATTTATCAACTTAATTATAAAACCCAACAGTTCCTTTTGAGATTTTAGATACTTTGGGAGAGAAATCTGGAAAAGGAAGCAATTCGGACGTTTTTGGAGCATAAAAGTGAAGAAAACACCAAAGTCTTAATTTTCCATGCTGGGAACAGTAGGTGACGGCGTCAAGAGTAACTCCCTGACGGCGTCAAGAGCAAAATTCCATGACGGTCCAGTAAAGATTTGACGGCGTCACGAAGTAAGGCGTCAAGAGTAAAAGTCATGACGGCCTGGAAATGATTATCACTTGATGGCGTCAAATGTAGATCAAGGCAGTCCGAGAAAAGTTTTGGCGGCGAGGTGACGGCGTCACAAGCTTGGTCTTGACGCCGTCAGACCCCTTGTCCTATATATAGTTTTCTAATTTTCACATTAAAAGGAGAGAAGTTTGGAGAGAAGTTTTGGAGAAACCCTAAGTACGAACTTGGTGTGAATTTTACAGGTTTTTCAAGGGTTCCAAGCCCTTGATACCTTTCATGTGTAATTGAGATAAGTGTTCTTTTAATTCAATCAATATGTCTATTTGTTGGTTGTCTATATCTTGTTCTTGTCTTAATTCCATCATGCTAGGCTAGATCTATCTTATGTTTGCTTAGATCTAATGAAACCTAGATGTTAATTATGTGTTGATTACTTGTTTATACTTGTCTTGGATGAATGATTTATATGTTAGGCTTAAGAAAACTGGCAGATCTCCAATTGGTAACATGCTTGAACGTCTTAAGAAACATGAATCGACGCGCACTAGGTCTTTATTGGTTGTATTTAATGCATGAGCCACTGTTTATAATCCCTATGGTTGTGCTGGGCATGGTATAGGAGGAGATAAGAGCTCATAGAATTGGGGAGTTAAGTGTGCCACCCCATGAATGGTATTAAGGAATACGATCCGTCATCCATGCAATTATAACAAGTAATTAACGTGTAAAAGATGTCTAGGGAGTAGTGAAATCTAAGTAAACACATTTTCTCCACTTATTGCTCACAACTTTAGTATAATTTAGTTTATTTTCATTTCTAGTATTTTATTTTGATTGCATCTTTAGTATTGGGTTAGTTGATTAGCAACTAATTCCGCCCAAATCCTTCAAACCCGAGATTTTTAATTGCTTTCTAAAAAATATAAAATACAAAAATAATCATCCCTCACCTTTAGAACTAGTATTTAGGTTTTCTAATCCTAGCGACACTATTCCTAAGCTGAACGATCAATCCCCCGGTACTTGTCACTATATTATACTGCAACGATCAGGTACACTGCCTGGTGGGGGTTGTAAGCTTCTCGAGATCTCTCGAGAGGTAAAGCCTGGTGCAATTCCCACGCATCAAGTTTTTGGCGCCGCAGCCCGGGGAAATAGTTATTGTCTAGGTTAGAATTTCTTTTTATTAGGTCTACTTGCTAGATTCCTTTCTAGTAAGATTTTATTTTTATTTTTAGATTCTCTTTAGTCTATCTATTTCTTTGTGCCTTTGTTCGTAACCACCCGACATCATGGACAACGGGAACATCTTTGAACCCGTCATCCCACCACAACAAAACCCACCATTAGAACCCCTTAGGCCCCGAACCTTAGGAGAGTATTCCCGACCTAGCCACCAAGGCTACCGAAACACCATTGAGCTCACCGGAGCCAATGTGACCCCTTTGCGATCCGACACCATCCGGTTGGTGCAAAGCGGATGTGCATTCCATGGACTTCGTTCCGAAGATCCAAACCAACATCTTAAGGACTTCCTCAAAATCGTAGATTCCATAGACCTAGATGTTGCAACTAGAGAGACAACCCGATTACGCCTATTCCAATTCTCTCTACGGGATCAATTAGGTGCTTGGATTATTTCTATAGTGTTGTTTAGCGTACCTTCACAATGTGTTCGATCCTGTAGCTCAGTCTTGCTAGTACCTTTGAATGATAAAATTTGGCAACTAAGTCAGAAATGGTGATTCGGATGGTATCGTGGTATCTTAGGATTGTTGTTGGATTATGAATTTTCTTAGTCTAGGTTTAGTAGTTTCGTAATCCTTTTATTGTTTTTCTTGTATCGAGTAATCCTCCTAGTACTTGATAGGGAAAGTCTCTCAAGAAGTAAATGGAAAGTCCAACTTAATGGCTAAGTGAGTGACAGGTGAGGTAAGTATCCAGGGGAAAGTTTGTCAGAAAGAGACATTTATAAAAGAGTTTACTTGTTTAAAACGCTTTTACATGAAGATTGTTATTAGCAATACAAAAAAAAAAAAAAAAAAAAAAAAAAAAAAAAAAAATTATTTACTTCATGGCATAATCCTTCCTGAATTATACATAGGTGATCAGGCTATGTATAATTAAGGACTAATGATGCGATTTTTGATTTAGTCAAAATAGTATTACTTTTCTCAAAAGTTTTAGATGGTGTTCAACATTTTGTTTTGAAAAATGGTATTCTAGTCATTTCCTTTCAAGTAACATGAAAATTGTTTCGCGTAATAATAGTAAATACTTGGTGCAATAACGGAAAATCAATTTATAGGGTGGTAATAAAATAGTTTCTTTTAATAATTCCGTAAAACAATTTCCCCGTATGGTAGTAAAATAGCTTGAAGTAAAATTCGTTGAATGGTTTATTGGATACATGGGTGAATCTTATGGTATGGTAATAGTCTACTAATCCACTTATTTAAAGAATGTAAGCATCTTAGTTCATAACAGGGCAGTGGTTTATGATTATGAAGTGGTCGAGAATATGGTGGTGATATTGAGAGCGTGAAAGATGAACGTGTCTTTAAGGCATCTACAGTCAACTGAAGGGGATAGTCTATGTGTGAAAAGATATAGGGCAGAAATTTGGTGCCAATGATTTGAGTCAAGTAAGTACCACATCGAATGATGTTTGATTTTCCATGAATGCAAGCTAAATGCCTTATGGTCAGGTGAAACTTCTCGATATCCTATCATGAAAATGAGGTCTTGTCCCAATGTGACTAAGCTATATCGGTCTCCGAAAAGAATATAAATTTTGTTGAGTAATTGTACCTTGATCCATTAATCCAACAAGCTTATACTAGCGTGAGAGTCTTATAATATGGAATGAGCGATAAAGTCGTAATTTGAAGTAGTGGTGTTAAGGCATGGTGTCTCAATATTGACAATCTCTGGTAGAGGGGTTTCTTTCGCATCTAAGGTCCAATAGTAAGTAGGTATAGTGGTTGCTTTCGAGATTCGTTCATGAGTTATGCGTGTTCCTTCTTGGAGATATGGTTTCTAAAATTTACAACATTTATTTGAGTGAAACATTGTGAAATATTGATCATAAATGTATCTTGGATTGACTTTATTTGAAGTTTGTAATGAATATAGTTATGTAAAAGATGTGACTACGAAATATTTTGTATTTTGATAAAAACAATATCTTATATATATATATATATATATATATATATATATATATATATATATATATATATATATATATATATATATATATATATATATATATATATATATATATATATATATATGTCTTTGGAAAAAAGGAGTTCAAGAAGATTGTTGCTTAAACAAAAATGAGTTTTAAATCCAACCATTGAAAATCAATAATTTGTCGTACTTCGTAAGGTTTGCAAGAAATCTTTTTGTTTATACAAAAATTTATTTTGACTTTGACTTACTTGAATTGTTATTATCTCCGAAACACGAAAACTAGGGCAGTCACTCTTATCTTGGTCAACATAACCATTAAATCGTAAAGACATCTTCGTCTTTATTTATCCTATTGTCTTACTTGCATCCTCCCAAAGTTGTAATTACATGTCAAATCTACTAATATGACCACCTTGGTCGGTAGAGTGTTGCTAGAGCGACTAATGATGTAATCATAGGCTTAGAATGTGGTGTAATCAAACTTGATAATGAAGGGAGAGTTGTGATGAGTTCCATTATGATGGTATAATACCGTTCAAGGCATCTTGTTGGTTTATTGTGTTATGGAGGTATGAGTCGATCATATCTAAGATAATATAGAGTCCTTGTGATAGATGCCACCCTTAGGCGATTTGTTGCAATTCTTATTGTGTTTGTGAGGCTTGTGGTATTATTCAGAGTGTATCGTCCAAACACTCGTGGGTAATCTCAAATAATTAGAGATCATCGTCTAACGATGAAGAGTAGTAGGTTGTCAAGCAGTAGAGGCTCTCAAACTCTCACCAACCTCAAACCCATAAGGTGGTGTAACGTGTGGTATGTCAAATAGTGGTTGCTCTTAAAGCGGCCTGTCATATATGGGTGTAGAGTCTCTGAGATGTGATGGTGATAATAGTAAATGGAATGCTACCCTCTTTCGCACAACCTCGCGACATCTAAGAGGTAAAACTGAAGTACACACTATGGGACGACCAATAGTGTAATAAATAGCTGACGGTGGTGGTAGTACCTGAGTAGTAAGCGCCCTACTAGTGAAGGAAAGAAAACATACTATCTTCTTTGCAATAAGCATCCTAATATGTCCATTAAGATTAAGTCTGAATACTCTGCCAAACGGAAATCTAAGTATGGGCTGAATGATAGGAAAACCTTGTTCCTATAATAATTCAATGGTGCTAATGGCGGCGTAAGTGTAACTGGTAGTACAATGGTAGTGGAAGATGACAAGGCATCTTCAATGTCGAAATCCGACGAAAGGATAACAGGGTGGGTATCTGAAGACATGTCACTTGTGAACCAGGTCAACATAATCATATATATATATATATATATATATATATATATATATATATATATAATATATATATATATATATATATATATATATATATATATATATATATATATATGAGTATGGGTATAAATAACTCGCACAATGTGTGCATAAAACAACATGTATTAATGAATATGCACCTATGATGAAATGATGAGATGCTATAATGATGTGGTTATAGTCTAGGGTCCATGATACATCCTAGTTCGCTATAACCTTAGCTCTGATGCCAATCTATCACACCCCCAAAATACCTGAATGGCAGCGGAATGGAATACCTGGGGGTGACTGTCATAGCACCACAGTTACAGTTATATTGGACGACCTAAAATGTCGTTTTGAAAATACATCGTTTGATTCATTTAAAATATTCAGAGTCATAAAACATAGGTCCCAAAGTCTTGAAAAGTTTACAGAAATAAGTTTAGTATAATCAAACGATAGTTCATAAGTGCATAAAAATCTAATATGAGACGCGTCATCCTTGTTACTCAATGATATGACTCCATGCATGTCATGACGAATACGTCTTAGTTACCTGAAAATACATTGCGAAAACGGTCAACAATAATGTTGGTGAATAATCATAGGTTTGTAAGTTAAATCGTATGTACATTGGCCACAAGTATAAAGTAAACCGACAAAATGTCAAAAGTAATACATTGGCTCTTAAGCTCACGACCCCGAAGCTAGACGTTACTTGGCCCCAAATGAGTGTTTACCAGACACTCTAAATGTATTAGACATGAGATGCATTCGTACCCGTTGGAGCAACCCAAACACGAATGGAGGAGTCACCCTCAATAGATCTATTCACTCACTCTCGCTTGTAGATTAATTAACGGTCCATGATAATAAAGGGAACTTGTCATGACGTGGTAATAAGGCAACTTAAGCAATGTAAGGAATTCAATACTGTGGCATGTACAGAAAAATTAGTAATGCAATGTATTCTCCCCCGTGGGATTTGAAATCAAATATGTAATTGAAAACGGGGCTATGAAAAGTCACCTGAAGTGATAGTACAATGTGATGAAATAATCGGGACAACAAGGCGCGAACACTAGCCGCAACCTAATATGAGTAATAACGATCTACTTTAGATCATGCCGTGATGAAATGAATGTACATGCACATGATACCTATACCACTCGTAACTTGAAAATACTTGTTATCGTCAAAGTAGGAAATTTCCATACTTAGGAAAAATAAGTCCAATTAGAAGTATAGAAACTTGTCGTAATATATCGTATATAAAATGTTAGTGTTATATTCCTCGTTTTGAAAACCTTGAAATAACGTCTAGTAGTCGTATAAATAAACCTTGGGTCGTACGTACTTCGTTAGTTAGGAATAAAATCCTTGAATAAGAAATCTAGAAAATATATCATTTAGTACGTAGTTATATTATTTCTAGTAGTGACTATATATATATATATATATATATATATATATATATATATATATATATATATATATATATATATATATATATATATATATATATATATATATATATATAGTTTTGACGATTTTAAAACGCGTATAACTTGGTCGTTTTAAGTTCATTTTCCTCGTTCTTTATATCCACGGATTCGTCTTCGTATGTATTAATATATTTTTGATAGCTCGGCTCCACTGGGTTACGTCTAACGCCTCTATTTGTCCGTCGAAAATTGTCAAACAGCATGCAGTTTTTCAGAAAATAGTTTTCGTCAATTAACTTGCAAAAATCATAACTTCTTCGTTATAAACTCGTTTTAATCCGTTCTTTCGCCCACGGCTTCGTTTTTGAAAGTATTTTCTAAATCTTTGGTCAAAAATTACCCATCACCTACTGAGTTTCCCACGTTTCAAAAATAGTGACAGTAGGTATATGTAATGTTTTAAAAACCATTTCTAGGGTTCCAATCTAGTTCCAACTTCAACCAAACCACTTTCAATCACCACAAAACTAGTCTAATCCTATCATACACCTTCTTAGGGTGTCATGGGTTCCTAAACATCATAAATCAAGTGGATCTAACAAGGATCTGTCTATAATCAATTTCTAAGGCTCAAAAGTTAAATATGTATAAAATGGAGTGGTATAAATAGCATATGCATGTAGATCTAGTATATATATCATACGAATCTTGTAAAAACTTGGTAAAATTATAAAAATGAGTTTGATACACTTACTTGAAAGATTAGTGAGCTTATGGAGATGAAAACTTATAACACCTTGGGTTTTTATCACAAAACCCTAACTAGAAATACATATGAGACTTAATTAACCCTTGATCTTGAAAAATTTATGGTTTCTTGCTTGTTTGTGAGCTGAGGTCGAGCACGACAAGAGAAGAGAGAAAGAAAGTAAGTCTTGCTTTTAGATTTGGTAAAATGAGATGAAAAGGGTGAATTATTGGTATATATATATATTATATATATTGAGTTCAATAATGCATACATAAATGCTAAGGTAATTTTTCAAGTTATGTAAGAAAAGGGGATGGGGGGGGGGGGGGCTGCATTTTATGAAAAAGGGAAGAAAACATGTAGCTAGTGTAAGATAGTTGGTATAATTATTGTATTATTATGTATATATTAATTGTTTTAGGGAATACCGGGTACCGAGTTAACTAAAAATAAATTTTAATGGAGTTAACTGGGGCATAATAAAGTCATAAAAATTGTAAAAATATGTCGGGTATAAATATTGAGTGTTTAGATAATTATTATTTAGTTTCTACGAAAACCGTCGTAATTTTAGTAAACTTACGATAATAATTAAATAAATTTCCAAAACACTGGGTAAATTAATATTATAATTTTTATATTATTAAAATAAATATAAAAATATATTGGGATCATAGTCGGGAGTGTCGGACGTGTTAGTCACATTATTGATCGCGTGTTAACGTTTATTTAGAAATAATGAAACGTAAAAGTTAATTATACCAAAAGTACTAATTTAAATATCCTACGAGTGGAATAGTATGCAAGTGCCATTGTAATGATATGTAAGCCATTTCTAGTCCGTATGAAGTGTCCCAATGATAATGCATGAATTCGCTCCTGAACCAATTTGGTTACGCGAATTTGAATACCCGTAAACTAAATTTATGATGAAATGAGTAAAGTACATGAATAGTGTTTTCTCTTCGGAAATGAATAGTGTCATGTGAATAGTAAATTTTCTGAACGCTTCTCAGAATCTCAAAATGACACCAAAAATGATAAATAGTAAAATGATGAATAGTGATCGGTGAATAGTAATTGATGAATAGTAACTTTCCGAGATGAATAATGAAATTTTGACATCTGAACAAGGACTTGAAATTACGAATTGTGACACAACGCCCATCCTGCAACCGACGTTCTCGTCGGTACACTCCTTCAAATCGGCTGACATTTCTACACCCTGATTTGCTTCCCTCAAGGTTTTATAATCTGCTTTTTTTTATTCACTGAACTAGAGTTTCAAAAGTCATTAATGGTGGAACATGGGCATATGAAGAAGATGGTGCAAAACTGGAAATGTGGATTATTTTAGGCTTTTTTTTTTCTTTTCTTTTTTTTTAATTCATCTAAATAGAATTTAGGCTTTAACTGTGATGTGGTTCAATTGAGAAACTATTATAGTTTAATTCTACAAATGAAGACGATTTTACCAACTGGTATTTTAGTTTGAGTTTATATCAATTTTAATTTGGGGCTTCTTATGAATAAAAGGGTAAGATAGTCATTTTCTTTATGAGCCTTTGCTATTCAGGATGTAAAAGAAACATCATTTTTCTATACGTGACCAACTCCAAAAAGATACTTTTATGTAAAAGGATACCATCTTCAAACAGAAATAAAAAAAGAAACACCCCCTTAATGTATTGTTTAAAACTCATAAATTGTGTAGCGCTATTAGATGACAATTAAGCTCAAGCCTCTTTATGGTTTTGATGTTTTCAAATTTTCTCTCATATAACTTTTATATATCTGGGTAAATTGCAAAAATGGTTATAATTATCGTGAAAGTGCAAAAAAGTCACCGAGTCATAAATGCGTGCAAAAAAAGCCATTAACGTTCCGGATAAGTGCAAAAAAGCACCGAGAGCCAACTCCTGTTAGTTTTCTCGTTATGTGCCACATTACTGAGGGTATTATAGTCATTTCATGGTTCATTTTTATCTCGGGCCAATTATAATTGAAGGACTATATTTGCAAACAAACGTAAACTCTTTAGTTAAAGCAACTAGATTACTAGAGTTGCTTTTTCAAATTATACTAACTCCCCAAAACCAACCCAATTAACTTCATATCCGTTGTAAATGTGGAAAACTAGAAGGGGGGGTTGAATAGTTTTACGTCTTTTTAATTTTATGAAAACTTAGTTTAGTTTTAAAGTCTTGTTTACTCTTAAAACTTTGATTCTATCTTATGTGAATTCAAGTCTTGAACAATATGAACAACTATATCGAGGTATGAAAAGTAATAACGAAGTAAGCTAAATATGTACAATCAACACATGCATAATATAGACAATTATAGCTATATACGATATGTAAGTAAATAAGCTAAGTAATAAGTTAGAGTTGGAAAGATCTAACCGCGAGACAAAGGATTTATAGTGGTTCGGCTACAAGGACACCTTCCTTGCCCTACTCCACTCCCCGAGTCACCTACTCGAGAGTTTTCTTCACTATGTCAACAAGCTCCCTTATGGCGGAGAAAACCTTACACACCAATGTACACACCACAACTTCATAACAACTTAATCACAACTTCTACACAACTTCTTCACACCAATCTACTTCACACCAATTCTACTTCACACCTTTCTACTTCACACCTATCTACTTCACACCAATCTTCTTCACACCAATCTTCTTCACAATTACACTACTTCACTACTAAACAACTTCTTCTCCCTATACAACTTCTATTCCTAGATCTATCTAGTTACACTACTATCACACCTTTACAATGAATGTACACAACAACTAGACTATATACACAAATCTACAATACTTCACAAGGTGATGTTGAAGGAGTATTCTTCTCTTGCATTTTGAGAGATGAGAGGTAAGGGAATGAATCACTTGAAACAAGGATTAACAATTATATGATCAAAGGGTTTTTAGGAGGATGTTTAGAGAGATTTGGATCTGAAGAATTTCTTGCAAGAGGTGGGAAAAATTCCAGATTTAAGGTGGTATTTATAGGGAAAAATTTCTGACAGAATCTGACAAGGGAGCATGGCCGGTCCCCTTAATTGTGTGCCGGCCCCCTTAAAATTAAGGGGGCCGCCCTTATAATTAAGGGGTCCGCCCAGACGAAAACTGCAGTTTTCTTGTCTTTTTCTGGGGAAAGTTTATTTGGTGAAAAACTAACTGATTTTGGTTAAAATTTTGAATTCATATATTTATTATGAATAAAACATTTTCCTTTATTACCAAAAATGTTTTTCAAAAAAAATATAATAAGTTTATTTAATTTTATAAACTTTGTATTATTTAAATAAACATCCCTTTGATCATAAAATGTATTAGTCACTTGTTTATTCATACCTTAAGTGATTATGTTGGATGAGATGATATAAACTTGCTTAAAACTTGTTTACGTATTAACTTTGCGTTTAATGTTCTTATATTTTGTGATCGTCAAAACTTAAAGATATCGAAAGATATTAATAACGTTTTTATACATTATTTATATCAACAATCTCCCCCTTTTTGATAATTACAAAATCTAAACTCATTAAACTAAAAATTAATATATATATGCAAGTTTTTAGTGTGAGTTTATATCACTTCTCCACCTTTTTGTTAACATCAAAAAGGTTATCCCGACGAATGTATAGCTCCCCCTTGAAGTATACTCCCCCTCGTTTTGAGGTCATAAGAAATCGAGATATGGAATGCTTGCAAAAATATTTAGAGCACAAGCAATATATATATATATATATATATATATATATATATATATATATATATATATATATATATATATATATATATATATATATATATATATATATATATATATATATGCATGGAACAAATATAAGATAACTAACAAGAATAATTTAAATAGATTATGTTAAAAACATAATCATTAATACATAAACATGCATATATATATATATATATATATATATATATATATATATATATGCTTTTCTAGCAAATTACACTAGATAATACTAAGTTGCTAACTTGAGGTCTCTTGGACTTGCTTAGAACACAAAAGGTTTGGAATGATATTATTTTTGGAGATGGGAAACATGGTAGTTGGATTTAGGAAAGGTAGACTTTTGTGGGAATGGTTTTTGTAGAATTTGGAGAGTTTGGTGGTGAGTTTGGAGCGGAGGGATTTGCTTGAGGGTCGGTGTTTAGTGTTATGGATGATGTTGGAGAAGACCTAGTGAGGAGATACTCAATCCAAGTGAGGTGTTCATTTATGGCCATGTTTTGTTTTTGGAGAAAAATGCAACAAGAACAATTGTTGACATGATTCTCAAGATGGATCAAGTTGTTGGGTGGTGATGAGTTGGTGGATGAAGGTTGTTGATCCAAATTGCTTTAAGCAAGATGTAAAGCAAGAAGAGCACTAAGCTCATGTGCTTCTTTAAGTTCTTCAACGAACTTTTCATGTTCAGAAGATGGTGGAGTTGGATTGTGATTATTGATTGTGGATTGAACATGGAACATAGGTTTCATGTATGGATGAGTTTTGATGGTTGTTGTTTAAGGATTGAGTATGTTCCTCACAAGGGTCATTTCGAAGAAATGAGTTGGGTGAATGTGGAATTTCATTAGTGAGGGTGATTGTGAGATTGTCTTGTTGAGACAAAAGAGAGGTTTCATTTGGGTAATCATGAATGGATGAGGATGAATGTATGGTAGAATGGGATGTTTCATGAGTGGAGGATGTTTTGTATAGTGGATTGGTAGTTTTACCAAAGTGTGAGGTGTTGGAAGTGAGATTGGGATTGTTGTTTTGAGATTGAGTATGCTCTTTATATAAATTATATGGGTGAGATGAAAGTGTGTTTTTAGGAGTAAGGATGGAAACGAATGTGGATGGAGTAATTGTGTGAGGATGAGTGAGGTAAGTAATTTGAGTATGGTGAGGAAGGTGTGTGATGCAAATTTCGTTGTGCAAGGTGCATAGTATTGAGATCACGAAGATCATGGAGTTGGTCAAGTTCTTCACGAAACTTCAAGGTTTACAATGAAGATGATGATGAAGGAATTTTGTAATGTTGGTGGAAAAGAGAGTGAGGTGTAATATTGATTATTGTTTGGAGGTTCATATTTTTCAATAAAAGGATTGTTTCAAGGAGATAGATGAAATGTGGGTATTTAGATGGGAGCATAGGTAGATGCTTGACCATTATGAAGATTGAGAAAGGGTTCTTTTGAGTGAGCTTGAGGGTTTTGTGTATAGTTGGAGATAAAGGAGGAATTTGGTGTTGGATGTTTGACAACATCATTTGGTTCGATGGGCTTTTTTATGGAATGATAATATGTGTTGTATTGGCTAGGTAAAATGTGTTTGTGTATTTAGGAAATAGAGAATCAAAATAGGGTGAAATGGGCTAAAGAGCAGAAAGCAATATGTGAGCCTCGTGCTTCAGGTGGCCGGCCCTCTTAATCATAGGCCGGTCCCCTTAATTTTAAGGGGGCCGCCCTTGATCTTTAAGGGGGCCTCCCAGGGCCAGGTTCACAGAATGCCAGAGAAGTGTTTTTGGCAAGAGATTTTCAGAGAGGGGTTTGTTTAGAGGTTTGGTTTTAGGCAAGTCCAACTCTTTAGGCAATAAGGCAAGTATTATCTTAATTAAATATGCATGAAAAGTATATAGGCAAGCAAGTAAGCACATAAAATAGTCATAACTAAGCATGCATGCATAACCAATAAGACAAATAAGCAATTTAGCAAATCATTCAACCTAAAACTCCTATCTTAGTGTAAGGCAACTAGTTAGTGAGAAACTAGTGATGGAACAAATGTGATAGTGTAATTCTTGGTTTTGTTCTACTGTATGCCTATATGAAACAATTATGGAGTTAAGATCGTTTCGACTCCTAAGCAAATATTCCTAAGAAACGATCCTTGATCTTCTTGATTTAGCTTTGCTCACTTCTAAGTGTCATGTATATGTATATATTGGATTATATATATATAGACAACGAGAGTGAGACTATTGTGCATGATTTGAGAAAAACGTTTTTATCATTATTCAACAATGAGTATTCTAAACGTGAGAATAATTTCAAAATGAATTGAGATTTTATTTGAGAATATATTTATGCAAAACAAAATATCTCAATTCTTGATTTTGTGCAAAATAGAATCCTAGACTAAGATTTGAGAAGAAAGAAAACTTAAAATTTTATGCTCAGATAGCCGGCCCCCTTAAAGTGAGGCCGGTCCCCTTAATTTTAAGGGGTCCGCCCATCTGACAAGGAAAATTTTTCAGAACTTTGTTTTGTCAGAAGATGTTAAGTATTCCAAGAATTTAATCAATTTGCTCCATCATTCCTAATCCTAAACGTAAGTGGTTAAGTAAATCATGCTTAAGAGGCTTAGTGACTATATCGACAATGTTACCTTCCGAAGCTACCTTCTCTATTATTATATTTTCTTTTTGTATAATATCCCTAAGAAAGTGATGACGTATTTCTATATGTTTAGTCTTAGAGTGTAGAACATGATTCTTACTTAAATCTATAGCACATTTGTTATTGCACATAATAGGAATATTTTCTAACCTAATGCCATAGTCTTCGAGAGCTTGTTTCATCCATAGTTTTCTTACGCGAGGGACCTAGTCTTACTTCTATGTTAACGATTAATCCACTTAATTCATTTCACTTTATCACCATGAGTTTTCTACTAGTGGATATAGAAGATTTCCATTTTCTATGTTATTCGACAATGAACAATTTTAATTCAAATCTTAGGAAAGCCAACTAAGAGGGGTTCATAATATGTGAGCAAGTAAGTATTACTAGCTATATAACTAAGCATTATTCTAACTAGTTGTTAATCTAAGAATATAAATTTTAACGATGAACTTAAAAGAAACGCGTACCTTTTAATCTTCAATAAATTTTCTTCAAACACTTCAAGATGATAGAAGCCATTTGTAGATGAGATACCAATATTTTCCAAAAGTGACAACTTAGCCACTTGGTTCCCATGGTCTCATTGGTCCAAAGTTGTTTGAACCAAACATGGTTTGCAATTGACTAGGATGCATGTATGGTGGAAGTATTCCCCATGGGCTAAAGCTTGGTTGATGTGGATAAATCTACATTGGGTGACTATTATTAGAAGAGTTTTGTCTACCTTGATTTCTCCTATGTTGAGGGGTTTTAGACCGAGGATGAGGATTATTTGGTCTATTTGGAGGTGGAGTTTTAGATCTTAATTTTAGTTTAGAAAATCCGGTTTTGGCTTTTAATGATGGTTTATAAAAACTTTTTACTTCCTCATCACTCGCAATAGGTATTTTTCTATCTTTTATAGGTACATACTTAGGTTTTGAGTCTAATGGTTTTTGTTTACTAGATTCACATTCAAACTTTTCATTTTTATTTTCACTAGTTAAAACATTAGTTAAGTCGAATCCTAGACCGGTTTTATCTCCTAAAGTTTCTTGAACACTTATTGTTTTCTTAAGTGAGTTACTACTATTTTTAAACTTGTCAAGTTTGAAAATTTCATCTTTAAGTTTTTCGTTTTCATTTTTGACCTCTAAACATGTTTTACATTCTTCAAAAACTTCTTTTTCTTTTTCCAAATGTTGTAGTTTAATTTTTAATTCGAGTACTTCATTTTCTGATTGATTATTAATATGTTTTAGTGACTTATTTTTAGCTATAACATTTTGACCTATTTTGCATAACCTATTATATTCATTATCTAGGTCTTTTTCGTCTAATGATAAATTTTCGTCACTAAAGTATTCGGTTTTGGAACGTACCTCACTTGATGTCTTAGCCATAAGACACTTCTCCTCATTTGTGATTTCTTTCTCATCGTCATCGCTATCACTCCAAGCTCCTCCAACAAACGCCTTTTGATTTTGATCTCTTGGCATCATTGGACATTTTCCGATGAGATGATTTGGATCACCACATTTGAAGCACTTCCTATCACTTTTGCCATTTTTGTCATCTTTATTTCTTTGGTTTGCTTTCCTTTCATCATGCGGTTGTCTAACGAATCTTCCTCGTTTTTTGAAGAATTTCTTGAAGTCTCTTACGGCCATCGCATATTCTTCGTCATCACTTTCGGAGGTTGAGCTATCCTCGTTACTAGATTCCTTCCTAGCTGTCAACGCAATTGACTTGCTTTGCTCTCTTTTTCCATTGACCATCTCGGAGTCTTTCTTTATTATTGCTTCGTAGACTTTCAAGTTGCCGATCAACTCATCAAGTTGAAGAGTTGACAAGTTCTTCGATTCTTCAATCGCCGTAACTTTAGCTCGCCATTTTGGATGAAGAGCCCTAAGAAATTTCCTAACAAAATTCTTACTAGAAAAATTCTCATCAAGTGCTTTTAAACTTGTGATGATAGTGTTAAACCTAGCAAAAGCATTATCTATTGATTCCTCCTCCGGAATCGTAAATTGTTCATATTGTTGAACAAGAAGATCTATTTTATTATCTTTAACTTGACTATTACCTTGGTTAGTGATTAGTAAAGAATCCCAAATTTCTTTTGCGGTTTTAAACACATAAAAATTCTTTCATATTCTTTGCATGATAACGCATTATAAATAACCATTTTAGCCTCATTATTTTTTGCTAGTTTCCTTTTCAAATCGTCATTTTGTTTTTCAAAAGATACAATTTCATCCATTTTAGTTTCAAAATTATATTGAATAGGGGGAAAATCACCAAAGGTAATGACATGCCAAAGATCAAGATCATTCGATTTCACATAAGTTTCGAATATGTTTTTCCAATATAAAAATCCATCACTTTCAAATAGTGGTGATCTTTGCATAGATTGCCCTTCTAAATATTTTTCAGATTTCATAGATCGTTTCAAGTTTTAAAATACAGTTTATTTTAAAAATCTTGTTTAACCTGGCTCTGATGCCAATTGTGGAAAACTAGAAGGGGGGTTGAATAGTTTTACGTCTTTTTAATTTTATGAAAACTTAGTTTAGTTTTAAAGTCTTGTTTACTCTTAAAACTTTGATTCTATCTTATGTAAATTCAAGTCTTGAACAATATGAACAATTATATCGAGGTATGAAAAGTAATAACGAAGTAAGCTAAATATGTACAATCAACACATGCATAATATAGACAATTATAGCTATATACGAGATGTAAGTAAGTAAGCTAAGTAATAAGTTAGAGTTGGAAAGATCTAACCGCGAGACAAAGGATTTATAGTGGTTCGGCTATAAGGACACCTTCCTTGCCCTACTCTACTCCCCGAGTCACCTACTCGAGAGTTTTCTTCACTATATCAACAAGCTCCCTTATGGCGGAGAAAACCTTACACACCAATGTACACACAACAACTTCGTCACAACTTCTACACAACTTCTTCACACCAATCTACTTCACACCAATTCTACTTCACACCTTTCTACTTCACACCTATCTACTTCACACCAATCTTCTTCACAACTACACTACTTCACTACTAAACAACTTCTTCTCCCTACACAACTTCTATTCCTAGATCTATCTAGTTACACTACTATCACACCTTTACAATAAATGTACACAACAACTAGACTATATACACAAATCTACAATACTTCACAACGTGATGTTGAAGGATTATTCTTCTCTTGCACTTTGAGAGATGAGAGGTGAGGGAATGAATCACTTGAAACAAGGATTAACAATTATATGATCAAAGGGTTTTTAGGAGGATGTTTAGAGAGATTTGAATCTGAAAATTTTCGTGCAAGAGGTGGGAAAATTTCCAGATTTAAGGTGGTATTTATAGGGAAAAATTTCTAACAGAATCTGACAGGGGAGCGTGGCCGGTCCCCTTAATTGTGTGCCGGCCCCCTTAAAATTAAGGGGGCCGCCCTTATAATTAAGGGGGCCGCCCAGACGAAAACTGCAGTTTTCTTGTCTTTTTCTGGGGAAAGTTTATTTGGTGAAAAACTAACCGATTTTGGTTAAAATTTTGAATTCATATATTTATTATGAATAAAACATTTTCCTTTATTACCAAAAATATTTTTCAAAAAAAATATAATAAGTTTATTTAATTTTATAAATTTTGTATTATTTAAATAAATATCCCTTTGATCATAAATTGTATTTGTCACTTGTTTATTCATACCTTAAGTGATTATGTTGGATGAGATGATATAAACTTGCTTAAAACTTGTTTACGTATTAACTTTGCGTTTAATGTTCTTATATTTTGTGATCGTCAAAACTTAAGGATATCGAAAGATATTAATAACGTTTTTATACATTATTTATATCAACAGTAAAGATAATCGACCATCAAACCCTAACTTAAAAAAAAAAACCTAAATCGGAACAACGAAACCCAGCTATGGCGAATAATGATAAGGGAAAGTCTTTGTTGATTGGGGGATGAATCATCTGAAAAGTCATGGGCCAAGGTTTAATTAAATGATAAAGTCTTTGAGGAAGTTTTGGATAAATTTGGTGATCAAGTTATTGCCAAGTATGGTTCATATAAGAACATAGGGAAGGAGATGATAGAAGAAATTCTTTAATGGCTTTGGAACAAAACCTTCAACAAACCAAATATGGGTGGTAGCGGTGCGATATCTATTCCTACCATTGTAGCGGTTGCTCCAATGAGGTTGTTGCAGAGAAAAAAAGAGGGAGGGGAAGGCCCAGGAAAATAGTAATTTTTTGTGTTCCAATCGCTAATCCGAGTACAATGTCACCAAAAAGGAAGAGGGGAAGGCCGGTTAGGAGTGGCAAGAAGAAGAAGGAGGGGAGTCCTAATCCGAGTACAGTTACACAAAAAAAAGGAAGAGATGAAGGCCTGTTGGGAGTGGGAGGAAGAGCAAGGGGAAGGAAGAGCATATGAATCTTGGTATGTTAATGTAGTATACTTCATTTACGTGTCATTTTAAATTTGTTTATGTAGGATGCTATGATATGTTTGATAGACTTTTATACGCATCCCCTTTGAGTGACATGATTGAGTGCCCTGATTGCTAGGTATAGGATAAACAGAGTGACATGATTGGTTCTAAGTAAGTCATCACATTGGTTATGGGTGCTGGTTGAGTAGTCATGGTTACGTGCAATAAAAAGGTTAATTAGAGTTGCATACTTGTGAAGTGTTGTGATGGAATACTTTGCTCTGATTATGTATCTTGAGTGTGTCTTGTATTGTCTTGTATCTGTTCTTACTAAAGGAACAACAAAGGTTTGGTTTCTATATCACCACATTGACTTATTAACTAAACTACAACTATGTGGTGAGATATACAACATTGCATTGCTCTGCTTCACTTGAGCCTGCACAACTGTTTCATTGAATGCTGCTGTATTGACTTTAGCATGTATACCATTAGTTTCATAGGTGCTAGTATGTCTTCACAGTGTGTTACTTTAATTGCCTATTGACGTTTGAATTTAAATGGTGGTAGGTTTAAGTGATTATGATGATGAAATTGTGTTCAGAATGCACAATAATGGATTATTTGAATTTGCTTCATTGAGATATGTACAAGGGAATGTTTCCACACTTTGTGCCTTTGTCCATGACAAACATATCTTTAACCTTGGTCTGGATGATATGTTATCACACATTAGGGGAGAAAAATGGGTTGTCTTCTTTTGTTTGCCTAGTAAATCATTAGAAGAAGGTTTGAAGTTGATTCACACAGACAATGATGTGCATACAATGATCGAACTAGGTTGTCGGGCTGGTTTTTTTTTGTAGATTTGTTTGTTGCTCACAAAAAACAGATGTTATCTCAATATTATTTATAAAACATTGATTCAGGGGGTGAAGGTGGGGAGGTTGTCGGATGGGTAGAAGAACATGCTAGCTTGCGGTGCTCTAGCACTTCAACTACTTTTAGGACTAGCACTTCAAAACCTTTTAGGATTGTGGATGATGTTGATGCTTCAAAACCTGTATCTGGGAAGCATGAAAAGAGGGTGAATAGGTATGGGGATAAGGGAAAAGGAAAGATTGTTGATGAGGATGATGTTCTTAACAGGAACAAACCGGCTGGTATTGTCATTAGAGACGGTGGTTCTATGAAGAAGACAACAGGTGTTGGTTCAGTGAATGTGGGAGCAAGGGGTGGGGGTCTTTTGAGACCAAGAAATGATGTTAGAATCACTAATTGCGTACTGGGTTTAAGGGCACCAAGATCAATGGGTAACAATGTGGTGTTATTTTGACTAGGTGAGTCTAATGAATTGTTTAGTAAATATTTTGAATACATTGCATTGCCTATTATAGTAACCTCATTTCATTGCATATTTTGACTATGCAGGTGTAGTTGATCACCTGTTGGTTCATCGAGTAGAAGGTTTTGAAGATTGACATTTGGGTTCTTCTATTGGGAATATGCAATGTGTAGAAACAAAAACACTTTAATTTTGTTGTATTTACTAATGTAATTTGACTAATGTAACTTGAACTATTTTACCTCTATTTCAAATACACCAAAGGCTGTGTGCAGGCATTGTGATGGGTTCATCTTTTTGGTACATGCCGAACAATATTATGTAAATTAAAATATTTCATATGGGTTAAATGATTAGTCAAGCTTGACTCCTATCAATACTAGGTTTTGTGTTTCTATTATACTATGTTTGTGTTTGTTTGGTTTTGTTTTTTGTGTTATATACTTCTATCAATACTTTGTTTTGGGTTAAATGTTTATTGATGCTTGACTCCCATCAATACTCTGTTATTGCATCCAATTTCTTATGCATAATATGTTTGTGTTTGTTTTGTGTTTCTGTTATTTGCTTCGATTAATAGCATTTAAAAGTTTGTGTTTGTGTATTATGGTTAGAATTCTGTCAGTTTCATGTTTGCGTTTGTGATACGAATCGAACACTGTATATCAAGAAAATCGGGATCAAACGACCCCTTCCATTCATAAACCATACATTTACAACCTTACGATAGGGGAAACCACAACCCCTATCTACATCTACACCTACTGACCTACATTTACCTTATGACAGGGGCACCAAAAGGAACAAAAGAAACCACAACTTTCGTCGTGCCCAACCATCTACTACCTACATTCATCATACACAACAAAACAACCCACCCCAGCCTCCAGCACCCAACCCCTTCACATGTACGTTGGCCTAACAGCAAACTCAATCTTGGAAACAATGCTGTCATTAGTTTGCCTAAGCATCCTCATCAACTCACTCATCTTTCTCATATCAGCTGACTGAATCCTCCTAAGCTTGTTCACATTGGCCCTTGCAGCTCTCGAGCACCTTAAGTTTTAGAGCTCCAAAATTAGACAACTCTTGGCACCTACTCATCAACTCTTGTGCATGATGAATGTCTTCCTCAACCTCTCGCTGGTAATGGGATAACATCATTTCCGATATGACAAACGAGTTACAGTCAATCACGAGATCAAGACAGCGAGACATGTTACTGGAAAAGGGAATGATTATTTTTTTGTTACGAGTGTGTGTGTTTCTGCTTGTGTGTGTGTGAAGGCGTTGTGACAATTTAATATGGAAACATGAAAATAACTTTGCAAATTAGCCATTGAGGTCATGTCACAATTATACCAAAAGGTTCGCGGCAAAATGAAACATGAAATGACTATAATACCCTTAGTGATGTGGCACATAACGAGAAAACTAACGGGAGTTAGCTCTCGGTGGCTTTTTTGCACTTATCCGGAACGTTAGTGGTTTTTTTGCACGTCTTTATGACTCGGTGACTTTTTTGCACTTTCATGATACGTTAGTGACCATTTTTGCAATTTACCCTATATATTATTTTTCAATAAACATAATAACCTATGGAGTTTATATTGTCTAACATGATATCCAAACTGGTCCTCATTTTACCCGCTAAACATTAAAGTGGTATTTTTTTGTCAAACCATTTTACACACTTTTTTAAGGTTTTAACTTTTCAATAATTGTTGTTCCCTCTTTATATATAGTAAAGATAAACTACGGAGTTTACATTGTCTAATAAGCCCACAATTAGAAAGAACATTTATAATTAAGAATAGAACACACAAAAAATCGTAAGTTTTTGGCCAAACTATTTTTTAGAGAACGATGTTAGTTATTAGTTATAAATATATTTGGCTACTTGCCTATTAAGTTTTAGTTTTACGGCTCTATCTCCCCTGGTCATGATCGTTTTTGTGTGCTCGTTAAACTGCTAGGTGGTGTAATTAGGGGTGTCATAAAACTCGACCCGAACCCAACCGGGTTCGGGTTAACTCGGGTCAAAAATCATATTCGGGTCAATCGGGTCAACCCGAATTGACCCGAGTTCTAAACAAGGTCGGGTTCGGCATGTTTTTTTAGCCTTGACCCGACCCGAACCCGAGTTGACCCGACTAAACTAACACTTTACAATGTAAAAATACTCACGTTGACCCCAAACCCGAGTTGACCTGACCCGATTGCCCCGACCCGAGTTGACCCGAGTTCTAAACAGGGTCAGGTTCGGGTATGTTTTTTAGAGGCTTGACCCGAGTTGACCCGACCCGAATTGACCCGAACCCGACCGGGTCAACCCGAATTACAGCACTAGGTGTAATTAAGCAAATGTTCATAAATTAAAAGAAATAAAGAAATCAAGCTATTGCAACAAATCAGTATTACTTCTTGCAAAACATCGATAACCAGCAACTGTTAAATAACAAATTTGACTAATGCTATAATCGTAAGGCAAATATATTATGAAAAACTATGCATCCACTACAAACTCAACAATAACATGAAACGACAACAAATTTCGAAGAAAAAAAGAGGAAATTACTCACGCCAGTAGTTTTCATTAACAAATTCAGTGATTTCTTAGTAAATGCCACATATTTTACAACCTAGGAAGCAAGATCGATTTCCTTAATACTATGCTGCATTCACTTTATTCATAAAAATTCATAGTGATTTCTTAGTAAACGCCACATATTTTACAAACTAGGAAGCAAGATCGATGTCCTTAATGCTATGCTGCCTTCACTTTATTCATAACACAGAATATAATCATCCACTTAATTGCAGTTAAATTGCCATTTTAACTGATATTACACCAACCAAAAGCAAGCACATATAATTTTTTTTCTTTCATACGATGATGATTATGGTTCCTTAACTCTATCATCAGCTTCTTGTTATTATCCTTTGATTGTTTACTTCACTTTACATATAGCATCAGCTTCTTGAGCACCGGGGCGAGTAGAAACGCCAGTATGCCCTTGATTTGTACACAACTTAAATTCTCCGGGTGTGATTGATTTGTTTTCTGTACTAACAATTGTTCGTTGTAATACTAAATATGCACAATAATCTATAGCGTCCACCGTCAAGGGCTCTGGTGTAAATGCAGTTGCTGCGACCCAAATTCCTTCAGCTTTAGCACATATAATTAAAAAGTTAGGAACATTGTAAATCACCTGTCACTTAAGTATTGCACATTATGAAATTTGAGTTTCAGAAAACGATAAAACAAAAATAAAGTTACCGTGAGTAACTAGCAACAAGTTTTCAGTCGGGTATTTATCGGCAAGCAACTTGATGGTGTTTTTGTACCTGTCTCTAGCACCCTCTGCCGACTCTTCCCACTTGGGCAACTGATAACATATATCATTAAAATTTAATAACACGTATAGAAACTGAATTGTTGCAAGGAGATATATAAAGAGTGGTTTTATAACCTCTTTGTAAACTCGTTCTACACTTGAATCAACTGTCCCTTTTGGTAAGAGTTTTTCACATTCAGATATATTAAAACCAAAGTCTCCATCTTTAGGGGCTTTCTCGGGTAGTATGGCTGCAGTGTGCAAAGCTTCACATAGTCCATACTCAACAGACACCTATAACATTTCATAACCAAAGGCCAATATCATTAAAAAGAACAACCACTGTGTACTCGAAGGAAATATAAGTTAATTAAAAACTTCTTAAAAAGAAAACACTATTGAAACTAGCATGGTACCCGCGCAAAGCACCGGCGATACCAAATATGCAGTTTTTGTCATATCTTGATCTTTAAGTGGTATTGAATGATAGGCAGTCTTTGACAGTTTAACGGTTTGATAGTTCTAAAAGAGTAAATGTGTGTTTAATTCCGTAAAATATATTAATAGAAATATAGACATCCAAAATTATATTCATCTGAACTTAGTAAAAATTGAATGTTTATGATAAAATTTACAACTATATATTTGCATTATTGTAAGTTTGTAACTTGCATTTTAATACTAAAATTTAGTGTGTAATTAGTGTACATTATAATGCAATTAGTGTAGTGTAAAATTTGATTGTATAAATTCCATAATAAGTAAGTGTGTTGGCGGTCCCAAAAGCTTTATTATTTGGCGACAAGCTTTTTAGATCATTTAGCATTTGTCATTTTTGTTTTGTTTAAATGCTATTTTTCTAAATGCTCATTTCTCAAGCATTAAGCGTTTTTGTTTTATTCAAACGTTACTTTTATAATTATAGCAACATTACCAAACGCGTTTTAGTAAAACAAACAGCCGCCTCTAACTGCTAATACCGCTAATTGCTACGGCTAACCACCACCACTAGTTTTGAGTAGTATAGATAAATAAACAAACAATATGGAATGATGGATATGACCTTGAGCTTAGAAGGATCGATAACAACACCATCAGCAGAACTCACATGAGTAACACTGTCATCACCAACAGCACAAATAGCATGAACAACTTCGGATGCGGTCTGGAGACACCTAAGAAACGGAGATACAAAGACACGATGGATCGGAAACCCAAGGCTACTGTTAAGCTTCTTACCCGTGGAAAATGCTCTAACTTTCCCGTCTAATATCAACGGTGGATCCCATGGCCTAGAAGCCGTCTTAGTCCACAACGGATCAAAGTGGTCGATCCGATCACCATGGCGTAACACGACAATGTTTTGTTGAATGCGTTGACCGGCACCAGAATCAGAATCCATGAGTGTTTGTTTGTTTATAGGAGAAGAAATGTTTGTTGCAGTTTTTGTTGAGGCTTCCTAAAATTAAGAGGAGTGGTTTAATAGTTGTTGGGTAAAGTAAAAAATGGGGTTACGAATAGAGTGGGTACACAAGTCGAGTTAAGAGCAATGCAATGCTAAAACCTTTAAAAAAGACATTGAAAGACTTTGTCAAATAGTAAAAAGCTTTTATAAAAGCCTTTCAAAAACCTTGCGGTGCAGATGCTCTAAGAACTTCGGGTATTAAACTAGAGAATATGCCATCTCATTACTATCTCACTATATCTGCAACCAAAAAAAAAAAAAAAAAAAAAAAATCACTATCTCACTATATACTATAGACACAGTTGTCGACAATAGATTGGTCTTTATAAACCTGTGACTATTCTAACTGTATTTGGTTGGGTTCTTTAACAATTTCAAGCCCAAGTGGCTTAGATGGTTAGGTTAGCCACAGAGTGCCGGAAAAACTTCGGTCGAAGGCAATATTTGACCGATATTGAATCGGTTATGCGCATTATGCGTGTAGCCGTGTAGGGGCAAACATCGGTCGAGTGAAAAAAAAAAAAAAAAAAAAAAAACTATCTTTCGAAATTACAATAAATTTTTACAATACCCTTTTTATAGTTTTAGTGATAAATATTAACCAGGTCATCGACTATGACAACTTGGTTATGTCTGGTCACTGGAGAGAGAAAGTTGATATGGCAGGGATGACCTGGGTCCCCACCAGAGACGGAGAAAGTAGGGAAGCCGGGGGGTGCTCGGCCTCCTCCAACACGCGTCAATCGCTTTACTATTTATCTTATAAAATTTAAGCATATGACGCAAATATAGGCAAATGATCCTCCTAACCTTTGAGAAAAAAATTTCGGCCCTCCTTATATCTAATTCCTGACTCCGTCCCTGATCTCCACTGTGCCCCGCCTAGATCTATTGTTTATGGTCCACTCCCAAAGGTTGGAATATTAAATTCATGCAAGGGGCAAGCAGCTAAGCACTCGTGTTTGAGAAATCATCTTATATAATTTTCATCGCATTATCACAAAACGCACTTGATAAATCACTTTTACCACATATCCATTGTCGAATCTCGTCTAATTAAGAAAAGATCAAGATAAAGCTAGGAGATAGTACTTAGGGTAAAAAGAAAGTTGTTTGTATCATATTTATCATCATGTTATTCACTTGATAAGTCTTCGAGCAGTTTTATTCGATCGCAATATTTTATTAATAATAACTTTACAGTTGATGGTATTTGGTTGAAGTAAAATAAACAATCATCTAAAGGTGTTTGCAACATTTCTCTCACCCAAAACCCCATCACTCACTCTCAAGTCTCAACCAATCCCTTTATAGCACATCATTCACCCATTTTTTTCCTCACTCATTCATATTTTTGTTGTCAACACTTCACTCACTACATCCCTTCACTCACCTCAATTTTCTTTTTTTTTTAATTCCATTAAAAAAAAAAAAAAAAAAAAAAAAAAAAAAAAATCAATCCACTAAAATTAAAAAAAAACATTAACATAATATTACTAAAAAAACATAAAAGTTATACTCTTTCACTATAGTTCAAAAAAATAAACAAATAAATAATAATAATAATAATAATAATAATAATAATAAAAGTTATGGTCGACTTCTTCTTTGGCTGTTGCAAACACACACACAAACACACACAAAGTCTTATTTCCACCCATTGGAATATGCTCCAACGTTCAAAAAAAATCACAACAGTAAAAAATTTCCAGCCCTTCCCGTGCGTTAAACTTTTCCGTGTGGGAAGGATCCCGTGCGGTACCGTATGACCGGCGGCGGTGTTCCCGCACGGGATGGATCCCGTCCGGTGCCTTCAGGCACCCACTGCCAACACCCTAAGGCTACCCACAGAAGGATACCACGATCGACAAACTCGATCGATCGGTGCTCGGTCGCCCTTTTGTTGTGATTCGATCGCCAAATGCAAAAGACCCAACTTGCTCACCTACACGATCGAGTATTACTTTTTTTTTTTTTTTTTTTTTTTTTTTTTTTTTTTTTTTTTTTTTTTTTCGTTTCATGTGAGTGCTTTTTGCGTGTAGTATTAAATATAAAAGTTATTTTTGTGGGGTATTTTTTTGTAGTGTAGGTCGCCCTTACTGGGACACCCATTCGCCTAAGGGTTGCTAGAGAGAGAAAGCTGAAGTGGTAGGAAAAATTGGGAGGATTGGCAACTCTTACTGTGGGTAGCCTAACGAATGAATGAAAATTTCATTATTATAAATATCATTTCCATTTTTTTAGCATTAAGATTAGGGCATCCGCTATAGTAAACCTTTGTAAAGGTTTATAATTGTGTTATGACATTAATTTATAAACCTTTTTGTTTTATAAACCTATTCTCACTATGTATAAGCCTTTTCAAGTTTTATCAACATCTCATATAATTCAGATGCATTAAATTATGAAAAGGTCCAATATCCTAGACTTTTTCATGACACATAAGCATGAAATAGATGTCCATTATGATTTACAAGTTTTTAGACCTCTTCATAATTTTATAAACTTTTTCATAAACCACCATAGTGGATGCCCTTTGATGTTCAAACGCTTTGTGATGTGATAGTACGCGTGGATGTAGCAGACAATAAAATTTGATTAAATTTTCTAGCGACCAAGTTTTTAATGTCTATGTGGTATTGTGCGTTTTTTATCCATCATCTTTGTAATTTTAATTTCCCCTTCAATAAACTAAAATGTAATAATATACTCATCAGGGCTGATCCGGAGTTTTCTGATGCCCTATAGGTGAGATGAGAAGAAAATGCCCCTACTAAATAATGTAAATAAACAACTGTCTATATTTTATAAAT
Source organism: Artemisia argyi (assembly GCA_030686995.1). Classification (NCBI taxonomy): domain Eukaryota; kingdom Viridiplantae; phylum Streptophyta; class Magnoliopsida; order Asterales; family Asteraceae; genus Artemisia; species Artemisia argyi. The sequence goes on from CM060677.1 coordinate 179,350,513, forward strand.
TAAAAAAAAAAAAAAAAAAAAAAAAAAAAAAAAAAAAAAAAAAAACTTGTATTTGTTTTTGTATATGGCTAATTGGAAAATTAATCCAAATTAGTTTAAATTTATTTTAGAGTAAATTGCATAAATCATCCCTAAAGTTTGGTCAAATTGTATGTTTCGTCTCAAACGTTATGAAAGTGCACGGATCGTCCCTGTGGGTAGGGATGGTAACGGGGCGGGGAATGTCGGGGATTGTACTTCCCACCCCATCCCCATTTTCCACTCTCTATCCCCATCCATAACGGGGAATTGCTTTACATCCCCGTCCCCATCCCTAATGGAGATCGGGGATTCCCGTGGGATTCGGGGATTCTTCACCCTTATGAAATAACATAAAAATTCCACCAACTCGTCGAAAATATAAAGAATTTTGACTTATAAAGTACCTCAACAAACGTACATTGCACATAGTTAGATTAATTACAAATTCAACTTTAAAACATCGTAAACATTGTAACATCACATATAATATAAAAAATAATATGTATCATATGTGTGTATTCGGAGTAAATAGTTAAGTAACATGTAATTGGTATTTATACATCTAATTCTAAATGTGTTTGATCCTATAGATATCGCATTTGCATATAAACATACATGTCGATACTCATAAACATATGTACATGTACATATATAAGTTAATCGAGTATCGAAAAAACATATAAATTTAAATAATTATTCACTAGAAAGATCGGGGTCTGGGCAGGTTCAGGGATTTATGATATCCCCATCCCCGCCCCATCCCGGGTTTAATATTTCAGGGGGTTTCCCATCCACGTCCCCATCCCCGGTCAACTCGGGGATTCCCTAGTCAAATCGGGTTTGGGGATCGGGTCTCCATTGGGTACGAATTTTTTTGCCATCCCTACCTGTGGGGAAACCTTTGGTGCAAGTATCGTCCCCACAGGGACGATACTTGCGCCAAAAGTTTCCCCAAAAAGGACGATACTTGCACAAAAAGATTCCCTACATTGACGATCCTTGCATTTTCGTAACGTTTGGGACGAAACATACAGTTTGGCCAAACTTTAAGGACGATTTATGGAATTTACTTTTTATTTATCCAAATAAAGTGAAAGTTTGTTCCTTAGTCGGTCTAATAAAACATATGCCCTTTCTCAACGCATTTTTTTAGACAAAGACTCGGTTTTTCCTCTTTTTGGATGGTAAATATTTTTCAGAACATGGAGTGTGAATCAAACCCATGTTTGAATTGAAATAATAGTGTGCATTAGTGTCCGATAACTAATGTAAAACAACTTATTTTCTTAATAAAAGATAAGACTACTTATAAATAATAATACAACATATTAAAATATAACATGACTTGTTTTGTTTCTCATTCACTGTTTTTTCAAGAAAACACAAGTAAAAGTTACATATTTTCCATGTATCAAAAGACAAAACATTAAATTGTGTAAGCAATATTAACATTGATATATCAAATGAAACATATATATGTGAACTAAAATAGACAAATGATCCCTTCATTTTATAATAGAGAGGGGTATTATGTATATTATAAGAAACATAAAGGTCGTATATTGTCTGTAAATAAAATTAAAATATCGAAAGCCAAAAAAAAAAAAAACAAAAACAAAAAAAAAAACAAAAAAAAAGAAAAAGAAAAAGCAACTTCATCTTCATCTATGCCTTTCTCTTTCTTTATCCCATGTTCTTCATTTTCTATAAAAACCCACCATTTCTTTATATATTTATGTATACCGTATGTGAATCAAAACTTATGATGCCCTGGGCGTTCGCCCAGCTCGCCCATGCCCAGGGTCGGGCCTGAATACAATACCTCAAAATTTAGGGTGTTACAATACTATGCATGGAGAATCAATTCTTCAGGCAAATACTAAACAAGGTCACAACAAGTCTCGCTTAGAGAATCAATCTCCAGGCTACAACTGGCATGGCGGTTTGCCCTTCAAACCGTGATTATACTATTGCCACGTGCATATACCTCATTGGTGCAGAGGTAATGTCACGGGCATTTCGCTATGACATGCAAATCGTGTCTTGTATGAATATCCCGTAACGTCAAAAACCAAGGATGCCATGCCACATGTCATGCATGTCTCCTTCATAGGATGGCCTACACGTGGGTCATCTAGAGCCTTCGATCACATCAACGGATCACACACAATCCTAAATACATCCCTATAAATACACTGCTTCTCATGAGAAGAATCAAGAGAAGAATCAAGTCCATTTTCTCCATCTTTACACACACTAAACCCTATTTGTATGTGAGCATTACCCTGGCTTTAGATAAACACTCATATCTCGGGATTTTTACCACTCAAGAGAAACCAAACAGACGAATAGCAAATCTCACACCATAAATTTATAATAATTCTTGCTTTACGTACCATACGTAAACAACAACTCTAGAGAGGCATTAAACATATTGCATCTCCATTTCTATGTATGGCCCATAAAAAACAAAAGAAGATTCCATGAACCATTTTGTTCAACAACTACCTTCTAAAGCAGCCATTGTTGTCCCTGGCAATATTCAAAGTTTACAAATTCATTGGTTGTTCAAATAATCTTATATGTAATAACTTATTTGGTTTTTTTTAATGACAATGAAATTAGAAGCCTAGCAAGGAGCTAGGAGGAAAATTTCACATAAGTAATGACAGAGCATTATACGGTTTATCAAACTACTCTATCCAATTTACAGTCAGTAGTTTAGCCCCAGTTGAGATCCAAGTAAATGATAGGAGCTTGATATCGTTGAAGACTAGATATTTTCCTAGTTATTTTTTGGGCAAAGATCATATTATTGCGAAACCGTCAAAGAATTAAGTTATCATGTATTTCAATACGAAATTTTGAAAAGAAAAAAAAAAAAAAAAAAAAAAAAAAAAAAAAAAAAAAAACAAATTCAAGTACATATTAACTTGTTTAGAATTAGATGGATTGTGATTCTCAAATTGGAGTTTATTTCTTCAGTTTATGTATTCATTAATATTTTAAAAAATAACATTGTTAGGCTAAGTTTAATGGTAACTAACATCGTCAAAACCTACTTTCATAAAACTTAGCCTAACAATGTTACTCTTTTAAAACAAATAGCCGGTACCTGATATCAATTTTGATAGCCGGTACCTAATATCGATTGGCTACTTTTTTAAAAGTGTCCAAATCCGGTGTCATGTCACATAAAACAGCTTAAGCTTTAACTTATTTTTAAAAGTTATTTTTTTAACATATCTTTCTTTTTAGTAAAACTAGGCGAGTATCCCTGCATAGCAACGGAATTCCTAGCGGTAGATAATTAACGATTTGTGATATTGTGGTGAGTGTTTTGTGTAGCGTTCAAAATAGCACGTGAACCGATCAAAATGTAATTGCAAACGGTTGTACTACACGATAACTAAAGTCTAGAAGAAATTCTTACCATCTATTAAACAACATATAAAAACATTTAATGAAACTGAAACTAAAACATTACATCAGTTATGAAATAGAAACTAACAACACACGTTACTCTTCGCGCAAAACTTCTTGATAAATGACATTCGAGGTGTAGATTCCTGCTTGACGGAACTCTTTGACTGGTTTAACCAATACCTTTGTTGTTCTACGTGATATCCCTCTAGACAATGCCACATAAAGCTGGCCATGCGAGAAAATAGAATCATGCAAATACACTCACATTTTTGTCGATCAAGATGATGTAATTTTTTTTTTCTTTCTTTTTTTTTTTTTTTTTTTTTTTTTTTTTGTCATTCATCCACACGCAGTTAACTCGTACTTTGTTGATTTTGTACCTGTGGGCTATTAAGTGATGAGAAACATTTAACATTGAAGTAGGGATCCCATGGCTAAAAAAAAATAGATGAGCATGATGAGAAATATAACACAGGTGAGTTTACTTTTTTTAGTATTATTTTTATGTAACTATAGTGTTTCTATATGAATTACATAAAGACGGTCCAAGTGATGAGTGATAAGTGATATTGGTTTTGACTTTGGTTTGTTCTATTATGTGCTATGATCGAGTTGTTCATATCAAACTGCTCATTTTATACTTATTGAGTATTTGATAGGAAAGAATAATAAACATGCCGATACGAAAATATAATAAGGAATTTGGTGTAATAGGATTGACTTGAAAAGTCAAGAATGAGCAAGACAGAGAGATTAGATTGAAAGTGATAAGAGAAGGAAGACTTGTTAGTAGACTTGTGTGAAATATTTGTGGCCTGAACTTAAGCGTTAAACCGGTCCTTTTACTATGATTTAGATCTTTTGCTAGTGAAATTTAGTAGGCCTGAGTACACTATGTCACCTAAACACTTGAACCAGGTAAAGTCCCATGTAAGAAAATTTGCGTGAACTTCAGACAAAATGGTAGAACCAAGCTGATTTCGAACCTGAATCTTAAGCTCTTTGGTGAAAGTATTTTGGTCATAACTGTGTCATTCGGTTTCTTATTTTTGTTTTAACATCTTTAACTTTCGCTATCATTTATGAGGCATGCAAGACTTTTGGATACAGGAAGCTAAACATTGATTTTCATTTCACATACGCTTTCTTGAACACGTAGCAAGCACGTAAGCAAATGTACAAAAACATTAATGCTAATTTTTTATTCCTTGTTTTCTTAGTCATATATTGTGTGTGTAATGCCGTTAGATTTGTTCATATTATTTATTCCTTGTTTTCTTGGTCATATCTTGTTGCAAGTACAGTAACACACACCCAAAAACATACAAAACCGTAACTGGTCATATCAGTAATAGATTTGTTCATATTTTTTTAGTTTTTCTTATATTTCCAATGTACTTGAACAGTTGAACTTGCAAATGTCATTTTACTCAGTTACTTGTTCACAAATAATCGAATCACCATACAATAATGTCAGAGTTAACACGAAATATCCTTTGATTTTTAGTTACTTGTTAACAAACAATCAAATCACCATACAATAATTTCAAAACCAATATTACTCATTTCATGTTGTGTTGTAATTTTTTAGTGGTTTATCAGTTAGATGACTTTTGTGGTGCATTATAACTATCCAGTCACTCATACTTACCCTCACTCTAATAAATGCAGTAAAAAGTAATGGTATATTGCGTTTACCTCAATGTCAACAGAAGCTTTCTCAGGTTCTCAGGGTTGAAAATAGAATCAATGTCCATAGGAGTAAAAGCTTTGAGTATTTCGTTGTCAATCTAAAAAGTACATACAAGATACAAAATATTAGACAACGTAGTAAACATATGTGGATAGCTAAAACAAAATGTATACAACATGAACCTGGGATTGAATTGGAACGACTTCAACTTCATCCAAAACCATGTTATCATCAATATAAAAATGATGTTTGGTTACACACTATATATAGTTGAACATATTTCACAAGCCAAATACATAAAGTTTGACAATTAGTTGTTAATATCAAAGTGATTTAGGAATATGTTTTGAGACGTGTTAACAGCCCATGTAACATTTTAAGATACGATTTGATGTAATTTGAATTTGTTCATTATCCATATAGTTTCCTAGTGTGAAACTAATAATTATGTAAAGATACTTTACATCTTTTCCTACTTTGTTCATTGTCTAATTATGGACAAATATACATGATTTGTAAATGTATTAAATGAGTTTACCTTGCAATTCCATAACACCCTTGCAAACTTTAATAAAGGAAACTTAATAAAGGTTTGTGAAAGGTTGAAATGTAATATGCGTTTGGATACAACAATGCACCATGCATTTCGATACAGCCATGCAAATGTGATATCTCAGGAAACATATTAATGGATACAACCATGCACCATTCATGTAAATAACAGAAATTTAATATATAGCCATATTAAAATAGATTTGTATGATTGGGTGGTTTGTACGAGACTCTTGTTACCAAATCCTTTCCTTGTTGCTATAAATAGTTTCCTTCACATGGTTGTTCATAGCATCAACTTACATCCTAAAGTCAGACTTACCGAAATTAAGTTTTCAACATTTTAACATTTCACAAACCTTGACTATTCCACTTTTCACCTTTGACCATTTTTACATTATAAGTAGTATATAGATAAAGATATTTCCGACCCGACCTTATTTTATCAACAGGTTACCGTGGTCTTTTCTGATGCGCTAAAAATTTCAACACTTACAGCATGGCACGTGACTAAATCTACATGACCTACCCATTTTTCGGCCGTATCATTATGCATCAGTTACCGAAATATTCCATTAATAAATCCACAAACTTGATATTAGGTTCTGTGACACATAATAAAGAAACCAATTAGTAGTTATGTAGCTTGAAATTGTCCGATTGAGCAAATCCCAAATAGCCTCAAAACTACTTATCAGTTGTACCAAAAAACAATTAGGAGGCAAGCAGTTCTAAAACAATCCCGGCAACCTTAAAACAATCAGTCTCACTCTACACTAATACACATACACTATGAACCGATTATCTACTACTTAAAGACTATAATCATAAACTCCTGATCACTTTGAATCTGTAACCATATCATAAAATATCACCAACATTTCAAACAAAACGACAAAACTAACCGACTTTTGCAACTTCCAAAGAAGCCTTCTCAAGTATAAAAATAATACCACCACTATTGTTATGTTTCCTTACTGGACATTAAGCACTTGTGCACTTGTAATAACTCTTGTAAAGTATTTAAGCAAAAACTTAGGTAGAAACAAAGGAAGTACTTGCTTTTGAATTACTGTTGGCCTTAAGACGATAGTTTTAGTCCTCTACAGGTTGAATGATAGCTACCCAAACATGTCTAAATCTTATTTCGAGAACTCATGATTCAAAGAATTGAAAGAATATACCTAGGATTAGGGTTGCATCGCATAAGCTTTTGTCCATATTTACGCCAACGGTATCATCGTCCATTATGTCAATCTCACTGATAGTTTGGACCACCAAACGTGGCTCACGTATAGGCTTAATCACTGGAGTTACATCAACGGTATCAATATTTGTCCGCCTGAACAACCTCAGAATTCATCCAACATTAGAATCTAGGTGCAACTGCTATAATCAAAATACAAAGCTTTAAGCTACTCACCTCCTTTTCAAATCTAAATCAGCGTCAACCTCATTATTGGTAATGTTCTACTGTGGTAGCGTTCCATCTATATCAGTGGCACCTATATAAGTGAAAGCAATAAGAATATGTACCGAGAAAACATATATCATCATAAGTGAAAGCACGATAAGCTATTCCACTCACCTGCTTGACCATGTACATATCAAACTTTATCTCTACATAGAAGCATACAGAAAGCACATTTAACACCATATTCACAGTACCATTTATTTTGTTTATTAGAACCAGTGGTCGGGCTAAATTTATTGGCAGATACATAAAGCTTTCTTCACAAAGCTAATGAATCAAACATACAGAAATTTTAGCTAACCTTGTTCATATATCATTCCAAATTGGGAATGCCCACAAGCTTTGCTATATTCGAGTAACCTAAATAGGAAAAACCTCATCCGTTTACCTAATCTTGCTACACATATCCAAAATAAAACACATGTTACATTTTGGTACATAGTTTTAGAATCCATAAAAAAGCAAAAAACACGAAAACTGAAAATTTTCGCATATTTTGGCAAATATATAACTTCTAATGCAAATACTCATAAGCCAACAAATAACCAAAAAAAAAAAAAAAAAAAGATAAGAAAAACAACTAAATACCCCTTTTCCAATGCCAAAAATGCCATGAACCAAAACAATATGAGGAAGGTCATTATTATCAGAATTGGCAAGAACTCGGTTATTATCCGTAATGGTTCCTTCAATATTGGACCTAAAAAACAAATCATTCAAAGCTAATGAAAGATCACCAGTAAAAGCAGAGCTAAATATATATAACCCTTTACATAAAACACCCATCTACAAAACCCCTATAAAAATCAAACCTTTATCATTTCTTACAACCCATAAACCAATTTGATCAGATAATCACTACCCATTTCACCAATAAGCAAAATCTTTAATACCCATCACCCATCACACAATTTGATTAAAAAAAAGAAAAAAAAAAAAAAAAAAAAAAAAAAAAAAAACCATCAATTATCAATCCAATAAAGCAAAAGCCATAAATCCAAATTAAGGAAAATACCAAATTAAATCCTTCAAAAATAAAAATACAAAAAAAGTTCAAACCTGTACAATGGTCGTGGTCTGTGGTGGTTAGGTTTTCGATGGTTGTGGGTTTCGGTGGCGGTGTCCTGTGGTGGTTAGGCTGTCGATGGTTGTGGTCTATGCCGGTGAGGTCGGTGAGGACAGTTGGTTGGATGGCGTTCGATGGTGGAGGGTCACGTGGTGGTGAGTTCAGTGATGGAGATGGTGTGTATTTTTTAGATATGAGAGTTTTGTTTTTAGGGTTTTGTTGTTTAATGTGAAGCGTGTTTTTACAGCTTTTCATTGTTTCTCTCTCATTTGACTAATTTCAACATTTCAACATTCAACATTTTCAAGTTTGACCATTTTCTCTTTATATGTAGTATAGATGTTCTTCATATAATTTTTCATTATATTACTGTATGCTGAAATAATAAAAATAAGATTTTACTTTTGATTTGTATTATAGTTTGCCACATAGATATATATGTTGACTATATTTTCTAACTTTAACCTCTATATAATAGTATTTGTAAATTCCGATAGTTCAATGAGTATAATGAAAAATTTTCATAGTATAGTGAGGTAAAAGCAACTAAATATTACAATGATCCAAATAAACTGATGCGGTGGTTGTAAGATCTTACAAGAAGTTTTACAATCCTGCTAGGCAATGTACCTAATCGTTGTAGTGTAGTATATGTAATACTCGGTGGATTGATCGTTCTCTAATGGAATAGTGTATGTGAAGGCCGAAGTGTATGTCGAGATAGGTCTAAAGGTGAGGGATAATTGTTTTTGTATTTTTATATTTTATGAAAAGTAATTAATTATACCTAAAACTAATAATTAAACTAATAAACAATAAAATAAAAGTGGCAACTCTTATAATGAGGAAAACGTGTTTACTTAGATTTCTTTATTCCCTAGTTATCTCCTATTATTTGTAGAATTTTCACATTCTTGTTTTAATTGAAGCACTGTATTCTATTTTATTGGTCGTGGGGAGGTGCCGAATGCCCCAACTCTATGAATGTATAAGTCTCCCTTAAAAACCTTAAAGTCTATTAAGTTTTCTAGGATCTATAAGCCACAATTCACGCAATAATTACAACAAGAAAAACCAACTAGTGCACTCTAGGGTTGCGTTTTATAAGATGGACAAGCTAGTACTTATAAGAGTTAAGCAGGTTTTCTTATTCTAATGCGAGGCAATCAATTAAATAAGAGACGACAAATCAACAATCAATAATTAGGTTTCACTATATCTAAACAAACATTAAATAATCTAGCCTAGCATCTTAAAGCGAAGAAAAGAAAAACAAGTAATCAAACAACATATAGACATATTGAATGATTAAACAAATAATTTATCTTTAAGAAAACATGGGTGAAAAAGGCTAAAAAAGCCCTACAAATAAGCTGAAAACCGTCTAGGGTTTATTCCTCCAAGATGTTACTACGAATGAAAAAGATTCGAAAAATATATATAGAATTACAATCATGACGACGTCACTTGCAATCTGTGACGCCGTCAGCTCGCCTTCAATTAGGCTTTCGTCTGTGTAAATCACTGTCATGACGCCGTTAGGTGCATCTTGAGGCCATCACGTGTTAAATATTTTGAGCCATCACATTATAAAATTGCACTGAGTTTGGGTCTTCAAAAACAAGTGACGGTGCTAGGTTGTAGACTGTGACGCCGTCAGGTCTCCATCTTGACAGATTCTTGACTTGGTCGTTTTTCTTTGTTTTCTTGTCGATTTTGGTCCAAAACATGCCGATTTCATAATTCTCGTCCCAAGTACCTAAAATGCAAAAAGAAACGACTTAGGGCAACATTTGATCAATTACATATGACTTTTAGGCTTAAATGGCCCTTAAAATGTATCAAATAAATCCTTATCATAAATAAAAACAGAAAGTGATTTTTTTGTCTGTTAACCCTATAGATATATAAATATATAGATAGGAGGTTTATTGGCACATCAAGTAAAAGTATTCATTATAAATTTTTGGAAATTTGAATTGTTTTTTGGTTTTTTGTAGTTTTCATTTTCTTAAATGGTCGTCTACGATAGTTTTTCTAACCCATCTACCACGTCTTAAGCATCATGGCCCACTTTTGTGGAATTTGAATCATTAAGGGTGCTTTTAGTTTGTTATACATTTTGAATAGAATTAGGATTTATGATTGAGTTGAAAGAAAAAATTAGGATAGAGAAAATATATGAAAATTAAAAATGTTGTTTGTTTTATAAAATGTAATAAGGAATTGCATTTTAGAAATATTATTATAACAATATTAATAAAATAGTAAATATGATGGGTCCACTTTTTGTGAGTAAAAAAAAAAGAAAGAAAAGAAAAGGCATTTGAAAGTTGATAAACGACCCAATAAAAACAAGTTTTATTTCACAACACACATGTCATGTTTGAAGGTGTAAAACACCAATTAGAAAAAACCTTTGTACCAAACAATTTTATATATTCATATATCATATTCCTTTAAGTCTAAAGGTGGATAACAAACACCCCTAAATCATTATTAAAAGACATTTATGATGTGACGTGCTTGGACCATGAAAGTTTTTTTTTATGGATTTGGCAAATTCTTCATCCAACACATTATATAAGAAAAGAAATGGAGTCATTTGTCAATTAGTGAAAAGTAGTTATGAAAAAGATAGATATTATGAGTAGCTCAAGCTTTAATTATTCAAGTTTTTCATAAAATATTAAATATATTGTAAATACAATATTATCGTTTATTTATGAACTAGCTTCATGGCCGACTCGAATGGGCGAGCTAGCTTCATGCGATTACTTGATAAATAACAAAATTAATAAAGTATTTAGACAATCGTAAAGATAACACTAGTTTATTGCTAAAAAAAACTTAAATTGTATATATTATATATTAAAAATAAGAGTGTAGAAAAATGTCAAAAGAAGCAACACATCCTATTACATCAAAATCGAACATAGGGTTAACCTTGCTTGTGAGAGTGATTTCTTGTTCATATGCTTGTCTATAATTAACAAAAAATGGTTATAGTCTTAAATGAAAGTATACATAAAATCATGGCTGGATCTGTTCAAGATTACAAATATAATGTTCATGAGTGTTATTTAAAAAGTACCAGTAGCATACCGGAGCTTAGACTTGTTTTTTGTTTTCATTTGATTTTAATAACAAAAATGAAAGTGTGATTTGGTATGAATCAAACATAGAGTAACACATATTCAGTTAGTTACTATCAACAAAGAAAAAAGCCTTTTGTTTTTTTTTTCCCTCTTTTTGTATAAGAAATTTATAAATTTAAATTCAATAATCTAGGAAAAACGGCAAGGTAATTACTGTTTCTACTGAAAAAAATAAGCTAATTTTGTAGTTTGGATTATTAAGGAATAAAAGTCTTAACTACAGGTATGAAAAAGGTAAAATATATTTTGTTTTTGGATATGTTTTGTTGTGGTCTTAAATACGCAGGGACTGGAAGTGTCAAAGACTTCAAGATTTAGGCTAAAATAGTTTCAGGTAAAATATATTTTTTTTTTGGATATGTTTTGTTGTGGTCTTAAATACGCAGGGACTAGAAGCGTCAAAGACTTCAAGATTTAGGCTAAAATAGTTGGAACTGGATGTTGTGCAACTAGGGTTAAGTGGTATATACTTCTTTATTACTACCTCCGTCTCAAAATTATTGTTCACATTTCCATTTTGGGATGTCTCAAATTAATTGTCCACTTTCCTTTTTAAGTAAAAACTAGAAAATATAGTGGTATAATATTCTTTTTGAGTGGTTGAAAATAAAAGTGGCCCACTTTTATTAAACTTTGTAATTCTTTTCTCCTGACAATAATTTTGAGACGGAGGGAGTATATCTCATTAGTTATATAATCTCTCATATATTTGTGCATGTATTAACTTCTCTCTCATTTCTGATTTGAGAAATCTGTTGGTTCTTTATTTCTTTCTTCTTGTACGTTCTGAACTCAAAACTTAACACAACGGTTGGAGTTGTGGTTAGATGCAGTTATAAAAAACAAGTGGTGAGGTTGGTTGCATTCAAATCTGTAGCTTTGTATGTTTTATATTGATCTTTGTATAGTTATTAAAATTACAGTTTATTTTTTTTAAGGAGGGGGGGGGGGGGGGGGGGTGTTTTGATTTGAGATATGTGTTCTCCGTGTTGTTAATTGTATGATTCTTGGTTGAATCATTGATTTTAGGTAAAAGTCGACGGTCAGTCGTTGATTACAATTTTTAGGTTTCTAAAAATTGATGGTCTTTTGGTCTAGAGTGTTTACAAGTGTTAATCTATCGTTATTTGGATTAGATCTATAAAACCTAAGTGTTCTTGGTTCGATCTTGAAAAACTAAGGTTTATTGTATCAAACCCTAATTCAAGTGTTCTTGGTTATTAATTGTCTTTTATCTGTTGTTCAGTGTTTTATTGTGATTAAAGTTTTTTTTTACCAACAATTTGTTTTATTGTTTCAGGTTGAAGTTTTCCGCTGTGCACTTGGTTTTGTGATTGAGATTGCTAATCTCTTGGTTTGGACTCTTACGCCCTTTTTAAGTTTTTTCTAGGTTTTTAGATAATTGATGGATGGGTTAAGGGATTTGTTTGTTTGATTAAGAGGTTTTGAGTATTGATTGGTGGATTATTTATGTTTGAGAAGTTTGGTGATTAATTGACCTTTGTTGCAACTGTTTTGGTTATCTAAACATACACCATGCATTCTTGCTTATACTTGACCTACTTCTTAGAGAAGCAAGGAATCCTGTTCCTTCCAGTTTAAAATGAGAAATCTGCTAGGCAAACCAAAGTTTTTTATTTATTTATTTATTTATTTTAATGCAAGAACAATTGGCTAGACGTAATTCTGTGGTTCTTTCATGGATTATTGGTTATGTATCTCAAGATGTGTTTATGTGTCAAGTTTTTTCTAACAATACTAAACATGTTTGGGATAAATTAATGGATACATATAATAAAGACGATGGATCTGTTATCTTTAATGTGCACAATAAAATACGAATCATTCACTCAATCTGGATCTTCTTTTTCCGAGTACTATCACAAATTCAATGCATTATGGAGACTGCACTAGTGATGGTTCTTCAAAGCTCACGAAACATAATCAAATCCTTAAGTTGATGCAGTTTCTTATAGGTCTTGATGAGGTTTATGCTCCAATCAGAAACATAATCCTTACTACTAATCCTATACCTGATGTCAAAGGAGCCTTTGCTACTTTTTCTATAGATGAGTCTCATAGGAGTTATCATTCTCAAAATGTGTCTAAAACTTGTAATGCTGCTTTTGTTTCTAAAATGAATAATAGAACTAATGATTGGTCTGCAAATAAAAATATAATAGGTCTAATTTGGTCTATACTCATTGAAATATAAATTTTCATACTGCTTGTTTTGAATTAATAGGTTAACCACCTAGTTTCAAATAGAAAAATGCTACTAATAAAAATGTTGCTAGTATTGTTGCTATTTTAGTTCAAAAAGATCAGTCTACTGGTTCATCTAATTCCTTTACAGATGACTAGTATAAGAGGTTGAAGGCTATGATTAATGAGAAATCTGGATCTAACAGTACGCCTGCAAACATTGCAGGTATAAACTGTGTGGTTAGTTTATGCACTTCAAGATTCTTTAATCATAATTCTGACATAAGCTCATAAAAGTATATACATTGGTTGGATTATGTATTTTGGTGCAAGTCAACATATGACTGACACTATTCTGAATATGTTTAATGTTGTGGATTTTTCTAAGCTTAAAATGAATGTTGGTCATTCTAATGTGTAGGATAAACACTAAGTCACAAACATGATACACAAGGTGGTAGAGTGGCGTTTAGATTAGAAGAGGAAGAAGAGAAATGGGAACCTTTAGAGAGAATGAGAGAAAATAAGAAATATTAGATTGCTTCAAGTGAAAGGTCCAACCCTCTCCCTTGGTGGGAGAGGGGTATTTATACTTACAACAAAGATGCCCACTCCCGTGCTGTGGATCAGGCATACAGTGGGTAAAGACTCGTCATTCTTCCACGGTGTTACTAAACTAACTACTTAATAAACTAATATATAATTAACTAACTACGAGCTAACTTAAATGCTATTACATCAATTAGGTGATCGAGTCTTCTATAGGAATAATTGTATTCCTAACAATCTCCCCCTAAGCGAGGTCACCTTAGAAATTAAGATCTTTGTTCTTCAAGCATTCTTTTGATCTTGTAGCTCGTAGGTTCTGATTCTTCACTTTTGACTCACTTTGTACACCAAGCAATGATCTTGTGATCCATGTTCCTTTGGAATGTGTGATCTTTGAGCATTCATTGAGATCATCAGCCAACGTAAATCTCCAAGCTCATCCTTTGTGGTCTTTCCTTCATGTGGTGTAGTGACTATTGGACCATCATGCTCACACTCTTCTGGATTAGGAGACTTTTCATCAGAGTTGCGGAAACGTTGTTGTTAGTCTCTTCAACTTTCATTATTGCAAGTCTCTAGACAAATATGATCTTCATTCAGAATGAGTAGTCAGCGTGAGCATGGGAAATGGAATGACACGATTCAGCTGGAATTGGGTATCACCATCGCCATCTTTATATGTTCCTGAAATAAAACAGTTAGTAATAAAGATAGAGAACGAATATGGCTTTGTCATTCATTCTACGAGGACAGACTACCCTCCGGTTCTGTGAGAACCGACCTGTGATCAGGTAGAGTCTCTATTAAAGAAGACTCTCCTTGATAGGAATTTCCAGCTTGTAGTAGTGAATCTTCCAAAGAATCCACTTCGGAATCTTCATACTAAGCATGTTCTCATACCGGAACGTCTCAAAGCAGACAACACGATAGAGTGAATCAGTGAATTGATATTTACTAATTGATGAGAAATAGATTTATAGAAATCACTCGCGTGTCTCTTAATAAACATTTTTGAGACACGACGAGAGTTTTATACTTAAAATCACATTTCCATCAAAAATACTTTTGTTTGAAAGATTATACACAATCAATGTGCTCGAAAAATGGTTGGTGAGCACATTGAAAGGTTTTTGCAAAAGTATCCGTCAATCTATTTCCTGGAACAAGTTTGATTCAATTTTTGAATCGCCCCATCGTTGCTTTCCAGTTGTCACTTGATCATTGATCCAAGATGGATCTCACATGTCACCTACCAAGAGCTTGAATGATGTTCGCTCTAGAAGGATTTCCATCCTCATCGTGAATATTTTCATATCACTCGGATGTTCTGGCAATACCACAAGGATAATGCGTAGGACTCTAAATATTTTATCTTACTTTCCACATTGTGTGAAACAGTAAGCATATTGGAAGTGTGTCATAGTGAGATTTATGGATGATCTCTTGGCTCTAGACTCAATAGTGCGTTTTGATCCGCTCCTGCAGACTGGAGAGGCGTCTCCTGTTTAGGTACCAACATGGCTCGCAATGAGTGATAAGGCGAAAAGTGTACCGCTTTTAAGGGATCATTTAAGCCCGAATACGTGATTATTTGATCAATTACTGCCCTAAATCGTTCCTTTTATCATTTTAGGTACTTTTGAGGAGAAATCTGGAAAAGGAAGTATTTTGGACGTTTTTGGAGCATAAAAGTGAAGAAAACGGCAAAGTCTCAAAATCCTTGCTGGGAACAGTACCTGACGACGTCAAGACTTCACATATGACGGCGTCAAGCTTGGCAAAAGAGGTGGAAGTGGAAAATACACGTGACGGCCCAGAATATTTTTAGTATAATTGACCTGACGGCGTCACCAAGGCCGTCAAGGTCATTTTACAAGTGACGGCCCAGAGCTCAATTTCTACATGACAGCGTCAAGACTGGATATAGGCAATACGACCCTTAATTTGGCGACGAGTTGACGGCGTCAGAACCTATAACGTGACGCCGTCAGGATGTATTCTCTATATATATTTTTCCAATTTTTTATTCATTATGTGTGGAACATTAGGAGAACTTTGGAGAGCTTAAACCCTAGACGAATTTTCTGTAAAAATAAGTGTTTCAACCCTTGTTCCATCCATGCTTAATTGAAGATAAGTTTTCCAATAATCATACGATATGTCTATGTGTTGTGTGATTCTATCTTATGTTTATCTTTCTTTTAACATGTTAGGCTAGGTTTTTATTGTGTTTGCCTAGATGTAGTGAAACCTAGATGTTGATTATTAGTTGATGGTTTGTTTATAATTGTTGTGGATGATTGTATTCGATGTTAGGCTTAAGAAAACTGGCAGACTTCCATTGGTAACTTGCTTGAACGTCTTAAGAAACATGATCGGAGGTGTACTACGATTTTTGGTTGTATTTAATGCATAAGCGAATTCGATCTAGTGATCCCATGTTAGGAGCTTTTAGTCGGCTCGACATAGGAGTGAAGTAGGAGCTTATAGAGTTAGGGAAGATCATACACGGCCCTATGACTAGTATTAAGGAATATAATCCATCATCCATGCAATTGTAACAAGCTAATCAACCGGTAAAAGATATCTAGGGAGTAATGAAATCTAAGTAAACACATCTTTTCTCCTTATTGTTTACACCACATAATTACATTAGTTTATTTTCATTTCTTTTTATTTTATTTTGATTGCATCTGTAGTTAATTGGGTTAGTTGACTAGCAACTAATTCCGCCCACTCATTTAAAACCTGAGATTTTACTTGCTTTCATAAAATATAAAAAATACAAAAAGAATCATCCCTCACCTCTAAACCTAGTTTAGCAGGCTTTCTAATCCTAGCGAACACTATTCCTGAGTTGAACGATCAATCCCCAGTACTTGTCACTGTACGATACTACAACGATCAGGTACACTGCCTTGCGGGGATTGCAAGCTTCTCAAGATCCCTTGAGAGGTAAAACCTGTTGCGAGGGTGCAATCCCGCGTATCAAGTTTTTGGCGCCGCAGCCCGGGGAATAGTTATTGTATAGGTTAGAGTTTCTTTTCATTGACTATTCCGTTGGCCATTATGGAAAATGCAAATCCACCCCTTTCCCCTAGTGAAGTTGCGTTGTTGCGTAAACAGATTGAGAATGAGATTAGGGAACTTAGGGAACTTAATAGGTTGATTAATGTTAAACTTGATCATGCATTTGGTGACCTAGCGACCGCCTTGTATTCAAATGAGGACCTAGGATCTAATGAGTTTGAGGTTGTTGTTGAGGATGTGAAGGAACTTGAGGAAGGGGAGATAGATCCAAAACAGGATGATTATTTCAATCTATATCCCACTAAGGAGGAAACTGCGTACTATAATATTCTTGTTGATAATCCTCGACCTCCTTTTGCTAGAATTGACCCTAAGATAAAGAGAGGTGATCCTAAGAATGTTAAGATACCATGTATGATTGGGTATAAATACATTGCCAATGCTTACATTGATTTTGAATCCCCAATCAACATTATGTCCTCAAGTGTTTTTAATGATATAGTGTAAACAAAGACTTGAACCTCGAAGGGACCCTAAGTACCCCAGCGGAATTTGTAATTTTGTCGGGAGAATTAAAGGTTTACATGTCTTCGTTGGGAACTTTACTTATATCATTGACTTTATGGTTGTTGAAGACTTAGCTAGTGTTATAGATTGTCGCTTATCCCATGTTTAATTAGGTAAGTCATTTGTTGAAGAGTCCAAGTTAGAATATGATGGGATAGAAGGAACGATCCGATTTACTAGTGAAACTGATAGGATCACATATAGGATGCCTAATAGAATGAAGGAATTTTGTTTTATGCCTCGATTTGATGTCGATAACATTTGTGCTTTTGAGGACATCAATGAAGAGGATAAGAAAAAGGGCATGGACTATGTATGGGAGAAGAAGAGCCTTTTCTATAAGGATTGCTTAACTCTAGGGCCAAAATATAAAGTTGATAGGGAATTTTCCAAACATATTATAGGAGCAATTGAGAAAAAGGTGGTTGATCTTTATAAAGAACATTTACAATCGGATCCGGAATACAAAACTAAGATTGAAGATGACCTAGAGAATGCGACCAATGACGAGGTCACGTAATAGGCCGTGACCTTGAGTCTAGCTACAAGACTCGTAAATAAAGAAAAGCGCTTCTTGGGAGGCAAACACATGTTTTGTGTGTTTGATTTTTATTTGTTTGATTTTATTTGTTTCCGTATGCGTGTTTTATTTTTATTGTTGGTAAATCATGTTTCAAAGCAAATTGTGAAAATGCTTTATTTTGTTTTTAAGTTCGTCTTAATTACATATAAAGGTATTTTGCAAAAGCTAAGTGTAAGGGAAATCCAAATTTGTTTATAAGAACGAAAATAAGCATGATTCACTACAATATTAAATGAGCATGTATATTAGTAATTGTTAGAGTCAAATGCTTGTATCGAGTCATAATGATGTTTTGCCGGATTTTCTAGGAAATAAGGCATAAGTTTTTCCAGAAATTTTCTGGAAACTTAACATAAGATTTTTCCAGGAATATTCTGACGGCGTCAGGAGTTACAACCTGACGACGTCAGGTACTAAAACTCTGAAAATTTTTGCAAGTTTTGTTTAAACCAGAGTCTTGAAGTTTTTGTTGATTCTTTAGTTTTATAAACTCCAGGAAATCTGCAAACATTCATTCCACAAGCATTATATCTTAATTTTCTTTCTAGGATTTTTATATATATATAATTTGCCACCGATTTTACGCGAGGTTTGCCTTGATTGTTTTCTCAGGTTTAACAGGTTATATATGACAAGAAGATGATTTATATTTCTGGAGGGAAGCTTTCAACGTTCATTTTCTTGAAGGAAGATCTAATCTTGTTGACACACTATCCACATCGAACGAGTTAGGGGAGTATTTGTTTTCATTCTTTACCTGCTTTACTTTTACATCCTTTAATTGAACATTGGGGACAATGTTCATCCTAAGTGTAAGGGGAGGGTAAATGATGATACATATAGGATACAATTGCACTTGAGTTTGTTTGTTTGATAGTAGGTGTGTAATAAAACTAAGAGAAATACTTGTTAGGGCAATTTTAGCGCCAAATTTAAATTTTTTTTACAACATTTAGGAGTGAAACTTTAGCCTTAACAAGCGTCTCATGGATAGGAGTTGTATTACTAGCACAAAACCATACCACTTAAAAAATTTTCCACCCAAATATGTGAGGTTTGCCTTTAGATTTGATAGGAAAAGCATTCATTATTAGTGCTTATGAGTGTACCGGTAATATTTAGATTCTAGAACTTGCGTTAGTGATGCATCCCGAGACCGCTAGTGAGACCACATTCGTGTAGTAGGATTTACTACATGATAAGAGGCATTAGGATCACCCTTGTGTTTAAACCCGTATCATAATTACTTGACCATTTAAGTGAATCACCTTGACTATTAAAGTCAATTAATTTTTCCCACACTTTTGCATTGTACTCATTTTTAGTACATAATACCCCTAGTACACCACTCCGAGCCTATCTTTTCGTTTCTAACTTTAAGCATTTTACTTAAAGGAAGAATTTGTTAACAATCCACCCCAAATGTGCAACCAAATCGCCTTAGCTTTCCTTGTATGCACTCATCTTTAGTGCATTATTGTTATTTGTTTAAACCCTTAGTTAATTGTCTAATTGATTACATGGTTGCTAAGTCGAGTCATATCTTGTACATATTGTTTTGGGATGATTGGGACTCATGGGTAAAGTACTAGTAATATGGAGTAATGGGGAAGACATCAATTTATTACCCCCATATGTGCGTTAATATTTAAAAAGTACTCCAAGTGCTTTGATTATCTTAATTTGAGTCATTAGAATAATTTATTATAAAATATGTAAAAGTTCAAGTGTAAGGGGAATGCAAATTCCCTATGATGTATTGTTTTGGATGTTAGGGCAACAGTGTATGCAAAAAAAAAATAATAATAAATAAAAAATAAAAAAAATGAAAAAAAAAATCAAAAAATCAAGAAAAAGAAAAAAAATTGAAAAAAAAAGAGAAAAACATACGGACTACCATGCCGTTTCATTCTATGTTTGTTTTATGTTTTTGTTATTTTTGATTTATTAGCTTAAGTCAGTCGAGTCTTAGCTTAGCAACACCATATTGTACATGTAATTAACCAAGATGATTAACTCGCCACCAGTAAATATTGCCTTTATCCAACAAAACCGTGTTTTCCATATCCCTACACCTAACGTTATAACCCTTTAAAAGACCTCTTTGATTGTTTATCCTAGGTGCTTACGCCAAGTGGTGGAGGTTTGATCCTTTCCCAAGCCTATGGTAATCTATTTGCTATGACAGGTAGTGAGAGATGTTTTCCATTTCAATATTGTGATATATACTTTATTACACCCGAGAGATGTGAGTATCTAACACTATTTGTGAGGTGCTAGTGTATAACCTCCGTGCTTGTTTTTGGTTTTAAGTAAAATGATTATTTGTTGTAATTACTTTTATATTAGTGTTAAATGACCCCTAACTTGTATTTTGATTAGAATAAAAGCGCATTTGCTTGAGAACAAGCAAATCTCAAGTGTAAAGGTATTTGATAAGGCGAAAAGTGTACCGCTTTTAAGGGGTCATTTAAGCCCGAATTCATGATTATTTGATCAATTACTGCCCTAAATCGTTCCTTTTGTCATTTCAGGTACTTTTGAGGAGAAATCTGGAAAAGGAAGCATTTTGGACATTTTTTGGAGCATAAAAGTGAAGAAAACGGCAAAGTCTCAAAATTCTTGCTGGGAATAGTACCTGACGACGTCAAGACTTCACACATGACGGCGTCAAGCTTGGCAAAAGAGGTGGAAGTGGAAAATACACGTGACGGCCCAGAACATTTTTAGTATAATTGACCTGACGGCGTCACCAAGGCCGTCAGGGTCATTTTGCAAGTGATGGCCCAGAGCTCAATTTCTACATGACAACGTCAAGACTGGATCTAGGCAATACGACCCTTAGTTTGGCGGCGAGTTGACGGCGTCAGAACCTATAACGTGACGCCGTCAGGATGTATTCTCTATATATATTTTTCCAGTTTTTCATTCATTATGTGTGGAACATTAGGAGAACTTTGGAGAGCTTAAACCCTAGACGAATTTTCTGTAAAAATAAGGGTTTCGACCCTTGTTCCATCCATGCTTAATTGAAGATAAGTTTTTCAATAATTATACGATAAGTTTTTCAATAATTATACGATATGTCTATGTGTTGTGTGATTCTATCTTATGCTTATCTTTCTTTTAACATGTTAGGCTAGGTTTTTATTGTTGATGAGTGCTCAAACACTCATCATTTTTAGTCAAATCTGAACTGCAAAACATACAAAAACACTCAGTAATGCATCAAAATACTGAAAATATTTCAAAATTGTGTTTTATATGTTTTAGATGCAAAATGAGCAAAAACAGATGAAAAACGTACAAAGTTTGCAAAATTGGCAGTTTCAGTCCCCCAACTTTCATAAAATTACAAAACTAGTCCCTGAGTATTTATTTTGCAAGAAAAATCAACCCAAGTCCTTTAAAAGTCAAAATTTATCAAAAATAGTCCTTGGGTAAAAAGTTTTGAGAATTTACACTTTTGGTCCCCGGAGTTTGGAAATTTGCAAATTTGGTCCTCGGGAAATTTTGAAAAATAAAAATGGCAAAAAAAAATGGTTTTTGAAATATTGTTGATTGGCAAGTTTGGTCCTTATCATAAATTTTAGAAAGTATCATTTTCAGTCCCTAAGGTTTGCAAAGTTACAATTGTGATCCTTGTGATTTATTATGTACCAAATTGGACCCTTTGTTATTACTAAACCCAAAAACCATAACCTGATCCAACATTTTAGCCCATCCAAGCCCATCCAAAATAAAAATAAAACCACCCCAGGTCAACGAAGTCAACAAGCAGGGTCAAACCAACAGTCAACACACACCATCCCCTACCTCCCCGTTTTCTGCAACTGGTTCCCCCCCCCCCTCCTCCAAATTCTTCACCAACTCACCAAACCACATTAATAACTTCACCTACACCCTCACTTTTCCCCCTCCTCATTTAATTCTCACCAAACACCACTACCCTGCCAAACCCATTTTCCCGCCAATATAAGTTTGAAGGGCTCAGATCATTTGGAAGCAATCCTATGGCCCTAACTCAAGTGGGATAGAGAGAGAAGGTTTCAAGAAGCCCTAAAAAGACATCTATATAAAGAAAGAGAAGCAGCAGTAAAGAGTAGTAGGGTTTTTAGTTAAAGTAGGAGTAGTTTTATTTAGCTTTAGTTTAATTTTAATGTTTTTGTATTTCTAACTTTCAGCTTTTGTAATTCTTATACTTAGCTTTAATGAAATTCCAGTTTCAACTCTACTCATAGCTATTTACAAATTTTCATTTCCGCAAATTTCAAGTTTTCATGTGTAAGCTCCCATCAATATTTGCATAAGCTCATTCAAGCTCACACAGCTTGTTGTGAGCCCTTTTTCACTTTTAAATCACTATCAGAAGGTTTTGCCTAAGTTTTCTAAAAAAATCTTAAAAATACCAAGAAAATTTGCTTTTTGCCCACTAGCTTATTCAGTGCCTATTTCCTGTTAACTTATGCTTGTTTTAAGTTTTATATTGCTTATTGGTTGAATTTAAAGCAGTCTATGTTAGCTTGATAGAATAAACAGTGCTAGTTATAGGATTTGCTTAATTAACTGTCTAAGTAAGCTTTTTCTTAGTTTAGTTCATTTGCTTAATCAATTTGCTTACTTGTGTTTGGAAGTTGTTTACTTTGTTTATTCAAGTTTGTTTCACACTCAGTTGATCAAGTTTTCCTAAAAATCCTTTGTTTTCCTTTGAAAAACCAACACAGATAACAAATTAGGGAGTGTTTGGCACAGGGGAATACCCTGTGCATTTGTAATATTTTATGGTTAAATCTTGCTTTTACACATCACTTAGGTTCTACTAGTATGGTATAAGCATAAAAAAAAGGGGTGTGTAGTTTGGAAAAAGTCAAATTAATCTTTAATTGGTTCTAGTTGTTCACTGTTTTGATCCTAGGTTGCATCACCTAGCATTTTAGTTAGATTGTTGTTAAAGTAGCTTAATATAGTTTTATTGCACCTTAATATATCATTCTCAGTCATTAGTTTAGGATTGAATCTCATTTTAGTCAATTTAGAAAGTTCATAAAAAAGTCAAATGTGCACCTTCTAAGTTTTTCTCAAAATGGATTGAATTTTCATGAATTGTGTATTTGGTTTCAGACCTTGGGCTTTTGTGGAATGGTAGTCTACCAACTCTTCTTTTGATTTCTATACTCATTTTATTTTTATGATTTTGGTACTGAGTTCCACACAACCTAAAAGTCACTTGCAGGGCATATGCCTGCCCTGCTACACAGATACTCAGCCTACACCCTCACTTCCAAGGTCTCCCCTGGTTCCAGTTTGCTTGTACCCTAAGATGCCTTTGCCCCCCCTTTTTAGGTCCTGCTAGGTCTGTCCCTTTTCTGTGTTGAGCCCAACACTCATTTTGCTTAAGTCAGCTAATCAGCTTATCCAGGGCTCCATTCTAGATCTTTTTAGCTCATTTCATGTTCCTTTAACTTGTATCCACCTAAATCCAACCCTGGTTCTCAGCTTAAAGCTTATTTCAAGCTTATAGCTTGGACAGTTGACCAAAGTCAACTGTCAAGCTAATAAGCACTTGTTGTGCTTATATTTGAGTTCTAAAAAGTTTGCTTTTACAAGAAGTTCATGTTTTTAGGTGTAAGTTAAGTTTCCAAAAAGAAAATCCAGAAAATCAAATGTAATTTTAAGTGATAGTTTCTATTTAATTTTATTTAAATTTTATTTTTCATTTTTAGATTTTAAATAAGTACTTGTCATTTTTATATTTTTATTAATTTCCTCTTATATTAAAGTATTTATAATAATTTTCTCAAATTTTTATTTTCTCATTTAGTATTTATTAGAATTAATCTTAGTTTTATTAATAATTAAGTAATAATTAGTTTTAAATAGCATAATTAGTATTTATTAAGTAAAACCTAGTTTTTATATTTTTTATAGCTTTTATATGTTATAAAATAATTTTAGAAATTTTATTAGAATTTTTACTGTTCATTTTCTATTTTTCTTAATTTAAAATAGTTTAATTAGGTAATTAATAATTAATTAATAGAAAAATCACAAAAAGACAAAAATACTTATTTTTAATTTTAAAACTTATTTTTAGTTATTTTATAATTTTAGAAATTTTATTTTCACCTTTTTAGTATTTAATTAGTATTAAATTATATTTAAGTGTTTTAAATATTAATAATAAGTATTAAATAGTATTTAATTAATAATAAATAATTAATTAATGTTAAAATTTATTTTCTTTTTCTAAAAATTTTCTTTTACCTTTAAGTTTGTAAAAAAGTCATTTTCACCCCCTGGGGGTTTTCAGATTTCAGTTTTCACTTTTTATTTCGTACGTTTACGTTTTATTTAAACGTGAACGTACGCGTTTTTAAGTTTTAAACGTTTCTGGTTTTTTTAACTTTCCTGTCTTATTCATATAGCTTATTTAAGCTATCTCTTTGTAGATTCCTTAGTTCAGATCAATCACAAACCCCTTCCTGTCCAAATTCACACGATCACAAGCCGTTTGAATACAATCCACACCTCGTCGGGACATAACGACCCGGGGAAACACTATATTCCGCGGAGCATTGAGCCTAAGTTGTTTGACTTTGTTGACCATAACCTGGTCAGTTTAGGTTGACGGTTTGGGACCTCAATCAATTGTGTTTGCCTAGATGTAGTGAAACCTAGATGTTGATTATTGGTTGATGGTTTGTTTATAATTGTTGTGGATGATTGTATTCGATGTTAGGCTTAAGAAAACTGGCAGACTTCCATTGGTAACTTGCTTGAACGTCTTAAGAAACATGATCGGAGGTGTACCACGATTTTTGATTGTATTTAATGTATTAGCGAATTCTAGTGATCCCATGTTAGGAGCTTTTAGTCGGCTCGACATAGGAGTGAAGTAGGAGCTTATGGAGTTAGGGAAGATCGTACACGGCCCTACTGTAACACCCCCTAATTTGAAATGCGGCAGCGGAATAGAAATTAGGGTGTTACGGTGAGGATCGAAGTCATAATGATAGAAAACGACTCGAAGAGACGTTTTTAATAAACATAATTTCATTTATAAATATTTGTAATATAATAGGTCCTTATCAGAGTATTATAAAAACTTGATGTTTTGAACTAAATCAAACATCATTTATTTTACATCATATTTGATAATAATTAAACATAATTTGAAGATTTTTGCCGCCCGTTCCATGCTTGCTTCCCCTGTCAAATACCTGAGATACATGCTTAAAGTCAACAAAATTGTTGAGTGAAATCATAGAGTTTGAATTTAATAATCATTTTGATACACAAGCAAGATTGTATTGGAAAACACAATCATTTTGAAAACATTGATATTGCAGTTCATATATTGCACTAAGTCTCATGACACGTAAACGTTAACAAATACCATAAACGGCGGGTGTATATCAAATCAATGATACATTTTTGCCCTCGTGTAATAGGTGATTTGCCAATTCCTATTTTTACTCAAATATAATTATCACGACTAATACGGCTAACCACATGCATATGGCATTCCGTCAGGCATTAGTGGGACAGGCTGTCAAACCTTGAATAGATCTATTCATTATATTCGCGTTCACCGCAGTGATTAATGGTTCATGAATAAGGGTCTTTTGGCAATAGCTAACTTAGGCATATATCAGTCAGGAAAGCATACAGAAAATACTTGTGATCTATTTATAGCATGTATCCCCCTCACGGAGTTTTGAAAATAATTAAATGTGAGGCTATGACTTACCTTGATTGATACTGAAAATGAAGAAAATAAAGTCGGATGAATTTTATGAAAACGGCTTCGAAACACAACCTGATAAATAAATTTATCTAAGAAATTGACCAAAAACTATTCGGTAACTTTAAAGAAAATAACGAATATTAGATATTCATTATGACGATTAAGTGATGTGCAGTGAAAATATTGTGATATGCATGATATGACAAAATATGATTTTTTTTAAATTATCCATCAAAGTTTTAAACATAACTAAATATTAATCTTTTTAAAATATCGTTATATATTATTAACGTTAAGTTATATATATATATATATATATATATATATATATATATATATATATATATATATATATATATATAAACAATATTTAAACATGATATGAAATAATTAAAAAAAATATAAAATAAATAAGAATGATAAATAAATTTAGTCTTTGTCTCCTTTTCCAACTTTTACCATTTTTACACTAACGATACTTGCGTTACACCGTTAGTCCTTTATATATATTTTTCAACTATAGTCCTCTACTTTGTCCAAAAGTCAATACAAACCTTCTAATATTTATTTTTATCACATTTTATCCTTAGATTTCTGTATTTACAGGTTTAGTCCTTGATTTTCAATATTTACACATTTAGTCCTTCTAGGTGTCGTCGCGTTACATTTTTAGTCCAATTTTACAAAAATGATTATGGAACTTTCTAAAAATTTTCCGAAGCTTATTAATTAAGTAACAAGCTTATTTCACTGCTTATTTATTTCAAAAGCTCATTTTTATAGCTTATGGGCCTGGTTCGAATTATATTAAGGCCCGTTAAGATTTTTGGAGGCGAGGGCATGGAAAAAGTTTTGGGCTTGGCTTTGGACCATTTTTATGATTCTAAAAACATATCTTATAGGCCCAGTGGGCTTACGGATTTCAAAAGCTTAGTGGGCTTTAGTTAAGCCCACTCGACAACTTAAAGTTTTAATATGAAAAATTAAGTTAGAAAAATTCGGTTGAGTCCTTTTAAAATGGATCGGTTAGAGTGTCTAAACGTGATTATTTTTACGAGTTGTCTACATGAAAACTTTAGTTTGCTAGGTGGTCTATGACATCGTGAAAAGATTTGGTACCATTGTTAAACTAGATTTTAAGTTACACGTTGTTTTAGTGACATGGTTGGGTCGGTATAATAACTTGAAAACTAATAAAATTTTACTAAGTGTTATACTATTTTTATGTCGATGGATGCAAGTAGAAATAGATGCATGAAATGATTATATCGTTACAACTAGAGTGAATGATGTGTGCTACGTGATTCCTAAGCCATCCAAGATAGAGGCAAACCACGCTTTGTGTACTACGAACAATTATATACGTGAGTTTAGTGTGCAAAGTGTAGACGTATAAAGCAAGGTATACGAAATGCATGATAACATAATATCATATGAAATGGATTTAGAACTAGTGCAAGAGACTTACAAACACTTTTAAAGTGAACTAGAGTCGAGCTAGGAAGAAAAGAACACAAGAAATCACTTCAAACTATATAACCCGATCGTTATATATATTAATTTGAACCCGAAATCTTTCCTTTGCTTCCAATACTATACCAACGACTACTAAGTCTTTTGAAAACAGTTTGAAGGACGAATTTACTAAGTGAAAGAGTGTGTGAATGAATATGAGCTAATGCATGCATGTAGTTATATATTACTTGAATATATAACACATAAGTGAGTAAATTTCAATGTGAACTTCACACTCACTATTCCATGTCAGTGAACTAGCTCTAGGTGTTTATTATATTGATTTTAGAAGGTGTTGTGAGAGCATATAATGAGGAGAATGTTGGGGTGATTCATTGCCCTATGTCGACCAAGTTAATATACATACATACGATTCATAAATCGTTTACCACTCGTACATACTTGATCATCCTTAACATTTGAGCATGAAATCATCTTAGGAATAATATTAGGAACGTATAGAAACAAACTAGATTCAAAACGGTTAAGTTTTGAATATAGTGTGAATCGAGTTGGGTTTGCTAGGGTCGATTACTATGCCTCTTAAAAACGTATCAAAACTCAACGTAGGAACGCGAGACTTGACACACTAATTGTTGGCTAGTAGGTTAACGAGATGAGAAAATAAAATACGTACGTCGTGTGTAAGAATTAGAAATAAACGAGGCGTTTTGGGGGATGCTTGAACTAGTCGATCGGATGAAATTTAGTTAAATTAGATTTTGGGCTTAGGTTTAGTGGGCTTAGGAATAGTGTGGGCCGAAGGTAATTAAGGGTCCGGTTGGCTAATTAGGTAATTAGTAATTTTAATTATAATTAATAAATATAATTAGTATTAGGATTTAGGTTTAGGATTAAATAGAAATTTTAAGTTTCGTGTAACGTGTCGAGGATTAATTCCATCATTTCGTGAATTATATTATTTTGTGAAAATCACCAAAATAATATAATAAGAAAAATTTTAAATTTTTCCGAGAAAATGGGAATTAGAAACGATAACGAAAGATTATATATTTATTAACGATTTGATTACAAGAAATTTTTACAGGGTTCTACACCTACAACTAGTATTAAGGAATATAACATGTCATCCATGCAATTGTAACAAGCTAATCAACCGGTAAAAGATATCTAAGGAGTAATGAAATCTAAGTAAACACATCTTTTCTCATTATTGTTTATACCACATAATTACATTAGTTTATTTTCATTTCTTTTTATTTTATTTTGATTGCATCTATAGTTAATTGGGTTAGTTGACTAGCAACTAATTCCACCCACTCCTTTAAAACCCGAGATTTTACTTGCTTTCATAAAATATAAAAAATACAAAAAAAATCATCCCTCACCTCTAGACCTAGTTTAGTAGGCTTTCTAATCCTAGCGAACACTATTCTTGAGTTGAACGATCAATCCCCCGGTACATGTCACTATACTATACTACAACGATCAGGTACACTGCCTAGCGGGGATTGCAAGCTTCTCAAGATCCCTCACTACAACAAAAGTGGCTTTTTAGGACCCTTTGTGTGGGACGGTATGATAATGGAGTCCTAAAAAACTGTTTAATAGGACATATGAGCGTTTAGGGTCCTTATTAAATATTTGCTACTTAGGCGATGTCCTAAAAAGGTATATAATAGGATGGTCGATGATTTGGGGTCCTATTATCATATAACTTAATATGACACTTAAAATATGGATCCTAATAAATTACCTTTATAAGACGTTTATTCATTATGGTTGTATTATAATAAACCATAATAGGACACTTGAGTTTTGAGTCATAAGACATCAGTTAGTTAAAACGCTTATTCACAAAAAGTTTTATTATAGCAAAATTTAATAGGACCTTTGACACGTGGGTATTATAACGTTAACCTTTATAGGACGCTTATGTACAATGGTTTTATAACATCATTTTTTTAAAACGATTATTTGCAAAAGTTTTATTATAACAAAACTTAGTAGGACCCTTAAAGGATGCATATTAATTATGGTTTTATTACAATACACCATAATAGGACACTTGATATATAAGTCATAAAACATTAATTATTTAAAACGCTTATTCGCAAACGTATTATTAAAACATAACTTAATATGACAGTTGACACTTTGGTCCCATAG
The DNA here is from genome assembly GCA_030686995.1 of Artemisia argyi. NCBI lineage: Eukaryota > Viridiplantae > Streptophyta > Magnoliopsida > Asterales > Asteraceae > Artemisia > Artemisia argyi. The sequence continues at coordinate 179,380,229 of CM060677.1, forward strand.
ATTGATACACCATCATAGGACACTTGATATTTGAGTCATAAAACATCGGTTTTATGGAACACTTATTCGCAAACATTTTTTTTATAAGAAAAGTGAATAGGACCCTTGACAATAGCGTCTTATAACGTTAACCTTTATAGAACGGTTATTCATAATGGTTTGTTTATGATACACAACAATATGGCACATCTTTTTAGAGTCGTAAAACATCCGCTTTTTATAACGCTTATTCAGTTTTATAGAACGCTTAATTGCAAAAGTTTTATTTGAACAAAAATTAACAGGACCCTTGACACCTGTGTCTTTTAACATTAACCTTTATAGTACGCTTATTTGTTGTGGTTTTATTATCCTACACCATAATAGAACACTCCTTTATTTGAGTCATAAAACATCAGTTTTTTAGAACGCTTATTTACAAAAGTTTTATTTAAACATTAGTTAGTATGACACCTGATACTTGGGTATCAAAACTTGATACACCATAATAGGACACTTGATATTTGAGTCGTAAAAGATCAGTTTTATGAAACGCTTATTCACAAAAGTTTTATTTAAACATTAGTTTTATGCCATGTAGGATTTCCACTAAATCCTTATTATAATAATACTTCCCCTATTATTTTCCCCCAATTATAAACCCTAAATAAATAAAAACATAAAATGTCTTCCTCCTCAAATAGAAGTAATCGGCCACCACCACCAACACATTGTGAACATGATCAACCAGTAATTAGGCAGACTTCGCGGACAATTGATTTCCCTTTAAGGCGTTTTCTTGGATGCGTTGAGTATTATAATGTAAGTTTTCTTGGATGCGTTGAGTATTATAATGCGTTTTCTTGGATGCGTTGATATTAGTGATGTTTGTTGTTTGTACCATATAGGGTTCAAAATGTAAGACATTTTACTGGCTAGATCCTGAGTTGCCTAATGACTATTACAAACAAGAGGTTTTTAATTTGATTCAAAAGGAAAAACGTTTAAAAGAAGACAAGTATGGAAAAATAAGAGATTTGGAAAGGGAGATTGAGTTTCAAAAATCAACTATAGAGAAGGAAATGTTTCTGCTGCAATTGGAGTTGAAAGAAAGCAAGTCTAGTGTGGTTTTTTTTAAGAAAATTGTTGTTGTTTTGTGTTTGGTTATTGCTGTTATGTTGTCAAAAATTGTGTAATGAAATGCTTGTTATGTAGGTTTGATGTAATGACCTTTTGTTTAATGAAATGCTTGTTATGGGATATATGTATGGATGCATTTACAGTTGTTGATGTTTTCTGAGATAGTAATGGATGCATTTACAGTTGTTATCAAAGAAGTTGAAGCTAAATGGGAATTGAAGTTGCAGAGAATGAGTAGTTAATAGCATGTTATGATAGTCATACTCTGTTACTACTTTGCAATTGTTTCTGATAGTATTAGCTTGTATTAGAATATAGACTAGAATGCCTTGTTCCTAGCATTTCAAGATCTAAATGAGTATTATTTTGTTGCAGAAGTGATAACCATTTGAAGCTCAAAATCATCACCTATGTCAAGCTGTGAAGATGAGTTAAGCTCAAAATCATCTTGGGCTGATTACTTTCCACCTAATTGGAAATTTAAAGGATTAACAAAGTCAGAAGCCAAAAAGTCAAAAGGCAAGAAGTCAAAAGGAAAAAATGTTGAACAAGTTGAACAAGTTCCTGGTAAAAGGATACAAGTGTTAGGTCTTGCTAACAATGTTACTTGGGATGCAATAAAAAAGAAGACATTTGGAGTCAAAAAACCATCAGGATAATGTGTTATCTGTCTTTGTATTGTTATATGTCTCAATCTTTTGGAAGTTATGTATGGGTTATCTATCTTTGTATTGTCCTTATCTATCAATGATAATGGTTAATTTGGTGCATTATTGCTGTATTATACTAAGCCAGAATTGCACAAACTAGGCTTGATTCAAAAACAAAAATGACTGAGTGCAGGGCATCTCAGTCCTAATGTGGTGATTAGCAGACCAAATTAAAGCAACAAGATAAGATCTAGAATCCCAATTAAGCTCAGAATTCTCTAGTCAGTAGTACAAGCTACTAAAGGAAACAAAAAACAGAAGAGAAACAACAGTGAATAAGCAGAAATTAAGCTCTTAATATGGGCATTTGAGCCAAACAGTGATAAGCCATATTGACCCGTTTGACCCATTTGAGCCAAACACCCGTTAAGCAGGGTTGTTTTGAGAACTCAAAGTGAAAATATAAATAACAAGAAGCTAAAAAGTTAAAATTACCTAAATTTAAATAAGAAATGTATAAGAAAGAGTAATACAAACAGTAATGAGGATTGTCATTGATTCTTAACAACTAATTTTACATAAAAACAGGGACTATTACTATTTAGCTAATTGAAATCATTAAGCTTCTTCAACTGGATCTTCTTCATCGGCAATAACTAAGTCATTGTTGTCCACAACGGTTCCATCGAAACCACCTCTAACCAATTCAATATCCATTGTTTCGTCATGTTGAGGACACATAAATGAGTCACCCTGCAAATGTGTTTCCACGTCATCAAGACTTGTTTGTTCATCCATGTCATAAACATGTCTGGGCGCTGTCTTGATCACAACTTGCCATCCTTTGTCAACACTATCTGCAACGTAAAATACTTGATGTGCTTGAGAAGCTAGTATAAAAGGCTCGTTATGAGCCTTCAATCCTTCAAAATTCAATAGAGTAAACCCGTTGTCATCTTCTTTTTTCCTTGAACCATTCGAAATCCAATCACAATCGAACAAAATTACTTTATTGTCAATACCATACTCCAACTCAATTATATCATTCAAAACCCCGTAGTAAGTTACATCTCCCGCGATAGGATTATTATCTGTAGCACTCGAGTAACTGTTTGTCATGGCCTGAAGATTAACCCCACTATTCTGTGTTTTCCTATTATGTTCTACATCTTTTGTGTGAAATCGGAAACCATTTATGATAAATCCCTTATATTTTTTCACATACTCAGATGGATCACTTGCCAAGCACCTTAGACTTTCTGTGATTCTGTGATCCCATCTAGCATGTAGCTCCTCAACCTGAAATAAGGCAAGATGTGTTAATTGTTTTGTTATTAGTAGGTCAAAAATGCTATGTCATTATAATTATTTTGAAAAAGTAATAAACCTGTGTATATGCCTTACATGATCTTGAAACCACGACTCAAAAGTCTCACTATGTAAACGTTGAATGTCACGCTTACGTTTTCTCCGATTTTGATGATGAACCAACGCCAGATGTTCACTGCAGTGTTAACAGATGATGATGAAGATAACAACGACAACTATTAATCGTATAATATAATTTATGAGACTCACAACTAATATAATTACTTACGTTCGAAATTCATCAACTTCACTACAATTGAACAACACATATGAATGTGCTTTAGCCAAAATGTCAAGTTCCATCATTTCTACCTTTGTAGCACCAATCGGTTGACCCGCCATAGAAAAGATAGGTAAAACATCCTCATAACCATCGTCATCATTATTTCGACTTGTCTTATTATGTACGGTCTCAACATCACTGGATAAGTACAATGAATAAAACGACACACACTCTTCAGCTAGATATCCTTCTGCAATGGAACCCTACGGGTTATTCCTGTTTCGCACGTAAGATTTTAATGTAGCTAAATACCTGAGATATCAAAACCAATAATTTTAGATTCAATAATATTTGTTAATAAAGGTATTTACTAAAATAGTAATGTGCACCTCTCGATTGGATACATCCAACGGTAATGAACTGTCCCTCCTAATCTGGCCTCTGAAGCAAGATGAACCGAAAGATGAACCATGACATCAAAGAATGATGGCGGAAAAATCCTTTCTAAATCACAAAGTATTTTTCCAATCTCGGTTTCCATTTGAACCAAATCATTTGGATTAAGAACCTTTGCACATAATTGTTTATAGTAACGACATAGCTTCATCACAGTATAGCGCACGTGCTTAGGCAACACATTTCGCAAGGCAATGGGAAGCAACTGCTGCATCAAAATATGGCAATCATGACTTTTAAGTCCAAACAGTTTTGGAGGTTTTAACTCTACGCATCTTGATATATTAGCTGCATAACCATCTGGAACTTTCACCTTCTTAAGCACACGACAAAAAATATCTTTCTCTTTTTTATCCATTGAGAAACAAGCAGGTGGCAAATAAACTTTGTTGTTATCTTGAACTATAGGATGAAGTTCATATCTAATGCCCATTTCTTGTAAATCTAGGCGTGCTTTTATATGATCCTTGGTCTTCCCATCTAGATTCATTAGCATTCCAAGGACACTGTCACAAACATTCTTCTCAATATGCATTACATCTAGATTATGGCGTAGCAAGTTATCTTTCCAGTACGGTAACTCAAAAAAAAAAAAAATACTTTTCTTCTTCCAATTAAAAGGTAAATTTGGGTTGCTCTTCACAAGTTTTCTAAATTTAACTTCAAAACCATCTAACTCATCTAGTACTTCTTGTCCTCTTAAGCCACGGGGTTGCCTGTCTAGTTCTTCTGTGCCATCAAAAGAGTTTGTATCTCTTCTAAAAGCATGATCAGTAGGCAAATATCGACGATGTCCCATAAAACATTGTTTTTTGCCATGACTCAAGCGTGTTGATTTTGTATGTTTATGGCAGTTAGGACATGCAAGTTTACCTTTGGTGCTCCATCCGGATAAATTTGCATAAGCAGGAAAGTCACTGATCGTCCATAACAAACATGCACGCATCCGAAAGTTACTTTTTGTTGATGCATCATAAGTGTCTACTCCTTTACGATCCCACAACTCCTTTAGCTTAGCAACTAACGGTTCCATATAGACATCTATATTATTCCCAGGAGCAGATGGGCCAGGTATAAGTAACGTTAGAAAGAAATAAGGACATGCATTATCACTACATTTCCCAACACACTTACCATGAAATAGTCTAATGATAAAAGAAAGAACTGATAACTTACACCCAGGATATAGTGGTTTCTTTGCCTCTCCCAACACTTTATAAAATTTTTTCGCCTTTAGGTTTGGCATACTCATACTTTCAGTTTGTGTTCCCATGTCATCGGTTAGTGTGTCATCACCAAACCGATGGAAGGCATCATTCAGCAACCCTTGCATGTCATCTTCAGCATCCAACATTGGAGCATCACTTGATTTAGAACTGAAAGGTGGAATTGTATAACCTTTCATAAACGCGACACATACCAGATGTGTTGTAGCCTCCGTCCGATTTACCCATATCTGATTACCACAATCAATACATGGACATGAAATCTGTCCATTTTTACCCTCATTATAGAATATATGATCAAGAAAGTCGTCAAGACCTTTTTTATATTCAATGGTAAATCTAGGTAAAGACATCCAACTCGTATCCATCTTAAACCTAATTCAATTAACCACAGAAAACCACATATAATTTCAACAAAAAGAAAGGGAGCCTAATTCAATTAACCACATATGTTGTTTCATAAAAATTTAGCAAAAACGATTAGGGTTTCAATTATGAGGTATTACCTGGTCTTGATGATGCTGGTGAGTCCTGTTGGCAATTTTGGATGGTGGAATGATGTGGATTTGGATCTTAAAATTAGAAATACTTTTACAATTTATTTTTAAGCTATTTCTTAATGAATTGCCTAATTATTATTTCAAAGCTAGATAAACTAATTTAAATATAAAAATTAGAAATTAAAAGTCAAAATTGCAAAATTAATTTTTACATAAGCCTGAAAAACTTATAAAAGGTAAAAAAATTATCTGGCATAAAAATTAAACAGTAAAACCAATAAATTTTTTGCTTTTTAATTTAAACTAATTTAATTAAAATTAACTCTAAAAATTACCTAGTGAAGAGTAAAAATTATGGGAAAATTACTAGGAATGCTACAAGTTACAAGGAACCAAGGAAAAATATGAGGAGGGGGAAAATGGTACGGATAAGCATTTAAATAAGCTAAATTGCAAAAATAAGCTAAAAGGAACAACGACTATATTAAGTATATAGATTATGCAATAACAAACGGAACTGGTGCCCCAGAGCAATTGGAAGGGAGTTGTGGTATTGTGCATGTATGCTTGAGGTCCCAGGTTCGAACCCCACTTTTTGCAATTTTTCCATTTATTTTAATTTTTTTGATTTTCTTTTTACAAAACTTTTGTATTACTAATTATAAGTAACTTTTGTTAAAACACTTTTTTCAATAGTAAAAAATAAGCTCTCTATGAGCTTTTTAGCTTTACAGATGCTTTTGTTAAGCCAAAATGGATTTATAAAAGGCATTAAGCTACAAATAAGCTAAATAAGCTGTAACTACATGAGTTGTACCTACCTTAAGCTAAAACCTACCAGATAATCTAACGGAATAAGCTCTAGACCACAATAAGCACTTGGCCGTATATCACATGCCAATCATGCCAAAACCAAGAACCTTGCAGCCCTTGTGGGTCCCACTAGGGTTCAAAGGGATCCAAAGCAAGACTTGATATGAAAAGGTGAATTATTGAGGTTTCTAAAAAGCTAAAAATAAGTAACTTTTATGAAACCACTTTTGAAATAACTTATTAATAAGCTATGTGCACCCCCTTGTGCTTAACAGTTGACTTAATAGCTTATTAGGACTTATGCACTTTTGAAAAAGCTATGAAATGAGCAAAAACAGATGATAAACAACTTGAAACAAGGCAAAGGACACAAATAAGTACTGGGTGGTGCTTGGAACCTGTGGGCAAACTCTGAGTCACTCAGTGTATGTTTTGAGACAGGTCACAAGTATGAGTCAAATAAGCTAAGGGCAAAATGGCTAGAGTCCAAAATAAGCACTAATCCAATAAGCTGAACTTGTAAGCTCCCTAAAAAGCCTAAGGTTGTGTTCTGGGGTCCACAAATAAGCCAGATAAGAGCTTATGAACTTTGGCTTAAAACCAAGTACACACTGACCACCCAGTGTACACAGTCAAATGGGACAAACTAAAAGCTACTTGCAGCCCTATTAGATAAGCTAGAAAGTGCAAAATAAGCTATGAACTACAAAGATCAGCTGATTGGCTTTCCAAAAAGCCAATAATCACACTATGGGGCCCACTATTGAACAATCTATGGTCTATTGAAAATGGTCAATTTCCTGTGCACATGCCAAATACTTGCCCTGCAAGCTTAAAGAAGCACTTGCACAAGCTACAATAAAAATCCTAAAACTAAGCTGGACACAGATTTTTAAAGATGAGCTGAGGGACTATGATTTATGAAAAGCTCAGGTTCGCAATCCAAATACAAAAATCAAAATAAATCTCCCTATTTTTTGATTTCTGAAACAACTATGTTTTTGACTTTTTGAAATTATGAACTTAGGTTGACTTTTGTGAGATTTGATCCTAATTTACTGATTGATTAATGTGACTTAAGCTATATTAAGACTAATTTATGCTAGAACAACTACTTGTGAGATGATTTGAAGCTTATGCCACACTAATTTCCACACAGACAGATTTTAGGCCAATATCTTGGTGATTTTGACTTTAAAGGTTCTATCCACTAAAACCTTGTTTGTTTCTGACCTATTAGCTGTTAAGAAAGTTGTATGAACAGGCCTTAGTCACTGAGTTCAACTAATACTCACTACACAGACCTAACCAAACACTACTTTAAAACACAAATTGTTTAATAACTAATTTAACAAATTTAAAAGGCAAATGATCAATCTAAATCATAATACTGATACATAACCTTCTACTAGGCTAAATTAAACACATATAAACAAAAGCAACCAACATTTAACAATAACAACTAACAATCACAGATTTATGAAAAATTGGAACAAAATAATGAGACCTTGCCCCTAGGCTCAACCAAGGGCTCTTGAAACATGTACATAATCAACAAAACTCTCTTCTCCAACACCCCAACATAATCAACATAAGCACATACAGATTATCATCAAAGCACATAACAAAACAAACGACCATTAAACATAAATATCCACATATCATTAAAATAATAACCATCATAATTTTTCACAAACCATTGTTCAGAAACCATTGTTCACAAACCATACCCTTCAACATAAATACATAACAAGTTTTCATCAAAATAAGTACATAACCCAACAACATGAGGCAAAGGACACAAAAACCACAAAAAAAACCCAACAACTACCTTCATTCTTGCTCATACTTCTCCAGAATCTCAATGGTCTCCTTCTTCAACGATATCAACCTCTGAAAGTCAGCCACCACACTTGCAAGGGATTCAACCAAACGCCTCTCAATTAGCTGGACTTCATGCATTGAATCATAAACATCCTATGCTACCATTTCTTCATCAGTATTCAACCGAAACACCTCCATCATTCTTTCTGTCCTCTTATCCACTTGCATTCTCATGTTGTCTCTGACGGCCGCAACATTCCTCATGTTGACCTCATTTGTAGGTATCTCCTGAATATTGAGAAAAATAAAACAATCATGAATCTTTTCGGACCCACAAAGTTGTTTCAGTTCATTCAAGTACGACGTGTCAGACATTTTCAATTAGGGTTGTAGTGAAAAAGTTATGATCGGAAAAAAGTATATGGATGAACTGAAAAAATAAAAATAAAACCAAGATATATATAAAGGGTAGATGCATGAACTGAAAAAATTAAGAGTATTAATGAGAAACGAAATAATCAAAACACGTAATGATGAGAACTGAAGAGACTGCAGAAAATCAAAGGTCGAGAAAAAATTACACGTTCCCATAATATAGATGATTATTATTTTAATTGGGATGACTCAAAGTGTAACCAATTCAGTTTCAGTTTGAAGCATTTGTAAAAAGAGAGGAACTAGTAAGTCGGTGTTGAGTATAAATATATTTCGGGTCGGGTTTGGGTCAACCCATCTAACCCATTTATTAATCAGGGTAGGTTCAGGTTGTGAATAAATTAATTGGGTCGACCTGACAACACGTTTAAGCTTTTTTTTTTATTAATGTGGCAACTTTTGTATCAAAAAAAGGGTTGACTGTGTCAACCCAAAACCCGTTTAACCTTTTCAACCCGTGAATTTCAAAAAGATCACGCCCATCTTTATAAATGGTTATAATTTGAATATTATTTGTTAGGAATACAAATATTCCTGTAAAAGTCTCGGTCACCTAATGATTGTAATAGCATTAAGTTAGCTCGTAGTTAGTTTGTTTATTAGTTAATTAGTATTAGTTTAAGTAACACCGTGGAAGAAGGACAGGTCTTCACCCACTGTATGCCTGATCCACAGCCCGGGAGTGAGCGTTTTATTGTAAGTATAAATACCCCTCTCCACATGTGGAGAGGGTTGGACCTTCACTCAATCTCAATCTAATATTTCTCTTTTTCTCTCAAGGTTCCTTTCTTTCTTTCCTTTCTCTCTTCTTCCTCACCTTATACGCCTCACAAATTACTACTTGAACATGTTTCCTACATAGTTAGTATTCTACAATTGGTATCAAGAGCCAAGGTTTCATCTTAGGGCCTTGTAGAATCAAATTTGATGATGTTTTGAGTGGTTTTGTGAGTGTGAAGTCATTTTCTTGGTAAACATCTTGGTTTTATCTTTCTAGTGTTGTCATACATGTTAGAGATGTACTTTTATGTTCATTAGTGTTTGTAGAACATTGTAGTTTAGTTTGGGTTACCATATCATTAAGCTATTTGATGTTTGGAGTTGATTATGGGTGGATTTCTTTGTTGCGTTTAAGTCCACTGTTTCATTGCCTGGTTGCGGTTAAGTTCTGTTATCTGCGGTTAGCTTGCTGCGTTTACTATTTCGGGAATACAAACAAAACGCAAGGAAAGTGATAGTTTTGGATTATTGTCTCTGCGATTAGATCCTGCGGTTAAGTCATCTGCAGCTAGCTTATTGCGTATAGGTTCTGCGGTTAAATACTCTGCGTTTAGTTCACTGAGGATAGTTCTCTGCGGTTAAGTGTATTGCGGTTAACTCATTGTGGTTAGCTCTTGCGATTAAGTACTCTGCGGTTAGGTCTTGTGGTTTGCATTTCTTGCGGTTATCTCCTCACTTGTGATTTCCTCCTTGCAACCTTATCACCTAAGGTTTGCCTGGTTCTCATATGAGTGGTATGCTTCATCTTCAAATGAAAGGACCAGTATCGTATGTTGACTCTAGAGGACAATCATGCTCGGACTCTCAAGAGAATGCGATTCCTCAGTCATGCAAATTGCTTGAACTGGCAAGAGAATGTCACATTGAATGCTTTCTAACACTTCAGTCACATCTTTCTATGCTGCTTGAGGGCAATGGATTCGTAATGGGTTTTGAACGTGCATTCATGACACTTTTCGGACAAGATGTTCAAACATTCACAGACATTATGATCTTGAATTTGGATCAATTACGACAACAACTGGTCAGAAAAGAAACATCTTATGAGGGTTCCTCTGCTGCCCTAGGTGTGCTCAGCAAACAACTGCATAACTTCTTTGACTCCAAATCCTCCATGATCTATGATTACGACAGTCAGATGACTATGAAGTGCTTCGCTGACCACACAAATATTGATGTTGATCACTATAGAGATATGCTACGTCAAAACTTGGATAAGGTTAAAGAGTACATCGAGAGACAGCCAATACTTGAACTTGTAGATGATGACAAGGCTGAGACACATGGTGGACAAGCATGTGATAGTTTGGGTTCGGGTTTAACAGTGGATGCAAAGTCGGTCAACACTGAACTCATGGAGTCAGTAAATGATGAGAGAGTCACTTCAGTTAAATTAGTGACCCCGGCTATGGAGAACATACTCACACCAGACTCAAGCAATGAGGTATCGTCAATTGATCAAAACAATACGCCATCAAATGTAAGTCATCATACAGATCAAAGCAATCTCAGTTATAACACAAATCTGTTGAGACAGGCTGACAGTGTATTACCCTTATCTAATTCAACAAATATGTGTTATAAAGGGGGAGAAAATGATCTGTATGATGTCTTCAAAAATGATCTGTTTGATGAAAACCCTAGTCTCAAAGTTGAGTTTTCTAAGACACTGGACCAGAACATGGTTGAAAAAGAGGCATTTAATCAACTCCAAAAACGGTTTTCACAATTACAAAAACACTGCATTGAACTTGAAATTGAAATACAACGTAAAGAAGAATGCTTTCAAAACTGCAAACCGTGTCTAAATCCTGAATTGCCTGATCTTAATGAATATTTTATGATCAACAATCTGAAAACTCGGCTGCATGACAAGGACTCAACTATCAACTTTCTTAAGAATCAGATCAAGATGTATGAGCAACGTAATGACGCCAAATGGAAATACAACGCTTATGAAACTAATTGCAAAATAGCTAAATTACTTGCTGAAAATGAGAATCTTAAAGTGAAATGTAATAAACTGTGTGAGTCACTCAAACAGATAAATGCTGAGAACATCAATCTGATTACTCCACAATTCACTAACAACGATGATTTCTCTGTTCAAAGTCTGACGTCATGTTCTAAAATTCCTGGTGAGCACACAGTGCCAAGTGATGTTTCAAAGTGTCAAATGAGCCTCAATCTTTCAAAACCGTCTGTCTTGGGAAAACCTGTCTTGAAAAATGTTGGTTATCAAACTACCATTAGACAACCAAATGTTTTTAGTCAAATGAGCCTCAATCTTTCAAAACCGTCTATCTTGGGAAAACCTGTCTTGAAAAATGTTGGTTATCGAACTATCATTAGACAACCAAATACTTTTAGTTCTGAAAGACCTAAATTCTCGAATACTCGATGTGTTTCTCAAGTGGATAAAAAACGTGATTTGACTAAGTCTGCAAGGCCAAAACCCACACCTTATAAATCAAATGGTCTTAAACCTGTAAAACCTTTGAGACATAGGAAATATGACCATAGAACTGCTCATCACAAGAATGTCACCATGCATGAAACAACTTACAGGCTTAGATCTTCTTGGTTATGGATACCAACTGGTAGGACATTCGTGATGAATGGTCACAAATGGTCACATGTGTGCACCATTGACACAGGTTTTACAAAGGGATTACACAACAGGTCCACTAAAACCTGCGTGTGGCATCCAAAGACACTGACATCTCCCACGACTAGAGATATGTCTACTCACATGTGAGACGACATCATGTGGACTCCTGACTAATTCTTTTCAGGACTCGTTTTTCACTTTTCACTAACGCATTCCCTGTATATGATCCATGTCAGTAGTTTGTGTACATATAGTGTGTTTGTTTTTTCATTCATTTTACTTTCAGGCTATCTTTCTGTGTATATTCTCTTACCACACATTGTGTCTGCATGCTTGCTTTAGATAATCTGTTGCATCTCATATATGGCATCATGATAGTACATGTTCATCTTATAGACGTCTTCATTACTTGGGTATCTCTCATAACTTCAGGGACCAAACTTGTGCATGTGCAACATCATCTAATGTGTAATAGTATAGTACAGGGACCATATGTGTCATTATAGCAAAATGTGTCTCATATATTTAAAAGGTTCTATTTTTGCGGTTAAAAAAACTAACCACAACACATCTTGCTATTATACTCACATCCCTCGTTCTCTACTCTTGTGTGCTGCGATTAGTGTTTGATTGTTGCTCCTGACTGTCTATTTGTCGGTATGTCTTGCGTTTAATCTGCACATTCTATTACCTTCCATGATTTCATATTCACATGCGTTGCGTTATTATAGGTGGATATACGCGGCGCTTACTTTCTCGTGTAAAAGCGTTTGTATCAAATAGGTTAGATCATGCTTGCTCTACTCTAATTGTAATTGTTTATTTTCTGCTTGTGAGTGATATTCATGGTTGCGTGTGTGAGATTTTTGGTTTATTTAAATTGCGGTTAGGACGATAATGCGTTGGGTAGGACTTTAGGTGTTGGGTAGGAAATAGTAGTATTAGGTACTTAGGAGAATGGATCTTATTGTCATCTACGGTCTCAATTGGATGATCTGATGACGGTGTGTAGAGAGAATTCTTGATTGCGGTTAGATTATGATTCTTGACTGCGGTTAGATTAAGCTCTTGATTGCGATTAGCGTATGACTCTTGATTGCGGTGTGATTAAATTCTTGATTGCGGTTTGTTTAAAGTTCTTGATTGCGGTTAGTTTAAAGTTCTTGATTGCGGTTAGTTTTAAAAGTTCTTGATTGCGGTTAGCTTAGGTTCTTGACTGCGGTTATTGTGAACTCTCGATTGCGGTTATCTTACCCTAATTGCGAGTTTCTTTCTATCTATTAAATGTTGCGGTTAACTGAACTTGCAATTAACCTGGTTTGTGATTAAAAGGGTTGCGTGTTACTATTACTGTAACTGCGGTTAGTTAAATCTGCGATTACCTGTGCCTGCGTTTAACTTGATGTGCGTTGACCATGTGTTGCGACTCAATTGGTTGCGGTTAATTTGGCTTGTTGCGGTTAACTCATTTTGCGAGTATGACTTTGCGATTAAAATTTGAGATTGCAATTAATTGAGTTTGCTTTTAAAGGCTCTGCGTTTAACTCTAACTGGAAACTAATTTGACTCACTCTGTTTAGCATTTATTTGGAGTGCTCAGGTTGTGTGTTCATGAATGGGTGTCTAATTATCCATGCATTGCTAGGTGTGTATGGCACTCCTTTTTATTTGTCCAAATTGCCATTCTATGTGATAAATGATGTCCCTCAAGAGTGCTTATTACTAATAACCCTTGGCCCTGTTCATATCTCCATACCATTTGATTCTAGGGTTTCACTAGTTACTAACACTCACTGTCACATATGTTTGCTTGTTGTGGTGATGTGTGTCAAATGCAGCTCTTATGGCAGAACCTATTGTCGAAGAACCATTGGCTCCACCTGTTCGTTCTGACGACGACATTCTGCCTTTCAACAAGTGGGTACCCATTGGGAAAAGCAATTGCTATGTTAAGACAGATAGACCTCAGAATCACCCCATATTCAGAATGGCACTAGACATACTGAAAAACACCACCTTTTTCAATGCCTTTACCGCATCCTCCTCAATCCCCTCTATCTACATCCAACAGTTCTGGAACACTATGTGCCTTGATAGAGCTACCAACACATACAAGTGTCAACTGGATGAGCATTGGGTGAACATCACCATGGAAACACTTGGTAGTGCACTGCAGATATTGCCAACGGGTGACAATGTTGAATATACTCCCCCACCCACTCCAGCTACTCTTATTGATTTTGTCAATGAACTTGGATATCCCACTTAAGTCTCTACGCTTTCCACTGTTATCACACATGACCTCTATCAACCTTGGAGAGCAGTTGCAAGCCTAATCATTTTGTGTCTAACTGGTAAAACATCAGGATATGAAAGACTTAGAGCTCCATCTCTACAAATTCTCTGGGGTGTTGTCAACGGTGTGAACATCAATTTTGCTGAACGTATCTGGGAGGAATTTAGTCAGTCCATTCACTCTTTCTTGGTCGACAAGGCTAACCTTGAAGCAAACAAAGACGGAAAGAAAAGATAAGCCAAGCTCTTGATTCCAAGCATTCGGTTTACTAAGCTGATCATACTTAGCCTTCAACGATCTCTAAAATTCCACCCTAGAGAAGAATCCCCTCTTCATCAACCCACTGATGAACATCCACTTAGGTTCCTCAAATATGATTCTAAGAGCACAGGCGAGATCATCTTCGGCATGGACATTCCCACTGCCCTTCTCACCCGTGATACACTGACTGCTCCATATTATGAGGAATACCTTAAACTTCTGAAAACAAGTCGGGAAGCACCATCTAATGAGCCAGCCGTATCCACTAAGTCTGTAAGATCTGCATCTAAGAAACGCAAAGGTGGTAATACCTCAGCTGCACCCTCTGAAGGCTCCAAAAGAGTTAAGCAGACCACAGGAGGTAAAAGAACCAGCTCAAAAACTAAACCGCCAAGTGCTGAAGATCCCAAAACTGCACCTTGCACCACTCAGCTGCCTCTCACTGAAGAAGAAATGGTACAAATGGCAACTGCTGAAAGCTTGAAGGAAGCATATATGCCACCGGTTCCACCAGTCAGTGGGGTCAAAATTCGTGAACCTCGATCAGATAAAGCTTCACAAATCCAGCACATGACAGGAAAAGGCAAGGATGTTTCCAAAGAAGAACAGGCGGCTCACACTCTATTGAAAATATCATCTCCTGCCTCCAAATCAACCAGCTCCAAGTATATTTTCAAAAAACGCTCACCAACATCCTCATCTGCTAAGCTTTCTTCTGAAAATGTCTCCTCACCAAGTCTTGGGCAACCCGCTAAATCAAGCAGTTCTAAGACTGACACAAGTTCTGCTCCCAAAGGTGATGAACTCAACCTCGCTACACAAGATGTTACCAGCCATCAACCAGTACAGGATAAACCTGTTGAGTCTGTACCCCCTGTCGATCCACTCGATGACGAGTTTGTTTCTACTGCGTATCCGGATATTCAAGGTAACCTTAAATTGAAAACTGATGATCCTAAGCTCGAGGTGGTGCCTGACAGCCCTACTGGTACGCTATCATCGTACAAGAATCTGGATACTTTTGGCGATCAATTCCTCATGGATAAGCCAGACGATGTTGAAGGTGAAAAGTCTGGTGATGAGCATGGAGAAGTTGTGTCCATGGTTGATGTGCCAATTGAGCAAGACAACTCCACCATTCCTACCAAGTCTGCACCAACTTCTACTGCTGGTCCTAACAACGATGACATCCCACAAGCTGCTGACACACAAGAGAAACCGTCTGCATCTGCCGCTCCTGCTAGCACTGAGAAGAAGTTGGATCTAGACACTTTAGCTGCTTTGACTGCCGATGCTGTTCAAGATAACCTTGCCATTCATGAGAAGTTGGACAAGCATGCCTCTTTACTTCAAACCCTAGTAAACCTCAATCTGCCACAAACGATTACTAATCATGGCAGCAGATTATACAAATTGGAGCCTCTTGATCTTGAACAACAAGTATCTCAGGTTATCAACGAACAAGTAACTGAAGCTGTCAGCATTGCTCTTGAAGCCCCCCTCAGATCCAGATTCAAAGACCTACCTATCAATGACATGAAGATCATTCTGCAGCACAGTATGTATCTACAGGGTCAACACACAGGACACGATGCTCACGTACAGCTGTATAAGGCATTGGAGGCCTCAATTCTACAAGATGATGCTGAGGAACACGCGCGGGATATGGAAATTGAACGAAAGAGAAAACAGCGACGTCAAGGCCATCCCAAGCTACCATCTGGATCACCTCCTCAACCACCTCCACCTCCACCACCTGCTGGGGCATCTGGTCCATCAGGCACTTCTTCACTGCCTGGTGGGTCGCAAGCTCCTAGCAGATCATTACAACCCACCTCATCACCATCTCAAAAACATCAGACTGACAAGTCAACCAAGTCAGCTCCGTCTAAACAAGCAAAACAAGTCAAGTATGCTGCTTGGACTACTTTTGACGCTGATGCAACCTCCATTGCATCTCATGCCCATGACGATCTTGTCTTTAATGAAGCTTCTGTCACTCCTAAACACGATGATTCTTCCGATGACGAAGCTGATGATGCCTCTACAACTCACATCCCTGGGAGACAGTGGTGGAAATCATTCACCAGAACTGACACAAATGATCCATCGCAGGTTCCCTTAACCAAAGTTGACAAAGAGACATGGTGGAAACTAGATGACAACATACCGCAATCACCTGAGCCTGACTGGACGATTCCTTCCTCTGACTTGCCAACCAATGAGAATAACTGGATTAATGCAATCACCACCAGCTTTGTTCCGCCTTCTGAAGATTCCCTTCTTTCCCAAACTGGTGATATAGGAACATTCATCACATGGTTCTGCAAGAAACGTGGTCTCTCAAGGCTCACTCAGAAGGACCTGAAAGGCCCTGCATTCAACATTGTCAAAGCTTTTCATCAAAATGTTAATCATCTACAATACCAGATGGAAGAGTGCCACAGGATGTTCAATGACATTGTGGATGAAGGAATGATGAAGTATAATTACAACACTCCACTTCCCTTGGGTGGTCCTCCTGGAAATGTCACTATCCAAGCTGAATTCTTCTTCAACAAAGACCTTGAATATCTTAAGCTTGGGAGTAGACAATGCAAATCAGCCTTGTCCATTACAAAGATGAAAGCTGCCCATTATTCTGATATCGGGTTGGAACAGCTAGTCCCCGACAGTATGTGGAGTACTCAAGAATGCGACTACAACATCTCGGCATCTCTGGGCATTTCTCATTGGTGGTTGAAGAAGCAGCAGTTCTACATAGATCGGTTCCAAGCTCCAGGTGACCGAAAGTCAGTTCGCTCACCTCTTCAAATCATTAGTGTGGTTAAAGTTCAAATACATCCCATCTATGGATATGACTACCTCAAGAACATTCCACTCAGAGAAGCTGACTTCAAGGACTACACCATATCCGAAGGGGACTTCAAACATCTACGCCCTAATGATTTCGAAGATTTGTATCTACTCCATCTTCAAGGTAAGCTGCATCATCTACCATCACGTGAAATGAAGTCTCTTGTGTTTGCTCTACTTCACTAGATCCAGGGTATCGTCATCAGGAAACGGGTCGAAGACTTTCAGCTTGGCATCGAAAGCTACCAATCCCAGCTCAACCTCACAAGACCTCTATGGAATGTCAATAGTCTGGAACGGGTTGCTGACTTTACAATCATTGAATCTCCCCTGGCAACAGTATTTCGTGACAAATACAATGTTCCCATGGTTTTACGCTTCAATGAAATACACAAGTTCAGCGACGGTACCTTACGAATGGTCGAAGAGGCATTGGACTTCAGAGTGAAAGAATACCACGTTTATGACCAGGGAACTAGACGGTATACCAATCACTGGACTGCAACTGAGTTAACCCGGAACAAGAGGTTTTTGGCTGGTATCCGCAAGAGATTGAAGTTACGAAGAATCTTCCGAAGCCTGGAATGCTATGTTGGTGGCAGAGTTTGTGATGGGGACTACCGTCTTCTCCAACGTACTGAGTTATGTGATCAGTAGTGGGGTTCAGTATCATAATTATGTGTGTTGGTTGGGATGATTGTTTTGTACTGTCATTAGGTTGTGGCCCTCCTTGTGTATCCTTATAAAATTTTCTCTTCCCTTTTGCATATCCTATCCCGCATAGTGTACATACTTCTATATATATATATATATATATATATATATATATATATATATATATATATATATATATATATATATATATATATATATATATATATATATATGCTTATGTACTCCTCTTGCTTTACATATCTTTGTACATATCTTATACCAATACGTAAATAGAAAAATATAAAACCTATAAAAACCATAAAAATCTGTAAAATCATAAAAAATACAAAAATATTCTTCTCTTGACATGTCTCTTGTGTAATCAATATTATGTACGTTTCTAGAAATGTCATTCAACAATGACACGGAACCATACATATGCTTGAGCAAGAGTTTTTTCGGTTTCAAATAAAGTTGTTTTCAAAAACATGTCATATCTCAAACCATTCTTAACATTATGGCTTACAGTCACTTCAGGCTGTAACCTGATCTTAAAATTATGGCTTGTAGTCATTTCAGGCTACAACCCGAACTTAAAAATATGGCTTACAGTCATTTCAGGCTATAACCCGAACTTCAAAACTATGGCTTGCTATTACTTCAGATAGCAACCAGCTTTTCAAAATGGGGAAAACACGTCACCAAAAAGACGGTTGTTCCTTTTACTGGATGAAGTTCACCTGGGCATGGATTACTTTATATCCATGTTTCCTCGATCTAATATACGTTTCAGTGCATTATTTCTTGATAAAGAAGAGAAGTCTTCTTGTTATCGCCAAATACTTTCCCTTCTATGATTTTTCCGGAGAGTATTTGTGCAAAACTTGGTGGTACCATGAGATTTTGAATGAAAATCAAATTGAATCTAAATCTTTGATAAAAATTTTCACTCAATCAATGACATAACATATTTATGTTTTAAACATCGGTCATTGATTGAGGGGGAGAATGATTTTCAAAAATTTTATGTATCATCAAAACTCCCCACACTTTGTATACAACAAAAGCAAGATTTGTGATGGTTATGTGTCAGAATGAGTAAATTTTCAAAGAGTTCTCGTTAAAACTTCGAATCTTTTGCAAACTCTTCAAATCTGACACATAACAACCTCCCTCACAGTTTGAGGGGGAGCTAGAAAAAGTTCCTTTTTTATCAGAAAATATTAAAATTGATCGCATTTCTCTCCCAAAAATGTTTTCTAAATTATTTAAATCAATTGAGATAAAAAATCTCGAAAGATTTGAAATTTTTGATCGGGGGAGAGAATGTGATTTAAATATGAAATCTGATAATCAAAAAGTGATCTTTTGGACTCAATAAATGCGCTCCCACATATGTGCTAAACTCTTTCGAATATCGAAGCACATATTGAGGGGGAGCAAAAGGCGTTTGTGGAAGTAATACCTAATACCGACCATTTACTTTAATGCACGGAGTTATAAGGACGGTTAAGGTTAGGTATAAGTTCCCATGATCCACCAGAACCGGAAGGATCTTCCCAGGGACAATCCATAGATAGATTAGAAGTCCTTAGGAATGATTGAAAAAAGGAGTAAAGTGAGAAAGGGAAGAGTGCGGACTGAGATAGAGCTAGGACTGGAACAAACCCAACAAGGTTCTAGTGGTGAAGTCTCGGTAAGCACTGAAGGGGTTGAAGAATGAAAAAGAAATGAAATAAGAAAGGGTGAAAAGAAATAGCCCTCCAAATATTCAACCTTAGGGCAGAAACCGGGTTCAATTCATAATCTACTAGTGGTTACTAAAGTAACACTAGTATTGAAGACAAGACGTCATGGACCCAGTGACGCACTGCACTAAACTTCCCAACCACTCAAGTTCTCTTAAAAGAGCTTGTTTCATTCTCACGGGGAACCCTGTGCAATGTATCGACCGCTCATTGCGAGCTATGTTGATACCTAAAACAGGAGACGCCTCCCCAGTCTCCAGGAGCGGATCAAAACGCACTATTGAGTCTAGAGCCAAAGAGATCATCCATGAATCTCGATAGGACACAATTCCAAATATGCTTATTGTTTCACACAAGGTGGAAAATAAGATAAAATATTTAGAGTCCTACGCATTATCCTTGTGGTATTGCCAGAACATCCGAGTGATATGAAAATATTCACAATGACGATGGAAATCCTTCTAGAGCGAACATCACTCAAGCTCTTGGTAGGTGACATGTGAGATCCATCTTGGATCAATGATCAAGTGACAACTGGAAACCAACAATGGTGCGATTCAAAGTTGAATCAAACTTGTTCCAGGATATGGATTGACGGATACTTTTGCAAAAACCTTTCAATGTGCTCACAAACTAATTCTTCGAGCACATTGATTGTGTAATATCTTTCAAACAAAAGTATTTTTGATGGAAATGTGATTCAAAGTATAAAACTCTCGTTGTGTCTCAAAAATGTTTATCATAGGACACACGAGTGATTTCTATAAATCTATTTCTCATCAATCCGTGAATATTCATTCACCGATTCACTCTATCGTGCTGTCTGCTTTGAGACGTTCCGGTATGAGAACATGCTGAGTATGAAGATTCCAAAGTGGATTCTTTGGAAAATTCTATACTATAAGCTGGAAATTCCTGTCAAGGAGAGTCCTCTTTAAAAGAGACTCTACCTGATCACAGGTCGGTTTTCACAAAACCGGAGGGTAGTCTGTCCTCGCAGAACGAATGACAAAGCCATGTTCGTTCTCTATCTTTATTGCTAACTGTTTTATTTCATGGACACATATAAAGATGGTGTTGATGACTCCAGTTTCCAGCTGAATCGGGTCAATCCATACCTCATGCTCACACATCCTCCACACTATCAAAGAAGATGAGAGACTTGCTACAACAAATATTGAGAGACCACCAACAACGCTTCCGCAACTCTGATGAAAAAGTCTCCTGATCCACAACTCTAATGTAAAGTCTCCTGATCCAGAAGGGTGTGAGCATGATGGTCCTTAGTCACTACATCACATGAAGGCAATACAACTACGGATGAGCTTGGAGATTTACTTTGGCTGATGATCTCAAAGAAGCTCAAAGATCACATATCTCAAAGGAATTCTTATCACAAGTTCGCTTGCTTGAAGTACGAAGTGTGTTGAAAAGTGAAGAATCAGATCCTACGAGCTACAAAGACTAAAGAATGCCTTAAGACCAAAGTTCTTAATTTCAAAGGTGACCTCGCTTAGGGGGAGATTGTTAGGAATACAAATATTCCTGTAAAAGTCTCGGTCACCTAATGATTGTAATAGCATTAAGTTAGCTCGTAGTTAGTTTGTTTATTAGTTAATTAGTATTAGTTTAAGTAACACCGTGGAAGAAGGACGGGTCTTCACCCACTGTATGCCTGATCCACAGCCCGGGAGTGGGCGTTTTATTGTAAGTATAAATACCCCTCTCCACATGTGGAGAGGGTTGGACCTTCACTCAATCTCAATCTAATATTTCTCTTTTTCTCTCAAGGTTCCTTTCTCTCTTCTTCCTCACCTTATACGCCTCACAAATTACTACTTGAACATGTTTCCTACATAGTTAGTATTCTACATTATTTTTAAAATATTCATGATTATTATTTTCAAATTGAATGAAACCAAACTAACCGAACAACCCGATAGTACACTTGGGTCATATGAACCAGTGATATTGCCCTGTTGTCGACCTTGATGAACCTTAATGACGAATCTTCATATGATTCTTTTTACTATGAACCTTAATGACGAAGCTTTGCTATGAAACTCTTATTATGAACCTTTGATATGCTTTTCTGAACCATTTGATATGACCCATTTGTTATGAACATTTTGTATATGAACCTTTTGATATGACACTCTGATTAAGATATGATATCTGACTATCAGTTTCATACACGAGCCATTTCACTAGTCATGGGGGTTCCATGTCCGGGTCATCGATGCACCAATGGCATATATGACTCTAGTGTGTTTGAGTGACGTTCCACACCATCCCTTATATGTTACATGTTATGAGCTCAAGTATATGTTTGGCCACCATGTTATCTGCAGGGAAGTATGGATGCATCCGATTATCTGTTATATGATATGATATGTTATGTTTCTGGGCTCGTGGTAGATTACTGCCCTATCTCTGACTTCATGCAAAGCAATACATTCAATCATAATAGTCGGCACTTTATGATCACCTCGCGTATATTGGCCTTGCAAATGCATAGGACAATTCCTACATTCAATATGTGTAGAATATAGGCTACAAACCACCCTCGGAATGTGACGTCATGGGAAGTCGGCTTACGTAAAAACTCTTGACGATATAAATGAATGACCGCATCCGTTGAGAGTTATTCATATTAGCTTATTCAAAGTTATTATTTCATAAACTTTACGTTTTTACCAAATCAATCCCGAATCCAAAGCAACACCCACCAACCAAACGGGCCCTTAGTTGATAACCCGAGCAACGACCGGGTAATACTCTAGTTTTTTTTTTAGTTTCAAATACAATAAAATACCTATACCTATGTATTATATATATACAATAATACAATACTTTTCATATACTGTATACTAGGTAGTATTAATTAATTTAATTATACATCAAATTATACCCTATCACCGATTCATCCCGCCCAGACCGATTACAAGCTACAAGGTGGTCGACCGCCCGACTACTGATTCGCAATTTTTGCAACATTCGATATGAACATATTGGTTATGAACCTTTTGATATGACACTCTGATTATGATATGATATCTGACTCCCAGTTTCAAACCCGAGTCATTTCATTATTCATATAGTTCCATGTCCGTGTCATTGATGCACCAATGGCATATATGACTCTAGTGTGGTTTACTGTCCTACATCTCACTTTATCTTTCGGGTCAACTGGATGCGGATACGCTTTAACAAACGTAGACCACTTAGGATAAATCCCGTTTGTAAGAAAATAGCAACATTTTAAATAACGCCCGAGTAAAACAAATGAACTATCTGGAGCCGCTCCATTTCGGGCAGTAAGATACAACAGAGACTGATTACTTCAACACATTCATATTGTTGTTTGACCCGGGAAGTCAGAAAAACGAATGCCAAATCTACTTCATTTTTAGTTTAACATACAATAAAATACTTATATATTATATATACAATAATATAATACATTTCATATACTATATATTATATATACAATAATATAATACAAATATACTATTAGTTAATTAATTATAAATCTAATTACTCCGTATAATCTAAAAATTTGGGGAAAACTTACACACCCACGTTCACATAAACCCGCTTAAAATTTTTGGGGAAAAATTCAGATTCATAAATAACTTTTGGCGCTGCGAAAATCAAGCATATCTTTTCGGAAATCAAGTATTTGATTCGATTTTATTAATGGAAATCGTTTTTCGCAGACGGTTAAACTCTCAATTTTGGTTTAGGGTTGTATGTGGGCAGCAAAACAAGGATTGTGGGTTTTCACTTTTGAATGAAGATCTGACTCAACAGGTAATGGAAACCTTTCTTGTTGTTATTATTATTATTATTATTATTATTATTATTATTATTATTATTATTATTATTATTATTGTTATTGTTATTGTTATTGTTATTGTTATTGTTATTGTTATTGTTATTGTTATTGTTATTGTTATTGTTATTGGTATTATCATTGCTATACATTGTTATTGTTATACATTGTTAGTGTTTGTTTAACCTTTGTGATGAGTCTTAAGTGTGTGAAATGGTGGGTTCGGGTATGTGTTTGGTTGACCTCTTGTGATGAGTCTCATATGTGATCATAAGTGCCGCTTATTTGTGCTATGGTACAAGTTATATTTTAGTTGCTCTGTTTATTTTAAATGAATGTTGGTATACCTGTGTAAAGTTGGTTCAAAGGATTTGGGTAGTGATAGTGATAGTGATTTGATATCAGTTTCTAGCTAATGTATTTCATTCTGTGACATGTAACTGAAGGATTTGCGTCTATTTTTGTTTGTAGATAATGTATTTCATTCTGTAACATGTAACAGATAGTGATTTAATTTCAGTTTTGTTGTTCTCAAATGACTATTGTTCTTTGCAATCTCATAATAATTTTATTTGTTTTGTGCAACAGTAATGGAAAATAAAAAGATGCAATGCCAAGTCACCACGAGAAATACGAATGATTATGAAATGTCCAGAAGGACAAGGATTCAAGAAAACCAACAGAGATTACAAGCTTTGGGAGTGAAAAATATTGCTAGGTCTTTGACAAGTCTAGTAGAGAGTGACAACACAAAGAAAAAGAAAAAGAAACCAACGGATACCAGTGAGAAAGATGCAGATTATATGTCTGGTTCAGACTTTCATCTTAATGCTGAGGAAGATAACCCAGAAGAAGTGGCTACACAAACAAATAAAAAGGTACGAATAATAAATTTGGCTACTATATTTTCTTTATGTTTGTTTTCTAACAATTCTACTTGCATGAAACAGCATCGAAAATACATTGCTCCACAGTCCATGACTAGATATAAAAATTTAGCACAAAAACGAATGAGTGCTCCGAATGTCTCCAGTGGGCTAACATCTTCAGAATCTCAATCGCAAAAGGGACAACATATTGATACAGGGAGGGCAATACGTAGTAGGGTACAGGAGTCCGACCAAGTCCAAACGAGAAATGATCAACCAACTTCTGTCAAGAGAGGGAGATTAACTGCAACTGAGAGAAACTTAGTTGCAATTGACAACGATCATGACCACGGGGAGCGTGACTTGAGATCTGATGGTAACTATATATAAATTTCAAATACTATATATATGATATTAAATTACTATTAAGTGTATATTCAGTTAACTGTTTTCGGTGGTTACTTGTTTTATTTTTTTTAATATAGATAACAATGAAGACCTTTCTGATGTTGAAAATGATGATATCGAAGACATACCTATGAATGAAGATATTGAACAACAAGCTACTTCAGAAGATGATGTAGATAAATACATGGATGATTTGGAGAATGAGGATGATTTGGAGAATGAGGATGATTTGGAGAATGTGAACGATTTAACAAATGATGGCAATGATCTAGTCGGAGAAGAGATTCAAGCTGAGCATTCTGAAAATGAAGAAAACCATGTAGTTACACAAGCTCGAAATGAAACAGGTTAACATGGTCTACTTGATTGCATCGTTTTAAAAATCATATATCATATATTGTGTCATATAAGTAGAATATATAATAAAGTTAAATTAAAACAAGACAAAAAACAACGCTAAGATATTGCCTCCATTTCAAATTATTTAGTATTTTAAATGTATATGTATCTATTGTAAATCATGTTCACTTTTTGTAGTTCGGATTGTAAGCAAAAGAAAGAGAGGACCAACACGTATGGCAAAAGTTTGGGCCCAAGAAAAAGGGGATAGAATTCCTATTTTAGTTAATGAACACGGACAACCTATTAACGAAAAAAGTAGTCATCTGACTCATTTCATGGGAACCCTTTCAAGGAGTGGAAAGTATTGTCCGATTTATAAACCATGGAATAAAGTTGATTTCGAAAAAAAAAAGCTTTGCTTGAACTCTTAAAGGTACACAATGTTAAATTTGTATGTTAATGAATAAAGAATTTGTTTTCTAATGTGAGCTATTACATTTTTTAGACAAAATTTGATATTCCGGAAGCTGGAGAAAAATGGATATTGCAATCATTTGGGCGGAAGGTGAAGAACTGGAGGGCAAGAGTTAAGGAACTCTACCATGATCCGTCTTTGTCAGTTAAGCAACAAATAAAATCTAGGCCAAAGCAAGTGCAAAAAAAACAATGGAAGAAGCTTGTGAAGTATTGGAATAAAGAAAACACTAAGGTGTGAAATTCTCTTCCACTTTAAATAACATTACTTAATTTCACATTATGATATTTTAATTTCCTGCTGCAGAATTTAAGTGAAAAACAAGGCGAATTGGGCAAAAAAAAAGATGATCCAAAGAACCGGTAAAAAAAAGTTATGCTCGCAAAAGGGAAGAGTTAAAGGTAAGTGTATGGAGAAAGTGGGATTGTTAATGTATCCTGTCTATATCCACTTTTAATATTCATTTTCTTTTTATTCATACAGACATCTTTGGGACGAGATCCAACTCGATTGGATCTTTTTAGTGCATGCTTCGCCAAAGATGGAAATACCAAAAATGATGACACTGCAAATGCGATTGTAAGTAATATGCTTTTATGTTTGCAAAAGTGTATTTATAGCAGAAGTTAAACACAATATGCTTTTTTTCATAATACATGCTTTTCCTATATGTTGTTCATGTTTATATAAAATGCAGGATGAAATGAAACGACTTAGTGATAATCTGCCCGAGGGTTCAATTGATAATCCTGGACCAGATGATATTTTTTCTACAGTTATTGGTAAAGATCGAAATGGTGATGCAGGCATGTATGGTCTAGGTGTTCGTGCTTCTGCTGTTTGGGGTGTAATACCAAGTCGTTCAGCATGTCATAGAGAAAACAACGAATTGAAGTCTAGATGTGGAGAACTTACTAGCGAAAATGAAAAGTTACGAGCCCAGTTATCAGAGAAGAATGGGTCGACGGATAGTTCCATTGTTCCACCTCTTACATCACAACATTCTCCTGTTGTAACCATTGAACCTCCACGCTTACGGGTATGTTCCTTTCTAGTTGTTATAGCTTATTTTATCTTTGATAGCTAATGAACCTAGGCTACAAGCTTATGTATCAGTATTATGATTTAGATTGCTCATTTGCCTTTTAAATTTGTTAACTCAGTTATTAAGGGTGTTTGGTTCTATGTTGTTTCAACTGTGGTAGTTGCCTTTTCACTTGTTTATCAGCACACTCTGACCTCTTAGGTGATAGTAGAACTAGTAAAACTATAAAACCAATGTTTGAACTACAGAAAGTCAAAATCAAATTACCTTCACTCTCACAGTCCACTATTGGGACCTGTGAGGATCAAATCTCACCCACTTGGTCTAAATCTTGTTCATGTATCTTAAATTAGTGTTATCATAGCTTAAATAATCATAATTAGTGCATACGGATCAAACAAGTTTCATTAAAGTCAAAGTTTAAGTTCAAAATCAAAAAGTCAAAATGGTATGTTAGTCAGAAACTCAGATCTTGGGAGAATTTTTGTGAATTTTGTGTTGAGATTCAAGTCTTGAGATTTTTACATGTTGAAATTCCCTATCTAAGCTTTTGAATCCCACAGTTAGCTTATTTTTATTATTTTTTCTCTGGCTTAGGTGATAGTTCAAAGTGGCCTGCAGGGCTAACCATTGCCCTGCACCAGGGCATCAGCTCAAAACACCAACTATCCATGTGCCTTAGCTTCTTCATTAGTGGGCCACACAGTGAGCTTATTGGTTTTTTTGAAAGCCAATAAGCTCATCTATAAAGTTCAGGGCTTATTTCAAACTTTTGAGCTTATTAGATAGGTCTGCAGATAGCTTTTTGTTTGTCCAATTCCACCCATATACTGACTGATCAGTGTTGACCACCCAAATTCAAGCCTCCATATCTGCAGTATTACATCTGTTTAACCTAATACATGTGTGTTGACTATAAATTGATAAATGTTTGTTGAAAACTGAAATCTAGGTCGGGAATGAAGTTGTCCTTAAAAGCATTCTAAACTCAACCGAGACTGTAGCAAAAGGATGGGTGAGGAGCTTGAACCCAAATGATATAGTTGGTGGTACAGAGATTGGACGAGGATGGTGTGAGGTAAACGTTCAAGTACCAACAAAAAGAGATGAAATTTTGGTGAGACCCTATGGGTTATTTACCACAATTGAAGACTGTGTTGGTGCAACCATAGCATGGCCTTGTCCCTTTATCTCGGTATGTCTTTGTTAATCTTGTGATACCAATAATTTTACTAACATGGACCTTAATGCTTATACATGGGTGTTTATTTGTAGGTGGTCCGTGAGGATTGAGAGAGATGATGCATGATGACCATGGACTAAGCTTCTTGTTGCGTTAATGTATTGTTTAATGTTAACAGACTTTATGTTAGATTCTGTCTACCTTATTTATGTTTAGTGCTTTTGTTATGACAATTGGTAATTTGAAATACAATTTTGTTTTATTCATTTAATATTTAGTTGATGTTTTATTCATATCGTAATAATACAGTGTGCATGGTGAAAATAGCGTCCTATCATATGACTTGTCAGGACTTTGAAATTGTCCTATTAAACTTATTAACCGTCCTAACAATTAACTTAACATTGTAAAAGTGTCCTAATATGTTGTTATTAGGACGTTATTTAGGTTGTTAATAGACATTTTATACGACCAAAAATTTGGTTTCATAATCTTCTTTGAGATATTAGAACCCTTTTCTTGGTGCTAAATTAGCTATAATGTTATATGATAAGCGTCCTAACAATTATCTTTTAAGTACGCTTGTATATGTATCAAAAGATTAAAATTAGGTAACAACGTTTTACAACATTGTAAAAGTGTCCTAATATGTTGTTATTAGGACGTTATTTGGTTGTTCATATACATATTATGCGACCATAAATTTGGTTTCATAATCGTATTTGGGATATTAGGACCCTTTTCTTGGTGTTAAAGTAACTATAATGGTATATGATAACCGTCCTAAGAATTAACATTAAAGGACGCCTGTATGTGTATCAAAAGATTAAAAGTAGGTTACCACATGTTAGAACATTGGAAAAGTGTCCTAATATGTTTTTATTAGGACGTTATTTGTGTTGTTTATAGACGTAAAATGCGACCATAAAATTGGTATCATAATCTTATTTGAGTTATTAGGACCCTTTTCTTGGTTGCTAAAATAGCTATGATGTTACATCATAAGCGTCCTAACAATACTTTTAAGGACGTTATGTGTTTCAAAAGATTAAAAGTAGGTAATCACATGTTAAAACAATGTAAAAGTATCCTAATATGGTTTTATTAGGACGCTATTTGTGTTGTTCATAGACATATAATACGACCATAAAATTGGTTTCATAAGGCTTAGGACGCTTTGGACCTATTACAACCGCCTTACATGAAACGCTTTCATCCTTGGTCCTATTAAATGAAAGGTCCTAAAAAGTACCATTTTATGACGCTTATGGGGGTCCTAAAAAGCGACTTTTCTTGTAGTGCCTTGAGAGGTAAACCTGTTGCGAGGGCGCAATCCCGCGTATCAATGAGCGGTCGATACATTGCATAGGGTTCCCCGTGAGATTGAAACAAGTCCTTTTAAGAGAACTTGAGTGGTTGGGAAGTTTAGTGCAGTAGCCTATGAATTGAACCCGGTTTCTGCCCTAAGGTTGAATATATGGAGGGCTGTTTCTTTTCACCATTTCTCATTTCATTTCTTTTTCATTCTTCAACCCCTTCAATGCTTACCGAGACTTGATCACTAGAACCTTGATGGGCTTGTTCCTGTCCTAGCTCTATCTCAGTCGGCACTCTTCCCTATCTCACTTTTCTCCTTCTTTCAATCATTCCTAAGGACTTCTAATCTATCTAGAAGATTGTCCCTGGGAAGATCCTTTCGATTCTGGTGGATCATGGGAACTCATACCTAACCTTAACCATCCTTATAACTTCGTGCATAAAGGTAAATGGCCGGTCTTAGATATTTTTCCACAAACGCCTTTTTCTCCACCTCAATATGTGCATCGGTATTCGAAAGAGTTTAGCACATATGTGGGAGCCTATTATTGAGTCCAAAAGATCATGTTTGATTATTAGATTTCTTATTTAAATCACATTCTCTCCACCGATCAAAAATTTTCAACCTTTTGAGATTTTGGATCTCAATTGATTTAAATAAGTTAGAAACCATTTGGGAGAGAACTGCGGCCAGTTTTAATATTTTCTGATAAAAGGAACCTTTTTCTGCTCCCCCTCAATCTGTGAAGGCGGTTGTTATGTGTCAGAATTGATGAGTTTACAAAAGATTTGAAGTTTTAACGCAAAACTCTTTGAAAAATTCTCATACTGACATATAACCATCACAAAATGTATTATTGCTTATTATGTACAAAGTGGAGAGTTTTGATGATACATAAAATTTTGAGAAATCACTCTCCCCCTCAATCAATGACGGATGTTAAAACTGAAGTATTTGATGTCATTGATTGAGTGAAAAATTTTATCAAAATTTGGATTCGGTTTGATTTTCAACCAAAATCTCATGGTACCACCAAGTTTTGCACAAATACTTTCCGGAAAAATTATAGAAGGGAAAGTATTTGCGATAAAAAGAAGATTTCTCTTCTTATACAAGAAATAATGCACTGAAGCGTACATCAGATCGAGGGTGCATGAATGTAAAGTAATTCACACTCAGATGAACGGCACCCTTTGCTAGGAACAACCGTCTTTTTGGCGACGTGTTTTCCTCATTTTGAAAAACGGGTTGCTATCTGAAGTAATAGCAAGCCATAATTTTTTAGGACCGGGTTGCAGCCTGAAATGACCGCAAGCCATATTTTTTAATAATGTTTTAAGAAACGGCATGTTTTAGAAAAACATTATTTGAAAAAGAAAAACTCTTGCTCAAGCATATGTATGATTTCGTGTCATTATTGAATGACATTTCTAGAAACGTATATAATATTGATTACACAAGAGACATGTCGTGAGAGGAATACTTTTGGCTTTTTGTAGTTTTTCAGATTTTTATGGTTTTTATACGTTTTATAATTTTGCATTTTCTTTTTGTTTTAAATTATGTACAAAGGATATGTTGAAACAATCCTTCACTCCGTATATGGACACATAAGAGTATTAGGTGTGAGGCACTCCATCCCACAGATTACATAATGTACTAAAGTTACATCACCACATACAAGAGACAAAACATAGTAATATCAAACGATATGACATTGTAAGGCTTCATTCAGTTCTTTGTAGAAGACGATTGTCACCTTCACGAACTCTACCACCCACGTAGCATTCTAGACTGCGAAAGATTCTTCTAATATTCAATCTTTTTCGAATACCTTACAGAAATTTGTTGTTCAGCATCAGGTCATGATCTGTCCAGTTGTTGGTATACCTTCCCGATCTATTTGAGTAAACTTGATATTCTTTCACTCTAAAGTCCAATGCTTCATCGACCATTTGCAATGTACCATCACTGAACTTGTGTAGTTCCTTGAAGCGCATGACCATAGGAATGTTGTACCGGTCTCTGAACATCACCGCCATTGGAGATTCGATGACAGTAAAGTCTGCAACTAGTTCCATGTTGGCCATATCCCATTGGGGTCTTGTGAGATTGAGCTGGGATTGATAGCTTTCGATGCCAAGTTGGAAATCTTTTACTCGTTTTCTTATAACAATTCCCCTGATCCAGTGAAGAACAGGAAACACAAGTGTTTTCTTTTCTCGTGGTGGTAGATGATGCAATTTCCCTTGAAGATGTAACAGATACAGATCTTCGAAGTCATTGGGGAGAAGATGCTTGAAATCGCCTTTAGAAATGGTATAGTATTTGAAATCAGCCCTGTGGAGAACAATGTTCTTCAGGTAGTCATATCTGTAGATGGGATGTATCTCGATCTTGATGACACTGATGATTTGGAGTGGTGATTGAACAAATTTTCTATCTCTTTTAGCTTGAAACCTTTCAACATAGAACTGTTGTTTCTTGAGCCACCAGTGAGAGATCCCAAGAGAGGTAGCAACATCATAATCACATTCCTCAGTAATCCACATTCCGTCAGGTACAAGCTGTTCTAACCCAATATTTTGATAATATGCAGCTTTCATCTTGGTGATGGACAGTGCTGATTTGCACTACTTGCTGCCGAATCGAAGGTAATCAAGATCTTTATTGAAGAAGAACTAGGCCTGAATAGTGACATGACCTGGAGATCCACCCAGAGGGAGTGGATTGTTGTAGTTGAACTTCATAATCCCTTCATCAACGATATCATTGAACATCTTGTGGCACTCCACCATTTGATATTGTAGGTGAGTGTCATCCAAATGAAATACCTTGACGATTTCGAAGGCTGGTCCTTCCAGATCCTTTTGTGTCAGCTTCGATAATCCTCGCTTCTTACAGAACCACTCAATAAATGTTCCCATATTGCCAGTTTGTGCTAGTAGTGAGTCTTCAGAAGGAGGAACGAAGCTTGTGGTGATGGCATTAGCTCAGTTGTTGTCGGAGGTCATATGATCGGAGGAGGTAATAGCCCAGTTTGGCTCTTGAGTGAGAGGATGTTCAACATCGGGTTTCCACCAAGACTCTTTTTCTTCCTTGGTCAAGTTGACAGATGGTGTACCTGTAGAGTCACTTCTGGTGAATGATTTCCACCAATGATCCTTTTGAGGAACATGAGTAGTGGAAGCAACATCGTCATCCACATCAGAAGACACAGTAGGATGAGGCTCAATGGAATCTTCATTAATGACAACATCATCATGGGTTGGTGAAGCAATTGAGGTAGTGCCAGTGTCAACAGCGGTCCATGCAGCATAAGTGACCTGCTTGGCTTGTTTGGAAGGATTTGACTTAGCAGATTTGTCTGGATGTTGTTTCTTAGATGAGGATGGTGTAGGTGTAGTCATAGTACGTGAGTGAGTGCCTCCAGGTTGTCCGGATGTTCCCGTTGGTCCAGATGATCCAGGAGGTGGAGGTGGTGGAGGAGGATGTGGTGGTGAGTCCGACGGGGGCCTTGGGTGACTTTGACGCCTTTGTTTCCTTTTCAGCTCAATTTCCATATCCTTGGCATGCTGCTCAGCATTATCTTGCAAGATAGAAGCTTCTAAGGCTTCATACAATCCGATGTGTGCTTCATGCGCTTTGTGCTGGTTACTCTCGTACATGTTGTGTTGCAAAATTACCTTCATATCATCAATGGGTAAATCCTTGAATCGTGATCTGAGAGGAGCCTCAAGAGCAATACTGACAGCTTCAGCAACTTGTTCATTGATAGCGTAAGACACTTGCTGATCAATGTTGAGGTCTTCTAACTTGGATAGCCTGGTATTGTGATTCTTGAGGGTTTGAGGCAGGTCAAGATCCACGATTTTCCTTAACACCGATTTGTGCTTAGTTAACTTCTCATTAATGGTGAGGTTGTCTTGTACGATTCCAGCAGCAATTTCAATAATATCCTCAAGTCCTGGTTCCGATTTCTTTTCAGCGGTGGGAGGAGTAGAGGTCTTAGTGGTGGAGGTAGATCTTTCAAGTGTGGCAGTGCCCTGAGATGTACCAGTAGTAGTGGTTGCTACAGCAGGAGCAGGAGTTGGTGCAGCCAAGCTAGGTATGGGAGAGGTGTCTTGGATGATAGTGACATCTACCATTGAAATGACTTCTTCACATTCATCGCTTGATTTTTCCACCTCAGATTCATTGGGCTTATCTACCAGGAACTGATCTCCATATGTGTCAAGATTTTTGAAAGAAGCTAGAGTTCCTGTTGAGCTGTCAGGTTCCACTACAAGCTTGGGATCATCAGTCTTGAGTTTGAGATTACCCTGTATGTTAGGATAAGCAGTGGACACAAATTCATCATGAAGAGGATCTAATGGCGTCTCAGCCACACCAACTTCATTCGTAACGGGCTTGTCATTGGTGACACCTCTTAAAGTAGATTCGTCACCTTTTTATGATGAGTTGGTATCAGTCTCAGACTCACTTGAGCTGGCTTGTTGCACTAAGCTTGGTGAATGTGGCATGGTTTTGTCTGACGAGTCTTTGACATTCGATGGTTCTGGAGAACGTCTTTTAAGGATAAACTGTGAGGTTGTAGATTTGGAAGCTGGTGATGAGATTTTTAGGAGTGTTTGTGTGGCATGTTCTTCAGTTGCAACTTCCTTACCTCTGCCCTCTACATGCTACAGCTGTTGTAATTTATCTGATTCAGGTTCATTGATGCTAACCCCTCTGACTGGAGGTACCGGTGGCATATAAACATCTTTTAGACTTTCCTCCATTGCCTGTTGAATCATTTCAGCTTCTGTTAGTGACATTTGTTCAGTGTTAGGAGTATCTTCGGTATCACTCTCCTTTGACATGAATTTCTTTGAGCTGGGCTTCTTGCTCCCAGTGGTGCGTTTAACCTTTTTGATACTTCCTGAAGAAGTAGCTGAAGTAGATACTCCTTTGCGTTTCTTCGATGGAGTCTTAC
Organism: Artemisia argyi; assembly: GCA_030686995.1. Taxonomy (NCBI): domain Eukaryota; kingdom Viridiplantae; phylum Streptophyta; class Magnoliopsida; order Asterales; family Asteraceae; genus Artemisia; species Artemisia argyi. The sequence continues at coordinate 179,414,499 of CM060677.1, forward strand.
CAGACTTGGTGGACTGGGATTGTTCGATAGCAGATGCGTCCTGACTTGCTTTCAAAAGTTTAATATACTCATCGTAGTAAGGAGCGGTGAGTATGTTGCAAGTGAGTAGAGCATCAGGGATTGCCATACCAAAGATTATTTGTGATGTACCCTTTGTAGTATACTTAAGACGTCCAACTGTACTTTCATCAGAGGTTTGATGAAGAGCCGAGCCTTCTCTAGGGTAGAAGTGAAGAGTTCGTTGGAGACTTAAGATAATCAATTTGGTGAATCGGATGCTTGGTATAAGGAGTTTGGTAGATCTCTTTTTCCTATCTTTGTTTGCCTCAACATTAGCTTTATCTTCGAGAAATGAATGGATGGAGTGAGTGAAATCCTCCCAGATTCTTTCAACAAAATAGATAATTGTCCCATTGACTACACCCCAGAGAATCTGTAGTGATGGTCTAAGTCTTTCGTATCCCAAAGTTTTACCAGTTAAGCACAAGTTAATGAGACTCGCGATAGCTCTCCACGGTTGGTACATATCATGAGTGATGACGGAGGATAATGTGGATGTACGAGTGGGATATCCTAGTTCATTAACAAAGCTCACTAAGGTGGCTGGATTAGGCGGGGTGGTGAACTCAACATTATCACCAGTCGGCATAATTTGAAGTGCACTGCCAAGAGTCTCTTTATTGATGTTCACCCAGTGTTCATCAAGTTGACATCTGTACGTGTTAGTATCCCTGTCGTAGCTAATGGTGTTCCAGAACTGTTGGATGTAAATAGATGGAATGGTTGCAGACGCAGTGAAGGCTCTGAAGAATGTTACATCCAGAGCAATTTGGAATATAGAGTGGTTATGGGGTTTGTCAGCCTTCAAGTAGCAGTTGCTTTTCCCGATAGACACCCATTTGTTGAATGGAAGAATTTCTTCATGAGTGCGAACAGGTGGAGCTGATGATCCTTCAACATTAGAGTCTGCCATTATATCTACAATTTCCAAAGATCACAACAGAAAGGGCAAACGGAAGTGAACTTGTCAGTTATGATTGAATCCCTGATATCACTATACTTAGAAGACATCAGAAGAAACACATGAGGACCGCGTTAAATGGAGACAAGATACTTAACACATATGAGCACCCTTTATTGACAACACCAACGAACGGACTAGACAATAACAGACCACTTTAAACTCAACAAGCATAAGGCATGAGGTATTCAGTTATCATAACATAACTAAACCAAGAGAGGCAGGTAGATGCCACCAAAAGCTAATCAGGATACTACATACCACATGAGGTAAACCTGAGTAGATCTTACCAGTGATACACAGATAATCATTGAGAGAGAGTGGCAAACATGAACAATCATACTGGTACAACTCAGATCAAAGCACAAAGTAGCACAGAAGGACTTAATCGCTAAACCAGGTGCAGAGCAACTCGCTAACTAGATAACCGCTAAGAGAGTTAATCGCTATCAGAGATAGACGCTAAACAAAGTTAAGTGCAAATTAGAGTTAATCGCTACCAGAGTTACTCGCTAACAAATTAACGGTTAAGATATTTAAACGCTATCAGAATTAACCGCGACCATGTTATCCGCTAAGATACTTAATAGCTATCAAAATTAAACGGTAACAGTGTTAACCGCTAGCCGAGTTAATCTCTAACAATGGTAAACGCTTAACAGATTTAAACGCTAACAAAGTTACTCTCTACCAAAGTTAACCGCTAAGATTATTTAATTGCAATTGGAGTTAAACGCTAACAAACTTAAACGCAAATTAGAGTTACTCACTAATAAAGTTAACCACTATGATAGTTAAACGCTATCAGAGTTATACGCTAATAGAGTTAAACGCTGACAAGTTAACCGCTAAGATAGTTAATTGCTATAGGAGTTAAACGCTAGCATACTTAAACGCTAATCAGAGTTAATCGCTACCAAGAAGCACAGAGGTAAACGCTGTGAAGAGTACACACTAATCGCTATCAAGAACATCACACTAAACGCTATCATGAACATCATAAACACAGCAGCCATAATAACAGACATAATCCAGAACATGTAACCACCAAACTTGCAACCAAGAATGATATTAACAACGATTCAAGTCGATAATCCAAAACATGATCCATAACAATCACTCAATACACCACAGCATCACTATATCGATCCTATCATATAACCACCTTAATCGCATATAATAACACACAAAGACATAAGCATACAGATTGCAATTAGGAATATACAATCACAACACAACCAACTTCACACTAACCTATATAGCGATGCACTCGAAGATGCCCAACACCTAAATCAAATCCATTACAAGACATTATGTTAGACACTTAACTTGGAAATTTAAGAGCAATCACAATGATATCAATCGAACTAACCTAGATGACTTAAAAATGATGAAAAGGATCGTTGTGACGTGGGAGCAGCATTAGCGATTAGGTCATGAGTTGTGAGGGTAGTGAAAATATTTTAGAAAAGATTGTAATGTAACCGCTATCTTGAGAATTTATATGATCCAGAATGACTATCAATTAATGGCAGGACTAGTCCTTATACTTAATAAACTCCTAGTCGATAATATTCATAACTACAAAACAGACCCTAGAACTTAAAAGAACATAGATTACTAAGAAGATACAAGGCACACACACCGAGACAATCAACTAGGCAATAATATGGACCAGATAGACCTAAGAAAGCATCATTACAACAGTAGCAACATATTCCAAAAAAATACCATGAATAGCAATAACTGTACATGAGTGGTAGAACAAAATATATACAAGGAAACGAAGAGAATAAACACCGGCGTGCATACACACAGTGACAAATAGAGACAGTCCTGAGTAGAAATAAACAGGAGTCCAAAAGAGCATAAATCACTAGTGAGTGATCTGATCTCCTTCCATAGGAGATTTCAATGCCTTCAGTCACCACACTTGGGTTTTCTTAAAACTATCATTCAAGCCGTTGGGGAATTCCATGTGGTTCATGTAATATGATGTAGGCTTACACACACATGTCCATTTGTTATCATTCATCATGAATGTCCTTCCCATTGGTACCCACTTAAAGGAGGATCTAAACCTGTATGGTATTTTATGCACTGTGACATTCTTATGGTGATTGGTTCTGTATTTAGCCCTCCATTGTCTATGTCATAAAGGCTTTACAAGTTTGTAAACATTTATGATCCTAGTAGGCTGGGAATTACAGACACATGAAATGACACTTTTACCATTTGGTTTATGAGTCAAAGTCTTAACCTGAGTGTTGACCAATTGATCATTAGATTTAAGTTGTGAGGAGACAGGTTTAATCAAAGCACGTTTCTCATCAACTTGGGAGACAAACTGAGCTTTTGAGAATTTTGGTCATTCAGAAATAAATGCATTCGGTTGTCTAACGACACATTGGTTTCTAAATGATTTTAAAACTGGTTTTCACAAGATTGATGGTTTTGTAAACTTAGAGTTCGCACCATTCCCTGTTGAATTACTTAGCACATTCTTTAGCCCTGCAATTGTGGAACTCTTTTCCTGAAGTAGAGCAATGAGATCATTGTTTTTAGCTTTTGTTTCTTTGATTGAGTCACACAGATCTTTACATTGTTCTTTCACAGTCTCATTCTCCTTAAGTAATTTAGCCATTTTACACTCAATTTCATTAATGTCATTTTTAACCTTGGCTTCATTACTTTTCTCATACATCTTAATTCGAGCTTTCAAGTTGTTAATCGTTAAGTCCTTGGCTTGTAGCTGAGTTTTCAAATCGCTTATCACAAAATGTTCACGAAGTTCAAGTAATTTCGGATTCATACATGGTTTGCAAGTTTGAAGACTTTCTTCCTTTTGTTTTATTGATATTTCAAGTGAAATACAATGTTTTTCAAGTTGTGAAAATCTGTTTAAAAGTTGATTAAAAACTTCTTTTTCAACCATGTCCATGTCCCTTATTTTAAAAAACTCATCCTTAAGCAGAGAACTTGAAGCATCATTATGTTCAGCATCCAGATCACTTTCTCCCCCTTTATGACACATATTTGTTGAATTAGAGGCGGTGATACTGTCAGCCTTTTCCAACAGATTTGTGTCATAAATGGGTTTAATTTGATCAGTATGCTGATGTTCATTAGAAAGCATATTATGTTGATCAATTAAGGATACCTCATCACCTGAACCAAGTTCATTAATCGGTCTGAACTATGCATCAATATCATGTGTGGCACATGTCACTAAATTACCAGTAGTGTCAATCTTATCAGTTTTAGACCCCTTGCATTCAGTGATGACTGACCCAACATCCGATGCTTTACCTAAATAAGCAATACCATCACTTGGTTGTACCCTATATGCCTTCACCTTGTCTTCATTCACAAGTTTGTGCTTTGCCCTTTCCTCAATGCACCCCTTAACCTTATCTATGTGTTGTAGTATGTCTTTGAATGTGTCAACATCAATTTCCTTGTGGTCAGCAAAACATTTCATTGTCATCTGACTCTCACAGTCATATACCATAGCGGATTTTGAATTGATGAACCCCTGCAGTTGTTTGTTGAGCACACAGAGGGCAGCCATCGATCCAATATTGGAAGATTCTCCTTGGTCCAGTTGTTGTCGTAATTGATCTAAATTAAGAATCATTGTGTCTGTAGAAGTCTGAACATCTTGACCAAAGAGAGTTGCAAATGCACGTTCGAATCCCATCTTGAATCCAGTTCCCTCCAAAAGTACCGAGAGGTGTGAATGAAGTTGTCGAAAGCATTCTACGTGGCATTCCTTTGCATCATTAAGTAGTATACTTGGATGATAAGTCACATTCTTTTGAGAATCCGAGCACGAAGATTCCATTGCAGCATTATCAGGCGCAAGTACGTTAATTAGTTGTGAATAATTGGAAGTCATATATTCATCAATCATGTCGTATAATTTGAGTATTTCAGGTATCACTGAACCTGAAGAACTTGACATGATGTGGATGGGTCACACTTTGCACTAAGTGTCAAGTCGCAACAAGTCAATTTACAATATATCCGATTGAAATTAGTCAAGTCGTAAGAACTAACTCACAACGTCAGATCACCATCAGATTAATCGAAACGACTTAAGTTACAACAATTCACCAAATACAAATGATTAACCAAACACTAGAACCTCACCACTTAGTTAAATGCTAAAAATATAGAGGTAATCGCAAGTAGGAGCAAACCGCAAACTTCAGGTAAACGCAATCTGGAAGTAACCGCTATCAAAGTAGCAAACTGCAAGATGTGGTAATCGCTAGTATTGGCAAATCGCTGAGCAGAGAAAAACGCAGAAACTTTACCACTAATACTAACCGCTGCCACAGACCGCTACCACTAGTCTCTAGATTTAATCGCTAACCACAACAGTCCAAAGCCGTCACTATCTAGCGTTTTGTCTGTGTACCCCAACGTGGTAATTGCTAACGAGCAAACCGCTACCTATAGTAGCAAACCGCTATTAAGAAATCCACCAAAGAAAAAGTAACCGCTACCAAGAACTTCGACCCAAAAACAATCACAAGTTCCAACCAACGTATGATATAGCTAATCCAACTGAGAAACTAGGTAGTACAAACACCACTAATCACAAAAGTACACACTTAACACATCATATAACACTAGAAAGATCAAACCAAGATGTTGTCAAAGAAAAACTCTTCTAACTAACAAAAACCACACCAAATCCGATTCTTCAAGGCCCTAAGATGAAACCTTGGCTCTTGTTACCAATTGTAGGATAAACACTAAGTCACAAACATGATGCACAAGGTGGTAGAGTGGCGTTTAGATTAGAAGAAGAAGAAGAGAAATGGGAACCTTTAGAGAGAATGAGAAAAAATAAGAAGTATTAGATTGCTTCAAGTGAAAGGTCCAACCCTCTCCCTTGGTGGGAGAGGGGTATTTATACTTACAACATAGACGCCCACTCCCGAGCTGTGGATCAGGCATATAGTGGGTAAAGACCCGTCCTTCTTCCACGTTGTTACTAAAACTAACTACTTAATAAACTAATATATATTTAACTAACTACGAGCTAACTTAAATGCTATTACATCAATTAGGTGATCGAGTCTTCTATAGGAATAATTGTATTCCTAACATAATGGTACTAAATTTCTTGTAACACATGTAGAATCGTAAATTGACAAATAAGATAGTTATCCATGATGTTTTAGTTGTGCCAGGCGACCAAGTTAGTATGTTGTCTGTGCACAAACTAAAAAAAAATAACAAACTTACAGTAAGTTTTTACGAAGATACTTGTTTTATTTAGGATTTGTTCAAAGGACCCAAGTGGGGACCGGTAATGAAAGACATGGATTATATTCTTTTAATACAAGTAAAAATTTTGTCAATAATAATATTCAAGTTTGTTGTTTGTCTAAATGTGTATGGCATAATAGACTTGGTCATCCCTCTAACAAAGTTTTGAATATTTTAAAACACAAACTTAGTTTTGAAAAAGAATCGAAATCCCTATAAAGTTTGCCATAAAGCAAAACAGACCAGTGATCATTTTTTTTTCTTAGTGAACATCAAACCAAGGATATTGGACATATTATTCACTTAGATGTGTGGGGTCCATATAAGGTACAAAGTAGGGATGGATATATATATATATATATATTTTTTTTGACATTGGTTGATAATTATACTAGGGCTTTTTGTGTATTTTTGTTAAGGGGGAAAGATGAAGTATTTGAATATATCATTACATACTTTAATCTGATTAAAAATCAGTTTGATAAAATATTAAAAGTATTTAGAAGTGATAATGGAACATAATTTATAAATCAAACATGGAAAGGTTTGGTAAATAAAATGGAATACTTCATTAGACTTCGTATCCCTATATCCTTAAACAGAATGGTATACAAAAAAGAAAACATAGGCACTTATTAAATTCATGTTTCAGGAGGGATTCCTTTGAACATGTGGACTGAATGTTTTTTGACTGTTGTGTACTTAATCAATAGGATACCAAGCTTTGTGCTATCTGGAAAGTCACCTTATGAATATAAATGTTTAAAGTTGAACCAAATATCTTTCATTTGAAAACTTTTGGATGTTTGTGTTTTTTTTTTTTTTTTTTGTAGTCTTAAATGATTCTAATAAAGTCTCATCTATGTCTAAAAAATATGTCTATGTTGGTTATCCTAATGATAAAAACATTCTCTTCAGTTGTTAAAATTGTCTGACTTTGGTACTGCAAACCTACAGTACTCCTATTGAGTCTAAGGAAGGTACTGTAAACAAAGGTCATGTCTTGGTTAATAATCTTTTAACTGATGTTAATAATTATGAAAAATTAGTTGCAAAACTTATCTACTTAACACATACCAGACCTGAAATTAGTTATGCAGTGCATGTTCTTAGTCAGCATATGCATACACTTCATCAGTCACACTTAAAGTTAACATTTTAAGTGCTAAGATACTTAAGAGAGGCACATAGGAAAGGTATCTATTTTTAGCAAAAGTAATGATTTGGATATGAATGTATTTGTTGATTTAGATTGGGCTAAGTGTAAAGCCACAAGAAAATTTGTGACTGGTTACTTTGTTTTCTTGGGTAATAGTCTTGTTTCATGGAAGAGTAAGAAGCAGCCAATTCTTACTAAGTCTTCGGCAGAAGCATAATGCAGAGCAATGAATAGCGTGACTTGTGAAGTGATGTGGATAATGAAAGTTTTGGCTGAGTTAAATATTAAACCTTCTCTCCCTTATCTTGTTAATTGTGATAATAGTTCTGCAATTCAAAGTTAATCCAGTTTTTCGGGAAAGAACAAAGTATTTTGAAATTGAGTTGTTCTATAGAAGGGAAAAAGTTCTTGCAGTTTTTTTTAAAACAATAAAAGTAAAATTTGCAAACAATATTGCAGACATTTTTACAAAAGGATTGAATGTGCAGGATCATAAAATGTTTCGTGATTTGTTAGGGTTTTGATATGTACAGAAGTTGGCTTAAAGGGGAATATTAACAGAAATAAGCTAATTCTGTATTTTAGATTATTGAGGAAATAAAGTCTTAACTACAGGTATGAAAAAGGTAAAACATATTTTGTTTTTGGATATGTTTTATTGTGGTTTTAAATACGCAGGGACCGGAAGTGTCAAAGTCTTGAAGATTTAGGCTAAAGAGTTGGAAGCTGGAAGTTGTGCGGCTAGGGTTAAATGGGTATATAATGCCTTATTATATCTCATTAGTTATATAATCTCTAATAATTTTTCTGCGTGTATTCTTTTCTTTCTGTTTTGTGAGTTGAGAAATCTATTGGTTCTTTATTTATTTCTTCTTGTATGTTCTGAACTTTAAACCTAACACAACATTTGAAGATGTGGTTAGATACAGTTATAAAAAATAAATGGAGAAGTTGGTTGTATTTGGTTGTATTTAAATATGGTGTTTTGTGTGTTTTATAGTGATCATAGTATAGTTATTCATAGTTTCACATATTGAATAAACATGTAAAACATAGTAATTCATATAGTAATTATATGACACATATATTTCAAAACATACATTGGTAGATCATTTAGATACAAACATAACTTTTGTAAAACAATTGTGAAATTCATTGACAATTTTGGAATTGGTTGCTCAAATGGCAGTTTGAATGTAACTGATAAATAATGGGTGTTTGGATGATGGTATGATAACTGATGGCTAATACATTGGAGGTGGAAAATCTCAGTATTAAGTTGTCATTCAAGTCTTATGTGAAGGCTGAGACTACATGAGATTGAGTGGTGTCCTTTCTACTGTTTGATTAAAACCTTCAAAAGGTAGTTTCCTGTTAGGTGGTACCAACTAATGGAGTGTTTGGATTATCTGATATCCAGCTAAACATGTTATGTAGATAGATATGCTTCAAAGATAGCTTTCTGCAGTGTTGAGTTTCAAGATTTTGCAAACTTTATGGTTCACACCATTTTGCTTATCCTTTACAACTGGAAGTATAAGCTATGTAAGTCCATTTCAACGGATGGCTTAGTACCTTGATGGCTTGTTATTGTTCATTTTGTCTTTCTTGTTATCACTCAGTAGGCCTTTGTTAGGTAACTGTTTTGATGCATTGAGTAGGCAATGTAAATGGTACAGGTTCATCACAACGTAGGTTTCCTGCTGAGGTAGGTAAATGGACTTCGTGGGTAGCACATGTTGCTTGGAATAATGAGGAGTGAAATCCGAACATACTTGGTCCAAGCTATGTGTTAGCAAAGGAGGTTAGGTTGGTTCTCATATAAGGCGTGTGTTCCCGGATAGCTGATGACTTTCAGTTTTCTAAAATTGAAATGTAGGTATCTGGTATAGCCCCTATTTGAAGAAATTGAGTAGTTGTAGCTTAGATATTGATGCCTTTCCTGCTCCTTCCTTGATCATTGTGATGGTGGTTGAATGGTCTTGGTTGGGAGTTGGTTAGGAAATGTAGATATGGAGCTATGGTCTTGTTGCATTTAGGGTGAATTAAGAGCTGTTTGTTGCTAAGTCGATGAATGTTGTTAAGTAGTTTGTATGAAGCTGTCCATTTCCTTTGTTTGGTGATGTATCAGACATAGTAGGTAGCTAATCAGAGATGTTTGATTTAGTTATATCATATATGTGTCAAGCTTTAGTATAGTTTGTTGTTGTTTCACTGAATGGGCATGTCCAATTCTGCGTGTTCCTCAATTGTTTGTAAGTTGTTTTGATAGTAATATATTTAAAAAAAAAAAAGAAAAAAAAAAAAAAAAAAAAAAAAAAGTGAAACAACACAAAAGTGCCTTTCATTACGTGAAGCATTCATAAGGTGGTCATTATACACAACATACATAATTCATCAAGAAACATATACTTTTTTTATTCATAACAACTATATAATTAAAAACCATAAATTTTTGCATTTATAAAAACATCACGTACGTGGGCATCACGAGATATTCAAACCTGTTGCTTTGTTGAAACCAAGGTTTTCAAGATCGGGATCCTACACAGGATCGTTTTTGTCTTTGCAAGATCGATCGTAAGATCGGATCGGGATCTTAAGATCCTGCTATAATGTCATTTTCTTAATAATTTTTGTAATATTATAAAAAGAGGGAATTGCAAAAATCGTCCCTAAACTTTGGCCAATTTGCATGTTTCGTCCCAGAACTGTTGAAACTGCAAAAACCGTCCCTGTGGCAAACTTTTGGGGCAAATATCGTCCCTGACCAACATCAAATGACTAAAATACCCCTGTTCAAACTTTAGGGACGATTTTTGAAATTTACTCTTATTCATTTCATTTTTAGTTTTTTACGCAAATGGTCCCTGTGTTGCGTCAAGTTTTACAATTAGTCCCTAATTTTGTGCAGTTAGTTTACCCGTTAAGTTATTTGCACAGTTAGTCCTCAGTTAATATTCTTTGCAAAGTTAGTCCTCATTTTCTAAAGAAATCTTATTTTTTGCACCGTTAGTCCATCCGTTAATATTTTTTACACCGTTAGTCCATCCGTTAAGTTATTTGCAAAGTTAATATTTTGCACCTTTGTCAATCCGTTAATATTTTTTACGTTCTCGTCCATCTTTTTACGTTTTTGTCAATTTTTTTACGTTTTCGTCTATTTTTTTACGTTCTCGTCTGTTTTTTTTAACGTTTTCGTCTATTTTTTTTACGTTTTTGTCAATTTTTTCACGTTTTTGTCTATTTTTTTTACATTCTCGTCCGTTTTTTAAAGTTTTCGTCTATTTTTTACGTTTTTGTCCGCTTTTTTACGTTTTCATATGTTTTTTTATCCGTTTTCGCCCTTTTTTGTGATTAGGTAAGTATACTAGAAGAAAACTTGACATTTGATTAAAAAAAAAGTTTTTGTTTCGATTTTAACTGACGGTTTTGACCCCTTTCTGATCCGAATCATCAAAAGTGTAAAACACAAAAGTTGTCCGGAATGATGTTTTAAAAAACGGACGAGAATGTAAAAAAAATAGACGAAAACGTAAAAAAAATTGACAAAAACGTAAAAAAAAAAATAGACGGGAATGTTAAAAAAACGGACTAGAACGTAAAAAAAATAGACGAAAACGTAAAAAAATCGACAAAAACGTAAAAAAATAGACAAAAACGTTAAAAGATAGACGAGAACGTAAAAAATATCAACGGATTGACATCGATGTAAAAAATATTAACGGATGGACTAACGGTGCAAAAAATAAGGACTTTTTTAGAAAATGAGGACTAACTTTGCAAAAAATATTAACTGAGGACTAACTGTGCAAATAACTTAACGGATAAACTAACTGCACAAAATTAGAGACTAACTGTAAAACTTGACGCAACACAGGGACCATTTGCGTAAAAAACTAAAAATGAAATGAATAAGAGTAAATTGCAAAAATCATCCCTAAAGTTTGAACAGGGGTATTTTAGTTATTTGATGTTGGTCAGGGACGATATTTGCCCCAAAAGTTTGCCACAGGGACGATTTTTGCAGTTTCAACAGTTCTGGGACGAAACATGCAAATTGGCCAAAGTTTAGGGACGATTTTTGCAATTTACTCTTATAAAAATTTACAAAGTATTATATATCATAAACATAAAATTATATGAATGTTTCATCGAAATGTTGTCCTAAATTATGATTATGAAATATTTAATAAGATTAACATGTTGTTTTTTAAATTTTACAAAAAATAATCCAGAAAACTGCAGTTTTTTAATTTGTTATCCGAGAAAAGTAGGATCGGATTAGATCTTAAGATCATATGGTCAAGATCGGGATCCTATAAGATCTTAAGCTTTCAAAGATCCTATGTAAGATCCGGATCGTTTTTGCTTTGCAGTATCATAAAATCGTAAGATCATAAGATTATGATCGGGATCCTAACAACCATGGTTGAAACTTTTTAAATGTATTGGTTGAGTAAGTGTCTGTATCTATAGATATAGATTAGGTTACAGAGGTTTTTTATTTCAGAAATCACTATGATATAGTAATAACTATAGATCATATTGTGTTTTGAAAAGTTGATTTAACATGGTTTGTCGTGATTTTGAAACTTTGAATCAATCCCTTTGAACATGCTAAAGTTAGGGCACGTTTGGTATGTTACTAAGGGAATGAAACAATGACTTTGATAGTCATTGCAAGTGTTTGTTTAAGACTGTTGGGCCTACTACTATGACTATGAAAGTCACGTATTTTCCATACTCCATATATGGCTAGAGAGGGGGGAATGGATTCTTTCATAGTTGAGGGACCCACCATTAATGGATTCTTTCATAGTTGAGGCACCCAGTTTTTTCAGAAAAATCAATTCCTTTAATTGTAGGTGTTTTCAAACTTTTTTGAAAACAATTCAATCTGGCTTTTGAATAGGTTGAAGGTTGTTTTTTTTTTTTTTTTTTTTTTTTTTTTCATACAATGTGATTGTCTATGTGGAGATGACACGGAGTTTAACATGTGACATGACATTGACATGGAATTAATTGCTCCATAATCATACCTTGTAGACGAGTAAATATAAAAATCTATGGAAAAAGTTCAAGCAACTTTGAATGAATGGTAGCAAGTAAAGATGTTTGAAGAAAATGGGTAAATTCTGCAAATGGTACTCTAGAGTCGCGGCTAAATTCTGCTGTGACTTGGCAAATGTTTTGTTTGAATCTGTGTTCCAGCCACGACACGGGAGAGGGATGGAGGGGTATTTTGGACTGCAACGATATGGTGCATGGAAGGAGCAGATTTGTGTGCTCTATTTTGATAGATCAGTTAGGGTTTGGCATGTCGTTCTGCTCTAGTTTTTTAGTTGCTTTTGTTTTCAATTTCATAGTGGTACTTTTAATATGGCGAGCCACACTTCTAAGTAAATATCAGTTCTATTTATAAAATTTTGCCGAGGTATATGTATAACCTCTTTACCCGAAAGTATTCTCGTTTACCCAAATCAATCAACCTATCAACATGTACAATTTGGTGAAAACCACTCGTCAAACTTAACCCTGCCACTTTTTATGTGAACTGGGTTTGCATTCGAAGCACTTGCTTTACAATACAAAAAGCTCAAAACAACATAAAATCCAAATAATTCATCATGTAGAATTAGAGGTGCAAAAAAATCGGTTTTTTTCGGTTTTCGGTTTTTTAATAACCAGTTATAAAAAAACCAGTTTTTCGAATAACCAGTTTCGGTTCGGTTTCGGTTTTTCGGAATCGGTTTTCTTCGGTTATAAATATTCGGAATTAGTTTTTTTCGGTTATAAATTTTCGGAATCGGTTTTTTTCGGTTTTTTACCGGTTCGCTTTTTTCGGTTAAAAATGTTCGGATTCGGATTTTTTATCGGTTGTTTACCGGTTCGTTTTTTTCGGTTCATTTTTTTCCGGAATTTTACTAAAAGCTTCGAACATTTATTTAATAAAATTGTTAATTATCAAACATATAATTAAACAATATTCTCATAACTTTTATTTAAACAATACAATTATACAATCATAACTTTTATTTAAACAATACAATTATACAACAAAAAAATACAATCATAACTTTTATTTATACAATACAATCATAACTTTTATTTAAACAATACAATCATAAAAACATATAAATACTAATACATTTTGCGAGCTTCGGCATGGCCATCACCCGAAAACATATTAGTGTAATCAAGTATATCGAGCTTCGGCATTGCCATCACCCGTTATACTCAACTAGTCACTCAAGTCGTCATCAAGATCATTTTCTTCCAAAAAATCTTGTACATCTAAATCTTCAACTTCAAATTCTTCAAACTCACCTTCATCTAATTCGCCTTCGGTATTCGTAGTCGAAGACGAAGGTGATATCCCCGCTTCTTCTTCTTCTCTTATTATACCTTCTTCAACATCTTCATCTATTATTGGATCATCCAACGACGATTCATGTTGTATCCTATCTACTCCGTCCAAATAATCTTTCAAACATACACATACTTCCACGGATTCGCATGTTAGTCTTGTCCTTCTATCTGATATAATTCGACCACTAACCGAAAAGGCCGATTCGGAAGCTACCGTCGAAGCTTGGACCGCTAATAAGTCACGAGCCATAGCGGATAAAACCGGATATTGGATTTCCCTTTCTTTCCACCAAGCCAAAATGTCAAAGTTTGCAAACTCATTGGGACTTAAAGTTCTTAAAAAGTTTGTAGCCATATATTGTCCCAATTCGCTTGTTGGGGCCGATGATCGTTGACGCCTTGTAGCGTCTTCAAATAAAGAATTATAAAGGTTTATATTAATGTCTCTTGTCATTTGGGACGATCCGGCCCGCATTTGGTCAACAATTGGGTTTTGTTGGTGACCATATTTTGTTGCATAAATGCCAAACAATTTTTGAAAATGATCGTTAAATCTAAAAATTTGAGATTCTATATAGCCCACGTCATCACCGTCTAACCCAAAAGATAAGTCTAAATTTTCCATTATTTTTTTTATTAAAAGTTCTACACCTCCAACATTTAAACATGGATTAAGTGCGGCGGAACAAGTAAAAACTAAAGGTAAACTAGCAAAATATTTTATAAATTTCTTTTTTATAATTTTAACCATTTTTCTAAACATTCGTGAAGGTGAGTTTTTTAAATCATATAATTTTTCCGTCATAGCATAAACTTGTTTTAAAACTAATGGGCTAGTTGGGTAATAAACACCCGATAATATAGTTGTTGCCTCTTTAAAAACTTGTAAAAACATAGTTAATTCATTTAGTCGATCCCAATCTTGGTCGTTTAGTATTATGTTGGACAAATTTTTATTAATAAGTTTTTGATTATAAGCATGTAAAGTCGCACGTTGTCGTAATATATTTTCAAACATCATGCAAGTAGAATTCCATCTAGTATTAATATCAAGGCAAGGTCCTAGGGGTTGTTCATTACATTGTTTACGAAAACGTTTATAGTTTATTTGTCGTTCGTTGCTCGATTTATATATCAATACTAATAAACCCCTAAATTTCGTATATAAACTATCACATATTTTTAATGCCGCTTGTACGGATAAATTTATAACATGAGCAACACAACGGGAATGAAAAAAAGCACCATCTAAAATAGGTTTTACACGTAATTTTAACAAGTCCATAGCTCTAGTATTATTTGATGCATTATCTAGTGAAATCGTAAAAACTTTATCATCTAAATTATATTCAATTAAAGTGTCATGCAAAATTTTTCTTAAATTACATCCCGTATGAGGATAACCAAATATTTTAAAAGCGATTGTCCGTTTCATTAATAACCAAGATTCGGGATTAAACCAATGAGCCGTAACGGCGAGATAAGAATTTGCCGTACCATGTGGTGCGGTCCAAGTATCCGTAGTTATAGAAACACCATATTTATAATTACGAAAACCTTCAATTATTTCTTTTTTAGCCGTTTTCCATAATTTAAAAGCATCACTTCTAAGAGTAGTACGACTTACATGTTGATACCGCGGTTGTAGCCTCCTTTTGATGATCTCCGTAAGCTTGACGTTGTCGAAGTGGTTGAATGGAAGCCCTTGTTGAATGACAAACTTCGTAAAATCAAGTCGAACCGCATCCGCATCATATATAAAAACTTGACCATCCGCACCAATAGTAGCTTGCGAACTAGTATTTTGACCCGCCTTACAACTACCAATATGATTCCTAAGTGTAGAGTTAGACCCGGTGCCATAAAAATGCCCACATTTCCGGCAACGCGCCTTTACATTACCATCTTTCATAACACACATATCGTAATTAGACCACACATCACCTTTTCGGGTAGTTGATCTAACAAGTTCAACATCATCATTTGTGTAATGTTTTCGGACATTGCTAGTAGCAACGGAGGGAGTAGTGGAAGCTTGTTGTGATTGTGAGTTTTCCATTATAGCGAAAATGCGAAATAGCGATTTTTGAGCGTTTTTGAGAGATTAGAGAAAGAAATGAGATTGTTTTTGATGTGTTTTCAACCCCAACACATTACCTCTATTTATAGTGCCTTAAAACTCCCCAAAACCCTCAAAAAATTCAAAAAAAACGGTCATATGGCTACTAGCCGTTTGGCCTCGGTATTTTTAAAAAAAAACGGGAAAAAAACCGGTTAAAACCGGTTAAATCCGGTTTTTTTTAAACGGTAACTTTTTTTTTTTTTTTTTTTTTTTTTAAAACGGTTATATTTTTTGAAAAAAACCGGTTAAAACCGGTTAAATCCGGTTTTTTTCAAACGGCTACTTTTTTTTTTTTTTTTTTTTTTTTTTTTTTTAAACGGTTATATATTTTTGAAAAAATCCGGTTAAATCCGGTTTTTTTCAAACGGTAACATTTTTTACTTTTTTTTTTTTTTTTTTTTTAATTAAAAACAAATAAAACCGGTTAAAATCGGTTTTATTTTAAAACCGGATAAAACCGGATATAAAACCGGAAAAAACCGGTATATTATGAAAACTCATAACCGGTCTGACCGGTTTGGTTTTAGAAAACCGGACCGGTTTTTTAGAAAACCGGTTTTGTGAAAACCGGTCACCGGTTTTACTACCGGTTAAAAAAAAAACCGGGTTCGAACTTGCACCTCTATGTAGAATACGTGCATGTTACAGGCCCAAATAGAACTCAAAAGACAAAAACAAGGCCCAATTAAGACTCGTCTTCACTCTTCAGTCTTCACTATATTTCACTAGTTTTAAAACCCGTTCAGGATTTAACTATTTAAGCAGATAAGATAACAGTTAAAAATATTTCAATAACTTATTTTTAAGTTAAAGGGAAAGGCTAATTATTTGCACACTCTCATTTTTTATTGACATACTCCAAACTATGTTTTAAGCAGTTGTACATTTATCATATGCTGCTTTTGAAGATAGTACATTAAAGTGTACGGATAAAAAATAAGAGTGTGCCAATCAACACTCAAAGGGAAATGATGCCTACATTGTAATGTAGGCAATTGAATACATATCCTTTGAAAATTTTAAAAAAATTTACAGTTCAGTCTCTGCAGTAAGTCCCTGATACATGCTTATCCATGTTCCTCCCCTTTTTTCCAAAGGAAATGTAGGCAATGCCTACATTGTAATGCATGCATCATTTCCCTTTAACTTAAATATTGTGATAATTCTTAAATTAGTGGTGTAATTTTTCTATTAAATTTTATTAAATTTTTAATACTTCTTATATAGTTATAATACTCGTGCACGCAAGAGTTTTTATACATTTTTTCTTACGTGTCAATGTCGATTAATCTTTTTGATAAGGAATTATTTGGTACATTCTTAAGGGGTCATTTAAGGCCAAAATCGTATTTATATGATCAAATATTGCTCTAAATCATTTCTTTTTACATTTTAAGTACTTGGGACAGAAAATCTGGAAAACGACATGTTTTGGGCTCAAAACAACAAGGAAAGTGAAGAAAACGATCAAGTCCCAAATTCTGTTAGGAAAGGGGTCCTGACGGTGTCACACTTTAACAAGTGACGCCGTTACTTACAACTGAAGATGGATTTTTGGCTCAGAATTAACAAGCGTCGCCTCAGATAAACTGAAGACTCTATAACCTGATGGCGTCAGGTGTATTTGAAGACCAAAGTCACGTACAAAGTTAACAAGAGACGGACCATAACATTTACAAAGGGACGTCGACACACATGACGGCGTTAGACATCCTAAGCGACGTCGTCGCAACGGCGACTTGCACAAGACGAAACCCTAATTGGAGGTGAGCTGACAGCGTGACATTTTGCAAGTGACGCCGTCACAAGTGTAAATCTATATATACTTTCGCATGTTTTTCATAACTCATGTAACACATGGAAAGGCATAACCTAGATGATTATACCAGCTTTTGTGATGATTTTACAACCCTTGAACTTCATGTTTCAATAAAGATAAGTTATTCCTTTAATCATTCGATATGTCTATGTATTGTTTGATTATTTGTTTATCTTCTCTTTACTTTAACATGCTAACTTAAGTTAATTGTTGTTTGTTTAGATCTAATAAAATCTAGTTATTGAATATTGATTTGTCGTTTCTTGTTTAATTGATTGCATCGCGTTAGGATAAGAAAACTAGCTAAGTTCTTATATGTATTAGCTTGAACGTCTTATAAAACGCAACCATATAGTGCACTATTGGTTTTCCTCGTTATATTTATTGCGTGAATTGTGGCTTGTAGATCCTAGAAAACTTAATAGACTTTAAGGGTTTTAGGGGAGACTAATGTTCATAGAATTGGGGACTTCGGCACCTCCCCACGATCAATATTAAGGAATACAATTCTTCAATTAAAACAAGGATATGACAATTTGACAAATCAGTAGGAGATAACTAAGGAGTAAGGATGTCTAAGTAAACACTGCTTTTCCTATCATAAGAATTACCACCAATTTCTTTTTCTTGTTTATTAGTTTAATTTAGTTTAGTTAGTAGTTTTGGGTTAGTTAATTAGTAATTAGTTTCGCCCACTCTTCAAAACCTGAGATTTTTACTTGCTTTCTAAAAAATATAAAAATACAAAAAGAATCATCACTCACCTCTAGACCTATCTCGACATACATTTTGACCTAACGAAACTATTCTCCTAAAGAATGATCAATCCCCCGAGAGTTACTTATACTACACTACAACCATTAAGTACACTGTCTCGAGGATTGTAAAACTTCCTAAGAGGGTTCGCAATTCTCACATTAATTTTGTGTAGATTTTTGTTGCATGATAGATTTGACTTTGTTTAATTGACATGGTGTTTATGTTTATCTTGTTTAATTTAACTATTGAAATCATGTTTTATACATTATATGTGTTTAGTAGCACATAATGTCCTTGAAAAAATATGTTTCGTTGTTATATATTGAATCCGTCTATTTATTTCATCTTACAGTAACGTGTGAAAGCATTCCTTCATTTTGATATTTATATTCATGTTAATAATAATTTAAGCCGATTTGAAACCTGTGCGCATTTTAAACTTATAAAGAGAAATAATATGAGTTGTTATTGAATGCGGATAGCTAAATAAGAATATTTTTTCTGGATATTCTCACTTAATCATATATAAAGGAATAACATGAGTCATTCGTATATTTATGATCTCATGTATTAATTTACATGTCACAGTAACTCGTGCTTTTCTTTTATATTTATAATTTCGTGCAAATACATTAGTTTACTATATAGTGATAATAATATTTATAAACAACAACATATTATTGTATTTCTTTTATAAGATATATAGTATATGGGGCATAAAGTCTAGGGGAAATTTATTAAATATATAAAGTTTAAAAGATAAAAATATATAAGTATATTTTATTTAAAATTTAATTAAAGTTTAACTAATTACACCTCAC
This sequence comes from Artemisia argyi, assembly GCA_030686995.1. NCBI lineage: Eukaryota > Viridiplantae > Streptophyta > Magnoliopsida > Asterales > Asteraceae > Artemisia > Artemisia argyi. Next base: position 179,433,855 of record CM060677.1, read on the forward strand.
TTATAAGGGTTTATTTATTTATTTATTTTTTTTAAATTTTAATAGTGTGACAAATTGAGCTACAATTTTGAATTTTATTGGTCAATATGAATCTTTAATTTCATCACGTATGCAATGTGCGGTACCATTGATCCAATTGCAAATTATATGGTTTTGTTTTCTTTTTCTTTTTTTTTTTTCAATTTATGAAATTCTCTTTTTAAATAAGAGATTTGAGAATCTAAGAAAAGAAAATGGAGATTTGAGGGTTGTGATAAATCTTAAGGTTTACAAACTATTGATTAAATAATCAAAACAAGGGGGAAAACTACATGTACATCATAAACATGTTGTGTGCATTATATGATTTTATGATGTGCATATTACTTTTGATGACGTACATATCACCTCTAAACAAACAAGAATACATACTGAATGTTACACCTTTATGATTAGATATGGCAAATTGGGTAGGTCATGCGAATTGAGTAAATAGGTCACAAGTCAAAACAATTAGCTTGTCAATAGTGGTTCCGATTTACCGATTAACACATTTTCTTCGCTTCTTTATTCTTCTAGTTACAAGTAACAAATGTGCCGCATTTTTTAGTGAATGAATCACAATGTCCAAATTTATCAGGAACAAATCCCAACACTATAGAGTATTTGGGAATTTCATTCTCATCCTTTTAGCTACTCTCTCCATTCTAATATTATTGTCCAAATTTTCATTTCTGTTTGTCATAAATTAACTATCCACTGTCCACTGCAACAAAAAAAAATGATTGAGATGACTATATTACTCTACCTAAAAATTGTTATTACAAACTTTTAAGAAAGAAGTAAATAATTAGTTGAAGGTAAAATTGTTATTCTGCAAAATGTAGAAAAGAACAACGGTAATAATTTTTTGCTTCTTAAACTTTGTTTTTTTTTATCGGTAGATGATTATTTTGAGACAAAAAGTATACAAGATTTTGGTATTTGCAGTTCATTCATTCTCTATGGACGTTCATTATTTGATTTTTTTTAGGCATAATTATCTTTACTTTAAAGAAGTTAAGTATGGATATTTCTTAAAATGATACCAAATATATACTACTTATAATGCATGCATGATTTTTTCTAAAAATTAAAAGTTCTTAAATTTGAGTGATGTGTAAATCCAATAATACCCTTGATAAAAAATAGTAACAACATCACCACTAAATTAATATTTTAAGTATTGTTTAACCCTCAAATTTTTATCATTTTTTTCTTTATAACCTATAAACTACTTTCTCGCAATGACTACAAATTGAACTCGTAACTGTTGCATCAAGAGTTACATCAAAACCAAAAATTCGAAAGTATAATTATTCGCCGCTATGCACCGTCGCTTTACGCGAGTATTCGTCTAGTTTTGAACAATATACAAACATATAATTGCGACGTGAGAACTAATTAATCACCTCCCACAAAATTAGTCCTTTACTTATAGTCTCGTGCCTGCACGGGGTTTACACATAAATTAATTTTGTTTAAAATTTTAATTTAATATACGGGCATATAAGAGTTTTGTAATGTTTAATATTTCGTAACAGTGATATTACACGCACTTGGTTCAGACTATAAATTTCAACTAATAACAATTATATTTTAACTAAATTTGTTTAGTGTGTACTTACAAATCGTGCTTTCATTTTAATGCTTATAATCTCGTGCATATATTTTTGGTATTACGAATATTTACAATTAAATTAAATGATCGTTATTCGTATTCTACTTTTTAACCCATGTCCGCAGCGATTATTATATATGTCATATATAATATTATCTCAAATATATTTCCTTGGATTTAAAATATGAGTAATTTTGTTTGATAATCTTATTGTTTGAGTAGTTTAATATGATATTTTAACATAGTTCAAAATCATTGAATAAAAAATTTTATATATGTCATATCTAATTCGTGCATATACTCAATAACATGTAGGAGTACATTGATAGTGTTTTATGTATTACACTTAATTTAATAATAATAATAATAATAATAATAATAATAATAATAATAATAATAATAATTTGGTGTTGGTGTTCCTGGTGGCTGTGAGGCTATTCTCCATTCTGTTAATAGGCTCGTTGAGTCTAAGGGTAACGAGGTTGGGCTTTCTATGCTTTTGGTGGATTTTAAGAATGCTTTTAATCTTGTTGATAGGAGCGTATTACTTCAGGAAGCCAGGGCACGTTGCCCATCGATTGCTCCTTGGGTTGAGTTTTGTTATTCTCGACCTGCTAGGCTTTATTATGATGACTCTATCATTTGGTCTTGTCAAGGGGTTCAACAAGGGGATCCGTTAGGTCCATTGTTATTTGCCCTAGCTTTGCACCCTTTGGTTCAGTCTATTAATCAGTCTTGTGAGCTTACCCTTCAGGCCTGGTATCTTGATGACGGTACTATTGTTGGAGATACCCTTATGGTCGCTAAGGCTCTTGACATCATCAGGACAGATGGTCCAGCTCGTGGTTTGTTTTTGAATGTTGATAAAACTGAACTCTTTTGGCCTGTGGAGGATCCTAGAAGTAGGGTGGAGGGTGTTTTTCCTTTAAATATATCTCGCCCGCTCAATGGTGTCAAACTTCTTGGGGGTTCAGTCAGTTTGGATGATAGTTTTTGCAGGGATTTGGTTTCAAAAAGGGTTTCTAAAACCATCACCTTAATGGAGGCAATCCGCAAACTTCATGATCCCCAATGTGAACTCCTTCTTCTTCGCAGTTGTGCCGGGGTTGCAAAATTATCTTATGCTTTGAGGACATGTTCGCCTTTACATTTATTAGAGGCTCAAGTTCAGTTTGATCAGGCGTTACGTGCCTCCCTGGAGAAGATTGTTACAGCTTCAGGGCCGGGGTTTGGTGATTGGCAGTGGCGGTTAGCCACTCTTCCAATCAAGTTGGGTGGTCTTGGCATCATTTCAGCAGGAGACATCATCCAATATGCTTTTCTCGCCTCCCGCATGCAATCAAGTGATCTACAGGCCAAGATACTGTCAAAATCTGGTATTATCTCTCATGGTTCTTCTTTTCAATATGCTCTTGATACTTTCAACACTATTTGCAACATTGACTTGCTTTCTGTAACCACTTGCGCTTCTGCCCCCCATATGATGAAAACATTGGCAAAGTGTTACTTTGGTTTCATTGAGAAAGACCTTGTTGCTAAGTACTCGCTAAGTCCACGGCAGGTGGCTATTCTTAGTTGTATACGCGCCCCGCATGCACAGGATTTTCTTTTCACCATCCCTATTGACGGTTTGGGACAAAGGATGAACCATCGCCAATTTCGATCTGTGTTGTGCTATAGGCTTGCTATACCTATGTTCTCTGAAAGTAGCCTATGCCCGAGTTGTAATGTGCATCGTATGGACCAATGGGGGGATCATGCAGTTCATTGTTCTAATGCAGTGGGTGTGAAGTTTAGGCATAATCTGATGCGTGATATTCTTGTTGATATATGTTCCAAGGTTGGGATTATGGTGCGTAAGGAAGCTCCTATGGGTTTCCTTTCGGAGGATGGGAAGGAGCTACATCCTGCAGATCTTTTACTATATAATTGGCTCCAAGGTAAAGATGCATGTTTGGATGTGACTGGAATCTCTCCATTTGCTGGTGCGGGGGCGACTTCATGGTCTCCTGGGGTAGCTTTGCATAACGCCGTAGAGAAGAAAAAGAGGAAGTATGCATCCAAATGTGAGGACAGTGGATATAAGTTCATACCATTTGCTTTCTCTACATTCGGAGAATTTGATGCGGAGGCTCTGGAGACACTTTCACGTATTAATTCTATTGCCAATAGCCACTCAAATAATTCTAAGAGTGGTGTTTTTATTTTTCATAGAATAAGCTTTTGTATTCAGAAAGGAGTGGGAGCACAGCTTGTGTCTAGACTCCCATCCAACTTTGTGTAAGCTTATTATGTATCTATGAAATAATTATTATTATTAAAAATAATAATAATAATAATAATAATAATAATAACAATTGTTTATTAAAGAAAGTTTAACCTATATGAGGTTTTTATTAACTATATAAATATTTTAGAAATTATGAAAATGAGAATTTTACAATTAAGTCCGTAAAATTAGATTTAAGATTATACTCTTTTTAAAAGTTTATGGTTTGATTGTAAAATATATTAACCAATTAAATATAATATTTATTTATAATAAATGAAAAAAAAACTACGCATATATATATATATATATATATATATATATATATATATATATATATATATATATATATATATATATATATATATATATATATATATTAATGTATTCTATGTAGTACCATTCTTATATACAGTACTTTACAGTACTATTAAAATGAATCTCAGCCATTGGATGAGTAAATTAATGGACAAGATTAAATGGGTCAAAAATGCAATTAAACAAAAGATGGGGTATTGTGATGCTAAACCAGAAAGGGTATCATAGGAAGTTCACATTTGTTAATTTCAAAACTGTTCCTTTTTTGAAGGGATATTATAATTACATAAAATAATTCTCAGATCTCATTCACCTCCACCCTCAAACATCTTTAACCCTAATTCTAAATCAGCCACCACCAACTTAAATCCTCTCTCTCACATTTGTGTTCCAGTATTTTTGAAGATCTTTCTAACAAGATGGGTAATTGGTGGTAAAAAACGATAAACATGTCAAAAGTGATATGCCAGGTTCGATCTTGTTAATTGTTTGCATAAAAAAAACTAATGAGTGAATAAAAAATATGATGAATACTTGTCCCATTTGTCTCATTGCATTTCATATAAAGATATATATCTTTTTTATGCCTTCTGATTCGCATGAGATCTAAAGAGTGAAATATTCGATTAGAAAAAATAATCGATGAATCCAAATATTTATGGCGTCGTTAGCGGACTATGGGGCAGTCGGTCCTGTTGGTTCAGTCGTTCTTTTTGGTAAGCATGTATTAATTATTTATTTAACACCAAGAAAGCGGATTTGTTTGGTGTAATATAGTTCCAAATTGGGTTAACTGCTTTTTAGTGTAATGGATGGATGATCCTTTTAAGTTATTGGTGTTGTTGGTCAAATGCGAAACGAGTTACGAGGTTGTTTTGGTTGTTGTCTTTTGAACACTCACATTTCTCATATTATATTATTAGAAGTTTTGTTTAATTTTTTATGTGTGAAGTGGGGGCTAACGTGGGTTTATCCCATGAATTTGTTTGATTTAATTTTGTTATTCAAATTTATTATGTGCATATTTTATTTAAATATCTTAACTTTGAGTTATGATGTTGTTAATATATTTTTGGAGTTTTAATATGATTTTATGAGATTGGGCATACATGATAGGAGAATGTAATAGTTATTTCTTTTTAGAAAGTGTCAGTTCCAATCAAATGGTACATATGTGGTATATTAAAATGTTCAACTATAATAGTGTGCATAAGTGTTATGCAAATTGTCATACGTAATTTGAAATAAGCAAAGATTGTGCATATGTGTTATGATATTTATTAGGTCTATGGTTCATATAAAAAATTAAGTAAATGATGTGCATGTTTGTTTCAAAGTTATTATAAAATTAATGGAAAAGTGCATATGTGTTTTATGACGGATACAAAATATAAGGGGGTGCATATGTGTTTTAACCTTGATATAAAATCAAGGAAATATGTTTGCATATATGTTTACAATGTGCTTATGTGCTCGCTGGTTATTCATAATAAAAAATAATAATTGTTTGTAATTTCAGGTATTGAAAAGACACAAGTGTTGATCATGATAAAGATGTAAAGACACAAGTGCATTGACAAACGCGAATACATGCACATACAAAAGTCATGAGAGTGTTTAATGATGAGAAATACATGTACATATACGAATAGCACAAAATCCAATTAGTGCACACATATGTAATTAATAAATTGTATTTTGTTTTCTTTTAGACATTAGGATTTGAATTGTATTTCATGTGATTATTGATTTGTGCATAATATTTACGATCTTGGTTCTAAATTTTGGATTTTAAAGAATTATACGCTAGGAACATATATGCAATTATCTTCTTTAGCAAAATCTTAGTAGTTTAAACAATTGTACACTATAAAAATAACAAAGTTTAATTTTTAGAAAAACACATATGCACATGATTTTTTTTTAAACATGTATGCTAATGAAAATAATAGAAAACTATTTTTTTAAAAAAATCCTAAATATAAGGGCTAAAAAACGATTTTTAATTAATTAAAATCAAAAAGAAACTAAAAATGTGTTTGACTATTATGCCCCTTTTTAACTAAATAAAAATGTTTATTAATACTAAATTTCTATTGGTCTAAATGAGTACTGTAAAGTACTGCATATAACACGCCTATATATATATATATATATATATATATATATATATATATATATATATATATATATATATATATATATATATATATATATATATATATATATATATATAGTGTATCTTTATTTTCAGAACCCTGTTAAGTGCGGGAACTGCGAGAACTCTAATTTTGCATTAGAAAACATGCATGTTCATATAAAACAAGTATTTTTTCTTACGTACACCTTAATACACATACATGCATAACATACATGTTCATATAAAAACCTGTTAAGTGCAACAAATCAATGCAAAATGGTTTTATTTTTAAAACTCTGTTAAGTGCGGGAACTGCGGGAACTCCAATTATGTATTAGAAAACATGCATGTTCATATAAAACATGTATGTTTTCTTACATACACCTTAATACGCAGGCATGCGTATTAAGGTGTATGTAAGAAAACATACATGTTTTATGTGAACATACATGTTTTCTAATGCAAAATTGGAGTTCTCGCAGTTCCCGCACTTAACAGGGTTCTACAAATAAAGCCCCTATATATATATATATATATATATATATATATATATATATATATATATATATATATATATATATATATTTATTTCCAACCATATTTCTCACAAAATTTTAAAAGTTTGATCAAATTAATTCAGTTTTAACTTTTATTACTAGTAGCTAATTAATAAGAGGGTTTAAGAAATTAAGAGATATATGCAATGCCCAAAACAAATTTATTTGATTCTCTACACAACAGTGTAACCCTAAAGGACATCAACGTTGAAGTAAACAAAACACAAGACAAAAAGAGGAAACCAATGATTTTTCTCTTCCAGATTTTGAATCCAATCTTAGAATAATTATCATAGGGCATGTGAACTTGATATTGAGGCACAAACCTCGACAATTGTAGATCTTGAGGAATAATCACAGAAACATAATGAGTATGATCATTTATTCATGTTACGGAAATATAATATTTGCTTTGATACATTGATCTACAAAACTATTTAAATATTTATAAGTGTTTAACACTTTAATTTACTGTTTATTAATGATAACCCTACAGAAAAAATCCATTAACCTAAACAATTTACGTTTTTATGACTATATACTTTTCCTAACTGTTTACAAATGCTATAAGAATTAGGATCAAATGAGAAGAAACCTTAAAATGAGAAGGATGAGAAATAGCTATAACTACACATTAGAGATGCATCGATTTGAATTAGATGCATCATTAATCTTTTAGATGCACCATAATACATTTTCTAGCTAAAAATTTGATGCATATACGTATATTAGATGCGTTTCATCAAGTTAGAAGAATCCTATATATTTTTCGCCCTCTACGGGTCAAATTTGTTGCTATTACTAATATGCATCTTTTTCACTTCAAAATCACTTTCGAAACTAATTGGGATACATATAAATGAATAGAGATGCATCTAATTCAAGTCGATGCATCTCAAATATGTTGTTATAACTATTTCTCATTCTTCTCATTTAAAGTTTTCTTCTCACTGGATCCTTACCCAATGCTATAAATGATTTTTTGACAAAACAATGTTGTCAACTTATGATTCAAACCTGTATTAGCTGTATTTGTTGCGAAAAGTTCAACATTTAGATTTTAATTTACCTCATTAACGTATTCACAATGATAAAATGACATTTTCTAAGCAGGGTTAACTAAAATAAACATAACCATATAGATTTATCCTATAAGACTTTACTTCATGGAGAAATTGAGAAATTTGAGAAATTATCAAAAACAGAATTTGATGTCTTGATTCTTGTTTTTTTTACGTCAAAAATTTTCTTTTGTTGATTAAAAACAAATTCATAATTCAAAGTCTTGAAAATGTAACATTGATTCTTATTTTTTGCAAAATATCATATAAATGTTGATGTTTTAAATCAGTTTATAAATTTAAGTGAATCTACAATAAAATGTTTTTAATCAACATTTTACAAAAAAAGATATTTCTACCATAAAAACTATGAATCTACGACTAAATGCATTTCTCATGTCTATTTCACGATTATCACGTTAAATATTTTTCATTTGATTGTGATTCATCCTATAAGATAAATGTCACCTAGCTACATAGTAACCGAATAAGCTTTTATTTATTTATTTATTTTCCTCGAAGCGACATATCTCAGAATAAGAAAAAGTATGAGATTATAAACACTTGAACCTTTTTCAAAACCAAATATTGAAGTTGTTCTACCAAATATAACGATACTTTTACATGTTAATTGCAAAACAACACAAAGAAGCGTACAACACTATTTCAAAATTCCAGTTTTGTAATTGATCATCGCTAGTTGTATGCCTAGAAAGTTCTGTATTTTTTTAACTATATTTATCTTATGAATAAAGTAATCTAATGCAAACTTAGATTAATTGCATACATTCGTGTACTTCAATTATTTTCAAACATCAAATTAGAAAGAAAAACAAATTCTTATTCTGGTTTTTATACATCAAGTGTCATAAACTACTACGTAGTAAAATATACTAAAAAAAGAATAGTCCAATGGGCTTTGTTGGCCAGCAAAATTGTCAAAAGAGGCCACGTGTTGGGAGTTTATACGGGACCCACATACATGTGAGCATGTTTTATGAATCATCCTCTGCAAACTTCTAACAGATTCGGTGTACATAACACCTACATCATATTTATTGTTTTTTGGGTTTTTATCCGTAAAAAACAAAACTTTTTGTTCAATCGATTTCATGCCCTTCTCCCAAAATGTTATGGTTGAGAATTGTCTCAAGTTGAAAAATCAATTTGACTCAAGTTACAAAAATGTTAGTCATTGAATTTGATCCAATTCCTCAAATTAAAAAAAGTTATTTTGATTTGAGCTATTGATCTAATCTAATGGCTCACAATACCAAACTTAAATCAAGTAACAGGAAAGAATTCTCATCCAACTATTACTCTATATAAGATATTTTCTTTTCAAACAATTTTGATACTTACCAGAGGTGACTTTAGCACACTATTTATTTTTGCACATTTTATTATACAAGCAAATAAAGCTATTTGAAGCATGAAATTAATCAAATTATATAGTGTTTAAAAAAATGCGAATCAACGTTCACTGCTAACTGATTAAGTGGATTTTCTAAATACAACCATGAGATAAAGATATTTTTGGATGGAAGGTAAATTTTGAGGAAATGAAAACATATTCATCTATTTATACTTCTATATGCGAATCATCTAAATTTATTTAAGAAACTAAAGGAGTTTATTATTAAATTTATAAACGCTCTAGATATGACATTAGAAAGAAAAGAAAGTATGAGTACAAAAATAGAAAAATGATAAGAGTCTCATTAACATGATGATATCTTGTTTGTTATAACAACAAATATTTCAACCCCAATAAAATCTTGAAACGTACATACCCTTTAATGATCATGGAGATTCCATTTGAGGATAAAAACTAGAAAGTTCTGACTTTCTATAACGATATATAAACAAAAACTATACGAATATGTACCGAGGAAAATTCAAATGCATAACATTTTTTTTGCATACCAATGACAAATCTCCACCTTCCATCCTTTTTATCTAATGTCCTAAATTAATCTAAGATTTAATATGCTTAACCTTAATATTCTCAACTATATAAAACCTCTTCTTTTCTTTTCTTTTTTCATTCGCTTCATTTTTTACACAAACTTCGTGTGTGTTTCATCTGCTCTCATTCCTTCCATTCATAAATCAGTTATGTTACCATTCCGATCATCATCACCATCACTGTTCCGATCATCATCTCATCATCACCATCAATGTTCCGATCACCACTCCGATTACCATCACTGTTCCGATCGACAGTTACCATGTCTTTCATCATCACCGTTCCGATCACCATCACCAGCACCACTCCGATCACCATCACCGTTCCGATCATTATCATCATTTTTTATGTCTTCTTTTGATCTGAAATAAGTGTTTGTTTCAAAAGTAGATTTGATTGATATTGTTGCGGTTGATAATGTTGTTGAATCAGTTAATAATTATGTGAATCAAGTTGTTAACATTTCTTCTTATCAAGCTGCACACCAAGTGTTTGATGAAATGTGTAAGTAAAAAATATTTGATAATTTTGTTATCTGCTTTTGTAATTTTGCTTATTAATTAAGTTGTTAGTTGAATTTATGTTTTTGACTGCATTTGAATGCTGTTTTTGTGTCTAATTGTGGTTTTGAATCTGCTCTGTAGCATACGTTTAGTATCACCTGTGTGATATTTGAAGTTGAAGATTATAAGTTGGTTTAGTATCACCAGTGATATACGTTTAGTATCACCAGTGATAATTGTTAGTCTATTTATTTATAAGTTGTTTATGTTAAGATGTTTAATTTTCTTATATAATATTTTTGACATTTTGATGAGGATGAAAATATAAGTTTGTGGGGATAAGTTGTGAGTATAAGTTACTGATAAGTTCTTAATTATAGTGTAATATTGCTTATTATTTATTAATTAAGGTGTAGCTTATAGTGTTTTGAAGTCTTCTCTGTGGTGCTCTATTGAAATGCTTGCACGGCTACCAAAAAAGCTTATGGAGTTCTTGGCATTTTTCGTGTTGTTTCTGAGTTTAATGTTGAGTATGTAATGAAGATCATTATTGGATTTTACACTAAGGTATTAATTACGTACTTTTTATGTACAAGATGGTTTTTGTGTCTTTCACTGTAATAGACAAACACAATAAATGTTTTTGCTGATGGTATATGTGTAGTATCACTAGTGATATGTTTAATATATGTGTAGTATCACCAGTGATATGCTTGATATATGTGTAGTATCACCAGTGATATGGTTGATATATATGTAGTATCACCAGTGATATGTTTGATATATGTGTAGTATCACCAGTGATATATTTGATAATCTGTTTCTTATTATTGTAATTACTGATAAGCTGTTTATGATACTGGACTACTTTTGTAGACAACCTGAGAGAGATAAAGTCAAAAGTTGAGACTGATTTGCCAAGTCTTCCACCCCAAAAAGTTTATGATATTGTTCAAGATTTTATGGGTATAAAGAATCCTCCTAAAGGACATAAGAATGACCGTATTAAGGGTGGACGTGAGAAAGCTATTGAGAAAAGTAAGAACCAAAAGAAGGGTTGTAATATTTGTAGTTTAATTGATCATAATAGACATACTTGTCCAAACAAGAGAAAAGTTTCAAATGTCAATAGGGCGGCGGCGTAGTTGAAAGTGGAGTCGGTTTCTCAGTTGCTGCAATTGAAGTATTAGTTTGTTGATTGATTGATTTTTTTACTGAATTGTTAGGTTTATTTAATAGCATTGCTAATTTTATCCTGGACTTGTATATCATTTGTGATACTATTATGTTTTTTTTTTTTTTTTTTTTTTTTTTTCTTCTTCGTTTTCTTCTTCTTCAAAATTGTTAGGTTTACTCAATAGCACTAGTAAAATAAAGTTTAACAAGTAAACAAAAAAACCTATAAAATATACAAAATTTCACAAGTGATAATACAAATATCACTAGTGATAATACACATATACAGTTCAACTTCAAATATCACTGGTGATACTATAGGTATGACACTTTTCACTTTTTATATTACCATATTAAACTAAATACCACTCAAAATTTTATCAAAAAAATATTCACAAATCAAGATGGATTAAACAATTGCTCACTATGGCCCATTTCTGTGAGTTTGAATCTCTTGTGACAAATAACATGATTCAGTCAAACTAAATACCTATTATTGACTTCCAACTTGTCAATTATATACATTTATTTATAACCGTATAGATTAAAACATAACAACGCAACGGTTTTCATCAACTTGTTTTATTTACTTTTGTTCTTCAACAATCGTCCTCTTCATTGGTTCATCAACCAACACCTTCCTTTTATTCCCAGATGCTTTCGGGGGAACCTTTGATATCACATGTGATCACATATCACATGTGATATCACAGGTGATACCACCTGTGATATCACAGGTGATATCAAGTGATATCACAGGTGATATCACATGTGTGTCAACTTTCTTCTATTTGTTGAATCAATTCTGGTGATGGAGGAACTTGTGATATCACAAGTGTTTGAGCTTCTTCAATTTGGTTGTGGAGATATTGTACTTTCTTCAATGACAATTTCACTTGTTGTTGATTCTTTTCATTTGATGAGGCTGTTTTTTGCGCAGGTCTCATTCAAATCTGCATCAAAATATTTTCATAATTTTTGTTAGTGTACGAATAGTTCATTTGTTTTCAATATCATATGTCAAACAAATAACTATTTGTTATCACAATAGATATTCTACCAATCAACAATAATTTAACTTTTATATCACATGTAATACACTACCAGTCAATATTGTTTTCAAATACTGCGGTAAAACCTTTTGAAACATGCACAATCATTAAACATACAAATCCACCACAAAATCAAACAGAAGCATCACAACATATCTTTTGTTCTGTTAAACCTAACTTTTAATCTCTCATATTATCGCATAAATCATCGCAACATCACAAATTATCAAAAATTAACTAGTAAAACACACTAACAATGATTCTATAACAGTAAAAACTAAAGTATTCATTGTTTTAAATGTCGATTGTTTCATTTTCTGTGTGCTTATGTGATTTGCACGGTTAAGTTAAATACAAATATCACTAGTGATAATACACATATACTGTTCAACTTGATAATACACATATACTGTTCAACTTCAAATATCACTGATGATACACACATATACAGTTCAACTTCAAATATCACTGGTGATACTTTTCAGTCACACATTTCATCAAACACTTGGTGTGCATCCATGTATACAAAGTTTTTTACTCAGAAAGTCAACCAAATGTAAACACTAAAAAACACAACCAATAAAACAACTAAATAATTAGTCAGAAGCATCATACCTTCATCCCGAGATTCAGTAAGTTTATTTTGAACCGGTTTTTTCGTAGATCTGCTTGTGCACTCGATGATTCTTCCATTTTTGTGTTTTATTGATGATTTGAACGGTTAAAAAGTGGTTATTTTTTATTTGTTATAGTGGTTTTTGATGATGGTTAGAGAGAGAAAGTGAGTTTTTTGTAATATCTGATGTGTGAAAAATGAGAGGTAAGGGTGGAGTTGGTGGGGTAAGTTTGGTGAGTTGGCAAAAATGGTCCCTCTGTGTTTTTATTATTAAATATTGTTTTTTTTAAATAGAGGTTTCTGATTGGTCCATTGGTATGTGAGAGTTTTAGAGTTTGAAAAATAAAACGCCTCTAACTGCACATAGCGACAGTGTATAACGACAAATAATTACATACTTGTGAACTTGTTATTCTAGTGCGATATTTGATGGAAAACTAAAATGTTTAATTTGTAGTCAATGCGAAAAAAAAAATGTGTGCGTTAGAAACCGAAAATGATAAAGTTTTACTATTAAAAAATATTTAAATTATTAACTCAATGATTTATGATGTTACAAATTTTTATCAATAATATATTAATAATTGAATTTTACTCATTTTTTAAGTTTTTAAGTTTTAATAAATATTTTTTATTATAGATAATCAAGCTCAGCATAAAGATAGTGAAACCATTAATATGCATATTTAGGGCCCATTTGGTTGGGGGGTGTGGGTGTTGGATTTGGGAACGAAAGTAATAAAATGTTGTTTGGTTGCTAAAATGGATTTTTGAAAACCTATCGGGCCCACATTTTTCAATCCCTACCAAAGGGTAAGGTTTTATTCAAAACCTATGGGGTCTACTTTTTTCCTCTCACATCTTTTTAATATTTATATTTAAATATAATTTAACTTATAATATTAATTAAAAAATTTATTTTCTCTATCCAAATCCAAATTCGAATCCTAATTCAAATCCAAATCCAAATCTTAATCCTAAACTCACCGACAAACCAAACGGGCCCTTACTATCTATAAAAGGTGTATAGTTAAAGTGAAATGTTGAAAATTAGTCAAATGTGAGAGAAATGTATAGTGTAATTTTGAATATCACTTCTGATTTTCTGAATATCACTTGTGATTTTCTGAATATCTATCTCTTTTGGTTTTCTGAATATCAATTGTGATTTTCATGTTACAAAACATTAGTTGAAAATCACTTATGATATTCAGGAAATCACTTGTGATATTCAATTACAAAACATTAGATGAAAATCACTTGTGATATTCTGAATATCACAGAATATCTTTTATGATATTAAGAATATCATTTGTGGTACTTAGAATATCACTTGTGATATTCAGAAAATTAAAGAATATCACATGTGATATTCATAATATCACAGAATATCACTTGTGATATTCTGAATATCATAGAATACCTCTTATGATATTTAGAAAAGTATGAAAAACGTCTGAAAATGGCCTAAAGCATTTAAAAATGGACGAAAATGAATGAAAACAGATGAAAACGTATGAAAGTGTAAAAACACATATGAAAAAGGACGAAAATGTATGAAAAATTGACGAAAATGAAAGAAAACGGACGAAAACAAACGAAAATGTAACAAAAAAGAATGACAACTTATGAAAACGGACGAAAGCGTAAAAAAACAGAAGAAAACGCAAGAAAACAGACGAATATGTATGAAAACGGACAAAAACGTATGAAAGCGTAAAAGCACGTCTGAAAATGGACGAAAACGTATGAAAAATGGATGAAAATGAAAGAAAACATATGAAAACGTGCGAAAACGGATGAAAATGTATGAAAACGTAAGAAAACTGATGAAAACGTATGAAAATAGACAAAAACATATGAAAACGGGCGAAAACGTATGAAAACTAGCGAAAACGTACGAAAACATAAGAAAACAGACGAAAACGTATGAAAACAGACAAAAACGGACGAAAACGGGTGAAAAAGTAAGAAAACAGGTGAAAATGTATGAAAACGGGCGAAAACGGACAAAAACGTTATAAAACAGAAGAAAACGTATGAAAACAGACAAAAACGTACGAAAACAGACGAAAACATATGAAAACAGACAAAACCGAATGAAAACGGATGAAAATTGGCGAAAACATATGAAAACGGGCGAAGACGGTCAAAACGTAAGAAAACGAATGAAAACGTATGAAAACCGACAAAAATGTATGAAAACAGAAGAAAACCTAAGCAAGTGAAAAAAACTTGTGAATTTAAAAAAAAGAATTAAAAAAGACAAAAAAATAGGGTGAAAAAAAAAACTTACTTTGCAAGAAAAACTTACTTTCTAAAATAACTCACCCCTTGATATTCTACCATATTTTGAAAAATAAATCTAATATAGTATGTAGAATCGTGAAAAAATGTAAAGTATTGTTGTTGAATAATCTGCTCAAACTCAAAATAGTCAAATATATTGTGGTATTTGTGTGTTTATAAGAGCAGGGGCTGAAAGGGTTGAAAAGGAATAAAGTTTCAAGCCTCATCAAGTTATGTTCTAGTTTTGTCAACATTGAAAGTACAAGGGATAGAAGGAAATTTGTTGCTATATAATCCCTCATTCTCAGCTAGGGTTTCATTATTCATCTTTGCAGCCTTTTGTCTCCCTCTTGTTTTCACACAATTGATATTATCTTAGTGTACAGTTTGATCAATCTTTTTATTTGATCATTCTTCTCTTGTTACTTCTCAGATCAATCTCTTTATTTGATATGTGATTTGCTGAGAGTTTTGAGTGTATTTGCAGTGAGGTTGATAACATTCAGTTTGGGGACTATCGTTGTCTTTTGTATTCATTTGGTAATGTTAGGAATACGATTATTCAGTTAAAGACTCGGTCACCCCAAGTATTGCTAAGCATTACGTAGCTCGTAGAATTATCCTTATTATAGTTAGTACGTAGTTTATTAGTAGTTAAATATGTAAATAGTATTCGTAGAGTGGGTCGGGTCCTTACCATCTGTCAGCTCACTCTACAGCTCGTTTCATGGAGCACCAAGTAGTTGTAGTATATATACCCTCTCCCACCCAAGGGAGAGGGTTGGACCTTTCACTTGAAGCTAATACATTTTTCATATTTCTCTCAAAGGCTCCCAACACTCTTACTCTCTCTCTCTCTAACTTCTTTCTAGATTACCTCATCTATTCGATCCATTCTACACAAACCATACGTGTTTATGTTTATGAATATTCTACAATTGGTATCAAGAGCCAAGGTTTCATCTTAGGGCTTTGTAGAATCGGATTTGGTGTGGTTTTGTGTAGTTTTTGTGAGTTAGAAGAGTTTTCTTTGAAAACATCATGGTTTGATCTTTCTTATGTTATTTGACATGTTAGTGATGTATTTTTATGATCATAGGTGTTAGTTGAACATTGTGTTTCAGTTGGCTATACCATATCTTTAATCTATTTGAAGTTTGGACTTGATTTTGGGCGTATTTCATAGTTTCGGTTAAGTCTACTGTTGCATTGCTTGTCTGCGTTTAGTTCCTGATCTCTGCGGTTAGTTTGCTGCGATTACTATTTTGGGAATACAAACAAATCGCAAGGAAAGTGACAGATTTGGATTTTTGTGTACTGCGATTAGCTCTTGCGGTTAAGTGGTTTGCGGTTAGTTCATTGTGGTTAGTTTTCTGCGGTTAAGTGGTCTGCGGTTAGCTCATTGTGGTTAGCTTTCTGCGATTAAGTGGTTTGCGGTTAGATCTTTGTGGTTATCTCTCCTGCGGTTAACTCCCTGCGGTTAGTTGCTCCCTGCGGTTAGTTACTCCCTGCGGTTAGTCACTTCCTGCGGTTATCTCATCTTGTGGTTAACTCACCTTGTGGTTACCTTTCCTGCGGTTACCTTGCCTGGTCCTGCGGTTAACTCTGTTTGACCATAGTTGACTTTTTACGTCGAAACTTCAAACGGTCATAACTTTTGAACCGTAACTCCGTTTTCAGCGAATTAGCTGTCAAAACGTCCGGAACAGGCTGAATATTGTGAGGTTTCACCACGAAGTCGTGAAACGAATTTTTCGAGGCCCAAATCACCTCCGGAGTGAAGTTATTGAGGTTTTAAGTTTTCTGACCAAAAATTTCACCGTAACTACTTGCATCAACCTTACCAAATTACGACTTATTAACATACAATCACTGCTATGGAACCTTCGTGCTCGAATTCTAATGATAATGTGCTTCATCAGCCAATTAAATTGCCCGATAATGCAAAGAATAGTCGCATTGAATGTTTTCGATCACTCCATTCACATCTCAAGGTTCTCTTTGCAAAACCTTGATACTTGGGAGGTTTCAATCGTGCATTCGCAACACTCTTTGGTCAAAATGTTGAGACTTTCACAGTCAAAATGACTCTACACTTAGATCAACTTCAACAACAACTTGAAAAGGGTGAATGTTCTGAAGATAGATCTATGGCTGCATTCTGTGTGATCAACAACCAACTCCAAGCGTTCATTGATTCACGATTCACTGAGGAGTATGATCATGAGAGTCAAATGACGAAAAAGAGCTTTGCCACTCATACGGGAATTGAAGTTGACGTGTTCAGAGTCACACTACTCCAACTCATGGGTAATGTGAAGGAGTACATTATGGAAAGAGCAAAGCACGAGCACAAGTATGAAGACAAAGTGATGGCATGTCGGGTGCAACCATGTGATGGTAGTGTGGATTCGGGCAAAGCATCGAATGCTGGGTCAGTTATCATCGAAGGCAGAGGATTAGAGACTGAAAAGCTTGACACAACATACAGTTCAATGACTCTTACGCGTGATGTGGATGCAGATATCAGACCGGTAAAAGAACATGTGTCATGTGCTAAGGTACTCGAACTGTGTAACATTGTTGATGAACAAAAGATTCCTAACAAAGTACAACCGACAAACAATGTCGATTCAGATGTCGTTGACATGAGAAATAGCAATGTTGACCCATGTGAACAACATATGAAACACAATGAAGTGTCTGTTGTACAATGTAGTGCATCTTCTGTTTTAAAAGATGATTGTGTCGTGCATGAGTACACTGCCTATAACCCTGATGACTCCTTGACCACTAGATTTAATATCCTTAAGGATCAAGTGGCTATGTACGAACAACGTGCTAGATTTGAACTCACTGGACGTGAGCAGAACATGGAATGGCAAATGCGTGCATATATATCTGAAAATAATCTTAAGCAAGAAACATTGAAAAAGGAGTTACAATCTTTGCAAAAACAACTGGATCAAACTGTTAAACAAAAACAAGAGATTCAAAAAGGTTTAAACACACTCAAACATGATTTCAAAGAGAAGGAAACAAAACTCCTAAATGATTTCTCTAGTCTTAAAATGCTGAAAAACAAACTTGAGGATAAGTTATACACGCAAGGCCAAACCATTCAAACTGCTCAAATGATGCATAAACATAGGAAGTTGAGTGATGATCATAGTGAGAAGGATTCTACTAAGCCAAAAACCAATTTCCTTAGAATCGGTATAGGTGCACAACCGGCATTATTTGATGCAAACATTATGCTTGAGCCTAATCATGCCCCTCCTAATGCTACATCCGATGATGAGGGCAATGAGATAGAAGATAGAACCAGAGAAAAACTAGCTGAGAAACTAAAGGATCCCGTGTGCATAGCTAATAAAATCTTGTACAATTATGATTACTCTGAAGATAATCAATTAGCTGTCTTTGTCCCACAAAAGAAATTTACTCCAGAGCAAGTCTTCTGGAACATAGACATAGAAAAAATGAAAGCTGAAAGAGTTGTAGGTAACACACGCACTATGTTTAGAATTGCTCACCCAACTGCTTACCCCCTGAACACACCTAGGCACCTTGTACCTTTCACCCTCCCCACGCAAAATAATACACTAATTGCCTTATATGTCCTTGGTCAATTATTCGTTGATTTTGATAAAACATGTAAAAAGAGAATAACACCAACGGGTATTACTGAAGGGGAAAGAGGTTTTGAGCAAACAAAACAATGTTACCTAACTAAAGTCATGCCATTTTTCAAACTTCTCAAAGAACATTTTGAGGGCCTTAAAAATACCATTAATGATGATGTGACTCAAATGAAAAAGGTTTTTAAAGATGTGGAAAATGAGGGTAAACAATTGGCAATTGATCTTAAATGCAGTGAAGTTGCGAGGAAAAATATTCTCATCATGAATGAGAATTTGATTACTAAATGTGTTGCTCAGGACGTATTTTATACTGCTACTGATTCTACGTTATCTACCTGCCAATTTCATGAGATGTCTATTGCATTGACCGCTCTCCAGAATCGTGTTGTTGAGCTTGAGGGGGAGAATTTAAAATTGCGTGAGAAAATTCAAAACGATGACCATGATAACATGGTCAGACATTTGTCAAAACTAGAGGTTGATAATCTTAATTTGCAATTAAAGTGTCAACATTTAGAAGAAAGTACTAAAATCTCAAATGCCAAGACATCTTCGGATGCTCCTGAATTTGATGCATATTTTGAATTAGCCAAACGTGATGAAAAGATTCAAGCTCACACTAACACGATTCGGAACCTGAGGGTCCAAATTGCCCAATTGAAGTCAAACAAGTGTGATGTGATTGGCACCCAAAAACCACAGTCTATAGATTCTCAGAATTTTCAATTTCAAGATACCATCAATAAATTGCAACATGAAAATGATTGGTTTCGTGCTGAAAATTCAAAAGTCAAACAACATTACAAAGAGTTATACGATTCAATTAAGATCACACGTGATATAAACAATGAAAAGATAACTTCTTTGCTTAAAGAGATTGAGAATCTAAAGACTCTGGCAAAAGGGAAAATGCCAATCATCAATTGTGATAATATTGTTCAAAAGGTTTCTGCTTGTAAGAAGTATACTTGTGATGCTGTGCATATTCCTCTTCCCCTTAGGAATAATAAGTTGGTTCATAGTGACTATCTTAAACATCTTAAGGAGTGCCTTGATTTGCTTCGTGAAACCATTGAAGAGGATAGGATAGCAAAACCACTTGATGATGCTATTGTAGGTGCCTGCTTTCTCACTAATAGATCTCAGGAACTCTTAGAATATGCTATTGGTACATATCCTAAAATTGATAGCAAGCAAGGTAGGTCTACTGCATCATCATCTATGACTAAGAACAAGCATGTTACCTTTGAGGTACCCTTGGAAACTTCAGATCCCAACACATCAAAACATGTTCAGCAACCGGAAGTGAAAAAGACTAAAATTCCCATTAGTCCGTCTACAGGAGTAAATAGTAACACTAAAGCTAGAGAGTCTAAACCAAAGAGAAATAGAAGGAATTATAGGACTTCACCTGCTAAAAGTGTTCCTAAAAAGAAAGTAGACGACCACATGAGGAACATTAAGTCCAACTTGAGCAAAATGAGTCATAATTCAAAACCTAATTCACGTTGCAAAACATGTAATGAATGCATAATTTCGAGTAATCATGATAAATGTGTTGAGAAATTTCTGAAGTCGTTTAACAAAACCCCAGTTAAGAAAGTTTGGAGAGCTAAACAAAGTAAGCAAATTTGGAAAGCAACAGGTAAACTGTTTGCCAATGTTGGTTATCAATGGAAGCCCACTGGAAGGAAATTCACTTTAGGAGAACAGTGCCCTTTAACTAGGATAACTAATTCTAAAGTAGTGCCTATTAAGGAATGGAAGCCAACTGGTAGAACCTTCCCTTTGGAGACCCAATGTCCTTTAACTAGGCCCATTGCATCTACTAGTGAAATTTCCACCATTGAAACGAATGCACCTAAGGTATCAGTGGCTCCAGAACTTGTTTGCACTAACCAATTGGAACCCAACTCAAATTGGGGATCCGACACTCCAAATTTTCTGCTCTCGTCTGTTTCCAAATGCAGGTCGTACTTTTCGTCCTTTGATATTTGGACTCAGGCTGCTCTAAACATATGATTGGGGATCGCTCGGGGCTCGAGAATTTCGTGAATAAGTTTATCGGGACAGTTAAATTCGGGAACTACCATTTTGGGTTAATTATGTGTTATGGAGATTATGTTTCTGGTGACAGCTAATTTCCTGGGTATACTACGTGGAAGGACTTGAGTATAATTTGTTCTCTGTTGGTCAATATCTTGAGTCCGATCTTGAAGATTGCCTTCAGAAATTACACATGCGTCATCAGAGAATTGGATGGTGTTGATCTTCTTAAAGGAATTTGGTGCGAGGTCTACCCAGATTAAAGTTCAATAAGGAACTTCATTCGGCTTGTTAACTGGGTAAACGAAAGGAGCATACTCACAAACCTAAAATTGTCAAAACGATGTTCTTTACACCCTTCACATGGACCCAGGCAGACCAATAAGTGTGAAGAGTATAAATGGGAAGTAATGTGTACTCGTTGTTGTCGACGAATACTCTCGGGTTACATGGGTAAAGTTTTTGAGAACCAAGGACGTGACTCCAGAAGTTATCATAAAACTCATCAAACAACTGCTAGTAAGACTCACATAACCGTCAGAATCATTCGGACAAACAATGGAACGAAGGTTATCAACAAACAACTCGTTCTACTTCTCCAAGGCACCAATGATCCTATGGGCGGAAGCAATATGCTACAGCTTGTTACACCTAAAACCGATACTTGATACATACTCTTCACAACAAAACTCCATATGAGCTGATATATGGCAAGAAACCGGATCTCTCCTCTCTATTTGTGTTTGGTGCTTTATGCTACCCTACAAAATGACAGTCAAGATCTGGGAATGTTATAAGCTTAACCTGGTATTGGATTCTGCATTGGTTATGCTCCAGATAGTAAGGGATACCGAGTCTACAACAAACGAACCCGATAAATCTTGGAAACCGTTCACGTCACATTCGTTGAGCTGACTGAGCACATGGCTCCTGTACACATCAGTGCAGGACCCGCGTCTAAACTTTTGTCTCCTGAACCATTCAGTTCAGGTCTTGTACAGAATCCCACTCCTGCATGTACCTTATGTACCACCTACAAGTGAGCATTTGAAGATATAGTTTGACCAAACGTTTGATGAATACTTCGAGACACCTACTGATGATTCACTTACACCACCAGCTGCCGCTGCTCCAGTTCTGTACAACTCAAATGGTCCATCAGTGTCTCTTTGAATTGATCAAGATGCTCAATCTGCAAGTTACTCACCATCATCGTCAAACCTTCAATCTCCTTCGGTTCATCAAGGCACTACAGTCGACAATTCTTTTGAAGTGAATTCATTAGCTCCTCTTGAAGATGCTCCGTACTCAAACCTGTTTGCTCATGAATCTTCTTCTGAGACATCCTCTTCAGGGAATACAAACACGGCTTCTTCATGTTCCTACCTACATCCACATGAACATCTCAGAAGATGAATATAGGATCATCCGATTGACAACATTATTGGATATCCTTCTCAAACGGTGTTCACACTAAGGAAACTTACCACCCATGCCTTGTGGTGCTGTTATAGTTCCATACTATCCAAATTCGAACCCAAAGATTTCAAGACTGCTATCTCTAAAGACTGTTGGGTTAATGCGATGCAAGATGAAGCTCGCACTTTCGATCGATTTGAAGTATGGGAATTGGTACTACCTCCAGACTGTGCAATGATTATAGCTCTAAGTGGATCTTCAAAGTGAAACTTGATGAGCATTATGTCGTTCTGAGAACAAGGCAAGGCTTGCTGCTAAGGGATATCGTCTACAGGAAGGCATTAATTTAGAGGAATCTTTCGCTCTGGTTGTTCGTATTGTAGTTATCTGAATATCTCTCGCCAATGCTGCAAGTCAGAACATGACGGTCTATCAAATGGATATGAAAATTGCATTTCTAAATGGCGAGCTGAATAAAGTTCTTTATTTCAGTCAACCGGAAAGATTTGTATATTTTGATCGTTCTATCCATGTCTATCGTCTGAAAAGGGCTCTCTTTGGCCTAAAACAGACGCCTAGGGCATGGTTTGATACACTGTCAAAGTTTCTCCTGGGAAACGGATTCTCCTAAGGTATGGTAAAATAAGATGAGAATGGGGTAGTGGAACTTTACTTCGTGAGGACAGAATTTCGGCTGGCAGATTTCTTCACTAAGGCTCTCTCAAGAGAACGATTTCAACTTATTCTCCAGCGCTTTGGAATGAAGAGTCCTTCGCCAGTATCTCTCAAACGTCTTCAGGAAGAAAATGAGGAGAAATGGTTTTGCTTCACATATCCTTGTATATATCTTATACCATAAAGAAAATAGAAAAATATAAAACCTATAAAACCCATAAAAATCAGAAAAATCATAAAAATCCAAAAATATTCTTCTCTCGACATGTCTCTTGTGTAATCAATATTATGTACGTTTCTAGAAATGTCATTCAATAATGACACGGAAACATACAAATGCTTGAGCAAGAGTTTTTCGGTTTCAAATAAAGTTTTTTTTCTAAAACATGTCGTTTCTCTAAATATTCTTCAAAAATATGGCTTGCAGTCATTTCAGGCTGTAACCCGGACTTCAAAACTTTGGTTTGCTATTACTTCAGATAGCAACCCGTTTTTCAAAATGGGAAAACACGTCGCCAAAAAGACGGTTGTTCCTTTTACCGGGTGAAGTTCACCTGGGCATGGATTACTTTATATCCATGTTTCCTCGATCTAATGTACGTTTCAGTGCATTATTTCTTGTTTAAGAAGAGAAGTCTTCTTTTTATCAAAACAAATAATTTTCTTTTATGATTCTTTGGAAAATTATTTGAGTGATACATGGTGGTAACGTGTTGTTTGAAAATCAATCAGTATTAGATACTTCATAAAATTTGTCACTCAATTTATGACAATGGGTCATCAATTGAGGGGGAGAGTGATTTCCAATTTTATATCATCAAACGGATTTCTTGGCTGTCTCATAATTGTTAGAAAAGGTTTTGTGGTTAATGGGGTATTAGTTGAAGAGGAACTTACTAAGCTTTATCTTAAATGGCCAAATGTGTTAGTTGTTAGAAAGTTTAGGGCATTATGTGCTATTTGCGTATAGTTTCCTAGCTTTATGTAACTAAAAGGTCCATTTGTCTCACGTTGGTTTCCTCGCTTAATCCCCTAAATACGTTTTAATCCAAAATCTAAATGATGTTAGAAAAACCATTGTGTTTGATGCTCTTGTTCTCTCCTCTGGCATTCGTATAATCTGATTGATTGTGTTTCGTTTGTTGTTTGCTGATAATTGTTTGATTGTTGTTGATTATGTGTTCGTGTTCTCAGGACTCGCTTAGGTATGTAGTTACCGGGTTAGAATCTTTTCCTAAGCTCCTGATTTGAACGTTGAAAATATGGGTGAATTGCCATGTTAGTGATTGTTGTTTATGTCTGATAGAAACTTTCAATGAATGTTCATGATTGCCAGTTTCTCTTCATGCTAGATAGCATTTTGATGAGTTGATTGAATGTTCTTTGATCATGTTATGAATATGGTATTATGAGTAGGATAGCTGCAACGAGGTAGCAGTTAGTTAAGAGTGAACCTGTATGTATGCCTATCTCTGTTGATACTCTTATGCAGATTCCATGGCTGATGTGAATGTGCCTGTTCCAGCTCGAACCATGTGTTCAGACGTTCAAACTCTATTGATTGGCTCAGAATTCATCACAACAACAACATCGGCAACAACAACAAGGACAACACTTCACCTCCACCACCTTCAGTAAAACATAGCAATACTTATTCCGATCTCTCCATGTGGGGATCTACAATATTTGGACGTTTTGCTGGTGGTGCCCTAAATGTTGTCTTGTGCAAAATAAGCAGTGAATCCCCCTCTTAGTTTAAGGGGGAGCAAAGTATGTTCCATTATCAGAAAACATTAAATTGGACACATTTTCTCCCGCATTTTCTAACTTATTTAAATCAATTGGGATCACAAATCTCAAATGGATTGAAATTTTTGATCAGGGGAGAGAATGTGATTTAAATATGAAATCTGATAAAATGTGATGTTTGGACGAAAATGTAAGCTCGCCCATATGTGCTAAACTCTTTCGTATATCGATGCACATATTAAGGGGGAGCGAATTGACTTAAAGGATTTGGCAAGCATCTTGTGTGAGCAAGGCTCAGACTTCACCAATGAATTGACGAAACAAAAACAGTCATCAATCGAAAGGACTTGTCCTGGCCGGGTAATAATTTCAAGCTGGGTTAACCAGTGATGTAAGCGTGTCTCGAAGAGGACTTGTCTGAGTAGAGTGTACCGTTTCGAGAAACCTTTGTGGACTTGACCAGGCCGGGTAATAATTTCAAGCTAGTCTAACTAGTGATGTAAGCGTGTCTCGAATGCCTGTTCATGTTTACCAAAGGTGGACCAATTCTAAAGTGCAACTCCTCCCGACATGTGCAAATTTATTTTCAAAACATCGGGGCACATGTTAAGGGGGAGCATTTGAAAATGGCAAAACTCTCAACGTGTTAACAAAATGTGTTTTTCACTCATAAACACGTTGAGAAAATTTTCAATGATTTGGTTTACGGCAACATAGGATAGTCATGAAGTTATAAGGTGGCTAAGGTTAGGAAAACCGTCCTATGATCCGCCAGAGCCGGAGGGATCTACCCATGGACAATACCATCTAGATAGTATTAGAAAGTCCGTAGGTATGATTATGAAAAAAGGAGAAATGTGAGAATGGAGAAAGAAGGGGTTGAAGAATTAAAAAGAAATGAAATAAAAAAGGGTGAAAAGAAATAGCCCTCCAATTATTCAACCTTAGGGCAGAAACCGGGTTCAACTCATAATCTACTGATTGTTGCTAAGGCGACATTGGTATTGAAGACAAGACGTCATGGACCCAGTGACGCAATGCACTAAACCTTCTAGCCACTCAAGTTCTCTTAAAAGAACTTGTTTCATTCTCACGGGGAACCGATGTAATCTATCGACATATCTCCTAGAGATGGTTGATATTGAAGCAGGAGACCTCTCCCTAATCTCCGCATAGGAAAACCAAATGCACTTATTGAGTCTAGAGCCTCGAGATACATAAAAAGATCTCATAGGAACACGTGACACTTCTACCATGGTTGTTCAACATTAAGGACACCAGTGGTAAACTTATGAGTCCTACGCAGATCTTAGCAATTTGCCAGAACATTTATGAGGGATGTTACTATTGTAACTCCCAGTGATTGAATGGAAATTCCTGCCAGGGTCAACATCAAGCAGCCCTGAAAGCAGGTCACTTAGGTAATCCCTTGTGGATTACGCTTAGTGGTCGCGATGGTTACAAACGGTCAACAGTCGTGGAGTGATCTCCAGCGACTCACCCATTCGTTGATCTACTTAGGTAGTTCGTGTAAATCCTCTTAGGGTTTACCGATTGGGAACGGTCTTGGTAAGGATTAGAAGGAGTCTTCACACTGTGCTGTTGACAATCTCTAACTCCAAACCTATAAGTACCGGATGATTTGTTGCTAACTGTCTACTTGCAGGAATTTCTGACGGTTGCGGTTGATTGCTGAAAAGATGTTGATCCATCAACACATGCTCACACTTCAACTTCACAATCTAAGAAATCATGATCATTGATTGGGCTTCATTTATGCTTCCACAACTCTGATGCAGAAGATCATGATCCAGAAAAGTGTGAGCATGCAAACACAAAGATGTTCAAATCACATGGAGCCATTACTACTCAAAGATGACTTGCAGATACTCATTTGGATGATGAACTCGAAGTAATGCCAAAGATCATCCAACTCATTGAACAAGTCATCTAGAGCCTGCTGCTGAATGTACAAAGACATGTTTGAAGAATCAAAGTCTACGAGCTACAAGATTTCATGCATGCAAGAATTCAGTACTTATCTTCTGGGGTGACCTCCCTTAGGGGGAGATTGTTAGGAATACGATTATTCAGTTAAAGACTCGGTCACCCCAAGTATTGCTAAGCATTACGTAGCTCGTAGAATTATCCTTATTATAGTTAGTACGTAGTTTATTAGTAGTTAAATATGTAAATAGTATTCGTAGAGTGGGTCGGGTCCTTACCCTCTGTCAGCTCACTCTACAGCTCGTTTCATGGAGCACCAAGTAGTTGCAGTATATATACCCTCTCCCACCCAAGGGAGAGGGTTGGACCTTTCACTTGAAGCTAATACATTTTTCATATTTCTCTCAAAGGCTCCCAACACTCTTACTCTCTCTCTCTCTCTAACTTCTTTCTAGATTACCTCATCTATTCGATCCATTCTACACAAACCATACATGTTTATGTTTATGAATATTCTACAGGTAAGCACTTAGTTGAGGACTTATCTTCCATAGTTGTAGTAATAAATGATTCACAAAAGGGTGGTTGGCTGAGTGATAAATTGTGTGTTCTTTACCATTTTTACATGGTATCAGAACCCCGTATTTGATATCTGGTGATTCTTGACTTTTAGGGTTTCGTGATTTTTGGCGGTTTTATGATCTGATTGGTATCGTAATTGGTGGTGTAATTTCAACGGCCGTGTTGGAATTAATCTGTTTAGGTTTAGATCTTGGTATTTTTGGGATCTTTGTTTTCTGGTGGTTCTTGGTATAATTGAGCATGTTCGTGACATTAGCACTCTTGACTAAGTGAATCAAGGGTGCTAGTGGTTGTATTCCGCTAGATAGCTCTTTAAGTCTTCTCTTCTCTTAAATCACTGAATACTTTAGTTTTCACATTGCAAACACTGTGGATAATCTTGACCTACTTCCTAGAGAAGCAAGGAAACATGCTCTATCCAAAGCTAGGTGTAAGACAGATGAGGATTGTCTCAAGTTGGAAAACCAACTTGACTCAAGTTGGGGAAGTGTGAGCCATTGGATTTGATCCAATGGCTCAAACCATTGGATCAAATCCAATAGCTCACAAATGCCCAACTTGAGTCAAGTATGGGAGATGATCCTCACCCGCGTAAGACATGGTATTGTAGTTGGATTTGGGTGTGTGTGAGTTTTCTTATATTTTTTGCTTTCTCTATTTTGTGTGTTGGTCTAGATTGCTAGAGGTTAGGATATTGGGCAGCCTTGAAAGTTGTTGGAGATTGGCTTAATTGGTGGTTATTTGTGATTGAAAGAGTGATGGGTATCTGTTTGTTTGTTTGATTGTTTTGTTTGGTCTGCTTATCTATTGTTTTATATGCTCTGTGTGTATTGTTTATTTGTTGTTTTGTTTAGTTTATCATCATGACTAGAGGTTCGGGTGGTAGTGGTAGTAATATTGATGTTTTGATTAATAATTTGGATACTTGTAATCCTTTGCATATTAAGTTTATTAGTGCAAATATTACGATATTTAAACTAAATGGTTTCTTCGGTTTTAATAATGAAAAACATGTAACTTGTAATGCATAACATAAATTGTGCAAGTTACTTGTAAACATAAATCATCAATGCATACTTACATAAACACCTCTCGACATCTCAAGTATATATGCTTCAACAAAGTCATAGATTTCCATCCCGACGTAAATCACTCAAGGTATAGACAAACAAATCTACTACTTGACAAATGATCAAAGGATTATAATTTTCTAAACTTCAGATTTTTAATGTCACAAAATTTTTTTTCAAAAATATATTTTACAAATTATTTTTGAATTAAAAATAAATGTTTTATTTTGAAAAATAAGTATAAAAATCCCAACAGCCATTCCCCCCCCCCCCCCCCCCCCCCCACCAAAAAAAAAAAAACCTTTAAACATTCCCAAATAAACCTTCCCACTAAAACAAATGGAGGAGCGTCAACGGTACCACTAAAGTACCGACGGTACCACTAAATTTAGTGGTACCGTGTAACAATTAGTGGTGCCGTCCTCTTGTAACGGCTATTTTCTCTTTGCCTATAAATAGTGGACCATTTTACACTTCAAACTTGATTTTTTCCAGTTAATTTTCTCTAGTCTAATCCCTTCTTATTTAGATCACTTTCTTTAATCATTTAGAGAGTCTTAGTTTGTTTTAGAGTGATCCAATCATCCATTCAAGTGATCACCTTCATTCCTCTTCTAGTGCAAGAAAAGAACACAAAATATCAAGAAGATTCAAGGTGTTAGAGTCTTTGTGTAGTGCACTTGCATTAGTTATTAGTTTGCTTGATTGTATCTTGAGATACATCAAGTGTCATAGTCTTGTTTACTCCTCTAGTGTTGATCATGGAGATCTAGTTGAGATCTTGGAGATCTCTTGTAGCTTGTGTGCCAGTGTGTCTTGATCAAGTGGATCAAAGGTAGATCGAGTAGATCAAGTATGGATCATGTGAATCTTGTAGGGTGTGTGATTTGTGAAAATCGGGTAGATCATGAGTAGATCTGGTAGATCGAGTATAGATCATGTGGATCTTGTAGCTTGTGTGAGTTGAGGATCGGGTAGATTGTGATAGATTGGTACTAGCTAAGATTAGTACTCGACATCTAGCTTAGTGTCAGAAAATAACGTAAGCGACGTGGTTTATGTGTTTAGGCCTTAAAACACAAGGTTTGTTATGTTGGGCCATTAAACATAATGGGTTTGGTTGTACCCGAAGAAGAACTCCACATATAGCTTAGTCTCGGAAAATATTGTAAGCAATGTTGTATGGTTTTCTCCGCCGAGAATGAAGTTGTTAATTAGTGAAGTAACTCTTGAGTTGGGTACTCGGGGAGTAGAGTAGGGCGAAGAGGAGCTTCGTGACCGAACCACTATAAATCGCCGTGTCTAGGTTTGCATTTTCTTTACTTATCTCTTTATGTTTATTTTTGAACTTACCGCTTTACATTTATATTTTGAATTGCATGTATATTTGTGTTGTTTGTTGCTTATATTGTGTTAGTTGTGTTTGTCTGATAAGTATGTTTAAGTTTGTGTTACCTTATAATATCTCTAGTTCTTGTAAGACTAGTGTTGACACTTTTTGTTAGGTCACCATATTGATTTCACACAAACAAGAATAAGATAGATATAAGGATGGGATGAGTATTTGAATAAGAGAATGATAAGAGCAAGAGTTTCCTTATGATTTCAAATAAACAACCAAGTTTTACAATAGCCTAAGACTTCTATTTATAGGTGAGGAGCTAGGGCAACACTCCTAGTCCTCCCTACATGGATTTCGTATGGGCTTTAAGGCCCATGGACTCAATAGCTTAAGCCTTGTAAACTAATAACATAACCTAAATGAAAGTAACTAGTAACTTAAGCAACCTATTATTACAAATGACCGAGACTTGATAAAATAGTAAAAACTATGATCCCAACAATCTCCCCCTAAGGGTCGGTCATCATGGTTGCTTGACGCCTTTGTCATTTCTTCATCTTTGACTTTCATAGCTTGAGACGTCTTTCAATAATCATGAGTAAAGAATCCTTCATCGTTATTTGTTCTTTGTTCTTTGTTGTTATGGTAGTGATCAAATAATGAAGTTTTCTGCCTTTCGTCACTTCCGTGTCTGTGGTGGTAGTCCGCCATTCCAACATGCTCATACATCTTTGAATTATGACTTATATATGCACGTAGTTCCCTTTCTTTCACTTTAGATCTTTAGTCTTTATACTTTGTAGATTCTTTTTTTTTTTTGCGTAGAATCTTTCTTTGAACTTTGTGTTGCTTTGATCTTTGAGGGAGCTTTTGATGACTTCAAGATGCATGTATGAGCATGTGGAATCTGTCGCCATGGAGATGATGTAACCCTGCATGTAAACAGTTAGCAATAAAACAACCGGTACTTACAGATAAGGAATTAGAGATCGTCAACAGCATAGTGTGAAGACTCCTTCTAACCCTTATCAAGGCCGTTCCCATATCAGATACTCCTGAAGGAGCTTACAAGACCTACTAAGTAGCTCAATGACTGGGTGAGTCGCTGGGGATCACTCCACGACTGTAGACCGCTAAGAAACCACCGCAAACACTAAGCGTAACCCGCAAGGAGTTACCGAAGTGACCTGCTGTCAGGGCTGTTTGATGTTGACCCTGGCAGGATTTCCGTTCAATCATTGAGAAATACTTATGTAAATTCTCTCATAAACGTTCTCGGCAGATTGCTAAGATCTACGAAGGACTCGATAATTTACAGCTAGTGTTCATTGATGTAGAACACCAGTTGTAGAAATACTAAGTGTTCCTAGGAGATCTTTGATGTATCTCATGGCTCTAGACTCGAAAAGTGCACACTTAGGTTTCCTATGCGGAGACTAGGGAGGGGTCTCCTGCTTCAATATCAACCATCTCTAAGAGATAAGTCGATAGATTACATCGGTTCCCCGTGCGAATGAAACAAGCTCTTTTAAGATAACTTGAGTGGTTAAGAAGGTTTAGTGCATTGCGTCACTGGGTCCATGACGACTTTATCTTCAATACCGGTGTCGCCTTAGCAACAACCAGTAGCATATGAATTGAACCCGGTGTCTGCCCTAAGGTTGAACATATGGAGGGCTATTTCTTTTCACCCTTTTCTTTACTTTTCTTTTTAATTCTTCAACTCCTTCTTTCCCCTTTCATTCTTTACTCCTTTTGTCGTATCATACCTAAGGACTTCTAATTCTAACTATTGGTGATGTCCTTGGGTAGATCCTTCCGGCTCTGGCGGATCATAGGACTGTATTTCCTATCTTAATCACCTTATAACTCCATGTTTATCCGACAATAGCCAAGAAACCTTTGAAAATCTCTCAAAGTGTTTGTGAATATCAAACATTTTGTTTAACACTTTGAGAGTTTTGTGTTTACTTTATGAAGAGCTCCCCCTTCACATGTGCTCATAAGTGTTTAAATAAATTTGCACATGCGGAAGGAACAAGCACCTTTTTTTTTATTTGATCCACTTTCAGTGAACCTGACCGATTCGAGACACGCTTACATCACTAGTTAGACTAGCTTGAAGTTATTACCCGACCTGGTCAAATCCACTGAAAGTTTCTCGAAATGGTACATTTCTACTAAGACAAATCCTTTTCGAGACACGCTTACGTGGTTAGTTAAAGAGTTCCATTGTCAGCTTTTAGGTGACAACTAGCTCTAGTAACTAACTTGATGTTATTACCCATCGAGGATAAGTCTTTTCGAGATTACTAACTTTTGTGTTTCGTCAATTCTTGGGTCAATTCTGAGTCTAGCTTGCACAAGATACAACTTTAGCAACTTTGGATTTTCATATTTTAATCACTTTCAGTTTTCTCCCCCTCAAAAATAGCATATGAGATGTTGTTTTTGATAAACTTTTGATTAAAATATGCTTTTCGAGTCTTATGGGGAGATATCAACAAGAACTTTTGGTTTTTCAAACGATGAGTTTTTCAAGTGCTCCCCCTCAACAAGTGAATACTCATTGAGGTGAAATACTTGTCTTTTGAGCAGAATTATGAAAAATCAGGAAGTGTTTAATTAATTCTACTCAAAAGTAAGAAGCCTTCGCTCCTTATATCAGGATTGAGGCACTGATGCGTACCTCAGGGTCCTTTCTTTACAAGAACGGGTTGTACACTGTTATGTGTGCACAAGCCATTATGAAAATAATTCAATCAAATGAAACAATTGATATTGAAAAGTGAATAGCCAAATGTACCAAGTTAATCTTCGTCAGGAAGTGGAGCATCAAAGTCAGTGAACTTAGGTTCTGGTCTTTCGTAGTTTCTGATAGGAAACGATGGTCTGACACCGATATAGCTTTCCAGTTGTCTGATCTGTTCCCGTCAAAGTAGCCTTTCTTCAATCTTTAAGACGAAGTTGCGAACTTGTCTTCTTGAGCTGGATTTCCATCTAGGTTGTTCCCCCTTTGCTATCTTTCGGTGATCATCATTCAACCTTTTGACAAGCCCATCACGAACGGATTTGAGTGTAACATCACAGAATTTGTGTATCTCATCGAACCTCATGAACCTTTGTAGCTTTTTGCTGTTGATGTAGGTGAAACCAAAAGGTTCTTGGTTGAGAGTAAACTGTGACGTTTGATAGATTCCATCAAATGTGAATTGCGGCTTTGTCAAATTGATCTTCTGTTGGTAACTTTCCACTCCAAGCTGAAGATCTTCCACTCTTTCTTGAACTATCAATCGTCGGATGTATAGAAGTGGTGATGCCATGAAGTTGTACTGTACTTCTCTATCGAATCCACGCATTCTTCCTTGAACCTTTTCGAGATACATGTCTTCGATGTCATTGAGATTTAGGTCTGGAAAGTCTGCTTCGGAGAACTTGTACTTCTTTTCATCTTGTCGTTTAACAACAATTTCACGCATGAATATGTAGTTAAACCGTTGCGACTCTTGAATCTCCAAGATAGCGATGATCTTAGATTTCTGCTTCACATTTTCCAATGATTTCTCTCCTAATCTGCTGGTATAACCGAGACGACGACGTTCTGGCCAATGTTGAATTCTGTGTAGAGCATCTCTGTCGTAAGCTATGATGGAGTTGCTAAAAATACGAGTGGTCTCTTCAATGGCAGGAATCTCGTATCTTGCGGCTGGTACTAAGATAGTGAGTGAGGAAGCATATTTCGTCTTGGATGTCTCTTGGGTGAGTTGGATGTTACGAAGATCTTTGTTGAAGAAGAAGCTGTAAGGTATCTTGGGTTTGTTTGGAAATCCTTTCAAAGGTAATGGTTTAGTCCAGTCAGTGAAGTAAGGCTTTTCATGGTTTTTGGAACTGAGGTCGATATTCACTTCTGAATTTAGCCAGTCAAAATTGGCGGACATTGCACTAGCTATATTCTGCATGTGATACTCGTATTCCACTTTGTTTCCGGATCTGGACTTAAGGAATTCTTGTGCATCCCTATTGATTCTTCTAAGCTCTGTCTTTGTAAGTTTGTTGATCTGAAGATCCTTCATTATGACTTGGGTGAATTGTAGAGTGTTACCAGGAAGGGGTTCTTCTTCTTCGAGAGGAGGTTGAGCTTGAACCATTTCTGTCAACCAATCATTCTGAGGAGTGTCATCATTGTCGAGCCATGAATGACGTCTTTTCTTCTTTGTTTTCTTGGACTTAGATGTAGCATCTTTGTCTTTAGCCTTGGATGGTGACGATGGTCCAGTATAAGAATCGGGAATAGGTGAAGTACGGTAATCGGTGTCAGGTTGACCCTGGTAGTCATCAGTAGGTTCCATGAAAGTTTCTTCCTCTTTATTTGGACCTTGACCGGTAGCTGAGTGGTGTTGTTGATTTCCAGGAGGAGTGGAGTCCTTTCGTGGTTGTAGAGAAGATGAGGGACCGGTTCCAGACTTAGGTTTCTTGCCTTTTGAGTTTGGGTCAGGGTCGTCATCTTTTCTTGACCTTTTCAGGGTTCCAGCTGCATCTTTGCATGACTCTTTGGATATGTAAGCCGCCATAGCATCAGCAAGTGCTTTTTCTTCAGTAGTCTGTGTGGTTTTGGAGGCAACATTGTCGAAGAGTTTAGCAAGCATTTCATTGAATGATAATTCAGGAGCTGCAGTAGAAGCTTTAGCAGTGTGGAGCGTGAATGGTGTTGTTGACAACATTTTTCTAACGACACTTCTGATTCTGTGATCTAAGTTGTCCTTGATTGGTTCAAGAAGGTTTGCTACTTCAGGAGTGACCATCTCAACTAAATTTTCAGTGAGAAAGTCTTGTGTGACAGTCCTAATAAATCCTGTGTAATCAGAGTTCAAGAACTTATCGATCAACTGCTTTGACTCCTGAAAATCTTCAACTTGTTTGGTAAGACCGGTAACCATGTTGGTAAGTTTGTTGACTTGTTCCTGAAGATCAACTGGTTGTTTCGATTCATTGATTGAATGCTGCTTTGATGCGGTTTCGGAAGGTGTGGGAGATGAATGCTCAGGTGATGATTCGGATGATGACTCGTTGTGAGAGTTTGAAGAAGAAGTAGGAGGAGTCGGATCCTTTGGTGGAGAGTCTTGAGGAGGTGGAGGTTGTGCTGAGGAAGTCTGCTGAGAAGATGACTTAAGAAATATGTTGGTGTCGAACGCGTTTTTCTCTTCGTTTTCTTTTCTTCGACGTTCCTCTGCTTCTCGTGCAAGAAACTCTGGAGTAATGAGGTATTCATGTTCCTGATCCGTAGCAATATTCTCTTGTCCGCCAACATTCTCCTCTACATTAGCAGTCTCAGTCATATTGACATCTCCTGTATCGTCTGTATCTTTAACGGTGTCATCAGGCTGTGGAGCTGATTCTAACGTAGTGGACACAACGGGAGGAATCATGCTGCTTGTAGCTCCTTCATGTTCTGACTGATCAATAGGTGGTGGTGTTGGAGGTTGAGACATAAGTCGGCTTTCGAGAGCTGCTTTTCTTTGTTCTTTGCGAAGTTGCTTTTCTTCAGCTCGAGTGTCGACAACTATACTTTTCAGTTTGCGTTTATCGACCAACTGTTCAACGATTGGTTCGTCTTCATCATCATCATTAGGCTCATTAATAGTGATCCCTTTCCTTTTTCTTGTCTCTTCTTCATAAGTTTCTAGACTTTGTTGTATAGCGATCTCTGTTGCAGGAAATCCTTCTTCAGGTGCTCTTACTCTCAGTTCATAGTCTGGTTCTTCTTCTTCTGATTCCGTGTCGAACTCAGATTCGCTGTCAGAAGGTGGAGGTGTAGGTTCATCTTGAAGAATGTACTATGGATGTACCTTCTTCTTTGGCTTGGTTGCAGGCTTAGGTTTGGATGTTGGTTTAGGTTTGGCGGAAGTCTTGGGTGTTGCTGATGGTTTTGTCTTGGGAGCAGCCTTAGACTTAGTCTGAGGTGAGCCAGTGGTGCTTGTAGTACTCCCAGACTTCACACCTCCTTTGCTTCGAGTCTGTATAGTAGCTTCTTCCTATACCCCTTTGTAAGCATTATCATAGTATTTGTAGTTCAGTCTTTTCTTGATCTTGTCATCAAGAAGGTATTCTGGAAGCCTCATTCCTTTGATCTTGGTAGAGGAAGTGGTCGTCTTGATGAATGAGGTGGTGAAGTCGTCCTCGAAGAGGTGCTTCGGCTCATTAGGATCTGCCATCCTCTTGATAAATTCTGGTGTGTCTTTGCAGAAATGTTCTATGAGAAGCTTGGTGAATCTTGTGAACGGGATCATAGTCTTAACACGTTCGGTTTGAATGCTGTAGACTATGTCGTTCATGATTGGAACTGCAAAGTCAATAGGTGTCAAAGTCACCATTCCCCAAAATGTTTGCAAATGTTCAAGCCTAGGATGTTCATGACCAATCTTTCTTCCTGATATTGATCTTACAACCAACAGACAGAATGTTCTCCAAGGCTGAAGGATATTCTTGGCATTGAATCGGGAATGTTTGACTAGAGGTACATCGTCATCAACATCATATCCTAACTCAACAAAGAAGTCAAGAAGGTCCAGTTCAGGTAGTATTGGAGCAAATTCATTGTCAGTTTGAGGCAGGAGAAGGACTGTACGAAGAACGTCGTGATCTACAGTGTAGACTTGGCGATCCAATGTAAGAGTGAAAGACTCATCATCCAAATTTGCCTTAGCCGTACGCCAGAACTGATGAAGGTAGAACAGAGGAACTGAAGTAGAACAGATGAGCAGATGTTTGCATGGATGTGCAAGTAGAATATCTTTGACAATCCTGCACGAGTTCTCAGTAATTCTCAATTTGTCGAAATCGACTCGTGGATTGTTGTTGCCAATCGTAACATTGTAGTTTTCGGGAGTGATGTCATCCATGGTGAGTAATGGAAGAGCTTGATCAGGGATGTTCTTGTTGTGTTCAGCCATGTTATTCTGAAAAGCATGATCATAAACAAAGCATCGAGATTTGTTACGAGTTAGCACGGTTGCAATGTTTGATTATGAATAAGCATTTAGAATCATGTAAGCACGCATGGTTCAATTATTGCATGTATGTTGATAAGTGACGTGTACTTAGAAAGTCATGACCACAATAACATGTTTTCAAAATTACATCACATTATACATGATTAGAATCCATTATCACATTATCACATATAACATGTTTTCGAAATTACATAATCACAATGTTCTCGAAATGATACAAGTGAAATACAAGATACAACATTATAAGTGATTTCGAAAAATGCACAATTGATCAACATTTCGCAAACCCAGTAACCAGTGCCAACAATTTCGAAAAAAAATAGTCATAAAGTGACAATTTTCGCAATCCTGTATAATAAGCATTTTCGAAAAAAATTCAAGTGTGTTCTCGATAAAAAATTTATCGAGAATAGACCACTAGAAAGAAAAATTTCGAGAATACATATTATAAGGGATTTCAAAAGTTTCAGTTATGATGATTTCGAAAAAATATGGCCATGAATGAAACAATTTCGCAAACACTCAAAACTTTTTCGAGAAGATGACAAAATGAGTGTTTTCGAAAAAAATACAACATTATGAGATTTCTCGAAAACTTTGTGTTTGCGAAAGGATTCAACCATGATTGCGAAAAAGTTTTCTCGAAAATTCTTATACAAGAATTTTGATACAATGCCAACGTACGTTTCTTAGTGATACAATGTATTCCAAGTGATTTGACCTGTTGAAAAACATGTTATGCAATGATTAGAAACAATTTATCCACTCGAATAAGGAGATTTCGAAAAAGTATCAAGAACATGTTCTCGATAAAAATCAAAATCTTGAATCAAATGAGTATAAGAAGTTCTAGTACATCACAAGCATATAATAGAAGCATATTAGCACACCAAGTAAGCACACATGACCACAAAACGAAAGAACCCATTAACGAACGAACCCTCTATTTCGAAATTTATGTAAATATGGAATTCGATCTAACCATTAAGCATAACCATGATTCTTAGACACATAATGCCATATCCCACCAAGAAAAACACAAATACAAACAACAAATCATGAAAACCCAATTCGTGTCAAACCCTAGGTTTTGAAAAACACACAATCGTGTGTTAAAATAAGATTAAACGTGATAGAGAGGATAGAAACATGTAATAGCACGAAAGCCCTATCATTAATTAATCTTTTAAACACATATTGCATGATTCCGAAATTACATGAACCCTAACATTTTAAATCGAAATTACGTGAAATCTAGCCATTAAATTTGTAATTAAACAAAAACCAATGTTAGAAATCATCTAAGGATCATGTAGAAACTTACGGTTTGAATTTTGATAGCACGGATTGTACGGTTGAATAGTGGCCGTGGATTAAGAAGAAAGGGTTTAAGGGTTTATGTTTTTTGAGTTTTAAAGAAACGGGAGGGTGTTTGTTTGTGTTATTATTAAAGTTTTTGAAACTTGACACTATTAGTCCCCTAACTATTCATATTGCAACATAAGTCCTAATGTTAAAACTAAACAAGGACACAAAGAGATTCTAACTTACCAGATCATATATAGAAAAGGAAATACGAGATACGAGATATCTTATGAAATCCCGAAACAACTTAACTTACCGCATCAAAGGTAATATGCAAGTATATCGTTTTTGGAAAAAAATTTATAAAATTTTAGGCGAATCTCCCCCTCAACACTTGTAAGCAGACAAAGTGTTGAAAAAGAGCGATATACTTGCATTTTTATTTTCATTTTTTTTTATTTATTTTTTATTTTTTTTTAAGAGCAAGAAAAAATATTTTTGTGTTTTTTTGAGGTTTAATAAAAAATAAAGAAAAAATATTTATTTTACAAAGATAGTAAAATAATTGATGTTTGACACTTTACTTTTGTTTTAAAAACTTTTGTAAGTCAAATGGTGTCAAACATCGCATACCAATTTGGTGAACTAAACTTGCAAACCTTGATGGAGCTAAGGGTTTTGTAAGTAAGTCCGCTAATTGGTACTCAGTGCCCACAAAATATAACTCAATTGTACCCTTCTCGACATGCTCTTTGATGAAATGGTATCGGAGATCAATGTGTTTGGATTTGCAATGATGAACTGTGTTGCAGGAGATTGCAATGGCACTCTTAGAATCGTAGTAAATCGGAATCTTGTTGAATAAGTAGCCATAGTCTTTAAGTTGTGATCTCATCCAAATGACTTGAGCGCAACAAGCAGACATAGCTACGTATTCAGATTCGGTAGATGATAGTGATGTGCAATCTTGCTTCTTTGATTGCCAAGACACAAGTTTATCTCCAAGAAACTGTAAGCCACCTGATGTACTTTTTTACGAGTCTAAGCATCCTGCATGGTCAGCATCTGAAAAAGCTATTAGTTCAAAACCAGAATCCTTCGGATACCAGATCCCCAAATGGATGGTTCCCTTTATGTATCGAAGGATTCTTTTTGCCTCATTGAGGTGTTTTTCAGTTGGATTAGCCTGATAGCGAGAACACATAAACACAACAAATACAATATCAGGTCTACTGGATGTGAGATACATGAGGGACCCAATAATACTTCGGTATTTGGTAGGGTCAACTGGAGTCCCATGTAAATCAGCATCTAGTTTAGTAGAGTTGGTCATCGGTGTATTCATAGTATCACTACTTTGCATACCATGTTTCTTTAAAATCTCAAGAGCATATTTGGACTGATTTAGAAAAATTCCACGGGGTGATTGATGAACTTGTAGTCCTAGAAAGAACGTAAGTTCACCCATCATGGACATTTCAAAGTTATCTGTCATTAATTTTGCAAAATCCATTGAGTAATTTTTGTTGGTCGAAGCAAAAATAATGTCATCGACATAAACTTGAACAATTAATAAGTCCATCCCGTAGGTTTTTGTAAACAGTGTTGGATCCACCGAGCCTAGAATAAAATCATTAGCCAACAGAAATTTAGAAAGCTTGTCATACCACGCCCTGGGGGATTGCTTAAGACCGTAGAGAGACTTCTTAAGCTTATAGACATGATTGGGACGTTCTGGATCAACGAATCCTTCAGGTTGACTGACATAAACCACTTCTCGGAGTTGACCGTTCAGAAAAGCCGTTTTCACGTCCATTTGGTAAACAATCATATTCCGTTGAGCGGCAAATGCTAAGAACATCCGCACAGCTTCAAGTCTAGCCACAGGAGCAAATGATTCTTCAAAATCGATACCTTCTTCTTGAGAATAACCTTTTGCTACCAAGCGTGATTTGTTGCGTATGACTGTGCCTTCTGCATCCAGTTTGTTTTTCCAGATCCATTTTAAACCAATGATGATGATGCCTTCAGGTTTTTCAACCAATTCCCATACTTCTAATCTTTGAAAGGTTTCGAATTCTTCTTGCATAGACTCAATCCAGTTTTCATAAGTCATTGCTTCTTTGACATTTTTGGGTACGGTTTCACAGACTGTGAGTGCATAAATGCAAGTTTCACCGTCTGTGTGAAGGCGTTGTCTTGTCATGATAGGTGCATCTGGATGGCCAATAATTTGAACTAAGGGGTGATCTCTAGTCCATTTATGTGTTGAAGGATGAAGTTGATAAGAATCTCGCAAGTGAGCAGGACCCAAATTGCGTATGGATGACTCAGCAATGTCGGGGACAGGTTGAGCGTTTGCAAATGGATTAATGAATGGTTCTGGGTCATGCTCTGCGGGTTGTGGAACTGATAAAGGTATGGAATCTCCAGCTGATTGTCATGAGTTGGACCCGGTTTGTACGGTTGTTGTAGGTGATATGACTGGAGGACCGTCTCTTCCAACAGAAGTTGTTGTTTGTTGAGGTGTATCAGGTACTTGATGTTGATCAAGGTTTGCAGCGGAATTTGGTGTGGCCTTAGGTGGACGGTTAACAGGTGTATCATCAAACAATGGAGCAAACAAGGTTTCCACTTCTTTACGAGAAAGTGACAATGGTTCAGCCGAAGTGACCGGAAAATTAAGACGGTTGGTTGCGGGTCCTAAGCCGTGTTGCTCAGAAGCCATTTGAGTGAGTTCATCGAAATTAGCATGAATAGTTTCTTGAATTTCCCGAGTATGACGATTCCAGATCCGATAGCCTTTAGAATTTTCACAGTAACCTATGAATACTCCAATGTCAGCCTTTGCTTTAAGTTTACCTAGATCATCACGATCATTGACTGGGTAGCATAAAGCACCGAAGACATGAAAGTGACTGATGTTTGGTTTCCTTTTGTGAACAATCTGATATGGGGTTTTGTTGTGGCGTTTTGTGATCATGCAACTGTTTTGAGTGTAACAGGCGGTTGAAACAGCTTCTGCCCATAAGTAATCTGGTAATTGAGCGTTGATTAACATCGTTCGAGCAGCCTCCACTAACGTTCTGTTGCGTCTTTCGACAACTCCATTCTGTTCGGGTGTGCGTGGAATAGATGTTTGATGTTCAATTCCCACTTTCTCAAAATACGACCTTAGAGTCTGATTCTTAAATTCTGTGCTATTGTCAGTTCGAACAATTCGGACAGTGTTTCGAAGCTGAACTTGTATTTTGGTGAGAAAGGTGATGATCATTTGAGGAGCTTGATCTTTACTTCGAAGAAAATAAACCCAAGTCCAGCGAGAATAATCATCAACAATTACTAAAATGTAGCGTTTACCGTTGATTGTTTGAACACGCATCGGACCACACAAATCCATATGAAGTAATTGTAAAACATGATTAGTACTGTGTTCAGGTTTTGAGGGAAAATGAGCACGAGTACTTTTTCCTTGTTCACAGGCTGGACATAGATGATCTTTGGCATAGCGGAATCTTGGAAGGCCTTCAACTAATTTGTGACGAGCGAGATCAGTCATCGTTTCGAAATTCAAATGAGAAAGGCGTTTGTGCCATAACCAAGATTTAGTCGATTCAGCTTTGGATAGAAGACAAATTGGAGATGAAGCGATCATGTCTGACATAGAAATAGTATAAAGGTTAGTGCCACGTTTTCCAGACATCAAATCATTTCATTGTAGATCACGAACAAAGCAGGTTTTCTCGCGAAATGCTACTTCTAAATCTCCATCACAAAATTGACCGACTGAGAAGAGGTTGTGACCCAAGCCTTCAACATAATAAACTCTGCTAATTTCAATGTTCCCATGCATGTAGTCTCCGTAACCCATGATTAAAGCGTATTGATCATTCCCGAATCTGACAGTTCCAATAAACTTTGAGACAAAGTTCTTTAACAGTTTGAGATTGCCTGTCATATGTCGGGTGCAATCGCTATCAACAATCCAGAGAACGATCTGAACCACCTGCATCAAAAGAAGACGACAGAGATGGAACAGAAGTAAGGGTGGAACCCGAAGAAATAGTGGGTTCCTGTTGGTTAGAAATGCAAATATTTGAAAATTTAGGAATCCATTTAAAATTTGGTTTGTATTGTAACCAACGTTGCCAATTCCAACTAGTTTTTGCTTTGTTCTTAGTGAATGTACTAGCTTTGGGCAGGTTCCTAGAATTGTTGATTGCTGCTTGTGGGTTGACTACAACATCTTTAGAAACTGTAGTAGGCGTTTTTCTTAAGGTAGACTTAGAAGCATTAGTGGACCTAGAAGAAGAGTCGGATCTACGTTTCTTTTTGCGGTTTAAGAGAGTATTAGCTACACATTTGGTATGATTACCAGATAACACACTTTTACGACAAAACACACAAGATGCATTAATATTGATGAGTGCTCAAACACTCATCATTTTTGGTCTAATATGAACTGCAAAACATACAAAAACACTCAGTAATGCATCAAAATACTGAAAATATTCCAAAATTGTGTTTTATATGTTTTAGATGCAAAACGAGTAAAAACAAATGAAAAACGTACAAAGTTTGCAAAATTGGCAGTTTCAGTCCCCCAACTTTCATAAAATTACAAAACTAGTCCCTGGATATTCAAAATATAGAAAATTATCACCAAAGGTCCTTTTACAATCATAAGTTGTCATATTTAGTCCTTTGGTGAAAAATTGGAAAAGTTTTGGAAATTTACAGTTTGGTCCCTGGAGTTACAGATTTTGGCAGATTTAGTCCCTGGTGGGATATTTTTAGATGAAAAATCATTTTTAGTCCTTGGAAATTCAAAATGTTCAATGTTGGTCCTTGGATAAAAGATTTTCACAAAATGGCAAGTTTAACCCCTATACTTTGAAAAATGTCACTTTTAGTCCCCGGGAAATTTTGAAAACTTGAAAAATGAAAAATTGGTTATTGAACTTTGGAATATTTGCATCTTTGGTCCTTGGTGATATTTTGGAAAAGTGACATTTTCAGTCCCTTGGTTTTTAAAATCTACAAAAATGGTCCTTGTGATTATTTACCTAAACCAAATGGACCCTAAATAAACAAACACCACCCCTTTTTATAAATCTGATCCAGCAAACCCACAGCCCACTAACCAAAGCCCAATCTCCCAACCGTTTTAAATAATACCGGTCAAACCATAGTCAACACCCACACCCTCGCTACTGTTCATCACCCCCTTCCCCAGCTTTCACGCTTCCATGTCTCTCCCCCCTCCTCTCAACTTTCCACCAAACCTCACCAAACTTAATTAAGACTCTCACCAACCCTCACAACCCCCCACCTCAGCATTAAAAGCC
Source organism: Artemisia argyi (assembly GCA_030686995.1). Lineage (NCBI taxonomy): Eukaryota > Viridiplantae > Streptophyta > Magnoliopsida > Asterales > Asteraceae > Artemisia > Artemisia argyi. Next base: position 179,477,581 of record CM060677.1, read on the forward strand.
CTCACCAAACCCATTATCTGTCAATACCACCTTTCCCGCCAAAAAGGGTTTTAAACGGCCATGATCAACCAAGCTCATCCAACGGCTCAGAAGAGGTGGGAAAAGCAAAGTATCACTCCAGGACTTGTATAAATGAAGAAAAAAAAAGATTAGTTCAGCATTAGAGTAGGAGTAGTGTAATTTTATTTACTTTATGTCGTTTTAATTTAATTTTCAAGTTTTAATGTAATTTTCAGTTCTCAGTTAATGTTTTTAGTGTTCTCAGTGTATGTTAAAACTATTCTCAACAATCAATTTAAGTTTTATGTTTGAATTCAATGTTAGCCATTTTTATGCAAAAGTGACATTCTTGCTTAAAAATTGTTCCGTGTTGTTTCTTAGTGTTATTAAGCTCACATAAGCTTAACCATAAGCTTTTGAAAGATTTTAAATCAGTTAGTATATTGGAATCTATAATTAGTACAAAGAAATACCAAAAATCCAAAAATAAATTGGAAATACAAATCAGTGAGGAGATATAAGCTTGTATAAGCTCTAATATCCTCTGGATAAGCTCATTAAGCTCTCTCTTAGCTTATATGAGCTTATCTCATCAGCTCACATAGCAGTTTCCCTTAGCATCATAATTTCATTTTCCAAGTAAGCCATTATTTCCATTTCTGTATTTCTTTTTATTTTTAGCTTATTAGCTGAAGTTTGTAGCTTTTCTGTATGTAGTACTGCTTGTTAGAGTTGTTTTAGTGCTTAGGTTTAGCTATTATGTGATCTAGTTCTATAGTACATGCCACTACTTATATTGGTCATCTGTTATAGGATTGTTTGGATTGGCTGATTTACCCTTGTCATAGGTTGTATGTGGTGTTAATTTTGGTTCCTGTAGTCTCATATAGGTGTCCTTAGGATGGTTTAGTTATAAAACATCAAGGTTGTCTTACAAAAAGTCAATACCAAACAAATCTCACCACCACAGTTAACTATGGTGGTTTTTGATCCTCATAATCCATCATTCCATAGCATAAGTTGTTGTTTTAAGATATTTCAGTTTTACTTTTACTTATAAACATGTTTTCAGTAGTCTAGACCCAATTGAAGTCCATTTTAGTCAAAGTTCATGGTTTTGCTTAAAATGTCAAATATGCATTCTCAGAATTTTCCAAAAGTTCACATAAGTATTTTGAATTTTGTGTTATAGATTTAGACTTGGTACTTGTTTCTATTTGTTCTCCACCAGTTTGGCTTTGATAATTCATATTTGTTTGAATTTTTCCAATTTTTCTGAGCATTTCACAAGCTCCCAAAGTAGCTTGCAGGGCATATGCATGCCCTGCTACACAGATAAGCATGTCAGACCCCCAACTTTCAAGGTCACTCATGGCTTATGTAGTGGGCCCCAGAGGCTGCTTATTGGCTTTTTGAAAATCCAATAAGCTCCTCTTCCTAGTTCTGGGCTTACCTTGGGTTTTGAACCCCATTTGATAGGGCTGCTAGGGGCTTAAACTCTGTCCCTCTTTCTGAGTTGAGCAAAGTGCTCATTGAGCTTAATCAGCTTATTTAGCTTATTCAGTGGTTTGATCTTGTTCTTTCTGGCTTATTTCTACTAACTAGGCATGTATCCACCCAGTTCCTCCCCTGGTTCTCAGCTTTGAGCTTATTTTAAGCTTATAGCTTAGACAGTTGACCAAAGTCAACTGTCTAAGAAATAAGCACTTGTTGTGCTTATTTCTGAGTCCCAAGAAGTTTGTTTTCACAAAAAGTTTCCATTTTTAGGTATAAATCAAGTTTCCAAAAGAAAAATCCAGAAAATCAAATTTAATTTTTAAGCGATAGTTTCTATTTAATATAAATTAAATTTTAATTTTCATTTTTAAATTTTTTTAAGTACTTGTCATTTTTATATTTTTATTAATTATTTCTTATATTAAAGTCTTTATATTAATTCTCTCAGATTTTTATTTCATCATTTGGTATTTATTATATTTAATATTAGTTTTATTAGGAATTAATTAATATTAAGTTTAAAATAGCATAATTAGTTTTTATAAGGTAAAACTTAGTTTTTATATTTTTTATAGCTTTTATATGTTGTAAAATAATTTTAGAAATTTTCTTAAAATTTTAACTGTTCATTTGCTAATTTTTATAATTTAAAATAGTTTAATTAGGTAATTAATAATTAATTAGTAATTAATTAATATAAAAACCATAAAAAGACAAAAAGACTTATTTTTAATTTTAAAAGTTGTTTTTAGTTATTTTATAATTTTATAAATTTTATTTTCACCTTTTTAGTATTTAATTAATATTGTATTAAATTTAAGTATTTTAAATATTAATAATTAGTAATAATTAGTAATTAATTAATATTAAATAATTAATTAGTGTAAAAATTAATTTTCTTTTTCTAAAAAGTTTCTTTTACTTTTAAGTTTGTAAAAAAGTCATTTTCACCCCCTGTGTGTTTTCAGATTTCCGTTTTCACTTTTAATTTTGTACGTTTACGTTTTATTTAAACGTTACGTACGCGTTTTTAGGTTTAAATCGTTTCTGGTTTTTCTTAGCTTCCCGTCTTATTCTAATAGCTTGTTTAAGCTATTTCATTGTAGATTCCATAGTTTAACCAATCTCAAACCCCTTTTCCATCCAAATTCACCCGATCACGAAATCGTTTAATTACCATCCACACCTCGTCGGGACATAACGACCCGGGGAAACCCTATACTTCCACGGAGCATTGACTCTAAGCCTTTGACCTTGTTGACCATCACCTGGTCAGTTTAGGTTGACCGTTTGGAGCCAATCAAATTTTGGCACCGCTGCCGGGGAGGTCGTGTGCGTATCTAAACGGTTTTTCTGATTAGTGTCTTTGGAATTCGTTCCATTGTACATTTATCCATCCTTTGTTCATATTTTCTATTTATCAAAACAAAACCGTTCCCGAAAACTTTTTAAATCAAGTTTTCAACGAACACAAAAACATTTTCTTTCTCATTTGTACAAAATGTATTTCCAAGAACCCAAAAATATTCACCTTTACCCTCTCACATCTTTGATTCTTCATCCCTACCCCTCCCAAACCATTTGATTCTTTCTATGTCTCATCCACACTTTCTGGTTTGCCAGTGGTGTGGTAGTCCTCATAATGGTGGTAATTGCCCCAGTTGTGGCATGATAGCGTCAGGAAACGGGTCTGTCTATAACCAAGATCCCTATTCCTATCATGACACCACTGATTCATTCCACCAGCTACCACACCATCAGTCTCAGCAGTTTTACTGTTGTGAGTACTGTGGTGGTTCACATTACAGTTCCGATTGTCAATCGAGGAACACGCTTGTCTATGAGCAGTTTCTTGGTAACAATTATAACTCTATCACACACCACCCGCAACCACATCAGTTTCACTGTTGTGAGTATTGTGGAGGTCCACACTCTAGCTCGGATTGTCAAACAAGGAATCCATTTCCTTGTAACAATTACGACTATTCGTTTTCAGACCCACCTCCACAGTACGATATGATTCACACAACTCCTCAAGAAACTGAGCAAGACCTTTTACTAAAGGCTCTTGATATTTTAAAAGAACTTAAGGAGGAGTTGGTTACCACATCGTTTCAAGACTCTCGTGAGAAATCTATGGCAGAATTACTTGCTGAGGAACGAGAGGCTAGAAACGAATTGAGTATGGAGGAATTACTTGTCTTAGAACAAGCAGCTATAACACGTGCCAAATTTCGTCAAGCTGCTCTTCTAGACTGTGATGATGATAGTGATAATGACGACACCCTTGATATCCTTCAATTTTATAAGGGTTCATCAGATTCATCATTTGTGATTCCTCCCACGGAAAATCAGGGAGAAAATAATGAGACGGGGAAATTACTAGCCGTTGAACAAATGGAACTTGAAAATTCCATGAATGCTAGTTCCTCTCATCTCCCTCAGTCTGTTGATATCACACCCGAAGTTCACACTCACTCTCTGATCATGGGGGATGAGCATCTTAGCACTGTTCCTAATAAGGAATCGGACGAATTAATAAAGTCTAGTGTTGAGATCCTTGTCCCAATCCCGAGAGAGTCACAGGGAACTTTGGATCATGTGTGTGATTTACCTTCCCCCATTGAGTGTCCTAAAGATCAATTTGAGACTTTCTCCAATTGTAGCGATGATTGTATATCTTATGGAGACATCGAGTATGTTGAGGCATCAGTTCCACAAACTGATGCTGATCATCTTCTTGAGGAGTTCGCTGATGAACTTGCTCACATCAATCCACTTTCATTGGAAAGTGATGATGGTCTCCTCGATTTCCAAGCCGATCTGGGAGAAATTGAAAGTCTCCTTTATCATGATCCGTCACTCACTTCTTATCCCGACAATCCAATAGAGAATGATAATCTCTTTGTTCCCGAAACATTCAATACGACTCTCACCAATCCTCTATTTGAATTCGAATCTGAATTCACTATGATTTCTAACAATCCAATCTTTGACGAGGATTGTGATGAGTCCACAATGGAACATGAGTTCACAAATTCACATCTTGTGAATAATTCTCTTTATGAGGAGTTCTCCAGTGAACTCGCTCATCATGTCATGACTCTTCCGGAGTTTGATATCCCGGGGGGAGATGCTCTCAATCTTGAGAATTTGCAAATTCCCACCCACCCTCCCGGGTTGTTTACGAGCCTACCCTTTGAAATCCAAACTCAGGCTACGGAGCCTCCTCTCGAGGAAGAAGATCAAATCATGCTTTTTATCATGATTTTCTTCCTTTTCTTCACCTATAAGGTGACTTCTTCCCTTCTTCACTCCTTCGGGAATGAAGATACTATCTTTGATCCCGGCATTTTCATGTATCATTATCTGGAGCCGGATACTTATCTCATCGGTGTGGAACTTTCACGTGCTTCAAATGTTTGTTCAAACATCTTGAATGAAAGTCCGATTGAGATTGTTTCTTCCACATCATGCTTCCCCAAGGACAATTGAATTCGGGGTCGAGTCACGCTAGCGACTCGGTAAACAAAAACAGAGCATGCTTATAGGGTTTTCACCCTAAGTGTGGGGGAGTCCCCCATGCTATGATTACAAAAGTGAAAAACAAAATGGTGTTTTCCACGCTTAGCTTGTAATATTGCCCTTTTACGTTCAAAATGTCGGCATAATAGCCGGGATTTTGAATATTGAGGACAATATTCATGATAAGTGTGGGGGGGGGGGGGTATTCGCTATTCTAGCGAATTTTATAAAATTTTACTATATAATACCCCCGTTTTTGCCAAAATTTCAAAATTTTCAAAAATTTTTCACTGGAGCTCAAAATTTTTTGTGGTAATCAGTCCGCCTTGTCTAACCGACAAAAGGGATTGGCTAGTCCAGGAGCAAACGGCTCTTGGTAAAGACAACTCAAATCCGTTTATGGCTTGCAATTTGCCCAAAATTGTATGGTTCTTCAACTCCCCAAAAACAAATGAGTTGGCTAGCCCGCAAGATTATGGCTTGTGGTAAAGGCCGTGGAAAAACCATAATTGGTAATCAGCTCACCAAGATGTTGACTATTCCATCAAGAGCAGGCTAGTCCAGAAGCAAACGGCTTCTGGTAAAGACTAATCAAATCCGTTGACAGCTGGTGGTTTGCTCAAAATCACACGGTTATCAGGTGTGCCACAGTTCTTACACCTGGCTGCTCCAGAAGTGATGGCTTTTGGTAAAGAGTTTTTCAAATCCATCAAGTTTTCAAAACAGTATTGCTAGGGACTAGCAATAGTTTAGTGTGGGGGATTGATGAGTGCTCAAACACTCATCATTTTTTGTCTAATATGAACTGCAAAACATACAAAAACACTCAGTAATGCATCAAAATACTGAAAATATTCCAAAATTGTGTTTTATATGTTTTAGATGCAAAACGAGTAAAAACAAATGAAAAACGTACAAAGTTTGCAAAATTGGCAGTTTCAGTCCCCCAACTTTCATAAAATTACAAAACTAGTCCCTGGATATTCAAAATATAGAAAATTATCACCAAAGGTCCTTTTACAATCATAAGTTGTCATATTTAGTCCTTTGGTGAAAAATTGGAAAAGTTTTGGAAATTTACAGTTTGGTCCCTGGAGTTACAGATTTTGGCAGATTTAGTCCCTGGTGGGATATTTTTGGATGAAAAATCATTTTTAGTCCTTGGAAATTCAAAATGTTCAATGTTGGTCCTTGGATAAAAGATTTTCACAAAATGGCAAGTTTAACCCCTATACTTTGAAAAATGTCACTTTTAGTCCCCGGGAAATTTTGAAAACTTGAAAAATGAAAAATTGGTTATTGAACTTTGGAATATTTGCATCTTTGGTCCTTGGTGATATTTTGGAAAAGTGACATTTTCAGTCCCTTGGTTTTTAAAATCTACAAAAATGGTCCTTGTGATTATTTACCTAAACCAAATGGACCCTAAATAAACAAACACCACCCCTTTTTATAAATCTGATCTAGCAAACCCACAGCCCACTAACCAAAGCCCAATCTCCCAACCGTTTTAAATAATACCGGTCAAACCATAGTCAACACCCACACCCTCGCTACTGTTCATCACCCCCTTCCCCAGCTTTCACGCTTCCATGTCTCTCCCCCCTCCTCTCAACTTTCCACCAAACCTCACCAAACTTAATTAAGACTCTCACCAACCCTCACAACCCCCCTCCTCAGCATTAAAAGCCCTCACCAAACCCATTATCTGTCAATACCACCTTTCCCGCCAAAAAGGGTTTTAAACGGCCATGATCAACCAAGCTCATCCAACGGCTCAGAAGAGGTGGGAAAAGCAAAGTATCACTCCAGGACTTGTATAAATGAAGAAAAAAAAAAGATTAGTTCAGCATTAGAGTAGGAGTAGTGTAATTTTATTTACTTTATGTCGTTTTAATTTAATTTTCAAGTTTTAATGTAATTTTCAGTTCTCAGTTAATGTTTTTAGTGTTCTCAGTGTATGTTAAAACTATTCTCAACAATCAATTTAAGTTTTATGTTTGAATTCAATGTTAGCCATTTTTATGCAAAAGTGACATTCTTGCTTAAAAATTGTTCTGTGTTGTTTCTTAGTGTTATTAAGCTCACATAAGCTTAACCATAAGCTTTTGAAAGATTTTAAATCAGTTAGTATATTGGAATCTATAATTAGTACAAAGAAATACCAAAAATCCAAAAATAAATTGGAAATACAAATCAGTGAGGAGATATAAGCTTGTATAAGCTCTAATATCCTCTAGATAAGCTCATTAAGCTCTCTCTTAGCTTATATGAGCTTATCTCATCAGCTCACATAGCAGTTTCCCTTAGCATCATAATTTCATTTTCCAAGTAAGCCATTATTTCCATTTCTGTATTTCTTTTTACTTTTAGCTTATTAGCTGAAGTTTGTAGCTTTTCTGTATGTAGTACTGCTTGTTAGAGTTGTTTTAGTGCTTAGGTTTAGCTATTATGTGATCTAGTTCTATAGTACATGCCACTACTTATATTGGTCATCTGTTATAGGAGTGTTTGGATTGGCTGATTTACCCTTGTCATAGATTGTATGTGGTGTTAATTTTGGTTCCTGTAGTCTCATATAGGTGTCCTTAGGATGGTTTAGTTATAAAACATCAAGGTTGTCTTACAAAAAGTCAATACCAAACAAATCTCACCACCACAGTTAACTGTGGTGGTTTTTGATCCTCATAATCCATCATTCCATAGCATAAGTTGTTGTTTTAAGATATTTCAGTTTTACTTTTACTTATAAACATGTTTTCAGTAGTCTAGACCCAATTGAAGTCCATTTTAGTCAAAGTTCATGGTTTTGCTTAAAAAGTCAAATATGCATTCTCAGAATTTTCCAAAAGTTCACATAAGTATTTTGAATTTTGTGTTATAGATTTAGACTTGGTACTTGTTTCTATTTGTTCTCCACTAGTTTGGCTTTGATAATTTATATTTGTTTGAATTTTTCCAATTTTTCTGAGCATTTCACAAGCTCCCAAAGTAGCTTGCAGGGCATATGCATGCCCTGCTACACAGATAAGCATCTCAGACCCCCAACTTTCAAGGTCACTCATGGCTTATGTAGTGGGTCCCAGAGGCTGCTTATTAGCTTTTTGAAAAGCCAATAAGCTCCTCTTCCTAGTTCTGGGCTTACCTTGGGTTTTGAACCCCAATTGATAGGGCTGCTAGGGGCTTAAACTCTGTCCCTCTTTCTGAGTTGAGCAAAGTGCTCATTGAGCTTAATCAGCTTATTTAGCTTATTCAGTGGTTTGGTCTTGTTCTTTCTGGCTTATTTCTACTAACTAGGCATGTATCCACCCAGTTCCTCCCCTGGTTCTCAGCTTTGAGCTTATTTTAAGCTTATAGCTTAGACAGTTGACCAAAGTCAACTGTCTAAGAAATAAGCACTTGTTGTGCTTATTTCTGAGTCCCAAGAAGTTTGTTTTCACAAAAAGTTTCCATTTTTAGGTATAAATCAAGTTTCCAAAAGAAAAATCCAGAAAATCAAATTTAATTTTTAAGTGATAGTTTCTATTTAATGTAAATTAAATTTTAATTTTCATTTTTAAATTTTTATTAAGTACTTGTCATTTTTATATTTTTATTAATTATTTCTTATATTAAAGTCTTTATATTAATTCTCTCAGATTTTTATTTCATCATTTGGTATTTATTATATTTAATATTAGTTTTATTAGGAATTAATTAATATTAAGTTTAAAATAGCATAATTAGTTTTTATAAGGTAAAACTTAGTTTTTATATTTTTTATAGCTTTTATATGTTGTAAAATAATTTTAGAAATTTTCTTAGAATTTTTACTATTCATTTGCTAATTTTTATAATTTAAAATAGTTTAATTAGGTAATTAATAATTAATTAGTAATTAATTAATATAAAAATCATAAAAAGACAAAAAGACTTATTTTTAATTTTAAAAGTTGTTTTTAGTTATTTTATAATTTTAGAAATTTTATTTTCACCTTTTTAGTATTTAATTAATATTGTATTAAATTTAAGTATTTTAAATATTAATAATTAGTAATAATTAGTAATTAATTAATATTAAATAATTAATTAGTGTAAAAATTAATTTTCTTTTTCTAAAAAGTTTCTTTTACTTTTAAGTTTGTAAAAAAGTCATTTTCACCCCCTGGTGTTTTCAGATTTCCGTTTTCACTTTTAATTTTGTACGTTTACGTTTTATTTAAACGTTACGTACGCGTTTTTAGGTTTAAATCGTTTCTGGTTTTTCTTAGCTTCCCGTCTTATTCTAATAGCTTGTTTAAGCTATTTCATTGTAGATTCCTTAGTTTAACCAATCTCAAACCCCTTTTCCATCCAAATTCACCCGATCACGAAATCGTTTATTTACCATCCACACCTCGTCGGGACATAACGACCCGGGGAAACCCTATACTTCCACGGAGCATTGACTCTAAGCCTTTGACCTTGTTGACCATCACCTGGTCAGTTTAGGTTGACCGTTTGGAGCCAATCAAATATTCAAAACATTTAAAGGTTCAGCATTCGTTACATTAAGATTTGGATTACAATTTGCCAGATTAAAATCTAAATCAGAAGCAACATTAGTTTTATTCGAGTTCCTAAGGTGATCTTCTACTTCTTGCACTTCTAGTGTTCCACTTTTACGTTGCGAGAGCCTACTCTTTTTAGTCTTCTTAACTCTTTTTGGCTTTGGGCTTCTAACGCTCTTAGGGGAAACTAGACCTGTGGAAGTGGAAGAGCTAACATTAGAACTAGTAGCATGCTTACCCTTATCTATTATGTCTATTTGAAACATTCCTGGTGCAATCATAGTGGTGTCAATGAACTTTCCTTTTTGAAGTAGCTTAATTTTCTCTTTTAAATCAATGATGATGTGTTTTTTGTCCTGAATATCAGACTCAAGTAAACCATTGCAATAACGAATGTCATCGCGGTTTTGTTGCCATTCGGCGTTTTCAATTTGCAACTCCGCAATTTCATTTTTTAACTCCGCAATTTTATTTTTACATTGACGACATTTGTATTTACGAGACTCATGCTTGTTACACAGTTGCAATTCAGTTTCAATACTTTGAGCTTGACACCAATCAATCTTATTTTTAAGTTGACAAATTTCGTTTGAAAGTTTGTTTATCACATCATCACTGTTTTGACGCAATGTTTCATTTTGATGTTTCAATGATTCATTTTGTGACCTTAACGAAACAAGTTCAGCACAGTACTCAGCGAATAATTCAGCATTGCTGGAAACATGGAGTTCATTCATGAGAGAACTATTAAAATCAGCCTGAAGAAGTTGTTCCAAGAGTCGACCAGAATCTGCTTTCAAAAATCGGTTTTTGCTTTGTTGAACCAAAATTGCATTTTCATTAAGAGCGAAAATTTCTTTCATATCTTTAACTTCTTTTTGGAGTTCCTGTTCCCAACGAGTAGCACAAAAATGCAAATGATGAACTAAAGGCAGAATTTGTTTTTGAAAAATGTCTCGCTTTTCTCGCTCGTAGGCTGATTGAAAAGTTTGAATTTTAATTTCCGAATGTTGTTCAATGACGTTTTCTAAAATATCGATGCCTTTCATGAATGTTTGAAAATAATCTAAAACTTTACAGCGTGTCGGTAATGGTGTCACATGACCAGAAGAAGGTAATGGACCATTTACTTGTGCCACGGGTTTGACAGGAGCTCCATCGGAAGATGAAACATAAGACTCAGTAACATACCATGATTTCTCAGGTATTTCTCTTGACGGAACAAAAGATTTTGAAATATGAGGAGCTTTTGAGTAATCATATGGTTTGCAATATTCAACTTTACTCATTTTAGATCAACTCTTTTCTTCAAGTTCGTATTCTTCCTCAGTATCATGTACAATAACACGCACAACATTATTATCCATCAATTGGTCCATACTGTACAGTTTAGGATTTGTTTTGAACACAGTGCGAAGAAAAGAGGATCTGTAATCGCCGAGACCAAAACCTTTACCTGGTCTTGGTTGTAAAGAAAACTTTTGAATTGTCGTTACAGATTCCCCATGTTTATAAACGATGTTTTGAAAAGCTTTGATTTGACTTTCGAGAGCGATGTTATCATCAAGTAAAGAGCTTTCTTTTTCACGTTTTTGCACTTTATGTTCATAAAATTCATGTTGGCAAGTTATCACCTCTTTTCGTGTTTTGGAAAGTTCCTGTTGGAGTTGAACAACTTGTGTTTGAAGATCATGTTTTTCATTTTCCAGTTTGGAAACGATTTTACCGTTTGACTCAACAATGTCATACATTTGCTTTTGAAGATTTTGTTCTTTGACATATGATTCTTGAAATGACTTTTCAAAACTTTGTTCACGATGAACGACATATTGAAAGCTTGAAAGTTGCTTTTTATAACATTCAATGTCCTTTTTTAACTTGGCATTGTCTTTCAAAACTTCAGTTTGTACATCCGTTATGTGATTAGAAAGAAGTTGATTATTAAGTTGTATGGCCGTAACTGTACAGTCAGGAGCTGGATCAGAAGGAGGTTCATGTTGTTCACTAAAGTCATTTTCGTCTTGCGCAATAGGATCATCAAATGAGACGACAGTGTCATCATCAAATAGTTCATCCTCTTGAGAAGAGAAAAATGTTTCAGAAGGAACAACTTGCGCCTGATCTGATTCAGAGACATAGGGTGATGCATTAATATGTATGGAGCTTATGGTTAGGTCATTTACCTGAGACATGCCATCAGTGGAGAACACTGGGTCTGTATCATTCAACTGATGTTCCTGCATGTTGGCCATAAGCATCACAGCTGCATTGGCTTCAAGATCTTCCATTTCATCATCATTGTAAGCGTTAGCAAAGAAACTGTTCTCTTGAGCATTGAAAGTTCCTTCCTTTTCATCTTTGAGAGCCATAAGTAATGCCTGCTTGTGAAACTGACTACCTTTTCTTGGGTGAGGGCATGCAGTTGCAATATGACCTTTTTCGTTGCAGTTGTAGCACCATATCGCATTCCCAAAGACTGTGTTGTTACTAGCAGCATTGTCATTACTTCGCTGAGGAGCACCTGGATTATTTCTGAATCCCCCATTGTTGTTAACTCTTTGTCCATATCCAGAATTTCCAGTATACCCACCTGAACGTCCTGAATTACGATTCTGAATCTCAACTCGACCATCTTGAATGACAGCTTGGTTTCTTGTATTAGATGAAGAACGAAGACGGTTGTTGGTTTTGTTGGAGAATTTGCTAAAAGCACGAGCAACAAGAGCAAGTCCTTGATTCAACGTATTGACGTCATTATCATCATCTTCAAACTGATTAGAGTAATACATGCTATCATTGTTGTCATATGGAGCAAATTGATTAGAAGCGTGTTGAGAAGCAGGAGGATGCTAGTGACTGAAATAATTCTGTTCTTGATTAGACATCGGAGGATGTGAAGCAGGAGTTTGAGCAACGAGTGCAAGGGGATTAGAGGTAGGGGGTGATGTGTATCCTCCTCGGGCGAGTTTGTCTTTTTCAACTTCAGACTCATAGTGCTTGAGATAGTCGTACAACAATCCATATGGATCCCTGTGAAGATTCTTGGCTTGTCTCACAAATGTCACATACTTTTTCCACTCAGGACCCAGACTACTAACAAACTTTGTATTGACAGCGATTCTTGGAAGAGTTATATCATGTCTCTCTAAATCATTGACGACATTAGTGAAACGATGAAAGTAAGACTCAAGAGATTCCCCTGGTTCGATCACGATGTTAGTGTATTCCAAGTAAAGTTTAGATTCCATGTCTTCCTTGTTCAGTTGTGTGCCTTGCATCAGTAGATGGACGTGTTCCCACATAGCTTTTGCAGTTGTTTGAGCATCAACACTTCTGAATATGATATTTGGTATTCCTTGAAGTATGTAAGACATAGAAATTTCATCTGCTTCACGATGGTGTTTTTGTTCCTCAGTAAGTTGAGACTCAGGAACACGCACAGCAGTTGGAGCTACCAGAGGATCAGCCTGTAGGTCACCGCCAACGTAGTTAACAAGCCAAGGAAATGGTCCTTCAAGGATAACTTGTTTCATGTACTCACCATTGGGTTTCTTGAGCTCAATGAACCTTAAGAATCGACTTGCCCATTGAACATAATTACCCGGTGTTAGCATTGGTGGGGTGTCAGGAGAGCCTGCTTCGTGTCTGGATTGTTGAGTTGAAATGACTTCACACATCCTGTCAAACCAGTGAGTAGGTTTTGGTGGAAGTGGGCTTTGTTGTTGTGACATCGGATAAGACTGTTGTATTGGAACCATTTGTTGCATGAAGTTATGTTGTTGTGAGTAAACCGGTTGATGATAATATTGTGGTGACTGTTGATATTGTTGCTGTTGCTGATGTTGCTGATGATACTGTTGATACTGATGTTGCTGAGGATTGTTAAAGTTGTAATACGGTGGTTGAGACATTATGAAACACTTGTGTGAAAGGATGGATCTTATAGAAGGTATAGTTTTGCCAAATCTCGAAAAGTATGCCCAAGTAGATGTTTTCGAAACTTTGTCACAGAACTGGAGATTGCGAAAACTTGACTTATGAGGATTGCGAAAAGATTGTTGCTCAAGGATTTCAAAATATTTAGTTTTCGAAAGTATTGAGATTTCGAAATAAAGTTTCTCGAAACTTAGAGATGTTTTCGAAAAACTTGAATATTTCGAAAAACCAAAGAAGTTTTCGAAAAAAACTAAGGTGATTTCGAAAATTTGTGAACTTTTCGAGAACACAAGGAACAATTTTCGAAATTATACAATTTCGAAAGTAAACCAAAAGTCGAAGTACTTTTCTTCCTTATACAAGAGAGAAAAGACTGAGTACACGATCCGTAAGTCGATATGAAGCCAATTCACAAGATTTCGAAAGTGGTGCAGTTAAGAGATTGTGAAATTTGGGTACTTTTTGTTTTCAAAGAAAGCTAGTCAAAAACTTGTTTCTATTGCAAGAATCTTGTACTTTTAGGTATAAAATGATGAGATCTTTAAGAAAGTTAAAAACTTTATAAACTTTTTCAAAACTACAAGAAATTTCGAAAACAAGTACAAGCCCTCAAATCGTATTTTTTGATAAAAGTTTGGAACTTTTTGTTTGTTTTGATTTGAAGCACAAGCTTGTAAGCAAATATGTGATAAAAAATCAAGAAACAAGCAAGAAAGTACTAAAATTATAGCAAAAATACGATTTAAATGACAAGTTTAAGATTGAAATCAATGAAAAACAAAAGCTACACCTTCATATGGCAAATGATACCACTTGTTAGGTCACCATATTGATTTCACACAAACAAGAATGAGATAGATATAAGGATGGGATGAGTATTTGAATAAGAGAATGATAAGAGCAAGAGTTTCCTTATGATTTCAAATAAACAACCAAGTTTTACAATAGCCTAAGACTTCTATTTATAGGTGAGGAGCTAGGGCAACACTCCTAGTCCTCCCTACATGGATTTCGTATGGGCTTTAAGGCCCATGGACTCAATAGCTTAAGCCTTGTAAACTAATAACATAACCTAAATGAAAGTAACTAGTAACTTAAGCAACCTATTATTACAAATGACCGAGACTTGATAAAATAGTAAAAACTATGATCCCAACACTTTTCATATTATGTCACACTTGATTGGGTTTTTGATACAAAAGTTTTTAAGTTTTTAAATGGTAACCTTTTCACCCTGCCCCGTCTACGGTTTCCACAAAGTCTAATGATAGTAGTTATACTGTTTTAATTCCATTCAAACTTCTTGGTACTGAAAGCTATAGAATCTGGTCTGGTGTTATGAAACTTGCTCTTCAAGCTAGAAATAAATTTAGTTTTGTTGGTGGTACTTGTTTGAGAGATTCTTATGCTATTAGTAATGTGTTGATTGCTCAATGGGACAGATGTGATGCTATTGTCTTAACATGGTTTATGAATTATGTTTCTCAAGATGTTTATATAGGTGTTGTTTATTCTGAAAATGTTGCTTTTGTTTGCAAAAAATTTAACTCTGTCAAACAAGGTGGTAGTGTTGACTATTATCACATACTTAACTCTCTATGGAGAGGATTTGATCATACTTTGACCAAAAGTCTTCAATGTACTTGTGAGGTTAAGTGTTCTTGTGATGCTAGTAAATAATTAGTGTTTCATCAGCAACTTATGAAGACAGCTCCTAATGAGCCTTGATGACTGTTATCAGTCTATTAAGACAACTCTTTTAGCTAGGGATCTACTCCCAGAGGTAAAAGATTCTTATACTACTGTGTCTAGGAAAGGAGTCTCATAGGGGTGTTCCTGAATCCTCTAGTGTTACTGAATCTAAAATGAATGCTACTTCCTTTGCTTCTAAGTCTTTTAACAATAATAGCAGGAGTTTTAAAATAATAAAAACACTAGAGGATCTATGACCAGTACTGTCAATAGAGGACCTAATCCAAATTTGTCATGGTATGATTTGTCACACTATTGAAAGATCTTTCTGAGCTTCTTAGTTATCCACCTGGTTTTAAAAAGGTTTCTAATCCTGTCAAGCAGTCTGGTTTTAAACAAAAACTTTATTGCTAATGTTGATGTTAAAACTAATGACAAGCAACAGTCTCCTGCTAGCAGATGAAAAAACATTTGAATTTGATCAATGATTCTCCTTCTGGAAGTACCCATGCCAACATGGTAGGTAGGGCTCATTTTTTTTTATTGGAAATGTTTGTTTTAACATAAATTTTTATAAATATTATAGTGCCAACTAAAGTTTATTGGTTAAAACAATAACTTTGGGTTGGATTAATGATTCTGGTGCCAACCAACATTTAACAATATCCACTATTGGAATGTTTAAAGGTGTGGACATTTCAAATTTACAAATTACAGTTGGTCTTCCTAATGGAACTCTTGTTAATATAAGTCACATTAGTAATTTGAAATTAACTAATAATGTAATTATGTATGATGTTCTGGTTGTGCCTGGTTATTATGTTAGTTTGCTGTATGTTAACAAGTTAATAAAAGATATCAAGTTATTTGTTGGATTTGATGAAGATAAATATTATATTTAGGATTATAAAAGACATATAACCTTGGGGAGTGGTAGTGAAACTGGTGGACTGTACTTGTTTGATATGCAATATGAAAAGTCTTTAGGCAAGGCTAATTTGGCCATGTCTTTTAATGTGTCTATAGATTTATGGCATAGCAGACTTAGTCACTATGCTGATTAGGTCTTAACTGTTCTTAAAAATAATTTGAGCTTGTCTGAGTCTGCTAGTATGTCTGCTTGTGAGGTATGTTATAGGGCTAAACAAACAAGGGAGCCATTTCCTTTTAGTGACCACAAGTCTGAGAAACTTGGTGAATTTGTTCATCTTGACTTGTGGGGCCCATACAGAGTTACAGGTAGAGAGGGGTTCAAGTATTTCATGACCATTGTTGATGCTTTTTCTAGGGCTGTTTCGGTGTATTTGTTAAAAATCAAGGAGGAAATCTTTGAGGTTTTTGCTAGTTATATTAAACTGATACATAATTAGTTTAATGTCAAAATTAAAGTGGTTTGATCTAATAATATTTGTTAATAAAAGGATAAATGATTTGTTTACTGACCTTGAATCATTCAACAAACCTCTTGTATTCACATTCCTTGGCAAAATGGGATTACTGAAAGGAAACATAGACACTTGCTTAACGTTGCAAGGTGTCTTATGTTTCAGGAGGAAGTCCTTTAAGGTTTTGGTCTGATTGTGTTCTAACTTTTGTTTATTTGATTAACAGACTACCTTCCTCTATATTAAATGGTAAGACTCTTTATGAATTGGTTCACAATAAAAAACCAAATATCTCTGATAACGCTCATTTCGTACATGTTTTAGTCGCGTTATTTGTATGTTTGTGCATTGTATTTGGTTGTGTTTGTGAACGTTTTATGCTTAAAAGGTACAAAAGATATGTTAAGTTCAGGTACAACCAAGTCCAAGGAATTATTAAGAAAGATAGAGAAAAGTCGTTACATCAAGAGTTTATGCACAACAGAAGATTCTACTCATAATAAAGACTTCAGGAAGATCATCAAAAAGAAAGAATCGAGTTATAAAGATTCCCGAGTCCAACGAAAGATCAAGTGTTCATAAAATGAAAGTGAAGTTACATGAAAGTCCACCATGAATTATGGTTTACTTCTTCAACCAAAGGTTGAAGAAAATAAAATTAAGGCTTAAGTTCAACCCAAGGTTCAAAACTGCCATGCCAACCTTCTTCCAAACCTTGGGCCGGAACTCCGAACCTCAGATTAGGACCCTCAACCTTGGGTTGCTGCAACTCCTGGCACTCTTAATGACTACTTTTAATGATCTAGCTCTTCATATGGGTTGTCATTATACTTCATTTACTTGAAGTCTTGATTTTTATGACACTTTATGCCCAAGGAACTTGCTTGGTGACTGATGAGTGTGTAAATACTCATCATTTTATACCAATCTGAACTGCCAAAACATCCAAAACACTCAAATATGCATCATAATACTGAAAATATCCCAGGAATGTGTTTTATATGTTTCAGATGCAAAATAATAAAAAACAGATGAAAAATGAACAAAGTTTGCATAATTGACAGTTTCAGTCCCTCAACTTTCAAAAGTTGTCAAATCTAGTCCCTGGTTATTCTAAAAACTTGAAAAAGTCACCAAAGGTCCTTTTAAATCAAAAGGTTACACATTTAGTCCTTTGGTGCAAAGTTTCACAAAATTGCAAGTTTAGTCCCTGAAGTTTGGAAAATTGACAAAAATGGTCCCTGGGATATTAATTCTTTGAGAAAAACAAATTTTTTCCTTGTACTTCTCATATATGGCAGGATTGGTCCTTGGTTGCAAAGTTTGGTGAAATTACAAATTTGGTCCCTGAAGTTAGAAGTATTGACAGATTTAGCCCTTAGGAAAATTAAAATGGAAAAATCATCTAAAGGTCCTCATAATATTCTCATATGGCAAAATACACCTCATGATATACTTTGGAAGATTGCCAATTTACACCCCTCAAAAATCAAAATATTACAAAAATGGTCCTTGTGAAAATAATAACCAAAACCGGACCCTTAATACTTATCCCATCCAAATCCAAGTCCAAACCAAACACCAAAGCCCAACATCCCTTTTCTGGCCCAGCTCCCACCAGCCCAACACCCCTTTAATATTAAACGCAGGGTCAACGTTTGACCCTGAGTCAAACGGTCAAAACCACCACCCCTTCCCTTTTACCTCCAAACCACTTCACCCTTCCCTGCAAAACCACCATCTCCCACCACTTCCACTTGATAACATTTCATCATCACCAAACCACGCCCTCTGCACCTCAAATCACCTCAACATTAAATGCCACCACCCCCTTGCCTATAACAGTCCAAAACCGTTTATCCAATTTTGGAGCCAAAACCATTCAAAGGCTCAGATCGAAATTAAGAGATCCAATGGTCAGCATTATTGATGGGAAATGATCAGAGAGGCAAGGGAAACCCTAATCCTTGGCTATAAATAGAAGAGAAACAAGAGAGAAGGAGTTAGTTCAATTTTTAGTTTTAATATAGTCGTAATAGTTGTAACTTGTAATTTTAATCAATTTCTAAGCTTTTAAGCATTGTATCAGTTAATTCTAGTGTAATCTCAATCATTGTCATAATAAATTTCAAGTTTTAGTCTCTCTCTCTCAGTTTATGCAAGTTTCAATCTTATTTCAAAAGTCTTAATCTTCTGTATTGTTGTTATTAGTGAGACTTATGGACTCTTAGGCCCACATAAGCTCCAAGGAAGCTTAATAAAGCTTTTAGAAACCATAAAACACTGTCTAGTAATAAAAAATCCAAAAACACCAGAAAGTCAACATTGGTCAAACATTGCAGGTTTCTTGGTGAAAGCAATTGGAGCACAGTGAATCCTGGATGGTTGTGGGTTAGTACTCAATGGGGAGTGTTAGGATTGAGTTCATGGTCCTAGGTTTATTGGGTTAAGCAGGAATGCACATTGTAAGATTTTGAAACTCATTTCTTATATATCACTGTACCATTGCTTATATTGTTGTTTCTTGGCTTATTCATGCTTATTTAGTATTAAATAGTGATAATCTAGCATAAAATCAGTACCTTGTTTGTTTGAAATCATAGTTGCTTCAAATTCTTAATTTCACTGTCAAAATAGTATAACTTGTAATCTTGTTCAATTGTTGTTGTATTCTGTGGTTAAGTGTTCAATTAGGTCTAATCTATCATAAAAAGTTATATTGGATCAGGTTCATAAGCCTTAATACCTTTTAGCTTCACAAATCATAAAACAGTCACTTATAAGGTGTGTTTGGATCAGTAAAATCCTAGGTGTTGTGGTGTGTTATTGTTGTTGTTTCTTGTTCATACAAGTCACTTAGGTCATAACTAACTCAGAACAACCATAAAATCCATCATTCAGAAAAAGTCAAAATCAAGCATAACTAGGTCTAATTACCCCTCTGTGTTGGATTAAGTGTGGCATATGCCCCAAATCCATTCACTCATGAGTGGTTTAGCCTAATTTAGTCTCATATTAGCTTAAATAATCAGTATCAATCAGAAAACCAAGATCAAAGTTCATTTAAGTCAACCTTTTAAAAAATCTCAAAAAGTCAAAAATTGCCTTTGTTTTAGAAATCCAAATTTTGGAGGAATTTTTGTGATTTTTGTGTTTACTTTGAGACCTTGTCTTTTCAGAAGTTAAAGTCTATCACTTAGTGTTCAAAAGCCCATAGTCAGCTTATTTTTAGGATTTTTCTATAAGCTTGTGCATTAGCTTATTTTGACCTGCATGACAAACACTTGCCTTGTGCACAGGTTTTGACCAAAGTTCCCAACGCCTTAGCTACTTCATTAGTGGGACCCACCCTTAGCTTTTTGGCTTTTTGGAAAGCCAAACAACCCATTTTGATAAGTCAAGACTTATTTCAGCTTTTTGAGCTTATTTGATAGGGCTGCAACCACCCTTAAGTTTGGTCATTCCCTTAGTGCACACTGAGTAACCAGTGTTTGACCCCAACTTCATAGCCTCACCCAGTGTTCATAAATAAGCCATAAGCTTAGCTTATTGGCTTATTTGGTAGCCCTTCTGTCCCTTTTTAAGATTCAAGTTTTATTTTGGACTCACCTTGACTTCTGTGGACCCCACAGAGGTCCAAAACCCTTAGTTTTGGCCTGTCTTGGCCTTGTTGAGTGATAAGTGCTTATTTGCTCATAGCTGCTTATCCAGAGTGCTTATTTGTGACTTTTGTCTTATTTCAAGTTGGTATACATGTGTGGTAGCTTATTTGCTCAATTGAATAGCTTTTCACATAATCACAAGTCCTAATAAGCATAAAAGGCAAACTGTTAAGCACTTGGGGGTGCACATAGCTTATTTTTAAGCTATTCAAAAAGTCATTTCACAAAAAGTTCTTGTTTTTAGCATATTTTCATCTGTCAAAAAGAAAAACCAACAAAAACCAAATATAAAATTAGTGATAGCTTCTATTTAATAGATTTTATATTTTTAATTCTTCATTTCAGCTTGTTTATAAGCACTTCATCATTTTCATAATTTTCTTAAATTCCTGTCACCTTTAAGTATTTGTAATAATTTTCTTAAATTTTTCCTAATCAGTTTACTAATTATTAGAATTAAAAATATTTTAATTAATTAAATAGGTAATATTAGTAATTAAATAGTTTTCTTAAATTTTAATTATTAAAAGTAGGTTTTTATATTTTTCCTAGGTTTCATAAATCACTTAAGACTTTTAGAAAATATATTTTTAAGTTCTACTGTTCATTTCCTAATTTTCTTATTTAATTTAGTTAAATTAGATTTAAATTAATTAATAAGTAAATAATTAGTAAAATTGTTTAAATTTAATTTTTAGAAACTTTTTATAATTTTTTAGGATTTCTGTGATGGTTAATTAGTTTTATAAATTTTTCCATAATTTTCTAAGTCATTTAGGTATTATTAGTAATTTAAAATAGTTTAATTAGTATAATTAATATAATTAGTTTTTAATTAATAGAAAATCCATAAAAAGACAAAAATATTTCTTTTTAATTTTTATACTTTCTTCAAGTTCATTTCAAGGTTTAGAAATTAGTTTTGCAAATTTTTAGGTTAATTTGTAATCTTTATCATTTTTAGTTAATTTAAATTAGGTTTAATTTACTTTTTAAATAGTTTTAGTTAATTAAATAGTATTTAAATATTAAAATAATCATTTAAATAATTTCATTTTCATTTTATTTTTAAGTTTGAAAAGTTTCACTTGCACCCCCTGTAGTTTGTAATTTGTTAAAACCCACTTTCCTCTGTCTGTAATCTGATTTCCCAATTTGTGCTTTTTGTGATTATATCTGTTATTGTTTATATCATTCCAAGTTGCCCAAATACCAAGCAAACAGTAGTATAATCATTCCCCAATCATCTTGGTTACTGTCCTCAGTGCCATTTATTTCCATAAACGTTTAAAATACAATTTCAATCTCGTTGGGACTTAACGACCCGGGAATTTCCCTGTACTTCCATGGATTATAAACACTTGACTTTCCTCTCCCAGGTGGGCCTATCAACTGCACCCGGTTGACTGGTTGGTTTGGGAGGAGTCAGTGACCAAGGAACTTGCTTGGTGACCAAGGATTAGCCTTTCTATTAATTAGAAGCTTGGCTAAGAGAGAAAAAACCTATCATTATTATCTAATTACCAATCATATCTCTTAAGAAGGCTCTCAAGGAAGAAAACGCAGGAAAAAAAGTGAAGCTTACATTCATCATTTCTCATTATAATCATCAAGAAGTCATTGTAACTTATCTCACAATTGTTCCTAATTCTTGTAATCATCATTACAACCTTTGTAAGACTTTTTAATCACGTTTTCAAATGATATAATTTCTGTGATTATTTCTTTGTTTGCCATGAGTGGCTAAGTGCCTTATGCGTTTGCCTAGATGATGTTTGAAGCATGATAATTGGTTGATTATGATTTCACGGTTCTAATTCTATGTCAAGCTAATACTATGTAATACCTCAAATTCTAAAACATGCAAAATTACCAAAATGCCCTTATAACTTAGAATTTAAATAAATAATTATATAAAATACCAAATAAGCCCTAGAAATTTTGAATTTGGCAACATATGATCATAATAAATTAAGTATGACTAAAATTTGTCACTTTTGTAAAATTAAAAATATTTCTTGCATTTAAATTAATTTGGCCGATTTATATTATTTATGTATATATATTTATATAGAAGGAATAAATCACAAATACATTAGGAGACTTGGATAATATTTTATTATGACATTATCTCATAAGATTGCAGCCCAAGATAAGTATTCCACTCTATATATAAATAAGATACATGTTTTATTTTTTTTATAAACTTTAAACCGACTTTTAAATAGAACCGAAACCCTAAAAACCCTCACAAGTCGACTCCAACTTTCTGAGGTTCCCTAGTATTTTTTAGGGACGTGTTTTAAGTATAAAAAGGTGAGAAAAATCGTGTTTGAGGCTGTGGTAGCTTGGTTCGATTGTTGGATTTGTTTTGCTTGATTTAAATTAAACCGAGAGGTAAAAATTCATTCTGCTTGTTCACACGTTATAAAATCTTTCTGGTATTTTTCTAGTATTATATATATAAAATATTATCAGTATAAAATATTATAATCGAACCATGCATGCTAGAGTGATCATACAAATTTATAGAAACTAAAAACCCTAAGTCGAACAAGAAAACAAGGAATCAGCCATGCTATTTTGTGAGGCTTTGTATATATTTTTCTCTGGTTCTATAAATGTGATTAAACATTAGAAAAATAGTTCTTATAATTTTAGAAGCCTAGAAACTTAGTTTGGAATTAATTTGTAATCGGTTTAAATAAATAAAAAGAAAAGAAAAGAAAAGAAAAAGGAAGAGTGCAAGGCTAGGGTTAGGGTTTTGATTAAAAACAGGTTTAATAAATGTGCTTTTAAGGTTTCAATTAATGTTGTAATGATTGGGTAATTTAGGGTTAGGGTTTGGTGGACTTTTGTATTAAATGATTTGTATTTAAAAGTAAAAGGGTGTGTTTTGTAATTTTATAAACATGTGGGTTATTTTTGTAAGTTGTATAAAACCTGTGGTGAGTTGGGAAAAATATAATATGAGGGTGTCATGTGTTAAATTTGTGACTAAAAGGTTTAAATAGTAAATTATGTAATTATATAATCTGAATTGTAATTAATTAAAATTAAGGGGTTAAACATGTAAATTATGAAAGTAAGGGCTGTTTTGAATAGATACAATATTGAAGAGTAATATGTGTAATTTCTGTTAATTAAGGGCTTAATCTGTAAAAATGAATATTATAAGGATTAAATTGTAAGTTATTTAATTAAAAGGTTTAATTTATAAAATTAATAAAACCAAAGGGCTGGAATTGTAAATTTGGAAAACTTATGGGTTATTTGTATAAATTGTGGAAAATTTAATATTTACACTTTAGACATTAATTTTGGAATAATTATATATTAAACCCTAAATTATGGAAAGTTAACATATTAACCCTAAACTTTTGAGAGTTGACATGTTTTAGCTTAAACTATAATTATTTGTCATAATGAAACCCTAATTCCATAATATGATTTACCTAAAGCTTAAACCTCATTTAATGTACAAAATTTCTAATTAAAGAAACTTACTAACTTGGGAAACCTACTTAATATGGAAAGTTGACTAAAATGAGGAATCCGATTTAAGACAAAGTTATTAATGATAAAATGAACTATAATTCAGGTATAAATATATTGAAGAATAAGTGAACTCTTCCCTTCTGTGAATCTTTCCTGATATTTCATTGCTTTGCTAAGGTACGGATATTCTGACCTTACTTTTAAGGTTTCCTTCGTGATTACAACCTCTGTTATGAACTTTCTATTTTGAAATCTCTAATTTGAACCTTTAAATATGAACCTTTTGTTACCTAAGCTTCACTAGGCATGGGGGTTCCATGTCCGTGTTAGAGATGCAACTCTGACATGACTCTAGGGCAGTAGAGTGATGTTCTGCCACGTCCCTTTGATTGGTCTGCATGTGAATGGGTTGGGGCATATGGATGCATCCTAGATCTGTTTTTGTTTCTGATATGATATGATATGATATTGTTTGGTGAATGTGGCTGCGTGTGCAATACACGTCCTTCACATTTTTGGGAGCTAGCTACTCCACCCATATAAGGACACCCCTCATTATTGTCTGATTATCTGAGAGGTCTCCCCTCTATATGTTTATGAAGATATGTGATTATGATATGATATGATATGTTTCTGAGCTCATGGTATTATTATGGTTCTGACTCTGTTTATATAGGTGACTGTATGAATTCTTTACCTAACCTATACATTTTATTTCCGTATTATCCATTATACCTAAATATGTTTTCCCCAAAATATATCACTTGTACTTCATCATTTATATTTCGTTTCATTTTGTTATATATTTGTTCACTGGGCTTTTTAAGCTTAGCCGTATTTCTTTTCCCCGCGACAGTTATTCAACATAGCTTTTGGGATAGCTTTCTGGGATTGAGAGTAGAGTTGAGTTGAAGATTTTGACCATAGTTATTTGGAGTAAGTTATTTATGTAAGTTTTCCGCTTTTGATCTGTTCTGTTTGTTCTGATGTAACACCATATTATTGTGACATCTTTACCTTTGTCGGGTTGGGGTGTTACATACTAAGACCGAATTGTACTTTTAAAAGTCTTTCACATAAAAAAGGTTTATCAAGTTTGATTGATATTAATGGTGTAATAGGTCGAAAGAGACATTGTTAACTAATCAATTGTAATCCTTTGTCTATAAAGGTTTTAGTAAAATTCTGGTGAATAGGATTAAAGGTACTTTGGGCTCTCTGGTGGATAGGAAGCAATGGTTCTATAAAAGGCATGGAACCCCCATGCCTTTTCACTAGGCATGGGGGTTCCATGTCAGTGTTAGAGATGCACCTCTGAAATAATCGTAGCGTTAACCATTTCATATGTAACTTGGTTTAACTAAGAAAGCTAAAAAGTGTAATTGTCAATTACTTGTGAAACTATCGTGAATCAAGTAACTAAATTGTGTTAGTCTTGTTTGATCATAAACCATGAGAACCATTTTCATAATCATGATAATTGGATTGTTCAAACTAGTCTAGGAAAGTGTAGTTTAAATCTATTGAATTTTCATCTTCTTCATTATTTACTCACTATTTAGAATAATTGCTAAGCTTGTGTTATATTCAAACTCACGTTTAAGAAAACTAAACAAATCCTTGTGAATGAACTCGGCTTACCATATCATCTCTTGCTACACACGGACGAGTATACTTGCTCGTATGTGTTTCATTTGAATCATTGGTAGATCGTGTTTATAAATTTAAAACTATCACTCTCGACATACATCAATCTCCCATTTTAGAAGTTTTAGATGTCTCTGTTTTTCAACTATTTAAAATAATACTCCCTCCGTCCCTATTTTATAGTCCCTCTTTCCTTATTTGTTTGTCCCAAAATTATGGCATCTTCCAAAAATAGATGGGTAAATTGTATAGTATTTCCCGTATTACCCTCACTAAAAGTCTATACCACCAAAACCAATGTAAACATAAAAAACAATAAACTAAGAAATGATATACAAAAAATTCACTGTCATTAACCATCATATTATTACTTCGTGAAACTCAGTTACCAAAAGATTACAACACCTATATCAATACATTCGTTTCTTTTTTGTTTCTTACATATGCTTAAGACATGGTTACACTTTTGGTTACTGTTGTAAATATAAACCAACATCATCTATGAGGTTTTGATCACCCTCAATTTGTATTGGCAATTCACCTTGTCGTTCCAACCTACCTCTACCTATATGTGGTGTTTGATAGTTGTTTCCTCCTCGAACTTTCGTGATTTACTTCATACACGTTTGTAGAGTTAAAAAAACATTTTTAAGCACGTGATTGCAATTCTTTCAAAAGAAGTTTGAACCACGGAAGTGAGTTCATCAATGTTACCCAAGTTCTCTTGCTCTTGAAACGATTGTATTGCTAGAAAAAAAATCCAAGATCTAAAACATTTAAATCCGGACTATTCGGGGGTTGAAAACAAAGTCGGATATCAAACCCATCTCAAGAAGATGCTTCAAGAAACTCTTTATCATTCACATCAATATGAGGTCTTGCGTTGTCTTGTTGAATAAATATAGGACCCGTATGACCTCGAGGCCATTTAGCTCTAATAGCGGGTAGAACTTTTTCAATCAACCAAGACCTCGTTACATCGTTAGTCACCGATAAAATGGGTTCTGTTTCTAGCGTGCCCACTACACAATTCTTGCTCGAACGTTTAGCGGGCTCTAGTGCTGTTAGAAGAAATATACCAATTTTTCCCAAAAAAAACTTCATTACCCAGCGCGTCAAATCATGGTCGTGCAAGTGCCGCTAAAAACATGACCTTAGTGATAAATGTTTTGCTTTCACAAATTCTTACGGGTTCATCCTCGTCGGGAACAAGGTAATAACGTTTTGTTGGTTTCGACATGTAACCATTTTTCATCAATGTGGACAATGTTAAGCATATCATAAAATTTTGGACTAGGACTAAACAATGATCGATCAACCATAGATAAACAAAATCTTAACCTCACTTTTTTATTCTTGTAAGTGAGATCCGGCTTGATGGCATTTGTGTGCGGTCTAAGTACACCTTCTTTGATTCACCTATGCATAGTTGATTTCAAAACACTTACCAATTTAGCAAGAGCTTCAATATTGGAGCGTTGACGTAATGGAACCTCGGTGACTAAACTCAAATTGATTTGAACTTTCTTTCGACCAACAACTCTTGGCATGTTTGAAGATAAATCAATATTTGACCCATTATTAGTTTGAAGCTTTGCTTTGTACCAAATGTGACTAACTGTCTTTCTACATACACTAAAATTTCTACAAGAGTAAATGAGCCCCTTTCTAACTCACCATTTAAACTAAGTTGCAATAGTTCCTGATATATGGCATGTCGTTCGGCAATAGTGGTGTTCTTTCTTGCATGTAATTCTAAGATATTTTCCATCCTTTAGTAAGAATTTACTTATGTATAAAAGTGTGGTAGTGTGAGTCCTTGTATTTTTATGTTGAACATGTTGAGCAGTTAATGAGTAAAATGTTAAAGTGAGAGTATGGGATAAGATATGAAAGAGACAGTAAAATTTATGGTGGGATAATTTGGAGGCAATGTTGGATAAATAATTAGAGTCAATATAAATTAAAAATTGAAGTCTTTAACTAAATTTTCTAGCGCCAAAGTTGCGGCCAAAAATCTCTACCAACAATAATGTCAAAGTGTATACACTAATAAAATATTTTTGTCAAAGTTTATACAGTAATATAGACTATTTAAAAAAAAGAGGGTATAATTTTCTACCAGGTCTGAAAAATGTGTTTTGATTGGTTTTCTTTTGTTAAAAAAGCTTATTAACTATTTTTAAATATAATATTTTTGTCTTGATAACAAAAATGTGTTGTTTTCTAAATATGTGAGATTTTATGGAATTGTTTTCCCTTTTAAAATTAAAAACAAGTCTGTTAGAGATAAAGCAGACGTTGATAACAAAAGTGATGCTGCTCATCTAACATTTTTTGATAACTTTGATAACTAACTGTCTCAAAGACCCAATGATGAAGGGAGAGCTGCATTAGTTGAGGATAGCATACCTTCCCCCGAAAGAACAAATACTGCATCCTCATAGTATTCAGGGGGAAGTATGCAACCCAAGTTAATGATAACACCCTATCTGAGGGCAATTTCTTGGACCCTAATTTTGATTTTGGAGATGTTGAACTAGTTCAAATGACTAACCTTAATATATACTAAAGTTGAGAAGCTTAGTGTCAGAAGGTCTAGCAAGGCTGGTAAGATTCCTGCTAAGTTTAATGACTTTGTTGTTTAAAGCAATGTTAGATATGGTCTTGAAAAACACGTTAATTATGCTAAATTGTGTTCTGTTAACTATTGTTTTACTATTATTTTGAATAAATCTGCTCTACCTGATAGCTTTTATGACGCTGTTGAAGATAATAATTGGGTTGAAGCTATGAAAAATGAAATAAAAGCTTTAAACAGTAATAATACTTGGACTGTTACTGATCTTCCAGTAGGTAGAAAATCAACTTGATGCAAATGAATTTTTAAAATAAAATTTAAAGCTTCTGTTGAAATTAATATGTATAAAGCTAGATTAGTTGCTAAGGGGTTTAGTCAAAGAGAGTGCATTAATTTTGATGAAAACTTTAGTCCTGTTGTGAAAATGGTTACAGTTAGGTGTCCTATGTGTGTTGTGTTTACAATAACTGACCATTGTATCAACTTGATATGAATAATTTCTCTATGGTGATTTGAAAGAAGATGTTTATATGAATTTACCTCTTGGTTTTGGGAAAATTAATGATGGGAAAGTTTGTAAGTTGAAAAAGTCTTTGTATTGTTTGAAGCAAGCCCCAAGACAACGAAATGCCAAATTTACCACTGCAAAATTGAACAAAACAAGTTTGACTACCCTTTATATGTTAAGAAAACTGGCAATGTTTTCATTGCTTTGCTTGTGGATGTAGATGATATAGTGATTACTGGAAATGATAAAAAAAGAGATTGACGATTTTAAAACTTTTTGGAGCAGTAAATTTATGATTAAAAATTTGGGTTTATTAAAATACTTTCTAGGGATTGAGATTTTACAAAATGATAATGGAGTATGACTCAAACAAAATATTGCTTAGAACTATTACATGAATTTGGTTTGCTTGTAGCCAAACTTGTTTTAGTATCTTTACCAGAAAAAGTTATGTTTTAAGTAATTGCAAAAAGACTGAAAATGATAAGTTTTTGAAAAGTATTACTGAGTATTAGAAATTTGTTAGGAAAATTGATTTACTTAACACACACCAGACCTGATATATCATATGTTGTTCAGTGTTTGAGTCAGCATATGCATTCTCCTTTGCAGTCTCATTTTAAAATTACTTTAAGAGTTTTAAGATACTTGAAAAATGCTCTTGGAACTGGTGTACTAATCTTTAAAAATACTGATCTAAATCTTAAAGTTTTCACTAATTCAGACTGGGCTAAGTATCCAGTTACCAGGAAGTTAGTGTTTGGATTTGGTGTATTTTTTAGCGTGTCTCTTGTCTTATGGAAGAGTAAATACAGATGCATGGCATCTGCAACATGTGAGGTTATGTGGATTGCTAATCTGCTACAAAGTTTGAAAGTGGCAAATTTATATCCCATAAGTCTTTATAGTAATAGTAGTTCTGCAATACAAATTGCTGCTAACCCAGAATTTAATGAAAAGACTAAGCATTTTGAGATAAATGTTCATATTGTAAGAGAAAAAGTCGTTTATGGTATTCTGAAAACAGAAAAAATTCGTACTTCAAATCAAGCAACTGACATCTTTACTAAAGCTTTTGGAACTGTTCAGCATTCTAAGTTATGCAGAATGTTGAACTTGGTTAATATGCTTTCAAAATGATTATAAGATTCTTACTCATTTTCAATTTGAGAGAGGGTATTGAATAGTCTAGTCAAACATATTGTGGTATTTGTGTGTTTATAAGTGTAGAGACTGAAAGTGTTGAAAAGAAATAAAGTTTCAAGCCTTATCAAGTTATGTTCTTGTTTTGTCAACATTGGAAGTACAAGGGCTAAAAGGAAATTTACTGTTGTATCATCCCTCATTTCCAGTTAGGGTTTCATTATTCATCTTTGTAGCCCCCCTCTCTCTCTTAATTAATTGGATTGTTTCTTTGTGAATTCATATACGAAGTGTAGGACCTTATATCTATCAACTTTATCACTAATAGAAGCTCGTAAGGATTGGTGACTTGATGATATAAGTGGCGTATAAAACTAGAAAGAGAGTATAAAGATGAAGAGAACTTTATTGATAAAATACACACACACTTACACACATAAGCACACACCTCAAAATGAGCCTTTGAGGTGTTTAAACAAAAAGATACATGAGATGCCCTAAAGGCTTTTCTATGGGCTTGGGCTTGGGCTTGGTTTCCTTTTACATTTAAATGCTTACACGACATAACACATGACATATTAGCTTACCAAGTCCCTAGCCCAATATCTTAACTATTTATCATTCTAACAAACGACACAAAGTATTTAACATATGAGAATAACCATCACTTCTTAATATATTTCTTTGATGCTAAAAATCTCCCCCTAAGGGGTGGTCATTCGAATGATGCTCCACGTGATTAAATTTTCTATCTTCTTTGTCTTGAACTTTGTGTGTCGTTGCAGAATAGTCTTTAGTCTTTGTTCCTTCATGCTTTGTGATATTTGATAAATGAATTTTCATCGTCCTTAGTACTTCATTGTGGTTGTGATACGGTGTCATATGCCTTTCGTCACTTCTTTGTTTTTGGTGGTTATGCGCCTTTCCAACATGCCCATACATCTTTAGTCTTTGAGATACATACATTTGTTGTTCCTATTCTTTCACACTGATCTTTGTCACTTTACTTTGTAGATTCTTTCATATAACGTAGAATCTTTCTTTGAACTTTTCTTTGCTTTGATCTTTGGTGAGAACTTTTCATTGACTTTGTGACATAAGTATGAGCATGTGGAATCTATCGTCATGGAGGTGATATGATGCTGCAGGTAAACAATTAGCACTAAATCAACCGGTACTTACAGGTTCGGAATTAGAGATCGTCAACAGGATAGTGTGAAGACTCCTTCTATCCCTTACCAAGGTCGTTCCCATTTCGGATACTCCCGAGAGAGCTTACGAGACCTACTAAATAGATCAACGAATGGGTGAGTCACTGGGGATCACTCCACGACTGTAGACCGTTTTGAAACCACTGCGAACACTAAACGTTACCCACAAGAGATTACTGAAGTAACCTGTTGTCAGGGCTGTTTGATGTTGACCCTGGCAGGAGTTTCCATTCAATCATTGAGAAACACTTGTGTGAATTCTCTCATAAATGTTCTGGAAGATTGCTAAGATCTGCCTAGGACTCTGAAGTTTACATCTGGCATCCTTATTGTTGAACAACCAGTGTAGAAGTATCATGTGTTCCTATGAGATCTTTTGATGAATCTCGAGGCTCTTGACTCAATAAGTGCACATTTAGTCATCGGAGACTGGAGCGGTGTCTCCTATTTCAATATCAACATGGCTCGTAATGAGCGGTCGATAGATTATGCAGGGTTTCCTGTGAGAATGAAACAAGCTCTTTTGAGAGAACTTGAGTGGCTTAGAAGGTTAAGTTCAGTGCGTCGCTGGGTCCATGACGTCTTTGTCTTCAATACCGGTGTTACCTTGGTAACAACCAGTAGCGTATGAATGAACCCGATTTCTGCCTTAAGGTTGAACATTTGGAGGGCTATTTCTTTTCACCCTTTTTCATAACTTTTCTTTTTATCTTCAACCCCTTCTTTCTCCTTTCTCATTTACTCCTTTTTTTGATCATACCTAAGGACTTCTAATTCTAATCTATTGGATTTGTCCTTGGGTAGATCCTCCAGCTCTGGTCGATCATAGGACGGTTTTTCCTAACCTTAGTCACCTTATATCTTCATGACTATCCTATTTTTGCCATAAAACCATTCATTTGAAAATCTCTCAAAGTGTTTATGATTATGAAACATATTTTTTGACACTTTGAGAGTTTTGGTTCTTTAGAAGGACTCCCCCTTCACATGTGCTCATGTGTTTTTTAAGAAATTTGCATATGCGGGAGGAGTTTGCACTTTTGAATTGATCCACTTTCAGCGAACATGACCGATTCGAGACACGCTTACATCATTAGTTAGACTAGCTTAAAATTATTACCCGTCCTGGTCAAGTCCAAAGAAAGTCTCTCGGTACGGTACATTCTACTCAAACAAGTCCTATTCGAGACACACTTACATCACTAGTTAAACTAGCTTGAAATTATTACCCGTCCAGGACAAGTCTTTTCGATTACTGACATTTTAAGCTTTGTCAATTCATTGGTACTATCTGAGTCAAGCTCTTTTGAGATTCAGTCACAATCATTAAGCATTTTTTATCACATTTTAATCATGTATTCTCCCTCTAAAAAATAGCATATCGTGATATTTTTTATATCAACTGATTAAGAAAAAGCTTTTTGGAGAGAAAGACAGATTCGATTTAGCATGAAATTGAAACATTTTTGTTTTTATACTCCCCCTTAATGACATCTCATTTTAAAATCAATTAAGGGTTTGGATGAAGTTATCTTGAGCACTCATTTAAGAGATTTTGAGAAATCTTTTGAACAATCATGAAAAGGTGCTCAAGAATTTGGTTTTGAAAACGAGTTTTTGATTGAAATCTTTTTTGTTTGTTTATACTCGAACTTTTGAAAATGATTTCATCTTTGAACGTACGAGTCCTTGATTTGAAAAATAATCAGAAGTCATCATTTAAGTTCGGGTTTCGTACTGAAGTATACGAATGTCATAGTGAAGAAACTTTTGAGAAACGACATGTTTTAGAAAAACATTTTAAAGAACTCCCGTTCAAGCATCTGTACATGTTCGTATCATTGTTGAATGACATTTCTAGGAACGTACAGAATATTGATTTATACGATAGACATGTCGTGAGAAGAATATTTTTGGACTTTTTTTTTATTTTCTATTGTTTTTGTATTTTTCTGAAAAATTTATATTTTTGTATTTTGTTTTTGTTAGTTTTTCAAATTTTGTATTTTGTTTTTCAAAAATATTTACAGCGAAGCGATTTTGAAAACATTTTTCAAGAAGATTCGAGAAGAGTTCTAACTCCTCACGGGTTAGGCTTCACATGCCAATTCGTCGAACTAAGTCGTCAAACCTTTCTTTTGGAAAGGCTTTAGTAAATAGATCAGCGAGTTGGTAATCACTCTTAACGAAAAATAATTCAACAGTACCCTCTTCTACGTGCTCTTTGATGAAATGGTAGCGGACTCTAATATGATTAGTCTTTGAATGTTGTACGGGATTGCACGAGATGGCTATGGCACTTTTCGAGTCACAATACTCGGCTTCGGCGGTTGATAGCGCAGTACAATCTTGCTTTCGTGACTACCAGCCTACTAGCTTTTCACCCATAAATTGTGCTCTACCTGATGTACTTTTTGCTGTATCTTGACCACCTGCGTGGTCGGCATCTGAAAAAGGCTATTAGTTTAAACTCTGAATCCTTCGGATACTAAAGTCCCATGTTAATGGTTCTTCGTAGGTACCGAAAGATCCGTTTGGCCTCTTGGAGGTGAAGATCGGTAGGCTTTGCCTGAAACCGTGCTAATAAGCAAACAGCAAAATGAATATCAGGTCGACTAGCAGTAAGATACATGAGAGAACCAATCATGCTCCGATATTTCTTTGAATCGATGGGTTTCCCAAATAAATCATCATCGATTTTTGGTGAAGTGACCATTGGTGCACCAACAGAGTCACAATTTTCCATACCATGTGTTTTCAAAATCTCAATTGTATATTTAGCTTGATTAATAAAAATACCACGAGGGGATTGATGTATTTGTAAACCAAGAAAGAATTTAAGTTCTCCCATCATAGACATTTCAAATTTGCTTTTCATGAGATTTGCAAAATGTTTTGAATGATTCGGATAAGTGGACCTAAAGATAATGTCATCCACGTAAATCTGAACAATCAAAATGTCATCTTTGTATTTTCTTGTAAACAAGGTAGAATCAACAGTTCCTTTGGTGAAATTGTTTTTGAGCAAGAAAGATGATAGTTCGTCATACCACGCTCTTGGAGCTTGTTTTAAACCATAAATGGCTTTCTTAAGCTTGTAGACGTAGTCTGGATGTTCTTTGTCAATGAATTCTTCTGGCTGACTCACATACACTTCTTCTTTCAGAGTTCCATTCAAAAAGCTGTCTTGATGTCCATATGATAGATTGTGATGTTTTTCTGAGCAGCATTTGCTAAGAAAATCCGGACTGCTTCAAGTCTAGCTACTGGCGCGAATGATTCCTCGAAGTCTATCCCTTCCTCCTGTGTAGATCCTTTAGCCACGAGATGAGCTTTGTTGCGAATTACAGTCATTTCTTCGTCCTTTTTGTTCTTCCACAACCATTTAAGATCAATGACAAGTTTGTCAAGTGGTCGTTCAACAAGTTCCCAACTATCATGTAAGTCATATTGACGAATTTCTTCCTGCATTGCTTCTATCCATGCTACTTCTGCCATGGCTTCCCGAATGTTCTTTGGTTCTTTGAGACATATTGAGCAAATGTAGATGCACAATTCGGGATTTGTGCCAAGTTGTCGTCTCGTCTGAACTGGCCTTGAAGGTTCACCAATAACTTGCTCAATTGGATGGTCTTTCGTCCACTGGAGTGTAGAAGGGTACCTTGGGTTTAACGTATGTGTGTTAGATGGTTCTTGTAACCTTGAAGATGATTCATCAGAGTCTGTTGCAAATGGATTTTCAAATACTTCTTCTTCTTCTAACGCAACATCGTTTGAATTATTTGTTTGTTCTTCTTGAAAATTTGTGTTTTGGTTTTGCTCATCAACTCTTGGGAGAACAATTTCAATAACTGGAGTTGTTGGACTAGATGTTGATGATGCTGAGGTAGTTGGTGCTTCAGCTTCGATTGTAGTAGATGCATCTTGTGGTGGTGTTGTTGGTTGTTGGTTTTGAGCGGGTGCAGCAGAATGTTGTTGAGATGCATTTGTCGAAGTTCCACCATAGTATTCATCAAACATTAACTCGAAGAAACTTTCCAGTTCTTGTTCTGAAGGTTTTTCAGTGTTTGTTGATTGAGCTCCTTGAGATACGAGTCCTGAACTAATTTGTCCAGAAGTTTGGGGGTTTGGTGCGGGTCCTAATCCATTTTGATTAGAAGCCATTGAATTAAGCGCGGGTTTTAGAGCGAGTCTCTTAGAAGCCATCTGTGAAATCTTGTCAAACTTCACCTTTACGCGTAAGCTTAGGCTTATGCGTAAGTTTAGGTTTATGCGTAAGGTTAAAGAACCAAAATGATCTCTCAAAATTGTCCAAGCTTGAAAGATATCCCATGTCGAAGTATTCCACTAACTTGTCCAAGCTAGGGAAGTACTGAGTCACCGTTGCACGAAGAGTAGACCGAAGAACCAACTTATGCGTAGAACCAGTAAACTTACGCGTAACTTAAATGTTATGCGTAAGGCCTTCAACTTAGGTGTAGGAACTTCAACTTAGGCGTAGAAACTTCAACTTAGGTGTAGGAAGAGGGTTTTATGCTTAAACTTACGCGTAAAGCTAGGGTTTTATGCTAAACCTTAAGCGTAAACAGTACTATTTGTACTATTTCAGCGAAAAAGTTGGGTAGTGCCTGTACTATTAAGCGTAAAATGACCAAAAGATGAAAAAAAAAAAAACGATTTTTTCAACCAAAACATGTTTTTCACTTGTTTCTTTTGATCAAATCTCTTCCAAAACACTTATAATCACTAAAACTTCAATAGAAACAACAACTTTAACACTAAAACTCGTAAAGATCAAAACTTTTAAAGAAAGGAACACGTTTTTCTATATAAAAATGCAACTTTTAAAGAAAAAGTTTGATAAAAACGATTTCCTCACACTCCTAAATCATTGTTAGGCGATTGATACCACTTGTAGGACCTTATTTCTATCAACTTTATCACTAATAGAAGCTCGCAAGGATTGGTGACTTGATGATATA
Source organism: Artemisia argyi (assembly GCA_030686995.1). Lineage (NCBI taxonomy): Eukaryota > Viridiplantae > Streptophyta > Magnoliopsida > Asterales > Asteraceae > Artemisia > Artemisia argyi. Next base: position 179,513,377 of record CM060677.1, read on the forward strand.
AGTGGCGTATGAAACTAGAAAGAGAGTATAAAGATGAAGAGAACTTTATTGATAAAACACACACACTTACAGACACAAGCACACACCTCAAAATGAGCCTTTGAGGTGTTTAAATAGAAAGATACATGAGATGCCCTAAAGGCTTTTCTATAGGCTTGGGCTTGGGCTTGGTTTCCTTTTACATTTAAATGCTTACATAACATAACACAACACATGATATATTAGCTTACCAAGTCCCTAGCCCAATATCTTAACTATTTATCATTCTAACAAACGACACAAAGTATTTAACATATGAGAATGACCATCACTTCTTGATATATTTCTTTGATGCTAACTCGAAGGTTTTGTAGATGTATCTCCGAGTATTCCTTGATCATTTCCTCTAAAAGGAGTGATGCGTGGGAATTGCACCAGGCTTTACCTCTCAAGGGATCTCAAGAAGCTTACAACCCCTACCAGGCAGTGTACCTGATCGATGTAGTATAGTATAATGACAAGTACCGGGGGATTGATCGTTCAGCTAGGAATAGTGTCGCTAGGATTAGAAAACCTAAAGACTAGGTCTAGAGATGAGGGATGATTCTTTTTGTATTTTTTATATTTTTTAGAAAGCAAATTAAAATCTCGGGTTTGAAGGTTTTGGGCGGAATTAGTTGCTAATCAACTAACCCAATACTAAAGATGCAATCAAAATAAAATACTAAAATGAAAATAAACTATATTAAACTAAAGTTGTGAGCAATATGTGGGAGAAATGTGTTTACTTAGATTTCACTACTCCCTAGATATCTTTTACACGTTAATTACTTGTTATAGTTGCGTGGATGACGGATTGTATTCCTTAATACCATTCATGGGGTGGCGTACTTACTTCCCCAATCCTATGAGTGCCTACTTCACTCCTATGTCGAGCCGGCTAAGAAGCTCCTAACATGGGATCATTAGAATTTACTCATGCATTAAATACAACCAATAAAACCTAGTACACATCGGTTCATGTTTCCTAAGACGTTCAAGCATGTTACACAATGGAGATCTGCCAGTTTTCTTAAGCCTAACATTGAAATCATTCATCCAATACAACCATAAACAAGTAATCAACACATAATTAACATCTAGGTTTCATTAGATCCAAGCAAACACAAGATAGATCTAGCCTAGCATGTTGAAATCAAGACAAGTAAAAGATATAGACAACCAACACATAGACATATTGATTGAATTAAGAGAAGACTTATCTCAATAGCACATGAAAGGATTCAAGGGTTGAAAACCCTTGAATATACTGTAAAATACGAGCTAGGGTTCACAAAGTTCGGCCCTAGGGTTTCTCCACACAAGTTCCTCTCTAATGAATGAACAATAGAAAACTATATATAGAGTTTAGAAGGTGACGATGTCAAGAACAAATGTCTGACGCCGTCATCTCGCCGCCAAATAGTTCCTCGGGCTACCTAGATCTGGGTCTGATGCCGTCATGTATACACCTTATGCAGGCCGTCACCAAAAATACTCTTGACGCCCTTCTTGTGACGCCGTCAGGTTTGCACTGGATCGTCACCACTTTTACTCTTGACGCCGTCATGATTTTCCTCTTGACGCCATCAGGTACTGTTCTCAGCATGGAAAATTAAGTCTTTGGCGTTTTCTTCACTTTTATGCTCCAAAAATGTCCGAATTGCTTCCTTTTCCAGATTTCACTCCCAAAGTACCTAAAATCACAAAAGGAACGATTTAGGGTAATATTTGATCAAATAAATTCAATTTCGGGCTTAAATGACCCCCTAAAAGTGGTTCATTTTTCGCCTCATCATATACCCTTACACTTGAGATTTGCTTGTCCTCAAGCAAATGCGCTTTTATTCTAATCAAAAGACAAGTTAGGGGTCATTTAACACTAATATAAAAGTAATTACAACAAATAATCGTTCCACTAAAGACCAAAGACAAGCACGGAGGTCATACACTAGCACCTCACAAATAGTGTTTAGATACTCACATCTCTCGGGTGTAATAAAGTATAAATTACAATATGGAAACGGAAGATATCTCTCACTACCTGTCATAGCAAAATAGATTACCATAGGCTTGGGAAAGGATCAAACCTCCACCACAGGGCGTAAACACCTAGGATAAACTATCAAAGAGGTCTTTTAAAGGGTTGTAACGTTAGGTGTAGGGATATGAAATACACGGTTTTGTTGGATATAGGCAGTCTTTACTGGTGGCGAGTTAACAATCTTGGTTAATTACATGTACAAAATGGCGTTGCTAAGCCAAGACTCGACTCGACTTAAGCTAATAAATGAAAAAAATAACAAAAACATAAAATGAACATAGAATGAAACGGGATGGTAGTCCATATGTTTTTTCTCTTTTTTTTTTTTTTTTTTTTTTTTTTTTTTTTGCATACACTCTTACCCTACCATCCAAAATAATACATTATAGGGAATAAATATTCCCCTTACACTTAGGATGAACATTGTCCTCAATGTTCAAATAAAGAATGTAAAAGTGAAATAAGTAAAACAAATGAAATCAAATACTCCCCTGATTCGCTCGGTATGGATAATAAGGTGGCCAGGTTAAATCTTCCTCCAAGAAAATGAACAATCAAAGCTTCCCTTCCAGAATAATAATCATCCTCTTGTCATACATAACCTGTAAATCCTGAAAAAACAGACAAGGCAACCTTGCATAAAATCGGCGGCAATCTACATATGTTACTAAATCCTAGAAAACAAAATAAGATATAATGCTTGTGGAACGATGTTTGCAGATTTTCTGGAGATTATAAAACTAATAATTCAACAAAAACTTTAAGACTCCGTTAGAAAAACAAAACTGGTAAAATTTCCAAAATTTTACACGTGACGCCGTCAAGAGTAAACTCGTGACGCCGTCAGAAGTGACCTGCAGAAATTCTTATGTTAAGTTTCCGGAAAATTTCTAGAAAAACTTGGTCCTACTTCCTGGAAAATCCTGCAAAACATCATTATGACTCGATACAAGCATTTGACTCTAACAAATACGAATATACATGTTCACTTAATATTGTGGAGAATCATGATCGGTTTGTTTCTTAAAAACATATTTGGGGTTTCCCCTTACACTTATCTTTTGCAAAAATACCTTTGGGTGAAGTTAAGACTAGGCTAAACAACAAAGTAAAGTATTTCCACTATTTTAATTTTGAAACATGATCTACCAACAATAGAAATAAAGCATGCATACGGAAGCAAATAACAAACAAACAAAATAAAAATCACACAAAACATGGGTTGCCTCCCAAGAAGCGCTTTTCTTTATTTACGAGTCTTGTAGCTAGACTCAAGGTCATGGGTTACCGTGTATCGCTTATGCTCACATACCCAAGCGTGAGCCATCTAATAGTCGCTTCATCTTTCTTATAATCATCTCCTAACTCTAAACATCCGCGATAGTATCTTTTATTCTTTTCATGAGTGCATTTAAGTCCTTTTCTCTTATCATTCTCACTTAGCATTTCTATGGGCGGATACCTACTACACTTCTCCATGGAAAAATCCTTGAACCTAGGGTGTGCGCGGGGCATTTGGCAGACAAAATCTTCATCCCCATCCGAGAATGTAATTAACCCTTCCATAAGTTTCTCATCGAGGTTGGTCAACCGTTTGAAAGGTCTTCCAAAGACAACTTGGGTCAACTTACTATCAATAAATTCTCCTAGATTCTCCATAACCATGAACTCAGCAAGATAAGCAAAGCTTCCTACAAACACATGCAATGATATTGCCCTAGCAATAATATTATCCCCTTTGTATTCTAACTCATCTACCATGATTTTATTATATTCATTACGCGAGATTATGTTCATTGGGAGAGATGAGTTAAGATAGGCGTTAAAGCTCCTAAATCCGATGTTACAAGGAAATTGCATGTTGAATGAACTATCACTCTCAATCCTTGTTCGAGGGTCGACATACCTAAGAGGGTTCACTTCCTCTTCCATCCTATCCTCATTAATCACATCACCATCATCAAGATCCTCATCGGAGTCTGAATAGTAAAAAGGACTAGCCCTATGGTCATCATCATGGTCAGACTCCTCTAATTCAGAATTATTATCAAAATGGTGGTTAGGCGAGAGGTTAGGTGGGTTCTCATTTTCCACTAAAGGGATTGGGGCGGGCATTTGGAAAATCCTACGACGAAAAACATAAATAACAGGAATCAAACGATCAATGTTATTGTTATCCATCGAGATAGTTTACGAACAAAGGAAACAAAGAAATAACATAGACTTAAAGAAATCCTAAAAATAAAAATAAAATCTTACTAGAAAGGAATCTAGCAAGTAGACCTAATAAAAAGAGATTCTAACCTAGACAATAACTATTCCCGAGGCTGCGGCGCCAAAAACTTGATGCGTGAGAATTGCACCAGGCTTTACCTCTCAAGGGATCTCGAGAAGCTTACAACCCCCACCAGGCAGTGTACCTGATCGATGTAGTATAGTATAATGACAAGTACCGGGGGATTGATCGTTCAGCTAGGAATAGTGTCGCTAGGATTAGAAAACCTAAAGACTAGGTCTAGAGATGAGGGATGATTCTTTTTGTATTTTTTATATTTTTTAGAAAGCAAATTAAAATCTCGGGTTTGAAGGTTTTGGGCGGAATTAGTTGCTAATCAACTAACCCAATACTAAAGATGCAATCAAAATAAAATACAAAAATGAAAATAAACTATATTAAACTAAAGTTGTGAGCAATATGTGGGAGAAATGTGTTTACTTAGATTTCACTACTCCCTAGATATCTTTTACACGTTAATTACTTGTTATAGTTGCGTGGATGACGGATTGTATTCCTTAATACCATTCATGGGGTGGCGTACTTACTTCCCCAATCCTATGAGTGCCTACTTCACTCCTATGTCGAGCCGGCTAAGAAGCTCCTAACATGGGATCATTAGAATTTACTCATGCATTAAATACAACCAATAAAACCTAGTACACATCGGTTCATGTTTCCTAAGACGTTCAAGCATATATTTATTATTCATCACCATTTATAGATTACAAGACATAAAGAAACCCTAATGGACCCAACCTACAAGTCGGGTTTGGGCAAACTTATTCTCTAATACTCCTCCGCAGTTCGAGCGACGAAATCGAGAAAGATCAAACTGGAGTAGTAAACTAAGAAAGCAAATTTAAAACAATAAAGCAAAATAAAACGGGATAACCCAAAATCAAAATAAACGAAGAAAGCAAATTCGATACCAACAAAAGTTTTCTCGGGAATTGATACCCTTGATTCGATACCAACACAAGTCATCTCGGGAATTGATACCCTGGATTCGACACCAACAAAAGTCGTCTCGGGAATTAATACCCTGTATTTGACATTAAAAAACCAAAATATATAAATTTTAAAATCCAAAACATAAACCATTAAAAAAACTAAACGTTTTTTTTACGCATATAAATCCAAAGAAGAAACCAGACCATTCTTTTGTACTTCTCTGCCTCTTGAATCATTTTAGGGGGAAAAAGCACCAGACCATTCTTCTTACGTATTACGCCCGTAGGTAATCCTGTAAACCCAACAAAATCAAACTCTAACAACACCATCATCCTGTAAACCCATCACCACCACCATCAATTCTTAAAACCCACCACGAGATCCGACAACCGCCATTGGATTTGGTATAAAAGAACAAGTGACAGAACAAAGCACAACCCAATATTAGCAGCAGTCAGATGCGTAGATCTAAACAAACCCGATAGTAGCATTGAAGGCGGATTCAGAGAATGGAGGCGATGGCGGTGTTAGAGAGGGTGGTACTGTCGTGGCAAGATGCGGCAAAATAATTGTTTGCAAAGAATCTGAAGATTCATTCTACTTAACGTTTGGAGTGGTCAACGATTCTTGTATATATAAAACTGGATGAAAGAATGGAGAATAAAGTTGATCGGATGACACAGGTTGATTACTAAAAGATGACACAAGGTTGAAGGGAGCCCTCCGAACCTCTGGCGTGAAGCCGGCGGTCGGAGGCGGCGTCGATTTAGGGTTAGAGATTTAGGATCGTATGGCTATTGAATTAAGAGAAGACTTATCTCAATAGCACATGAAAGGATTCAAGGGTTGAAAACCCTTGAATATACTGTAAAATACGAGCTAGGGTTCACAAAGTTCGGCCCTAGGGTTTCTCCACACAAGTTCCTCTCTAATGAATGAAAAATAGAAAACTATATATAGAGTTTAGAAGGTGACGGCGTCAAGAACAAATGTCTGACGCCGTCATCTCGCCGCCAAATAGTTCCTCGGACTGCCTAGATCTGGGTCTGATGCCGTCATGTATACACCTTATGCAGGCCATCACCAAAAATTCTCTTGACGCCCTTCTTGTGACACCGTCAGGTTTGCACTGGGTCGTCACCACTTTTACTCTTGACACCGTCATGATTTTCCTCTTGACGCCATCAGGTACTGTTCTCAGCATGAAAAATTAAGTCTTTGGCGTTTTCTTCACTTTTATGCTCCAAAAACGTCCGAATTGCTTCCTTTTCCAGATTTCACTCCCAAAGTACCTAAAATCACAAAAGGAACGATTTAGGGTAATATTTGATCAAATAAATTCAATTCCGGGCTTAAATGACCCCCTAAAAGTGGTTCATTTTTCGCCTCATCAAGGAGGTGTTCCTTTAGTTTTTTGAATTTTTCTAGAATACTATTTTCTAGTTTAGTGGAATCTTTATGCTCAAAATCCCGATTCAAGTATGATAACGCTCAGAATGAGTATGTTTTTAGTTGCAATATCGTTAGTTTTGTGCATCATATTTGGTTATATTTATATGTATTTGTTACTTAATCATGAAAAAGTGTATATGCAAGTAAATGTAGCCAAGTACAGGAGTAAATGATGAAAAGATGAAGAATTGAAGCCATTATGCACATTTGGAGATTTTCAAGGTAGAGCCAAGAGAAAACCACACAAGAAACCATGGATCTGATAGTGTTAAGATTTCTATGTTCATATCAAGAAAATAGCAAGTTCTATGGAAGAAATCAGCACTCAAATGAAGGATAAAGCATGGAACAAGAAAAGTCAAGAAAAGTCAAAGAATGTGTGTTCAGGTCTATGCCAACCGATCGGTTGCAACCTGCAACCGATTCAGTTGGAATGTGCCAAAGCACCATCCGATCAGATGGAGCTAAAACCAATCGGATGGGTGTACATGCAGTTACCATTTCGCATTAAATGAAGGTTTTACTTCCCATTAATCGTTGGAGTTCGATCATTTCTTGTTAATAACTCAGGAGGGACATTTTGGCTTGAGGAATAAGTGTTCTTACACTATATAATGAAGCATATGCATGTATACTAAGTGTGACACCCCAAATCTAGTAAAGGCTTACACCAAAGTACTTGCTACCTTATTATTATTGCCCGAAAGTCTATTAGAAGCTGTAGAAACATCCAGGAGATATTGAGTTCAAGTTTCAATAGTCGGTCTGAGTGTGGAGTTGTTTACTTGTCATAGTAGGTGATTGGAGGAGTATGGTTGCTCTAGTTCTACGGTTCTAGTTCTTGTAATCTTAAACTAGGTATATCTTGTTTACTTACTATGAACTATCGTTACATTGAATTTAATGAAAGTTTTATTTGTTACATGTGTGTTATTATGATTGTTATGGAGTAGTTGTGGTATACTTGTGTGTATGATGTAACCATTGTCAAAGTATTCTTATATTTAAAAAGTGATGCATGAAAACATTTCTTATTTTAATGAGTTTGTTGGAATAACATCTTCTTTTGCTTAATTTGTTGGTAAAAACACTTTCAAGAATAAATGTCCGAAAGGATTTTCTTAATGTTTTTATTCCAAAACGTTAGTGCACGAATTAGTATGGGATGTGATGTGTGGCAAGCATCATATTTACTCATTAAAATGGATTTGGGATGATTTAATCACGATAAAAGGCTGAAAGGATTCGTAAGAACTAAATGGATAAGAAATCCTTTTCAACAAATAAGATTCCTAATAGAAATATCATAATAGTTAATTGGTCGAAAGAAGTTAACTAGGCGATTGAATTCTTAGTTATGATTACTCATGATATAAACCATTGATTGATAATCATTTATATTAGATTTGTGCATCATTACAAGTTACACCAAACTTATTGAATACTCTATGCAATTGGTTAATGAATTACACACAAGTAATGAATTACCACGGATGAGTATACTTGCTCGTATGTGTTAAATAAGATAACCGGATAAATCGTGTTTATAAATTTTAAAACTTGTACACGGTAGAGCACATCAAAGTAGTCATTTATTTGGTACCCCTAAGGAGCAAGAACTTCTATTTTAACCCTTCTTAGGGGATTCCATCCACAAACCCAAAGTTTATGGCTGACTGATATGGCTCATTATCATTTAGCTATTACATTTATATTTCTCATTGCTGGACATATGTGTAGAACTAATTTTAGGATTGGGCATAATATGAAAGATCTCTCTCTCTCTCTCTCTCTCTCTCTCTCTCTCTCTCTCTCTCTCCAATTTGATCAATCTCTTTATTTGATCATTCTTGTCTTGTTACTTCTTATATCAATCTATTTATTTTATCTTAGATTTTTGAGTGTATTTTTGGTGAGATTGATAGCATCTAGTTTCGGGACTATCATTGTCTTTTGTATTCGTTTAGTAAGCATTCAGTTGAGGACTTATCTTCTATGGCTGTAGTAATAAAAGATTTACCAGGAGGTGGTTGGCTGGGTGATAAATTATGTGTTCGTCATCATTTTTATATTTATAATATCGTGTTTATTTCAACTAATTTTTTTTATATATTTTTAATGATAATCTTTCTATAAAAAAGTTTCAAAATATTTATTGAATATTTGATAATTTGAAAATTGTTAAGAACAAAAGTGGTGGTTAGATGTTTGGAAGTAGACACATAGTTAAAGGGATTCTTTTGTTGTTTTTTAAGGGAGAACGTCCCCAGTAATAATAATATAAGTGTTGTTTTTTGCTATATCTTTAAACCGTTGATAAATGACAATGATGATTGATTCACACATCTTGCTTCATCCCGACAATACAGTCTAAATAAGACTTCAATAATTTTAAGTATACTATGTTTTATGTTATATTAGTTTCTTGTGATATCAATTTACCAAAATTATTATAATAGGATAGTAAACACAACACAAAAAACTAGCTTAAGTTAACATAGAGCTAAGTTTTGGGCAGCCAAATATGGTTAAGAAGTCAATGCCAAAAGTAGCATGGTTCCAAGTCAAGCTAGTCTGGCTTTGATTATTTATTATATAGCGCTTCTTTATTTTGTCTCTTAATCTAACATACACTGAAATGTAGTGAAAGAACTAATAGTTGAAAATTCATAAAACATTATAAAATATAATGAAAATTTGGTTGTGTAATCAACTCAATATATACTTGTAGACGATCAAAGGTGAAAATTGAACTTTAAAATTAAATATGTTAGAAACGTATTTGCATCAACAAACTCAAGAGAGTTACTTTTACTTTTAATTAAACATAAAATTGACTGCCCTAATAATTATACTTGTAGACGACCAAAGGTGAAAATTGAACTTTAAAATAGAAAATAAAAATAGAGTTAACTACATAAATGGTTCATGTGGTTTGTCGGGTATTACGATAAGAGTTGTATAGACCTGAGATGGTGGTGGTGTTTGATAGGTGTGGTGGTTGTTGTTAAATTGGTGGGTATGGTGGTAGATATGTTGGGGTGGCTGATGAGGATGTAAGTGGCGGTGACGGTGGTAGTTACCAGCGGTTATTAGCAGGTGGGGTGGTGGTGGTGGTTCGTAGGTGTAGCTTGGTGGCTGATAAGGACTAGGTTGCAGGTGGCGGGGGTTGGTCGACGGTTATTAGCATATAGGTAGTCGTGGTTGTTTTTGAGTGACTGGTGATAGCACTAAAGGTGGTGATACAGTTTCGTTTAGTGGTATGGTGTTATTGTAGAGTTGGATTTAGTGTTGAAGCATATGCATATAATGGATTGTGATAATGAAAAAAAAAAAAAAAAAAAAAAAAAAAAAGTTGATGAGTTTATCATTTGTGTTTGAGAGGTGTTTGTGTATTAGTGTATATGGAGTGAGAAAAAGCTGGGTTAAGTTAGACAGGAAAACAAAGCCAGAAAATTGTGTGTGGATCCATGTACATGATAAAAGTATGAGAATGACGAAAATGCCCTTTAATTTAATGGTCAAACTAAGTCAATCTAACAAAGTTAGGGAAAATGGACTGGATCCGTAATAGATTAAAACCATGGTGACCTAATCTCGGACGAAAATAAAAAATGGTCTCAATCTGTAATACCCGACAAATTACAGGAGGCATTTACATATTTAACTCAAAAAATTTTACTGTAATAAAAGCATAATGTATAAAGAAAAAGAGGCCACATGCATAATAACAAATTTGATGCGTTGTTGGCTGGTCTTTTCCTTCCATGTCATGGCCCCCATATTCTCTTTTTTTTTTTGGCTTTTTCTTTTCTTTATTCTACCAATAAGGCTATAACATATATTTTTTTTATTATAGAATTATTTAATAAATCACAACTATTAAATAAAGATCTTTAAAGAAAAAGAAAAAAAAGCCCATGGTTTACTATTTATATGTGAGTCATATAAATTTAGTTGTAGGTATCAATAACTAAATACCATAAATGTACCTCTTGCCTCATTGAAGTAGTGCAAGCTAGCTAATATGGAAAATGCATCTCAATTCGAACAATTTTTACCTTCCACCACCACCTCCTCTTCCACAACAACCACCACGACTTGCTCCTCGGAATCGTCTACCTCTACCCCCTTGAGATCGACCACCGTGATCATTGCATGTACTGAAATGGTAGGCAAACCTAAAAAAGGCTTGAAAATAGCTCAAAATGGAAATAATGGTAATGAACAAAAGAAACCAAGTAAAACTGGCGATGCTAGTGGATGCAAACATCCTACATATCGTGGAGTACGAAAGAGGACTTGGGGTAAATGGGTGTCAGAAATTCGCGAGCCACGAAAGAAATCAAGAATATGGCTAGGAACATTTTCGACAGCTGAAATGGCGGCTCGAGCTCATGATGTAGCAGCTATAGCTATAAAAGGTCACTCAGCTTACCTCAACTTTCCTGAATTAGCACACCAACTTCCACAACCAAAAACCACATCACCAAAGGACATACGTGAAGCTGCCATCAAGGCTGCTAGTGAATATGAAGACGATCCACCAACTAAAGACGCGCTTTCTCATTCTCATTCATCGACAACTTTATCATCTGATAACACCCAAGAATCACTTAATTCAATACCAACTGAGGACGATGATACATTTTTCGACCTACCTGATCTTCGAAGTGATCATAGTTTCCATTTTTACCCTTCATCATGGCAGTTGGACGCTGGAACTGATACATGCTTAAGACTTGAAGCTGAAGAGTCGTATCTTTGGCATGTTTACTAGTCAAAAGATTTTTTTTATTTTATTTTTAAAGTTGGTGGCTGGCAAGTCAGAATCAACATATACACAAATTACACCCATAGCTATAGCTAGCCTGTAAATAACCTTAGCCAACCCAAATTTGGAATTACATGTGTGAGTCTGTGAAGATTTGTAGGAAAAAATAAAATATTCATTTGATCTTGTACTATTTGGTGGAATAACCGAATAGGTTTTGAAAGTTCTTGCCATAAAATAGCTCGTGTGCACTATCCATAAACCTTAATTAGAAGATAGAGCTAGACTGATATAGATTTCGCAAAAAACCAGCTATTTACTTCAGTGTTAATTGCAAAACCGTCCCACTAAAAAGAAATCATATACAAATAAAGAAAGAGTCTCTGGAATGCAAACGTTGCATCTAAATAGGTTTTAAAAAATAAACGGGATACTTACATAGAAATATATCTAATTTGTCAACTTTTGTAGTTCTGTGTAACCTATTATTTTTTTCGTAGTTCCAATACTCAACTTTTGAATTTACTTAGTTCCGTGTATTGGATGACCAGTTGTATGTACTATTTGACCATTTTTTGTAGTTCCGTATACTTAACTTTTGGGTATATCCTTCTAATAATACATACAACTGATCATCCGGTGCACGGAACTAAGTGAATTCAAAAGTGGAGTACATGGAACCAAAAAAAAAAAAAAAAAAAAAAAAAAAAAAAAAAAAAAAAAAACCTACTAAAACTACAAAAGATGACAAGTTAAATACGTTTCCATGTAATTATCTCAAAATAAAATAAAGAATTCTGACGTTTAGTTTTTATTTATTTTTTTTCTAAAATGCCCTTACAGCTAGCAATAAATACTTTTTTTTTTCTTTATTTATTTATTTATTTATTTATTTGGTTTTTGGTTTTTGGTTTTGTTTTATACGCATATGTAGATCAATCATGTAATTAAGACCGTTTATATTATAGTCACACATGAGGGGACATGTGAAGAGTGTCGAAGAAGGAGACACCATTTCATGATTTACGTAGCTATTTCTTTTAACTTTTGCCTTTATACTTAAATAACCATCTTTGGTGGAGTAATTCAAAAGGTTTGTGAAATTAGAGTTTATTTAAATTAACCTAATTAAGACTATTAATAATTTGAAAATAGTTTATACAAATTAATGTCTTGAATATAATCAAGTGCATGTACATGAATTGTTGGAATTATTATATCATGACCTTCATATAAATAAACCAAGTACATCAAAGTGAGCATAAGCGGAAGCAATTATAATAGATCGAATAACATGTAATTAATTAATCAATAATTAAATAGTAAACATACCTTTGTGATTCTAGCCCGAACAAGAATCAAAGCAATCTTCCGGAACCAATGAACCCTAATAAGGGTTTATAAGGATTATATGAATTACCCCTTACCTTTTTTGTAATTCAATCCAAGAATCAAACAATAGTGTGTTTGATTCACGTTCTTGTACACACGTACTAATTCAAGGAAAAGTTTATGCAAGTAATAACACAAAACCCTTTTTGGACTCAAGAAAAACGAAACCCTTATGGGTGTTCGGTTTTGGTTCGACCAAGACAAGAGAAGGAAAAAAAACACCAAGTTGTGTGTGTACAAGTTATGAGAAAAACCTACACCTTGGGTTTACTTATATACTACACAATACTTGGAGCTCAAGGCACAATGGAGGTGGGTTACACCCTTGGGCCGATCGGTTTGGCATCCCCTAGGGGATTCTGGAACCTTCTCTTGTTTCCATGTATTGTCTAGTAATTACTTTCCTAATCTTCGTTTAATAATTAATTAGTCATTAATCAATAATACTAATTATTATTTATTTGTTTTGTGTTTAATAATTAATTATAACATTTTATAAATAATTATTACATTTCCTCTTCATACGTATTGTGTGCAATCCCGTGATCTCGAGTTCGATCCTAATATACGTCTACTAAAATAATGTCCATATTCTAACAGCTCCCACTTGGACATATTTTAATAGTGTAATCACATCGGTTAGCGTCTTGCAACACGCCGATGCCTCTAGTACGATCTCGAGCAAGGCTCCTGGACAAACCTTTTAATGATTTCTCATTATTATTATCCTTTTGTTTCTAATACCACGTTAATAAGGATATGGATTAAAGTCATTCCTTAATTAACCATTCTGTTTCTCGTTGTTTATGATTGATCAAGATTACCAAATCTTCTGAACATATTCAGGTGAGATATTGGGTGTGGCCGCACATGCATCTTACCAACCCTACGAGGGGCCCAGCAGTATTAAACTCCAAAAATAAATTTGAAGGAACAAATTCTATCTTGACTACAAGCAAAACCCACAAACTTTGTAACACTTCCGAAAACAACCCTTATGACTACCAGTTACGTATAGCGTTAAGTTGTTCCACAAAAATGTACTACATTCATGACACTTATCTTGCATCTCAAGTCTGAGGATAACTTCTCATGATTTACTTAATAACAAAATCCATAAAGTAACATCATGCAGTTGGGATAAGTCCTATATTCAGTATCATCGAATATCATCTGAAATGGCATGACTACGCATCAATATACTTTAAGTATATTATACCAACCTTCAGATTTGTCTTGATTTAATAATATTCCCATATTATTAACTGACAATGGATAATTTAAGAATAACCTTTATTCATGGATTTAAACATACAAATATAGGATACAATATATTATAAATTAAACATACCATGTATTTCAATTTATTATAATAATTGTTTAACATCCCTTATCCAAATACTAAATAGATCAATGCATGATAACTCTTGTTGATGGATTATGTCTCAAGCAATGACATTCATACTTGTTGACAAGACATAAATCATCCAACTTTGATCTATCGGAATTTTAAGAATACTTATTTCAAGAATTCAACTATTGAAATTCTTATATGTGCATAGTCAACTATTTTGATAATGCCATTTTTCATAAAAATGTGATACATCCTTAACCACCAATTTATGATAATTAAACTTCCAAACATTTTAAAGTTTAAAGTATTCTTATTCTTTTAATGTATAATGCAACTATGCTCTTATTTAAGCATAACTAGTAATAGCCAAGGATGAAATCCTTACCATAACTAGTATTGAGTGTCGTCTCAATTTCATTAGCATCATTGTATGCAACAACAATATGCTATTAAAACTTTCCGTAAACCATAATATCTATTGTGTAATGTTTGATGCCCTTCAAACTTTCAAGTTTGTTGGCTATGACAATTTTCACAACAATTGAAAAATTGTTCATCTATAGAATTTGGAAGTTGTTCCAGATTTAGGATGTAATTCTATAATCAAACATATTCTTATTAGAATATTACACAAGTTATCTAATAACTTTTAATTAGATATTAATATTGCCAAATCATCTTGTAATCAAGCATGATAAAACAAAACATGATGTACATGAAAATCTTTGAGTCACACTTAGATTTTATTCATGTCATACATATCTATTCAGACTTTCCAAATAATATATCATGTTATATATTAGATTCATTTACCACACATGTTTCAACAATAAACATTCATTCCAAGGTTATATGTCTTATTTCCTAAATCTTATAAGTAAAATTTCATTCCATTCTAAGACTTAACATTTACTTATATGGAATATTACTTTTCATATGTTCTACAACATATATGATTTAAGAATTTAAACATAATACTCCCACTAGCTTTTAGGAATACTTAGAAATTATCTTATTTCAATTATAAATCATAACATGAATTTAATAATTAAACATAAGATAATTTTCTAGATGCATGCATTTATCCATCCATGGATTATTGCACCATGTACACTTTCAAAGATTTATTTGAATTCATAAACTCCTTTTGATTATTTATCGTCCTCGCTCAAGTAATCACTCAAGAAAGAGTTTTGATATTCCATTGTCAATTTCATAAATATGACAATCATAATCTTTATACTTTTAATGTATTTAGAAAAGAATATTCAATCACAGTTAATTGCTTAAATGTGATTAATAATCTTGTCATAAAACATACATTAAATATGTGTACAACATTGTCCATATGATTTCTATACAAAGATTTAAACCACAAAGGTTACCTAGTCTTTGAAGAAACTCATCTTTATTTTCCAGTCTAACTATTAAGATAAATCAAATTTCAAAAATTGATTATCCTTATGGACAGCATCTTAATCATTCATATCATGTATACTTTACCCAACTTCATATTTGGTAATGTATCATAATGATTATCAGGTTTACAATAATCTTGTAAATCATAGCCCTCAGCATATTAATCAAATATCTGAGATATATTGCTATTCTATGAATGATAATTCCATTATCTTGAGATTTAACATTTAAATATCAAACTTTATCATCTTGAGATTTAACATTTAAATGTCAAACTTCATCATGATATTTACTAGTGTATTTTAGAAGATTATGTATCTTGCAATTTTATCTTTTAAAGATCAACACTCCCACTTGCTTTTAGCAATTTAAAGACTATCTTTAAATACTTAGCAAATAAAGAACCAATACAATGTTCTCTTTTGGGATATTACAAATACATATTAACAGTTCCTGACTTTACTTTGTTAATAACCTCTTCATAAGCAGTTAAACAAATTTAGAACTTCAATTTAAGACTTAATGTGATTCATCACATTCCATCATATGATAATGTCTTATTAATCTTCTAGGTTGGAGTTTTATTAAATATGTCCAAGTCATACTCAACATTCTAACCTTGATAACTTTTGGAAGAAAAGAAGTCATAGTTATCTTTAATCAAACAATATAACAAGAGTTTGATTTTCCTAACTGAACATACCATAAACATTTGATATTTCATTAGTATTAATATTGTAAGACAATCTAACAATATTTAAGATAACCATATTCCTCTTGACTTGTCTATTTACCAACTAAGTCATTTTAATGGTATAATAGTATTCAAGCCAATTACATGCCTTATAACACAAGTACTTTTACAAAGTCACTTTATGTCCATGTCTTTACAAGAAAACATAAACTGTTATAATCCCACTATACGTTATAAGTTATTTAACAATTAATAATTTCATGTATATGTCTTAATTAAAAGACACAACAAGATAACGTCTTACTTTATTATAAGTCTTGTAACAATTAAAAGACTTTATGTTTATATCTTTACAATGAAACATAAACATGTTTAACTAAAGTAATTATGAACACCATCTTTTGGTTTCAATAGTAATTTCAAGTTAATTTATTACTTCACAATAATGTAAATAACATTATTTCTTCATTTATTTATGTCATTCCAAGAACACATAAATATTTAGATTGAAGTAGCATTAGATTACTTAATTAATTTATGTCATTCCATGAATTCATAAATCTACAAATTAAAGTAGTCTTGCAATCATATTGACACATGTTCTAATAGGTATCTAATTTAGAAACTGCAAATTCTCATAGTTCAATTACATCAGTTGATCTGCTAGTAATGAAAATATGAAATTCACCTTGTTGTTGCAATTTAGTTAAGTTCTCACATAACATAAATTGTAACACCAAGTGTTTCTTGAATTAGCCTAGTATAATTCATATCAGAACATTATTCTGATTTAGAAACTGCAAATTCTCATAGTTCAATTACATCAGTTGATCTGCTAGTAATGAAATATGAAATTCACCTTGTTGTTGCAATCTAGTTAAGATCTCACATAACATAAATTGTGACACCAAGTGTTTCTAGAATTAATATTAGAACCTTATTCTCTTACCTTGTAGTCAAGAGAATCCATTAAATCATATCTTTATGAGTTGTTTCTTGCACACAATAAAGATAACATTTCTCCCACTTGTGCATGGAACAACCTTATATAGTTGATAAACAACATGCCATTCATTTGTTTATGTGTTCAATATGATTGTGTCATTATATTTTTAGCATAACAAGTAGATGTAATACAACAATGTCTAGTAAGGAAACGTACAAGACTATCCTTAAAAGTATGAGTGTCTACACTTGGAAAGTAATTATCTTTAGCTACCAAGATATCAAAGCTTGTAACTCCCACTGAATTAAAGATCATTACAATAATTCATTATTCAGTGATAAGTACACAATACTCCCACTGAATTTGACAACATTGTAAATGTTTCATATCCAGTAAAAGAAAATAGTGTGCTTTTAGCTTTCCTACACCTTTAAATGTCCATACGTAACAATTACTTATGTACTAAAAGTGTATTCTACTACGTAAATGATGGACTATCCACCAAATGCTATTAACTTGAAAAATTGGGCATGCAATTTCTTCCTTAATAGGTCTACCATCCTACAATGTATGTAGCACCTTTAAAATAATCAAAACAACTAGTTTGTTTTTAAACATTTTGCAGTAATTAGTCTAGCTTCTAATTATAATAACTCATAAAATGTCATACATAATTTTCTGTTAACCAAATATCATATTTGTTACTAAGAATTTGATCACCGAATGAGGATGATAAAATCCCTATGGAAAATATATGCAATTTTCTTAACCATTAAAAAAAAATTGCTATGAGTTATATTAGAATTTAGACATATCTAATATTCCTATTATCCTTTCTCATTCATGAAAAGGAATAGGATTGTGTCTCACTCTTCCTTCATAGAAATGAGACTTCTTTTGTCTTTTAAGTAAATATTTCTTAATCAAACATTTGTTTGAAAACAGAACTAGATCAATTTACCAAAGCCCAAAATACGTTTACGGTTTGAACGTTGCATTAATACATTAAAACGAATTACAAAATTCAATTTCAGTATTTTCGATAATTAGATCTTTAAGAAAATAAAATACCCATTGGCAAATATTCATATAAACCATAGTATTTTCTTAAAGCTAGGATCCTAAATTGACATAGTACCATTACATCAGTTGATCTGCTAGTAATGATAGTATTCAACAAGGTAATTGTCGAACAATAATTGCCAATATCATATTGCAATTCCTAGATTTATGGGATCTACAATCACAAAACATTTGTATTGTAAGCATGTTTATTCCCCATCTTAATGCCTTGAGTCCAAGTCTCACTTCCTATTCAATTTAAGTCGTCTAACTTAAAAACTGCAAACTCATAAATCCATCACATCAGTTGATCTGCTAGCAATGAATTTATGAAATTTACCTCTCCATTGCAATCTCGCCAAGTCTCACATGACGTAAATTACAACTTCAAGTGTTCTTAATTAGATGGCATTCGACTTAATTTATAAGGGTATAACTATTTTGATGTGATCAAAATAATGTATGAAGAAGCATGCATACAACTTCATAACATTGGTTTTACAAAACAATTTTATTACCAATTAGCTAAGAGTAAAATAACAAAGTTTTGATTGAGGTATCGGGTTCACCAATTAAAGAATAACCATCAATTATCGTCCACTATATCGTACTTTTGCATAAGCCCGAAAGCTTAGTGTTTCGGATAATCATTGTGGAATTGTGGATTATTCACCCTTAAGATGACAATGTACATGTAATGGTTGTTCGGTAAGTCTAATTTACACACAAACGAGCGTTAAGACAGAATGTTGTCTATCTAAGGCCACAATTTAATGCGTTGCCATCCTTATACCCATCTTATAGTGTGTAAACTTCGGTCGAGCCTATTTAACCATTACGTACAAAAACATCAATCAACCAATCCTTTGAAATTTTAACTCTTAAAAACCAAAACAATTTCGCCATTATTTAGTCCGTATTATTTTTCTATTCAAAAAATTACCCTTTTCGTTTATATAAACATGTCTAACACAATAAATAAACAAAACAAGTAATTTGCAATAAAAAATAAAACAACTAAATAAACACATATACATAATCATAACAATTAAATATGTATAAAACATGTAGCCACATGCAAATCTTATTAAAGAGTCCTATTAATAATCAAATCTAGGCGTAAAACGTATTAATTCAATTAGGGCTTTCTTTTTCTTAGAAAAAGAGTCACATACATCGATAAATCGATTGCGTAAGCCAAAATTAAATAAATACCACATAGCACATAATTGATTACTTAATATTGGAGTCTTCCCCAATTCGACATCTATTAAAATTTACATGTTTTAATATATAACTTAACCATTAATATATATAAGCAATTTAAACCATTTAAATAACACAATAAAAATCCATGCAAATATGCACTTTTTCATGGATTTAGCTTAACAATTAACATATTGCACCAAGATCGTTTACTAAAACGCATAAACAATTACATGACATCTTAGGGTTTCTAGTCAAATTTTAAAAATAAAAAAAAATAAAAGCAAAACCCTAAAAACCCTAAAAGGTCATTCGACCCAAAAATTAGGGTTAGGGAAAAAAACATAAACCCTAAAAAAACATGTAACTATACGAATCAAATCCAATTTTTATGCGTTGCGATAATTAATTACACATTATAACGGCTCAGATGCCACTGTTGGAATTATTATATCATGACCTTCATATAAATAAACCAAGTACATCAAAGTGAGCATAAGCGGAAGCAATTATAATAGATCGAATAACATGTAATTAATTAATCAATAATTAAATAGTAAACATACCTTTGTGATTCTAGCCCGAACAAGAATCAAAGCAATCTTCCGGAACCAATGAACCCTAATAAGGGTTTATAAGGATTATATGAATTACCCCTTACCTTTTTTGTAATTCAATCCAAGAATCAAACAATAGTGTGTTTGATTCACGTTCTTGTACACACGTACTAATTCAAGGAAAAGTTTATGCAAGTAATAACACAAAACCCTTTTTGGACTCAAGAAAAACGAAACCCTTATGGGTGTTCGGTTTTGGTTCGACCAAGACAAGAGAAGGAAACAAAAAACACCAAGTTGTGTGTGTACAAGTTATGAGAAAAACCTACACCTTGGGTTTGCTTATATACTACACAATACTTGGAGCTCAAGGCACAATGGAGGTGGGTTACACCCTTGGGCCAATCGGTTTGGCATCCCCTAGGGGATTCCGGAACCTTCTCTTGTTTCCATGTATTGTCTAGTAATTACTTTCCTAATCTTCGTTTAATAATTAATTAGTCATTAATCAATAATACTAATTATTATTTATTTGTTTTGTGTTTAATAATTAATTATAACATTTTATAAATAATTATTACATTTCCTCTTCATACGTATTGTGTGCAATCCCGTGATCTCGAGTTCGATCCTAACATACGTCTACTAAAATAATGTCCATATTCTAACATAAAATAATGTCCATATTCTAACATGAATCACGTTATGAATATCTCTAGTGGTAGTTGTCCATCATGTGTCATCGTTTTCATCATTTATGAACATTTTAATCATTCAAATGGTAAGCATAGTGGTGGCAATAAAGGAGACAAAATGGTATCTATTTGCGTTGCTAGCAAATCTTTCAACCACACATGTGTCTTAGTTTGTATAAACTACAGTATATTTTATATACAAATATAAATGAAAACTTAATTGGGTTCCATGAAGTGTAATCAATTATTTCGACAAGAGTAATAAAAACATGGACAGACGTACCGTATCCACATATATATACACCCATTATAGGTTTACAATCTAATGAGAAATTGACTTCTATGTAATAAATGAGAAACATGCATGAGTGCCTTTAGTTGAAAGAAGAATTTTGTAGTTTTCTTTAATTCTGTAAGAATTTTGAGGGGTTTTCTATCTTAAAGGAAAGATCGAGATGAAAATCTAGAGAAAAATGTTTAGTTGATTTTGTTATTTTATTTTTAGATAAGGAAGAGTGTTTTGGGTTTACAGAAGAAACAAGGAAAACGTCAAAAATATGTTTTGTAGATTTCCTCGTTTAGGTTAAAAAAGAAAAAAAAAATCATTTTATCCGGAAATTTTAGAGAAAAAACTAGCTTCTAACACAACTCCAGTTTTCTTTGTTTTGTACTAAGTTTTTTATTTATTTTTTTTTTAATAAAAAAAGAAGGATGTTTTCCCTTAGCTAAACTCACCAAACGTCTAAAAAAAGGCGAAATGCACACTTTTAAAAAACAAAGAAGTACACAAAACAGTGAAAATGCCATTTTCCTGGATTTATTTCATGATTGTCATTTTTTCTATCTCACAATAATTCGATAATATAATTGATGCTACTGTTCAATCTTTAATAAAGCTTAATTTTATTTAATGTATTTACTTGATTTAATTTGGATCCTGCGAAAGAATAGAGATATATTATTATATATCCTCCAATGATACCACATTCATGTAGGAATTAAGCATCCAATGACCGAGTGTGATCACATGTTTAACGACGTATATTAAACAAATACTTCTTTGCAATAATATAATTAAAGAGATATCTTTTGATCATGGGTCTAAAAGTCGTTGGTGATTTTAGTGTCATCACTTATATTTTTATGTAATTGTGATTTACTTAAGATCAAGGGTTTAATTAGATTTAGTTTACAGTTAAGTTTGAGTAAAGAGGTGCGGAGTGCACACTCGTTCTAGCTAGCTTGATGCCGCTACGAACAAAGAGCAGGGATCAAGGGGCAGAGCCCCTTACTGGGGTCCCGCTCCCAGGTGAGCAGGCTGGGGTCGATGGCAGCACCCCAAAACCTAAACAGTTTTTGAGATTCTGGTATTACCTGTTTTCTTTCCAAACGGTTTTTCCACCAAAAGTCACCTCTTTTTTCCAATAGTTATGACCCTTCCCGCTAACCGATTTTAACTAACTTTTGGTTATGTATTTCCATTGTATATTGATCTCTTCTATAACAGAACAAATATAACAACTTTCTGTGCATTACTTTGATTTCTTGTGCCTTAGAAACAAAGTGTTGTTCTCTGAATATCCAATTGGGGATTTCGTGATACCCGAGGCATATATGGTCGAAATACTTTAATCTGAAAGTAATCTCAACACGATTCAAAAAATATATCAGGATTATTACCTCCTACACTCACCCAAAATTCTAACAAAAGTTGTAACATTTGAATCTACAATCCATTCTCATTGCATGTACTGAACTTGTTTGCATATAAGTTGAGAAGTTATATTACTAAGCCAACAATCATATAAGATTTCTTTTAGATAATAAATCAAACACTACTTTATTTATATGATATATAATTTGTAAAAAGGGAAACAGAATCTGCCATTTTCTCTCTATCAAGGTGGAAAGAACCAGAATAAAAAAGAAGAAAAAGAGAAAGGTATTTTAGCATTTAAACAAAGGAAACCAAAGAAAGAAAAAGATGAGAAAGAGTGGAAGCGATGCATCTAATGCTTTTTTTTTTTTTTTTTTTTTTTTTTTTTTTCTTCTTCTTCTTCTTCTTTTTTATGTTTTAATGTTTAATAATGTACGTAGTTTTATGCATAGACCCAGTCTTTCGCAATTATGGTCGTGTTTTTTATTAAAGGCGGACACTTTACTTACGGGCTAAATCGGTTTAAGCATTGCCTTTCAATTATTGTGCCTAGTGAGTGACCAACCTGATATTAACATTTAGCGAAAAATGTACTGTTATATACTATCGATGACAAAAATAAACGAAAACAAGCAAGTCTTTAATAATTAACTCCATATATATGAGGAAAATAGAAGTTTCAAATTTTTTGAAAATCAATCCATGTGTTATGGTATCCAAAAACACTTATCATGGTAGTATTGGAGGGGCTATATTTTTAAAACCACAAGCTTATAGCTCTGAAGAAGCTTAAAAAGAGCGCCTAACAAATATGCCTATCACGGGAATATTTGAAGTGCTGTTTGTCTGTATGAGTTTACAGATTGGGCCTCCAAGAAATTTATATTTTTGTATTAAATGTCAACTTAGTATGCTACGTGTATGAAATTTGGGTTCTAAAATGCATAGTTGTTGTGACTCTATAAATCAGTTCCTGTCAATTTAGTTGTTGTCAGTTTTGCTCTGATGTGATCATGTCATTTTAGTAGCTGTGAATTCAATAGTAGTTAAGTTGTCTGCTGTCAATCTAGTTTTATCCATTAATAGGATTATCTAAATTTAGTAGTTAATTTGTTCAATGTCTGTTTCATCTTTTTTTTTTTTTTAAAAAAAAAACGGCGATTGAATTAGAAACTACAAAGTGGGGATAAAGCGTTACAAGAATAATCAATCCACTTTTAAGGAAAACTTTCTAGATCTACTATAACAATCCAATTGAAAGAATATGTCTTGATATCGTTGAAGATAAGATCTTGAAGGTTTCTTGGAGGAGAAAATAACGTTGTTCATGCATCGCCATATGGACCAAATTGTTGTTTGGACAAACGCATCAAAGAATCTAGTTAAATTTTCCCCAAGAGGTGTATAATTTGCCAAATCAACTAAGTCATGCAAACCAAGGAACGAAACATTCAAAATCCGCCACCACTTCAAAACATCTGACCATATTTCTTTTGCGATTTTGCAATAAACAAATATGTGTTCTTCCATTTCGATTCCATCATCACACAAGGGACATCATACAGAATCCAAATCTACAGCCCTTCGATCAAGTTTACTACGCGTACTCCCATCCTACTATTCATTACTCCCCATGTATTGATATTGACTTTCAAAGGGTCACGGTTCCGGCCATCTAGTTGCAACATATATAGGAGGCGGGCAGGTTAGAACATAGACATGATAAGGATCTCATACCTTTAACTGTAAAGAATCTTGAGGCATCTATAAAGAATTCCCGTACTAAAAAGTACCGTGCCAATCTAGTTGCCAAATGGTATCTGCTGATAGATATATGAATCAATCAAGGTTTAAAACCTCTAAGGAAAGACACTCTTATTGAAGAGATCAAAGTTTTATCCAACTTTTGGATTCTTCATTCAAACAAACATTGTAAACCAAATTGAAATGATTGGGGCATAAACCCCATATACTCTTGTAACTCTTGTTTGATCCTTTTGTAACCTTTTTTCTAGCTCCTTGCTAGCGTTGTTTAATAAAATCACCTTTCAGAAAAAAGATAAATATATGAATTTGTTTATGTGTTTATGTTTCGATGGCGTCGTACAAGTGCCAAAAAGTACCCGTTTTAACTCATTATCCAATCCGTTCATTTCCTTTTTTGGGTAAAAGATTACTCGAGAAAATATTATAAACTCAATAATTACAAAGTTATTTGGTTGAATACCACATACAAACACAAGCCATTACCCCAACTAACTGGCCATGGACCGACTGGACAAGCCATTTTGTTTAAGCACACACAAAAACTAGTTCCCCTCTAACCACATCTAACCGATGTTACGCACATTCACCTTCCCCCCTAAACAATTTCTTCAAGATGGTAATGTTCTCCATTAGGTAGGCTGTGTGTTTAAACTTGAGAGTTGAGGTTTAATTTAGCCAAACATTTTTCCGTATATAAGCTCGACTAACTTGTCTACAGGTTTACATACCCTCTTGTATAGCCGATTATTGCGCTCTTGCCAAATATAATAAGCAGTTGTGGCAAGGGACAATACGTCCAATAACACTCGGACTTGTATTTCGGTCGCAATAGGCTTTAAACCATCCACAATATCCATCCAGCAGCTCGATACATTATGCATATTGGCATGTACCTTCATTCTCGACCAAACCTACGAAGAAAAAACGCACTAAAAAGTGTAAGTGAAAATGCGTTGAACTTGACATAGTGAACACCGCAATTGAGCCAATGTTTATGAAGGGATTGTTGTTTGCCTTTCTTTAATGATCAGACTTCACAGTTTGTTAATCTTCTTTAATCGGTATATATGGAGAAGGGTTTGGGACAGAAAACTTGTAAGAGAAATAATATAAACTGAATATGTATTGATCGATTGATTGTTGATTACAGAATCCTACCTATTTATACTAGATGAATCGGTCCCTTTGATGAAGAGGCATACCGATTCCCATAAAGTAAATGACACAACTTTTCTAATCGTTATAACCTAACTAAACGGTTTATACCGTTATCTATTGGACCCAGCCCAAACACAATGGGTTGAAACTTTACAGAATACATAATAATTACACTAAACTACCCTAATTTTTTTGCTTCTATAACATTATGGTCCAACATTCACCCCCCTAATGTTATAGATGCAAATCGAGTCTTCTTCTCTTGTCTTCACAACAGCGTTGGTTCATCGTCACTTTGATAAATGAGATGTGCTTCTTCTTCCTTTTCTTTCTCTTTGTCCCTTCACTTTGTACATTCATATGCGAAATGACCATATTCACCACATTCATAGCATTTGAATCTGCTCTTGTCATTGCTTGTTTGACCAGCACTTCTTCCACGTCCTCTACCACGGCTGTTTCCAGAATTATTTGTACTTGCTAATAGTAATTTGCTTGGATCATACTCTTCTGGTTCATCAGTACTCTTAATACGTTCTTCAAATGCTGTTATTCTTCCAACGGCTTCTTCGAATGGCATGGTATCTATTTCTGAGTATTGTTCAATGGTTGCCACGATCGGTAAAAACTTCTTTGGAACCGAATTTAGTAACTTCCTGACAATTGTCTTATCTTTGAGTGTCGAACCAAGGTTTATAAACCTTGCCCTTATACTGCCCAACCTTCCAGAAAAGTCACTTATGGTTTCATTTTCTTTCATCTTCAAGGTTTCAAGTTCGCTCCTTAAAGTTTGTAGTCGTGCCTTGTGAACGAGATCTGCTCCAAGATATAGAACTTTGATCACATCCCATACTTCCTTTGCACTTTCGTATTGCGCAACTTGCATTAAAATATCTCCCAATAACGTTTGGAAGATCATTGCTTTCGTTGTAAGTGCCTTATTCTCATCCACCTTTTCTGTTGAATCAATAGCTTCCCAAAGACAATAAGCCTTTAAATCATTGCCCACTGGGTGTAATTTGAATCCGTCAACTGTACGCATTTAAGTGCTATATTTTCTTGAACTTTAGACATGCTGCTTTCTTCTTTATCTTTCGTCGTGCTTGTACCATACAGGTTTTCCTTTTGCTTACTTGATCGTACCACACAGGTTAATACCACAAAGGTTTTACCACGAAGGTTTGTTCCATGAAGGATTGTATCACGGAGGTTTGTTCCACAAAGGATTTGTACCACTAAGGTTTTGGATTCTTGCTTACTATACCACAAAGGTTATGATTTCTTTCTACTTTTCAACAATAGCCTCTTCTTACTTTCTAATTTATATGATTCTAATTCTGAAATATATAAATTGAAAGCGATAAATACTTAATAATAACGATCACTTACAAGCTTTTTCTGTAATTAGGGCAAACTTTCGATCCCTTCTTTCTTTTCTTGCTGCAATCGATGGCCTACTTGTACTCGTTCTTCCCTGGATTAATTAACCGTTAGCTCTGATACCACTGTTGTTTGCCTTCGTTTAATGATCAGACTTTACAGTTTGTTAATCTTCTTTAATCGGTATATATGGAGAAGGGTTTGGGACAGAAAACTTGTAAGATAAATAATATAAACTGAATATGTATTGATCGATTGATTGTTGATTACAGAATCCTACCTATTTATACTAGATGAATCGGTCCCTTTGATGAAGAGGCATACCGATTCCCATAAAGTAAATGACACAACTTTTCTAAACGTTATAACCTAACTAAACGGTTTATACCGTTATCTATTGGACCCAGCCCAAACACAATGGGTCGAAACTTTACAGAATACATAATAATTACACTAAACTACCCTAATTTTTTTGCTTTTATAACATTATGGTCCAAGAGGGGTTATCTCCCAATGTTTTAATTTATCTTGCGTTTTTAGTTTTTGAACCATGACCCACCAAACCAAGAATGCATGTATCCTGTCAATCAACTTCAGCAGCTCGCGGTCTTAATCGCGTACGTAACTAAGTCTTCAATTGTAACATTGGAGCCCAAATTACTCACTCAGCCGAGATGGTATCGCGTCGATCTTGCGAAAATATGCATCGACTGTGAGGTCTCCTATGTCCATACCACGGAGTTCTCCAACTAACTCAACTGTTTTTTTTATCGCTTATTATCGGTGAAAATTTTCTCCAAAATTTCCCAGCTTCTCTCGAGGTCTTAGGTTTTTCCTTCAACACACTTTCCAAGAGGGTTCGGAGATCGTGTGGTAAATGCATTGTTTAATTATGGCATCAGTTGTTAGCCAATCTTCGGTTGGTACGGGAGGGGCAGTGCTGTACGTGGTTGCGGGTGGTGTGGGGACCTTGAAACCTTCGAGTTGGTTTTTAAACAATTCACTCCTGTTGGAGTAATTCAGTTTGTATGCATCAAAATGAACAGGAAGCTTTATCATAGGGAGAGGTAGATGCATGTGACGGGAGATGCATTATTCACCATGGTGATCAATAGTATATTAGTGGAGGCTATGGCAGAAGGTGTGGAGAGAAGGGAAGATGACTGCAGATTTAGGGTTCAGTTTCCTTAGGGATACAACACATAAATGAGTTAAGCCCAATATACATATGCGGGCCTCGTAATAATCACTACTAACACAATAAACATGCATTGATGATAGGACCAAAATTATCAATTGTATCCGACCTGCAAATGATAGTGATTTGTCCTTCCAATCACCTATACGGTTTTTTACCTTCTCAACCAACACCTTACAATCTTTGTATAGCAGACGAGAGATATCAATGGAACTCCTAGGTATTTAACCGGAAGTTCACCTTCTTCAAATGGAAAGACATTCAATATTGCTTGTTTAACTTGGTTGAAACATTTTAGAAGAATGCGGTGCTTTTTGTTAATGTGCATGTGTAACTACTAGCATATACATGTTTTAGACTTGCAACAATTAGAACAAACCACAAACACAATTAAAAGACACAAAAAGATTTATAAAAACCTCATCAAGTTGAGCAGTTCTTACAATCAACAAGATTGAGATATGTGTAGTTACTAATGATTTTTGTTTTACTTTTTGGGTCAACCCGAAAATCACAAACAGAAGTGAACAAGAAATTTCAATATTTCTTTAATAATACGATTTGTTAAACCGTAGAAACCAATTATATATTCATAAATTCCTAGGTTAAAGATTATATATAAGAATTAGGCTTTTTCTTTGATTATTTTAGTATTTTGGTGAGTTCTATCTGTATATATCGATCACTTTTCTAGCTTCAAAGATGGCATCACAGCTTCAATTTTTCTTACTACTTGCTATTTGATCATGCGCAACTATGCAGATATCAATGGCTGGAGATTCGGGCATTCTCACAGAGTTCATGCCTCCAGTGGTTTGGTTGGGCCCCCTGGATGGAAACTATTTCACCTTCACTGGGATGAGAGCACTGGCCAACGCACCCTTCCCGAAAACTTTTAAGGTCACAAAAGCAGCCATGGCCGAATTCCCTGCTCCTAATGATCAGAGTGTTTCTTATGCTGTACTACAGTTCCTAATGGCACAGTTAACCCACTGCACACCCATCCACGGGCTTCAGAGTTGTTTGTTCTCATGGGCTCTTTACAAGTTGGATTTGTTGATATTATCAAAAAGCTGTTTACTCAAAGATTGCATCAAGGTGACATTTTTGTGTTCCCGAAGGGACTTGTTCACTTTCAAAACTGATGTGGCTACTATTAAGAAGATTAAGTCAGGCTAACTCGGATGCGGTGCTTTCCAATTTGTATAGTATGTATGTTTTGAAAATTAAAAATATGTACTTGAATAGTGAATAAAGTGACACTTTAGATCTATCTTACCGTTTATTGAAATCTCACTTGGGACTTCAAGCACATTGTCAGGAAAACTGCTAGCTATATACTCCGCAACAAAGAAGCAAGCAAACAACCACAAGAACACGTACAACCATTATTACACCTTTTTCCAATAGGCGGGATCTGAAGATATTTTGTTACTATTAACGACACGTTTAAGAAAATTGATAACCGATAAAGGCAATATAACCCAATATTATCAAACCTACATGCCTGTCGACAAAAACCGAATTCCTTCACAAGTCACAACCAAATCAAAACAAACCTTTACTAAGAACAGAATAGTTGAGCTAGGGTTACCTTGTTGCCACTCGCCTTTTCAGATATTCTGGGTCCTGAAGCTAATATCCTAAGCCACCACTTGATGCAAGTTATCCTCTTGTCCAAGCACAACCATCATCACGCCTATCTATTGAGGAATTAATACTCCCTGACCCATACAACATTCTAGTTTGCTACTGCTCTATCTCCAATTAGGAACATATCCTGCTGGATGAAAGAGTGGCAGTTTTTTTGTTTCATTCTTTCTTGGCCCATCCTCGCATATAGAAATACTTGAGAACTGTGAGTGAGCACAAGAGAGAAGGAGCGAGGGTGAAGAGAAAATGGAAAATGTTGGAATTAAAAGAGATAGCCATGTTACAAAATGAAGTAATCAGGAAATGTCATATACTCATAGTATGTAATTATGAAATTAATCGTTTCATACAGGTTTCTAGTCCATATAACCATTCTTTATTTCGGAACATTACATCGTCCCTGTCATACAAAGACCATGATGAACAAACACTAAACGACAGGGTTATTGAACACCTAACTCTTGAGTCCTAACTCAATTTTTTGAACCGTTGGAACGTCAGTTTTGAACGACTTTGCTAGGACATTGTCGTCAATACCAGTTGTGAAAACAGACTTCGGCATAGAAAGCAGACCAGCACTCGCACTTCCAAATGCAGATATTGCAATGACAGATTGATTGTGATTCCTGTTGTACTGAAAATGAACAAGTCCCTTTGGAAATACAAACATGTCACCCTCATGAAGTGTCTGGTTATACAACACGTTCGTGGTGTCGACAAATCCAACTTCAAGTGTACCGTACAATACTATGAGAAGTTCAGCAGCTCGAGGGTGAGTGTGAGGTGGGTTCACACCAGCTGGTGGGAACTGGAGTACTGCATAGGAGACACTTTGACCGTTTAGAGCTGGGAACTCGGTCATTGAAGCTTTGATGACTGTGAAGTTCTTAGGGTTTGGATTAAAAAACGCACTGAGTCCACTGTAGGTGAAGTAACTGGCATCAACAGATGTGTTTGGGGTTATGAAATCAGTTAAGATATCAGGGTCATTAGCTTGTGTTGTTCTTGAAATTGCTAGGACCAAGGCTAGTGACAGTAAAAGAACAGAACTTCTGATAGCCATGACTGAAACAGATAGAAAAGCAAGTGTTGCGTGGTATGATATTTTAGGTTCCTGATAGTGTTTAAATACAGGTTGTCGATGAAAGCAATGGTTTCGTTGTTTATGTAATAATGAGTTGTATATCACCTAGAGAAGAATAAAAAGGATATTCTTGCATTGTAAGTTTTGCCAATTGTTGTTTCTACATGCCGTTGTCTACTTTCATCGGCATTAGAGAACAAAGAATGTATCAGCTGGTAGCATTCTCGTCTAAGGTTTTGATTACTATAACATACGCCCAATGCAATTAGAGAATAAAATCATATAAAAAGTGACCGGCCAATCAAACAAGAAATAGTTTTTAAGAACTTAATGTTTGGCAGTTCAGCCTTGCTATCATCATCAAGAAAACAGAGCTATGTGATGTTACCAAAGCTGCTTTGTTTTTCCATTTGGCTGATCATAAACGAAAAAGTAATAAAAAAAATAATAATACAAAAAAAAAAAAAGAAAAAAAAAAAAAAAGCGATGGAATCCAAAATTTTACGACTATTGATCTTTTCAACCGCTAAAACCAATCAGTCCTAGAAATTACTTCTGTATATATGTTGACATCTATTCAATTCAAGACCAAAACATTGATCGCTTTCTAGATTTAATAGAAATGGCATCAAAGCTTCAATTTTTCTTCACTTCTAATCTCAAGCACCACTCTTGGACATTCTCTCTGACTTCAATTCATCCATCAAGTGGTACTATTCGGCCCTCTAGATGGAAACTTCACCTACACTGGGATGAGAGCACATGTAAATGCACCCTTCCCGAAAACTTTTAAGGTCACAAAAGCAGCCATGGCTGAGTTTCCAGCTCTTTAACGGTCAGAGTGTTTCTTATGTTGTACTGCAGTTCCCTAATGGCACAATTAACCCACCACACACACATCCTCTGTTGTCCCAGTCGTGTACGAGTTGTGTACGGTTTATGGTTGAGTCAAATACGATTTGCAAACGATATAAAAACTAAAGATAACTTATATAAATATTTGTCTAACCAATGTAAAGTTACATGTTCTAATGTATATATACTATGTCAATCGGTATGAATGAACCGATGTGTCTATTCAAATAGTTGTCTTCAACCATTGTAATGGTTCGAACGAGTTTCTGCCAAGCAACACAACCATTCGACCATTTCCAGTAATAACTAACTAAACTAATTTAACTACTAAACGGTTGTAGAGTTTCGTTTCTACAAATTTGGTCCTTCACGTTTTCCTTTGAAGTAACATCAAGATTACTTTGGCTCACATTCTCCTCCTTAATCTTGATTGTTGCTTTGTCCAAGGTCTTGAACTCCGAGCATTTGTCTCATAGTTGTAAACTTGAGTCTTGGTAAAGCTTTCGTTAAGATGTCTCCTCTTTGTAGTTCTCCGCTAACGTGTTCCACATTTATATGACCATTCTCTACGCATTCCCGAATGAAATGATAGCGAATGTCTATATGTTTACTCCTTCCATGAAATACTGGGTTCTTCACGAGTGCTATTGCTGATACGTTGTCAACTCTGAGCGTTATCCTTTTTTCTTCCATTCAAGTTAGTTCACTAAGTAAACGTTTTAACCATAAGGCTTGACATGCTGCTACAGTAGCCGCCATGAATTCTGATTCACATGATGAGAGCGCCACTGTCGGTTGCTTCTGAGTACACCAGGTAATAGGTGACTCTCCAAAGTAAAATACGACTCCAGTAGTTCTTTTTCCTTTATCGGTATTGATTCCATAACTACTGTCACGGTAACCTGTTATCTGTCAGCCGCCTTCCTTCTTGTATATTATTCCATGTTCTTTTGTTCCTTTGACATATCGGATTACTTGTTTCACTGCCTTCAAGTGATGATCCTTCGGGTCTTGCATAAATCTGCTGAGTAGTCCGACTGAGTAACTAAGATCCGGTCTTGTATGTAATAAGTATCTTAGGCTTCCAATTAAGCTTCGGTAATAAGTTGCGTCAACTGGTTCTCCATCTTCCGCCTTGACCAACTTAGTGTCAGGATCCAATGGTATCTTCGTATCATTGCTATCCGCCATACTTGTTTCTTTTAGGATCTTGTTAATGTATCCAGTTTGCTTGATTGTAATCTCTCCTCCTGTCTGTGTAACTTCTATCCCAAGGTAATATGCTAGCAATCCTAAATCGCTCATTTCAAATTTATCTTCCATCTGGGATTTGAACAAGTCTATTTCCTTCTTTGGAGTGCCCGTGATTATTAAATCATCTACATATACTCCAACTATAAGTGTTGAATTCTTGCTTCTTTTCGTGTAGACTGCTTGTTCTAGATTACATTTCTTAAAGTCTAATGACTTCAAGGTTTGATCAAGCTTCACATTCCAAGCTCTTGGTGCTTGTCTTAAGCCATACAAAGCTTTTGTTAGCTTGTATACTTTTCCTTGGTTTCCTTGCTGAATAAAACCTTCAGGTTATGTAACATAGACTTCTTCCTTTAATTCTCCATGTAAAAATGTTGATTTCACATCTAAGTGGTGTACTTGCCATCCATGATATGCTGCTAGTGCTAATATTAACCGAATTGTCTCTATCCTAGCAACTGGTGCGAATACTTCATCAAAGTCTATTCCTTGTTCTTGTACATAACCTTTCGCTACTAATCTTGCTTTATATCTAATGATCTTTCCTTGTGCATCTCTCTTGGTTTTATAAACCCATTTAAGTCCTATTGCCTTCTGATTTTCTGGCAATGTTGTTAGAGTCCATGTGTGATTCTTGTTGATTGAATCTAATTCAATTTTCATGGCCTCAATCCATTTCTCATCTTTTGATGCTTCCTTGTAGTTACGGGGTTCTTTTTCTATGAAAAATAAACTTGGAGTTTCTACTTCTCGTGCATGTTGATAAATTTCATTGATATTCTTTAAACCTCGTACTGGTCTGTGATCATATCTTTCTGAGCTTCCTAATGAGCTTTCTAATGAACTAATAGTAGCTTCTCTTTCACTTTCTAAGTTTGGTTCGTAAGTGTATGTTGGTGGTGTAGTTGGTGATGCTGGATCAGGTATTGGATCTGGTATTGGATCCGGTATTTGATCTTCTTCATGATACGTGTTATCAATATTTTCTATGTTGATTGGTGTAGGATTTCCATTATCAACTTCGTCTACCACAAAACTAGCCCAAAATGTGTCTTGTGTATCCGTATCATTTCCATCTTTATCCCAATTCCACGGCTTC
Organism: Artemisia argyi; assembly: GCA_030686995.1. NCBI lineage: Eukaryota > Viridiplantae > Streptophyta > Magnoliopsida > Asterales > Asteraceae > Artemisia > Artemisia argyi. The sequence goes on from CM060677.1 coordinate 179,547,324, forward strand.
GTTTCCATAAACTTTACGTCCCTACTAACATGTTTCTTCTTTCTTACTGGATCATATAGCCTACAAGCTTTTGATCCTTCCTCTACTCCTAAATAAACCATCGGTATGCTTCTATCATCTAACTTCTTTAAGTGAGGTATCGTTATCTTAGCATAAGCTGTGCATCCGAATATTCTTAGGTTTTGTAGGTTTGGTTTTCTGTTGTAGAGTGCTTCATATGGTGTTTTATCTTCTAGTGCTCGTGTAAGTACCCTATTTAGAATATAAATGGCATGCTTGACTGCTTCCGCCCAAAAAGTTAAGGGTAACTTCATTGCTTTCATCATACTCCTAGTAGTTGATAACACCGTCCTATTCTTTCTTTCAACTACTCCATTCTGTTGCGGTGAGTATGGTGCTGTTAACTGTCGTGTTATTCCATTCTCTTTACAGTACTTAGTGAATTCATTTGATGTAAATTCACCACCTCTATCTGTTCTTAGCATTCTTAACTTCAATCTTAACTCCATTTCAATCTTTTGTCTAAATTCCTTAAATGTGTTGAAGGCTTGATCCTTAGTTGTTAGAAAATAAGCCCACATATAACGTGTACAGTCATCTACTAGTAAGAAGATGAGTTTCTTTCCGGAATGTGTTGTTGGACTTATGGGACCACAGAGATCTCCATAAACTAAGTCCAGTGGGTTCTTGGATGTGAATTTAGCTTGATTGGGAAATGGTGTTCTGCTATGTTTTCCTAATAAACATGCATCACATACTTGTCCAGTATGGTTTTTTCTTGGTATTCCTTCTACTAGACCCTTTCTTGTCATCTTGTTGATATCATCAAAGTTTAGATGACCTAATCTAGTGTGCCATAACCATTCTTGGTTATGCACATTTGCTAAGAGGAATATAGGTGCTTCTATCTGTAGTTTAATACTGTAAAGTCTATTTTTCGACCTTTCTACCTTCATCAACAACTTTTTCTTCTTATCATACAAAGTCAGCTTGTTCCCGTCCATTATGATCTTACAACCTATTTCAGTAAGTTGTCCTAGACTAAGTATGTTGCTCTTGAGGTTTGGTATGTAGTAAACATCTGATATTATCTTTTGCTCCTTGTTTCTACATCCTAGTAATATAGAACCTCTACCCTTTATCTCTACATACGATCCATCTCCAAAATGAACGCGTCCAGTGATACTTTCGTCTATATCTTTAAAATGACTTTTCGCTCCCGTCATATGGTTGCTTGCACCATTATCTAAATACCATATGCTATCATCTGTTGTAGCATACTTTCCGGGTTGTATTTGTCCTTCATTTAACAATACTTCTTCATGTGTAGTCATTAATAGTGATGGTTCATCGTCTTCATAGATAAGGTTTGACTGTTCCTGAGTTGTTGGTTTACTTCTACATTCTTTCTTAAAGTGTCCATGTTTCCCGCAATTGAAACATTTTACTTTCTTCTTCCACTCACTTCTATTCTTATTGTTCTTGTCACTGTGAGTTGAATTTTCTCCATTCGAGTTATTTCTGTTTCCTTTATTCTGCCAGTTTCCTTGTGTGTAGTTTGATCTACCCCTATTCTTGTTGAAACATTTCTTATATCTAGATTGTTCGCCTTGTGCGAATAATAGGTTATCCTGGCTTTCTGCTTGTCCTCCCTTTTGGAGTTTTATCCTTTCCTCGAATGCCTTTAACTTTCCATTGATCTCATCTAAGGTGATATCATCTAGATCACTTGTCTGTTCTATGGATGCTACTATCTAAATGAACCTATCTGGTGTGGAATCTAATAGTTTTCGTACTAAAAGTGATTCATCCATGGTTTTTCCTAATTCTTTAGCCTTCGTGGCGTAACCATTTAGTTTGTTCGTAAATACATCCACTATTTCTTCATCCTTCATTTGAAGGGCATTAAATCCTATCATTAGTGATTGTAATCGTGCCTGTTGCACTCTTTCTTCTCCAACGTGTCTCCTTTTCAATGATTCCCATAATTCTCTAGCAGTTTTACAACTTGCTACTTGTAATATCACATCCTCAGTCACCGCTTGATATAGGAGGGCAATAGTTGCCTTATCCTTCTTAGCATCTAATTGGGTGTTTTCTTTAGGTTATATAGTCTCCCATAATCCATGTGCCTCTAATATAACCTTAATTTGTATGGCCCAAATAGTGTAGTTTATGGTTTTGAGTTTAGGGCATTGATATTGTGTAATGGGTGTAATGGGTTTTACTATAGTGTTATTGGTATTGGTGTCATCATCTCCACCCGACATCCTAGATGTGTTTACAATCTTCACTTTTAATTTGTATGGGAAATCTAACTAGTATGGTATATCCTTACTACTACGGGGAATAGAAATAGTTATCCGGGAATCCTAGTAATACGGGGATCAATATAGTTCTCGGGATTTCCTAATAGTATGAAATGAGTATCTATACTATAAGCGTATAAATGAAATCCAAATAATGATTACGTGACCTCGTATGTTATGCGTTCCCACTTGTGTGTCGATACTTTCAATTATATCAACCACGTACTTTTCTTTCCTCGTCTCCTTTCAATTTCAATTTGGTTGTCGAATACTTAACCAAATGTCACGTTGTTCCTTTGTTTCTTTCTCGACTTGGTTCCTACTACTTGCCTACGACCCTTGTTATGTCTCAGCTTTCTCCAAATCCACCCGAAGTGACTTTGGCCACGATCAAATCCAAAATGGTTGTCGTTGTTTTCTTTGTTACAAGTCTCCTTTTTCAAAAAATACCCGCGGTATTTTTCTGCCAAAAACAGCAACTAAGTTGCTTTTCTTATTCTTTTTCTTTTAGTACTCGCGATACTAAATCCAATAAACCAACGTCTAAACAAAAAATTTGTTTGTCGTTCCGCTGTTGCTTGCTTTCTTTGCTTCGTTGTCTCCACAATACTTCTTTTGTTTTCCTTTCTTTTGTCCACACCGTATATCAACAACCCCAATACCCTAATCGGTATTCTTTTTCAGCGAGTGATCAATTCGCCTTGTAACTTTCAAGTTTTGTCGTTGTTCTTGTATTGCCAACGTGCTTCTTTGTTTCGTTATACCGGTATCTTTCTTTCTATCCAAGCAACGCCTTTATTGTTTCTGCGCTTCTTTTCTTCTCCTTGTATATCACGGTATTGATACACAATCTTCGACGTCTTTCCTTTACCCTTGTTGTGTTGCAGTAGAAAACACACAAGTACGTTTCTCGTTATTGTTTAACAAGAAAATCTTCCAATTTTTCTGGTTTTGTTGTAGCGTACGATTTAATCACAACAAACCAAGGCACCAAAAAATTCTGGATCGGTGTCCTTCCTGTTTGCAAATTACGACACAAAGAAAAAGTTGTATACTACTTTTCTTATGTCCCTAAGTTATCTATGCAACCCTTCTAAAGTTAACAAGGATCAAGGGTGTGTGGTGTTCCTGAAAAAAAAAATCAAGCGTGGGTTTTCTGTTTTGGTTTTGGTTTCTGTCTCGATACAAAAGTTTTCTGGTTTTCTGGTTCTGTTTTGATGGTGTAACGAGATGTTCCAACAAGGCTCTTGATGCCAATTGTTGTCCCAGTCGTGTACGAGTTGTGTACGGTTTATGGTTGAGTCAAATACAATTTGCAAACAATATAAAAACTAAAGATAACTTATATAAATATTTGTCTAACCAATGTAAAGTTACATGTTCTAATGTATATATACTATGTCAATCGGTATGAATGAACCGATGTGTCTATTCCAATAGTTGTCTTCAACCATTGTAATGGTTCGAACGAGTTTCTGCCAAGCAACACAACCATTCGACCATTTCCAGAAATAACTAACTAAACTAATTTAACTACTTAACGGTTGTAGAGTTTCGTTTCTACAAATTTGGTCCTTCACGTTTTCCTTTGAAGTAACATCAAGATTACTTTGGCTCTCATCCTCGGGCCTCAGAGCTTTTTGTTTGTTCTCATGAGTTCTTTAGAAGTTGGGTTTGTTGACACTACTAACAAGTTGTTTTCTCAGACACTGCAAAAAGGTGATATCTTTGTGTTCCCAAAGGTACTTGTTCTCTTCCAGTTTAACAATGATGCTCATGATCCAGCTTTGGCCCTCTTTGCCTTTGGCAGCGCGAATGGAGGGACAGTTTCCGTTCCAAATTCAGTTTTTAGTACAAACATCGATGATCAACTATTAGCTTTGTCCTTCAAAACTGGTGTTACTACCATTCAGAAGATTAAATCTGGGCTATCAAGCTAATTAGGATAAAGTACTTGCCATATTGTATGCATTTCTTATTTGTGGCTTTCAAACACCAATAATTGTTTTCTTAAATGGTGAATAAAGAGACATTTTTGTAAGCTTATACAAATTCTAACCTTAGTACAATTGCAATTATATGGAACGAAAAAATAAATAAGTTACTCGTTTTTTTTTTCTACACTTATGGTCCGATGTTATGACTGCAAAGTTGAATTGTGAAACAGTTTTTGACTGCTATCTTTAACTTAAAACCTAAGATAATTTGTGAGAAAAATAAAAAATAGTCCCAAGTATTTGGTTAAGAGTGATTTTATTTTAGAGTTTGAAACATTGTACAAGCATAATATAAGCAAGAACCATGCTAGATAAGCAATGGAAGTCATTGATTTAACATCAGATTAACAATCGAAAATCTCCAGATTGTCAATAGCCAATGCATTGTACTGTTTTCTTATGACTAATATAAAATTAGTCAGGACATGAACACACATGTTATATGTTGATACAAACAAGTCTATAAATATATGACAAAACTAAAATGTACAATTATGAGGGTAGAATTTGCCTTCCTTCCGTCACCTTTATTCACCATACTGATACGCTTTAATTTTTGTCGTATATATGAAAAAGTTGGTTTTAAGGAGTAAACCTTCTTGATGATCTCCATTTTACATACTTGTATTGATAGATGTTATTATAATCCATTACTACCATTTAAATCCTAATTTACTTCTATAAAATTGTACTAGTAATACAAGTTTTACATAATTTCTATTTTTTTTTCACAGCAAACTGATCACACACCTTGTTAGTCCCAAAGTGAGTCGATATATGAAATTGCAATAAACAAACTTAATTTGAATAACTAAATCGTCTAACTATTGAAATGTTACATGTTTACAAGTACTTATACTACACGAATGGTTATAAGTGAACCATCGTGTCTGTTCACAAAGGGGTGTGTTTGTTCGAATGGTTATAACCCAAACGACATGTCCCTTCACATGTTTCCAGAAATAACTAACTTACTAACTTTAACTAATAACTAACTTAACTAACTTTCGGTTATTAAGTTTCTAACGAGCAACTTTGGTCCTTCGAGTTTCCATGAGAAGTAACATCGAGATTATATTGGCTCACATTCTCCTCCTTAATCTTGATCGTTGCTTCGTCCTAAGTCTTGAACTCCAAGCATTTGTCGCATAGTCACGAACTTTAGTCTTGGTAAGGCTTTTGTTAAGATATCTGCTCTTTGTAGTTCTCCATTAACATGTTCCACGTTGATATGACCATTCTCTACACATTCACGAATGAAATGATAGCGAATGTCGATGTGTTTGCTCCTTCCATGAAATACTGGGTTCTTTACGAGTGCTATAGCTGATATGTTGTAAACTCTAAGCGTTATCCTCTTTTCTTTCCATCCAGTTAATTCACTGAGTAGTCGTTTTAACCATAAGGCTTGACATGCTGGTGCAGTAGCCTCCATAAATTCGGATTCACATGATGATAGTGCCACTGTAGGTTGTTTCTCAGTACACCAAGTAATAGGTGACTCTCCAAAGTAAAATACGATTCCAGTAGTTCCTTTTCCTTGATCTGAGTTGATCCCATAACTACTATCGATATAACCTGTAATCTTGCAGCCGCCTTCTTTCTTGTATATTATGCCATGCTCCTTTGTTCCTTTGATGTATCGGATTACTTGTTTCACTGCCTTCAGATGATGATCCTTCAGGTCTTGCATAAATCTGCTGAGTAGTCCAACTGAGTAACTAAGATCTGGTCTTGTATGTAATAAGTATCTGAGACTTCCAATTAAGCTACGGTAGTAAGTTGCATCAGCTGAGTTTCCATCTTCCGCCTTGACCAACTTAGTTTCGGGATCCATTGGTATCTTCGTATCATTATTGTCCATCATAATTGTTTCTTTCATGATCTTGTTAATATATCCTGTTTGCTTTATCGTAATCTCTCCTCCTGTCTGTGTAACTTCTATCCCAAGGTAATATGCTAGCAATGCTAAATTGCTCATTTCAAATTTTTCTTCCATCTGGGATTTGAACAAGTCTATTTCTTTCTTTGGAGTTCCCGTGATTATTAAATCATCTACATATACTCCAAATATAAGTGTAGAAGTCTTGCTTCTCTTCGTGTAAACTGCTTGTTCGAGATTACATTTCTTAAAGTCTAATGACTTCAAGGTTTGATCAAGCTTCACGTTCCAAGCTCTCGATGCTTGTCTTAAGCCATACAAAGCTTTGGTTAGCTTGTATACTTTTCCTGAGTTTCCTTCTTGAATGAAACCTTTAGGTTATGTAACATAGACTTCTTCCTTCAATTCTCCATGTAAAAATGCCGATTTTACATCTAAGTGGTGTACTTGTCAACCATGATATGCTGCTAGTGCTAATATCAGACGAACTGTCTCTATCCTAGCAACTGGTGTGAATACTTCATCGAAGTCTATTCCTTGTTCTTGTACATAACCTTTTGCTACTAATCTTGCCTTATATCTGATGATCTTACCTTCAACATCCCTTTTGGTCTTAAAGACCCATTTGAGTCCTATTGCCTTCTGATTTTCTGGCAATGTTGTGAGAGCCCATGTGTGATTCTTATTAATCGAATCCAGTTCTGCTTTCATGGCCTCAATCCATCTTACATCTGTTGATGCTTCCTTATAGTTACGGGGTTCCTCTTTTATGAAGTATAAATTTGTCGTTTCTACTATACGACCATCCTTGTAGATTTTCGTTATTTCTTTTAAACCTCGTACCGGTGTATCATCATATCTCTGTTCTGAGCTTCCTAAAGAGCTAAAAGTAGCTTCTTCTTCATTTTCTGAGTTAATGTTGTAAGTGTAGGCTGGTGGTGTGATTGGTGAATCTGGATCTGATGCTGGATCTGGTATTGGATCCGGTATTGGATACATATTATCATTGTTTTCTATGTTGACTGGTATAGGATTTTCATTGTCAACTTCGTCTACCACAAAACTAGCCCAAAATGTGTCTTGTGTACTTGTATCCTCTCTACTTTTATCCCAATCCCACGGTTTCATTTCCATAAACTTTACATCCCTACAAACATGTTTCTTCTTTCCTATTGGATCATATAGTCTACATGCTTTTGATCCTTCCTCTACTCCTAAATAAATCATCGGTATGCTTATGTCATCTAACTTCTTCAAGTGAGGTATCGTTATCTTAGCATAAGTTGTGCATCCGAATATTCTTAGGTATTCTAGATTTGGTTTTCTATTGTAGAGGGCTTCATATGGTGTTTTATCTTCCAGGGCTTTTGTGGGTACCCTGTTGAGTATGTAAGTGGCGTATCTGACTGCTTCTGCCCAAAAAGTTAAGGGTAACTTCATTGCTTTCATCATACTCCTAGTAGTTGATAAAACTGTCCTATTTCTTCTTTCTACTACACCATTCTGTTGTGGTGAGTATGGTGTTGTCAACTGTCTTGCTATACCATTCTCCTTACAGTATTTGGTGAACTCATTTGATGTAAATTCACCTCCTCTATCTGTTCTTAGCATCTTTAATTTCAACTTTAACTCCATTTCAATCTTCTGTCTAAACTCCTTGAATGTGTTAAATGCCTGATCTTTCGATGTTAGAAAGTAAGCCCACATGAAATGTGTACAGTCATCTACTAATAAGAAGATGAGCTTCTTTCCAGAATTTGTGGCTGGACTTATAGGACCACAAAGATCTCCATACTAAGTCCAATGGGTTCTTTGATCTGAATTTAGCTTGATGTGGAAATGGTGTTCTAATGTGTTTTCCTAATAAACATTCATCGCAGATTTGTCCTGCATGATTTATTCTTGGTATCCCTTCTACTAAACCCTTTCTTGTCATCTTGTCTAATGCGTCAAAGTTCAGATGACCTAATCTAGCATGCCATAACCATGCTTGGTTATCCACATTTGCTAAGAGACATATAGGCGCTTCTATCTGCAATTTTATACTGTAAAGTCGATTCTAGGATCGTTCTACTTTAATCAACAATTTCTTTCTCTTATCATAAAAAGTCAGTTTGTTTCCATCCATGATGATCTTGCAGCCTATCTCTGTAAGTTTTCCTAGACTAAGTATGTTGCTCTTGAGGTTTGGAATGTAGTAAACGTTCGAAACTATTTTTTGTTGTTGGTTTCTACATCCTAATAGTATTGAACCTCTACCCTTTATCTCTACATACGATCCATCTCCAAAATGAACTCATCCATTGATGCTTACATCAATATCCTTAAAATGACTCTTGGTTCCTGTCATATGGTTACTTGCACCATTATCTAAATACCATATGCTAGTATCTGTTGTAGCATACTTTCCGGGTTGTATTTGTCCTTCGTTCAACAAGACTTCTTTGTGTTCAGTTTCGTGTGTAGTCATTAATAGTGATGGTTCATCGTCTTCTAAGATAAGGTTTGATTGTTCCTGGGTTGTTGATGGTTTTCTACATTCATTCTTCATATGTCCTAGTTTTCGCAATTGTAACACTTTACTTTACTCATATCTACCCTTGTTTGATTTATCTTTGTGAGATGAGTTTTCTCCATTCGAGTTGCTTTTATTTCCCTTATTCTGCCAGTTTCCTCGTGAATAGTTTGATCTACCACCGCATTTGTAAAAACGTTTTCCTTTCTTAGACTGTTTGCCTTGTGCAAATAATAAATTATCCTGGCTTTCTACTTGTCCTCCCTTTCAGAGTGTTATCCTTTCCTCGAATGCCTTAAGTTTTCCAATGATCTCATCTAACGTAATGTCGTCGAGATCATTCGTCTGTTCTATGGATGCTACTATTTGAATGAACCTATCTGGTGTGGAATCTAATAGTTTTCGTACTAAAAGTGATTCATCCTAAGTCTTTCCTTCGTGGTGTAGCCGTTTAGTTTAGCTGTAAATGCATCCACCATTTTATCTTCCTTCATCTGAAGGGTATGAAATCTAATCATCAATGATTGTAACCGTGCTTGTTGCACTTTCTCTTCTCCAACGTGTCTCCTTTTTAATGATTCCCATAATTCTTTTGCCGTTTTGCAACTTGCTACTTGTAAAATCACATCTTCGGTCAACGCTTGATATAGGAGGGCTATCGTTGCCTTGCCCTTCTTATCATCTACTTGAGTATTTTCCTTAGGTTCTATTGTTTCCCATAACCCATGTGCTTATAGTATAACCTTAATTTGTATTGCCCAAACTGTGTAGTTTGTGTTTTTGAGTTTAGGGCATTGGTATTGTGCAATAGGTGTTTCGGGTTTCAATGTTGTGTTAGTGTTATTTGTATCTTCAACCAACATCTTAATGCTGCTTATAATCTTCACTTTCGAATCGTATGGGAATTCTAACTAATTTGGTATCACTTAATACTACGGGAACAGAAATAGTTATCCGGGAATCCTAATAGTACAGGATCAATATATAGTTCTCGGGATTTCCTAATAGTATGAAATAAATATCTATACTATCTAAATATGAATCGAAATCCAAAGTTTTGAATTTTGTGACCTCATAGTTGTGTAAAACACAAGCGTATTCCCTTTTGTTTGTGTCGGTACTTGAGTATTATACCAACCACGTCTTTTCTTTTCCCTTGTTCACCAAACCAATTCACGTACACTCTTTGATGTTGTCGAATTGCTTTTCAATAACCACACTTGTACCACGTTATCTTTTCTTCTTTCTTTTGTGTCGACATGAAAAACAGTCTTGCCCTAGATCCTTTTGTCTCGGCTATGTTCCAAAGAACACCAAATATTCTCGGTAAACAACAGATTGTTGTTTGTTGTTTTTGTTCTTGATTTCCAAGTCTTCGTACCACAAAAGTCTCCAAAATACCCTACGGTATTTTCTAAAAAAACAAACAGATTGCTTGTTTTCTTTCCTACTACTACGACGGTAGTATTCAAACAAGGAGAGCGCTTGCTTAATTCCTTGTTGTCCCCGTTGCTTGTCCGCGTTCCACAATACTTCCTTTCTTTTCTTTGTTCCACACCGTATATTTCACAACAAACGTCCAAGAATACTTGACGGTATTCCTTGCAAACAATTGATCAGATTGTTTTCGTTGTTGTTGTCTTCCTTGTATTGCTAGCGTCTCCAAAACAATCCTAGATTGTTTTCTCAATCGGTATACCTTTCTTATCCCAAGCAACTTCCTTTTCGCTTCTAACGTGTTGCGTTAAAGGCAACAGTGGGTCTTCTAGTGTTCTTGACGTCTTTCTCTTCCAAATTTGTTGCGATAGATAGCAACAATGGGTCTCCTAGTTTTGTTGTCGTGTGAAGTTAGTCACAAACAAAGTTTCTGCAAACGTTTGTTTTCGTTTTCCTTTCCTGCCACGTACAGTAATCACAACAACACAACCAATTAGTCACCACTTCGTTTGGTGCCTTCTTGTGTGCAATTTCTACACAAGTACGGTCGTACACTACTTTCCTTGCGTTCTTAGTTATCCAGACAGCGTTTCTATCTTCTGTACGTCGCGTCTTATACTTCCTGAAACAAAGTTTCAGCATGTATCTTTCTGTTTTGGGTTTCCTTTTGGTCTCGTTAATGGCTTCTGGTTTTGATGTATGTAATGAGCGTGTAATCAAAGCAAGGCTCTGATGCCAAATGTTGGTCCCAGAGTGAGTCGATATATGAAATTGCAATAAACAAACTTTGAATAACTAAATCGTCTAACTATTGAAATGTTACATGTTTACAAGTACTTATACTACACGAATGGTTATAAGTGAACCATCGTGTCTGTTCACAAAGGGGTGTGTTTGTTCGAATGGTTATAACCCAAACGACATGTCCCTTCACATGTTTCCAGAAATAACTAACTAACTTTAACTAATAACTAACTTAACTAACTTTCGGTTATTATTAAAGTTTACCAAATATAAAGTGTCATTAAAACATAAAGGTGATGCCCCTAGTTTCTCTCTGGCGATTATTTTCTAAACCCTAACATCCCTTTATCGCTTTTCACATTACACTACCATATTCTTCACATAGTTCCTGGTTATTATAATCCTTTCTTTAGGATTTTTAAAAAAGTTATCGTTTTTTTGGTTTTGAACCGACCTGCTCTACTCATATCCTTCCAATCTTTTATCAAGTAGGTTGGTGTATCTTCCCTATATAGTTTATTGAATCGAATTTATTATCATTGGGACGATCATAATGGGTGTTGGTTAGATCTTGGACTTTTAGCGTTTGAAACCCTAACTTTTCAGTTAGGGTTTTATCGTTTTTTGTTGGTGTTGCTGGTCGTGCGATTTGCTGGTTTGTTTCTGCTTGTGTGAGTCGATTGGGTTGATTGTCATGGGGTTTGTGAGAGATGGAAAAAGGGTTCTTCAACAAGGTTTCACTTGAAGGTGTCTAATGTGTCCAAAGGGTCACATGGGGCTGCTACTAATTCTAATGATGCTGGGAAGGTTGTATCGGATGAGTTGGAGTCGGTTAATGTTTCATATGCTCCTGATGGTATACTTAATACTCCAAAGCAGCCTAGTGTGGATCAATTGGTATCTAATGCGCGGAAGAATTTTGACATAGTAATGAATAATGTTCAACTTGGGATTGATGCTAATAAGGTTACTCATTCTGATTTGCACAATTCGAGTGGTATAGGGCAGACTTCTATTCCGAAAGGTACCGGAGCTAATGTTACAAGTGATCCTCCTTGTGGTCCTGGTAATGGTATGCAACATCCGTCACCTACTTTTACAAGTGCTAGTGGAGGGAAGTCGGTCTCTTATGCGGGTGCTACTTCAAATGATCATCAGAAACATGTGTCTAATTTTCGAAGATTGGAAGGTAGCTAAAAGGCTGATGTGGATCTATCTATACCAATGAAAGTAGTAGAAGAGGTGAATCTCATATTTGAAAACACGCTTTACGGGTATTTTCTTGGCCAACGCCTTGCTTTTCCTGTTGTTGATTATTATGTTCGCAATGCTTAGGCTAAGTATGGTTTACAAAAGGTTATGATGAATGCGAAGGGGTTCTTTTTCTTTAAGTTTAATTCGAAAAAAGTTGTTGATGATGTCCTTGATAATGGTCCATGGTTGATTCGTAATGTACCAATTATTCTTAAACCATGGACATTGAACACCAATTTGCTTAAAGAGGATTTGACTAACATCCCGGTGTGGGTTAAATTCCATGATGTCCCTCTTGCTATGTTCTCAGATGACGGGCTTAGTCTTCTTGCTACATTGATTGGTACACCCAAAAGGTTAGATGCTTTTACTAGTCAAATGTGCAGGGAATCCTGGGGTCGTAGTAGTTTTGCTAGGTGTATGATTGAAGTGAAATCGGATGAGGTGCTTCGGGACAGCCTCACTGTTGAGATACCTTTACTTGATGGTACGGGTTCGACGATTGAGATGATTCGTGTTGAATATGAGTGGAAACCGCCTCGATGTGATAAGTGTAAGGTTTTTGGTCATAATTTGGTGGATTGTCCTAAAGTTGTTGTGCCTCCTGCCCAACCTACTAAGAATGTTAATGGTGGTTTCATGACTGTCAACACTAAGAAGAAGGGAAAGCAAGTTGGTTCAACAAATCCGGGTCAAGGATGATTTACTAACCTGTTGTGGGTAAGCAGTTTCATTACCAACCCAAAAAGACTCCTCATGAACCTAAGAAAGTTGTTGTCACTAAGAAGAATGCTTCTGATGTGGCTAGTATAAGTGGAACGAAGATCACTACATCTAATTAGTTTGATGCGCTTAATATGGATGATACGGATAATTTTGGTATTCCTACTAATGACACCAACAAGGATGTGGATGCTGGCCGTAGAATGGAAGTTAATGAGGATGAGTCGATTAAGGCTGGTACTACATCACAAGAACCGCTTGTGAGTGATTCAATGGAAACAAAGGAAGTTGGTTCTACTCCTATTGTTGAGAAAATTGGTAAGCTTGAAAAGCTACTTATTGATGGGAAAGCTACTCTTGTGGATGATGATGGTCTTCCTATTCCGTCTACCTCTTCCACTAAGAGGGCTAACCCATTTTCAAAGGTGGGTGAGGTTGTGGTCTCTGATAGTGATGATGATGAGATTTTTAACACGTTCGACGAATCAGCAAATCTTTTTGGTGGTGGTCATGAGCGTGAAGATGAGTTTGATGACTATGATGATTATTCGAAGCAAATTTATGATCTTTCAGGGAATTTGGATGCTCTTAATGCCATTTATGGCTTTAATCTCCAAGGTCGTATGAAGTAGTTTATATTTTTGTCAGAATCTTTTGTTATCATGTGGTTAGTGGTTTTGTTTTCTTGTTTAGAAAATAGGAAGTATCTTGTTATGTAAGCTTTTCGCCTATGTAACGGGCTGAGATATGGGATTCACCCATATCCGTTCTACTTAAACGCTTTTTGGAGTAATATATTTACCGGGTCATTGACCTTTTACCCAAAAAAAAAAAAAAAAAAAAAAAAAAAAAAAAAAAAAAACTTTCGGTCATTAAGTTTCTAACGAGCAACTTTGGTCCTTCGAGTTTCCATGAGAAGTAACATCGAGATTATATTGGCTCACACACCTTAAATACTGCTAGGAAAAGGCTTTTTTTTTTCTTTTTCTTTTTTTTTTTTAATAATTAATCTAGCTGTGTGAGATTATCATTAGGAAGAGTTTATTTGTCGTCCTATGTGCTGAAGAACTTGAATATAGTTCAAAAGAAAGGAAAAACAAGGTCTTTTTATTCCATCATTCTAGAACAACATAATTGGTGTTCGAAATTGGCTAACAAAGTACATTAACAGACTGTCAAGTACATGACCTTATTAGCTTGAGAATCCAGATTTGATCTTCTGAATTGTAGGAACATCAGTTTTGAAGGACAAAGCCAACACCTGATCATCGATAGTCGTATTGAAAACAGAATTTGGAACTGACACGGTCCCTGGACTTGCACTTCCAAAGGCGGAGAGAGCCAAAGCTGGATTACTGGCATCGCTATTAAACTGGAAGTGAACAAGTCCCTTTGGGAACACAAAGATGTCACCTTGTTGCAGTGTCTGAGTAAACAGCGTGTTAGTAGTGTCAACAAATCCAACTTCCAAAGAACCCATAAGAACAAACAAAAGCTCTGAGGCCCGAGGATGGGTGTGTGGTGGATTAACCGTGCCATTAGGGAACTGTAGTACAGCATAAGAAACACTCTGACCGTTAAGAGCAGGAAACTCAGCCATGGCTGCTTTCGTGACCTTAAAAGCATCTGGGAAGGGTGCATTGACAAGTGCTCTCATCCCAGTGAAGGTGAAATAGATTCCACCCAGAGGGCCACCAAATGGAATTGGTGGAGGAATGAAGTCTGTTAAAATGTCGGGATCTCCAGCCAACGTTATCTGCAGAGAGGCACATGAAATTGAAAGTAGCAAGAAGAATTGAAGCTTTGATGCCATCTTTGATGCTAGAAATCAATCGATATCTTGCTCTTAGGTTACAAGATGGCAAGATATATATACACGAAGAACTCATTTAAGATTACTGAAGTATATGCCTTATGCTTGAGAACTACCAAAGATTTCAAGTATGATTAGTAATTCTGCGGGTTGAACAAAGCGAGTAGCTAAGAAATTTTGGATTTTTCCATCATTATAGTCTATAGCGGCCAAAGGACAATAAACAAGACCCCTTGGTTACTTCACATAGCTCTATTTCTTGTTGTTTGAAACAATGCTGAACAGACAAACATGAAGATTTTTTTTTTTTTAATTTTTCTGTTTTTATAATATATTGGTCTCTTTTAACAAGGTTTTAGTCTTTGCTAACATCTAAAGTACATACATTTTTATAATCAAATCCTCGGACGGGTATATTTCCAGCTCTGGCGTTCGTCCTGATATCCAGATCACAGCTTAGAAACACATAAACAACAAATACAACTGGCAAGTCCTGCAAGTATATCCGTTTGCTTGTTCTCTTGGTCATACATGCCTACATGCATACTAGTGTGTGTGTGTGTGTATTAAAAAACAGTCCATTTAAGATCATTTTATTTGGAAATGGTCATAGTTCCTGTTCTTTGTTAGAATTGTTAGTATACTTGTAATTTATGTATTATTCTGAAAATCCAAATTTGTTATAACCTGGCGTCACAAGAAAAGTGATATTTAGTGGAAGAGCTTTTAGTGACATAAAAAAGTCGTCACTAGTCTGATATTTTTATCAAGAGGTGTAGGTAAAAGATTATAGTTTTCGGTTATATGACAAATATACACTTTTTTGAGATACCCGACGCTATCTGTAGTTACATTTTTATTGTACTAGTTAAACTACTAAATTACCCGCAATTATTTTTGGAATTACACAACAAAATTCTGCTTCAATGTTTTGATATAATTTTCAAAATTACAGAATTAGCAAAATAAGAGAAAGCAACAACTTGACTTCTTATACTCGTACTAGCTAATTCTGCTTCACTGTTTTGATATAAACAGTTAAACTTCAAAAATTAATTAGGTTTGGCTACTCTTATACTCGTACTAGCTAATTTACTTGACTCCTGGATCGTAATTAGTTTCACTATGTATTTTAACAATGTATATATATTACCAATGGCCCTTTGGTCTAGCGCTATGGAGGTTTTACCCTCCTAGGCAAGGTCTCAAGTTCAAGTCTTGTATAGAGCGATAGGGTTTCCTCCCGCGTGCGTAAAAGAAAAGGTGTCATTGCCTTCTGGGCTGGACCCAACCTGGTGTAGGCTCGCTACGCCTTCTGGGCTAAGGGTCATGTATCCACAATTGCCGTTCAAAATATATATATATATATATATATATATATATATATATATATATATATATATATATATATATATATATATATATATATATATATATATTGGTTATCATCAAAACACAATGTTCAACACCCAACTCTCTCATCTTTCTTAGTATAGGTTTAGTGGGCTTATTTAATTCTTTTAGTTACCAAAAAGTCATGCTTATACTAATTAATTGTGGGTGATTAACATTATTAAATATGAGTAATTCTAGTAATTTATGATTGCTTAATCCGCTAAGTATACCAACTATTTCTTTAATCAAGGATCAATATACGAGTTTAATCAACCATCAGAATACGAGTTTCAAGGGGCAAGTAATTAGAAATTTGATTAAAGAGCAAGTTAGCTGACAAAGTTTTATTATTTAATATCGGGATAATTATTTTAAAATATGTCATACTTATATTTTCCAGTTTTGTAAATGAGAAGGATGAGAAATAATTATAACTACACATTTGAGATGCATCGACTTGATTTAGATGCATCTCTATTCATTTAGATGCATCCCAATTAGTTTCGAAAGTGATTTTGAAGTGAAAACGATGCAAAGTAGTATTAAAAACAAATTTGACTCGCAGAGGACGAAAAATATATAGGATTCGTCTAACTTGATGAAATGCATCTAATATATGTATATGCATCTAATTTTTTGCTAGAAAATATATTATGGTGCATCTAAAAGACTAGGGATGCATCTAATTCAAGTCGATGCATCTCAAATGTGTAGTTATAATTATTTCTCATCCTTCTCGTTTTAAGTTTTCTTATCATTTGATCCTTGGTCTTGTATAGTAAACTAATTTTTTACATATTGATGTACCAAACTTGTCATTTTCGTCAATTTAATATCTATCTTTTTTTTACCTTCTCAGCCGGTTTGTGTCACGTCAAAAAAGTTACAGTACATCAATCTGCAAAAAATAAAAAATAAATAAATAAAATAAAAAAATTACTATAGCTCTTTGCACAAAATTAGAAAATTTGGTAAGTAAGATACATTAATAAATGATTATCCTTTTTCTTTATTAGTTTAAGTACAAGATTGTTTTCCCGCTTCCCTCATTCGGACAAACTAGAACAAAATTAAAACCTTACCATTCGATCCCAAACCCTAAAAGCTCGAGCTTTCATCAATGGCAGTCATGCAAACACTCCGTTTACACGAACTCAATCTCCTCCATTCATCACTCCGACATCACAAAACCCTAATTAACCTCACCAAAATGCAAACCCTTAGAGTTGTAAACGAACCATGAACATGAACGAAGGGTTGTTCTTATCATTCGTTTAAGTTTAGCCAGACTAATGAATGTACACAAACGGAACCGAACCGGACCAAATTTAAATTTGAGTTAACCGAACCGGAAACCGAATTTGAATGTAGTTCCGTTTTCGGGTTGACCTGAATAACATAATTTATATATTTTTTTTTAATTTAGTTATATTGACTTTTAGTCAAATAAGCCGATTTATAATCATGCGAAATCTTGATTTGGCAAAAAAATTAAATAAGGATAATTTGTAAATGTTGCTAATTTGTCACATATTTCATTTTGGTGTATGGTAATCAACAACTAGAAGGTAGTAAAAGAATACATCAAGTTGACAAAAATGACAAGTTTGGTACGTCAATTTGAGAAAAAAAGAAAAAAAAAAATGTTTACTACACAAAACTGAAATGTATAATATGTACGATACATTTTAAAATAATTATCACTTTAATCTTCAAAGAGCATGAAGGTCTTGGGTCGACTTTGTGATATGGACTATTAAAATTATATTTTATAATCAAAGGTGGTGGACTGACTTGAATACAACAAACATGTATTATTCCTAAAATATACTACATTGTTGACAAAAATACAATAGTCTTTAAAATGAATAGATTGTATGCTATCTGACATAAAATAGATGGTATTATTTGTCAACTTATGTAGCACGCCTCATTTTCAGGGTCGTGACTATTACCCATATGTCATTACATAAACCTATAGTTATCACTAATAAATTATGTAGTAAAACGACTATGAAAGTTTAAATTTGCATTGTAAAATCATGTTAAACTCCACGTATTTTACAAAAATATACCACATGTTTGAAAACAAAGCAAATACCGGCCGTATGAGAACTACATAAAAACCTGACCAAATTAGAAGCACGTTTTCAAGATAAAACTCCGATGCTTCTAAGCTAGATGTAAGTTTATCTAAGCCGGGAGAAAATTAAGCATCTTACCTATAACTTCACCCAAACAACTAAAACTAGACAGCATTATCTAGCAAGCTAAGATAATCAAACCAAATACATAGTACTTTATAATTCTAGCAGTTAATTAGCTAGAAGATTTCGGTGACCAAACATGTTGTGGCTGTAGAATTTAGAGGTGGTGACCAAAATACAAGAGGTTAGTGACAATATTGTGGTCACAAATTGAACAAATATTTTTCATGTACTGAACAAATATTACTTTCATATACTGAACAAATATCTTTCCTTATATGGGTACTGAACTTTTAATTTTTGGTCTTTTTGATGTACTTTTTGACGTTTTTGCCCCTCAAATTATTAAAAATCCAGGGGCAAAAATGTCACAAAATACATCAAAAAGATCAAAAAATGGAAGTTCAGTACCCATATAAGGATATATATTTGTTCAGTACATGAAAATAACATTTGTGGCAAGTATAGTACATTAATAGCTATTTTGCCCATATCTTATATACTAAAAGCTTATGTAGCCTTATAAATGTAAAGTGGTAATAATAAATGGCTCACAAATTGAAAGTGAAATATGCAAGCTCCAAGCAAACCAACTGGTATGTGCTAATTCACATACCATTTTATGGCCAAATACCGACCCAAAATGACTAATTGAGCTAACAAATGCCAAGAAAACATGTGTTTTTATGTTGTGAACATGCAGGTACGGATTAATCACAAAAGGACGAAAAATCATGCAAATACCGAAAAATCGGGCACGAGAGTGGAAGATGGTCAAATAGTCAATGCTGGGATCTAAAAAGTCAACTTCAGTCCTTCATCTATTTTGAAAGTATGGCAAAAATGGTCCTTGGAAATATTTTGAAAGTTTGGCAGAAGTGGCCCTTGGAGTTTGAAAGTTTTCACAATTAGTCCTTGTAATTTTCATTACCATTAATTTGAAATTACAATGTGTCAAAGTCCAAGTCCAAAGCCACAAAACCTAAAGTCCAACATCACCAATCCTGTGACCCGGCCCATACCCTACATCCTTGGTCAAAGTGATATACATGGTTCAAATAGTCAACATAGTCAAATAAACAAACGAGCCCTTTCCCTTTTCCCCCAAAATTCCCAAAAACCAAACGCACCACAAGAACCCTAGCTCACCACCAACCATCTCACGAATTGAATGTCAGAAAGATGAAGTAAAATATAACCAATTGAGAATAAATGCAGCAAATAATCTTTTCGGTTGCTTTTTGAAGATTATAAATAGCCACTATCACCATTTTCACCACATCATTTTTTCCCGATCTTCACGAACATGAAAGAATCAATAACCCATTCAAATCCAACAACCTTAATCGAACAACCAACATCAACCAACAACAAACAACTTCACGTCTCACAACCGACAACAAAAAATCCAAAACTATGACTTAAAAGCTGAAGAAAAAAAACCAATCCTACAAACTAGACACAACCATGAACTCTCACAATCACACAACTACAAGAATCGAATTTGTTAAAGCCTAGCTTCATTAATATCCGAACTTATTCAAGAAAGGACCATAAAAAAACTGTTACAATCTTTCTTTTTGTTCGGTTTGAAAAACAAAAACGCAAACAATATCAAATCACCCTACGCGAGACCCATCCTATGATCTTGAATCCGTTTAAATGTGTCCTTCATTCATCTTGGACATCAAAGAAGAAAAAGGTCCCAATAAGGCTGTGTGCTTGTGTTTGATTCGGATTTATGATGAACTTGATTAGATTTGAACCGCAAACGAAGACATATGTTAGAGTTTTGTTCCGATTGTGTTATTTAAATCTTTAGATGTGTGATTCGTTTATGATTTGATGGTATTAAATGAAGATGACATGTAATTTTTTCATAGGGAGAAGAAATATTTGATGATGGTGATAGATGTGTTTGTGTGTGAGTTTAGAAATAGGGCGGAGTACACAAAAAATAGGGTTAGGTCTAATTGTATTTGGTTAAATGTCGGGTCTATTGATTGATTCGAGCGGGTTTATGATTCGGACTTGGGTCACTCGATCTGATTTTTTATTATACGAATTATAATTTATACTCTTGAATATACTAATTACTTTAATGTTTTATGTTTTTATAGTTTTGTTAAAAAGAAAATTTGTTTTATAGTTCGCTTTTAATAATGTAATTTATTTCATCTTTATCCATAAATGGTGCAAAGCAATAGACTAAAGATAAAACAAATACGTAGTAATGATTCGGGTAATCATATCCACAATTAGTATAAGCAATTAAGCGATTATGTTATTTTGAAGATTTACCATTTATATAATTTTACTGTAGTTTAAATCTTACATAATAAGTAATATCATTTTGACAATTCATGTAGTTTAAACAATATAGATATACCATTTATACAATCTATTGTAAATTAAATTTAAATCTTACTCAATAAGTAATATCACTATGGAGATTAATTGATTATCTTAATATGATTATAGTTTCATTAGTAGAATGACAAACAAATTTGGCAAAATCAAAATGTTATATTAGTTATTAAGAGTAGAAAAATTATATAGTGAGATTGATGTCTTCAAATATATTCATATATGCAATATACTACAAATTAAAGATACTAACAATATTGGACCGATTTTCACAACAATAAAAAAATATTGAAACTTAAATGATTTTTGTGGATAAAATAAGTTCGAGTAATTAAGCGTGGTAATGTGGAGCTACCATATTTGATATGATAAACCAAAAGGATAATTAATTGTCACAAGTTAGTCTCAAAATATAGAGAATATCCACTTTGTTACGGTTTTATATAAGGGTTACGGTTATTTTGAAAGAACCGTATGCGTTTAACCTCCCTTTGACATTTAGTATGTAACTTATACATATTAAAAAATTACATGTGAAGAGACTTTTTTAAATGTACCATCTTGAAAAAAGTCTCTTCACATAAACTCTTTTAATGTCTGATGCGTGGGAATTGCACCAGGCTTTACCTCTCGATGGATCTCGAGAAGCTTACAACCCCCACCAGGCAGTGTACCTGACCGATGTAGTATAGTATAATGACAAGTACCGGGGGATTGATCGTTCAGCTAGGAATAGTGTCGCTAGGATTAGAAAACCTAAAGACTGGGTCTAGAGATGAGGAATGATTCTTTTTGTATTTTTTATATTTTTTAGAAAGCAAGTAAAAATCTCGGGTTTGAAGGAGTTGGGCGGAATTAGTTGCTAGTCAACTAACCCAATACTAAGATGCAATCAAAATAAAATACTAAAAATGAAAATAAAACTATATTAAACTAAAGTTGTGAGCAATATGTGGGAGAATTGTGTTTACTTAGATTTCACTACTCCCTAGATATCTTTTACACGTTAATTACTTGTTATAGTTGCGTGGATGACGGATTGTATTCCTTAATACCATTCATGGGGTGGCGTACTTACTTCCCCAATCCTATGAGCGCCTACTTCACTCCTATGTCGAGCCGGCTAAGAAGCTCCTAACATGGGATCATTAGAATTTACTCATGCATTAAATACAACCAATAAAACCTAGTACACATCGGTTCATGTTTCCTAAGACGTTCAAGCATGTTACACAATGGACATCTGCCAGTTTTCTTAAGCCTAACATTGAAATCATTCATCCAATACAATCATAAACAAGTAATCAACACATAATTAACATCTAGGTTTCATTAGATCTAAGCAAACACAAGATAGATCTAGCCTAGCATGTTAAAATCAAGACAAGCACAAGATATAATCAACCAACACATAGACATATTGATTGAATTAAGAGAAGACTTATCTCAATTGAACATGAAAGGATTCAAGGGGTGAAAACCCTTGAAAAACACTGTAAAATATGACTTAGGGTTTGCAAAGTTCGGCCCTAGTTTTCTCCACACAAGTTCCTCTCTAATGAATGAAAAATAGAAAACTATATATAGAGTTTGATAGGTGACGGCGTCAAGAACAAATGTCTGACGCCGTCATCTCGCCGCCAAATAGTTCCTCGGACTGCCAAGATCTGGTTCTGACGCCGTCATGTATTCACTTTATGCAGGTCGTCACCAATTTAACTCTTGACGCCCTTGTTGTGACGCCGTCAGGTTTGCACTGGGTCGTCATGGATTTTACTCTTGACGCCATCAGGGTCTTCCTCTTGACGCCGTCAGGTACTGTTCTCAGCATGGAAAATTAAGTCTTTGCCGTTTTCTTCACTTTTATGCTCCAAAAACGTCTGAATTGCTTCCTTTTCCAGAATTCACTCCCAAAGTACCTAAAATCACAAAAGGAACGATTTAGGGTAATATTTGATCAAATAAATTCAATTTCGGGCTTAAATGACCCCCTAAAAGTGGTTCATTTTTCGCCTCATCATATACCCTTACACTTGAGATTTGCTTGTCCTCAAGCAAATGCGCTTTTATTCTAGTCAAAATACAAGTTAGGGTCATTTAACACTAATATAAAAGTAATTACAAAAAATAATCGTTCCACTAAAGACCAAAGACAAGCACGGAGGTCATACACTAGCACCTCACAAATAGTGTTTAGATACTCACATCTCTCGGGTGTAATAAAGTAATATCACAATATGGAAATGGAAAACATCTTTCACTACCTGTCATAGCAAAATAGATTACCATAGGCTTGGGAAAGGATCAAACCTCCACCACATGGCGTAAGCACCTAGGATAAACTATCAAAGAGGTCTTTTTAAAGGGTTGTAACATTAGGTGTAGGGATATGGAATACACGGTTTTGTTGGATATAGGCAGTCTTTACTGGTGGCGAGTTAATAATCTTGGTCAATTACATGTACAATATGGCGTTGCTAAGCCAAGACTAGACTCGACTTAAGCTAATAAATGGAAAATAACAAAAACATAAAATAAAAAGGGATGGTAGTCCGTATGTTTTTTCTCTTTTCTTTTTCTATTTTTTTTTTTTCTTTTCCTTTTTTTTTTTTTTTTTTTTTTTTTGCATACACTCTTACCCTACCATCCAAAATAATACATCATAGGGGATGAAAATTCCCCTTACACTTAAATTTTTACATAATTTACAATAAACTAATCTAACGACTCGAATTAAGATAATCAAAACACTTGGAGTACTTTTAAAATTAACGCAAATACGGGGGTAATAATATGATGTTCTTCCCCATTACTCCATAAAATAAGTACTTTACCCATGAGTCCCAATCGTCCCAAAACAATATGTACAAGGATATGACTCGACTTAGCAACCATGTAATCAATTAGATAATTAACCAAGGGTTTAACAAATAACAATAATGCACTAAAGATGAGTGCATACACGGAAGGCTAAGGAGATTTGGGTGTACATTTAAGTGGGGTGTAACAAATTCTTCCTTTAAGTAAGATGCTTAAAGTTAGAAATGAAAAGATAGGCTCGGAGGGGTGTACTAGGGGTTTTGTGTACTAAAAATGAGTACAACGCTAAGGGTGTGGGAAAAATTAATTGGCTTAACTACCAAGTAATATGACTTAAATGGTCAAGTAATTATGATACGGGTTTAACACAAGGGTGATCCTAATGCCTCTTATCATGTAGTAAATCCTACTACACGAATGTAGTCTCACTAGTGGTCTCGGGATGCATCACTAACGCAAGTTCTGGAATCTAAATGCTACCGGTACACTCATAAGCACTAATAGTAAATGTTTTTCCTATCAAATCTAAAGGCGAACCTCACATATTTGGGTGGAAAATTTTTCTGAATAGTACGGTTTTGTGCTAGTCATACAATCTCCTATCCATGAGACGCTTGCTATGGCTAAAGTTTCACTCCTAAATGTTGTAAAAAATTTTAAATTTGGCGCTAAGATTGCACTAACAAGTATTTCTCATAGTTTTATTACACATCTACTATTAAACAAACAAACTCAAGTGAAAGTGTATCTGTAAGGTATCATCATTTTACCCTCCCCTTATACTTAGGATGAACATTGTCCCCAATGTTCAAGTAAAGAATGTAAAAGTGAAATAAGTAAAACGAATGAAATCAAAAACTCCCCTGATTCGCTCGGTATGGATAATAATGGCCAGGTTAGATCTTCCTCCAAGAAAATGAACAATCAAAGCTTCCCTTCCAGAAAAATAAATCATCTTCTTGTCATACATAACCTGTAAATCCTGAGAAAACAGACAAGGCAACCTCGCATAAAATCGGCGGTAATCTACATATGCTAATAAAACCTAGAAAACAAAATAAGATATAATGCTTGTGGAATGATGTTTGCAGATTTCCTGGAGATTATAAAACTAGTAATTCAACAAAAACTTTAAGACTCCGTTAGAAAAACAAAACTGGTACAATTTCCAGATTTTTACACGTGACGCCATCAAGAGTAAACTCGTGACGCCGTCAGAAGTGACCTGCAGAAATTCTTATGTTAAGTTTCCGGAAAATTTTTGAAAAAACTTGGTCTTACTTCCTAGAAAATCCTGCAAAACATCATTATGACTCGATACAAGCATTTGACTCTAACAAATACGAATATACATGTTCATTTAGTATTGTGGAGAATCATGATCGGTTT
The DNA here is from genome assembly GCA_030686995.1 of Artemisia argyi. Taxonomy (NCBI): domain Eukaryota; kingdom Viridiplantae; phylum Streptophyta; class Magnoliopsida; order Asterales; family Asteraceae; genus Artemisia; species Artemisia argyi. The sequence continues at coordinate 179,572,176 of CM060677.1, forward strand.
TGTTTCTTAAAAACATATTTGGGGTTTCCCCTTACACTTATCTTTTGCAAAAATACCTTTGGGTGAAGTTAAGACTAGGCCAAACAACAAAGTAAAGTATTTCCACTATTTAGTTTTGAAACATGATCTACCAACAATAAAAATAAAGCATGCATTCGGAAGCAAATAACAAACAAACAAAATAAAAAATCACACACAATCATGGGTTGCCTCCCAAGAAGCGTTTTTCTTTATTTACGAGTCTTGTAGCTAGACTCAAGGTCATGGGTTACTACGTGACCTCATCGTTGGTTTCACTCTCTAGGTCGTCTTCTATACCAGTATTGCTTTCATAGTGCAAGTATTTCGGGTCTTCGAACTCAAAGACATCTTTTCGATACTTAGAACCAAGTTTACTAACATCTTTAAAGAACCCACATGATAGATCGGAAGTGTTCTTACATCCTCTCCGCACATCTTCATCACACAAAATAAGTTGGGAACTTAGCCTATCAAGCCCGTCACAATCTATTTCCTTGAGATCTTTTCTCTTGTACGGTGTTTGGTATGAAACCCTCCTAATTCCATCAGCGAAGGTCATGATTCCGTTCCGGTCATCAACTATTAAATTAGTGATTTCACAAAAGGGTGCTCCAAAAACAACTTGTGATAACCTCGGGTCGACATAGTCTTTGATGTTGTCCACGATCGTAAATTCCATAGTGAATGCCATATTTCCTACGAACACCTGGATGTCATGATCCCTACCAACCACTTTCTCGCCCTTACAAATCATTCCCTATCTACATATGTTGTTATAGTGGAATAGGGACATAAAATTCTTAGGTAGGAATACGTTAATGTAGACGTTATCGAAATACTTATGACCGATCATGCAGGGAATTTTGAGATTATTTGGATCACGCCTCCTTATCTTCCCCGATCCTATAGCCCTTGATCCATATAGATTCCCCTCAAGGGAAGGACGGTACTCGTACACCTCCTCATTACCCCTACAAAAAATTACCTTCTTGACACCATTGGTGAACAATGCACTACCATCCTTCTCATCAAGGATTACTCCCGATTCATTGATAAATGGTTTCCCTAGAACAAGGTTGGTTAATGTTTGATTGGTGAAAGGGTCTATGTCATCGACCACAGTGAGGTCAGTGTTGTAAACAAGTTCTCCAATCATGATTGATAAATCTTTTATTACCCTTGCATTATTGACTCTCTCGTACACCAAGCGTTCTGGGAAGGCTTCGTGGTATAGGAAAAGGGGGATTATGTTGACGGAGAGGCTAGGATCTATATGACTATCGGTTAAGAGCTTTTTCTTAATGGTGCAGGAAATCTTGAAAACTTTAGAGTTGCTTTCCTCAGTCCTATCACTACTCCCACTAGTAACATCCTACATTTCTCTCTCGGGTTCCTCTATAATAGATTTACCCGAAATGGCTGAATTTCTCGTATGCATTTTCGATCTCTCTTTCCCCTCATCCGATTTGCTAGACTCTTGTGTGGCGGACTGCTCGAATGAGTTGGTAGGGCTTTTGGCCAACTCGTGGTCCAACCTTGAGGTTTCATCTTTAGCTGTATGACCCATATTTCCAGTTTGTTGTTGGTTCAGGTTAGGTGTAGAAGCAGATATCGTGGTGATAGTATTTACGAAATGGATCGGTCCTAGTGGATTGGCAGGGTCTTTCGCTTTTGGTGATAGATGTTTAAATAGCTTACTAGGACTTTTTATTTTCACATGAGAGGTTGGCGGATTCATGATGGTAACAAATTTGACCTCATCAGCGTGAATTGGTTTATTAACAGCGTGCTCTTTGATAGCAGTTAATAGATTACAAATCTTGTTATTCATATCGGCTTGCTGTTGTCTAAATTTAGCCTCGAGCGTAGAGAGCTGCAATTCTTGAGATAGAATGAATTTTCGCAAGGCATCTTCACAGCTTTGCCTAGGAGTGCTTTGTGATGGAAAATGCTCGGACCATTTGAGTAGGGAGGAGTCATTGAAGGATACGCTCTGCGTTTGGTACCCTCTGAAATTAGATTTATCCTTCCATGCTTCATAGGCCTCGTCAGAGTTTCGAGGGCCTCGACCAACTTGTGACGGTGTGAATTCGTTATAAGCGCGTTTTGGAAGCTCCATGCAGTTATAAGTTTCGTGAGGGCCATTACACAATTTACATGCAGAAGCGATTCTGCTCACTTGGCTTGAAGGCTTTTGAGCTTCGTAAGATTTCATGAGAGACTTGACTCGACCTTCAAGTTCCATGATCCTACGGTCAGGAGTGCTAGAGTTGTTCGAAGGCAAAGATATTGCCTTGACCGTTTTGTTCAAATCACGGGGGTCGTTCCCAAAGTTGTCAAAATCGCGCCTAAGGTGCGCCTAGGCGCTAAGGCGCACGAGGCGCTAGCTTTGGGGCTTTTTTTGACTCGAGGCGCACAACATGCATGACTCCCAAAAAAAGCGCGCGCCTAGGCCATATTTTTGCGCCTTGAGGATTTTTTTTTTTTTTTTTTTTTTTTTTTTTTTTTTTTTTTTTTTTTTAAGATATAATACATGGGCATTTTTAAGTCATAGGTGAGTATTTATATGATTTGTAAATTTGAATTGATTTTATGTTTATTTATTGATTGAATTTTTCTTTAAGAAGTTATTTTGTTTCATTAATTATTTTTTTTACGACATATTATCATGAAAATGTAGCATCGTGCCTTGAATACTAGTATATTGCTTGCTTGATATTTTGGGTTGAATTGTGATCTTTGTTAGATGTAAGCTACAAGTGTATGGCACAAACATATTTAGTCTGATATTGATTTTAATTTCTATATAGGTCATCGAGCCAAAGAGTTGATCCGTTTTAGAAGTGACAACCGATCCATTTTAATATTTATAATGGTAATATGTGTTATGCATTAAGTATTTTAATGTTATTTTGTATTATTTAAGCTACATAAATGGTCACATATGTTATAAAAAACTTAATGCTTTTAGTGCGCCTCGCATTCATGAATCCCGCGCCTTGAAATGCGCCTCGACTCGAGGCTCTTTGGACCCCTTTGCGCCTTAGTGCGCCTTGAGCCTTTCAGAACACTGTCGTTCCAACTTTCGTTGTCATAAAGAGCAAGATCTTCTATGAGTTCCCATGATTGTTCCGCACTTAGATCACGTAGCTTACCACCGGCCGATTGGTCAATGGCTCGCCTTGTGGAGAGATCGATATGGTCATAGAAGATTTGGACTTGGAGCCAAAGATCTATGCCATGATGAGGGACTTTTTGAAGTAAGTCCTTGAAACGAGTCCATGCTTCATAAAGAGTTTCATTTTGACGTTGTTGGAACATCAAAATGTCATTTCTAAGCTTGGTAGTTCTCCCCGGTGGGAAAAATTGAGCAAGGAAACGAGTGGTGAGATCATCCCATGAGGTGATGGATCCCGCGGGTAATCGCTCAAGCCATTGGCTAGCTTGATCACGTAGAGAGAACTGGAATAGGCGTAATTGGGTTGACTCTCTAGTTGTAACATCAAGGTCTATAGAATCTACGATTTTAAGGAAGTCCTTGAGATGTTGATTTGGATCTTCGGAACGAAGTTCATGGAATGCACATCTGCTTTGCACCAACCGGATGGTGTCGGATTGCAAGGGGGACACATTGGCTCCGGTGAGCTCAATAGTGTTTCGGTAGCCTTGGTGGCTAGGTCGGGAATACTCTCCTAAGGTTCGGGACCTAAGAGGTTCTAGTGGTGGGTTTTGTTGTGGTGGGATGACGGGTTCAAAGATGTTACCATCGTCCATGATGTCGGATGGTGAAGAGTTACGAACAAAAACACGAAGAAATAAGATAGACTAAAGAGAACCTAAAAATAAAAATAAAATCTTACCAGAAAGGAATCTAGCAAGTAGACCTAATAAAAAGAGATTCTAACCTAGACAATAAATATTCCCCAGGCTGCGGCGCCAAAAACTTGATGCGTGGGAATTGCACCAGGCTTTACCTCTCGAGAAGCTTACAACCCCCACCAGGCAGTGTACCTGATCGATGTAGTATAGTATAATGACAAGTACCGGGGGATTGATCGTTCAGCTAGGAATAGTGTCGCTAGGATTAGAAAACCTAAAGACTAGGTCTAGAGATGAGGGATGATTCTTTTTGTATTTTTTATATTTTTTAGAAAGCAGGTAAAAATCTCGGGTTTGAAGGAGTTGGGCAGAATTAGTTGCTAGTCAACTAACCCAATACTAAGATGCAATCAAAATAAAATACTGAAAATGAAAATAAAACTATATTAAACTAAAGTTGTGAGCAATATGTGGGAGAATTGTGTTTACTTAGATTTCACTACTCCCTAGATATCTTTTACACGTTAATTACTTGTTATAGTTGCGTGGATGACGGATTGTATTCCTTAATACCATTCATGGGGTGGCGTACTTACTTCCCCAATCCTATGAGCGCCTACTGCACTCCTATGTCGAGCCGGCTAAGAAGCTCCTAACATGGGATCATTAGAATTTACTCATGCATTAAATACAACCAATAAAACCTAGTACACATCGGTTCATGTTTCCTAAGACGTTCAAGCATGTTACACAATGGAGATCTGCCAGTTTTCTTAAGCCTAACATTGAAATCATTCATCCAATACAACCATAAACAAGTAATCAACACATAATTAACATCTAGGTTTCATTAGATCTAAGCAAACACAAGATAGATCTAGCCTAGCATGTTAAAATCAAGACAAGCACAAGATATAATCAACCAACACATAGACATATTGATTGAATTAAGAGAAGACTTATCTCAATTGAACATGAAAGGATTCAAGGGGTGAAAACCCTTGAAAAACACTGTAAAATATGACTTAGGGTTTGCAAAGTTCGGCCCTAGTTTTCTCCACACAAGTTCCTCTCTAATGAATGAAAAATAGAAAACTATATATAGAGTTTGATAGGTGACGGCGTCAAGAACAAATGTCTGACGCCGTCATCTCGCCGCCAAATAGTTCCTCGGACTGCCTAGATCTGGGTCTGACGCCGTCATGTATTCACCTTATGCAGGTCGTCACCAATTTAACTCTTGACGCCCTTGTTGTGACGCCGTCAGGTTTGCACTGGGTCGTCATGGATTTTACTCTTGACGCCGTCAGGGTCTTCCTCTTAACGCCGTCAGGTACTGTTCTCAGCATGGAAAATTAAGTCTTTGCCGTTTTCTTCACTTTTATGCTCCAAAAACGTCCGAATTGCTTCCTTTTCCAGAATTCACTCCCAAAGTACCTAAAATCACAAAAGAAACAATTTAGGGTAATATTTGATCAAATAAATTCAATTCCGGGCTTAAATGGCCCCCTAAAAGTGGTTCATTTTTCGCCTCATCAATGTCAATAAACTATTTTAAATGTGTGTCATGCTTAGAAAAAGTGTGATACCATCACAACTTATATATATAATGACGAAAATAAGTGTCAAAGATTACGCTATGAACACTTATATACAGTCCATGTAATGATAAAAATTAGTGTGGAACAATACACTATGAACATTTAGATTAGGCCCGTGTGCATCGCACGGGTCTAAATGACTCTACACATTACACTATGACCAATTAGATAGAGCCTGTATGCAACGCACGAGTCTGAATGTCTCGTTTATAGGTAACACTTTTTGCATAAAGAAACATTCAAAGTCCAGATTTAATTCAGACTCAAACTTTTGTACAAAAGCCACATTAGCAATAGTATGCTTTGGGCTGAAAAAAGGATAGTAGATATTACATAGAACGGAAACTTTTGGAGCTGAGTTCGGCTCACATGACATTCTAGCCATTTAACATTGGCTTTTTTACATCTATTTGAAATCCATAAGAAAGAAAACAGTTGCACATCATTCGCTAACGTATTGGTCCTCGTTGTAACAAGGAGAAGTGATTAGGTTCTATGTTTCAATGACTGAACGAGTGGTTTGCATGACCGCGGCTAATCGAAGCTATCAAACATTTATAAGAGTCGATGATCAACTGATGTATCACACTCCACAATATGATTTAATGTGACTGAATTCTTGCTCAAAGAGTGAGTCTTTGTCATAGAAGTCAAGATACCCAAAATGATCAAATGACTTGAATTTTCTCACATGATCATTGTCAACTAGCTCTTCTGGTACCGTTATGATCCCTTTGTGGTATGTAAATACCCCTATTGAGTATCTATATTCACCCCCTTCCATGACTACTCGATGATAAGGAGAATGCACTCGATCGTTACTCCATGCCTGTTGCACATAAAACTTCATATGAGTCATTTATAACAAGGACTAAATAAATTGTTGAGTCAATTGTTTCGTATGTTATAACTTTACGACAAATATTTTATTCTTCGTTCATTTGTATCATTATTTGGATTGTTAAAGTTCAAATTAAGGCAATTTTGTTACAGCCAAAAAAATAACTATAATCTTACCTTGAATGCGTCGCCTGCCATGACCAAGAAAGAACAAGGAGGGTATTCCACAGGTATCCATTTGTTGTCCTTGGTTTTAACCTCTAATCCTTTCACTTGATTTTGTGTGAGTATCGATATGAATGACTTGTCTGTGTGAGATATGGAACCCAGTTTTGTCTCGTTTGCACTTGGTGGTCTGTATTTCATTACTCTAAGAAGATATGTCACAGAGTCGTTGTAGGACTGGTGGTACTTCTCCACACCAAAACTTCTAAACACCATCTTCCTCACTGTTTCTTCGATTTCAGAAACTAATCTTGCATAGGAGTGAATCATTTTGCTGTTAAAATAAGCATTCAAAACAAAGAATTAGTATCACACCACAATGAATTTGAATATTAGAATCAATAATACTTTCATTGATATTGTTTTTTTTTTAATATTTTCCGTACGTGAGTTTGAAATTGTGAGTACAATTTTTGCAATTTACTTTACAACAAAAAAAATTAAAGAACGCATTTTAGATGCATGCTATGTAAATTTTCTATAAACACGCGAGTTCTTAGTTAATTACCAAAAATTGTCATTCCCAGAGGGCCACATGGTGTTTGTGAAGCTATTAACTCCATGAACACTCGTAGCATTCTCAATTCCCATGCTTTCTAAGAGTGGAAGAAAAGGGATTTGGCCTACATAGCCATGGTAAGCCTTATCAGAAATGTTTTTTACTTTCGTTTCGATGGGAAGATCAAATAGGTTTTGTAAGGCATCAAGCACTTCGCTACTAAATCCTTCGGTAATCCCATTACAATCAACCAAAAAGCAACCATACTCTTCAAGTGCATGCCTCACTTCATCGCATGCTGAAACCCCGAAAGTTGTGTTTTGCTTCAAATCTACCATGTTAATCACAGGAATCTTAGGCTGTGCAAGAAAACCCATAATGTGTGTGTTTGTGAGTGAGAGAGAGAGAGAGAGTCTAGTGAGAATGCTTGTTTTCAGGTCAGTTTGTTTTGTATGAAGATATATTCTGATACCTGAAGAGAAGGGTATATATAGAATTAGAAGTGGTTAAGAGTGAGGTTAGATTCTTTTAACTTCCAAAATTTTCTATTTTTCCAATTTATTTAAAGCCACTACTATACTAATATTTTCCTAAGGTTGTTGACTATTGGATGTATACAATAATGTTTCTTGTTGTGTCACACATTTGCTGACATAATGACTATAGCTCCATTTCAACCACCATTCCTGACTTAATTTGGTTCTCAGAAAGTTTTTTAAATAATAATAAAATTTGTAGATATTAATTTTAGAGTAATCTAGATTAACTGGTTGATTGAGCTTATCATTCAATGAACATACCTACCACAAGCTAGTTGCTCGATTATCTGTGTCCAATTTTACTTGCACCAACATTTTCCAAACTTGTCACATCCTTTTTTAAAGAGCTAAAAAAGTTTATGGACAAAAAGTAATCATAACAAAACAAGATAACACGAACGCATCCATGTCAACATGGAGTTTAATTGTAATAAACCATTAACAGTGAGTCAAGTACTTCAACGCCTACTAGTTAAGCATCATTGTTTTGATGATAACAAACAATATATAAATATATAATGTAACAAAGGTTATATGTATATTATCACACATGTTTCCTTGAAAGATATTAGCTTGGTTAAATGGCATGACTAATTTTATGTCTAATCGATCCACTCAATATATGACAAGATTTCTCCCTCCTTATGATAGTCATTAATTATTCCAAGTGTTGTGATCTACTTGTTAGGCATGAATTAGGCATGTCAATTAGACACGTCACCTAAATCGTGTCATCAAATCTTGTGGTTTTCTTACTCATGCATTAATGATTCAATAATAGTTTATCTATTACTGTTCTCATTCTTGTAAGTTTGTGGTACGATCAGGATTTTTTGCATTATTTGAGTTTTTTCTTTTATTGTCACTAGGGTTCTTGGCACATAATTCATGTTCAATCATTAGCATTTATTATTCATCATCGAAAGGGACTATTTAGTTATTATTTGTTTTGTTCATTAACCGGTTGTTGTTTACTTCTAGAAACCTTCTTAGGTTTAGTTAGCCGTCGAAGCTAGGGCTTATATTGATCTTCTTGCTTACTGTTGTTGGTTCGTATGTAGTTTAGGATGAAGTAGGGTTTTCTGAGTTCGGGAAGAAGATGTGTTAAGCAGAAAAAAGGTACATCTACGATGGATACTTGTGTGAACAAGGGTAATAATGAAATTGTTGTTATGGATGGAAAGAAGTCTATTTTTAATGATGATGATGTTGTTAATGTGGAGGACACGAGTTATCTTGATGCTAAGATTTGTGATATGGAATTTAAAATGCTTGAAGGCAAACTAGTGTTACTGGGTGATGATGTTGTTCCATTAAAAGCTCTGAATGCTAATCAACCAACTGCTATGAAACCCTTTCCTTGCTTGCCGGATACATTTGGAACTCCTAATTCATCCACAAAAGAAGCCACTATTGGTACTAACGAGACTACATGAATTAAAGGGTGGGAAGATTCTCTTGATGATGATAAATCGAATATGGGACCTGCTTCCTATACTTATCATCTAAATGGTGATCAAGTAAGAAAGTTGCCAACTTTCAGACCTTAATTGCCCCGGCTGGTAATGGGGCTGGTGTTGCAGTTGAATATGTCCTACAGATAAAGGACCATCTTGAGAACTATGTTTATGGGTTCTTTCTGGGTAAAAGGATTGATTTTCATGTGGTTGAGTACTATGTTAAGAACACGTGGAGCAGATTTGGTCTGACTTGTACTATGATGAGTTCAAAAGGTATTTTCTTTTTCAAATTCAATTCTAATACTGGTATGGAATCAATGCTGGAAAATGGACCATGGATGATATGTAATGTGCCATTGATTCATCGCAAGTGGTCTCCTGTGGCGAATGTGTCTAATGAAGATGGATTGAGTGATATTGCTACAAAGCTTGGTACCCCATTGATGTTAGATACTTATACAGCCTCAATGTGTAGGAATTATAGGGTAGGTCTAGTTTCGCGAGAGTAATGATTGATCTTCATGTTGATGTTGAGTTAAAAGACACTCTTATTGTGGCAATGTTTAATATTGATAGTAATGGATATATCATGCATTATATTTGTGTTTAGTATAAGTGGGAGCCGATTAGATCTTCATCTTGTAAGGTATTTGAGCATTCATTGGACCAATGTCCTAAGAAAATTGTATCTGGTATGAATATGAAGACGCAAAGACAATTTGGTAAAGGTCTTCCTTGGTCCAAAATCTTGGTTAGTCTACAAACCTAAGAAGACGGATAATAATAGGCTAACCCGAAAGGTTAGAATTCTAATATGGCTAGGGATAGTATTAACTCTGTTTCAAAACCTATGGATGATGTGGTAATTCAAATGGGACGAAAATTGTGACTTCAATTCCTTTTGATGTTCTTAATATGGTGTAAAAGGATGATGAGATTATTCCTAGTGATCCAATAAACGTGAAGGTGAGGATGGGAATGTAGGTAACAATAAAGTTGTTAACTTGGATAATGAAGAGGATGCAAATAATACCTCGAGATTTACGGCATCGACATCTAAGGCTGCGAAATCTTCAAAAAGCGGAAATGAAATAGGGATGAAAAGCTTATACGAGCGTTGGAAAAATGACTAGATGATAATTCCTATGATGATGAAGAGTGTGAAGATTAAACGGAAGTACAATTAGCTTTCTGTGACGCATATGATATAAGGGTTCATAGTCATACTAGGCGTAAGTAGTTTTTTATAAGATTGGTTTGTATTTTTTATATAATTGGTTCGGTTTGAAGTACAAATGGTGCATTTTTATTTCACCTTTATAATGGGATGAGATATGAGATTCACTCGCATCTTATGTACTTAACTATGTTTCTGGAGCAATAAATTTACCGGGTGTAACAACCTTTTGAGTTAGGATCAAATGAGAAGAAAAGTAAAATAAGAATAGTAAGAAAAAATCACAACCACAAATTTCAGATGCACCTATAAAAATAGATGCATCTTTTCTTAAAAATCTCCTCTTATTTGAAATGTGTGGGTATATCATAGTGATTAAAGGTGTTTGTTTAATAGGCCCGGAAATGAAATGGGTATATCATAGCAATAGATTCATTACTCACCAATTTGGTGTCTATGAAATCCATTCCATAGGCCTCTCTCTTTCCACCACATTATGCAAATATCTATATACTGTTTCATACTATATTTTGTCATCCAAACATAAACAATCGTAATAATAAACTTTTTCATATCCATTATCATTTTATCTCATATTAAATCAGATAACCATTATGATTCCTAGCAACAAATCAAACGGCCCCTTAGTTTATAGTTCAAAGAGTTGCAAAGTCATAATTGTGTATCCTTTTTATTCTAGCACGATATATGTTTGACTTTCACACAATACAATACACATTGAAAAGCTTAATAGATAATAATGGAAATACATTAAATAAAGAATTTACAATTTAGTTTCTCATTTTGACATGCAATGCACTAAATCTTTGTTGTGTATCAATTTAAGATAATAAAGGACTATTATCTGCAAATACATATACAAATTACCAGCTTTCATATATATAGATCAGTGATAAAGAAAATTACAATAAGGACTTCATGATACATTACATAACTGACGACAAGTGGCATGGCTTAGAAAATAAAATAATTAAGCAAAAAGTTAGAGGGGAAACACCTCTTAGTCTTTAATTAATTTGTATACAGGCCAAACTTTAGGTTTGAATTCGGAAATAATAAAATATCTATTCTAGTTTTGAAATTTTGATTCAAGTTAAGTGTCCTTTAGTAATATACATTTAATAATATGTTTAAAGAAAATATACTAACACCAAAGAAAATTATGTCCTTTAGTGATGCCTTGCAGACATATGACACCATTAACATTTACCGACTGCGAGTGCCACATATCATGTGTCACTATACTCACGCGACTATTCTTGTTAAAAAGCTCCAAGCTTGTCCCACAGAGTTATTACTTATACTGACATTTTTTCCATGGGTATGTATAGCATGGAATACTTTTAGTGACAAATTTTATTCTTTTTACTGACACATATAGTCAATTTTTGTTGTAGTGACAAAAGAAAAGTTCAATGGTAAAAAGAAGTTATTTTCTTCTTTCTTGATCTTATATTCTTATTTCGTTATGTTACGGAGTATCATTTTTCTTCATTATACGCCTTGACTATTTGGTTCAAATGTATTATTATTATCATATTATGTCAAAGTGTCTTGACTGTGGGATTCAATATAACATTATTGTTTATTAATTTGATGCTAATTGAAATTTATTTTGATATTATTTTATTTCAAAGGTTGTTGACTACTAGATTCAATGTTTGCCACATTCCTTTTGGCCTTCGATTATAACTACCTTAACCGCCAATTAGAACATTTGGAGCTACGAATACGGGGGTGCATCTGACTTTTGGAATATTAAGAATAAATATATAGTTCAAGAGTTTCTATCAGGAATTTTGGTGGATTTATCAAATTTATCTAAAACATATTGTATTCAGAAAACAAATAAAAATATATTCGAATATTAAACGGAAAAAAAGTCATGCGAAAACATATTATATTCAGAAAACAAATAATAATACATTCGAATATTAAACGGAAAAAAAAGTCAAGCTAAGAGCACTTCCGCATGACCAGATATTAGTTCATGTTTTGTTGCAAGGGTCACGAAAAAATTAGAGAAACGTATTAATTAGTAAAACTTTATATGCAGCAAGCTAAGGCTGTTTAAAAAACCATTATGCTAATCCTTAATGCAAAGACAAAATTAGAGAAAAGAGGTCAATAACGCGATGGACAGAAGAAGAAAAAGAAAAAAAAAAAAACTTTATGTTGCGGATATATATTTGACAATGTGCAATTTTTATTTTTTTTTAATTTTTTGAACAGCTTGTTAGTTGTTACTTGTTAGTTGTTTGAGTCCAGGGTGGGACTCAAACTTCAGACCTCTCCTAGTCAAGCATCTCCTCCTCAAAGTACCTTAAGAAAACTTTGGTGACCAACTGAGCTAGCCCGGTTGGTTTCGAAAGTGTGCATTTTGTGGTTTCTTTTATCTCCAATCCAAAAAAGTCCTTATCGTGCTTTACATCTTGTATTTAAACTCCAATTCTTCCCTCCGAAATCCCAAACCTATTGATATTTTGTCGATTGTTATAAAATTTATCATGAAATTTTTTTTTAGAAAGAGCCGTTAACCACAAATAAATGTCAACCAAAAGAGTTTTAAAATTAACTTTAGATACCCATAAAATTTTAGTTATACCAGTAATTGGCAGAAAACTTGTCATCATAATCTACAAAGAAGTATTACTTCGAGTTGGATTGCTTGCAAAAATGGTGAACCGATGTTTTATTTATGCAATAAATTTTATTGCCAAAGGAACTATTGTTAGAATATAATAAGTTAATAACAAGGTGATTGCAAATATTAATGTTTATCGGAATTAATTTTTATCGGTGTTCATTAGCCTATAACTAGTTCCGACCATATGAACTTCGAAAGTATATCCTTCTGTTTTTATCTAAATTTGGCAGAATAAGTTCACTGATGCATTCATTTGCTGATAATGTTATGTTCACAAACAATTGACGAAAAAGGTTTTACATTAACATGTGTCAAGATCATTTTTCCAATTAAAACAATTATAGAAAAAGAAAATATATATATATATATATATATATATATATATATATATATATATATATATATATATATATATATATATATATATTTGATTTGACTAATGAACTTGCCATATCATTATCCGAAACTTTTTTCATAAACTTTTTGTGGACATAACATTCTTCACTCCAATTTCTATTTCTTCCTTGTCATTTTTATTCACAACTTCTCATTTTATCCCTTATATTTACTCTTATTCTATCGTTTATACAAAATGTCTCAAAAACACTCCAAGAAATAAAATCACAAAACAAAGTCGACAACCAAACATCCAAACACCCAGTTCAAAATTCCGTCTCAGTCACTCACCACCGGTAAACTTTCAAGCCCCAACTTTTGTTTACAAAACACAACAACCACAATAGCAAAACCCACCATTCGTACCTCTGCAACAACAACAACAACAACTAACTATGTATCAACCATAAATGTACCAACGACAACAAACTCTGTTCACGATCCTACATTACCACAAACATTTCACGATTCTTCATCACCACCTTCGAAACCAATCTCAACCTATTTCTAACATTCATCCATTCATTGTTGATGATTTTAAGCATATGTGTTAGGTCCTGTAACTGACCTAAATGTCCAACAAGATTTGAACATAAGATAGCACCAGACACTCACTGACAAATACAGTGATCATTCTAACCCACTAGATGATTAGTGAGAATGTCTTCCCCCTATCTCAGGGGAGAACCTCAATCACCTTACTTCGATAATTGGTATTTAAACCAACCGAAGGTATGCGCTTTAATCACTAATGCAGTCTAAGTGATTAATGTACTTGATCAGCATCAGGGATACTGAGATTTGACAAATGTTTCTATATCCCTGATGACATTACTCTCAGTAAAAATAAACATTTCACCAACTACCAATATAACTGATAGTGAAGTTGTAGTGATCAACATCACTTCATCAACACTCAGTGATTCAGAGGCATCAGGAATCTATGAAGACTAGGCCATAGATACAGCCAAAGGAGTTATGCATATCTACCAAGTACTGATCAGCTGATTTGCACAAACTATAGCTCGAGACAAGAGATACACAAGGACGGGAATACCTTGATGACATCTCAGCTCCCTTAATCAATACCAAGGTACATTGGTGAGTCAAAAGAGTTTAAGCGAGAAAACTCTTGGGAAGATAAATATATGTTCCTTCCCAAGAACAAAAGAAGCTCATGGGAACTCGGTGTTGTCAACTCTGGAAAACCAAAAGGACATCAAGGCTAGATGTCTAGGCACGTGCCTATCTACGAACAGTTGGCAAGATTACTATTCCGACGTGAAGCAACAGTAATCTCTCTGCTATATAAACCAGTTCCATCCAACGAAGGATGTGCGTTTTCAAGAGAGTAAGAAGTGAGAATATCTTAGCATAGTTAGAGTATTAGTATTCTCAACACACTGAGAACCCAAGCCTAGCTTGTTTCTCAATGTCTCTTAATTTGTCTCTCGCCGAGGATAGCTGTCTGCAACTATCCCCTACGAAAAGTCAGCCAAGTCATTAGTGTGTCAATGTGGGTTCTTGAGTAACCGTGTAATTCCGCTTATCATGAATGATAAACTCATTATATGTTCCATGTCTAAACGCCACGTGTTTATATTTATCTTGGCTATTCATGAGTTGCTCAAGTCTTGCCATACCAGCAATATGCCAAGTTATGAACCTCAATATTCTCCATCTAACCCCGTTGATGATGAATCTCCCGTCGAAGAAGTCCCGCCCTTAAACGAAAGACGTCTAAAAAAGACGAGTCCGTGAACATCGTAACATTCCATGGACCATTGAAAAAGAAGTTGCATTGTGCAAGGTTGGGTTCGTACGTTCGAAGATAGCGCCAAATGTAATACGAAGAAAGCACAAGGGTTTTGGGTGGAGGTATTAAGTTACCTTGAGAAAGAAATGAATGTAACTGGCGCTCGTATCTACGATTTGTGGTTCGTATACTAATGTGGTTCGAAGGAACCAGAGTGGAGCCAATGAAGAGTTTCTCCTCCAGCAGACACTTGATGAATATCGTGTTGAGTATGGAGTACCTTTCACACAATTCATGCGTGGAGAACTTTATAAAAGTCTCCAAAAGGGTAGGACGTGGAAATTTCAAATTTTGAGAATGCAAAAAAGTAAGGGTGCATTTAGTTGGAGAGAAATTCTTCATTTTTCCAAAAAAATTTTCATAAGAAAATGAAAAAACTGAAAACGCGTTTAGTCGCACTTTTTTTCAATAATTTTCAAAAAAAATGAAATTCTCGTTTTCTAAATTTTAAATAAGAAATTGAAAAGCCCATTCTACCATTCTCACTTTTTTCATTTTCATTTTTTTCCCCAACTCCAAAAATAAACACATACACCATTCTACCCCTAATCTCTCGTGTCATCCTTCACCGCCGACCGTCGCCACCACCGCCCGCCGTCACCGTCGCAATTTGAGGTAATCTTCTTATCATTTAAAAAAAGAAAATATAATTCCAACTAAACGCATTTTCAAAATTCTCAACTCTTCTCTAGAGAAGAAAAACCATTCCCTTCTCAAGGAATTTAGAGATGAAAAAATTGAGAAATTTTTCACCAACTAAACGGCCCAAAGTTTTTAAGAAATTTAAGTCATCAGAATCTACCTCATTCAATACATTGGAGTCCGCAGAAGGTGGCTTTAATCTCAACAATCAAATTGCCAAAGACGATGAGGAAGAGGAAGTGCAGGAAGTTCGACCAATGGATAGGGACAAAAAAAAATAATTAAAAAAAAAAAAAAAAAAAAACGTCGACATCATCCGTTATGTCGGCATCGTCAACAGCGGGTAGTGATGAAGCTATGACGCGTTGGCTAAGTTGTTGGTCAACAAATTACAAGTCAAACATCGTCGTTTATGTCAATAAAAAAAAACAGACCTTAATGCCTTTTTGAAAATAAAGAAGCGGGAAATGGAACAAAAGAAGGCCGAACTACAGGGTTCCTTTCGGAAGATAGGAATGAGCTACGACCTGCAGACTTATTATTATTCAATTGGCTCAAAGGTAAAGATGCATGTTTGGATGTGACAGGAATCTCTCCTTTTGCTGGAATTGGGGCGACTTAATGGTCTCCTGGGTTAGCCTTGCACAATGCTGTGGAGAAGAAAAATAGGAAGTATGCGTCTAAATGTGAGGACAACGGATATAAGTTCATACCATTTGCTTTTTCTACATTCAGGGAATTCGATACGGAGGCTTTGGACACACTTTCACGTATTAAGTCTTGCCATTAGCCACTCAAATAATGTTAAGAGTGATGTTTTTATCTTTCATAGATTACGCTTTTGTATTCAGAAATGAGTGGGTGCATAGCTTGTGTCTAGACTCCCATCGGCACAACATGGTGCGTGATACCCTGGTTGACATTTGCTCTCGTTCCAGGGTCTCGGCTCGTAAAGAAGTTGACATTGGGCTTTGTGGAGAAGGGGAGCAAGTCTTACGTCCAGCTGATATATTACTTTATTCTTGGGACGAAGGGAGGGACGTTTGTGTCGATTTGACCGGGTCATCTCCCTTGACGCAAACTGATATGATTGATTTTGTGACAGGTCGTGTGGTGACTAACGCCGCACAACAACAACAGCAGCAGCACCAGCAACAACTAGGGATGGCAAAAGCACCCGAAACCGACGGGGAAAACCGAAACCCGAACCGGTTCGGTCAGGTTCGAGGGCGGGTTGGCGGGTTTGGGTATTGATAAAAAAATTTAGTCGGGTACGGGTTCGGTGACGGGTTCTAGTAATACCCGCCCGATTACCCGTATCCTTTTACCCGAATCTATACCCGCTTTATTAATATTATAATTAACTAGAATATATATACATTATACACAATTTCTTCCATTATATTTTTTTATATAAGTATCTGTATTTTGTACATGAATTATTCAAAAACGTTAAATCATTTGATATGATATTCATTTTCTTTAACTTTTAAATTTTTTTGAATACATTAGCGTGTTTTTCTTTGTTTTGTTGGATGAGTTTAGCGTGACTTAATCTTAATACCATCATTTTGTCCATATAATATTCAATTGGGGATAACCGATACCCGTGGAGAAACCCGAAAAACCGATGGATAATATTAATCGAGTACCCGGCGGGTACGGGTTTGGATATTATAAACGGGTACTGGTACGGACACACTAAAACCCGACCCGTTGCCATCCCTAGCAGCAACAACAAAAATAATAATAAATTAATAATAAAAAAAATAAAAATGATGTTTGATAAAGTCAAGATATTCCAAGTCCCTTTGTGTTTCTGCAAAAAGGAAATGTTATGCACTAACTTTGAGTCAATGTAGTATAATTTAAATAAAAATTGACCAAACTGCTATCAGCATTTTATGTGACTGCATCAGTGCATGCATTTCATAAATTCAGTGTATACATGCAGTCATGCACCACCTGCAAGTGCACAAGTAGACGTGCAAGTGAACCTGTTATCTGCACCAGATACTCTAAATTCTAGGTACCCGGGTATCTGTTGAGTGTTGACACTTCTACTATGCAGCGATCTTACAAGTGTTCATTTAGTTCTATTCATAATTGATGAATCCAAAAAATGTTTAACTCTCATCCACATGATTCTATCTGTCTACCATTAAAATTAGACATGTACACTAAATTACAATCAAATCTAAAAATTTACATTATATTACAATCACATATGCATACAAACAAAGTCTTATGAAGTCCACCCATCACTTGCCTAATCAAGTTTTGTAGAAATCAGCTTACTTACCTCCAGAATCCAAAATGTACTTTTAAGAGGAACGACGAAAATAGTATCTGCATATCACAAGTAGAAATACCGTAAACAATACAATAGTTTTGAATTCCGATTATTGTTTCTACACGAGTTCTTTTTTCAATTTTGCTACAAATTTATCATTGTACAGGTCCGGTATAAGTGAGGTGAAAGATTGCAGATGTAATCATGATTTCGTTTGACGTGAGAAGATACAAAATGAGATATAAGGATTAAGCAAACGAATAAAACTTCACACATGTTCTTTATCTTTATATTCTTGATCTTTATCATTAATGAGTACCTCCAATAAAAAATTATAAATAGATAAAGAAAATAAAAGATGGAAACTGTATATCACTATATCTTCTAAAGATATTGTGAAACCTCACTGCTATTTCCTAAATTCAGCTTCTAACATATGTTATATGTTTGCTAGCTTCAAAGTGTGATACGCATTAGCATATTAATCATATTGTTAAGATTAAATTGACCCATTCGAATCTGAAAGAGTCAATTTAGCTTCTGGTTATTAAAATTATGGAAGTAATGTGCCACTTGCTACAGGAATGAGAAAATATGGCAAAGGATTTCATATGGAATGCATCACTTATTTTTAAAGAGTGGTTTCGAAGGGACTTACACATATATCTTTATGCCATATAAAGCAGCATATTTCCGAAGAAGACGTTCAACTGAGTACCATTCTGATCGGTCTGTCGCATCCCGATAACCAATTCGAGGCATGTGGATTGAAGCTAACATAATTCCAAAAACGGAAACATAAACTATATAAAAAACGTAATAACAATAAATGAAGATCATAGAATGTGCAAGCAGTCAATATTCCAAAGGTGTATCCAAAAGGCTTAGGTTTTTTAGTAGAGTTGTATATGTAATTATGCATGCTGATCAACAAAATCACGTTTGCTTTTTAAAAAAAAAGGCAGCATTTTCTCTTTGGGAATCTTAGCAACTATTGAATCAGTGATTTATGTCCTGTCTATCTGGTTGTTACTGAGGGGCATTTTATATTTTGACTAGCCAAAAAAATCTTCAAATAAACCATTTACCCAAGTTGCATTCATTTTGTGAGCAAGTGACTAACAAAGTTTCATGAGATTTCAAAAGTATAAAACCAAAGGTCGTGTGGATAAATAAGCTCAGACAGAAGGTAATGAAAATGAACTCAAGAAGAAAGGAGATGCTGTGATGAAACATACCAGAATTTTGAGCAGCTGAAAATGAAGCTTTTGACAGACACTGATCCAGATCGGGAATGGAGATATTGCTACGAGGCACTTTACGCCTGGGATTATATGTTTGTACCACAGCCAAAGCTGCCCACTGATGAACATTAGCAATTTTATTTTCTTCATCATCACCTGCAGCATAGTGGGTTATTTGACTGTAAGGAACTTATAAAAGAACTACACCGCTTCATTGGCCAGGTAAAAAAATCATCATCAGCATATAATTTCGCACTCATTTATATATTTACTGCAGCACATGATTTATGCATCATCCAAGTCCAATGACATTGAGAAGTTAACTGTGCACAAGGTATTTTGAATACTAATACTTTGATGCCCTCCAGTAATGACATGCAGCAAACTTGTCCAAAACTTCATTAATTAGTAATGATGACAATGAGCAAAGATGTATCCCAACTTGGAACTTGGAAGTTTCTCAGCAAAGGGGTGTCGCCATTTTCATGGACTTCACAAAATTGAAATTGTGTACATCATAAAAAAGTACTGATGTTAACTTATAAGTGACAAATGGAAAGCAGAGATAACTGTGAGTCTGACCAATTAGCCAACTAAATTAGTGACAATTTTGGTCCAGAATGTGGGCACCAAAAGAACAAAATGATTGACAGAGAACCTGTCAATACTCTGGTAGGGCCACAAGTTGTACATATTAAACACTCCTAAAGGAGCACATTAATCAAAATTTAAAAACTAGGTTAAGAGCTGACCGGTAATATCTATAAGATGGAGATCACCAAGATGAAGGTCCCCAAATTCCGAAGTTCGCTCATATGCGCTTGGAATTTGGGCCGAAACTTTAGCTAGTGCATCAAACATACCACCATGACCCCAATTTCCTGAATCATCCACACAGCTGCAAGAGAACATACACATAGTGAGCAGTGTGCCACCAAGATGAATGCAAGTCAAAGTTTTTCTTAGAAGGTGAAATTTTATAATTCCTTAGGAAAAACATGAGTGAATTACCTGAATATTATACAAGGCTCTGATGGACAAATTTTGGACGGCTGTGTGCAGTCTCCATAAACAAAATTAACCGAACCAGAATCTGACAAACTATTATCATCTGTAGGGCGCACAACATCCTTAACAGATAGTGACTCATATCCCTGAGCTTCCCATTTTGCTAATTTCTTCTCCTCAGCTTTCTTTCTAGCAGACTCAGCTTTCAACTGTTTTTCCTCTAGTTTTAATCTCTTATTTTTCTCCTCCAGGGCAGTGTCATCATATGTCTCTGATGTTTCTTTAAGCTTTTCGACCCAAGAATTATACGAAGCTTCATCGAGAATAGGGTCAAATCCTCTAAAATCATGTCCACCCAAAACATCCTTTGAATTAATATCAACCTTCACACCCTCCGCTGCTGATTGTCCTCCATGCCGAAATGCTATTACCTTTTCAACAAAAGCATTCACTTTTGAAATATCTAACTGATCTGAATTCTCTTTGCTTTCTGTAGTAGGGTCAAACATATGTAATCCAAGTACAACAGATCGTAGATCACCAGCTGGAACTCCTGCCATATCTTTGCCTTCCTTGTCTGTGGCATCATCACCTATGACATCATGGCTTAGTTGCAACTTCCTTTCGGCTCTGTGCATGATGACCTAGGATGGATATTAAAGCAGCAAGAAGTTAAGAACGTTCAGTTTAAGAAGTTCTACTATAAGTTATGACTTACCTCCTCTATAGTCCGCTCAGTGACCAAGTTTAGTGACATCACATGATTCATTTGACCAATTCTATGTGCGCGCTGTAGAGCCTGCTTGTCCACCTGTGGATTCCAATCTTGCTCATAAAATATGACCTGCAGTTTGTATCATCTTTAGCGGGTGGAATTGTGGAAAGGCATTATAGCATGCAACATAATTTCTAAAACTGAAACAGAAGTTGTCACTCAAACGCCCTAAAAGAAAAGCAATATTCTACTTCAAAGGGCATCTAATGATTCCGACATTATTATAACTTAAACTAAAAATCATAAAAGTCACAGGATAGAGAAAAAAACCGTGTCAGCAGCAACAAGATTCAAGCCAACACCCCCTGCCCTGGTGGAAATCAGAAAGACAAATGCACTATCAGGATCAGCTTCAGAATTGGAATTTCCCATGACAGATTGTCGGCTAAAACTCCTTATTGCAGCAAAGCGCTCTTCAGCCCTAATGGAACCGTCAAGACGCTCATAAGGATATTTCCGTAACTCCATATAGTCCTGTATTTCAAATTTTTCAAAAGAGTCTAAACAATTGTAACGGATATATCAGCATAAATGGCGTTTCTTATTATTTATAAGCTACAAAAAGGAAGTAACCTGCAATACGTCAAGTGTATGTGTCATCTGTGCAAATAGAAGAACTCGGTGTCCAGAAGTACGTAGCTTCTGAAGTAGCTGGTCCAACACTATAAGTTTGCCACTAGCCTGAAAGACATGACTAACAGTTCATTGAAATGAATTGGTTTTCTCTTAAGCTTCTAAATCAAGCAGCAGTAATATCCCGAGTTTGGTACGTTACATAGAATGGAGCTTGATACCATATCCTGGCAAAATTTCCAAAAACTTAGACATGTTACGTTATGCTACCTGAACTAAGTGTTCTCCCTCTTCATATGGTTCAGGCTCTATACCAGGAAAGAGGTAAGGATGACTACATGCTTTGCGTAGCTGTATTACCTGCATAAAAGTATAAACTTATGCAATCAAATAATATTTTTCAGAATAAAATAATTTAGGTACTCCAAACCTGAACCAAGTACATGATATTAAAAACACAAATCGTACAGATCATAAATTACATACAGAAGAAATCAAAACACAGGAACACTTACTACTAGAACTTCTTCAATAAAATTACATATAAAATTAATTATTTAAAGGGAAAAAATCAGTGTTTTGGGTAGAACAAGGCCTAAAAAATTATTTGTTATGTCCAAGTCAGGCACAAAAAGCTATTTAGGGCATTGGGCTAGAAGTTGGCTTACAATGTTCTGCAAGGATTGCTGATTAGAGGTCCCAGAAGACAATGCTAGAAGCTTAGGAAGCTCCTTTCTTAATATTGACATGTACACCTTCTTCTGCAAGGTCGTTAAGGGAGCCATCCTAACAAACGGAAAAATGTTGGGTAAGCGTCTTTTACTAGATTATTCTAGTTAGATTCTTGCTTTCACTTATATTATGAAATGAAAGCTTAAAGAATATAAGCTTTACATCCACCCAGTGGCCAATACATAATTTACTAGAGTAGGTATGGTTTAATCGAATTAACTGGAACATGAGAAAAGATTTTAACAGTTTTCAGAAAGGGGACTATGACTGCGATAAATGTACATGCAACTTACAAAGTTATCTCAGTAAGAGGTGGCAAAGATAGGGTTCCAGCCTCAATAAGCCTAGATTTTGTTCTTCGAAGCATGAATGCACCCAAAATATACTTTAAGCTTTTGAACTTGTCCTTAACTATTGGTGCACCTTTACCTGCTCAATAAAACAAAGTGGAATAGTAGATAAGCAACCATTTTGGCATTTTTAGAAACACATTACATCACATTGTATATCTTACATAGAAACATGCATAAGAGTGATATGTCCATAGCAATAAAAATAATAACCATATATGCAACACAATCAGAACAGACAAAACAGAAAAAGTTTCCATACATGATCTAGGTAGTTTTACTGAAGTACCAAATACATAGACAGTCAACTTTCAAGCAATGCTACGGGAGGGAAAGCAGATAATAGAAATTTATCATGAGCAAGAGTAGACCTGATAAACGATCCCCACCTTCCTTAAATGTAGAAGAGAACTGTTCCAATGTCCCAAACACTGAAGGCATACAGAAATGCATGAGTGCCCAAAGTTCGGTAAGGCTATTCTGAATAGGGGTTCCGGTCATGAGCAGACGTCTGGGCATAATATAGTGCTCTTTAAGAACATTATACAAAACCTGAAAAGGATCAAGTAATCAGGAAGCTCAAATATACCATAAGGAGAAACATCGAGCCACATGTCCTTTTGCTTTTTCACTATCAGAACAATGTTAAACTAATTAAATAATCTCAAACGGTAAACCTACACTGGAAGGGTTTTTTAGTCTTTGCGCCTCATCAATAACTGCATAATGCCAGGGTATCTGGGAAAGGAAGTCCTGATCAATTAAAGCTATATCATATGTTGTAAGGAGCACGTCGAAAGGTAAGGCCTGCTCCTGTAACATTCAACAAAAATAAGCATTAGCATCCAAATCAGAAAGGACTTACAGCACTGTCTACTGATAAGCGCTACAGCTAGAAGATGATTTACATTGGGAGATGATGATTGACTTTGCACATGGTCATACATTTCCCTTCTCAAAGAGCGTCGGAAGATTTTGTCTCCAACATAACGCATAACCTTCAACTTTGGGGCGAATTTGGCAACCTCAGATACCCATCCGTCTGTCACACTGAGAGGACACAGTATCACTGCAGAAGACTAAATATTTCAGAAGTCGATAATGATGAAAATATGCTATTTACAATCAGCAGCAGAGGCGGAGGATAATAGGGGCAGGGAGGGGTGGTGGCCCCCCCTAAAATTCTCAGAAGTAGTATCAAGTTTCAGTAAAGCTGCAGGGCGACGGCCCAAGGCATCAAAGATACAGGGGGCATCAAAATTTATAAACATTGGTCTTCATTTAACGAGGTTTTAAGCTTAAATATGATGAAATAGTGTTTTATATACTTTGTTCTACCAAATATGAGCTAAAATCGTCAAGTTTTAGGTGATATGAGCATTTGTATTACAATAATGGTGGATGTGAAACAGGGGGTAAAGAAAGTGTGCAATGGAGAAGAAGACGTTACATGTGGTTATTTTCAGTTTTTACCTCAAAGTTTGTAATTTTCACCCTTTTGTCCAAATCTTAAATATTTATTAGTACTAGATAAGGACTTTAGGATTTACAAGATTGGCAGTTTCTACCCATTTTAAGTAAATCAATATAAATGATCCAATATAAGTATGTACGGTAACAAATTTAGTTATTTATCAAAAGGATTCCAAAAGTATATATGATAATACTGATGTAGTGATACTTGTACCATAGAATGAAAAAATAATACGTTAAAATACATTAAATAGTCGTCTAAGCTTTATTAATTTGATATGCGGGTTTTGTTTGAAGGACAAATTCTTGTAAGATAGTGTGATGTTTTATTTAAAATATTTAGTATGGGCATCTTACGATCATTTCACCCAGGGCATCAAAATTCTCAGGACCGGCCCTGAGTAAAAGTATGTTACTTCAGGGTGTCTGTCAGTTTATGAGCTGTGAAAGTGGGTCTGATCAGTGGTGATTTCCTGGTATGTCATTTTTGGTCAAGCTTATTTTGTTTTTTGGCATCTTTGTGCCGTGATATTGGGTTGTGGTATTTGGCTGGGCTGGTCTTTTATTTGTTGTCATATTGTTTTAGTGTATTTGTAGCTTGTTTTGTGTTGTATTGCCCATCGAAATTTTATATAGGAACAACATTTTACGTTAAAATATTTTGGCCCCCCCAATTGATATGATCAAGCTCCGCCACTGATCAGCAGGACAGCTTTTTGTTACTTACAGAATGGTCCGTTTAAGCCTTGACAAAACTTCAAATAACTCAGAAAAGATATTGCTTGCAATGTTTTTCCTAGCCCCATCTGCCAATAAACAAAGTTGGTTCTAAGTTAATGTTTTAGCAGTACATTTAACAAATGAAATGTAACTAATCAATTTCGATAGAACTTAGTGAGTTTCTAGCCTCCTGGTACAAATGCAACAATACCTCATCTCCTGCAAATACAGATGAAAGAGCCCGAGTCAAATTTTTATTCTCAAGTGAGTGCAATTGCAACAATGGAAACATGTATGTTAACAAAAGATATACTCCAACAAACCATCAGAATAGTCTGAACTCAAATACACCAAACACTAACAGTATTCTACAACTTGGTAATGCCATAAAGCGTGTGGCTAATATACTTATGATATTGATAACAATAGTTCAGACTTTCAGATTAGAATTATAACGGTGTCAACAGGAATCACCACCACCACCACCACAACAACAACAACATACCCAATCCCGCCGGAGCGGAAAAACTTAGAATCGCCACCCAAGCAAATATAAACTTAGAAACGCGATAACGACAGCATACAAGCTCAAGTAGCTAGCATAAGTGCATAACACCAATCATAAGCAGAATGCAAGTGTATTAATGCCAATTATTCAAGTTCATGCAAGTCACTGATAAATATCTTTGTGTGGGCTGTGGAGGCTAGGCCTCTAGCAATAAATATAACCGATGTTGCCATTACATTCTATACCAATCCTGAATGAATGACTGCATTATACAGAGTACAAACATAGAAAACTCATTATCTAGAACCCTAAGGTCGTGTACTAAATTCTGAAACTGCATAACATACTCTGATGTTTCTAAATGAAAGTTTAACAAACTATAAAAACACTTGTTAATCACGTAAAATAACTAGTTTCAACATAAGTTTACTGGCTTAACAGAAACTATCTTAGACAGCATTTAAACTTTTTGCATCTCAAACACAGTACCTCACACCACTGGCTACGCGTTAACTGTCATTTGATAAAGTCACTTACATCAGCTTCCGAAACTATCACATTGTTCATGATTCGCTAGCTAAGACGCTCTAACAAAACGTATCTCCTTCTATAGCATCCCGTTCTCTATGGTTTCTACTTTCTACCACAGCATTGTCTACAACATAAATTAAGCTATCTTTTATAACTTTACTAAGAATTCCAGAACTTGTATATCTTTTTAGTTACTCTGAATTCATTATAAAATGGGCAAATAGTACAAAAAGGTAGCATACTCTAGGTCAATTTGAATTTTAGGTACTCAACCTTTTTTGACTCAATTAAAAGTATCTAAGTCAATTTTTGTGCAAGGTTTCGAAAGCGATTACCGGTCATAAGTTTAGCCGAAATGACTTTTAAATGCTCAATTATAACGATACATCACATTAATACCATTTCAGCTAAAAAAACGACCGATAACATATTTCGAAAAGTCAAAAAACCTTACATTGCACAAAAAATAACTTCGATACTTTTAATTGAGAAATTCAAATCGACCTAACGTGTGATACCACTTTGTTAATAAAATTTACACTAGCAACATTACAACAACAACATACCCAATCCCACCGGGGCGGAGTATGAGGGAGGTAGAATGTAGAGAGATCCTACCCCTACCCCTACCCCTACCCCAAGATAAACCTAAACGTAAGGAGATTGCTTCCAGGAAGATCTAAGCCGGCAACGCTCTGGGAGCCTATAGCTAAGGGCAAAGCAAAAGGACCATAAGAGGCTACTAAACGCCTAATAAGCCTAAAGAGGACAAGCTATGGGATTCTATATCTAAAACGCAAGAGGCAAGGCTATAAAGAGAAGCCTAGACGCAATAACTACCTCATACCCTCAAACAACCTAGTCCAAACTACCCGCAAATTCTAATCCTATCTCTCCATGCATTCCTATCTGAGGTCATATCCTCATATAAGAGAAGCTCTTTCATGTCCTGCTTAAGTCGATCCTCCCACCTAAGTTTTGGTCTACCCCTTCTCCTTGAGCCGTCGACTATGAGAGCTTTGACCCTCCTTACTGGCATTGTGGCCTCCTCCTAGCAATATTAATCTATCTTATACACCGCTAACTATACAAATCATATCATCAACACATTATTCCCCAATAATAAATAAATCTATCTATATATACAGTCTATAACTTATTTATCAACAAATGATTAGGTAAAATAAAGTGAGTACCGAGAATAACGTTGACGCCGATTATGTAGCGTCGGATAAGCCATGACAGTCCTTCGATTTGATGAGGCTTTAAGGACGCCGTTACGCCGACGTCATGACAGTTGACTTGAGATTCTGCGGCGGCGCGTGAGTCTCCGGCGAATATGTGTTTTGCGGCTGCGGTTAATCGCTGTTCGTAGTTCATTTTGCTGCGGTTGTGGCGCAAAAACTGATGAATTTAAAAATGTTTGTGTTTAACTTCTTGGAGAAGTTTTAGGCACTACCAGGGTGAAACGTGGCGCCACGTGGCAATTATTTATTTATAACCCATAATTAATTTCATTATCAAAAAGATGTGTTTTTATTTTTGGGTTATTTAAAGAATTTTCTCTTTTACTTTCGTCAAACATATTGATACGTGTTTTGCAGTCCACGCAGTGTATCTGACTGTTGTAGTATAGTGAATGGTAGATCCGAAGGATTGATCATTCTTTAGGACAATAGTGTCATTAGGATTGAAGTGTAGATCAACTAAATTTAAAGGTGACGAATGATTCTTTTTGTATTTTTATACTAGGTCTCTACCCGTCCGATGGACGATTTACTCAATAACTGACAAAATTGTGATATGGTATATTCAAGTGTAACGGTTCAATAACTGTAGCAGAATTCACATAGTTTACACCATGTATATTAAAGGATTTATAAAAGAATAATGTGATGTTTCAGTTGTGTAGTTAAGAAATTATATGTGTTGATACAAAAGTTAGGCTTACCTTGTTTGGGCTCCTGCTCTCGTACCAATTAGAACTTTAGTGCTTGTGAAACCTGCGCACTAAGAAAGTAAACAACACCGTTAGGCTTATCGTGGGATTGTCTCCCACGATTAGACTCCGGCGTGAGAGTAAGTAATCGGTTTTAGGGTTTGTAGAAGAGTTAGGGATTGTGTAAATCGTACCTTTTAATGAGAATATATCATTCTATATATAGGGCGCAGAAACCGTGTAGGTTTCTTGCTCCTTACTCTTCGCACTCGTGGTGCTTATCTTAGGTAAGGATATCTATCCGTGAATAGAGGATCCTTATCCCTTAATTATGCGTATCGGTTGGGCTTTGGGCTTCGTGAGCCCATGCCGTTGGTATTAAAGGCCCAAGTCATTTGTCACGATAACCCACTCGTGGTGGGTTTGGGCTTAGTAATGTCTATAATTTGGGCTCGTGGCCCAACTATAGGCTATACGTCATCATGTCCCCCCAGTCTAGTGTGCGTGGCACATAGTCGCGGATACTAGACTAAAGGAACGAGCGGTAAGCGTGGCGGGAAGAAATTAAATATTTCCCGCCCAAATGATAGGAACAATGAACCTAGTCCCAAAAATCACAAAGTGTGCCTCGAGAAACGGGGGAGCTATCCACTTGTGTCTCGGGAAAAGGGGGAAAGTGCTTGTACTTTTCACCTCCCAGCCACACGTTCGTGAGTGGATTCCATGTGGCATCCCATTTAGGGTTTCTTAGTCTCTTATATAAAGCACCGCCCCCATTTCACTGTGTTTCACACAGTTAAAACGTTTTTTCACCATTTGCAAATTTTTTGAAAGCTTTGTCTCTCCTCGATCCTCTGTATACGTTAGGTAACTGCGTGTGCGCAATAATTTACCAAACCTTATTTATAAAATGGTTGCTCAATTACACGACTTTCGTTCTAGGCTAGATGAGGATGATGTACGTCAGTTTTCCTCTGACTTCTTCATTCCTCTCGACGTCTACCCTGAAGCACCAGACGTTGATGCGTGCATTGCTGATTTCCCCGATGGGAAAATTGGCTTGTATACACGCTTTTTTAATTACGCGAATCATCGTGTGCCCATTTCTGTCTTTTTGAGCAACGTGCTCAATCATTACCAACTCCATATCTCACAGTTGCACTGTATAGGTGCGGCTAAGGTATCAAACTTTGAGATTAACTGTCGGTTATTGGCTATCAATCCAACGGTTGACCTTTTTCGTGCGTTTTACCACACAACGTGGTCGCACGGATGGGTTTCGTTTGCCAAGCGCGCAGGGCGCCTCCAATGTTATGAGGAGAAGGTAGATTCTCTACGGCATTGGAGAGAGTACTTCTTTTGGGTAGATGATGTGGTATTTCCGTCGCGCTTTGAGTTCTATACTCAAAGGTCGCTACCGAGGGATGAGCGTCCTATCCCTGGTTCTTACAGTGCTGCGGATGCGGACATAATTGATGCTAACCGCATTCCCATTAACTCCTATCCTGAGGAGTTCTTGGTGCATATGGGGCTGAGCCAAAATTATTTTGATGGTGCGAATGAGATTCCAACCTTTCTTGATGAGGACAGTCAGGGTGGGTGCTCATCCTTTTACTGCATCTATAACGTAAGTGTTTTGCTATCAATCCTTTGAATAACTAACTTTGTTCTTTTGTTGCTTGTCTTTTGTGTGTCGCAGAGATGGATTTGTTCTCTGTTGTAAAGCTGAAGGAACCGAAGCGTGTAACGATAGGGGTGCGCCCCCTGAGGGAGGGTGAGCAATCCGTATTACAGGCCACGGCGGGGCACCTGACTACTTTTGCGGTTGTTGCGCAGCAAGACTCTCCTCCTGCAGCTGTGCTTGTCGCGCCAGTGCAGGTTGTTCCTCCTACTAAGGAGAGGTCTCCCGTGGAGGAAGAGACGCATGTTGAGGCGTCTAACAGCGTGGAGATTTTGGAGTCCACGGAGGTCCGCAAGAAGAAGCGCAAGGAAGCGTCTTCTGGTGGTTATGTAGTTGGTACCTCCAATAGGAGACGTCGTTTGATCGGTGAAGATGAGTCGGACGCGCCAGACGAGATGTCTGCTTCTAGCGCACAGAAGAATCGGGCCGACTCTCCACCACTTGTGTAAGAATTTTCGAATGTAACTATTTTCTCTTGTTTTATATTTATCCGCGTACTAACCTCATCTTCTTTATCTCATAGGGATCATGCTGCAGAGGCTGATGCGGTGTTTGTTGATCGTGCCGCGTCGCCCAAGGTTGCTGATGTAGAGGAGCCTTTGAAGGCTACGGCGCAGATGTCTGCGCAGGAGTTGGTTGAGGAGCTTGCTGGTGTTGCTACCCGCCAGGCTGAGTTGGTCACTCAGCTAAAGGCGCGGGCCGTCGTAGAGGGAGGCAGCCTTGCTCTGAGGGATGAGCAGATTGCGCAGCTAAAAGAGCAATTGGCGGACGCTCGGGCAGAGGTGTTAGCTGCCGATGAGCGCGCCAAGAAGGCGACTGAGGAGAAGCTGGTAGTTTTGGCTGAGCTACAGCGCGAACGTGGGGAGTCGCAGCAATATAAAGCTGACCTTGCCTGGGGGGGTAAAATACTTAGAGGAGAGGAAGAATGAGCTCTGCGGTGAGCTTGCTAAGTTTGGCAAGAAGGTTGAGGACTCTGTAGAGGCGCAGGAAGAGAAGCTGCGCCATCTCAGCATAGAGTATGATGAGGAGCTGTATCCCCATCTAATGTCGACTATTGCAGAGCGCAGGTACTTGTTGTACCTTAATTTCTTTATATATTTTGTGTTTCTTTTCTAATGCCTTTGTCGTTGTTTTCGCAGGTGGTTGATCAGCCATGGCTTGCGCTTGGCTGCCGTAGGGACTTTGGAGTCCTCAGAGGTTGTGAACGCCTTTGGGAGGGTGGTGGAGTGCGCCGTTGCTCGTGGCAAGACGCAGGCCATTGAAGAGTTGGCTGAGGCGCAACTGCTCAAGGTATCTCCCTCTGAGGTTCCTGAGTATAATGCTGATGCCTACGACGAGCTTGTGCAGGCGATGGAAAAGATGAGGCTTTTTGAGCTTCCCCACATTGCGCAGCTGGAGCGCGACCAAGATTATCCCATCCGAGTAATCATGCAGGGGTTAACACTTGAGACGGAGGTGGCACTGAAGGAAGTTTTGGAGGGCCACGAGGAGAGGGCGGCAAAGAAGAAATGTCTTAAAGGAAAGGCCACTCTCTGCGGCGTGGGTGCTGCACATCTTCCTAGGTCAGATGGTGTTGCCGTCAGTGTGGCAACCGTGTCACAAAGGGATGCATTATTGTTGAGGAAGCTGCAAGAGTCAGGAAGCTCAGCTGTGCCAGAACCTTCCACGGAGCGTGTCCATAGTGTGTAGATGTGTATAACTCGTAGTTATAGCTTTTTGTAAAAACTCGTAGTTTTTGGTAAATAAAAATATTGGACTCTTTTGTGCACATATGTTGTTTTGTACTTAGATTTGTTCCTTGTCTTTATTACGTGAAAGACTTATCTAGAGTATCAAACGTGCAAGTAATATCTTGTATTTGAGCCCAAAATTTGTTTGTTAAGTTCGTGACTTAGGAAACGTTTGCGGTCCATAACCTTATCAAACGTGCGAGTAAATGAGTAGCGTACTACGTTTATCATTTTTGGTGGCCAAGTGTTTTGGTTTATTAGTTCGTTTTCAACTTGTTGTTGCGCATTCGTTGTGAGATGCGTACTAAAGTCATGAGCTTGTATGAAGTTAGTGTACGAACTTAGGAGTCAATTGTTTTGAACCCATGTGGTGGAGTGCAACGTACTGCGAGTTCCACTATGTAGGAGTCAATTGTCTTGAGTCCATGTTTTGTTAAACGCGCACCGTGTGCAATAAAGTACATCCATCGTGGGATGTACTTATGAGCTTACTCCAACGTCTTGATAGTAAGGTGTTTAACAAGGATGCGTGATCCGATGTTGATGGGTTTGCAACCCTCTTACTCAACGAGTACTTTAGTAGGTTTACTCATCCTGTCTGCCCTCGTGTGGTCTTAATATGTGCACGCACGCCATGTAGGCAATAATATAAACAGAATTGAAACATAAATAGATAATGTAAGCAATAATGTTGAACTGTATTGTGGAGTTAGCTAAAAACCACAACGTTTTATTAATTGTTGCAATTGCAGAAATAACAATTTCCTAAGAAAAAGAAGGAAAAAATAAATACATCAACATTTATTGAGCGCTTACTAAAGTGCGGATGTGTCAGTGTGTGGCTCGTGGCCTAAAGATAGCATCTCTTGAGATTGCAAATGTTCCAGGTGCGTGGTAGCTCGTGGCCTTTCATATCGCGCACTCTGTACGCACCGTCGCCTAATGCCTCTGTGACCTCGTAAGGTCCTTCCCACTTTGGTCCGAGCTTGCCCGTGTCTTCTGCGTGGCTGGCATCGTTGGCGCGGTATACAAAGTCCCCTGGTTTGAAAGAAGTGCTTCTGACGCATGCATCATAATACTTCTTCATCTTTGATTTGGATCTTGCTTCGCGAATAGCCGCCCGTTCGCGTCGTTCTTCCAACAGATCTAAGTCAATGCGTCGTTCATCATCGTTTGTTGCGATGTTAACTTCTGATGTACGGATTGTTGGCATTCCAATTTCTGCTGGTATAACAGCTTTTGTTCCGTAGACAAGAGAAAAAGGTGTATCGCCATTGCTGACTTTGATTTCTGTGCGGTGAGCCCACAAAACATGCGATAATTCATCTACCCATCTTCCTTTATGTCTGTCCAAGCGCGCCTTAATTCCTTCACCCAGGCTACGATTCGCGCGTTCTACTAATCCATTTGTTTGTGGATGTTTAACTGACGCGAAGTGCTATGTGATGTTTAACTGCGCGCACCAATCTTTGAATGGGTTATCACAGAATTGTTTTCCGTTGTCCGAAATAATTTCTCCAGGTAGGCCGAAGCGGCATACAATGTTGTCCCAAACGAATCGTTTGACCTGGTTGCCTGTGATACTTGCTACTGCTTTCGCCTCGATCCATTTGGTGAAGTAGTCAATGGCGACAATGAGGAACTTGAGTCCTCCTGCCGCGACTGGAAAGGGTCCAGCAATGTCAATTCCCCATTTGTGGAATGGCCATGGTGAGGTGATGGGTGTTAGCTCATGTTGTGGCCGACGCGGGATGGGTCTATGGACTTGGCAGTCGTTGCATCTTCTAATCATGTCTCGCGCGTCGCGGTGCATGGTAGGCCAATAGTATCCGGATCGCAAAGCGCGAGCTACAACAGACCGTGGTCCTGAGTGCATGCTGCAAGATCCAGCGTGGATTTCCCGGAGTACGTAATCTGCCTGAAAAGGTCCGACGCACCTGAGCCATGGTTGTAGGAATGAACGCCGATATAGGATACCATCTCGAAGTTCGAACCTCTGCGCTGCGCGCCGTATCCGTCGAGCGTCCTTTTGTTCCTGGGGGAGTGTTCCCTTACTAATAAAATCCATGATGGGTGTCATCCATGTGGGATTTTCTTCCTCTATCACTGTGGATACTTCCATCTCAGAGATGGATTTGTTTTTCAAGGTTTCCACCAATACCTGCTTTGACAGGTGTGCAAAGCTTGTGGATGCGATTTTACTAAGCGCATCGGCTTTTTTGTTTTCTTGATGAGGCGAAAAATGATCCGTTTTTAGGGGGTTATTTAAGCCCGAATTCGAATTTATTTGATCAAATATTGCCCTAAATCGTTCCTTTTGTGATTTTAGGTACTTTGGGAGTGAAATCTGGAAAACGAAGCAATTCGGACATTTTTGGAGCATAAAAGTGAAGAAAACGCCAAAGTCTTAATTTTCCATGCTGGGAACAGTAGGTGACGGCGTCAAGAGTAACATCCTGACGGCGTCAAGAGCAAAATTTCATGACGATCCAGTAGAGATTTGACGGTGTCACGAAGGTAGGGCGTCAAGAGTAAAAGTCATGACGGCCTGGAAATGATTAAGTCTTGATGGCGTCAAATGTAGATCAAGGCAGTCCGTGAATAGTTTTGGCGGCGAGGTGACGGCGTCACAAGCTTGGTCTTGACGCCGTCAGACCCCTTTTCTTATATATAGTTTTCTAATTTTCACATTTAAAAGAGAGAAGTTTTGGAGAAACCCTAAGTACGATTTTGGTGCGAATTTTACAGGTTTTTCAAGGGTTCCAAGCCCTTGATACCTTACATGTGTAATTGAGATAAGTGTTCTTTTAATTCAATCAATATGTCTATGTGTTGGTTGTCTATATCTTGTTCTTGTCTTAATTCCATCATGCTAGGCTAGATCTATCTTGTGTTTGCTTGGATCTAATGAAACCTAGATGTTAATTATGTGTTGATTACTTGTTTATACTTGTCTTGGATGAATGATTTATATGTTAGGCTTAAGAAAACTGGCAGATCTCCAATTGGTAACATGCTTGAACATCTTAAGAAACATGAACCGACGCGCACTAGGTCTTTATTGGTTGTATTTAATGCATGAGCCACTGTTTACAATCCCTATAGTTGTGCTGGGCATGGTGTAGGAGGAGATAAGAGCTCATAGAATTGGGGAGTTAAGTGTGCCACCCCATGAATGGTATTAAGGAATACGATCCGTCATCCATGCAATTATAACAAGTAATTAACGTGTAAAAGATGTCTAGGGAGTAGTGAAATCTAAGTAAACACACTTTCTCCACTTATTGCTCACAACTTTAGTATAATTTAGTTTATTTTCATTTCTAGTATTTTATTTTGATTGCATCTTTAGTATTGGGTTAGTTGATTAGCAACTAATTCCGCCCAAATCCTTCAAACCCGAGATTTTTAATTGCTTTCTATAAAATATAAAAACACAAAAATAATCATCCCTCACCTTTAGAACTAGTATTTAGGTTTTCTAATCCTAGCGACACTATTCCTAAGCTGAACGATCAATCCCCCGGTACTTGTTACTATACTATACTACAACGATTAGGTACACTGCCTGGTGGGGGTTGTAAGCTTCTCAAGATCCCTTGAGAGGTAAAGCCTGTTGCGATTCCCACGCATCTAGTTTTTGGCGCCGCAGCCCGGGGAATAGTTATTGTCTAGGTTAGAATTTCTTTTTATTAGGTCTACTTGCTAGATTCCTTTCTAGTAAGATTTTATTTTTATTTTTTAGGTTCTCTTTAGTCTATCTATTTTTTTGTGCCTTTGCTCGTAACCATCCGACATCATGGACAACGGGAACATCTTTGAACCCGTCATCCCACCACAACAAAACCCACCACTAGAACCCCTTAGGCCCCTAACCTTAGGAGAGTATTCCCGACCTAGCCACCAAGGCTACCGAAACACCATTGAGCTCACCGGAGCCAATGTGACCCCCTTGCGATCCGACACCATCCGATTGGTGCAAAGCGGATGTGCATTCCATGGACTTCGTTCCGAAGATCCAAACCAACATCTTAAGGACTTCCTCAAAATCGTAGATTCCATAGACCTAGATGTTGCAACTAGAGAGACAACCCGATTACGCCTATTCCAATTCTCTTTACGGGATCAAGCTAGTCAATGGCTTGAGCGTTTACCCGCGGGATCCATCACCACATGGGATGATCTCACCACTCGTTTCCTTGCTCAATTTTTCCCACCACCAAGAAAACCTAAAAATCATCATCCAAGATCTAAAACATCTCAACCTAGAAGAAATCTAAATAGACAATATTACAATAACACTAGAAATCAAATGTGGAATTATCAACCAAGTTACAATCCTTGGGAAATATTACCACCATACATGCATCCTTACCAAATGTTAAATATGTTTGGACCAAACAACTTTGGACCAATGAGACAATGGGGACCAAGTGGCTAAATTGTCAATCTTGGAAGAAGTTGGCATATCATCTACAAATAACTTCTATAAGTCAACATGGTCACTTGAAGTGCTTGAAGATATTCCATTGAAGACTAAAAGGTACGCGTTTCTTTTAAGTTCATCACTATAATTTGCATGCTTAGATAAATGATTAGTTAGATTAATGCTTAGTACATAATTGCTTATATTCTTATAACCTAGAAACATCATTGGTTGACTTTCCTAGGAATAAGATAAAATTGTTCATTGCCAAACAAAATAGAAAATGGAAATCTTCTATATCCACTATTAGGAAACTCATGGTGATGAAGTGAAATGAGTTAAGTGGATCAATCATTAATATAGAAGTAGGATTAGATCCCTCGCGTAAGAAAACTATGGATGAAACAAGCTCTCGTAGACTATGGCATTAAGTCAGATAAGCGTGCGAAAACAAAGGAACTATAGATGTTAGGTTATACCCCATTCAACACTCTCGCATCTAACATATAAATTATCGTCTTCATTTCCTTTAGGATCATAGGATATGTAGAAACGATAGCATGAGATAATAATAGGCTTAACCAATCCTCTTGAGCATGAGATCTTTAATAAACATTTTTAAAATATTTGATTTATGATATGTGTTGTCAAAAATCTAATATCTCTAAAAATATGCAAAAACCTCACATTTTGGAAAATAGTCTTTCAAATAGCTATCCCACTTTTAAATAACATGTTTTCACTATCAATATCCACAATTTTGTTTTGATCAAAACTAAAGATTGGGAAAATATTCTTTACCGTTCATTCACACATTTTGAAGTAAAAACCCAATCTATTTTATTCAAATAACTCTCACATCCAAGTGAAAACTTACTTTCAAACATTGTTGAATAATGCTAAAAGCGTCTCTTTTAAAATCATGCATGGTGATCTCATATTTGTCATCTATATTTATATAAATGACACTTATAAGTGAACTAAATCAAATCAAGAGGACCATGGTTTGTTCATTAAGACTTTGTTTGTAACAAGTCTAGAAATACATGCTATCATAACTACCCACTTATTGCACATTGATACACATTAGGATTAATCCTCATTGTTATGTAGTTATGAAATACTTGATGTTGCTTATTGTTTCCTAGCACTTATAATTTACTTGCTTGATGAGTATGTTTGCATGCTAGATGAAATTGCTTGTTTACTTAATCTCTTTGGTTAACATGCTTTGGCTACATAATTGCCTACATAATTAGTATATGCTTAATTGCCTCAAAGAGTTGGACTTGTTTGAAACCAAAAACACAACCTTTCTGCAATTCACTACCAAAAACCCTTTTCTGGCAATCTGGGAATCACCAGATGGGCGGCCCCCTTAAATCATAAGGCGGCCCCCTTAATTATTAAGGGGACCGGCCTCCAATTAAGGGGACCGGCCATCTGATGGTCGAAGGTGTTGTCTCCCTTTTCTATTTTTTAGCCCATTTCATCCTACACTTCCCAAAAATTCACAAACCTATTTTATCCTAAACCTTCCATCAATGTTTATCCATCCTTGATCCCACCAATCCTACATTATAAACACTCTCATTCCTCTCAATCTCCACTCATCTCATCATTTCCTCTCCCATTAAACCAAAACCACCAAGAAACTTGTTTGGAGAAGAAAGCCTAACTTCCTTTAAAATTCCGTCAAATCAAATGACCTTGTCAAACATCCAACACCAAATTCCTCCTATGTTTTCAAACATTACTTACCTAACACCTCAATTTCCCTCTCACCAACATTACATATCAAAAACCTTTACTCACCCATATCCTTCTACATTACACTCAAACCTCATAATCTTTTCACAACTCAAGCGATGTTGTTCATAATCAACCAACACCTAAACCTCACTCTCACACAAATGATCCATTTAACAACAAATCATCCATTCGTGCTTCGACTAATGCTCCTTCTTATGATGAGCATGCACAATCCCAAAACAATAATCCCAACCACATTACCAACACTTTACATGTTGCTCATTCAACAAAAACACCATCCACTCATGAAGGATCTCTTCCACCCATATCATGTTTTCATGATTACCCAAGCTCAAACATGTCTCCACCACCAAGAGTATCACCACCACATCCTACAACTTCACATGCCATTCCTATGTTACATGTTCAAACCATCACCCAAGACAACTATCATGCTCCACCACCATCACCTTCCTCCGAACACTTGAAGTTCGTTGAGGCGCTAAAAGAAGCCCATGAGCTTAGTGCTCTTTTAGCCTTACATCTTGCTCAACGCAATTTGGATCCACCTTCATCTAGATCACCCTCATCACCACAGAACATAAATCAACTTGAGAAGCATGTCAACAATTGACCTTGTTGCATCTTTCTCCTAAAAACCATTGCATTCAATGAACACTTGGATTGAATATCTTCTCACTAGATCACATCCAATACCCTCACTTGAACAACATCCAAAACCTCAATCAACCTCTTCCGCTACAAACTCTCCACCACCAAACTATCCAACATTCATGACCCGAACATATACCTCCATTAATACAACAACCTCCATTAATCCAACAACCTTATCCTAACTCAACCATCCTCATTCCAAACACTCTATCATCAACCATCTAAGCATACCATATGCTTATGATTTTCACTTTCAAATACGAATCAACCAACCTTTTGTTACAAGCAAGTCCGATGGCTCTCTTTGGCAAATTAGGATCTTTTAACATAATCACTTTGAATTAATTGTTATGTATCCTTAATATTTGTTTACTATGCTTGTTATTTGTATATTGCATATTCTTCTATATATGCTTGTGCTTCTAATATTTTTCTTGCGAGCATTCCATATCTTGATCCCTTGGTGCCATCGAACAAGGGGGAGCACACATCAAGGGGGAGCTTTTATCCCGTCTAACTTCATTTACGAAGCTAGTCGGCATAACCTTTTTGATTTTACAAAAAGGGGGAGAAGTGAATGTTAAACTCTAATACTTGTCTAAAAATTAATTTTTCGATTTAAAGAGTTTAAGGTTTTGTAATCATCAAAAAGGGGGAGATTGTTGACATAAATTAATAATGTCTAAAAACATTGTTAACATATTAACAATGTCTCTATGTTTTGATAATTACAAAGCATAAACTCATTAATCTAAAACTTATGACGTAAACAAGTTTTTAGTGCTTAACATTTGTCTTTACATCCAAATCACTTAAGGTATGAATAAACAAAGTGTTTATTGCATTCTATGATCAAAGGAACAATTTTCTTAAACACTAGACTTTTTATAAAATGTCACAAAACATTTTATATCTTTTACAAAACATTTTTGGAATTAAAGGAATATGTTTAATTCATTATGAATATATGAATTCAAATTTCCAACCAAAAATGGCAAATCTAATCCAGAAAAACCTTCCCCACAAAAAGACAAATAAACCCAACGTTCTGGAGGGGCGGCCCCCTTAATTCCCTAGGCGGCCCCCTTAATTATTAAGGGGACCGGCCACGCTCCAGAACAGTATTTTTTCTCCCTATAAATACTGGTTCATCCCACAGAATTTTCTCACCTTTTGCACTCCTAAACTTTCTGTTCTAGATCCCCATTTCTATTCTCCAAATCCTTTGATCATAAATACATAATCCTTTGTTTCAAAGTGATTCTTACATCATCCTCTCAAGTGCAAGAGAAGAATACTTCTATCCTCCAAGATAAGAAGTATTACAACTTGTTGTGACCTCCACATCCAAGTTGTTGGTGCATCATCAAGAATACTTACATATATCTTTGTGTAGTGTGTTGTGAATATTTGATTGTAGATAGTTGTGTTAGGAATATAGATAGTGTGATTGGCTAGTAGATTGTAGTGAAGATAATTGGTGTGTAGAAGATAGGTGTGTAGTAGATTGGTGTGAAGTAGTTGTGAAGATAGGTGTGTAGTAGATTGGTGTGAAGTAGTTGTGAAGAAGGTGTGAAGGTGTGATTAAGGTGTGAAGATCACGTGGTGTGATATTTGGTGTGAGATTGGTTCTAGCTACGATTAGAACTCGACATTTAGCTTAGTGTCGTTAACTTGTGTAAGCCAAGGTGTGTAAGGTTTTCTCCGCCATAAGGGAGCTTGTTGATATAGTGAAGAAAACTCTCGAGTAGGTGACTCGAGGAGTGGAGTAGGGCAAGGAAGGTGTCCTTGTAGCCGAACCACTATAAATCCTTTGTCTCGCGGTTAGATCTTTCCATATCTTACTTATTATCTTGCTTATATCGTTATTACTTTTGTAGACGTAGACGTATATATATAGTTGCTCATATAGTGCTAATATTGATTTTACTTAAAGATCTAACGAAAGTTTTATTTACAAAACAAAGTTTTTACAATCAAACTAAAAAGGTTACATACATATAATTGATCATTTCGATCAAGTATAGTTTTCATACAAAATACAACTAAGGATTATAAAATAAATGATTACGTACTTATCTCTCGTATATAGCTACAATTGTTTATATTATGCATGTGTTGATTTCACATACTTAGCATACATTATTATTATTGTTTATACTTAGATATACTTGTTCATATTGTTCAAGATTTGAGTTCACATAAGATTGAATCAAAGTTTTAAAAGCAAACAAGGTTTTAAAACTAAACTAAGTTTTCAAAATAAAATTAAAAAGACGTAAAACTATTCAACCCCCCCTTCTAGTTTTCCACACTCAACTTGATTCCCTTATCCTTATTCACCGCTCTTAAGCTAGGAAAATTAGAGGAAACGGAGGTATTGATAGGACTAGCGGATGGGAGTATTGCCCACCCGGTTGGAATGATTAAGGATGTAGTTGTTCACGTAGGAAAGTTAACTATATTAGCGGATTTTCACGTCCTAGATATGGTTAGTGACACTACATGCCCATTATTGGTAGGAAGAGGATTTTTAGCAACCGCTAGCGCCATGATAGATTGTAAGAAGTCTAAGATAGCGGTAGGTGAAGGTGATACTTGGTCGGTGTACGATGTTAAGAAGCATAGTTATGATTGTGATGATGAACCAACACCGCATTGGGTAGAGATGAATAGGAGACAATCTAGATACGGACCTTGGATAGAAAGGAACTTCATAGGACCTCAATGCCCATTCTATCTAGAAAAAGATTTTGTTGAAAAGACACATTCGGTAGAACAACTCATAGCTAGAGATGAAGAGCTAGACCCCTTTGAGGACCCCTTAGTCTTTAGGAAGATGATTGAGTTCCTAAGCGTAATGCCCATTAACATAGAAAGGAATAAATGGAAAAGAGAGGGAGACAAGTGTAAAGGGAGGTGGGACAAGCCACCTAAAGAAGGTGACGGATCATGGCATATGAGGATGACTTTGTATGATCCGGATGGAGAAAAGTTTGAAAGGTCATACCATACTAAGGAAACCGATAGGAAGTTGAAACCTAAGTTTGATCCAAAAGATGTCCTCAATGAGGAACTCACCCGTATCACGTAGTAACCCATGACCTTGAGTCTAGCTACAAGACTCGTAAATAAAGAAAAGCGCTTCTTGGGAGGCAACCCATGTTTTGTGTGATTTTATTTTGTTTGTTTGTTATTTGCTTCTATATGCATGCTTAATTCTTATTGTTGGTAGATCATGTTTCTAAACTAAATAGTGGAAATACTTTACTTTGTTGTTTTGGCCTAGTCTTAACTCCACCTAAAAGTATTTTTGCAAAAGATAAGTGTAAGGGGAAACCCCAAATATGTTTTCAAGAAACAAACCGATCATGATTCTCCACAATATTAAATGAACATGTATATTCGTATTTGTTAGAGTCAAATGCTTGTATTGAGTCATAATGAAGTTTTGCAGGATTTTCCAGGAAGTAGGACCAAGTTTTTCCAGAAAATTTCCGGAAACTTAACATAAGAATTTCTGCAGGTCACTTCTGACGGCGTCAAGAGTTTACTCTTGACGGCGTCAAGTGTAAAAATCTGGAAATTTTACCAGTTTTGTTTGTCTAACGGAGTCTTATGGTTTTTGTGAATTATTAAGTTTTATAATCTCCAGGAGATCTGCAAACTTCATTCCACAAGCATTATATCTTATCTTGTTTTCTAGGATTTAGTAACTTATATAGGATGCCGCCGATTTTACGCGAGGTTGTCTTGTCTATTTTATCAGGTTTTACAGGTTATGTATGACAAGAAGATGATTTATATTCTGGAAGGGAAGCTTTGATTGTTCATTTTCTTGGAGGAAGATTTAACCTGGCCATCTTATTATCCATACCGAGCGAATCAGGGGAGTATTTGATTTCATTCTTTTTACTTATTTCACTTTTACATTAAGTGAAGGGGAGGGTAAAAAGATGATACCTTACATATGCACTTTCGCTTGAGTTTGTTTGTTTGTTTAATGGTAGATGTGTAATAAAACTATGAGAAATACTTGTTAGTGCAATTTTAGTGCCAAATTTAAAATTTTTTACAACATTTAGGAGTGAAACTTTAGCCATAGCAAGCGTCTCATGGATAGGAGATTGTATGACTAGCACATAACCGTATATTCAGAAAAAATTTTCCACCCAAAAATGTGAGGTTCGCCTTTAGATTTGATAGGAAAAGCATTTACTATTAGTGCTTATGAGTGTACCGGTAGCATTTAGATTCTAAAACTTGCGTTAGTGATGCATCCCGAGACCGCTAGTGAGACTACATTCGTGTGGTAGGATTTACTACATGATAAGAGGCATTAGGATCACCCTTGTGTTAAACCCGTATCATAATTACTTGACCATTTAAGACATATTACTTGGCTAGTTAAGTCAACTAATTTTTCCCACACCCTTAGCGTTGTACTCATTTTTAGTACACGAAACCCCTAGTACACCCCTCAGAGCCTATCTTTTCGTTTCTAACTTTAAGCATTTTACTTAAAGGAAAAATTTGTTACACCCCACTTAAATGTACAACCAAATCCCCTTAGTCTTCCGTGTATGCACTCATTTTTAGTGCATTATTGTTATTTGTTAAACCCTAAGTTAACTTTCTAATTGATTACATGGTTGCTAAGTCGAGTCATATCCTTGTACATATTGTTTTGGGACGATTGGGACTCATGGGAAAGTACTTATTTTATGGAGTAATGGGGAAGAACATCATATATTACCCCCAAATGTGCGTTAATCTTAAAAGTGCTCCAAGTGTTTTGATTTTCTTGATTCGAGTAATTAGTTTAGTTTATTGTAAAGTATGTAAAAATTCAAGTGTAAGGGGAGTGTTCATTCCCTATGATGTATTATTTTGGATGGTATGGTAAGAGTGTATGCACACAAAAATAAATAAATAAATAAAATAAAAAATAAAAAAATCGAAAAATCAAGAAAAAGAAAAAAAAAATAGAAAAAGGAAAAAGAGAAAAAACATACGGACTACCATCCCTTTTCATTCTATGTTCATTTTATGTTTTTGTTATTTTTCATTTATTAGCTTAAGTCGAGTCTAGTCTTGGCTTAGCAACGCCATCTTGTACATGTAATTAACCAAGATTGTTAACTCGCCACCAGTAAAACTTCCTTTATCCAACAAAACCGTGTATTTCATATCCCTACACCTAACGTTACAACCCTTTAAAAGACCTCTTTGATAGTTTATCTGTAACAATTCGCAATTTCAGGTTAATTACCATTCCCGGAAAATTTCACTATTCACTTTTACTATTCATTTTTTTCCCGAAACTTTCCCGAAAGTTGATTTTTATTTGATTTTATCGAGTGATAAATCATTTCCATGGCAAATTAAAAGTTTAACTTTCATAAGCTCATTTTCGTGAAAGTTATTAAGGAATTACACGGAATTACACGTTTTAGGGTAAAACGTCAATCAGAAATTCTACGCACAACGAAATTCAACCCCGTCAGGTGACCCCACATCAGTAAAATATTTTACACACTCATGATTTATTTGAGAATTAATCGTGACTGAGAAAAATATGACCAAAAACTTCCCAGCAGGTCACCCATGTCGGTACTACTCTCACATGAGCACGCTTAACCGAATGGGCGATTAACCGTTAGACCACAAAACGAGTTTCTAAGACATTTTGAGTTTTCAAAATTATTAGAAAAAGTCAACATAATTTTCCCTCCTCCATTGACCAAAAATCATCCCTTGATGATATAAGTCATTTCGTGATTTTTAGGCTTACGGTTTGATGTCTAAGAGACATTTAAATACCAACCGACACTAGACTGAGCCCAGTCTAGACATTATAAGTCATTTTAAATCATTTTTATCACATTAGAAAAGTAACATTTTACTTTTCTCAATTTTACGCAATATTCGTACGATTTACGTATTACGCGTTTTAGACCCGTGTTTCCAGTTTTTAGCAGGGTTTACCACCCAAATGGAACCTACCACTCATTTTATATTTTATTATGGGACATATGGACATGTTTATCAATACTTTCAAGTTCCATAATTTTACGACACCCGGTTTTACGTTTTGAGGCTTAATCATTTACGATTGGCATTTCCCGGAGTCAAAACTAACCAAGTATCTTGGATAATACCAAGAAAAGTCCACACCCTTGCTCTCCAAGCCTTGCAAACCGCCATAGGGGGGGGGGGTATTCACACTAGGTGGAAAGATCTCATGCATTGTACTCTTGGATGCTTACATGTGTTGAACTTGGCCTCCAAGGGTTGACAAGTCAACACAAGTAACCTCCTTAAGACCCTATAAAAGCCCCCCCATTCCCTTGTTTGCCGTCCACTTCCACACACACAAACACTCTCATCTTAGCTTAATTCCTTCCAAGTTTCATGCAAGATTCAAGTGCTAGTTCAAGGCTGAAACTCTAGTTAGGTTATCATTCATCAAACACTTCCATAACCTTATATACTTGGT
The DNA here is from genome assembly GCA_030686995.1 of Artemisia argyi. NCBI lineage: Eukaryota > Viridiplantae > Streptophyta > Magnoliopsida > Asterales > Asteraceae > Artemisia > Artemisia argyi. The sequence goes on from CM060677.1 coordinate 179,616,788, forward strand.
GATTTCTCTTGAGTTTGAATCCACTCAAGTCACCTAAACCTTCATCATCCATCTTTCAAGAATACCAAGGGTAGAAAGATTGCATGAAGAGAAGTGGGTTGAAGCAAGTCTATCAATGTCCTATCCTTACATGTTAACTTCCTTTCATCTTTGAAAGCCAAAAGTTGTGAGCCAAACCCTAACTTGATTCTTGTTAAATAATCATGTTCATGTTATTTACATATTATTCATGCTATATTATGTCTTGTAGTTATGTCCATGATGTATAAAAATGACCAAAACAAGTTATTGTTATTGATTGTTACAACAAGTTACTAAAACAAGTAAACTAGTGACTTTCTTGGTAAGACCTGATCAAAATGGTAAAAATATGATGTTGGATCATTACATATTACAGTAGAGGACTTAACAAGGAAACCATAGCAATTTGAACCACCCAAAACGAGTATACGAGTCAAAAGTTATGGCGATTTGAAATTACCAAAGATTTCCGGCAAAACTGCCAAATAGCTTCCTGATCAAATTTGGGTTTTGAAAGTCCCACTTCTGGTCCGATTCATCAAAAAGTTAAAACACGAAAGTTGTCCGAAACGACGTTTTCGTTCAGGAATAAAGAAGCTCGAGCCCTAAAAACGCTTTCCGAGTGATAAAATTCTTCAAATTCTAAACAGCCCATTTTTAGGCGAAAGTCACTAGATTATGGTTATACTTTGAAAGGAACAAGAGGTCTTATGACCTATAATCAAGACCACAAACATGACTAGAACCAAGGTTGTGTCTCATGACCTTGGAACAAAGACCAAAGGTCATGGCTAGGCCATGACGAAATGACCATACCAACTTACATAGGCGTAAACATGAAACAAGGAATTGGCGATAACATGAACAAGCAATTTGGATCTACTTCACCTAAAAGGAAACCATGAGATTTTACCAAGAGAAAATGGTCATTCAAGACTTATGAAACTACCCCTAATAACAATCTTCATGTACTAATAAACTTTCCTAAGTTTATTCAAATATCGGACATGTAACTTTTCGGATCAAAACTTATACTTTATCAACTACTACAATAGTAGGGAGCCTCATGTGAGGAGTTCATTATGTAAGCCGTCGAGTTGAGTTGTGGATTTACGAATTAAAGTGTCCTGGCTCCTCGAGCGCTTACTAACATGACTTCTGAAATATGTCAGCCCGAACGGTAGTAAACGATATACAAAACATACATGTTCATGAATCTTTTCTTTCAAGGACATACAATATACATCATACCACATCATGGACTAATGCAAGATATATATATATAGGCACTACTTCATATTCTTTACTCCGATCCTAAGTCGCGACATTCGATTATAGGTTGCTCGTAGAAACCTTCACGATTCAACCATTACATTCATTACTTGCTATCTTACTTAAGGTGAGTTCATAGCCCCACTTTACATTACTTCAATGTTTTACAAACCCTTGGGGGGAATACATGCTATTATTTTTCTACTCGAACACAATGCTTTCTACTGTATGTTATTCGACTATGTTTTATTATCACTAAGTAACATCCTTGCCAAACCAAGATCCCTTAGTATGAACCATTTAATCACTTGCGAGGGTTACTTGCAAGTGAGCGCGAATATTGTGAATAGGCCTATTGGGATTGACGAATCCCATTTGTTTTGATTAGTTCAAACAAATGCATTAATATTTGAGACATTAGGTATGACGGCAAAGTACCTACCGGGATAAAAACCACCGATCGATATTGGTACACGTTAACGTTTTGGTTTCATAAGCTTAGTGTATAATACATTTTATGGGCGTATAATAACGTAGCCTACCTGTTTTGTTTTCCAAACATTGGTGTGAGTCTACAGCTCACACTACGATTATTGTGTTCAAACGATTTACCTACAAACACTACGATTATGGTGTTCAAACGATTTACCTACAAACACTACGATTATGGTGTTCAAACGATTTACCTACAAAGACTACGATTATGGTGTTCAAACGATTTAACTACCAACACATTGTGTTCAAACGATTTAACAAACTCTATGAATATCACTCAACCTTTGTGTTGACCTCTCAAGCATGTATTTCAGGTTCATGACGATCAAGGATGGCACGGAAGGACACGGATACTCAAGAGGGCTATAAATTTTATTATCATTCAAAACTCATTTATTATACATTGTAAACATGGAACCAATTGGGACCTCATTTTGTAATCTCTGATATTTATATAATTTGAATGATAAACCTTTTCAAAACGACTCAATTGGAGTTCGTTTTCTATCATTGTGACTATTGTGCCGTCGAATAACACCCAGTTCGAATTCCGCTGCATCCATGAATTGGGGGTGTTACAGATTGGTACCAGAGCCATGGTTATAGAGAAACGGGTCTAATTGAGACCTAAACTATAACCGCACATACAAGCAAAAACATTTTTATAGCCTTCCGCTCTCCGTGTCTTCCATCCTCCAGACGATTATGGATTTAGTAAGCATGTTATGCTTCACAAACAAATTAGTATATTCATATATACCCATTTTTGAGCATTTCCCCGTAAGCATAAGTATATTGATATATACACACTAAGCATTTTATGCTACATGAACACATATCAGTATATTGATATATACACACTAAGCATTTTATGCTACATGAACACATATAAGTATATTGATATATACACACTAGGCATTTTATGCTACATGAACATATTAGTATATTGATATATAAACTCGGTTTATTTTCAATCATTTATCTAAACAATGGACTAAACATATCTGTGTATGCCTATTCTAAGGCATTTCGGCACAGCCACACTCTCCCAATCATGTTCCTACTCCAACATTCATTTTTCAAGACATTGTGAGATACAATGGTCTCATTCATTTTTCAAGACATTGTGAGATACAATGGTCTCATTCATTTTTCAAAACATTGTGAGATACAATGGTCTCATTCATTTTTCAAGACATTGTGAGATACAATGGTCTCATTCATTTTTCAAGACATTGTGAGATACAATGGTCTCATTCATTTTTCAAGACATTGTGAGATACAATGGTCTCATTCATTTTTCAAGACATTGTGAGATACAATGGTCTCATTCATTTTTCAAGACATTGTGAGATACAATGGTCTCATTCATTTTTCAAGACATTGTGAGATACAATGGTCTCATTCATTTTTCAAGACATTGTGAGATACAATGGTCTCATTCATTTTTCAAGACATTGTGAGATACAATGGTCTCATTCACTTTTCAAGACATTGTGAGATACAATGGTCTCATTCATTTTCCAAGATATTGTATGATACAATGGTCTTAATCATTTCTCAAATGTTTTGAGTCACACAATGGCCTAACCTACTTCCCAGACATTGTGAATTGCACAATGGTCTAACCTACTTCCGAGACATTGTGATTTGTGCAATGGTCTCTGGAATTATTTCACGACCTCATCAATATCATTTCTTATGATATCAAAAATACATCACAATCTAACGATTTCCAAACAAGAAATATGAGATTTCTAAAGGACAAACTAATCCATCGTCGACAAAAGCTGAACTTTCTCTACATTCATTAAGGTTTTCTGATGAAACCTTCATTATTAAAAGTTCGTGATCCTGGCCAAGTATGTTCTATTTTAGAACTACTTAAAACTTCCTTTCCATATGTATCTACCATTACTACCTTCTATGCAATGGAATATGAAAACATACGTTACAAGTCTTGTATGGACGGGACTTGCAACTTAAGGGTTGACATCGCCTTTGTTTAGTGAACAGTTTCCCAAAACCAACGGACATATAACAAGAATACCTAATTTAGGTATTCGAAAATTTTATCGAACCTTGGCTAAATATAGACTAGTCACCTATATTTAACCTAGGGACAGTGGAATATAGTCTGACTAACTATATTCGACTTAAAATTTTCAAATACTGAGAATAGTTGTACTAGGGTTATGTTTAGATTGATTTCCTACATGAACATGATAAACCACCAGAATACATTAAAACAATCTAGAGACACGATAATGTCTTACCACTCAGCGAAATCTTAACACCTTATTTGTGTTACCTAATTTCATTCTTGAAATTTTTCATTTATGAGATAATCCGAACTACTATCTTGGGATAGTTATCAATTATTCTCTTCATCCTGTAGAAGTACCATCCTGTTTAGGATACCATTCCATCATAAACTTTTAAAATCTCTTAAGATTTTTAAAGCAAACTCAACATCTATACCTAAGAGTATTAATGTTAAGCATACACTACACACTTTTATTCATCAACATATCATAACATTATCTTCACAACCGCTGGAACCACAAGCTCATTTACAGATTTTGATGCACTTTTAAAGCTCAAATCATCCTTAGTTACACCACAAGTACCCTCATCAGCTTTACAAGTTTGAATATTCATCTTGTACTTTTGGAACACCAGTATCATTTCATAATACACTACCTTGTAACTCACCGGCTAAGTATGAATGTTGTGTCGGGAATTCTTGAGTAGGATGATTTATAATGTCCTTATTTGAATGGATTGGGATGCCTTTTCATTTAAATAAAGAAATTATAAATCATCGAACCATACGTTTATATTCCTTTAGTTACATTGTTTGGGATGCCTCTCTATGTAAATAAAGAATTATAAACAAGTGGGCTTAATTATATCCGAAATAACATAAGTATGAAGTCAACCTACATTACATTGCTCGGGTATGGCTTGATACCTACATTACATTGCTCGGGTATGGCTTGATACCTACATTACATTGCTCGGGTATGGCATGATACCTACATTTTATTCGCCACAAGAAATCCTATCTTTTCACCGACATCGCTTCAAACCATGACATAAACACTAGGTACAACAACCGATTACCTACAAGGCTATGATTGCAACGACTATCCCAATTTCCATTAGTACGAGGTTTACACTTTGGTTTTCATAATGATAGTGCAATAACAAACAAACTCGTTGCGAGGCCATGTAACCATATGCATGGGCAGTCATACCAAACTTATAGTAAAGCCATGTAGCCATATGCATGGGCAGCCGTACAATTCAAACAGGACTTGGTCCAACCACATGTTCAACGCTTATTCCATGATTCGATTCTTATATCAATTTCCATTTATTGGATTCCTATGTAAATTGCTATTGTTGTTCAACTGTTATATCAATTGCTATTGATACTTGACAACTATATCAATTTCCATTTTGATATTTAACTATATCAAGTTCTATTTAATATTCAACTACTATATCGATTCCTATTAATATTCGACTGCTATATCAATTTCCTTTGATATTCGACTATTACCATACCTTTCCTATATAAAAGGAAGCCTCATCCTACACCATACACTGAAATGACAAGTCAAATTACATTACCGGAAATCCCAGACTTTGGTCCTCATAAGTAACCACACATCTTTATCGACACCACTCCAACATATGACACACATAGAACTTCGGGACGAAGTTCCCCGTAAGGGGTAGAGACTGTAACAATTCGCAATTTCAGGTTAATTACCATTCCCGGAAAATTTCACTATTCACTTTTACTATTCATTTTTTTCCCGAAACTTTCCCGAAAGTTGATTTTTATTTGATTTTATCGAGTGATAAATCATTTCCATGGCAAATTAAAAGTTTAACTTTCATAAGCTCATTTTCGTGAAAGTTATTAAGGAATTACACGGAATTACACGTTTTAGGGTAAAACGTCAATCAGAAATTCTACGCACAACGAAATTCAACCCCGTCAGGTGACCCCACATCAGTAAAATATTTTACACACTCATGATTTATTTGAGAATTAATCGTGACTGAGAAAAATATGACCAAAAACTTCCCAGCAGGTCACCCATGTCGGTACTACTCTCACATGAGCACGCTTAACCGAATGGGCGATTAACCGTTAGACCACAAAACGAGTTTCTAAGACATTTTGAGTTTTCAAAATTATTAGAAAAAGTCAACATAATTTTCCCTCCTCCATTGACCAAAAATCATCCCTTGATGATATAAGTCATTTCGTGATTTTTAGGCTTACGGTTTGATGTCTAAGAGACATTTAAATACCAACCGACACTAGACTGAGCCCAGTCTAGACATTATAAGTCATTTTAAATCATTTTTATCACATTAGAAAAGTAACATTTTACTTTTCTCAATTTTACGCAATATTCGTACGATTTACGTATTACGCGTTTTAGACCCGTGTTTCCAGTTTTTAGCAGGGTTTACCACCCAAATGGAACCTACCACTCATTTTATATTTTATTATGGGACATATGGACATGTTTATCAATACTTTCAAGTTCCATAATTTTACGACACCCGGTTTTACGTTTTGAGGCTTAATCATTTACGATTGGCATTTCCCGGAGTCAAAACTAACCAAGTATCTTGGATAATACCAAGAAAAGTCCACACCCTTGCTCTCCAAGCCTTGCAAACCGCCATAGGGGGGGGGGGTATTCACACTAGGTGGAAAGATCTCATGCATTGTACTCTTGGATGCTTACATGTGTTGAACTTGGCCTCCAAGGGTTGACAAGTCAACACAAGTAACCTCCTTAAGACCCTATAAAAGCCCCCCCATTCCCTTGTTTGCCGTCCACTTCCACACACACAAACACTCTCATCTTAGCTTAATTCCTTCCAAGTTTCATGCAAGATTCAAGTGCTAGTTCAAGGCTGAAACTCTAGTTAGGTTATCATTCATCAAACACTTCCATAACCTTATATACTTGGTGATTTCTCTTGAGTTTGAATCCACTCAAGTCACCTAAACCTTCATCATCCATCTTTCAAGAATACCAAGGGTAGAAAGATTGCATGAAGAGAAGTGGGTTGAAGCAAGTCTATCAATGTCCTATCCTTACATGTTAACTTCCTTTCATCTTTGAAAGCCAAAAGTTGTGAGCCAAACCCTAACTTGATTCTTGTTAAATAATCATGTTCATGTTATTTACATATTATTCATGCTATATTATGTCTTGTAGTTATGTCCATGATGTATAAAAATGACCAAAACAAGTTATTGTTATTGATTGTTACAACAAGTTACTAAAACAAGTAAACTAGTGACTTTCTTGGTAAGACCTGATCAAAATGGTAAAAATATGATGTTGGATCGTTACATATTACAGTAGAGGACTTAACAAGGAAACCATAGCAATTTGAACCACCCAAAACGAGTATACGAGTCAAAAGTTATGGCGATTTGAAATTACCAAAGATTTCCGGCAAAACTGCCAAATAGCTTCCTGATCAAATTTGGGTTTTGAAAGTCCCACTTCTGGTCCGATTCATCAAAAAGTTAAAACACGAAAGTTGTCCGAAACGACATTTTCGTTCAGGAACAGAGAAGCTCGAGCCCTAAAAACGCTTTCCGAGTGATAAAATTCTTCAAATTCTAAACAGCCCATTTTTAGGCGAAAGTCACTAGATTATGGTTATACTTTGAAAGGAACAAGAGGTCTTATGACCTATAATCAAGACCACAAACATGACTAGAACCAAGGTTGTGTCTCATGACCTTGGAACAAGGACCAAAGGTCATGACTAGGCCATGACGAAATGACCATACCAACTTACATAGGCGTAAACATGAAACAAGGAATTGGCGATAACATGAACAAGCAATTTGGATCTACTTCACCTAAAAGGAAACCATGAGATTTTACCAAGAGAAAATGGTCATTCAAGACTTATGAAACTACCCCTAATAATAATCTTCATGTACTAATAAACTTTCCTAAGTTTATTCAAATATCGGACATGTAACTTTTCGGATCAAAACTTATACTTTATCAACTACTACAATAGTAGGGAGCCTCATGTGAGGAGTTCATTATGTAAGCCGTCGAGTTGAGTTGTGGATTTACGAATTAAAGTGTCCTGGCTCCTCGAGCGCTTACTAACATGACTTCTGAAATATGTCAGCCCGAACGGTAGTAAACGATATACAAAACATACATGTTCATGAATCTTTTCTTTCAAGGACATACAATATACATCATACCACATCATGGACTAATGCAAGATATATATATAGGCACTACTTCATATTCTTTACTCCGATCCTAAGTCGCGACATTCGATTATAGGTTGCTCGTAGAAACCTTCACGATTCAACCATTACATTCATTACTTGCTATCTTACTTAAGGTGAGTTCATAGCCCCACTTTACATTACTTCAATGTTTTACAAACCCTTGGGGGGAATACATGCTATTATTTTTCTACTCGAACACAATGCTTTCTACTGTATGTTATTCGACTATGTTTTATTATCACTAAGTAACATCCTTGCCAAACCAAGATCCCTTAGTATGAACCATTTAATCACTTGCGAGGGTTACTTGCAAGTGAGCGCGAATATTGTGAATAGGCCTATTGGGATTGACGAATCCCATTTGTTTTGATTAGTTCAAACAAATGCATTAATATTTGAGACATTAGGTATGACGGCAAAGTACCTACCGGGATAAAAACCACCGATCGATATTGGTACACGTTAACGTTTTGGTTTCATAAGCTTAGTGTATAATACATTTTATGGGCGTATAATAACGTAGCCTACCTGTTTTGTTTTCCAAACATTGGTGTGAGTCTACAGCTCACACTACGATTATTGTGTTCAAACGATTTACCTACAAACACTACGATTATGGTGTTCAAACGATTTACCTACAAACACTACGATTATGGTGTTCAAACGATTTACCTACAAAGACTACGATTATGGTGTTCAAACGATTTAACTACCAACACATTGTGTTCAAACGATTTAACAAACTCTATGAATATCACTCAACCTTTGTGTTGACCTCTCAAGCATGTATTTCAGGTTCATGACGATCAAGGATGGCACGGAAGGACACGGATACTCAAGAGGGCTATAAATTTTATTATCATTCAAAACTCATTTATTATACATTGTAAACATGGAACCAATTGGGACCTCATTTTGTAATCTCTGATATTTATATAATTTGAATGATAAACCTTTTCAAAACGACTCAATTGGAGTTCGTTTTCTATCATTGTGACTATTGTGCCGTCGAATAACACCCAGTTCGAATTCCGCTGCATCCATGAATTGGGGGTGTTACAGATTGGTACCAGAGCCATGGTTATAGAGAAACGGGTCTAATTGAGACCTAAACTATAACCGCACATACAAGCAAAAACATTTTTATAGCCTTCCGCTCTCCGTGTCTTCCATCCTCCAGACGATTATGGATTTAGTAAGCATGTTATGCTTCACAAACAAATTAGTATATTCATATATACCCATTTTTGAGCATTTCCCCGTAAGCATAAGTATATTGATATATACACACTAAGCATTTTATGCTACATGAACACATATCAGTATATTGATATATACACACTAAGCATTTTATGCTACATGAACACATATAAGTATATTGATATATACACACTAGGCATTTTATGCTACATGAACATATTAGTATATTGATATATAAACTCGGTTTATTTTCAATCATTTATCTAAACAATGGACTAAACATATCTGTGTATGCCTATTCTAAGGCATTTCGGCACAGCCACACTCTCCCAATCATGTTCCTACTCCAACATTCATTTTTCAAGACATTGTGAGATACAATGGTCTCATTCATTTTTCAAGACATTGTGAGATACAATGGTCTCATTCATTTTTCAAAACATTGTGAGATACAATGGTCTCATTCATTTTTCAAGACATTGTGAGATACAATGGTCTCATTCATTTTTCAAGACATTGTGAGATACAATGGTCTCATTCATTTTTCAAGACATTGTGAGATACAATGGTCTCATTCATTTTTCAAGACATTGTGAGATACAATGGTCTCATTCATTTTTCAAGACATTGTGAGATACAATGGTCTCATTCATTTTTCAAGACATTGTGAGATACAATGGTCTCATTCATTTTTCAAGACATTGTGAGATACAATGGTCTCATTCATTTTTCAAGACATTGTGAGATACAATGGTCTCATTCACTTTTCAAGACATTGTGAGATACAATGGTCTCATTCATTTTCCAAGATATTGTATGATACAATGGTCTTAATCATTTCTCAAATGTTTTGAGTCACACAATGGCCTAACCTACTTCCCAGACATTGTGAATTGCACAATGGTCTAACCTACTTCCGAGACATTGTGATTTGTGCAATGGTCTCTGGAATTATTTCACGACCTCATCAATATCATTTCTTATGATATCAAAAATACATCACAATCTAACGATTTCCAAACAAGAAATATGAGATTTCTAAAGGACAAACTAATCCATCGTCGACAAAAGCTGAACTTTCTCTACATTCATTAAGGTTTTCTGATGAAACCTTCATTATTAAAAGTTCGTGATCCTGGCCAAGTATGTTCTATTTTAGAACTACTTAAAACTTCCTTTCCATATGTATCTACCATTACTACCTTCTATGCAATGGAATATGAAAACATACGTTACAAGTCTTGTATGGACGGGACTTGCAACTTAAGGGTTGACATCGCCTTTGTTTAGTGAACAGTTTCCCAAAACCAACGGACATATAACAAGAATACCTAATTTAGGTATTCGAAAATTTTATCGAACCTTGGCTAAATATAGACTAGTCACCTATATTTAACCTAGGGACAGTGGAATATAGTCTGACTAACTATATTCGACTTAAAATTTTCAAATACTGAGAATAGTTGTACTAGGGTTATGTTTAGATTGATTTCCTACATGAACATGATAAACCACCAGAATACATTAAAACAATCTAGAGACACGATAATGTCTTACCACTCAGCGAAATCTTAACACCTTATTTGTGTTACCTAATTTCATTCTTGAAATTTTTCATTTATGAGATAATCCGAACTACTATCTTGGGATAGTTATCAATTATTCTCTTCATCCTGTAGAAGTACCATCCTGTTTAGGATACCATTCCATCATAAACTTTTAAAATCTCTTAAGATTTTTAAAGCAAACTCAACATCTATACCTAAGAGTATTAATGTTAAGCATACACTACACACTTTTATTCATCAACATATCATAACATTATCTTCACAACCGCTGGAACCACAAGCTCATTTACAGATTTTGATGCACTTTTAAAGCTCAAATCATCCTTAGTTACACCACAAGTACCCTCATCAGCTTTACAAGTTTGAATATTCATCTTGTACTTTTGGAACACCAGTATCATTTCATAATACACTACCTTGTAACTCACCGGCTAAGTATGAATGTTGTGTCGGGAATTCTTGAGTAGGATGATTTATAATGTCCTTATTTGAATGGATTGGGATGCCTTTTCATTTAAATAAAGAAATTATAAATCATCGAACCATACGTTTATATTCCTTTAGTTACATTGTTTGGGATGCCTCTCTATGTAAATAAAGAATTATAAACAAGTGGGCTTAATTATATCCGAAATAACATAAGTATGAAGTCAACCTACATTACATTGCTCGGGTATGGCTTGATACCTACATTACATTGCTCGGGTATGGCTTGATACCTACATTACATTGCTCGGGTATGGCATGATACCTACATTTTATTCGCCACAAGAAATCCTATCTTTTCACCGACATCGCTTCAAACCATGACATAAACACTAGGTACAACAACCGATTACCTACAAGGCTATGATTGCAACGACTATCCCAATTTCCATTAGTACGAGGTTTACACTTTGGTTTTCATAATGATAGTGCAATAACAAACAAACTCGTTGCGAGGCCATGTAACCATATGCATGGGCAGTCATACCAAACTTATAGTAAAGCCATGTAGCCATATGCATGGGCAGCCGTACAATTCAAACAGGACTTGGTCCAACCACATGTTCAACGCTTATTCCATGATTCGATTCTTATATCAATTTCCATTTATTGGATTCCTATGTAAATTGCTATTGTTGTTCAACTGTTATATCAATTGCTATTGATACTTGACAACTATATCAATTTCCATTTTGATATTTAACTATATCAAGTTCTATTTAATATTCAACTACTATATCGATTCCTATTAATATTCGACTGCTATATCAATTTCCTTTGATATTCGACTATTACCATACCTTTCCTATATAAAAGGAAGCCTCATCCTACACCATACACTGAAATGACAAGTCAAATTACATTACCGGAAATCCCAGACTTTGGTCCTCATAAGTAACCACACATCTTTATCGACACCACTCCAACATATGACACACATAGAACTTCGGGACGAAGTTCCCCGTAAGGGGTAGAGACTGTAACAATTCGCAATTTCAGGTTAATTACCATTCCCGGAAAATTTCACTATTCACTTTTACTATTCATTTTTTTCCCGAAACTTTCCCGAAAGTTGATTTTTATTTGATTTTATCGAGTGATAAATCATTTCCATGGCAAATTAAAAGTTTAACTTTCATAAGCTCATTTTCGTGAAAGTTATTAAGGAATTACACGGAATTACACGTTTTAGGGTAAAACGTCAATCAGAAATTCTACGCACAACGAAATTCAACCCCGTCAGGTGACCCCACATCAGTAAAATATTTTACACACTCATGATTTATTTGAGAATTAATCGTGACTGAGAAAAATATGACCAAAAACTTCCCAGCAGGTCACCCATGTCGGTACTACTCTCACATGAGCACGCTTAACCGAATGGGCGATTAACCGTTAGACCACAAAACGAGTTTCTAAGACATTTTGAGTTTTCAAAATTATTAGAAAAAGTCAACATAATTTTCCCTCCTCCATTGACCAAAAATCATCCCTTGATGATATAAGTCATTTCGTGATTTTTAGGCTTACGGTTTGATGTCTAAGAGACATTTAAATACCAACCGACACTAGACTGAGCCCAGTCTAGACATTATAAGTCATTTTAAATCATTTTTATCACATTAGAAAAGTAACATTTTACTTTTCTCAATTTTACGCAATATTCGTACGATTTACGTATTACGCGTTTTAGACCCGTGTTTCCAGTTTTTAGCAGGGTTTACCACCCAAATGGAACCTACCACTCATTTTATATTTTATTATGGGACATATGGACATGTTTATCAATACTTTCAAGTTCCATAATTTTACGACACCCGGTTTTACGTTTTGAGGCTTAATCATTTACGATTGGCATTTCCCGGAGTCAAAACTAACCAAGTATCTTGGATAATACCAAGAAAAGTCCACACCCTTGCTCTCCAAGCCTTGCAAACCGCCATAGGGGGGGGGTATTCACACTAGGTGGAAAGATCTCATGCATTGTACTCTTGGATGCTTACATGTGTTGAACTTGGCCTCCAAGGGTTGACAAGTCAACACAAGTAACCTCCTTAAGACCCTATAAAAGCCCCCCCATTCCCTTGTTTGCCGTCCACTTCCACACACACAAACACTCTCATCTTAGCTTAATTCCTTCCAAGTTTAATGCAAGATTCAAGTGCTAGTTCAAGGTTGAAACTCTAGTTAGGTTATCATTCATCAAACACTTCCATAACCTTATATACTTGGTGATTTCTCTTGAGTTTGAATCCACTCAAGTCACCTAAACCTTCATCATCCATCTTTCAAGAATACCAAGGGTAGAAAGATTGCATGAAGAGAAGTGGGTTGAAGCAAGTCTATCAATGTCCTATCCTTACATGTTAACTTCCTTTCATCTTTGAAAGCCAAAAGTTGTGAGCCAAACCCTAACTTGATTCTTGTTAAATAATCATGTTCATGTTATTTACATATTATTCATGCTATATTATGTCTTGTAGTTATGTCCATGATGTATAAAAATGACCAAAACAAGTTATTGTTATTGATTGTTACAACAAGTTACTAAAACAAGTAAACTAGTGACTTTCTTGGTAAGACCTGATCAAAATGGTAAAAATATGATGTTGGATCATTACATATTACAGTAGAGGACTTAACAAGGAAACCATAGCAATTTGAACCACCCAAAACGAGTATACGAGTCAAAAGTTATGGCGATTTGAAATTACCAAAGATTTCCGGCAAAAATGCCAAATAGCTTCCTGATCAAATTTGGGTTTTGAAAGTCCCACTTCTGGTCCGATTCATCAAAAAGTTAAAACACGAAAGTTGTCCGAAACGACATTTTCATTTAGGAACAGAGAAGCTCGAGCCCTAAAAACGCTTTCCGAGTGATAAAATTCTTCAAATTCTAAACAGCCCATTTTTAGGCGAAAGTCACTAGATTATGGTTATACTTTGAAAGGAACAAGAGGTCTTATGACCTATAATCAAGACCACAAACATGACTAGAACCAAGGTTGTGTCTCATGACCTTGGAACAAGGACCAAAGGTCATGGCTAGGCCATGACGAAATGACCATACCAACTTACATAGGCGTAAACATGAAACAAGGAATTGGCGATAACATGAACAAGCAATTTGGATCTACTTCACCTAAAAGGAAACCATGAGATTTTACCAAGAGAAAATGGTCATTCAAGACTTATGAAACTACCCCTAATAACAATCTTCATGTACTAATAAACTTTCCTAAGTTTATTCAAATATCGGACATGTAACTTTTCGGATCAAAACTTATACTTTATCAACTACTACAATAGTAGGGAGCCTCATGTGAGGAGTTCATTATGTAAGCCGTCGAGTTGAGTTGTGGATTTACGAATTAAAGTGTCCTGGCTCCTCGAGCGCTTACTAACATGACTTCTGAAATATGTCAGCCCGAACGGTAGTAAACGATATACAAAACATACATGTTCATGAATCTTTTCTTTCAAGGACATACAATATACATCATACCACATCATGGACTAATGCAAGATATATATATAGGCACTACTTCATATTCTTTACTCCGATCCTAAGTCGCGACATTCGATTATAGGTTGCTCGTAGAAACCTTCACGATTCAACCATTACATTCATTACTTGCTATCTTACTTAAGGTGAGTTCATAGCCCCACTTTACATTACTTCAATGTTTTACAAACCCTTGGGGGGAATACATGCTATTATTTTTCTACTCGAACACAATGCTTTCTACTGTATGTTATTCGACTATGTTTTATTATCACTAAGTAACATCCTTGCCAAACCAAGATCCCTTAGTATGAACCATTTAATCACTTGCGAGGGTTACTTGCAAGTGAGCGCGAATATTGTGAATAGGCCTATTGGGATTGACGAATCCCATTTGTTTTCATTAGTTCAAACAAATGCATTAATATTTGAGACATTAGGTATGACGGCAAAGTACCTACCGGGATAAAAACCACCGATCGATATTGGTACACGTTAACGTTTTGGTTTCATAAGCTTAGTGTATAATACATTTTATGGGCGTATAATAACGTAGCCTACCTGTTTTGTTTTCCAAACATTGGTGTGAGTCTACAGCTCACACTACGATTATTGTGTTCAAACGATTTACCTACAAACACTACGATTATGGTGTTCAAACGATTTACCTACAAACACTACGATTATGGTGTTCAAACGATTTACCTACAAACACTACGATTATGGTGTTCAAACGATTTAACTACCAACACATTGTGTTCAAACAATTTAACAAACTATATGAATATCACTCAACCTTTGTGTTGACCTCTCAAGCATGTATTTCAGGTTCATGACGATCAAGGATGGCACGGAAGGACACGGATACTCAAGAGGGCTATAAATTTTATTATCATTCAAAACTCATTTATTATACATTGTAAACATGGAACCAATTGGGACCTCATTTTGTAATCTCTGATATTTATATAATTTGAATGATAAACCTTTTCAAAACGACTCAATTGGAGTTCGTTTTCTATCATTGTGACTATTGTGCCGTCGAATAACACCCAGTTCGAATTCCGCTGCATCCATGAATTGGGGGTGTTACATTATCCTAGGTGCTTACGCCATGTGGTGGAGGTTTGATCCTTTCCCAAGCCTATGGTAATCTATTTTGCTATGACAGGTAGTGAGAGATATCTTCCGTTTCCATATTGTAATTTACATTTTATTACACCCAAGAGATGTGAGTATCTAAACACTATTTGTGAGGTGCTTGTATATAACCTCCGTGCTTGTCTATTGGTCTTTAGTGGAACGATTATTTGTTGTAATTACTTTTATATTAGTGTTAAATAACCCCTAACTTGTCTTTTGAGTAGAATAAAAGCGCATTTGCTTGAGGACAAGCAAATCTCAAGTGTAAGGGTATATGATGAGGCGAAAAATGATCCGTTTTTAGGGGGTTATTTAAGCCCGAATTCGAATTTATTTGATCAAATATTGCCCTAAATCGTTCCTTTTGTGATTTTAGGTACTTTGGGAGTGAAATCTGGAAAAGGAAGTAATTCAGACGTTTTTGGAGCATAAAAGTGAAGAAACGCCAAAGTCTTAATTTTCCATGCTGGGAACAGTAGGTGACGGCGTCAAGAGTAACATCCTGACGGCGTCAAGAGCAAAATTCCATGACGATCCAGTAGAGATTTGACGGCTTCGCGAAGGTAGGGCGTCAAGAGTAAAAGTCATGACGGCCTGGAAATGATTAAGTCTTGACGGCGTCAAATGTAGATCAAGGTAGTCCGAGAATAGTTTTGGCGGCGAGGTGACGGCGTCACAAGCTTGGTCTTGACGCCGTCAGACCCCTTTTCTTATATATAGTTTTCTAATTTTCATATTTAAAAGAGAGAAGTTTTGGAGAAACCCTAAGTACGATTTTGGTGCGAATTTTACAGGTTTTTCAAGGGTTCCAAGCCCTTGATACCTTACATGTGTAATTGAGATAAGTGTTCTTTTAATTCAATCAATATGTCTATGTGTTGGTTGTCTATATCTTGTTCTTGTCTTAATTCCATCATGCTAGGCTAGATCTATCTTGTGTTTGCTTGGATCTAATGAAACCTAGATGTTAATTATGTGTTGATTACTTGTTTATACTTGTCTTGGATGAATGATTTATATGTTAGGCTTAAGAAAACTGGCAGATCTCCAATTGGTAACATGCTTGAACGTCTTAAGAAACATGAACCGACGCGCACTAGGTCTTTATTGGTTGTATTTAATGCATGAGCCACTGTTTACAATCCCTATAGTTGTGCTGGGCATGGTGTAGGAGGAGATAAGAGCTCATAGAATTGGGGAGTTAAGTGTGCCACCCCATGAATGGTATTAAGGAATACGATCCGTCATCCATGCAATTATAACAAGTAATTAACGTGTAAAAGATGTCTAGGGAGTAGTGAAATCTAAGTAAACACACTTTCTCCACATATTGCTCACAACTTTAGTATAATTTAGTTTATTTTCATTTCTAGTATTTTATTTTGATTGCATCTTTAGTATTGGGTTAGTTGATTAGCAACTAATTCCGCCCAAATCCTTCAAACCCGAGATTTTTAATTGCTTTCTATAAAATATAAAAACACAAAAATTTAGAACTAGTATTTAGGTTTTCTAATCCTAGCGACACTATTCCTAAGCTGAACGATCAATCCCCCGGTACTTGTCACTATACTATACTACAACGATCATGTACACTGCCTGATGGGGGTTGTAAGCTTCTCAAGATCCCTTGAGAGGTAAAGCCTGTTGCGATTCCCACGCATCATTTCTCCTCGTGGGATTTGTTTGATGGAAAACTTGTCAAAATTCTTGATCAAGGATTTGGCTTTATCGAGGTATTGGATCATGTGTTCTTCTTGAGCCACATACTCGCCTAATACGTGGTTAGCTACTAGTCGTGAATCCACATTAGCTTCTAGGTTGCGTATACCCATTTGATTTGCAATGCGTAGTCCAGCCAGTAATGCTTCATATTCTGCCTCATTGTTTGGGGCTATGAACTCAAAGCGTAGAGCGTAAGTGTGCTCTGTTCCATCTGGGCTTGTAAGGATAAGACCTGCGCCTGATCCTTCTGCGCATGAGGATCCATCTGTAAATAGAACTCATGGTTCTTGTAATGGTACTTCAATCTTTGGTGATGGAGTATCATCATTTGGCTTCTCGATAATGAAGTCAGCCAGTATCTGTCCTTTGATCGCGGTGCGCAGCCTATAGGAGATATTATGTTAGCTCAATAACATACTCCACTTTTGAAGTCGCCCTGATGCGTCAGGTTTAGAGATAACCTGCTTGATGGGTTGGTCCGTGATTACAGCTATCGGATGCGCTTGGAAGTACCTGCGCAGTCTTTTAGCTGCGAATACTAGAGCTAGGACCAGTTTCTCCATAGCGGTGTAGTTAGTCTCTGTCTTCTTGAGGGCTTTGCTTACGAAGTATATAGGTGTTTGAACAGAGTTTCTGTCTGTCAGTAGTACCGCGCTGACTGCTCCATGGGTCGCTGAGAGATACATGATCAATTCTTCCCCTTGTCGGGGTGCGACAAGCTTTGGTAGCTCTGCTAGGTTTTGTTTCAGCTGTTGGAAGGCTCCTTCCGCTTCTGGAGTCCATCGAAAATCCCCCTTCTTTGTGCACTTCGTGAGTGTTTTAAAGAGAGGAAGTGATTTGTCCGCTGATTTGGACAAGAATCGGTTCAGCCCAGCTAATTTGCCATTTAATGACTGGACTTCTTTTAATGTGCGCGGTGAAGGTAGTTCGATAACCGCCCTTGTCTTTTCTGGACAAGGTTTAATACCATCGGGTTCTATTAGATATCCAAGAAACATGCCTTCTGTTGCCCCAAAAGTGCACTTCTTAGGATTCAATTTCATGTTTATTCTTCCCAATGTTTTAAACGTCTCCTCTATGTCGCGCACCAGTTCCTCTTCGGTATGGCTTTTTATGACTAAGTCATCAACATAGACCTCCAAATTGCGGCCTACTTGCTTCTCGAATGCATTATCCATTAACCGTTGGTATGTGGCTCCTGCATTTTTTAAGCCAAAGGGCATTTTTGTGTAGCAATACACCTCTTGACTCGTATGGAAAGCTGTTTTTTCTTCGTCCTCCTTGGCCATTTGAATTTGGTGGTATCCTTTGTACGCGTCTAGGAAGCACTTAAAAGGATACCCGCACAGGGATTCTACTTTCCAGTCGATTTCTGGCAGTGGGTAGCAGTCTTGTGGACATGCTTTGTTGAGATCGGAGAAGTCCACGCACATTCTCCAGCTACCATCGCTTTTCTTTACCATTACTGGGTTGGAAAGCCAATCGTGGTAATAAACCTCTCGCATGATCCCTGCGTCCACGAGTTTGTGTACTTCCTCTAGGATAGCTTTTGCGCGTTCTGGAGCTTGGCCACGTTTTTTCTGGCGTATTGGAGGGTATCCTTGTCGGATTTCGAGCTTATGTTCAGTAATGGCTCTTGGCACTCCGGTCATGTGTTTAGGTTCCCATGCAAAGATGTTGAGGTTCTTTTGCAATAATGCGCACACAGCTGCTCTGCCCTTGTCGGACAGTGATCCCCCAATTGATATCTCTTGGTCAGGGTAATCTGGGTGTATTGCAACTTTCAGGTTTGTCACCTTGGTCGTGTGCTGTTCTGGAGCACGCGGAACTTCATATGATACTATGTTGCATTCTCTTGGAAATGCGGTAGTGTTGTAGAGGGTGACGATCCCTCCTTCCACTGGGAACTTGAGCATCCCATGTGCGGTGGATAGGACCACGCGCATAGCGGATATCCCTGGTCTCCCAATAATGCCATTGTATGATGAGGGAGACCTGATCACCATGAAGTTCATCCAAGCCGTTGTAGAATGGTATTCATTACCAATGATTACCAGTATGCGTAACTGTCCCATGGGCCAAATTTTTTCACCTGTGAATCCAGTCAGCGACGTCGTGGCCGGAATTAACTGGTTTTGTATCTCAGGCTTTAGCCTTCTGAAGCAGTGTTCATACATGATGTCCGCAGATGCTCCTCCATCGACATACATGCGGTGGATCTCGTGACCTCCCGCTTATATCTCGATGGTGAGTGGTTCGATTACTGCGTTGTCCGCAGTGAGGGTGGGAAAAGAGATATGGTTTCCCTTGGAAAACCTTTGGCTGACTTTTGCTTCGTACTTCGCTGCCATGATTGTATCATGTATATTGTTTCAGCTTTATTTTTTGGCATCTCCTTTTTGGCCCCATTCCTTTGTTTATCTTTCCCCTCTTTGATGTTTTTAACGAGGTGGTCCATCTTACCTTCCCTCACTAATTTATCAATTAGCTGGCGTAGTTGAACGCACTCGTTAGTGGTGTGATCCTTCTGTCCATGGTATTCGCAGTATCCTCCTTCAACGCGCTTTTCTTCTGGCGTTAACATTGGTGGAGGTTTTGGGAAATTTGCTCCCTCTGTCGCGAATATTTCCTTAGGGGTTTTTGTGAGTGGGACATACTTGTCGTTATCCCTTCCATTATTTTGGTTGCGATAATTCCTGTTGCGATTGCCACCTTGGTCATTGGATTGTCTCCTTGACTATTCTTGTGGTTTGAAGGTTGAGTAACCTTTTTTGCTGTCTGCCGCTGCCGCTTCCCCTTGAACGAAGGATCTGGTTCGCTTTGTTAGCTCATCAAAGCTTTGGGGTACTTTGTCATTTAGCTTCCGTATCAGCTCTGGGTTATTGATCCCGTTCATGAACCCTGAGATTTTTAGTACCTCGGGGCATGCCTTGACTTGCATGCATTCATCCTTGAAGCGCTCCATGTAAGCGCTTGTGGATTCTCCTTGGCGCTGTTTCACTCTAGCTAGTTCTACAGGGTTCTTTGCGCACTTCTTTCGTTGCGTGAAATTTAGGCGGAATGCTTTCCGCAGCTCTTCAAACCCATTTATGCTTTGTCGTGGAAGCTTGCTGAACCATGTTCGCGCATTCCCCACTAATGTAGAGTTGAACATATGGCACCACACAGGTTGTGGCCAGTTTTCGATAGCAGCCGCTGACTCGAAAATTTTTAGGTGATCATCAGGATCACCCGTGCCATCATATGTTTTAACATTGGTGGGCATGCACCTTTTCTTGTCATCTGAGAAGTCGCTTATGCGTCGCGTGAACGCATCAACTTTTTGACGACGCCAAGGAAGGGAAATATCATCATCTTCGTTGTTCTGGCGTCGGTTCTTAGATTTCCAATGTCCCGTCTCCCTGTCCTCGTTGTCCGAGGAGCTACTTGAGGGGGAGTTGTTTCTCCTACGACGCTTGCGTCGTTTATCCTCGGAGTCTGAATTTGAAGGACTTGTACTTGGTGAGTGGTGTTTCCCCAATCTATTTTGGATTCTTCTGCTTCCTGACCTTGAGGTGCTTACGCTTGGTGAGCGTTGTCGTCCAAGTCTATCTTGTACTCTGCGGCTACCAAGCCTATCATGGACACTGGTGTGCTTCGCATTGTATTCGTAATCCTCCGAGTATTGAGAGTTAGATGCTGTACTAAGTCTATCATGGACATTGGTACGCCTCTCACTGTTTCTGCGCTCATGTTGGCGCAGTGGAGATTTTTCTTGGTTAAAGTTTAGCCGATTTTGCAGGTTGTGGCTTGACCTTTTCCTTGTCTCCTCTTGCATGAGACGAGTTAAAGTCTCATAATGTTGGGACACGAAATCGTTTAGTGCCACTCCAGGTGCATCCTCTTTTACTGCGAGGATGTTTGTCTCTGCATGGGGGTTCCCTCTCTCTATTAGGTGCTCCCGGTGGCACATTGTTGTCCAATATGGGTGCCACCTGGTGGGGAGTGGTGAAGAGGGTGCGCTGAATGTCCTCAGTGCTTGAGACTACGGTCGTAGTTCGGGTTGTTCCCAAAGGCAATTCTACCGCGGCCAGGATTGGAGTTACATTCGACTCCCGATGACCAGCCGCACTGGTTGTTCCAGAGGTTGGTTTAGAAGTCGAATCTTGATGCTTCTTCCTATGTGAATCATCACGTGTTTTCTCCATCTGCGGAGTCCGCTGACCTGAGTTCTTGTTTTTTGGCATTCTGGTTTTGAGTTCTTAGTGTAGGGTCCCACGGATGGCGCCACTTGTTGATACAAAAGTTAGGCTTACCTTGTTTGGGCTCCTGCTCTCGTACCAATTAGAACTTTAGTTCTTGTGAAACCTGCGCACTAAGAAAGTAAACAACACCGTTAGGCTTATCGTGGGATTGTCTCCCACGATTAGACTCCGGCGTGAGAGTAAGTAATCGGTTTTAGGGTTTGTAGAAGAGTTAGGGATTGTGTAAATCGTACCTTTTAATGAGAATATATCATTCTATATATAGGGCGCAGAAACCGTGTAGGTTTCTTGCTCCTTACTCTTCGCACTCGTGGTGCTTATCTTAGGTAAGGATATCTATCCGTGAATAGAGAATCCTTATCCCTTAATTATGCGTGTCGGTTGGGCTTTGGGCTTCGTGAGCCCATGCCGTTGGTATTAAAGGCCCAAGTCATTTGTCATGATAACCCACTCGTGGTGGGTTTGGGCTTAGTAATGTCTATAATTTGGGCTCGTGGCCCAACTATAGGCTATAAAAAGCAACAAACATCCATTTTTATTAAAGCATCCCAAATAAAACATCAAAATCCAATTTGATTACACAAAGAACACATTGAAAATAGTAAATAAGTCTAGCCAAAAATAAAGAACGATACGAAAACATTAAAGACAATGCTTAAACGACATTCAAGGAGCTACTTGATTTCTTGTTCCAACTCCTTTCCCTAAACACATGTTAATAAAAGAACTTGTTAGGTTGAGTTGTTAGAATTAAAAAACAAATAAATTGCATGTGATTAAAGTTAAAAGACTGACCGATTGTGATGCAACTATTTCATTGAACATGTAAAACCACGCGAAAATTCACATAATTAACTTCGGTTAATTTAATAAATATTCTTTGTCATTATTGTAATTACCATTTTTACGTGGAAATTTAAAATTTTCTTTGTATATTGAAATGGACACGATTACAATATTGTCAAATTCGTCAAACGACAAAACAAGTTCTCGACAAAATTAACAAAATATTTATTTAACTAAACCTAATTAACAAAACTAATTACTAAAACTAATTACTAAACCAAATCGGGCCCTTAATTCCCCTAAGCCCAACCGGCCCACACCAAAACCCAATTTCAATAATAATAAAATTTACAAATCGACTAAGTAAGCCACGAAACCCCTCGTTCATTTCAAATTCGTACACACGACCTAAGTATATTTTTGGCCATCCTCGTTAAGCTCCTAGCCAACTATTAGTGTGTCGAATCTCAAGTTCACACGTTGAGTTTTGATACGTTTTTACGAGGCAAAGTGTTTGGCTATTAATCGATCCAAATGATTCGTGAAATATTCAATTCTTATCCGTTTTAATCCTCGTTTGTTTCTAAATGATCCTAATAATGATTCTAAGATGATTTTATGCTAAAATGTTCAATATGATCAAGTATATACGAGTGACGAACGATTTTGTAAATCGTTTATACATATATGGTTATGTCGACATGCATACATGACTCACCACAAACATTTCCCATGAAATGTGCTCTCACAACTCTTTTCAAATCATTATAAAACTCATGTAGGAAGCTAGGTACTGACATGGTATAGTAAATCATGTTTGCTTGCATTATTTAGCACCACTCGATCCATTCGAATGGTGATATAAACGTACCATGCATGCACTTAGTTTCCTTCATTCTCAAACACTTCACATAAATGTTTCATCCTCAAAACTATTTCTACAAACTAAGAAGTCGAAGGTTATATTAGCTTGGACTCAAGAAAGGAAATCGGGTTTTAATATATATATAACGTTTGGGTTATATATTTGAAACGTGATATTCTTGTGCTCAATCCTATCACTCTCGGCTTTTAAATCACCTCTAAGGTGTTTGTAAGTAGTTTCCAACCTTTCTCAATCCATTTCATACGTTAAATATATGTCATGCATTATATATATATATATATATATATATATATATATATATATATATATATATATATATATATATATATATATATATATATATATATATATATATATATATTGTTTCATCGTCTTTCATTTTAGTATACATATACACGTACTTATTTATTTTTAGAACACGAAACGTGACTAGCCTCTATCTTGGTAGGCCTAGGAGTCACATAGCACACTTGTTTCACCTTTATTTTCATGTTACATGCATATAACGAGACCAATTCAAATCATGTCACACGTATAAATTACCCAAGAATACTTAGTAAATATTTCATAACTTTCAAAATATAAAAACGAGCTAAACACTCCACAAAACCTACGTATAACTTTCAATTTCACGTAACAAGCACCCAATATTTTTATACGTACTAATAGACCACCTAGAAAACTATTAGTTTCATGTACACGACTTATAAAAATATTCACGTTTGGACCCCCTAATCGAGCCAAAGTAAATCGACACCAACAAGATTTTTCAAATTAAAACTTATATAAAAACCTTAAGTTTTGTCGAGTGGGCTTAACCAAGGCCCAATAAGACCTTACGTTTTAACAGTCCACTGGGCTTATAAAATATATTTTTAAAATCACAAAGGAAGCCCAAGTTCAAGCCCAAAAGAATTTCTATGCCCTCGCCTCTAAATTTTTAAATGGGCCTTTGTTTGGTTCGAATCAAGGCCCATAAGCTAAATAAATAAGCTTTTTATGGAATAAGCAGTTGAAATAAGCTAGAAAGTAATAAAAGGAGCCACGGAAATTTTTCTAAAATTTTTATAATCACTTTTGCAAAAATAGGACTAAAAATGTAACGCGACGACACGTATAGGGACTAAATGTGAAAACTGTGAAAACTAAGGACTAAAAATGTAGAAACAGAAAGAAAGGATAAAAATTGATAAAATAATATTGTTACAAGTTTAGATTGTATTATCGGACATGTAGTGGACTATAATTGTAAATATATATAAAAAGGACTAACGGTGTGACGATAAAACCGTTAGTATAAAAGTTGTAAAATTGGAAAAAGGACAAGGACTACACTTAATCTATTTGATATTCTTATTTTATTTTCTATTTTACGGCAACCCTCACGTCATATGCATTTTCGTTTCATTTTATATATATATTATTTATTTTTACGTTAATTATATATATAACGATATTTAAAAAGTTAATATTTTTACTTACGATTTGAAAAGGTAAAACTACGATGGATATTTTAAATAAAGTATTTTTCATATCATGCATGACATAATAATATTTCACTGCACATCATCTATTCGTCATAACGAATAATGTTTATTCGTTATTCGTTCGTATTTACCAAATAGTATTTGGTTATATTCTCTGATAAATATATTTATCAGGTTCTGTGTTAAAGACGTTCCCATAAATCTCATTCTATCTTACTTTTCATCATTTCCAAATCAATCCAGGTGAGTCATAGCCCCATTTCAAATAATTGTTTTTAACTCATTGGGGGAGATACATGCTTACATATACTTTGATAACTTGATAAGTATATGAAATAAAATAAAATACATGATTCAAATCAATTTCCTAATTGATATTAAAATAATATAATTTGTGATTTATAATATATTGATATTCCCAATGTGATTATTGTGGTATGTGAAAAATCTATATTGATAAATTATTTGACTGAAATATTGATATTCATGTGAAAATTGTTCCCAATTCGATTATTGTGATATGTGATATAAATGTGTTACTGGCGATATATTCAAATTGAATTTCTGATACTCAAATGATAATATTTTCAAACTGAATTTCTGATACTCAAGCGATACTACTTTCAAACTGAATTTCTGATACTCAAGCGATACTATTTTCAAATTGAATTTCTGATACTCAAATGATAATATTTTCAAACTGAATTTCTGATACTCAAGAGATACTATTTTCAAATTGAATTTCTGATACTCAAATGATAATATTTTCAAACTGAATTTCTGATACTCAAGCAATACTATTTTCAAACTGAATTCCTGATACTCAAATGATACTGTTTTCAAATTGATCTCTGTAATACGATACTTGATTTCATGATGTTATGCTAAATGAGCCCATAAGTCCTTGATATTGCCTAAGTTAGCTTATCGCCATATAGTCCCTCAATCATGAGCCATTAATTACCGTAACGTGAGCGCGAATATAGTGAACATATTCGAAACCTGTTTGGATTGACCTCCGATCCCACTAATACTTGACGGAATGCCATTATGCATGTGGTTAGTCGTATTAGTCGTGATACACTATATTTGAGATTCAGTAGGAATTGGCAAATCACCTACGAATCGAGGGCAAAATCTGTCATTGATTTGATAGAACACCCCTTCTGTTAACGTCTTGTGTGTCATGAGGCTTGGTGCAATATCTATAAAGGAAATATATATATGTATTCAACATATATTTAGATACAGCTGTATAGGTTTGACCATACGTGAATTGTATATCTGATTGATTTAGTATCATGAGTTTCCAGCTCATGTTAAGATTATTAATTTTTTATTGAATGTGATTGAATATTTATATGATTTATTCGTGAATATACTCGATACTTGTTTCATTTCTGTTTGTATTTATCAATACCAAATATTTCTGAAATCTAACAAAATAAAGGGTTTTTCCTAAAACTCTATGAACTCACCAACCTTTGTGTTGACACTTTTAAGCATGTGTATCTCAGGTAATTTAACGGAGCAGGACAAGACACGGAGTGGGCATTTATTACTCTGATAAATTAAAATGGTGTAAAAATCAAATTTGTCATTTTTACAAGCCTTTATATCTTTTCATAAGATTTTAAATCAAATGATTCATTTTTATCAAAATTATTATTTAAATGACAAATAACTTTCAAAACGTTTCTTTTAAACCGTTTTATGTGGTTAAAACTTCGATCCTCACCGTAACACCCAAATTACTTTTCCGCTGCGACAAACTTTAAAAATGGGGGTGTTACAGATTGGTACCAGAGCTACAGTTATAGAGAATTAAATGTTTTCAAACATTAAAACTATAACTTCATTTTCAAAATAATGATTTTACACTATAATATTTTATGCCCTCCGTGTCTGCAGACTGTCGTGCTCCATACTTTATTTGTTGAGATTATCTTACATGCTTAATAGTTACTCTTACACAATTGTTATTTAATCTGTATTGTTATATCTTTAACATACAAAATACTCATAAAATATTATTCTTGGGTTACTACTGTAGCATGTCTTCAGGAACGCCCGTGAATATCAAATCTACTCTCCATAATACTAATACCTCGTCAATCAATAAGAATTCTCCAAGTAATGAAGATCCTTACGTACAAATAATAAAATCCCAACCTAATATAGAACTCAATCCGAGATCACCTCCGTCGTCACATATTCGTTCACCTTTACGTCAAAGAATCCGGAGAGCTACCGAATCATATGAAAATTTGGTTGGTGACCAGGCAACGTACGAAGTTGGACAAGGTTCGAGCCAAGAGATATCATGGACGAATGTTGAACCAATTTCTCCGTTACCTTATACTTCAGATTCTACAATACCTAATTCTCCAAATAATTTATCTTCACCTAACTCTCCCGGCTACGGTATAAGTACTCCTGAATCAATATGGAATCTTATTTATCGACATGCCGGCATATTGGATGCTCACACTGAACAACTAAAAGGGTTACGACCAACTCAATTTGAATGGTACGACCATAACCTTGACGCATTGTTCAAGAGGGCTGATGCTGAGAGGCGAACAATATGTGAGATAGGGATAAAGATTAATGAAATAAAGGATAACACCAACCAGGAACTTGGAAGTTTGGACTCCAGGGTTCATTGTGCAAGAAGAGAACACGGTCAAACACATATAAAAATTGGAGATATTGAGAGAACCCTATGGATGGCCAGAGATGCAGCCAGAAACCAGGGTCAAAAGATTGCCGCATTAGAGAGTATGTTGGCAAACCAAATGAACATGTGTCAAGAACGTTTCTCAAACATGGAAGCTGCACAGCTTGAGCTTGAGAAAGAAATTAGATATTTACGTCAGAGACGTAACTAATCTTAAGTTACAAGTTTTCCTTGTTGTTCCTAATAAACCAAATAGACTTGGTTAATATTTCTTGTAATGTTCAATAATTCTGAAACTTCAGAATGTGTAATCAAAACATATTGTATAATAACATCCTTTCTGTTATATATATATGTTATAAATCAATCTGTTATTCCGTATAAATCATGCATGTAATGAATCCCCATATTTCATGCAAAAATCTCATTATTTGTTATTTCTATAATAACCAAATGATTCTATACAGATCAATGGAGTATTAATAAAAGATCTTGTATCGTTTATCTTGCAAAGACAATCGGTCAAGTTATTAATATTCTGTTTACATCTGTAATATTATTCAAATCTACCGTAAGATTTCTTACAAATAATTAAGATTTCTTAAAAATTTTCATAATTAACCTAAAACTTTAAGAATCGTCTAAATACCAATTTTTGAAAGTGGAATTAAAGAATGAAGAAAAGATAATTAAACTTCATTTGAAATAGACAAGTCGGTTTGTTCCTTAGTAATCCCATATCAAGAGTTGATCATAAAAAAAATGATACAACAAAGACATCTTGAAATTAGATTACAGTAGGGAGTCAATTCAGTCTATTATAAATGAAATAATTAACTTCATTATTTAAAATTTTCTGATATTATATGGATTCTAATGTTGAGTTTCATTTATGTTTACAGAAAATGGACAACATGAACAATGCATATCAATCATCATCAGAAATTTCCATGACTCCTGGAGCTATCCAGAAATTGGTAAATGACATAGTGTCGGTGGTACTAGAAGGGACTACCTTAGTTTATCCGAGAAGAGAGACGGGTATACTTGGTAATCAAAACCCTGCAAATTTCATGAAGTATAGACCACCTCACTTAAAGATTCAAGAAGGAATGATCAACCCTACCCTCAACCATCATCAAGGAATTAGGCATGGAATGTTACCAAATGGAAATAATCAGAAGAGGAAGCTACCCGACACAGGAACCGTCAATCCCGTCTACTGCAACATCTTCAATGCTCAAGATCGTTATCGCAAACATCTAGAAAACCGTATGAAGTATCAACATCAGCTGGGAATCAATCAGATAGCTAATAGAAATTGTCTTGTCGCACCTGTTTCTGGAAGTGGTTATCTTGGAACTCTACCCTGGTGTCAAAAATGCAATCTGCATCACATCGGGAAATGTAGGGTTAGATGCTTGAAATGTCAGAAATTAGGTCATCAGACAATTAGCTGTAGGACTAAGGATGTGAAAGTACAACCAACAACCATTGTATGTCACGGATGTGGTGGACATGGTCATCATGTGAAACGATGTCCAAACTACAATGTTAATTGGAAAGCCAAGACCTTTACAAGAAAATGAAGAATCTTTAAAGACCTTGATAGTATCAAGGGAATGGCAACTAGATTGGAACAGATGAATAAATTCCTGTTGAAGATAAATAAAATCTAGTTTAAAATTTCCTAAGTTGTATTTCTTTCCTGTATTTCACTTCAAGTTACTATGGATGTAACTTAAACAATAATCTTTCTACTGTATCGAAAAATCTCCCTTGTAATATTTCCATAATAATAATAATCCAAGTTAATTTCAATTTCTATCTCATCTATCAAATAACTATATACAATAATTACTCCATAAATCTTTGAATTATAATATGAATCCTAAAATTTTCCACTTTATTTCAAAAAGAAATTACGTGTTACATCATAAAAATAACACGTTGAACACCCTCTAAAACAATTTATAGAAATATATGATTGAACCAAACATCACATCATTTGATCCTCAACTATACATAACCTGATCAACTATGTATAATTTAGGAAGAATTATATTATGAAAGGAACAATGATATTATCAAATAATTTAATAACAATCTTCATTCAAAAGCAAGATAAAAAGCTAAAATAAATTGTTCATAATACATTGAACAACCCATAATAAATACCTATCATATGTCATCACCATTATGATAGGAATCAACAAAAGTATAATTAAGAAAAACACCAATAATTCACAATAACTAATAAAAGACATCAATAGTGAAATTTTTATTTAAAATCCATAAAAATTAATACATAAACAAATAATTAGCATCGGAAGTGCTATCGTTACAATTATTACAATACAAACAAAGGAATCTTCAATAGGTTGATCCGCAATGACAAATAAGACTCCTACCAACAAAACAATAGCAAGAGCCACCACAGGATGAATCACTTTGATTATGCTAAAAAATAAATATAAACCAAATATTAAAAATAATAATGAGACAAATTCTTAAAAATAAAACGAGTTTTATTCATTATTCGTTACAAATACATAAAAACATAACAAGAACTTAATCCAAAACAACCCTAGCTTAAGATTTTACCCCCAGATCTTGTCGACGGTAATAGCAAGGATGGTCAGGGGTACGACAAACATCAAGATCGCAACCAAGAATCCAAAGTCTTCATCCGGAACGTACGCCAAGTAGATAGCGGCAAGGACGACGTACACAATCGCTAAGATAGTTATGAGATGCGGCATTTTGATGGAAAATGAGAGAAAAGTGATTAATGGAAGGAGTGGAAATTGGTAGTGGTATATATAGGTTAGAAGGTGACCGTTGAGGCACTATTACTAGCCGTTATTTCACTATTCATGACCACTAATTTCAAATATTCACAACCCTTAAATACTTCAGTTACCTTATCTTGTTGGGTACAAGTAAATCTAACTGAATCCTGTTTCCGTAGTTTTAGGAATAAAAATCTCCCGACAACCTCTGTTCAAAAATTCCTTACTCAAGTAATCACATTAAATTTGAATTTCGGGACGAAATTCAGAATGACATGTGGGTACTGTAAAACCTCGCGAAAATTCACATAATTAACTTCGGTTAATTTAATAAATATTCTTTGTCATTATTGTAATTACCATTTTTACGGGGAAATTTAAAATTTTCTTTGTATATTGAAATGGACACGATTACAATATTGTCAAATTCGTCAAACGACAAAACAAGTTCTCGACAAAATTAACAAAATATTTATTTAACTAAACCTAATTAATAAAACTAATTACTAAACCAAATCGGGCCCTTAATTCCCCTAAGCCCAACCGGCCCACACCAAAACCCAATTTCAATAATAATAAAAATTACAAATCGACTAAGTAAGCCACGAAACCCCTCGTTCATTTCAAATTTGTACACACGACCTAAGTATATTTTTGGCCATCCTCGTTGAGTTTTGATTCGTTTTTACGAGGCAAAGTGTTTGGCTATTAATCGATCCAAATGATTCGTGAAATATTCAATTCTTATCCGTTTTAATCCTCGTTTGTTTCTAAATGATCCTAATAATGATTCTAAGATGATTTTATGCTAAAAAGTTCAATATGATCAAGTATATACGAGTGACGAACGATTTTGTAAATCGTTTATACATATATGGTTATGTCGACATGCATACATGACTCACCACAAACATTTCCCATGAAATGTGCTCTCACAACTCTTTTCAAATCATTATAAAACTCATGTAGGAAGCTAGGTACTGACATGGTATAGTAAATCATGTTTGCTTGCATTATTTAGCACCACTCGATCCATTCGAATGGTGATATAAACGTACCATGCATGCACTTAGTTTCCTTCATTCTCAAACACTTCACATAAACGTTTCATCCTCAAAACTATTTCTACAAACTAAGAAGTCGAAGGTTATATTAGCTTGGACTCAAGAAAGGAAATCGGGTTTTAATATATATATAACGTTTGGGTTATATATTTGAAACGTGATATTCTTGTGCTCAATCCTATCACTCTCGGCTTTTAAATCACCTCTAAGGTGTTTGTAAGTAGTTTCCAACCTTTCTCAATCCATTTCATACGTTAAATATATGTCATGCATTATATATATATATATATATATATATATATATATATATATATATATATATATATATATATATATATATATATATATATATATATATATATTGTTTCATCGTCTTTCATTTTAGTATACATATACACGTACTTATTTATTTTTAGAACACGAAACGTGACTAGCCTCTATCTTGGTAGGCCTAGGAGTCACATAGCACACTTGTTTCACCTTTATTTTCATGTTACATGCATATAACGAGACCAATTCAAATCATGTCACACGTATAAATTACCCAAGAATACTTAGTAAATATTTCATAACTTTCAAAATATAAAAACGAGCTAAACACTCCACAAAACCTACGTATAACTTTCAATTTCACGTAACAAGCACCCAATATTTTTATACGTACTAATAGACCACCTAGAAAACTATTAGTTTCATGTACACGACTTATAAAAATATTCACGTTTGGACCCCCTAATCGAGCCAAAGTAAATCGACACCAACAAGATTTTTCAAATTAAAACTTATATAAAAACCTTAAGTTTTGTCGAGTGGGCTTAACCAAGGCCCAATAAGACCTTACGTTTTAACAGTCCACTGGGCTTATAAAATATATTTTTAAAATCACAAAGGAAGCCCAAGTTCAAGCCCAAAAGAATTTCTATGCCCTCGCCTCTAAATTTTTAAATGGGCCTTTGTTTGGTTCGAATCAAGGCCCATAAGCTAAATAAATAAGCTTTTTATGGAATAAGCAGTTGAAATAAGCTAGAAAGTAATAAAAGGAGCCACGGAAATTTTTCTAAAATTTTTATAATCACTTTTGCAAAAATAGGACTAAAAATGTAACGCGACGACACGTATAGGGACTAAATGTGAAAACTATGAAAACTAAGGACTAAAAATGTAGAAACAGAAAGAAAGGATAAAAATTGATAAAATAATATTGTTACAAGTTTAGATTGTATTATCGGACATGTAGTGGACTATAATTGTAAATATATATAAAAAGGACTAACGGTGTGACGATAAAACCGTTAGTATAAAAGTTGTAAAATTGGAAAAAGGACAAGGACTACACTTAATCTATTTGATATTCTTATTTTATTTTCTATTTTACGGCAACCCTCACGTCATATGCATTTTCGTTTCATTATATATATATATTATTTATTTTTACGTTAATTATATATATAACGATATTTAAAAAGTTAATATTTTTACTTACGATTTGAAAAGGTAAAACTACGATGGATATTTTAAATAAAGTATTTTTCATATCATGCATGACATAATAATATTTCACTGCACATCATCTATTCGTCATAACGAATAATGTTTATTCGTTATTCGTTCGTATTTACCAAATAGTATTTGGTTATATTCTCTGATAAATATATTTATCAGGTTCTGTGTTAAAGACGTTCCCATAAATCTCATTCTATCCTACTTTTCATCATTTCCAAATCAATCCAGGTGAGTCATAGCCCCATTTCAAATAATTGTTTTTAACTCATTGGGGGAGATACATGCTTACATATACTTTGATAACTTGATAAGTATATGAAATAAAATAAAATACATGATTCAAATCAATTTCCTAATTGATATTAAAATAATATAATTTGTGATTTATAATATATTGATATTCCCAATGTGATTATTGTGGTATGTGAAAAATCTATATTGATAAATTATTTGACTGAAATATTGATATTCATGTGAAAATTGTTCCCAATTCGATTATTGTGATATGTGATATAAATGTGTTACTGGCGATATATTCAAATTGAATTTCTGATACTCAAATGATAATATTTTCAAACTGAATTTCTGATACTCAAGCGATACTATTTTCAAATTGAATTTCTGATACTCAAATGATAATATTTTCAAACTGAATTTCTGATACTCAAGCGATACTATTTTTAAATTGAATTTCTGATACTCAAATGATAATATTTTCAAACTGAATTTCTGATACTCAAGCGATACTATTTTCAAACTGAATTCCTGATACTCAAATGATACTGTTTTCAAATTGATCTCTGTAATACGATACTTGATTTCATGATGTTATGCTAAATGAGCCCATAAGTCCTTGATATTGCCTAAGTTAGCTTATCGCCATATAGTCCCTCAATCATGAGCCATTAATTACCGTAACGTGAGCGCGAATATAGTGAACATATTCGAAACCTGTTTGGATTGACCTCTGATCCCACTAATACTTGACGGAATGCCATTATGCATGTGGTTAGTCGTATTAGTCGTGATACACTATATTTGAGATTCAGTAGGAATTGGCAAATCACCTACGAATCGAGGGCAAAATCTGTCATTGATTTGATAGAACACCCCTTCTGTTAACGTCTTGTGTGTCATGAGGCTTGGTGCAATATCTATAAAGGAAATATATATATGTATTCAATATATATTTAGATACAGCTGTATAGGTTTGACCATACGTAAATTGTATATCTGATTGATTTAGTATCATGAGTTTCCAGCTCATGTTAAGATTATTAATTTTTTATTGAATGTGATTGAATATTTATATGATTTATTCGTGAATATACTCGATACTTGTTTCATTTCTGTTTGTATTTATCAATACCAAATATTTCTGAAATCTAACAAAATAAAGGGTTTTTCCTAAAACTCTATGAACTCACCAACCTTTGTGTTGACACTTTTAAGCATGTGTATCTCAGGTAATTTAACGGAGCAGGACAAGACACGGAGTGGGCATTTATTACTCTGATAAATTAAAATGGTGTAAAAATCAAATTTGTCATTTTTACAAGCCTTTATATCTTTTCATAAGATTTTAAATCAAATGATTCATTTTTATCAAAATTATTATTTAAATGACAAATAACTTTCAAAACGTTTCTTTTAAACCGTTTTATGTGGTTAAAACTTCGATCCTCACCGTAACACCCAAATTACTTTTCCGCTGCGACAAACTTTAAAAATGGGGGTGTTACAGAACACGTTTATGAGGAAATGATCATCCGAAATGCAAGACACAATATTAGCATCATAAGTACATCCATTAAGGTTGTTCTTTGGTAGTCTGAATAACCATTGTTTCCCAACCATTTCGTATAACTCATGCGGAATCGTGTCTCGGTTATCAGCAAATAGATCATACGAACTAAGAGCAGATTTACCAATTATTTTGGTGACTTGACTGTCATATAGGATCAAAGAAGTAGATATCTTAGTTTGCTCATCAATTGCAGTAACTTGCACCCTAAACCTGTTTGACATGTGAGAAGATAATAAATAAAACACTTGTTATAACATATTATTTAAATTGTTCAAAATTAAGTCACGTGTCTAGTAAAAGCATTATAGTGTAAACTTAACTAATCTCATAGTTACCTTGGAACAACACATTTAAACTTTGCTGAGCATTGTAGACATTCAAACACTGGATAGCCCTTGTCATGATAAGCCGATTCCTTAATAATTGGTGAGACATTTTTGTTGCAGTTTACGCATGCTATATACACCCACCCTTGGTTACTTATATCAGTCACAGTAGCCAAAAGTATGCATGATTTAACCTATGATTTGTAATGAATATTAATTAATGATATGTATTGTATAAAAATAAAATATTGTATATGTATAAAATTTATATTTACTTAATTAAATTATATATTACCTGACATATATCACTGATTTGGTCGAGTTGACGTGTGCATCTTGAGTTAGCAAAGAATCTCTCAGGAGACAAGTAAACAGCTTGTTTTGCAAGTAGACTCGTACTTGTTGTTGATGATGTAATATTGTATATCCATTAGATAAATAAGTATAAAACTTTTTAAGTAAATATGAGATTGCATTATTTATTTTCTTTGGTAACATAAGTTATTAAAAAGGATTACAAAAATATAACTGAATTATTATCTACATGTTTAATGCTTATTGTTGTTATAATTTTAGAGTGTACGAATGATAAAAAATTAATAATATATATCATTTTACAAAGATCATTACCTCCTTATATACACATGATATTCAGGAACATCTCCATTTAAAAACAACCTTGTTGCATATTTTGAGTTTCCCACCTTCACAATACCTGAAAAGTAAAGACGAATTAGAGCTGTATAAGTTTTAAAAATATGCTTACAAAAATTACGTTATGAGATAAATAATTAATTACCATCAAATGTGCAAATGATTCCAAACTGAATAATCAATATTTTATGACAATGCGTATCATTTCCAATCAAAGTCATTAACCATTGCATAGAGTCATTGGATAATGTGCATTGAATCCGAGAACCTCTGCATGTACCAATTCAATATTTATTAATAAAGTTCTCAAATATCATGAATGTATACAATACATTAATTTACGGTTTAAATAACTCACTCTAAATCCTTTAGTAATATAGTCACTGATTCATGTTGCACGTTGTTTGCTTCCGGATATTTTGGTGTTAAGAAACCAACTACTTCCCCAATTACATCTGTAAAAGTAGAAACAAAGTTAGCATGTCTTTATTGAAAGAATAATATATGTTATGAACAACTTATACGTTTGGAGAAGATTTACATATGTGTTCTTAAGGGAGTCAGAAGCATGTATAGTATTGCATTGTTGCTTTGTTATATTAACATTTTACAGGATCACCATCATTTACCAAAGAAAAACAGCTTAATACAACTGGACCATACTTCCGTGACAAAGACATATTGTAATCGGCATAATAATGACATAGAAAAGGTATATGAAAACAACAGTGAGGTAGAATTTTTGTACTGATGGGCACGATGACATAAAGTTATAAACGTAGCTAAAAGTAACAGGTCAAATAGTTTAGGAACCATACAAAATATAAGCAACTGTTTGAATCCTCTCAAATGGAAAATTTATATTTTAAAGACCCATGTTATGATTTGCGAGTATACGAAACTCCATTTTAAGACCCATGTTAAATTACCCCTTTAAGACCCTTTATGACACATCAAAATCATTAGCAACTTTGACCCATTAAATGTCATTACAGAATTCTATTGTTGCTGCTACTCATTCGAACGCCAACAAAACAACAAACAAATCCATTTTAAGGCCCATGTTATTTCTGTGTTCCTTAAAGAATTATAATGGAGTTTCTGTGTTCCTTCCCCATTCGAACGTCAACAAAACAACAAACAAACCCACACTAAACTTATAATCGAATTCTATTGTTGCTGCTACTCATTATTCTCCATTCGAAGCAAACACCAAACAACAAACACAAATCGACTAAACTGCTATTGTAGCTTTTTCTTGAATTAGCGAACAAAGGTTTAGCAAATTATAGATGTAGTACATGCAATGCTTTTTTCCTATAAAACTTATAGCAAATTAATGAATGATATAAAAGGGAATACAAAATGAGTACAGACCATAAACAAAACATAAATAGGTTTTGGGCCAATTTTTGTATTGAACTCATAACTAATATTTGAAACATGAAAGTAATACATACCTACACATTGGTTATCAGTGATATTTTTGTCAAAAATATCATCAAACTGTACAAAGCGAAAACCATTCATTGAACCGATAAAACTTTCCATATATTCTACACGTGTCTCCTCATG
The DNA here is from genome assembly GCA_030686995.1 of Artemisia argyi. NCBI lineage: Eukaryota > Viridiplantae > Streptophyta > Magnoliopsida > Asterales > Asteraceae > Artemisia > Artemisia argyi. The sequence goes on from CM060677.1 coordinate 179,654,320, forward strand.
CAACACGATCATAAATGGATTATTGATAACTTTGTAAGTATCAATATTTTCGGTGACAGAAAAATTGGTAATTATCAACACATCACCCTCGCGTACATGTGGTCTATCTTCTTCGATGAACATACTATCCACACAACCTAGAATTCTGTCACCCTATAGAAACATATGAATAAAGCATAATTTAGTAACATTATTGATATATGAAAATGGCGTAACAAATTTATTCAACAAAAGCGTTAACCTGTTCATTCATGAACACAGCGGTGTAATTTGCATTTTCATTCAGATTTTGGTTCATGAGTTCACGCCATAAACGTATAACTCTAACTTTAATTTGATGTTGTGGTATGGATTTAGTAAGGTGTTTGATGAGTAAATACTTATTAGTCATTTTTTTGAAGAACAAAAGGTCCTTCTTCAAAGTAATTAAATTGTGTGTTGTATAAAGAGGTAGATTATGTCGACTCTTTTTGAGTACCACTACTCACACATTCCTTAATTTTGGGTGACATGGCCTAAATGGTCAATATTTACAGCAGGTAGTTTTGTAGCAGTTGTATTTGTTTAAGCTTTTACAACCAGTGGACTTACGACATAATTTTTTGTAAACATACAACCAATACTATAGAATGCATATATTATATAAACATAGATTATTTTTATATCATACTTTAAAATATGAATTGTATATATTTTGTAGTGTAGATCGATTAAATTTAACTTTTTAAAAATAAAAGCATGAATAGCTACAAATACCAATAGTAACTTCTCTGAGTGGAGTTCTCCTGTTGATAGATGTATTAGTATTAACCACATTCAGTATATATGGTTGTTGTGTAATGTTCGGAAATTGGACACAACCATCATTTGCTTTCTTATTGTTGATAATTAATCGCCTTCTTTTCCTGGCTTCCGATGCAGAATTAGTCACACTTTGGTGCGAGTTTTGTTGTAAGGATGTATTGATAACTCTACGCGTTGATGATGTTGAACCTACATATATACACTTACATATTACATAGTCTAAATGTAACAACTTCAAAGGTCACATTAAAAAGCAACAGTTTACTAATGTAACAGTAACGACTTTGACATTTTCTTTGGATATACTGTTCTTTGATGTTCATAATCATTTTGCGCAACTTCCTTGCTTCAGTCATTGGATTACTGGCCCTTGATGTTGTATCCCGAAATGGTAGTATGTAGTATCAATAATTGTATAACATTTTAGTAAACTTTACCAGTATGACGGAATTACTATTATACTAATATTTATGAATACCGACAACTTGGATACAAAAAAACCTGATAAAATTTTACACATAAAAAGTTAGTTTGTAAACATACCTAATGTAATATCCATTATTTGTATTGAGCCAAATCTGTTTGGCAATAATGGTTGTGAAACATGTGAAGCTTCAGGAGCAATATTTTCTTTATAACCGCATATGTTGTTAATAATGTTAGTAACTCGATGATGTCTACGAATGTTAGTTTTGTGATTAGCATCAGGTGGAATAGGATTTGCAGAGTCTATGATGTGTTTAGTTTGCAACTGTAGTCGCATTTGGAATTAATAAAAAACCACATACTTATAATAGAAATTGGTATCAATACAAAAGTTTAAAAAAACATTGACTCAACAAAATTTTGTGAAATTGGTAAACATAGGACATTAACATTAACTTCATAGACACCAAAATAAACTACTAAAAAAGTAAAAAAGCAAAGCACTTGTTGGAACTTGATTAACTCCAAGTAACTGCGTTTCTCCGTCTAAATAAAATGTCATCATCTTTGTTGTATAAAATTTTGTTGCATCCTTGAACGATTTCCAGTCGCCACTCATTATGACATGAAACCCTTGCTTCTTTAAACTTTGCCTAGAGTCACGATACTTACGCAGATTCATCTTAAATTCTTGCAATCCATATCTTATAACAGCAAACTTGAATTCGTTGATACGATGTCGACGAACAAAATGAGAAAGAACAGTCTGTGGTATGCATGTTATATTTTGTTAAGTATAAGTAAAATAAATTTATTAGCATAAAGAAATATGTTTTAGAAAAAACTTCATACCAAGCAACGCTTCTTCAAAACATGAGAGTTAATTTGCTTTGAAAAGTAACATCTATGATCTTGATTAGTTGGATCATCTGTACCAAAACATTACAATTAGTATACTCTTTATATGGTAGGATAAAGGTTAAATAAGAATTATAAATGGAAAAAGTAAATAGATACATACTCATTATGATTGCATTAGTTTCTCTGTTTTTCAAAGAACCGCCATATATGATGAGCTTGCTTCCAATTTTGCTGCCAATGTAGATCATTGGTGGTCCTAAAAAAAGGTATATTCTTAATGTATAAGTTACCTTCACTACATATGTTGCCATAAAATAAACTTAATCTGATAACCCCAAATGTATACCGTCCATTTAGTATAAACAAATGAAAGCATTGAATGGTTGTACAAAACTATACAGTCCGTTGCATATGCATGAAACAAATTGTATTAATAAGCCTAAGGAAAGATAAATAGGATTAAAATTTTCAATTGTACCTTGGTGATCCACATAAATTCTAGCGTTCTTTATCATGATTGAAAACTTTTGAGTAGACTTTAAAGACGAAATATAATCATGCAACTTATAGGCTAAGTCAGAAAACACGATGCACGTAAGTTCAATGTCACTACATATCAAACATTACATTCATAATTAGTGTAAAAACATACAAACGTTTAATATCTTTTATATAAATGTAAAGTATTGACCTACACTTCATCCTTAAGTTGAATGGATAGGTCTTTTAGTTGCATTCCATCTACCTCACATTCCTGAGTTTCATGTTCCCAACTTATAACCTCACCTAACATGTCTAAAACCATTTAACTTTGTTATTAGTTAATAAAAAAGTATAAAAAGTTGTGAATACATAATACAATAATGATGTTAAGACATACCGATAGGTAAATCGGTATCCAAATTAAGTGATCGTATCATGCAAAATTTGGTTAATGCATATCCGGTGTTATTGATATTACCATTGAATGTATTTGACAAACGTGCTCTTGTTGTTCTATGAGCCATAATCTTGTATGGATGATTAGTAAATTTGTAAGAGGGGTTGTTATTAACAACCTTGAAATTACTAAGAACAACAACACTTCCCTGTTTGAAGTACTTGTTGATGTGGCATACCCGACATTTGTTTACAATTACGTGGATCTTTGACCCCTGTGTAAAAGAAAGTGAATTCTGATGCATAGGGATTGCACCAGGTTTTACCTCTCGAGGGATCTCGAGAAGCTTACAACCCCCACCAGGCAGTGTACCTGATCGATGTAGTATAGTATAATGACAAGTACCGGGGGATTGATCGTTCAGCTAGGAATAGTGTCGCTAGGATTAGAAAACCTAAAGATTAGTTCTAGAGATGAGGGATGATTCTTTTTGTATTTTTTTAGTTTTTATAAAAGCAAATAAAAATCTCGGGTTTGAAGGAGTTTGGCGGAATTAGTTGCTATTCAACTAACCCAATACTAAGATGCAATAAAAATAAAATGCTAAAAATGAAAATAAACTAATTTATACTAGAGTTGTGAGTAATATGTGGGAGAATTGTGTTTACTTAGATTTCACTACTCCCTAGATATCTTTTACACGTTAATTACTTGTTATAGTTGCGTGGATGACGGATTGTATTCCTTAATACCATTCATGGGGTGGCGTACTTACTTCCCCAATCCTATGAGCGCCTACTTCACTCCTATGTCGAGCCGGCTAAGAAGCTCCTAACATGGGATCACTAGAATTTGCTCATGCATTAAATACAACCAATAAAACCTAGTACACATCGGTTCATGTTTTCTAAGACGTTCAAGCATGTTACACAATGGAGATCTGCCAGTTTTCTTAAGCCTAACATTAAAAGCATTCATCCAATACAACCATAAACAAGTAATCAACACATAATTAACATCTAGGTTTCATTACATCTAAGCAAACACAAGATAGATCTAGCCTAGCATGTTGAAATCAAGACAAGCATAAGATATATTCAAACAACACATAGACATATTGATTGAATTGAAAGAAGCCTTATCTCAATTGAACATGAAAGGATTCAAGGGGTGAAAACCCTTGAAAGTACTGTAAAATATGACCTAGGGTTTACAAAGTTCGGCCCTAGTATTCTCCACTCAAGTTCCTCTCTTATGAATGAAAAATAGAAAAATATATATAGATTTTGATGGGTGACGGCGTCAAGAACAAAAGTCTGACGCCGTAATCTCGCCGCCAAATAGTTCTCGGACTGCCTAGATCTGGGTCTGACGCCGTCATGTATACTCCTTATGCAGGCCGTCACCAAAAATTGTCTTGACGCCCTTGTTGTGACGCCTTAAGGTTTTCACTGGGTCGTCATGGATTTTACTCTTGACTCAGTCAGGTACTGTTCTCAGCATGGAAAATTAAGTCTTTGCCGTTTTCTTCACTTTTATGCTCCAAAAACGTTCGAATTGCTTCCTTTTTCCAGAATTTACTCCCAAAGTACCTAAAATCACAAAAGGAACGATTTAGGGCAATATTTGATCAAATAAATTCAATTCCGGGCTTAAATGACCCCCTAAAAACGGTTCATTTTTCGTCTCATCAAATTCATACATGTTTCTTAATTGCATTCAAACTGAAAAGATAAATCACTTTATTCATGAAATGTAAAACATGTGAATGATTATAACGTAACATAATTGTGTATCATAATAAAATACCTTTTCATCCATTACAATCATCTGTAAATACCGGATTGAGGCCTTGAAAGAAACCTTATAGTACCACCTTCTTAATACCTTCACCTTGATCTTCCATGAATGTTTGTCAGGGTTAAGTTCACTGATATAACTTATATTTTTGTTCATTGGTTATTTGTATGCCTTTGTTTAGAAAAGTGATAATGAGTTCAGTGGTCCTTCACTTTAGAAAACTGCATGTACCAGGTATTGTCAGGATTTGTAACCGATTAGTAATGTGATAGGAAATTTGAAGTGGGCCACTCATAATAAGGCCCAATATAGTACAATAAAGTTCTGTACAGGTGTGCAATTTTATTGAGTCAAAAGTGCATGTCTTCAATTTAAGGTTCTTTACTTAGATATCCACTACTGATTTGCTACACTTGATCTGCATCCATGTGATTCGTGACAACAATTGAGTTTTGGTATTGTGTGTGTGGTGGTATCGTAATGTATGTTTTAAGGTTGTGGTTTACAATTTAGGTTGTTTGGTATTTCGGTTGCCAGTTTGGGTGTTTATTTCTTGGTGTGCAATTTCATTATGGTGGTTATGCTTCTTTTCTATGGCTGATCAGAGGGTGGTTTTGAATTCAATGGAGGGCTAACATGCGTGTGGATGAACAATTTTTATGGGTCTTTCATTGTTCTGTAAGTGACTGAAATAGTGGTATTGTTTGGCTTGTAATAGTGCTAAAGCTCATACAGTTGGTGTTTCTATCCGTCAAGCTCTGTGGTTTCACACTAAATGGTGCACTGGACATACTTTTGTTTATAGAGGAGCTTTGATGTATGTCATAAAGTGTAAGTTTCTCCTGCGTTTATGGGTATGCACCAGTAATTGGATGGGTATCCAAGTTTTTGTTGGGTCATCTTCTCATGTTATTGATGATCAGTTTTGGGTTGTTGTGTATCAAGATTATAAGCTTCATAATAGTCTTCTTAATTGTATTTTTCACTCATATGATATTTGTGGTGTCTACACCAGTGTTTGGCATAATTGGTTTAGTGGTGGGACTGGAATTTAGTTGTGCAACATGAATTTTATTATAGATATTGATGATGTCTATTTCACTAAATTATTCAGCTGGCGGTGGTTTTGAATTGAGGTTGTTCATAGGTTTTGCTTGCCACTTCATATGGACTCCTGGTGTAGTGTTATCCTTAAAAAACTTAACAGTTCCAAGAATCAGTGAAGGTATTATTATGCTTATGGTGATTTAACCCAACATATTTATACTTAATTGTAAGTTAGATAATGTTACTGTTAGTTGCTTTTAGTCATTGTGAATTGAGTATCTTGGATTAGTCTTTGTTAGCCTTTACTAATATATAATGTAATTTGGCGAAAAAAAAAGTATGTTTTTCGCAAAGTGACCAAGAGTAAATTTTTTTAAACATTTTGTCATTTTTCCATGTAAGTTTGTGCTTATTGGTGTTGTGTAGTTATTGCGGATGAATTTTTCTTTTTATGGTAAAGGATGAATGTATAAATAGTGTCCAATAAGATCATTACTTCCCTTATTGGTATGTTATTTGTTAAAGCGAAGTAGTCCATGACTGATTAGCCTCCATCCAAATGATGTACCAAACCCAAACTATGTTACTGGCTTGACTATTTAGCATGACATATAACTTAGGCAGCCATGATTCTAGCCTCCAGGGATATACCGGATATGTGACTTCCATAGCAGACCATAGTTTCTATAATACCGACATTAATCATGACATGCAACAAGTCAGTTTTATGGGTATTTCAGATCAAGAACATCTGTTTTATTTGACTAAGCGGAGCTCTCATCGTTTTTACTTTGTAGAAAGTCAGAAGTATAAAGTGTAACATTCCACAGTTAGGATACTTGCGAATTTGCAATACTCCAGTTGCTTTAAAATTCTATGGTTTTGATGCGTAGGGATTGCACCAGGCTTTACCTCTCGAGGGATCTCGAGAAGCTTACAACCCCCACCAGGCAGTGTACCAGATCGATGTAGTATAGTATAATGACAAGTACAGGGGGATTGATCGTTCAGCTAGGAATAGTGTCGCTAGGATTAGAAAACCTAAAGACTAGATCTAGAGATGAGGGATGATTCTTTTTGTATTTTTTTAGTTTTTATAAAAGCAAATAAAAATCTCGGTTTTGAAGGAGTTGGGCGGAATTAGTTGCTAGTCAACTAACCCAATTACTAAAGATGCAATCGAAATAAAATACTAAAAATGAAAATAAACTAAATTATACTAGAGGTGTGAGCAATATATGGGAGAATTGTGTTTACTTGGATTTCACTACTCCCTAGATATCTTTTATATGTTAATGGAGATCTGCCAGTTTTCTTAAGCCTAACATTGAAATCATTCATCCAATACAACTATAAACAAGTAATCAACATATAATTAACATCTAGGTTTCATTACATCTAAGCAAACACATGATAGATCTAGCCTAGCATGTTGAAATCAAGACAAGCATAAGATATATTTAAACAACACATAGACATATTGATTGAATTGAAAGAGGACTTATCTTAATTGAACATGAAAGGTTTCAAGGGGTAAAAACCCTTGAAAATAATGTAAAATACGACCTAGGGTTTTACAAGTTCGGCCCTAGTATTCTCTACACAAGTTCCTCTTTAATGAATGAAAAATAGAAAAGTATACATAGTTTTTCTAAGGTGACGGCGTCAAGAACAAATTGCTGACGCCGTCATCTCGCCGCCAAATAATTTCTCGGACTGCCTAGATCTGGGTCTGACGCCGTCATGTGTACACCTTATGCAGGCCGTCACCAAAAATACTCTTGACGCCCTTCTCTTGACGCCTTCAGGTTTTCACTGGGTCGTCACGGATTTTACTCCTGACGCCGTCAGGATTTTCTTCTTGACGCCATCAGGTAGTGTTCTCAGCATGGAAAATTAAGTCTTTGCCGTTTTCTTCACTTTTATGCTTCAAAAACGTCCAAAATGCTTCTTTTTCCAGAATTCACTCCCAAAGTACCTAAAATCACAAAAGGAACGATTTAGGGCAATATTTGATCAAATAAATTCAATTCCGGGCTTAAATGACCCCCTAAATGTGGTTCATTTTTCGCCTCATCAGGTTTCTTTCCTGCCATAAGATATATACATTGTGGCTGTGAAACAAAGTCTCCAAATGTTATTACTACGTGACATGGTAGCTAAAGCATTAATGATATCATTCACTCTTTCTGCACCACTCACCCATCATAGTTTGCATTTTGACCCATATCTTCTCTGCAAATTCACATTTGAAAAATAACTTGGAATGAGAATCATTATAATTCTTGCATAAGGCACAAATCATCATAGAAGAAATACCCCGTTTAGCCATTCTGTATTGAGTTTGAAGCTTTCCTCTCACCGCCTTCCATAGGAAATTAATGCGTAGGGATGAAAATAACCCATTTGTGGAAGAATTTTTTTGTATGATCTTGTGTAGCATTTATTTTTTAATGCCCATAGTTTATCGTATTATAAAATCAAGGTTGTATACTTTATCTGCTTATATTCTTGCATAAAATGGATGATAAAGAGGTATAAAAAAAAGTACCTAAGGTTTTGAAATAAAAGTAACCAGTTAAACGAACTTGTGTAGCTACTGATTTTCTGTTATACTCATAATACCCCTATTACTTTTTGCAGGTAGTTTGTGAAGGTTTTGGGCTGTAGGATGTAGATTTAACGAAGTTTTTTTCAATTTACCTAATCATCAATTTCATATGAGCCCAAGTAAAGTCAACATGGAAGTCAACTGAAAAGTCAAAAAAAGTCAAATTCAGTTGGAAAAACTGACTAACAGTTTTTCCCGCCAACTATCACATTTCACTATTAATACTTCACTTGTCAATTCATTACTTAGACTTGATTTGATTGTAATTCACTTTCTCTCTGATTGTAACAAACTCTGTTCAATTCAATAAACCATAACAAATCCTTTAGCTATTCTTTGAATTACTATTCTGTTCTTGTAATTCCAAGATAGTTATCAGTTCTTAATCGGATCTTTTCCCTTTAAGTACATATCAATTGATATTCTTTGCTTATTCTTAGTAATTGTTTTGGTCTTAGTAAGTGACTTAACAGTGTGGGCAATTGTTGTTTTGTGTCGAGTTTGTATGCTCAGTCTCAAAATGGGTATTTTGGGTTCTAATTTACAAAGTGGCTGGTTGAGAAAGTTAAGTATCATTGAGGGGGTCATGGTTCATGTCCTTAAATTCCAAGCATGTGCCTCATTCCTTATTGTGCGTTTTTCGTCTGTCAATCTCACTTGGGATTCAGTGGAGGGCTAACATGTGTGTGGATGAAAATTTTTTATGGGTCTTTCATTGTTCTGGTCTTAGTAAGTGACTGAAATAGTTGTATTCTTTGGCTTGTAATAGTGCTAAAGCTCATAGAGTTGGTGTTTCTATCCGTAAAGCTCTGTGGTTTCCCACTAAGTGGTGCACTGGTCAGACTTTGGTTTATAGAGGAGCTTTGTTGTATGCCTTCAAGTGTGAGTTTCTCCTGCCTTTATCGGTATGCACCAGTAATTAGATGGGCATCCAATTTTTTTTGGTTCATCTTCTCATGTTGTTGATGATCAGTTTTGGCTTGTTGTCTATCTAATGGTTTAGTAACAACTAAAATTGACTAAAGGATCTGTTAGAGGCTTTGATAATTGAATATTAGGCCTCTTTAAATTTTACACATAAGAGCATAAAAAGTATTTGCAAGTTGTGGTCAAATAAGCTCACATAATATATATGTATAAAAATGCAAAATCTGCGAGTCTGTATATGTAACATCTGGGTATGGATATGTGAATGATAAATAATGGGTTACATTTATCTTGATGTGAATCTCATGTTCCGTCTACCTGTAGTAGTGCTATCCTTAAAAAACTTAACAATTTCAGAAGACGTCTAATGGTTTCGTATTACAGTTGGCCTAATGATTCCATTAGAAAAATTAACAGTTTCAGAAGACGTCTAATGGTCCTTTGGTGCAGCTTCTTAATTATTTGGTTATTGGGTTTAAATGGGTCTATTGGTGTTGTTTGACTTTTGGGTATTGGACTTGGTATATAGGTTATTTGGTTATCAGTATAAGATGGTGTATTGCTGGTTATATACAGGGTGTACCATATTCTTAATTTTGCAATATATGAGGAATAAACATAAAATTGAAATAAAATTGATATCAAATTCATTTCTAAGTTTGAGGAAAACACATAAGTCTATATTGCAAGAGTACTACAGAAAAAAAATTAACTTAACAACTGGACATAAGAAACTACACATATTAAATGACACGCTCATCGGCTCATATAATGAGCAAACTTATTGCTCATTTTTCTTCTTCCTTTTCAGCGTCAGGCATGATGTTAACTTTTTCAGAGGGAAATAAACAAACTTCATCCTTTTTAGCTCGTTTGGCAGGTGGATTAATATCGTCAATCGTATCAGCATGAGTATCTTTCACATCAAAACTTTTCTTATAGTCATCCACGTCAACATCAGACTACATTAAAATTTAAATATTGATTGTGTAAGCTATTATTGGCATACTTGTAAGAATGGTATTAAACAGATTGCATACACATGAAGAAGATTTTGTACCTCATCATCTAAAACAATGAGAACATCCTCAGAAATGTCAATAAGTGCATTCCAATTCCATTCCATAAGGTTCTTTAGACGTTGAGCTTTCAATTCTTCATCGATCTAATACCCGACATACATATAAGGATATGTACTGGAAAAAATTTATATCACCATTACACATCAGTTGAAGTAGTAAAGTTGAATTATTTACCTCCCTTTCCATGACTTTAGATTCACTTTCAAAAAGTTTAACATTGCTATCATCAACAACAACTGCATTTGGTTTGATAGTTGTATCCTGGTAAAAAAAAATGTTCTTTTATATATATATACACATTTAAGTAATTAAAAAAAATATGTGGTATAAAATGAAATGGATTTGATACCAAATTTGCATAACTTTTCGCATCCAAAGCAAATGTTTTTGCATTGTGTTTCTGCAAGAACATATAGTGTATTAGAAAGCAACTAAAGTAACTTTATATACAATAAGAATGTGTTTGGAACATGATTTTTACCTCGATGATAGTGTTAGTAGTATTTCGTTGATGCATGATATGATAAAAACTTTTTAGATACAAAATGGTTGGTTATCTATTAATAAACAAACATATTTGACTATTTCAAACATGAAGGTTATTTACCCCACTTACATTAGTTGTCAATAACTTCCCATGATCTACCCATGTATGCACACTACATACACATTTAATAAGTACAAAATTACATTGCACAATGAGTCAAAAAAATAACTACAAATGCCAAGTTATTGTAGCTCATAAATCAGGCTCATTAGTCAATTTGTTATTTAAATGCTCATAACCAAAAATTTGACATATACATTGACGCAATTATTTCACCAAAGCCACCTCAATTAAGATCAAGTAATCAAAACACCAAGCAGTAGCTTATAATCAGTCAAGCAAAGAATAATTAGTGAAAGTTATTATGATTGAAAGACAAAATTAATTAAATGTTAAACACTTGCAACATTGAATAATATACCAAAGACACCCAAATAAATTTCTAAGATGCTCGAACTTGATGACCGAATACATAATAGAGAAACATACACATACAACGTAATAAAGAAACATACGCAACAGTTAAAAGTCAGGATCGAAATGTACAAATCTTCAAATTCCCTGTAACACTTCTTTAAAAACAACACTCGTTGTAGTATTGGTGGTTTGACCTTCCTCATCACAGATTACAACTTTTAATCCATTTTTACTCCTGAATCGAGAGAGTGACACATATAGTTGACCATGTGAAAAAACGAGTCTCTCAAGAAACAAACCAACTTGCGATAATGACTGTCCTTGACTCTTGTTTATAGTCATAGCAAAACATATAGCTTACGGAAATTGCCTTCGGTAAAACTGTAATGGCATCCGCTTGTCAGAACTGTTTAAGCGCATTCTTGGGATAAAGGTTATATCACCAACATTTGTGCCGGTTATAATTTCTGCTTCAAAAACGTGCAAACCCATTCTTCGGACCAGTAATCTTATTCCATTGCATAACCCAGCTTGTTGATCAATATTTCTCAGTAACATAACAGGAACACCTTTTTTTAATTTAAGGACGTGGTTTGGAAGCCCGGACAACTGTAATTTATTTAGAAAATCAGGACTATATAAGTCCTCGCTTATACCAGCAGTTACTTCACACGGGGAGATGGTGTCAGAACTTAAGTAGACATGTTCTTCACTGGGTATGAGTTGCATCATCCTCTCATTAATCTTATTCACCACATCATTTGTTGGAGCCAATATTGCCCTATCTTCAAAGTAACCACGTGTTGACAAATTTGCAACGACATCTGGATATATTGCGTTGACAATAACATCTATTGGATCACCACTTGTGTCTTTAATAAGTATTTCATTGGGAATTTCAACTTCAGCTTCGCCGTCTTTATCCTCTCTAACTTCACCATTGCCAATACTCAAAATCCAATCTGCAAATGCTTTTGTCTCTTCTGACTCACCATCATTATTTCCTACAAGCAGCCTCATATTTTAAGCCAACGTAAGAACTTGTATATCATACCAAATATAAGAATACCGCAATGATGCATTTACAATTTCACTCCTAGTTCCTCTTGGAATTACTGGTAATATCTACCGAAAATCTCCTCCAAATACAACAACAATACCTCCAAATGGTTTACTTGATCGCATAATATCTTTTAATGTTCTATCAAGCGCTTCGAAACAATGTTTGTTCACCATATGAGCTTCATCCCAAATAATTAATTTCGTTTTCCTTATTAATCCGGCGAGATCACTCTCTTTATTAATGGAACACGTTGAATCTTCATTAATATTTATTGGAATAGCAAATCGAGAATGTGCTGTTCTACCACCCGGGAGCAAAAGTGCGGCTATTCCACTTGAGGCAACATTCAAAATGATATCACGTCTACGCCGTATTACAGCCGATAGGGTATTCCAAACAAACGTCTTACCTGTTCCACCATAACCATAGAGGAAAAAAACACCCCCCGTATTTTTATCTACGGCCATCATTATTTTGTCATAAGCATTTTTCTGTTCAGCTGTTAAACTTGTTACCATCTTGCAATGATCAGCATTCAGTTTTGGAAGACTATAACTAAGCTCGTCTTCAATTAGCCTGTTAATGGATTGAGATTCAAGAGAGAGATCAGGATATGGCATATCGGGAATTTGTTTCAAACTTGTGCCATTTTTACGAAGAAGCTTTTCAATAGCACAAAGTGTAAGATTCTTCTTTTGTTCGTCTGATAGTTCTAAACCTGTAAATAAATAGATATATAAGTGTATCAATATTAATATAAACACTATTAGATATTTACGATATCAAAACTTGACATATTAAACTATAAGTATATGTTGTTAATCATGACAATTTCATATATAATTGATTCACAGTTGTCAAATGGTATATGTTTGTATACCAAAACATACTTGAACAAATACTATAGGAAAAAAGTTTTATACGAAGAAAAAAGTAGTATAGTAAATGGTAGATCCGAAGGATTGATCATTCTTTAGGAGAATAGTGTCGTTAGGATTGAAGTGTAGATCAACTAGATTTAAAGGTGATGGATGATTCTTTTTGTATTTTTATATTTTATGAAAAGCAATAAAAATCTCAGATATTGAAAGAGTGGGCGAAATTAGTTGCTAGTCAACTAACCTAAAATTACTAATTAAACTAAAAAACAATGAAAGTAAAATGATGAACTTCTTATATGAGACAAATGTGTTTACTTATATTTCACTACTCCCTTGTTATCTCTTATCGATTTGTTGAGTTGTCACAATTGTTTAGTTGAAGGATTGTATTCCTTAATACAAGTCGCGGGGGCGTGTACGTCCTTCCCCAACTCTATGGATATCTATTTCTTCTTATGACGACACGTTTAGTATCCTATCATAGAATCATCAACATCTACTCATGCATTAAATACAATCAATAAAACAATAGTACACATCCAATTACGTTTCTTAAGACGTTCAAGCTTGTTACCGTATAGGAGATTAGCCAGTTTTCTTAAGCCTAATGTGAGTCAATCAACCAAACAACAAACAACAAATCAACAATCAATAACTAGGTTCCATTTGATCTAAGCAAACACTAGGAAATCTAAGCTAGCATGTTAATGTAAAGAAAAGACACAGAATTAATCAAAACAACAAATAGACATATTGAATAATTAAATGAAAAAATTATCTTTAATTGAACATGGAAGAAAAGAGGGTTTGAAACCCTAAAAATACTGTAAAAGTTGGACTAGGGTTTATCTCCAAAGTTGCACACAAAAGTTCCACACCTAATGAATGAAAAATCCAAAACTATATATATAATTACAAAGTTGACGGCGTCAGGTTATAGCTTCTGACGCCGTCAGAACGCCGCTATTAAGGTTTCGTATCGCCCAAACAATCCTCTGACGTCGCCACGTACAAATACTTATGGGCCGTCTCGTGTAGTTGCAAAGCCAGACGGCCTCACTCCTTTTGTTACTGATGGCGTCAGTGTTAACTTCCAAAATCTTTCTGGGGTGTCTCGTTATAAAAATCCTCCATTTTTGTCATAAGGTGACGGCGTCAGCCTCCAACGCGTGACGCCATTAGGTGTGAAAACCCGACTTTTCTTGACTTTCTTGTTTTCTTCATTCTTGAGCATAAAAACGTCTGAAAAGCTCCAAAATACTCCACATTCCAGAAATCACGTCCCAAGTACTTAAAATGAGAAAACGATTTGAGGCAATATTTGATCATAAAATCACGACTTAAGACTTAAATGACCCCCTAAAAACGTATCAAATAAATTCTTATCACATATATAAAAGGTGTATGATCAAAGTAAAATATTGAATTATTTGAATGTTGAAAATTAGTCAAAAATGAGATAAATGTATAATGTAATTAATACTCTTATTAAAACACCTCATTACTTAAAAGAAACATTGATATATTCATATTGTACAACCAACTAAAAACATATATATCAAATTAAATAAAAACAATTAAAACACTATTTACAAAAAATAATAATAAAATTTTCACAAGTTACAACATAATCCAGAATATTAAATAATTAACAAACTCATTAATGTTATTTTTAAACACCCTAAAATAAAAAATACATGTTATTATACACATTATACAAGTTGATGGTACATATAGTTTTGAAAACTGGACCGGACCAAAGGGTTCAATCGGGAATTGGTGTCGCCACCGGTTCGACTAACCAATAAAAGGCATCCGAAAATGAACCAGATAGGGGCCGTTGAAACCAATACAAACAGGTAAACCCGACCTCATCGAGATCTATTTCTCTGGTTAATCATCACAGGGTACCCGCGTATACTATGTATAAAGGAAGAAACAAAAAGTGAAATAAAAAGTTGAAATTAAAAATAGAAATGTTGAAAACATATATTTCAAAAGGAAACTATTAATATACATCGAAAACCGGGTTGACCGGGACGCTTCAAACCCAGCGGGTTGACCCGGTTTAATTTCACATGTGTTCGACCCAACCCGCCGGGTTGACCCGGTTTAAATCGATTGTTTTTCGATCTGAACGGTTCAACCAGCTGAACCACCCATGTCGACCCAGGTTTCAAAACATTATGTTTAATCCCCAAATATTCAAACTTTTATTATTTTTCGTTTATAACCCATAAATTTTTTTTATCACTAAACAATTTGTCGCTATAAAATCCCGTTGTTATGCACTGGTAATCGTCTAGTGTGGATAAAATGAGAAAAGTGAGAACTCAACTTTACATTTTGAATACACATATAAAGAAAAAATTGAAACGATGATTTGCCTACTTTAACTATTGATCGACACACTCTATTTCATGTTTTAAACAATTGTACATGTATGACAGGATACTCATTGTACTTGTACTTTTGAGTTTGCTAATCAATAATTTGAGTGTGCAAATCATCACTCTTAGACTAATGCTAATGGGCGTTGGATGGTGACCATAACCGAGAAACCAACGTGCCTCCCCCAAGAAATGCCTTAAGCTATGCGTTGTTTTGCAACAATTGCAAAAGAGTGGTTGTCTCACCAACCGAAACAATTGCAACTATTCTCCATAATTTTTTGAACATTGAAGTACATGGGAGTAAATGTTTGTGAATGTTGAAGTAAATGGGAGTAAATGGTGTGGCTGGAGGAGTGGAGGAAGAAGACACAGATAAGGCAGTAAATATTTTTGGCTGTTAAACATTTTGGTTGCATGAACGTTTGGTTATGTAAATATTATTGATTTATTTTTTAAATTTTTACATATTCTACAAAATATAGTTTGTTTTATTTTTTAATTTTAAAAAAATATGGGGTTGCTTTTGTGGTTATCACTAGCTAGTTGTGGTTGGGGTGGAGTTATGGAGAGAGAAAGCTGAGGTGGCACTGACGTGGAGGGGTTACTTAGGTGAGAAATTGGTCACTAGCAGTATTAGCTTTAAATTTATCTTTCTCATTTGAAATGTGTGGTCAACATTTATTCTCGTTTTCATTATTTCAATTTCTCTTCTCACTATATTTCTTTCCACTAGCTTATTAGAGCATCTACAATGCAGAGTGCAATACAAAGTTCAGTACACTGCCACATCAACATTTTATTATTTTATACAAACTCTCACAATGCATTAGACTTTACACAGTTTAATGCAGTTCCACATCACCATAAATTTCACCATTGTTTAAGTCCTCATCCTCAATTTTCCATTGTTATATATGCAGGATGAGAGAGGTAGGAATTAAATATTCATAAAGTAATCGTGATAGAGCATCAACTATATTGGTTTATAAGGGTGGAGGGTGTTGTGAGTGGTTTCCCTTTGCTACATTAGCTTTTTCTCTCTTCAAAATATTTTCCTTCAACTTTCTCATAACCACTGCAGCACCTTCTCCCTCTTTCACTAATTTTTTACTATTTTTTATCATTTAAAAAATACTCCCAATACACACACAACCACCCACAATAACCAATAATAAACATTCTCTCTCCTCAAAATCAAACACTCTCTCTTTATTTTGTTTCGGGACTCGAGTCCCGTATGAAAGTTTTTTTTGCTTTTGCCGAAGTGAGTGGGCTGGTGCTTCCAGCAGGAAAGAGAAAAAGGCATTGGGTCCCGTAGATATCTTTCTACCACACCCTGTACACTAAAAAGGGCTAAGAAAAAATGAAGAGGTTTATCATTTTATTAACCATAGTGGAAATGTGTTTCATTTTTATGTGAAATGAAAATGTCTAATATCTTGAACTTCTTCTAAATTTAATGTTTTGTGTTTAATGAGGTTTTATAAAGCTTTAAGAAGTTTATGCATAGTGAAGAGAGGTTTATAACAAGAAAAGGTTTAAGAATTTATGATTTCAGATGATTAGGCATCTTATCTTATATATTATATATAAAGCTTAAGTAGCCTTATAAATGTAATGGGGTTATAATAAATGTTCCAAGAATTCATTCTATCATATAAAGCCTTCAACATTGATTCCAAGCAACTCAAACATCTCAATTAGTATGTGTACATTGATTTCAAGCAACTCAAACATCTCAATTAATAATGGTTAGTCTTTTTACATTCCTGTCCATGAGTTACAAATATTTTATCAACTATACAATGTGTCAAAAACCGCACACAACAAACCACAACTTCCTCCACACCGCGTGCACATTGGGCTACAACTTATTATGGTGGTAAAGTAAGCATCATATCGTCTTACTTATTTAGCATATTGATTTATATTGTTTTATGTAAATTTCAGTGTGTTTTGTGTATGTAACAATGTAGGACATAAAGATGGTGCTTAGGAGGTTTGTTAGTAACATCATCTTCTCTAATGGTTTAAGATATCCTACACATTGTTGTCTTATCAATTAAGTAGAACATGCACGAACATTTTCAATTTGATTGAAAATGCAATATATTAATTAAATGTATTTAAGTTAACGATAAACTATGTCCAATTGTTTTTTGCAGCGCGTCAAGAAGCATTAAAGAAAGAGATCGAGAAGTCACAAATTTTGTATCAAGAACAAAACATGCAAAAGGCCAATGAACAACAACGACAAATACATGAACAACAACAACAAGAACAACGCCACGGCCACCAATGGAATGAATACTTAACATTCATATCAATAGTACGTTACAAATTAAATATGCAATATTTTACTTCATGTAATACCGATAAACGGGCTAATACTATTGATTTGTTAGCAAGTAAGTTTATTGAAAATAATGTGACGATCATTCAATTTTTAGTTAATAATTATTACTACACTTTGTTGGTGCATTTTAATATTTTTGCTCTTAATGTAGTTTTTTGTCTTGCGGTGTGTTAATGTCACTTTCTTAGTTAAACGTCTTGAAATATTGCGTGCCTTTGATATTTGATATGACTGTGTAAATTATGTCGATGTTACATATTGAAAATAGAAGTATATAATAAAACCATCTTCACACTATCATCTTAACAATGAGAATATTCTAAATCGAAAAAGTATATAAAGGAGAAGAAAATTGTGTTTAGTTAAATGTCGGGTCTATTGATTGATTGGAGCGGGTTTATGATTCAGACTTGGGTCATTGGATCTGATTTTTTATTACACGAGTGATAATTTATACTCTTGAATACACTAATTACTTTAATGTTTTTATAGTTTTGTTAAAAATGAAATTTGTTTTATAGTTCGTTTTTAATAATGTCATTTATTTGAACAACGAAGTCCGTCTTTCACAAAAAATGAGAGTTTCAAACATGAACCGAAAATTAGTCCTGAACATTAAGAAAAAAACAATTAGATCCAACATGTGTGCAATGCATGGGTCCAGAGGCAGTCCAAACCTGTGTGCATCGCACGGGGATGAATATAAAAGGTCTTCAACATTAATGTTATCGCTACATATTTAAAATAATTTATGTAACTTATACATATTAAAAAATTACATGTGAATAAAATTTTTTCAATGTAACATCTTGAAAAAAGTCTCTTCACATAAACTCTTTTAATGTCAATAAACTATTTTGTATATTTGGACCTCACCATCATACTAACAACCCGACAATTTACACAATCTTTTTCGCACGGGTATCGAGCCAGCCCAAGTTGTTTATGACGAAAATTAGTGGCAAATATAGTTTTTGACTCGACCCCAATTAAAACTGACAGAAATAAAGGCACCAACATTTTTCATGCCATGCTAACAAAAGTTGTGGTAACATCACAACATATGAACTTATTGACCAACAAAAGTTGTGGTAACATCACAACTTATGAACTTATTGTCAATACACTATTTTAAATGTGTGTCATGCTTAGAAAAGGTGTGATACCATCACAATTTAAATATATAATGATGAAAATAAGTGCCGAAACTTACATGTCAATAAATTATTTTAAATGTGTGTCATGCTTAGAAAAGGTGTGATACTATTATAACTTAGATATATAATGACGAAAATAAGTGCCGAAGATTACATATTAGTTTTATATTAAAATATAGGGATGTTACAATTTTGAGAATAAATACAAAATATAAACTTTATAAATAACTACTAATATGTCATAAAAAGTTTAAATATAATGTTACAATCTTGAGAATAGATACGAAATATAAACTTTATAAATAACTACTAATATGTTATAAAAAGTTTAAAAATAAAATTTACTGATCAACTAAGGACATACTTACAAAAGTCTAATAACGAAAAAAATTAATGCACATTACACTATGACTAATTAGATCATAAAAAAAATTATAAGTTAGCTTTAGTTTTATATCAAAATATAGGGATGTTACAATTTTGAGAATAAATACAAAATCTAAACTTTATAAATAACTACTAATATGTCATAAAAAGTTTAAATATAATGTTACAATCTTGCGAATAGATACAAAATATAAACTTTATAAATAACTACTAATATGTCATAAAAAGTTTAAATATAAAATTTACCGATCAATTAAGGCCAACTTACAAAAGTCTAATAACGAAAAAAATTACTGCACATTACACTATGACTAATTAGATAGAGCCGGTGTGCAACGCACGGGTATGAATTACTCGTTATTATAAACATTTATAAATGTTCAAAATAGTAGTTGCTCTTATATCTAACTCGAGCCAACAACTAACAACTAACATCTAACAGCTAACCCGCCGTTCAAAAAAAAAAAGTAGTTGCTCTTAGAGCACAAGGTGTAATGTCGCCGTTCTCCCTCACCGTCTGAGTTGGCAAGCTCAACACGGCTCGCCGCCACACCAAATGCCCTTCGCCGTTGCTCGTTGTTGGTCACCTCCCCGTGGCCACGGCGAAGTAAAACCACTAACAAAATGGCAGCATTTTTTTTTTTTTTTTTTTTTTTTTTTTTTTTTTTGGGTTTTATATCTTGTGTGTTTGCATGTTTTGTTAAGTATGGAGATGTGTTTGCAGGTTTTGATTTTGAAGAAGAAGACAACATTTATAAGCATCTAAACTTGTACTTATGGTTTAGTTTATTTGCTGTTTTAGTCCTTGTAGTTTTCTTATCAATATTCACAGTTTTGGTCCTTTTTTTTTTTTTTTTTTTTTTTTTTTTTTTTTTTTTTTTTTTTTAGCAGCTTAAATTATTTCAAAATATAAGCATAAAATTTTAATTTTAGTTATTTTTGTTTTGAATAAAAAAATTTTAATTTGATTGAAAAATGAATAAAAAAATATTATTTCCGTCCCAAAATTATTGTCCCCTATTGACTTTTTCGGTCTTTCTTTCTCAACTTTGACTATAAATATTTTTGTTTGTATTATACAATTTTTGATAAGAATTATACCAAATGAAAATACATTTAAAACTCAATCCGTTCATATATTTTGTATAAAGTATTATTAAATATAAACAAAAATACTTAAGGTCAAAGTTGGAAAGTAAAGACCGAAAAGTCAATATGGGACAATAATTTTGGGACGGAGGTAGTATATGTGTAAAAGGTGGGGCCCTAATGGGGAAGTTGAGGTTTGTTGTTCACTTGTTTGGTGAGAGGGGTTTGTTGTGGATAGTTGAAGTTGAAGTTGAAGTGTTTGGTGATGTGGCAGGGGTGGGACCCGAATGGGGAGGCAAGCCTCCCCATCTACACCTAGTGCTCTTATATATAAAGGATGAGAGAGGTAGTAATTAAATATTTATAAAGAAATTGTGTCATAGTTAAAACATGGTGTGTATAGAGAGATACCATATTCAATGCACTGGAGGATGTGGATTTTACAATGAATTATATGATAACACTTATTACACGATAAAGAAGTATTCATTGTGGATGCTCTTACGAGTAATATATAACAAACTTATATGAACTTATAAGTTTCAATATAAACTAAAAAAATTAAGTATTATAAAATATAGTATAAAACAAATTCATATAAACTCATAAACCCAAAATTAAGCTTAAATAAATGTCCTTTAAGTTTACTTGTGTTGTTTTTTCTTCCTCCCGAAACTTGTATAAACAATGTCATGTAGTGAAGAAGTTTATAACCTTTTCATGCTAAATCACATCTAAATCACCATAGACATTTATAGACAATAGACATTTATAGACATGCATATGTAGGTGCTTTTAGAGTTGTTATCAAAACGCTCATCTTTGTGCTAAACTTTTATTTCCATAAGTTATCACCTTGATTGGTTTGTGTTCGTTGTCAAATAATATTTTACTTTGGCACTCGATCCTGATTTTCGGGTTTATTAAACTATAGTTTCACTTTTAGTTTTAGGGTTGATTTATCGTCTCATCCATTAGGATGCTATTTTTTCACATCAAATACAAAGTCGGTAATAAATGTTTGTGGAATTCATACTGATTGAAGATTCGTTTTTTCTATTTATTTGTGTATCTTTTTGGTTTTTAATCTCAAGTTTTGTTTCTTGGTTGTATCTTTATGTGGTTAGGATAGTTTAAATGTTCTCGTAAGTTTCATATCTCGGAACAATTAAGTGTAAATCAATTGTATATTTTATCATGTTTGATGCAATCACTTTTTAGAAAATAATAGAATTACAGAGGAGAAAATAGAATCATAAACTCGGATACTTTATTGGACGAATTCCAAATGATCATTCTTATTTTTCTATTATTCCTCTTAATTGCACATATCAATCATCTATGCATTTTAGAACGAAAAGCACACTTTATTACTTTAATTGGCACATGAGGTGGTTAAACTAACAAGATTTGATTGTGTATTATGTCGTAACATAATCAAGAATATTTGGATCTTATTAATTGATCCATTTTTTAAAGCATTTTTCATGTTCACTACATTAAGCTTGCACTTATTCGCCTTCCAATTAATTTGACGTCACCAGTCCTTTTGGACCAATTTGGGGTATGTCAAGCATAATCACATGTCTATAGAGTAAATCTATACTTTAGAATGGATGAAAGAAAGAAAAACACAAAAACGGGACCCAAGGTAATTGGATCAAGTTCGAAAATGAGGATGAGCGTGCAAAATAATACATATTGTCTCAAGGCATAAACGAGTCTTGGCAATACCCATCCGGGTAAAACGGATGAATTTTTTCATGCTCATGTTATCTCGAAAGAGCAAAATTTTGATTTGTATATGTACATTAACCGGGTTATCTCCCGTGACAGTTTTCAACTGTTTCTTTGACCTCTATCAAACTCTATATAGTGATGTTTGATCATACTTGATAACTAATTAAGACTTTAAGAGTAATAAGAGATCGAAAAAATAATATTCAATAATCTTTGAAAATCAAAGATTACTTCATATAGCCTATAAAAATAATATCTTTTTATAATCTACATCTTCATCACCATCTCTAGTTTTAACAACAATTACTTTTGCCAAACATACCTAAGCAGCTTATTTTATAAGCAAACCCCAAACCTCATAATAAATCCATATCAAACACCCGACCCTAACCCAAAACTGAAAAACCTCCCATCAAAAACCCTCCCCTTTCTCCCAAATTCAAAATCCAATTCACAAAAAACCCCAACAATGGCGGGCTTCTCCTTCAGCACAAATCCATCCTCATCACCTTCACCATTCGGTTCAACCTCACTCACATCTTCTTCAAACCCTAGCTCCACTCCTTCACTATTCGGTTCAACCACACCTTCATCATTCGGCGCCGCCGCTTCCACTCCGGCGCCTTCATTTGGCGGATTCGGCTTCGGCGCCGCGTCTTCGTCGGCTTCGGCTCCTGCCACGTCATCACCTTTTGGCGGATCTAGTTTGTTTGGATCAAGTTCTAGTGCTGGTATAAGTACCAGTACTGCTAGTAGCTTGTTCGGTTCGACTACGGCTAATTCGGCTCCTGCATTTGGGCCCATTTTTGTGCCCGTGTGGCGTAGGCGCGTAGCGGCTTGACCATAGCATACACCTTCTCTTGATCTTTGCGTTGGCGGTTGGCTGTTGGCAAGCCCCATAAGTCCTCATTCGAGCAGTTATTGCCATTTGTAGTGGATGATGTGCCACCTTTCATCTATGGGAATGACGGTTTCCTAGTGAAGCATGAGTTTCTATGTAATGATACTCGAGGTTAGAAGACAAGCAAACTTCGTGACATGCTGTGGTCTTGGAAAATTTTCTGTGAACTCCATCAAAAATACAAACTGATACAAATTCCCTTACTAGTTTTGGGCCTAAATTTTAATCCAACAATTACATAGTTTAGACTACCGGTGCATCTTCACTTTTCACAAAAGACAACCCTGACTCAACATATATGCATTGCCTGTCTTCTACTAACATCTTTTTGGATACTTTTTCTCCCTCATGTTCTTCTTTCCTTTTTTAAGTTGACGTCTTTTAACTTTTTCGTATAAAATTTTGATTGATCTCACATTTCTCCTTTGCATTTTTCTTTACAAAAACAAGCACCATTGTTACAAAATGCAGTTCTTATTTATACCGCATCATATATATTTGAATTGTTTTTGCATTTCAGAAACTCAATTGTAGCTGCATAAAGTAAACATCAGTTATTCACTTAGATGATTATTATCGATTTCACAGAGCATAACCTTTTGTAAATTTTCTGTCACTAGAGTCTAGATGAGCACAAACCCGACTGGTAAGTTCCTGTGACGTGACTCTAGTCATTTGAGCAGGAATAAAGGGCTGCTATGGATTTTGGCAAACAAAAATCTTTTAATAGCCACTAAATAACACTAGCTGGCTTTGTATAGGGTATTTGCAGTGGATTTTCTTGTGTTGTCTCATTCATGGGCTTCCAATATATTCCTTATGTTTCTAGCATCACATAGCAGAGTATTTCATCTCTTTTAACTTTTTATGAGGTGTGTGAGGAGATTTGCTGTCTTCATGCACAGTACTGTTGGTCACTCATTATTGATGATACTGAACTTCCTATGTGGTTGATTGTAATTAACATTCACAATCTTTAAAGTTTTGACCGATTTGGGACCATCTATACTTCTAACCTCTATATTCTTGTGTCTAAATTTTTATTGCAGGCACCCCTGCAACAACAACGACATCGACTGTTACATCCACAACAGCTCAAACATCATCCGCACTTGTAGTATCTTCTAGTAGTGGGTCAGTCATCAGTATTATCTCAGAATGCTTTTTTTACTTGCTATTCAAACTGATAAGTTTCTTGTGTACTATAAAGCAAAGTATTTAATCTTAAAATAAAAATTGTTTTATCAATTGGTGTTCAAGTATGATGCGGAAAATTTATTGACGTCGCAGATCTTTTTTATTGTATTGTAAAGTGACCTCTATCTATCTTAGAGCTACGAGAATGCCCCGATCTTTCGCATGCCAAATAATTTGCATTTATAAGCTCTTTCCTGTTAAGCAATGCTGGCATTACACTTTGGCAGATATCTTAATAGTTACACATTGTTATTTTCTTGATTTCTCCGTGTTGTACATCATCTCTCATCTGATGTTCCTTGTGATTTTGCCACCAGGACAACTACAAGCGTCAGCGCAGCTGTAGCCTCTACACCCAAGTTACCATCTGAAATTACTGGAAAGACCGTCGAGGAGGTATCCATACAAAGCTCTCACTGTCTATTTGTACATCTATCAATTTGGTTCTAAATTATCCTAACAGTTTTTTTGCTTATCTAGACGACACTAAAAGTTTATGATGTAACTTAATGGCCCAGCATTCCAGGGCCTTTTCTGTTTATATGATCTAATAAGTATACATTTTGATGTTTCATTTAGATCATCAAAGAGTGGAATGTGGAGCTTCAGGAGAGAACCAGCAAGTTCAGGAAACAAGCTAACGCAATAGCTGATTGGGATAGGAGAATCTTGCGGAACCGAGACGTTCTTCTTAAACTTGAGGTAATTTATCTACTTTAATTCTTAAGCAATGTCCACCTCAATTAACTCATGGCATTCAATTTAAATGTATAAAGCTAGAAGAAAAAACAGAAAATTCAAAGCTTATAAGATAAGAGCTTTATAAGAAAATAACAAAGCCTTCATCACCAACGAGCCCAAAAACTTTCATTAATGCATACTATCATTGTAGGAAAATTCAAGCCTACAAGTTGTATACAAAGCAGAAAACCAAATAGGTTTACAACTTACTAGATATTTGTAACCGGTCACTGGCCTAAATTGTTGAGTGCTCCATCAAAAGTATTGATCTTTCAAGTTATGGCATCTCTTGGCACTTGACTACAAGTAGCCTATATAGAACTCTGTCAGATCCTTCATATATAATTATTAAATATATAATATGTTTATTATATAGCTTAAAGACCCGTTGACACCGGGTTATTTTTTAAAGAAATAGAGAAAAATGAGATGATAAGAAAAGCAATAACGTAAACTTGTTCCATTAATAATATCAAATAAATAATGACATAATTTTGGAAGGTTGGATGACGATAAATGACGATTTAGAGTAATAAATGTCCATTACGATGTTGTGTCCAAATCTGAGCATTAGATACGATAATACGTGATTTATTCGATAAACAGGTAGATACGATAAACAAATTAGTTTGTAATACTAAACATGTTTCATTAATATGTGAAAGAAACAGTGAGATATTAGTAAATTATTAGACAATCAATTGAGTTTGTAACAATAAAAATAACAAACATCGATGTCATTGTCGGCTCCAAAATTGACGGTCTTGAATAGCAAATGACGTATGTGAGCGCTAATCAATTTGATAGCCATATGAAAATGAGATATTAAGTAAACAACAAATGTAAACGTGTTCCATTAATATATGAAAGAAACAATGAGATACTACGGGAATTATAAGTGAATGAATCCAGGTTGTAACAATCAAACTAATAAACGTCCATTTGTTACCCAAGTCAAATTTGATTATCTTGAATAGCAAATGACGTATGTGAGTGTTAATCAATTTAATAGCCAATATCAATTTCGTGAACTCCTAATAGTCAATAGAAAATGTAATCAAAAGTTTATGCGTACTAAACTCAACTGAAAATAAAGAAAGTATACTCAACTAAAATCATAAAGGTATCCATGAGTGTTTCGTCACAAATATCGAAATTATTTATTTAGGAGTTAT
The DNA here is from genome assembly GCA_030686995.1 of Artemisia argyi. NCBI lineage: Eukaryota > Viridiplantae > Streptophyta > Magnoliopsida > Asterales > Asteraceae > Artemisia > Artemisia argyi. The sequence goes on from CM060677.1 coordinate 179,680,802, forward strand.
GTGTGTTAATAAAGTAAAAAAAATGATATAAAACATGTCCTAAGCAACAGATTTTAACAATTCGAACATGTAAAGAAATATTATAAGTTTAAAACTTTGAGACAAAGTTACATAAATCTTTTTTCACAAAAATCGATAAAACATTTTGAAAGATTCATTGTTTGACTATTTTTTTAATCAGTAAAGGTTGTTTTTTAAGCTTATATGTTAGCCTTATGAGTTATGCGCCTATATGATGTTTGAGAAGCTCATTAGCTCATTTGTAATGCCGATTGAGCTTGTGAAATTGGATAACCAATAAGGTCAAATGAATAAATTCAAATCAAGTATGAGAAGCTCATTAGCTCATCATAAGCAATAACTTCAATTAAAACTTTAGAACATACATTGTAAACAATCATATGGTCTACCAACATATGCTTGTTGCTTAAATGTAAATTTGATATGTAAGTGAATGAATGGATTAAGTGTTTATCATCAAAAAAGAATGACATGTTGTAGGATATGAAAGTCAAATTAATCATCTTTTATTTCTAATTGCACTAACAATTTATTTATATATTTTAGTAATGAATTTGATAAATAGTAAAACAAATATGCAAGTATATATGAATTTAAAACATCACAACATTCCATTCAACTAATGTGTGATTATAGAAATGAAGAATAACAAAAAAAAAATGGATAAAAACTTAAGGATTTTTCATTAACATCATTGATGAAAATCGAAAGTACATGAAAATAAAAACTACATATACTTAAAACTTAATCATCTAATTTCGGGGATTTCTCCATGTCAAAGGCCAAGTGTGCTTCTTTGTAAGACAATCCATCCAAGGAAACATCGATGGACTCATCTTCCTCATGAGCAACTAAAGCCTTGCCCCGAGAAAACTCTTGGCTGCCTTTTTCTTCCTTTCATCATGAAGCCACTGCAACAAAGCATTGATATCCAATTCTTCTTCTTGACCTACACATAATATACGCTTATTAAAGACTAAAAAGTTAAAATGTGTATTAGAAATTAAGCATGGCAATTTCTTAGTATTATTATCGAAAATAAATGATCACAAATGCGTTGAAAAAACATTACCTTCTGCTCCATGGCTGGAAGACGGCCCATGAACATGCTTGTTTCTGAAATAAAAGTAACATGGGATTAGTAATATATACAACTTTATGAAAAATATTAACGAAAATCTGTACATAACGAATGTATGAACATACTTGGATTTTTTGTTAGTTGAAGAACCTCTCGATCTCTTTTTGTTTCCTGACATTGTTGATGATATTTTTTTGCAGGTTTTCATGATAACGAATGGTTAGTGATGTTTGATTCATTGGAAGGCGTTTTATAAAGAGATGGTAATTGGAAATCAAATCGGTTTTTTGATATGAGTTAATGATGGAAACGATTTGTGTTTCCAAAATGTAGATGTGAAATCATAATCATAGGAGGGAATTTTGGAAGACTAAAAAATCATTTAATGGTTTTTTTTAAAGCTTTAATTGTCTACAATTTAGTTTCCAAAATTTAAATGTGAAATGATTAATTCTTTTGATACATGTGTTGTTGTATATTAAGTTTGTAATTACATAAATAATGACTTCAAGGCTTATACTAAATCCATGGTTTTTATACACTTTAACATTGTATAAAATCTACTTATAAACAATGATTGAAAGAAACATGGTTGGCGAAATATGAGCATTAGATACCATAATACGTAATCTATTCAATAAACGTATGCATACAATAAACAACTTAGTTTGTAAATAGTAAGAAAAAATACGTGCAAGAATCATATTGTTAATCCTTGATTTATTCGATAAACAGGTAGATGTACAAATACAGATAGGGTAGCTAGGCCGACTTCCTTCAAATGGTATAATGTGTATTAAAGAATTTGTGTTTCTTATTCGAGCAGATGTAATTGGTCATGTCACTGCATGTCAAGATTTGGATAATTTTGACAAGAATGGGAACAAGGGAAAAAAGAAGCCATTGACTCTTATTGATGCTGAGTAATTACTATAATCCCTTTATTACCATCTAATTAACTTAAGTTTTAATAGGTTTGAGTACTTTTTTATTACTATAATTCATTTGACATGATTATTTGTTTATCCTTATATATGTTGTAGATGAAATGAACTCAACTGTACGTTGTGGGGTGTATTTGCACAACAATTCAATGACTTTTTGAACGCAACTGTGGATCATGGTAATATCATGATTGTTCTCTCATTGGCAATGATGAAAGCTTGGGACGATAACATCTTATCACCTCTTTTATTATATCTTAGGGAATATGTTTAAGCATATAAAGGAAAATACTAAAGTTATTAATTTGTATTTGTATAGGTAAGATGTGTGTCCAAAACGGTTATCATGGAACAAAACTGTTTCTGTTCAATGCTGCTCAACCCATTGAGCAAGATGAATTGAGAGAGGTTGAAGAATATAGGTTAAGGTAACACAACAGGCAATTTAAAAAATACATATGAGTAAGTTATAGAAATTTGAGTTAATTGAATTTCGATTTAGGTTGTTTTCAAGACAAGATGCTGAACCGTCTGAGAACACAGCATCACGTATTTCTGCTGGGTCAAAGTTCTCGACGAAGGATGATTTTCTAAATAAGTATCCTGTTAAAAACATTGTTGAGCTGTTGGATGTTGAAAAGGTACAGCAAATCTCAAATACGACAGTCATTAATAGAGTTAAAGAATATTAAGGTTTATTATATCTATTTGCATTGTTTACAGAACATCGCTTCAGTTATTGTTGGAACGATCATCGCTATACAAGAAGAGGAGGGATGGTGGTATTTGGGTTGCAGAAAGTGTAGCAAGAAAGTGGTGAAAGATAGCGAGTTTGTTGATCTTGATGATGATAGCTCAAGTAAAATGAGTGTGACTTCTGATAAGTGGAGATGCACCAAGTGCAATGAGATTGTTAAAGGCATAAAATCAATGTAAGTTGACGTTTTTTAAATGAACCATTACAATTTTAAAGCTGCACAGTTATTGGATTTGAATAGGTAGATAAATTGGGGTTTAAAAATACATTGTATGTAGATTTCGCCTTCAAGTCCGTGTTCAAGATGAGTCTGGCACAATGTCCCTGTCACTGTTCAACGACGAAGTGCAATCCTTAACAGGTAGATCAGCATACCAACTTTGCGAAAAGTATGGATTGAAGGTAAATATATTCTATAATATAATTTACAAATAAAATTCTCATAAGGATGTTTTTTAGTACATATCATCTGACAATAATACAAATTGATATGTAGAGTGCTGATCAACAAGTGTTCCCAAAAGAAATCACCGAATTGGTAGGAAAAAGGCTTGCGTTTAAAGTGTCTATTGATGAATACAATTAGAAGAAGATGTTGCCTGTATTTACTGTCTTGCGTCTTTCGGATGATGTTGATATTCTGAGTGCTCTTACGTCATCTGTTACACCCATGAAGGTAATATATACATTGTTTAAAACGAAAAACCAAAATGTAATATTGAAACGACATATAACATGTTATTTTGTTTCATCTTAAAATAACAGGATAGCGAGGCTACAAGTTCTAAGTGTATAGGGATATCTGCCTTGGTAAGTCATTAGTCCTTCATACATGTAGTATAAGATAATTATTTTAGGTACCACATGTAATAATATAAGATTGTCACACCCCCAAAATACCTGAATGGCAGCGGAATGGAATACCTGAGGGTGTAACGGATCATAGCACACAAGCAAGGAAATATTGAACGACCTAAAGTGTCGTTTGGAAAATACATCGTTTGATTCATTCAAAATATCAAAGTTATAAAACATAGGTCCCAAAAGTTGGAAAAGGTTTAGGGAAATAATTTAGTACAACCAAACGATAGTTCAAAAGTGCATGAATTCCAAAAAGAGAGACGCGTCATCCTTGATAGACAAAATGACTCCATGCATGCCATGAGAATATGCCTTAGTTACCTGAGAAATACATTGCGAAAACGGTCAACATAAAGTTGGTGAATAATCATAGGTTTATAAGTAAATTGTATGTACATAAGCCACAAGTAATAAGTAAACCGACAAGAATGTCAAAAATGCTACATTGGCTCTTAAGCTCATGACCCCGAAGCTAGACTTTGTAATGGCCCCACCAGAGTGTTTACTAGACACTCAATTCGTTAAGACATGAAATGCATTCGTCCCGTTGGAGCAACCCAACGCGAATGGAGGCGTCACCCTCAATAGATCTATCCACTCACTCTCGCTTAGCTATAATTAACGGTCCATGATATATAAGGGGACTTAACTTGGTAGTAAGGCAACTTAAGCAATGTATGGAATTTGTAATACTTGGGCATGTACAAAAATAATTGTGCAATGTATTCTCCCCCGTGGGATTTGAAATCAAATAAGTAATTAAAACGGGGCTATGAGAACTCACCTCGAAGTGATGGTACAAAGATGGTGCAATGAGGTAAAAGTAGTCGGGACAATGAGGCGCGCACACTAGCCGCAACCTAAATGAATAATCGCGATCTAATTAAGATCAAGCCGTAATGTAATGAATGCACATGCACATGATGCTCATACCACTCGTAATTTAGAAATACTAGTTATCGTCATGGTAAAATAGTTTCCATACTTAGGAAAATTAAGTCCATATATAGGAGTATATAACTTGTCGTATTATCTCGTATGAAAATGTTAGTGTTAAATTCCTTGTATCGAAAACCTTGAAATAACGTCGTTAAGTCTTATATGTATTCTCTTGGGTCATACGTATCCATTTGATAAGAAAATAGTCGTTAGTAACATTTCTAGAAAATATACCATTTAGTGCGTACGTTATTATTTTTATTTGTGTCCATATATATATATATATATATATATATATATATATATATATATATATATATATATATATATATATATATATATATATATATATATATATATATATATATATAGTTTGACGATGTTAGAATGGGTATAACTTGGTCGTTTTAAGCTCGTTTTCCTTGTTCTTTATGTCCACGGATTCGTCTTTGTATATACTAATATATTTTTGATAACTCGGCTCCTTTAGGTTACGTTTAACACCTCTTTTTACCCATTGAAATCTGCCAAACAGCAAGCAGTTTTTATAAAAATAGTTTTCGTCGTTAAATTTGCAAAAATCATATCTCCTTCGTTATAAGCTCGTTTTAATCCGTTCTTTCGCCTAAAGTTTCGTTTTTGAAAGTATTTTCTAAATCTTTGGTCAAAACTTAGCCACCATCTACTGATTTTTCCATGAAATGAAAATAGGGACAGTAGGTATTTCAAATGTTTCAAAAACCATTTTCAAGTCTCCAAACTAGTTCTAACCTCAATCAAACCACTTTCAATCACCACAAAACTAGTCTAATCCTACCATACACCTTCTTAGGGTGTCATGGGTCCTTAAACATCATCAATCCACTAGGTCTAACAAGGGTTTCTCATGAGTTCATTTCTAGGGCTCAAAGTTACATATGTATAAAATAGAGTGGTATAAACCATTATATGCATGAGTTCTTGTAAGAAAAATATATAAACATGGTAATAACTTGTAAAAATCATAAAAATGAGTTTGTTAACTTACTTGAAGGTTTAGAGAGTTTGGATGATAAAAACCTACTAATCCTTGAGTTTTTATTTCAAAACTCCAACAATGATGACTATATGAATAAGTTTATACCTAGATCTTGTAAAATTTGTTGTTCTTGCTCCTTGACCACCCTAGGTCGATTATATCATAAGAGAAAATGAGAGAAAAATTTGCTTGTGCTAGTAAAAATGACTTTGTGATAATAATGGAAGAAAAAGTTTATTATATACTTAGGGACAAAATTTAGGTTGCAATTAATTTGGTTGGTGTAGTTTCAATGTATTAAGACCATGGGGGGGGGGGGGGGGGGGGGGGGTTGGCCGGCCCCAAAAAGGAGGGAAAGGGGGGGGGGTTGTCTTTGGGTTTAATTAAAAAGTTAGTATTAGTATTATGTAGTTTTTGGTTTTAGGTTTAATCGGGTACCGGGTTTGTTAGAAATAAATTTTATTGAAGTTATTCGGGACGTAATAAAGTCGTAAAAATTGTAAAAATATGTCGGGTACAAGTACGGAGAGTTTGGGTGATTATTGTTTAATTTTTGTGAAAACCGTCGTTATTAAGTTAGACGTACGATACGTAATAAATAAATTTCCAAAATACCGGGTAAATTAATATTATAATTTTTATATTATAAAAATGAGTATAAAAATATATTGGAATCATAGTTGGGAGTGTCGGACATGTTAGTCACATTTATAGTTCGCGTATTAGCGTTTATTTACAATAAACATACGTAAATCGTTAATTATACCAAAAGTATAAATTTAGTTAACCTACGAGTGGAATAGCATGCAAGTGCCCTAATGATGATGTGCAGACTATTTCTAGTCCGTATGAAATGTCCCTGATAATAATGCATGAATTCGCTCCTGAACCAATACGGTTACGCGAATTTGAACACTCGTAAACTAAATTTACGATGACATGAGTAATGCACGTGAATAGTGGTTTCCTCTCGGGAATGAATAGTGTCAAGTGAATAGTAAAATTTCTGAATGTGTCTCGGAATGTCAAATTGACCTCAAAAATGATGAATAGTGATCGATGAATAGTAATTTGTGAATAGTAAAATGTCGAAGTTTGGAAAAATGACCTGAAATTGTGGGTTGTGACAAAGATCCACTTACTTGCAGGATCTTGAATCCCAAACCGATGAGACTGTTACACCAACCAACGTATTGAAAAGTACCGCCACAAGTCCTCCTGCAAAGACCAGTAGCGGTAAACGGGCTTGTGATGCGGAACCAAGCACTGAGTGTTCAAAGACCAAAAGGCAAATTGTGGACATAAAAGTGGAGAAGAATCCTTGAAGCTTTGCATCAGAATAGGGACGAACTACAATAATAAAAATGAAATGAATTTGGTTTTATGGATATTTGTTCAAAACATATTGTGGATGGATTCTGCATTTAGACAATTTTATTTTCATCTTTTTGTGATTGGGGAGTCCCAATCACTTTTTAGACAATTGGTTTATGCATTTGAATTATGGTTCAAGAGATTTTGAAATTTGAAACGGCATACCAAATTGATATCTTAGATTTTGGTCAGTATGCATAAAAATGTTTATATTGATTTTCGTCACATATCAGTAACATATCATTTATTTTTGTAGAAATAAAAGCATAAATCACTATTCAAACATTGGTCTAAAATCCATATAGATTGGTTCATTGTGATTATCAACTGTTTAAAGTTTATTTGGTGGCTAAGTTTATGGAATAAAAATAATTTTTATAAATAGGATTATTTCTTTCAAGTCGTTAAGAAATAAAAGTTGAATGGTAACCAAAATCATTTGAACCATACAAAATGAATCTGATTATTATATACATCATAATGGCCCATACTAACAATTGAATAAATAAAAAGATTTTATAATCAGGAAAACAATCATATTCAAAATAACAGTCTGCAAAGCAAATGCACTTACGATTTCTGCATTTGCCATTCAAAATAATCTGTAAATAGTTATTCATATTGTTCATTGCCCAGTTTGATGCTTCTGTGAAGCACATAACCGAAAACATTAAACACAAATACGATGTTCCAAGTACATACTTAAAACAAAGAAACAAAGTTGCGTGCATCATGAGGTAGATTCTTAACACATGTGAAAGAGTGGAATCATAACTGGGTTACGGGAATGCACGGAAGCTGAGACATCTTCCATTTATTCGACCACTTTGAAACGTACCATTTTGTCTCTTCCCCAACCACACTTTGCAACAATATACTTCCATCTGCATTTTACCGTAACTGTGGATTTGCATATCAAAATACATGTTGTCTTGCTATGTTTCTTTTGAGACATCAACCGGAAATTCAAGTCCACACCAACAATTAAAGTAAGCCCATATGCACATAACATAATTGCCTAAAAATGAATCTGTTTTCAAAAAACTCAAGTCCACACCACCTATTAAAGTAAAACCATATCCCTGATTGTTTAACACAATGGCCTATAAAATCATGTGTTTAAATAAAAATACTTTCATACACAAGAAAATAAAAATATTCAGAATTTTACAAACCATTGCCACTATTTTCGGCTGCTATTCATCACATAACACAAAACGCAAAACAACAAAGTCATTAACCCAAGTACTTAGAAGATCCTAACCATAATACCTTACTACATGAAACAAAGACATAAACTTTGGACAACATGAGCATATGTTTTAACACATGAGAAACACTGGAATCATAATTGGGTCACGGTTAGGCAATGAAACTTGATCGTCTTTCACATAGTCAGCAAGTTTGAACCTCACCATTTTGTCATCATCCCACTCACACTGACTAACTATGGTCTTCCAAATTGTCTTGATTGCCACATGATTTTTGGAGTTAGGTCGATCGCTGTGATATTCTAGATCGAGATTCACATAAAACTGTAGGCCATCATGGTATTGGAGTATAGCATTATGGTACTTGAACATTGAATGTGACTTGACAAAAGTATAGGGTATGGTCTACAATGAAAATAAACGTAGTTATAGTAATGAGTATATTCTTTTAAGAATGTTTTCAAGTATATATCAATGCAATGCATGAGTAACAGCTGGAATAAATAAGGTTTCAACCACTTACCAAACGACCTTTGTCCGTCACATAGGCAAGAACCGGAGCATAGAAATAGTGTTTCTCATCATTGTGCTCCGTGCATCCATCCCTTTCACATATGTGCTTCATTCGTTCATCTTCATTTCAAAAGGAAGTAAAAACATTTTTTATAATGATACTTCATGTTTAAAATATTACGACAGTTTACATGTACACGTTCATTAACATACCTTCATCTATCGGGCTTCTCTTGAAAGGCTTTCTCCAATTCAGCTCCATACGTGGTACAATTTCAGACCTCATTTCCATCCCGGACTCATCAAATGGCATCAGTGACAGAGTATTGTTGAGTAGATTAGTTAATATCACTCTTGTGCCACCAATCAAACCTAACTCATGTACCAAGAAACTCCATCCATGTCCTCCCAATTCGTGCACGTGTTTCTTTTCTTCAACTAATTCAATTTCACGGTGAGTCAAAGCTGCTAACGGCACGCCAGCCACAAGAACTGTGAAATCTTCATTCTTAGGTTCTTTAAGGAAATGACAAGGAATGACCTTCAAATGAATGACATTGTAAAGAAAGTTACGCGCCAAAATTAAAAATAAGCAATATTTTCAATAAACTGAAACAATGTAATATATATAGCTTAAAGACTTACCGGTGATTGTTGAGGTTGTTCGACACTCACCAAGCATCGACGTTGTCTGTAACCTACCAAAGCAAGGTCGTATCCATTACATTCGTGCCCTTCATTGTAGTACCCTGTTACGTAGTAACAGTCTTCTTCCTCACGTACGAAATGTAATGTCGCGGCGTTGTTGTATCTGCTGTCTCTTAAAAAGTCTTTCCATTCATGCGAGTACAACACAATATCACCGGCAAGCACTTTCCAGAAAACCTTATGTTTCGTTCCTCTATTATGTATTAAATATATCCATTTCTTTTTCGGGTACAATCTTTCCTTAAAGAATTTTGGAAGGATATGTAATTCAAGCTATTAATTCGTATCTACATTATAAGTTACACTAATTAAGTTAGTTATAAGGTATGTATGTATTATTAAAAGTAAATACCTGGAGTGTTTGGATGTTTTTTTTGTTTGACTCAACTAAAAACTGCATGCTCATCCTGTTTAATACAAACACGACGTTGACATTGTCAGTATAGTGTTACATTCAAAACTGAATAGTACATAGTATTTAACAAATCTAACCACAACATTTTTAACTAAATCTTACCTTATTCATACATCTATAGTAATATACCTCTTTTATAGTACTTAAACCTTTTAAGTATAATTATCAAGTTAGATCATCATATTTGTTACAGACGTAATCTAAACATGACACGTCTTTTGTTATAGCATTATCACAAAGGTTCCAAACAAGTGAACGTAACTACTGAAGTAATATCATCCCATGTGAACTTCTTTTGAAAACATTAAACACACCATATTACAATAGATATTCATAGTATTACATTCAAAACTGAATACTACATAGTATTAAACAAATCTAACCACAACATTATTAACTAAATTTTACCTTATTCATACATCTATACTCATATACTCCGTACCTCTTTTATTGTACTTATACCTTCTAAGTAGCATTAACAAGTGAAATTATCATATTTGGTAGAGACGTAATCTAAAACATGACACGGCTTCTGTTGTAGCATTATGACAAACTTTCCAAACAAGTGAACGTAACTACTCAAGTATTATCATCACATGTTTTAGATTTTGAAAACATTAAACACACCATATTACAATAGCTAATGGATACTAACTATAGAACTCAATTAAGATGATCATTTATAACAACTACAGTTGTATATGGTGTTCCTTTTAACATCTCAACTTAAATATATACATCTCCAATCTCCCATTCTACTTAAATTAACACAAAATCAACCTAAATCAAACAATAACCTAATCACTGACCATTTCAACTTTGAACTAATAAACTATGGTTATCATCAATTACTTTGAATACATGTACAACAAATAATCACGTGATCATTGCTTACATATCATAAACTTTTACCTAAACATAATCTCATAATGTACAACATCATAAATCTCTACTATTCGATATACTCGATTAGTGAAATCCCAAAATAGATTTATTCATATCAATCATCTTTAACCTACTAAATAAAAAAACTGCAATAACAGAGTCACCAAACTTAATTTCGGTAAAACATATCCGATTATATACATGCAAATAGGTTTAGAGACTTTCATACTCACTGAATATCGTGTATGACATTGCTACCAAATGATCAAGAAGATGTATGAACCAAAATAGAAAAAAAAAAAGCAAAAAAAAACCTGTTCAGATGATCGGATAACTTCGCAAAAGAGATGGCGGCGGTTTTTGTTTAGAGAGATGAATTATTGGTGGTTATGATCGATTTTATGATACTGAGGATTTAATGTTACAATGGAAACTATAACAGTGTATATTATGTAATCAATGTTCAAAATAAAAAGTATTGCATGTAATCATTATAATTATAGAAACTATAACAAGCAATGTAATAAGATCATCTTTTTATTTAGTCTTTTAACATGTTCAAAAAAAATACATGTTTTAGATAGTATCATTATATACATGTAAAACATTGTTTCATATAATACATAACAAATTAGGTGTAATATACAAATAAAATACAAATTTTTTTAACAATATCCCAATGGTGATTATAGGCTTTAATGAGAGCAGCCGTATTGTCACATATATGAACACCAACTTGCTTTTGGAATGACGAGTAGTTTTACATATAACTGATACTCTAAATTTTATCTACGGGAAAACAAAAATATATAGTTTGACTATGAAGAATAAAAGGTGTTATAAGTTATTTTAAGAAAACATTTACTTAGATGCAAATTATTTTAAGAAAACATAAGTGACTATTCAAACAATGGTCTAAAATCAATATAGATTGGTTCATTGTGATTATCAACTGTTTTATATTTATTTATTGGCCAAGATTATGCAATAAAACTAATTTTTATAAGTAGGATTATTTATTTCAAGTATTTAAGAAATAAAAGTTGAGTGGTAACCAAAACTATTTGAACCTTAAAAAATGATTCCGATTATTATATAGATTGATTTTTACTTAACCATATTACCGAACAACTGTTGTTGCCCTGTTTATAAGGTGCTTGCAAATGGCCGAATAGAGAATGTTAAAAGTATATTATAATATAAAAAAAATTAAAGAGTTTAGTTTTTTAAAATTGGTTAGCTTTTAGAAACATACATCATAATGGCCCATCTAAAAAATGTAGAAATAATGGATTTTATAAACATGAAAACAATCATATTCAAAAGAACAATTTAATTCAATTAAGTTTAAATAGGTTTGAATACTTTTGTATTACTATAATTCATTTGACATGATTCTGTCTTTATTCGCATATATGTTGTAGAGGAAATGAACTCAACTGTAGAAATAAATAGATTTTATAAACAGGAAAACAATCATATTCAAAATAACAATCTTCAAACCAAATGCAGTTATTATTTCTGCATTTGCCATTCAAAATATATCATAAATAGTTATGCATCTATTGTTCATTGCCATCTAATGATATTCATTTCCACAGTTTGCTGCTTCTCTGAAGCAAATTACCAAAACATTAAACACAAATACGATGTTCCAAGTAGATACTGTTAACGATGTCTAACCACAAAAGATTAATACTTAAAACAAAGAAACAAAGTTTGGTGCATCATGAGGTAGATTCTTAACACATGTGGAAGAGTGGAATCATAACTGGGTTACGGGAATGCACCGAAGATGAGACATCTGGGATTTCTTCGACCAGTTTGAAACGTACCATTTTGTCTCTTGCCCAACCACACTTTGCAACAATATCCTTCCATCTGCATTTTATCGTAACATGGTTTTTGCTTTTTGGCCTGTCACTGTGGCTTTCCAGATCAACATCCACATAGAAGTCCTTATCTTGAAATCTGAGGACTGCGTTATGGAACTTCCACATATGATGGGACTTCACAAACTTATGGAATATGTTCTGCATTCATACAAGATCGTTATTGTTAACCAAGATCGTTATAGTCAACAGATTAAATATGTCCATCAACTAAAATTCTAATGGTCAAAAATATAATGTCATTGCATAATGGTCCAACATATCTCAAGGTTTATCGTCTATTTTGATGTATTATATCAAACATCAACATACTAACTATAGGCATCTATTGTACTATTTACTCACAATCGTTAACATGAATGATCAATCATATTATAAATCTGTATGTATGTATTACTTACCAAACGTCCTCTGTCTGTGACATAGGCCAGAATTGGAGCATAAAAGACATCATTCTCATCATCGTGCATCTCATGATGTTCCCATTCACACATGTGTTCAAGCCTCAATTCTATATTTGAAGTAAACAAATAAAAATTAGAAATATCATACTCAAACTTTAAAATTTAACAAATACCTATGTATACTTAACAACAGTATTTTACGCAACATACCTTTAGTCTCTACTGTACTTTTCACAAATGGTTTTAGATAGTTGAGTTCCATACGTTGAACAACCTCATGACGCGTCCCGAACCCATCCCCATCAAATACCATCAGTGAAAGACGATTGTTCCATAAGTTAGTGAAAACCGTTCTTGTCCCAGGAACGATGTTTTGAGATTGGATTAGTTGCTTCCATCCCGGTCCTCCAAACACATGGACATTATACACTTTTTGATCCTCTATCTCAACCTTAGAACGAGTCACAGTTGCTACCTCTGTCCCACCCACAAGAATGCGATATTGAGGATTGTCATTCTCTACCAAGAAACCCCATGGAATGAACTACGAAACAGTTATTTTTATAAAATAATTTGTCAGCAAATATTTTGGGTAAACTAAGATTTCAAATCTATATATATTATCTAAAGCTTATAAGTTACGAATTACCGGTGCAAGCGCCCTATGTTCCACTGTAAGCAGGCATCTGATCTGTCTATAACCTACGTCCGCCAGGTTGTAGCCGTTGCATTCAAAGCCATAATTGTTGTACGCCGTCACATAGTACAAGTCCTGTTCTTCACGAACAAAATGAAACATGTGTATGTTCCGGTATCCACTGTCTTCTAAAAACTTCTTCCATTCATGTGAGTACAACGTCAACTGACCAGCACACATTTTCAAGTAAACCTTGTGTTTTGTTCCCTTATTGTTTATTAAGTATATCCAGCTATGTTTCGGAGACAATCTTTCGCTAAAAAGCGTAGGAAGCTTCTGTCATTCAAAATCGTCGTCAGTATATATATTGTAAGTTGTACTAATAAAGTAACAAGGTATATATTTATTCCAATAATAAAATACCTGTTGTCTTTTGATGTTTCTTCTGTTTGCCTCGACTAAAAACTGCATGGCCATCCTATTTAATAATGTCACACCGATTATGTTGTCAACATATTATCAAATTCAAAACTGAGTATGACATTCTATTACAGTACTTATCATACATCTATACATATAACAACATTTTTCAACCAACAAGTATCAAAATGCTTTAATAGATTCAATCCAAAAACGATTCTTCAACATTATATTGTAGATTGTATTACTCATATGAAAGTGTTATTAGATTCTCTAATAACTGATAACATATGGTGAATAGATATTCGGCAACCATCTTATTCACCAACGTTCCATACAATTTAACATATCTAATAAAGTTAAACCATCATTATGAAGTTCTCTTGGAAACATTAAACACAGAATAATGCAATAGGTAACAAATACTAACTCCTACTGACTTCCTTAAAGCGCTAAATAAGCTAATGTGTATGACAACCAGTTGTATATGCTATTGCCGTTTACATTTCAACCTAAACATAGACATCTCTTATTGTTGTAGCATACTTATAAGCACAAAATCAGCATATATGAAACAATAACCTAATAATTCAACTTATTTACTTATAAGCACAAAATCCATAATAGATTCTAACAGGCATATTGAAGCACAAAGTAAACAAAAGCCATAATAGATTCTACAACTTATATACCACCTAATATTTAGGCGACTAATCACATTCAACTTCTTTTTATAGACTAATCTCCGAACCTATTTTTTTCACACCATTAACCTAAATTAATCAATAAGCTAAAGCCTGGTCATCTAAACTTTCAACTAATAAGATATGATTATGATTAATTACCTTGTGTACATGTATAACCCATAATCTATTTATCATTATTAACTTAAAACAAACCTTTGTGCCAACATAATCTCATACTGTACAACATCACAAATCTACCAATACATTGAATCTAACAATAATCTTGAAGCAAAACTAAATCAAACTGCAAAATGGTGTAGATCAGACTATAATATCAAAAACTATATGGGATTCATAACATGCAAGTATTTTTAGATACTTTTCTACTCGGTCAACATCGCTTATTACATTTCTTCCAATCATTATCGTAAACCATTACTCAGTGCAAACGTATGAAACATAAAAGAAATTAAAAAAAATTACCTTTTGATGTGACGGTTATGGTTGAAGGATTGTGATCAAGAAGATGACTTTTGGTATTTGATGAGAGATACTTCTATATCTCTTTTAATGAGATAATCAAGTCTTAGTTGAAAATCTAACCGAGTGGCACAAATTGCCCAAATTTGTAATCATTATGGAAAGTTTTACAAGTTTTCTCATTAAATAAAGAGTTTTTATTACACTTTTATTTTATAACATGCAAGTAAATCAGTATCTTCTAATATGTGCTGGTATGTGTAATAACAAATCAAAGATTTAAAATCATTGACTATTGAGTACGTTTTCAGTTGGAGGATATTATCAAAATAGAGATTTGTTTTTTAAATTTTTTTGTAACAATATCAAAATGGTGATTATAGGCTTTAATGAGACCAAAAGTATTCTCACATATATCAACACCAACTTGCTTTTGTAATGACGAGTAGTTTTACATATAACTGATACTCTAAATTTTATCTACGGGAAAACAAAAATATATACTTTTACTATGAAGAATAAAAGGTGTTATAAGTTATTTTAAGAAAACATTTACTTAGATGCAAATTATGCATGATATATTGAACATAACGATTTTGTGTAATCATCTTAAAAGATATTATATGTAACTTACAAATAAAAAACATATCATTGCCTAATATATGTTTCTCTTGATTTTGCATTACACTAAACTAATATAATTCAAAACGTAATACATTTTCATATTTGTGCATTTACAGGCTTACAAGTATTTTCTCATCAACATGAAGAACCTCAAATCATCCAAGGTGCATACGTAGTTTATCTTATTTGTAAAGAACAACAAATCTCTAAATTTCGATTTACTTCATAATTCATTTGCAGTTTACTTTTTGTACGTGAGTTTTATGGCACTAACCGATTTTTTTCTATTGTAGATAACCAACGAAGAGGAAAGCATTAAAACAAGGAATTCTACCCATTCGGTTGGTAAAGATATACCGGTTGTTGACTTATCCGATGATGAGTTGGTATGTGTTTAATATGTGGCAAAATTCGTTAAAACATTTTGTATTCTTCTATAATAATGTTTCTTTGGCATACATATAGGAATTTACCTTCAACACCAAAGGCAAAACAGTCTCAAATCAAGATGGTGTTGTTGTGAAAAACAACGTTCTTCCGTACGGTTTGTCTGATGAAGAAAATGTGTTACCTTCATCCAAGAAGAATTCACAAGAAGAGCATGTTGAAAAAGGAAAAAAAAATGGTATCGAATCATATTGTTACTCATACACCATACTTAATGATTTTTATAGTTATAAAGACCTGTAAAATCATCGAAGGTGCAAATTTATTTTTTTTTTCTTTATAAACAACACCAACTCGAATTTCATTTTTGTATACTTTTGTTTCGTGAAAATATGTTTTATAACAAATTTTTTGTAAATTAGGATTTAAGCAAGGAAGAGGAAAGCAATAAAGCATCGAATTCTACCATTATGATTGGTAAACATATACCGGTTGTTGACTTATCTGATGATGAGTTGGTATGTGTTGAATATGTGCCAAATTTTGTAAAAACAAATTGTATTCTTTTATAAGAATGTTTCTTTGGCATACATACAGGATTTTACATTCAACACCGACGATGATAACGTGTTACCTTTATCCAAGAAGAATACACGCGAAGAGCATGTTGACAATGAAAAAAAATTGGTATGGATTTATATCATTAGTCATATAGAGCATCTTTATTGATTTTTAAAGAGTTGAAATAAGAGGATATTGGTACCGTATATGTATAAATTTGGTGTATTCTATGGCAATGTTAAAATAGGAATTTGATGACACAAGGCCTATTAGGTTTACGCGTAGCAGCAACTTTACACAAAATGAGATTTCAAAAAAACGCCGTCGTACAATTTTTGATGACTCATCTGATGACGTCGAGGATAAAGGCAATCAAGTTAATCAAGATGATAACCAGGTCATTGATCAATCTCCTGATCATGAATACCATTTGGATCAATTTGTTGATGATCTACCTTTACATAATGAACAAGACAGTTCACGTTCAAGAAAGGACAAGTATGCTTTAATTGACGAAGTGTCCGATGAAGATCTTTATAATAAGAATAGTACAAGCGATGATGGTGTATGGGTTAATGTAAATGACCTACCTTACGCTTCTCCTGACGTTAGTGCTTCTAACAGCTTATTTGAGGATGAAGCCGAAGAAGAATTAGAAGAATCGGACATTAATAGTGTCTCATCTGCATCTGATGAAGATGATTTACAAAATTTCATTGATGATGAAGACTAAGATGATGTGCAATCTACAGATGATTATGTACCTACCACTGATGATGAATCTTCCGATGATGATGTTTGATTGGCAAGGTCTTGAATCAACATTACTGAAGCAGCCGGAATAATATTATCTTTATTATTGAGTTATTTTTGTTTCAAATAATTATTACAAAACTTAGTGTTTGTGATTTGGAAGCCCTTATCACTTTTTATTTAAACATTTAATTTGCTATTTTATTTGGTGAAATTGTGTTACAAATTTGTTTGTCGGTATTTTTTTCTAAATGAAGAATTGTTGAATGCAGATACGAATTATTGTTTCTTATGTCACCAGTCAAGTCCTGTTACCATTCATCTATTAGTTTAATCAACCTTATTAATCAAATATATTTTTTATAATTAAAATACATTTGACAAATTTAATGGTCTACAAAGTTTATTAGAAATTAAGTCAATTGTAACCAATAAAAAAAGCTCTTAAATGTATACAAAACATGAGCTAAAAACACCGGCCCAAATAATAACCCATGACCACTCATGTAATAGGTTTACAAAAGCCTGTCCAATTAAACCATTCAATTATACACTATCAAAGCCCATCATGTCAAATTGGAGAGTTGCAAAAAAAAAAAGCTATAAAATGGGTCATAGAATAAGATGCATCGACATATATTTTTTCCATGGCATCATCCAATTCTAAAACCGTTCAACATACAGAATCACATGAATCTTACACTGATTCAAAGTCCAAACATCCAGTATTTTCTGAAAAAAAACATGAGACTCAACCAAAAGATGATGATAAATTACGTGATCGACATGCCAATGAGAGAACTACTAAAGTGGATGCTGCATTAAGGTTTCTTGCATCTGTCTTTGAAGAAGGTGAAGCTTCTCAAAAAAATTTAGGTATACCATGTAGTGTTTTTAATATGTTTTCAATAATTTTATGTTTTCATAAATATGTTTATGGCTTCATTTACTGTTGCGTTTATAGATGAGTTGGATGAATCTATTCTTCTCGACTGGCTTAAAGTAAATGTTGGAGATCCTCAAGAGTGTCAACAAGTTTTGGCCGGATGCAAGAAGAAGATCGTAAAAGCAGAAGATATGATTAAAGAATTGCTGCAATGGGTCATGAGTTAACTGATGACTACGTTGTCGATTTAAACTTCTTTAGTGATGAAGAATGAAGTTGAATCCTCTGAGTATACGTCGTTTACAACTTTATTTGCTTTTCAGTTTCACAAATAAATGTATTTTGATTCGAAATCTGTTTCATTGGTTAATTTGATGTTGCATGATTTCAATGTAATTTGGTTGAATAATATATTTGGATTATTGGAAATCTTGACCACGATTCTTAACCAATATCACCATTAATAAAAATGATTTGGTTAGATAGCAATGAATGGTAATTAGTGTCAATCAATACTACTATTAATAACATAATATATATCAAATCAGTTACAAAAATGTTTATATATGGCTCAATAAATGGTGATATTACACAATTAAATTTCAAAAACACATTTAAATAACCCAAACGTTGTTTATCTTCTTTTCCTGACAAAATTGTTTCTACTATTCCACCATGGATGAAAACAATGAAAGGCTTTCAAGAAAACGTAAGACAGATGTGCCGAGCAGTAAGAACCGTCAAGCTTCAAACGAACGACTCCCTTTGTCAGAAACAGCCACGGCACCTTCCAACACAAGAGTTTCTTTGGCAGAGTTACTGACATGTATGTGTTTCTATCTATAAATAACAAGCTATTATATATTTGTTTAGTATCATGGCTTAAGTATTTATGTTTCTATGTATAAGATGATCCTCTCACTGGAACCTTGCCTACATCACATTTATCCAATACATCGTCAACACAACAACAAAAGCTTAAAGGTATATATAGTACTTTAACTCCATTCGAATGTTTGTTCGAAATGTTTTTTTTTTCCTGTTAACTCAAACTACAAAGTCTTATGCAATTTCTTTTTGTATTCATATTTTACCAATATTTCTCTATGTAGGTTCATTTGCGCAGACTAAACGACGTCCACGAAATGTACTACCGCTTGCTGATGTTACTAACTGTGAGTTAGTTATATACTTTAATAGTACAGAACAATTTATTTAGTGACATCTTATCAATATTATAAAATTTTCACCTTTTAATACTTCTCATTATAATCTTACGCAGATTGCCAACAAAATTTAAATGCCGTTTCAAATTTTGTAAACCCATCGATAGATTCAACTTCAGCATTGTTTCAAGGTATCATGTGTCACACCCCCAAAATACCTGAAAGGCAGCGGAATGGAATACCTGGGAGTGACTGTCATAGCACCATAGTTTACCGTTATATTGAACGACCTAAAGTGTCGTTTAGAAAATACAGCGTTTGATCATCAAATCATTCAGAATTTACAAAGCTTAGGTCCCAAAAGAGTTTGCCAAAATAGTTAAAATAAGTTCAACAAGATCAAACGTTTCATAAGTGCAGAAAATATAGTGAGACGCGTCGACTCCGCGACTCCATGAAGGTCCAAATGTATGCAACATGAGCTACCTTAATAACCTGAGAAATACATTGCGAAAACGGTCAACATAAAGTTGGTGAATAATCATAGGTTTATAAGTTAAATCGTATGTACAATAAGCCACAAGTAATAAGTAAACCGACAAGAATGTCAAAAATGCTACATTGGCTCTTAAGCTCATGACCCCGAAGCTAGACTTTGTAATGGCCCCACCAGAGTGTTTACCAGACACTCAATTCGTTAAGACATGAAATGCATTCGTCCCGTTGGAGCAACCCAACGCGAATGGAGGCGTCACCCTCGATAGATCTATCCACTCACTCTCGCTTAGCTATAATTAACGGTCCATGATATATAAGGGGACTTAACTTGGTAGTAAGGCAACTTAAGCAATGTATGGAATTTGTAATACTTGGGCATGTACAAAAATAATTGTGCAATGTATTCTCCCCCGTGGGATTTGAAATCAAATAAGTAATTAAAACGGGGCTATGAGAACTCACCTCAAAAGGATGGTACAACGATGGTACAATGATGTAAAAGTAGTCGGGACAATGAGGCGCGAACACTAGCCGCAACCTAAATGAATAATCGCGATCTAATTAAGATCAAGCCGTAATGAAATGAATGCACATGCACATGATACCTATACCACTCGTAATTTGGAAATACTAGTTATCGTCATGGTAAAATAGTTTCCATACTTAGGAAAAATAAGTCCATAGATAGGAGTATATAACTTGTCGTATTATCTCGTATGAAAATGTGAGTGTTACATTCCTTGTATTGAAAACCTTGAAATAACGTCGTTAAGTCGTATAAGTATTCTCTTGGGTCATACGTATTCATTTGTTAAAAATATAGCCCTTAGTAACATTTCTAGAAAATATACCATTTAGCGCGTACGTTATTATTTTTATTTGTGACCATATATATATATATATATATATATATATATATATATATATATATATATATATATATATATATATATATATATATATATATATAGTTTGACAATGTTAAAACGGGTATAACTTGGTCGTTTTAAGCTCGTTTTCCTTGTTCTTTATGTCCACGGATTCGTCTTTGTATATACTAGTATATTTTTGATAGCTTGGCTCCTTTAGGTTACGTTTAACACCTCTTTTTACCCATTGAAATCTGCCAAACAGCAAGCAGTTTTTGTAAAAATAGTTTTCGTCGTTAAATTTGCAAAAATCATATCTCCTTCGTTATAAGCTTGTTTTAATCCATTCTTTCGCCTAAAGTTTCGTTTTTGAATGTATTTTCTAAATCTTTGGTCAAAACTTAGCCACCATCTACTGATTTTCCCACGAAATGAAAATAGGGACAGTAGGTATTTCAAATGTTTCAAAAACCATTTTCAAGTCTCCAAACTAGTTCTAACCTCAATCAAACCACTTTCAAACACCACAAAGCTAGTCTAATCCTACCATACACCTTCTTAAGGTGTCATGGGTCCTTAAACATCATCAATCCACTAGGTCTAACAAGGGTTTCTTATGTGTCCATTTCTAGGGCTCAAAGTTGAGTATATACAAAATAGAGTGGTATGAACCATTATATGCATGAGTTCTTGTAAGCAAAATATATAAACATGGTAATAATTTATAAAAATCATAAAAATGAGTTTGTTAACTTACTTGAAGGTTTAGGGAGTTTGGATGATAAAAACTTACTAATCCTTGAGTTTTTATTTCAAAACTCCAACAAGGATGACTAAGTGAATAAGTTTACACTATGATCTTGGAAAAATTTGTTGTTCTTGATCCTTGACCACCCTTGGTCGATTACACCTTAAGAGAAAATGAGAGAAAAGTTTGCTTGAGCTAGTAAAATGATTTTTGTGATAAAAATGGATGAAAAGGTGCATTTTATACTTAGGAGACAATTGTTAGGTGGTAATAAATTTGGTTGGTGTAGTTTCAATGTATTAAGACCATGGGGGGGGGGGGGGGGGTTGGCCGGCCCAAAAAGGAGGGAAAGGGGGGGGGTTGTCTTTGGGTTTAATTAAAAAGTTAGTAGTAGTATTATGTAGTAATGTTAGTTTTAGGTTTAATCGGGTACCGGGTTTGTTAGAAATAAATTTTATTGAAGTTATTCGGGACGTAATAAAGTCGTAAAAATTGTAAAAATATGTTGGGTACAAGTACGGAGAGTTTGGGTGATTATTGTTTAATTTTTGTGAAAACCGTCGTTATTAAGTTAAACGTACGATACGTAATAAATAAATTTCCAAAATACCGGATAAATTAATATTACAATTTTTATATTATAAAAATGAGTATAAAAATATATTGGGATCATAGTCGGGAGTGTCGGACATGTTAGTCACATTATTGATCGCGTGTTAACGTTTATATAGAAATAATTATACGTAAAAGTTAATTATACCAAAAGTACTAATTTAAATATCCTACGAGTGGAATAGTATGCAAGTGTCATAATGATGATATGCAGACTATTTCTAGTCTGTATGAGATGTCCCAATGATAATGCATGAATTCGCACATGAACCAATACGGTTACGCGAATTTAAATACTCGTAAACTAAATTTACGATGACATGAGTAATGCACGTGAATAGTGGTTTTCTCTCGGAAATGAATAGTGTCAAGTGAATAGTAAAATTTCTGAATGTTTCTCGGAATGTCAAATTGACCTCAAAAATGGTAAATAGTGATCGATGAATAGTAAATGATGAATAGTAACTTGTGAATAGTAAATTGTCGAGGTTTGGAAAATGACCGGAAATTACGAGTTGTGACAGTCTTCCCTTCTAACAGGAACTTCGTCCCGAAGTTCAGTTTTGGTTGGTCTCTGAAGTATGTTTGGTAAAAAGACGTGGACACTTGAGTTGCATTTGGTCTCCCCGTTCCCAAGTAAATTCGGGATCTCTTCAAGACTTCCAGCGAACTTTCACGATAGGAAATCGACTTTGCTTCAACCGTTCGACCTCACGGTCCATGCTTTCTACTGGTTCTCTTACCAAGTTTACGTTTATCTTTGGGTTGGATTCCTTTCCAAATGGGATTATGAGTGACTAATCGGAAAGTCATTTCCTGGATTTGAATAGGTGAAACATAGTTGTGTAATCCAGTTGTTCTCTAACAAGGCTCAAGTCTGACGGCCACCAGGCCTTCTCTGTCTGAAATATTACGTGGTCCAGTGTATATCGAGTTTAACTTTCCCAGTTCTCTGAATGATATCATGCCTTTCCTAGGCAGAACTTTCAACATGATCTGGCTACCAACTTGAAGTTTTAATGGTTTACAACTTATAGAATTTGTAATTGATTCTTGACTTGTAGGAAATTTCTGGTTATTTCATGAATGCCTACTGGAATAGTGAGTTTGGCTTTTTCCGAGTTCGGTTTGTCAATAGATGATCAGTGCTTCTTCAGGTTTATAATGTAATATGGGTAATATATGTTGCTGAACTATGTCAGAACTCCAATCTTATATGTGAGTTGGTCGATTCTAAAATGAATCTTAAATGGTCCAATATACTAAAGGTTAAATCCCTCGTGTTACTAAAATCGTATCATGCCTCTCCAAGGCAAAGCTTTCAATTTAGTTCGTTCTTTCACATGAATCTAGTTAATTTGCTGTTCAAGGATACCCAATCCGTATGATGTGCGTCATGTACCAACCTAACTTCTACCATTTTCTCGTTGCTTGTAACTGGTTCTTGACTTGTGAAATTTCCTTTGTTGTTCCATGGTTTAGTTCTAGACCCGTGAATTTAACTTTCCGATTTCGGTTGGTAAACGGGTAATTGGTACTTCGACCATAAAGTGCCTCAAATGGTGTAGTCTCTATGCTCGCGCGATAACTATGGTTGTAAAAGAATCCGATTTATGGTAAATGGTTAGTCCAACCATTTCTAGAGTCAATCACTCATACTCTGAGTATAACTTTCCTATGTTTGAATCGTTCTCTCGTTCTGACCATCGGTCTGTGGATGATAGGCGGTGTTTACATCTTAATGAGGTCCCGAAGGAAATCTTAGAATGATTGTTAGAAGTCTGAGGTGATTCGATCACCTTTATCGGGAATAGTTGAAACGGTTACAATGAATCTGGTGATTAATTCTACAACGTTACGTCGTCCGAATTCGGCGTTATTCGAAGAAGATAAAATATGGGTAATAATTTTGATTTCTTGTGTTTTGGTCTAATGGCTTGCTAAGACATGTGTCATTCTTTGCCTACTGTGCTTGGTCTCCATTACTGACGTTTGTAATCGTTCTATGGTGTTCCTCCTAATTTCCTTCATCACCTATTCCAATATTCCTTATTGTCAAGTCACAAAGCCCTAAATGCATAAGCGATATAGTATGGTGATTTGTTTTCAAAATTTATCTCGCGATTTTCGAGTTTTTGGTCGAAATCTTTTTCTGAATAAACAAATTTAGAAAATGGAACAAATGGTATACTCAATATTAGCTTTATTGATGATTCAAAATTTAATAGTTATGAAATGTGACGCGGTTTTCAAACATGTTGTGAATAGAACTATTTACCAAAGTTTGATGTTTAAACATTTCTCATTGTATAATGGTTCAAGTAAATACTGGCTAAAAAGGGTCGTATTTATTCAAAATAGGCAATTCAAAATTATTTTCCACGAGATATGTGATTTGTATGGACACAATTTTGAAATCAACTTCATTTAAAAGTAAAAATACTAACAAGGATAAAATAGTAGGATAGGAAATATTCGCATAAATGCATAGGTGTCTAACATTCGGTTCCTGACATTAGAAAATGCCTATTGGCGATTATCCGACAAAACTACAAGTCTAGGTATTCAACCAACTTAAGTCCTGAGATGGTTTATCGTTGAAATTGTTATCATGTTGGCAATATGAGGGTTTCAATTGATACTTTGTCGATGAATTTCCGTACTGTCTTCACGTGTAGCTGGGGAGATATTCTTGAGTTTGATGCCTCTCTTGATGTATAGGTGAGGTTATCTAGCATTTTTTGAGATCACAATGCCTTAAGGGAGTCTATATCGTCATCCTTAATTCAAATCAATTATCCTCGGTGAAAACTCATTACAGGGAAGTTTGTGTATGGATGAGACCATGTTAATTCGAAACACTCTACAGTATCGGTTAGGAGGCTTGGTTTATTTCTATAGTGTTGCTTAGCGTACCTTCACAATGTGTTCGATCCTGTAGCTCAGTCTAGCTAGTACCTTTGAATAAATAAATTGGACAACTAGGTCAGAGATGGTGAGTCGGATGGTCTTGTGGTATCTTAGGATTGCTGTTGAATTTTTGTTGCTATATACTTTTAGTCCTGGTTAGTAGTTCTGAAATCCTTTCCTTGCTTT
The DNA here is from genome assembly GCA_030686995.1 of Artemisia argyi. Classification (NCBI taxonomy): domain Eukaryota; kingdom Viridiplantae; phylum Streptophyta; class Magnoliopsida; order Asterales; family Asteraceae; genus Artemisia; species Artemisia argyi. Next base: position 179,706,248 of record CM060677.1, read on the forward strand.
TCTGGTATCGAGGAATCCTACTCGTAATTGATATGGAAAGTCTCTCCTAGAGAAGTCAATGGAACAATCCAACTTAATGGCTAAGTAGGTGACAGGTGGGGTAAGTATCCACGGAGAGTTTGTCAGAAAAGATACTTATAAAAGAGTTTACTTGTTTAAAACGCTTTTAAATGAAGATTGTTATTAGCAATACTTTAAAAAGTAACCATTTACTTCATGGCATAATCCTTCCTGAAGTATACATAGGTGATCAGGCTATGTATAGTTGAGGACTAATGATGCGATGCTTGATTTAGTCAAAATAATATTACTTTTCTCAAAAGTTTTAGAGGGTGTTCAACGCATTCTTATCAAAAATGGTATCCTGATATTCCCTTTCAAAGTAATATAAAAATTGTTTCGCGTAGTACTAGTAAATATTTGGCGTAATATCGGAAAAAATCAGTTTATAGAGTGGTAACAAAATAGCATACTTTAGAAATTCTGTAAAACAATTTCCCCATAAGGTAGTAAAATAGTTTGAAACTAATTTCGTTGAATGGTTTATTGGATACATGGGTAAATCCTATGGAATGGTAATAATCTACTAATCCGTCAAATACGAAATCGGCTTAATCTCTAATAAGGCAATGACATAATGTTACGAAACGATTGAAAATTGCACAATTGCAATAGAAAATGGAATAAACGAAGGTTACGATTATCATAGAGGTAACAAAAGATAGTCATTACATTGGATAGGAAAGTGCTTAATACAACTAGGTTACATCAACGTGCTTATGGAAAGTACCAAAAGAAAGTACAACCCTAGAGGGCTCAAACTATGGTTTTACAACATGAAACGCCTCCTCCAGTTCCGGTCTCTCAACACCGGGCATTCACTCTTGGAGTGTCCCACTACTCCACATTCATGGCAGATTACCGTGAGCTTCTGATGCATTGCGAGGGTGGGAGCCTTGCAATACTTGGCTTTGTGTCCGATCTTCTTACAGTTGCCACATGGTTCCGGGCAACGTCCTGGGTTATGATGATGTTGGCACCCTTCACACTTAGGTAAAATACCAAGGTAATCATTCTTTTCCTTTAGATCTGTAGCATTAGGTTTAGCAACTCCTTGTCTCTTGTGTGGTCCTTGTGTGGCATTCTCACCTCGGTTGTTATCCCACTTCCTTTTATTGTCACTTTTTCTTCCTAATATCTTGGGGTGAGCTATGCGTTCCTTTGCTTCGATCGCCATCCTGATAGCTTTAGGCATGGTATCGGGTTCCAATGAGTTGACCAACATACGAATTTCAGGAGAAAGTCCTCCGACGTACCTTTCAAGTTTCTTGCTTTCTGGTTCATCCATTGCAGAGCCTAGTCGAGCGAAATCATAAAAAGAAGCAGTATACTTAACAACATCACCTCCTACCATGGTAAGGTTTAGTGTTTCCTGTTCAATTGCTTGTAATTCGCTTTTCACACAAAACTTCAAACTCATCATCCTTTTTAGTTTCTCCCAAGAGTGTGAGTAAGCAGCATCAACCCCTACTACCTGGACATACTTAGTCCACCATTTCTGGGCATGCTTCTAAAAAGTGCAAGTGGCGAACTTAACTTTGTCTTCCTTACGGCAGTCACCACTTTGAAAGATTGTTTCTAATTCTTCGAACCATTTGAGAAATCCCTTTGTGTCTATATTTCCGCTAAAGGAGGAGGGATTACAACCCATAAATTCCACGTGAGTAAGTTCCTTGGTGAGGGCGGTAGTTACGTTCCTGGCAATGGATTGTCCAACAGTAGTTTGCGTCATGCTTGGAGTTGTTTGCTTAAATCTATTTCCATCAAATCATAAGAGTCCATGAGAATCTATAGGTAATAACAATCATCATATTCATAACACATGAATATAAGACATGAAAGTTTCGGTCAATATGGACCAATATCATAGATAGCACAACCATTCCCCTATAGTAGAGTCAATACTTGGTGATTCCATTTGTACAACAATCAAAATACTACCAGTTTCTTTAACTATGCCACACTTCTCGTGGTTAGGATAATAGTAAAAGCTAGCAAAGATATAAATCTAGTTTAAAGATTTCCTGTAGTCCCTCTAAGTGAAATCAGGTTTATGGCATCATAAGGTCGAGATAGTCCTGAAGTGGTATCTGTAGTTGTGCATCGATCAAGTCCTAGATAGTGTAAGTTCCAAACTAATCCCGAGGAATCGGCGGATGTTCCTGTTGAGTCCGTAATTCTTGGTATTATCCACAAGGCGTTATCTAATTCATGTCAAGTGAAAATGGAAAAGGGAATTGACAATGGTGGTATTCTAAAGGATGAGAATAACATTGATGACGATGGAATCCCAGTGATGAGTTAGGAGATAATGGTGATAATAGGGAATAGGATACTACCCTCTTTCGCGCTATCTCGCGACATCTAAGAGGTAAAGCTGAAGTACGCACTATGGGACGACCAATAGTGTAATAAGTAACCAACGGTGGTGGTAGTACCTAAGTAGTAAGCGTCCTACTAGTGAAGGAAAGAAAACATGCTATCTCCCTTGTAATAAGCATCCTAATAAGTCCATTAAAATTAAGTCTGAATACTCTACCAAATGGCATTCTATGTATAGGCTGAATGAGAACCTTGCTCTTATGACAATTCAATAGTGCTAATGGTGGTGTAAGTATAGCTGGTGGTATAATGGTAGTGGAAGATGACAAGGCATCTTAAATGTCGGAATCCGACAAAAGGATAACAGCGTGGGTATCTGAAGACATGTCACTTGTGAACCAGGTCAATATAATCATATATATATGAGTATGGGTATGAATAACTCGAACAGTGTGTGAAACAACATGTATAGTGAATATGCACCTATGATGAAAAGATGAGATGCTATGATGATGTGGTTATAGTCTAGGGTCCAAGATACATCCTAGTTCGCTATAACCTTAGCTCTGATGCCAATCTGTCACACCCCCAAAATACCTGAAAGGCAGCGGAATGGAATACCTGGGAGTGACTGTCATAGCACCATAGTTTACCGTTATATTGAACGACCTAAAGTGTCGTTTAGAAAATACAGCGTTTGATCATCAAATCATTCAGAATTTACAAAGCTTAGGTCCCAAAAGAGTTTGCCAAAATAGTTAAAATAAGTTCAACAAGATCAAACGTTTCATAAGTGCAGAAAATATAGTGAGACGCGTCGACTCCGCGACTCCATGAAGGTCCAAATGTATGCAACATGAGCTACCTTAATAACCTGAGAAATACATTGCGAAAACGGTCAACATAAAGTTGGTGAATAATCATAGGTTTATAAGTTAAATCGTATGTACAATAAGCCACAAGTAATAAGTAAACCGACAAGAATGTCAAAAATGCTACATTGGCTCTTAAGCTCATGACCCCGAAGCTAGACTTTGTAATGGCCCCACCAGAGTGTTTACCAGACACTCAATTCGTTAAGACATGAAATGCATTCGTCCCGTTGGAGCAACCCAACGCGAATGGAGGCGTCACCCTCGATAGATCTATCCACTCACTCTCGCTTAGCTATAATTAACGGTCCATGATATATAAGGGGACTTAACTTGGTAGTAAGGCAACTTAAGCAATGTATGGAATTTGTAATACTTGGGCATGTACAAAAATAATTGTGCAATGTATTCTCCCCCGTGGGATTTGAAATCAAATAAGTAATTAAAACGGGGCTATGAGAACTCACCTCAAAAGGATGGTACAACGATGGTACAATGATGTAAAAGTAGTCGGGACAATGAGGCGCGAACACTAGCCGCAACCTAAATGAATAATCGCGATCTAATTAAGATCAAGCCGTAATGAAATGAATGCACATGCGCATGATACCTATACCACTCGTAATTTGGAAATACTAGTTATCGTCATGGTAAAATAGTTTCCATACTTAGGAAAAATAAGTCCATATATAGGAGTATATAACTTGTCGTATTATCTCGTATGAAAATGTGAGTGTTACATTCCTTGTATTGAAAACCTTGAAATAATGTCGTTAAGTCGTATAAGTATTCTCTTGGGTCATACGTATTCATTTGTTAAAAATATAGCCCTTAGTAACATTTCTAAAAAATATACCATTTAGCGCGTACGTTATTATTTTTATTTGTGACCATATATATATATATATATATATATATATATATATATATATATATATATATATATATATAGTTTGACAATGTTAAAACGGGTATAACTTGGTCGTTTTAAGCTCATTTTCCTTGTTCTTTATGTCCACGGATTCGTCTTTGTATATACTAGTATATTTTTGATAGCTCGGCTCCTTTAGATTATGTTTAACACCTCTTTTTACCCATTGAAATCTGCCAAACAGCAAGCAGTTTTTGTAAAAATAGTTTTCGTCGTTAAATTTGCAAAAATCATATCTCCTTCGTTATAAGCTTGTTTTAATCCATTCTTTCACCTAAAGTTTCGTTTTTGAATGTATTTTCTAAATCTTTGGTCAAAACTTAGCCACCATCTACTGATTTTCCCACGAAATGAAAATAGGGACAGTAGGTATTTCAAATGTTTCAAAAACCATTTTCAAGTCTCCAAACTAGTTCTAACCTCAATCAAACCACTTTCAAACACCACAAAGCTAGTCTAATCCTACCATACACCTTCTTAAGGTGTCATGGGTCCTTAAACATCATCAATCCACTAGGTCTAACAAGGGTTTCTTATGTGTCCATTTCTAGGGCTCAAAGTTGAGTATATACAAAATAGAGTGGTATGAACCATTATATGCATGAGTTCTTGTAAGCAAAATATATAAACATGGTAATAATTTATAAAAATCATAAAAATGAGTTTGTTAACTTACTTGAAGGTTTAGGGAGTTTGGATGATAAAAACTTACTAATCCTTGAGTTTTTATTTCAAAACTCCAACAAGGATGACTAAGTGAATAAGTTTACACTATGATCTTGGAAAAATTTGTTGTTCTTGATCCTTGACCACCCTTGGTCGATTACACCTTAAGAGAAAATGAGAGAAAAGTTTGCTTGAGCTAGTAAAATGATTTTTGTGATAAAAATGGATGAAAAGGTGCATTTTATACTTAGGAGACAATTGTTAGGTGGTAATAAATTTGGTTGGTGTAGTTTCAATGTATTAAGACCATGGGGGGGGGGGGGGGGGTTGGCCGGCCCAAAAAGGAGGGAAAGGGGGGGGGTTGTCTTTGGGTTTAATTAAAAAGTTAGTAGTAGTATTATGTAGTAATGTTAGTTTTAGGTTTAATCGGGTACCGGGTTTGTTAGAAATAAATTTTATTGAAGTTATTCGGGACGTAATAAAGTCGTAAAAATTATAAAAATATGTTGGGTACAAGTACGGAGAGTTTGGGTGATTATTGTTTAATTTTTGTGAAAACCGTCGTTATTAAGTTAAACGTACGATACGTAATAAATAAATTTCCAAAATACCGGGTAAATTAATATTACAATTTTTATATTATAAAAATAAGTATAAAAATATATTGGGATCATAGTCGGGAGTGTCGGACATGTTAGTCACATTATTGATCGCGTGTTAACGTTTATATAGAAATAATTATACGTAAAAGTTAATTATACCTAAAGTACTAATTTAAATATCCTACGAGTGGAATAGTATGCAAGTGCCATAATGATGATATGCAGACTATTTCTAGTCTGTATGAGATGTCCCAATGATAATGCATGAATTCGCACATGAACCAATACGGTTACGCGAATTTAAATACTCGTAAACTAAATTTACGATGACATGAGTAATGCACGTGAATAGTGGTTTTCTCTCAGAAATGAATAGTGTCAAGTGAATAGTAAAATTTCTGAATGTTTCTCGGAATGTCAAATTGACCTCAAAAATGGTGAATAGTGATCGATGAATAGTAAATGATGAATAGTAACTTGTGAATAGTAAATTGTCGAGGTTTGGAAAATGACCGGAAATTACGAGTTGTGACATCATGTATAAAGAGTCTCTACATAATAATTTGATTTCAAAGTTTAAACCTTCAAGATCATATGGCTATTCCTTTGCACTTAGATGAATGTTCATAAACTTTTGTATATACATTTAGGAACAAGTCTACATACAACAAATCCCATATTGGCCACAAATAGTATTCGGACGTTTCCATCTCGATTATCACCCTTGACGCCCAATGTGAGCAAACATGTTAGCCAAAATACAAGTCCAGATTTCCAATCACACTTAGGTTTTCTATCTTTCCTTATTGCCTTATATGTTTACATTTTCTACACGAACTTCAATATTGCATTTTCATTAAATTGATTTTATATGTCTAACATGTTTCTATAATGTTTTTAATATATTAGGAACAAATTTACCGGTACATCAGATGAACTCAAACATTCCACCAAATTTTTACACAACATCTACAGGTCGTGTTTCACTTACACCACAATAGCCAACAAGTTATGGTACACCTTCTTCTGCTATTGACGTTATAATAAGCTCAAATTCATGAAATTCAATTTGTTAGACACATACATACATGTAGTACACTTCTTATGTGATTATAATAGATATTAATTGACATTGCATGAGTTATTCCTTTATAGTTTCGCAAATGCCTGCTGTTTGCAACACTATTAACAACGGAAATCTTGGTTCATTCTCTCCCAATTCCTTGCCTACAAGCTGCAACCAAACAGCTTCAGTTCCTGCAACACGTAAACGACAATCTCCATTGGATCACATTTCAAATGGTATATTTATGCATATAATCTTCGATAAATACTTAACAAAATTGTCAAGTATTTATTATTCTTCTAACACTATATTTTACACATATCCGTAGGTCCTGTTTCACATACGCCGCAGCAACCGAAAAATGTTTCTACAACTCCTTCTTTTAATGTGTTCAACAGAGATATGACTTCTGGAGGCTCAATTCGTAAGAATCCATATAGTGCTGCATTATACCTACCATAGCTTAGAATAATACTCTTTGTAACCAAGTTCATTTTTTTAATAGTTACACAAACTCCAGTTCCTCTTAGCATGATTACCAATGTTCATCGTAGCAGAGCGACACGTAATTCTGTGGTAGCACATACCACCCAATCAACTCCAGATGGGGCGACACGTCATAGACAATCTCCCATGACTAATGTATCAAACGGTAAATTTTAAAACCCAACATACTATCATTGAAGTACATGTTTACGATTGAATGTGTTTTAATTTTTCTATTCATGCTTTTTTTAACGTGATGTTATACTAATCTAAAATTCAGTAAATTCTATTGGTTAGACACATATATAGATGTACTACACTTCTTATGTTATTAGAATATCTATTCATTGACATTGCATGAGTTATTCCTTTATAGTTTATCCAAGCTTTGCTGTTTGCAACACTATTAACAACGGAAATCTTGGTTCATTCTCGCCCAATTCTTTGCCTACAAGTTGTAACCAAACAGCTTCAGTTCCTGCAACACGTAAACGACAATCTCCATTGGATCACATTTCAAATGGTATATTTATGACTATAATCTTCCATAAATAATTATTAATATTGTTAATAATTATTCTTCTTCTACCACCATATTTTACACATATCTGTAGGTCCTGTTTCATTTACGCCGCGGCAACCTAAGAATGTGTCAACAAATCCTTCTTCTAATTTGTGGAACAGAGCTATGACTTCTGGAGGCTCAATTTGTAAGAATGAATATACTGCTGCATTGTACGTACGATAGCTAACAATAATACTGTTTCTAACCAAGTTAACACTTTATATAGTGACACAAAGTCCAGTTCCTCTCAACATGGTTAACAATGTTCATCGTAGTAGAGCGACACGTAATTCTTTGGTAGGACATACCACCCAATCAAATCCAGATGGCGCGACACGTCTTACACAATCTCCCATGACTAATGTATCAAACGGTAAATTTTAAAACCCAACATATTATCATTGAAATACATGTTTAAGATTGAATGTGTTTTAATTTTTCTATCAATGTTGTTTTCAGTTTCTTTCCAAACACCCGATTCTCATAAGGTTAATCAACGTACCAACAACACATCAACATCGTTTGTTCAAAGAACCACTCCCTCTATAATGACACAAAATTCATCTTACGAAGTTGGTGAGTCATCAAGACGAACAAAACGGTCTAAGAGACCTTCTTTACAACCTCCAACACCAGTTAGGTTTAATCTTAATGACGATGATAGAAATGTCAGAAAAGTATACGACAAATACGTTGGTATATCCGAAGGTATATATATATATATATATATATATATATATATATATATATATATATATATATATATATACACATATATATATTAGAATATTCTTTTAAACTTTCATGAAAATGGGTAAATTCTAATTTATGTTGCACATTATTTAAGCAAGATATTTCTTTTTTTTAGACTACTACGACCATGGTGATCCTACATTTGAGTGTAAAGAATGTCATGCTTTGCTATGGGAAGCTGAAGCCCGAAAAGGAAACCAAGGGAATCTAACAAACAAAGCGTATAGTATATGCTGTAGCAAGGGAAAAGTTTCTATTAAACAACCGCCTCCGGCTCCAGAACCTTTACACGATTTATTCTTTAATGACGATGCAAAGAGTCAGAATTTTAGAAAAAACATTAGAACATATAATAGCATGTTCTCTTTTACTTCTATGGGTGGGAAGATTGACGATTCAATAAATAGAGGAGGTCGTGCTCCGTATGTTTTCCGGTTGCATGGTCAAACATACCATCGTATTGGTAGTTTGCTTCCAGAAGCAGGTGTTCCTCCGAAATTTGCACAGCTTTATATATATGACACAGCAAACGAGAATGAAAATAGAGAAAAAGCAATAAGGTAATTTACGTTTCAATTATTATCATTTCATGTTGAACACGTTTATTGAGTTTTCGTTGAACCAATTAAAGTTACTAATATGAAGCAATTCTTCGTCATCATCCGGTGCTTCAAACTCAAAGCATCCTGTCGATCCGAACATTATCAATGAAGTAAGAGAAATTTTAGACACTTCGAGTGAGTTGGTGCAAACTTTTAGAAGAGCACGTGACCGATACACGGAAGACGCTGAGCAGAATATCAAAATAAAGCTCATTGCAAAGCGAGGAAAGGATGGACGAAATTACAATCTTCCCACTGCCAACGAGGTTGCTGGTCTTATTGTAGGTGACTTCGATTCATGCGCGGAACAAAGAGATATTATCATAGACAAGCATGGCGAAGGTTTGCAACGTATAAATATTTTCCATCCTATGTATCTCCCCTTGCAATACCCTTTGTTGATGCCCCGTGCACAAGATGGTTATCATTTGAATATACCTCTGAGAAAGAATGGTAAACAGAAGCCCACAAATCAGACAAACGGAAATAAGAAGGACAAGAATGACAAAACAGTTACTATGCGGCAGTGGTTTTCTTATCACATTATGGATCGCCCTAATCAAGAAAATTTATTCACACGTGGAGGTCGTTTGTTTCAGCAGTTTCTTATGGACGGCTACACTATGGTTGAGACTGAGCGGTTATATTTCCATCGATCAAAACAGTCAAAACTTAGGTGTGATACGTACTCAAATATCCGTCAGAGCATCGCATCTGGAAACACAGACCCCACAGCTCTTGGAAAGCCAGTTGTCTTGCCTTCTACATTTACCGGTGGTCCAAGGTACATGAAGCAAAACTATATGGATGCTATGGCGTTGTGTAAATGGTACGGTTGTCCGGATTTGTTCATAACAGTAACGTGCAATCCTAATTGGCCGGAGATAAATAGATTTATGCGAGAGCATAACCTTCCATCTTCAGATCGGCCGGATGTGCTTACAAGGGTTTTTAAAATGAAGCTAGACCAGTTGATGAAGGATTTGAAAGAGATGCGTTTATTTGGTCGCGTTCAAGCAGGTACTATACATAAACCTTTACCAATGTATATTTTTATGTAACAAATTGTATGCATGGTAATATTATTAATAAATGTGTAACTAACTTTTCTTTATGATAATTGGCAGTTGTATATACTGTTGAGTTTCAAAAAAGAGGACTTCCGCACGCGCACATATGCTTATTCTTGCATAGGGATGACAAGGTTCCAAATGCAGAACAGATTGACAAACACATATCTGCCGAGATACCGGATAAAGAAAGCGACCCGAAATTGTACAAATTAGTGTCTGATTTTATGATGCATGGTCCTTGCGGTGCGGATGACCCTAACCAGGTTTGTAGTTCTGAAGGTAAGTGTACGAGACACTTCCCCAAAAAATTCACCCAACGTAGTTCAGTAGACGCGGATGGCTACCCTGTTTATAAAAGACCTGACAACGGAAGATATGTGGAAAAGAGTGGACATAAGTTACATAACGGTTATGTCATCCCGTATAATGCTCAGCTTCTAAAACGCTACCAATGCCACATTAATGTTGAGTGGTGCAACCAGACCGGGTCAATCAAATATTTGTTTAAGTACATAAACAAGGGTCCGGATAGAGTATCGACACAGTTGTATGAACCTGTTACCACGGAAGACGGTCAGCAAATTGATAAACCTATTGACGAGATAAGGGCGTACTTAGATTGCAGATACCTATCTGCTTGTGAGGCTGCGTGGCGGCTGTTTGGTTTTGAGATTCATTATAGAACACCATCTGTTGAGAGGCTGTCCTTTCATCTTGAGGGCGAACAGCAAGTTGTCTATGACGAAGAGGCTGATCTCGAAACATCCTCTCAAAAGCAAACAGTTGGGGCTGACATGTTTGATGGTTGGATGAGGATGAATGAAGAGTATCCGCCGGCAAGGGATCTAACGTATGCTGAGTTTCCTACTAAATTTGTCTGGAACGCTCCTAAAAGAATTTGGACACATAGGAAGCAAGGAAGATCCATTGGAAGAATTCACAGCGTACCTATATCAACAGGAGACGCTTACTATTGCAGGATGCTTCAAAATAGTGCAAAAGGTTGTAGGAACCACGATGAGATTAAAAAGGTTAATGGCATAATTTATCCAACCTACAAAGAAGCGTGCTATGCAGCGGGCCTTTTAGAAGACGACAAGGAGTATGTTGAGAGTATTAAAGACGCAGCGCATTGGGCACATCCTGAACATCTTCGTGAACTATTTGTAATGTTGCTTTCGCAAAAGGAACTCACCACTCCTTTGACTGTTTGGTTACAAACATGGCATTTGCTTGCGCAAGATGTTCAATATAAGAGAAGGGAGATTTTACAAATTCCAGGTAATATCATACAATTACTCTTTGTTAGTATAATCTCTTACACATTTCTTTAAATAATATGATTGCCTTAGATTATGTTTTGTGCAACTGTCATGAAATATCTGTTATCTTTGTATAGCCCATATTTTTATACACAAAATGTGTAACGGTATTGTTACTTTGTACAACAATTAAATACTAACTTTACTTTTATTTGATGCAGATTTGATTATCAGTGACGACGAAAAAAAAAATGTGGCTTTGTACTATATTGAACAACTACTTAGATCAAGAGGTACAAGTTTGCGACATTGGTCTGAGATGCCTTATCCTAATGAAACATACATAACCGACTTTGGTAATCGACTTATACACGATGAGACCGATTATAACCCGGTGGAGTTACAATCTGAATACGAACGCATGTACGCTTCTTTGACCACAGAACAGAAGAGTGTTTATGACACCATAGTACAGTCGGTTGACACAGGAACAGGAGGAGTGTACTTTGTTTATGGTTACGGTGGTACGGGTAAGACCTTCTTATGGAAGACGCTTGCTGCGGGTATTAGACGAAGAGGTGATATAGTTTTAAACGTGGCATCCAGTGGTATTGCGTCTTTATTACTGTCGGGAGGGCGAACTGCTCACTCAAGATTCCATATTCCTATCAATGTGGACAAGACTTCTACTTGCTCTATAAGTGCTCAAAGCGATCTTGGGAAAATGTTAAAGAAATGTAAGCTTATTATATGGGATGAGGCGCCCATGGCAAATAAGCTTTGCTTCGAAGCATTAGATCGGCCTTTGAGAGATATACTTCGTACGAGCAGGTACGATTCTTGTGAAGACCCTTTTGGAAAAATGACGATGGTTTTTGGCGGTGACTTTAGACAGGTACTACCTGTTATTCCTAAAGGATCCCGGGAAGACATTGTTACCGCTTCTTTGAGGAAATCTTACTTGTGGGAATACTGCACCGTTCTTAAGCTGACAGCGAACATGAGGCTAACTGTGGGATCACGCCCTGAAGATGTCAACGAAATACGGGAATTTGCAGAATGGATATTGAAAGTCGGAGACGGAGAAGTTGGAGATCCAAATGACGGTGAGGTTTCTATAGATGTGCCACGTGAAATTCTAATAGATTCGGCTGATGACCCGGTTCAATCTATTATTGACTTCACATATCCAAACCTTTTGGATAACATTGATGATCCGGCCTACTTGCAAGAAAAGGCAATCCTTGCTCCCACTAATGAAGTCGTAGACAGCATAAATGAACGCCTGTTGGACAAGTTTCCAGGAGAAGAAATGGTTTACCTTAGTTGTGATAGCGTTGACAAAACTGAACATGGCGCCGGCATTGATCAATCTGTTTTCTCCCCAGAATTTATAAACGGTTTGAAGTTTTCAGGTGTTCCGAACCATAGACTTGTTTAAAAGTTGGAGTCCCGATTATGTTGTTGCGAAACATTGATCAAGCCAATGGACTGTGTAACGGAACAAGGCTCCAAGTTCTTAAATTAACAAGAACTTCTATTCACACCCGTATCATTAACGGAACCAACTTTGGAAAGACAGTAATCATACCAAGGTTGAGGGTTACTCCTTCCGATAAGCGTTTACCGCTTAAGATAGTCAGGAAACAATTTCCTATTTCCGTTTCATTTGCAATGACAATTAACAAGAGTCAGGGTCAATCGTTAGCAAGAGTTGGTTTGTACCTCCCTCGACCTGTTTTCACACATGGACAGCTATATGTTGCTGTCTCGAGAGTTAAAAGCAAAAGTGGTTTGAAGGTTGTCGTTTGTGATGAGCATGGCAATCTGTGTACAACTACTAAGAATGTCGTCTACAAAGAAGTGCTTGAAGGCCTATGAACAAGGTTCTTTGTGTATTCATTTTATATCATCAGTATACTCATTGTTGTATTATAATTGTATGTAACTGGTGAACAATATGATTCATGCACGTTTATTTGCTTACTATTTACAAACTAAGTTGTTTATTGTATCTACCTGTTTATCGAATAAATCAAGGATTAACAATATGATTCTTGCACGTATTTTTTCTTACTATTTACAAACTAAGTTGTTTATTGTATGCATACGTTTATTGAATAGATTACGTATTATGGTATCTAATGCTCATATTTCGCCAACCATGTTTCTTTCAATCATTGTTTATAAGTAGATTTTATACAATGTTAAAGTGTATAAAAACCATGGATTTAGTACAAGCCTTGAAGTCATTATTTATGTAATTACAAACTTAATATACAACAACACATGTATCAAAAGAATTAATCATTTCACATTTAAATTTTGGAAACTAAATTGAAGACAATTAAAGCTTTAAAAAAAACCATTAAATGATTTTTTAGTCTTTCAAAATTCCCTCCTATGATTATGATTTCACATCTACATTTTGGAAACACAAATCGTTTCCATCATTAACTCATATCAAAAAACCGATTTGAATTCCAATTACCATCTCTTTATAAAACGCCTTCCAATGAATCAAACATCACTAACCATTCGTTATCATGAAAACCTGCAAAAAAAATATCATCAACAATGTCAGGAAACAAAAAGAGATCGAGAGGTTCTTCAACTAACAAAAAATCCAAGTATGTCCATACATTCGTTATGTACAGATTTTCGTTAATATTTTTCATAAAGTTGTATATATTACTAATACCATGTTACTTTTATTTCAGAAACAAGCATGTTCATGGGCCGTCTTCCAGCCATGGAGCAGAAGGTAATGTTTTTTCAACGCATTTGTTATCATTTATTTTCGATAATAATACTAAGAAATTGCCATGCTTAATTTCTAATACACATTTTAACTTTTTAGTCTTTAATAAGCGTATATTATGTGTAGGTCAAGAAGAAGAATTGGATATCAATGCTTTGTTGCAGTGGCTTCATGATGAAAGGAAGAAAAAGGCAGCCAAGAAAGCAAAAGTTCTGCTTGCTAAAGATGAGAAAGAGTTTTCTCGGGGCAAGGCTTTAGTTGCTCATGAGGAAGATGAGTCCATCGATGCTTCCTTGGATGGATTGTCTTACAAAGAAGCACACTTGGCCTTTGACATGGAGAAATCCCCGAAATTAGATGATTAAGTTTTAAGTATATGTAGTTTTTATTTTCATGTACTTTCGATTTTCATCAATGATGTTAATGAAAAATCCTTAAGTTTTTATCTTCCTTTCATCTATAATCACACACATTAGTTGAATGGAATGTTGTGATGTTTTAAATTCATATATACTTGCATATTTGTTTTACTATTTATCAAATTCATTACCAAAATATATAAATAAATTGTTAGTGCAATTAGAAATAAAAGATGATTAATTTGACTTTCATATCCTACAACATGTCATTCTTTTTTGATGATAAACACTTAATCCATTCATTCACTTACATATCAAATTTACATTTAAGCAACAAGCATATGTTGGTAGACCATATGATTGTTTACAATGTATGTTCTAAAGTTTTAATTGAAGTTATTGCTTATGATGAGCTAATGAGCTTCTCATACTTGATTTGAATTTATTCACTTGACCTTATTGGTTATCCAATTTCACAAGCTCAATCGGCATTACAAATGAGCTAATGAGCTTCTCAAACATCATATAGGCGCATAACTCATAAGGCTAACATATAAGCTTAAAAAACAACCTTTACTGATTAAAAAAATAGTCAAACAATGAATCTTTCAAAATGTTTTATCGATTTTTGTGAAAAAAGATTTATGTAACTTTGTCTCAAAGTTTTAAACTTATAATATTTCTTTACATGTTCGAATTGTTAAAATCTGTTGCTTAGGACATGTTTTATATCATTTTTTTACTTTATTAACACACATAACTCCTAAATAAATAATTTCAATATTTGTGACGAAACACTCATGGATACCTTTATGATTTTAGTTGAGTATACTTTCTTTATTTTCAGTTGAGTTTAGTACGCATAAACTTTTGATTACATTTTCTATTGACTATTAGGAGTTCACGAAATTGATATTGGCTATTAAATTGATTAACACTCACATACGTCATTTGCTATTCAAGACAATCAAATTTGACTTGGGTAACAAATGGACGTTTATTAGTTTGATTGTTACAACCTGTATTCATTCACTTATAATTCTCGTAGTATCTCATTGTTTCTTTCATATATTAATGGAACACGTTTACATTTCTTGTTTACTTAATATCTCATTTTCATATGGCTATCAAATTGATTAGCGCTCACATACGTCATTTGCTATTCAAGACCGTCAATTTTGGAGCCGACAATGACATCGATGTTTGTTATTTTTATTGTTACAAACTCAATTGATTGTCTAATAATTTATCTAATATCTCACTGTTTCTTTCACATATTAATGAAACATGTTTAGTATTTACAAACTAATTTGTTTATCGTATCTACCTGTTTATCGAATAAATCACGTATTATCGTATCTAATGCTCAGATTTGGACACAACATCGTAATGGACATTTATTACTCTAAATCGTCATTTATCGTCATCCAACCTTCCAAAATTATGTCATTATTTATTTGATATTATTAATGGAACAAGTTTACGTTATTGCTTTTCTTATCATCTCATTTTTCTCTATTTCTTTAAAAAATAACCCGGTGTCAACGGGTCTTTCAAGAGTACGTTTATTATGTATTTAATTTATGTAACCGTTTATATTTATTAAATATATAATATGTTTCACGAAATATTTTAACGATTGTTAGTTTATCCGTTAGACGTTTTATATATCTAACTTATACTCGTTAAATACAAAAGAAGGACTAAAGTGTCGAAAGTGAAAAACCCTCGTCCTCCCTCTCATGTTGCTGGTTATAGGGAAGGTTATACGAGGGTGGAGAGTGTCGTTTTGTTGAAAGATGAGGAGGTTATAGACTAAACTTGGTGGACAAGTTTATGCACTATATATACGATCCCTAACCCTCTCATTCAATAAGGACGAAAAACCCTAAACCGGTCCATCTATAGGCTCGGCCTCTTTTTCTCTCCGCACTCACAAATAATTGTTTTGTTTCTTTTCCTCTATGTGACTTGACAGAACATAAACAATTCACTATGTTGCATGTGCTTTTGTATACATATGCATGTGTTTGTCTAACATGTATGTAATATGCATGTATTGGCATGACATGCATATAATATGTAAATGCATCCAATAATTCCTTTATCCTTCTAGGTACCAATTCAAACGCACCCTACCTAAGGCAGTGTTTTGGTTTAACAAGAACACGTGGTGTTTACTTTGTGTGAGCAACCGTAGAGGTATCTATTTTAGATACTGTATATTCAATAATAACCGCTAAAAGATACGCTTTTATTATTCGTATTGTGTTAACCTATTTGTCATAACTAGATCCATCCGCTGCGCACTCGTAGCTAAATTGGTTACCTAGTATTATCAAATCCCAACAGAATTTAAATGCTCCCTTGCAAGAAGTTACAAGTGGAAAGATTAAGGGTGCGTTTGGTATGCTGCGAGGAATGACAATGGGTATGAGTTTGATAGTAGTGGTGGTCCCTCAACTATGAAAGATCAATTCCCCCCTCAAGAGTTATATATGGAGTATGGAATATATTAGACTTTCATAGTAATAGTTGTGAGCCCAGACATTCTAAACAAACACAAACTATCACTTTCATAGTGATAGTTTGATTCCCTTAGGAGGAAACCAAACACACCCTAAAACATATTTGGAATTGGATCATCACTGCATGATAAATGTGATCATAACTAACAGTGGAACTCCTACTCTTAATATTTATATATAACATTTTTTGCATAAAGAAACATTCAAAGTCCAGATTTAATTCAGACTCAAACTTTTGTACAAAAGCCACATTAGCAACAGTATACTTAGGGCTGAAAAAAGGATAGTAGATATTACATAGAAAGGAAACTTTTGGAGCTGAGTTCGGCTCACATGACATTCTAGCCATTTAACATTGGCTTTTTTACATCTATTTCAAATCCATAAGAAAGAAAACAGTTGCACATCATTAGCTAACGTATTGGTTTTCGTTGTAACAAGGAGAAGCGATTAGGTTTCTATGTTTCAATGACTGAACGAGTGGTTTGCATGACTGCGGCTAACATCATATTCCAGATTTATTACTAAAATCGAAGCTATCAAACATTTATAAGAGTCGATGATCAACTGATGTATCACACTCCACAATATGATTTAATGTGACTGAATTCTTGCTCGAAGAGTGAGTCTTTGTCATAGAAGTCAAGATACCCAAAATGATCAAATGACTTGAATTTTCTCACATGATCATTGTCAACTAGCTCTTCTGGTACCGTTATGATACCTTTGTGGTATGTAAATACCCCTATTGAGTATCGATATTCACCCCCTTCCATGACTACTCGATGATAAGGAGAATGCACTCGATCGTTACTCCATGCCTGTTGCACATAAAACTTCATATGAGTTGTTTATAACAAGGACAAAATAAATTGTTGAGCCAATTGTTTCGTATATGTTATAACTTTACGAGAAATATTTTATTCTCCGTTCATTTGTATCATTATTTGGACTGTTTAAGTTCAAATTAAGGCAATTGTGTTACCGCCAAAAAAATAACAATAATTTTACCTTGAATGCGTCGCCTGCCATGACCAAGAAAGAACAAGGAGGGTATTCCACAGGTATCCATTTGTTGTCCTTGGTTTTAACCTCCAATCCTTTCACTTGATTTTGAGTGAGTATCGATATGAATGACTTGTCTGTGTGAGATATGGAACCCAGTTTTGTCTCGTTCTCACTTGGTGGTCTGTATTTCATTACTCTAAGAAGATATGTCACAGAGTCGTTGTAGGACTGGTGGTACTTCTCCACACCAAAACTTCTAAACACCATCTTCCTCACTGTTTCTTCGATTTCAGAAACTAATCTTGCGTAGGAGTGAATCAATTTGCTGTTAAAAGAAGCATTCAAAACAAAGAATTAGTATCACACCACAATGGATTTGAATATTAGAATCAATAATACTTTCATTGATATTGTTTTTTTTTTATATATTTTTCGTACGTGAGTTTTGAAATTACAATTTTTGCAATTTACTTTACAACAAAAAAAAATTAAAGAACATGCATTTTAGAGCATGCTATGTAAATTTTCTATAAACACGCAGAGTTCTTAGTTAATTACCAGAAATTGTCATTCCCAGAGGGCCACATGGTGTTTGTGAAGCTATTAACTCCATGAACACTCGTAGCATTCTCAATTCCCATGCTTTCCAAGAGTGGAAGAAAAGGGATTTGGCCTACATAGCCATGGTAAGCCTTATCAGAAATGTTTTTTACTTTCGTTTCGATGGGAAGATCAAATAGGTTTTGCAAGGCATCAAGCACTTCGCTACTAAATCCTTCGGTAATCCCATTACAATCAACCAAAAAGCAACCATACTCTTCAAGTGCATGCCTCACTTCATCGCATGCTGAAACCCCGAAAGTTGTGTTTTGCTTCAAATCTACGATGTTAATCACAGGAATCTTAGGCTGTGCAAGAAAACCCATAATATGTGTGTTTGTGAGTGAGAGAGATAGAGAGAATCTAGTGAGAATGCTTGTTTTCAGGTTCAGTTTGTTTTGTATGAAGATATATTCTGATACCTGAAGAGAAGGGTATATATAGAATTAGAAGTGATTAAGAGTGAGGTTAGATTCTTTTAACTTCCAAAATTTTCTATTTTTCCAATTTATTTAAAGCCACTACTATACTAATATTTTCCTAAGGTTGTTGACTATTGGATATATACAATGTTTATTGTTGTGTCACACATTTGCTGACATATATCTAGGGACTTAATTTGGTTCTCAGAAAGTTTTTAAAATAATATAGTAATAAAATTTGTAGATATTAATTTTAGAGTAATCTGGATTTACTGGTTAATTGATACCTACCACAAGCTAGTGCTCGATTATCTGTGTCAAATTTTACTTGCACCAACATTTTCCAAACATGTCACATCCTTTTTCAAAGAGCAAAAAAAGTTTATGGACAAAAAAGTAATCATAACAAAACAAAGATGACATCCATGTCAACATGGAGTTTAATTGTAATAAACCGTTAACAGTTGAGTCAAGTACTTCAACGCCTACTAGTTACCTCAAGCATCATTGTATTTGTATTGATGATAACAAACAATATATAAATATACAATGTAACAAAGGTTAATATATGTATATTATCACACATCTTTCCTTAAAAGATATTAGCTTGGTTATAAATTTAAGAAAGGAAAATGATTGTCATGCCTAAATGGCATGACTAAACATATGACAAGTGGAGTATGAGATTTCTCTTTCCTTATGATATTCTTTTATTATTTCAAGTATTGTGATCTAATTGTTAGGCATGCCAACCAATTCTCTTTAAGAAAATGATTGGTGTGCCTAAAAATATGTCCACAACAAGAGTGTAATATGTCTCAAATCTAAGGTTAAGATGAATAACTGAATGGAAAATTGTCTATATTATATG
The DNA here is from genome assembly GCA_030686995.1 of Artemisia argyi. Classification (NCBI taxonomy): domain Eukaryota; kingdom Viridiplantae; phylum Streptophyta; class Magnoliopsida; order Asterales; family Asteraceae; genus Artemisia; species Artemisia argyi. The sequence goes on from CM060677.1 coordinate 179,726,057, forward strand.
CTAATTAAAAAAAAGAAAGAAAAAAAAAAAGAACTCTCCCGTTGTGATATTTGCGAAAGCGAATCCCTAACAAACCTAAATCGTGCCATCAAATCATGTCATTTTCTTACTCATGCATTAGTGATTCAATAATAGTTTATCTATTATTGTTCTCATTCTTGTAAGTTTGTGGTACGATCAGGATTTTTTGCATTATTTGGGTTTTTTCTTTTATTGTCACTAGGGTTCTTGGCACATAATTCATGTTCAATCATTGACATTTATTACTCATCATCCAAAGGGACTATTTAGTTATTAGTTGTTTTGTTCATTAATCGGTAAGGTTTTGCGCGTTGTATCGAATTAAACCACATGCTCCACCGCTTGTGCAGGTGTTGTTTACTTCTAAAAACCTTCTTAGGTTTAGTTAGTCGTCGAAGCTAGGGCTTATATTGATCTTCTTGTTTACTGTTGTTGGTTCGTATGTAGTTTAGGATGAAGCAGGGTTTTTGAGTTCGGGAGGAAGAGATGTTAAGCAGAAAAAGGGTACATCTACGATGGATACTTGTGTGAACAAAGGTAATAATGAAGGTGTTGTTATGGATGGAAAGAGGTCTATTGTTAATAATGATAATGTTGTTAATGTAGAGGACACGAGTTCTCTTGATGCTAAGATCCGTGATATGGAATTTAAAATACTTGAAGGCAAACTAGTGTTAATGGGTGATGATGGGTTCCATTAAAAGCTCTGAACGATGATCAACCGACTACTATGAAACCCTTTCCTTGCTTGTGGGATACGTTGGGAACTCTTAATTCATCCACAAAAGAAGTCATTGTTGGTACTAACGAGACTACACCAATTAAAGGGTGGGAAGATTCTGTTGATGATGATAAATCGAATACAGGGCCTGCTTCCTATACTCATCATCTAAATGGCGATCAAGTAAGAAAGTCGCTAACTTTCGGACCTAAATTGCCCTGGCTGGTAATAGGGCTGATGTTGCATTTTCAATTGAATATGTCCTACAGGTAAATGACCATCTTGAGAACTATGTTTATGGGTTCTTTATGGGTAAAAAGATTTCTTTTCCTGTGGTTAAGTACTATGTTAAGAACGCGTGGAGCAGATTTGGTCTGACTCGTACTATGATAAGTTCAAAAGGTATTTTCTTTTTCAAATTTAATTGTAATACTAGTATGGAATCAATGCTGGAGAATGGACCATGGATGATATGTAATGTGTCATTGATTCTTCACAAGTGGTCTCCTGTGGCGAACGTGTCTAATGAAGACCTGAAGAGTGTACCTGTTGGGGTTAAACTCCATGATATCCCTATCATGGAATTCACGGAGGATGGATTGAGTGATATTGCTACAAAACTTGGTACCCCATTGATTTTAGATACTTATACAGCCTCAATGTGTATGGAATCATGGGGTAGGTCTAGTTCTGCAAGAGTAATGATTGATCTTCATGTTGATGTTGAATTAAAAGACACTCTTATTGTGGCAATGTTTAATATTGATAGTAATGGACATATCATTCATTCTATTCATGTTGATTATGAGTGGGAGCCAATTAGATCTTCATCATGTAAGGTTTTTGGGCATTCATTGGATCAGTGTCCTAAGAAAATTGTATCCGGTGTGAATATGAAGACGCAAAGACAATTTGGTAAAGGTCTTCCATGGTCCAAAATCTTGGTTACTCTACTGACCTAAGAAGACGGATAATAAGCATGCTAACCCGAAAGGTTCGAATTCTAATATGGCTAGGGATAGTATTAACTCTATTTCGAAACATATGGGTAATGTGCTAGTTCACGTGGTACGAAAATTGTGACTTCAAATCCTTTTGATGTTCTTAATTTGGTGTAAAAGGATGATGAGATTATTCATAGTGATTCAGTAAACGTGAAGGTGAGGATGGGAATGTAGGTAACAATAAAGTTGTTAACTTGGATAATGAAAGTGAGAATGAAGTGGAAGAGGATGCAAATGATACCGCAAGATTTACGGCATCGACATCTAAGGCTACGAAATCTTCAAAACGCGAAGGTGAAATCAGGATGAAAAGCTTATACGAGCATTAGAAAGATGACTAGATGATAACCCATATAATGATGAAGAGTGTGAAGATTTTATGGAAGCACAATTAGCTTTCTGTGACGCATATAATATAAGGGTTCATGATCATACTAGGCGTAAGGGTTTTTTTTTTTTTTGCTAGCTAAGAGAATAGGTTCACAAACTCATTTAATATTATTTCTTTTCTAAGTGTGACCTACTATTTTCTTTAGTTGGTCTATATTCACAAGGCATGAATTGTAATGTCCTCCCCAATAAGTGGTTCATATAGGTGTGGATCTCACACGCTCTCTTAGCTTAAAAAAAAAAAAAAAAAAAAAAAAAAAAAATAGTTTGTCTTGTAGTTTTTCATAAGATTGGTTTGTATTTTTTTTATAATTGGTTTGGCTTGAATCACAAATGGTGCATTTGTATTTCGCTTTTAGAATAGGCGGAGATATAAGATTCACTCACATTTTATGTACCTTTTTTTATTAATAAATTTACTGTGTGTAACAACCTTTTGCCAAAAAAAATTATTAAATAATTAGGCATAAGATTAGGCCAAATCTTAAACATGGTTATCATTTCTCATAAATATATGGTTATTCAAAACTCTAATCTTCCATCCTTGTTTTTAGCTTTTCATCTGTATATGAAATTGGGATTAGTAGTACTTCACCCATAGAAAACAAACTACTTAGTTTATAGTTCAAAGAGTAGCAAAGTCACAATTTTGTATCCTTTTTATTCTAGCACAATATATGTTTGACTTTCCCCAATACAATACACATTGAAAAGCATAATATAGATAATAATGGAAAATACATTAAACAAAGAATTTACAATTTAGTTTCTCATTTTGACATGTGTGTATCAATTTAAGATAATAAAGGACTAGTATCTGCAAATACATATGCAAATTACCAGCTTTCATATATAATATGTGATAAAAGAAAATTATAATAAGGACTTCATGATACATTACATAACTGACGACAAGTGGCTGAAAAAATAAAAATAATTAAGCAAAAAGTTAGAGGGGAAACACCTCTTAGTCTTTAATTAATTTGTATACAGGCCAAACTTAGGTTTGAATTCTGAAATAATAAAATATCTATTCTAGTTTTGAAATTTTGATTCAAGTTAAGTGTCCTTCGTAATATACATTTAATAATATGTTTAAAGAAATTAAAATATACCAACACCAAAGAAAATTATGTGTCCTTTAGTGATGCCTTGCAGACATATGACTCCATTAACATTTACCGACTGCCAGTGCCACATATCATGTGTCACTATACTCACACGACTATTCTTGTTAAAAAGCTCCAAGCTTGCCCCACAGATAGTTATTACTTATACTGACACTTTTTCCATGGGTATGTATAGCATGGAATACTTTTAGTGACAAATTTTATTACCATTTACTGACACATATAGTCAATTTTTGTTGTAGTGACAAAAGAAAAGTTCAATGGTAAAAAGAAGTTATTTTCTTCTTTCTTGATCTTATATTCTTATTTCGTTATGTTACGGAGTATCATTTTTCTTCATTATACGCCTTGACTATTTGTTTCAATTTTTTTTATTATTATGTCAAACACTACAAGAAAAAAGCCCTTTAACGACTTTCTTAGCGACGTATTTTATGATTGCGACTTTTAGGTGATGGGTCGCTGTAAACGAGTCGTAAATTTTTTGCGACTCGTGACATGTGTCGCTAAAAAGAGCGACTAGTATAACGACTTGATAAAATAAGTCGCTATAAATTTGCGACTTCAGTATTTCTTGTCGCTATTTGCATCACTGTTTTAAAGAGATGTTGCCATCTAAGTCGCTTAACGCGACGCTATTTTTGTAAAAGTCTCTATTTAAGTCGCTAATTAAGTCACTATATAGCGACTTAATTAGCGACTTAAATAGAGACTTTTACAAAAATAGCGTCGCGTTAAGCGACTTAGATGGCAACATCTCTTTGAAACAGCGATGCAAATAGCGACAAGAAATACTGAAGTCACAAATTTATAACGACTTATTTTATCAAGTCGTTATACTAGTCGCTCTTTTTAGCGACACATGTCACGAGTCGCAAAAAATTTGCGACTCTTTAATAGCGACCCATCACCTAAAGTCGCAATCATAAAATATGTCGCTAAGAAAGTCGGTAAATGGCTTTTTTCTTGTAGTGAAAGTGTCTTGACTGTGGGATTCAATATAACATTATTGTTTATTAATTTGATGCTAGAGTATGGATCTAGTGAGAATAATTAATTAAATGAGAAGAGTGAGAAAAAATTATAGCCACATATTTTAAATAAAAAAAGAGAAATAATAGGAGATGCATCTATTTTTTATGGGTGCATCTAATATTTGTTGTTATAGTTTCTTCTCATTTTTCTCATCTTAATTATGTTTCTCATTTGATTCTAAGTCTTTGATGCTAATTGAAATTTGTTTTCATATTATTTTATTTCAAAGGTTGTTGACTACTAGATTCAATGTTTGCCACATTTTTGTTGGCCTTCGATTATAACTACCTTAACCGCCAATTAGAACATTTGGAGCTACGAATACGGCCTTCGATTCAATGTTTGCCGCATCTGACTTTTGGAATATTAAGAATAAATATATAGTTCAAGAGTTTCTATCAGGAATTTTGGTGGATTTATCAAATTTATCTAAAACATATTATATTCAGAAAACAAATAAAAATATATTCGAATATTAAACGGAAAAAAAGTCATGCTAAAGTATATTATATTCAGAAAACAAATAAAAATACATTCGGAAAAAAAAAAAAAAAAAAAAAAAAAAAAAAAAAAAAAAAAAAAAAAAGGTCCGCATGAACAGATATTAGTTCATGTTTCGTTGCAACTTGCAAGGGTCACGTAAAAATTTAGAGAAACGTATTAATTAGCAAAACTTTATATGCAGCAAGCTAAGGCTGTTTAACCATCATGCTAATTAATACTTTAATGCAAAGACAAGATTAGAGAAAAGAGGTCAATAACGCGATGAAAAAAAAAATGGATCATAAAAGTGTAGATTGGCAGGGACACCTCAACCATGTGTATCATAATGGTACCCATCAACCCTACCCAGCAAAGGTTTGATGCCTGTGAAATACCTTCACTTAATACTCAACCATGCTTGCGGAACGGAATCAAACTCGCGTCATTTAGTTGGATCAAGACATCACATGGTTGGGCCCAGGCTTCTAAAGTAGCTGGTTGATATCATGATGCCTATGTAAAAAAAAGTTCACAATGTGCATTTTGTGGTTTCTTTTATCTCCAATCCAAAAAATCCTTTCTGTGCTTTACATCTTGTATTTAAACTCCAATTCTTTCCTCCGAAATCCCAAAACTATCGATATTTTGTCGATTGTTATAAAATTTATCTTGATATGAAACTTTTTTTAGAAAGAGCCGTTAACCACAAATAAATGTCAATCAAAAGAGTTTTAAAACTAACGTTTTAGATACCCGTAAAATTTTAGTTATACTAGTAATTGGCAGAAAACTTGTCATCATAATATACAAAGAAGTGTAAAATACCAAAGAGAAAATATTGATTGAATTACTTATCAATTACATAGGGTAGCACTATCTATAAGTCCCGTATACTATACGCACGAGATTTACACACAAATCAGATTTATTTAAAAATTTTAGTTTACTATATGAACATATAAGAATTTAGCAGCGAAAATTATGATATAAGTATAACTAATAAATGTGCATGAGTTTTTCATTATGTATTAATATCTTGTAAAAAATTTAGAAAGATTTAACTTTGTTTAGTTGACATAAATGTTGATGTTGAGGTTAGTGTTATTTAACTTTAACTATTGATATTATATTGTACAAAATGTGCAAGTTTAATAGCACATAATGAGCATTCGTAGAGTTTTTTTAAAATGTTTTTCCGGATATCCATATAAACTATAAATAATAATTACATGAATCATTGTTATAAGTACAATCACATATATTTATTTTCATATCACAGTAACTCGTACTTACCATTTGATATCTATATTACCGTTAACAATAATTTAGCCGTATTTAATATTCAAACTTGTGTACGCATAGAGTAAACTTTTAAATAACATGAGTCATTATTTAACGTATATAGTAAAAAAATTATTTTAATAAATGAAAGTTTAAAAGTAATATTTATTCTAAAAATATTTAACATGTATTAAAACTAATTCGTATATTTACAAACTTTTGTAATTTTAATGGATGAAAGTCTCAAACTAATAATAATACTCATTTAATTGTAAACAAAGTTCATATTATAAAGTCTAAGGGGTATAAAGTGTAAGGGGTTATTTTTTTATTATCTAAAGTTATTAAAAAGGGAGGTGATTTGTACACCATTTCTTTTTGCCATCCACCACTAAATTATGCATAGCGGCGTTGTACTGTATGTATCACTGATGTGATTTAGTGGTGTATAGCTAAAAAAAGATGGTGCACAAATCATTTCCCTATTAAAAAACATGGAGACTTATAATTTACACTTAACTCTATATAATATATTTAAATTTCAACCACTGAAGTTTTATTAATTACCTCCTCTTTTTTTAAGTTTTTTTTTTTCATAAATTTTACACCTATATTTTTATGTGTATTTTTCTTCAACCAAATTCTTCGCCAAATTTAAAGTTTGACCAAAATCAATTCAATTTTGACTTTTGATTAACCACTCATATTCCTTGAAGAAAGCGCGCCGATCTTAGGAAGAAAGCGCGCCGCTTACGGGCACTATTGGTCAACTATGTACTCACGAGTCAATATTGAAGTACGCGGGTCTTACAATTCAAGAGCGACGGTTACGTAAAGAGAAGCCCGCCGATTTTATGTTACATGTGCAGCGTATTTCCCCTGGCAGTTATACTTCTCCATTAATGAGATACATCAATGAAAGGGCGATCACTTGCCTATCATTATTGTCCAAGCATGTCTTAGGGCTGCATTTTACCTATAAATAGGGGCCAAACTCGGAGTACTACACACACCTAGGGGTGAGCATCGGTCCAGGACCGGACCGGACCGACAAGACCGAGGACCAAATTAGCCAAAAAGCCAAGACCGAGGACCGGACCGAATGTGGTCGGTCCGGTCCGGTCTCGGTCGGTCCGGTCCAACAAGGCCAAATAATCGGTTTGTGGTCCGGACCGGACCGAGGACCGAATTAGTCAAAACTCCAAGACCGAGGACCGGACCGAATGTGGTCGTTCTGGTCCGGTCTCGGTCCGTTCGGGTCGTTTGCTCAGCCCTACACACACCTCAATCAAGAATCATCTTCTTGTAATCATAAGAAGAATAGAAGTTGTTTTACACCTAAAACCACTTGCTAAAGAGTTGGAAACAAGCAGTACCCGTGGAGAAAGTATTGTGAGCGTGGTCCTACCTTGTAATCTCGGTATAACTTGTTACATTATGAATTAGGAAGTTATTTATTTGTGCTTTGCTTGTTACTTTGTTATGAATACTATGCCCGCGCACGCGCGGGTTTTTTTTTTTTTTTTTTTTTTTGAAATAATTATTAAAAAAAATTAATCTTATTATTAATTGCATCTTATCTATATTTTTTGTATTTATCTTTTACTTGTGTTGTGGATAAATATAAAATAAATAATTTTTTTTTAAATATCTTATCTATATTTTTTGTATTTATCTTCTACTTGTGTTATGGATAAATATAAAATATTACCTAATAAGAAAATAATCTTTTTTTTTTAATAAAATTATTACTAAATCAGGTATGAATTGATTTTTTTAAAATGCAAAATTCCCAATAGAGGTTTTATTTTATTATATAAAAGATTGAGTATTCGTATTTAGTCGTGACAAAGTAACAAGCAAAGCACAAATAAATTACACCTAGTCTAAAGAATTGCTATGCCTAAAAAAAGGGTATTACGAGTAATATTACGAATAGTCGTGATATAGTTTGCGTCATTTTTTTTTTTTTTTTTTAGTTTGCGTCATTACTTGCGCATGCACTCTTGGAGTTCATCTGTGGTCTACAATATAGTAACCACGGAAAAAGCTAACCATGATTTGAGAAACAATTGTCATGAGACTAGACTTATATAACACACAAAACTTAATATATGCCATAAGTTAAATAACAACAAAACAAAACAAAGAGTGAACTCAAATAGAATAAAAAGAACCCATGATGTTTGATAAAGTCAAGATATTCCAAGTCCCTTTGTGTTATGCAAAAAGGAAATGTCATGCACTAACTTTGAGTCAATGTCAGTATAATTTAAATAAAAATTGACCAAACTGCTATCAGCATTATGTGACTGCATCAGTGCATGTATTTCATAAATTCAGTGTATACATGTACCACAGGCAAGTGCACAAGTAGACGTGCAGCTGAACCTGTTATCTGCACCAGATCCTCTAAATTCTAGGTACCCCGGGTATCTGTTGACACTTCCACTATGCAGCGATCTTACAAGTGTTCATTTAGTTCTATTCACAATTGATGAATCCAAAAAAATGTATGATGCTATCTGGGTACCGTTAAAATTAGATGTTAAATTACAATCAAATCCAAAAATTTACATTATATTACAATCACATATGCATCAAAGAAAGTCTCATGAAGTCCACACATCGCTTGCCGAGTCAAGTTTTGTAGAAATCAGCTTACCTACCTCCAGAATCCACAAATGTACTTTTAAGAGGAACGACGAAAATAGTATCTGCATATCACAAGTACAAATAGTGTAAATAATATAGTTTTGAATTTCAATTATTGTTTCTACACGAGTTCTTTTTTCAAATTTGCTACAAATTTATCATTGTACAGGTCCAGTATATGTGAGGTGAAAGATTGCAGATGTAATTAAGACTTCGTTTGACGTGAGAAGATACAAAATGAGATATAAGGATTAAGCAAACGAATAAAAATTCACACATGTTCTTGATCTTTATCATTAATGAGTACCTCCAATAAAAGTTTATAAATAGATAAAGAAAATAAAAGATGGAAACTGCATATATCTTCTGAAGATATTGCAAAACCTCACCGCCGCTTCTAACATATGTTATATGTTTGCTAGCTTCAAAGTGCAATACGCATTAATGATGTAGCATATAAATCATATTGTTAAGATTAAATTGACCCATTCGAAACTCAAAGAGTCAATTTAGCTTCTGGTTATTAAAATTATGGAAGTAATTTGCCAATTGCTACGGGAATGAGAAAAGATGGCAAAAGATTTCATATGGAATGCATCACTTAATTTTGAAGAGTGGTTTCGAAGGGACTTACACATATATCTTTATGCCATATAAAGCAGCATATTTCCGAAGAAGACGTTCAACTGAGTACCATTCTGATCGGTCTGTGGCATCCCGATAACCAATTCGAGGCATGTGGATTGAAGCTAACATAATTCCAAAAACGGAAACATAAACTATATATAAAAAACGTAACAACAATAAATGAAGATTATAGAATGCGCAAGCAGTCAATATTCCATAGGTGTATCCAAAAAGTTTAGGTTTTTTAGTAGAGTTGTATATGCATGCTGATCAACAAAATCATATTTGCTTTTTTTTTTAAAGGCGGCATTTTCACTTTGGGAATCTTAGTAAACATTGAATCATTGATTTATGTCCTATCTATCTGGTTGTTATTGAGGGGCATTTTATATTTTGACTAGCCAAAAAAATCTTCCAAATAAACCATTTACCCAAGTTGCATTCATTTTGTGACCAAGTGACCAACAAAGTTTCTTGAGATTTCAAAAGTATAAAACCAAAGGTCGTATGGATAAATAAGCTTAGACAAAAGGTAATGAAAATGAACACAAGAACTCAAGAAGAAAGGAGATGCTGTGATGAAACATACCAGAATTTTGAGCAGCTGAAAATGAAGCTTTTGACAGACACTGATCCAGATCGGGAATGGAGATATTGCTACGAGGCACTTTACGCCTGGGATTATATGTTTGTACCACAGCCAAAGCTGCCCACTGATGAACATTAGCAATTTTATTTTCTTCATCATCACCTGCAGCATAGTGGGTTATTTGACTGTAAGGAACTTATAAAATGACTACACCGCTTCATTGGCCAGGTAAAAAATCATCAGCAGCATATAATTTCACACTCATTTATATATTTACTGCAGCACATAATTTATGTATCCTCCGAGTCCAATGACATTGAGCAGTTAACTGTGCACAAGGTATTTTGAATACTAATACTTTGATGCCCTCCAGTAATGACATGCAGCAAAATTGTCCAAAACTTCATTAATTAGTAATGATCACAATGAGCAAAGATGTATCCCAAGTCCCAACTTGGAAGTTTCTCAGCAAAGGGGTGTCGCCATTTGCATGGACTTCACAAAATTGAAATTGTGTACATCATAAAAAAGTGCTGATGTTAACTTATAAGTGACAAATGGGAAGTACTAAAGCAGAGATACTTGTGAGTCTGTGACCAATTAGCCAACTAAATTAGTGACAATTTTGGTCCAGAATGTGGGCACCAAAAGAAGAAAATGATTGACAGAGAATCTGTCAATACTCTGGTAGGGCCACAAGTTGTACATATAAAACACTCCTAAAGGAGCACATTAATCAAAATTTAAAAACTAGGTTAAGAGCTGACCAGTAATATCTATAAGATGGAGATCACCAAGATGAAGGTCCCCAAATTCCGAAGCTCGCTCATATGCGCTTGGAATTTGGGAGGAAACTTTAGCTAGTGCATCAAACATACCACCATGACCCCAATTTCCTGAATCATCCACACAGCTGCAAGAGAACATACACATAGTGAGCAGTGAGAACCAAGATGAATGCATGTCAAAGTTTTTCTTAGGTCAAATTTTATAATTCCTTAGGAAAAACATGAGTGAATTACCTGAATATTATACAAGGCTCTGATGGACAAATTTTGGACGGCTGTGTGCAGTCTCCATAAACAAAATTAACCGAACCAGAATCTGACAAACTATTATCATCTGTAGGGCACAGAACATCCTTAACAGATAGTGACTCATATCCCTGAGCTTCCCATTTTGCTAATTTCTTCTCCTCAGCTTTCTTTCTAGCAGACTCGGCTTTTAACTGTTTTTCCTCGAGTTTTAATCTCTTATTTTTCTCCTCCAGGGCAGTGTCATCATATGTCTCTGATGTTTCTTTGAGCTTTTCGACCCAAGAATTATACGAAGCTTCATCGAGAATAGGGTCAAATCCTCTAAAATCATGTCCACCCAACACATCCTTTGAATTAATATCAACCTTCACACCCTCCGCTGCTGATTGTCCTCCATGCCGAAATGCTATTACCTTTTCAACAAAAGCATTCACTTTTGAAATATCTAACTCATCTGAATTCTCTTTGCTTTCTGTAGTAGGGTCAAACATTTGTAATCCAAGTACGACAGATCGTAGATCACCAGCTGGAACTTCTGCCATATCTTTACCTTCCTTGTCTGTGGCGTCATCACCTATGACATCATGGCTTAGTTGCAACTTCCTTTCAGCTCTGTGCATGATGACCTAGGATGGATATTAAAGCAGCAAGGAGTTAAGAATGTTCAGTTTAAGAAGTTTTGCTATAAGTTACGACTTGCCTCCTCTATAGTCCGCTCAGTGACCAAGTTTAGTGACATCACATGATTCATTTGACCAATTCTATGTGCGCGCTGTAGAGCCTGCTTGTCCACCTGTGGATTCCAATCTTGCTCATAAAATATAACCTGCAGTTTGTATCATCTTTAGTGGGTGGATAGGCACTATAGCATGTAACATAATTTCTAAAACTGAAAGAGAAGTTGTCACTCAAATGTCCTAAAAGAAAAGCAATATTCTACTTCAAAGTGCATCTAATGATTCCAACATTATTATAACTTAAACTAAATATCATAAAAGTCACAGGATAGAGACAAAACCGTGTCAGCAGCTACAAGATTCAAGCCAACACCCCCTGCCCTGGTGGAAATTAAAAAGACAAATGCACTATCGGGATCAGCTTCAGAATTGGAATTTCCCATGACAGATTGTCGGCTAAAACTCCTTATTGCAGCAAAGCGCTCTTCAGCCCTAATGGAACCGTCAAGACGCTCATAAGGATATTTCCGTAACTCCATATAGTCCTGTATTTCAAAAAATTTTCAAAGAGTCTAAACAAGTGTAACGGATATATCAGCATAGATGGCGTTTATTATTATTTATAAGCTACAAAAAGGAAGCAACCTGCAATACGTCAAGTGTATGTGTCATCTGCGCAAATAGAAGAACACGGTGTCCAGAACTATGTAGCTTCTGAAGTAGCTGGTCCAACACTATAAGTTTGCCACTAGCCTGAAAGAGATGACTTAACAGTTCATAAAATGAATTGGTTTCCTCTTAAGCTTCTAACCCATAATTAATTTCATTATCAAATGCTCTAAACCCGAAGCTGTAACTTGTAACTTGTAAATTGTAAAGTTGTTAGAGCATTAGGTACCGTTGGTGTCATGGCTTCTAGTTGTGGGATTTTTTTGCTGCCACGTCAGCAAAAAGCTCCACGGCACCACATTTCAGAGGTATCCGTTAGCATCAGAATTTCTGGTGCCGTCGGCTAATTTTTTTTATTTTTTTTTTCTTTTACTTAAATTAAAATATATACAATATAAACTAAATAAACTTCATTAATATTAAAAACAAACATTACATATAAAAAAAAACACACACTACGTTAAAAGAAAAAAATACAAACTAATTATTCAAGTTCCATAAATGCTCAACAAGGTCTTGTCGAAGGTCGTCGTGAACTTTTCGATCTCGAAGTTCTTTATTTTTTTTAATATGTAAATCACATCTTTCGATCCAAGTTTCTGGCATGTTCGGGCGTGGATCGACGAATGTTTCTCTTAAATTCACTTCGAATCCTTCGTCTTCCAATATCATGTTGTGTAACATTATACAACAATACATGATTAGTTTCAAAGTGTTGACTTGAAAAGCACATGCGGGTTGTCGTATAATCCCCCACCGATCTTGTAGGACTCCGAAAGCTCGTTCAATATCTTTTCTAGCACTTTCTTGAACCCTTTTGAAGTTCAATATCTTTTCCGACCTTGCAACAGTAAACGTTTTCACAAACACGGACCATGTTGGATAAATGCCATCGGCTAAATAGTAACCTTTGTTATATGTATGTCCGTTTACTTCAAACGGTCATTCCGGAGCTAAACCGGCAAGTTCATCATCAAATACAGGGGAACCATATAACACATTAAGATCATTATTTGCCCCTGGAACCCCAAAATATGCATGCCAAATCCATAATCTTTGATCTGCAACCGCTTCCAACATAATAGTTGGGTATTTATGATCACGTCTTTTGAATTGAGCTTGTAAGGCTTTTGGACAATTTTTCCAATCTCAATGCATACAATCAATACTCCCGAGCATTCCCGGGAGGTGATGTTTTTCTTCATGCAATGCATATATTTTTTCAATGTCATCTGAATTGGGCTTTCTAAGATACTTTTCATTGTATAAAACATGTATGCATTTAGTAAAGTAATCTAAACAATGTCGTGAACAACGTTCACCAATTTGCAAGTACTCATCAAATGCATCAGGAGCATTGTCGTACGCCAATTGGCGTATGGCGGATGTGCACTTCAAAACAGCACCAATACTTGCACGACCGGTAGCATCCTGGCGTTGGTGAAAAAAACTAAAGTACTCGGGAAGAGGCTGAACATCTGATGAGGCGAAAAATGAACCGTTTTTAGGGGGTCATTTAAGCCCGGAATTGAATTTATTTGATCAAATATTGCCCTAAATCGTTCCTTTTGTGATTTTAGGTACTTTGGAAGTGAATTCTGGAAAAAGAAGCATTTTGGACATTTTTGGAGCATAAAAGTGAAGAAAACGGCAAAGACTTAATTTTTCATGCTGAGAACAGTACCTGACGGCGTCAGGAGTAAATCCATGACGACCCAGTGAAAACCTGAAGGCGTCAAGAGAAGGGCTTCAAGAGTTAATATGGTGACGGCCTGAAGATGGATTACACGTGACGGCGTCAAACCTAGATCTAGGCAATCCAAGGAATTTATTTGGCGGTGATGAGGCGAAAAATGATCCGTTTTTAGGGGGTCATTTAAGCCCGAATTCGAATTTATTTGATCAAATATTGCCCTAAATCGTTCCTTTTGTGATTTTAGGTACTTGGAGAGTGAATTCTGGAAAAGAAGCCATTTTGGACGTTTTTGGAGCATAAAAGTGAAGAAAACGGCAAAGTCTCAATTTTCCATGCTGGAACAGTACATGGAGGCGTCAAGAGTAAAGTCATGACGGCGTCAAACCTCAAGAATTAAAATCCATAGCTCATGAAGGCATCAAGAGTTCTTCTTGACGGCGTCAAAACCCTAAGAATAAAAATCCGTAGTTGATGACGGCGTCACACAGGGCGTCAGAAGTAGATCAAGGTCGTCCGAGGAAGTATTTGGCGGCGAGATGACGGCGTCACACCTTTGTTCTTGACGCCGTCACCTCGATTTTCCTATATATAGTTTTCTAGTTTTTCACATTAAAAGGGAGAAGTTTTGGAGAAACCCTAAAGACGATTTTGGTGCAACTTTTACAGGTTTTTCAAGGGTTCCAAACCCTTGAGACCTTGCATTGTAATTGAGATAAGTGTTCTTCTAATTCAATCAATATGTCTATGTGTTGGTTGTCTATATCTTGTTCTTGTGTCAATTCCATTATGCTAGGCTAGATCTCCTTTGTGTTTGCTTAGATCTAATGAAACCTAGATATTGATTATGTGTTGATTACTTGTTTATTCTTGTCTTGGATAAATGATTTTATATGTTAGGCTTAAGAAAACAGGCAGATCTCCAAATGGTAACATGCTTGAACGTCTTAAGAAACATGAACCGAGGCGTACTAGGTCTTTATTGGTTGTATTTAATGCATGAGCCACTGTTTACAATCCCTATAGTTGTGTTGGGCATGGTGTAGGAGGAGATAAGAGCTCATAGAATTGGGGAGTTATGTATGCCACCCCATGAATGGTATTAAGGAATACAATCCGTCATCCATGCAATTATAACAAATAATTAACGTGTAAAAGATATCTAGGGAGTAATGAAATCTAAGTAAACACATTTTCTCCAATTACTGCTCACAACCTTAGTTTAATTAGTTTATTTTCATTTTTAGTATTTAATTTTGATTGCATATTAGTTTTGGGTTAGTTGAATAGCAACTAATTCCGCCCACTCTTCCAAAACCCGAGATTTTACTTGCTTTCATAAAAATATAAAAACACAAAAATAATCATCCCTCACCTTTAGAACTAGTAATTTAGGCTTTCTAATCCTAGCGACACTATTCCTAAGCTGAACGATCAATCCCCCGGTACTTGTCACTATACTATACTACAACGATCAGGTACACTGCCTGGTGGGGGTTGTAAGCTTCTCGAGATCCCTCGAGAGGTAAAGCCTGTTGTGATTCCCACGCATCAAGTTTTTGGCGCCGCAGCCCGGGGAATAGTTATTGTCTAGGTTAGGATTTCTTTTTATTAGGTCTACTTGCTAGATTCCTTTCTAGTAAGATTTTTTATTTTTATTTTTAGGTCTTCCTTAGTCTATCTTATTTCTTTGTGTCTTTGTTCGTAAACCATTTCGATGGATAACAATAACATTGATCGTTCGATTCCTGTTATTCGTGTTTTTCGTCGTAGGATTTTCCAAATGCCCGCCCCACTCCCTTTAGTCAAAAATGAAAACCCACCTAACCTCTCACCCAACCACCACTTTGACAATAATTTTGAGTTAGAAGAGTCTGATCATGATGATGACCATAGGGCTAGTCCTTTCTACTATTCAGACTCCGATGAGGATCTTGATGATGGTGATGTGATTAATGAGAATAGGATGGAAGAAGAAATAAACCCTCTTAGGTATGTTGACCCTAGAACTAGGATTGAGTGTGATAGTTCATTTAACATGCAATTCCCTTGTAAGATCGGATTTAAGAGCTTTAACGCCTATCTCAACTCATCTCTTCCAATGAACATAATCTCACGTAATGAATACAATAAAATCATGGTAGATGAGTTAGAATACAAAGGAGAAAACATTATTGCTAAGGCAATACCATTGCATGTATTTGTAGGGAGCTTGGTTTATCTTGCTGAGTTCATGGTTATGGAGAATCTAGGAGAGTTTATTGATGATAAGTTAACCCAAGTTGTGTTTGGAAAACCTTTCAAACAGTTGACCAACCTTGATGAAAAACTCATAGAAGGGCTAATTACATTCTCGGATGGGGAAGAAGATTTTGTCTATCAAATGCCCCGCACACACCCTAGGTTCAAGGATTTTTCCATGGAAAAGTGTAGTAGGTATCCGCCCATAGAGATGCTAAGTGAGAATGATAAGAGAAAAGGACTTAAGTATACTTATGAAAAAAATAAAAGATACTATCGCGGATGCTTAGAGTTAGGAGATGAATATAAGAAAGATGAGGCGACTATTAGATGGCTCACACTTGGTTATGTGAGCATAAGCGATACACGGTAACCCATGACCTTGAGTCTAGCTACAAGACTCGTAAATAAAGAAAAGCGCTTCTTGGGAGGCAACCCATGTTTTGTGTGATTTTATTTGTTTGATTGTTATTTGCTTCCGTATGCATGTTTTATTTTTATTGTTGGGTGATCATGTTTCTCAATTAAAATGTGGAAATACTTTACTATGTTGTTTGGCCTAGTCTTAACTCCAACTTAAAAGTATTTTTGCAAAAGATAAGTGTAAGGGGAAACCCCAAATATGTTTTTAAGAAACACACGATCATGATTCTCCACAATATTAAATGAGCATGTATATTCGTATTTGTTAGAGTCAAATGCTTGTATTGAGTCATAATGAAGTTTTGCAGGATTTTCCAGGAAGTAGGACCAAGTTTTTCCAGAAATTTTCCGGAAACTTAACATAAGAATTTCTGCAGGTCCATTCTGACGGCGTCAGAGGATTACTCTTGACGGCGTCAGGAGTTAAAAATCTGGAAATTTTACCGGTTTTGTTTTTCTAACGGAGTCTTATGGTTTTTGTGAATTATTAAGTTTTATAATCTCCAGGAAATCTACAAACTTCATTCCACAAGCATTATATCTTACTTTGTTTTCTAGGATTTAGTAACTTATATAGGATGCCGCCGATTTTACGTGAGGTTGTCTTGTCTATTTTTGTCAGGATTTGCAGGTTATGTATGACAAGGAGATGATTTATATTCTGGAAGGGAAGCTTTGATTGTTTCATTTTCTTGGAGGAAGATTTAACCTGGCCAACCTATAATCCATACCGAGCGAATCAGGGGAGTATTTGATTTCATTCTCTTTACTTTTTCACTTTTACATTCTTTACTTGAACATTGGGGACAATGTTCATCTTAAGTGTAAGGGGAGGGTAAAAAGATGATACCTTACATATGCACTTTCGCTTGAGTTTGTTTTGTTTGATAGTAGATGTGTAATAAAACTATGAGAAATACTTGTTAGTGCAATTTTAGCGCCAAATTTAAATTTTTTTACAACATTTAGGAGTGAAACTTTAGCCATAGCAAGCGTCTCATGGATAGGAGATTGTATGACTAGCACATAACCGTATATTCAGAAAAATTTTCCACCCAAAATTGTGAGGTTCGCCTTTAGATTTGATAGGAAAAGCATTTATTATTGGTGCTTATGAGTGTACCGGTAGCATTTAGATTCTAGAACTTGCGTTAGTGATGCATCCCGAGACCGCTAGTGAGACTACATTCGTGTGGTAGGATTTACTACATGATAAGAGGCATTAGGATCACCCTTGTGTTAAACCCGTATTATAATTACTTGACCATTTAAGTCATATTACTTGACTAGTTAAGTCAACTAATTTTTCCCACACCCTTAGCGTTGTACTCATTTTTAGTACACGAAACCCCTAGTACACCCCTCCGAGCCTATCTTTTCGTTTCTAACTTTAAGCATTTTACTTAAAGGAAAAATTTGTTACACCCCACTTAAATGTACACCCAAATCGCCTTAGCCTTCCGTGTATGCGCTCATTTTTAGTGCATTATTGTTATTTGTTAAACCCTAAGTTAACTTTCTAATTGATTACATGGTTGCTAAGTCGAGTCATATCCTTGTACATATTGTTTTGGGACGATTGGGGCTCATGGGTAAGTACTTATTTTATGGAGTAATGGGGAAGAACATCATTTATTACCCCCATATGTACGTTAATTTTAAAAGTGCTCCAAGTGTTTTGATTTTCTTAATTCGAGTCATTAGTATAGTTTAATGTAAAGTATGTAAAGATTCAAGTGTAAGGGGAATTCTCATCCCCTATGATGTATTATTTTGGATGGTAGGGTAAGAGTGTATGGAAAAAAATATAATAAATTAAAAAAAAAATCAAGAAAAAGAAAAAAAAAATAGAAAAAAGGGAAAGAGAAAAAAACATACGGACTACCATCCCTTTTTATTCTATGTTCATTTTATGTTTTTGTTATTTTTCATTTATTAGCTTAAGTCGAGTCTAGTCTTGGCTTAGCAACGCCATATTGTTCATGTTATTAACAAAGATTGTTAACTCGCCACCAGTAAAACTTCCTTTATCCAACAAAACCGTGTAATTCATATCCCTATACCTAACGTTACAACCCTTTAAAAGACCTCTTTGATAGTTTATCCTAGGTACTTACGCCATGTTGTGGAGGTTTGATCCTTTCCCAAGCCTATGGTAATCTATTTTGCTATGACAGGTAGTGAGAGATATCTTCCATTTCCATAATGTTATATTACTTTATTACACCCGAGAGATGTGAGTATCTAAATACTATTTGTGAGGTGCTAGTGTATGACCTCCGTGCTTGTCTATTGGTCTTTAGTTGAACGATTATTTGTTGTAATTACTTTTATATTAGTGTTAAATGACCCCTAACTTGTCTTTTGAGTAGAATAAAAGCGCATTTGCTTGAGGACAAGCAAATCTCAAGTGTAAGGGTATATGATGAGGCGAAAAATGATCCGTTTTTAGGGTGTCATTTAAGCCCGAATTCGAATTTATTTGATCAAATATTGCCCTAAATCGTTCTTTTTGTGATTTTAGGTACTTGGAGAGTGAATTCTGGAAAAGAAGCCATTTTGGACGTTTTTGGAGCATAAAAGTGAAGAAAACGGCAAAGTCTCAATTTTCCATGCTGGAACAGTACATGAAGGCGTCAAGAGTAAAGTCATGACGGCGTCAAACCTCAAGAATTAAAATCCGTAGCTCATGAAGGCGTCAAGAGTTCTTCTTGACGGCGTCAAAACCCTAAGAATAAAAATCCGTAGTTGATGACGGCGTCAGAAGTAGATCAAGGCCATCCGAGGAAGTATTTGGCGGCGAGATGACGGCGTCACACCTTTGTTCTTGACGCCGTCACCTCGATTTTCCTATATATAGTTTTCTAGTTTTTCACATTAAAAGGGAGAAGTTTTGGAGAAACCCTAAAGACGATTTTGGTGCAACTTTTACAGGTTTTTCAAGGGTTCCAAACCCTTGAGACCTTGCATTGTAATTGAGATAAGTGTTCTTCTAATTCAATCAATATGTCTATGTGTTGGTTGTCTATATCTTGTTCTTGTGTCAATTCCATTATGCTAGGCTAGATCTCCTTTGTGTTTGCTTAGATCTAATGAAACCTAGATATTGATTACTTGTTTATTCTTGTCTTGGATGAATGATTTTATATGTTAGGCTTAAGAAAACTGGCAGATCTCCAAATGGTAACATGCTTGAACGTCTTAAGAAACATGAATCGAGGCGTACTAGGTCTTTATTGGTTGTATTTAATGCATGACCCACTGTTTACAATCCCTATAGTTGTGCTGGACATGGTGTAGGAGGAGATAAGAACTCGTAGAATTGGGGAGTTATGTATGCCACCCCATGAATGGTATTAAAGAATACAATCCGTCATCCATGCAATTATAACAAGTAATTAACGTGTTAAAGATATCTAGGGAGTAATGAAATCTAAGTAAACACATTTTCTCCAATTACTGCTCACAACCTTAGTTTAATTAGTTTGTTTTCATTTTTAGTATTTAATTTTGATTGCATATTAGTTTTAGGTTAGTTGAATAGCAACTAATTCCGCCCACTCTTCCAAAACCCAAGATTTTACTTGCTTTCATAAAAATATAAAAACACAAAAATAATCATCCCTCACCTTTAGAACTAGTAATTTAGGCTTTCTAATCCTAGCGACACTATTCCTAAGTTGAACGATCAATCCCCCGGTACTTGTCATTATACTATACTACAACGATCAGGTACACTGCCTGGTGGGGGTTGTAAGCTTCTCGAGATCCCTCGAGAGGTAAAGCCTGTTGCGATTCCCACGCATCAGGCGGCGAGATGACGGCGTCAGAAATTTACTCTTGACGTCGTCACCTCACAAAATCTATATATACTTTTCTCTTTTTCATTCATTAAGGGAGGAACTTGTGTGGAGAATACTAGGGTCGAACCTAATAAACCCTAGGTCGTTTGTAACAGTATTTTCAAAGGTTTTTACACCTTGAAACCTTGCATGTTCAATTAAGATAAGTCCTCTTTCAATTCAATCAATATGTCTATGTGTTATTTGAATATATCTTATGCTTGTCTTGATTTTAACATGCTAGGCTAGATCTTTCATGTGTTTGCTTAGATGTAATGAAACCTAGATGTTAATTATAGGTTGATTGCTTGTTTATAGTTGTAATGGATGAATGATTTCAATGTTAGGCTTAAGAAAATTGGCAGATCTCCATTGTGTAACTTGCTTGAACGTCTTAAGAAACATGAACCGATGTGTACTAGGTTTTTATGGTTGTATTTAATGCATGGGCGAATTCTAGTGATCCCATGTTAGGAGCTTCTTAGCCGGCTCGACATAGGAGTGAAGTAGGAGCTTATAGGATTGGGGAAGTAAGTACGCCACCCCATGAATGGTATTAAGGAATACAATCCGTCATCCACGCAAATGTAACAAGTAATTAACCTATAAAAGATATCTAGGGAGTAGTGAAACCTAAGTAAACACAATTCTCCCATATATTGCTCACACCTTTAGTTTAATTTAGTTTATTTTCATTTTTGTTATTTTATTTTGATTGCATCTTAGTAATTGGGTTAGTTGACTAGCAACTAATTCCGCCCAACTCCTTCAAAACCGAGATTTTATTTGCTTTTATAAAATATAAAAAATACAAAAAGAATCATCCCTCATCTCTAGACCTAGTTTTTAGGTTTTCTAATCCTAGCGACGCTATTCCTAAGTTGAACGATCAATCCCCCGGTACTTGTCATTATACTATACTACATCGATCAGGTACACTGTCTGGTGGGGGTTGTAAGCTTCTCGAGATCCCTCGAGAGGTAAAGCCTGGTGCAATTTCCACGCATCAAGTTTTTGGCGCCGCAGCCTGGGGAATAGTTATTGTCTAGGTTAGGATTTATTTTTATTAGGTCTACTTGCTAGATTCCTTTCTAGTAAGATTTTTATTTTTTATTTTTAGGTTTTCTTTAGTCTATCTTAATTCTTTGTATTTTTGTTCATAACTCTTTACCATCCGACATCATGGAAGATGGTAACATCTTTGAACCCATTATCCCACCACAACAAGACCACCCACAAAACCCACCACTAGCTAACCAACCTCTTAGGCCCCGAACCCTAGGAGAGTACTCCCGACCTAGCCACCAAGGCTATCGAAACACCATTGAGCTCACCCAAGGAGCCAATGTGTCTCCCTTGCGATCCGACACCATCCGGTTGGTGCAAAGCGGATGTGCATTCCATGGACTTCGATCCAAAGATCCAAATAAACATCTCAAGGACTTCCTTAAAATCGTAGATTCTATAGACCTTGATGCTACAACTAGAGAGTCAACCTGATTACGCCTATTCCAATTCTCTCTACGTGATCAAGCTAGTCAATGGCTTGAGCGTTTACCCGCGGGATCCATCACCTCATGGGATGATCTCACCACTCGTTTCCTTGCTCAATTTTTCCCACCGGGGAGAACTACCAAGCTTAGAAATGATATCTTGATGTTCCAACAACGTCAAGGTGAAACTCTATATGAAGCATGGACTCGTTTCAAGGACTTACTCCAAAAAGTCCCTCATCATGGCATATATCTTTGGCTCCAAGTCCAATTTTTTTATGACCATGTCGATCTCTTCACAAGGCGAACCATTGACCAATCGGCCGGTGGTAAGCTACGTGATCTAAGTGCGGAAGAATCATGGGAACTCATAGATGATCTTGCTCTCTATAACAACGAATGTTGGAATGATCCCCGTGATTTGAACAAAACGGTCAAGGCAATATCTTTGCCTTCGAACAATTCTAGCACTCCCGACCGTAGGATCATGGAACTTGAGGACCAAGTCAAGTTTCTCATGAAATCTTACGAAGCTCCTAAGCCTTCAAGCCAAGTGAACAAAATCACTTCTTCATGCGAATTATGTAGTGGTCCCCATGACACTCGTGATTGTGTGGAACTCCCCGGAACAGCTTTTGCGGACTACGCATCCTCGCGTACCGACGAAGCGGGAGATAAGTGGTACACTTTCAAACCCGAGCCAAACCCTTATGGTGATTCCTACAACCCTTCTTGGAAAAATCACCCAAACCTTAGGTGGAAACAAAACCAAGCCAATTCTTCTAATCCGCCTAATCGTTACCAACCAAATGGTCCACCCTCCAACCGTACTTTCAACAACAATCCTTCTAACAACTATGGTAGTACCAACAATCTTGAAGGATTGATGTCCAAGTTTATGGCATCTCAAGAGGCTCGCATAGCTAGGTTTGAAACCGAATTCAACCAACAACAAACGGAGATGACCAATAAGATTGACAACTTGTTGAAAGCCCTCAACAACCAAGCGTTAACTACACCTAGGAAGGATACTAGGGACACCAATAGCGGAATCCAAACTAAGGACCCCTCGTCATCCAAACACGTCCACTTTGTCAACGTTGTCACCATTAAGCCATTAGATAGGGAGATAGAAGAAAGTGACAAAGATGAAGTTGGAGTAGAAACCGAGACTAGGGATGAAATTAGGGAAGTTGAGGTTAATACGGGAAAAGAGTTTGAGGAAGTAGAGACTGTAGAAGAGTACTTTGATAAGTTGCCCACCAAGGAAGAACGGGAATATCATAAGGACTTATTCGATGGCCCCGAGACACCATATATCCTTGGCACACCCCTTATCAAAATGGGAGACCCCTCTAACATCAACATACCATGCAACATTGGTGTCACACCCCCAAAATACCTGAATGGCAGCGGAATGGAATACCTGGGGGTGATTGTCATAGCACCACAGTTACAGTTATATTGAACGACCTAAAGTGTCGTTTGGAAAAATACCTCGTTTGATCATTAAAACATTCAGAGTTTACAAAACATAGGTCTCAAAAAGGTGTTGCAAGTTTATGAAAAACAAGTTCAATCCAGATCAAACGTTTCATAAGTGCAGGAAATATATATATGTGAGACGCGTCGATCCGCGACTCCATGAAGGTCCAAATGCATGCTAGCAGGAGCTACCTTAATAACCTGAAAATACATTGCTAAAACGTCAACACGAATGTTGGTGAATTCCATAGGTTTGTAAGTTAAATCGTATGTACATTAGCCACAAGTATAAAGTAAACCGACAAAATGTCAAAATGCTACATTGTCTCTTAAGCTCATGACCCCGAAGCTAGACATAATATTGTATTGGCCCCAAAAGAGTGTTTACCAGGCACTCATATAGTTTAGACATGAAATGCATTCGTACCCGTTGGAGCAACCCAAACACGAATGGAGGCGTCACCCTCAATAGATCTATTCACTCACTCTCGCTTGACATTATAATTAACGGTCCATGATAATAAAGGGGACTTAACTTGGTAGGAAGGAAACTTAAGCAATGTATGGAATTTAATACTTGGGCATGTACAAAAATAATTGATGCAATGTATTCTCCCCCGTGGGATTTGAAATCAAATAAGTAATTGAAAACGGGGCTATGAAAACTCACCTGAAGTGATAGTACAATGTGATGAAATGATCGGGACAACAAGGTACGAACACTAGCCGCAACCTAAATGAATGAATATGATCTAATTTAGATCATGAAATGATGTAATGAATATTCATGCACATGATACCTATACCACTCATAACTTGAAAATACTTGTTATCGTCATAGTAGGTAATTTCCATACTTAGGAAAAATAAGTCTAATTAGAAGTATAGAAACTTGTCGTAATATATCGTATATAAAATGTTAGTGTTATATTCCTCGTTTTGAAAACCTTAAAATAACGTCTAGTAGTCGCATAAATAAACCTTGGGTCGTACGTACTTCGTTAGTTACGAATATAACTCTTGAATAAGAAATTTAGAAAATATAGCATTTAGTACGTATTTATATTATTTCTAGTAGTGACTAAATATATATATAGTTTTGATGATTTTAAAACGTGTATAACTTTGTCGTTTTAAGTCCATTTTCCTCGTTCTTTATATCCACGGATTCGTCTTAGTATGTATTAATATATTTTTGATAGTTCGGCTTCTCTAGGTTACGTCTAACGCCTCTATTTGTCCGTCGAAAATCGTCCAACAGCATGTAATTTTCAGAAAAATAGTTTTCGTCAATAAACTTGCAAAAATCATAACTCCTTCGTTATAAGCTCGTTTTAATCCGTTCTTTCGCCCACGGCTTCGTTTTTGAAAGTATTTTCTAAATCTTTGGTCAAAAATTTCCCATCACCTACTGAGTTTCCCACATTTTAAAAATATGGACAGTAGGTATATATATTGTTTCAAAAACCATTTCTAGGTATATTGTAACCAAACAGCTTCAGTTCCTGCAACACGTAAACGACAATCTCCATTGGATCACATTTCAAATGGTATATTTATGACTATAATCTTCCATAAATAATTATTAATATTGTTAATAATTATTCTTCTTCTACCACCATATTTTACACATATCTGTAGGTCCTGTTTCATTTACGCCGCGGCAACCTAAGAATGTGTCAACAAATCCTTCTTCTAATTTGTGGAACAGAGCTATGACTTCTGGAGGCTCAATTTGTAAGAATGAATATACTGCTGCATTGTACGTACGATAGCTAACAATAATACTGTTTCTAACCAAGTTAACACTTTATATAGTGACACAAAGTCCAGTTCCTCTCAACATGGTTAACAATGTTCATCGTAGTAGAGCGACACGTAATTCTTTGGTAGGACATACCACCCAATCAAATCCAGATGGCGCGACACGTCTTACACAATCTCCCATGACTAATGTATCAAACGGTAAATTTTAAAACCCAACATATTATCATTGAAATACATGTTTAAGATTGAATGTGTTTTAATTTTTCTATCAATGTTGTTTTCAGTTTCTTTCCAAACACCCGATTCTCATAAGGTTAATCAACGTACCAACAACACATCAACATCGTTTGTTCAAAGAACCACTCCCTCTATAATGACACAAAATTCATCTTACGAAGTTGGTGAGTCATCAAGACGAACAAAACGGTCTAAGAGACCTTCTTTACAACCTCCAACACCAGTTAGGTTTAATCTTAATGACGATGATAGAAATGTCAGAAAAGTATACGACAAATACGTTGGTATATCCGAAGGTATATATATATATATATATATATATATATATATATATATATATATATATATACACATATATATATTAGAATATTCTTTTAAACTTTCATGAAAATGGGTAAATTCTAATTTATGTTGCACATTATTTAAGCAAGATATTTCTTTTTTTTAGACTACTACGACCATGGTGATCCTACATTTGAGTGTAAAGAATGTCATGCTTTGCTATGGGAAGCTGAAGCCCGAAAAGGAAACCAAGGGAATCTAACAAACAAAGCGTATAGTATATGCTGTAGCAAGGGAAAAGTTTCTATTAAACAACCGCCTCCGGCTCCAGAACCTTTACACGATTTATTCTTTAATGACGATGCAAAGAGTCAGAATTTTAGAAAAAACATTAGAACATATAATAGCATGTTCTCTTTTACTTCTATGGGTGGGAAGATTGACGATTCAATAAATAGAGGAGGTCGTGCTCCGTATGTTTTCCGGTTGCATGGTCAAACATACCATCGTATTGGTAGTTTGCTTCCAGAAGCAGGTGTTCCTCCGAAATTTGCACAGCTTTATATATATGACACAGCAAACGAGAATGAAAATAGAGAAAAAGCAATAAGGTAATTTACGTTTCAATTATTATCATTTCATGTTGAACACGTTTATTGAGTTTTCGTTGAACCAATTAAAGTTACTAATATGAAGCAATTCTTCGTCATCATCCGGTGCTTCAAACTCAAAGCATCCTGTCGATCCGAACATTATCAATGAAGTAAGAGAAATTTTAGACACTTCGAGTGAGTTGGTGCAAACTTTTAGAAGAGCACGTGACCGATACACGGAAGACGCTGAGCAGAATATCAAAATAAAGCTCATTGCAAAGCGAGGAAAGGATGGACGAAATTACAATCTTCCCACTGCCAACGAGGTTGCTGGTCTTATTGTAGGTGACTTCGATTCATGCGCGGAACAAAGAGATATTATCATAGACAAGCATGGCGAAGGTTTGCAACGTATAAATATTTTCCATCCTATGTATCTCCCCTTGCAATACCCTTTGTTGATGCCCCGTGCACAAGATGGTTATCATTTGAATATACCTCTGAGAAAGAATGGTAAACAGAAGCCCACAAATCAGACAAACGGAAATAAGAAGGACAAGAATGACAAAACAGTTACTATGCGGCAGTGGTTTTCTTATCACATTATGGATCGCCCTAATCAAGAAAATTTATTCACACGTGGAGGTCGTTTGTTTCAGCAGTTTCTTATGGACGGCTACACTATGGTTGAGACTGAGCGGTTATATTTCCATCGATCAAAACAGTCAAAACTTAGGTGTGATACGTACTCAAATATCCGTCAGAGCATCGCATCTGGAAACACAGACCCCACAGCTCTTGGAAAGCCAGTTGTCTTGCCTTCTACATTTACCGGTGGTCCAAGGTACATGAAGCAAAACTATATGGATGCTATGGCGTTGTGTAAATGGTACGGTTGTCCGGATTTGTTCATAACAGTAACGTGCAATCCTAATTGGCCGGAGATAAATAGATTTATGCGAGAGCATAACCTTCCATCTTCAGATCGGCCGGATGTGCTTACAAGGGTTTTTAAAATGAAGCTAGACCAGTTGATGAAGGATTTGAAAGAGATGCGTTTATTTGGTCGCGTTCAAGCAGGTACTATACATAAACCTTTACCAATGTATATTTTTATGTAACAAATTGTATGCATGGTAATATTATTAATAAATGTGTAACTAACTTTTCTTTATGATAATTGGCAGTTGTATATACTGTTGAGTTTCAAAAAAGAGGACTTCCGCACGCGCACATATGCTTATTCTTGCATAGGGATGACAAGGTTCCAAATGCAGAACAGATTGACAAACACATATCTGCCGAGATACCGGATAAAGAAAGCGACCCGAAATTGTACAAATTAGTGTCTGATTTTATGATGCATGGTCCTTGCGGTGCGGATGACCCTAACCAGGTTTGTAGTTCTGAAGGTAAGTGTACGAGACACTTCCCCAAAAAATTCACCCAACGTAGTTCAGTAGACGCGGATGGCTACCCTGTTTATAAAAGACCTGACAACGGAAGATATGTGGAAAAGAGTGGACATAAGTTACATAACGGTTATGTCATCCCGTATAATGCTCAGCTTCTAAAACGCTACCAATGCCACATTAATGTTGAGTGGTGCAACCAGACCGGGTCAATCAAATATTTGTTTAAGTACATAAACAAGGGTCCGGATAGAGTATCGACACAGTTGTATGAACCTGTTACCACGGAAGACGGTCAGCAAATTGATAAACCTATTGACGAGATAAGGGCGTACTTAGATTGCAGATACCTATCTGCTTGTGAGGCTGCGTGGCGGCTGTTTGGTTTTGAGATTCATTATAGAACACCATCTGTTGAGAGGCTGTCCTTTCATCTTGAGGGCGAACAGCAAGTTGTCTATGACGAAGAGGCTGATCTCGAAACATCCTCTCAAAAGCAAACAGTTGGGGCTGACATGTTTGATGGTTGGATGAGGATGAATGAAGAGTATCCGCCGGCAAGGGATCTAACGTATGCTGAGTTTCCTACTAAATTTGTCTGGAACGCTCCTAAAAGAATTTGGACACATAGGAAGCAAGGAAGATCCATTGGAAGAATTCACAGCGTACCTATATCAACAGGAGACGCTTACTATTGCAGGATGCTTCAAAATAGTGCAAAAGGTTGTAGGAACCACGATGAGATTAAAAAGGTTAATGGCATAATTTATCCAACCTACAAAGAAGCGTGCTATGCAGCGGGCCTTTTAGAAGACGACAAGGAGTATGTTGAGAGTATTAAAGACGCAGCGCATTGGGCACATCCTGAACATCTTCGTGAACTATTTGTAATGTTGCTTTCGCAAAAGGAACTCACCACTCCTTTGACTGTTTGGTTACAAACATGGCATTTGCTTGCGCAAGATGTTCAATATAAGAGAAGGGAGATTTTACAAATTCCAGGTAATATCATACAATTACTCTTTGTTAGTATAATCTCTTACACATTTCTTTAAATAATATGATTGCCTTAGATTATGTTTTGTGCAACTGTCATGAAATATCTGTTATCTTTGTATAGCCCATATTTTTATACACAAAATGTGTAACGGTATTGTTACTTTGTACAACAATTAAATACTAACTTTACTTTTATTTGATGCAGATTTGATTATCAGTGACGACGAAAAAAAAAATGTGGCTTTGTACTATATTGAACAACTACTTAGATCAAGAGGTACAAGTTTGCGACATTGGTCTGAGATGCCTTATCCTAATGAAACATACATAACCGACTTTGGTAATCGACTTATACACGATGAGACCGATTATAACCCGGTGGAGTTACAATCTGAATACGAACGCATGTACGCTTCTTTGACCACAGAACAGAAGAGTGTTTATGACACCATAGTACAGTCGGTTGACACAGGAACAGGAGGAGTGTACTTTGTTTATGGTTACGGTGGTACGGGTAAGACCTTCTTATGGAAGACGCTTGCTGCGGGTATTAGACGAAGAGGTGATATAGTTTTAAACGTGGCATCCAGTGGTATTGCGTCTTTATTACTGTCGGGAGGGCGAACTGCTCACTCAAGATTCCATATTCCTATCAATGTGGACAAGACTTCTACTTGCTCTATAAGTGCTCAAAGCGATCTTGGGAAAATGTTAAAGAAATGTAAGCTTATTATATGGGATGAGGCGCCCATGGCAAATAAGCTTTGCTTCGAAGCATTAGATCGGCCTTTGAGAGATATACTTCGTACGAGCAGGTACGATTCTTGTGAAGACCCTTTTGGAAAAATGACGATGGTTTTTGGCGGTGACTTTAGACAGGTACTACCTGTTATTCCTAAAGGATCCCGGGAAGACATTGTTACCGCTTCTTTGAGGAAATCTTACTTGTGGGAATACTGCACCGTTCTTAAGCTGACAGCGAACATGAGGCTAACTGTGGGATCACGCCCTGAAGATGTCAACGAAATACGGGAATTTGCAGAATGGATATTGAAAGTCGGAGACGGAGAAGTTGGAGATCCAAATGACGGTGAGGTTTCTATAGATGTGCCACGTGAAATTCTAATAGATTCGGCTGATGACCCGGTTCAATCTATTATTGACTTCACATATCCAAACCTTTTGGATAACATTGATGATCCGGCCTACTTGCAAGAAAAGGCAATCCTTGCTCCCACTAATGAAGTCGTAGACAGCATAAATGAACGCCTGTTGGACAAGTTTCCAGGAGAAGAAATGGTTTACCTTAGTTGTGATAGCGTTGACAAAACTGAACATGGCGCCGGCATTGATCAATCTGTTTTCTCCCCAGAATTTATAAACGGTTTGAAGTTTTCAGGTGTTCCGAACCATAGACTTGTTTAAAAGTTGGAGTCCCGATTATGTTGTTGCGAAACATTGATCAAGCCAATGGACTGTGTAACGGAACAAGGCTCCAAGTTCTTAAATTAACAAGAACTTCTATTCACACCCGTATCATTAACGGAACCAACTTTGGAAAGACAGTAATCATACCAAGGTTGAGGGTTACTCCTTCCGATAAGCGTTTACCGCTTAAGATAGTCAGGAAACAATTTCCTATTTCCGTTTCATTTGCAATGACAATTAACAAGAGTCAGGGTCAATCGTTAGCAAGAGTTGGTTTGTACCTCCCTCGACCTGTTTTCACACATGGACAGCTATATGTTGCTGTCTCGAGAGTTAAAAGCAAAAGTGGTTTGAAGGTTGTCGTTTGTGATGAGCATGGCAATCTGTGTACAACTACTAAGAATGTCGTCTACAAAGAAGTGCTTGAAGGCCTATGAACAAGGTTCTTTGTGTATTCATTTTATATCATCAGTATACTCATTGTTGTATTATAATTGTATGTAACTGGTGAACAATATGATTCATGCACGTTTATTTGCTTACTATTTACAAACTAAGTTGTTTATTGTATCTACCTGTTTATCGAATAAATCAAGGATTAACAATATGATTCTTGCACGTATTTTTTCTTACTATTTACAAACTAAGTTGTTTATTGTATGCATACGTTTATTGAATAGATTACGTATTATGGTATCTAATGCTCATATTTCGCCAACCATGTTTCTTTCAATCATTGTTTATAAGTAGATTTTATACAATGTTAAAGTGTATAAAAACCATGGATTTAGTACAAGCCTTGAAGTCATTATTTATGTAATTACAAACTTAATATACAACAACACATGTATCAAAAGAATTAATCATTTCACATTTAAATTTTGGAAACTAAATTGAAGACAATTAAAGCTTTAAAAAAAACCATTAAATGATTTTTTAGTCTTTCAAAATTCCCTCCTATGATTATGATTTCACATCTACATTTTGGAAACACAAATCGTTTCCATCATTAACTCATATCAAAAAACCGATTTGAATTCCAATTACCATCTCTTTATAAAACGCCTTCCAATGAATCAAACATCACTAACCATTCGTTATCATGAAAACCTGCAAAAAAAATATCATCAACAATGTCAGGAAACAAAAAGAGATCGAGAGGTTCTTCAACTAACAAAAAATCCAAGTATGTCCATACATTCGTTATGTACAGATTTTCGTTAATATTTTTCATAAAGTTGTATATATTACTAATACCATGTTACTTTTATTTCAGAAACAAGCATGTTCATGGGCCGTCTTCCAGCCATGGAGCAGAAGGTAATGTTTTTTCAACGCATTTGTTATCATTTATTTTCGATAATAATACTAAGAAATTGCCATGCTTAATTTCTAATACACATTTTAACTTTTTAGTCTTTAATAAGCGTATATTATGTGTAGGTCAAGAAGAAGAATTGGATATCAATGCTTTGTTGCAGTGGCTTCATGATGAAAGGAAGAAAAAGGCAGCCAAGAAAGCAAAAGTTCTGCTTGCTAAAGATGAGAAAGAGTTTTCTCGGGGCAAGGCTTTAGTTGCTCATGAGGAAGATGAGTCCATCGATGCTTCCTTGGATGGATTGTCTTACAAAGAAGCACACTTGGCCTTTGACATGGAGAAATCCCCGAAATTAGATGATTAAGTTTTAAGTATATGTAGTTTTTATTTTCATGTACTTTCGATTTTCATCAATGATGTTAATGAAAAATCCTTAAGTTTTTATCTTCCTTTCATCTATAATCACACACATTAGTTGAATGGAATGTTGTGATGTTTTAAATTCATATATACTTGCATATTTGTTTTACTATTTATCAAATTCATTACCAAAATATATAAATAAATTGTTAGTGCAATTAGAAATAAAAGATGATTAATTTGACTTTCATATCCTACAACATGTCATTCTTTTTTGATGATAAACACTTAATCCATTCATTCACTTACATATCAAATTTACATTTAAGCAACAAGCATATGTTGGTAGACCATATGATTGTTTACAATGTATGTTCTAAAGTTTTAATTGAAGTTATTGCTTATGATGAGCTAATGAGCTTCTCATACTTGATTTGAATTTATTCACTTGACCTTATTGGTTATCCAATTTCACAAGCTCAATCGGCATTACAAATGAGCTAATGAGCTTCTCAAACATCATATAGGCGCATAACTCATAAGGCTAACATATAAGCTTAAAAAACAACCTTTACTGATTAAAAAAATAGTCAAACAATGAATCTTTCAAAATGTTTTATCGATTTTTGTGAAAAAAGATTTATGTAACTTTGTCTCAAAGTTTTAAACTTATAATATTTCTTTACATGTTCGAATTGTTAAAATCTGTTGCTTAGGACATGTTTTATATCATTTTTTTACTTTATTAACACACATAACTCCTAAATAAATAATTTCAATATTTGTGACGAAACACTCATGGATACCTTTATGATTTTAGTTGAGTATACTTTCTTTATTTTCAGTTGAGTTTAGTACGCATAAACTTTTGATTACATTTTCTATTGACTATTAGGAGTTCACGAAATTGATATTGGCTATTAAATTGATTAACACTCACATACGTCATTTGCTATTCAAGACAATCAAATTTGACTTGGGTAACAAATGGACGTTTATTAGTTTGATTGTTACAACCTGTATTCATTCACTTATAATTCTCGTAGTATCTCATTGTTTCTTTCATATATTAATGGAACACGTTTACATTTCTTGTTTACTTAATATCTCATTTTCATATGGCTATCAAATTGATTAGCGCTCACATACGTCATTTGCTATTCAAGACCGTCAATTTTGGAGCCGACAATGACATCGATGTTTGTTATTTTTATTGTTACAAACTCAATTGATTGTCTAATAATTTATCTAATATCTCACTGTTTCTTTCACATATTAATGAAACATGTTTAGTATTTACAAACTAATTTGTTTATCGTATCTACCTGTTTATCGAATAAATCACGTATTATCGTATCTAATGCTCAGATTTGGACACAACATCGTAATGGACATTTATTACTCTAAATCGTCATTTATCGTCATCCAACCTTCCAAAATTATGTCATTATTTATTTGATATTATTAATGGAACAAGTTTACGTTATTGCTTTTCTTATCATCTCATTTTTCTCTATTTCTTTAAAAAATAACCCGGTGTCAACGGGTCTTTCAAGAGTACGTTTATTATGTATTTAATTTATGTAACCGTTTATATTTATTAAATATATAATATGTTTCACGAAATATTTTAACGATTGTTAGTTTATCCGTTAGACGTTTTATATATCTAACTTATACTCGTTAAATACAAAAGAAGGACTAAAGTGTCGAAAGTGAAAAACCCTCGTCCTCCCTCTCATGTTGCTGGTTATAGGGAAGGTTATACGAGGGTGGAGAGTGTCGTTTTGTTGAAAGATGAGGAGGTTATAGACTAAACTTGGTGGACAAGTTTATGCACTATATATACGATCCCTAACCCTCTCATTCAATAAGGACGAAAAACCCTAAACCGGTCCATCTATAGGCTCGGCCTCTTTTTCTCTCCGCACTCACAAATAATTGTTTTGTTTCTTTTCCTCTATGTGACTTGACAGAACATAAACAATTCACTATGTTGCATGTGCTTTTGTATACATATGCATGTGTTTGTCTAACATGTATGTAATATGCATGTATTGGCATGACATGCATATAATATGTAAATGCATCCAATAATTCCTTTATCCTTCTAGGTACCAATTCAAACGCACCCTACCTAAGGCAGTGTTTTGGTTTAACAAGAACACGTGGTGTTTACTTTGTGTGAGCAACCGTAGAGGTATCTATTTTAGATACTGTATATTCAATAATAACCGCTAAAAGATACGCTTTTATTATTCGTATTGTGTTAACCTATTTGTCATAACTAGATCCATCCGCTGCGCACTCGTAGCTAAATTGGTTACCTAGTATTATCAAATCCCAACAGAATTTAAATGCTCCCTTGCAAGAAGTTACAAGTGGAAAGATTAAGGGTGCGTTTGGTATGCTGCGAGGAATGACAATGGGTATGAGTTTGATAGTAGTGGTGGTCCCTCAACTATGAAAGATCAATTCCCCCCTCAAGAGTTATATATGGAGTATGGAATATATTAGACTTTCATAGTAATAGTTGTGAGCCCAGACATTCTAAACAAACACAAACTATCACTTTCATAGTGATAGTTTGATTCCCTTAGGAGGAAACCAAACACACCCTAAAACATATTTGGAATTGGATCATCACTGCATGATAAATGTGATCATAACTAACAGTGGAACTCCTACTCTTAATATTTATATATAACATTTTTTGCATAAAGAAACATTCAAAGTCCAGATTTAATTCAGACTCAAACTTTTGTACAAAAGCCACATTAGCAACAGTATACTTAGGGCTGAAAAAAGGATAGTAGATATTACATAGAAAGGAAACTTTTGGAGCTGAGTTCGGCTCACATGACATTCTAGCCATTTAACATTGGCTTTTTTACATCTATTTCAAATCCATAAGAAAGAAAACAGTTGCACATCATTAGCTAACGTATTGGTTTTCGTTGTAACAAGGAGAAGCGATTAGGTTTCTATGTTTCAATGACTGAACGAGTGGTTTGCATGACTGCGGCTAACATCATATTCCAGATTTATTACTAAAATCGAAGCTATCAAACATTTATAAGAGTCGATGATCAACTGATGTATCACACTCCACAATATGATTTAATGTGACTGAATTCTTGCTCGAAGAGTGAGTCTTTGTCATAGAAGTCAAGATACCCAAAATGATCAAATGACTTGAATTTTCTCACATGATCATTGTCAACTAGCTCTTCTGGTACCGTTATGATACCTTTGTGGTATGTAAATACCCCTATTGAGTATCGATATTCACCCCCTTCCATGACTACTCGATGATAAGGAGAATGCACTCGATCGTTACTCCATGCCTGTTGCACATAAAACTTCATATGAGTTGTTTATAACAAGGACAAAATAAATTGTTGAGCCAATTGTTTCGTATATGTTATAACTTTACGAGAAATATTTTATTCTCCGTTCATTTGTATCATTATTTGGACTGTTTAAGTTCAAATTAAGGCAATTGTGTTACCGCCAAAAAAATAACAATAATTTTACCTTGAATGCGTCGCCTGCCATGACCAAGAAAGAACAAGGAGGGTATTCCACAGGTATCCATTTGTTGTCCTTGGTTTTAACCTCCAATCCTTTCACTTGATTTTGAGTGAGTATCGATATGAATGACTTGTCTGTGTGAGATATGGAACCCAGTTTTGTCTCGTTCTCACTTGGTGGTCTGTATTTCATTACTCTAAGAAGATATGTCACAGAGTCGTTGTAGGACTGGTGGTACTTCTCCACACCAAAACTTCTAAACACCATCTTCCTCACTGTTTCTTCGATTTCAGAAACTAATCTTGCGTAGGAGTGAATCAATTTGCTGTTAAAAGAAGCATTCAAAACAAAGAATTAGTATCACACCACAATGGATTTGAATATTAGAATCAATAATACTTTCATTGATATTGTTTTTTTTTTATATATTTTTCGTACGTGAGTTTTGAAATTACAATTTTTGCAATTTACTTTACAACAAAAAAAAATTAAAGAACATGCATTTTAGAGCATGCTATGTAAATTTTCTATAAACACGCAGAGTTCTTAGTTAATTACCAGAAATTGTCATTCCCAGAGGGCCACATGGTGTTTGTGAAGCTATTAACTCCATGAACACTCGTAGCATTCTCAATTCCCATGCTTTCCAAGAGTGGAAGAAAAGGGATTTGGCCTACATAGCCATGGTAAGCCTTATCAGAAATGTTTTTTACTTTCGTTTCGATGGGAAGATCAAATAGGTTTTGCAAGGCATCAAGCACTTCGCTACTAAATCCTTCGGTAATCCCATTACAATCAACCAAAAAGCAACCATACTCTTCAAGTGCATGCCTCACTTCATCGCATGCTGAAACCCCGAAAGTTGTGTTTTGCTTCAAATCTACGATGTTAATCACAGGAATCTTAGGCTGTGCAAGAAAACCCATAATATGTGTGTTTGTGAGTGAGAGAGATAGAGAGAATCTAGTGAGAATGCTTGTTTTCAGGTTCAGTTTGTTTTGTATGAAGATATATTCTGATACCTGAAGAGAAGGGTATATATAGAATTAGAAGTGATTAAGAGTGAGGTTAGATTCTTTTAACTTCCAAAATTTTCTATTTTTCCAATTTATTTAAAGCCACTACTATACTAATATTTTCCTAAGGTTGTTGACTATTGGATATATACAATGTTTATTGTTGTGTCACACATTTGCTGACATATATCTAGGGACTTAATTTGGTTCTCAGAAAGTTTTTAAAATAATATAGTAATAAAATTTGTAGATATTAATTTTAGAGTAATCTGGATTTACTGGTTAATTGATACCTACCACAAGCTAGTGCTCGATTATCTGTGTCAAATTTTACTTGCACCAACATTTTCCAAACATGTCACATCCTTTTTCAAAGAGCAAAAAAAGTTTATGGACAAAAAAGTAATCATAACAAAACAAAGATGACATCCATGTCAACATGGAGTTTAATTGTAATAAACCGTTAACAGTTGAGTCAAGTACTTCAACGCCTACTAGTTACCTCAAGCATCATTGTATTTGTATTGATGATAACAAACAATATATAAATATACAATGTAACAAAGGTTAATATATGTATATTATCACACATCTTTCCTTAAAAGATATTAGCTTGGTTATAAATTTAAGAAAGGAAAATGATTGTCATGCCTAAATGGCATGACTAAACATATGACAAGTGGAGTATGAGATTTCTCTTTCCTTATGATATTCTTTTATTATTTCAAGTATTGTGATCTAATTGTTAGGCATGCCAACCAATTCTCTTTAAGAAAATGATTGGTGTGCCTAAAAATATGTCCACAACAAGAGTGTAATATGTCTCAAATCTAAGGTTAAGATGAATAACTGAATGGAAAATTGTCTATATTATATGCTAATTAAAAAAAAGAAAGAAAAAAAAAAAGAACTCTCCCGTTGTGATATTTGCGAAAGCGAATCCCTAACAAACCTAAATCGTGCCATCAAATCATGTCATTTTCTTACTCATGCATTAGTGATTCAATAATAGTTTATCTATTATTGTTCTCATTCTTGTAAGTTTGTGGTACGATCAGGATTTTTTGCATTATTTGGGTTTTTTCTTTTATTGTCACTAGGGTTCTTGGCACATAATTCATGTTCAATCATTGACATTTATTACTCATCATCCAAAGGGACTATTTAGTTATTAGTTGTTTTGTTCATTAATCGGTAAGGTTTTGCGCGTTGTATCGAATTAAACCACATGCTCCACCGCTTGTGCAGGTGTTGTTTACTTCTAAAAACCTTCTTAGGTTTAGTTAGTCGTCGAAGCTAGGGCTTATATTGATCTTCTTGTTTACTGTTGTTGGTTCGTATGTAGTTTAGGATGAAGCAGGGTTTTTGAGTTCGGGAGGAAGAGATGTTAAGCAGAAAAAGGGTACATCTACGATGGATACTTGTGTGAACAAAGGTAATAATGAAGGTGTTGTTATGGATGGAAAGAGGTCTATTGTTAATAATGATAATGTTGTTAATGTAGAGGACACGAGTTCTCTTGATGCTAAGATCCGTGATATGGAATTTAAAATACTTGAAGGCAAACTAGTGTTAATGGGTGATGATGGGTTCCATTAAAAGCTCTGAACGATGATCAACCGACTACTATGAAACCCTTTCCTTGCTTGTGGGATACGTTGGGAACTCTTAATTCATCCACAAAAGAAGTCATTGTTGGTACTAACGAGACTACACCAATTAAAGGGTGGGAAGATTCTGTTGATGATGATAAATCGAATACAGGGCCTGCTTCCTATACTCATCATCTAAATGGCGATCAAGTAAGAAAGTCGCTAACTTTCGGACCTAAATTGCCCTGGCTGGTAATAGGGCTGATGTTGCATTTTCAATTGAATATGTCCTACAGGTAAATGACCATCTTGAGAACTATGTTTATGGGTTCTTTATGGGTAAAAAGATTTCTTTTCCTGTGGTTAAGTACTATGTTAAGAACGCGTGGAGCAGATTTGGTCTGACTCGTACTATGATAAGTTCAAAAGGTATTTTCTTTTTCAAATTTAATTGTAATACTAGTATGGAATCAATGCTGGAGAATGGACCATGGATGATATGTAATGTGTCATTGATTCTTCACAAGTGGTCTCCTGTGGCGAACGTGTCTAATGAAGACCTGAAGAGTGTACCTGTTGGGGTTAAACTCCATGATATCCCTATCATGGAATTCACGGAGGATGGATTGAGTGATATTGCTACAAAACTTGGTACCCCATTGATTTTAGATACTTATACAGCCTCAATGTGTATGGAATCATGGGGTAGGTCTAGTTCTGCAAGAGTAATGATTGATCTTCATGTTGATGTTGAATTAAAAGACACTCTTATTGTGGCAATGTTTAATATTGATAGTAATGGACATATCATTCATTCTATTCATGTTGATTATGAGTGGGAGCCAATTAGATCTTCATCATGTAAGGTTTTTGGG
The DNA here is from genome assembly GCA_030686995.1 of Artemisia argyi. Classification (NCBI taxonomy): domain Eukaryota; kingdom Viridiplantae; phylum Streptophyta; class Magnoliopsida; order Asterales; family Asteraceae; genus Artemisia; species Artemisia argyi. The sequence goes on from CM060677.1 coordinate 179,764,966, forward strand.
CATTCATTGGATCAGTGTCCTAAGAAAATTGTATCCGGTGTGAATATGAAGACGCAAAGACAATTTGGTAAAGGTCTTCCATGGTCCAAAATCTTGGTTACTCTACTGACCTAAGAAGACGGATAATAAGCATGCTAACCCGAAAGGTTCGAATTCTAATATGGCTAGGGATAGTATTAACTCTATTTCGAAACATATGGGTAATGTGCTAGTTCACGTGGTACGAAAATTGTGACTTCAAATCCTTTTGATGTTCTTAATTTGGTGTAAAAGGATGATGAGATTATTCATAGTGATTCAGTAAACGTGAAGGTGAGGATGGGAATGTAGGTAACAATAAAGTTGTTAACTTGGATAATGAAAGTGAGAATGAAGTGGAAGAGGATGCAAATGATACCGCAAGATTTACGGCATCGACATCTAAGGCTACGAAATCTTCAAAACGCGAAGGTGAAATCAGGATGAAAAGCTTATACGAGCATTAGAAAGATGACTAGATGATAACCCATATAATGATGAAGAGTGTGAAGATTTTATGGAAGCACAATTAGCTTTCTGTGACGCATATAATATAAGGGTTCATGATCATACTAGGCGTAAGGGTTTTTTTTTTTTTTGCTAGCTAAGAGAATAGGTTCACAAACTCATTTAATATTATTTCTTTTCTAAGTGTGACCTACTATTTTCTTTAGTTGGTCTATATTCACAAGGCATGAATTGTAATGTCCTCCCCAATAAGTGGTTCATATAGGTGTGGATCTCACACGCTCTCTTAGCTTAAAAAAAAAAAAAAAAAAAAAAAAAAAAAAAAAAAAAAAAAAATAGTTTGTCTTGTAGTTTTTCATAAGATTGGTTTGTATTTTTTTTATAATTGGTTTGGCTTGAATCACAAATGGTGCATTTGTATTTCGCTTTTAGAATAGGCGGAGATATAAGATTCACTCACATTTTATGTACCTTTTTTTATTAATAAATTTACTGTGTGTAACAACCTTTTGCCAAAAAAAATTATTAAATAATTAGGCATAAGATTAGGCCAAATCTTAAACATGGTTATCATTTCTCATAAATATATGGTTATTCAAAACTCTAATCTTCCATCCTTGTTTTTAGCTTTTCATCTGTATATGAAATTGGGATTAGTAGTACTTCACCCATAGAAAACAAACTACTTAGTTTATAGTTCAAAGAGTAGCAAAGTCACAATTTTGTATCCTTTTTATTCTAGCACAATATATGTTTGACTTTCCCCAATACAATACACATTGAAAAGCATAATATAGATAATAATGGAAAATACATTAAACAAAGAATTTACAATTTAGTTTCTCATTTTGACATGTGTGTATCAATTTAAGATAATAAAGGACTAGTATCTGCAAATACATATGCAAATTACCAGCTTTCATATATAATATGTGATAAAAGAAAATTATAATAAGGACTTCATGATACATTACATAACTGACGACAAGTGGCTGAAAAAATAAAAATAATTAAGCAAAAAGTTAGAGGGGAAACACCTCTTAGTCTTTAATTAATTTGTATACAGGCCAAACTTAGGTTTGAATTCTGAAATAATAAAATATCTATTCTAGTTTTGAAATTTTGATTCAAGTTAAGTGTCCTTCGTAATATACATTTAATAATATGTTTAAAGAAATTAAAATATACCAACACCAAAGAAAATTATGTGTCCTTTAGTGATGCCTTGCAGACATATGACTCCATTAACATTTACCGACTGCCAGTGCCACATATCATGTGTCACTATACTCACACGACTATTCTTGTTAAAAAGCTCCAAGCTTGCCCCACAGATAGTTATTACTTATACTGACACTTTTTCCATGGGTATGTATAGCATGGAATACTTTTAGTGACAAATTTTATTACCATTTACTGACACATATAGTCAATTTTTGTTGTAGTGACAAAAGAAAAGTTCAATGGTAAAAAGAAGTTATTTTCTTCTTTCTTGATCTTATATTCTTATTTCGTTATGTTACGGAGTATCATTTTTCTTCATTATACGCCTTGACTATTTGTTTCAATTTTTTTTATTATTATGTCAAACACTACAAGAAAAAAGCCCTTTAACGACTTTCTTAGCGACGTATTTTATGATTGCGACTTTTAGGTGATGGGTCGCTGTAAACGAGTCGTAAATTTTTTGCGACTCGTGACATGTGTCGCTAAAAAGAGCGACTAGTATAACGACTTGATAAAATAAGTCGCTATAAATTTGCGACTTCAGTATTTCTTGTCGCTATTTGCATCACTGTTTTAAAGAGATGTTGCCATCTAAGTCGCTTAACGCGACGCTATTTTTGTAAAAGTCTCTATTTAAGTCGCTAATTAAGTCACTATATAGCGACTTAATTAGCGACTTAAATAGAGACTTTTACAAAAATAGCGTCGCGTTAAGCGACTTAGATGGCAACATCTCTTTGAAACAGCGATGCAAATAGCGACAAGAAATACTGAAGTCACAAATTTATAACGACTTATTTTATCAAGTCGTTATACTAGTCGCTCTTTTTAGCGACACATGTCACGAGTCGCAAAAAATTTGCGACTCTTTAATAGCGACCCATCACCTAAAGTCGCAATCATAAAATATGTCGCTAAGAAAGTCGGTAAATGGCTTTTTTCTTGTAGTGAAAGTGTCTTGACTGTGGGATTCAATATAACATTATTGTTTATTAATTTGATGCTAGAGTATGGATCTAGTGAGAATAATTAATTAAATGAGAAGAGTGAGAAAAAATTATAGCCACATATTTTAAATAAAAAAAGAGAAATAATAGGAGATGCATCTATTTTTTATGGGTGCATCTAATATTTGTTGTTATAGTTTCTTCTCATTTTTCTCATCTTAATTATGTTTCTCATTTGATTCTAAGTCTTTGATGCTAATTGAAATTTGTTTTCATATTATTTTATTTCAAAGGTTGTTGACTACTAGATTCAATGTTTGCCACATTTTTGTTGGCCTTCGATTATAACTACCTTAACCGCCAATTAGAACATTTGGAGCTACGAATACGGCCTTCGATTCAATGTTTGCCGCATCTGACTTTTGGAATATTAAGAATAAATATATAGTTCAAGAGTTTCTATCAGGAATTTTGGTGGATTTATCAAATTTATCTAAAACATATTATATTCAGAAAACAAATAAAAATATATTCGAATATTAAACGGAAAAAAAGTCATGCTAAAGTATATTATATTCAGAAAACAAATAAAAATACATTCGGAAAAAAAAAAAAAAAAAAAAAAAAAAAAAAAAAAAAAAGGTCCGCATGAACAGATATTAGTTCATGTTTCGTTGCAACTTGCAAGGGTCACGTAAAAATTTAGAGAAACGTATTAATTAGCAAAACTTTATATGCAGCAAGCTAAGGCTGTTTAACCATCATGCTAATTAATACTTTAATGCAAAGACAAGATTAGAGAAAAGAGGTCAATAACGCGATGAAAAAAAAAATGGATCATAAAAGTGTAGATTGGCAGGGACACCTCAACCATGTGTACCATAATGGTACCCATCAACCCTACCCAGCAAAGGTTTGATGCCTGTGAAATACCTTCACTTAATACTCAACCATGCTTGCGGAACGGAATCAAACTCGCGTCATTTAGTTGGATCAAGACATCACATGGTTGGGCCCAGGCTTCTAAAGTAGCTGGTTGATATCATGATGCCTATGTAAAAAAAAGTTCACAATGTGCATTTTGTGGTTTCTTTTATCTCCAATCCAAAAAATCCTTTCTGTGCTTTACATCTTGTATTTAAACTCCAATTCTTTCCTCCGAAATCCCAAAACTATCGATATTTTGTCGATTGTTATAAAATTTATCTTGATATGAAACTTTTTTTAGAAAGAGCCGTTAACCACAAATAAATGTCAATCAAAAGAGTTTTAAAACTAACGTTTTAGATACCCGTAAAATTTTAGTTATACTAGTAATTGGCAGAAAACTTGTCATCATAATATACAAAGAAGTGTAAAATACCAAAGAGAAAATATTGATTGAATTACTTATCAATTACATAGGGTAGCACTATCTATAAGTCCCGTATACTATACGCACGAGATTTACACACAAATCAGATTTATTTAAAAATTTTAGTTTACTATATGAACATATAAGAATTTAGCAGCGAAAATTATGATATAAGTATAACTAATAAATGTGCATGAGTTTTTCATTATGTATTAATATCTTGTAAAAAATTTAGAAAGATTTAACTTTGTTTAGTTGACATAAATGTTGATGTTGAGGTTAGTGTTATTTAACTTTAACTATTGATATTATATTGTACAAAATGTGCAAGTTTAATAGCACATAATGAGCATTCGTAGAGTTTTTTTAAAATGTTTTTCCGGATATCCATATAAACTATAAATAATAATTACATGAATCATTGTTATAAGTACAATCACATATATTTATTTTCATATCACAGTAACTCGTACTTACCATTTGATATCTATATTACCGTTAACAATAATTTAGCCGTATTTAATATTCAAACTTGTGTACGCATAGAGTAAACTTTTAAATAACATGAGTCATTATTTAACGTATATAGTAAAAAAATTATTTTAATAAATGAAAGTTTAAAAGTAATATTTATTCTAAAAATATTTAACATGTATTAAAACTAATTCGTATATTTACAAACTTTTGTAATTTTAATGGATGAAAGTCTCAAACTAATAATAATACTCATTTAATTGTAAACAAAGTTCATATTATAAAGTCTAAGGGGTATAAAGTGTAAGGGGTTATTTTTTTATTATCTAAAGTTATTAAAAAGGGAGGTGATTTGTACACCATTTCTTTTTGCCATCCACCACTAAATTATGCATAGCGGCGTTGTACTGTATGTATCACTGATGTGATTTAGTGGTGTATAGCTAAAAAAAGATGGTGCACAAATCATTTCCCTATTAAAAAACATGGAGACTTATAATTTACACTTAACTCTATATAATATATTTAAATTTCAACCACTGAAGTTTTATTAATTACCTCCTCTTTTTTTAAGTTTTTTTTTTTCATAAATTTTACACCTATATTTTTATGTGTATTTTTCTTCAACCAAATTCTTCGCCAAATTTAAAGTTTGACCAAAATCAATTCAATTTTGACTTTTGATTAACCACTCATATTCCTTGAAGAAAGCGCGCCGATCTTAGGAAGAAAGCGCGCCGCTTACGGGCACTATTGGTCAACTATGTACTCACGAGTCAATATTGAAGTACGCGGGTCTTACAATTCAAGAGCGACGGTTACGTAAAGAGAAGCCCGCCGATTTTATGTTACATGTGCAGCGTATTTCCCCTGGCAGTTATACTTCTCCATTAATGAGATACATCAATGAAAGGGCGATCACTTGCCTATCATTATTGTCCAAGCATGTCTTAGGGCTGCATTTTACCTATAAATAGGGGCCAAACTCGGAGTACTACACACACCTAGGGGTGAGCATCGGTCCAGGACCGGACCGGACCGACAAGACCGAGGACCAAATTAGCCAAAAAGCCAAGACCGAGGACCGGACCGAATGTGGTCGGTCCGGTCCGGTCTCGGTCGGTCCGGTCCAACAAGGCCAAATAATCGGTTTGTGGTCCGGACCGGACCGAGGACCGAATTAGTCAAAACTCCAAGACCGAGGACCGGACCGAATGTGGTCGTTCTGGTCCGGTCTCGGTCCGTTCGGGTCGTTTGCTCAGCCCTACACACACCTCAATCAAGAATCATCTTCTTGTAATCATAAGAAGAATAGAAGTTGTTTTACACCTAAAACCACTTGCTAAAGAGTTGGAAACAAGCAGTACCCGTGGAGAAAGTATTGTGAGCGTGGTCCTACCTTGTAATCTCGGTATAACTTGTTACATTATGAATTAGGAAGTTATTTATTTGTGCTTTGCTTGTTACTTTGTTATGAATACTATGCCCGCGCACGCGCGGGTTTTTTTTTTTTTTTTTTTTTTTGAAATAATTATTAAAAAAAATTAATCTTATTATTAATTGCATCTTATCTATATTTTTTGTATTTATCTTTTACTTGTGTTGTGGATAAATATAAAATAAATAATTTTTTTTTAAATATCTTATCTATATTTTTTGTATTTATCTTCTACTTGTGTTATGGATAAATATAAAATATTACCTAATAAGAAAATAATCTTTTTTTTTAATAAAATTATTACTAAATCAGGTATGAATTGATTTTTTTAAAATGCAAAATTCCCAATAGAGGTTTTATTTTATTATATAAAAGATTGAGTATTCGTATTTAGTCGTGACAAAGTAACAAGCAAAGCACAAATAAATTACACCTAGTCTAAAGAATTGCTATGCCTAAAAAAAGGGTATTACGAGTAATATTACGAATAGTCGTGATATAGTTTGCGTCATTTTTTTTTTTTTTTTTTAGTTTGCGTCATTACTTGCGCATGCACTCTTGGAGTTCATCTGTGGTCTACAATATAGTAACCACGGAAAAAGCTAACCATGATTTGAGAAACAATTGTCATGAGACTAGACTTATATAACACACAAAACTTAATATATGCCATAAGTTAAATAACAACAAAACAAAACAAAGAGTGAACTCAAATAGAATAAAAAGAACCCATGATGTTTGATAAAGTCAAGATATTCCAAGTCCCTTTGTGTTATGCAAAAAGGAAATGTCATGCACTAACTTTGAGTCAATGTCAGTATAATTTAAATAAAAATTGACCAAACTGCTATCAGCATTATGTGACTGCATCAGTGCATGTATTTCATAAATTCAGTGTATACATGTACCACAGGCAAGTGCACAAGTAGACGTGCAGCTGAACCTGTTATCTGCACCAGATCCTCTAAATTCTAGGTACCCCGGGTATCTGTTGACACTTCCACTATGCAGCGATCTTACAAGTGTTCATTTAGTTCTATTCACAATTGATGAATCCAAAAAAATGTATGATGCTATCTGGGTACCGTTAAAATTAGATGTTAAATTACAATCAAATCCAAAAATTTACATTATATTACAATCACATATGCATCAAAGAAAGTCTCATGAAGTCCACACATCGCTTGCCGAGTCAAGTTTTGTAGAAATCAGCTTACCTACCTCCAGAATCCACAAATGTACTTTTAAGAGGAACGACGAAAATAGTATCTGCATATCACAAGTACAAATAGTGTAAATAATATAGTTTTGAATTTCAATTATTGTTTCTACACGAGTTCTTTTTTCAAATTTGCTACAAATTTATCATTGTACAGGTCCAGTATATGTGAGGTGAAAGATTGCAGATGTAATTAAGACTTCGTTTGACGTGAGAAGATACAAAATGAGATATAAGGATTAAGCAAACGAATAAAAATTCACACATGTTCTTGATCTTTATCATTAATGAGTACCTCCAATAAAAGTTTATAAATAGATAAAGAAAATAAAAGATGGAAACTGCATATATCTTCTGAAGATATTGCAAAACCTCACCGCCGCTTCTAACATATGTTATATGTTTGCTAGCTTCAAAGTGCAATACGCATTAATGATGTAGCATATAAATCATATTGTTAAGATTAAATTGACCCATTCGAAACTCAAAGAGTCAATTTAGCTTCTGGTTATTAAAATTATGGAAGTAATTTGCCAATTGCTACGGGAATGAGAAAAGATGGCAAAAGATTTCATATGGAATGCATCACTTAATTTTGAAGAGTGGTTTCGAAGGGACTTACACATATATCTTTATGCCATATAAAGCAGCATATTTCCGAAGAAGACGTTCAACTGAGTACCATTCTGATCGGTCTGTGGCATCCCGATAACCAATTCGAGGCATGTGGATTGAAGCTAACATAATTCCAAAAACGGAAACATAAACTATATATAAAAAACGTAACAACAATAAATGAAGATTATAGAATGCGCAAGCAGTCAATATTCCATAGGTGTATCCAAAAAGTTTAGGTTTTTTAGTAGAGTTGTATATGCATGCTGATCAACAAAATCATATTTGCTTTTTTTTTTAAAGGCGGCATTTTCACTTTGGGAATCTTAGTAAACATTGAATCATTGATTTATGTCCTATCTATCTGGTTGTTATTGAGGGGCATTTTATATTTTGACTAGCCAAAAAAATCTTCCAAATAAACCATTTACCCAAGTTGCATTCATTTTGTGACCAAGTGACCAACAAAGTTTCTTGAGATTTCAAAAGTATAAAACCAAAGGTCGTATGGATAAATAAGCTTAGACAAAAGGTAATGAAAATGAACACAAGAACTCAAGAAGAAAGGAGATGCTGTGATGAAACATACCAGAATTTTGAGCAGCTGAAAATGAAGCTTTTGACAGACACTGATCCAGATCGGGAATGGAGATATTGCTACGAGGCACTTTACGCCTGGGATTATATGTTTGTACCACAGCCAAAGCTGCCCACTGATGAACATTAGCAATTTTATTTTCTTCATCATCACCTGCAGCATAGTGGGTTATTTGACTGTAAGGAACTTATAAAATGACTACACCGCTTCATTGGCCAGGTAAAAAATCATCAGCAGCATATAATTTCACACTCATTTATATATTTACTGCAGCACATAATTTATGTATCCTCCGAGTCCAATGACATTGAGCAGTTAACTGTGCACAAGGTATTTTGAATACTAATACTTTGATGCCCTCCAGTAATGACATGCAGCAAAATTGTCCAAAACTTCATTAATTAGTAATGATCACAATGAGCAAAGATGTATCCCAAGTCCCAACTTGGAAGTTTCTCAGCAAAGGGGTGTCGCCATTTGCATGGACTTCACAAAATTGAAATTGTGTACATCATAAAAAAGTGCTGATGTTAACTTATAAGTGACAAATGGGAAGTACTAAAGCAGAGATACTTGTGAGTCTGTGACCAATTAGCCAACTAAATTAGTGACAATTTTGGTCCAGAATGTGGGCACCAAAAGAAGAAAATGATTGACAGAGAATCTGTCAATACTCTGGTAGGGCCACAAGTTGTACATATAAAACACTCCTAAAGGAGCACATTAATCAAAATTTAAAAACTAGGTTAAGAGCTGACCAGTAATATCTATAAGATGGAGATCACCAAGATGAAGGTCCCCAAATTCCGAAGCTCGCTCATATGCGCTTGGAATTTGGGAGGAAACTTTAGCTAGTGCATCAAACATACCACCATGACCCCAATTTCCTGAATCATCCACACAGCTGCAAGAGAACATACACATAGTGAGCAGTGAGAACCAAGATGAATGCATGTCAAAGTTTTTCTTAGGTCAAATTTTATAATTCCTTAGGAAAAACATGAGTGAATTACCTGAATATTATACAAGGCTCTGATGGACAAATTTTGGACGGCTGTGTGCAGTCTCCATAAACAAAATTAACCGAACCAGAATCTGACAAACTATTATCATCTGTAGGGCACAGAACATCCTTAACAGATAGTGACTCATATCCCTGAGCTTCCCATTTTGCTAATTTCTTCTCCTCAGCTTTCTTTCTAGCAGACTCGGCTTTTAACTGTTTTTCCTCGAGTTTTAATCTCTTATTTTTCTCCTCCAGGGCAGTGTCATCATATGTCTCTGATGTTTCTTTGAGCTTTTCGACCCAAGAATTATACGAAGCTTCATCGAGAATAGGGTCAAATCCTCTAAAATCATGTCCACCCAACACATCCTTTGAATTAATATCAACCTTCACACCCTCCGCTGCTGATTGTCCTCCATGCCGAAATGCTATTACCTTTTCAACAAAAGCATTCACTTTTGAAATATCTAACTCATCTGAATTCTCTTTGCTTTCTGTAGTAGGGTCAAACATTTGTAATCCAAGTACGACAGATCGTAGATCACCAGCTGGAACTTCTGCCATATCTTTACCTTCCTTGTCTGTGGCGTCATCACCTATGACATCATGGCTTAGTTGCAACTTCCTTTCAGCTCTGTGCATGATGACCTAGGATGGATATTAAAGCAGCAAGGAGTTAAGAATGTTCAGTTTAAGAAGTTTTGCTATAAGTTACGACTTGCCTCCTCTATAGTCCGCTCAGTGACCAAGTTTAGTGACATCACATGATTCATTTGACCAATTCTATGTGCGCGCTGTAGAGCCTGCTTGTCCACCTGTGGATTCCAATCTTGCTCATAAAATATAACCTGCAGTTTGTATCATCTTTAGTGGGTGGATAGGCACTATAGCATGTAACATAATTTCTAAAACTGAAAGAGAAGTTGTCACTCAAATGTCCTAAAAGAAAAGCAATATTCTACTTCAAAGTGCATCTAATGATTCCAACATTATTATAACTTAAACTAAATATCATAAAAGTCACAGGATAGAGACAAAACCGTGTCAGCAGCTACAAGATTCAAGCCAACACCCCCTGCCCTGGTGGAAATTAAAAAGACAAATGCACTATCGGGATCAGCTTCAGAATTGGAATTTCCCATGACAGATTGTCGGCTAAAACTCCTTATTGCAGCAAAGCGCTCTTCAGCCCTAATGGAACCGTCAAGACGCTCATAAGGATATTTCCGTAACTCCATATAGTCCTGTATTTCAAAAAATTTTCAAAGAGTCTAAACAAGTGTAACGGATATATCAGCATAGATGGCGTTTATTATTATTTATAAGCTACAAAAAGGAAGCAACCTGCAATACGTCAAGTGTATGTGTCATCTGCGCAAATAGAAGAACACGGTGTCCAGAACTATGTAGCTTCTGAAGTAGCTGGTCCAACACTATAAGTTTGCCACTAGCCTGAAAGAGATGACTTAACAGTTCATAAAATGAATTGGTTTCCTCTTAAGCTTCTAACCCATAATTAATTTCATTATCAAATGCTCTAAACCCGAAGCTGTAACTTGTAACTTGTAAATTGTAAAGTTGTTAGAGCATTAGGTACCGTTGGTGTCATGGCTTCTAGTTGTGGGATTTTTTTGCTGCCACGTCAGCAAAAAGCTCCACGGCACCACATTTCAGAGGTATCCGTTAGCATCAGAATTTCTGGTGCCGTCGGCTAATTTTTTTTATTTTTTTTTTCTTTTACTTAAATTAAAATATATACAATATAAACTAAATAAACTTCATTAATATTAAAAACAAACATTACATATAAAAAAAAACACACACTACGTTAAAAGAAAAAAATACAAACTAATTATTCAAGTTCCATAAATGCTCAACAAGGTCTTGTCGAAGGTCGTCGTGAACTTTTCGATCTCGAAGTTCTTTATTTTTTTTAATATGTAAATCACATCTTTCGATCCAAGTTTCTGGCATGTTCGGGCGTGGATCGACGAATGTTTCTCTTAAATTCACTTCGAATCCTTCGTCTTCCAATATCATGTTGTGTAACATTATACAACAATACATGATTAGTTTCAAAGTGTTGACTTGAAAAGCACATGCGGGTTGTCGTATAATCCCCCACCGATCTTGTAGGACTCCGAAAGCTCGTTCAATATCTTTTCTAGCACTTTCTTGAACCCTTTTGAAGTTCAATATCTTTTCCGACCTTGCAACAGTAAACGTTTTCACAAACACGGACCATGTTGGATAAATGCCATCGGCTAAATAGTAACCTTTGTTATATGTATGTCCGTTTACTTCAAACGGTCATTCCGGAGCTAAACCGGCAAGTTCATCATCAAATACAGGGGAACCATATAACACATTAAGATCATTATTTGCCCCTGGAACCCCAAAATATGCATGCCAAATCCATAATCTTTGATCTGCAACCGCTTCCAACATAATAGTTGGGTATTTATGATCACGTCTTTTGAATTGAGCTTGTAAGGCTTTTGGACAATTTTTCCAATCTCAATGCATACAATCAATACTCCCGAGCATTCCCGGGAGGTGATGTTTTTCTTCATGCAATGCATATATTTTTTCAATGTCATCTGAATTGGGCTTTCTAAGATACTTTTCATTGTATAAAACATGTATGCATTTAGTAAAGTAATCTAAACAATGTCGTGAACAACGTTCACCAATTTGCAAGTACTCATCAAATGCATCAGGAGCATTGTCGTACGCCAATTGGCGTATGGCGGATGTGCACTTCAAAACAGCACCAATACTTGCACGACCGGTAGCATCCTGGCGTTGGTGAAAAAAACTAAAGTACTCGGGAAGAGGCTGAACATCTGATGAGGCGAAAAATGAACCGTTTTTAGGGGGTCATTTAAGCCCGGAATTGAATTTATTTGATCAAATATTGCCCTAAATCGTTCCTTTTGTGATTTTAGGTACTTTGGAAGTGAATTCTGGAAAAAGAAGCATTTTGGACATTTTTGGAGCATAAAAGTGAAGAAAACGGCAAAGACTTAATTTTTCATGCTGAGAACAGTACCTGACGGCGTCAGGAGTAAATCCATGACGACCCAGTGAAAACCTGAAGGCGTCAAGAGAAGGGCTTCAAGAGTTAATATGGTGACGGCCTGAAGATGGATTACACGTGACGGCGTCAAACCTAGATCTAGGCAATCCAAGGAATTTATTTGGCGGTGATGAGGCGAAAAATGATCCGTTTTTAGGGGGTCATTTAAGCCCGAATTCGAATTTATTTGATCAAATATTGCCCTAAATCGTTCCTTTTGTGATTTTAGGTACTTGGAGAGTGAATTCTGGAAAAGAAGCCATTTTGGACGTTTTTGGAGCATAAAAGTGAAGAAAACGGCAAAGTCTCAATTTTCCATGCTGGAACAGTACATGGAGGCGTCAAGAGTAAAGTCATGACGGCGTCAAACCTCAAGAATTAAAATCCATAGCTCATGAAGGCGTCAAGAGTTCTTCTTGACGGCGTCAAAACCCTAAGAATAAAAATCCGTAGTTGATGACGGCGTCACACAGGGCGTCAGAAGTAGATCAAGGTCGTCCGAGGAAGTATTTGGCGGCGAGATGACGGCGTCACACCTTTGTTCTTGACGCCGTCACCTCGATTTTCCTATATATAGTTTTCTAGTTTTTCACATTAAAAGGGAGAAGTTTTGGAGAAACCCTAAAGACGATTTTGGTGCAACTTTTACAGGTTTTTCAAGGGTTCCAAACCCTTGAGACCTTGCATTGTAATTGAGATAAGTGTTCTTCTAATTCAATCAATATGTCTATGTGTTGGTTGTCTATATCTTGTTCTTGTGTCAATTCCATTATGCTAGGCTAGATCTCCTTTGTGTTTGCTTAGATCTAATGAAACCTAGATATTGATTATGTGTTGATTACTTGTTTATTCTTGTCTTGGATAAATGATTTTATATGTTAGGCTTAAGAAAACAGGCAGATCTCCAAATGGTAACATGCTTGAACGTCTTAAGAAACATGAACCGAGGCGTACTAGGTCTTTATTGGTTGTATTTAATGCATGAGCCACTGTTTACAATCCCTATAGTTGTGTTGGGCATGGTGTAGGAGGAGATAAGAGCTCATAGAATTGGGGAGTTATGTATGCCACCCCATGAATGGTATTAAGGAATACAATCCGTCATCCATGCAATTATAACAAATAATTAACGTGTAAAAGATATCTAGGGAGTAATGAAATCTAAGTAAACACATTTTCTCCAATTACTGCTCACAACCTTAGTTTAATTAGTTTATTTTCATTTTTAGTATTTAATTTTGATTGCATATTAGTTTTGGGTTAGTTGAATAGCAACTAATTCCGCCCACTCTTCCAAAACCCGAGATTTTACTTGCTTTCATAAAAATATAAAAACACAAAAATAATCATCCCTCACCTTTAGAACTAGTAATTTAGGCTTTCTAATCCTAGCGACACTATTCCTAAGCTGAACGATCAATCCCCCGGTACTTGTCACTATACTATACTACAACGATCAGGTACACTGCCTGGTGGGGGTTGTAAGCTTCTCGAGATCCCTCGAGAGGTAAAGCCTGTTGTGATTCCCACGCATCAAGTTTTTGGCGCCGCAGCCCGGGGAATAGTTATTGTCTAGGTTAGGATTTCTTTTTATTAGGTCTACTTGCTAGATTCCTTTCTAGTAAGATTTTTTATTTTTATTTTTAGGTCTTCCTTAGTCTATCTTATTTCTTTGTGTCTTTGTTCGTAAACCATTTCGATGGATAACAATAACATTGATCGTTCGATTCCTGTTATTCGTGTTTTTCGTCGTAGGATTTTCCAAATGCCCGCCCCACTCCCTTTAGTCGAAAATGAAAACCCACCTAACCTCTCACCCAACCACCACTTTGACAATAATTTTGAGTTAGAAGAGTCTGATCATGATGATGACCATAGGGCTAGTCCTTTCTACTATTCAGACTCCGATGAGGATCTTGATGATGGTGATGTGATTAATGAGAATAGGATGGAAGAAGAAATAAACCCTCTTAGGTATGTTGACCCTAGAACTAGGATTGAGTGTGATAGTTCATTTAACATGCAATTCCCTTGTAAGATCGGATTTAAGAGCTTTAACGCCTATCTCAACTCATCTCTTCCAATGAACATAATCTCACGTAATGAATACAATAAAATCATGGTAGATGAGTTAGAATACAAAGGAGAAAACATTATTGCTAAGGCAATACCATTGCATGTATTTGTAGGGAGCTTGGTTTATCTTGCTGAGTTCATGGTTATGGAGAATCTAGGAGAGTTTATTGATGATAAGTTAACCCAAGTTGTGTTTGGAAAACCTTTCAAACAGTTGACCAACCTTGATGAAAAACTCATAGAAGGGCTAATTACATTCTCGGATGGGGAAGAAGATTTTGTCTATCAAATGCCCCGCACACACCCTAGGTTCAAGGATTTTTCCATGGAAAAGTGTAGTAGGTATCCGCCCATAGAGATGCTAAGTGAGAATGATAAGAGAAAAGGACTTAAGTATACTTATGAAAAAAATAAAAGATACTATCGCGGATGCTTAGAGTTAGGAGATGAATATAAGAAAGATGAGGCGACTATTAGATGGCTCACACTTGGTTATGTGAGCATAAGCGATACACGGTAACCCATGACCTTGAGTCTAGCTACAAGACTCGTAAATAAAGAAAAGCGCTTCTTGGGAGGCAACCCATGTTTTGTGTGATTTTATTTGTTTGATTGTTATTTGCTTCCGTATGCATGTTTTATTTTTATTGTTGGGTGATCATGTTTCTCAATTAAAATGTGGAAATACTTTACTATGTTGTTTGGCCTAGTCTTAACTCCAACTTAAAAGTATTTTTGCAAAAGATAAGTGTAAGGGGAAACCCCAAATATGTTTTTAAGAAACACACGATCATGATTCTCCACAATATTAAATGAGCATGTATATTCGTATTTGTTAGAGTCAAATGCTTGTATTGAGTCATAATGAAGTTTTGCAGGATTTTCCAGGAAGTAGGACCAAGTTTTTCCAGAAATTTTCCGGAAACTTAACATAAGAATTTCTGCAGGTCCATTCTGACGGCGTCAGAGGATTACTCTTGACGGCGTCAGGAGTTAAAAATCTGGAAATTTTACCGGTTTTGTTTTTCTAACGGAGTCTTATGGTTTTTGTGAATTATTAAGTTTTATAATCTCCAGGAAATCTACAAACTTCATTCCACAAGCATTATATCTTACTTTGTTTTCTAGGATTTAGTAACTTATATAGGATGCCGCCGATTTTACGTGAGGTTGTCTTGTCTATTTTTGTCAGGATTTGCAGGTTATGTATGACAAGGAGATGATTTATATTCTGGAAGGGAAGCTTTGATTGTTTCATTTTCTTGGAGGAAGATTTAACCTGGCCAACCTATAATCCATACCGAGCGAATCAGGGGAGTATTTGATTTCATTCTCTTTACTTTTTCACTTTTACATTCTTTACTTGAACATTGGGGACAATGTTCATCTTAAGTGTAAGGGGAGGGTAAAAAGATGATACCTTACATATGCACTTTCGCTTGAGTTTGTTTTGTTTGATAGTAGATGTGTAATAAAACTATGAGAAATACTTGTTAGTGCAATTTTAGCGCCAAATTTAAATTTTTTTACAACATTTAGGAGTGAAACTTTAGCCATAGCAAGCGTCTCATGGATAGGAGATTGTATGACTAGCACATAACCGTATATTCAGAAAAATTTTCCACCCAAAATTGTGAGGTTCGCCTTTAGATTTGATAGGAAAAGCATTTATTATTGGTGCTTATGAGTGTACCGGTAGCATTTAGATTCTAGAACTTGCGTTAGTGATGCATCCCGAGACCGCTAGTGAGACTACATTCGTGTGGTAGGATTTACTACATGATAAGAGGCATTAGGATCACCCTTGTGTTAAACCCGTATTATAATTACTTGACCATTTAAGTCATATTACTTGACTAGTTAAGTCAACTAATTTTTCCCACACCCTTAGCGTTGTACTCATTTTTAGTACACGAAACCCCTAGTACACCCCTCCGAGCCTATCTTTTCGTTTCTAACTTTAAGCATTTTACTTAAAGGAAAAATTTGTTACACCCCACTTAAATGTACACCCAAATCGCCTTAGCCTTCCGTGTATGCGCTCATTTTTAGTGCATTATTGTTATTTGTTAAACCCTAAGTTAACTTTCTAATTGATTACATGGTTGCTAAGTCGAGTCATATCCTTGTACATATTGTTTTGGGACGATTGGGGCTCATGGGTAAGTACTTATTTTATGGAGTAATGGGGAAGAACATCATTTATTACCCCCATATGTACGTTAATTTTAAAAGTGCTCCAAGTGTTTTGATTTTCTTAATTCGAGTCATTAGTATAGTTTAATGTAAAGTATGTAAAGATTCAAGTGTAAGGGGAATTCTCATCCCCTATGATGTATTATTTTGGATGGTAGGGTAAGAGTGTATGGAAAAAAATATAATAAATTAAAAAAAAAATCAAGAAAAAGAAAAAAAAAATAGAAAAAAGGGAAAGAGAAAAAAACATACGGACTACCATCCCTTTTTATTCTATGTTCATTTTATGTTTTTGTTATTTTTCATTTATTAGCTTAAGTCGAGTCTAGTCTTGGCTTAGCAACGCCATATTGTTCATGTTATTAACAAAGATTGTTAACTCGCCACCAGTAAAACTTCCTTTATCCAACAAAACCGTGTAATTCATATCCCTATACCTAACGTTACAACCCTTTAAAAGACCTCTTTGATAGTTTATCCTAGGTACTTACGCCATGTTGTGGAGGTTTGATCCTTTCCCAAGCCTATGGTAATCTATTTTGCTATGACAGGTAGTGAGAGATATCTTCCATTTCCATAATGTTATATTACTTTATTACACCCGAGAGATGTGAGTATCTAAATACTATTTGTGAGGTGCTAGTGTATGACCTCCGTGCTTGTCTATTGGTCTTTAGTTGAACGATTATTTGTTGTAATTACTTTTATATTAGTGTTAAATGACCCCTAACTTGTCTTTTGAGTAGAATAAAAGCGCATTTGCTTGAGGACAAGCAAATCTCAAGTGTAAGGGTATATGATGAGGCGAAAAATGATCCGTTTTTAGGGTGTCATTTAAGCCCGAATTCGAATTTATTTGATCAAATATTGCCCTAAATCGTTCTTTTTGTGATTTTAGGTACTTGGAGAGTGAATTCTGGAAAAGAAGCCATTTTGGACGTTTTTGGAGCATAAAAGTGAAGAAAACGGCAAAGTCTCAATTTTCCATGCTGGAACAGTACATGAAGGCGTCAAGAGTAAAGTCATGACGGCGTCAAACCTCAAGAATTAAAATCCGTAGCTCATGAAGGCGTCAAGAGTTCTTCTTGACGGCGTCAAAACCCTAAGAATAAAAATCCGTAGTTGATGACGGCGTCAGAAGTAGATCAAGGCCATCCGAGGAAGTATTTGGCGGCGAGATGACGGCGTCACACCTTTGTTCTTGACGCCGTCACCTCGATTTTCCTATATATAGTTTTCTAGTTTTTCACATTAAAAGGGAGAAGTTTTGGAGAAACCCTAAAGACGATTTTGGTGCAACTTTTACAGGTTTTTCAAGGGTTCCAAACCCTTGAGACCTTGCATTGTAATTGAGATAAGTGTTCTTCTAATTCAATCAATATGTCTATGTGTTGGTTGTCTATATCTTGTTCTTGTGTCAATTCCATTATGCTAGGCTAGATCTCCTTTGTGTTTGCTTAGATCTAATGAAACCTAGATATTGATTACTTGTTTATTCTTGTCTTGGATGAATGATTTTATATGTTAGGCTTAAGAAAACTGGCAGATCTCCAAATGGTAACATGCTTGAACGTCTTAAGAAACATGAATCGAGGCGTACTAGGTCTTTATTGGTTGTATTTAATGCATGACCCACTGTTTACAATCCCTATAGTTGTGCTGGACATGGTGTAGGAGGAGATAAGAACTCATAGAATTGGGGAGTTATGTATGCCACCCCATGAATGGTATTAAAGAATACAATCCGTCATCCATGCAATTATAACAAGTAATTAACGTGTTAAAGATATCTAGGGAGTAATGAAATCTAAGTAAACACATTTTCTCCAATTACTGCTCACAACCTTAGTTTAATTAGTTTGTTTTCATTTTTAGTATTTAATTTTGATTGCATATTAGTTTTAGGTTAGTTGAATAGCAACTAATTCCGCCCACTCTTCCAAAACCCAAGATTTTACTTGCTTTCATAAAAATATAAAAACACAAAAATAATCATCCCTCACCTTTAGAACTAGTAATTTAGGCTTTCTAATCCTAGCGACACTATTCCTAAGTTGAACGATCAATCCCCCGGTACTTGTCATTATACTATACTACAACGATCAGGTACACTGCCTGGTGGGGGTTGTAAGCTTCTCGAGATCCCTCGAGAGGTAAAGCCTGTTGCGATTCCCACGCATCAGGCGGCGAGATGACGGCGTCAGAAATTTACTCTTGACGTCGTCACCTCACAAAATCTATATATACTTTTCTCTTTTTCATTCATTAAGGGAGGAACTTGTGTGGAGAATACTAGGGTCGAACCTAATAAACCCTAGGTCGTTTGTAACAGTATTTTCAAAGGTTTTTACACCTTGAAACCTTGCATGTTCAATTAAGATAAGTCCTCTTTCAATTCAATCAATATGTCTATGTGTTATTTGAATATATCTTATGCTTGTCTTGATTTTAACATGCTAGGCTAGATCTTTCATGTGTTTGCTTAGATGTAATGAAACCTAGATGTTAATTATAGGTTGATTGCTTGTTTATAGTTGTAATGGATGAATGATTTCAATGTTAGGCTTAAGAAAATTGGCAGATCTCCATTGTGTAACTTGCTTGAACGTCTTAAGAAACATGAACCGATGTGTACTAGGTTTTTATGGTTGTATTTAATGCATGGGCGAATTCTAGTGATCCCATGTTAGGAGCTTCTTAGCCGGCTCGACATAGGAGTGAAGTAGGAGCTTATAGGATTGGGGAAGTAAGTACGCCACCCCATGAATGGTATTAAGGAATACAATCCGTCATCCACGCAAATGTAACAAGTAATTAACCTATAAAAGATATCTAGGGAGTAGTGAAACCTAAGTAAACACAATTCTCCCATATATTGCTCACACCTTTAGTTTAATTTAGTTTATTTTCATTTTTGTTATTTTATTTTGATTGCATCTTAGTAATTGGGTTAGTTGACTAGCAACTAATTCCGCCCAACTCCTTCAAAACCGAGATTTTATTTGCTTTTATAAAATATAAAAAATACAAAAAGAATCATCCCTCATCTCTAGACCTAGTTTTTAGGTTTTCTAATCCTAGCGACGCTATTCCTAAGTTGAACGATCAATCCCCCGGTACTTGTCATTATACTATACTACATCGATCAGGTACACTGTCTGGTGGGGGTTGTAAGCTTCTCGAGATCCCTCGAGAGGTAAAGCCTGGTGCAATTTCCACGCATCAAGTTTTTGGCGCCGCAGCCTGGGGAATAGTTATTGTCTAGGTTAGGATTTATTTTTATTAGGTCTACTTGCTAGATTCCTTTCTAGTAAGATTTTTATTTTTTATTTTTAGGTTTTCTTTAGTCTATCTTAATTCTTTGTATTTTTGTTCATAACTCTTTACCATCCGACATCATGGAAGATGGTAACATCTTTGAACCCATTATCCCACCACAACAAGACCACCCACAAAACCCACCACTAGCTAACCAACCTCTTAGGCCCCGAACCCTAGGAGAGTACTCCCGACCTAGCCACCAAGGCTATCGAAACACCATTGAGCTCACCCAAGGAGCCAATGTGTCTCCCTTGCGATCCGACACCATCCGGTTGGTGCAAAGCGGATGTGCATTCCATGGACTTCGATCCAAAGATCCAAATAAACATCTCAAGGACTTCCTTAAAATCGTAGATTCTATAGACCTTGATGCTACAACTAGAGAGTCAACCTGATTACGCCTATTCCAATTCTCTCTACGTGATCAAGCTAGTCAATGGCTTGAGCGTTTACCCGCGGGATCCATCACCTCATGGGATGATCTCACCACTCGTTTCCTTGCTCAATTTTTCCCACCGGGGAGAACTACCAAGCTTAGAAATGATATCTTGATGTTCCAACAACGTCAAGGTGAAACTCTATATGAAGCATGGACTCGTTTCAAGGACTTACTCCAAAAAGTCCCTCATCATGGCATATATCTTTGGCTCCAAGTCCAATTTTTTTATGACCATGTCGATCTCTTCACAAGGCGAACCATTGACCAATCGGCCGGTGGTAAGCTACGTGATCTAAGTGCGGAAGAATCATGGGAACTCATAGATGATCTTGCTCTCTATAACAACGAATGTTGGAATGATCCCCGTGATTTGAACAAAACGGTCAAGGCAATATCTTTGCCTTCGAACAATTCTAGCACTCCCGACCGTAGGATCATGGAACTTGAGGACCAAGTCAAGTTTCTCATGAAATCTTACGAAGCTCCTAAGCCTTCAAGCCAAGTGAACAAAATCACTTCTTCATGCGAATTATGTAGTGGTCCCCATGACACTCGTGATTGTGTGGAACTCCCCGGAACAGCTTTTGCGGACTACGCATCCTCGCGTACCGACGAAGCGGGAGATAAGTGGTACACTTTCAAACCCGAGCCAAACCCTTATGGTGATTCCTACAACCCTTCTTGGAAAAATCACCCAAACCTTAGGTGGAAACAAAACCAAGCCAATTCTTCTAATCCGCCTAATCGTTACCAACCAAATGGTCCACCCTCCAACCGTACTTTCAACAACAATCCTTCTAACAACTATGGTAGTACCAACAATCTTGAAGGATTGATGTCCAAGTTTATGGCATCTCAAGAGGCTCGCATAGCTAGGTTTGAAACCGAATTCAACCAACAACAAACGGAGATGACCAATAAGATTGACAACTTGTTGAAAGCCCTCAACAACCAAGCGTTAACTACACCTAGGAAGGATACTAGGGACACCAATAGCGGAATCCAAACTAAGGACCCCTCGTCATCCAAACACGTCCACTTTGTCAACGTTGTCACCATTAAGCCATTAGATAGGGAGATAGAAGAAAGTGACAAAGATGAAGTTGGAGTAGAAACCGAGACTAGGGATGAAATTAGGGAAGTTGAGGTTAATACGGGAAAAGAGTTTGAGGAAGTAGAGACTGTAGAAGAGTACTTTGATAAGTTGCCCACCAAGGAAGAACGGGAATATCATAAGGACTTATTCGATGGCCCCGAGACACCATATATCCTTGGCACACCCCTTATCAAAATGGGAGACCCCTCTAACATCAACATACCATGCAACATTGGTGTCACACCCCCAAAATACCTGAATGGCAGCGGAATGGAATACCTGGGGGTGATTGTCATAGCACCACAGTTACAGTTATATTGAACGACCTAAAGTGTCGTTTGGAAAAATACCTCGTTTGATCATTAAAACATTCAGAGTTTACAAAACATAGGTCTCAAAAAGGTGTTGCAAGTTTATGAAAAACAAGTTCAATCCAGATCAAACGTTTCATAAGTGCAGGAAATATATATATGTGAGACGCGTCGATCCGCGACTCCATGAAGGTCCAAATGCATGCTAGCAGGAGCTACCTTAATAACCTGAAAATACATTGCTAAAACGTCAACACGAATGTTGGTGAATTCCATAGGTTTGTAAGTTAAATCGTATGTACATTAGCCACAAGTATAAAGTAAACCGACAAAATGTCAAAATGCTACATTGTCTCTTAAGCTCATGACCCCGAAGCTAGACATAATATTGTATTGGCCCCAAAAGAGTGTTTACCAGGCACTCATATAGTTTAGACATGAAATGCATTCGTACCCGTTGGAGCAACCCAAACACGAATGGAGGCGTCACCCTCAATAGATCTATTCACTCACTCTCGCTTGACATTATAATTAACGGTCCATGATAATAAAGGGGACTTAACTTGGTAGGAAGGAAACTTAAGCAATGTATGGAATTTAATACTTGGGCATGTACAAAAATAATTGATGCAATGTATTCTCCCCCGTGGGATTTGAAATCAAATAAGTAATTGAAAACGGGGCTATGAAAACTCACCTGAAGTGATAGTACAATGTGATGAAATGATCGGGACAACAAGGTACGAACACTAGCCGCAACCTAAATGAATGAATATGATCTAATTTAGATCATGAAATGATGTAATGAATATTCATGCACATGATACCTATACCACTCATAACTTGAAAATACTTGTTATCGTCATAGTAGGTAATTTCCATACTTAGGAAAAATAAGTCTAATTAGAAGTATAGAAACTTGTCGTAATATATCGTATATAAAATGTTAGTGTTATATTCCTCGTTTTGAAAACCTTAAAATAACGTCTAGTAGTCGCATAAATAAACCTTGGGTCGTACGTACTTCGTTAGTTACGAATATAACTCTTGAATAAGAAATTTAGAAAATATAGCATTTAGTACGTATTTATATTATTTCTAGTAGTGACTAAATATATATATAGTTTTGATGATTTTAAAACGTGTATAACTTTGTCGTTTTAAGTCCATTTTCCTCGTTCTTTATATCCACGGATTCGTCTTAGTATGTATTAATATATTTTTGATAGTTCGGCTTCTCTAGGTTACGTCTAACGCCTCTATTTGTCCGTCGAAAATCGTCCAACAGCATGTAATTTTCAGAAAAATAGTTTTCGTCAATAAACTTGCAAAAATCATAACTCCTTCGTTATAAGCTCGTTTTAATCCGTTCTTTCGCCCACGGCTTCGTTTTTGAAAGTATTTTCTAAATCTTTGGTCAAAAATTTCCCATCACCTACTGAGTTTCCCACATTTTAAAAATATGGACAGTAGGTATATATATTGTTTCAAAAACCATTTCTAGGGTTCCAATCTAGTTCCAACTTCAACCAAATCACTTTTAATCACCACAAATCTAGTCTAATCTTACCATACACCTTCTTAGGGTGTCATGGGTTCCTAAACATCATAAATCAAGTGGATCTAAAAAGGATCTAACTATAATCTATTTCTAGGGCTCAAAAGTTATATATGTATAAAATGGAGTGGTATAAATAACATATGCATGTAAATCTTATATATATATATATATATCATATGATCATAAAAATAACTTGAAGAAATTATGAAAAAGAGTTTGACAACTTACTTTGAAAGATTATAGAGCTTGGATGATTAAAACTTAAGAAACCTTGAGTTTTTATTTCAAAACTCTAACAAGGATTACCAAAGGAACTAGAAAATAGCTTGATCTTGAAAAATCAATGGATTTTGGTCTTAGGTTGATTTTGGGTCGTGGGTTTTGAAGTAGAGAGGAAGAGAAATGAGTTGATCTTGGCTTATGGATGAATATGTGGTGAAATATCTAGATATTTACTTATGATGGCAAACTTGTAATTAAATGGTCAAGGTTGGTCAAAGGGGGACAAGAGGAGGGGGTGGCACATGGTAGTAAAGAAGTGTGTATGAGAAGTTTGGTAGTATTTAGTTGTTTTGTGTATCCGTTAGGTGTTATCGGGTACCGAGTTAATTAAAAATAAATCGTGACGAGTTGAAATAAAATATGACGAAGTTAATCGGGATATAATAAAGTCATAAAAGTTGTGAAAATATATTGGGTACAAGTATTGGGTGTTTGGATAATTATTGTTTAATTTCTACGAAAACCGTCGTAATTTTAGTAAACTTACGATAATAATTGAATAAATTTCCAAAATACCAGGTAAATTAATATTATAATTTTTATATTATTAAAATGAATATAAAAATATATTGGGATCATAGTCGGGAGTGTCGGACGTGTTAGTCATATTATTGATCGCTTGTTAACGTTTATTTAAAAATAATTATACGTAAAAGTCAATTATACCAAAAGTATAAATTTAAATATCCTACGAGTGGAATAGTATGTAAGTGTCATAATGATAATATGCAGACTATTTCTAGTCCGTATGAAATGTCCCAATGATAATGCATGAATTCGCTCTTGAACCAATTCGATTACGCGAATTTGAATACCCGTAAACTAAATTTACGATGAAATGAGTAATGCACATGAATAATGGTTTTCTCTCGGGAATGAATAGTGTCATGTGAATAGTGAAATTTTTTAATGTTTCTCGGAATATCAAATTGACCTAAAAAATGATGAATAGTAAAATGTTGAATAGTGATCGATGAATAGTAAATGGGTGAATAGTAATATGTTGAGGTTTGGAAAAATGACCTGAAATTGTGGGGTGTGATAATTGGGCATATGCATATATGGAAAGCTTATATCGATCCTAGATCTCCTATAAACATCATGACTAGGACTTATTATAATTGGGTAATGAAGAAACAACTTGGTTATAGGATGATGCCGAATAAGAATTTGATAAGTAATTTTGTAGTAAGAGTGAAAGGATTGCATGTGATTGTCAGAAATTTCACTTATGAGATCGATTTTATGATAGTAGAGGCTACTCGTCCGGTGATAGATGCTTGCCTAAGTCAAGTAGTGTTTAGAAAACCATTCGTTGAGGCCACTAAGATGAGTTATGATCCGAATTTAGGGATAGTTAGGTTCAAGGAGGAGAATGATTAGATTGCCTACCAAATGCCCTATAAGATCGAGCAGTACCGCCTCCTGTCAAACATAAAAAAGGAACACAAACAAGCGGCTTACTATAGGAATGATGAGGATAGACGTAGAGGAGTAGAGTATGTGATGAATAGGATGCTTGGTTTCTACAAAGAATGCTTGCAACTAGGTCCGGAATACAAAACTGGTGTAGGAGATGACCTAGAGAGTGAAACCAACGATGAGGTCACGTAGTAACCCATGACCTTGAGTCTAGCTACAAGACTCGTAAATAAAGAAAAGCGCTTCTTGGGAGGTAACCCATGTTTTGTGTGATTTTTATTTTTGTTTTTTTGTTATTTGCTTCCGTATGCATGCTTTATTTTTATTGTTGGTAGATCATGTTTCAAAACTAAAATGGTGAAAATATTTTATTTTGTTGTTTGGCTTAGTCTTAACTTCATCCAAAGGTATTTCGCAAAAGATAAGTGTAATGGGAAACCCCAAATATGTTTTTAAGAAACAAACTCGATCATGAATCTCCACAATATTAAATAAACATGTATATTCGTATTTGTTAGAGTCAAATGCTTGTATCGAGTCATAATGATGTTTTGCAGGATTTTCTAGGAAGTAGGACGAAGTTTTTCCAGAAATTTTCTGGAAACTTAACATAAGAATTTCTGCAGGTCACTTCTGACTGCGTCAGGAAGAAATTCCTGACGGCGTCACGTGTAAAATTCTGGAAATTTTACCAGTTTTGTTTTTCTAACGGAATCTTAAAGTTTTTGTTGAATCTTTAGTTTTATAATCTCCAGGAGATCTGCAAACATTATTCCACAAGCATTATATCTTACTTTGCTTTTTAGGATTTGTTAGCATATATAGATTGCCGTCGATTTTACGCGAGGTTGCCTTGTCTGTTTTCTCAGGCTTTACAGGTTATGTATGACAAGAAGATGATTTATATTCTGGAAGGGAAGCTTTAATTGTTCATTTTCTTGGAGGAAGATCTAACCTGGCCACCTTATTATCCATACCGAGCGAATCAGGGGAGTATTTGATTTCATTCTTTTTACTTATTTCACTTTTACATTCTTTACTTGAACATTGGGGACAATGTTCATCCTAAGTGTAAGGGGAGGGTAAAATGATGATACCTTACAGATACACTTTCGCTTGAGTTTGTTTGTTTGATGGTAGATGTGCAATAAAACTATGAGAAATACTTGTTAGTGTAATTTTAGCGCCAAATTTAAATTTTTTTACAACATTTAGGAGTGAAACTTTAGCCATAGCAAGCGTCTCATGGATAGGAGTTGTATGACTAGCACAAAACCGTACTATTCAGAAAAATTTTCCACCCAAATATGTGAGGTTCGCCTTTAGATTCGATAGGAAAAACATTTACTATTAGTGCTTATGAGTGTACCGGTAGCATTTAGATTCTAGAACTTGCGTTAGTGATGCATCCCGACACCGCTAGTGAGACTACATTCGTGTAGTAGGATTTACTACATGATAAAAGGCATTAGGATCACCATTGTGTTAAACCCGTATCATAATTACTTGACCATTTAAGTCATATTACTTGGCTAGTTAAGTCAACTAATTTTTCCCACACCCTTAGCGTTGTACTCATTTTTAGTACACGAAACCCCTAGTACACCCCTCCGAGCCTATCTTTTCGTTTCTAACTTTAAGCATCTTACTTAAAGGAAGAATTTGTTACACCTCACTTAAATGTACAACCAAATCGCCTTAGCCTTCCGTGTATGCACTCATCTTTAGTGCATTATTGTTATTTGTTTAAACCCTTAGTTAATTATCTAATTGATTACATGGTTGATAAGTCGAGTCATATCCTTATACATATTATTTTGGGACAATTGGGACTCATGGGTAAAGTACTTATGTTATGGAGTAATGGGGAAGAACATCATATATTACCCCCACATGTGCATTAATCTTAAAAGTACTCAAAGTGTTTTGATTTTCTTAATTTGAGTCATTAGATTAGTTTATTGTAAAGTATGTAAAAATTCAAGTGTAAGGGGAATGTTCATTCCCTATGATGTATTATTTTGGATGGTAGGGTAAGAGTGTATGCAAAAAAAAAAAAAAAAAAAAAAAAAAAAAAAAAATCGAAAAAACTAAGAAAAAAATAGAAAAAGAAAAGAGAAAAAACATACGGACTACCATCTCGTTTCATTCTATGTTTGTTTTATGTTTTTGTTATTTTTCATTCGTTAGCCTAAGTCGAGTCTAGTCTTGGCTTAGCAACGCCACATTGTACATGTAATTAACCAAGATTATTAACTCGCCACCAGTAAAGACTGCCTATATCCAACAAAACCGTGTATTCTATATCCCTACACCTAACGTTACAACCCTTTAAAAAGACCTCTTTGATAGTTTATCCTAGGTGCTTACGCCATGTGGTGGATGTTTGATCATTTCCCAAGCCTATGGTAATCTATTTTGCTATGACAGGTAGTGAGAGATGTTTTCCATTTCCATAATGTGATATTACTTTATTATACCCGAGAGATGTGAGTATCTAAACACTATTTGTGAGGTGCTAGTATATGACCTCCGTGCTTGTCTTTGGTTTTTAGTGGAATGATTATTTGTTGTAATTACTTTTATATTAGTGTTAAAAGACCACTAACTTGTATTTTGATTAGAATAAAAGCGCATTTGCTTGAGGACAAGCAAATCTCAAGTGTAAGGGTATATGATGAGGCGAAAAATGAACCATTTTTAGGGGGTCATTTAAGCCCGGAATTGAATTTATTTGATCAAATATTGCCCTAAATCGTTCATTTTGTGATTTTAGGTACTTTGGGAGTGAATTCTGGAAAAGGAAGCATTTTGGACGTTTTTGGAGCATAAAAGTGAAAAAAACGACAAAGACTTAATTTTCCATGCTGAGAACAGTACCTGACGACGTCAAGAAGGAAATCTTGATGGCGTCAGGAGTAAAATCCATGACGACCCAGTGAAAACCTGAAGGCGTCAAGAGAAGGGCGTCAAGAGTTAATATGGTGACGGCCTGAAGATGGATTACACGTGACGGCGTCAAACCTAGATCTAGGCAGTCAGAGGAATTTATTTGGCGGCGAGATGACGGCGTCAGAAATTTACTCTTGACGCCGTCACCTCACAAAATCTATATATATTTTTCTATTTTTCATTCATTAAGGGAGGAACTTTTGTGGAGAATACTAGGGTCGAACCTAATAAACCATAGGTCATTTGTAACCGTATTTTCAAGGGTTTTTACCCCTTGAAACCTTTCATGTTCAATTAAAATAAGTCCTCTTTCAATTCAATCAATATGTCTATGTGTTGTTTGAATATATCTTATGCTTGTCTTGATTTTAACATGCTAGGCTAGATCTTTCATGTGTTTGCTTAGATGTAATGAAACCTAGATGTTAATTATAGGTTGATTGCTTGTTTATAGTTGTAATGGATGAATGATTTCAATGTTAGGCTTAAGAAAACTGGCAGATCTCCATTGTGTAACTTGCTTGAACGTCTTAAGAAACATGAACCGATGTGTACTAGGTTTTTATGGTTGTATTTAATGCATGGGCGAATTCTAGTGATCCCATGTTAGGAGCTTCTTAGCCGGCTCGACATAGGAGTGAAGTAGGAGCTTATAGGATTGGGGAAGTAAGTACGCCACCCCATGAATGGTATTAAGGAATACAATCCGTCATCCACGCAAATGTAACAAGTAATTAACCTATAAAAGATATCTAGGGAGTAGTGAAACCTAAGTAAACACAATTCTCCCATATATTGCTCACACCTTTAGTTTAATTTAGTTTATTTTCATTTTTGTCATTTTATTTTGATTGCATCTTAGTAATTGGGTTAGTTGACTAGCAACTAATTCCGCCCAACTCCTTCAAAACCGAGATTTTATTTGCTTTTATAAAATATAAAAAATACAAAAAGAATCATCCCTCATCTCTAGACCTAGTTTTTAGGTTTTCTAATCCTAGCGACACTATTCCTAAGTTGAACGATCAATCCCCGGTACTTGTCATTATACTATACTACATCGATCAGGTACACTGCCTGGTGGGGGTTGTAAGCTTCTCGAGATCCCTCGAGAGGTAAAGCTGGTGCAATTTCCACGCATCAACATCATAAGTTAATATATTGTTGAGAATTTTTTTAAAAAGTCTAGAGCTCATACGATACCTTCGCCTAAATTTATCTTCCGGATATTTAGGATCATTCTCGGCGTCGCCAAAATAGTCATCGAGTAAACGTTGTTCCGCCTCTTCTCGTTCACGAGGTATGTATGCCCTCGTTTTCTTTTCACCCGATCTCGATCCTTCGGCTTCTTCATACAAAGATACGTATTGTTCATACGCCATGTAACTTTGAAGATAGCGTTCTCGATCATTAAAAAAAAATCATACGGATTCAAATTATGGTCGTTGAGAATTGTTTGGTTATGATTGGTTGGATTCATGATTGAAAATACTAAAAGATATAATAGATTGAAAGTGTGTTTGAAGTATGGAGTAATAAGGGGTATTTATAAGTTTTTTTTTTTTTTTTTTGAAAATTGTCACAATAACGGCTATATAGCCATTGGTACCATTTGAGTTTTCAAAAAAAACAAGCCAAAGTTCCAATAAACAAACGTTCCAAAAAGAAAAAAAGAAAGAAAAAAAAAACCCGACGGCGCGAGCATCGACGGCGCCACCACCGGTACGGTGCGCCGTCGGTTTTTTTGGGCTGGTGGTGACGGCGCGCGCGATGGCTCACCCGTACCCCATGCTCTTCACATGTCTCTTTTCCAATAAAAATATTTTGTAAGTTAGTTGTTAAATGTAAATATAAGATGTAAAATAATATAAAAAGACATATCTATAATTGTAAACAAATGTTTAGGGTATATTAGTAATTTAATATTTTAATAGCTCCAATATATTTAAAAAAAACTTCATGAATCAGCTTTTCATTTAAAAGCTATTTGTTTGAAATAAAAGTTTGAAGTTAGGGTATGTTTGGCAAAACTAGCTGTAAGCTGTAAACTGTAAAACTGTTAACATGAGCTACAAACTGTATTTTTTTATTAATAAAAGTGTTTGGTAAATTAGCTGTTAAATGTAATTATAATATGTAAAATGACATAAAAGTACATATTTATAATTGTAAACAAATGTTTGGAGGGTATATCAGTAATTTAAAATTTTAATAGCTCCAAGATTTTAAAAAGCTTCATGAATCAGCTTTTCATTTAGGAGCTATTTGTTTGAAATAAAAGCTAAAAGTTAATGCGTCTAAACAGAGCTATTTATTT
Organism: Artemisia argyi; assembly: GCA_030686995.1. NCBI lineage: Eukaryota > Viridiplantae > Streptophyta > Magnoliopsida > Asterales > Asteraceae > Artemisia > Artemisia argyi. Next base: position 179,795,382 of record CM060677.1, read on the forward strand.
TAGAAGAGATTATTTTTGTAACAAAAAGCTAACAGCTCCTCAAAAAGCTCTTACCAAATAGGCCCAATGTATCCAAACGGAGCTATTTGTTTTAGAGGATGTAAAAAAAAAAAAAAAAAAAAAAAAAAAAACAAAAACTTACCCAAAAAGCTCCTACCAAACATACCCTAAGCTTTTAATAAGCCTATTAGCTTATTAATTAGGATAAAATGACAAAAGTGACTACACAATCGTACATTTCAAATACACCTAAAATTTCAAATATAACTACAAAAAAATATATGCATCTCTCCTTAAATTTAAAGTGAAGATTTACACACGTTAACTGGCACACTTCATTTTATGTTTTAAACAGTTGTACATATATACTTTTACTTTTAAGTGTGTCAATTAATAGTAGGAGTGTGCAAATCATCACTCTTAAATTTATCTTCCTCATTTGAAATGTGTAGTCAATATTTATTATTATTTTAATCATTTTAATTTTTATTTCTCACTATATTTATTTCCATTAGCTTATTAGGAATATTATATAACAAACTTATATAAAATTATAAACTAAAGAACTAAGTATTACTATAAAATACAGTAGGGTGAGCATCGGGTCAAACTCGACCCGAATCGACAAAAACTGACCGACCTGAAAACCGAAAAAGGAAAAAACTCAAACCGAGAACCGAACCGAGAAATAGATATCAAAACCGAATAACTCGGTTCGGATCGGTTTTCGGGTTTCGAATAGAAAAAACTGACAAAAATCGAACCGAAATCAACAAAAAACCGAAATAAATATACAAAACCGAAAAAGGTTGATTCAGTCCAGTTTCAATCGAATTGTCAATTCGGGTCGGTTTTCGGATAGATTTGCTCAGCCCTAAAATACAATATAAAACAAATTCATATAAACTCGTAAACCCAAAATTAAGCTTTGTTTTTTCTTCCTCCTGATACTTGTGTAAACAATGTCATGTAGTGGAGAGTTTATAACTTGTTCATGCCAAATCGCATCTAAATCACCATAGACATTTATATAAACATGCATATGTGGGTGCTTTTAGAGTTGTTATCAAAACGGTCGTCTTTGTGCTCAACTTATATTTCCATAAGTTATCACTTTGCTTGGTTTGTGTTCATTGTCAAATAATATGTTACTTTGGCACTTGGTCTTGATTTTCGGGTTTATCAAACTATAGTTTGTCACTTTTACTTTTAGGGTTGATTTATCATCTTTATCCATTGGGATGTTATTTTCTCACATCAAATACAAAGTCGGTAATAAATGTTTGTGGAATTCATATTGATTGAAGATTTATTTTTTCTATTTATTTATGTATCCTTTTGAATCTCCAGTTTTGTTTCTTGGTTGTATCTTTATGTGGTTAAGGATGGTTTAAATTTCCTTTAAGTTTCATATCTTGGAACAATTAAGTGTAAATCAAATGGATATTTTTTTCATGTTTGATGCAATCACTTTTTCAAAAAGAATAATTTTTTTTAGGAGAAAATAGAAACTTAAACTCGGATACTTTATTGGACAAATGTCAAATCATCATTCTTATTTTTCTGTTATTCCTCTTAATTGCACATATCAATCGTCGATTCATTTTAGAAAGGAAAACACACTTTAGCATACTTTAATTGACACATGAGGTGGTCGAACTAACAAGATTTGATCGTGTATTATGTCGTAACTAATCAATAATATTTGGCTCTTATTAATTGGTCCATTTTTTAAAGCGTTTATCAAGTTCGCTACATTAAGCATGCACTTATTCACCTTCCAAGTAATTTGACATCACCTGTCCTTTTGGACCAACGTGGGGTATCTCAAGCATAATCACATGTCTATCGAGTAAATTTAAACTTTAAGCTGGATGACAAAAAGAAAAACACAAAAATGGAACCCAAGGTAATTGGATCAAGTTTGAGGATGAGGATGAGCGTGCAAAATAATATATATTGTCGCAAGGCATAAATGAGTCTTGCCAATACCCAACGGCGTAAAATGGATGAATTTTTTCCAGCTCATGTTATCTTGAAAGAGTAAAATTTTGATTTGTATACGTACATTAACCGGGTTATCTCCCGTGACAGTTTTCAACTGTTTCTTTCACCTCTATCAAACTCTATATAGTGATGTTTGATCATACTTGATAACTAATTAAGAGTAAATTACACCATTCGTCCCTGTGGCTATATCAAAATCACTAGTTTCGTCCATCGACTTAAATTTTTGCATGAATCGTCCTTATCTTGAAAACTTGTAACACCAACATATCGATAAGGACCGTTGGTGTTACAAGTTTTCAATGGAGCTCACTAATGTTAGTTATCAATAAGGACCGTTGCTGTTACGAGTTTTCAAGACGGTCATGCAAAAAATAAAGTCGAGGGATGAAACTAGTGGTTTTGATATAACCACGGAGACGAACGGCGTAATTTACTATTTAATTAATTTATAATTTAAAATAAATATGAAAAAAGATAAAAATGAAACACTAGACTTTCATACGCCACTTTTATGTTTGTCAAACAAGATTGTTGAGAGATTATCTTTATTTTTTTTCAAAAAATAAGTTATTTAAAAACTAATATTTGTTTAGCAGATAGAACTTATAAAAACCAAAAGTTACTTTATATACCTCAAAAAAAAATAATCTCTATTTATAATTTCCATCTTCAACACCACTACCAACAACAGTTAGGGTATGTTTGGCGAAAGTAACTATTGCTGGAACTGGTGCTGGTGCTGGAGATGGTGCTGGTGCTGGAGATTATAAAAAAAGATTATTTTTATAAGCTACATGAAGTAACCTTTGGTTTTAAGAGATTATGAAAGATTATTTTTTTTTAGAATCTCTTATAAGCTATGTTTGTCAAACAAAGATTATTTTTTAAGTAGCTTATTTTAAAAAAAAATAAGCACAATCTCCTAACAATGTTGTGTGCCAAACATAGCCTCTTGCCAAACATCTTAAAAACAGCTTATTTTATAAGCAAACCCAAACCTCATAATAAATCCATATCAAACACCCGACCCTAACCCAAAACTGAAAAACCTCCCATCAAAAACCCTCCCCTTTCTCCCAAATTCAAAATCCAATTCACAAAAAACCCAAACAATGGCGGGCTTCTCCTTCAGCACAAATCCATCCTCATCACCTTCACCATTCGGTTCAACCTCACTCACATCTTCTTCAAACCCTAGCTCCACTTCTTCTCTATTCGGTTCAACCACACCTGCTTTCGGCACACCTTCATCATTCGGCGCCGCCGCTTCCACTACAGCGCCTTCGTTTGGCGGCTTCGGCTTCGGCGCCGCGTCTTCGTCGGCTTCGGCTCCTGCCACGTCATCGCCGTTTGGTGGATCAAGTTTGTTTGGATCAAGTTCTAGTGCTGCTATAAGTACTAGTACTGCTAGTAGCTTATTCGGTTCGAATACGGCTAATTCGGCTCCTGCATTTGGTACTGGTGGTATGTTTGGTGCGTCTTCGAGTGCGGCTGCAACAACGAATCTCTTCGGTTCGAGTTCGGCTACTTCGAGTCCTGCTTTTGGTACTAGTAGTCTTTTCGGAGCCTCTTCAGCTGCGAATACGAGTGTAACTGCACCTAGTAGTGCGAATACGAGTGTAACTGCACCTAGTAGTGCTTTTGGTACTAGTAGTCTTTTCGGAGCTTCTTCGGCTCCTGCCACGTCATCGCCGTTTGGTGGATCTAGTTTGTTTGGATCAAGTTCTAGTGCTGGTATAACTACTAGTACTACTAGTAGCTTATTCGGTTCGAATACGGCTAATTCGGCTCCTGCATTTGGTACTGGTGGTATGTTTGGTGCGTCTTCGAGTGCGGCTGCAACAACGAATCTCTTCGGTTCGAGTTCGGCTACTTCGAGTCCTGCTTTTGGTACTAGTAGTCTTTTCGGAGCCTCTTCAGCTGCGAATACGAGTGTAACTGCACCTAGTAGTGCTTTTGGTACTAGTAGTCTTTTCGGAGCTTCTTCGGCTCCTGCCACGTCATCGCCGTTTGGTGGATCTAGTTTGTTTGGATCAAGTTCTAGTGCTGGTATAACTACTAGTACTACTAGTAGCTTATTCGGTTCGAATACGGCTAATTCGGCTCCTGCATTTGGTACTGGTGGTATGTTTGGTGCGTCTTCGAGTGCGGCTGCAACAACGAATCTCTTCGGTTCGAGTTCGGCTACTTCGAGTCCTGCTTTTGGTACTAGTAGTCTTTTCGGAGCCTCTTCAGCTGCGAATACGAGTGTAACTGCACCTAGTAGTGCGAATACGAGTGTAACTGCACCTAGTAGTGCTTTTGGTACTAGTAGTCTTTTCGGAGCTTCTTCGGCTCCTGCCACGTCATCGCCGTTTGGTGGATCTAGTTTGTTTGGATCAAGTTCTAGTGCTGGTATAACTACTAGTACTACTAGTAGCTTATTCGGTTCGAATACGGCTAATTCGGCTCCTGCATTTGGTACTGGTGGTATGTTTGGTGCGTCTTCGAGTGCGGCTGCAACAACGAATCTCTTCGGTTCGAGTTCGGCTACTTCGAGTCCTACTTTTGGTACTAGTAGTCTTTTCGGAGCCTCTTCAGCTGCGAATACGAGTGTAACTGCACCTAGTAGTGCGAATACGAGTGTAACTGCACCTAGTAGTGCTTTTGGTACTAGTAGTCTTTTCGGAGCTTCTTCGGCTCCTGCCACGTCATCGCCGTTTGGTGGATCTAGTTTGTTTGGATCAAGTTCTAGTGCTGGTATAACTACTAGTACTACTAGTAGCTTATTCGGTTCGAATACGGCTAATTCGGCTCCTGCATTTGGTACTGGTGGTATGTTTGGTGCGTCTTCGAGTGCGGCTGCAACAACGAATCTCTTCGGTTCGAGTTCGGCTACTTCGAGTCCTGCTTTTGGTACTAGTAGTCTTTTCGGAGCCTCTTCAGCTGCGAATACGAGTGTAACTGCACCTAGTAGTGCGAATACGAGTGTAACTGCACCTAGTAGTGCTTTTGGTACTAGTAGTCTTTTCGGAGCTTCTTCGGCTCCTGCCACGTCATCGCCGTTTGGTGGATCTAGTTTGTTTGGATCAAGTTCTAGTGCTGGTATAACTACTAGTACTACTAGTAGCTTATTCGGTTCGAATACGGCTAATTCGGCTCCTGCATTTGGTACTGGTGGTATGTTTGGTGCGTCTTCGAGTGCGGCTGCAACAACGAATCTCTTCGGTTCGAGTTCGGCTACTTTGAGTCCTGCTTTTGGTACTAGTAGTCTTTTCGGAGCCTCTTCAGCTGCGAATACGAGTGTAACTGCACCTAGTAGTGCTTTTGGTACTAGTAGTCTTTTCGGAGCTTCTTCGGCTCCTGCCACGTCATCGCCGTTTGGTGGATCTAGTTTGTTTGGATCAAGTTCTAGTGCTGGTATAACTACTAGTACTACTAGTAGCTTATTCGGTTCGAATACGGCTAATTCGGCTCCTGCATTTGGTACCGGTGGTATGTTTGGTGCGTCTTCGAGTGCGGCTGCAACAACGAATCTCTTCGGTTTGAGTTCGGCTACTTCGAGTCCTGCTTTTGGTACTAGTAGTCTTTTCGGAGCCTCTTCAGCTGCGAATACGAGTGTAACTGCACCTAGTAGTGCGAATACGAGTGTAACTGCACCTAGTAGTGCTTTTGGTACTAGTAGTCTTTTCGGAGCTTCTTCGGCTCCTGCCACGTCATCGCCGTTTGGTGGATCTAGTTTGTTTGGATCAAGTTCTAGTGCTGGTATAACTACTAGTACTACTAGTAGCTTATTCGGTTCGAATACGGCTAATTCGGCTCCTGCATTTGGTACTGGTGGTATGTTTGGTGCGTCTTCGAGTGCGGCTGCAACAACTAATCTCTTCGGTTCGAGTTCGGCTACTTCGAGTCCTACTTTTGGTACTAGTAGTCTTTTCGGAGCCTCTTCAGCTGCGAATACGAGTGTAACTGCACCTAGTAGTGCGAATACGAGTGTAACTGCACCTAGTAGTGCTTTTGGTACTAGTAGTCTTTTCGGAGCTTCTTCGGCTCCTGCCACGTCATCGCCGTTTGGTGGATCTAGTTTGTTTGGATCAAGTTCTAGTGCTGGTATAACTACTAGTACTACTAGTAGCTTATTCGGTTCGAATACGGCTAATTCGGCTCCTGCATTTGGTACTGGTGGTATGTTTGGTGCGTCTTCGAGTGCGGCTGCAACAACGAATCTCTTCGGTTCGAGTTCGGCTACTTCGAGTCCTGCTTTTGGTACTAGTAGTCTTTTCGGAGCCTCTTCAGCTGCGAATACGAGTGTAACTGCACCTAGTAGTGCGAATACGAGTGTAACTGCACCTAGTAGTGCTTTTGGTACTAGTAGTCTTTTCGGAGCTTCTTCGGCTCCTGCCACGTCATCGCCGTTTGGTGGATCTAGTTTGTTTGGATCAAGTTCTAGTGCTGGTATAACTACTAGTACTACTAGTAGCTTATTCGGTTCGAATACGGCTAATTCGGCTCCTGCATTTGGTACTGGTGGTATGTTTGGTGCGTCTTCGAGTGCGGCTGCAACAACGAATCTCTTCGGTTCGAGTTCGGCTACTTCGAGTCCTGCTTTTGGTACTAGTAGTCTTTTCGGAGCCTCTTCAGCTGCGAATACGAGTGTAACTGCACCTAGTAGTGCTTTTGGTACTAGTAGTCTTTTCGGAGCTTCTTCGGCTCCTGCCACGTCATCGCCGTTTGGTGGATCTAGTTTGTTTGGATCAAGTTCTAGTGCTGGTATAACTACTAGTAGCTTATTCGGTTCGAATACGGCTAATTCGGCTCCTGCATTTGGTACTGGTGGTATGTTTGGTGCGTCTTCGAGTGCGGCTGCAACAACGAATCTCTTCGGTTCAAGTTCGGCTACTTCGAGTCCTACTTTTGGTACTAGTAGTCTTTTCGGAGCCTCTTCAGCTTCGAATACGAGTGTAACTGCACCTAGTAGTGCGAATACGAGTGTAACTGCACCTAGTAGTGCTTTTGGTACTAGTAGTCTTTTCGGAGCTTCTTCGGCTCCTGCCACGTCATCGCCGTTTGGTGGATCTAGTTTGTTTGGATCAAGTTCTAGTGCTGGTATAACTACTAGTAGCTTATTCGGTTCGAATACGGCTAATTCGGCTCCTGCATTTGGTACTGGTGGTATGTTTGGTGCGTCTTCGAGTGCGGCTGCAACAACGAATCTCTTCGGTTCGAGTTCGGCTACTTCGAGTCCTGCTTTTGGTACTAGTAGTCTTTTCGGAGCCTCTTCAGCTTCGAATACGAGTGTAACTGCACCTAGTAGTGCGAATACGAGTGTAACTGCACCTAGTAGTGCTTTTGGTACTAGTAGTCTTTTCGGAGCTTCTTCGGCTCCTGCCACGTCATCGCCGTTTGGTGGATCTAGTTTGTTTGGATCAAGTTCTAGTGCTGGTATAACTACTAGTACTACTAGTAGCTTATTCGGTTCGAATACGGCTAATTCGGCTCCTGCATTTGGTACTGGTGGTATGTTTGGTGCGTCTTCGAGTGCGGCTGCAACAACGAATCTCTTCGGTTCGAGTTCGGCTACTTCGAGTCCTGCTTTTGGTACTAGTAGTCTTTTCGGAGCCTCTTCAGCTTCGAATACGAGTGTAACTCCACCTGCAAGTAATTCGAGTCCTGCGTTTGGAAGTAACCTTTTCTCTACAGCTTCGAATACGAGTGTAACTGCACCTGCAAGTGCATTCGGGTCGAGTTTAGGTAATTCGAATCCTGCGTTTGGAAGTAACCTTTTCTCTACAGCTGCAAGTAATTCGAGTCCTGCGTTTGGAAGTAACCTTTTCTCTACAGCTTCGAATACGAGTGTAACTGCACCTGCAAGTGCATTCGGGTCGAGTTTAGGTAATTCGAATCCTGCGTTTGGAAGTAACCTTTTCTCTACAGCTGCAAGTAATTCGAGTCCTGCGTTTGGAAGTAACCTTTTCTCTACAGCTTCGAATACGAGTGTAACTCCACCTGCAAGTAATTCGAGTCCTGCGTTTGGAAGTAACCTTTTCTCTACAGCTGCAAGTAATTCGAGTCCTGCGTTTGGAAGTAACCTTTTCTCTACAGCTTCGAATACGAGTGTAACTCCACCTGCAAGTAATTCGAGTCCTGCGTTTGGAAGTAACCTTTTCTCTACAGCTTCAAATACGAGTGTAACTGCACCTGCAAGTGCATTCGGGTCGAGTTTAGGTAATTCGAATCCTGCGTTTGGAAGTAACCTTTTCTCTACAGCTGCAAGTAATTCGAGTCCTGCGTTTGGAAGTAACCTTTTCTCTACAGCTTCGAATACGAGTGTTAACTCCACCTGCAAGTAATTCGAGTCCTGCGTTTGGAAGTAACCTTTTCTCTACAGCTTCAAATACGAGTGTAACTGCACCTGCAAGTGCATTCGGGTCGAGTTTAGGTAATTCGAATCCTGCGTTTGGAAGTAACCTTTTCTCTACAGCTGCAAGTAATTCGAGTCCTGCGTTTGGAAGTAACCTTTTCTCTACAGCTTCGAATACGAGTGTAACTCCACCTGCAAGTAATTTGAGTCCTGCGTTTGGAAGTAACCTTTTCTCTACAGCTGCAAGTAATTCGAGTCCTGCGTTTGGAAGTAACCTTTTCTCTACAGCTTCGAATACGAGTGTCTCCTGCGTTTGGAAGTAACCTTTTCTCTACAGCTTCAAATACAAACATCGTTTTCGTCCGCTGCGCCTTCTTTTAGTAATATAGTTAGTGCGTCTACGTCGAGTTCGGTTACGAGTTCTGTTACGCCTCAACCTACTTCTTCAGCTTCTAGTTTTTCATTTTCGAACACTGGTACAGCTGCGGCCTCTGCGCCTTTGTTTTCAATGACGAGTACTGCGTCTGCAACGTCTGCTGCGTCTACTGGTGTGTCGTTTGGCAGTTCGTTGCCGACTAATAGTAGCTTCACGTTTCCGAATGCGAGTCCTTCTGCTGGTGTAAGTACTGCTGCTGTGACTAGTGGTTCGGCTTCTGCGTCTGCTAGTAAGGCTTCGCCGTTTTCTGCGTTTGGTGCGCCGACGTCGTCTAGTGCTTCAGGTTTGACTAGTGGTTTGGCTTCTGTTAGTAAGATGCCTGCGTTTGGTGTGCCATCTAGTGCTGCACCTTCGACTGCTGCTGGATCTGTGCCGAGTTTTGCAAGTCCTGCTACTGGTGCTGCTGCATCTACTGGGACGGCAACAAGTGCATTTTCCGGATTTCAGACAGCGTCTAAACCTGCAGCTGCTTCTACACCAGCGACACAACCACAGTCTACGCCTGCCACATCATTGTTTGGTGAGTTTTGCGGTTTCAATTCTTATTAGTTTATGGTTTTTAATTATTGATAGCGATACTTTCAGTTATGATGTATATTATGCATGTGCTTGAATGGTTGCATGTGAATTCATGTAACAACAATCCATGGGGCCTAAAAGTGTTATATGATTAGTGTGGTCGTGAATGCCTGTATCTAGGATTGAGATTTTATGACATGCTATTATAATTAGTTTTAGAGGGTGTTTAAGTCATACTAGGTAGAAACGACATGCTTCGTGATAAGCTCCAGAGAATGATACATGCTTAACAGCAGTGTTATATATCTGTATAATACGTTTAGGCATATAATGAGTCTTTTTTATGAGAGGATGTGCTAGTTTTTACTGGTTGAGCCACAAATTTAGAAGTCAAAATCATGCTAGTCCTGTCTATTATATTGTGCGAATGGAAGGACGTACTGAATTGTGATCTGATATTTAAAATGGAATAAATGAAAACGTAAAAGTATAATTCATTAGGGAGAAGATTATAAAGGAATCCTTAAATGATGGAATTTTGGGCCCATTTTTGTGCCCGTGTGGCGTAGGCGTGTAGCGGCTTGACCATAGCATACACCTTCTCTTGATCTTTGCGTTGGCTGTTGGCAAGCCCCATAAGTCCTCATTCTAGCAGTTATTGCCATTTGTAGTGGATGATGTGCCACCTTTCATCTATGGGAATGACGGTTTCCTAGTGAAGCATGAGTTTCTATGTAATGATACTCGAGGTTAGAAGACAAGCCAACTCGTGACATGCTGTGGTCTTGGAAAATTTTCTGTGAACTCCATCAAAAATACAAACTGATACAAAATCCCTTACTAGTTTTGGTTCTAAATTTTAATCCAACAATTACATAGTTTAGACTACCGGTGCATCTTCACTTTTCACAAAAGGCAACCCTGACTCAACATATATGCATTGCCTGTCTTCTACTAACATCTTTTTGGATACTTTTTCTCCCTCATGTTCTTCTTTCCTTTTTTAAGTTGACGTCTTTTAACTTTTTCGTATAAAATTTTGATTGATCTCACATTTCTCCTTTGCATTTTTCTTTACAAAAACAAGCACCATTGTTACAAAATGCAGTTCTTATTTATACCGCATCATATATATTTGAATTGTTTTTGCATTTCAGAAACTCAATTGTAGCTGCATAAAGTAAACATCAGTTATTCACTTAGATGATTATTATCGATTTCACAGAGCATAACCTTTTGTAAATTTTCTGTCACTAGAGTCTAGATGAGCACAAACCCGACTGGTAAGTTCCTGTGACGTGACTCTAGTCATTTGAGCAGGAATAAAGGGCTGCTATGGATTTTGGCAAACAAAAATCTTTTAATAGCCACTAAATAACACTAGCTGGCTTTGTATAGGGTATTTGCAGTGGATTTTCTTGTGTTGTCTCATTCATGGGCTTCCAATATAGTCCTTATGTTTCTAGCATCACATAGCAGAGTATCTCATCTCTTTTAACTTTTTATGAGGTGTGTGAGGAGATTTGCTGTCTTCATGCACAGTACTGTTGGTCACTCATTATTGATGATACTGAACTTCCTATGTGGTTGATTGTAATTAACATTCACAATCTTTAAAGTTTTGACCGATTTGGGACCATCTATACTTCTAACCTCTATATTCTTGTGTCTAAATTTTTATTGCAGGCACCCCTGCAACAACAACGACATCGACTGTTACATCCACAACAGCTCAAACATCATCCGCACTTGTAGTATCTTCTAGTAGTGGGTCAGTCATCAGTATTATCTCAGAATGCTTTTTTTACTTGCTATTCAAACTGATAAGTTTCTTGTGTACTATAAAGCAAAGTATTTAATCTTAAAATAAAAATTGTTTTATCAATTGGTGTTCAAGTATGATGCGGAAAATTTATTGACGTTGCAGATCTTTTTTATTGTATTGTAAAGTGACCTCTATCTATCTTAGAGCTACGAGAATGCCCCGATCTTTCGCATGCCAAATAATTTGCATTTATAAGCTCTTTCCTGTTAAGCAATGCTGGCATTACACTTTGGCAGATATCTTAATAGTTACGCATTGTTATTTTCTTGATTTCTCCGTGTTGTACATCATCTCTCATCTGATGTTCCTTGTGATTTTGCCACCAGGACAACTACAAGCGTCAGCGCAGCTGTAGCCTCTACACCCAAGTTACCATCTGAAATTACTGGAAAGACCGTCGAGGAGGTATCCATACAAAGCTCTCACTGTCTATTTGTACATCTATCAATTTGGTTCTAAATTATCCTAACAGTTTTTTTGCTTATCTAGACGACACTAAAAGTTTATGATGTAACTTAATGGCCCAGCATTCCAGGGCCTTTTCTGTTTATATGATCTAATAAGTATACATTTTGATGTTTCATTTAGATCATCAAAGAGTGGAATGTGGAGCTTCAGGAGAGAACCAGCAAGTTCAGGAAACAAGCTAACGCAATAGCTGATTGGGATAGGAGAATCTTGCGGAACCGAGACGTTCTTCTTAAACTTGAGGCAATTTATCTACTTTAATTCTTAAGCAATGTCCACCTCAATTAACTCATGGCATTCAATTTAAATGTATAAAGCTAGAAGAAAAAACAGAAAATTCAAAGCTTATAAGATAAGAGCTTTATAAGAAAATAACAAAGCCTTCATCACCAACGAGCCCAAAAACTTTCATTAATGCATACTATCATTGTAGGAAAATTCAAGCCTACAAGTTGTATACAAAGCAGAAAACCAAATAGGTTTACGACTTACTAGATATTTGTAACCGGTCACTGGCCTAAATTGTTGAGTGCTCCATCAAAAGTATTGATCTTTCAAGTTATGGCATCTCTTGGCACTTGATTACAAGTAGCCTATATAGAACTCTGTCAGATCCTTCATATATAATTATTAAATATATAATATGTTTATTATATAGCTTAAAGACCCGTTGACACCGGGTTATTTTTTAAAGAAATAGAGAAAAATGAGATGATAAGAAAAGCAATAACGTAAACTTGTTCCATTAATAATATCAAATAAATAATGACATAATTTTGGAAGGTTGGATGACGATAAATGACGATTTAGAGTAATAAATGTCCATTACGATGTTGTGTCCAAATCTGAGCATTAGATACGATAATACGTGATTTATTCGATAAACAGGTAGATACGATAAACAAATTAGTTTGTAAATACTAAAAGGTATCCATGAGTGTTTCGTCACAAATATTGAAATTATTTATTTAGGAGTTATGTGTGTTAATAAAGTAAAAAAATGATATAAAACATGTCCTAAGCAACAGATTTTAACAATTCGAACATGTAAAGAAATATTATAAGTTTAAAACTTTGAGACAAAGTTACATAAATCTTTTTTCACAAAAATCGATAAAACATTTTGAAAGATTCATTGTTTGACTATTTTTTTAATCAGTAAAGGTTGTTTTTTAAGCTTATATGTTAGCCTTATGAGTTATGCGCCTATATGATGTTTGAGAAGCTCATTAGCTCATTTGTAATGCCGATTGAGCTTGTGAAATTGGATAACCAATAAGGTCAAGTGAATAAATTCAAATCAAGTATGAGAAGCTCATTAGCTCATCATAAGCAATAACTTCAATTAAAACTTTAGAACATACATTGTAAACAATCATATGGTCTACCAACATATGCTTGTTGCTTAAATGTAAATTTGATATGTAAGTGAATGAATGGATTAAGTGTTTATCATCAAAAAAGAATGACATGTTGTAGGATATGAAAGTCAAATTAATCATCTTTTATTTCTAATTGCACTAACAATTTATTTATATATTTTGGTAATGAATTTGATAAATAGTAAAACAAATATGCAAGTATATATGACTTTAAAACATCACAACATTCCATTCAACTAATGTGTGTGATTATAGAAATGAAGAATAACAAAAAAAAATGGATAAAAACTTAAGGATTTTTCATTAACATCATTGATGAAAATCGAAAGTACATGAAAATAAAAACTACATATACTTAAAACTTAATCATCTAATTTCGGGGATTTCTCCATGTCAAAGGCCAAGTGTGCTTCTTTGTAAGACAATCCATCCAAAGAAACATCGATGGACTCATCTTCCTCATGAGCAACTAAAGCCTTGCCCCGAGAAAACTCTTTCCCATCTTTAGCAAGCAGAACTTTTGCTTTCTTGGCTGCCTTTTTCTTCCTTTCATCATGAAGCCACTGCAACAAAGCATTGATATCCAATTCTTCTTCTTGACCTACACATAATATACGCTTATTAAAGACTAAAAAGTTAAAATGTGTATTAGAAATTAAGCATGGCAATTTCTTAGTATTATTATCGAAAATAAATGATCACAAATGCGTTGAAAAAACATTACCTTCTGCTCCATGGCTGGAAGACGGCCCATGAACATGCTTGTTTCTGAAATAAAAGTAACATGGGATTAGTAATATATACAACTTTATGAAAAATATTAACGAAAATCTGTACATAACGAATGTATGAACATACTTGGATTTTTTGTTAGTTGAAGAACCTCTCGATCTCTTTTTGTTTCCTGACATTGTTGATGATATTTTTTTGCAGGTTTTCATGATAACGAATGGTTAGTGATGTTTGATTCATTGGAAGGCGTTTTATAAAGAGATGGTAATTGGAATTCAAATCGGTTTTTTGATATGAGTTAATGATGGAAACGATTTGTGTTTCCAAAATGTAGATGTGAAATCATAATCATAGGAGGGAATTTTGGAAGACTAAAAAACCATTTATTAAAGCTTTAATTGTCTACAATTTAGTTTCCAAAATTTAAATGTGAAATGATTAATTCTTTTGATACATGTGTTGTTGTATATTAAGTTTGTAATTACATAAATAATGACTTCAAGGCTTGTACTAAATCCATGGTTTTTATACACTTTAACATTGTATAAAGTTTACTTATAAACAATGATTGAAAGAAACATGGTTGGCGAAATATGAGCATTAGATACCATAATACGTGATCTATTCAATAAACGTATGCATACAATAAACAACTTAGTTTGTAAATAGTAAGAAAAAATACGTGCAAGAATCATATTGTTAATCCTTGATTTATTCGATAAACAGGTAGATGTACAAATACAGATAGGGTAGCTAGGCCAACTTCCTTCAAATGGTATAATGTGTATTAAAGCATTTGTGTTTCTTATTCGAGCAGATGTAATTGGTCATGTCACTGCATGTCAAGATTTGGATAATTTTGGCAAGAATGGGAACAAGGGAAAAAAGAAGCCATTGACTCTTATTGATGCTGAGTAATTACTATAATCCCTTTATTACCATCTAATTAACTTAAGTTTTAATAGGTTTGAGTACTTTTTTATTACTATAATTCATTTGACATGATTATTTGTTTATCCTTATATATGTTGTAGAGGAAATGAACTCAACTGTTGTGGGGTGTATTTGCACAACAATTCAATGACTTTTTGAACGCAACTGTGGATCATGATAATATCATGATTGTTCTCTCATTGGCAATGATGAAAGCTTGAGACGGTAACATCTTATCACCTCTTTTATTATATCTTAGGGAATATGTTTAAGCATATAAAGGAAAATACTAAAGTTATTAATTTGTATTTGTATAGGTAAGATGTGTGTCCAAAACGGTTATCATGGAACAAAACTGTTTCTGTTCAATGCTGCTCAACCCATTGAGCAAGATGAATTGAGAGAGGTTGAAGAATATAGGTTAAGGTAACACAACAGGCAATTTAAAAAATACATATGAGTAAGTTATAGAAATTTGAGTTAATTGAATTTCGATTTAGATTGTTTTCAAGACAAGATGCTGAACCGTCTGAGAACACAGCATCACGTATTTCTGCTGGGTCAAAGTTCTCGACGAAGGATGATTTTCTAAATAAGTATCCTGTTAAAAACATTGTTGAGCTGTTGGATGTTGAAAAGGTACAGCAAATCTCAAATACGACAGTCATTAATAGAGTTAAAGAATATTAAGGTTTATTATATCTATTTGCATTGTTTGCAGAACATCGCTTCAGTTATTGTTGGAACGATCATCGCTATACAAGAAGAGGAGGGATGGTGGTATTTGGGTTGCAGAAAGTGTAGCAAGAAAGTGGTGAAAGATAGCGAGTTTGTTGATCTTGATGATGATAGCTCAAGTAAAATGAGTGTGACTTCTGATCAGTGGAGATGCACCAAGTGCAATGAGATTGTTAAAGGCATAAAATCAATGTAAGTTGACGTTTTTTAAATGAACCATTACAATTTTAAAGCTGCACAGTTATTGGATTTGAATAGGTAGATAAATTGGGGTTTAAAAATACATTGTATGTAGATTTCGCCTTCAAGTCCGTGTTCAAGATGAGTCTGGCACAATGTCCCTGTCTCTGTTCAACGACGAAGTGCAATCCTTAACAGGTAGATCAGCATACCAACTTTGCGAAAAGTATGGATTGAAGGTAAATATATTCTATAATATAATTTACAAATAAAATTCTCATAAGGATGTTTTTTAGTACATATCATCTGACAATAATACAAATTGATATGTAGAGTGCTGATCAACAAGTGTTCCCAAAAGAAATCACCGAATTGGTAGGAAAAAGGCTTGCGTTTAAAGTGTCTATTGGTGAATACAATTAGAAGAAGATGTTGCCTGTATTTACTGTCTTGCGTCTTTCGGATGATGTTGATATTCTGAGTGCTCTTACGTCATCTGTTACACCCATGAAGGTAATATATACATTGTTTAAAATGAAAAACCAAAATGTAATATTGAAACGACATATAACATGTTATTTTGTTTCATCTTAAAATAACAGGATAGCGAGGCTACAAGTTCTAAGTGTATAGGGATATCTGCCTTGGTAAGTCATTAGTCCTTCATACATGTAGTATAAGATAATTATTTTAGGTACCACATGTAATAATATAAGATCCACTTACTTGCAGGATCTTGAATCCCAAACCGATGAGACTGTTACACCAACCAACGTATTGAAAAGTACCGCCACAAGTCCTCCTGCAAAGACCAGTGGCGGTAAACGGGCTTGTGATGCGGAACCAAGCACTGAGTGTTCAAAGACCAAAAGGCAAATTGTGGACATAAAAGTGGAGAAGAATCCTTGAAGCTTTGCATCAGAATAGGGACGAACTACAATAATAAAAATGAAATGAATTTGGTTTTATGGATATTTGTTCAAAACATATTGTGGATGGATTCTGCATTTAGACAATTTTATTTTCATCTTTTTGTGATTGGGGAGTCCCAATCACTTTTTATACAATTGGTTGTTGCATTTGAATTATGGTTCAAGAGATTTTGAAATTTGAAACGGCATACCAAATTGATATCTTAGATTTTGGTCAGTATGCATAAAAATGTTTATATTGATTTTCGTCACATATCAGTAACATATCATTTATTTTTGTAGAAATAAAAGCATAAATCACTATTCAAACATTGGTCTAAAATCCATATAGATTGGTTCATTGTGATTATCAACTGTTTAAAGTTTATTTGGTGGCTAAGTTTATGGAATAAAAATAATTTTTATAAATAGGATTATTTCTTTCAAGTCATTAAGAAATAAAAGTTGAATGGTAACCAAAATCATTTGAACCATACAAAATGAATCTGATTATTATATACATCATAATGGCCCATACTAACAATTGAAGAAATAAAAAGATTTTATAATCAGGAAAACAATCATATTCAAAATAACAGTCTGCAAAGCAAATGCACTTACGATTTCTGCATTTGCCATTCAAAATAATCTGTAAATAGTTATTCATATTGTTCATTGCCCAGTTTGATGCTTCTGTGAAGCACATAACCGAAAACATTAAACACAAATACGATGTTCCAAGTACATACTTAAAACAAAGAAACAAAGTTGCGTGCATCATGAGGTAGATTCTTAACACATGTGGAAGAGTGGACTCATAACTGGGTTACGGGAATGCACGGAAGCTGAGACATCTTCCATTTATTCGACCACTTTAAAACGTACCATTTTGTCTCTTCCCCAACCACACTTTGCAACAATATACTTCCATCTGCATTTTACCGTAACTGTGGATTTGCATATCAAAATACCTGTTGTCTTGCTATGTTTCTTTTGAGACATCAACCGGAAATTCAAGTCCACACCAACAATTAAAGTAAGCCCATATGCACATAACATAATTGCCTAAAAATGAATCTGTTTTCAAAAAACTCAAGTCCACACCACCTATTAAAGTAAAACCATATCCCTGATTGTTTAACACAATGGCCTATAAAATCATGTGTTTAAATAAAAATACTTTCATACACAAGAAAATAAAAATATTCAGAATTTTACAAACCATTGCCACTATTTCCGGCTGCTATTCATCACATAACACAAAACGCAAAACAACAAAGTCATTAACCCAAGTACTTAGAAGATCCTAACCATAATACCTTACTACATGAAACAAAGACATAAACTTTGGACAACATGAGCATATGTTTTAACACATGAGAAACACTGGAATCATAATTGGGTCACGGTTAGGCAATGAAACTTGATCGTCTTTCACATAGTCAGCAAGTTTGAACCTCACCATTTTGTCATCATCCCACTCACACTGACTAACTATGGTCTTCCAAATTGTATTGATTGTCACATGATTTTTGGAGTTAGGTCGATCGCTGTGATATTCTAGATCGAGATTCACATAAAACTGTAGGCCATCATGGTATTGGAGTATAGCATTATGGTACTTGAACATTGAATGTGACTTGACAAAAGTATAGGGTATGGTCTACAATGAAAATAAACGTAGTTATAGTAATGAGTATATTCTTTTAAGAATGTTTTCAAGTATATATCAATGCAATGCATGAGTAACAGCTGGAATAAATAAGGTTTCAACCACTTACCAAACGACCTTTGTCCGTCACATAGGCAAGAACCGGAGCATAGAAACAGTGTTTCTCATCATTGTGCTCCGTGCATCCATCCCTTTCACATATGTGCTTCATTCGTTCATCTTCATTTCAAAAGGAAGTAAAAACATTTTTTATAATGATACTTCATGTTTAAAATATTACGACAGTTTACATGTACACGTTCATTAACATACCTTCATCTATCGGGCTTCTCTTGAAAGGCTTTCTCCAATTCAGCTCCATACGTGGTACAATTTCAGACCTCATTTCCATCCCGGACTCATCAAATGGCATCAGTGACAGAGTATTGTTGAGTAGATTAGTCAATATCACTCTTGTGCCACCAATCAAACCTAACTCATGTACCAAGAAACTCCATCCCTGTCCTCCCAATTCGTGCACGTGTTTCTTTTCTTCAACTAATTCAATTTCACGGTGAGTCAAAGCTGCTAATGGCACGCCAGCCACAAGAACTGTGAAATCTTCATTCTTAGGTTCTTTAAGGAAATGACAAGGAATGACCTTCAAATGAATGACATTGTAAAGAAAGTTACGCGCCAAAATTAAAAATAAGCAATATTTTCAATAAACTGAAACAATGTAATATATATAGCTTAAAGACTTACCGGTGATTGTTGAGGTTGTTCGACACTCACCAAGCATCGACGTTGTCTGTAACCTGCCAAAGCAAGGTCGTATCCATTACATTCGTGCCCTTCATTGTAGTACCCTGTTACGTAGTAACGGTCTTCTTCCTCACGTACGAAATGTAATGTCGCGGCGTTGTTGTATCTGCTGTCTCTTAAAAAGTCTTTCCATTCATGCGAGTACAACACAATATCACCGGCAAGCACTTTCCAGAAAACCTTATGTTTCGTTCCTCTATTATGTATTAAATATATCCATTTCTTTTTCGGGTACAATCTTTCCTTAAAGAATTTTGGAAGGATCTGTAATTCAAGCTATTAATTCGTATCTACATTATAAGTTACACTAATTAAGTTATAAGGTATGTACGTATTATTAAAAGTAAATACCTGGAGTGTTTGGATGTTTTTTTTGTTTGACTCAACTAAAAACTGCATGCTCATCCTGTTTAATACAAACACGACGTTGACATTGTCAGTATAGTGTTACATTCAAAACTGAATAGTACATAGTATTTAACAAATCTAACCACAACATTTTTAACTAAATCTTACCTTATTCATACATCTATAGTAATATACCTCTTTTATAGTACTTAAACCTTTTAAGTATAATTATCAAGTTAGATCATCATATTTGTTACAGACGTAATCTAAACATGACACGTCTTTTGTTATAGCATTATCACAAAGGTTCCAAACAAGTGAACGTAACTACTGAAGTAATATCATCCCATGTGAACTTCTTTTGAAAACATTAAACACACCATATTACAATAGATATTCATAGTATTACATTCAAAACTGAATACTACATAGTATTAAACAAATCTAACCACAACATTATTAACTAAATTTTACCTTATTCATACATCTATACTCATATACTCCGTACCTCTTTTATTGTACTTATACCTTCTAAGTAGCATTAACAAGTGAAATTATCATATTTGGTAGAGACGTAATCTAAAACATGACACGGCTTCTGTTGTAGCATTATGACAAACTTTCCAAACAAGTGAACGTAACTACTCAAGTATTATCATCACATGTTTTAGATTTTGAAAACATTAAACACACCATATTACAATAGCTAATGGATACTAACTATAGAATTCAATTAAGATGATCATTTATAACAACTACAGTTGTATATGGTGTTCCTTTTAACATCTCAACTTAAATATATACATCTCCAATCTCCCATTCTACTTAAATTAACACAAAATCAACCTAAATCAAACAATAACCTAATCACTGACCATTTCAACTTTGAACTAATAAACTATGGTTATCATCAATTACTTTGAATACATGTACAACAAATAATCACGTGATCATTGCTTACATATCATAAACTTTTGCCTAAACATAATCTCATAATGTACAACATCATAAATCTCTACTATTCGATATACTCGATTAGTGAAATCCCAAAATAGATTTATTCATATCAATCATCTTTAACCTACTAAATAAAAAAACTGCAATAACAAAGTCTCCAAACTTAATTTCGGTAAAACATATCCGATTATATACATGCAAATAGGTTTAGAGACTTTCATACTCACTGAATATCGTGTATGACATTGCTACCAAATGATCAAGAAGATGTATGAACCAAAATAGAAAAAAAAAAGCAAAAAAAAACCTGTTCAGATGATCGGATAACTTCGCAAAAGAGATGGCGGCGGTTTTTGTTTAGAGAGATGAATTATTGGTGGTTATGATCGATTTTATGATACTGAGGATTTAATGTTACAATGGAAACTATAACAGTGTATATTATGTAATCAATGTTCAAAATAAAAAGTATTGCATGTAATCATTATAATTATAGAAACTATAACAAGGAATGTAATAAGATCATCTTTTTATTTAGTCTTTTAACATGTTCAAAAAAAAAATACATGTTTTAGATAGTATCATTATATACATGTAAAACATTGTTTCATATAATACATAACAAATTAGGTGTAATATACAAATAAAATACAATTTTTTTTTAACAATATCCCAATGGTGATTATAGGCTTTAATGAGACCAGCCGTATTGTCACATATATGAACACCAACTTGCTTTTGGAATGACGAGTAGTTTTACATATAACTGATACTCTAAATTTTATCTACGGGAAAACAAAAATATATAGTTTGACTATGAAGAATAAAAGGTGTTATAAGTTATTTTAAGAAAACATTTACTTAGATGCAAATTATTTTAAGAAAACATAAGTGACTATTCAAACAATGGTCTAAAATCAATATAGATTGGTTCATTGTGATTATCAACTGTTTTATATTTATTTATTGGCCAAGATTATGCAATAAAACTAATTTTTATAAGTAGGATTATTTATTTCAAGTATTTAAGAAATAAAAGTTGAGTGGTAACCAAAACTATTTGAACCTTAAAAAATGATTCCGATTATTATATAGATTGATTTTTACTTAACCATATTACCGAACAACTGTTGTTGCCCTGTTTATAAGGTGCTTGCAAATGGCCGAATAGAGAATGTTAAAAGTATATTATAATATAAAAAAAAATTAAAGAGTTTAGATTTTTAAAATTGGTTAGCTTTTAGAAACATACATCATAATGGCCCATCTAAAAAATGTAGAAATAATGGATTTTATAAACATGAAAACAATCATATTCAAAAGAACAATTTAATTCAATTAAGTTTAAATAGGTTTGAATACTTTTGTATTACTATAATTCATTTGACATGATTCTGTCTTTATTCGCATATATGTTGTAGAGGAAATGAACTCAACTGTAGAAATAAATAGATTTTATAAACAGGAAAACAATCATATTCAAAATAACAATCTTCAAACCAAATGCAGTTATTATTTCTGCATTTGCCATTCAAAATATATCATAAATAGTTATGCATCTATTGTTCATTGCCATCTAATGATATTCATTTCCATAGTTTGCTGCTTCTCTGAAGCAAATTACCAAAACATTAAACACAAATACGATGTTCCAAGTAGATACTGTTAACGATGTCTAACCACAAAAGATTAATACTTAAAACAAAGAAACAAAGTTTGGTGCATCATGAGGTAGATTCTTAACACATGTGGAAGAGTGGAATCATAACTGGGTTACGGGAATGCACCGAAGATGAGACATCTGGGATTTCTTCGACCAGTTTGAAACGTACCATTTTGTCTCTTGCCCAACCACACTTTGCAACAATATCCTTCCATCTGCATTTTATCGTAACATGGTTTTTGCTTTTTGGCCTGTCACTGTGGCTTTCCAGATCAACATCCACATAGAAGTCCTTATCTTGAAATCTGAGGACTGCGTTATGGAAATTCCACATATGATGGGACTTCACAAACTTATGGAATATGTTCTGCATTCATACAAGATCGTTATTGTTAACCAAGATCGTTATAGTCAACAGATTAAATATGTCCATCAACTAAAATTCTAATGGTCAAAAATATAATGTCATTGCATAATGGTCCAACATATCTCAAGGTTTATCGTCTATTTTGATGTATTATATCAAACATCAACATACTAACTATAGGCATCTATTGTACTATTTACTCATAATCGTTAACATGAATGATCAATCATATTATAAATCTGTATGTATGTATTACTTACCAAACGTCCTCTGTCTGTGACATAGGCCAGAATTGGAGCATAAAAGACATCATTCTCATCATCGTGCATCTCATGATGTTCCCATTCACATATGTGTTCAAGCCTCAATTCTATATTTGAAGTAAACAAATAAAAATTAGAAATATCATACTCAAACTTTAAAATTTAACAAATACCTATGTATACTTAACAACAGTATTTTACGCAACATACCTTTAGTCTCTACTGGACTTTTCACAAATGGTTTTAGATAGTTGAGTTCCATACGTTGAACAACCTCATGACGCGTCCCGAACCCATCCCCATCAAATACCATCAATGAAAGACGATTGTTCCATAAGTTAGTGAAAACCGTTCTTGTCCCAGGAACGATGTTTTGAGATTGGATTAGTTGCTTCCATCCCGGTCCTCCAAACACATGGACATTATACACTTTTTGATCCTCTATCTCAACCTTAGAACGAGTCACAGTTGCTACCTCTGTCCCACCCACAAGAATGCGATATTGAGGATTGTCATTCTCTACCAAGAAACCCCATGGAATGAACTACGAAACAGTTATTTTTATAAAATAATTTGTCAGCAAATATTTTGGGTAAACTAAGATTTCAAATCTATATATATTATCTAAAGCTTATAAGTTACGAATTACCGGTGCAAGCGCCCTATGTTCCACTATAAGCAGGCATCTGATCTGTCTATAACCTACGTCCGCCAGGTTGTAGCCGTTGCATTCAAAGCCATAATTGTTGTACGCCGTCACATAGTACAAGTCCTGTTCTTCACGAACAAAATGAAACATGTGTATGTTCCGGTATCCACTGTCTTCTAAAAACTTCTTCCATTCATGTGAGTACAACGTCAACTGACCAACACACATTTTCAAGTAAACCTTGTGTTTTGTTCCCTTATTGTTTATTAAGTATATCCAGCTATGTTTCGGAGACAATCTTTCGCTAAAAAGCGTAGGAAGCTTCTGTCATTCAAAATCGTCGTCAGTATATATATTGTAAGTTGTACTAATAAAGTAATAAGGTATATATTTATTCCAATAATAAAATACCTGTTGTCTTTTGATGTTTCTTCTGTTTGCCTCGACTAAAAACTGCATGGCCATCCTATTTAATAATGTCACACCGATTATGTTGTCAACATATTATCAAATTCAAAACTGAGTATGACATTCTATTACAGTACTTATCATACATCTATACATATAACAACATTTTTCAACCAACAAGTATCAAAATGCTTTAATAGATTCAATCCAAAAACGATTCTTCAACATTATATTGTAGATTGTATTACTCATATGAAAGTGTTATTAGATTCTCTAATAACTGATAACATATGGTGAATAGATATTCGGCAACCATCTTATTCACCAACGTTCCATACAATTTAACATATCTAATAAAGTTAAACCATCATTATGAAGTTCTCTTGGAAACATTAAACACAGAATAATGCAATAGGTAACAAATACTAACTCCTACTGACTTCCTTAAAGCGCTAAATAAGCTAATGTGTATGACAACCAGTTGTATATGCTATTGCCGTTTACATTTCAACCTAAACATAGATATCTCTTATTGTTGTAGCATACTTATAAGCACAAAATCAGCATATATGAAACAATAACCTAATAATTCAACTTATTTACTTATAAGCACAAAATCCATAATAGATTCTAACAGGCATATTGAAGCACAAAGTAAACAAAAGCCATAATAGATTCTACAACTTATATACCACCTAATATTTAGGCGACTAATCACATTCAACTTCTTTTTATAGACTAATCTCCGAACCTATTTTTTTCACACCATTAACCTAAATTAATCAATAAGCTAAAGCCTGGTCATCTAAACTTTCAACTAATAAGATATGATTATGATTAATTACTTTGTGTACATGTATAACCCATAATCTATTTATCATTATTAACTTAAAACAAACCTTTGTGCCAACATAATCTCATACTGTACAACATCACAAATCTACCAATACATTGAATCTAACAATAATCTTGAAGCAAAACTAAATCAAACTGCAAAATGGTGTAGATCAGACTATAATATCAAAAACTATATGGGATTCATAACATGCAAGTATTTTTAGATACTTTTCTACTCGGTCAACATCGCTTATTACATTTCTTCCAATCATTATCGTAAACCATTACTCAGTGCAAACGTATGAAACATAAAAGAAATTAAAAAAAAATTACCTTTTGATGTGACGGTTATGGTTGAAGGATTGTGATCAAGAAGATGACTTTTGGTATTTGATGAGAGATACTTCTATATCTCTTTTAATGAGATAATCAAGTCTTAGTTGAAAATCTAACCGAGTGGCACAAATTGCCCAAATTTGTAATCATTATGGAAAGTTTTACAAGTTTTCTCATTAAATAAAGAGTTTTTATTACACTTTTATTTTATAACATGCAAGTAAATCAGTATCTTCTAATATGTGCTGGTATGTGTAATAACAAATTAAAGATTTAAAATCATTGACTATTGAGTACGTTTTCAGTTGGAGGATATTATCAAAATAGAGATTTGTTTTTTAAATTTTTATGTAACAATATCAAAATGGTGATTATAGGCTTTAATGAGACCAAAAGTATTCTCGCATATATCAACACCAACTTGCTTTTGTAATGACGAGTAGTTTTACATATAATTGATACTCTAAATTTTATCTACGGGAAAACAAAAATATATACTTTTACTATGAAGAATAAAAGGTGTTATAAGTTATTTTAAGAAAACATTTACTTAGATGCAAATTATGCATGATATATTGAACATAACGATTTTGTGTAATCATCTTAAAAGATATTATATGTAACTTACAAATAAAAAACATATCATTGCCTAATATATGTTTCTCTTGATTTTGCATTACACTAAACTAATATAATTCAAAACGTAATACATTTTCATATTTGTGCATTTACAGGCTTACAAGTATTTTCTCATCAACATGAAGAACCTCAAATCATCCAAGGTGCATACGTAGTTTATCTTATTTGTAAAGAACAACAAATCTCTAAATTTCGATTTACTTCATAATTCATTTGCAGTTTACTTTTTGTACGTGAGTTTTATGGCACTAACCGATTTTTTTCTATTGTAGATAACCAACGAAGAGGAAAGCATTAAAACAAGGAATTCTACCCATTCGGTTGGTAAAGATATACCGGTTGTTGACTTATCCGATGATGAGTTGGTATGTGTTTAATATGTGGCAAAAGTCGTTAAAACATTTTGTATTCTTCTATAATAATGTTTCTTTGGCATACATATAGGAATTTACCTTCAACACCAAAGGCAAAACAGTCTCAAATCAAGATGGTGTTGTTGTGAAAAACAACGTTCTTCCGTACGGTTTGTCTGATGAAGAAAATGTGTTACCTTCATCCAAGAAGAATTCACAAGAAGAGCATGTTGAAAAAGGAAAAAAAAAATGGTATCGAATCATATTGTTACTCATACACCATACTTAATGATTTTTATAGTTATAAAGACCTGTAAAATCATCGAAGGTGCAAATTTATTTATTTTTCTTTATAAACAACACCAACTCGAATTTCATTTTTGTATACTTTTGTTTCGTGAAAATATGTTTTATAACAAATTTTTTGTAAATTAGGATTTAAGCAAGGAAGAGGAAAGCAATAAAGCATCGAATTCTACCATTATGATTGGTAAACATATACCGGTTGTTGACTTATCTGATGATGAGTTGGTATGTGTTGAATATGTGCCAAAATTCGTAAAAACAAATTGTATTCTTTTATAAGAATGTTTCTTTGGCATACATACAGGATTTTACATTCAACACCGACGATGATAACGTGTTACCTTTATCCAAGAAGAATACACGCGAAGAGCATGTTGACAATGAAAAAAAATTGGTATGGATTTATATCATTAGTCATATAGAGCATATTTATTGATTTTTAAAGAGTTGAAATAAGAGGATATTGGTACCGTATATGTATAAATTTGATGTATTCTATGGCAATGTTAAAATAGGAATTTGATGACACAAGGCCAATTAGGTTTACGCGTAGCAGCAACTTTACACAAAATGAGATTTCAAAAAAACGCCGTCGTACAATTTTTGATGACTCATCTGATGACGTCGAGGATAAAGGCAATCAAGTTAATCAAGATGATAACCAGGTCATTGATCAATCTCCTGATCATGAATACCATTTGGATCAATTTGTTGATGATCTACCTTTACATAATGAACAAGATAGTTCACGTTCAAGAAAGGACAAGTATGCTTTAATTGACGAAGTGTCCGATGAAGATCTTTATAATAAGAATAGTACAAGCGATGATGGTGTATGGGTTAATGTAAATGACCTACCTTACGCTTCTCCTGACGTTCGTGCTTCTGACAGCTTATTTGAGGATGAAGCCGAAGAAGAATTAGAAGAATCGGACATTAATAGTGTCTCATCTGCATCTGATGAAGATGATTTACAAAATTTCATTGATGACGAAGACCAAGATGATGTGCAATCTACAGATGATTATGTACCTACCACTGATGATGAATCTTCCGATGATGATGTTTGATTGGCAAGGTCTTGAATCAACATTACTGAAGCAGCCGGAATAATATTATCTTTATTATTGAGTTATTTTTGTTTCAAATAATTATTACAAAACTTAGTGTTTGTGATTTGGAAGCCCTTATCACTTTTTATTTAAACATTTAATTTGCTATTTTATTTGGTGAAATTGTGTTACAAATTTGTTTGTCGGTATTTTTTTCTAAATGAAGAATTGTTGAATGCAGATACGAATTATTGTTTCTTATGTCACCAGTCAAGTCCTGTTACCATTCATCTATTAGTTTAATCAACCTTATTAATCAAATATATTTTTTATAATTAAAATACATTTGACAAATTTAATGGTCTACAAAGTTTATTAGAAATTAAGTCAATTGTAACAAATAAAAAAAGCTCTTAAATGTATACAAAACATGGGCTAACAACACCGGCCCAAATAATAACCCATGACCACTCATGTAATAGGTTTGCAAAAGCCTGTCCAATTAAACCATTCAATTATACACTATCAAAGCCCATCATGTCAAATTGGAGAGTTGCAAAAAAAAAAAGCTCTAAAATGGGTCATAGAATAAGATGCATCGACATATATTTTTTCCATGGCATCATCCAATTCTAAAACCGTTCAACATACAGAATCACATGAATCTTACACTGATTCAAAGTCCAAACATCCAGTATTTTCTGAAAAAAAACATGAGACTCAACCAAAAGATGATGATAAATTACGTGATCGACATGCCAATGAGAGAACTACTAAAGTGGATGCTGCATTAAGGTTTCTTGCATCTGTCTTTGAAGAAGGTGAAGCTTCTCAAAAAAATTTAGGTATACCATGTAGTGTTTTTAATATGTTTTCAATAATTTTATGTTTTCATAAATATGTTTATGGCTTCATTTACTGTTGCGTTTATAGATGAGTTGGATGAATCTATTCTTCTCGACTGGCTTAAAGTAAATGTTGGAGATCCTCAAGAGTGTCAACAGGTTCTGGCCGGATGCAAGAAGAAGATCGTAAAAGCAGAAGATATGATTAAAGAAGTACGTGCAATGGGTCATGAGTTAACTGATGACTACGTTGTCGATTTAAACTTCTTTAGTGATGAAGAATGAAGTTGAATCCTCTGAGTATACGTCGTTTACAACTTTATTTGCTTTTCAGTTTCACAAATAAATGTATTTTGATTCGAAATCTGTTTCATTGGTTAATTTGATGTTGCATGATTTCAATGTAATTTGGTTGAATAATATATTTGGATTATTGGAAATCTTGACCACGATTCTTAACCAATATCACCATTAATAAAAACGATTTGGTTAGATAGCAATGAATGGTAATTAGTGTCAATCAATACTACTATTAATAACATAATATATATCAAATCAGTTACAAAAATGTTTATATATGGCTCAATAAATGGTGATATTACACAATTAAATTTCAAAATTTCAAAAACACATTTAAATAACCCAAACGTTGTTTATCTTCTTTTCCTGACAAAATTGTTTCTACTATTCCACCATGGATGAAAACAATGAAAGGCTTTCAAGAAAACGTAAGACAGATGTGCCGAGCAGTAAGAACCGTCAAGCTTCAAACGAACGACTCCCTTTGTCAGAAACAGCCACGGAACCTTCCAACACAAGAGTTTCTTTGGCAGAGTTACTGACATGTATGTGTTTCTATCTATAAATAACAAGCTATTATATATTTGTTTAGTATCATGGCTTAAGTATTTATGTTTCTATGTATAAGATGATCCTCTCACTGGAACCTTGCCTACATCACATTTATCCAATACATCGTCAACACAACAACAAAAGCTTAAAGGTATATATAGTACTTTAACTCCATTCGAATGTTTGTTCGAAATGTTTTTTTTCCTGTTAACTCAAACTACAAAGTCTTATGCAATTTCTTTTTGTATTCATATTTTACCAATATTTCTCTATGTAGGTTCATTTGCGCAGACTAAACGACGTCCACGAAATGTACTACCGCTTGCTGATGTTACTAACTGTGAGTTAGTTATATACTTTAATAGTACAGAACAATTTATTTAGTGACATCTTATCAATATTATAAAATTTTCACCTTTTAATACTTCTCATTATAATCTTACGCAGATTGCCAACAAAATTTAAATGCCGTTTCAAATTTTGTAAACTCATCGATAGATTCAACTTCAGCATTGTTTCAAGGTATCATGTATAAAGAGTCTCTACATAATAATTTGATTTCAAAGTTTAAACCTTCAAGATCATATGGCTATTCCTTTGCACTTAGATGAATGTTCATAAACTTTTGTATATACATTTAGGAACAAGTCTACATACAACAAATCCCATATTGGCCACAAATAGTATTCGGACGTTTCCATCTCGATTATCACCCTTGACGCCCAATGTGAGCAAACATGTTAGCCAAAGTACAAGTCCAGATTTCCAATCACACTTAGGTTTTCTATCTTTCCTTATTGCCTTATATGTTTACATTTTCTACACGAACTTCCATATTGCATTTTCATTAAATTGATTTTATATGTCTAACATGTTTCTATAATGTTTTTAATATATTAGGAACAAATTTACCGGTACATCAGATGAACTCAAACATTCCACCAAATTTTTACACAACATCTACAGGTCGTGTTTCACTTACACCACAACAGCCAACAAGTTATGGTACACCTTCTTCTGCTATTGACGTTATAATAAGCTCAAATTCACGAAATTCAATTTGTTAGACACATACATACATGTAGTACACTTCTTATGTGATTAGAATAGATATTAATTGACATTGCATGAGTTATTCCTTTATAGTTTCGCAAATGCCTGCTGTTTGCAACACTATTAACAACGGAAATCTTGGTTCATTCTCTCCCAATTCCTTGCCTACAAGCTGCAACCAAACAGCTTCAGTTCCTGCAACACGTAAACGACAATCTCCATTGGATCACATTTCAAATGGTATATTTATGCATATAATCTTCGATAAACACTTAACAAAATTGTCAAGTATTTATTATTCTTCTAACACTATATTTTACACATATCCGTAGGTCCTGTTTCACATACGCCGCAGCAACCGAAAAATGTTTCTACAACTCCTTCTTCTAATGTGTTCAACAGAGATATGACTTCTGGAGGCTCAATTCGTAAGAATCCATATAGTGCTGCATTATACCTACCATAGCTTAGAATAATACTCTTTGTAACCAAGTTCATTTTTTTAATAGTTACACAAACTCCAGTTCCTCTTAGCATGATTACCAATGTTCATCGTAGCAGAGCGACACGTAATTCTGTGGTAACACATACCACCCAATCAACTCCAGATGGGGCGACACGTCATAGACAATCTCCCATGACTAATGTATCAAACGGTAAATTTTAAAACCCAACATACTATCATTGAAGTACATGTTTACGATTGAATGTGTTTTAATTTTTCTATTCATGCTTTTTTTAACGTGACGTTATACTAATCTCAAATTCAGTAAATTCTATTGGTTAGACACATATATACATGTACTATACTTCTTATGTTATTAGAATATCTATTCATTGACATTGCATGAGTTATTCCTTTATAGTTTATCCAAGCTCTGCTGTTTGCAACACTATTAACAACGGAAATCTTGGTTCATTCTCGCCCAATTCTTTGCCTACAAGTTGTAACCAAACAGCTTCAGTTCCTGCAACACGTAAACGACAATCTCCATTGGATCACATTTCAAATGGTATATTTATGACTATAATCTTCCATAAATAATTATTAATATTGTTAATAATTATTCTTCTTCTACCACCATATTTTACACATATCTGTAGGTCCTGTTTCACTTACGTCGCGGCAACCTAAGAATGTGTCAACAAATCCTTCTTCTAATTTGTGGAACAGAGCTATGACTTCTGGAGGCTCAATTTGTAAGAATGAATATACTGTTGCATTGTACGTACGATAGCTAACAATAATACTGTTTCTAACCAAGTTAACACTTTATATAGTGACACAAAGTCCAGTTCCTCTCAACATGGTTAACAATGTTCATCGTAGTAGAGCGACACGTAATTCTTTGGTAGGACATACCACCCAATCAAATCCAGATGGCGCGACACGTCTTACACAATCTCCCATGACTAATGTATCAAACGGTAAATTTTAAAACCCAACATATTATCATTGAAATACATGTTTAAGATTGAATGTGTTTTAATTTTTCTATCAATGTTGTTTTCAGTTTCTTTCCAAACACCCGATTCTCATAAGGTTAATCAACGTACCAACAACACATCAACATCGTTTGTTCAAAGAACCACTCCCTCTATAATGACACAAAATTCATCTTACGAAGTTGGTGAGTCATCAAGACGAACAAAACGGTCTAAGAGACCTTCTTTACAACCTCCAACACCAGTTAGGTTTAATCTTAATGACGATGATAGAAATGTCAGAAAAGTATACGACAAATACGTTGGTATATCTGAAGGTATATATATATATATATATATATATATATATATATATATATATATATATATATATATATATATATATATATATATATTAGAATATTCTTTCAAACTTTCATGAAAATGGGTAAATTCTAATTTATGTTGCACATTATTTAAGCAAGATATTTCTTTTTTTCAGACTACTACGGCCATGGTGATCCTACATTTGAGTGTAAAGAATGTCATGCTTTGCTATGGGAAGCTGAAGCCCGAAAAGGAAACCAAGGGAATCTAACAAACAAAGCGTATAGTATATGCTGTAGCAAGGGAAAAGTTTCTATTAAACAACCGCCTCCGGCTCCAGAACCTTTACACGATTTATTCTTTAATGACGATGCAAAGAGTCAGAATTTTAGAAAAAAACATTAGAACATATAATAGCATGTTCTCTTTTACTTCTATGGGTGGGAAGATTGACGATTCAATAAATAGAGGAGGTCGTGCTCCGTATGTTTTCCGGTTGCATGGTCAAACATACCATCGTATTGGTAGTTTGCTTCCAGAAGCAGGTGTTCCTCCGAAATTTGCACAGCTTTATATATATGACACAGCAAACGAGAATGAAAATAGAGCAAAATCAATAAGGTAATTTACGTTGCAATTATTATCATTTGATGTTGAACACGTTTATTGAGTTTTCGTTGAACCAATTAAAGTTACTAATATGCAGCAATTCTTCGTCATCATCCGGTGCTTCAAACTCAAAGCATCCTGTCGATCCGAACATTATCAATGAAGTAAGAGAAATTTTAGACACTTCGAGTGAGTTGGTGCAAACTTTTAGAAGAGCACGTGACCGATACACGGAAGACGCTGAGCAGAATATCAAAATAAAGCTCATTGCAAAGCGAGGAAAGGATGGACGAAATTACAATCTTCCCACTGCCAACGAGGTTGCTGGTCTTATTGTAGGTGACTTCGATTCATGCGCGGAACAAAGAGATATTATCATAGACAAGCATGGCGAAGGTTTGCAACGTATAAATATTTTCCATCCTATGTATCTCCCCTTGCAATACCCTTTGTTGATGCCTCGTGCACAAGATGGTTATCATTTGAATATACCTCTGAGAAAGAATGGTAAACAGAAGCCCACAAATCAGACAAACGGAAATAAGAAGGACAAGAATGACAAAACAGTTACTATGCGGCAGTGGTTTTCTTATCACATTATGGATCACCCTAATCAAGAAAATTTATTCACACGTGGAGGTCGTTTGTTTCAGCAGTTTCTTGTGGACGGCTACACTATGGTTGAGACTGAGCGGTTATATTTCCATCGATCAAAACAGTCAAAACTTAGGTGTGATACGTACTCAAATATCCGTCAGAGCATCGCATCTGGAAACACAGACCCCACAGCTCTTGGAAAGCCAGTTGTCTTGCCTTCTACATTTACCGGTGGTCCAAGGTACATGAAGCAAAACTATATGGATGCTATGGCGTTGTGTAGATGGTACGGTTGTCCGGATTTGTTCATAACAGTAACGTGCAATCCTAATTGGCCGGAGATAAATAGATTTATGCGAGAGCATAACCTTCCATCTTTAGATCGGCCGGATGTGCTTACAAGGGTTTTTAAAATGAAGCTGGACCAGTTGATGAAGGATTTGAAAGAGATGCGTTTATTTGGTCGCGTTCAAGCAGGTACTATACATAAACCTTTACCAATGTATATTTTTATGTAACAAATTGTATGCATGGTAATATTATTAATAAATGTGTAACTAACTTTTCTTTATGATAATTGGCAGTTGTATATACTGTTGAGTTTCAAAAAAGAGGACTTCCGCACGCGCACGTATGCTTATTCTTGCATAGGGATGACAAGGTTCCAAATGCAGAACAGATTGACAAACACATATCTGCCGAGATACCGGATAAAGAAAGCGACCCGGAATTGTACAAATTAGTGTCTGATTTTATGATGCATGGTCCTTGCGGTGCGGATGACCCTAACCAGGTTTGTAGTTCTGAAGGTAAGTGTACGAGACACTTCCCCAAAAAATTCACCCAACGTAGTTCAGTAGACGCGGATGGCTACCCTGTTTATAAAAGACCTGACAACGGAAGATATGTGGAAAAGAGTGGACATAAGTTACATAACGGTTATGTCATCCCATATAATGCTCAGCTTCTAAAACGCTACCAATGCCACATTAATGTTGAGTGGTGCAACCAGACCGGGTCAATCAAATATTTGTTTAAGTACATAAACAAGGGTCTGGATAGAGTATCGGCACAGTTGTATGAACCTGTTACCACGGAAGACGGCCAGCAAATTGATAAACCTATTGACGAGATAAGGGCGTACTTAGATTGCAGATACCTATCTGCTTGTGAGGCTGCGTGGCGGCTGTTTGGTTTTGAGATTCATTATAGAACACCATCTGTTGAGAGGCTGTCCTTTCATCTTGAGGGCGAACAGCAAGTTGTCTATGACGAAGAGGCTGATCTCGAAACATCCTCTCAAAAGCAAACAGTTGGGGCTGACATGTTTGATGGTTGGATGAGGATGAATGAAGAGTATCCGCCGGCAAGGGATCTAACGTATGCTGAGTTTCCTACTAAATTTGTCTGGAACGCTCCTAAAAGAATTTGGACACGTAGGAAGCAAGGAAGATCCATTGGAAGAATTCACAGCGTATCTATATCAACAGGAGACGCTTACTATTGCAGGATGCTTCTAAATAGTGCAAAAGGTTGTAGGAACCACGATGAGATTAAAAAGGTTAATGGCATAATTTATCCAACCTACAAAGAAGCGTGCTATGCAGCGGGCCTTTTAGAAGACGACAAGGAGTATGTTGAGAGTATTAAAGACGCAGCGCATTGGGCACATCCTGAACATCTTCGTGAACTATTTGTAACGTTGCTTTCGCAAAAGGAACTCACCACTCCTTTGACTGTTTGGTTACAAACATGGCATTTGCTTGCGCAAGATGTTCAATATAAGAGAAGGGAGATTTTACAAATTCCAGGTAATATCATACAATTACTCTTTGTTAGTATAATCTCTTACGCATTTCTTTAAATAATATGATTGCCTTAGATTATGTTTTGTGCAACTGTCATGAAATATCTGTTATCTTTGTATAGCCCATATTTTTATACACAAAATGTGTAACGGTATTGTTACTTTGTACAACAATTAAATACTAACTTTACTTTTATTTGATGCAGATTTGATTATCAGTGACGACGAAAAAAAAATGTGGCTTTGTACTATATTGAACAACTACTTAGATCAAGAGGTACAAGTTTGCGACATTGGTCTGAGATGCCTTATCCTGATGAAACATACATAACCGACTTTGGTAATCGACTTATACACGATGAGACTGATTATAACCCGGTGGAGTTACAATCTGAATACGAACGCCTGTACGCTTCTTTGACCACAGAACAGAAGAGTGTTTATGACACCATAGTACAGTCGGTTGACACAGGAACACGAGGAGTGTACTTTGTTTATGGTTACGGTGGTACGGGTAAGACCTTCTTATGGAAGACGCTTGCTGCGGGTATTAGACGAAGAGGTGATATAGTTTTAAACGTGGCATCCAGTGGTATTGCGTCTTTATTAATGTCGGGAGGACGAACTGCTCACTCAAGATTCCATATTCCTATCAATGTGGACGAGACTTCTACTTGCTCTATAAGTGCTCAAAGCGATCTTGGGAAAATGTTAAAGAAATGTAAGCTTATTATATGGGATGAGGCGCCCATGGCAAATAAGCTTTGCTTCGAAGCATTAGATCGGTCTTTGAGAGATATACTTCGTACGAGCAGGTACGATTCTTGTGAAGACCCTTTTGGAAAAATTACGATGGTTTTTGGCGGTGACTTTAGACAGGTACTACCTGTTATTCCTAAAGGATCCCGGGAAGACATTGTTACCGCTTCTTTGAGGAAATCTTACTTGTGGGAATACTGCACCGTTCTTAAGCTGACAGCGAACATGAGGCTAACTGTGGGATCACGCCCTGAAGATGTCAACGAAATACGGGAATTTGCAGAATGGATATTGAAAGTCGGAGACGGAGAAGTTGGAGATCCAAATGACGGTGAGGTTTCTATAGATGTGCCACGTGAAATTCTAATAGATTCGGCTGATGACCCGGTTCAATCTATTATTGACTTCACATATCCAAACCTTTTAGATAACATTGATGATCCGGCCTACTTTCAAGAAAAGGCAATCCTTGCTCCCACTAATGAAGTCGTAGACAGCATAAATGAACGCCTGTTGGACAAGTTTCCAGAAGAATAAATGGTTTACCTTAGTTGTGACAGCGTTGACAAAACTGAACGTGGCGCCGGCATTGATCAATCTGTTTTCTCCCCAGAATTTATAAACGGTTTGAAGTTTTCAGGTGTTCCGAACCATAGACTTGCTTTAAAAGTTGGAGTCCCGATTATGTTGTTGCGAAACATTGATCAAGCCAATGGACTGTGTAACGGAACAAGGCTCCAAGTTCTTAAATTAACAAGAACTTCTATTCACGCCCGTATCATTAACGGAACCAACTTTGGAAAGACAGTAATCATACCAAGGTTGAGGGTTACTCCTTCCGATAAGCGTTTACCGCTTAAGATAGTCAGGAAACAATTTCCTATTTCCGTTTCATTTGCAATGACAATTAACAAGAGTCAGGGTCAATCGTTAGCAAGAGTTGGTTTGTACCTCCCTCGACCTGTTTTCACACATGGACAGCTATATGTTGCTGTCTCGAGAGTTAAAAGCAAAAGTGGTTTGAAGGTTGTCGTTTGTGATGAGCATGGCAATCTGTGTACAACTACTAAGAATGTCGTCTACAAAGAAGTGCTTGAAGGCCTATGAACAAGGTTCTTTGTGTATTCATTTTATATCATCAGTATACTCATTGTTGTATTATAATTGTATGTAACTGGTGAACAATATGATTCATGCACATTTATTTGCTTACTATTTACAAACTAAGTTGTTTATTGTATCTACCCGTTTATCGAATAAATCAAGGATTAACAATATGATTCTTGCACGTATTTTTTCTTACTATTTACAAACTAAGTTGTTTATTGTATGCATACGTTTATTGAATAGATTACGTATTATGGTATCTAATGCTCATATTTCGCCAACCATGTTTCTTTCAATCATTGTTTATAAGTAGATTTTATACAATGTTAAAGTGTATAAAAACCATGGATTTAGTACAAGCCTTGAAGTCATTATTTATGTAATTACAAACTTAATATACAACAACACATGTATCAAAAGAATTAATCATTTCACATTTAAATTTTGGAAACTAAATTGTAGACAATTAAAGCTTTAAAAAAAACCATTAAATGATTTTTTAGTCTTCCAAAATTCCCTCCTATGATTATGATTTCACATCTACATTTTGGAAACACAAATCGTTTCCATCATTAACTCATATCAAAAAACCGATTTGAATTCCAATTACCATCTCTTTATAAAACGCCTTCCAATGAATCAAACATCACTAACCATTTGTTATCATGAAAACCTGCAAAAAAATATCATCAACAATGTCAGGAAACAAAAAGAGATCGAGAGGTTCTTCAACTAACAAAAAATCCAAGTATGTTCATACATTCGTTATGTACAGATTTTCGTTAATATTTTTCATAAAGTTGTATATATTACTAATCCCATGTTACTTTTATTTCAGAAACAAGCATGTTCATGGGCCGTCTTCCAGCCATGGAGCATAAGGTAATGTTTTTTCAACGCATTTGTGATCATTTATTTTCGATAATAATACTAAGAAATTGCCATGCTTAATTTCTAATACACATTTTAACTTTTTAGTCTTTAATAAGCGTATATTATGTGTAGGTCAAGAAGAAGAATTGGATATCAATGCTTTGTTGCAGTGGCTTCATGATGAAAGGAAGAAAAAGGCAGCCAAGAAAGCAAAAGTTCTGCTTGCTAAAGATGGGAAAGAGTTTTCTCGGGGCAAGGCTTTAGTTGCTCATGAGGAAGATGAGTCCATCGATGTTTCCTTGGATGGATTGTCTTACAAAGAAGCACACTTGGCCTTTGACATGGAGAAATCCCCGAAATTAGATGATTAAGTTTTAAGTATATGTAGTTTTTATTTTCATGTACTTTCGATTTTCATCAATGATGTTAATGAAAAATCCTTAAGTTTTTATCCATTTTTTTTGTTATTCTTCATTTCTATAATCACACACATTAGTTGAATGGAATGTTGTGATGTTTTAAATTCATATATACTTGCATATTTGTTTTACTATTTATCAAATTCATTACCAAAATATATAAATAAATTGTTAGTGCAATTAGAAATAAAAGATGATTAATTTGACTTTCATATCCTACAACATGTCATTCTTTTTTGATGATAAACACTTAATCCATTCATTCACTTACATATCAAATTTACATTTAAGCAACAAGCATATGTTGGTAGACCATATGATTGTTTACAATGTATGTTCTAAAGTTTTAATTGAAGTTATTGCTTATGATGAGCTAATGAGCTTCTCATACTTGATTTGAATTTATTCACTTGACCTTATTGGTTATCCAATTTCACAAGCTCAATCGGCATTACAAATGAGCTAATGAGCTTCTCAAACATCATATAGGCGCATAACTCATAAGGCTAACATATAAGCTTAAAAAACAACCTTTACTGATTAAAAAAATAGTCAAACAATGAATCTTTCAAAATGTTTTATCGATTTTTGTGAAAAAAGATTTATGTAACTTTGTCTCAAAGTTTTAAACTTATAATATTTCTTTACATGTTCGAATTGTTAAAATCTGTTGCTTAGGACATGTTTTATATCATTTTTTTACTTTATTAACACACATAACTCCTAAATAAATAATTTCAATATTTGTGACGAAACACTCATGGATACCTTTATGATTTTAGTTGAGTATACTTTCTTTATTTTCAGTTGAGTTTAGTACGCATAAACTTTTGATTACATTTTCTATTGACTATTAGGAGTTCACGAAATTGATATTGGCTATTAAATTGATTAACACTCACATACGTCATTTGCTATTCAAGACAATCAAATTTGACTTGGGTAACAAATGGACGTTTATTAGTTTGATTGTTACAACCTGTATTCATTCACTTATAATTCCCGTAGTATCTCATTGTTTCTTTCATATATTAATGGAACACGTTTACATTTGTTGTTTACTTAATATCTCATTTTCATATGGCTATCAAATTGATTAGCGCTCACATACGGTCATTTGCTATTCAAGACCGTCAATTTTGGAGCCGACAATGACATCGATGTTTGTTATTTTTATTGTTACAAACTCAATTGATTGTCTAATAATTTATCTAATATCTCACTGTTTCTTTCACATATTAATGAAACATGTTTAGTATTTACAAACTAATTTGTTTATCGTATCTACCTGTTTATCGAATAAATCACGTATTATCGTATCTAATGCTCAGATTTGGACACAACATCGTAATGGACATTTATTACTCTAAATCGTCATTTATCGTCATCCAACCTTCCAAAATTATGTCATTATTTATTTGATATTATTAATGGAACAAGTTTACGTTATTGCTTTTCTTATCATCTCATTTTCTCTATTTCTTTAAAAAATAACCCGGTGTCAACGGGTCTTTCAAGAGTACGTTTATTATGTATTTAATTTATGTAACCGTTTATATTTATTAAATATATAATATGTTTCACGAAATATTTTAACGATTGTTAGTTTATCCGTTAGACGTTTTATATATCTAACTTATACTCGTTAAATACAAAAGAAGGACTAAAGTGTCGAAAGTGAAAAACCCTCGTCCTCCCTCTCATGTTGCTGGTTATAGGGAAGGTTATACGAGGGTGGAGAGTGTCGTTTTGTTGAAAGATGAGGAGGTTATAGACTAAACTTGGTGGACAAGTTTATGCACTATATATACGATCCCTAACCCTCTCATTCAATAAGGACGAAAAACCCTAAACCGGTCCATCTATAGGCTCGGCCTCTTTTTCTCTCCGCACTCACAAATAATTGTTTTGTTTCTTTTCCTCTATGTGACTTGACAGAACATAAACAATTCACTATGTTGCATGTGCTTTTGTATACATATGCATGTGTTTGTCTAACATGTATGTAATATGCATGTATTGGCATGACATGCATATAATATGTAAATGCATCCAATAATTCCTTTATCCTTCTAGGTACCAATTCAAACGCACCCTACCTAAGGCAGTGTTTTGGTTTAACAAGAACACGTGGTGTTTACTTTGTGTGAGCAACCGTAGAGGTATCTATTTTAGATACTGTATATTCAATAATAACCGCTAAAAGATACGCTTTTATTATTCGTATTGTGTTAACCTATTTGTCATAACTAGATCCATCCGCTGCGCACTCGTAGCTAAATTGGTTACCTAATATTATCAAATCCCAACAGAATTTAAATGCTCCCTTGCAAGAAGTTACAAGTGGAAAGATTAAGGGTGCGTTTGGTATGCTGTGAGGAATGACAATGGGTATGAGTTTGATAGTAGTGGTGGGTCCCTCAACTATGAAAGATCAATTCCCCCCTCAAGAGTTGTATATGAAGTATGGAATATATTAGACTTTCATAGTAATAGTTGTGAGCCCAGACATTCTAAACAAACACAAACTATCACTTTCATAGTGATAGTTTGATTCCCTTAGGAGAAACCAAACGCACCCTAAAACATATTTGGAATTGGATCATCACTGCATGATAAATGTGATCATAACTAACAGTGGAACTCCTACTCTTAATATTTATATATAACATTTTTTGCATAAAGAAACATTCAAAGTCCAGATTTAATTCAGACTCAAACTTTTGTACAAAAGCCACATTAGCAACAGTATGCTTAGGGCTGAAAAAAGGATAGTAGATATTACATAGAAAGGAAACTTTTGGAGCTGAGTTCGGCTCACATGACATTCTAGCCATTTAACATTGGCTTTTTTACATCTATTTCAAATCCATAAGAAAGAAAACAGTTGCACATCATTAGCTAACGTATTGGTTTTCGTTGTAACAAGGAGAAGCGATTAGGTTTCTATGTTTCAATGACTGAACGAGTGGTTTGCATGACCGCGGCTAACATCATATTCCAGATTTATTACTAAAATCGAAGCTATCAAACATTTATAAGAGTCGATGATCAACTGATGTATCACACTCCACAATATGATTTAATGTGACTGAATTCTTGCTCGAAGAGTGAGTCTTTGTCATAGAAGTCAAGATACCCAAAATGATCAAATGACTTGAATTTTCTCACATGATCATTGTCAACTAGCTCTTCTGGTACCGTTATGATACCTTTGTGGTATGTAAATACCCCTATTGAGTATCGATATTCACCCCCTTCCATGACTACTCGATGATAAGGAGAATGCACTCGATCGTTACTCCATGCCTGTTGCACATAAAACTTCATATGAGTTGTTTATAACAAGGACAAAATAAATTGTTGAGCCAATTGTTTCGTATATGTTATAACTTTACGAGAAATATTTTATTCTCCGTTCATTTGTATCATTATTTGGACTGTTTAAGTTCAAATTAAGGCAATTGTGTTACCGCCAAAAAAATAACAATAATTTTACCTTGAATGCGTCGCCTGCCATGACCAAGAAAGAACAAGGAGGGTATTCCACAGGTATCCATTTGTTGTCCTTGGTTTTAACCTCCAATCCTTTCACTTGATTTTGAGTGAGTATCGATATGAATGACTTGTCTGTGTGAGATATGGAACCCAGTTTTGTCTCGTTCTCACTTGGTGATCTGTATTTCATTACTCTAAGAAGATATGTCACAGAGTCGTTGTAGGACTGGTGGTACTTCTCCACACCAAAACTTCTAAACACCATCTTCCTCACTGTTTCTTCGATTTCAGAAACTAATCTTGCGTAGGAGTGAATCAATTTGCTGTTAAAAGAAGCATTCAAAACAAAGAATTAGTATCACACCACAATGGATTTGAATATTAGAATCAATAATACTTTCATTGATATTGTTTTTTTTTTATATATTTTTCGTACGTGAGTTTTGAAATTACAATTTTTGCAATTTACTTTACAACAAAAAAAAAATTAAAGAACATGCATTTTAGAGCATGCTATGTAAATTTTCTATAAACACGCAGAGTTCTTAGTTAATTACCAGAAATTGTCATTCCCAGAGGGCCACATGGTGTTTGTGAAGCTATTAACTCCATGAACACTCGTAGCATTCTCAATTCCCATGCTTTCCAAGAGTGGAAGAAAAGGGATTTGGCCTACATAGCCATGGTAAGCCTTATCAGAAATGTTTTTTACTTTCGTTTTGATGGGAAGATCAAATAGGTTTTGCAAGGCATCAAGCACTTCGCTACTAAATCCTTCGGTAATCCCATTACAATCAACCAAAAAGCAACCATACTCTTCAAGTGCATGCCTCACTTCATCGCATGCTGAAACCCCGAAAGTTGTGTTTTGCTTCAAATCTACGATGTTAATCACAGGAATCTTAGGCTGTGCAAGAAAACCCATAATATGTGTGTTTGTGAGTGAGAGAGATAGAGAGAATCTAGTGAGAATGCTTGTTTTCAGGTTCAGTTTGTTTTGTATGAAGATATATTCTGATACCTGAAGAGAAGGGTATATATAGAATTAGAAGTGATTAAGAGTGAGGTTAGATTCTTTTAACTTCCAAAATTTTCTATTTTTCCAATTTATTTAAAGCCACTACTATACTAATATTTTCCTAAGGTTGTTGACTATTGGATATATACAATGTTTATTGTTGTGTCACACATTTGCTGACATATATCTAGGGACTTAATTTGGTTCTCAGAAAGTTTTTAAAATAATATAGTAATAAAATTTGTAGATATTAATTTTAGAGTAATCTGGATTTACTGGTTAATTGATACCTACCACAAGCTAGTGCTCGATTATCTGTGTCAAATTTTACTTGCACCAACATTTTCCAAACATGTCACATCCTTTTTCAAAGAGCAAAAAAAGTTTATGGACAAAAAAGTAATCATAACAAAACAAAGATGACATCCATGTCAACATGGAGTTTAATTGTAATAAACCGTTAACAGTTGAGTCAAGTACTTCAACGCCTACTAGTTACCTCAAGCATCATTGTATTGATGATAACAAACAATATATAAATATACAATGTAACAAAGGTTAATATATGTATATTATCACACATCTTTCCTTAAAAGATATTAGCTTGGTTATAAATTTAAGAAAGGAAAATGATTGTCATGCCTAAATGGCATGACTAAACATATGACAAGTGGAGTATGAGATTTCTCTTTTCTTATGATATTCTTTTATTATTTCAAGTATTGTGATCTAATTGTTAGGCATGAAATTAGGCATGCCAACCAATTCTCTTTAAGAAAATGATTGGTGTGCCTAAAAATATGTCCACAACAAGAGTGTAATATGTCTCAAATCTAAGGTTAAGATGAATAACTGAATGGAAAATTGTCTATATTATATGCTAATTAAAAAAAAGAAAGAAAAAAAAAAGAACTCTCCCGTTGTGATATTTGCAAAAGCGAATCCCTAACAAACCTAAATCGTGCCATCAAATCATGTCATTTTCTTACTCATGCATTAGTGATTCAATAATAGTTTATCTATTATTGTTCTCATTCTTGTAAGTTTGTGGTACGATTAGGATTTTTTGCATTATTTGGGTTTTTTCTTTTATTGTCACTAGGGTTCTTGGCACATAATTCATGTTCAATCATTGACATTTATTACTCATCATCCAAAGGGACTATTTAGTTATTAGTTGTTTTGTTCATTAATCGGTAAGGTTTTGCGCGTTGTATCGAATTAAACCACATGCTCCACCGCTTGTGCAGGTGTTGTTTACTTCTAAAAACCTTCTTAGGTTTAGTTAGTCGTCGAAGCTAGGGCTTATATTGATCTTCTTGTTTACTGTTGTTGGTTCGTATGTAGTTTAGGATGAAGCAGGGTTTTTGAGTTCGGGAGGAAGAGATGTTAAGCAGAAAAAGGGTACGTCTACGATGGATACTTGTGTGAACAAAGGTAATAATGAAGGTGTTGTTATGGATGGAAAGAGGTCTATTGTTAATAATGATAATGTTGTTAATGTAGAGGACACGAGTTCTCTTGATGCTAAGATCCGTGATATGGAATTTAAAATACTTGAAGG
Source organism: Artemisia argyi (assembly GCA_030686995.1). Classification (NCBI taxonomy): domain Eukaryota; kingdom Viridiplantae; phylum Streptophyta; class Magnoliopsida; order Asterales; family Asteraceae; genus Artemisia; species Artemisia argyi. Next base: position 179,839,263 of record CM060677.1, read on the forward strand.
CAAACTAGTGTTAATGGGTGATGATGGGTTCCATTAAAAGCTCTGAACGATGATCAACCGACTACTATGAAACCCTTTCCTTGCTTGTGGGATACGTTGGGAACTCTTAATTCATCCACAAAAGAAGTCACTGTTGGTACTAACGAGACTACACCAATTAAAGGGTGGGAAGATTCTGTTGATGATGATAAATCGAATACAGGGCCTGCTTCCTATACTCATCATCTAAATGGCGATCAAGTAAGAAAGTCGCTAACTTTCGGACCTTAATTGCCCTGGCTGGTAATAGGGCTGATGTTGCATTTTCAATTGAATATGTCCTACAGGTAAATGACCATCTTGAGAACTATGTTTATGGGTTCTTTATGGGTAAAAAGATTTCTTTTCCTGTGGTTAAGTACTATGTTAAGAATGCGTGGAGCAGATTTGGTCTGACTCGTACTATGATAAGTTCAAAAGGTATTTTCTTTTTCAAATTTAATTGTAATACTGGTATGGAATCAATGCTGGAGAATGGACCATGGATGATATGTAATGTGTCATTGATTCTTCACAAGTGGTCTCCTGTGGCGAACGTGTCTAATGAAGACCTGAAGAGTGTACCTGTTGGGGTTAAACTCCATGATATCCCTATCATGGAATTCACGGAGGATGGATTGAGTGACCTACTATTTTTTTTTTTTTTTTTGCTAGCTAAGAGAATAAGTTCACAAACTCATTTAATATTATTTCTTTTCTAAGTGTGACCTACTATTTTCTTTAGTTGGTCTATATTCACAAGGCATGAATTGTAATGTCCTCCCCAATAAGTGGTTCATATAGGTGTGGATCTCACACGCTCTCTTAGCTTAAAAAAAAAAAAAAAAAAAAAAAAAAAAAAGGTAGTTTGTCTTGTAGTTTTTCATAAGATTGGTTTGTATTTTTTTTATAATTGGTTTGGCTTGAAGCACAAATGGTGCATTTGTATTTCGCCTTTAGAATAGGCGGAGATATAAGATTCACTCACATTTTATGTACCTTTTTATTAATAAATTTACTGTGTGTAACAACCTTTTGCCAAAAAAAATTCTTAAATAATTAGGCATAAGATTAGGCCAAATCTTAAACATGGTTATCATTTCTCATAAATATATGGTTATTCAAAACTCTAATCTTCCATCCTTGTTTTTAGCTTTTCATCTGTATATGAAATTGGGATTAGTAGTACTTCACCCATAGAAAACAAACTACTTAGTTTATAGTTCAAAGAGTAGCAAAGTCACAATTTTGTATCCTTTTTATTCTAGCACAATATATGTTTGACTTTCCCCAATACAATACACATTGAAAAGCATAATATAGATAATAATGGAAAATACATTAAACAAAGAATTTACAATTTAGTTTCTCATTTTGACATGTGTGTATCAATTTAAGATAATAAAGGACTAGTATCTGCAAATACATATGCAAATTACCAGCTTTCATATATAATATGTGATAAAAGAAAATTATAATAAGGACTTCATGATACATTACATAACTGACGACAAGTGGCTGAAAAAATAAAAATAATTAAGCAAAAAGTTAGAGGGGAAACACCTCTTAGTCTTTAATTAATTTGTATACAGGCCAAACTTAGGTTTGAATTCTGAAATAATAAAATATCTATTCTAGTTTTGAAATTTTGATTCAAGTTAAGTGTCCTTCGTAATATACATTTAATAATATGTTTAAAGAATTAAAATATACCAACACCAAAGAAAATTATGTGTCCTTTAGTGATGCCTTGCAGACATATGACTCCATTAACATTTACCGACTGCCAGTGCCACATATCATGTGTCACTATACTCACACGACTATTCTTGTTAAAAAGCTCCAAGCTTGCCCCACAGATAGTTATTACTTATACTGACACTTTTTCCATGGGTATGTATAGCATGGAATACTTTTAGTGACAAATTTTATTACTATTTACTGACACATATAGTCAATTTTTGTTGTAGTGACAAAAGAAAAGTTCAATGGTAAAAAGAAGTTATTTTCTTCTTTCTTGATCTTATATTCTTATTTCGTTATGTTACGGAGTATCATTTTTCTTCATTATACGCCTTGACTATTTGGTTCAAATTTTTTTATTATTATGTCAAAGTGTCTTGACTGTGGGATTCAATATAACATTATTGTTTATTAATTTGATGCTAGAGTATGTATCTAGTGAGAATAATTAATTAAATGAGAAGAGTGAGAAAAAATTATAGCCACATATTTTAAATAAAAAAAGAGAAATAATAGGAGATGCATCTATTTTTTATATGTGCATCTAATATTTGTTGTTGTAGTTTCTTCTCATTTTTCTCATCTTAATTATGTTTCTTATTTGATTCTAAGTCTTTGATGCTAATTGAAATTTGTTTTCATATTATTTTATTTCAAAGGTTGTTGACTACTAGATTCAATGTTTGCCACATTTTTGTTGGCCTTCGATTATAACTACCTTAACCGCCAATTAGAACATTTGGAGCTACGAATACGGGGGTGCATCTTACTTTTGGAATATTAAGAATAAATATATAGTTCAAGAGTTTCTATCAGGAATTTTGGTGGATTTATCAAATTTATCTAAAACATATTATATTCAGAAAACAAATAAAAATATATTCGAATATTAAACGGAAAAAAAGTCATGCTAAAGTATATTATATTCAGAAAACAAATAAAAATACATTCGAAAAAAAAAAAAAGGTCCGCATGAACAGATATTAGTTCATGTTTCGTTGCAACTTGCAAGGGTCACGTAAAAATTTAGAGAAACGTATTAATTAGCAAAACTTTATATGCAGCAAGCTAAGGCTGTTTAACCATCATGCTAATTAATACTTTAATGCAAAGACAAGATTAGAGAAAAGAGGTCAATAACGCGATGAAAAAAAAAAATTGGATCATAAAAGTGTAGATTGGCAGGGACACCTCAACCATGTGTACCATAATGGTACCTATCAACCCTACCCAGCAAAGGTTTGATGCCTGTGAAATACCTTCACCTAATACTCAACCATGCTTGCGGAACGGAATCAAACTCGCGTCCTTTAGTTGGATCAAGACATCACATGGTTGGGCCCAGGCTTCTAAAGTAGCTGGTTGATATCATGATGCCTGTGTAAAAAAAAGTTCACAATGTGCATTTTGTGGTTTCTTTTATCTCCAATCCAAAAAATCCTTTCTGTGCTTTACATCTTGTATTTAAACTCCAATTCTTTCCTCCGAAATCCCAAAACTATCGATATTTTGTCGATTGTTATAAAATTTATCTTGATATGAAACTTTTTTTAGAAAGAGCCGTTAACCACAAATAAATGTCAACCAAAAGAGTTTTAAAACTAACGTTTTAGATACCCGTAAAATTTTAGTTATACTAGTAATTGGCAGAAAACTTGTCATCATAATATACAAAGAAGTGTAAAATACCAAAGAGAAAATATTGATTGAATTACTTATCAATTACATAGGGTAGCACTATCTATAAGTCCCGTATACCACTACAAAAAACTAATTGAATTCTCCACACTTTAAAGGCCAAATGGCCACATTTAAAAACGTGTAAAATTATTGATTTCACACTTTATCAAGTATGGTAATAATTGGTGTGACAAATTTTGCTACATATATAAGTGTGGAGATATTATCCAAAATGTCTATAGTTAAAAGTGTGGAAAAATTATTTGAATGTCCACACCTAAAAGTGTGGCAAAATTGCAAAAAATGTTCAAAAATAAAAGTGTGGAGATATTTGCTACACCTATAAGTGTAGCTTTATTATAATTGTACACACTTATATATGTGGATTATTTTTTAAATATTTGCCACACATATAAATGTAGCAAAATTGTTATCCATATAAAAAAAATCCACAGTTGACCATACCGTGGCAAAATAAATGTGGAGAATAGCACTATTTTTTGTAGTGTACGCACGAGATTTACACACAAATCAGATTTATTTAAAAATTTTAGTTTACTATATGAACATATAAGAATTTAGCAGCGAAAATTATGATATAAGTATAACTAATAAATGTGCATGAGTTTTTCATTATGTATTAATATCTTGTAAAAAATTTAGAAAGATTTAACTTTGTTTAGTTGACATAGATGTTGATGTTGAGGTTAGTGTTATTTAACTTTAACTATTGATATTATATTGTACAAAATGTGCGAGTTTAATAACGCATAATGAGCATTCGTAGAGTTTTTTTAAAATGTTTTTCCGGATATCCATATAAACTATAAATAATAATTACATGAATCATTGTTATAAGTACAATCACATATATTTATTTTCATATCACAGTAACTCGTACTTACCATTTGATATCTATATTACCGTTAACAATAATTTAGCCGTATTTAATATTCAAACTTGTGTACGCATAGAGTAAACTTTTAAATAACATGAGTCATTATGAATTGTTACATTATGAATTAGGAAGTTATTTATTTGTGCTTTGCTTGTTACTTTGTTATGAATACTATGCCCGCGCACGTGCGGGTTTTTTTTTTTATTTTTTGAAATAATTATTAAAAAAAATTAATCTTATTATTAATTGCATCTTATCTATATTTTTTGTATTTATCTTTTACTTGTGTTGTGGATAAATATAAAATAAATAATTTTTTTTAAATATCTTATCTATATTTTTTGTATTTATCTTCTACTTGTGTTATGGATAAATATAAAATATTACCTAATAAGAAAATAATCTTTTTTTTAATAAAATTATTACTAAATCAGGTATGAATTAATTTTTTTAAATGCAAAATTCCCAATAGGGTTTTATTTTATTATATAAAAGATTGAGTATTCGTATTTAGTCGTGACAAAGTAACAAGCAAAGCACAAATAAATTACACCTAGTCTAAAGAATTGCTATGCCTAAAAAAAGGGTATTACGAGTAATATTACGAATAGTCGTGATATAGTTTGCGTCATTTTTTTTTTTTTTTTAGTTTGCGTCATTACTTGCGCATGCACTCTTGGAGTTCATCTGTGGTCTACAATATAGTAACCACGGAAAAAGCTAACCATGATTTGAGAAACAATTGTCATGAGACTAGACTTATATAACACACAAAACTTAATATATGCCATAAGTTAAATAACAACAAAACAAAACAAAGAGTGAACTCAAATAGAATAAAAAGAACCCATGATGTTTGATAAAGTCAAGATATTCCAAGTCCCTTTGTGTTATGCAAAAAGGAAATGTCGTGCACTAACTTTGAGTCAATGTCAGTATAATTTAAATAAAAATTGACCAAACTGCTATCAGCATTATGTGACTGCATCAGTGCATGTATTTCATAAATTCAGTGTATACATGTACCACAGGCAAGTGCACAAGTAGACGTGCAGCTGAACCTGTTATCTGCACCAGATCCTCTAAATTCTAGGTACCCCGGGTATCTGTTGACACTTCCACTATGCAGCGATCTTACAAGTGTTCATTTAGTTCTATTCACAATTGATGAATCCAAAAAATGTATGATGCTATCTGGGTACCGTTAAAATTAGATGTTAAATTACAATCAAATCCAAAAATTTACATTATATTACAATCACATATGCATCAAAGAAAGTCTCATGAAGTCCACACATCGCTTGCCGAGTCAAGTTTTGTAGAAATCAGCTTACCTACCTCCAGAATCCACAAATGTACTTTTAAGAGGAACGATGAAAATAGTATCTGCATATCACAAGTACAAATAGTGTAAATAATATAGTTTTGAATTTCAATTATTGTTTCTACACGAGTTCTTTTTTCAAATTTGCTACAAATTTATCATTGTACAGGTCCAGTATATGTGAGGTGAAAGATTGCAGATGTAATTAAGACTTCGTTTGATGTGAGAAGATACAAAATGAGATATAAGGATTAAGCAAACGAATAAAAATTCACACATGTTCTTGATCTTTATCATTAATGAGTACCTCCAATAAAAGTTTATAAATAGATAAAGAAAATAAAAGATGGAAACTGCATATATCTTCTGAAGATATTGCAAAACCTCACCGCCGCTTCTAACATATGTTATATGTTTGCTAGCTTCAAAGTGCAATACGCATTAATGATGTAGCATATAAATCATATTGTTAAGATTAAATTGACCCATTCGAAACTCAAAGAGTCAATTTAGCTTCTGGTTATTAAAATTATGGAAGTAATTTGCCAATTGCTACGGGAATGAGAAAAGATGGCAAAAGATTTCATATGGAATGCATCACTTAATTTTGAAGAGTGGTTTCGAAGGGACTTACACATATATCTTTATGCCATATAAAGCAGCATATTTCCGAAGAAGACGTTCAACTGAGTACCATTCTGATCGGTCTGTGGCATCCCGATAACCAATTCGAGGCATGTGGATTGAAGCTAACATAATTCCAAAAACGGAAACATAAACTATATATAAAAAACGTAACAACAATAAATGAAGATTATAGAATGCGCAAGCAGTCAATATTCCATAGGTGTATCCAAAAAGCTTAGGTTTTTTAGTAGAGTTGTATATGCATGCTGATCAACAAAATCATATTTGCTTTTTTTTTTAAAGGCGGCATTTTCACTTTGGGAATCTTAGTAAACATTGAATCATTGATTTATGTCCTATCTATCTGGTTGTTATTGAGGGGCATTTTATATTTTGACTAGCCAAAAAAATCTTCCAAATAAACCATTTACCCAAGTTGCATTCATTTTGTTACCAAGTGACCAACAAAGTTTCTTGAGATTTCAAAAGTATAAAACCAAAGGTCGTATGGATAAATAAGCTTAGACAAAAGGTAATGAAAATGAACACAAGAACTCAAGAAGAAAGGAGATGCTGTGATGAAACATACCAGAATTTTGAGCAGCTGAAAATGAAGCTTTTGACAGACACTGATCCAGATCGGGAATGGAGATATTGCTACGAGGCACTTTACGCCTGGGATTATATGTTTGTACCACAGCCAAAGCTGCCCACTGATGAACATTAGCAATTTTATTTTCTTCATCATCACCTGCAGCATAGTGGGTTATTTGACTGTAAGGAACTTATAAAATGACTACACCGCTTCATTGGCCAGGTAAAAAATCATCAGCAGCATATAATTTCACACTCATTTATATATTTACTGCAGCACATAATTTATGTATCCTCCGAGTCCAATGACATTGAGCAGTTAACTGTGCACAAGGTATTTTGAATACTAATACTTTGATGCCCTCCAGTAATGACATGCAGCAAAATTGTCCAAAACTTCATTAATTAGTAATGATCACAATGAGCAAAGATGTATCCCAAGTCCCAACTTGGAAGTTTCTCAGCAAAGGGGTGTCGCCATTTGCATGGACTTCACAAAATTGAAATTGTGTACATCATAAAAAAGTGCTGATGTTAACTTATAAGTGACAAATGGGAAGTACTAAAGCAGAGATACTTGTGAGTCTGTGACCAATTAGCCAACTAAATTAGTGACAATTTTGGTCCAGAATGTGGGCACCAAAAGAAGAAAATGATTGACAGAGAATCTGTCAATACTCTGGTAGGGCCACAAGTTGTACATATAAAACACTCCTAAAGGAGCACATTAATCAAAATTTAAAAACTAGGTTAAGAGCTGACCAGTAATATCTATAAGATGGAGATCACCAAGATGAAGGTCCCCAAATTCCGAAGCTCGCTCATATGCGCTTGGAATTTGGGAGGAAACTTTAGCTAGTGCATCAAACATACCACCATGACCCCAATTTCCTGAATCATCCACACAGCTGCAAGAGAACATACACATAGTGAGCAGTGAGAACCAAGATGAATGCATGTCAAAGTTTTTCTTAGGTCAAATTTTATAATTCCTTAGGAAAAACATGAGTGAATTACCTGAATATTATACAAGGCTCTGATGGACAAATTTCGGACGGCTGTGTGCAGTCTCCATAAACAAAATTAACCGAACCAGAATCTGACAAACTATTATCATCTGTAGGGCACAGAACATCCTTAACAGATAGTGACTCATATCCCTGAGCTTCCCATTTTGCTAATTTCTTCTCCTCAGCTTTCTTTCTAGCAGACTCGGCTTTTAACTGTTTTTCCTCGAGTTTTAATCTCTTATTTTTCTCCTCCAGGGCAGTGTCATCATATGTCTCTGATGTTTCTTTGAGCTTTTCGACCCAAGAATTATACGAAGCTTCATCGAGAATAGGGTCAAATCCTCTAAAATCATGTCCACCCAACACATCCTTTGAATTAATATCAACCTTCACACCCTCCGCTGCTGATTGTCCTCCATGCCGAAATGCTATTACCTTTTCAACAAAAGCATTCACTTTTGAAATATCTAACTCATCTGAATTCTCTTTGCTTTCTGTAGTAGGGTCAAACATTTGTAATCCAAGTACGACAGATCGTAGATCACCAGCTGGAACTTCTGCCATATCTTTACCTTCCTTGTCTGTGGCGTCATCACCTATGACATCATGGCTTAGTTGCAACTTCCTTTCAGCTCTGTGCATGATGACCTAGGATGGATATTAAAGCAGCAAGGAGTTAAGAATGTTCAGTTTAAGAAGTTTTGCTATAAGTTACGACTTACCTCCTCTATAGTCCGCTCAGTGACCAAGTTTAGTGACATCACATGATTCATTTGACCAATTCTATGTGCGCGCTGTAGAGCCTGCTTGTCCACCTGTGGATTCCAATCTTGCTCATAAAATATAACCTGCAGTTTGTATCATCTTTAGTGGGTGGATAGGCACTATAGCATGTAACATAATTTCTAAAACTGAAAGAGAAGTTGTCACTCAAATGTCCTAAAAGAAAAGCAATATTCTACTTCAAAGTGCATCTAATGATTCCAACATTATTATAACTTAAACTAAATATCATAAAAGTCACAGGATAGAGACAAAACCGTGTCAGCAGCTACAAGATTCAAGCCAACACCCCCTGCCCTGGTGGAAATTAAAAAGACAAATGCACTATCGGGATCAGCTTCAGAATTGGAATTTCCCATGACAGATTGTCGGCTAAAACTCCTTATTGCAGCAAAGCGCTCTTCAGCCCTAATGGAACCGTCAAGACGCTCATAAGGATATTTCCGTAACTCCATATAGTCCTGTATTTCAAAAAAATTTCAAAGAGTCTAAACAAGTGTAACGGATATATCAGCATAGATGGCGTTTATTATTATTTATAAGCTACAAAAAGGAAGCAACCTGCAATACGTCAAGTGTATGTGTCATCTGCGCAAATAGAAGAACACGGTGTCCAGAACTATGTAGCTTCTGAAGTAGCTGGTCCAACACTATAAGTTTGCCACTAGCCTGAAAGAGATGACTTAACAGTTCATAAAATGAATTGGTTTCCTCTTAAGCTTCTAAATCAAGCAGCAGTAATATCCGGAGTTTGGTAGGTTACATAGAATGGAGTTTGATACCATATCCTGGCAAAATTTCCAAAAACTTAGACGTGTTGCGTTATGCTACCTGAACTAAGTGTTCTCCCTCTATTAGCAAGAGATTTACCATTATCTAGTTACCATATTTACTTGATCATAATTATGGTATACTGTTTGTGTATGTAACCGGACGGTACGGCAAGGCCGGACACATCTTACCGGACGGACAGGAAATAGCCGGACGGCAATTCAGCGACACGCGTCCTCCATAGCTGACACTACCTGTCAGGGATGTGCTACCCCTACATGTCAGAAACAGTTACCTACTAGTACTACGCACAGTACCTCAACAGTAGAAAAGTACAGGTCCAAAGTAGTATAAATACTTCTCATTTACTCTTATAATTTTTAGCATTTACTGCACTTACACACACATACTTTCATTAATACCCTGTACTTACTTTCACGCCTGAGCTGGGTCCTGGGACAAACCCCGGGACGAGGCTAACGCGTTCTTTCATTGTGTTTCCAGATCCGAAGGACTCTCAGGACTCTCGGCTAGGAGACCACAACAAATTACTCAAACAAATTGGCGCCATCCGTGGGACCCGGGTTCAATCTACCAGGGTCGCACTATGTCGGGTCCGAACCCCGAAACCTCAGGTGGTAACGATGATACCTCCTCGGAATTGAAAGAACAGATTGAGGGACACCTGTCCGCCCTCAAGGCTCTAATGGAAGATTACAACCGAAGAGAAAAGGTCACACCCATCCGGTTAGATTTCATCGAAGACAGTAATGGAGATGGGGCGCGAAAGGATAGAACGTCCGGGGAAATCGCAACGGGGGCAAAAGTGTCGGACGACGATTTGGGAAAACCTTTCAAAGAAATAGCTAACTCTCCGTTATCCCGAAGGCTTTTAGAATTCTCGGCTCCGGAACATAGAATGCCATCCCACATCAAGCTCTATGACGGTTCGACGGACCCGGAGGATCACCTCACTAGATTTTCCGGGGCTGCAATGCAGGGATGCTGGCCCATGCCGGTATGGTGCCGTATGTTTCAACAGACACTGGATGGAAGCGCGCGCGGCTGGTATGACAAACTCCCCTTCGGAAGTATTGACGAGTGGGCGGACCTCCGTCATCAGTTCACAACCCGTTTTGCTTTCCGCAAGAAATGCCTCAGGGACCCCACAGAAATAACCAGGATCGTCAGGAAGGCCAACGAATCTCTACCTGAATTCAAGGAAAGGTGGACTACGGAAACTGGATACATTCAAGGGGTGCCAGAAATAATGCGAATATCTTCTTTCATGGATGCATGCAAGAACCCCGAGTTGGCAAAGCGCTTTGCTGACCGAGTACCTAAGACGGTGGAGGAAATGATGAACCGGGTGGATGATTTCGTGAGATCAGAGAGGGCCTTCATTAGTACTGAGTTGCCTCGAGGAGAAAGAATGGAGTCCTCGAGAAGGCCTCCCATCGGTAACTTTAGACGGGAGGAAAGACAGTACCGGGGACCGTACGGGGAAGATAAGAGACCGTACGAGAGTAAAAATAGCACCACCGGGCGTGATCGATACACTCCCTACAAACCTAGAGAACGACCTCCATTGCTCCCTCCTCGGAACGATTATCGCATGCGCCAAGACACCTACCCTATCAAGCTCTCATTAAACTCCCTCACCAAACTGCCGCGAGAGATCCTAGCGACTGAACGACAGTTACAACTCCCTGTCCCTAGGCCCCTCGGTCGACCACCCAGACGGGAGGACCAGGATAAGTACTGTGACTATCACATGGGCAACGGACATCACACAAATGACTGCATCCAACTCAAGAAACAACTAGAAACGGCACTAGAATCCGGAAAACTCAATCATCTGGTCAAGGATGTCCGACAGAAAGGCAATAGACAACGGGAAGACGAACCGCGAAGGGATAGGATTATCAACATGGTCCGAACACGTACGAACGATAGGAAGAGAAAGAACAGGGAGCTGTTGGAGGAATGGATGAATGTCCCTTTGACGTTCCCTCCCTTATCGCCCGACGACGTGTCGGAAGAACCAATCATCATCGAGGCGACGATAGAAGGGTATCTCGTTCGAAGAGTCTTCGTGGACGAAGGGGCGTCCGTGGAGATTATGTTCGAACATTGCTTCAATCAGTTACACCCTTCCATCAAGTCGAGATTAAGGCCCACTCGAACGGACCTGCTAGGGTTCGCAGGTAGCGTGACCAAGCCGTTGGGAAAACTGGAACTCGATGTAGAGTTCGGTAATGGGAAATTATCCCGAAAGGCCACCATGAAATTCACTGTCATTCGTGCCCCTTCCCCTTACAATGTTATCCTCGGCCGGAGTGGACTCAAGACACTCCGAGCAGTCCCTTCGACCATCCATTCAATGATGAAATTCCCTACGCCAGGAGGCATCGCTACACTGACCACTAGATTTGCCTCAGTCTTAGAATGTCGGAAGATTGAGGAAAACCAGGCAGAGAAAGAGGAGGATATGGTCGAAAGATACGAACAGGAGACCGGGGAAACAGAGGAAGTAATGATCCATCCGGCATATCCGGATCAACTCGTCACCATAGGAGGTAAGCTGACTAAAAACTGCAAAACCCAGCTGAGGGAATTACTCGCCGACAATCTAGATGTGTTTGCATGGGAACCAAGTGATATGACGGGGGTACCGCGGAGAACAATAGAACACCATTTAAACATCAACACATCAGTTGAACCGGTATGCCAGAAACGAAGGGTATTCGCCCCCGACAGAAGCCAAGCCGTGCTTAAAGAGGTGGAAGAATGGACTCGGGCCGGAATTGTTCGCCCGGTTAAATATCCCACATGGATATCTAACCCCGTGTTAGTGAAAAAGAGCGACGGCACTTGGAGGATGTGTGTCGACTTCAAAAATGTCAACTCGGCGTGTCCTAAGGACTACTACCCCCTCCCCAACATTGACTGGAAGATTGAATCCGTGATGGGGTACAGATATAAATGTTTCCTGGACGCATACAAGGGCTACCACCAAGTACAAATGTCCAGGGAAGACGAAGAGAAGACAGCCTTCTACACGGATCAAGGGACCTATTGTTATACCAAGATGCCTTTCGGCCTCAAGAATGCCGGCGCCACATATCAGCGATTGGTCGACACAGCGTTTCAATCGCAATTGGGAAGAAATCTGGAGGCCTATGTTGATGACATGGTCATCAAAAGCAAGGAAGAAAGGGGAATGCTAGCAGACATCGCCGAAACGTTTGACAATCTAAGAAAGATCAATATGAAACTAAACCCTCGGAAATGTTCGTTCGGAATGGAAGAGGGAAAGTTCCTGGGATATTTGGTCACCTCCGAAGGGATCCGGGCAAACCCTAAGAAGTCGAAGGCCATCTTGGACATGCAATCGCCCCGGACACTGAAAGAAATGCAAAGCCTCAGTGGCAAGTTGGCGGCATTAAATCGTTTCCTCTCCCGATCAGCCGAACGATCTTTACCCTTCTTCGAGACGTTGAAAAATGTAACCAAGGAGAATAAGAATGAGTACAGGTGGACGGAGGCAGCGGAAGACGCCTTCCAGAAAATGAAAAAACTCACTACACCGGTCGCCGAGGAAACTTTATATGTATACATCGCGGCCTCCGATGAAGCCGTTAGCACCGTGCTAGTGACGGAGAGACAGGGAAAGCAAAGGCCGGTCCATTACGTCAGCAGAACACTGAACGAAGCGGAGAGGAATTATTCCCCGTTGGAAAAACTGGTGCTATCTTTGATACATGCATCCAGAAGACTACGCAGGTACTTTGAAGCTCACCCAATCAGAGTCATAACCGATCAGCCTATTAAACAAGTACTCGCTAAGGCACAAGCGTCTGGAAAGCTCGCCAAATATTCGGTGGAGCTGGGTGCATACAACATCGACTACATTCCGCGGAGTGCCGTGAAAGGACAGATCCTCGCCGACTTCTTATCCGAAGCACCCATCGGAAACAGCTCTCCTTCATATTTCCAGCAACCGGCGAAGAGACTAAGCAAAGACGAAACGGGCAGGTGGACATTGTTCACAGACGGGGCCTCAAACCAAAAGGGGGCCGGTGCCGGACTGGTGCTGATTAGTCCCACAAAGACGGAGTACACTTATGCACTCCGTCTGAACTTCGAAGGCACCACCAACAATGAGGCGGAATACGAAGCTCTTTTGGCCGGATTAAGGATAGCAACGGATATGGGTGTACGGGATGTACGGGTATACGTTGACTCGAAATTGGTGGCTAATCAAATAAACGGTGACTATGTGGCCGTCAATACCAATATGGTCAAGTACCTGGCCAAGACGAAGGAGCTAACATCCGGCTTTAATAGATTCTCCATAAGTAACATTCCTCGGGCCAGAAACCAGAAAGCAGATGTGCTAAGTAAGCTGGCAACGGTAGCATTTGATCACCTCACAAAAGAGGTTTTGGTGGAAGTGTTAACAGAGAGATCCATAGAGAAGAAGGAGGTGAACACAGTGGTAGAAGAAGAAGGAGATAACTGGATGACCCCAATAGTTAAATGCTTGACCGAAGGCATCTGGCCGGAGGACAAAAACGAAGCACGGTCGCTTAGAATGAAAATAAGCCAGTACGTAATGGAAGGAGGAGTCCTGTTTAGAAGATCATACTTGGTACCCATGCTGAGATGTGTAGGTCCTTTACAAGCCAATTATGTAATCAGAGAAATACACATGGGATCGTGCGGAATGCACTCCGAACCTCGAATGGTTGTAGCAAAGGCCATGAGGCAGGGGTACTATTGGCCGTCCATGCACCGGGACGCTAAAGATGAAATCCGGAAGTGCGACTCATGCCAGATTCATTCCAGGGTCCCCAGACTCCCGAAAACACCGATGACGTCCATAATGGCACCATGGCCCTTTTATCAGTGGGGAATGGACATTCTGGGCCCATTGCCTCAGTCGGCGGGAAGGGCTAAATACGTGATAGTAGCTATCGACTACTTCACTAAGTGGATCGAAGCCAAGCCGCTAGTTCGGATAACAGGGAAGGAGGTCAAAAAGTTCACATGGGAAAACATTGTGTGTAGATTTGGTCTTCCAAGGATAATAGTCACCGACAACGGTACGCAATTCGTGAACGACCCATTCAAAAGGTGGTGCGAACAACTACACATACAACAGATCAACACGGCGGTGGCTCACGCACAGGCAAATGGGTTAGTGGAAGCCGCTAACAAAAGCTTAATGAATGGTATCAAGACAAGGCTGGGCAGAGAAAAGGCCGGTTGGGTAGACGAGTTGCCCAACGTCCTGTGGGCTCACCGAACGACCCTCAAGATGAGTAATGGAGAAACACCGTTCAGCCTAACGTATGGCAGTGAGGCGGTCATACCCGCGGAAATAGGGATGCCGACGCATCGGACGTTAATGGTAAGAGAAGGGATGAACGATGAAGAGGTCCGTTTGAATTTGGACCTGTTGCAAGAAAGGAGAGAGGAGGCCGCAATCCGAGAAGCCAAGTATAAAAACAAGATTGAAAAATACTACAACAAGCGAGTGCGCCCAGTAACCTTCCGTCCCGGAGAGTATGTCTATCGCAGAAACGAAGCTAGTCGTACCGAGGACCAAGGCAAACTAGGCCCAAAATGGGAAGGACCCTACAGGGTGACTGAAGCATACCAGAATGGATCCTATAAGTTGTACACAATGGACGATCAGGAAGTTCCCCGGAAGTGGCATGCTGTCAACCTCCGGAAGTGTTATTTATAGCTTGTATTCTGTTTTGAATTCCAAATGTAACTCGTGATGAAACTACGTTGCTAATGAAAACTGACAACCTCGCCCCAGACTGGGGAAGGTAATTTTCCGTTACTAAAATGCAGGAACCCATACAAACCCAACGGTATCAAACCTAAGGGTCACGTCTACAACCCTACGGTAACAAAACCTAAGGGATAACTACTACGACCCTACGGTACCAAACCTAGGGGCTCGTCATATAACCCTACGGTAACAAAACCTAAGGGATAACTACTACGACCCTACGGTACCAAACCTAGGGGCTCGTCATATAACCCTACGGTAACAAAACCTAAGGGATAACTACTACGACCCTACGGTACCAAACCTAGGGGCTCGTCATATAACCCTACGGTAACAAAACCTAAGGGATAACTACTACGACCCTACGGTACCAAACCTAGGGGCTCGTCATATAACCCTACGGTAACAAAACCTAAGGGATAACTACTACGACCCTACGGTACCAAACCTAGGGGCTCGTCATATAACCCTACGGTAACAAAACCTAAGGGACGACTCCTACGACCCTACAGTACCAAACCTAGGAGCTCGTCATATAACCCAACGGCAACAAGCCTGGGAGTTCGTCTTGTAATCCGACGGCGCCAAGACGCCTAAGGAATAATATCATTCATTCAGAAAATCTGACTAGCTACATAAGCACACACGAAGATCATAACAGCAAAGTGTATACAAAAAAATATAGATATTAATGCAAAATCACGACACATATGAACGGACGAATCACCAGCAAAATATATAAACGCATCCCAAAAAGGAGGGTCATCCGAATGAACAAACACGAAAACAAATTGTCAGTCACATCAAATATTACAGACCAAACGGAACAACGAAATAATCTAACGATCCTGTTCTTGATCATCATTCACCACCCCGGAACTGCCAACACCGGGAGTAACTCCAGTTCCTTCCGGAAAGATGTTCATAAGATCAGCCAAGGGAAGACGATGAGAAGCAACTATCTTTTCCACAAAAGGGAACTGCTTGGAAAACATGCCATCATAGGCAGTCCGGAAATTTAATGCTCCTTGCATATCAAAACCAGAGGAGGAATTAACAATCTCTTCAATCTGTTCGGCCTTCCGACCGACCTTGATCCCTTGCAACCAACCGGCATCTATGGCTGCATTAAAGACATCTCCCCAGGCCATCTGATATTCATCGCTCTCTTGAAGTCTCTTGATAACCATCGGAACCAGCTTTCGGACATAGTTGTACCTCAGAATCTCCGCTTGGCTTGACTCCACAGTTAGTCTCTCCACCGTTTGACTTAACTCGGCAGCCTTTGTTTCGGCCGTCTCGAGAGCAGTTGTCTTCACGGCCAAAACATTTTCCAGAGCTTGCATCCTTCCGTCCTGCTCACCAATCTTGCCCAACAGACCATCCCTTTCCAACTCAACGGCAGATAACTGGTTCGACAACCCCTCCTCTCGACTAGCACAATTCTGGTGCTGCTGCTGAAGTTCCTGGTTGGCTTTGGTCAGAATCTCAACCGAACGACGTTGCTCAGAAAGCTCAGACTCAAGCTCTTTGATCCGATCGGCCGAGCTAACACAACCCTCATGTGCCTGATAAAGTTGGGCATAGTGGTAGCTCGTCCTCTCGAAGCGCTGAAGAACATCTGCTTGAGCCAAGCTCCCGCGTGCTAACTCAAACCAGGCACGTTGGGTGGCCTGGTGATCAGTCAAAGTGCCCTGTTCCGATCGGACAGAGGGAGGAGCCAGATGCACCATCAAGTCTCTGCAAACCTCTGCATCGTTCATACTGGCCCCAGCGGTCAGTTTCCATCCGGGAATGTAGGGTGCTGAAGAATCACCCCGTTCTATACACAAAGGACTTGCTTCAGAAAAATAAAATAAAATAAAAAAAAAAAAGAGAAAAAAGAGACGAAAAGACAAATTTACCTCTGGATCCCCTGCGAGGAAATGCCTGACGACTAAGATCAGCGGAGATGGATCCGGAGGGGCCTGCGAACAAAAACAAGACAAAACATGACTTCCTGGCAGACAACGATAATCAACAGGTTCAGAATATACCTTCGTAAGCAAAAGCTGAAACATTTGGGCCGCCCAAATCTTCATCCGGATCAAACATATCAAAGCCAAGACCACCCCCTTCAAGTTGATTACCCGCAGTTTCCTGGGCAATATTTTCCGAACCGCTCACCAGGTTGGTAGCTTCGGTATTCCCAGCCTCCCCGCCTACCGGAATCTCCACATTCTCAACATTCTCTTCATCCTGCACATCTGCAACATCCGCCGGGTGTTCCACATTTACTCCATCCACCCCCTCGGCGTTCGGATGACTTATGTTTATGGGGGAAGGGGATCGAGTGCGATCACCTTCAGAAGAACCTTCATCCTCCGATACCAAGACGCTAGAAGGATGGACCCTCTTGTGTGGCCGATGAGGGGGATCAACGGATGTACGCTTCCTGCTCACATTAGGCTGAGTAGCCTGCTTCTTCCTATCCTTTGCTGCCCGAGCATCTATTACCCGTTGGTTGGGTCTCTCAACAACCTGTTGAAGTCCTGACTTGGCAGGAAGAGGATCTTCAGGGCCCAGCGGCTCAGTCACATGCATCTCAGGGGCACCCCCATCGGCCAAGGCTGGCCCCTTGCCGACACGAGAGAGGGAAGTGTTCGGAAACCTAAGGAAACGAGACATCGGTACAACTGCATAGAAAGAACAAGTATAAGTACGGCATAACAAAACACAAAAGAACACAAGACGCTAGATTTACAACAAAGAGAGTTACCGTTCCCCTCCCCGTCCTTAAAAACCGGTCGATGACTGGGATACTTCCAAAGCTTGGACAAACCGGCCTCGAAGAGCAGGGCAGGATGAAGGGCCTGTATATCCACAACAGCGGCCGTCAAAGCATCCACATGCTCTTGCTGATAACCCCCCGCCGGCGGCAGCTCGGAAACACTGGAGTCCGGATGTCTCCAGGGCATGGCTTGAGGAATCGCCCTGCGGTCGATAAGGAAGAACCTGTCCTTCCAATGCTTCATACTTGAACAAGTTTCGTTGAAAATCCTCGCCGGACTATCCTTACCGGCACGGCGAGCAAAGGAGAACCAATGCCCTTGCTTTTGCAACGTATAAAAAAGACGGAACAAAGTCACATACGGAGCGAAGTTCAAACTCCTACAATACACTTCGAACAAAATGACCTTCGTCAAACCAATCGGAACTAGCTGGGATATATGCACCCGGAAATGATTAAGAACCTGAAGAAGGAAGGTCGAAAATGGAACTCTAATCCCTGAAAACTCAAGATATGCTTCGTAGATCCCAATGGAATTCCTCGGCAAACGTTCCATGGTCATGCCGGGAGGAGGTAGACGGGGATGTAAATCCTCGGGAATCCCGTATACCCTTGCGGCCTCAATCACATCTCCCTCCGACATAACGGACGTATATATATGAATATCGAACTTCGGCATAACATCCACGCCGCCGGAGGACGATGCAACGTTACCCGTTCGCTCAGATGCAGACGCAACATTTTCGTGCGAACCGGAGGCCATAACTTAAGAACGGAGGGACAAGGTAACTCTCTTACGAAGGGAAAGGAAGGGAAGAGTCGGAGAAACGCACCTGATAAGAAGACGAAGAGACCGGAATGCAAGTGTGGGAAGAAATGTAAAACAGTAAAAAGAAAAAAAAGGGGGAGGCATAAGCATTATATAGGGAAGGCTGATGGAACAGTAAAGCGTCGCATCGTGTCAGACCCACACGTGGGTTAATCTGAGCCACCCACGTCCATATCTTGGGACACGTGCCCACATCTCACGATTCCCGGTACAAATGCGATTTACCCTAGGTAATGGGCCTGGGCCCATGGAACAATGAGCCAGCGATAAAACAACTTGGCCCGGATAGAACAAAGAATACGAGAACAACGGGGGCCCAATTGTCCGGACAAACGAAATATCATATTACACCTCCTCAAAGCTGTAACACGATACTGGGGGGGGACATGTTTGTGTATGTAACCGGACGGTACGGCAAGGCCGGACACATCTTACCGGACGGACAGGAAATAGCCGGACGGCAATTCAGCGACACGCGTCCTCCATAGCTGACACTACCTGTCAGGGATGTGCTACCCCTACATGTCAGAAACAGTTACCTACTAGTACTACGCACAGTACCTCAACAGTAGAAAAGTACAGGTCCAAAGTAGTATAAATACTTCTCATTTACTCTTATAATTTTTAGCATTTACTGCACTTACACACACATACTTTCATTAATACCCTGTACTTACTTTCACGCCTGAGCTGGGTCCTGGGACAAACCCCGGGACGAGGCTAACGCGTTCTTTCATTGTGTTTCCAGATCCGAAGGACTCTCAGGACTCTCGGCTAGGAGACCACAACAAATTACTCAAACATATACTTAAGAGACCATTCTAGAATCTATGTAACTTATCTTACAAGACAATAAGCTTGTATAAATATGGCTACGTGAATGAATGAAGAGCAGAGAATAAACCATTAAATAATTATTCAAAGTTTGTCATGGTACCAGAGCCACAAGGTTGAAATTAATAACCATGACTAACGACAAACAAAACAATAACGGTGAATCATCACAACAACGAAAGACGATATCGCCATACGATATCACATCGTTGGATAATCCAGGTCTTGTGATCACTCAAGTACAATTGAAAGGAGATAACTATGATGAATGGTCTCGCTCATTCCGAACAGCTTTGAGAGCCCGTAAGAAATTCGGGTTCATTGACGGAACCATCAAGAAACCAGGAGATAATGATAAAGACATAGAAGATTGGTGGACGATCAACTCGTTGTTGGTGTCTTGGATGCGAAACACCATTGAGGCCTCGTTGCGTTCTACCATCTCGCATGAGGAAGTAGCAGAAACATTGTGGAACGACATAAAAGATCGTTTTTCAATTGCCAACGGGCCTCGGGTTCAACAACTAAAATCTGATCTTGCTAGTTGTCGACAAAAAGGAATGACGATAGTCGACTACTATGCAAAGTTGAAGCAGATCTGGGACGAATTAAGTAACTACGAACAGGTAGCAACTTGCAAGTGTGGCAAGTGTGAATGCAATCTTGGAAAAATTCTTACAAAGAAGCAAGAAGAAGAAAAGGTTCATACGTTTCTTCTTGGACTTGATGAGAACACGTATGGAACGGCAAGATCAAATATTTTGGCACAAGATCCGCTACCGAGTATGAATAAAGTATACTCGACTCTTATTCAGGAGGAACGGGTCAAGACCATGACACGAGGAAAGGATGAACGACAAGAACTAATGGCCATGGCTGTTCAAAACCGAACCGAGTATAAGAATAAATCCACAAGTTGCACAAACTGTAATAAAACAGGACATGGTGCTGACACTTGTTTTGAAATCCATGGCTATCCGGATTGGTGGGGAGACCGACCCAGTGTTGAAGGAAAAGGAAGTGGTCATGGAAGAGGAACACCAAACGGTCGAGGAAGAGGAAGAGGAGGTCGAAGTAGTATATCACGTGCTAATGGTGTACAGATTGGAGCAGCTTCAACAAACAATGAAGTCAAAGACTCAGAAGTTGTGGCATGTCCTGGTCTTAGCACGAAGCAATGGGAAACATTGATGCAAATGTTGAACGAACAAGGAAGGTCTAGATCAACAGAAAAAATGAATGGTATGTATTCTTGGATTATTGATTCTGGGGCAACTGACCATATGACAGGTTTATTGGAAGAACTTTGCGAATTGCAGCAAATAGCTCAAGTTCTAGTCAAATTACCGGACGGTAGAAAGGTCGTGGCTAGACAAGAAGGAACCATACGGTTCAGAAACGGCCTTGTTTTAAAGAGAGTTTTGTTTGTACCCGGATTGGAGTGCAATTTAATTTCTGTACCACAGTTGTTGGACCATTGCACTTGTTTTGTTATGTTCACACCTAACATATGTGTTATACAGGATCGCAATACGAGGATGGTGATTGGTGCGGGTAAAAGAAGGGATGGAGGACTTTTCTACTTTGAGGATATACCACGGGTGCAAGTATTTAAGACAACTACAACACGATCCTTCGATATATGGCATAAACGGTTAGGTCATCCCTCATTAGAAGTGACAAATCTACTTCCTGTAGTAAGTTTAGATAAAAATAATCAAGTGCTTAGTCGAACTTGTGATGTGTGTCATCGTGCAAAACAATGTCGAGATAAATTTCCTATTAGTGAAAATAAAGTGTCATCTATATTTGAACTTGTCCATTGTGATCTATGGGGACCTTATAGACATGTTTCTTCTTGTGGTGCATCATATTTTTTAACTATCGTTGATGATTTTTCTCGCTCCGTTTGGGTATACTTGCTTGTCAATAAATCAGAAGTCTTCCATACCATTAAGTTATTTCTAGCAATGGTTGAAAGACAATTTAATAAACAAGTTAAAATTGTTCGAAGTGATAACGGAAGTGAGTTTGTTTGTATGAAAGATTTTTTTCTTGAACAAGGAATTGTTTTCCAAACTTCTTGTGTCGGGACACCACAACAAAATGGACGAGTTGAACGAAAACATAGACAAATTCTAAATGTTGCTCGTGCGCTACGATTCCAAAGTTCTCTTCCAATAGATTTCTGGGGTGAATGTGTATTAACCGCTGCATATTTAATTAACCGTACACCTTCATCTGTTTTAAAAGGAAAAACTCCATATCATGTGTTGCATGACACGGAACCAGCTTATACACATTTACGTACATTTGGTTGTTTGTGTTATGCGCATATTAAAGTAGGAGACAAATTTGCGAGTCGTAGTCGAAAATGTGTGTTCGTGGGATATCCTTAT
The DNA here is from genome assembly GCA_030686995.1 of Artemisia argyi. Lineage (NCBI taxonomy): Eukaryota > Viridiplantae > Streptophyta > Magnoliopsida > Asterales > Asteraceae > Artemisia > Artemisia argyi. Next base: position 179,861,352 of record CM060677.1, read on the forward strand.
GGGCAAAAGGGTTGGAGGTTGTTTGATTTAGAAAAGCACGTGTTCTTTGTATCTCGTGATGTCGATTTTTTAGAAGAGATATTCCCTTATGATAATACACCAATTGTTCCTGATGTTCAAGTACCACCCATCAATCTTAATGAAGATGAAATAGAGGATCTTGATTCCTCGTTTAATAGGAAGGGAAATTCAGAGGTACCCGTTTCGGGTAATGACGAATCGATATCATCCTCAAACAATCATGTTAATGATGGTAGCGAGTCACCAGAGAAAGTGAATAATGAAGTAGAAGAGACACAAGAAGAGGAATTAGGTAGGGGACATCGAAAGAAAGAAGCATCGGTTCGGCTTCGTGACTACATCACTCATACTATTCATAAAGAAACTCCATCCCCAAGCTCAAAACCTGCTCAATCATCATCCTCAGGTACCCCGTATCCTATAGCTTATTATGTTAATTGTGACAAATTTTCAGTGGTTCATCGAAATTTTCTTAAGGCTATTGATGTTGAAAAAGAACCATCAACGTATCATGAGGCATCTAAAGACAAACGTTGGCGTTTGGCAATGCATGATGAACTTCAAGCCTTGGAACGCAACAAGACTTGGACAATTGAAGAGCTACCAAAAGGAAAAAGACCACTTGGGTGCAAATGGGTGTACAAAATTAAGTATAATTCTGATGGGACCGTTGAAAGGTTTAAAGCGAGATTAGTTGTTCTTGGAAATCATCAAGTGGCTGGTACAGATTATAATGAAACGTTCGCACCAGTAGCAAAAATGGTAACTGTGCGAGTTTTCTTGGCAGTTGCAGCAGCCAAACAATGGGAACTTCATCAAATGGATGTACATAATGCATTTTTGCATGGAGATCTTAATGAAGAAGTATTTATGAAACTTCCACCCGGTTTGTCAGGACAGCCTGGACATGCTTGCAAGCTTAAAAAATCATTGTACGGGCTTCGACAAGCCCCGCGATGTTGGTTCTCAAAATTGTCCTCGGCTTTGAAGAAATACGGATTTATTCAGTCCTATTCAGATTATTCTTTATTCACTATGCAACGAAAGGCAGTTCAAGTTAATGTACTTGTCTATGTTGATGATTTGATTATTTCGGGCAACGATCATGATGCAATTACACAATTTAAAGGCTATTTGAGTGACTACTTTCACATGAAAGACTTAGGAACCGTAAAGTATTTTTTAGGGGTCGAAGTCGCTCGTGCAGATGAGGGGATTTTTCTATCTCAACGAAAATATGCACTTGATATTATTTCAGAAGTTGGGCTTCTTGGAGCTAGACCGGCATCAATTCCTATGGAGCAAAATCATCGTTTGGGATTAGCCACAGGTAGGTTATATGAAGATCCCGAACAATATAGGCGGTTGGTGGGGCGTTTAATTTATTTATGTTTCACTCGACCAGATTTGGTGTATAGTGTACATATTTTGTCACAGTTTATGCAAGAACCTAGAGTAGAACATTGGGAGGCTGCCTTACGTGTAGTGCGATTTCTAAAAGGTAATCCGGGTCAAGGTATTATTTTGAAAAGTCAAAATGACTTACGTTTACGTGGGTGGTGTGATGCAGATTGGGCGGGGTGTCCATTGACGCGGCGCTCTCTTACTGGTTGGTTAGTTTACTTAGGGAACTCTCCTATTTCCTGGAAAACAAAGAAGCAACACACAGTATCGCGTTCTTCAGCTGAGGCAGAATATCGATCCATGGCTCTAACGACGAGCGAATTAAAGTGGTTAAAAGGTGTGCTCAAAAGTCTTGGTGTTCATCATACTCAACCCATGTCACTGTATTGTGATAGTCAAGCGGCATTGCACATATCTCACAACCCGGTCTTCCATGAACGAACAAAACATATTGAGGTCGATTGTCATTACATCCGTGATGAAATTGTTGATGGCAATATAAGTACTCAATACGTATCCACGAAGGAACAAGTTGCAGATTTCTTTACCAAGGCTCTTGGCAAGGCGCAATTTGATTATTTGCTTGGCAAGTTGGGCGTTCGAAATCTTCACCTGCCAACTTGAGGGGGGGTATTAGCAAGAGATTTACTATTATCTAGTTACCATATTTACTTGATCATAATTATGGTATACTTAAGAGACCATTCTAGAATCTATGTAACTTATCTTACAAGACAATAAACTTGTATAAATATGGCTACGTGAATGAATGAAGAGCAGAGAATAAACCATTAAATAATTATTCAAAGTTTGTCACCCTCTTCATATGGTTCAGGCTCTATACCAGGAAAGAGGTAAGGATGACTACATGCTTTGCGTAGCTGTATTACCTGCATAAAAGTATAAGCTTATGCAATCAAATACTATTTTTCAGAATAAAATAATTTAGGTACTCCAAACCTGAACCAAGTACATGATATTAAGACACAAATTGTACAGATCATAAATTACATACAGAACAGGGACGCTGACTACTAGAACTTCTTCAATAAAACTACATATAAAATTAATTATTTAAAGGGAAAAAAATCAGTGTTTTGGGTAGAACAAGGTCTAAAAAATTATTTGTTATGTCCAAGGCAGGCACAAAAAGCTATTTAGGGCATTGGGCTAGAAGTTGGCTTACAATGTTCTGCAAGGATTGCTGATTAGAGGTCCCAGAAGACAATGCTAGAAGCTTAGGAAGCTCCTTTCTTAATATTGACATGTACACCTTCTTCTGCAAGGTCGTTAAGGGAGCCATCCTAACAAACGGAAAAATGTTGGGTAAGCGTCTTTTACTAGATTATTCTAGTTAGATTCTTGCTTTCACTTACATTATGAAATGAAAGCTTAAAGAATATAAGCTTTACATCCACCCAGTGGCCAATACATAATTTACTAGAGTAGGTATGCTTTAATCGAATTAACTGGAACATGAGAAAAGATTTTAACAGTTTTCAGAAAGGGGACTATGACTGCGATAAATGTACATGCAACTTACAAAGTTATCTCAGTAAGAGGTGGCAAAGATAGGGTTCCAGCCTCAATAAGCCTAGATTTTGTTCTTCGAAGCATGAATGCACCCAAAATATACTTTAAGCTTTTGAACTTATCCTTAACTATTGGTGCACCTTTACCTGCTCAATAAAACAAAGTGGAATAGTCGATAAGCAACCATTTTGGCATTTTTAGAAACACATTACATCACATTGTATATCTTACATAGAAACATGCATAAGAGTGATATGTCCATAGCAATAAAAACAATAACCATATATGCAACACAATCAGAACAGCCAAAACAGAAAAAGTTTCCATACATGTTCTAGGTAGTTTTACTGAAGTACCAAATACCTAGACAGTCAACTTTCAAGCAATGCTACGGGAGGGAAAGCAGATAATAGAAATTTATCATGAGCAAGAGTAGACCTGATAAACGATCCCCACCTTCCTTAAATGTAGAAGAGAACTGTTCCAATGTCCCAAACACTGAAGGCATACAGAAATGCATGAGTGCCCAAAGTTCGGTAAGGCTATTCTGAATAGGGGTTCCGGTCATGAGCAGACGTCTGGGCATAATATAGTGCTCTTTAAGAACATTATACAAAACCTGAAAAGGATCAAGTAATCAGGAAGCTCAAATATACCATAAGGAGAAACATCGAGCCACATGTCCTTTTGCTTTTTCACTATCAGAACAATGTTAAACTAATTAAATAATCTCAAACAGTAAACCTACACTGGAAGGGTTTTTTAGTCTTTGCGCCTCATCAATAACTGCATAATGCCAGGGTATCTGGGAAAGGAAGTCCTGATCAATTAAAGCTATATCATATGTTGTAAGGAGCACGTCGAAAGGTAAGGCCTGCTCCTGTAACATTCAACAAAAATAAGCATTAGCATCCAAATCAGAAAGGACTTGCAGCACTGTCTACTGATAAGCGCTACAGCTAGAAGATGATTTACATTGGAAGATGATGATTGACTTTGCACATGGTCATACATTTCTCTTCTCAAAGAGCGTCTGTCACACTGAGAGGACACAGTATCACTGCAGAAGACTAAATATTTCAGAAGTCGATAATGATGAAAATATGCTATTTACAATCAGCAGGACAGCTTTTTGTTACTTACAGAATGACAAAACTTCAAATAACTCAGAAAAGATATTGCTTGCAATGTTTTTCCTAGCCCCATCTGCCAATAAACAAAGTTGGTTCTAAGTTAATGTTTTAGCAGTACATTTAACAAATGAAATGTAACTAATCAATTTTGATAGAACTTAGTGAGTTTCTAGCCTCCTGGTACAAATGCAACAATACCTCATCTCCTGCAAATACAGATGAAAGAGCCTGAGTCAAATTTTTATTCTCAAGTGAGTGCAATTGCAACAATGGAAACATGAATGTTAACAAAAGATATACTCCAACAAACCATCAGAATAGTCTGAACTCAAATACACCAAACACTAACAGTATTCTACAACTTGGTAATGCCATAAAGCGTGTGGCTAATATACTTATGATATTGATAACAATGGCAGTTCAGACTTTCAGATTAGAATTATAACTGTGTCAACAGGAATCACCACCGCCACAAGTCCACAACAACAACAACAACATACCCAATCCCGCCGGAGCGGAAAAACTTAGAATCATCACCGAAGCAAATATAAACTTAGAAACGCGATAACGACAGCATACAAGCTCAAGTAGCTTGCATAAGTGCATAAACCGATCATAAGCAGAATGCAGGTGTATTAATGTCAATTATTCAAGTTCATGCAAGTTACTAATAAATTTCTTTATGTGGGCTGTGGATGCTAGGCCTCTAGCAATAAATATAACCGATGTTGCCATTACATTCTATACCAATCCTGAATGAAAAACTGCATTATACAAAGTACAAACATAGAAAACTCATTATCTAAAACCCTAAGGTTGTGCTTGGTGAAAAACTACACTGTATTCATGATTATATTGCTTGTGTACTAAATTCTGAAACAAACTATAAAACACTTATTAATCACATAAAATAACTACTTTCAAGTTTCAACATAAGTTAACTGGCTTAACATAAACTATCTTCGATGCCGTTTAAACTTTTTGCAAATCTCAAACACAGTACTGGCTACGCATTAACCATCATTTGATAAAGTCACTTACATCAGCTTCCGAAACTATCACATTGTTCATGATTCGCTAGCTAAGACTCTAACAAAATGTATCTCCTTCTATAGCGCACATCCCGTTCTACACTTCTATATGGTTTCTACTTTCTACCATAGCATTGTCTACAACAGTAATTAAGCTATCTTTTATAACTTTATAAAGAATTCCAGAACTTGTGGACGGCTACACTATGGTTGAGACTGAGCGGTTATATTTCCATCGATCAAAACAGTCAAAACTTAGGTGTGATACGTACTCAAATATCCGTCAGAGCATCGCATCTGGAAACACAGACCCCACAGCTCTTGGAAAGCCAGTTGTCTTGCCTTCTACATTTACCGGTGGTCCAAGGTACATGAAGCAAAACTATATGGATGCTATGGCGTTGTGTAGATGGTACGGTTGTCCGGATTTGTTCATAACAGTAATGTGCAATCCTAATTGGCCGGAGATAAATAGATTTATGCGAGAGCATAACCTTCCATCTTTAGATCGGCCGGATGTGCTTACAAGGGTTTTTAAAATGAAGCTGGACCAGTTGATGAAGGATTTGAAAGAGATGCGTTTATTTGGTCGCGTTCAAGCAGGTACTATACATAAACCTTTACCAATGTATATTTTTATGTAACAAATTGTATGCATGGTAATATTATTAATAAATGTGTAACTAACTTTTCTTTATGATAATTGGCAGTTGTATATACTGTTGAGTTTCAAAAAAGAGGACTTCCGCACGCGCACGTATGCTTATTCTTGCATAGGGATGACAAGGTTCCAAATGCAGAACATATTGACAAACACATATCTGCCGAGATACCGGATAAAGAAAGCGACCCGGAATTGTACAAATTAGTGTCTGATTTTATGATGCATGGTCCTTGCGGTGCGGATGACCCTAACCAGGTTTGTAGTTCTGAAGGTAAGTGTACGAGACACTTCCCCAAAAAATTCACCCAACGTAGTTCAGTAGACGCGGATGGCTACCCTGTTTATAAAAGACCTGACAACGGAAGATATGTGGAAAAGAGTGGACATAAGTTACATAACGGTTATGTCATCCCGTATAATGCTCAGCTTCTAAAACGCTACCAATGCCACATTAATGTTGAGTGGTGCAACCAGACCGGGTCAATCAAATATTTGTTTAAGTACATAAACAAGGGTCCGGATAGAGTATCGGCACAGTTGTATGAACCTGTTACCACGGAAGACGGTCAGCAAATTGATAAACCTATTGACGAGATAAGGGCGTACTTAGATTGCAGATACCTATCTGCTTGTGAGGCTGCGTGGCGGCTGTTTGGTTTTGAGATTCATTATAGAACACCATCTGTTGAGAGGTTGTCCTTTCATCTTGAGGGCGAACAGCAAGTTGTCTATGACGAAGAGGCTGATCTCGAAACATCCTCTCAAAAGCAAACAGTTGGGGCTGACATGTTTGATGGTTGGATGAGGATGAATGAAGAGTATCCGCCGGCAAGGGATCTAACGTATGCTGAGTTTCCTACTAAATTTGTCTGGAACACTCCTAAAAGAATTTGGACACGTAGGAAGCAAGGAAGATCCATTGGAAGAATTCACAGCGTACCTATATCAACAGGAGACGCTTACTATTGCAGGATGCTTCTAAATAGTGCAAAAGGTTGTAGGAACCACGATGAGATTAAAAAGGTTAATGGCATAATTTATCCAACCTACAAAGAAGCGTGCTATGCAGCGGGCCTTTTAGAAGACGACAAGGAGTATGTTGAGAGTATTAAAGACGCAGCGCATTGGGCACATCCTGAACATCTTCGTGAACTATTTGTAACGTTGCTTTCGCAAAAGGAACTCACCACTCCTTTGACTGTTTGGTTACAAACATGGCATTTGCTTGCGCAAGATGTTCAATATAAGAGAAGGGAGATTTTACAAATTCCAGGTAATATCATACAATTACTCTTTGTTAGTATAATCTCTTACGCATTTCTTTAAATAATATGATTGCCTTAGATTATGTTTTGTGCAACTGTCATGAAATATCTGTTATCTTTGTATAGCCCATATTTTTATACACAAAATGTGTAACGGTATTGTTACTTTGTACAACAATTAAATACTAACTTTACTTTTATTTGATGCAGATTTGATTATCAGTGACGACGAAAAAAAAATGTGGCTTTGTACTATATTGAACAACTACTTAGATCAAGAGGTACAAGTTTGCGACATTGGTCTGAGATGCCTTATCCTGATGAAACATACATAACCAACTTTGGTAATCGACTTATACACGATGAGACCGATTATAACCCGGTGGAGTTACAATCTGAATACGAACGCCTGTACGCTTCTTTGACCACAGAACAGAAGAGTGTTTATGACACCATAGTACAGTCGGTTGACACAGGAACAGGAGGAGTGTACTTTGTTTATGGTTACGGTGGTACGGGTAAGACCTTCTTATGGAAGACGCTTGTTGCGGGTATTAGACGAAGAGGTGATATAGTTTTAAACGTGGCATCCAGTGGTATTGCGTCTTTATTAATGTCGGGAGGACGAACTGCTCACTCAAGATTCCATATTCCTATCAATGTGGACGAGACTTCTACTTGCTCTATAAGTGCTCAAAGCGATCTTGGGAAAATGTTAAAGAAATGTAAGCTTATTATATGGGATGAGGCGCCCATGGCAAATAAGCTTTGCTTCGAAGCATTAGATCGGTCTTTGAGAGATATACTTCGTACGAGCAGGTACGATTCTTGTGAAGACCCTTTTGGAAAAATGACGATGGTTTTTGGCGGTGACTTTAGACAGGTACTACCTGTTATTCCTAAAGGATCCCGGGAAGACATTGTTACCGCTTCTTTGAGGAAATCTTACTTGTGGGAATACTGCACCGTTCTTAAGCTGACAGCGAACATGAGGCTAACTGTGGGATCACGCCCTGAAGATGTCAACGAAATACGGGAATTTGCAGAATGGATATTGAAAGTCGGAGACGGAGAAGTTGGAGATCCAAATGACGGTGAGGTTTCTATAGATGTGCCACGTGAAATTCTAATAGATTCGGCTGATGACCCGGTTCAATCTATTATTGACTTCACATATCTAAACCTTTTAGATAACATTGATGATCCGGCCTACTTTCAAGAAAAGGCAATCCTTGCTCCCACTAATAAAGTCGTAGACAGCATAAATGAACGCCTGTTGGACAAGTTTCCAGGAGAAGAAATGGTTTACCTTAGTTGTGACAACGTTGACAAAACTGAACGTGGCGCCGGCATTGATCAATCTATTTTCTCCCTAGAATTTATAAACGGTTTGAAGTTTTCAGGTGTTCCGAACCATAGACTTGCTTTAAAAGTTGGAGTCCCGATTATGTTGTTGCGAAACATTGATCAAGCCAATGGACTGTGTAACGGAACAAGGCTCCAAGTTCTTAAATTAACAAGAACTTCTATTCACGCCCGTATCATTAACGGAACCAACTTTGGAAAGACAGTAATCATACCAAGGTTGAGGGTTACTCCTTCCGATAAGCGTTTACCGCTTAAGATAGTCAGGAAACAATTTCCTATTTCCGTTTCATTTGCAATGACAATTAACAAGAGTCAGGGTCAATCGTTAGCAAGAGTTGGTTTGTACCTCCCTCGACCTGTTTTCACACATGGACAGCTATATGTTGCTGTCTCGAGAGTTAAAAGCAAAAGTGGTTTGAAGGTTGTCGTTTGTGATGAGCATGGCAATCTGTGTACAACTACTAAGAATGTCGTCTACAAAGAAGTGCTTGAAGGCCTATGAACAAGGTTCTTTGTGTATTCATTTTATATCATCAGTATACTCATTGTTGTATTATAATTGTATGTAACTGATGAACAATATGATTCATGCACGTTTATTTGCTTACTATTTACAAACTAAGTTGTTTATTGTATCTACCTGTTTATCGAATAAATCAAGGATTAACAATATGATTCTTGCACGTATTTTTTCTTACTATTTACAAACTAAGTTGTTTATTGTATGCATACGTTTATTGAATAGATTACGTATTATGGTATCTAATGCTCATATTTCGCCAACCATGTTTCTTTCAATCATTGTTTATAAGTAGATTTTATACAATGTTAAAGTGTATAAAAACCATGGATTTAGTACAAGCCTTGAAGTCATTATTTATGTAATTACAAACTTAATATACAACAACACATGTATCAAAAGAATTAATCATTTCACATTTAAATTTTGGAAACTAAATTGTAGACAATTAAAGCTTTAAAAAAAACCATTAAATGATTTTTTAGTCTTCCAAAATTCCCTCCTATGATTATGATTTCACATCTACATTTTGGAAACACAAATCGTTTCCATCATTAACTCATATCAAAAAACCGATTTGAATTCCAATTACCATCTCTTTATAAAACGCCTTCCAATGAATCAAACATCACTAACCATTCGTTATCATGAAAACCTGCAAAAAAATATCATCAACAATGTCAGGAAACAAAAAGAGATCGAGAGGTTCTTCAACTAACAAAAAATCCAAGTATGTTCATACATTCGTTATGTACAGATTTTCGTTAATATTTTTCATAAAGTTGTATATATTACTAATCCCATGTTACTTTTATTTCAGAAACAAGCATGTTCATGGGCCGTCTTCCAGCCATGGAGCAGAAGGTAATGTTTTTTCAACGCATTTGTGATCATTTATTTTCGATAATAATACTAAGAAATTGCCATGCTTAATTTCTAATACACATTTTAACTTTTTAGTCTTTAATAAGCGTATATTATGTGTAGGTCAAGAAGAAGAATTGGATATCAATGCTTTGTTGCAGTGGCTTCATGATGAAAGGAAGAAAAAGGCAGCCAAGAAAGCAAAAGTTCTGCTTGCTAAAGATGGGAAAGAGTTTTCTCGGGGCAAGGCTTTAGTTGCTCATGAGGAAGATGAGTCCATCGATGTTTCCTTGGATGGATTGTCTTACAAAGAAGCACACTTGGCCTTTAACATGGAGAAATCCCCGAAATTAGATGATTAAGTTTTAAGTATATGTAGTTTTTATTTTCATGTACTTTCGATTTTCATCAATGATGTTAATGAAAAATCCTTAAGTTTTTATCCATTTTTTTTGTTATTCTTCATTTCTATAATCACACACATTAGTTGAATGGAATGTTGTGATGTTTTAAATTCATATATACTTGCATATTTGTTTTACTATTTATCAAATTCATTACCAAAATATATAAATAAATTGTTAGTGCAATTAGAAATAAAAGATGATTAATTTGACTTTCATATCCTACAACATGTCATTCTTTTTTGATGATAAACACTTAATCCATTCATTCACTTACATATCAAATTTACATTTAAGCAACAAGCATATGTTGGTAGACCATATGATTGTTTACAATGTATGTTCTAAAGTTTTAATTGAAGTTATTGCTTATGATGAGCTAATGAGCTTCTCATACTTGATTTGAATTTATTCACTTGACCTTATTGGTTATCCAATTTCACAAGCTCAATCGGCATTACAAATGAGCTAATGAGCTTCTCAAACATCATATAGGCGCATAACTCATAAGGCTAACATATAAGCTTAAAAAACAACCTTTACTGATTAAAAAAATAGTCAAACAATGAATCTTTCAAAATGTTTTATCGATTTTTGTGAAAAAAGATTTATGTAACTTTGTCTCAAAGTTTTAAACTTATAATATTTCTTTACATGTTCGAATTGTTAAAATCTGTTGCTTAGGACATGTTTTATATCATTTTTTTACTTTATTAACACACATAACTCCTAAATAAATAATTTCAATATTTGTGACGAAACACTCATGGATACCTTTATGATTTTAGTTGAGTATACTTTCTTTATTTTCAGTTGAGTTTAGTACGCATAAACTTTTGATTACATTTTCTATTGACTATTAGGAGTTCACGAAATTGATATTGGCTATTAAATTGATTAACACTCACATACGTCATTTGCTATTCAAGACAATCAAATTTGACTTGGGTAACAAATGGACGTTTATTAGTTTGATTGTTACAACCTGTATTCATTCACTTATAATTCCCGTAGTATCTCATTGTTTCTTTCATATATTAATGGAACACGTTTACATTTGTTGTTTACTTAATATCTCATTTTCATATGGCTATCAAATTGATTAGCGCTCACATACGGTCATTTGCTATTCAAGACCGTCAATTTTGGAGCCGACAATGACATCGATGTTTGTTATTTTTATTGTTACAAACTCAATTGATTGTCTAATAATTTATCTAATATCTCACTGTTTCTTTCACATATTAATGAAACATGTTTAGTATTTACAAACTAATTTGTTTATCGTATCTACCTGTTTATCGAATAAATCACGTATTATCGTATCTAATGCTCAGATTTGGACACAACATCGTAATGGACATTTATTACTCTAAATCGTCATTTATCGTCATCCAACCTTCCAAAATTATGTCATTATTTATTTGATATTATTAATGGAACAAGTTTACGTTATTGCTTTTCTTATCATCTCATTTTCTCTATTTCTTTAAAAAAATAACCCGGTGTCAACGGGTCTTTCAAGAGTACGTTTATTATGTATTTAATATATGTAACCGTTTATATTTATTAAATATATAATATGTTTCACGAAATATTTTAACGATTGTTAGTTTATCCGTTAGACGTTTTATATATCTAACTTATACTCGTTAAATACAAAAGAAGGACTAAAGTGTCGAAAGTGAAAAACCCTCGTCCTCCCTCTCATGTTGCTGGTTATAGGGAAGGTTATACGAGGGTGGAGAGTGTCGTTTTGTTGAAAGATGAGGAGGTTATAGACTAAACTTGGTGGACAAGTTTATGCACTATATATACGATCCCTAACCCTCTCATTCAATAAGGACGAAAAACCCTAAACCGGTCCATCTATAGGCTCGGCCTCTTTTTCTCTCCGCACTCACAAATAATTGTTTTGTTTCTTTTCCTCTATGTGACTTGACAGAACATAAACAATTCACTATGTTGCATGTGCTTTTGTATACATATGCATGTGTTTGTCTAACATGTATGTAATATGCATGTATTGGCATGACATGCATATAATATGTAAATGCATCCAATAATTCCTTTATCCTTCTAGGTACCAATTCAAACGCACCCTACCTAAGGCAGTGTTTTGGTTTAACAAGAACACGTGGTGTTTACTTTGTGTGAGCAACCGTAGAGGTATCTATTTTAGATACTGTATATTCAATAATAACCGCTAAAAGATACGCTTTTATTATTCGTATTGTGTTAACCTATTTGTCATAACTAGATCCATCCGCTGCGCACTCGTAGCTAAATTGGTTACCTAATATTATCAAATCCCAACAGAATTTAAATGCTCCCTTGCAAGAAGTTACAAGTGGAAAGATTAAGGGTGCGTTTGGTATGCTGTGAGGAATGACAATGGGTATGAGTTTGATAGTAGTGGTGGGTCCCTCAACTATGAAAGATCAATTCCCCCCTCAAGAGTTGTATATGAAGTATGGAATATATTAGACTTTCATAGTAATAGTTGTGAGCCCAGACATTCTAAACAAACACAAACTATCACTTTCATAGTGATAGTTTGATTCCCTTAGGAGAAACCAAACGCACCCTAAAACATATTTGGAATTGGATCATCACTGCATGATAAATGTGATCATAACTAACAGTGGAACTCCTACTCTTAATATTTATATATAACATTTTTTGCATAAAGAAACATTCAAAGTCCAGATTTAATTCAGACTCAAACTTTTGTACAAAAGCCACATTAGCAACAGTATGCTTAGGGCTGAAAAAAGGATAGTAGATATTACATAGAAAGGAAACTTTTGGAGCTGAGTTCGGCTCACATGACATTCTAGCCATTTAACATTGGCTTTTTTACATCTATTTCAAATCCATAAGAAAGAAAACAGTTGCACATCATTAGCTAACGTATTGGTTTTCGTTGTAACAAGGAGAAGCGATTAGGTTTCTATGTTTCAATGACTGAACGAGTGGTTTGCATGACCGCGGCTAACATCATATTCCAGATTTATTACTAAAATCGAAGCTATCAAACATTTATAAGAGTCGATGATCAACTGATGTATCACACTCCACAATATGATTTAATGTGACTGAATTCTTGCTCGAAGAGTGAGTCTTTGTCATAGAAGTCAAGATACCCAAAATGATCAAATGACTTGAATTTTCTCACATGATCATTGTCAACTAGCTCTTCTGGTACCGTTATGATACCTTTGTGGTATGTAAATACCCCTATTGAGTATCGATATTCACCCCCTTCCATGACTACTCGATGATAAGGAGAATGCACTCGATCGTTACTCCATGCCTGTTGCACATAAAACTTCATATGAGTTGTTTATAACAAGGACAAAATAAATTGTTGAGCCAATTGTTTCGTATATGTTATAACTTTACGAGAAATATTTTATTCTCCGTTCATTTGTATCATTATTTGGACTGTTTAAGTTCAAATTAAGGCAATTGTGTTACCGCCAAAAAAATAACAATAATTTTACCTTGAATGCGTCGCCTGCCATGACCAAGAAAGAACAAGGAGGGTATTCCACAGGTATCCATTTGTTGTCCTTGGTTTTAACCTCCAATCCTTTCACTTGATTTTGAGTGAGTATCGATATGAATGACTTGTCTGTGTGAGATATGGAACCCAGTTTTGTCTCGTTCTCACTTGGTGGTCTGTATTTCATTACTCTAAGAAGATATGTCACAGAGTCGTTGTAGGACTGGTGGTACTTCTCCACACCAAAACTTCTAAACACCATCTTCCTCACTGTTTCTTCGATTTCAGAAACTAATCTTGCGTAGGAGTGAATCAATTTGCTGTTAAAAGAAGCATTCAAAACAAAGAATTAGTATCACACCACAATGGATTTGAATATTAGAATCAATAATACTTTCATTGATATTGTTTTTTTTTTATATATTTTTCGTACGTGAGTTTTGAAATTACAATTTTTGCAATTTACTTTACAACAAAAAAAAATTAAAGAACATGCATTTTAGAGCATGCTATGTAAATTTTCTATAAACACGCAGAGTTCTTAGTTAATTACCAGAAATTGTCATTCCCAGAGGGCCACATGGTGTTTGTGAAGCTATTAACTCCATGAACACTCGTAGCATTCTCAATTCCCATGCTTTCCAAGAGTGGAAGAAAAGGGATTTGGCCTACATAGCCATGGTAAGCCTTATCAGAAATGTTTTTTACTTTCGTTTCGATGGGAAGATCAAATAGGTTTTGCAAGGCATCAAGCACTTCGCTACTAAATCCTTCGGTAATCCCATTACAATCAACCAAAAAGCAACCATACTCTTCAAGTGCATGCCTCACTTCATCGCATGCTGAAACCCCGAAAGTTGTGTTTTGCTTCAAATCTACCATGTTAATCACAGGAATCTTAGGCTGTGCAAGAAAACCCATAATATGTGTGTTTGTGAGTGAGAGAGATAGAGAGAATCTAGTGAGAATGCTTGTTTTCAGGTTCAGTTTGTTTTGTATGAAGATATATTCTGATACCTGAAGAGAAGGGTATATATAGAATTAGAAGTGATTAAGAGTGAGGTTAGATTCTTTTATCTTCCAAAATTTTCTATTTTTCCAATTTATTTAAAGCCACTACTATACTAATATTTTCCTAAGGTTGTTGACTATTGGATATATACAATGTTTATTGTTGTGTCACACATTTGCTGACATATATCTAGGGACTTAATTTGGTTCTCAGAAAGTTTTTAAAATAATATAGTAATAAAATTTGTAGATATTAATTTTAGAGTAATCTGGATTTACTGGTTAATTGATACCTACCACAAGCTAGTGCTCGATTATCTGTGTCAAATTTTACTTGCACCAACATTTTCCAAACATGTCACATCCTTTTTCAAAGAGCAAAAAAAGTTTATGGACAAAAAAGTAATCATAACAAAACAAAGATGACATCCATGTCAACATGGAGTTTAATTGTAATAAACCGTTAACAGTTGAGTCAAGTACTTCAACGCCTACTAGTTACCTCAAGCATCATTGTATTGATGATAACAAACAATATATAAATATACAATGTAACAAAGGTTAATATATGTATATTATCACACATCTTTCCTTAAAAGATATTAGCTTGGTTATAAATTTAAGAAAGGAAAATGATTGTCATGCCTAAATGGCATGACTAAACATATGACAAGTGGAGTATGAGATTTCTCTTTCCTTATGATATTCTTTTATTATTTCAAGTATTGTGATCTAATTGTTAGGCATGAAATTAGGCATGCCAACCAATTCTTTTTAAGAAAATGATTGGTGTGCCTAAAAATATGTCCACAACAAGAGTGTAATATGTCTCAAATCTAAGGTTAAGATGAATAACTGAATGGAAAATTGTCTATATTATATGCTAATTAAAAAAAAGAACTCTCCCGTTGTGATATTTGCAAAAGCGAATCCCTAACAAACCTAAATCGTGCCATCAAATCATGTCATTTTCTTACTCATGCATTAGTGATTCAATAATAGTTTATCTATTATTGTTCTCATTCTTGTAAGTTTGTGGTACGATCAGGATTTTTTGCATTATTTGGGTTTTTTCTTTTATTGTCACTAGGGGGCACATAATTCATGTTCAATCATTGACATTTATTACTCATCATCCAAAGGGACTATTTAGTTATTAGTTGTTTTGTTCATTAATCGGTAAGGTTTTGCGCGTTGTATCGAATTAAACCACATGCTCCACCGCTTGTGCAGGTGTTGTTTACTTCTAAAAACCTTCTTAGGTTTAGTTAGTCGTCGAAGCTAGGGCTTATATTGATCTTCTTGTTTACTGTTGTTGGTTCGTATGTAGTTTAGGATGAAGCAGGGTTTTTAAGTTCGGGAGGAAGAGATGTTAAGCAGAAAAAGGGTACATCTACGATGGATACTTGTGTGAACAAAGGTAATAATGAAGGTGTTGTTATGGATGGAAAGAGGTCTATTGTTAATAATGATAATGTTGTTAATGTAGAGGACACGAGTTCTCTTGATGCTAAGATCCGTGATATGGAATTTAAAATACTTGAAGGCAAACTAGTGTTAATGGGTGATGATGGGTTCCATTAAAAGCTCTGAACGATGATCAACCGACTACTATGAAACCCTTTCCTTGCTTGTGGGATACGTTGGGAACTCTTAATTCATCCACAAAAGAAGTCACTGTTGGTACTAACGAGACTACACCAATTAAAGGGTGGGAAGATTCTGTTGATGATGATAAATCGAATACAGGGCCTGCTTCCTATACTCATCATCTAAATGGCGATCAAGTAAGAAAGTCGCTAACTTTCGGACCTTAATTGCCCTGGCTGGTAATAGGGCTGATGTTGCATTTTCAATTGAATATGTCCTACAGGTAAATGACCATCTTGAGAACTATGTTTATGGGTTCTTTATGGGTAAAAAGATTTCTTTTCCTGTGGTTAAGTACTATGTTAAGAATGCGTGGAGCAGATTTGGTCTGACTCGTACTATGATAAGTTCAAAAGGTATTTTCTTTTTCAAATTTAATTGTAATACTGGTATGGAATCAATGCTGGAGAATGGACCATGGATGATATGTAATGTGTCATTGATTCTTCACAAGTGGTCTCCTGTGGCGAACGTGTCTAATGAAGACCTGAAGAGTGTACCTGTTGGGGTTAAACTCCATGATATCCCTATCATGGAATTCACGGAGGATGGATTGAGTGATATTGCTACAAAACTTGGTACCCCATTGATTTTAGATACTTATACAGCCTCAATGTGTATGGAATCATGGGGTAGGTCTAGTTTTGCAAGAGTAATGATTGATCTTCATGTTGATGTTGAATTAAAAGACACTCTTATTGTGGCAATGTTTAATATTGATAGTAATGGACATATCATTCATTCTATTCATGTTGATTATGAGTGGGAGCCAATTAGATCTTCATCATGTAAGGTTTTTGGGCATTCATTGGATCAGTGTCCTAAGAAAATTGTATCCGGTGTGAATATGAAGACGCAAAGACAATTTGGTAAAGGTCTTCCATGGTCCAAAATCTTGGTTACTCTACAGACCTAAGAAGACGGATAATAAGCAGGCTAACCCGAAAGGTTCGAATTCTAATATGGCTAGGGATAGTATTAACTCTATTTCGAAACATATGGGTAATGTGCTAGTTCACGTGGTACGAAAATTGTGACTTCAAATCCTTTTGATGTTCTTAATTTGGTGTAAAAGGATGATGAGATTATTCATAGTGATTCAGTAAACGTGAAGGTGAGGATGGGAATGTAGGTAACAATAAAGTTGTTAACTTGGATAATGAAAGCGAGAATGAAGTGGAAGAGGATGCAAATGATACCGCAAGATTTACGGCATCGACATCTAAGGCTACGAAATCTTCAAAACGCGAAGGTGAAATCAGGATGAAAAGCTTATACGAGCATTAGAAAGATGACTAGATGATAACCCATATAATGATGAAGAGTGTGAAGATTTTATGGAAGCACAATTAGCTTTCTGTGACGCATATAATATAAGGGTTCATGATCATACTAGGCGTAAGGGTTTTTTTTTTTTTTTTTTTTGCTAGCTAAGAGAATAGGTTCACAAACTCATTTAATATTATTTCTTTTCTAAGTGTGACCTACTATTTTCTTTAGTTGGTCTATATTCACAAGGCATGAATTGTAATGTCCTCCCCAATAAGTGGTTCATATAGGTGTGGATCTCACACGCTCTCTTAGCTTAAAAAAAAAAAAAAAAAAAAAAAAAAAAAAAAAAAAAAAAAAAAAAAAAAAGGTAGTTTGTCTTGTAGTTTTTCATAAGATTGGTTTGTATTTTTTTTATAATTGGTTTGGCTTGAAGCACAAATGGTGCATTTGTATTTCGCCTTTAGAATAGGCGGAGATATAAGATTCACTCACATTTTATGTACCTTTTTTATTAATAAATTTACTGTGTGTAACAACCTTTTGCCAAAAAAAATTATTAAATAATTAGGCATAAGATTAGGCCAAATCTTAAACATGGTTATCATTTCTCATAAATATATGGTTATTCAAAACTCTAATCTTCCATCCTTGTTTTTAGCTTTTCATCTGTATATGAAATTGGGATTAGTAGTACTTCACCCATAGAAAACAAACTACTTAGTTTATAGTTCAAAGAGTAGCAAAGTCACAATTTTGTATCCTTTTTATTCTAGCACAATATATGTTTGACTTTCCCCAATACAATACACATTGAAAAGCATAATATAGATAATAATGGAAAATACATTAAACAAAGAATTTACAATTTAGTTTCTCATTTTGACATGTGTGTATCAATTTAAGATAATAAAGGACTAGTATCTGCAAATACATATGCAAATTACCAGCTTTCATATATAATATGTGATAAAAGAAAATTATAATAAGGACTTCATGATACATTACATAACTGACGACAAGTGGCTGAAAAAATAAAAATAATTAAGCAAAAAGTTAGAGGGGAAACACCTCTTAGTCTTTAATTAATTTGTATACAGGCCAAACTTAGGTTTGAATTCTGAAATAATAAAATATCTATTCTAGTTTTGAAATTTTGATTCAAGTTAAGTGTCCTTCGTAATATACATTTAATAATATGTTTAAAGAATTAAAATATACCAACACCAAAGAAAATTATGTGTCCTTTAGTGATGCCTTGCAGACATATGACTCCATTAACATTTACCGACTGCCAGTGCCACATATCATGTGTCACTATACTCACACGACTATTCTTGTTAAAAAGCTCCAAGCTCGCCCCACAGATAGTTATTACTTATACTGACACTTTTTCCATGGGTATGTATAGCATGGAATACTTTTAGTGACAAATTTTATTACTATTTACTGACACATATAGTCAATTTTTGTTGTAGTGACAAAAGAAAAGTTCAATGGTAAAAAGAAGTTATTTTCTTCTTTCTTGATCTTATATTCTTATTTCGTTATGTTACGGAGTATCATTTTTCTTCATTATACGCCTTGACTATTTGGTTCAAATTTTTTTATTATTATGTCAAAGTGTCTTGACTGTGGGATTCAATATAACATTATTGTTTATTAATTTGATGCTAGAGTATGGATCTAGTGAGAATAATTAATTAAATGAGAAGAGTGAGAAAAAATTATAGCCACATATTTTAAATAAAAAAAGAGAAATAATAGGAGATGCATCTATTTTTTATAAGTGCATCTAATATTTGTTGTTGTAGTTTCTTCTCATTTTTCTCATCTTAATTATGTTTCTTATTTGATTCTAAGTCTTGATGCTAATTGAAATTTGTTTTCATATTATTTTATTTCAAAGGTTGTTGACTACTAGATTCAATGTTTGCCACATTTTTGTTGGCCTTCGATTATAACTACCTTAACCGCCAATTAGAACATTTGGAGCTACGAATACGGGGGTGCATCTGACTTTTGGAATATTAAGAATAAATATATAGTTCAAGAGTTTCTATCAGGAATTTTGGTGGATTTATCAAATTTATCTAAAACATATTATATTCAGAAAACAAATAAAAATATATTCGAATATTAAACGGAAAAAAAGTCATGCTAAAGTATATTATATTCAGAAAACAAATAAAAATACATTCGAAAAAAAAAAAAAAAAAAAAAAAAAAAAAAAAAAAAAGTTCCGCATGAACAGATATTAGTTCATGTTTCGTTGCAACTTGCAAGGGTCACGTAAAAATTTAGAGAAACGTATTAATTAGCAAAACTTTATATGCAGCAAGCTAAGGCTGTTTAACCATCATGCTAATTAATACTTTAATGCAAAGACAAGATTAGAGAAAAGAGGTCAATAACGCGATGAAAAAAAAAATTGGATCATAAAAGTGTAGATTGGCAGGGACACCTCAACCATGTGTACCATAATGGTACCCATCAACCTTACCCAGCAAAGGTTTGATGCCTGTGAAATACCTTCACCTAATACTCAACCATGCTTGCGGAACGGAATCAAACTCGCGTCCTTTAGTTGGATCAAGACATCACATGGTTGGGCCCAGGCTTCTAAAGTAGCTGGTTGATATCATGATGCCTGTGGAAAAAAAAGTTCACAATGTGCATTTTGTGGTTTCTTTTATCTCCAATCCAAAAAATCCTTTCTGTGCTTTACATCTTGTATTTAAACTCCAATTCTTTCCTCCGAAATCCCAAAACTATCGATATTTTGTCGATTGTTATAAAATTTATCTTGATATGAAACTTTTTTTAGAAAGAGCCGTTAACCACAAATAAATGTCAACCAAAAGAGTTTTAAAACTAACGTTTTAGATACCCGTAAAATTTTAGTTATACTAGTAATTGGCAGAAAACTTGTCATCATAATATACAAAGAAGTGTAAAATACCAAAGAGAAAATATTGATTGAATTACTTATCAATTACATAGGGTAGCACTATCTATAAGTCCCGTATACCACTACAAAAAACTAATTGAATTCTCCACACTTTAAAGGCCAAATGGCCACATTTAAAAACGTGTAAAATTATTGATTTCACACTTTATCAAGTGTGGTAATAATGGGTGTGACAAATTTTGCTACATATATAAGTGTGGAGATATTATCCAAAATGTCTATAGTTAAAAGTGTGGAAAAATTATTTGAATGTCCACACCTAAAAGTGTGGCAAAATTGCAAAAAATGTTCAAAAATAAAAGTGTGGAGATATTTGCTACACCTATAAGTGTAGCTTTATTATAATTGTACACACTTATATATGTGGATTATTTTTTAAATATTTGCCACACATATAAATGTAGCAAAATTGTTATCCATATAAAAAAAATCCACGGTTGACCATACCGTGGCAAAATAAATGTGGAGAATAGCACTATTTTTTGTAGTGTACGCACGAGATTTACACACAAATCAGATTTATTTAAAAATTTTAGTTTACTATATGAACATATAAGAATTTAGCAGCGAAAATTATGATATAAGTATAACTAATAAATGTGCATGAGTTTTTCATTATGTATTAATATCTTGTAAAAAATTTAGAAAGATTTAACTTTGTTTAGTTGACATAGATGTTGATGTTGAGGTTAGTGTTATTTAACTTTAACTATTGATATTATATTGTACAAAATGTGCGAGTTTAATAACACATAATGAGCATTCGTAGAGTTTTTTTAAAATGTTTTTCCGGATATCCATATAAACTATAAATAATAATTACATGAATCATTGTTATAAGTACAATCACATATATTTATTTTCATATCACAGTAACTCGTACTTACCATTTGATATCTATATTACCGTTAACAATAATTTAGCCGTATTTAATATTCAAACTTGTGTACGCATAGAGTAAACTTTTAAATAACATGAGTCATTATTTAACGTATATAGTAAAAAAATTATTTTAATAAATGAAAGTTTAAAAGTAATATTTATTCTAAAAATATTTAACATGTATTTAAAACTAATTCGTATATTTACAAACTTTTGTAATTTTAATGGATGAAAGTCTCAAACTAATAATAATACTCATTTAATTGTAAACAAAGTTCATATTATAAAGTCTAAGGGGTATAAAGTGTAAAGGGTTATTTGTTTATTATCTAAAGTTATTAAAAAGGGAGGTGATTTGTACACCATTTCTTTTTGCCATCCACCACTAAATTATGCATAGCGGCGTTGTACTGTATGTATCACTGGTGTGATTTAGTGGTGTATAGCCAAAAAAAGATGGTGCACAAATCATTTCCCTATTAAAAAACATGGAGACTTATAATTTACACTTAACTCTATATAATATATTTAAATTTCAACCACTGAAGTTTTATTAATTACCTCCTCTTTTTTTAAGTTTTTTTTTTTCATAAATTTTACACCTATATTTTTATGTGTATTTTTCCTCAACCAAATTCTTCGCCAAATTTAAAGTTTGACCAAAATCAATTCAATTTTGACTTTTGATTAACCAATCATATTCCTTGAAGAAAGCGCGCCGATCTTAGGAAGAAAGCGCGCCGCTTACGGGCACTATTGGTCAACTATGTACTCACGAGTCAATATTGAAGTACGCGGGTCTTACAATTCAAGAGCGACGGTTACGTAAAGAGAAGCCCGCCGATTTTATGTTACATGTGCAGTGTATTTCCCCTGGCAGTTATACTTCTTCATTAATGAGATACATCAATGAAAGGGCGATCACTTGCCTATCATTATTGTCCAAGCACGTCTTAGGGCTGCATTTTACCTATAAATAGGGGCCAAACTCGGAGTACTACACACACCTAGGGGTGAGCATCGGTCCAGGACCGGACCGGACCGACAAGACCGAGGACCAAATTAGCCAAAAAGCCAAGACCGAGGACCGGACCGAATGTGGTCGGTCCGGTCCGGTCCGGTCTCGGTCGGTCCGGTCCAACAAGGCCAAATAATCGGTTTGTGGTCCGGACCGGACCGATGACCGAATTAGTCAAAACTCCAAGACCGAGGACCGGACCGAATGTGGTCGTTCTGGTCCGGTCTCGGTCCGTTCGGGTCGTTTGCTCAGCCCTACACACACCTCAATCAAGAATCATCTTCTTGTAATCATAAGAAGAATAGAAGTTGTTTTACACCTAAAACCACTTGCTAAAGAGTTGGAAACAAGCAGTACCCGTGGAGAAAGTATTGTGAGCGTGGTCCTACCTTGTAATCTCGGTATAACTTGTTACATTATGAATTAGGAAGTTATTTATTTGTGCTTTGCTTGTTACTTTGTTATGAATACTATGCCCGCGCACGTGCGGGGTTTTTTTTTTTATTTTTTGAAATAATTATTAAAAAAAATTAATCTTATTATTAATTGCATCTTATCTATATTTTTTGTATTTATCTTTTACTTGTGTTGTGGATAAATATAAAATAAATAATTTTTTTTTAAATATCTTATCTATATTTTTTGTATTTATCTTCTACTTGTGTTATGGATAAATATAAAATATTACCTAATAAGAAAATAATCTTTTTTTTAATAAAATTATTACTAAATCAGGTATGAATTGATTTTTTTTAAATGCAAAATTCCCAATAAGGGTTTTATTTTATTATATAAAAGATTGAGTATTCGTATTTAGTCGTGACAAAGTAACAAGCAAAGCACAAATAAATTACACCTAGTCTAAAGAATTGCTATGCCTAAAAAAAGGGTATTACGAGTAATATTACGAATAGTCGTGATATAGTTTGCGTCATTTTTTTTTTTTTTTTTAGTTTGCGTCATTACTTGCGCATGCACTCTTGGAGTTCATCTGTGGTCTACAATATAGTAACCACGGAAAAAGCTAACCATGATTTGAGAAACAATTGTCATGAGACTAGACTTATATAACACACAAAACTTAATATATGCCATAAGTTAAATAACAATAAAACAAAACAAAGAGTGAACTCAAATAGAATAAAAAGAACCCATGATGTTTGATAAAGTCAAGATATTCCAAGTCCCTTTGTGTTATGCAAAAAGGAAATGTCATGCACTAACTTTGAGTCAATGTCAGTATAATTTAAATAAAAATTGACCAAACTGCTATCAGCATTATGTGACTGCATCAGTGCATGTATTTCATAAATTCAGTGTATACATGTACCACAGGCAAGTGCACAAGTAGACGTGCAGCTGAACCTGTTATCTGCACCAGATCCTCTAAATTCTAGGTACCCCAGGTATCTGTTGACACTTCCACTATGCAGCGATCTTACAAGTGTTCATTTAGTTCTATTCACAATTGATGAATCCAAAAAATGTATGATGCTATCTGGGTACCGTTAAAATTAGATGTTAAATTACAATCAAATCCAAAAATTTACATTATATTACAATCACATATGCATCAAAGAAAGTCTCATGAAGTCCACACATCGCTTGCCGAGTCAAGTTTTGTAGAAATCAGCTTACCTACCTCCAGAATCCACAAATGTACTTTTAAGAGGAACGACGAAAATAGTATCTGCATATCACAAGTACAAATAGTGTAAATAATATAGTTTTGAATTTCAATTATTGTTTCTACACGAGTTCTTTTTTCAAATTTGCTACAAATTTATCATTGTACAGGTCCAGTATATGTGAGGTGAAAGATTGCAGATGTAATTAAGACTTCGTTTGACGTGAGAAGATACAAAATGAGATATAAGGATTAAGCAAACGAATAAAAATTCACACATGTTCTTGATCTTTATCATTAATGAGTACCTCCAATAAAAGTTTATAAATAGATAAAGAAAATAAAAGATGGAAACTGCATATATCTTCTGAAGATATTGCAAAACCTCACCGCCGCTTCTAACATATGTTATATGTTTGCTAGCTTCAAAGTGCAATACGCATTAATGATGTAGCATATAAATCATATTGTTAAGATTAAATTGACCCATTCGAAACTCAAAGAGTCAATTTAGCTTCTGGTTATTAAAATTATGGAAGTAATTTGCCAATTGCTACGGGAATGAGAAAAGATGGCAAAAGATTTCATATGGAATGCATCACTTAATTTTGAAGAGTGGTTTCGAAGGGACTTACACATATATCTTTATGCCATATAAAGCAGCATATTTCCGAAGAAGACGTTCAACTGAGTACCATTCTGATCGGTCTGTGGCATCCCGATAACCAATTCGAGGCATGTGGATTGAAGCTAACATAATTCCAAAAACGGAAACATAAACTATATATAAAAAACGTAACAACAATAAATGAAGATTATAGAATGCGCAAGCAGTCAATATTCCATAGGTGTATCCAAAAAGCTTAGGTTTTTTAGTAGAGTTGTATATGCATGCTGATCAACAAAATCATATTTGCTTTTTTTTTTAAAGGCGGCATTTTCACTTTGGGAATCTTAGTAAACATTGAATCATTGATTTATGTCCTATCTATCTGGTTGTTATTGAGGGGCATTTTATATTTTGACTAGCCAAAAAAATCTTCCAAATAAACCATTTACCCAAGTTGCATTCATTTTGTGACCAAGTGACCAACAAAGTTTCTTGAGATTTCAAAAGTATAAAACCAAAGGTCGTATGGATAAATAAGCTTAGACAAAAGGTAATGAAAATGAACACAAGAACTCAAGAAGAAAGGAGATGCTGTGATGAAACATACCAGAATTTTGAGCAGCTGAAAATGAAGCTTTTGACAGACACTGATCCAGATCGGGAATGGAGATATTGCTACGAGGCACTTTACGCCTGGGATTATATGTTTGTACCACAGCCAAAGCTGCCCACTGATGAACATTAGCAATTTTATTTTCTTCATCATCACCTGCAGCATAGTGGGTTATTTGACTGTAAGGAACTTATAAAATGACTACACCGCTTCATTGGCCAGGTAAAAAATCATCAGCAGCATATAATTTCACACTCATTTATATATTTACTGCAGCACATAATTTATGTATCCTCCGAGTCCAATGACATTGAGCAGTTAACTGTGCACAAGGTATTTTGAATACTAATACTTTGATGCCCTCCAGTAATGACATGCAGCAAAATTGTCCAAAACTTCATTAATTAGTAATGATCACAATGAGCAAAGATGTATCCCAAGTCCCAACTTGGAAGTTTCTCAGCAAAGGGGTGTCGCCATTTGCATGGACTTCACAAAATTGAAATTGTGTACATCATAAAAAAGTGCTGATGTTAACTTATAAGTGACAAATGGGAAGTACTAAAGCAGAGATACTTGTGAGTCTGTGACCAATTAGCCAACTAAATTAGTGACAATTTTGGTCCAGAATGTGGGCACCAAAAGAAGAAAATGATTGACAGAGAATCTGTCAATACTCTGGTAGGGCCACAAGTTGTACATATAAAACACTCCTAAAGGAGCACATTAATCAAAATTTAAAAACTAGGTTAAGAGCTGACCAGTAATATCTATAAGATGGAGATCACCAAGATGAAGGTCCCCAAATTCCGAAGCTCGCTCATATGCGCTTGGAATTTGGGAGGAAACTTTAGCTAGTGCATCAAACATACCACCATGACCCCAATTTCCTGAATCATCCACACAGCTGCAAGAGAACATACACATAGTGAGCAGTGAGAACCAAGATGAATGCATGTCAAAGTTTTTCTTAGGTCAAATTTTATAATTCCTTAGGAAAAACATGAGTGAATTACCTGAATATTATACAAGGCTCTGATGGACAAATTTTGGACGGCTGTGTGCAGTCTCCATAAACAAAATTAACCGAACCAGAATCTGACAAACTATTATCATCTGTAGGGCACAGAACATCCTTAACAGATAGTGACTCATATCCCTGAGCTTCCCATTTTGCTAATTTCTTCTCCTCAGCTTTCTTTCTAGCAGACTCAGCTTTTAACTGTTTTTCCTCTAGTTTTAATCTCTTATTTTTCTCCTCCAGGGCAGTGTCATCATATGTCTCTGATGTTTCTTTAAGCTTTTCGACCCAAGAATTATACGAAGCTTCATCGAGAATAGGGTCAAATCCTCTAAAATCATGTCCACCCAAAACATCCTTTGAATTAATATCAACCTTCACACCCTCCGCTGCTGATTGTCCTCCATGCCGAAATGCTATTACCTTTTCAACAAAAGCATTCACTTTTGAAATATCTAACTGATCTGAATTCTCTTTGCTTTCTGTAGTAGGGTCAAACATATGTAATCCAAGTACAACAGATCGTAGATCACCAGCTGGAACTCCTGCCATATCTTTGCCTTCCTTGTCTGTGGCATCATCACCTATGACATCATGGCTTAGTTGCAACTTCCTTTCAGCTCTGTGCATGATGACCTAGGATGGATATTAAAGCAGCAAGAAGTTAAGAACGTTCAGTTTAAGAAGTTCTGCTATAAGTTATGACTTACCTCCTCTATAGTCCGCTCAGTGACCAAGTTTAGTGACATCACATGATTCATTTGACCAATTCTATGTGCGCGCTGTAGAGCCTGCTTGTCCACCTGTGGATTCCAATCTTGCTCATAAAATATGACCTGCAGTTTGTATCATCTTTAGCGGGTGGAATTGAAGAAAAAGGCATTATAGCATGCAACATAATTTCTAAAACTGAAACAGAAGTTGTCACTCAAACGCCCTAAAAGAAAAGCAATATTCTACTTCAAAGGGCATCTAATGATTCCGACATTATTATAACTTAAACTAAAAATCATAAAAGTCACAGGATAGAGAAAAAAACCGTGTCAGCAGCAACAAGATTCAAGCCAACACCCCCTGCCCTGGTGGAAATCAGAAAGACAAATGCACTATCAGGATCAGCTTCAGAATTGGAATTTCCCATGACAGATTGTCGGCTAAAACTCCTTATTGCAGCAAAGCGCTCTTCAGCCCTAATGGAACCGTCAAGACGCTCATAAGGATATTTCCGTAACTCCATATAGTCCTGTATTTCAAATTTTTCAAAAGAGTCTAAACAATTGTAACGGATATATCAGCATAAATGGCGTTTCTTATTATTTATAAGCTACAAAAAGGAAGTAACCTGCAATACGTCAAGTGTATGTGTCATCTGTGCAAATAGAAGAACTCGGTGTCCAGAAGTACGTAGCTTCTGAAGTAGCTGGTCCAACACTATAAGTTTGCCACTAGCCTGAAAGACATGACTAACAGTTCATTGAAATGAATTGGTTTTCTCTTAAGCTTCTAAATCAAGCAGCAGTAATATCCCGAGTTTGGTACGTTACATAGAATGGAGCTTGATACCATATCCTGGCAAAATTTCCAAAAACTTAGACATGTTACGTTATGCTACCTGAACTAAGTGTTCTCCCTCTTCATATGGTTCAGGCTCTATACCAGGAAAGAGGTAAGGATGACTACATGCTTTACGTAGCTGTATTACCTGCATAAAAGTATAAGCTTATGCAATCAAATACTATTTTTCAGAATAAAATAATTTAGGTACTCCAAACCTGAACCAAGTACATGATATTAAAAACACAAATCGTACAGACCATAAATTACATACAGAAGAAATCGAAATACAGGAACGCTTACTACTAAAACTTCTTCAATAAAATTACATATAAAATGAATTACTCGTATTTAAAGGGAAAAAATCAGTGGTTTGGGTAGAGGCCTAAAAAATTCTTTGTTATGTCCAAGTCAGGCATAAAAAGCTATTTAGGGCATTGGGCTAGAAGTTGGCTTACAATGTTCTGCAAAGATTGCTGATTAGAGGTCCCAGAAGACAATGCTAGAAGCTTAGGAAGCTCCTTTCTTAATATTGACATGTACACCTTCTTCTGCAAGGTTGTTAAGGGAGCCATCCTAACAAACGGAAAAATGTTGAATAAGCGTCTTTTACTAGATTATTCTAATTAGATTCCTGCTTTCACTTATATTATCAAATTAAAGCTTAAAGAATATAAGCTTTTCATCCACCAAGTGGCCAATACATAATTTACTAGCGTAGGTGTGGTTTAATCGAATTAACTGGAACATGAGAAAAGATTTTAACAGTTTTTAGAAAGGGGACTATGACTGCAATAAATGTACAGGCAACTTACAAAGTTATCTCAGTAAGAGGTGGCAAAGATAGGGTTCCGGCCTCAATAAGCCTAGATTTTGTTCTTCGAAGCATGAATGCGCCCAAAATATACTTTAAGCTTTTGAACTTATCCTTAACTATTGGTGCACCTTTACCTGCTCAAGAAAAGAAAGTGGAATAGCCGATATAGGCAACCATTTTTAGAAACACATTAAATCACATTGTATATCTTAAATAGAAACATGCATAAGAGTGATATGTCCATAGCAATAAAAACAATAAACATATATGCAACACAATCAAAACAGATAAAACAGAAAAAGTTTCCATACATGTTCTAGGAGTTTTACTGAAGTACCAAATACCTAGACAGTCAACTTTCAAGCAATGTTCCGGGAGGGAAAGCAGATAATAGAAATTTGTCATGAGCAATAGTAGACCTGATAAACGATCCTCACCTTCCTTGAATGTAGAAGAGAACTGCTCCAATGTCCCAAACACTGAAGGCATACAGAAATGCATGAGTGCCCAAAGCTCGGTAAGGCTATTCTGAATAGGGGTTCCGGTCATGAGCAGACGTCTGGGCATAATATAGTGCTCTTTAAGAACATTATACAAAACCTGAATCAAGCAATCAGGTAGCTCAAATATACCATAAGAAGAAACATCGAGCCACATGTCCTTTTGCTTTTTCGCTATCAGAACAATGTTAAACTAATTAAAATAATCTCAAACCTACACTGGAAGGATTTTTTAGTCTTTGAGCCTCATCAATAACTGCATAATGCCAGGGTATCTGGGAAAGGAAGTCCTGATCAATTAAAGCTATATCATATGTTGTAAGGAGCACGTCGAAAGGTAAGGCCTGCTCCTGTAACATTCAACAAAAATAAGCATTAGCATCCAAATCAGAAAAGACTTGCAGCACTGTTTACTGATAAGCGTTACAGCTAGAAGAGGATTTACATTAGGCGATGATGATTGACTTTGCACATGGTCATACATTTCCCTTCTCAAAGAGCGTCGGAAGATTTTGTCTCCAACATAACGCATAACCTTCAACTTTGGGGCGAATTTGGCAACCTCAGATACCCATCCGTCTGTCACACTGAGAGGACACAGTATCACTGCAGAAGACTAAATATTTCAGAAGTCGATAATGATGAAAATATGATATTTACAATCAGCAGGACAGCTTTTTGTTACTTACAGAATGGTCCGTTTAAGCCTTGACAAAACTTCAAATAACTCAGAAAAGATATTGCTTGCAATGTTTTTCCTAGCCCCATCTGCCAATAAACAAAGTTGGTTCTAAGTTAATGTTTTAGCAGTACATTTAACAAATGAAATGTAACTAATCAATTTCGATAGAACTTAGTGAGTTTCTAGCCTTCTGGTACAAATGCAACAATACCTCATCTCCTGCAAATACAGAGGAAAGCGCCCGAGTCAAATTTATTATTCTCAAGTGAGTGCAATTGCAACAATGGGAACATGTATGTTAACAAAAGATATACTCCAACGAACCATCAGAATAGTCTGAACTCAAATACACCAAACACTAACAGTATTCTACAATTTGGTAATGCCATAAAGCAAGTGGCAAATATACTTATGATAACAATGGCAGTTCAGACTTTCAGATTAGAATTATAACTATGTCAACTAGAATCACCACCGCCACAGCAACAACAACAACATACCCAATCCCGCCGGATCAGAAAAACTTAGAATCACCACCGAAGCAATTATAAACTTAGAAACGCGATAACGACAGCATACAAGCTCAAGTAGCTAGCATAAGTGCATAAACCGATAATAAGCAGAATGCAGGTGTATTAATGTCAATTATTCAAGTTCATGCAAGTCACTAATAAATTTCTTTATGTGGGCTGTGGATGCTAGGCCACTAGCAATAAATATAACCGATGTTGCCATTACATTCTATACCAATCCTGAATGAAAAACTGCATTATACAAGGTACAAACATAGAAAACTCATTATCTAAAACCCTAAGGTTGTGCTTGGTGAAAAACTACACTTGAATTCATGATTATATTGCTTGGGTACTGAATTCTGAAACTGCAAAACATACTCTGATGTTTCTAAATGAAAGCTTAACATGCTACAAAACACTTATTAATCACGTAAAATAACTACTTTCAACATAAGTTAACCATATTACCAGAACTATCTTAGATGGCGTTTAAACTTTTTGCATCTCAAACACAGTACCGCACGCCACTGGCAACGCATAAACCGCCATTTGATAAAGTCCCTTACATCAGCTTCTGAAACTATCACATTGTTCATGATTCGCTAGCTAAGACTCTAACAAAATGTATCTCCTTCTATAGCGCGCATCCCGTTCTATATGGTTTCTACTTTCTACCATAGCATTGTCTACAACATAAATTAAGCTACCTTTTATAAATTTATTAAGAATTCCAGAACTTGTATATCTTTTTAGTTACTCTGAATTCATTATATAATGGCCAAATCGTATAAAAATGTAGCACAGTTTAAGTCAATTTGAAATTTAGGTACTCAACCTTTTTTGTCTCATTTAAAAATATCGCAGTTATTTTTGCGCAAGGTTTCGAAAGCGATTACCGGTCATAAGTTTAGCCGAAATGGCTTTTAAATGCTCAATTATAACGATAAATAAAATTAATTAACCGTTTCAGCTAAAAAAAACGACTGATAACATATCTCGAAAAGTCGAAAAAACCTTATAGTGAACAAAAAATAACTTGGATACTTTTAATTGAGAAATTCAAATCAACCTAAAGCGTGATACCCCTTTGTTAATAAAATTTACACTAGCAACATTACAACAACAACATACCCAATCCCACCGGGGCGGAATATGAGGGAGGTAGAATGTAGACAGATCCTACCCCTACCCCAAGATAAACCCAAACGTAAGAAGATTGCTTCCAGGAAGATCTAAGCAGGGCAACAATCTGGGAGCCTATAGCTAAGGGCAAAGCAAAAGGAACATGAGAGGCTACTAAACGCCTAATAAGCCTAAAGGGGACAAGCTATGGGACTCTATATCTAAAACACAAGAGGCGAGGCTACAAAGAGAAGCCTAAAAAGCCTAGACGCAATAACTACTTCATAACCTCAAACAACCTAGTCCAAACTACCCGCAAATTCTAATCCTATCTCTCCACGCATTCCTATCTGAGGTCATATCCTCATATAAGAGAAGCTCTTTCATGTCCTGCTTAAGTCAATCCTCCCACCTAAGTTTTGGTCTACCCCTTCTCCTTGAGCCGTCGACTATGAGAGCTTTGACCCTCCTTACTGGCATTGTGGCCTCCTCCTAGCAATATTAATCTATCTTATATACTGCTAACTATACAGATCATATCATCGAACACATTATTCCCCAACTAGAATGGTACCCGCGCAATGCAGCGGCAGGTACGTGTGACTATATTTTACGTTATTCGGTTACACATTTAGTTGTCTTTATGCTTTATAAGTAGACATGGTAGAGATGGTTAAGCTAAATAATTTTAGTTTGAACAACCTAACAAACTTCATAAACAACTTGCTCCCTAACCAATTAATTTTGAAATCCTTCCATAATAAGCAAGTAAAAGTCATTTTAAGCCTTTCTAATTATAGATATAGATATAGATAATAGATAAATCTATCTAACTATACAATCTATAACTTATTAAAGTGTTACAACATATTCACAAATACAATTAAGTTAGAAATTGAAATGATGGTGTAATTAAGTGAGTACCGAGAATAACATTGACGCCGATTATGTAGCGTCGTATAAGCCATGACAGTCCTTCAATTTGATGCGGCTTTAAAGTCGCCGTTACGCCGACGTCATGACAGTTGACTTGAGATTCGGCGACGGCGCGTGAGTCTCCGGCGAATATGTGTTTTGCGGCTGCGGTTAATCGCTGTTCGTAGTTCATTTTGCTATTGGTTGTGGCGCAAAAACTGATGAATTTAAAAATGTGTATGTTTAACTTCTTGGAGAATTTTTAGGCTCTTCCAGTGTGAAACGTGGCGCCACGTGGCAATTATTTATCTATACTACTATAGTAGAACGGTACCCGCGCAATGCGGCGGCGGGTACCTGTGACTATATTTGCGTTATTCGGCTATTCGGTTACACATTTAGTTGTTTTTATGCTTTATAAGTAGAGATGGTTAAGACAAATAATTTTAGTTTGAACAACCAACCGCTTCCTAACAAACTTACTAACCAACTTGTTTCCTAACCAACCTGCTTCATAACCAATTAATTTTGAAATCCTTCCATAATAAGCAAGAAAAAAATCTGAATTTTAAGCCTTTCTAATTATAGAATAGTCTCAAATGCATTATATAGTAGTATAGATAATGTATTTGGGACAATTCTAAAATTAGCAAGGCTTAAAAATTCAGACTTTTACTTACTTATTATGGAAAGATTTCAAAATTAATTTGTTAGGATGCAAGTTTGTTAGGAAGCGGTTGGTTGTTCAAACTAAAATTATTTGATTTAACCATCTCTAATATCTCTACTTATAAAGCATGAAGACAACTAAACGTGCAACCAAATATCGTAAAATATAATCACACGGTACCTGCCGCCGCATTGCGCGGGTACCGTTCTAGTTTCTAATAATTATCAAAAAAGATGTGTTTAAGCTTTTTAATAAGCCTATTAGCTTACTAATGTGGATAAAATGAGAAAAGTGACAACGCAACCTTACATTTCATATACACATATAAAGAAAATTTTGAATCGTGATTTGCATATTATATTATACTTATATATTATCCTTTGGGCTTTTGGGCCCTTTTTTGTTGGCCAAACCGACCCACCCCAAACCATAAGAGAAAAACGGGTTAGATAAAAGAACCAGTGTTGTTCACCTTAACTTACACTCTCCGTTATCTTTGGGGATTCGAAACCCTCACCTCCGAGAACCGAAATCCGACGCCGTTAGACGCTTGCCTGATCCGATATAATCAACCCGGTTGCAGCTACAGTGGACTGTGAGGGGGTGTACAGTGCTATGAACAGTCCAATTATTTTTTTATTACATGTGTGGTTGTTGTTGGGCCATATGTTACAGCTACAGTGTATCCGCGTTTTTCACCCACATCTTTTGGGTAGGTTCATCTAATTGAGATACATGTGTTTCTGGATTCTTCATATTTTCTTGGGTGAGGCACATTTAGGGTTCTTATTTTTTAAAATTGTGGCTGATTTTTTTTTTTTTTTATAAAAATTTGTATTTTTTATTGATTGTTTTATGTATAATTTCAGGCTCGAATGTGTGATTACGATTGTTCATGTGTTTTGTTGGGTGAATAGGGTTTGGCGGCATTATGCTTTCAACAGGTAATGGACTAATGGAGTTTGTTTCAGATATTGTTATGATATTTTTTTTCCTTTCATAATGGGTTTTGTTATTCTAATTATTTTGTTAATTTAGATTATATGGTTAAAGTTGTGATTTTTATTCTAAACTGAGATTCGGTTTTAGCTATGTCTGTCTTTTAATGAATTGGGTATTTTGATTTTTTTTCGTTTAGGTATATATTGTTTAGCATTGGTTTTAAGTGCACAAAGTGTTTTTTTATTCACTCACAAAAGGTAGCAAGTAAGTTTTAGTTGGTATTATTAGCATAGATTGAGTGAAATAAGATGGAGCTTTTTTTTTTTATAGATAACTGCTATTTCGGTTTCTTTTGGTTGTAGGTCATGTTACTGAAATTGTCGCCGTTTACACTAACGCGGCTATACCGATTGTTTTGGCTTTGTGAAATCGGTTATTGATGAATGGCTTGAGAGCGGCCGTCTTTTGGCGGGGCGTTTACACTAACGCAGCCATAACGGTTGTTCCGCCTTTGTGAGATCGGTTATTGATGAATGGCTGAGAGCAGTCGTATATTAGCGGGACGTTTACACTAACGCAGTTATAGCGGTTGTCCCGCTTTTGTGAAATCTGGTATTGATGAATTATTGAATTATTATTATCTATAACATTTATTGGGATCTTTTTGGCCCATTTTTTTGTGTTGACCCGGTCCATAAGAAGCCAAAGGAGAATACGGAAACTAGGCTGTGATGAATAGAGGCGTTGCCTAAGGTTGAGTACGTCCGTCTGTTGGCTAGGTAAACTCTTATGTTTGCAGCCATGGCAGACGTCCACCTTTTTTGCTTATACTTGCTGTCAATTTGATATGTGTCACAACTCACCATTTCAGGTCATTTCAGGTCATTTCCCGAACTTTGGAAAAACACTATTCATCAAACTAGGGGTGATCATCGGTCGGAAACCGGACCGGACCGGCCAAGACCGGACCGGACCGAAGACCGAGAACCGGAAAACCATAGACCGAGACCGGACCGAATATGGTCGGTCCGGTCTCGGTCCGGTCTCGGTCCGGTCGGTCTTCGGTCGGTCCGGTCCAATTAGGCAAGTTTTTTCGGGTTTTTGGTCTGTCCGGACCGGACCGGACCGGACCGACCGGACCGAGACCGAATTTGGCAAAAAGCTTAGACCGAGGACCGGACCGAATGTGGTCGGTCCGGTCCGGTCGGTCTCGGTCCGGTCGGTTTTGTCGGTCGGTCCGGTCCGGCCGGTCCGTTTGCTCAGCCCTACATCAAACACTATTCATCAAAACACTATTCATCAGTTTACTATTCATCATTTTTGGTGTCAGTTTGACATTCCGAGAAGCATTCAGAAATTTTACTATTCACAGAACACTATTCATTGCGGGAAAAGATTTCATCATTCACTTGCATTACACATTTCATCGTAAATTTAGCTTACGGGTATTCAAATTCGCGTAACCGTATTGGTTCAGGTGCGAGTTCATGCATTATCAGTAATGACATTTCATACGGACTGGAGATAGTCTGCATATCATCAGTAGGTCATTTACATGTTATACCACTCTTAGGATTTTCAAATTTATATATTTGATACATTTAACGTTTTTACGTATAAGTATTTATAGTAAACGTTAACACCCGGTTTATACACGACGAATATATCTAAATATTCCCACAATGGTCCCGACATATTTTTATATCCATTTTAACATCATAAAAGTTATAACATTCAATTACCCAGTATTTTAGAAATTTATTTTATTTATAACGTAAGCTTATGAATATTACGACGGTTTTCGTGAAAACTAAACAATAATCACCCGATCACTCAGTAATTGTACCCAATATATTTTTAACATATTTACAACTTTATTAAGTCCCGATTAACTTCGTTAATATTTATTTCTAGCAAACCCGGTACCCGATTATAACTAATACTTACACTAAACTACAACTAATAATACACTACATTTTCTAAGTGATCAAAACCGACTTTGCTACTCCTTGGTACATTGAAAACCGGCCATGAGCTCACCCTAGACACCATGTGATTTCATTTTAACCTTTAGTCATTATGTACAAGTATTATACTATTATACTTACAACTACATATTTACATAAACCATTATAACATAAACACTTAACATTTCAAGAATCAAAAAGGCTCATCTTCATCTTTTTCTCATCATACTCCACGACCAAACCATGAATCCAAGATCAAGTGACCATTTTTGAAAAGTTAAAGCATCAAAGTTGTTCCTTTTACTTGCCTAATCAAGACTCAATCAAGAAAAACACAAGTAATCCAAGCAAACTCATCATCTAATCATCTCATTTTATCAAGTAAGTTATCAACTTTATTTTTACATGAAAAATCTTATATTTACTTGTATTTCATGATTTCCATGCTAAAAACCATGTACAACTAGCTATACCACCATTTATTTTGTCAAAAATGGAACATACAAACCCTAACTTTTTATTTATGAATTTCCTTGCTACAATAACTTGGTTAGGAGTCCATGGCACCCTAAGAAGGTGTATGGTAGGATTAGATTAGCTATGTGGTGATTACAAGAGGTTTGGTGATGTTAGAAATTAGTTATAAACCTTGAAAACTTGATTTGGAGCATGTTTTAGACATGCTGTCCCATTTTGTGAAAACCTGGAAAATCAGTAAACACCAAGGGAACTTTGGCAAAATTTTTATAAAATACTTTCAAAAACGAATCCGTAGGCGAAAGAACGGATTAAAAAGAGTTTATAACGAAGAAGTTATGATTTTTGCAAGATTGTTGACGAAAAGTATTTTTCTGAAAATAGTTGCTGTGGGGCGTTTTTCATTGGACAAAAAGAGACTTTAGACGTAACCCGGAGGAGCCGAGCTTTCCAAAATATATTACTACATACTAAGACGTAACCGTGGACATAAAGAACAAGTAAAACGGACATATAACGACAAAGATATTCACGTTTGAATATCGGCTAAACCCATTTTTATTTGACAGCTTTTAATAAAAATTGGCACAAAAACTACGAAGTACTTTTATAAGCTAGAAATAATATCAAGTACCAAATTTTATAACTAATGAAGTATTAGTTATTACAAGTATATTTTCATCATTTCAAGGCGATATTACAAGGATTACAACCCGAGGATTTCAACATTAACATGGAAACATACGATATATATATAAGTATATATATATATTACAACTAGCTTATTATATTTTCTAATAGCAATATTTTTCCAAATTCTTGAATTATATACTTTTGATAACAACAAGTGTTTTTCAAAGAGTAGAGTGGTATAGGAACATGAGCATGGACATTCATAACATCATTTGGTGATCTAAACGAGATCATTCATCATTCATATTAGGTTGCGGCTAGTGTGCGCGCCTTGTTTTTCAGCTCATTACATGTTCATGGTACCATCATATTGGGTTGCGGCAGCTAATTGTTCATTGGTGTTCATTTCATTTCATCACAGTTTCATCAGTTAAGGTGAGTTTTCATAGCCCCGTTTTCAATTCAACATTTTTGATTGTTTTCAAATCCCACGGGGGGAATACATTGCATCAATCATTTTAGTACGAGCCCAAGTATTCAAACATGTACATTGCTTAAGTTACCTTGCCATGTGATAAGTCCCCTGTAACATCATGAACCGTTAATTTACCGTTAAGCGAGAGTGAGTGGATAGATCTATCGAGGGTGACGCCTCCATCCGTGGTAGTGATTACCAACAGTAAGCGGTTGCATGTCATGTCTTTTACATTTAAATGTTTCGGCAGAACATTCGGGAGGGGCATAGAGTTTCATCAGTCATAGCTTCGGTGTCATGAGCTTAAGGTCAATTGTACAATTTTCATGAGATTTTTATCTTGCACTTTTACTTGTGGTGGCCGTACATCATTACATTTTACAAACCTATGGAATTCACCAACATTCGTGTTGACGTTTTAGCAATGTATTTTAGGTTATTAAGGTAGCTCATGTGACTTGCATTTGGACCTTCATGGAGTCGCGGAGTCGACGCGTCTCATCATTATTTCATGCACTTATGTAAACGTTTGATCTAGTATGACTTGTTTTACATAAACATGCAACACATTTTGGGGACCTCATTTTGTAAACTCTGGATTATTTCAATGATCAAATGCAGTATTTTCCAAACGACACTTTAGGTCGTTCAATGTAACTGTAACTGTGGTGCTATGACAGACACCCCCAGGTATTCCATTCCGCTGCAAGTCAGGTAAATTGGGGGTGTGACAGATTGGCATCAGAGCTAAGGTTATAGCGAACTAGGATGTATCTTGGACCCTAGACTATAACCACATCAGCATAGCATCTCATCATTTCATCATAAGTGCATAATCAAGATACATGTTGTTTCATACATACCCTGTGCGAGTTATTTATACTCATATCCGTATATGTATATCATTTTATTGACCTGGTTCACAAGTGACATGTCTTCAGATACTCACCCTGACATCCTTTTATCGTATTCCGACATTGAAGATGCCTTGTCATTTTACACTACCATTATACCACCAGTTGCATTTACACCACCATTAGTACTATTGATTTGCCATAGGAACAGGGTTTTCCTATCATTCAGCCCGTACATAGAATGCCTTTTGGTAGTGTATTCAGAATTAATCTTAATGGACTTATTAGGATGCTTATTGCAAGGAAGATAGTGTGTTTTCTTTCCATCACTAGTAGGGCACTTACTACTCAGGTACTATCACCACCATCAGTTACTTATTACACTATTGGCCTTCCCACAGTGTGTACTTTAGTTTTACCTTTTGGATGTCGCGAGGTAGCACGAAAGAGGGTAGTATTTCATTCACTGGTACCATCATTGTCATTTCCTTTTCCATTCCCATTTGCTCAGACTTCAATCGTTTCGCAACATTTTAGCATTGTCTCATCAGGAATTAGTTTGATTTCGTTTTTGACGAATTAGTAGACTATTACCATTCGACAAGATTCACCCACGTATCCAATACACCATTCAAGCTATTTTACTATCATATGGGGAAACTGTTTTACAGAAAAATTTCTGAAGTAAGCTATTTTATTACCATCCTATAAATTGATTTTCTGTCATTACACCAAGTATTTACTATTATTACGCGAAGCAATTTTCATGTTACTTGAAAGAAAACATCAGGACACCATTTTTATAACAATGCGTTGAACACCATCTAAAACTTTTGAGGAAAGTTATGATATTTTGACAAAAATCTAACATCGCATCATTAGTCCTCAATTATACATAGCCTGATCACCTATGTAAAATTCAGGAAGGATTATGCCATGAAGGAAATAATTACCTTTTCAAAGGATTGTTAATAACAATCTTCATTCGAAAGCTTTGTAAACAAAGGAACTCTTCCATAAACATCCCTTTTTGCCGAACTATCCCTGGATACTTACCCTACCTGTCACTCACTTAGCCAGTAAGTTGGATTTTCCCATTGACTTCCCTAGAAGAGACTTTCCATATCAATTACATGCATGATTCCTCTATACAATAGAAGCAACGAAAGGATTACAGAACTACTAACCAGGACTAGAAGTATATAGTGAGAGAATTCATAACTCAACAACAATCCTAAGATACTGCGAGACCATCTGAATCACCATCCCTGACTTAGTTGTCAAATTCTATCGTTTAAGGGTACTAGCTAGACTGAGCTACAGGATTGAACTCAATATAAATGTCCGCAGGACAACACAATAGAAATAAACCAAGCTTCTAATTGAGACTGTAGAGCATTTCATTTAAACATGGCCTCATCCATACATGAACTTTCCTGCAGTAAGTTTTCACAAAGTACAATTGTTTGAATCAAGAATATCGATGTAGATTCCTTTAAGGCATTATGTCTAGAAATTTCAGATAACCTCACCTTCATACCAAGCAAGGGATCAAGCCAGAACATATCTCCTCATCTACATGGGAAAACAGAATAGACATTCATCGACACAACATCAAGTGATACCTTCGTCTTGCCAATTACAACGATAAACTATTTCAGGACTTAAGTTAGTCTAAATACCTATGCTTGTAGTTATGCCAGATAACCATCAATAGACATTATCCAACCTCAGGAACTAAGCGTTAGACATCTATGCATTTAAGCGAACATTTCCTATTCTACCATTTTATCCTTTTCAGTGTTTTCACTTTTAAATAAAGTTGATGCGTTTACATAAATCACATACCTTGTGGAAAAATGATTTCTGAAATTCCTATTTTGAACAAGTGCGATCCTTTTTGGTCAAACTTTAGCAACACTATTGTACAATGAGAAATATACATAGATATCAAACTTTGGTAAGCAGTCTTAATCACAACATGTTTGAAAACATTTTTCTACTTCATAACTACTGAAATTTTGAATCATCAGGAAAAATATTACTTAGTAAATCATTTGCTCCATTTTTCTAAATTCGTTTATTCAGAAAAAGGATTTCAACCAAAACTCATAATCGCGAGACAAATTTCCAGAACAAATTTCCCTACAACATCGCTTATGCATTTAGGATTTGTGACTGGACAATAGAGAATATTTGGATTATGTGATGAAGGAATTAGGAGGAACATCACAAATTGATCACGAACTTCAGTAGTGGAGACTAAACCTAATAGACAAAGAAGGACATATGTCTTATCATCCGTTGGAACAAAACGCAAGGAACCAAATTGTTACCTATATTCTATCGCTTTCAGATAACGCCAAGTTCGAAGGACCGAACGTTGTGGAATTAGTCACAAAGGTTTATTGTACCCATTTCAGTTATTTTCCTGTTAAGGAAACCGATTCACCTTGGACTTCATGTAATCATTTCAGAATTTCCTTCAGAAACCCATTTAGATGGAAACATCACAGATCATCCTCAGACCGATGGTCAAAGCGAGAGAACAATTCAAACATAGGAAGGTATGCTCAGAGCATGAGTGATTGACCCTGTAAATGGTTGGACTAATCACTCAACATAAATCAAATTCATCTACAACAATAGCTATTACACCAACAGCGAGAAACTGGCAGAAGTTATGTTGGTACATAACACACATCATTTGGATTGGATATCCTGAACAACAAACCATCCAGATTCAAGTGGGAGAACAAACTAAGTTAAAAGCATTGCCTTGGATTGGCATGATACAAATTGGATAACAAGAAAGGTTGAACCTTTAGCATATTGGACTATTTAAGATTCATTTTAGAATCGACCAACTAGCATACAAACTTGAGTTCTGGCAGAATTCAGCAGTATATATTACCAGTACCACATTTAAAACATTAAGAAGCGCAGATCATCGATTGATGGGCCAAACTCAGAAAAAGCTCAACTCATTAGTTCAGTAGGCATTCATGAGATAACCAGAAATTTTATACAAGTCAAGAATCAGTTACAAGTTCAATAAGTCATAAACCATTAAAACTTCAAGTTCTACAGAGTTATGCAGAAAGTTCTGCCTGGGAAAGGCATGTTATCATTCAGAAAACTTGGAAAGTTAAACCCAATATACACTGGACCATTTATATTTTGACAGAGAAGGCATAGTGGCCGTCAGACTTGAACATTGTCAGAGAACAACAGGATTACACGAACATATTTCACATTTTCAGATCCCCAGAAATGACTTTCAGATGAGTCACTCATGATTCCATTGGAAGGGATCCAACCCAAATGACAATCTCAGACCTTGTAAGAGAACCAACAGAAACCACGGACCGTGTGGTCAAACAGTTGAAACAGAGTCGAATTCCTATCGTTAGAGTTCGCTGGAATTCTCGAATATCATCACCTTTTCACCAATATGTTTTCAGAGACCAACATAAACTGAACTTCGGGACGAAGTTCCTTTTAGAGGGGAAGACTGTCACAACTCACCATTTCAGGTCATTTCAGGTCATTTCCCGAACTTTGGAAAAACACTATTCATCAAACACTATTCATCAGTTTACTATTCATCATTTTTGGTGTCAGTTTGACATTCCGAGAAGCATTCAGAAATTTTACTATTCACAGAATACTATTCATTGCGGGAAAAGATTTCATCATTCACTTGCATTACACATTTCATCGTAAATTTAGCTTACGGGTATTCAAATTCGCGTAACCGTATTGGTTCAGGTGCGAGTTCATGCATTATCAGTAATGACATTTCATACGGACTGGAGATAGTCTGCATATCATCAGTAGGTCATTTACATGTTATACCACTCTTAGGATTTTCAAATTTATATATTTGATACATTTAACGTTTTTACGTATAAGTATTTATAGTAAACGTTAACACCCGGTTTATACACGACGAATATATCTAAATATTCCCACAATGGTCCCGACATATTTTTATATCCATTTTAACATCATAAAAGTTATAACATTCAATTACCCAGTATTTTAGAAATTTATTTTATTTATAACGTAAGCTTATGAATATTACGACGGTTTTCGTGAAAACTAAACAATAATCACCCGATCACTCAGTAATTGTACCCAATATATTTTTAACATATTTACAACTTTATTAAGTCCCGGTTAACTTCGTTAATATTTATTTCTAGCAAACCCGGTACCCGATTATAACTAATACTTACACTAAACTACAACTAATAATACACTACATTTTCTAAGTGATCAAAACCGACTTTGCTACTCCTTGGTACATTGAAAACCGGCCATGAGCTCACCCTAGACACCATGTGATTTCATTTTAACCTTTAGTCATTATGTACAAGTATTATACTATTATACTTACAACTACATATTTACATAAACCATTATAACATAAACACTTAACATTTCAAGAATCAAAAAGGCTCATCTTCATCTTTTTCTCATCATACTCCACGACCAAACCATGAATCCAAGATCAAGTGACCATTTTTGAAAAGTTAAAGCATCAAAGTTGTTCCTTTTACTTGCCTAATCAAGAATCAATCAAGAAAAACACAAGTAATCCAAGCAAACTCATCATCTAATCATCTCATTTTATCAAGTAAGTTATCAACTTTATTTTTACATGAAAAATCTTATATTTACTTGTATTTCATGATTTCCATGCTAAAAACCATGTACAACTAGCTATACCACCATTTATTTTGTCAAAAATGGAACATACAAACCCTAACTTTTTATTTATGAATTTCCTTGCTACAATAACTTGGTTAGGAGTCCATGGCACCCTAAGAAGGTGTATGGTAGGATTAGATTAGCTATGTGGTGATTACAAGAGGTTTGGTGATGTTAGAAATTAGTTATAAACCTTGAAAACTTGATTTGGAGCATGTTTTAGACATGCTGTCCCATTTTGTGAAAACCTGGAAAATCAGTAAACACCAAGGGAACTTTGGCAAAATTTTTATAAAATACTTTCAAAAACGAATCCGTAGGCGAAAGAACGGATTAAAAAGAGTTTATAACGAAGAAGTTATGATTTTTGCAAGATTGTTGACGAAAAGTATTTTTCTGAAAATAGTTGCTGTGGGGCGTTTTTCATTGGACAAAAAGAGACTTTAGACGTAACCCGGAGGAGCCGAGCTTTCCAAAATATATTACTACATACTAAGACGTAACCGTGGACATAAAGAACAAGTAAAACGGACATATAACGACAAAGATATTCACGTTTGAATATCGGCTAAACCCATTTTTATTTGACAGCTTTTAATAAAAATTGGCACAAAAACTACGAAGTACTTTTATAAGCTAGAAATAATATCAAGTACCAAATTTTATAACTAATGAAGTATTAGTTATTACAAGTATATTTTCATCATTTCAAGGCGATATTACAAGGATTACAACCCGAGGATTTCAACATTAACATGGAAACATACGATATATATATAAGTATATATATATATTACAACTAGCTTATTATATTTTCTAATAGCAATATTTTTCCAAATTCTTGAATTATATACTTTTGATAACAACAAGTGTTTTTCAAAGAGTAGAGTGGTATAGGAACATGAGCATGGACATTCATAACATCATTTGGTGATCTAAACGAGATCATTCATCATTCATATTAGGTTGCGGCTAGTGTGCGCGCCTTGTTTTTCAGCTCATTACATGTTCATGGTACCATCATATTGGGTTGCGGCAGCTAATTGTTCATTGGTGTTCATTTCATTTCATCACAGTTTCATCAGTTAAGGTGAGTTTTCATAGCCCCGTTTTCAATTCAACATTTTTGATTGTTTTCAAATCCCACGGGGGGAATACATTGCATCAATCATTTTAGTACGAGCCCAAGTATTCAAACATGTACATTGCTTAAGTTACCTTGCCATGTGATAAGTCCCCTGTAACATCATGAACCGTTAATTTACCGTTAAGCGAGAGTGAGTGGATAGATCTATCGAGGGTGACGCCTCCATCCGTGGTAGTGATTACCAACAGTAAGCGGTTGCATGTCATGTCTTTTACATTTAAA
The DNA here is from genome assembly GCA_030686995.1 of Artemisia argyi. Lineage (NCBI taxonomy): Eukaryota > Viridiplantae > Streptophyta > Magnoliopsida > Asterales > Asteraceae > Artemisia > Artemisia argyi. The sequence continues at coordinate 179,905,947 of CM060677.1, forward strand.
TGTTTCGGCAGAACATTCGGGAGGGGCATAGAGTTTCATCAGTCATAGCTTCGGTGTCATGAGCTTAAGGTCAATTGTACAATTTTCATGAGATTTTTATCTTGCACTTTTACTTGTGGTGGCCGTACATCATTACATTTTACAAACCTATGGAATTCACCAACATTCGTGTTGACGTTTTAGCAATGTATTTTAGGTTATTAAGGTAGCTCATGTGACTTGCATTTGGACCTTCATGGAGTCGCGGAGTCGACGCGTCTCATCATTATTTCATGCACTTATGTAAACGTTTGATCTAGTATGACTTGTTTTACATAAACATGCAACACATTTTGGGGACCTCATTTTGTAAACTCTGGATTATTTCAATGATCAAATGCAGTATTTTCCAAACGACACTTTAGGTCGTTCAATGTAACTGTAACTGTGGTGCTATGACAGACACCCCCAGGTATTCCATTCCGCTGCAAGTCAGGTAAATTGGGGGTGTGACAGATTGGCATCAGAGCTAAGGTTATAGCGAACTAGGATGTATCTTGGACCCTAGACTATAACCACATCAGCATAGCATCTCATCATTTCATCATAAGTGCATAATCAAGATACATGTTGTTTCATACATACCCTGTGCGAGTTATTTATACTCATATCCGTATATGTATATCATTTTATTGACCTGGTTCACAAGTGACATGTCTTCAGATACTCACCCTGACATCCTTTTATCGTATTCCGACATTGAAGATGCCTTGTCATTTTACACTACCATTATACCACCAGTTGCATTTACACCACCATTAGTACTATTGATTTGCCATAGGAACAGGGTTTTCCTATCATTCAGCCCGTACATAGAATGCCTTTTGGTAGTGTATTCAGAATTAATCTTAATGGACTTATTAGGATGCTTATTGCAAGGAAGATAGTGTGTTTTCTTTCCATCACTAGTAGGGCACTTACTACTCAGGTACTATCACCACCATCAGTTACTTATTACACTATTGGCCTTCCCACAGTGTGTACTTTAGTTTTACCTTTTGGATGTCGCGAGGTAGCACGAAAGAGGGTAGTATTTCATTCACTGGTACCATCATTGTCATTTCCTTTTCCATTCCCATTTGCTCAGACTTCAATCGTTTCGCAACATTTTAGCATTGTCTCATCAGGAATTAGTTTGATTTCGTTTTTGACGAATTAGTAGACTATTACCATTCGACAAGATTCACCCACGTATCCAATACACCATTCAAGCTATTTTACTATCATATGGGGAAACTGTTTTACAGAAAAATTTCTGAAGTAAGCTATTTTATTACCATCCTATAAATTGATTTTCTGTCATTACACCAAGTATTTACTATTATTACGCGAAGCAATTTTCATGTTACTTGAAAGAAAACATCAGGACACCATTTTTATAACAATGCGTTGAACACCATCTAAAACTTTTGAGGAAAGTTATGATATTTTGACAAAAATCTAACATCGCATCATTAGTCCTCAATTATACATAGCCTGATCACCTATGTAAAATTCAGGAAGGATTATGCCATGAAGGAAATAATTACCTTTTCAAAGGATTGTTAATAACAATCTTCATTCGAAAGCTTTGTAAACAAAGGAACTCTTCCATAAACATCCCTTTTTGCCGAACTATCCCTGGATACTTACCCTACCTGTCACTCACTTAGCCAGTAAGTTGGATTTTCCCATTGACTTCCCTAGAAGAGACTTTCCATATCAATTACATGCATGATTCCTCTATACAATAGAAGCAACGAAAGGATTACAGAACTACTAACCAGGACTAGAAGTATATAGTGAGAGAATTCATAACTCAACAACAATCCTAAGATACTGCGAGACCATCTGAATCACCATCCCTGACTTAGTTGTCAAATTCTATCGTTTAAGGGTACTAGCTAGACTGAGCTACAGGATTGAACTCAATATAAATGTCCGCAGGACAACACAATAGAAATAAACCAAGCTTCTAATTGAGACTGTAGAGCATTTCATTTAAACATGGCCTCATCCATACATGAACTTTCCTGCAGTAAGTTTTCACAAAGTACAATTGTTTGAATCAAGAATATCGATGTAGATTCCTTTAAGGCATTATGTCTAGAAATTTCAGATAACCTCACCTTCATACCAAGCAAGGGATCAAGCCAGAACATATCTCCTCATCTACATGGGAAAACAGAATAGACATTCATCGACACAACATCAAGTGATACCTTCGTCTTGCCAATTACAACGATAAACTATTTCAGGACTTAAGTTAGTCTAAATACATATGCTTGTAGTTATGCCAGATAACCATCAATAGACATTATCCAACCTCAGGAACTAAGCGTTAGACATCTATGCATTTAAGCGAACATTTCCTATTCTACCATTTTATCCTTTTCAGTGTTTTCACTTTTAAATAAAGTTGATGCGTTTACATAAATCACATACCTTGTGGAAAAATGATTTCTGAAATTCCTATTTTGAACAAGTGCGATCCTTTTTGGTCAAACTTTAGCAACACTATTGTACAATGAGAAATATACATAGATATCAAACTTTGGTAAGCAGTCTTAATCACAACATGTTTGAAAACATTTTTCTACTTCATAACTACTGAAATTTTGAATCATCAGGAAAAATATTACTTAGTAAATCATTTGCTCCATTTTTCTAAATTCGTTTATTCAGAAAAAGGATTTCAACCAAAACTCATAATCGCGAGACAAATTTCCAGAACAAATTTCCCTACAACATCGCTTATGCATTTAGGATTTGTGACTGGACAATAGAGAATATTTGGATTATGTGATGAAGGAATTAGGAGGAACATCACAAATTGATCACGAACTTCAGTAGTGGAGACTAAACCTAATAGACAAAGAAGGACATATGTCTTATCATCCGTTGGAACAAAACGCAAGGAACCAAATTGTTACCTATATTCTATCGCTTTCAGATAACGCCAAGTTCGAAGGACCGAACGTTGTGGAATTAGTCACAAAGGTTTATTGTACCCATTTCAGTTATTTTCCTGTTAAGGAAACCGATTCACCTTGGACTTCATGTAATCATTTCAGAATTTCCTTCAGAAACCCATTTAGATGGAAACATCACAGATCATCCTCAGACCGATGGTCAAAGCGAGAGAACAATTCAAACATAGGAAGGTATGCTCAGAGCATGAGTGATTGACCCTGTAAATGGTTGGACTAATCACTCAACATAAATCAAATTCATCTACAACAATAGCTATTACACCAACAGCGAGAAACTGGCAGAAGTTATGTTGGTACATAACACACATCATTTGGATTGGATATCCTGAACAACAAACCATCCAGATTCAAGTGGGAGAACAAACTAAGTTAAAAGCATTGCCTTGGATTGGCATGATACAAATTGGATAACAAGAAAGGTTGAACCTTTAGCATATTGGACTATTTAAGATTCATTTTAGAATCGACCAACTAGCATACAAACTTGAGTTCTGGCAGAATTCAGCAGTATATATTACCAGTACCACATTTAAAACATTAAGAAGCGCAGATCATCGATTGATGGGCCAAACTCAGAAAAAGCTCAACTCATTAGTTCAGTAGGCATTCATGAGATAACCAGAAATTTTATACAAGTCAAGAATCAGTTACAAGTTCAATAAGTCATAAACCATTAAAACTTCAAGTTCTACAGAGTTATGCAGAAAGTTCTGCCTGGGAAAGGCATGTTATCATTCAGAAAACTTGGAAAGTTAAACCCAATATACACTGGACCATTTATATTTTGACAGAGAAGGCATAGTGGCCGTCAGACTTGAACATTGTCAGAGAACAACAGGATTACACGAACATATTTCACATTTTCAGATCCCCAGAAATGACTTTCAGATGAGTCACTCATGATTCCATTGGAAGGGATCCAACCCAAATGACAATCTCAGACCTTGTAAGAGAACCAACAGAAACCACGGACCGTGTGGTCAAACAGTTGAAACAGAGTCGAATTCCTATCGTTAGAGTTCGCTGGAATTCTCGAATATCATCACCTTTTCACCAATATGTTTTCAGAGACCAACATAAACTGAACTTCGGGACGAAGTTCCTTTTAGAGGGGAAGACTGTCACAACTCACCATTTCAGGTCATTTCAGGTCATTTCCCGAACTTTGGAAAAACACTATTCATCAAACACTATTCATCAGTTTACTATTCATCATTTTTGGTGTCAGTTTGACATTCCGAGAAGCATTCAGAAATTTTACTATTCACAGAATACTATTCATTGCGGGAAAAGATTTCATCATTCACTTGCATTACACATTTCATCGTAAATTTAGCTTACGGGTATTCAAATTCGCGTAACCGTATTGGTTCAGGTGCGAGTTCATGCATTATCAGTAATGACATTTCATACGGACTGGAGATAGTCTGCATATCATCAGTAGGTCATTTACATGTTATACCACTCTTAGGATTTTCAAATTTATATATTTGATACATTTAACGTTTTTACGTATAAGTATTTATAGTAAACGTTAACACCCGGTTTATACACGACGAATATATCTAAATATTCCCACAATGGTCCCGACATATTTTTATATCCATTTTAACATCATAAAAGTTATAACATTCAATTACCCAGTATTTTAGAAATTTATTTTATTTATAACGTAAGCTTATGAATATTACGACGGTTTTCGTGAAAACTAAACAATAATCACCCGATCACTCAGTAATTGTACCCAATATATTTTTAACATATTTACAACTTTATTAAGTCCCGGTTAACTTCGTTAATATTTATTTCTAGCAAACCCGGTACCCGATTATAACTAATACTTACACTAAACTACAACTAATAATACACTACATTTTCTAAGTGATCAAAACCGACTTTGCTACTCCTTGGTACATTGAAAACCGGCCATGAGCTCACCCTAGACACCATGTGATTTCATTTTAACCTTTAGTCATTATGTACAAGTATTATACTATTATACTTACAACTACATATTTACATAAACCATTATAACATAAACACTTAACATTTCAAGAATCAAAAAGGCTCATCTTCATCTTTTTCTCATCATACTCCACGACCAAACCATGAATCCAAGATCAAGTGACCATTTTTGAAAAGTTAAAGCATCAAAGTTGTTCCTTTTACTTGCCTAATCAAGAATCAATCAAGAAAAACACAAGTAATCCAAGCAAACTCATCATCTAATCATCTCATTTTATCAAGTAAGTTATCAACTTTATTTTTACATGAAAAATCTTATATTTACTTGTATTTCATGATTTCCATGCTAAAAACCATGTACAACTAGCTATACCACCATTTATTTTGTCAAAAATGGAACATACAAACCCTAACTTTTTATTTATGAATTTCCTTGCTACAATAACTTGGTTAGGAGTCCATGGCACCCTAAGAAGGTGTATGGTAGGATTAGATTAGCTATGTGGTGATTACAAGAGGTTTGGTGATGTTAGAAATTAGTTATAAACCTTGAAAACTTGATTTGGAGCATGTTTTAGACATGCTGTCCCATTTTGTGAAAACCTGGAAAATCAGTAAACACCAAGGGAACTTTGGCAAAATTTTTATAAAATACTTTCAAAAACGAATCCGTAGGCGAAAGAACGGATTAAAAAGAGTTTATAACGAAGAAGTTATGATTTTTGCAAGATTGTTGACGAAAAGTATTTTTCTGAAAATAGTTGCTGTGGGGCGTTTTTCATTGGACAAAAAGAGACTTTAGACGTAACCCGGAGGAGCCGAGCTTTCCAAAATATATTACTACATACTAAGACGTAACCGTGGACATAAAGAACAAGTAAAACGGACATATAACGACAAAGATATTCACGTTTGAATATCGGCTAAACCCATTTTTATTTGACAGCTTTTAATAAAAATTGGCACAAAAACTACGAAGTACTTTTATAAGCTAGAAATAATATCAAGTACCAAATTTTATAACTAATGAAGTATTAGTTATTACAAGTATATTTTCATCATTTCAAGGCGATATTACAAGGATTACAACCCGAGGATTTCAACATTAACATGGAAACATACGATATATATATAAGTATATATATATATTACAACTAGCTTATTATATTTTCTAATAACAATATTTTTCCAAATTCTTGAATTATATACTTTTGATAACAACAAGTGTTTTTCAAAGAGTAGAGTGGTATAGGAACATGAGCATGGACATTCATAACATCATTTGGTGATCTAAACGAGATCATTCATCATTCATATTAGGTTGCGGCTAGTGTGCGCGCCTTGTTTTTCAGCTCATTACATGTTCATGGTACCATCATATTGGGTTGCGGCAGCTAATTGTTCATTGGTGTTCATTTCATTTCATCACAGTTTCATCAGTTAAGGTGAGTTTTCATAGCCCCGTTTTCAATTCAACATTTTTGATTGTTTTCAAATCCCACGGGGGGAATACATTGCATCAATCATTTTAGTACGAGCCCAAGTATTCAAACATGTACATTGCTTAAGTTACCTTGCCATGTGATAAGTCCCCTGTAACATCATGAACCGTTAATTTACCGTTAAGCGAGAGTGAGTGGATAGATCTATCGAGGGTGACGCCTCCATCCGTGGTAGTGATTACCAACAGTAAGCGGATGCATGTCATGTCTTTTACATTTAAATGTTTCGGCAGAACATTCGGGAGGGGCATAGAGTTTCATCAGTCATAGCTTCGGTGTCATGAGCTTAAGGTCAATTGTACAATTTTCATGAGATTTTTATCTTGCACTTTTACTTGTGGTGGCCGTACATCATTACATTTTACAAACCTATGGAATTCACCAACATTCGTGTTGACGTTTTAGCAATGTATTTCAGGTTATTAAGGTAGCTCATGTGACTTGCATTTGGACCTTCATGGAGTCGCGGAGTCGACGCGTCTCATCATTATTTCATGCACTTATGTAAACGTTTGATCTAGTATGACTTGTTTTACATAAACATGCAACACATTTTGGGGACCTCATTTTGTAAACTCTGGATTATTTCAATGATCAAATGCAGTATTTTCCAAACGACACTTTAGGTCGTTCAATGTAACTGTAACTGTGGTGCTATGACAGACACCCCCAGGTATTCCATTCCGCTGCAAGTCAGGTAAATTGGGGGTGTGACAATATGCTAGGGTCGTGGGTTGTCCATGACCTTTTGTTTGTCATGTATTCCTTTTCGACGTCTCAGATAAAGCAGGCAATGAAGAACTTAGTTATGAGCCTTTGTGACCATCGACTAACAGAGGTAAACAAAAGGGAGTGGTTTTTGGCTTTTGTTTTAAGCCATGGAATAGTATAAACTTCATCTATGCTTACGATGGATTTACACTGGCTGACTTTGTTACATACAATGATAAACATAACATCGCAAATGGAGAAGCCAATAAAGATGGGGATAGTTGGTTAATTTGTCACGAAGAGCTTCATCTTGGATTTCCGCGTCATCATCTTCATCATTATCATCGATATCTACACAAGAGTCTTCATCACTCGTAGTATACTCATTGTGAGAATCGGAATAACTTTCGACTTCATCATAATCATCATTGTTCATCGGAGGAAGAGAAGTTAACGGTTCTTCATTCAATAACTCTTCAAGTACACGAATATCTTCCTCCGGATCAAAATTAGCATCATCAACCATTGTCGGAATGGTATCACTAACAAGAAATGCCTCGATCTCATCTGAAACGACATCACTCCCTTCAACCGGTGTGAAAGAAGGATGTAAAGTAGAATCACTGTAAGAATTTTCCCCGGACTCACTTTGAATTGGAACGAGGTTCTCAACACTTGACTCATTGAATTCGTCCGATTCCGTTGCCGGAATAGTGTCAAGAGGCTCGTCCCCCATTATTAGAGAGTCCACGGGCTCTACGGGAGAAGAGATAGAATCATTTTGAGGGTTTATATTGATCGTAATCGTGGAATCATCATCGTATAAACAACACTCGCAAAATTGGAATTTTCTTTCTTCGACACGAGGTACTTCCATCGATCTCTCATTAGGCTCGGGAGTAGATGTATAACGTTTATTCACCATCTCTTTCAACTTATCCATCATTGATTTAAGTTCAAGAATATCATTATTGAAATTGGAAATTTGTGGGGGTTGATAAAAATCATTAGAATCGTAACAAAAATTAGGTTCATGATAAGAATTTTCAAACGATCCCCCACAATTTTCAAAACTCGATGTATTTTGAAAATCACCATTGTAGCACAAATTTTGCTCATAAAAATCATTTTGAGGAAAATTATTGAAACTCGAGTCGCAAGCGTAAGACGTTTCTGCACTCGGCATATAGCACATACAATCGGTGTATCCACATCCATCACAAAAACATCCTCCACACGGCCTACCTTCTTCGGACGGGTTTCCACAATTATAGCAAGAAAATGACGGTGGTGGTTGTGTATAGAAATCGGGAATATTAGACGAATTGTTGAACGAATTTTGATCACACGAGTGAGAATTACAATTCAAACAAACGCCATCACGAATATTATCTCCACATTCGTCGCACGTACACCACACACACAACCCTCCGAAGAACGGTTCTCCACAATAGAGACAAATCGGATCCATGAGAATTAAACGTAAGAGGGTTTGAGAAGAAGAATCAAATATAAGAGGATAAGAAGATTATTTATGTTTTTTGATTTTTCGAAAATTTTTTTTATATTTTGTAGAGAAAATATATACAAGATAGTGGAAAACTTAACACAACACGATTTTTCAAGTCGAAAATTCAAAACTCACGTCCACCTTCCCCGGCAGCGGCGCCATTTTGATAAAGTCATTTTGTAGTATATAATTATTCCGAAGAAATACCGGTGAAAGTATTTCCCGGGTCGTTCTCCCAGCGAAAGTGAAATGGAATCGTGAATAACCGAATCGAGAAATCGTGTCGTGAAAAGCGGGAAAGTGAAAAATATGATTTTTTAAGTCAAGTTATGCTAAGAAATGATAAACTATGAAGAATTTACAATCTAGGTATGTACGGATGTTAAAAACGTGAAAACGAAAACGCACACGCGTTATTTAAAACGTAACGTTTAATGAAAAATAATCCTACGAACTTGGAAATATTTTCTAAAAATCTAAAACTATTAAAAAGAATTTTAAGAAAAAGAAAATTATTTTTTTTTTTAGTTTTTATTTATTTTCTAGAATTAAAATTGATTATTTGAATTAAAAATGAATAAAAATAGAGAAAAATAGAAAAATAAGGTGGAAAAATAAAATTTCAAATCTGAAAATTATAAAATACTATAAAAGAATTTCTAAAAATCTTTTTGTATTTTTCAGACCTTTTTATGAATTTTTGGTAATTAAAAACTAATTAAAAATTGAATATAATCAAAAGAAAATAAAAAAAATAGTAAAAAGCTTTGGAAAAATCTGGAAAAATTCCAGAAAATCAAAAATAAGAAAAGAAACTCAGAATAAAAATTTGAAGTGAAAATCAGCTTATTTGGAGCTTTTTCTGACTAAACTGCTTATCACAAGTGCTTATTAATAAGCACTTGTGACCTGAACTTGATGAAACTTTAAACACAGGGCAATTATGATGTACTAAGCTCAGATTATGCAACAGATGATCAGGTATAAGCTCAGAAATACTCAAATACACAGAATGGTGGCAATAAGCTATGTAATAAGCACTAGAGGCTATACAGAATAAGCACAAGCTAACACAGAGGCAATATGATCAATCACAAATCAAGAACTACTAAAATGAAGCACAAATGACTACTCAAATCACAATAATAAGCTCAAACACAAACTAGCAGGCTACTATAAATGAGCAGACCTTAGTTGCAACCTATGAACTACAAGGACTAATTCAGCTGATGAAATAAGCTTCAAATTAGAAGCTAATGGTATCTAATGTTACCCTACTAGCCTGATATTACAAAACAACCAAGAAAATGGATCTCCAAACCAAAAATCCTACTTGAATGATGCCTACAAAGTAGGTAGTCACCTGTGGTGCAGGGGACTATGGTGTCTGAACAGGCTACTTTAAGCTAAAAATCCAATAAGCTAAAGAGCTTCAAAACCTAATTTTCTTTTTGATACTTATTCTCCTACTACCAGAATTTTAAAAACAACTTTCCATTTATATTTCTAATGTACAATGAATCCTACAAACTATCTCAAAGCTGTGGCAAAAAATGAGTACAAGAACTTTTTGACTTTTTGCTATATCTACCTAGTTTGACTTTATTGAATTTGAACTGAGCCTAGATGCTAATTTATGTTATACTAAGCTGTAATGCACTGAATTAAGCTACCTTTACCTAATTTGTACCTACAATCCAAACTAATTTATCTAAAAGCTGAATATTGTGACAGAAAATAAGTGAATAAGCTACTATTGACTTTTATCAATCTTTTAACTAATTTTATGATTTACTAAGACTACAACTGATCTATGTGAGCTGTTTATGCAACTACACCTAACTTACTAACTCTAACACTTAGCAAACCAGTTACTACCAAACACCCCTTAATGGTGACCTTTAAACTACAATTCAATGATTTACACTTCAAATTACTAATGACCTTTCCTAAATAGCTTCTACAGATAACACAGAAGCTATAAAAACAACTAACTACCACTAGATTCAATCAAAACTCAATATCTCAATTCCACTAGTTAACAGGTTATCATCAATGAACTCAGATTATGAAATGAAACAGCTCAGGCCAAATCTCACTCAATTAACAAGCCATAACAATCTCAGATCTACTCAATGCTAGTAATCACAGATCTAATCTCTATCAACACCACAACTACAAGTAATAAGCTAAGTGACAGATGATCAAAAATCAATAACACTACTTAGCATAACAAACTCAGACTTCAAACTAGCAATTATCAAAGCTAAAATCCACTGAGAATCAAACTAGCTATACTACAAAAGATCTACACTATCAATAATACTAACAATTCTATATTAGTCAATGATCAATCAAACACAAATATTCAGATTAGCTGCTACTAAAAATGAAACAGATAGCTACTACAATTATGAAGCTAATACTATGCTACAATTGAGAGATGAGATCAAAAAGTTACCACAAGCTCTCCCTCAGCTTGAACAGAGGGAGTTCACAGAGGCCTATCTTTAAGATAGGCTGATGTCAATCTTTCTGTATCAGCTATCATACACCTCAGCAACCATATGAACTTCTTATTTGGAATGGAACAGTACTCATGAACTTAAAGCTTTCTGAGCTTGAATATACTATGACTAAGCTAAATTGTAACTAATTGAAAATTTGAAACTAATTTTGAAACTATTTTTTATTTTTTTTATATTTTTCTAATTTTTTTTTGTTATTTTCTATATTTGAAATTAACTTGACTGAATTGAGAAGGAAACTTGAATAAGCTAACTTTTGAAAACAATTGAGAGTTTTGAAGAGAATATAAGCAGAAAATTAATGAACATAAGCTGGATAAAAGCTATGATTAATGACTGAATAAGCAATTAAAGTTGATGAATAAGCTGAAAATGTAAAAAGGAAATTCAGAATTTTATTAAAAACTCAATGTAACTATTACAATAACTAGTCTAAGTACAATTCAGCAGCATAACTCTACCTAAAAATCTACACTACTCCTACTCCTAACATCTAATTATCTAACCAACTAACTGCTCAAATGTGGTGAGTGAAGGGACTTATATAGCCTGAGCTTGAGGGTCTTCAGAAGGCTCTAGAAACGGTATCTCCATAAGAATATCCCCGTTTGATCCCTTGTGAAACACGATGGCCAATCAGAGGCTTCAAATCCTCCCAATGACGTGTTCCAGCCAATCAAAACAATCCACTTGTCATTCCTTTGCTGTTAAACTTCTGACAGGGTGTCAGGGGTGTGGGAATTGACCATCGTACCCTTAATACGAGGTAAATTAAGGGTGGTAATTCTAGGGTTCATGAGTTGGGTGAATTGGGGAAAAGGGAATGCGGGTGTTATTATTTTTATATTATTTTGACTTGAAGGTGTGGTTATTTTGACCGAAGGGTGAGATGGGTCGGGTAATATTTTGGGGTGGATTGGGTTGGGCTTAAGGATAATTTGTAAGACTTGGGTATCTTTTGTGGATTTGGGCTTATGAATTATTGAATTTTCAGATTTTTGGTTTCAAAATATAGGGACCAAATGTGTAAGTTCTGAAATCACAAGGGCTGATTTTGACATTCTTCAAAAGTATAATCCAAGGACTATTTCTGCCAAATCTAAATAGATGAAGGACTATAGTTGATTTGTAGATCCCGGCTTTGACTTTTTGACCGTCTTCTACTCTCGTGCTCGATTTTCCGGTTTTTGCATGACATTTCGTCTTTTTGTGATTATTCCGTACCTGCACATTCACAACATAAAAACACATGTTTTCTTGGCGATTATTAGCTCAAATAGTCATATTGGGTTGATGTTTGGCCATAAAATGGTGAGTAAATAAGTACTCACCAATAGTCACAACAAGTCGACAGGTAATTTGTCCCTATAATGTCATTTAGTGTTTCATTAGTATCTTCAAGACTGTAACATCATTCCATTTTCTCATTCTTTTTTACTTAAGATATTTTTTTTCCAGGGTGTACCCATGATATATATGGGTGATGAATAAGGCCACACAAAAGGAGGAAACAATAACACATATTGCCATGATAACCAGGTAGTTTTTTGCTTCCTAATCATCTAAGTTTTGTACTAAAGAGCCATATGTTTTCATGAGGTAACTACATCTTTTTCCACAGATGAACTACTTCCACTGGGATAAGAAAAAATAGTCTTCATCATACTTTTTCAGATTCTGCCGTCTAATAACCAATTTCCGCCAGTAAGGCATCATTTAAATATGATCAGCTTTTCTTTTCACTTTGTTATTTGTGTACATCATGTTTCTAAACCAGTAAAACTACTCATGATCAACAGTGAATGTGAGGCACTTGGCTTAAATGACTTCCCAACAGCAGAAAGGTTGCAATGGCCTGGATATGTACCTGAAACTTGAGATTGGTCTGAAACAAGTAGATTTGTGGCCTTCACCTTGGTATGTCATAATATTTGACCTTAACTATAACATTCTTATGCATCAATTATGCTTCAGCTAATGGTTTTTCCTTAGAATCTTCATCCGGACCCAAAGTTGCAAATGTTCCAGATTTCCATAAAAATAGTGTTGATGTAGTCGTTTTAAGTATAGTTTTTAACCGAAGAAATGCTTAGGAAAGTATTTCCCCGAGTCGTGTCCCAACGAAGGTGTGAATGGAATTTCGAATTCCCGATTCGTGAAACGTGTCGTGAAAGTGGTAAAAAGTGATTTGATGAGATTATACTAATGAAATAGTAAATGAAGCACAAATAATCACTCAAACACGTAATTCAAGTAAGGCAACTAAAAACGTAACGTAAAATCGAAACCGTACGTTAATACGCAAAATAAACGTCAACGCGCGAAATAAAACGTGAATTTAAAGCTACGCGACTCCTACGGACTTGGAAATAATTTTCAAAAGTTAAAAATGATAAAAGAAAATTTTGAGAAAAAAGAAAAATATTTTTTGACTTTCTATTTATTTTTTATGAATTAAAAACTATTTTATCTAATTAAAAATTAAAAGAAAATGCAAATAAAGTGAAAAAAAAAATTAAAAAAAAAAATTTGAAAATTATAAAATAACTAAAAAGTAATTTTAAAACTAAAAACTAATTTTTTTTGGCTTTTTGTGTAATTTTTGGAAATTAAAAACTATTAAATCTAATTAAAAATTCAAAATAAATGGGAAAAATGCAAATTCAATTTCTAAAATTCTAAAATAAATGAAAATAAATTTTAAAAATAATTTTGGATTTTTCTTGGATTTTTCTGATTTTTTTGGATTTTTTAGTAATTAAAATGTATTTAAAATGATTAAAAATGAAAATAAAATAAGAAAAATAGCAAATCAACTCAGAAAAATATGAAAATTTTAGGGAAAATCTAAAATAATATTTTGAAACTAGGAAAAATATAAAAATTGAAAAATAAGCACTGGAAGTGCTTAATGGCTTAAAACTGCTTATTAAGAAGTGCTTATTGATAAGCACAGTTGACCAAATTGAACAATACTTTGACCAAATGTGTTTTTTACTCAAATTAACTCAAAAGTACTGATAAAAGACCAATTTAAAATCAGAAACTCAGATAAAAGCTCAAACAGTTGGTAATAAGCACAAGTGAGAAAGGCAAATAAGCAAACAGATAAGCACAAGATCAAATCTCAACTGAAATAACAACCTAGGGTCTAAACTAACTAAAATGATAAAAAATACTCAGATTTCAAGCACAATTACTCACTAGCAGTCCTAAAAGTGAAAACAGATACTAGCTTAAGCACCTTAATTTCAGCTTACTTAAAGGCTACCTAATAAGCAGTTGAGTGAAACCTAAAGGGAGAAAAATGAAGCTAGTACTACAGGGAATCTAGAAAACTAGAAAAAACTAAATCCAATCCACAATAGGTCCACTAAATGGACCTGAGATCAGGTGCTCATGAACCTGCAGGCCAGTGAGATTTGACTTTTTTTTATTTGCACCACAAGTTGACTAAATCCAATTTGAGCAGCTGAGATCGTATCTTAGGTGAGTGCTAATGATATCTGACCACTAAAAGTGCTTATCTAAATTCAAAATACAACTAATCACTAAGTGAGCAAATTCAGATTTGAAGTGAAGCAGGCAAAAGAGGGTATCTAATGCTAATGATGACTTTTTGTGAATAAACTATCAATTTCAAACTTAGTTTGACCTGAATTATCCTAGTGCAATTTACTTATGCAGAATTAACAACTAAAAACACCAATCAGTGGTAAAATTACCTGATCCAAACACTCCTTAAGGGTCTGTCTTACCTAATTCACCACTTAAATCTGTTCCAACTCAAACCTAAGCTCAATCCTCAGTACCTAATATAATTCAACAATACTAAACTGAAACTGAAACACAGATCTCAGATGTAAAACTCAAACAGAAATAACACAACACAGATCTAAACTTATGACAGATAAAATCTAATAAGAACAATGAAACAGTGCACAGAATCCTAGATATCTATCTCACACTAATGAACTAATAACAAGAAATTAGCAGTCTAAATAAACAATAAACAAGCAATAATAAACAGATAAAATCAAGTCTACACTACTATAATACTAGCAATGCAATATTGAGTGAAATTTAAACAACTAACTTACAAATCCACCTCAGCCAAACAGAGGTGGTCTCCCACACAGCCTGTCTCTAGACAGGCCAATGGCTCCTCTTTGGCTGCCTTTATTCCAAATAAGCAGTGCTTATTAAATAAGCACTCAATCAGTTGACCACTTTGGACTTGGTTTTAGGTAAAACAGTTATATAAACCAGAAATTAAATCAACTACAAACTAATGATTTATGCTAAGTAAAAAAATTGAAATAAAAATAAGAAACAAATTAAGGCAATAAGCTATAACTTAAAATTTGAATTATATTAATACTAAAAATTGAGTACAACTGCTTGAAAATGGAAATTACATCAATACTGAAATGTAAATAACAAGAAATTTTAAAAGTGGTCAAAATTCTTCTAAGAGCATGAAAAATTGAACACCTCAAATGAGTGAGGAGGGGGAATTTAAATAGGAGCTGAGAGATGCTTCTAGGTTGTACAGCTCATCAATCCTTGTGATACTTGTGCTTCTTCTGAGTCCTTTTAAGCCGTTGATCATCTCATATCAATCATTAATTAATTAACACCCTTGGATCATGTGCCCCTGATGTGATGTATCCTCCGTGTCTTGCCTGATTGGACCACGTGTCCTAGACATTCCCTGACCACTCCTGACACCTTCTAGAAACTCAATGATGAGGTAATTATTATTAAGTTGAGTTAATTTTGATTGTGGTGAAAAGTAGGGTTCATGGAACAGTACTTTTCTGGGTTGTGTAAAAATTAGGGGGCGGGAATGTTTGGGGATGTTTTTATTATTGTGTTGACTGAGGGTGTAATTTGACCGGGTAAGGGTGTTAGTGATGGATCGGGTAATGGGAGGGTAGTGGTGTTGGACTAGGGGTGAGCAGAAAAACCGAAATATCCAAATAAACCGAAAACCAAAACCGAACCGAACCGAAAATAACTGAATCGAACTTATAACCGAACCGAATTTGCCAAAACCGAACCAAACCGAACTTTTAATTCAGTTCTCGGTTTGGATATGGTTTTGGTAATCAAAACCGAAAACCGAATTCATATAAATTTATATATTTTTTATATATTTATATATATAAAAAGATCAATAAACGTTATATATATATATATTTATATTTATGTTTATATATATAAAAATAACAAAAAAATTCTATCCTAATATTAAAAAAATACTTTTTATGTTTGAAATAACTTTTTTGGCAAAATATATTTGTATATTTTCTTTTTTTTTTAAATAAAGTGTGTAATTTGGTTAAACCGAAAACCGAACCGAACCAAACCGAACTAGAATTTAACCAAACCGAACCAAAAACCGAATTTGAATTCGGTTTGGTTTGGTTCACGGTTTGACCCTAAATTTTTTTTTAACCGAAAACCGAACCGATCAACACCCCTATGTTGGACTGGGTATAAATTAAAGGGAATGGGCTTTGATTGGTAATATCATTGGGCTTGGGATAGGATGCATGGACTAGGCTTATTATGATAAACCTTGGATCATGTTTTTAGATTAGGTGTATTAGAGTTTTAGGAGTAATTTTAAACAAGGACTAAATGTGTAATTCATAAAACTCTAAGGACCAAATCTGTAAATTTCCATTATTTCTCCCAAGGGTCTATTCTGACTTTTTCTGATAATTGAGGGTTGACTTTAACTTTTCTTCAATAATTCCTTTCAGGGACCATTCTCGTCAATATCTTAAAGTACAGGGACTAGACTCGCTAATTCTTTAAACTTTGACCAGGGACTAATTTTGTAATTTTATGAATTTATGAGGACTTCTTATGATGATTTGAGCTTTCTTTGATCATTTTGCTTCCCCGGCTCCGGCTTTTGACCTTTTTCCATTCTCGTGCTCGTTTTTGTCGGTTTTGCCTTTGTTTTTGTTCATTTTTCACATATCCGTACCTGCACATACACAAATACAAAAACACACATTCTCTTGGCATATTTGGTTAGTATTTGGTGTATTTGATCTGATTTAAGCCTAAAAAGGATGTGTGAAAAAGCACACATCAAGTGTCATTGAATAAAGATTATAAATAATTCGGTACATACTTTAACCACGCCTATATCATGGTTGGCCAGTCACACCTAGAATGTGATAGCACACATGGCTGGTATTTGGTCTCGCTACTGTATTAGTAAACCTAAGACTTATTTGTGGTAAACTAGAAGGGGGGGTTGAATAGTTTTACGTCTTTTTAATTTGTTATAAAAGATTGTTTGAGTGATTTCTTTATTTACAAAAATTTAGATTCGATAATATGTGATCTCAAGTATTGCACAACATAAACAACAATAAATATGTACGATATAACAACAATAATGTAAGTAAAGAAATAAATGAGAGATGGAAAGATCGAACCGCGAGACAAGAGATTTATAGTGGTTCGGCTACAAGGACACCTTCCTTGCCCTACTCCACTCCCCGAGCACCTAACTCGAGAGTTTTCTTCACTATGTCAACAAGCTCCCTTATGGCGGAGAAAACCTTACACACCAATGTACACACCACAACTTTGTCACAACTAAATCACAACTTCTACACAACCTCTTCACGCCAATCAATCTTCACACCAATCTACTTCACAACTTTCTACTTCACACCTATCTACTTCACAACTTTCTACTTCACACCTATCTACTTCACACCAATCTTCTTCACTACAATCTATTTCCTAACTCTTCTCCTTCACAACAAACTACTCAACCAATCACACTATCTATATACCTAGCTAAACTATCTACTATCAAATATTCACAACTAATTACACAAAGAGATAAATACTATTGATGATGCTAACAACTTGGATATGGAGGTCACAACAAGTTGTAATACTTCTTGTCTTGGAGGATAGAAGTATTCTTCTCTTGTACTTGAGAGGATGATGTTTGGATCACTTTGAAACAAAGATTTATGTAAGTATGATCAAAGGATTAAGAGAATAGAAATGGAGATCTAGAACAGAAGGTTTAGGAGTGCAAAAGGTGAGAAAATTTTGTGGAATGAACTAGTATCTATAGGGGAACAAACTACTGTTCTGGAGCGTGGCCGGTCCCCTTAATAATTAAGGGGGCCGCCCCCTCCAGAACGTTGGAGTAGTTTGTCCTCTTGTGGGGAAGGTTTTTCTGGATAAAATTTTCCATTTTTGGTTGAAAATTTGAAATCATATATTTATAGTGATTTAAACATATTCTTTTAATTCCAAAAATGTTTTATAAAAGATATTAAGTGTTGATGACATTTTATAAAAGTTATAGTGATTTAGAAAAATTTTCCTTTGATTATAGATTGCAATAAACACTTTGTTTATTCATACCTTAAGTGATTTAGATGTAAAGAAAATATTAATCACTAAATACTTGTTTACGTCATAAATTTTAGATCAATGGGTTTATGTTTTGTAATTATCAAAACATAGAGATATTGATAATATGTTAATAATGTTTTTAGGCATTATTTCTGTCAACATTATTTGTTACAGTTATGGTTATGTTTTTTTCGATTTACATCCGGCGTTTGCAGATTTTGGTTATAGATTTATCATCCAGGGTTGCTTATACTTTGTGGTTATGCATACACTAAAGAATAAATATTGCCTGTTTGGTGCAATCAGTTTGGAAATTAACCTGGAAATCATTATAATCAATGAGCATGGTGGGCTTTACTTATTTCGATTGTCCTGTTAACTCCAGGTATTATCAACATGGTCTACTACAAATGGAAGTTAACTCAATATGGATTACGCTGGTATGTCATAGTTAAGATGTTTAGGGGGTGTTTGGGATTCATTGTTTATAGGTTTTTGATAAAAAAATTTCCTGCGATCTGTAACATGCAGGTTACAGTAAATCAGTAATTCATTTACTTTGCTGAATAGCATCTATGTAAGCACAGGTGTGTGTAAATGTTAAGGTAAACCCATTGCGTTATATTGTGGATAAGAATTCAAGTGGATAAGCAGGTTAATTTTATATATATTATAGTTCTGATAGATACATACTAAAACGCTTGGATTGTTCATGCAGATGAAGGCGCGATTTGGACTTTTAATGGATGTATGAAGGTAGAGAACTGAAAGAATGTTGCACAGGAACTTTCAGCACTCGAAATGGTTCCCTTGGATTTCTTCCAAGGAAGCGTGCTGCTCGCCAAAGAAGGAAAGGTATAAACTTTTTTTTCTCTCTCTTTTAATCACCATCAGCAGTTATTGAATTGACATGTCCAATTTACTTGGTTTCTGATTAGGAGTCCTAAAAAGAACCGGTTACTTTAAAGTATTTCTTTAGGGGTGTTTGTTTGAGCTTATTTGGCTGTCGTATGGGCTTATTGAACTTTTGCAAAGCGCATAAGATTAGGTACCTTTTTTTTAATTTAATATTTGGTGTAATTTTTTTATTTAATATATTTTTTTGAAGTAGGTGTGGTAGTGTTTTGACGTAAAGCTTAAAGAATGTGTTTACATATGTGTGACCGATTGGAAGCTAACGAACGGCAACCTATGAAAGTAAGATTTTGTTTATTATAGCATAATCATAATAAAACTTAGTGTAAAAATCTAATAGTGATTTTTATATTTCGTTTAATACAACCGACTTTGTACAAATATTTCATTAAAAAGATGACTAAGCGTGTTCTATGTTTTTGGAATTCAGTTTACTTAAATATGCAATACATACATGTTAGCTTTATAGTTCTGTAGCTTGAAATTGTTGTTATGCCATGACAAATTTTGAAAATGAACTTTAAAGTTAGCTAACTATCTTATATCATAATGATGAGAACGAAAAAAAATAGTAATTGCAAACACAATTTGTGATCCACATATAACTGGATGACAAGAAACCACTATTTGTTGCAGTACTCAGAAAAGCTATTACAATACACTCGATTGATATATTAACGACAATGTTTTTTGTTTTGTTAACGGTTGCATCAGTTACGCTAATGAGAAATTTTTGGTATGTCTTTTAGAGATGGCATTCGTATCGTTGTCCGCCATTTGGGAGCTCGAAGCATGTAGAAGAGACAAAGAAGTTTCCAACAACGAACTGATGCAGAGTGAAAGTAATGTCGTCTCCACTGCCCGAGCCATGGTTCGGATTCTGTATAGATACAAGAAAAAGGTTTGTTGCGAATATTTTGATTTTCAAGTTTAAATGTAATGATGTTGATTTGTCTAAGAGGCATACAAATCTGAATTTAGATTTATAGTCACTATATTTGTAACCTCAAAATTCCTCACAAGTGTTCATTTGCATTATAAAACACAATAAGCTGATGAGCACCTTAAATAAACAATTTCAAACACCCTTTAATTGCATAGTATTTTAAGTACCTTTTTTCTCGGATTTTATCCACCAAAATTAAATCGCTAAATACATTCTTTTACCTATAGCTAGAATTCATGTAAGGTGACATGTGGCTAAAATCTATATTTATAGATGGTTGTTAAAATCAGGAAAAGCTACAATTAATATTTCTTTCTGTTATACATATGTTAATTTGCTGACAATCTATACCAAATCTGTATGTTGATCATGAGACAAAGGGGTGTTTAAAAATGTTTTCTCTAATCATTTGTGCTTTATGTTGTTCTCCTGATCTCTGCGTTTTCGTCTTCTGCAGTTTCAGATTGTAATGGAATGAGCAAAATCAAGATCGAAGTGGCTATGGGAAACTGGGAGTATTTGTAAAATATGATATTCCTTACTAATTTTTCTATACATGTGGACCTCATATAATATATGTATGGAACTTATCCATACATGGGTTGATATTCAAAAGACATTACATATACATCTTTTCATTCATGTATATTGCACCTATACGTTGGTCTTTTATAGATATACATCAACACAACACTCCCGCAGCAACGCGCGGGCTCACCCACTCGCTTTAACTATTGATCGACATACTCTATTTTATGCTTTAAACAGTTGTATATATATGACAAGATACTCATTGTACTTGTACTTTTGAGTGTGCAAATCATCTCTTAGACTAATGCTAATGGGCGTTCGATGGTGACCATAACCGAGAAAAGCAATGTGCCTCCCCCTAGCAATGCCTTAAGCGATGCGCTGCTTTGCAAAAAGTGGTTGCCTCACCAACCGAAACAATTGCAACTATTCTCCATAATTTTTTGAACGTCGGAGTAAATGGGAGGAAATGTTTGTGAATGTTGAAGTAAATGGGAGTAAATGGTGTGGCTGGAGGAGTGGAGGAAGAAGACACAGATAAGGCAGTAAATATTTTGGGTTGTTAAACATTTTGGTTGCATGAACGTTTGGTTATGTAAATATTGTTGTTTTATTTTTTAATTTTTACATATTCTACAAAATAAAGTTTGTAATTTAAAAAAAAATAGGGTTGCTTTTGTGGTCACAACTAGCTAGTTGTGGTTGGGGAGGAGT
This sequence comes from Artemisia argyi, assembly GCA_030686995.1. Classification (NCBI taxonomy): domain Eukaryota; kingdom Viridiplantae; phylum Streptophyta; class Magnoliopsida; order Asterales; family Asteraceae; genus Artemisia; species Artemisia argyi. The sequence continues at coordinate 179,927,687 of CM060677.1, forward strand.
TGTGAAGAGAGAAAGCTGATGTGACGCTGACATAGCAGGGTTACTTGGGTGAGAAATTGGTCACCAGTAGCATTAGTCTTAAATTTATCTTTCTCATTTGAAATGAGTGGTCACAACTAGCTAGTTGTGGTTGGGGTAGAGTTGTGAAGAGAGAAAGCTGATGTGACGCTGACATGGCGGGGTTACTTGGGTGAGAAATTGGTCACGAGTAGCATTAGTCTTAAATTTATATTTCTCATTTGAAATGTGTGGTCAATATTTATTCTCATTTTCATCATTTCAATTTCTCTTCTCACTATATTTCTTTCCATTAGCTTATTAGAGCATCTCCAATACAGATTGGAATACAGAGTTCAGTACACTGCCACATCAACATTTTATTATTTTATACAAACTCTCACCATTAAACTTTACACAGTTTAATGCAATTCCACATCACCATAAATTTAATCAATGTTTAAGTCCTCATCCTCAAATTTCCATTGTTATATATGCAGGATGAGAGATGTAGGAATTAAATATTCATAAAGTAATCGTGTTAGAGTATTCACTATGTTGGTTTATAAAAAAAAGGTCTAAGAAAAGATAAAGAGGTTTGTCATTTTATTAACCATAGTGGAAATGTGTTTCATTCTTATGTGGAATGAAAATGTCTAATATCACGAACCTCTTCTAAATTTAATGCTTTGTTTTAGTGGGTTTTATAAAGCTTTAAGAAGTTTATGCATAGTGAAGAGATGTTTATAACAAGAAAAAGGTTAGAATTTAGGGTGTGTTTGTTTGGCTACTTAGGCATAGGTTTTGTGGTGACATTACTTTAAAGCAATATTTGGTTGAAAAGATAGTCTTAAAAATTAGTCATCACACCCGCAAATGCTGCTTTGTCTCAACCCCATATAGCATGGTGGGATTTGTTGGATTTAGGGCCAGTTTGGTTGGGGGGTGTCGGATTTGGATTCAGATATGACTCATGATAAATGATGTTTGGTTGAGTAAGTAATCTTTTCAAACCCGTGGGCCCTAGTATTTTTTCATTTCACTCAAATAAGGTAGGTTTTATACAAAACATGTGGGTCCTACTATACATCTCTCACAATAATTTTTTTATTAAAATAATATATTTAAATGCAATTTAATTATTATATCAAATAAAATATATTTTCTCTCTCTTAATTTTTATTCCTCACAAATTCAAATCAAAATCCAAATCCGAATCTAAATCCTAAACCCATCTACAAACCAAACGGACCCTTAAACTATTATATGGGCCCATCTTTTTTTTTTCTCTCTATATCTCTCTTTTTTTAACATAAAAACAATTAAATTATAAATTATATTCCTTTATAATATATAACAAGTGCGAAGGCGCCCGCTGCGTTGCAGCGGGAATTTTCTGAAATTTTGTGCGATAATCATTTACGTTATTTGGTGCGTAACTAAAACTTTTATGAAAGTGTACGTTTTTCCCCTGTGGTTTAAATTAATTTTAAAATAGTTTTTAAAGTTATTTGATAGATTAAGGGTGCATTATAAAAATTCTTTTATTTTATATGTATCAAACTTCACATTTTTTTTATATAATCGTGCGTACGTCAAAAGTATATCAATAATGGGCTCGTTTTGTTCGTCATCGAAAGATCTTTCTAGCGGAATTTTTTTATTCATGAAATCGCGAGATATCTGTTAGGTGTTTGATAAATAAAGTTTGTTATATAAAAAAGTTGTAAATAGTTAAAAGTCTAGGGTATTTTTGCAAAAGTTTATTACTATTTTATCTTTTCCTAATAGTTTAATTCTAGGTTTACGTAGCCTCATATTTTAGAACAAAGTTTATTAGTACTTTAATAATTTTTTCGAATACTTTAACAACGGACTCCGCTGCTATTAGAGAATTAGACTACGAAATCAATTTTTTATGTGGGCACGGGAACCAACTTCCAATCCCATAGTATTTAGATAGAATATATTATTTTATATTATTTTTGCTCTCTCTCCTCATTTAATAAAAAATAAAAATCTCATGGCCCGTTTGGTTCGCGGGTTTTGGGCTTGGGATAAGATATAGATTTGAGAAAAGCCATTTGGTTGAGGGGGTTTGGTTTTAAAAATAGGATTGAGACCCGAGTATTTTACTTTTGACAAATCCCACCACATGACCCTGGATTACAACTCCAAATCCTTATCTTTTTTACATTTACTTTTTTCTCTCTCTCTCAAACAAATCATTTCCTATCTTTACTTCTTTACCAAAATTCCACACATATTTTTTTTTCATATATATCAAACTCATCGGTGGATGAATTTAAACTAAGTTTATATTCTTGATTAATTTACATTATTTTTGTTTGCTTCTAATGTTGTATGCAACGTTTGTTTTTGGAGAGGATATATTTGCTTGTTAATCTTTTAATGTTGTCATAGAAAATTAGTTTTATTATGATTCTGTTAATAGCCCTTTGATGAAAACTTATGTTATAGCATTGTGTTTTGATATTTATTTTATTAAGAATCATAGATATAATCAGTGTACACATAAATCTCATAGTTGTACACATAATCTCATTGGGAGGTATTTTAGTACAGGACTACAATTATGTACAATGAGATTAGTTATGGTTTAAGTTACATTGAGGCATGAGAATGGATAACATGATTGGTCAAATGTCTAGATGTGAGGACTTGTGTTTTATTCATTATATAAACATACTACTATCAAGAAATTTTAAAAATATGCCACTATTATATACTTCATTATTGCTTGCTAAGTTCTGTGATGACAAATGTTGACAAATACTATGGTCTATTGAAAGCAATTCTCACCGTAGGGCCTCAATATTGATTTTATAGATTGTGTTCTTGTGGTCTTATTGATTTTAAGCATACTTCAAAAATCACAGTAACATATGTTTTATCATTTTGAAAATTTTCAAATGATTAGCAGTTAAATGATGTTCATAACACATTGATAGAAATTGATTTTAGAGGATTCTATTATGATAATCCTATTACTTTGCTAGCATTGCAATGTTTTCATGATTTGATATGTGTACAATAAAAGCTTGAAAAGGACCCAATATAGTATGTTGAAAGAAAATAACAATTTATTACCTTGTCAATTTAGTGCAGGAGAAAATGGCACGTACTCCAGTTAGTCGCAGGCGACGCAAAGTACTCTATATTGTCGAGATTTTGAATTCACTTGTTAGTGTTTTTAATGTAGTATTCATGGCTTGGTTTCGTCTATCATTGCTACGTATGCAAATCACTAGGCCTTTATCGAAAAGTAAAGAGCAAATAAAGCTTGAGAGAATGATTTGGTTAAATAGGCTAACAAGAGAATCAGACATTGTTTGTGTTAGCCAACTCCGAAGTACCTTTGGTAGATTGTGTGAGATGGTAAGAGATATTTCTGGTTTAAAAGGCACAAGGAACATGACATTAGAAGAAATAGTTGCTTTGTTTTTATATGTACTGGCTTACCACAAAAAGAATAGAACCATCAGCTTACTTTTTCTTACGAAGTGGGGAAACTATTAGTCGACAATTTAATCGTTGCCTCTTAGCCATCTTGAAATTGCATGATGTGTTGCTTCAAAAGCCACAACCTATTACCGAAGATTGTGAAGACAACCGTTGGAAGTCTTTCAAGGTAGTATCTAATTCATTTATTCAAAACCGTGTTATTATTTTATGAAAAATATCATTGCGTGTTTACTATTTATTGATGATTATTAAAATTAAAGGGTTGCTTAGGTGCTTTAGATGGGACTTCAATTAGAGTCACACCTACATCAGATCAAAAACCAAGGTACCGCACAAGAAAAGCAGATATAGCAACAAATGTATTGGGTGTTTGTTGTCCAAACATGCAGTTTATATATGTTTTGCCCGGTTGGGAGGGTTCTTCACATGATGGTCGAGTGTTAAGGGATGCCATAAGTAGGCCCGATGGTCTTAAAATTCCTCAAGGTATAAGCGGAAGATATTTCCTTTTGTCTATATCCTTAACAAGTCTTTAAGCTAAGAAAACTTTTATTTTTTGAAATTGAGGTTGTTATTATTTAGTGGACGCTGGATATTGCAATGCTCCGGGCTTTCTAGCCCCCTTTCGAGGTCAAAGATATCATCTCAACGAGTTTCACGGTCATCGACCACAAAGCATTGCAGAGTATTTTAACATGAAACATTCAAAGGCTAGAAATGTGATTGAAAGATGTTTTGGATTACTAAAAGGGTGCTGGAAGATATTAGCTTCCCCTTCGTTTTTCCCAATTGCCACTCAAGTTCTAATTATTCTAGCATGTTGTCTTCTACATAATCTAATAAGGAAGTACATGAGAGTTGATCCACAAGAGTTGGAACAAGATGAAGAAGATGAGATCGATGAAGAACATTTAGTAGAAGAAGCTTGTTTATCATATATCAGTCCGACCGATGAATGGTATAACTTTAGAGATGGTTTAGCACATCAAATGTTTAATACGTGGAGAGAAACATCAAGTCCATGATGGTTATTCAGTTTCATGTCTACTTGGGGCATTAAGTCAAATGACCATTAGCTAGTTTGTATGTGGCCTGTGATCCGTAATACCGTCTTTTTACTGTAGTTTATTAAGACTATAGGTTCTAAGGCGTTTTTGTTACCTTTTGGAGGTTTATGTTAACTTTTGAGATCGAAAGTATCTGATGGTTTTGAGGTTTTAATAGCCTATTTTGTTTTTTCTTATGCTAAGTTTGTCCCATGTGTTTGCAAGATATATATTTGGTTAGTTCGAATCTGCCATGGGTCCTTTTCTTTTTATGTATTTTGTGTTCAATGATGTAATGGATTTTTGGTGTCTATATTGTATCAGTTTTATAATAAATATGAGATGGTAGTATCGTATATTATTATCCATTTGACTTTTTCTTTGTAGCATTGACTTATAAAATATGGTAAACAAACAACATTTATGGAATTGTCTTTCACACCTGTTAGTAACCAAACATCATTTTTTAAAGAGTCACTTTTAATCCTAAACCACCCATCTTTAAATCCCAAACCCAAAGTGAACCCCAACTTTAAACCAAACGGGCCCTTAATCCTAATTCAAATCCTAATCCTACTCATAAACACACCTACTAACCAAATGTGCCCTTATGATTTAAGATGACTAGGCATTATTATAAATATTTATAAAGGTTCACCACAGTAGTTGCTCTTATATATGGAGGATGAGAGAGGTAGTAATTAAATATTCATAAAAAAAATTGTGTCATAGTTAAAACATGGTGTGTACAGAGACATACCACATTCAATGCACGGGAGGATGTGCAATTTTACAATGAATGAGGCATGCAGAACCCGTGCTACGCACAGGCTTCGAATCTAATTGTTAATCGCGTATTCTTTTTGTGTATTGGCGAGTGTATGCTTAATTATTATTTAGTATGTTGTATGAAACATTTTAACTTTCTTGTGTAAAAATTTAAAAATATTTGATGTTGTTTTATTTTTGTGGTGTTGTATTTTATAAATGGGCTTTTGTTTATTAAGTTGTGATTGTTTTGTTTCTTTTGGTCTATTACTTATTTGCATGGTAAAAAAATGGTTTTATTTCTTTTGGTCTATTACTTAGCCCTACAATACTTGTTGATAAGATCAAATAAGTACATATTATTGGCATCATTTATCCTTATTAATTGACTTGTTTTATATTATTTTGTATAAGAATCGATACTTAATTGTTTACTTTAGTAATTCTCAGGTAAAAACAAGCAATTTATGAAAGTTGATGATTTTGGACGAATTATAGAGCTAAATGATCAAGATTGGAAAAGTCTACTGAAATCCAGGAGATGCGCCGTATCATTCTCAACAAATACGCCGCAACATCATACTTATATGAATTCGAAGACCATTGCCTGACTTTCAAGAATGTGCCGCATCTAATTACAACATGCGCCGCATATGAAACTTTAGTCAACGAAGGATAACCAACTTGTTCTACTCCAAATACGCCGCATCTCATTTACAACATACGGCGTATCAGCTAAAGACTTCACCAGACACTATTCAAGATGTTAAAGGACATGCGCCGCATAGAGAAACAAGTTACACCGCATCTGAAGGTGGTGTACGAATATTCTAAAATATAATAATCTTAGACCCCACGCGAAGTTAAGTAGATGTACCGCATCTATCATCAAGATGCGCCGCATCAATCCCTCAGACATAAGCTATAAATACCCAAAGACAGATACGAATTTTGTGTGCAGCAAAACCCTAAGGAGACGAATCCAGTCGAAGAAGCATCACAAGACATGCCCCAAACAGAGATTTTAGAGCCGTAAGAAGGTTCTGCATGTGTATAATTCATTAAGTAATTTTGTTTTATTGTATTAGTAAGATTTAATCCAAAAAATTGGGTGTAACCTGTAAGTATATTATTCGTTTGGCTATTTTTTTAATATTTAAAACACCAAGACGGTTTTAGAACATATAATAGTGAGGCATTATAAGCTTTTAAAGTCCTTTAACGTATAAAGACACAAACTACCCTTTCATTTTCAAACGGAAACAATTTCCAGTCAAACTTTGTTATGCTATGACGATCAACAAAAGTCAAGGGCAATCCCTTAAGAAAATCGGCATCTATTTGGCACAACCAGTTTTCGGTCATGCTGAATTAGATGTCGCGTTTTCATGTGCAACATCACCCACCGTTTAAAAATCCTTATGAAATCTACTGGTCAACAACCAACAGATATGACAAAAAATATAGTGTATAAAGATTTCTTAGCAAAGATTTCCACAATACATGTTAACATTATTATACTATGCATAAAAAACAACTTCACTTATATCCATACTTTTATACACGTCAGCTTTTCCAGTAGATAATGCATTATATATGTTCATATATGCATTTTGACTGCATTGGATTACATATTTTACAGTATTAAAGGACTGGTCATGCGCATTAACTGTATTCTCTTTATGAAATATTGATATTTTCTTTTGTGCAGACGTTCTAAATAACAAACGACAGCCAATAGTACATGAACATACCTCAATACAAAATGAACATATTCAAGCAGGCAATCGAATTCCAACTGCATTTGTATCTCAAAATGAAAAACAAAGAATGAATGAAAACAATTCAATTGACGAATCTATGTGCAACGGTTTAGGTACATCATACCGTCGCTGTAATTTACAATTGTATATGAATATAGTTTTTTTTTTAAATAAAATTATTACATCTTCATGTTACATTTACAGATCCTTTTAAATTAGAAAGGAAGGCAATACCATATGAAGATAACTCTATAGACACAGACTGCATTGAAGCAACACATACAATTCCGAATGCATTTTCACCTCAGAATCAAAACCATAGAACCAACCAGAGTAATTTACATGATGAGTCTATGTCCAGTGGTTCAGCTACATCATGCATTCAAGGTAAGAGATCACAATTTGTTGGGTTTTGAGATCCTGCTGCTTAGGATTTATCTAAGTGTCAAACTGCTGCTGATGAGAATCTACTGCTAGTATAATGAAATTGCTGCTAGTGTAAACAAACCGCTGCTATGAGAATCTTCTGCTGAAGACTCTGCTGCTCAAAAGATAAGATTGTGTACACGATTAGATATTTTAGGAAAAAATATTATCTTGCATGTAAAGTTATTGTAAACCTGATATGACTCCTTGGTCTATAAAAGGAGGTGCCTAAGGTTAGAATATGTACGCATTATTATTATTCTCGTTTCACTTCAAGGTTGTAAAACCCTAGCATTGTCGAGTGCTCATATAATAATAATATATTGAAGTGTTGAAAGTGTTCTTTTTAAGTTAAGCTTTAATATTCCGCATTATTGCTTAAGTTTTAATTCAAGTCAACTTCTATAAGATCGTTTGCTCAGCTGGGATCAACACAATTAGAAAATGTATCCACGTTTGGGAGGTAGAATGTATGCTCTAGGGTCATAAACTGAAAGTTCTTGAATCGGGGAATAAAAAGGGTGAGTTTCAAGAATCAAATAACTGACCCATTGGGTCCTAAAATAGGAGATCAAATTCTGCTTGACTAAACGTAAAAACTTATGTTTTGTTTTATAGTTTTTCGACACTCTAACAACCTATTAATTCAGGCTATGCTTTATGATCTTAGATTGAATTTTTGTTGTTATTCTTGACACATGCTAGACCTTGCTTCTTACCACTCACATGCTATTATTCAAAAAAATTTTAATATGTAAACAAATATGGTTACTGTCTACATAGTACATTGTTTTATCCAATATTGTAATTATTGTATCTCATTTGAAATTATCACTTTAGGTGCCACCACGTGTCATTTGAGATTATTAGTTACGTTCATGCTATAGTATGAAATTGTGTAATAATATGGGAATTCCCTAATTTGAATGCAAAAGTAATTCAGTAATATAGAATAAGTGCCATAAAGTATATTAATATAAGGGATTCAATTCTCATGACTTCGGTCAGTTCTTGCACAATGTATTTGTGTATACCCTTTTTTTTGCCATATTAAAAGTATATTCAGCCAACAGTGTCACTTCTGATGGTTTTATTTGATTTTTATACACATTATGCAACAAAAAAACATATAGATGCTTTCCTTAGCCCCATGTTTAGTCAATTTAGAAAAGTGCATCTCATTTGCAAAGTAATACCTTTTTTCTAAAAAAAATTTGGAACATAAATGATTAAACAGATATAATATTTGATGTGCAAGATATTCTATTTTTGTTAAAAATTTTGTATACTTTCTCACCTTACTGTTGTGTGTAGTCTTAATCCGGGATTCAAATGTGCTGGGAATACATACCTACCGACTGCACTACACTCATTCAGAAGAAAAATAAAGGCAAGTATCTTTTATATCATGCGCACAAATTACCTCGCTATACTTTTGTCCTATACTTTTTCCCAGTATTTTTATTCATGTACAGATGTGTTTCATGTTCATCTTAAACTTTTCCGGTTTGTCTGCACCAACAGGTTTTCTGTATACGCAAACAACATTTGTTGCACAAGAGCCTTTAAAAAAATATCTATCTAAGCTGTTAAATGTTATTTTGTGCGACACAAATCTACTAAAGCATGCGATCTGTGTGTCACAAAGTAGCATTTAACAGCCCATAAAGATTATTTTTTTAAGAAGAAACAGTAACTCTTTCTTTATTACTGGTACGTATAACCTACCACTTTGTTACTTTCGTGTAATCATTGATGTATACAATTGGTTTTCGAATATCTCAGAACCAATACCGTTTCAAATAAAATTGTCAAATAAAAACAATGTGGATTTATTTTGGAAAGCTCCTCTCTTCACCATCTTTTGGCTTCCTGGTATAATGGTGCCAAATAAAAATCACAGTAAAGGGGCATAATGGTGCCAAATAAAAATCACAGTAAAGGGGCAGAGTGTTCCCCGCTCTCTCTTGGCAATAGTTTACCTTACATATCCATTAGGCCCTTAAGTATCTTAATAAACACATCGTTCATGTTTATGCAGATTTGCTTTTCATTCATTTTCAACATTATTAGACAAACATATTTACCAGCTTTAAAAAACAAACCGTCGATGGAAAACCATAACATGTCAACTCACTGTTTTAAGAGAGTAGGTTTCACCCTCCTTCAACAAAAGAAAAAAAAAAAAAAAGAAGGAAAGTTAGCTTCTTTGGTTTCTCAAATATTAGGTTTCACTTACATATGTCTCCATAGAATGAAAACAGAGTAATTGCATGTCCTATTGTTATCTTATCATCTGCAGTTACACAGCATACCACCCTAAAATACAAAACTAACATCAAAATTATCTACTATTTACGCAGGCCTTTTCCTTCACCACACCCATTGCTACTGACTGGCATAAACATGGACTCATTCTTTTTCAAATGGTACAACGTTTATCTATCTTTTATGTCTTTTAATGACTTTTCCTTTTTTTAAAACACTTAACATGTACTTACTACCACTTCATACAAAATGATAATTAAATTTAATTTATAATTACTTACCTCATGTTTACCCCGATTACAGTTTTTGCCCGTTCTTTCTTTACCATTGTTCAACTTGAATAAATGTGAAAATTTATCTTAATAGAGGAAATCGCTTTTTGTTTTCAACTATACCATAAATCCAGTGCCCTAAACAAGATTTACCTAATAACGCTTACCACTTGGAACTTCTTCAGTGTTTACTAAAAGTTCGAAAACTGTATACATTCAAACTTAAACCCCTCGTATGAATCTGATAAAGACCTCAAATTTCAGTCTCACGCTTACGTATAACTACTAACTTTATTCTAACAGGCACACTCTTGCAGAAAACCTACATTCCAACACTGCCGTAACAAATCATCTCATGCACAGACAAAAGTAACAATGGATGCGCAGAAAACAATGACAACAAAACCACAAGATTACACTATGTATCACAGATCAGGTACACTACGATAATAGATCTTCATTAATGAAAAAACAATAAACATAAGATCTAATTAACCATTTCTTTACAAATTAAACATCGACAAGATTAAAACATAATAACTTTCCATAACACAAAATACCCACAGACCTGGCTATAACACCCAAACCCTATGCCCAAAAAACATGTCCATAAATACCATCACAGAAAAGATCAATATGGCATTGACTTAAGCTTTTCAATGAACGAGAGAATCTCGGTTGCCCGAGTCTGTTTCTTCATAACGTTCACCAAAATGCCCGACACTTCTGTTAAGTCCTGGGTTTGCAGCTTCGTAAGCTCTGAAATGCTTTGCAAGGTTGAATCGAAAGCAAACAAAAGTTCCAGCTCTCCAAGGACAAAGTCCTTCTCAGCCACATGAGACCTAATCTATTGGGCTTTCTTCCTTAACTCAGCCTCATCCAACAATAAAACAATCACTTCTCTCTCAAACTTGATCACCATCATATCCCTCACATAACTTGATCCAGATCCAGCAGCAGCAGCTAGCTCCTTGCAAAAAGGCATGGGAGTTGTCATGTTTTATTTATTTATTTATTTATTTTTGGTTATGAAAAACTTGATTTTTTTTATGTGTCTCTGAGTGTATTTAGATTACAGATATGTTCCCTTATAATCACTAACTTTTTGTTTGCACCTATTTAAAAGGGCTCCTTGCTTTAATTACAACCCTTGAGCCACTCCCCAACAACAGTAACCATAATTACTCCCCTTGCCAAATGCATGAACACAACCCCAACCTTTCAAATCCCCCGTCAGTTTGACCAAAAGGTCTTACAACAAACCAAAAATAGCCAAAAACATAAAAAACCTAAACGTTTAAAAAACACAAATAATAAAACACATAAAAAAAAACACGGTAAACAAAAAAAAAAGATATATAAAAAAGGGGATTTTTTTTTTTTTTTTTTTTTTTTTTTTTTTTTTTTTTTTTTTTGTGTGCATATTATCTGTTTCTGGGAGAACCAGCAAACGCAACAAAAAGGAAACTAAACTTTCCTACATTTTTAACTGTTTGTGCATATTCTTATGCAGGTTTTAGCTGCACACAAGAGGCTACCACTTTCAAGACTGAACCGAAATGAGTATCCGATAACAGCTAACTCGATTGCAACCAATCTTAGTTTGTTTGACCCTTTCTTTCGCCTAATTCGGAAACACAACAATAATCACATGTGCTACTTCAAGACTATAATTAACACTCTTACATTTATTACAAGTGTACAATCGAGCTGTGTAATTGATGTTACATTCATGTATTGAACGTATGTAATTTGAAACTCTACATTATACTAAAAACGAAGACACCAATCAATCAATAATTCAATACCCATGTATGCAGAATGAGAAAACCATTGTGAACGCACCATTACACCAACATAATGTGGTCAGCCACTTGCTATAACGGAAGGTTACCCCAATCTCACCCACAATTTCTTTCTTGATGTTATTGTCCACACGCACGATTACACAAAACACCCGCATCGTGCGGGCTTCCACGCTCGTTTAAGATAAATATGGAAAAAGATACAATGAAACACTAGACTTTCATATGCCACTTTATTATGCCACTTTATGTTTGTCAAACAAGATTGTTGATTATGTTTATTATTATTATTTTTTTTTAAAAGTAAGCTACTCAAAAAATAATATTTGTTTGATAGACAGAACTTATAAGAGATCGGAAAAATAATATTCAATAATCTCTGAAAATTAAAGGTTACTTCATATAACTTATAAAAATAATATCTTTTTATAATATACATCTTCGTCACCATCTCCAATTTTAACAACAATTACTCATGCCAAACATACCCTTAAGCAGCTTAAAAACAGCTTATTTTATAAGCAAACCCCAAACCTCATAATAAATCCATATCAAACACCCGACCCTAGCCCAAAACTGAAAAACCTCCCATCAAAAACCCTCCCCTTTCTCCCAAATTCAAAATCCAATTCACAAAAAACCCCAACAATGGCGGGCTTCTCCTTCAGCACAAATCCATCCTCATCACCTTCACCATTCGGTTCAACCTCACTCACATCTTCTTCAAACCCTAGCTCCACTCCTTCACTATTCGGTTCAACCACACCTGCTTTCGGCACACCTTCATCATTCGGCGCCGCCGCTTCCACTCCGGCACCTTCGTTTGGCGGCTTGGGCTTCGGCGCCGCGTCTTCGTCGGCTTCGGCTCCTGCCACGTCATCACCGTTTGGCGGATCTAGTTTGTTTGGATCAAGTACTAGTACTGCTAGTAGCTTATTCGGTTCGAATACGGCTAATTCGGCTCCTGCATTTGGTACTGGTGGTATGTTTGGTGTGTCTTCGAGTGCGGCTGCAACTACGAGTCAATTCGGTTCGAGTTCGGCTACTTCGAGTCCTGGTTTTGGAACTAGTAGTCTTTTCGGAGCCTCTTCGGCTGCGAATACGAGCGTAACTGCACCTAGTAGTGCATTTGGGTCGAGTTTGGGTAATTCGAGCCCTGCGTTTGGAAGTAATCTTTTCGGAGCCTCTACAGCTTCGAATACGAGCGTAACTGCACCTGCAAGTGGATTCGGTGTGAGTGCTGGTAATTCGAGTCCTGCGTTTGGAGCTAACCTTTTCGGAGCCTCTACAGCTCCGAATACGAGTGTAACTCCACCTGCAAGTAATTCGAGTCCTGCGTTTGGAACTAACCTTTTCGGAGCCTCTTCGGCTTCGAGTTTGAATGTAACTGCTACTAATACGGTTAGTTCTCCGTTTTCTTCGAATATGTTTGGCTCAACAACTGCAACATCAACACAATCATCGTTTTCGTCCGCTGCGCCTTCTTTTAGTAATATAATTAGTGCTTCTACGCCGAGTTCGATTACGAGTTCTGTTACGACTCAACCTACTTCTTCAGCTTCTAGTTTTTCATTTCCAAACACTGGTACAGCTGGTGCGTCTGCGCCTTTGTTTTCAATGACGAGTACTGCGCCTGCAACGCCTGCTGCGTCTACTGGTGTGTCGTTTGGCAGTTCGGTGTCGACTAATACTAGCTTCACGTTTCCAAATGCGAGTCCTTCGTCTGGTGTAACCACTGCTGCTGTGACTAGTGGTTCGGCTTCTGCGTCTGCTAGTAAGGCTTCGCCGTTTTCTGCGTTTGGTGCGCCGACGTCGTCTAGTGCTTCAGGTTTGACTAGTGGTTTGGCTTCTGTTAGTAAGATGCCTGCGTTTGGTGTGACATCTAGTGCTGCAGCTTCGACTGCTGCTGGATCTGTGCCGAGTTTTGCAAGTCCTGCTACTGTTGCTGCTGCATCTACTGGGACGGCAACAAGTGCATTTTCGGGATTTCAGACAGCGTCTAAACCTGCAGCTGCTTCTACACCAGCGACACAACCGCAGTCTACGCCTGCCACGTCGTTGTTTGGTGAGTTTTGCTGTTTTAATTCTTATTAATTTATGGTTTTTAATTATTGATAGTGATACTTTTAGTTATGATGTGAATTCATGTAACAACTATCCATGGGGTCTAAAATTGTTATATGATTAGTGTGGTCGTGAATGCCTGTATCTAGGAGTGAGATTTTATGATATGCTATTATAATTAGTTTTAGAGTGTGTTTTAAGTCATACTAGGTAGAAATGACGTGTTACGTGATAAGTTCCAGAGAATGATACATGCTTAACAGAAGTGTTATATATCTGTATAATTCGTTTAGGCGTATAATAAGTCATTTTTGTAAGGGGATGTGCTAGTTTTTACTGGTTGGGCCACAAATTTAGAAGTCAAAATCATGCTAGTCCTATCTATTATATTGTGCAAGGGAAGGACATACTGGATTGTGATCTGCATTTGAAATGGAATAAATGAAAACGTAAAAGTTTAATACATTAGGGATAAGCTTCTTAACTGGTGGAATTTGGGCCTTTGTGGGTGCAGCTGCCGTAGCAGCTTGACCATAGCATACACCTTCTCTAGATCGTTACGCTGACTGTTGGCAAGCCCCATATGTTCTCATTCTAGCAGTTATGGCCATTTGTAGTGGATAAGTTATCTTGCGAGGTTCATGTGTTTGACTTTGATATCTGATGTGGCACCTTTCATCTATGGGAATGACCGTTTCCTAGTGAAGCATGTCTTTGTATGTAATGATACTCTGGTCTTGCAAAGTTTTCTGTGAATTCCATCAAAAATAGAAACTGATACAAAATCCCTTACTAGTTTTGGGCCTCAGATTTTAATCCAACAATTACATAGTTTAGACTACCGGTGCATCTTCACTTTTCACAAAAGGCAACCCTGCTCAACATATACAGATTGCCTGTCTTCTACCAACATATTTTTGGATACTTTTTCTCCCTCGTGTTCTTCTTTCCCTCTTTAAGTTGATGTCCTTTAACTTTTCCGCATAAAATTCTGATTGATCTCACGTTTCTCACTTTCTCCTTTGCATTTTTTTTACAAAAACAAGCACCATTGTTACAAAATGCAGTTCTTATTCATACAGCTGCATATCTATATCTATACTACTTATAAATCATATTTCACCTTCTCTCATATTAATTTTTTAAGATTTCCTTATATAGATTTTAAGTAAATACAAGTTATAAAACATAATATACAAGTATGTAAAGCACACCCTAAACTAAAAAAAAAAAACACTATTTCTTATATACAATTAATATATAATTTAAATCACCCCATCACTAATATATACAAGTTAAAAAACATGATATACAAGTATGTAAAGCACAAATCAAACTAAAAAAACAATATTTCTTAAATACAATTAATACATCATTTAAAACACCTCATCACCAATATATGCAACTAACTAAGCACAATGTACAAATACAATTAATAATTTTGGTTACACAACACATAGAAGCCTAAAACTAATACTTAGGGGTGAGCACAAAAACCAAAAAACCGAATCGAACCCGAAAAAACCGCCTCATTTGACAAACCGATGGTGGTGGTTTTGAATTTTATAAAAACCGAATGTTTGGGGCGGTTTTTGGTTTCATAAGAAAAACCTAACCGAAAAAACCGCCCCGCCCCACCTTTACATATGTTTTTATATAATTTTATCTATATAAGAAATTTGCAATTTAATTTTAAAGATTTGAGTATGCAACTTTATCTATTAAACAAATAGTGTTGTTTATTATCTATACATTCAAATTCGTTATATTTATAGATGTTAAATCTTTGTTTTCGAACAATAGTGTTCTTTGAATGTTTTTGCAAACGAAAAGTGTAAAGCCGCAAAGAACAACATTTTATATTTTAGAAAATGTTTGGTTGTTTTGTACATTTTTTTGAAGCTTTGGATTGCCGGATATTATGCAATTATTGATATTTGTTTAAATATTTTTGCTTGAAATATGGAATCGTAAATTTTATATAAGATTAAAACTTTCTTGTTTTCAAGTAAGAAAAAACCGAAACCGAACCGATTCAATGTCAAAAACCGAAAAACCGAAACCAAATGGTTTGTAGTTTTCAAAAACCGAAATATATGGTTCGGTTTTTGGTTTTACCATAAAACCGCCCCACCCCGCCCCATGCTCACCCCTACTAATACTGTAAGCTTTTATTTCTCTCTAGAACAACTTTTTTCATAAATTTGCCTCTCGACTTTCCTTTGCATTTGAAAAAAAAATAAATAAATAATCTTACATGAGAGAAAGCTTTCTATATTATATACTCTGATCATATTGGCTTGACTTCTATTATTTTGTAAGAGATTGAAAACTAGAATAAATACATACGATGATACAAATCAGAGAGTTAAAATATACATGGAAATGGGTGCAACCAAACATACAGCCAATTAGTTGCCTTCTAAAAGCCGGCCGAGTTTTCTATAACGAGAAAATAATTTATATTGGAATAACCGAATAAATGAAAAATAGTAACGAATATAAAAATAGAACCGTTTTAAGCCTAATTACACAGATGTGCATTTTGGTAAAGCCTGTAACTTCAAAGATGCGAGTGAACGACCGCTCTTCAAGAAAGTTGGAGGAAAAATAAGGTACGGCTCACAAATACGCTTACAAATATAAAACCCTAAAAACGTATGTTATCATCTATGTTTTTGGCCTCCAAACCCATTACTTAATTAGAAAATACAATCTATTGATTGAAAACTAAAAAATAAAAATAATTTACATAAATGCTCAAGAGATATCAAATTTATATATATGTATTTTTAGTATAGTTTTTGTGAAACATACAAAGACTACAATTTTGATTTACTGTTGAACTTTTTACGAAGCAAATATATACTTTTAACTTGCAAAAATCATAAAAATTTTATGTTTAAGATAAATAGAGAAATGTAAAACAACATTACATTATACTACTACGTACAAGAATTAATGATTCTTGACATAAATTATAAATATATTTTATTTACTTGGGACTTGCACAAGCTATATTTTATAATATACCCAACTCATAGTACAATATATAATTTGTGTTTTCATATAAGGATGAATTTCATATCTCCACCTACTTTCATAATTAATTTCATATTACCCAAATACAATTATTAAATATTTAATGTACAATATTTTTAAAGCATATTTGGGTAAATATTAAATTTTCAAATTAAAAAAAAAAAAATGATTGATGAAATTACCCTTTCATACAAAACCGTTGTATGTCTGCAACAAATGATTATGTATACTTAGGTTCATTTACGTCCATATCATCAATATTTATTGTTTAATGACATGGTAGGAAGAATAAGGCAATAACCTTGTTTCTCAAGTAACTACATTTGTTTAGAGTTTTAACTTTTAACCCAAAACTAATGCAAGTCTGAGAATATAAAATATCAAACTCCTCTATATATAAATACTCTCAAATACATGATACATGTTGAATTTTTTTCTGTAGTTCTATATGTCATCACCTAAAGTTTTAATTACATGGTACCTGCCGCCGCATCGCGCGAGTACCCTGCTAGTATATTTGAATTGTTTTCGATTTCAGAAACTCAACTATAGCTGCATAAATAAACAATCAGTTATTCACTTAGATGATTATTATCGATTTCACAGAACATAAGCTTTTGTAATTTTTCTGTCACTAGAGTCTAGATGTAGAGCACAAACCTGACTGGTAAGTTTCTGGGATGTGACTCTAGTCATTTGAGCAGGAATACAGGGCTGCTACAGATTTTGGCAGACAAAAATCTTTTAATAGCAACTAAGCAACACTAGTTGGCTCTGTTTAGGGTATTTGCAGTGGACTTTCTTGTGTTGGCTCATTCATTGGCTTCCAATATTATCGTTGTGTTTCTAGCATCACATAGTAGAGTATCTCATCCCTTTTAACTTTTTACGGGGTGTGTTGAGGAAATTTGCTGTCTTCATGCAGAGTACTGTTGGTCATTCATTATTGATGATACTGAACCTCCTATTTGGTTGATTGTAATTCACATTCACAATCTTTAAAATTTTTTATCGATTTGGGACCATCTATACTTCTAACCTCTATATTCTTGTGTCTAAATTATTATTGCAGGCACCCCTGCAACAACAACGACATCGACTGTTACAACCACAACGGCTCAAACATCATCCGCACTTGTAGTATCTTCTAGTAGTGGGTCAGTCATCAGTATTATCTCAGAATGCTTTTTTTACTTGCTATTCAAACTGATAAGTTTCTTGTGCACTATAAAGCAAAGTATTTAATCTTAAAATAAAATTTGTTTTATCAATTGGTGTTCAAGTATGATGCTGAAAATTTATTGACGTTGCAGATCTTTTTTATTGTATTGTAAAGTGACCTCTATCTATCTTAGAGCTATGAGAATGCCCCGATCTTTCTGCATGCCAAATAATTTACATTTATAAACGCTTTCTTGTTAAGCTATACTGGCATTACATTTTGGCAGATATCTTAATAGTTACACGTTATTTTCTTGATTTCTCTGTGTTGTACATCATCTCTCATCTGATGTTCCTTGTGATTTTGCCACCAGGACAACTACAAGTGCCAGCGCAGCTGTAGCCTCTACACCAAAGTTACCATCTGAAATTACTGGAAAGACTGTCGAGGAGGTATCCATACAAAGCTCTCACTGTCTATTTGTATATCTATCAATTTTGTTCTTAATTATCCGAACAGTTTTTTTGCTTATCTAGATGACACTAAAAGTTTATGATGTAACTTAATGGCCCAGCATTCCAGGGCCTTTTCTGTTTATATGATCTAATAATTATACATTTTGATGTTTCATAAAGATCATCAAAGAGTGGAATGTGGAGCTTCAGGAGAGAACCAGCAAGTTCAGGAAACAAGCTAACGCAATAGCTGATTGGGATAGGAGAATCTTGCGGAACCGGGACGTTCTTCTTAAACTTGAGGTAATTTATCTACTTTAGTTCTTAAGCAAAGTAACTACGACTCACTAGATATTGTAAGCGGTCACCGGCCTAAATCGTTGAGTGCTCCATCGAAAGTATTGATCTTTCAAATTATGGCATCTCTTGGCACTTGACTATAAGTAGCCTTAAATAGAACTCTGTCAGATCCTTCATATATAATTGCAGACAGATTGTTTCTTGTGCCTCACATTTATGCTTGATTATCCTTTATACAGGCAGAAGTTGCCAAAGTTGTTGAGACCCAATCAAATCTTGAGAGACAGCTGGAACTGATCGAAACTCATCAACAAGAGGTAGTTCACAAAATTTTCACTCCTGGTCATTAATTAGCAATATCCAGTCACAGAAGTGCATGGTTTGGATTAAAATTATTTTGTTCGTCATAGGTTGACAAGTCGTTGCAAAGTGTGGAAGAAGAAGCTGAGCGAATATACAAAGATGAGCATGGTTTACTTCTTGACGATGAAGCCGCTTCTACCAGAGATGCAATGTGAGTAGTCACTTTACTCTGTTCAATACGTCAAAACCTCCTAAATATAGTTTCACTTTCTATTATGAATCTTGCTCATGTGAACGTTATACTAAAACTCTAGCTGGGCCGTGTTCTATACTTCTATTCACTTTCTATTATGAAGTTTGGGAAAAATGATTACGATAGCTACAAATAATGGTGAATGCCCATCTTGGTAATAACATTCTTGTCGCGAGTAGGATTAGAGATTGATGAAAAGTTTTAGTTTCCAGTTTAGTGATATCATGGAATTGACAGACGTAATTACTAATTACTGTAGTATCGGGGGTTGAAGAGTGTATTACTAATTATCTATTACTGAAACATAAAATAAATCAGAATTCATTGTTGAGTTTTATATTTACCTCATTTATTTATTTATTTAAATTTCAGGTATGAGCAGGCTGAATTTATCGAGAGAGAAATGGAACAGATGACGGAACAAATAAAATCTGTTATACAGACTCTTAATGCCAATCAGGTAATCTTCAATGGAAACTCTAATAAACCTTAACCTTTCAACAATGCAAAATGGCAAATGAACCCGTTCATGACTTATGTAGTTTACCTGTGTTTGACTTTTGATTTTTGATTTTTGATTTTTGGTTTGGAATAAGGCATGTTTGATGTTAATAGATATGTATGTGTTGTCTCTTTTAGGCTGGAGAACTTGAAGTAACTGATGGTATGACCCCGCTGGATGTTGTTGTTCGGATCCTTAACAACCAATTAAGTTCATTAATGTGGATTGATGAAAAGGTTAGTCTGTTTCTTCTGGTTTTATTAAGTTGCTAATCTTCCAGTCGATTGCTATCCATCTGATTTTGGTTAATGATGTGCAACACATTTGTTATTTTTGTTAATCTGGTGTTAGTTTTATAAAAAAATTAATGTCCATGAATTAGCATAAAGGCACCTTTCAATCTTTCATTTATCCTTATATCACTGCTTTTGATTCTTGCTAGAGGTTTCAATTTGGACCCAATTACTGTCTTAAATTGCAAAGTGATATACTTATGTCTTAGAATTGCAAAAGTAATATACTTATGTCTTTAATTGCAAAACGAACCTAGAATCATATGCCTTATTGCAATGCTGATCTCTCTTGTCATGATTTTTACCAGGCTGAAGAATTCTCTACACGCATTCAAAAACTGGCTAAGCAAGGTTCTGCTGCTGATCGAGAACTAATGGGCCCAAAGTTTTGGCTGTCCCGATAACCATATCCTCTTGTACCTACAAACTTGTGGACCTACATTTTAGTGACATGATGGCAAGTTCGACTTGATAACAAATCCAGTGAAACCAATTTTCTAGATCAAGCATGTTGTTCGTTATAAGATTACCCCTCATTTTGTTAAATAGATAATCTGGATGTGTGTTTTGATGACTTGATGTTTACATTTACCCGTTCCTGCTGCATGAAGTTACGGGTTATTCGTACAGTACAATTTTTGGTTTAAAGTTTTGGCTCATCATGGTGGATTACTTGTTTGTTGTTACATTTTGATGAAATCATGCTGTTTTAATTTTCAGTCCAATGATATTTAATCATTACACCATAATCAATGTACCTAATATTTTCTTTCTAAAAGTTGAAGGACCATTTGTACAATGTTTTGACATAGTTATGTGGCAGAAGTTCTTCATGTACTCCGTATTTCTTTTTCATCAAGTGGTACAATTAAATTTCATTAAAATATCATGACACAACTCCATGAGTTAAAACATCCAAAGAAACAATGAATGTGTGATAAGACAATAATTACACCACACCATAAAAGTGAAATGAGAAATACTTTTACACCATTTAAGGTGGAATTATATAAATATACTAAAACCCAAAATATGATGTGCTTCAAATGATTGTACTTTGTGAGAATAAACAGTAAAACGGGCTTCAAATGATTGTACTTTGTGAAAAATGAACAGTGTTTAATATATACACTGCCTTTTGTGCTTCAAGTTTCCATACAAATCTAGACCCTTCTTCATTTCATAATAATAATAATAATCCCACTATAACAAAAAAAAAAAAAAACACGTACACACACAACGATCTCTAACCTAATTATTCCACACATCAAATGAAATTTGATCAGAACTTTCTTCAAGCATTGTAGACACTTCTACACCCTGATTCATCAAACATCAAGATCATAATAAATTTCCCAATTCTTGCGACCTGCCATATCTTCAATCGACTATTCATCATCTTCCTAAAAAAAAATTGTATTTAGGGCCGGATTAAAGAGGATTTTCATACACTAGCGAAGCTTTCAAGACTCTACCGCCTAATTAAATAAAAGAAACTACACATCAAGGTATAATTGCTTTAATATTACATGATCTTTTTCCTATACTGATTGTGTATTGTTGTTGTTGTTGTTGTTTTATTATTATTATTATTATTATTATTATTATTATTATTATTATTATTATTTTAAGGGGTTTGATTAATTCTTATAATTCATTGTTTATGATCAATTTTAGTGTATTTCATGATTTTATTTCTCGGTTGTTTTAGTTCGGTTTTGAAGAAAATGATTTTTTCCCCTTTTGTATATTTCAACTATTATGGATCATATCATAAATTTTCTAACCTCTTTTCTCTTATAATATTATTGAAATTTATAAAAATTTTATTATTTTTTGACACTTTACTTTAATTTCATAAAAAAAAATGTATCCTTATTATCGTGTATAAATTATTGTGACATAAAATCCTTCAATGAGACACAAATAGGTGGCGGTTAATCAAGCAAGTTATTTCACGGCTGATTTGGATTCTTATTGTGAGTAACAGGGTTTCGAAGACCACACCAAGGTCTTGGTTGATTTAGTTTTTGCTGATACAATTTAGCAATTTTGGATTCTAATAAGCTGCATATTCTATCTTCGATGTAGGGGTAGGCCTACTGTTGAACATATTTGTGGGGTCAGATTTGTCCCTTAATTTTTGTGTCACAAGGGGGTTGACAGAGATCTGAAGGAGTACAATCTGTATAACGATACTTGGAGAGTGGGCGTTGGCCATATGTGGATGATTCCAGTGGCTAGGTATTCTTTTTCTGCTTATTTCTTTTTTCATTTTCTGTGTTCTTCGCATCATTTAACATTGCATTTAAAAAAGGGTTCGTAAGATACTTTTTGATTAACAAAGATGTGTTGTTTAATATATATTAGTTCGTTCTTAGCATTTGAGTGTCATTTATTGGTCTATGCCATCATAGTGTTGTTTGTTATTAATTACTAAAAGTTTAATAGCAATTAGTTTAGGTAAATCGGTATGAAATCATTGTTCACATTTTTATTATATACAAATTGTAGTATATCTCTCTAGCATGTTAGGATGTGTTGTTCAAATTAATGTTTATTCAGTGTTAACGGCTTAATAGTACTTGCTTTACGAAACGATATTCGAAGATGGTAAAACACAGATTGCGAAGGTTTAATTGGATAAAATATGATTTGTTACTTTGGTGCTTCATTAATTTAGTGTCCCGCCATATTGTAAGGTATAAATAAGCACTTATAAGTTGCGTGAGAGTAATTATATTTGAACAAGGTAACACAGAGGTTGCACTATGGATAAAGACCATATTATTTATATTCACACATACGTTTGTTTTTATCAAATGTGATTCGTTATTAGATGTTCAATATATGGCTCAGGTGCTGCTGAACAGTAGTAGTAATAAAGGTTTTTAAAAGGTAAATATAAAATTGAAGTTGTTTTTTTTTTTTTTTTTTTTCTCTCTGAGAAAATCAATATAGTTACTTTCTTACTAATGATTAAAAGGAACTGGAAGAAGATGCAACTCTTACGGTTTCAAGGTTTGTCTATATTTCATTTAAGTAGTAATGTTTTTAAAAGATACTGCATATATTGTATGCTTAGAATGTATTAACTAATAAATACATTTTGGAACTTTTGCCCTGTTTCCCTTTACTCTAATTTCTTCATTTGACCCGTTAGAAAGCAAAACTGACCCATTGACTAAATGGGACAAACTTGCCACATCTAGACTCATTAGTCGTGCCTGTTGAGTGACCTCAGTTGTTGATGTAATGTGTTTTACAGTGCTTGATGTGTGATTATTTATACGGGTCGAGAAAGGTTGGATAGGAGAACCTACCGGTTTCTACTACAAAATGTGAGTATGCTCAATTTTTAAGAAGCCTTAGATAAAAGTTTCAAGTTTATTAATTTTTTTTTAATCCAAATTGTCTATTTTTTGGTGTAGCAAAAAGAGGTTTAATGCGCAAAAGGCTCAATAATGGTGGGTTGTGTTATAATGCCAGTTATGAGATCAAATGCACTATGGTTCCATTGGGTTGTGTGTTGATGCACTTCTTACTTAGGGCAGTCGGGTGATGGCACTTCCAGGTATGTAATCATAACCGTTTGACCCATTAACCTTTTACCTACTATTTTGAATTGACCCGTTGACATGAGTGGTGCAAATCATCATTCCTTTGTTCATGTGCAGGTAAGAACACAAGAACGAAGGCCACACCATAAAAGTTAGAAATCCATGATGGGCCTTATAATGTCAACGAGAACTGGAACTACATGGAAGCTATTTATAGTCCAAAGGAAAAATCACGATAATCTTTTACTTCTGATTTTTTGTTCTTCTCTGATAAAGGTATAGTCTTTTGGAATATCACTGTCAGCTTGCATGGATAGTTTATCGTTCCATAGTTAGAGTTTTCAAATGGCTAGGTCCTATTAATAAACCTGCAAGAAATTTAACAGGGTTATCATTTTTTATGCTTTATTGGTAAAGATGTGTTTTTGATCAGTCTTAGTGACATCAGGTCGTTAATTAGACTAGACATTCAGATTTACATGTAATGTTTAGCAAAATAACGAGTTTGTGGCAAGTCAGTTTTCGTCTGCTTTTTATAACATGTTTGAAACAAGGTAATAGAGAGGTCGCATAGTAATAAAAGTTTGGTCAATTGTATTTTCCTCTCGCAATTCTCTAAAAAAAATTGTTCTCTTGCACCCACTACTTCGGGATATGTTGCTTGCACATATATATTATTAGTTGTTCAGGAGGTGTGTTCAGCAGCTGTGTCCAGGAGGTGTGTTCAGGGAATGGGTTCAGGGTGTGGCCGTGTGGGTTCAATAGGTTGGTTCCGAACCTAAAATCTTCCAATCATTGATTTTCTAACAATGCCCTCTTGGTGGTGTGCAGGTGAATGGGGTTAAATTTGCTCTTAACCCCATTACTGGACGTCGCTCTGTAGTAATGCATGTTTGAAACGATTTTTATCATCATCATTGTCATCACTTCATAATGTGCTCTTGGTCCATTGCTCATGTAAGTATATGTACATGTATGCAAATTAACATGCGTGATACATTTTTCTTGCTTCTCTTGGGTCTTATAAACTGAAATGGTACCATCAAAACTCAACTTAATGTGTTTACATGGCTATAACTATACCAGGATTTCAACATCTTATTATGTATGTAGATTGTCTCCATGAAACTAATCTGTTAAATTTAACCAAATATACCAATTTTACAGGCCATTCGATTTACACATACATCAACTGTTAAAGATATTGATGAGACTAAAGGACGGTTCTCATATCTTGCGCTACGCGGTTGGCGGCTGAGACAATTAGCTACTAGATGAGTTTTAGATGAAATCTATTGATGGTGTCGATCATAAAGAGTCTGCGTCAGATTTGAAACATCGTTAAGCGACCTCTCAAATACTAGGAAGGAAACATTTGTTCCGCAAGGTGTACGATCACTTGCAGTGGAGAAAGTCAAGGCACGTGCTCAATTATACACTACTTCTATCTATCTTTGTAAAATAGATAATAAGATAATGAATCAAAAGAGTTTGGGTAAGTGCAATATCCAATTGATTACAATATGATTCTATTTAACATAACCTTGGCCATGTTTGATTTTGGGTCATATTAATGTTTTTTTTTCTTGGGTCATGTGCAGTTTGAACACAATGTTCCCGCGGCAACGCGCGGGTAACCCCGCTCGTTATATATATACTATAACCTAGGAGGAGGTTACTGTAGCAACAACTGTAGTTGCTACAGTGGACGCTACAGTAATTTTTTTTTCAGTATTATTATTATTATTTTTTATTTTTTTTTAGTACTAACGGTTGTTAGTTATTTAACAGCTGTTAACTAACGACCGTTATCTTTAACATTTAAATTTTTTTTACGCACTTTGTCCTTCATCCCAGTGTTTCATTGCAAATTTAGTCCTCAAATAATTTACATAAATGGTCCTTCATGTTATACATCAATTGCAAAGTCAGTCCTAGGTAACTAACTTCACGTTAAGTAGCTAACGGCAACAAAAGAATTCCGCAGCACGCGCGGGTACCAAACTCGTTAGAAACTAAATAATTAGGTAGAGGGTAGTCGAGGATTTTCTCGTCACATAGCTTCACATCTTTATTTATGCATTTATTTATTTTTATTGTTTATCTTTTCTTTCAACCATTGCAATACATTTTTTGTCTTTCACTATTTTTTACTATTTAAAAATATGTCAAATAAAAACACAATCACCGGCAACCAATAATATAAACTCTTTCTTTTCAAAAATGTATTATCTCACTTCTCTTTCTCCTCAAAACTCTCGGGACTTCCCGCAAATGAAAAGAAATGGGATTTTTCGCGCCTGCCTGCCGACTCATGAATTCTTCAGAGCGGGCCAGCAGGCAGAGCAGAGCAGGAAAGGAAAGAGAATGTGTGATATTTGCTCTTGCATGACACATTTCATTTGCTTTTCTCATGCTCACGCACTGCAGACTTACAAGATGAACCTTCACATTAAAAAACCTTCACTATAAAAACGACGGTATAAAATAAAAATTCATAGCATCGCAAACACAACCACAAAATAAACTTATTAAAAAAGTTAACCATAACAATATTTTAACCCCGTAAGAGCATCAAATACGAGGAGGTCGATATCAAACATCCACAACACAAGCATTAACACACCTATCGTCACATTATTGAGCTAAGTTGCGTCGAGAACAACGAGAAGCAAGCGTTTCACGCCTTTCTGCACGTTTCGTTTTCCAGTGTTACTACCGCAACTAAAACATTACGAGTATAAAAAAAGGACCCAAACAAAACTTTCATGTACTCCAAGGTCCAAAACACAACTATCTCACATTTACAAAACAACCCCATCATCTCCACCACACCAAAAAACCACAACACCAGTTAGTAGGGTTTATCACACCACCATCAAAACCCTAACTTCACCATGACCAGATCCACGCGCCTACTCTACACGCTCCGGTCATCACTATCTCCATCAGCAAGATCACCGTCACCAATCACAGCCCTCCTCCACCTCCACCGCAGCTACGCCGCCGCACCGGCGGTGAGATCGAAGGATGACAAGGAGCCATGGTGGAAGGAGTCAATGGAGAAAGTTCGGAACATAGGGATATCGGCGCATATAGATTCAGGGAAAACAACTTTGACTGAAAGAGTGTTGTATTATACTGGAAGGATTCATGAGATTCATGAAGTTAGAGGGAAAGATGGAGTTGGTGCCAAGATGGATTCTATGGAGCTGGAAAGAGAGAAAGGGATTACTATTCAATCTGCTGCTACTTATTGTACTTGGAAAGATTTTCAGGTTCATTTCGTCTTTCGTCTTTCATTTCGTTGTTTTATTCGATTACTCGTATTTGTTTTAGATGAAGTGAGGTTGTGAACTGTGAAATGACTGTTTTTAGGATTATTAGGATCTATTTCATTTCGTGTCTTGTTATGTTGTTTTATTCGGTTACTCGGATTTTATTAGATGAAAAAGGGACTAGTGATTTGTTTGGATTATGAGCGATGTCACCTTTTGTTA
Organism: Artemisia argyi; assembly: GCA_030686995.1. Classification (NCBI taxonomy): domain Eukaryota; kingdom Viridiplantae; phylum Streptophyta; class Magnoliopsida; order Asterales; family Asteraceae; genus Artemisia; species Artemisia argyi. The sequence goes on from CM060677.1 coordinate 179,954,952, forward strand.
TTTGTAACTATACTCGTACGTATCTTAAAAACGATCATTTCACCGTTCACAACCTATACTTTTGGGGTATTTGTGTTAGCTTATTTACCGGGCTTATGAGCTTTATGTAAATTTGGAAAAGCTTGTAAGCTCATTTTTTTTGGCTTATGAGCTTATCAAGTTAAGCTTATAGATTAAATAAGCCATAAAGTTATGTTAATAAGACAAAAAATGTCACCACTTTTTTTATCAGATTGAATTTCATTTCGTCTTTCGGTGTAGTGTTTTTATTGGATTGTTTTGTTTTAGATGAAATGGGGACTAATGATTTGGTGTGTTTTAGATGAAATGATTGTTTTTAGGTTGCGTCTCAAAGGTTTTCCCCAAATAAGTAATAAACGGATGAGGTTTTCCCTATTCAGGTTACCTGGGAAGGGAGAGTTTTTTTGACTCATATGTACGCGCGGCCTAATCGCGTATTCTTGTGACGGTTTCCGACCCTTCCCTGGCCACCCACAAATTTGTACATAGTGTCCACTTTCAAATATTAACCAATCAAAATGTTATTCAATGGTCAAGATGAAATTATATTGGTGCATAGTGTAATTGAAATTTAATTTGTATGTTTGAGTATAGTTGGAAATAATGAAAGGTGACATAGCTGGTGTTAAGGAAATGATGTATGTGCAAATTAAGCGGTGTGAATAGTGGGTTATTTGGTATGCGGGACACCCCGCCGAGCCACCTTTGGTGACCTGAGAGGTAAACCTCGCACTCTCCCACAGGACCCATGGAGCATGGCACCAGCCCTCCACAAGTGTTGATTATATGGCTAGGATGGGTGGCTACTAGGAGGGAATGGGCTTTGAACGGTGAAATGATTGTTTTTAGGATGTGTGATATGTATGAAATAATGTGAACATATGATTAGTTTGGGTATGAAATGATGTGTGCGCGAGTGTATATTTCTTGTGATTTGCTAATTTGTTAATGTTGAAGATGTTACTTTAAGTAGTGAACGTTGAATTGGAAGTTTAAGTTTACTATGTAATTTTGGAGTTCAATAGGAATTAGGGACCAGGGATTTGTTTGATGTTGATGTGATTTGTTAAGGTGAATGTGTATGATTTATGTGGGTTTGGATGTTTTCTTGAGAAACTGATTGTGAATGGTGAAATGATATGTCTGTAGGATTCGTTATGTTCGAATTTAGTTGGAAGTGTGGAAAGGTGCCATAGCTGCTGTAAATGAAACTTGGAATAAAAGAGCTTTTGTGCTGATCATTATGTGAACTTATTGTCATATTAGTAATTAGTTTGGCTATGAAGTAATACGTGTGAAATTTAAGTAGTATGAATTATGTGTCTCTTTGTATTTATTTATTTAATAGGCTAGATTGTTAGATAGTGCGTCACTTTAGCATTGTTGGAGTGACTTAAGGTTATATTAGGGTGAAGGCTGAAAATGAACCACTTACTTTTCAAAATTTCCCAATTGAATAACCTACTCTCAACTCAAGTATATCAATTTCAGTATTCAGTAATATACTTTCAAAATTTTGAGATTGTAAGTAGCATTATTAATTTTTAAATGTGAATAGACCAAAATACCCTTATCTTCTTCTTCAATATAATTTTTGTGCGTGCGTGTGTGTGTGTTTTATTTATTTATTTTTTGTTTGTTTGTTTGTTTGTTTTGTTTGTTTGTTTGTTTGTTTGTTTGTTTGTTTTTTTTTTTTTTTTTTTTTTTTTTTTTTTTTTTTTTTTTTTTTTTTTTTTTTTTTTTTAAATAGAAACAGAAACTGCATTGTCTTCAAACTTCTTCATCTTCAAATCGTGTACCACCACCAGAACCCGACATCACTCCACCCATATCTTTAAACATCTAAACACATCACTCCACTATGAAAACAAAACTAAAATTTCACATTTCTTTTACATCAAAAGCATAATAATCTCTCTAATTAAGTCCCCCAGATATAATCAAAATCAGAATCCGGCCAAACCTAATTACGTAATCACGACTGATGCCGGAATCTGCTGCTGTCTTTCCGGAATCAAACCGATTATGTATACATTTTAAAAAGCATTAAAGTAGGCAGTTGAACGACCTTCTAACTAATACTCTAGAGCGAATGCAGTCGAGCATGGATTAGTAGCTTAGATGTCACTTTGCTACTGATAAGATGGGTTAACTCCATATTTCACGTTCTATGTGTGATACTGGGACACATTTACTTGGTTAATAAACACAAAGGACGGAATGAAGTGAGACATTAAATTGTCAGTACAATACTTGATAGGATCATATGTACGACTATATGGTTGTTGATGGATGAAAAAGAAAAGAACGGAAAACAAAATTTTGCATTCTTAGATACTAATATGTTGTGATTTGTGAATGATGACAACTCTAGGTGTCATGTGAATATAATCAGTTAGCTTAGTTTGTTATATGTACAAGGTTCGCTTTTGTATTTTGTTGCTCTTGCTTCATTGATGCCTGAGAAGCTGTCCTTTTATAAGTGACTGGTAATGTAATATTCTGTTTCTATTTTTGAGTGCTTGGTTTTGGTTGTGATTAGCAAAATGTTCCTTGCAGATAAATATAATTGACACTCCTGGTCACGTTGACTTCACAATCGAAGTTGAGAGAGCTTTGCGTGTTCTTGATGGTGCAATTCTTGTTCTCTGCAGTGTTGGTGGTGTGCAAAGTCAGTCAATTACTGTTGATAGGCAAATGAAAAGGTATCAGGTTCCAAGGGTTGCTTTTATCAACAAACTTGACCGAATGGGGGCAGATCCATGGAAGGTCCTCAATCAGGTATACTATCTCATCATCTTCACATCATGAGCTATGAGTCACAACATCATCATTGGCTAGATATTTCTCATGCTTTGTTGTCTAAATAGGTTTTTAAACAAGATTTCTTGAGTTTTGACATAAAGCAATTTCATCCCATAATGTTTGCATGTTAGTTATCTCGTTTTCTAATTTTTTTTACTTACGTTTAGACAAGGAAAAAGCTTCGGCATCACAGTGCTGCAGTGCAAATGCCGATTGGGTTAGAAGAGGACTTTCAGGGTCTTGTGGATCTTGTGCATCTGAAGGCATATTATTTTCGTGGTTCTAGCGGGTTTGTTTTAAATCCTCAAACTACTTTTAGTCAAAGGGTGTAGGCCATAAAATAGCTATATACTTTGTCATGTAAGCACCACCACAATAGTTAAGCACTCAAAAATGTTCGACTACTCGCAATCTAATTTTCAAAGTTTGTTTTACTATGGTAATTGTGGACACATTTAGCTGCAATCCTGTAAAAATGGATGCCACATAGATGCCACACAATAAGAAAGAAAGAAAAAAAAAAAAAAAAAAAAAAAAAAAAAGCCAAGTTAGCACCATGTGGTTCATGTGATCAACTCCGGTAACAAATTAGTTAAGCTCTCATATTAAAACAAATATTGAATGTAGAATAGTGGAACACTTTTGGGTATATGTACCATAACAGTACTTTCATGAACCCTTAATTAATTAATAATAAGAGATGCTAATTTCAGAATTATTTTGCAGTGAAAATGTTGTAACTGAAGAAATCCCTGCTGATATGCAAGCAATGGCTGCAGAAAAGAGACGTGAATTAATTGAAGCAGTTTCTGATGTGGATGATCAACTTGCTGAAGCATTTCTAAGTGATGAACCTATATCATCTGCAGATCTTGAGGTATGGCGGAAAATTGGATATAAATTGTACTTTTGGAACTTTTGTGCTTATAATGCTGTTTTGTTTTCTGGATTGGTTTAAAACAGGCAGCTATACGTCGAGCAACTATAGAACGGAAATTTATACCAGTATTTATGGGTAGTGCATTTAAAAACAAGGTGACATTGTTTTTTGATATTAAGTTATTAGTACCTTCTATTTAAAAGAATCCTCTTTTCAGCCTGTATTAACATGACAGTTTTTATTTATTTATTTATTTATTTTTGTCTTTAGGGAGTACAAACACTTCTGGATGGAGTTCTTCAATATTTACCTTGTCCACTTGAAGTTGACAATTTTGCCCTTGACCAGTCTAAGGAGGAAGAGGAGGTATCCATCCAGTTATATTTATTTAATCGCTTCACAATTTTGTATATATTTCAATGACCCTCTTATGGAACTAATGCGCATCACTTGGAGTGTTGACAGGTTAAGTTGGATGGAACTCCCGCTGGACATATGGTTGCATTAGCTTTTAAACTAGAAGAACGCCCATTTGGCCAGTTAACATATTTAAGGTACTTTATAGTTTAACGTTTTCCACTTCAGTTTTTATGTCCATCTATACTGAAATGACTAATATTATTTCATTTGAATAAAGGATCTATGAAGGTGTGCTCAAGAAAGGTGAATTTATAACCAACATTAATACAGGGAAGAAAATCAAAGTAAGATCTAAATCTTATAAGTGACGTGTATTCAATTAATGCTTTCTTCAGATTTTCACCAAAGTTTTGTAACAGATATCTAAACTAGGCCGGATGCATTCAGATTCGATGGAGGTATTGCTAGCTTAACTATAGATCATTGAAACTTGATGTTTTTTGGTCATATAGTTATGAATATATTTGACTTTCGATTACCATACAGGACATTCAAGAAGCTCACGCAGGTCAAATTGTAGCAGTATTTGGTTTAGATTGTGCATCAGGAGATACTTTTACAGATGGATCAGTCAAATACACCATGACTTCTATGAGTGTTCCAGAACCGGTTGTGTCATTAGCCGTGTCACCAGTTTCAAAAGATTCAGGAAAACAAGTATGTATTCCCGTCAACCTTGAGGGTGCTTAGTGATTGGTGAATTTATGTTAGTTACTAATATTTGTATATATCTGCTTTTTAGTTTTCAAAAGCTTTGAATCGCTTTCAAAGAGAGGATCCTACATTCCGTGTTGGATTAGACAAAGAGAGTGGCCAGGTATCTATGTCATCAATGGCGGAACTTGAGCATTTTTATTTTTTGGGGGGGGGGGGGGGGGGGGGGGGGGGGGGGGGATGATTCTAGCGTTAAGTGTTGCCTTTTATATATAAATTACAGATATGAAATATATGGGTACAAACAAATTCATAATATAAACTATAAAATGGTGAAAGAGTTGCAACTTAGCTCAATCCAAAATTTCAAATCATTGGAGGAGCTAAATGCAGAAATTAACAAGGTAACAAATATAAAAACTATACACATACAAGTAAATAATCATGGGTTACTTCAGCATGTAGTTTCAGTGTTTATCTCCTACATTTTACGAGATGGGAGTTAATATGTCTTTTAAATGCTTGACTTTATTAGTTCATAAATTTTCATTGCTTACCTCCTAAAACTTAGGAAAATGCATATATTTCTTGATCGTGTATAATATAAAAACTAACAACAAATATATATATATATATATATATATATATATATATATATATATATATATATTTGGGGGGGGGGGGGGGGGGGGGGGGGGGGGACATGACCCCTCCCTGCCCCTACAATGTTCCGCCCCTGTATGTCATCTTTTAGTTTTTTTATTTATATGTTTCATAAAGCTAATTATTGTCTCATCACTCATGTGGATGTTTTCTTGCACAGACGATCATATCTGGAATGGGAGAGTTGCATTTGGAAGTTTACGTGGAGCGCATTAAGAGGGAATATAAGGTACCATTTTTAGTTTTTGTTGAAAACAACACTATTACAATATTTGTCACCATGTATGTTAATGATCTTCCCATTTCAAGGTTGATGCCACTGTTGGAAAACCTCGTGTCAATTTCAGAGAGACTATCACACAACGTGCAGAATTCGATTATTTACATAAGAAACAAAGTGGAGGTCAAGGTCAATACGGAAGAGTGTGCGGGTAAGACATCACTACACGTATATGCTCACTTCAAGCTATATGAATATTTTTTAAATGACCGTTTATTTGTATTTTCTTACATACAGGTATATGGAACCACTTCCTGCTGGATCAGACACCAAGTTTGAATTTGAGAACAATATAATAGGACAAGCTATTCCTTCCAATTTTATCCCACATATTGAGAAGGGTTTTAGGGAAGCTGCCAATTCGTAAGTATCTGTTCTGTTTTGTTTAACCTCAACGTTTATCAGGTATACTTTAAACTAAATTAGACTAATCTGTTTGTGCGTGCTCAGGGGTTCTTTGATTGGATTCCCAGTTGAAAATATTCGTGTTGTTATCACGGATGGTGCATCTCATGCTGTGGATTCTAGTGAACTCGCTTTCAGATTAGCTTCCATATATGCCTTTAGACAGGTTTCTATTCATTGATTTATGTACTAGATGCACTTTCCGCATGGCAATTCAATTACCAATACTTGTTTAGAGGTATAATTTCGTGTCTTGATGAAACAGTGTTATACAAAATGCAAGCCTGTAATATTGGAACCTGTGATGTCGGTAGAGGTGAGAGTGCCAATGGAATTTCAGGGGACTGTTGCTGGGGACTTGAACAGGTAAACCAACCCCTTTTTTCACTGTGGTATTTTTGCTGTATTAAATGAAAGCAGTATCTTTAACCATATAGTATTGTATTATATAGGAGGAAAGGTTTAATTGTTGGAAACGATCAGGAAGGAGACGATTCTGCAATTAACGCCCTTGTAAGTAAACCACATCCCCTTCCAACTTTCTGTCAAATATCAAACAGGTTGGTTATAATAAACGTAGTTCGGTAGTTATATATTTAAACTTACGGGTGTTTTGATCTTTGGTTTTCAGGTTCCGCTGAACAATATGTTTGGATACTCAACAGCTCTTCGTTCCATGACACAGGTATCTGAAATGTTAAGTTTCTAGCTTAACTCATACATCTGTATTCACAAATTAATACAAATTTATGCTTGTAATCTTGCAGGGAAAGGGTGAATTCACCATGGAATACAAAGAACACAGTCCTGTTTCTGCCGATGTGCAAACACAGTTGGTCAATGCCCATAAACCCAAGAACGCAGAATAGTAGAATAGTTTGATCACGTTTTTGCAAGTTCTATTTTTTCCATAGATTATATATGTACTGATTTGTTCACTTCCATTTGAAGTGCTTGTTGAGACCTAAATGTGGTCAGTAATTTTGTATAAGTGAATAAATCCCCATATAGAATATATTAATCTGATAAATGAAAACACTCAACGAGTAAGTGTTACTCGGATTGGATTGACATAAAAGTGCTAGTCTATAACTTTTTCCACAGTTGAGATTTGAGAATGATATGTTCAGTTCTATACCTGTGAGCTATTATGGTTTTCATTGTTCAATATTAATTGCCAGCAAGTGGGTGTTTGCACCTATAGTTATGTACTAGCATGATACTTATGTAGAGTTGTGGTGTTCGTGATGGAGAAGCAAATAATGTGCTATTAATTGTTGAGATGAGAAGATAATATGTTATAGGGTATTGTCATATCCTTTTTATTTTGTCCTAACTCTCCCTAATTGGTATAAGTTACATTTGAATGATCATATAAGATTGCACATCAACATGTTCTAATAAGATGATGTTACATTTTGCATTAGCATGTTCTTATGAAAAGGTTTTCTGCATAGAAATGTATACGATCATAACATGATTTTTATCTAAGATAACGAAAATATTCATTCGTGATGTTTATTTTAAAATTTTACATTAACGAACTATTTTGAAGTTTGATGATACACTAAATTTGGGGAAATGATTTACAATTAAATATATTGTTATCCATTTTTATTTTTTATTATTTTTTTTAATCTTATTAAATCAAATGAGTGATGTTTAGGCTGCATTTAGTGGTAGGTGAGGGCTCGCGAGTGAGGTTCAGCTCACGTGCCACATTGCCACCTCACTAATTTGGCAAGCCTCACATGTGAGGGAGGGCAAAAAGAGAGACGAAGGGTGACCTTGGCAGCCACTCGGTTCATGTGCAAATTGTGAGGCTCGTAAGATGTTTTTATTATTAATTATTTGATTTAATTTATTAATGTGTGCGGAATATTTTGTGAGATATATTTGTATAAAATAAATATTTTAATAAAATGTGAAAGAAAGCTCTTTGAATAAATTTTTTGTTTATTAAATTGTTTTTGAAGAACACCCTCTTAATTCTTAAACTAATTTGACTATGGGGAAATTATCCCTGCTGTAAACAGCAGGGAAAGATATCTGCTGCAAGACAAAAATGAAGGGCTATTAGTGTAAGTGATATAACTGAAGGGTACTAAATGTAAATGTCAAAAACTTTATACCCCCTACAGCAGTGATGTTGTCTGATGTTAAAGCCCTAAACAAACCGCGCCATTCATCACCAAACAACACAGCTTCATTTGTTTCCCGCACACAGTAAGTTCCCAATTTCCATTTTTGTTTTTCGTTTCCGCCAATTAAATTTCTTTTAACTTATTATTCCTTGACAATCTTCATCGTACAATCAATTCGAACCTGTAGTTAGGGTTATTTATTTACTTTTTATTTTTTTCAGAGGTAAATTTAGTAGTGGATTGCATTATATGACAGTTTGGTTAGATATTCATTGCATTTTGATCTTATAAACGATTTCATATAATTGAAGCTGCTATACATACATTCCACAAGAGCAAATCCAACACATATCCAAACACCCCCCTGAGACCATTCATGTACAGATATTTTTTATTTTTTCATTTATGCTAATTATGTCGAGTTTTACGTCGTAACAAGCTTATCTGACATGTTTCTTGCTTCAGGATGGAAAACGCAGAAGTAACTTTCTCCACATTCGGTATTTCCCAAGAGGTCATTTCCGTCCTCATACATTTTTCGCCCTTTCGAATCAAAAGGGTTCGATAGTAACATATTGCAACTGTTTTAAGTACAGGAGGGAGACAAGCTTGTTGCGGAAGTGATACGCTATGTCCTGTTCAAATCACACCAGAATTCTGGATGTCCAATAAAAAGAGAGGAACTCACTCAACTAGTAACAAAAAACTATCCGAACCGATCACTTCCGGCTTTTGTCCTTAACAAGGCCTTCGATAAGCTCTCTACCATTTTTGGCTATGATATGAAGGAGCTCCAACGTGTCCGTCCATCGTCAACAAATCAAGCTCGTGCTTCACAAAGTGAGCGTTTACTATTAATGAATTTATTCTTTATTGACAATAGCATTTGTATGAATTCTGTAAACGTAACTAGTTTGGGCTGTTTGGTAATTATCTAAAATTGTGTGACATGATGTGTACTATTAGGCTTTTTAAATTGAGAAATTCGCAAGAAATATCGAGTTACTTATTCATTATATAATTTGGTTACCGGACCTAAAAAGACGTCACTACACCAAGATAGCCTATATGATTTCACATACTCATTTTCAAGTATTGTTTATTTTGAATCATTTTACCCTGCTCCGGCGGGATTGGGTTTCGCTGTTGTTGTTGCTGCTTATTTTGGATCATTTTAACCAAAGAAACCTATAACTTGCTTTTGTAGCTAAAAGTTGAAGATACCCTCGTAAACTATATTCTCCATTGAAATTGAAAAAATCGAGTAGGCCAAACTGAAATATGAACAGCTACATGTTGAATAACTTAATTGAAGTTTATTGTTATAATGTAGGAGATGTTTGAATTCTTTTGAGGTTGATATAAGTTGTATCCGAAGACTATAAGTTAGTTTCTGTTTTTCAGGTTCTGGTGATGCAAAATCTTACATCATAACAAGTCAGTTAGAATCACAAGTATACAAAAAGCATATTGAAGATGAAACAAAATCGCATTTGACAGGATTTGCATTTGTTGCTATTGGCATCGTTCATCTTGCTGGAGGCAAGATTACTGAAGGTATTGATATTACTGCTTCAAGTAAACCATATTTTATTTTCCAAGAACATGTTTACTAAAATCTTAAATATTGGATTCCGGAGATGGGTTGTCTTCAAATTCTCATATTATTTCTTTTGGTAATGGATTGCAGAAAGTCTTTGGCACCATTTAGGACGATTGGGTATGTCCCCGGATGATGAAAGACATACTGACTTTGGGAGCACCAAGCAGGCTGTGGAAACACTTGTTCAACAAAGGTATTAATTATCAGATATAGTTGAATCCATAAGTACAGGTGGCAATTTTGACCCATTACCTTCCGAGTGTCTTGATTTGGGTTTTAATTTATCTCAAACGGGTAAAACTGTAAAAGTCAGCTTAAATTTGATTTTCAATGCGTATTATCTCCTACACTGTTTTCTACAATGATCTGGATAAATTGTGTTGTTATTATAACTAAATCATTAGCTGTTATAAAACTTTTTAAATATGCACAAAAAATCATTGTGGTCCATTTCACCCATCTTACAAGCTACATTCGTATTATTGTGCTTTGCAAATAGAACCGACTTTCTTATTTAAAACTTGATTTGTTGCAGATATTTGCAGAAGGATAAAAGTAATGGGCCTGAAGGCTTAACATTGTATTATGAGCTTGCAGAGAGAGGCTTGAATGCAACAAACAGCAGTAGCTTTAAAGATTGCATATCACAGGTATGTCGGCGGGTTAAAAGGACCTTCAATATGGTTATAGAATTGAAAAGTCTCATTAATTATTCTAGTGCATTAAGTGGTAACCTGATGTGAAGTTATTTCTATCTTCATTCTTATCAAGATTCTTAATTTTGATATCTGTTAATCTGTGCTAGGTGGTCATGCGGCCTTCTTTAGATTAGTTTTATAAGTAGGGATTAAGAATACATTTAAGCAGATGCACAAAGCATAACTAGTTTATTTAGATAAATAAAATGTAAAAATTGTTACATAATTTATACACATGAGATAACTTTTTTATCAAATGACCAGTTGCATTTTCGTGTTTGATCACTCAGAAGATGAGAAAGCTTAGCTGTTAATTGTGAAAATTAGATTTATTAATTCCCACATTCCTTTTCAGAATGCTTAAATTTGACAGTTACTTGCTAATGATTTTATATCTTAACTTCCCACTATTTATTCTAGCTTATTTGTGACTCCAATTACCACTGTGTGTTTTTTAGTTTGTGATGGTTAAAAACTTAAGTAGCATTTTCTGTTGGCAGATTGTGAACGTGGCAACTGCAGCCGAATTTGACTAGTAGCGTATGGTTATCAAATTGGTGTAGGTAAGTCTATCCTTCAACATGCAATCATCTTTAACTCTTTTGGGCTGCTGCTACAAAGATGTTTTTGTCTTGCTGTTCTTGTGCTGTAAACAGTGGGAAATCTAATTAAAGGATCTTCTCGATCTAGATGAGTTACATTACATGAGCAGAAAACATGATGGTGTATGCATTATCTGTAGTTAGAATGGTAGCAACAAATAGAATCATCCTCATCTGCAAGAATCTTGATGTCGTTGTGTAGTTAGATCTAACGGCTTTGTTGAATTCAGTTTTCGCTTATAAAATGTTTTAAAAAGTCGATTGTCGGTCTAGAAAAGCCTGAGTATTAGTTAGAAAAGCCTGAGTGGTTGTTTATTTTTTCTTTTGTGTTTAGCTAATAAGCTGAGATAAAAAAACCTGCAAACTTCCTAGCCGAAGCCCAAGCTACCCAAGCTATGTTTCAGGCCTTAATTGGACCTACTCATAAATAGTTGGTCCTCAATAATGAGAGACCTACCCTATGTTTGTCCCCATTGGAAGTCCAAATGGAAGATTACTAGCACCGAAGTTAAGATCTGACTTTGGGACCGAATGCTAAGTGAAAACCATGAAAAAATATGACCGGATTGTAGTGTTTTATAAGGACCCATCCAGTGCTCTCCCTGGGTCAAACCTTGTTTAAGCATCAGGCATTTCCATGAAAGCTTATTAGAACCAAGTTTCTCGATAACGTTATAAGTATAAAGTTGTTTCTAGTATGTATCAAATAATCTATAAATATGTTACTGCCACACATTGTCGATGATCCAAATAAGCCATGATGGTAATGGAGAACACATAGGGTCTGCTTAAGACTTGAGAGTAAATTACCATATAGGTGTGTATTTATGTCTTCTTCATATAGATTTTCCATTAATTGGGCCAAGCCCAACAAACGAAATTCACCTTTCAAACTGTGTAATCAGTAATCTGGAATTAATTTTTGTCATGATTGTGCTTGATATAAAAGTAATATGAAAATTACTACGCACTATAAAGTTCTCAATACTTCTCGTGTATCCTTTTCATCAACATAATTCATGAAATATTTTGAGTTTAATCGGGAAAAAAACAAATTGACAAATTTATGAGGGGTACAAAAACAATCATCATGCTACAAAAGATTAGCACACACAAAGGCAACCAACAATGGTCGGTCCACCCTTCAATACAATTAATCTTCTTTATCATGGACAAGATGCCAAAGATTGTAAGATTTGCGTTAGTTCCAGTGTCATGGTCGTGTGACATGCATCATCGAATCCATCCACATTTGGGTGTTGGGTAGTGTTTGGACTGTAGTCGTCTCAAGAACTGTTTGATGTGAAGTAGTATTTTGATTCAACAAATTCCCAGCAAAACTAGTGGCTCTGTTGGCAGCAATTAATTCATAGAGTGCAGCGCTGCACCTTGAGGATAAGTCGCCAGAAGAAATCATCCAAGGCTCAGGATTTGGTGATGACAGAAGAGAGAGAGCATATCCAGGCTTCGAGTGTGGTGGTGATGGTAATATTGATAATGGTCGAAGTTGTCGCTCCATCATGGAATGGTTTTCTTTAGACATATCGTTCAAAATAAATGTAAATCATAAACATATGGTAAACGAGGTCATATACGTACATAAAGCAATACTGACAAATGAGGTTATGAGTTAGGTACACAAAAAGGGGTGTTGCTATAACTAACATACAACTATGGTCTTGTAAATTTATTTGATCCTTTATCACAGACCAACGATATATTTTGTGAAAATAGCTTGAAAAGTGTGCAGTTTTGGATACATACAAAAAAAAAAAAAAAAACGTTGACCTAGACTTTTTTATAACCATGTACAAATTGTTTATCTAAATGACTCTAGGAGACATTCTCAAATCAGGATTATGCTTTTTTGTACGTAGTTAGTTAAAAACATGACATAAATTATTATTAAAAAAAAAAAAAAAAAAAAAAAAACATTGTCAAAGATATGACAGTTGAAAAATAGCAAAACATATAGAGTAGAGAGGCAAGTACCATGGGAATGAGGAAAGTTTCCAGGAAGAGTATTTGAAATGGATCCTTTTCTCCTCCTTTGATTATGTCCTTCTAATCTTCTTCTACAACTCCTTTTTGCATCATCAAACTCACTCATCACATGAAACCTATACAATGATTGTTAGTGAAAACATAAACAGTCGTGAGTTAATCGAAATCACGGTTACTAGAAAAACTTAGACTATTGTACAAAACAATCATTTAAAAAAGTTAGATTATTGTACAAAACAATCATTTGTCTATGAAGAAAACTAGAGTGTACTTTTATTTATGTAGGATGAAGCTATGTACATGGATTGCTTGCCTTTTAACCAACATGTGATGGAAGTACCAAAAATGTATAATTGTGGTAAGGTTGTTGAAAAGATAAATAGGTTTAGAATCAACATCACAAATAACAAAAAAGGAAAAGAAAATTTTGTTCCAATATTATACAGTAGTACAAATATATATATATATACTTTTACAAAGCTTTTTCTATTATTAAATGCATTAACATAGCATAATTAACTAGTTCTTCCCAAATAATAAATTTTTAACATCTACAAAACATTTATAATTTTTTTTATTTTTGAGTAATTTTTCATTCCAATCAAAACATTTATTAAAAAAAAAAAAAAAAAAAAAAAAAAAAAAAAAAAAAAAAAAAAAAAAAAACCCTTAAAATTTGGAATAAATATATATACTCTTACAAAGTTATTACTATTGTTAAATTCATTGACATGGCATAATTAACTAGTTCTTCCCAAATAATAAATTTTTAACATCTATTTTTGTACATGATTTATCCTCACATTTTTGAGCATATGTTAAATCATATTCTAATTTTTCTTTCCAATCAAAACATTTATATAAAAAAATAATAAAAATAGTAATTTGGAATAAATACTAACCTGCTACACTGTTGACAAAACCGTTGTTGAAGACCCAACACAACAACCTTGGGAGCCTTCGAATGAATCTCACACACTTTATGTCTCCTATAATACTCCTTCACATTAGAAAGCGCCACGTGGCATCCATCCACCTGGCATCTTGCTGCCATTGCATACGGTTGTTTTCCTGGCCTTTTGTTGGCGGCTGATGATGTTTCAGCCGCCACATAACCGTCAGGACCAATAACCGTATCTGAACAATAGTGTCTCTTCCCTAACCTTAAACACATCATATGTGGGTCCCTCATACAATGGTTGTTAAAGGTTTTGTTGTTGTTGTTGAATAGAATTTGATTGGTGTAATCATAGTAAGGTGTACCACTAGCTGCAAATATTGGAGGAGTACTAGTAGTGGTAGTACTAATAATATTGGTATTATCCCATGCATTGTTTGTTAAATTACTATTGTTGTGTACCCTCATGTCATTACCACCATTCTCAATGGAAGCTAAACATTTTCTCCACCCACTTTCCATTTGTGTATGAATAAAGATGTCTGTGTGTGTAAAATGAGAGAGTGAGAGGTCGTTGAAGAATGGGTGGCTGGGGACGCAAGTGCTGAAAATAATAAACACTGCAAAGATATATGCACAGTTGTGTGTGAATATGCGTGTACCTAATAAAAGAGAACAATTACTCTTTAACGAAATACTTTCCATTCAAATTTTATGCTTTTAAAGAAGAGAAGTGAAGAAGACTTTGTGAACTTTTTGACTGACCTGTTGGATGAAAGATCTACACTCAGGCCGGCAGATATTTAAGTGTTTGGATGGGTTGGAGGAAAACATGCATGCATAGATCTAATAGGGGTTTCTCCTCTTGTTGGTTTGAGTAGCCGGGGTTTTACAGTAGGACAACTTGCTTTGAAAGCTGCTTCGTATAAAGTGGCAAAACACGAGAAAGCATACATTGAAAATCAACATATTTTTATTCCTTTCGCATTTGATACTTTTGGTTATCTTGCACCTGAGGCTTTAGAGCTCCTCAACAGAGTTCAATTCAACGAGTTATGCATAGCAATGTTATGACACTGTAGGGGTGTTCAAAAGAACCGAGGAACCAAAAGAATCGAGAAATCGTATTGGTACCGTACCGAAACCGAACCGTATATTAGAACCATGGTACGGTTCTTGGTTCCTAAAATTTCAAATTTTAGGTTCTCAGGACGGTTCATGTCGGAACGTCCGGTTCCGGTACTTTCTCGAAAGAACCGACTACTTTAAAAATATGAAATTTTATATTGTTTATTTGGGACATTGTATAATGTGTATAGCATTTTAAGGAGAATAAATAAATAAAAACCTACTCATTATTAAACTGTAAAATAAAAAATCTAAAACTTAAAAACACATAATAAAATTAAAACCCAAACTTTTAATCCATTCAAAGATTATCATCATCATCATCATCATTTATCAACATGAAAGTATGTTTATCTTGAGATCATTATCGTAAATTTGATACTTACCTATAGTAATAGAAAAATCAAGTGAATTATATAATGAAATATGTGACAATGACGAATCTGTAGTTAACGAATATAATGGGTTGGAAGTATGAATGCATGTTATATTATATAAAAATGTTGGTCAGCTGGTGTTGGTGTACTTCATGCTTTTCGATTCAATATGATGCGCAATATTTAATCAAGTAAACTAAATAACTAAATCAAGTATATATGTTGTTGTTTAAGTATACAATATTCAGTCATGTATATTAGTTAAATACCGTGTGTATTTGTATTGTTATAGCATTATTAGCATGTCTTTATGAATGATCAATGACGAAAAAAATAAATTATTTAAACACTTAGGTTCTGATGGGAATTACCCGAAATTCCCGTACCAGAACCGAGTACCGTACCGGAACCGTACCGAAGAACTTGGAACGGTTCTTGGTTCCACTTTTTTCATATTTTCGGTTCTCGGTTCTTTCGGGACGGTTCCGGTTCGGAATGCTTCCAGTACCATGGACACCCACATCTACAAGCATAATTTTTAAAAGAATTGGCTTTGCTATTGAAAAAAGACTAGCGGCACAGCTTGTTGCTCGTTTACCTTGCATAGAAAGAATTAATTGTAGAAAATAAAATAAGATAAAATAAAAAAGTGAAGAAAGAAAAAAAACACGTATTAACGCACCATCCCTCGAAACCCTACTAGGTACACATTTAGGGTGAAAAAAAAATAGTTAAAAAAAGCATATATATATATATATATATATATATATATATATATATATAGAGAGAGAGAGAGAGAGAGAGAGAGAGAGAGAGAGAGAGAGAGAGAGAGAGCCTTTCTTACGAGAACCTTCTTATCTGCAAGAACTGAGAGAACCACAAAAAACATGCATGCACGCATTTTAAAATACATGCAAATCATCAATAATCGTAAGTATCCACCTATGTTCTTCAATATCATCATGAACTCATCATCTTTTTTCAGAAAAACCTTACACACGGCCGCAATATTGTCGTTGTACGCCTTATAAGAACATACATCCACACCTTTAAAGAAAAATTTTGTATTTTCAATTTCTTATCAAATTCTTTAGAACAACAATGTTTTTTTTAAACATATGTGTTGTTTTTAGAACATATGTGCAAAAATATAATTATTGAAAGCGTGTATGTATGTTTTTAGTTGTTCTTTCAGTTCTCGCTAATAAGATGGTTCTCGCAAGAAAGTCCGCGAGAACTGAGAGAACCACAAAAAACATATATGCACGCCTTTTAAAATAAAATAAAAATACATGCAAATCATCAATAATCATAAGTATCCACCAATGTTCTTCAATATCATCATGAACTCATCATCTTTTTTCACAAAAACCTTACACACGGCAGCAATATTGTCGTTGCACGCCTTATAAGAACATATATGCACACCTTCGAAGAAAAATTTTGTATTTCCAATTTCTTATCAAATTCTTTAGAACAACAATGTTTTTCTTAAAACATGTATGTTGTTTTTAAAACATATGTGCAAAAATACAATTATTGAAGTCGTGCATGTATGTTTTTGGTGGTTCTCTCAGTTCTCGCAGATAAGATGATTTTCGCAAGAAAGTCTATATATATATATATATATATATATATATATATATATATATATATATATATATATTGATTAGATCGCGTATATCTGAATTAAAGATTCATCATTTTCAAATACCCGGAACGAATCTCAACCGCTAATTACTCTTCGATTCATCTATACGTCAATATGTGTAATGTCAATAACATGCATGGCCATGATATTCCTGGTGTTGTAGGTATAGATGCACGGAAAAGCAACAAATGTGCATAATTGTTCATTTAAGATTGTATATAATGCACTTGTGCTTAGCTGTTTATTCAGTTGATTGCAGAGGAGAGAGGAGACGACTAGATGAGTTGTGTCCCTTTGGGAGACAGTCGAGTTTTTCTTATAATTATGATTAAGATGTTTCATTTTTCTAGGATAATTATGCATGAAATGGTTTTATGTCGGTTGGACGTTTGCATAGGTTTTTCTATTTTGTGCCCTAGGACACAAGATAACAAAGCAAAAAGTATACAAAAAGTACTGCGGGCTCACAAAAACACAACTTGAGTATCTATAAAATATGTATTTTTTTTATGGATCATTTAATATATTTTTTTTTATATTTTTTTGTCTTTCTTATCTTGTGCCCTAAAGCATAAGTTAGAAAAACTCTTTGAAAAATACAATGTATCTTAAATCTTCCACTCAAGTTTTTTCCTTTTTATCTTTACTTTTTAATTGACATATATGTTGCAATGTCACGCTTGGACATACCATCAGTGCAAGTTGTAACTCCCATATACATCATCATAGAAATTAGAAAGTGACCTAGTGCTGATCCTATCACCAATTGTTAACATTTTCTTAAGCTTATTTTTCTGCTTAAATTACTAATGAGCTATAAGAGTTGACTCAACAAGACTCGCACCCGACTTTTGGGTGACTTAAGAGTCGGATAATGAGAAGATGTTCAAGATGAAGCCATGGACATATTGCAATGCTTCCCTTCTTCCTTGATAGACAGAGCTGGTTACTTGTAAATACCTAAACACTGTCACTAAATAAATAACAGGAGAACTTCATTTAATACTGTAGTAAGATAAAGCATTTGTGTATAGATTATAATCTAACCGTACACGTGTGAAGAGGGTCCACCCGAGGATAATGAAACCAGTTTGGATGATTGTGACCACTCATGAACTAGTGCCCTCTGTTGGAGATGCTACTTGATACATATCACATGCAACTTCTTTTGTATCCCCCTTTTACAATAATAATGGTCCGAAACTTTCTTTTATCGTTTTATTGTTTTTTCTTCTCTTGCTTCAATTCCCTTCAAATAGGGAAACGGATATGGAATTGTATATCAAAGTGTATATAAAAATTGTGATTTGTTTAAATGTATAATAATTAATAAATATAAATTAAAAGTAGGTATTTATAGGTGAAAAATGAGAGGGTGAGGGGGTGTTATCCGTTGCTTTTGTTTACGTTTAATAACGATCGAATTAAAAAAAATGCAAACAACGGTCGGCATTTAACCAACAGAAGGACGAACAACACCATAACGGTGTCACTAACGGTGCGGTTAGCGCCTGTGTTGGTGCCCAAAAACCCAACAACACGCCGTTGGTGCATTGCACCGTGTACTCCAACAACAATTTTACGACATATATGAAGTATGATTTTTTAATACCAAATGCTTAACCCAATTAGTGACAAATGTATATAGTTAACAACACGCCGTTGGTGATGGCACGTTTCTAATTATAAAAAGAGGAATGTCACCAATAGAGATTCTGTAATCAAATGTGTGTGTGGATGGGAAAGATTGGAGCTTATCTTAAGGTTTACCAACAAAAGAGTATCCCATGTTGCGAACGTCACGACTCACGAGTCATCACTACGCATTCACATTATGCTTAGAGACTCATTCTTTGGTTTATCTCTAATACTTGTGATTTTAAAACATAAAGAAAGATATGATTTTTTACAAATGTTATAGAATAATGTTACATTGTGCCTAAGTTAAAAATATAAGATAACTTTTTGATTAATGAATCATCTGTACATAACAAATATACAACCAGTGCGTTACATAAATTGTATCTAATTGTTGATTGCATAATATTTGAGTAAATTGCTGAGTTGTTACCGTGATGGTGAGGCTAAAATATATAACACTTTATAACTTAAGCTGGCTCGGTAGGATTTTGTTAATTTTTAGATAAATTTATCATTTTTTTGGTTTATTAAGTTGCACACAGTTTGGATACGAAATAAATGAAGGGTTGTTTTCAAAGCTGCAAACTGTTTACACCCCACACTTTGAATATGTACATCCCCTTTTCCTAACAGCTCCGACATTTTTTTTCCATCCTTAAAAAACGAATAAAAATAAATAAATAAATCGCCTTTGTTAAAATGCAAGAATTCAACATCTCTAATCAACTTAATTAAAGCCATTAAAACATACTATTCTTGCAATACGTTTACGTATACATAAATTGTGTATCATTAATGCTAGCAACTCACAATGAATTCTCGTTTACACTTCATTTGAGATAAAGTTTTAAGATTGAAATATTTGTTAGCATATTAATTCACACATTTACAGCCCGTTTTGTATGAAATACAAAAGATTATTGCGGTGAAAAGAAAAAAAATCTTGTTTGGAATAGAAAACATTTACGACATTTTTCTTCCATCAAAAAAGTTTTTTCGTAAATGTTTTCTATTCCTACTTTCATTAAATGTTTTCGTAAATGTTTTCTATTCCTACTTCAATTTCTTAAAATATTCAATTTCTTATATATTTTAATATGTCGTAATTAAACTAATCAATATTTTAATACTTGTATCTATAATAACTTCAGTTTCTTATATATTTTTATATTATAAAATCATTGACAGTATGCATACATATCCCTTTTTATACAGATATTTTGTTTTTCCTTTTATCTATACTAAAAAAAAAAAAAAAAAAAAAAAAAAAAAAAAAACTAAAAAAATAAAAAGTAAAAAGTTTAAACTAAAAAAGAAATGTTGAAAACATATTTTTCAAAAGAAAAATATTAATACACATCGAAAACCGGGTTGACTCGGGACGCTTCAAACTAGTCGGGGTTGACCCGGTTTACTTTGACATGTTTTTTCGACCCAACCCATTGGGTTGAACCGGTTTAAATTGATCCGTTTTTTGACCGGAACGGTTCAACCGGTTGAACCACCATGGTCGAACCGGGTTTCAAAACATTATGTTTAATTCCTAAATCCTCGAACTTTTATTATTTTTCGTTTATAACCCATAAACTTTTTTTTTATCACTAAAACTATATGCCGCTATAAAATCTCGTTGCAATGCACGAGTACTCATCTAATATACGCAAAAGGAACGACGTTGTTGATACACTAAAAATAATAATAATAAAAAAATAACTTTATGCGCATATAAGGTTGTTAAATACAATTTTTTATAAAATTATATAGAATCTTTTATAATTATATAAGTTATAAAACTAATGCACGTGCGAGTTTTCACACAAATTTTTACATTATTTATTAACATTTTGTATATATTTTTGTTGAATGAATATTTGACTTTGTTTAACTGTCGTGTTGTCGCGATTAATATTGTTTAGATTTAACATTGATATCATTTTCTAGATATTATGTGTGTCCAATAACAAATAATGACTCTTGATTTTTTTTCCCGATATCCTTATTTAAATTTTAAAAGAAAATAGCATGTGTCATTGCTATATGAACAATTTCGTATATTTATTTTCATCTTAAAGTAACCCGCATATTCGTGTATTCATTTTGATATTTGTATTATTGTTAACAATTTCATGTACTAATAACAAATAATGACTCTTGAATTTTTTTTTTCCGGATATCCTTATTTAAAATTTAAAAGAAAATAGCATGTGTCGTTGCTATATGAACAATGTAACCCGTATGTTCGTGTAGTCATTTTGATATTTGTATTATTGTTAACAATTTCATGCTTGTTAATAACAAATAATGACTCTTGAATTTTTTTTTCGGGATATTCTTATTTAAATTTTAAAAGAAAAAAGCATGTGTTGTTACTATATGAACAATTTCGTACATTTATTTTCATCTTAAAGTAACACATATGTTCGTGTATTCATTTTGATATTTGTATTATTGTTAACAATTTCATGTACTTGTTAATAATAACTTTAGTCATATTTGATTCAGACCTTAATAAGCGCGAGTTAAACTTATAAAAAGTAATAATATTAGTCTTATTAAATGCAAATAGTAAATAACACATATATCATATATACACCAATTTATATTGTATTGACAAAATTACACGGATGGTCCCTGTGGTTTACACGGATTGCAAGTTTAGTCCCTAAGTCAAAATAATTACACCAGACGTCCATAATTTTGAAACCTGTCACCCTTTTAGTCCCTAATTTGGATGGCCGTTAGTTTATCCGTTAAGTAATTTGCACCGTTAGTCCTTCGTTATTATTTTTTGAATTTTTTTTTCAAAAAAAAAATTAGAAAATAAAATTTTGAAAAAAAAAATTATTCGAAAAATTTTTTTATTCGAAATTTTAAAAAAATTAGGATTTTTTTTTTAAATTTTTTTCTAAAAAATTCCAAAAAAAAAATTTATTTTTCGAATATTTTAAGATTTTTTTTTCGATAATTATTTTTTGCATTTTTTTTCAAAATTTTTTTGAATAAAAAATTAGAAAATAAAATTTTGAAAAAAGATATTTATTCGATTTTTTTTAATATTCAGACTAGAAAGGGGTCAAAATCGTGATTTAAAATTGACACAAAAACATTTTTCTCAAATGTCTAATTTTCTTTTAGTGTACTTACATAATCACAAAAAAAATGAGCGAAAACGTAAAAAAGGTGAAAACCAATAAAAATATAAGAAAACAGATAAAAACGTAAAAAAAACGGACGAAAACGTAATAAAACGGATAAAATATAAGAAAACAGGCTAATACGTAAAAAAGCGGACAAAAACGTAAAAAAAAGAACGAAAATGTTAAAAAAAAAACGGACGAGAACGTAAAAAATGGACAAGAACGTAAAAAGATTGACGAAAACGTTAAAAAAATGAATGAAAACGTTAAAAAAAACGGACAAGAACGTAAGAAAATGAACGTAAACGTAAAAAGATTGAAAAAAACGTAAAAAATGGACGAAAACGTTAAAAAAACGGACAAAACGTAAAAAGATTGATAACGGTGCAAAATATTAATGGAGGGACTAACGGTGCAAATCATGGGGGCGCTTTTTAGAAAATGAGGACTAACGGTGCAAAAAATATTAACGAATGACTAACGGTGCAAATTACTTAACGGATAAACTAACGGCCATCCAAATTAGGGACTAAAAGGGTGACAGGTTTCAAAATTAGGGACGTCTGATGTAATTATTTTGACTTAGGGACTAAACTTGCAATCCGTGTAAAGCACAGGGACCATCCGTGTAATTTTGTCTATTGTATTTGTATGAAGTAAATGACGAAGAATTCAAAAACCCGTAACAGTTACGTATAAAAATATATTTATTAAAAGCATTTAATTCTGTTTAAAAAAAATAAAAAAAAAAACAAAAAAAATAAAAAGCTGATCAACTTACCATCAAATCACATCACTAATCAATTACTCCCTCCGTCCCAATTTAATTGTCCATCTTTCCTTTTTAGTACGTCCCAAATTAATTGTCCAATGCTAAAAATAAATAGTGGAGTTTGGTCAAGTTTACTATATTACCATTAATTGAAATTAATATTACAAACTTTAAAGAAGTGTTAATTAATTGGTTAAGGGTAAATCTGTCATTTGGCAAAAAAGTAAGAGAGAGAAAGCTGTATTAATTATGTTTTTCTTAAACTGTGTGTTTTTTGTCGGGGATAATAATTTTTGGACGGAGAGAGTATTTAAAAGGAAAAATTTCAAGAGTCCCGATAGCTTTGGCCGGAAGTTATATATACATTGTTCCTTCTAATGAAACATCCAAACTCTTTAATAAAGAGTGACAAAAGAAAATAAATACTTTTGGGAAATATAGATCAAGTGGCCAATGGGGGACCATCTTTGCAATTATTTTATTTTGCAAAGCATTTTTTTCTTTATAGGTTTTGTTCATGGTTGTGATACTATAAAAGGCAATAGCTAGTTGACAGAGCATTTGAGTTAATTTTGTTTATCGTTAGGAACGGTTACGGGGCGGCCATCCTTATCTTCAAACTCATTTACTAAAGTACTCTAAAAAAACTCGCTTTGATTCTCATCGAGGATAGTTAAAGCTTCTCGTTAGGGCATATTGCTCCTCTAAACATGCTCGTTATTACTAGCTGATAGATATGACCGAATTCTGATTGTGGGTTTAGATCTATTAGGGTTTCATTAAATAATATGAACTTTATAAATACTTTGCCAAATAATGCAATATACTTACGAGGTTTTTATGGTCTAACAGTTTTGTCGAGATCTTATTGGGGTGCCCTCTTTAAAAGCGATTCTTAACCAAAATTCTACGTGCTATTTCACGCTTATTATATTATTTACACCATTAGGAATATAATTTCATGCAGTAACTTAAATAATTTAGACCTATTAATAATCAATTATACAGTAGCCTTATGAAGTATTCAACGATAGTATTAAATATAATTAATGATAACTTACACTATTACAAATGACAACTTATTTTAAAATATTACATTAAATAAACTTCTATTATCACAATTTGCGATCTTAAAAAAATTGTTTATATTACGTAAATACTAACATAATAGTTTTTCGGGTGGGGCGAGATAGGGATGTTATACCCCGCTCCTCATTTGAACCCAATTAGGCTCCTAACCCGTCCAGTAACCCGATAAGCATGCTCTGCCCCATCCTGGTTACTTCGGGTTTCCCCGTCAGATAAAAGTTTTTTTCATCTCTAATTATTATTATTAAACATTTCGTTGGTTTTTTCAAGTAATACCATGCCTCGGCGGGATTGGGTTTGTTGTTGTTGTCGTTGTTTTTCAAGTAGATTTCCGCATAATAATCGTACAAAGGAAGATTGTCGACGGTTTCTGCAAAAAAGATTTATGTATTAGTATATTATTGTACTAGTATAAAACCCGTGCAAAAATATTATCGATGGTTTCTGCCTTTCGAAGGTTGTGATGCAATAGATGGTGAAGATGACAAATAAATTATGGCAAGATCATGTCATATAAATTAAAGCCGTTCAAGGCCGATAAATAAGAAAAAACAAGGGTCCCTAAAAACAAAAAAGAAGAAAAAGAGTAAATGACCTTCTGACACTTATAAACCATTACAAAACATTGATGCTTACTTCAGTAAACTCTGTATAATATAGTACGTATAAAACTCTTGTTTGAATATTTAGTATGATTTCAAATTTTGTCTAAAGTTCTTATAATTCTTTTATCGAATATTATTAAGTTGGCGTTAACGGTTGGTGTTTGATGTAACAAGGCCATGAAAACAGGTGGATGGATCCCACGACATAATGTATCATTTAATGCTGACTCCCGTTGGTCCCACTAATAATGTTCATCTTAAAGTTTAGAGTAAATTACACCGTTGGTCCCTAAACTTATGTCGGATTTCATACGACATTCAAAATCGAAAATCATTGATTTTTTTATCCATGATCGAGAATATATTACGCCGCTAGTCCAAAATTCTAGCAATTGTTAATTTTTCCAGTTAAGTCGGTCCTCATGTGCAGGTCATACGAGTGCACTTTCGTCCGTTCACTTTTTAGTCCTTTCCCAGCTACCATATGACTACTTGTCATGTAAGTGTTTCCGCCTATTAATGTCCATTTTTTTTAATCACATTTTCACATAATTTCTTTCACAAAAAACATCTCACAAGTTCTCTCAATTGCACATAGTTAAACCCCAATATTTTCCCAAATTTTGGTTCGTAATTTTGTTATACTTTTTTCACAAAATTGGTACTATTAAATGGAAGATACAGGTTACAGACTTAGAATTCGATGATGATGATCTGTATGAGAATGCAAAAGAGGATTATAGTAAGTGTCGTATGTTGGTTTTTATTTGTTGTTTTAATTTTGTTCGATTAGGTATAAAATGGTTGACATTTTTATTGATTAGATTCTAATTATGGTTTGACTTTTTGTAGAAGATCTTCCTGCTGTCTTTACAATGAGGATACACCATGGTGGTGAGTTTTACTTTTTTCCTGGAAGAAAATATCGTGGAGGTAGGAAAAGTATTGTTGATATGGTCGATAGTGAAACCTTATCGATTCACGAGTTAGATGATATGGTTCAAGATCTGGGTTTGACAAATAGAAAGATAATGTTTTATAACTTTCTTAAACCTGGTAAGAATCTTGATATTGGCTTGCATTCATTATGTAGTGATGATGATGTACGTTATTTAAGTACGTTTATAGGGGAGCATAAGGTCATTGAAGTGTAAATAGAACATGTGGTGTCCAAAGTAGGAACTTACTTCAAGCCAAAGCAGGTAATGAGTCTTGTTCTTAATGAAATTGATGAGGACAATGAGGTTGGGCCTAGTAACCCTAGTCGTATTGGTAGTAGTACTTCTATAAGAAATCGATCTAAGAGGATATATACTACTGGAATATGTTATATCTGAGGAGGCAGAAGTAAGTGATGAAATTAGTAGGTTTAATGAGTTACCTAATGAAACGCCAAGGATGAATAAAATACCTACTCAAGAGTCTAGGTTTACTGAGTTACCTACTAAAGATCCAAGGGTAAATGAAATACCTACGCAAGAGTCTAAGTTTACACAGTTACCTGTTAAAGAGTCTTATTTTTCAGCTTTAGATGCAGGACTAGATGAGCTCGATGGGGTATTTGGTAGTATTAACCTAAGTCAGTTTGGAGATAGTGTTAGTCAGGAACATGTAGTTGAAGATTCTTTGAGGGTATAGGATTATGACATAAATGATATGGTTGTTGATGATAACGTGAGGGTAGATCAAAATGAAGAAAACATTGGTAATGTGGATCATATGGTTGTTGATGGTCATGCTAGATTAGAGGAAACTAATGAGCAAGTGAATGCTAATAATGTAGGTGTTCATTCTGTGGGTTTAGATAGAACTAATGATCAACTGAATGCTAATGTAGGTGGTGCTCATATGAATGCTAACATAGGTGGTGAGGAAATGAATGATATTGAAACTTTAGAACTTATTATTGATGATCTGTATTCACCACGTGGTCCTTTTGAGAATAATGATGATGATGAGAGTTATGTTTATGATGCAGACAGTGAGGAAGATACTGAAAGTGGGGAGGATAATGAGGTCTTTTATGATGAGAATAACGTTATCTATTAACCTCATGTTGATACACGTTATTGTTTTGGTTCACTTAATAATTAAGCTCTTGATCTTTTGGACTGTTTAAATAAACAAGTCCCAGATTCCATGTTTGTTGATACTGCATCAGATGTTGTTGATAACGAAGAATTTGATAGTGAATATGAGGATGACCTATATACTGATTTACAACAGGCAGTTAAGAAAGGACAAAGAGAAATATGAGTTTATAGTTAAGAAGTTTGGGTTTTTTGCAAGACAAAGATTTGGTACAAGTAAGGAGATAAAAGATATAGTTTACATGCATTCCATAGAAAATAGAAGAAAACTCAAATTGGTAAGGAATGACCAAGTTAGAGTTAGGGCGAAA
This sequence comes from Artemisia argyi, assembly GCA_030686995.1. Classification (NCBI taxonomy): domain Eukaryota; kingdom Viridiplantae; phylum Streptophyta; class Magnoliopsida; order Asterales; family Asteraceae; genus Artemisia; species Artemisia argyi. The sequence goes on from CM060677.1 coordinate 179,981,830, forward strand.
TGTGTTAGTAGCATCCTTGTTTTTTACCTTAATGATGGGCCTGATAATGAATTTGTATGTTTATTATTCTATCTGTCTTTTTAATTGTTCCAATTTTATAACAGGGTATCATTCAAGCAATGAATGAAGTGTTTTCATGCGCAGAAAATAGATACTGCTTAAGGCATATCCATGAAAACATGAAGAAGCAATGGAATGGACTTGCTTACAAGAAACTGCTATGGAGGTGTGCTATAGCTACAATAATGCTTGAATATCAAGCTGGAATGAGAGCACTTAAGGACTTATGCATTGCTGCACATGGCTGGTTAGCAAAGATTCCACCAGAACATTAGGCCAGATCACACTTTTCAGGTAAATTGAATTAGCTTATGAGATTTAATAATCATGATGTACTCAATTAATTCCTTATTAGAATATATTATTTGTGTATGTAGGAAGAGCTCATTCAGATGTTTTGCTGAATAACATGTGTGAAGTGTTAAATGGTAAGCTTGTCTTTGGTAGGGATAAACCTATTATCACTCTGTTAGAGTTCATAAGGGAGTACTGCATGAAAAAAATTGTTAATGTTTAGAAAGCCATTGCCAAATGTCCTGGTCCTCTAACCCCTACTGAAACAATTATGATGTCAAAAATAAAAGAAGTTGCTAGTAATTATAAAATTATGTGGAATGGGGAACAAAAGTACTAGGTTACAGGGAACAATGTGTAGTTGATGTTGATAGGAGAACATGTAGTTGCAGGAGATGGGAGATTACAGGGATTCCATGTAAGCATGCAGTTGCTGTAAACTGGAATATGGCTGTCAATGGGCATCCTATACAAATACCAGAGGCATGGACTGATAAGTGTTATTGGTTAGAAACATGGAAAGAAGTTTACAGTTTCAAGATACAACCACTGAATGGGAAGGCACACTGGAAGAAATCTCTGTGTCTTACAACACTAACTCATCCACATTATCACCCTTAAGTAGGTAGGCCTGGGAAGAAGATAGTCAGAGGAGAAATGGAGGACACACCATGTGTTAGCAATGGGAAGTTGAGTAAGAAAGGGAGAAATATTAAATGTTCTTCTTGGGGAAACGTGGGTCACAATAAGCAGTCATGTAAGGGTCAAGGTGGTGCAACAACTTCTGGTTCTAGAAAGACAAGCAAAGGAAAAGGGAAAAATGTTGAAGATTCTGGTGGTTCATCTACTAATCCAAGACCCCGAAAGAAAGTCAGGTTTTGTTTGGATGATGACATACAAGGTTCAGCATTTTCTGGTACAAGCTGCTTAGTCTTATTAAGTTGTATTTTTTTTATTTTTGTTTTGTTTTGTTTTGTTTTTTTTTTTTTTTTTTTTTTTTTCTTTTTTGCATTTGTTACCAATTTTTGTGAATGTTGATAATGCAGTTGGAAGCAACACTGGTGGAAATGACAGTCATCCTGCTGCTAATCAAAGTGGTCAAAGGTCAGTGGAAGGTAGTGCAACCCACAATGACTCAGGTGCATCTGCTGGTGCAAGACAAAATGAATGTCATCATGCTGCAATGATGAGTGTGTAAATACTAATCATTTATGGTCAAATATGAACTGCAAAACATTTAAAAACACTCAGAAATGCATCAAAATACTGAAAATATCCCAGTATCATGTTTTATATGTTTCAGATGCAAAATGAGTGAAAACAGATGAAAAACGAACAAAGTTTGCATAATTGGCAATTTCAGTCCCTCAACTTTCAAAAGTTGTCAAAACTAGTCCCTGAGCGTTTATTTTGAAAGAAAACTCAACCCAAGTCCTTTAAAAGTAAAAAGTTATCAAAAATGGTCCTTGGGTAAAAAGTTTAGAAAATTTACAATTTTGGCCCCTCATGTTTGAGTTTTGGCAGTTTTAGTCCCTGGGCATTTTTAAATGGGAAATTTACAATTCAAATCCTTGGGAAAGTAAAAAAATGGCATTTTTGGTCCTTGAAGTAACTTTGGAAATGTGGTATGAATGGTCCCTCAAAATCAGAAAATTACATGAATGGTCCTTGTGGTGTTTTAATACATTAAACCAATTGGACCCTTTTTACAAATCCAAATCCATCACCCTAATCAACCCAGTCCACCTTATATTTCCAATCCCCACTTCCCCTAGCCCAAAACTCCCCTTTAAGCCTAACTTCAAAACCCCTGTTGGGAATTATACTAACAGTTACCACGGCTAAAAGAAGATGTTACAACTGCAGAAGATTGTACTTGCAGTGGAAACTCATTACCACTGCAAGAACATATATTACCACTGCTTATTAGATAACTGTTAGAAAATGTGTTTAGATAAATATAGAATAGATCTTGTGTATATCTTATTCTATTAGCTTTATACTTATCTTGTAGAAGAGGACTCCTAGTGCTATAAAAGGAGATCCTAGGTTAAAGGTTTGATATACTTTTCTAGAGCTTCAAGGTGTAACCCTAGTGATATCTAGATCACTCGTATTATTATCATTAATAATATTGGAGCTAATAGTTTGTTTATATACATTGTTCTTATTCATATACAACTGTCTTACTCACAATCAACCTTCTAAGTGTTACTAAGTAGATTCCGCATACTTAGTGATATAATTCAAAGTATCAATCTAACACAAGTTCAAGGTGTTATAGATCCATCAAGTGGTATCAGAGCCAGGCTTTGATACTTTGATTTAGAAGACTCAAGTTCACTCAGAAGAATCAATGGAGATAGAAACCAGTAACTCAAACATTGCTGCTAAGCTTCCAAAGCTTAAGTTGAATGACTTTGAGATGTGGAGGCTAATGATAGAACAATTCTTTATGGTCCAAGACTACACACTCTGGGAGATCATTATGGTTGGAAATTCTTTCAAACCAAGTTCTACTTCAGAGATGTTTGGTGGCAAGGAAGTAATTAAGGTCAACACTGGACCTGTTACTAATGATGAAAGAATTCAGTTGAAGAATGATCTCAAGGCCAGAGGTTTGTTGCTGATGACACTTCCTAGAGATCAAGTTCTAGCATTCAGCAAGTATAAGACTGCAAAGACTCTTTTTGATGAGATCTGTGAAGTTTTTGGTGGTAATGATTCCACCAAGAAGACTCAAAAGACCTCGCTGAAGCAAACTTATGAAAAATTTGGTTCATCAAGTAATGAATCTCTTGATAGCATCTTCACAAGGCTACAAAAGATTGTTACTCAACTTACTGTTTTTGGAATTGAGGTGGAAAGGGAAAACCTCAATTTAAAGTTCTTAAGAAGCTTACCCTCTGAGTTTGGAACCAATGTTGCTGTGTGGGAAGATAAGCCAGAATTGGAGACCATGAAACTTAATGACTTGTACAATAACTTCAAGGTTATTGAACAAAGATTGAAGAAAGCTGGCAAAATAAGCTCAAGTTCAGGAAGTGTAGCACTCATATCATCATCTCTTGATGATAGTTCAGATGAAGAAAGTGATAGTGATGATGACAGTGCTAACATTGTTGTTTCCACTGGTAGTGGAAGTGTTTCCACTGGTAGCTCAAAGAGACAGATTGCAGGGCTTAGTGATACTACTTTTTATGCCTTTATATCAAGTCAAGTGGGTGGTTCAATTCTCAATCATGAGGATTTGGATCAAATTGATGAGGATGATATGGAGGAGATGGACATCAAATGGCAAGTGGCATTACTAAGCCTAAGGACAAAGAAGTTTTGGAAGAAGACTGGAAGAAAGATCAACATCAGTGGCAATGAAACAGTAGGTTTTGACAAAAAGAAGGTGGAATGCTATAATTGTCACAAGAAGGGGCATTTTTCCAGGGAGTGCAGAAAGCCAAGGAAGTCTGACAACAGGTCAACTTGGTATAAGCAGGACAAGAAGAAGGAACCTACTACTGATGAGCCAAAGGGGCTATTGGCTATTGATGGAGTGAGCTTTGATTGGAGCTTTATGACTAAGGAAGAGGAAGATGATTCAGAGTCTGCAATGGTTGCTACAGAGCTTGCACTAATGGCTTTTTCTGACTCTGAGGTACAAATTGATAATGCTTGTTCTAAATCTTGTAAGGCTTTAAAAAAGTATGAGAAAATTAAAGCACAATATGATGAACAATTGCTAGAGTTAACTCATACTAATTATAACTTAGCAAATCATAAAAGAGGCCTAGGAGTTTTAGAAACTCAATTAGAGCATTATAGGGCAAATGAATCTAAGTTCAATGATGATATTGCAGTACTAAGAAGAGACTTAGATTATCAGGTTGCTGTTAATAAGGTTCTTAGAGAAGAACTAGAAAAGGTTAAAGTGGCTAGTGAGAATATAATGATAACTAAGCAAACACTGGATCATCAATCCAAGTGTATTGATAAAATTTGGGAAGCCCAAGTTGTGAGCAAAGCCAAATCAGGACTTGGATACAAAACAGTTCCACCACCTCTAAGAGGTGTTCCATCACCTCCTGGCATTGACTTAGCTCACACAGGTTTAGAAGAATTCCAGGAACCACCTATGACCTATGGACCAAAATTTGTTAAACCAGTTGAAATTGAAAAGGTTCAGGTTGAGGTTGATGTATTTGATAGTGCTAGTGACTCATCTCTTAAAGATGATAATTTGAATGTTGAGTCTAAGCCTAGTGTTTCTGAGAATGTTAAAGTGGAGATTAAAAGAAGTATTCCTGATGTAGTTAAAGAGAAGCCTAGGTCACAACCTAATTTCACTAGGCCCACTACTAGATATGCAGAGATGTACATAAATAGATCACCAACTCCTAGAGGCAATATGAGGAGTTGGAATCATGTTAAATCTAGGCAATTTGGTAGTGACTTTGTGTTCAATAACAAACCCAGTCATATATGTGGTAGCTTTGACCATTTGGCTTATAGTTGTACCTACCACTTGGGAAGAAGGGAAGTGTTTTGGAATACAAGGGTGAATGGACAAAATGCTAATAACTTAACTCACCCAAATCCACTTAGCAAGATGATTCCCAGGTCTGTTTTGCTTCATTCTGACATTAAACCAATTTCCACTGCTAGACCAGCAGTTGCCACTGCCAGAAATAAAAACAGAGTTTACCCTAAGTCCCCTGTTACTACTTTTGTTAAATTTACTCAAACAGGGAAAAAGACCAATTTTGAAAAGAAAGTTAACAATAATCAGAAGTGGGTACCTAAAGTTTCAAAATCAGCAGTTTCCACTGCTAAGCCAGCAGTTACCACTGCAAGGCCAAAGGTTACAACTGGTGGGTCTGTTAACAAGAAAAGGGTAAATATGGGAAATGCTGTTAAGGCCTCAGCACGTTGGGAATGGAAACCAAAAGGAAACTGATGAGGCGAAAAATGATCCGTTTTTAGGGGGTCATTTAAGCCCGAATCCGAATTTATTTGATCAAATATTGCCCTAAATCGTTCCTTTTGTGATTTTAGGTACTTTGGGAGAGAAATCTGGAAAAGGAAGCAATTCGGACGTTTTTGGAGCATAAAAGTGAAGAAAACGCCAAAGTCTTAATTTTCCATGCTGGGAACAGTAGGTGACGGCGTCAAGAGCAAAACCTTGACGGCGTCAAGAGCAAATTTCATGAAAATCCATGACGATCCAGAGAAGATTTGACGGCGTCACGTAGGAAGGGCGTCAAGAGTAAAAGAGTCATGACGGCCTGGAAACATATAAGTCTTGACGGCGTCAGAAGTAGATCTAGGCAGTCCGAGAAGAGTTTTGGCGGCGAGGTGACGGCGTCACATGTTTCTTCTTGACGCCGTCAAACCCATTTTTCTATATATAGTTTTCTAATTTTTCACATTTAAAGAGAGAAGTTTTGGGAGAAACCCTAAGTACGATTTTGGTGTAACTTTACAGGTTTTTCAAGGGTTCCAACCCCTTGATACCTTGCATGATTAATCAAGATAAGTGTTCTTCTAATTCAATCAATATGTCTATGTGTTGGTTGTCTATATCATGTTCTTGTCTTAATTCTATCATGCTAGGCTAGATCTCTTTTGTGTTTGCTTAGATCTAATGAAACCTAGATATTGATTATGTGTTGATTACTTGTTTATTCTTGTTTTGGATGAATGATTTATATGTTAGGCTTAAGAAAACTGGCAGATCTCCAATTGGTAACATGCTTGAACGTCTTAAGAAACATGAACCAACACGCACTAGGTCTTTATTGGTTGTATTTAATGCATGAGCCACTGTTTACAATCCCTATAGTTGTGCTGGGCATGGTGTAGGAGGAGATAAGAGCTCATAGAATTGGGGAGTTATGTGTGCCACCCCATGAATGGTATTATGGAATACAATCCGTCATCCATACAATTATAACAAGTAATTAACGTGTAAAAGATATCTAGGGAGTAGTGAAATCTAAGTAAACACATTTTCTCCAATTACTGCTCACAACCTTAGTATAAATTAGTTTACTTTCATTTTTAGTATTTTATTTTGATTGCATCTTAGTATTGGGTTTGTTGAATAGCAACTAATTCCGCCCACTCTTCCAAAACCCGAGATTTTTACTTGCTTTCTAAAAAATATAAAAACACAAAAATAATCATCCCTCACCTTTAGAACTAGTATTTAGGCTTTCTAATCCTAGCGACACTATTCCTAAGCTGAACGATCAATCCCCCGGTACTTGTCACTATAATATACTACAACGATCAGGTACACTGCCTGGTGGGGGTTGTAAGCTTCTCGAGATCCCTCGAGAGGTAAAGCCTGTTGCGATTCCCACGCATCAAGTTTTTGGCGCCGCAGCCCGGGGAATAGTTATTGTCTAGGTTAGAATTTCTTTTTATTAGGTCTACTTGCTAGATTCCTTTCTAGTAAGATTTTATTTTTATTTTTAGGTTTTCTTGTAGTCTATCTTTTTCTTTGTGCCCGTTGTTTGTAAAACCATTTTCACTTGTCACTATGGCAGATGAAATTCCATTTAGATCACTGACAATAGAGGAACAACTATATTTCACTAATAGATTTGATTCCTATTATTCCAATGATTTTTTGTGTGATCTTTGTGACATCCAAGAGGAGTTGGGGGTAAAGTTAGATGGGTATGATGAATTTTATGCATGTGTGATTTCAATTAGACAATCATTATCAGGATCAATTCCTTTTAGTGAGACCCTTTGGAAGAATTTCGAGGAAAGTTTCCTAACCGTGAACCATAAGTTGAATGAATTGATGAGTTTGTATCCGTCAGACTTTGAGGAAACAAATGATGTGATGGAAGAGATAGTAGAAAACCCAAGCCCACTAAGTACCCCATAAGTCCTAGCATCATTTGAGGCATACACACCGCCCGTGACTTACCTGGAAGAAGTAGAAGAGACTATAGGAACCCCAATAGAGGTAGAACCTTTGAACCAAACACAACTAGAGGATATAGGTTTGAATACTCATAATGATAACCTTACTCTTAGTTCTAGGGAAGTTCCTAGTTTTGATGAACCGGAGCCTCAACCAAAGCCGTTACCTAATCTTCTATCCTTAGGTGTGAATTTAGGAATTGAAAAAGGTCCCGATCCACCCATCAAACCATATAGTCCAGGTAGTCTTGGGATAAAGGTAGTAGACTCTAAGCCTTGTAGAGAGGAAGCTGACGTAGGATTGGAAAATGACCTTACATGCTTACATCACCCATTTTTGATTGATCACAAGAAACATTATGGGTTTAAACCGGGTTTATTAGGTCAAGATGGGTCCCCAACTAGTAGTCTCTTGAAGTTGATAGAAAATGATCCCTTTCTAGGAGAAAATTTTAATCCACCCATTAACCCGATTGAATTTGGTAAGGTTATGATGATAGGAGCACACCCCTTTGAGCATATAATTCATCCACCACACTTTCCTCACGAGGCATATTTCCACCCTAAGGGTGTGTATCGCTACTTCCACCCGCATTTAATCCTAAGTGTAAGGAAAACCTCCCCTATTTCCGTTAAATAAGGGTAGAGTCAGGCTCGTGACTCGAACAAAAACAAGCGCTTATTGGGAGGCAACCCAAGCTTTATTTATTTATTTGTTTGTTTATTTGTTTATTTGTTATTTGCTTCCGTATGCATGTTTTATTTTTATTGTTGGTAGATCATGTTTCTAAACTAAGAAGTGGAAATACTTTACTTTGTTGTTTTGGCCTAGTCTTAACTCCACCTAGAAGTATTTTTGCAAAAGATAAGTGTAAGGGGAAACACCAAATATGTTTTTAAGAAACAAACCGATCATGATTCTCCACAATATTAAATGAACATGTATATTCGTACTTGTTAGAGTCAAATGCTTGTATTGAGTCATAATGAAGTTTTGCAGGATTTTCCAGGAAGTAGGACCAAGTTTTTTCAGAAATTTTCCGGAAACTTAACATAAGAATTTCTGCAGGTCCATTCTGACGGCGTCAGGGGTTTACTCTTGACGGCGTCAGGAGTTAAAATCTGGAAATTTTACCGGTTTTGTTTTTCTAACGGAGTCTTATGGTTTTTGTGAATTATTAAGTTTTATAATCTCCAGGAGATCTGCAAACTTCATTCCACAAGCATTATATCTTATCTTGTTTTCTAGGATTTAGAAACTTATATAGGATGCCGCCGATTTTACGCGAGGTTGTCTTGTCTATTTTGTCAGGTTTTACAGGTTATGTATGACAAGGAGATGATTTATATTCTGGAAGGGAAGCTTTGATTGTTCATTTTCTTGGAGGAAGATTTAACCTGGCCATCCTATTATCCATACCGAGCGAATCAGGGGAGTATTTGATTTCATTCTTTTTACTTATTTCACTTTTACATTATTTACTTGAACATTAGGGACAATGTTCATCTTAAGTGTAAGGGGAGGGTAAAAAGATGATACCTTACATATGCACTTTCGCTTGAGTTTGTTTTGTTTGATGGTAGATGTGTAATAAAACTATGAGAAATACTTGTTAGTGCAATTTTAGCGCTAAATTTAAATTTTTTTACAATATTTAGGAGTGAAACTTTAGCCATAGCAAGCGTCTCATGGATAGGAGATTGTATGACTAGCACATAACCGTATATTCAGAAAAATTTTTCACCCAAATATGTGAGGTTCGCCTTTAGATTTGATAAGAAAAGCATTCACTATTAGTGCTTATGAGTGTACCGGTAGCATTTAGATTCTAGAACTTGCGTTAGTGATGCATCCCGAGACCGCTAGTGAGACTACATTCGTGTAGTAGGATTTACTACATGATAAGAGGCATTAGGATTACCCTTGTGTTAAACCCGCATTATAATTACTTGACCATTTAAGTCATATTACTTGGCTAGTTAAGTCAACTAATTTTTCCCACACCCTTAGCGTTGTACTCATTTTTAGTACACGAAACCCCTAGTACACCCCTCCGAGCCTATCTTTTCGTTTCTAACTTTAAGCATTTTACTTAAAGGAAGAATTTGTTACACCCCACTTAAATGTACAACCAAATCGCCTTAGCCTTCCGTGTACGCGCTCATTTTTAGTGCATTATTGTTATTTGTTAAACCCTAAGTTAACTTTCTAATTGATTACATGGTTGCTAAGTCGAGTCATATCCTTGTACATATTGTTTTGGGACGATTGGGACTCATGGGTAAGTACTTATTTTATGGAGTAATGGGGAAGAACATCATTTATTACCCCCATATGTACGTTAATCTTAAAAGTGCTCCAAGTGTTTTGATTTTCTTAATTCGAGTCATTAGATTAGTTTAATGTAAAGTATGTAAAGATTCAAGTGTAAGGGGAATTCTCATTCCCTATGATGTATTATTTTGGATGGTAGCGTAAGAGTGTATACATAAAAAAAAAAAAAAAAAAAATCGAAAAAAAAAGATCAAGAAAGAAAAAAAAAAAGAGAAAAAAAATAGAAAAGAAAAATAGAGAAAAAACATACGGACTACCATCCCTTTTTATTCTATGTTCATTTTATGTTTTTGTTCTTTTTTATTTATTAGCTTAAGTCGAGTCTAGTCTTGGCTTAGCAACGCCACATTGTACATGTAATTAACCAAGATTGTTAACTCGCCACCAGTAAAACTTCCTTTATCCAACAAAACCGTGTATTTCATATCCCTACACCTAACGTTACAACCCTTTAAAAAGACCTCTTTGATAGTTTATCCTAGGTGCTTACGCCATGTGGTGGAGGTTTGATCCTTTCCCAAGCCTATGGTAATCTATTTTGCTATGACAGGTAGTGAGAGATATCTTCCGTTTCCATATTGTAATTTATACTTTATTACACCCGAGAGATGTGAGTATCTAAACACTATTTGTGAGGTGCTTGTATATGACCTCCGTGCTTGTCTATTGGTCTTTAGTGGAACGATTATTTGTTGTAATTACTTTTATATTAGTGTTAAATGACCCCTAACTTGTCTTTTGAGTAGAATAAAAGCGCATTTGCTTGAGGACAAGCAAATCTCAAGTGTAAGGGTATATGATGAGGCGAAAAATGATCCGTTTTTAGGGGGTCATTTAAGCCCGAATCCGAATTTATTTGATCAAATATTGCCCTAAATCGTTCCTTTTGGGATTTTAGGTACTTTGGGAGAGAAATCTGGAAAAGGAAGCAATTCAGACGTTTTTGGAGCATAAAAGTGAAGAAAACGCCAAAGTCTTAATTTTTCATGCTGGGAACAGTAGGTGACGGCGTCAAGAGCAAAACCTTGACGGCGTCAAGAGCAAATTTCATGAAAATCCATGACGATCCAGAGAAGATTTGACGGCGTCACGTAGGAAGGGCGTCAAGAGTAAAAGAGTCATGACGGCCTGGAAACATATAAGTCTTGACGGCGTCAGAAGTAGATCTAGGCAGTCCGAGAAGAGTTTTGGCGGCGAGGTGACGGCGTCACATGTTTCTTCTTGACGCCGTCAAACCCATTTTTCTATATATAGTTTTCTAATTTTTCACATTTAAAGAGAGAAGTTTTGGGAGAAACCCTAAGTACGATTTTGGTGTAACTTTACAGGTTTTTCAAGGGTTCCAACCCCTTGATACCTTGCATGATTAATCAAGATAAGTGTTCTTCTAATTCAATCAATATGTCTATGTGTTGGTTGTCTATATCATGTTCTTGTCTTAATTCTATCATGCTAGGCTAGATCTCTTTTGTGTTTGCTTAGATCTAATGAAACCTAGATATTGATTATGTGTTGATTACTTGTTTATTCTTGTTTTGGATGAATGATTTATATGTTAGGCTTAAGAAAACTGGCAGATCTCCAATTGGTAACATGCTTGAACGTCTTAAGAAACATGAACCAACGCGCACTAGGTCTTTATTGGTTGTATTTAATGCATGAGCCACTGTTTACAATCCCTATAGTTGTGCTGGGCATGGTGTAGGAGGAGATAAGAGCTCATAGAATTGGGGAGTTATGTGTGCCACCCCATGAATGGTATTAAGGAATACAATCCGTCATCCATACAATTATAACAAGTAATTAACGTGTAAAAGATATCTAGGGAGTAGTGAAATCTAAGTAAACACATTTTCTCCAATTACTGCTCACAACCTTAGTATAAATTAGTTTACTTTCATTTTTAGTATTTTATTTTGATTGCATCTTAGTATTGGGTTAGTTGAATAGCAACTAATTCCGCCCACTCTTCCAAAACCCGAGATTTTTACTTGCTTTCTAAAAAATATAAAAACACAAAAATAATCATCCCTCACCTTTAGAACTAGTATTTAGGCTTTCTAATCCTAGCGACACTATTCCTAAGCTGAACGATCAATCCCCCGGTACTTGTCACTATACTATACTACAACGATCAGGTACACTGCCTGGTGGGGGTTGTAAGCTTCTCGAGATCCCAATGGTGTATCAATGACCTTTGATAGATATAATTATATTGATACACGAGGCAGATCCAAGTCATTTGTGGCTTGGGTCCCCAAAGGGAACTAATTCCTTTATTTTGTGTGCAGGGACATTCTAAGACTACAAATGATCAAGGATACTCAGACAGTGGATGTTCCAGGCACATGACTGGCAATAAGTCCTATCTTTCAGACTTTCAACCTTATGATGGACAATTTGTCAGCTTTGGAGGAGGAATTGGTGGCAAAGTTTCTGGCAAAGGAACAATCAAGGCTGGAAACATTGATTTTGAAGATGTGCAGTATGTGAAAGAACTCAAGTACAATCTCTTTAGTGTGTCACAGATGTGTGACAAGAAGCATAGAGTTCTATTCACAGAAGATGAATTCTATATCTTATCTAAGGATTATAAGCTTCCAGATGAAAGTGATATTTTGCTTAAAATCCCTAGAAAAGGAAATCTATATAGCATTGACATGAAGAACATAGTGGCTAATAATGATGTTACTTGCTTGCTTGCTAAAGCCACCTTATGAATCAATGCTTTGGCATAGAAGATTGGGTCATGTTAACTTCAAGACCATCAACAAGATTGTGAAAGATGGACTTGTCAGAGGTCTACCAGAGAAAAGATTTGAAAATGACCAAACTTGTGTTGCCTGTCTCAAAGGAAAGCAACACAGAGCTTCATGCAAGACCAAAACATTCAATTCTATTAATCATCCACTCTTTATGCTGCATATGGACTTGTTTGGTCCTACTTCTGTAAGCAGCATAAATTTGAAGAAGTATTGTCTTGTTGTGACTGATGATTTTAGTAGATTCACATGGGTTTTCTTTTTAAGAACCAAGGATGAAACCACTGGCATCCTTAAGACATTCATCACTGAAGTTGAAAATCAATATGAAAAGAAGATCAAGATCATCAGGTGTGGCAATGGGACAGAGTTCAAGAATAAAGTTATGGATGATTTCTGCAGAGACAAAGGTATTAAAAGAGAATTTAGTGTTGCAAGAACTCCTCAACAAAATGGAGTTGCAGAAAGAAGAAACAGAACACTAATTGAGGCTGCTAGAACCATGTTAGCTGATTCCAAGCTTCCAGTAACTTTTTGGGCTGAAGCAGTTAACACTGCTTGTTACATACAGAATAGGGTTTTAGTGGTCAAAACAAAGAACAAGACACCTTATGAGTTATTCAGAGGAAGACCTCCTACTTTGGAGTTTATGAGGCCATTTGGGTGTCATGTTACTATTCTCAATACCATTGATCATCTGGGTAAATTTGAAGAAAAGTCAGATGAAGGCTTCTTTGTTGGATACTCTATGGTTAGCAAGGCTTTTAGAGTTTACAATTTAAGAACAAAGAAGATTGAAGAGAACTTGCATGTTCAGTTCCTTGAAAATAAAGCAAACATGGCAGGTTCAGGACCAGATTGGCTATTTGATCTTGAAACATTATCAAATATAATGAATTATATACCTCTCACTTCAAGCACTGGAGACAAAGATCTTGAAGATTCAGAAGAATTAATTGATGAAGATGAAGCTTGCAAAGATGATGAAGATCAAATTGTTATGCCACTTTGGGACTTTGTTGATAATTCTGAAAAGCCAAGTGATGCAGATAGTGTAAATAAAGATATTCCTACTAGCAGTGGTAACTCAATTCCCACTGCTACACCAGAAGTTTCCACTGTCAGCCCAAATGTGGAACATATTTCTCAGGAATCACCAAGTGATGATGTAGAGATCTCAAACATGCCTACAACATATGATATTCCTAGAACATCACAGTCTTCAATTCACAAAGTGCAACCACTTGATAATGTCATTGGTGAACTTCAATCAGGTGGGAAGACTAGAAGACAGACAAAGAAAGATGATATTCATGGGTTCATAAGTGAAGTGTATGAGTCCAAGAAACATAGTAAGAAGAATGAGTGTTTGTTTTTCTGTTTTCTCTCACAGGTGGAGCCTAAGAATGTGTATATGGCTCTAGGAGAATCTAGCTGGGTTGAAGCTATGCAAGATGAGTTGCTACAGTTTAAACTTCAAAAGGTTTGGGTTCTTTGTGATTTGCCTGATGGTATGAAGGTCATTGGTACTAAATGGGTTTTCAGAAACAAGAAAGATGAAAGAGGTATTGTAATCAGGAACAAAGCTAGATTGTTTGCTCAAGGATACACTCAAGAGGAGGGTATTGATTATGAAGAAGTGTTTGCTCCTGTTGCAAGGATTGGGGCTATTAGATTGTTTTTAGCCTATGCATCATTTATGGGCTTTACAGTCTATCAAATGGATGTTAAGAGTGCCTTTCTGTATGGAACTATTGATGAGGAGGTATATGTCTCTCAACCTCCAGGCTTTGAAGATCCTCAACACCCAAATAAAGTTTACAAAGTGGTTAAGGCTCTTTATGGCTTACATCAGGCTCCAAGGAAGTGGTATGAAACCTTAGCTAATTATTTGTTGAATAATGGGTTTCATAGAGGCAAGATTGATCAAACTTTGTTCATCAAGAAAGACAAGGGTGATATCCTACTTGTGCAAGTATATGTTGATGATATTATCTTTGGGTCTACTAAACAAGAGATGTGTAAAGAGTTTGAGAAGCTGATGAAAGATGAATTTCAAATGAGTTCTATGGGAGAACTTACATTCTTTTTGGGGCTTCAAGTACAACAGAGTAAGGAAGGCATATTTATCAGTCAAGACAAATATGTGGCTGAGATTATTAAGAAGTTCAAGTTTACTGATGCAAAATCTTCAAATACCCCTGCTGACAAGACCACTCACTTATTGTTGAAGAATGCTAGTGGTGCTAATGTTGATGTCCACACTTACAGATCTATGATTGGTTCTTTGATGTATCTTACTTCATCAAGGCCAGACATTATGTTTGCTGTATGTGCTTGTGCAAGATTTCAAGTGACTCCAAAGACATCACATATGACAGCAGTGGAAAAGATTTTTAGATACTTGAAGACTTATCCTAATCTAGGATTATGGTATCCAAGAGACTCTCCAATGTTATTGATCACATACTCAGATAGTGACTATGCTTGTGCAAGTTTGGATAGAAGATCAACTACTGGAGGATGTCAATTTCTTGGATGTAGATTGGTGTCATGGCAGTGCAAGAAGCAAACTATGGTTGCTACTTCAACCACTGATGCAGAATATGTTGCATCTGCTAGTTGTTGTGCTCAGATCCTTTGGCTTCAGAATCAATTATTGGATTATGGGTACAATTTCATGAACACCATTATCTATATAGACAATAGTAGTACCATATGCATTATTAAAAATCCTGTGCAACATACTAAAACTAAACATATTGAAATTAGACATCACTTTATTAGAGATTGTTTTGAGAAAAAGCTTATTAATGTTGTCAAAATTCATACTGATGACAATTATGCTGATTTATTAACAAAAGGGCTTGATGTAGGTAGGTTTCAATACTTGGTAACAGGTATTGGAATGCTCAATCCATAAATCTTTGATGTCTAATACTTTTCAGTGTTGCAGGATACTTTTTAGGTACTAATATTGTTTGTATTGTATGTATAGTTTTCTACTAACTTGTATGCAGAGTTATCAAGAGCACAGTGGTAATTAACATACAACAGTGGAAAGATTGGTGATAATAGCAAGAACAAAAGAGTACTTTTATTGATCTTTAAGAAGAGTACATCACAACCATCAACAAAACATTGTCACCATTACAGAAAACCATCACATAAGACATGAACCTACAACCCAATACCTACTCCATAGGTTTCTTTCCTTTTCCCTCATACTGATGCTTGCCCTTGGAAATTTTCTTTCTCTTGTCATCAAAAGAGAGTTGTTTTCTTGGACAAGCAAGTCCCAGAACTTGCTTGGGAGGCCTTGGTGCTTGAGTTGGCTTTTCAACAGCTGGCCACTTCATGTTGTCTATTGCTGTAGTCAAAGCTGTGGTGAGGGCCTTTGGAAGCTCTTTGGACAGGTCAAAGGTTGGATCATTATCATCATCAAATGAAGAGCTTGAATAAAACTCAAGTGATGGAAAAGGATCAGCTGAAATCTTCTTGTTGGGCTTCATGCTTGAAGATGTAGCAGTTGTTGCACTTGGTGGAAAATATCCACTCCATCCAGCAGAAAGTTCTTCAGAGTCTGAGTAGTAACTGATTTCATCATCTGAAGTGTCATCAGAAGAGATGTAGATTAAAAGGGAACCAACTCATGATGATGCTTAGGGTTTGTGTTATTGAAGTTGTTTGTTGATGAGAGATAAAAGTTTTGAGCCCCCTTTTATATACAAAGTCAAGGTCGAATTCTAATTAATGAAGAATATTTACTCCTACTTGTTTTGGTAGGTTGGAGGAGTAAATTTGGTTATTATCGGGTTGACTTTTGGAAGATATTTTTGTGAATAGTAACTTGGTTAAAAAGTTACTTTGGGTTAATTTTTATGGGTTAAGTTAAGTTGCAGAATACAACCCATACTATTGGAGTCATTGGAGTAATAAGGTGTGTATTATAGACACACAACAAATGGTTATTGATTCACCATGTCTAATCCACATAAGAACCAACTAGTCCAGAGCAAACGGCTACTGGTAAAGACTTAACAAATCCGTTTATGGTTGATAGGTTATCAACTCACCATACATCCAAGTGATAAAGAGTTGGCTAGTCCATAGCAAACGGCTCATGGTAAAGACATATCAAATCCGTTGATAGCTGGTAGTTTGCTAAAAACTATGATAAGAGCAGCAAATTTACATGTTTTATTAATCACTGCTCTTTGATATGTTGTGAAACTTTTACCACTGCTAGTTCATTAGTTACCACTGCAAGAGTAATTTTTCCACTGATGAACTAGCCGTTACAACTGTTGTGTCAGTAATCCATTTTTTACTAGCCGTTGTAAAAATAATCGTCTTTCCTTATTAATAGGGTAAAATCTTTTGTGAATTATCTACTTACTTATTTTAAATTATTCTTTTTCCAAAGATAATTCTTTCTAAAGATAATTCACATTGCGTAACCTCTTCAAACCCTATTAGTATAAATTGATCATCATACGGCTTGCTTTTTATCTTGATTACTAACACTTTTATTCTCTTTTTCACAAATATCATGGCGATTCTAAAATTTGTCGAGGAGCACAACCAAGTGGCCTACTTACAAAAGTCAAACGAGAAGAGTGGCCCTGTTTTTCATCAGATTGTGGATTTTCTAAACACAACTCATATAAGGTATGCCTTAACTATTAATCCCACAATCTATGTCTCTCATATCCAACAGTTCTGGAACACTGTGGAGTCCATAACTCTTGAACAGGGAGACACACATGAATCTCTGGATGCTCTAAGAGCCACATTTGATGGGGTAACTATTGATGTTACTGAGTCATCCTTGAGGAGAATTGTCCAATTGGATGATCTCAATGGTATCATCACATTACCTAATTCAGAAATTTTCACTAATATTGCTTTAATGGGGTATGATACATCTGAACAAAAAGTTACTTTCAGAAAAGGATGTTTTTGTCCCCATTGGAGATTTTTGATTCACACTCTTTTACATTGCCTAAGTCTTAAGAAAACTTCTTATGAACAATTTGCATCAACCATGGCTTATCCTTTGGTTTGTTTGGCAACTGATAGGACTTTCAATTTTTCAAAGTTTATTTTCAATAATATGAAAGGCAATGTAAAGAGTCAATATAAATTTTTGATGTATCTAAGGTTTGTGCAAGCAGTGTTAAATAAGTTTCAACTGCAACCTCACAATAGAATTTATGAACCTTCTAGCCTAAAGCCAAAAGTTTTTCAAAACATGTGTAAGGCTTCAGAACTTTGGAATGGGGAGGTTCATCCACTTTTCCCTCAAATGCTTGCTAAAATTGCTCAAGTACAGGGTGAAGATGCACCCATCCCAGTTGTATCCCAAAACACACCCACTATTGTTGTTCCACCAATTCAACATACCCCTGTTGTAACTCACACTTATGAGAGAAGGTCTAAAAAGCCAACTTCTCTCATCTCAACATTGCATGTTGCTCAACCTTTTGGTTTAGGGACAAGCAGTGGTGGTTCAAGGCTTAATCCTAGTCCAACTAGGGAAGAGCCTAAATCAATGCCTCATGATTCACCTCTCCCAGCAGGTTACACAGTTGGAAGTGATGATGGCAGTGTGCAACTTCTTGAATTGATGGACATTTGTACCAAGTTAGTCAAGCAGGTTCAAGCTCTGGAGAAAGATCTGGCACAAACCAAAGAACAACATGCCACAGAGCTGAATAAATTGAAGGATGAGATTCAAAGATTGCAGAATGAAGTTGAGAATCTCAAGAAGAAAAGATCTCAGGTTGTGTTATCTTCATCATCTTCACCTCAGGATGAGTTTTCTGCAAATTCTACTAAAGTTTTGGGAGATTCTTCCAAACAAGGGAGGAAAACAGATGCAGAGTTTAAGGGGAGGAATACAAATTTTGAAAAAGCATTTGCTGAGCTCAATGATTCTGATAATGCTCAAGCAAAATATGATGTAGCTGAGACTGAGGGGAGGAAATTGGATGTTGAAGATATGGATGCTGATGCTGGTTTTAACTTTGATGATATAGTTGGAACTGCTCAACCAATTTCCACTGAAGCAGAACAAGTTGCAGAACAAGTTCCCACTGATCAACCTATTACCACTGCAAGAGAAAAAGTTACCACTGATACTCAAGAAATTACCACTGCAGAGGAAGAGGCTGCTAGAATAAGATCAATTAAAGGAAAGGCTATTGTAATTGCTTCAGATCAAGAGACAAGAAAGATTTCTAAGTATGAACAAGCTCAGATTGACTTTGATGCAAGATTGGCAGAGCAACAACAAGAGAATGAAAGAAAGAGAAAGCTAGAGGAAGATGAAGTTGCTAGTTTTATGGAAACTAAGAGGTTGGATAAACTTGAAGCTGTAATGGCAGAACCTATTTCAAGTGTCTCACCAACTGTCATACATGAGAAACCTCCATTGTTCAGTTATGTGCCTACAGAAGAAGAGATTGACTACTTGATTAATAATGATCAAGTAATCAGGAAGAAGGCTATTGAATTGATTGCAAATACAACCTTGGATGAAGAACAAAGGTCTGCTCAACTTAAAGATTTCATTCAAATGAAGAATCAGCAGGCTCTTGATCAAATCATTGGGGATGTTAGAAAAGGTCAAAAGAAGCCAAGGAAACTTACAAAGGCACAGATCATTGCTGAGATGAAGACTTTTTGTTGCCATGTTGGTAATATGAAGATGGCTCAATTCAAAGGAATGTCACATGATCAGATTGAAGGAATTTACTACAGAATCAAAAGACAAGATAGTAAATTCATTCCAATGGATCAAGAACCAATAACAATGAAGACAAAAAGGACTAGAGTGAGTCTTGAATCAAAAGATGCAAAGAACTTGAAGACTCAGAAACCATCTCAAGCAGAAGAGGGTCCTAGCAAGTTGACAGAAGAGCAAGTTACAAACATATTGTTCATAGAGACTGATATACTTAATATTGAACCTCTACAATCAAGATATCTAGTAGTTGGTTGGGAAATCTTTTCTGATAGTTTTGGTGTAGCTTGGAAGATCATCAGAACTGGAAGTGTCACAAGCATTTGCAGAGATTTTGAAGATATTGTTAGATCTTGTGATAGAGAAGATTTGGATACTTTGTGGAAAATTGTTCAAGATCAGTTTAAAAAGGATGAACTTGTTGATGTCAAGGCTAAGGAGTTATGGGTTCACTTCAGAAGATTATATGAACCTGACTCAAGTGATAGATATTGGAGATTTGAAGCTCATAGTACAAAAACTTTGTGGAAATTCTATGATTCAAGTTCTGTGCATCATGTTTCTAGTCAAGATGGAGTTGATGTCTTTATGCTGGCTGAGAAAGAATATCCATTGAGAGCTGGAGTATTGACAGTGATGTTGTCAGAGAAGCTTAGGTGCTGGGAAAGAACTGAAGTTATAGATGATTTGCTACAAAGGATTTATGATCAAAGTGTGAGAGCTGACAAAGACTTAAGAAGAAGAAGATAAGTGTTTGGAAGAATTCCCATATCCTCATGTTTGCTGCATTCTTGAAGAAACTTATTGATTTATGTATTAATCATAAGTTAGGGGAGGATTGTTGGGAATTATACTAACAGTTACCACGGCTAAAAGAAGATGTTACAACTGCAGAAGATTGTACTTGCAGTGGAAACTCATTACCACTGCAAGAACATATATTACCACTGCTTATTAGATAACTGTTAGAAAACGTGTTTAGATAAATATAGAATAGATCTTGTGTATATCTTATTCTATTAGCTTTATACTTATCTTGTAGAAGAGTGCTCCTTGTGCTATAAAAGGAGATCCTAGGTTAAAGGTTTGATATACTTTTCTAGAGCTTCAAGGTGTAACCCTAGTGATATCTAGATCACTCGTATTATTATCATTAATAATATTGGAGCTAATAGTTTGTTTACATACATTGTTCTTATTCATATACAACTGTCTTACTCATAATCAACCTTCTAAGTGTTACTAAGTAGATTCCGCATACTTAGTGATATAATTCAAAGTATCAATCTAACACAAGTTCAAGGTGTTATAGATCCATCAACCCCTAATCCATCCAATAATAAAATGCGCCCCTCACCCTTTGACCTGTCAAACACAGTCAAACGTACCATCCCTTCTTCAACCCACCCCTCGTTTTACCTAGAAAACAAACCCCCCATCTCCACTCCACATACCTGCTACACGCATCCCCTTCCCCAAGACCTCAAAAGCTACTCCTAACCAATACCAACCCACATCCTTCACGGGTTGCCATGCCCCGTCACCAATCCACAACTCAATTGGGCGCCAGAACAGATTCTAGGGGTGATTTCCAAAAAGAATCAATGGCTGGGATTGGTCACAAAGAAGCACAAAGGATGGACAACTCAGCAATCCTCTCACAGCAAAAGCACAATCAGATGAGGACAAGGAAAATGAGACCAAACCCTAGATTTATTAGTATAAATAGTTTATGATATGTAGCCATTGAAGGCAGTCAATTAAGTAGGTTTTAGATTTAAATTCTGTATTTTAGTTTTATTTAAAATCTTTTGTACTCCTTTCTTTAAAATTAATGATGAGTGTGCAAATACTCATCATTTTTGGTCAATCTAAACTGCAAAAACATTTAAAAACACGCAAATATGCATCAAAACACTGAAAATATCCCAAAGATCGTGTTTTATATGTTTTAGATGCAAAATGATTAAAATAGATGAAAACCGAACAAAGTTTGCATAATTGGCAGTTTCAGTCCCCAACTTTCAAAACTTGACAAAATTAGTCCCTAAGCATTTATTTTGAAAGAAAAGTCAAACCAACTCCTTAAAAATCAAAAGTTATCAAATAATGATCTTTGGGTGAAAAGCTTTCAAAAGTTTACAAGTTTAGTCCCTGAAGTTTCACATTTAGCAAGATTAGTCCCTGTACTTTTGGAAATGACAGAAATGATCCTTGGAGAGTTTTTATGAAAAAAGTCAACAATCATCCTCCTAAAATCATCAGATGACATTTTGAGTCCTTGGGTTGAAATTTTCAAGATTGGCAAGAATGGTCCCCGGGAATTACACTTTGAAGAAAAAAAATACTCAAAATTGACCTTGGGAATTCAAGACTTGGCATATTCGAACCTTGGATTATATTTTGGGAATTTGGCAGCATTGACCCTTCAGTTTTGGAGAATTACACAAATGGTCCTTTGGCTTTGTTTTCTTATTAAACCAAACGGACCCTTTATTTATTAAACCCCAACACTAATCCTAAACCCAGACCCATTAACCCAAACTGCTCCCAGCCCAAAACCAGCCCAATCCCAAATAAATAAAACCCACCCCACGATTAATAAAGATGGGTCAATCGGTCAAACGTTACCCTTCCCTAACCTTTCCCTCCTGGTGTCCACTGGGTAAACACCTCACCTCTAACACCACTACTGTAACACTCCATCTTCCATCAAAAGCACCGTAAAACACTCCCCCCAATCCCACTATCAAGCCCAATTCCATACCTAACCCCTTGGACACCCTGGTAGTCTCAATTTACACAATACCTTTTTGGCGCCAAAATTGGTTTGAAGGCTGGGATGACTTTCACAGCAATTCAAGGGCTGGGATTTATTCGCAAAGTTCAAGAGGTCATGTTGTTGCCCTAATTCCAGAGAATGAAGCACAAGAGAGTCATTTTCTACCTACCTCTTTAGTAGTACAAATAGGAAGCTTGTAAGCCTTCTATTGGCATCCCTTCTTTGTATCTTTCTTTCATTTTAGACTTAATTTCCAGTTGTATTTCTTAGTTTGCAATTTAATTTAAGTAATCTTTCAGTTTTAAGAAATTCGTATTTTTACTTAGAGTTTTTAGTTTCTTGTTATTTGCTTCAATTGCATCTTAATTAGCCTCAGTAGCTTCTTTAAATCTTGTTAAAGTTATTTGAAGTCAAAAGAAAGTTTAAACTCAGAAAAGAAAAAAAAAAAGAAAAATACAAAGAAAATCAAATAAATATAAAAAATTAAAGAAGAAAGAACGAAGCACAAGTAGCAGATGGTTATGAAGTTTGGTTTAGAGCTCCATGGGGAGCATTAGGATATGTTCTTGGTTCTAATTCTCATATTGTCCACTAGCTTGGATGTCAAGTAAGATTTTGACCATGAATTTTGAATAAATTATGTTCTTGAGTAATATGTGTTTATTGCTATTGATTGTTGCTTGTTTATGTTCATAAAGGCCTATCTATAGTTTAGATCTCAGATTGATTGCTTAAATACCATATTTCCTTTGAAAATCATAAAATCGGTTAACAAAAGGGGTGTTTGGAACTGCTTTTATTTTGGCATTGTTGTTGTTATTAGGTTTGGCCTTGTGTTGGTCCATGGTTCTTAAGCTCAGTATAATGCAATTTGATCATTGGATTGGTAAATTTCTCAGTCAAAGTCAAATATCAACCTAATCTCTTTCAATTGCTCAATTGTTTGCAAATTAGATTAACATAAGCTCACTTTAGGTGCTAAACTAAGTAAGGTTGCTTAATTTGTTCCCATTTAAGGTTGTTAGATCACAATTAGTAACCTAGGATCATTTGAATCTCAGAAAAGTCAACTTGTGCAAAAAAGTGAAAAAGTCAAATGTTCATGACTACTGGAAATGGGACAGATTTCTAGGGCATGTGTAGGATTCAATTGTTGACAAAAATCAAAAGTTCTTGTTGATTTAGAATCTTGGTCAGCTTGTTCATCATTTTCAAAAATAAAATTCAAATTTGGTGGTGATTTACTTAGGAGAATTTGGGCCTAAAAATGCCTATCTGACTGAGATCCTCCCCTGCATACAGATTTTCATGAAATTTCTTTTGATCATAAATTGCTCAATCCTGGATCAAATGACGTGTTCTTTGTTGTTCTGAGTAGCCCTTTAAGTAGTATTTAGGATCCAGGTTTTAGTTTTCCCATAACTGCTTCTTAAGTGCTTATTGAGAAGCCATCTTTAGGCTTGATTAGGACTGCATAGCTCAATATGTACTGAGCTTGGTTGATTTTATTGGTGTTCTTGATTATTGGTCTTGTTATTATTCTAGTTGTTGTTAATTATTGCTTTTGTTGTTGTTTATTTGTTTGCATAAGCCCTTGTGAGCTTATTAGCTCATTTGAGCTTATTGGCTTCTTGCTTAGCTACTACTTTGCTTGTTGCTGTTCTTGTTGTTGTTCTTGTTCATGCTTATGTTCTTGTTGTTGTTGTTGTTTGCTGCTTGTTGTTGTTGTATTGCTTATACAAGCATTAAGCTTGTTTAAGCTTACTTGATTTGGTGGTTTTTAATTTGGCAGTTACAAAGAGAAAAAGAAAACAAAATCTTGAAATCATTTTGATTCTTGAATCTGCTTTGAAATTTAGAGTTTGAATAAGTTTTTGTTGGTTTTAAATCTGTTTTCCAAGAAAAGAAGTGAGATTGTGTTTGTGTGTTTGTAAAAAGGAAGCAGTCAAAAAGAAAACAAAGAAAAAAAAAATATAGAAAGTTTGTGTAAAAAAATAGGAATCGAACCTGGGACCTCAAGCACACACAGACTCACCACACACACTCTTAACCATCTGCCCTTGGGACTTTTTCATACTAACTTTGCAACATTAATCTTTTATATTGCATTTGGACTGTTTTGCTTATTTAGTTGTAAACTGCTTTTTCCAGCTTATTCCTTGAACTTATTTTCAAGTTTTTATTTTTCTTAAGTTTCTTTTTACCTAACTAATTTTCCAGAAAAAGTTTAGGATTATTTAAATAAGTTTAGGTATTAAATTTGAATTAATTAGTGATAATTAGTAATTAAATCATATTAAATAGAATTTTTATTAAATTTTTAATTTTCTTTTTCTAATATTTTCTTTTGTCTTTTAGTGCATTAGAAAAATTGTTTGTATGCCCGTAGGACTTGTATAGCTATAATTTCATGTTTTTATTTATACGTTAACGTTTATCTTAAATAAATGCCACGTTTATTTGTTAACTTGTGTTTTAGGATTCCCGATACCTAATTTTGATTCCCGTAGTGTTTTAGGATTCCCCTAGTTTGCCATTTGCCTTTTGTTTCCCCTTAGGTTATTTTATTTTCATTCTCGTTCGTTAATTTCCAATTTTCGTTAATTTAACGTATCACAAAACCAAATAATCTTTCTCAACCAAACATACAAGGTTTTAATCTCAACCTTTTCACGAAACTTTCCATTCACATCTCGTTGGGATACGACCCGGGAAATCACTTCCCGGTCTCACAAATAAATATCACTAGCACGAGTTTACGAGGTAATCTTTTTCCTAAAAGGTTTACTCGTATTTTCTACGTCTTGTTGTCTCACGATAACATTGACATCACGTTTGTTGATATTTTGATAAATTGTTTTGCACAAAAACACAACGAATCAAATGGCGCCGCTGTCGGGGAGGCTGTGTGTCGAAAGTCTCAATAAGGTTTAGACGATTAGTCTTGTAGAACCTTCGCAAGAAGTTACGCTTTCATAAAACTTATAAAAAGCCAAAAATATTTTTATTTTGTTTCTATATATGTATTATATCTATAAAAGATAAGAAAAACACAAAAAGATTTTCCCGTTTCTTTGTTTAATAATTACAACATTAAAATCTTACCACCGCAAACCAAGGCAGAACACCTACCAACTGGGGATGTGACCATAATAAGTTCCCAAACTAAAGATCAAAACTTGCCTTTGTATCACTTGCGTTTTGGAAAACTTTTAATCGATATGCTTACATTAAGAGGAGTCGAAACGGTATAGGGTGATCCAATGAACTTCACCCTAGTGAGAAATCTATTCTTTTCTCCCGCTCCTTGTACGTTTATCCTTAAAGGTCAACCTTGCGTTCTTGATTATTGGTTTAAGTTCCCTTGTCGTTAAAGTGGTATTGTTTTAATTGGGTTTGTTTTTGTGGTGCATGCGCACTCGTTCGTCTACGTAAACAAGTCCTTTGCAATCGCTTAACAACATTCCAAGAAGAAGGCGTAATCGACGACGTACCAATCCAATAGTCGAACCCGAGATTCGTACTATTCCTACCGTTATCATGGCGGCTGATCCCACTATGAATGAGCTTCTCCAAGCACCCATCGAGGGGTACGGAGATGCTATCGTTGTTCCAGCCATCGTGGCTGACAATTTTGAACTTAAGACGGGGTTGATAAACCTAGTCACCTCGCGTCAATTCTATGGTTTTGAAAGGGACGATCCTTAAGATCACATTCGATGGTTTAACAAAATCACATCCACCATCAAATGCAAAAATGTCCCTGAAGAAGCAATCAAACTTCTTCTCTTCCCGTTTTCCCTCGATGGGGCTGCCAAGAATTGGCTTGACAAACAACCCCCTTGATCGATTAAAACATGGGAAGATTTGGTTAAGAAGTTCGTGAATGAATTCTTTCCTCCTTCTAAAACCACGGCCCTTAAGAATGAGATCATGAAATTCACGCAGAAATTCGATGAATCATTCGGTGAGGCATGGGACCGTTATAAGGATATGCTTCGCAAATGTCCTCATCATGGTTTCTCCGAGTTAATGCAACTCGACACTTTCTATAATGGTGTGAGCCAAATTGATCAAGACTCTCTCAATGCCTCCGCTGGAGGTAATTTCTTGAATCGAACTACAAGGGATGCTTTAGTGATCATCGATAATAAGTCTAAGGTCCGCATTCCACGAAGCAAGCCGGTTGTTTCTCAAGTGAATGTTGGTCCTTCTACCTCATCACCCGTGGCTCAATATAGCACCGATGCTAGGCTTGACAAACTCACGGAAGCCATTCATGCTTTGGTTCTCACCAAAAACAAGAAAGTTTCTTCTCAACCTGCCGAAGTAAAAAAGGTTGAAGTTTGTGTTACTTGTGGTGGTCCACACGCATATTACAATTGTACTGCCACCGATGGCAATCCATTTGAAGTTAATGCGATAGCCGGTAGTTCTAATCAAGGAGGTAACCAATACCGTCCTCAAGTGGAGCCAAACTACCGTGCTAGCAACCAAAGTGGTCCACCCGGCTTTTCTCAACCCAATAATCCAACTGCTTATTTGGCTTTACTTATTTAAATTGCTTATTTATTGTTTACATTTTCTTATTTAGTTATAATTTAGCTTATTGTATCATTTGGTTCCAAAACTTAGTGTAAAAGCTGAAATCTCTTTCAAAAAAATCAAACAGACCCTTTAAGGGGTGTTTGGATTAGTTTTTTTTCTTTTAGTAAAACTAATTACAAGCCACTTAGGTTAATTAGATTCAGTCTTATATTAGTATAAAAAGTTTTCTTTAGTCAGAGTTAAATAGGATTGAGTAGTATTTGAGCTTCTAAAGTAGTTTTCAAAATTAGTAGTATAAAGCTTTTTATAACTGTCATAATTTGAAAAAATAGGTTACTGTTAATTTTATGAGTTAAAATTTGTTTCAAGAAAGTCTAGTCGGTTAGTTTCATTTGTTTTCAGTTATGCATAAGTAGGATTTTGGTACAAGTCCCATTTGACCCACTTTGAAACATGCACAACTGTTATAATATAGGTCTCAACAGCCCCCTTTTGATCCAAGTTTTAGGCAGGGTAGAGTTAGATGTAAGATTGGATTTTAATGGTTATTGCTAGTTTATAGTATAGCATCATTTAGTTTGAGCTTATCCAGATTGTTACAGATTTTTGGTAGCTTATTTCTACCCATTTTGTACCACTGGTGCAGCAGCCTGCTGTCCCAAACAGCCTCAAACTTGCATTTTTAATCCGTTCGTCCTTGTCCATTTGACCTAAAAATCGTTATAGTACTTCTTTGCCAGCTTGTTAACAAGCTTGTAATTTTAATTTATTTTTAGAATTTTTTTTCGCAACTTGTGCAGGGTGCCAAACATGCCTCATCAGCCCACTGATTTGCTCTCCCATTTGCCGTCTAAGACTAGTTTTTTTTGCTTAATAGTTTTGAGGCTTTCTTCACTGCCTGTTTCTGTCATTATATAGCTTTTTAGGTCTCCCCTTTTTCATCCCTTTTGCTTGTTTCCCTCCTTGGTAGCTTATTGTTAGTTTTATTATTAGCTTATACAGTCGTAGTTAGTTAAGTTTTCTGCCTGGTTATGTTTATGTCGTTTCCAGATTTTTGATTGCTTTATTACTGCTGATTTAGTTGTTAGATTTAGTTGAACTTAGGTCTCTAGTTAGTGTACTGTTCTAGCTTGGCATATTGTGGTGATTTGAATTTACTAGGCGACTTATTCATAAGCCCAAAATAGTACTCATTTGACCCGTTCCAACAGTTGAACCTGTCCCAAACAGCCCATATCAGCTCCTTATAAGCCCTCTTGTACGCTCCAATTTAGCTCATCTCTGTTTTTTTCCAGAACTTTGCCACACTGTAATTGCTTCTGAGTGACCTTGGTTTTTGGCTTATTGATTTGGGTTACTTTTGAACGGCTTTAAGTTGCCTCATAAGGGTTGTTTCCCCGCAATTGTGACTTGTTTATTTGGAGGTCTGAATATGTTTTTTTAGCTTTTAAGCTCTGCTTAATTAGGTGCATTTCAGCTTGTTAAGTTTGCTTTTATTCCCTTACAATCTTTTATAGTCATTTGCTTTTACCCTTTAGCTCGTTATTCCAGCTTTACATTTTTTTTATATACATCTAAGCCAAAATTGTTTCTACTTTCTACTGATTTCTCAGCATTTATCAAGTTTTCAAAAAACATTGTTTTTATAATAGTTGTTAGATTTTATATTATTTAAGATATTGTAGAGAAAATTGAAAAAAGAAAATGATTGCAAAAAGTTGAAGGTTATCTAGAATCGAACCTGGGACCTGAGCTACACAACAGACACCACTCATCCATTCCCTACCATCTGTGCTAGTTACTCCCTTTTGTTAATACTTTATCTGTTTATTTATTTATGTAGTTAGCTTTATTTGCTTATTAAGTTTTCAGCTTATGTTTTGCTTATTATCTGCTTATTACAACTGCTTTTCACAATCTTTTAGTTTTCCTAGCTTATTTATAGTATAGTAGATTTTCCATAATTTTCTTAGATTTATTTGAATTGTTCTACTATTTATTAAGCATTTATTTATTTTATTTTTTTTAATTCATAATAAATAATTAAAAAAGCAAAAAAATATTTTTCTTTTTTTCAAAAATCTTCTTTTATTATTAGAAAGTAGGAAAATTAATTTCATGCCCGTAGGATTAGTATAGCATTAAGTTCACGTTTTATTTTGCGCTCTCGCGTATTATTTTAAGTTAAATTTTACGTTTTTAAATTTAGCTTACGTTTTAGGATTTCCCGAATTCCCTATTATGTTTCCCGTAGTATCTTAGGTAGTTTTAAGATTTCCTAAGCATTCCCTTGTTTATTTTCCCATTTAGGTTGCGTTTATTTCATTTTCGTTCGTAAATTCTTAAATCTCGTAACTTTAACGTACCATAACACCAAATAACTCTCACAATCGAACTTACAAGCATTTTAATCTCCAAATCTCTCACGATATTGCCCATTCACACCTTTTTGGGACACGACCCGGGTAATCACTTGCCCGGTACCACACACACACACACACACACACACACACACACACACACACACACACACACACACACACACACACACACACACACACATATATATATATATATATATATATATATATATATATATATATATATATATATATATATATATATATATATATATATATATATATATATATATATACTGTATTCACGAGTTTTTACAAGTCTTCCTTTTCCTAAAGATTGATTGGTAAATTCCACTCACGTCTACATTGTATTTATTTTGATACACGTTTCACACGCAATCAAAATTTGGCGCCGCTGCCGGGGAGGTTGTATTGCGACAATATCGTTACGATTTTAACGATTAGTGACTTGTAGAACCTTCGCAAGAAGTTAACGGTTTCATTAAACTTATAAAAAACTAAAAATATTCTTCTTTTGTTTCTATATATGTATTATTTCTATAAAAGATAAGAAAAACACAAAAAGATTTTCCCGTTTCTTTGTTTAATAATTACAACATTAAAATCTTACCACCGCAAACCAAGGCAGAACACCTACCAACTGGGGGTGTGACCATAATAAGTTCCCAAACTAAAGATCAAAACTTGCCTTTGTATCACTTGCATTTTGGAAAACTTTTAATCGATAAGCTTACATTAAGAGGAGTCGAAACGGTATAGGGCGATCCGACGAACTTCGCCCTAGTGAGAAATCCATTCTTTTCTCCCGCTCCTTGTACGTTTATCCTTAAAGGTTAACCTTGCATTCTTGATTATTGGTTTAAGTTCCCTTGTCGTTAAAGTGGTATTGTTTTAATTGAGTTTGTTTTTGTGGTGCATGCGCACTCTTTCGTCTACGTCAACAAGTCCTTTACAATCGCTCAACAACATTCCAAGAAGAAGGCGTAATTGACGACGTATCAATCCAATAGTCGAACCCGAGATTCGTACTATTCCTCCAAACATGGCCGATAATCGTACCATGTCCGAGCTTCTCCAAGCACCCACCGAGGGTTATGGGGATGCCATCGTTGTTCTGGCAATTGTTGCCGATAATTTTGAACTCAAGACTGGGTTGCTACAATTAGTAACTTCGAGTCAATACTTTGGTTTTGAGAAGGACGATCCTCATTCTCACATTCGATGGTTCAACAAAATCACATCAACCATCAAATACAAAAACATCCCTCAAGAAGCCATCAAGCTTCTTCTTTTTCCTTTCTCTCTCGAGGGTACGACCCGAATTTGGCTTGAAAAACAACCCCCTCGCTCTATTGAGACATGGGAAGACCTCGTGTCGAAATTTTTGAATTAATTCTTTCCCCCGTCTAAAACAACAAGCTTAAAGAATGAAATCACAAAGTTTACTCAAAACTTTGATGAGTCTTTTAGCGAGGCGTGGGATCGTTTTAAGGATTTACTTCGCAAGTGTCCTCATCATGGTTGTTCCGAATTGCACCAAATTGATACTTTCTACAATGGTTTGAACCAAACTGATCAAGATTCTTTGAACAATGCTGCGGGTGGCAATCTTTTGAATAGGACTCCTAGAGATGCTTTAGCTATAATTGAAAACAAGTCTAAGGTTCGTACTTCATGAAACAAGTCCATTGTTTCCCAAGTGAATGCAACCTCGTCTAGATCATCTCCCGTGAACAATTCTAGAACCGATGCTAAGATTGACAAACTCACGGAAGCTATTCAAGCATTGGTTCTTTCCAAGCAAAAGAAACTATCATAACCACAAACTTCTTCACCCACTCAAGTCAAAGCGGTGGATGAAACTTGTGTCACTTGTGGTGGACCTCATGCTTACTATAATTGTACTACCATCGATGGTAGTCAATTTGATGTTAAAGCCGTAGTCGGGTCTTACAATCAAGGAGGTAACCAATACCGTCCTCAAGTTGACCCGAACTATCGTGCTAGCAATCAAAATAGTCCACCCGGTTTTTCTCAACCCAGTAATCCAAATCGATTCAATCATAATCAATAACAAAGAAATCAAAATGTTCAAAATCAATTTCATACTCCAATTAATCAATTTCCAAATCAAAGGGTGAACTTCAATCAAGGTTTTCAAGCTCCTAATTACCAAGCTCCTAATGTTGCTTCAAGTGAACTTGCTAATTACATCAAAGCAAATGAGGCTAACATGAGGGGAATGCAAAACCAAATCAACACTTTGAAGAATGATTTTCAATCTTCAATGTCGAGACAAGGCAATGAGCTTAAAAATGAACTTCGAAACACAAATCACAAGATTGAACAATCTCAAAGCAAGATTGAGAACGTGTTTGCTAGTCTCATGGGTCAATTGAATCAACCTTCTACTTCGGGTACTCTCCCGAGAAACACCATTCCCAACCCGAAGGGTGAATTGAAAGCCATTACCGTTCGTAGTGGTAAAGCTTATGATGGACCCTCGACTCCTATTCCTCTACCAATGAAGGAAGCGGAACGAGAAACCAAGGTGACAAAGGACAAGGTGCAATCCTCAAGCCCACAAAGTACCGCACACGTCCAACCTTCGGTTGTCCAAACGTCAATTCCCGAGTTTGTTTTTCCAAAAAGCATTTCTAATCCTTCAATTCCATATCCTTCGAGGCTCAATGATCAAAAACTCCGTGATAAAACTGACATCCAAATGAAGAAGTTTCTTGAAATCTTTCAAAAACTACACTTCGACATTAGTTTTGTGGATGCTCTTCTTTACATGCTGAAATTTGCTTCCACATTTAAGAATCTCATTAGCAATAAATAAAAATTGCTTGAACTAGCCGAAACACCGATTAATGCTCAATGTTCAGTGATTGGACCCAAACGGTCAACCTAAATAGACCAAAGAATGGTCAACCAGGTCAAACTGCCTAGAGTCAATCTCCGTGGAAGTATAGTGTTTCCCCGGGTCGTTATGTCCCGACGAGGTGTGGATTGTATTCAAACGGGGTTTGTGATCGGGTGAATTTGGACAGAAAAGGGGTTGTGAATGATTACACTACTGATTTATACAAAGAAATAGCTTAAATAAGCTATAATAACATATACGTGAAATTAGAAAAACCAGAAACGTTTAAAACCTAAAAACGTGTACGTTCAGATTAAATTTACGCGAACGTACAAAATAAAAAATGAAAACTGAAATCTGAAAACTCTCAAGGGGTGAAAATGACTTTTTTACAAACCTAAGGATTAAATAAAATTTTTAGAAAAAGAAAATAAATTTTTACACTAATTAATTATTTAATATTAATTAAATACTATTTAATACTAATTATTAATATTTAAATAACTTAAATACAATATAATATTATTTAATACTAGAAAAAAGAAAATTAAATTTCTGAAATTATAAAATAACGAAAAACAAATTTTAAATTAAAAATATGTCTTTTTGTGGATTTTATATTAATTAATTACTAATTATATTAATTAAACTAATTAAACTATTTTTAAATTACTAATAATACTAAAAGTGAATAGAAAATTATAGAAAAATTTTTAAATTTAATTAACCATCTCAGAAATCCTAAAAAATTATAAAAAGTTTGTTTTATATATATTTACACTATTTTACTAATTATTATATTGAATATTAATTAATTACTAATTAAACTAATTAAATTATAAAAACTAGAAAATTAACAGTAGAAATTCTAGAAAAATTCCTAATATTGTTTTATAACTTATAAAAGCTAGGAAAAATATAAAAACTAGGTATTACATTATAAAAACTAATTATGCTATTTAATACTTATTTATTAATTAATTATTAATAAAACTAATATTAAATCTAATAAATACTAAATTACAATATTAAAATTTGGAAAATTTACTGAAAGTACCTTAATATAAAAGGAAATTAAGAAAAATATAGAAATGTAAGTTACATAATAAAAATCTAAAAAGGAAAATTAAAAAGATAAATTGAATTAAATAGAAACTATCACTTATTTTTTAATTTGATTTTTCTGATTTTTCTTTTTGAAAACTATTTTACAACTAAAATTAGGAAACTTAAATAAAGGGACTTTGCAGGAAGCTTAAAAATAAGCAAATGAACAGCTTAATAGAATGGCAGAATAAGCATAAAGCTTATTAGGACTTTGATGTGTACAAAAGCTGACCAAAAAGCTATCTTATTAATCCACAAGGGTACAATAAGCTGCTACAGGATGTAACAGCTAGGAATAAGCAACAATTGGCCAAATAAGCAAAAAATATAAGTTGCAAAAAGCAAATAAGCTATTGGCCACTTCTGAGTATTACACAGGCAAAAAAGGGTAACTTTAAAGGCCTGTGGGGCCCACAAGAGGGATTGGAAGCCAAAAGTAAAACTTGATCCTACAAGCTACCAAGAAGGGCTTTCTAAAAATCCAAAGTTCAGCCCCTGGGTCCCACTAATGAGCACTAGGGGAGGGCATGAACTTGAGCTATCCACACTGAATACTCAGTGTAGAGATTGGATTGGACAAACTTGAATGGGCTTGCAGCCCTAGCTAATGAACTACAAACTTAAAAATAAGCTTTGGTAGTGAAAGAAGAGCTTATTGGCTTTTCAAAAAGCCAATAAGTTCCCTGTGGGGTCCACTAATGAGCAGGATAAGGGCAATTGAAATTGAGGAATTTGGTTGGGTCTGTGGTGCAGGGGAGGTACTTCCCCTGCAGGCTACTTTGAGCAGCTGCAATAAGCTTAAGAAAAATCCTAAAAATAAAAACTCAGCTGATTCCTATAGACTAGCTGAGGGTCTACAACATGTAAAAAGATTAGATCCTAAATCACCAAGCTGAATGAGTCAGAAAGCAATCACAAACACCCTGCTAAGTCTCTTAATCACAAAAGTGTCTTCCTGTTGACTTTTGTTGACTTATTGGAAACTTTTGCTAAATCAGTTAATGATGAACACTAATCCCACTAATAGCTATATTAAGCTATATTGAGCTTGAGTAAACCAGACTTAAGCTTGTTTAAGCTTATGAAAGCTATTTGAGCAAAATTGATTTTTCATTCTAAATTATAAAAATGAACTATCACTAAATTGCAACAAGAGACTGAATACTTTTATTAAAAGGGTAAATTGAGTACTGAAAAAGAGATTACAAGACTAAATTAGAACGTTTACAATAATTTAAACTATATTCGACCCTAAATTATACTAAGAAAATAAAACTAACTACTAACTACTCTAACTCTTCATCTTTTTCACTTTTATAGACCCTGGGGCTCTTCTCTTTCTTTCCCACTTCCATCCCAACTGTTGGATGCTCTAAAATTTGATCTTGACCTTCCAATTGATTTTCGCGCCATTTTCATATATAACAATTGGGGGCAGTTTTTGTGGGTGTAGGTAGAGCATTAAATGTTGGGGAAGGTATGGAGGTTTTATTTGAGGTGGGGGTGCATGTGGGGAAGGACAAGGTTACCCTGGTTTCATGGGATCTTGTTGGGAGGGAAGGAGGTCAAGGGGTGGTTTGACCAATTTTGACCCTGGGGTAATATTAAACGGATTAGGGTGGTTTTGGGCTTGGGCTTGGGATATGACATGGATCAGGTTGTGTTTTGTTTGGATTTGGAATTGGATTATTTAGACAAAAGGGCTCATTTGGTATGGTTATTAAACACTAGGACCATAGTTGCAATATTCTGAAAATAAGGGGGTGGGATTGCCAACTGTTCAAAGTTATCATAAGGAAAATAATCACCCAATTTCGACAACCCAAAGACCACAAATGTGAATTTTCCAATTTTACCCCTTCAGGGGTATTTTCTGCCAATTTGCCAAACTTGAGGGACTAAAATTGTAAATCTTTAAAACTTTTCACCAAGGGATCATTTGTGATAAATTTTGAGTTTCCAAGGACCAAAAATGACTTTTCTTCCAAAAATTTCCCACCAGGGACCAAATATGACAAAATTGAAACTCTAGGGACTAAACTTGTAATTTCTCAAAACTTTTGAAATTCTTCACCAAAGGACTAAATACGACAACTTATGATTTAAAAAGGACCTTTGGTGACTTTTCTTTTGAAATAAGTACTCAGGGACTATTTTTGCCAATTTTTGAAAGTTGGGGGACTAAAACAGCCAATTATGCAAACTTTGTACGTTTTTCAACTGTTTTTACTCATTTTGCATCTGAAACATATAAAACACAATTTTGGAATATTTTCAGTATTTTGATTCATTTCTGAGTGTTTTTAAATGTTTTTGTAGTTCAAATTGACCAAAAATGATGAGTGTTTGAGCACTCATCAATCCCCTACATTAAACTATTGCTAGTCCCTAGCAATCTTTTGAGAAAACTTAATGGATTTGAATCTCTTTACCAAAAGCCATTACTTCTGGAGTAGCTAAATGTTTCAGTTCAAGTAAGAACAATGGTACACTGATAACCATGTGATTTTGAGCAGACCACCAGATGTAAACGGATTTGATTTGTCTTTACCAGAAGCCGTTTGCTTCTGGACTAGCCAACTCTTGATGGAAATAGTCAACATCTTGGTGAGCTGATTATCAATTATGGTTTTCCACTGCCTTTACCACAAGCCATAATCTTGCGGGCTAGCCAACTCTTTTACCTTTTAGGATATGGCGAGTTAAGATACCATACAATTTTGGGCAAATTGTAAGCCGTCAACGGATTTGAGTTATCTTTACCAAGAGCTGTTTGCTTCTGGATTAGCCAATCCTTTTGTCGTTTAGACATGGCGGACTGATAACCACAAAAATTTTTGAAGCACAAGTGAAAATTTTTTAAAATTTTTGCCAAAAACGGGGTTACTAGATGGTAAAATGTAATAAAATTTACTAGAATTTCCCCCCACACTTAGAATTGAATATTGTCCTCAATATTCAAAGTCCCGGCTATTATGCCGACTCTTTGAACGTGAAAGGGCAACATTACAAGCTAAATGTGGAAACACATTTTTTTTTCACTTTATAGGTAACCACAGTAGGGGTAACTCCCCCACACTTAGGGTGAAAACCCTAAGTACATGCTACTATTTTTGTTTACCGAGTCGCTAGCTTGACTCGACCCCGAATTCATTTGTTCTTGGGGAAGCATGATGTGGAAGAAACATTCTCCATCGGACTTTCATTCAAGATGTTTGGACAAACATTTGAAGCACGTGAAAGTTCCACACCGATGAGACAAGTACCGGCTTTAAATAGTGTTTTTTTTTTTTTTTTTTTTTTTTTTTTTTTTTTTGGTGCAACGGTGAGAATATATTATTTACACTCCAAACTTTGTACAAACATAAGAATAGAGAAAAGATTTGGGGCATCCCCACAAATCTGATACAAGAAACATAACAGAATAGAACAGACAAACTATCCATTCTATCCTATAACAAACAATACTACTACCACACATCAGATAATACTAAACTCTGACAGACACTATAACTAGTTGTCCATCACCAGCATTAGCTTCCTTCTTTCACACCTATACTTCAGAATCATCTCACCATTGTTGCACATACCATCTAGCTACATTTCCTCTACCCCATTCTATCAAGCTACTCAACCTGCCACCACAGTATACTTAATAGAAATGAGGAGAGGCATCACTAGGAACCCATAACCCATCCATGGGGGGCTCTGCCAAGACAACCTACATTTCCTTCTCATATGGAAGGCCTCAGTTGCTTGGGAACACACTCCCTCCATGATGACCATCCTTACCTCCTTGACAGTGCATTGGGTGGACCAAGAAGGTCCATCTTTCATTCCTCTCTATTTCACCCATCATGCACTGTCCCCCCAGCCATTTACCCTTCACAATGGAAGTCCCTACTTTATGGTACATCCATATTGAATTAGACCTCCTATCTAGCCAAACTTTATTGTCCAAACTCCTCCCAAGGCCAGTTTGAACCAACAAAGTGACTATAATAGGTACAATCACACCAATTAGGACTCCAAGGTACAAGGTAAGTACCCATTGTAATGGCATGATAAAAGAGATAAGAGCAATAATGCTTGGTTCCATTGCTCTTATCTAAATGCTAACCAAATTCATACTATACTTTGCTAACCAATTCCAGTGTACATAAGTTGCAAGTTCTGCCAAACACCCCTTTAAGACCTCTGTCTCACTTATACTAAAGTTTCCTGTCAAATTTGATATTCCATATAGTTTCAGCATTGGTAACATTTGGATTTTGCTTGACCTTGATTGAATCCATCTTAGCTTTGACTTCATTACATATTGTCTTAACCATATCTTCAACACTCCTTTTCTGACCAGTGAACAATCTACTGTTTCTTTCTTGCCAAATGTAGTAAACTGTGGCTGCTAGACACAGTTTTTTAATCATCTCCCAGACTCCCCCTCCTGTCGTTTCTGTACTCAACTTTTGCACCATTCCATCCCAAGTATTGTCAATTACTTGAATCTTAGCAATCTTGCACATTGAGTTCCAAATCTTCTTAGCAAACTCACAATTGAAGAACAAGTGATTATGTGAGTCTGCTTCAATCCCACATAAACTGCATTCATAAGTCTTATTAGGATACCATTTTTGAAGCTTATCTTGTGTACACAGTTTACATTTGACAGCAAGCCATAAGATGAAAGAGTGTTTTGGCACACAGTGAGAATGCCATACAAGATTATTCCAACCAACTTTATCAATATCTTCCCTCACATCATGCCAAGCTCTACTAATGGTAAATTTCATTGCACTGCCATTCTTGTTCACCCACACCAGCTTATCAGGATTATCATTAAGCACAGGAACTGGGATGCTATTTAACTGAGGAAACTTGATTAACCATTGTATAGGCCACTTCCATCCTACATCACTTATAACATCAGCAAGTTTAGTGTCATCTTTAAAACCAGCATAGAAGACCTCTTTCTTATTGATATAAGTCCGGCTTTAAATAGTTAAACTATAAGCGGTGATGCCGGAGTCAAAGATAATGTCTTCATTCCCGAAGGAGTGAAGAACAGGAGAAGTCACCCGGTAGGTGAAGAATGAGAGGAAGATCTTGATGACAATCAAGATTGACTCATCATCATCAGTAAGAGAATTCATGATTGGTATATCATGAATCTCATCATTAAAGCTCATATGATCTAGACATATTATGGGTGGGAGGGTTGGGATTTTGATATCAATCAAATTCTCAAGGTTGAGAATATTTCCCTCTGGAACACAAAGATCATCTTTGTCTAGATCAAAGTAAAAGTTATCATACTCCGGTGGAGATATGATATGAGTAAGTTCACAGGAGAACTCCTCGAAGGTGAATGAATCATACTCGGGGAGAGAAATTTGAGAATAAGAAGTGGTACTGCCACTAATCTTCTCTCCCATATGATCAAAAGTAAAGGCTTCAAACTCCGGAATAGGATCATCGGAGAAAATGTCACTATCCTTTATGGGGATAGGAGATGAAATAGGTTTCTCTTTGAAAGCCTCGATTTTAAAAATGAGGAGATTGACATTCAATAGTGTTGCACGAAGTGCTTCATCCTTGATTTCAATGTCAATCTCATCATTCACTTCTTCTAAGCTGACTAGCTCAGAAGGTAATTCTTCCATAAAAACGATGTCTCCACACGATAACGAATCGTCATCAGTAGAATCGGAGAACATCTCAACATGATCAGTCGGGAAGACAAGAGGAGTAGGGATATCACACATATGATCAAGAATTCCCCGTGACTCTCTTGGGATTGGAACAAGGTTCTCAACACTAGACTTTATGAATTCGTCTGATTCCTTTTCAGGAATAGTGTCAAGATGCTCATCCCCCATGCTCAGAGAGTGAGTGGGAATCTCGGGTATGATAACAGTAGGTTGAGATGAAATCTCAACTGATGGTATCTCATCTGATGAATCTTTATAAAATTGAAGAATATCAAGTGTATCTTCATCATCACTGTCATCAGGAATGAAACAGAATCGAGAGCTAGATCTGGCTGCTTTCTCTTTTGCAATTGATTCCCTAATAGATCTTTCATAGGCATCTTGGGAATTTATTTCAGCAGCCTGTTCTTCAGCTAACAATTCTTCCATCGATTTTTGTTTTGGATTATCTGGGATATGTACAATTCCTTTCAAATATTTTACTAAATCCAAAAGATCAAGGAGAAGACTTTGAGGAATTGGCTGAGGTGGAGGTTCGTCATAATACTATGTGTCAAAATTGTTACAAGGAAATGGATTCCTTGTTTGACAATCGGAGCTGAAGTGTGGACCTCCACAGTAATTACAACAGTAAAACTGATGTGGCTGTGAGTCGTATGTGCTAGAGTCATAATTGTTATTAGGAAACTGCTCATAGACAAGCGTGTTTCCCGATTGACAATCAGAACTATAGTGTGAACCACCATAGTACTCACAACAGTAAAACTGCTGAGTCTCATGGTGTGGTAGCTGATGGAATAAATCAGTCGTGTCATGGTAGGAATAGGGATCTTGGTTATAGACAGACCCGTTTCCTGACTCTACCATGCCACAACTGGGGCAACTACCACCATTATGAGGATTACCACACCATTGACAAATCAGAAGGTGTGGATGAGACATAGAAAGAATCAAAAAGTTTGGGAGGGTAAGGAATGAAGAATCAAAAGGGTAGGAGGGTGAAGAAGGATATTTTTGGTGTTTTTGGAAAACATTTTATACAAATGAGAAAGAAAATCTTTTTGGGTTTTTTGTGTTCGTTGGAAACTGATTTTAAAATGTTTTCGTGAACTGTTTTGTTTTTATATGATAATATGAAAATATGAACAAGGATGGTAAATATACAATGGGTGTATATCCAGATTCACTAATCTGCAAACCGTTTAGAATAACGCGCACAACCATAGTCAAACCACCTAGACCAATGCTTCCGGGTAATATAGGGTATCACCAGGTCGTTATGTCCCGACGAGGTATGAATTGTGCTTTAGCGTGCTAGTGATTGGGTGATTTTTCACAGGAAAAGGTTGTGATGAGAATTATTACACTACTGATTTATACAAAGAAATAGCTTAAATAAGCTATAATAACATATACGTGAAATTAGAAAAACCAGAAACGTTTAAAACCTAAAAACGTGTACGTTCAGATTAAATTTACGCGAACGTACAAAATAAAAAGTGAAAACTGAAATCTGAAAACCCTCAGGGGGTGAAAATGACTTTTTTACAAACCTAAGGATTAAAGAAAATTTTTAGAAAAAGAAAATAAATTTTTACACTAATTAATTATTTAATATTAATTAAATACTATTTAATACTGTTGGGATATAAAAGATCAAGGTACTTCTGTATGTCAAATTACTGCTGCATGAAGAAGAAAGTCAAAATACTGCTGAAGATAAAAGTCAAAGTATTGCTGTTTACTGAAGAATGTTCAAAGTACTTCGAAGGAAACAAGGACTTATGTGCAATATTAGTTAAAGGATTAATGTGTAATATTGAAAGAATATTCTAGAATTAGTTAGGGATAATGACTTATTGTTCAAGTTATATGTTGTAAACCGACTTAAGGTTATCTATATAAAGAGCCTTAAGAGGTATTAGTCGATATAAGTTTTTAGAGTTGTTCAAAGTCGATATTAGTTAGGGATTGTTAGTGAATCTGTGTAACAAAGCAGGTTCAAAGTTTGGTTAATATAAAAGTTCTTCTTAAGCTTTGTTTTAAGTAGATTCCGCATACTTTACAAGGTTAAACAGTGTTTCAATATTAATAGTGTTAAGTTTACTTAATATTATTAAACCTTTACAAGCTACAAAGTAGTTTGATCAGAGTACATTCGATCCAACAAGTGGTATCAGAGCTTGTGTTGGAAACTCTGATTAAGAAGAAAAACTTTTAAACCGATTTTACTACAAACCCTTCAAGATGTCGACAGAGGCTGCACCTGCTCCATCAATCACTGCTGTTAGAATTCCAATTGTTAAGAAGGGAGAATATGACTTATGGGCCATGAAGATGAGGCAGTACATTGCCATCACAGACCATGCACTATGGGATGTGATTGTCAATGGTAACATGCAACTTGAAGAACCAATGGAGATTCCTGGACAACCAACACCACCTAAACCAACCATACCAGCTGCTACTAAAAGAAATCAAGACAAAGCTCTCAACATACTGCTCTCTGCTATTCCTGATGGTCACTTATTAAAGTTTCATGTTGCCAAGGATGCCAAACAACTATGGGCTGCAATTAAGAAGAAGTTTGGAGGTAATGCTGCTTCCAAGAAGATGCACAGGAATTTGCTGAAGCAACAATTTGAAACTTTCACTGTTGGTGAAAGAGAAGGTCTTGATTCTGCTTATGAAAGATTCCAAAATCTTCTGAGTATGCTAGAACTATATGATGCTGAGGCATCAGTTGAAGATGCTAATTTGAAGTTCTTGAGAAGTTTGCCATCAGCATGGCATGTAGTTGCTACTATGATCAGAGGACAACCAGGGCTGGATACAATGGACTTTGGTGATCTCTACAACAATCTGAAGGTGTTTGAGCATGAGATGAATGGTACATGTTCAAGCACACATCAGAAACCTCAAAACATTGCTTTTGTCTCTTCTGAAAACAGAAGCAGTACTTCCAACAAAGGTACTGCTTATCCTGTTCAAAGTACTGTGACTGAAACACAGGTTCCATGTACAACAATGGTCACTACCACTTCATCATAATCAATTACCCCCACCTCAGATGAAGTTCTATGTTCATTCTTTGCTCAACAAGCATCTCTACCTGTAACCTATCAAGAGGATGTATAGCAAATAGATGATGATGCTTTGGAAGAAATTGATATCAGATGGCAAGTTGTCATGCTCACTGCAAGGATCAAGAAGTATGTGAATAAGACTGGAAAAGGCATCAATTTCAGAGCTAAACAGGGAATAACATTTGATAAGTCCAAGATTGAGTGCTTCAACTGTCTAAGGACTGGTCACATTGCAAGGGAATGCAAATTTGCAAAGTATCAAGCAAACAAGATGATTGAACCACCCAAGCCTGAAAGATAAGAGATTCTAATTACTGAACCAAAACCAAAAGCTTTGGTTGCTCAAGAGAATCTGTCAGAGATTGATTGGTCCAATGAGTTTGATGATGAACCTGTAACCTATTCAATGGTTGCATTGGAAGACTGGAGCACAACATTTGATGAAGAGCCTGGATATGCTGCTTTGGAGTCAAGAGATGGTCTAGGAAGCTTTGATTGGAGCATGGAGTTTGAAGAAGCACCTGTTCAGCTTGCTATGGTAGCTACTTCACCAAGTTCATCCACTAGCTCTGAGGTATGCTCTAAGTGCAATGATATGTATCAAAAGTTACTTAGTGAATATGTAGCTGAAAGAGATAAATTTCAAAAGGCTAGGGCTGAGATAACTGGCTATCAATTGACTTTAGAGTCAATGGAGGCCAAAATAATTACACATGAAAATAATGAAGTAGCATGGGCTGAAACATATAAGCAACAGGAATACCTAGTTAAGTTGAGTGAATGGAAACTAGGATGTAAGGTGTCTGAACTAGAGAAAGTAACTGCTGAGAGAGATAAGTTATTAGAAAAACTTGCTGTTTGGAATGAATCAGGTCTGTCACATGTTCAATTTGTTGAAAAGCAAAGAACATCAAACATTAAAACTAGCCTAGGTTATGATAATGATAGCAATGAAGGCATTCCATTTAAGGTTAAGGAATTAAATCTTACAGTAGATACCTCCGCTAGTGATGAAGAGTTCATAAGTTTAGATGAAAACACTTCTAGTGATTAGGAATACCCTAGTCCAACACCTCCTAAATTTAAGAAAGACAAGGGATATAATGCAGTTCATAATCCCCCAGGTAGCTTTCAACCACCTAGAAAGGATGTTTCTTGTTATGGGGTAGATAATCTAGAGTTTAGGAAAAAGCTTAAAAGTCAATCTAATCCTGAAACTTTAGAAAAATCTGTTGAAACACCTAAGGCTGATGAGAAAAAAATTTCAAAACAAGCAGTACCTTCAAACACTTCTCAAAGTACTGCTGATCACTCAGCAGTACCTCCAAGAAAATACTTTCAAAATACTGCTAATTTTAGAAAACCTTATGGAAAGGGATTTGGGGATTTTGGTCCAAAAGTCTGTTATGTATGTTATAGTCCTCATCATTTGATTAAAGACTGTGACTATCATTCATAATACTTAAGTAAATATCCAAAGACCAGAACTGCACAACCAAGTCATAGGGAGAATAAGCCAAGGGACAACAAACCAGTTTGGAATTACACAAATAGGGTTAACCATAGTAATTTCTCAAAAGACTATAGGTACCCTCATCAGAAAAGATCATACTCCAAACCCTCAGTACCTTCACAAAGTACTGATAAAAAGTTCCCTAACCAAGATGCTTCTAGCAAACATTCAAGTGTAAGATCTAGGAGATTCAACTACTATAAACCTAGAAGGCCTTACAACACAAGAAAAGATGCTAGAACACAGAACCCAACTCCAAAAGTTAGAACTAAATGGGTTAAGAAAGAAAGTACTGTTGGGGAAGAATCAGTACTTTTAGAGGTTAAGGGTGAAAAAGGGAAAATTGATCATGATAAACCAACAGTTTTGGAAACAAAAACCTTAATTCTTGATCATGTTTTCAAAGACAGTGGTGATTACATACTTAAAGAATTTGAGTATGTCACTCCACAAGGGGAACACAAGTCAGTAATGGCTTGGGTTCCTAAAATTAACTAACCTTTTTCATGTGTATGCAGGGTAACCCAGCAGAGGAGCTTAAAGATCATCTTATTGTAGATAGTGGTTGCTCTGGAAGTATGACAGGAGAAAAGGAGCTCTTGTCAGATTTTAAAGCTTATTTTGGAGGAAAAGTTGCATTTAGGAATGATCCTGATGGAGGAAGAATAAC
The DNA here is from genome assembly GCA_030686995.1 of Artemisia argyi. Classification (NCBI taxonomy): domain Eukaryota; kingdom Viridiplantae; phylum Streptophyta; class Magnoliopsida; order Asterales; family Asteraceae; genus Artemisia; species Artemisia argyi. Next base: position 180,025,623 of record CM060677.1, read on the forward strand.
TGGCAAAGGAACAATCAAGGCAGGAAACATTGATTTTGAGGATGTTAGATATGTAAAGGAGCTCAAATTCAATCTTTTGTCAGTCTCTCAGATTTGTGATAAGAAGTACCCTGTGTTATTCTTTGACATAGAATGTCTCATACTTTCTCCTGATTTTAAGTTAGAAGATAGAAACTTGGTGATGCTGAGAGCACCAAGAACTAATGATGTGTACATCATAGATTTAAAGAATGTCAATTCTGCTGAAAGAGCAACATGCTTGATTGCACGAGCAACAATGGAAGAAGCACATCAATGGCACAGAAGATTGGGGCATGTGAATTTCAAGAACATCAATAAGCTGGTCAAAGGAAATTTAGTTAGAGGTTTACCTTTTAAAACATTCAAGAATGATCACTCATGTCTTGCTTGCAAGAAGGGTAAACAGCACAAGGCTTCCTGTAAGAAGATTGACGAGAAAACCATTAGAGAGCCTTTGGAATTGCTGCACATGGATCTGTTTGGACCTGTTTCAGTTGCTAGTCTCAACAAGAAGAAGTACTGCTTGGTTGTAATAGATGACTGTAGCAGATTTAGTTGGGTCTTTTTCTTATGCTTTAAAGATGAAACTTTTGATGCTATTCATGATCTTATAATAGCACTTGAAAATCAGTTAAGACTCAAGGTTAGAGGCATTAGATGTGATAATGGGACTGAGTTCAAGAATCAGCTAATGGATGACTTTTGTGCCAAGAAAGGAATTAAAAGAGAGTTCAGTATTGCTAGAACTCTTCAGCAAAATGGAGTTGCAGAAAGAAAGAATAGAACTCTTATAGAAGCAGCAAGGACAATGCTTGCAGACTCTCAATTACCTGTTCCATTCTGGGCTGAGGCTGTAAGTGCTGCTTGTTATGTGTTGAACAGAGTATCAGTGACAAAACCTCAAATGAAGACACCTTATGAGTTACTCATGGGAAAGAAGCCTAGCATCAAGTTTATGAAACCTTTTGGATGTCCCCTAACCATTTTAAACACTGCTGATAATTTAGGCAAATTTGATGGGAAGTCAGATGAAGGATATTTTTTGGGATATTGTACCAATAGCAAAGGATTCAGAGTGTACAACAGAACTACCAAAAAGGTTCAAGAATGTCTTCATGTTGATTTTCTAGAAGAGCAAGAAAATTCTAAAGGTAAAGGTCCTGATTGGATGTTTGATCTTGATTTAATGTCTTCATCAATGAATTATGTACCTGTAAGGGAAGAAAATCAAGCTGTTCCCACTGAAGAAGAAGCACAGTACATTGTTCATGATGTTAATTTAAGATCTGAAGTTGAGCCAAATGATAATGCCGATGATGAGAAGAAGAGTACTTCTGTGCCTGAAGGTACTGCTGAACCTAACAATACTGTTGATCCTCAAAGTATTGTTCCACCACAGATACCAGTATCTGATGAAGATCAAGCCATTCAAGATGAACTTAGTAGGATGCTTTTTCAAGAAACAATGGCTAAATCTTATGAAGATGAACAAAGGAGAGCTTATGAAGCAGAAAAGAAGAAGGCTAAAGGCACTATACTTTACCCTAAAGTGCTGCTAATCCATTTTAAAGTACTTTTCAACCTTTAGATACTTCAAATTGGATAAATACTGATGCTGTGAATGATTCTAATATGCCTGACTTAGAAGATACTGATGATTTGAATGATCCAAACAAGATTACCTTAGAAGATACTGATGATGAATTGGATCAAGAAGGCATTTTCTTAGAGTCTAATGAAGATCCTGGTTTAACTAATTTGGAAGATAATCTTGAAGTTTCACCAACTCCTACTCTCAGAATTCACAAAACTCATCCTGTTACAAACATAATTGGATCCTCAGCTTCAGGAGTGCTCACAAGGACTAAGGCTAAGAATATGTCTCAACAACATACTTCTTTACTTAGTTTTATCTACAAACAAAACAGGGTGAATCACAAGGATCAGAAGTTGTGTTTATTTGCTTGTTTTCTATCTCAAGAAGAGCCAAAGAATATCAAACAAGCATTAAGCAAGGAGAGTTGGGTGGAAGCTATGCAAGAAGAACTCTTACAGTTTAAACTTCAAGAAGTATGGGTATTATGTGATTTACCTGATAGTAAGAGACTGATTGGAACAAAATGGGTCTTCAGGGTAAAAAGAGATGAAAGAGGAAATGTTATCAAGAATAAGGCAAGGTTAGTGGCTCAAGGATATAGACAGGAAGAAGGAGTAGACTATGATGAAGTCTTTGCTCCTGTGGCAAGGATTAAAGCCATAAGGCTATTTTTGGCTTTTGCATCCTATATGGGATTTCCTGTATACCAAATGGATGTTAAAAGTGCTTTTCTATATGGCAAAATAACAGAAGAAGTTTATGTCAAACAACCTCCTGGTTTTGAAGATCCTGCACACCCAAACAAAGTCTACAAGGTTATCAAGGCTCTGTATGGCCTTCATCAAGCTCCAAGAGCCTGGTATGAAAGACTTTCCAATTTTCTATTACAACATGGTTATAGGAGAGGAGCTATTGACAAGACTTTGTTTATCAAGAGAGATAAGAAGGATATCATGCTTGTCCAAGTGTATGTAGATGATATTATTTTTGGTGCTACTAAGCAATCTATGGTGAAGGAATTTGAAGATCTTATGCAGAAAGAGTTTCAGATGAGTTCAATGGGAGAATTAACATTCTTCTTGGGACTTCAAGTGCAACAGTCAAACAGTGGAATATATATTTGTCAAGATAAGTATGTTGCAGATATTCTTAAGAGATTCAATTTCACAACTGTTAAGCCTACATCTACACCAGTGGATACTAACAAACCTTTGGGAAAAGATGAAGAAGGAGAAGATGTTGATGTCACATTATACAGGTCTATGATTGGCTGTCTCATGTATTTAACTGCATCAAGACCTAATATTACTTTTGCTGTGTGTTTATGTGCAAGACATCAAGTTCATCCAAAGGTATCACACATGAATGCTGTCAAGAATTTTCAGGTACCTTAGGCAACAACCTAAGCTAGGATTATGGTATCTTAGGGATTCACCTTTCCATCTACAAGCCTTTTCAGACAGTGATTATGCTGGAGACAACTATGACAGAAGATCCACAACTGGAGGATGCCAGTACCTTGGAAGCAGGTTAGTCTCATGGCAATGTAAGAAGCAAACAATTGCAGCAACCTCTTCCACAGAAGCAGAGTATGTAGCTGCTGCAAGTTGTTGTGCACAAGTACTTTGGTTGCAAAATCAGCTTTTAGATTATGGATTCAACTTCAAGAATACTCCTATCAATATTGATAATGAGAGTACTATCTGTATTGTGAAGAATCCAGTTTATCATTCCAAGACCAAGCACATTCAGATTAGGCATCATTTTATTAGAGATTGCTATGAGCACAGGCTTATCAATGTGGTTAAAGTTCATACTGATGATAATGTAGCAGATCCAGTCACAAAGGGCTTTGATGTTTCAAGATTTACTTTTTTAGTCGTGAGTATTGGCATGATTAATATGTAAGCTATTTTTGAGGGGAGGCATTAGTAGTTAGCAGTTAGTCATTATTTGAGGGGAGGCTACATGTATCATTCAAAAGAAAAGTTTTTTATTCATCATTCAGAAGGGAGTTACATCAACCATTCCACAAGATCCATCATCACTAAGTTGATACACAGACACAGACACAAACAAGACAAGACAAAGAAACAACTACCACAACATACTACCAAGCTCCACATAACCTACTCCATAGGTATTTTTCCCTTGCCCTCATAGCTCTGCTTTCCCTTCTGAGCAGTCTTTCTTTTGTCATCAAAAGAAGCTTGCTTTCTTGGGCAAGCCAGGCCAAGAACTTGCATGGGTGGTTTCTCTTTCCTTGGAGCAGGCCACTTCATGTTCTGTATTGCTGATTCCAGGGCTTGAGTCAAAGCATGTGGAAGCTCATTAGCCAGAGATGAACCAGGGACATACTTTTTCTTCTTGGGCTTTTTGTTGGTAGTACTGGCTGCATCAGTTACGGAAGAGTTTGCCACACTCACTGATGAGGATGATCCATGGGGTCTCATCCACTCTACATGGGGAGGAAAGTAATCCAACCATCCTGGATCTTCAAACTCAGAGTCAGAGTAGTAGCTTATTTCTGAATCTTTTGAGCCATCAGAGTCAGAGGAGATGTTCACCACAGGGATATGACTCATTGTTTTCACTTGTTTTTGTGTTCTGATAATGAAGAAAGAGATGAATGCAATTTGTTGTTGGTAAAGTTGCTTTTATAGACAAAGTAAAGGTATATGGTCATTAAATGAAGTGTATTGAAGTTCACTTACCATGGTAGCTTTGGGAATTAATTTGGGGAGATAGTCATTACTCAGGGTTGACTTTCAAAGATATTTTGGTCAAACAGTCAACTCTCAAGATTTTGCTTGGGAAGTACTTTGGTCAACATACTGTTTGGGTTTATAACTGAAGGTACTGCTCCATACTTTATGGAACGTACTGCTTGGTGATATAAAGGGTACGCTGACGTGTCAGATACTGTTCCAACGGTCAGATTTGCGGGTAACAAACTTTCAAAGATATGGGGATAATCACTTCTAAAAATAACGGTAAAATTATTTATTAACCGTGATTTTTTGTATCTTATCCTTATATACCTCATATCTTTTCTTATTTATTCACTCGTACCCATTCACCATTCTTGTTCATCAAACTCATTCATATTATTCACCGATTACAACTATTCTCTCTAAACCTAATCACAATGGCACATCGACCAACCAACACCAAACACAACATGATAGCCAATCTTGAGAAAACACAACATAACCTTGATTTTCATGGGATTATTGATTTTCTCACCGGAACCACCATCTGTTACTCAATCTTAGTCAACCCAGAGATCATTAGACCTTGGATACAAGAGTTTTGCGATACAGAAAGGTCAGAGGTTGAAGATGGAGAAGATATTATACTTTCTACAGTTGCTGGGAGAGCTATTCGTGTCACAGAAGCAACAATTAGAGAAGCTCTGTTGTTTGAAGATGAAGGAGGCTCTGTTTTGTTTGCTAAACAAGAGATTTGGAATACATTTAGAGACATTGGGTATGAGGGACCATTGAATAAGCTTACTTTTCAGAAAGCCATGGTTAGTCCTCATTGGAAGTTTCTTATACATGTTTTACTTCATTGTTTGAGTCCAAAGAGTACTGCTTGGGATCAATTTAGTCATTCCATAGCTTCTGCATTTGTTGGTCTTATTACCAATCAACCCTTCAATTTCTCATATATGATCCTTGAAGGTATGCTCACACATATTAAGGCTGGCAAACCTTTTCTAATGTATCCTAGATTTGTTCAACTTCTCTTAGAGAATCCATTAGATGGGATACCAAAACCTCAGGATTATGTACCCACAATTAGGATGCCACCTAAAGTGTTCACTTTTATGTCTCATAAGGGAGTAAATTTTTCAGGTAGGAATACACCTCTGCTTATATGTTAGAGGTAGCTCAAGTTGTTAGGGATGAAGAAGACAATAGTGGTTCTGCACATTCTAATAATGCTGATCAATCTGATTCTGCTGAGCATTCTGCATCAGTACATACCCCTACACCACCTATTGTTTCCCCTCAGCATAATGTTTCTAGTGAAAGGACTCCCTCTGTGTTAGCTTCCTTGGATAAATCTATTTCTGCTAAAGGTCCTTCTCCACAAAGTACTACTTCTAAAGGTACTGCTTCAGAACATACCCAAGTACCTACTCCCAATGATTATACTTCCACAGGTGGGATTCAAACACCTGGAGGAGATGAGGGAATTGAAGGTGCTATGAGTACTTATGCTTTGACTAAAGAATTGGAGAAGATGAAGACAACTGTTAATGCTCAAGCTGCAGAAATGAAGAAGTTAAGAAAGAAGTTCAGAAGGTTGAAGAAATTTGTTTGGCCTCTTGTTCAGAATTTTAGGCTTTATGTGAAGGAAAAGAAACAGTCTCAGAAGCCAAAGTCTAAATCTTCAAAGAAGACTTCTAAATCCAATAGGAGGCATAGGAAGTCATCATCTATCAAATTGGGGAGGAATCAAGATGATAATTTGGATAGAGATGATGATATGATTCAATATTCTGAAGAAACCTTAATTTCAGAGAAAAAGAATGATGAAGATGAAAATATTGCTCAAGACAGTACTGAAAGAAAAAGTGATGAGACAGAGCAAATTAATCTTGAAATTGAGAATGATGATGTTAAAAGTGGTGATACAGAAGAAATTGATTTAGAAGGAACTAATGTTATTGAAAGTACTGATCTGCAAGGTACTGCTGAACAAAGTACTGTTGTTATTGGAACTTCTGTAGCTGGACCTTCTACAATAAATTTTGAAGATGAAGCTGGTCCTTCTACTTTTGTACAGCAAGAAGAAGTAAAAGTGCATACTGCAAGTGATGATGAAACAATTGCTCAGATTATGATCAATTTGGATAGACCTGCAGAAGGTGTACATATTTCTGAGCCTGCACAACAAGTTGCTGAAAGTACTTCTGAATCTGAAGAGTTAGATCCCAAAGATAAAGGGAAAGGGATCAAGGTTCAGAAAGATATTAAGAAGAAAAAGAAGAAATTTACTCTTGCTCAGATCAGAGAATTAAAGATTGCAGAGGATGCAGAGGTTGCTAGAAAGCAACAAGCTGAGTATGATGCTGAGTATTTGGCAGAAGTTAGTAGGCCAATTACAAAGAAACCAATGACTATTGCTCAGGAAAGAAACTGGATGATAAGTTTCTTGAGAAGAAGAGGATACAAGAATTTACACAAAATGAGGTATCCAGAAGTGAAAGCTCTGTGGGATAAAGTACAAGAGGATATCAGGAAAGAAGTAGAAAACTTTGTACCCATGGAAGTTGAAAGAAAGAAGAAGTTAGAAGATATTAGAAAGGAGCAGGCTGAGCAAAGAAGATTGAAAAGAAAGAAAGTAGTTCAAGATGATCAACTATCAAAAATACTGAAGATGATTCATGAAGATACAGTTGATGAACTTAGAAACTATTTCAGAGTAGTAGATTTTGAGAATAAGAAGACTGAAGATTCTAGAAAGAAGTCCAAGATAATCTCATTCTCTGTGGTTGAATCAAAAGAAGGAAACTACCTTATGTTCAACAGAGAAGATGGAAGCTTCATAGTATTCAATATGTTATGGGATGTTTTGAATTGTATCACAAGAGCAGATCTCTATGAGTTATATATGCAAGTGCAGACATATTATGCAGAGATTGAAGCATCAGGAGTGGGATTAATTTCGCTTGGAGACTTAATTACCATCTGGGAAACAGAAGAAACTAGTGTTGATCCTCTGTGGAATGATCAAGAGAATTGGGAAATCACAAGATGGAGATTCTTTGAGTCATCAGGAGTTCATGCACTAGAGATGGAAGATGGTACCATGATTCATATGCTTGCTGAGAGGAGATATCCATTGATTAGAGAAATTATGCTCAGAATACTGGATCATGGAATGGAACTTGAAGATGAATCTGAGGTAGCTTTGGATGTTATCAAGCTATTTATCAGATGGACCAAGTCTGAAGAGTAATATTGCAAAATACTGGTATGATTTGTTTTGTATAATAAGTATTTTTCAAAGTACTGCAAAGACAAACAGTACTTTATCAAAGTACTGCTTGCTGATATAAACCAGTATAAGTCCTTTAAAATACAATAAAATGTTTTGATGATTAAAAGAAAAGTAAAAGGATTTGAAAAGAAACACATGGTGTTAGTATTTATACTGCACAACAAATGATAATCAACTCACCATGTTTAATAGATAAGAAAGAGTTTGACTCATCATGAGGGTACGGCTCTGATGTGATAATCAAATCCGTTTTTAGTTGACAATTTACTAAAAATTGTATGGTTTCAACTCACCATATCTGTATAAGTAAAGAGTTGGCTAGCCCACAAGGAAAAATGGCTTGTAGTAAAGGCAGTGGAAAATCCATTTTTGGTAATTAGTTCACCATGGTTGATATCAAAGAACTAACTAGTCCAAAAGCAAACGGCTATTGGTAAAGACTACTCAAATCCGTTGATAGCTGATGATTTGCTAAAAATCATAAGGTTATCAATGTACCATGGTTGTTCTAACCTAAAACATTGGCTACTCCAGAGTTAATGGCTTTGGTAAAGAGACATCAAAATCCATTAATTTTCAATGATTCACCTCTCACAGGAGTTAACACACCTGGAAGTGATGAGAATAGTATGAAACTTTCAAAGATTTGATGACTATTGTACCAAAATGTTGCTAAGTAGCTGAGAAGATTTATTACAAGAGAAGATGCTGATAAAGAGTACTTTGACACATGACAGATAGAAGATAAAAAGATAAAGAAACAATCTTTCTGAATGATTAAAGATTTTGAAGATCAAAGATAACAAAGAAACTTGAAATCAAGCAAGTGGAGTTCAAGTTAGGGGAGGATTGTTGGGATATTAAAGATCAAGGTACTTCTGTATGTCAAAGTACTACTGCATGAAGAAGAAAGTCAAAGTACTGCTGAAGGTAAAAGTCAAAGTACTGCTGTTTACTGAAGAATGTTCAAAGTACTTCGAAGGAAACAAGGACTTATGTGCAATATTAGTTAAAGGATTAATGAGTAATATTGAAAGAATATTCTAGAATTAGTTAGGGATAATGACTTATCGTTTAAGTTATATGTTGTAAACCGACTTAAGGTTATCTATATAAAGAGCCTTAAAAGGTATTAGTCGATATAAGTTTTTAGAGTAGTTCAAAGTCGATATTAGTTAGGGATTGTTAGTGAATCTGTGTAACAAAGCAGGTTCAAAGTTTGGTTAATATAAAAGTTCTTCTTAAGCTTTGTTTTAAGTAGATTCCGCATACTTTACAAGGCTAAACAGTGTTTCAATATTAATAGTGTTATGTTTACTTAATATTATTAAACCTTTACAAGCTACAAAGTAGTTTAATCAGAGTACATTCGATCCAAAAAATACTAATTATTAATATTTAAATAACTTAAATACAATATAATATTATTTAATACTAGAAAAAAGAAAATTAAATTTCTAAAATTATAAAATAACTAAAAACAAAATTTAAAATTAAAAATATGTCTTTTTTTCTTTTTGTGGGTTTTATATTAATTAATTACTAATTATATTAATTAAACAAATTAAACTATTTTTAAATTACTAATAATACTAAAAGTGAATAGAAAATTATAGAAAAATTTATAAATCTAATTAACCATCTCAGGAATCCTAAAAAATTATAAAAAGTTTGTTTTATATATATTTACACTATTTTACTAATTATTATATTGAATATTAATTAATTACTAATTAAACTAATTAAATTATAAAAACTAGAAAATGAACAGTAAAAATTCTAGAAAAATTCCTAATATTATTTTATAACTTATAAAAGCTAGGAAAAATATAAAAACTAGGTATTACTTTATTAAAACTAATTATGCTATTTAATACTTAATTATTAATAAAACTAATATTAAATCTAATAAATACTAAATTACAATATTAAAATTTGGAAAATTTACTGAAAGTACCTTAATATAAAAGGAAATTAAGAAAAATATAAAAATGTAAGTTACTTAATAAAAATATAAAATGGAAAATTAAAAAGATAAATTGAATTAAATAGAAACTATCACTTATTTTTAAATTTGATTTTTCTGATTTTTCTTTTTGAAAACTATTTTACAACTAAAATTAGGAAACTTTAATAAAGGGACTTTGCAGGAAGCTTAAAAATAAGCAAATGAACAGCTTATTAGAATGGCAGAATAAGCATAAAGCTTATTAGGACTTTGATGTGTACAAAAGCTGACCAAAAAGCTATCTTATTAATCCACAAGGGTACAATAAGCTGCAACAGGATGTAACAGCTAGGAATAAGCAACAATTGACCAAATAAGCACAAAATATAAGTTGCAAAAAGCAAAGAAGCTATTGGCCACTTTTGAGTATTACACAGGCCAAAAAGGGTAACTTTGCAGGCCTGTGGGGCCCACAAGAGGGATTGGAAGCCAAAAGTAAAACTTGATCCTATAAGCCACCAAGAAGGGATTTTTAAAAATCCAAAGTTCAGCCCCTGGGTCCCACTAATGAGCACTAGGGGAGGGCATGAACTTGAGCTATCCACACTGAATACTCAGTGTAGAGATTGGATTGGACAAACTTGAATGGGCTTGCAGCCCTAGCTAATGAACTACAAACTTAAAAATAAGCTTTGGTAGTGAAAGAATAGCTTATTGGCTTTTTAAAAAGCCAATAAGCTCCCTGTGGGGTCCACTAATGAGCAGGATAAGGGCAATTGAAATTGAGGCATTTGGTTGGGTCTGTGGTGCAGGGGAGGTACTTCCCCTGCAGGCTACTTTGAGCAGCTGCAATAAGCTCAAGAAAAATCCTAAAAATAGAAACTCAGCTGATTCCTAAAGACTAGCTGAGGGTCTACAACATGTAAAAAGATTAGATCCTAAATCACAACACATAAATCACAATAAATTTTGGAAAATCTGAGTTTCTGCAAATAGGTAAAAATTGACTTTTTGTATGAACTTGAAAATTTGACTTTTATGAGCTTTGGGCTTAATCTACTGATTGTTTATGATGTTATAAGCTACAATTTTCCTAAATTAAGCTAGAGCTACCATTGATGAGCTAAAATCAAGGTCTATGGGTTCCAAATCCCTAACAGTTAACTGTGAGGGTGCTTAAGATAATGATTTGACTTTTTTTCCAATTGAGACCAAGGTTTAATGGTAAAATTCACCTAACTAGATCCAAACTAACATACTGCAATATCTTTTAATAAGAATAACTACCAAGAACCCTATGGACAGGGTAATCCCAAACATCCCTTACACAAAATCTGTTTTTGAATTAGTGAGGGAAATGGTGACTTGAGACAATCTTACTGATGCTAACCTATGATATAAGCTATAGAGACTAGGTATAAGCTATACTGAACAGGAAATAAGCACAATAATAAGCATAAACAAAAATAGGTAATTAAAACTAATATAAGAACCAAAGGAGTGATTATTGATGGAGTTTAAGGATCCAAACCTCAAATCAGAAGCCTAAATCTCATAAAAGCTTGCCACCAAGCTGAATGAGTCAGAAAGCAATCACAAACACCCTGCTAAGTCTCTTAATCACAAAAGTGCTTTCCTGTTGACTTTTGTTGACTTATTGGAAACTTTTGTTAAATCAGTTAATGATGAACACTAATCCCACTAATAGCTATATTAAGCTATATTTAGCTTGAGTAAACCAGACTTAAGCTTGTTTAAGCTTATGAAAGCTATTTGAGCAAAATTGATTTTTTATTCTAAATTATAAAAATGAACTATCACTAAATTGCAACAAGAGACTGAATACTTTTATTAAAAAGGTAAATTGAGTGCTGAAAAAGAGATTACAAGACTAAATTAGAAAGTTTAGAATAATTTAAACTATATTCGACCCTAAATTATACTAAGAAAATAAAACTAACTACTAAATACTCTAACTCTTCATCTTTTTCACTTTTATAGACACTGGGGCTCTTCTCTTTCTTTCCCACTTCCATCCCAACCGTTGGATGCTCCAAAATTTGATCTTGACCTTCCAATTGATTTTCGCGCCATTTTCATATATAACAATTGGGGGCAGTTTTAGTGGGTGTAGGTAGAGCATTAAATGTTGGGGAAGGTAGGGGAAGGTATGGAGGTTTTATTTGAGGTGGGGGGTGCATGTGGGGAAGGACAAGGTTGCCCTGGTTTCATGGGATCTTGTTGGGAGGGAAGGAGGTCAAGGGGTGGTTTGACCAATTTTGACCCTGGGGTAATATTAAACGGATTAGGGTGGTTTTGGGATTGGGCTTGGGATATGACATGGATCAGGTTGTGTTTTGTTTAGATTTGGAATTGGATTATTTAGACAAAAGGGCTCATTTGGTATGGTTATTAAACACAAGGATCATAGTTGCAATATTCTGAAAATAAGGGGGTGGGATTGCCAACTGTTCAAAGTTATCATAAGGGCCATAATCACCCAATTTCAACAACCCAAGGACCACAAATGTGAATTTTCCAATTTTACCCCTCCAGGGGTATTTTCTGCCAATTTGCCAAACTTGAGGGACTAAAATTGTAAATCTTTAAAACTTTTCACCAAGGGGTCATTTGTGATAACTTTTGAGTTTCCAAGGACCAAAAATGACTTTTCTTCCAAAAATTTCCCACCAGGGACCAAATCTGACAAAATTGAAACTCCAGGGACTAAACTTGTAATTTCTCAAAACGTTTGAAATTTTTCACCAAAGGACTAAATACGACAACTTATGATTTAAAAAGGACCTTTGGTGACTTTTCTTTTGAAATAAGTACTCAGGGACTATTTTTGCCAATTTTTGAAAGTTGGAGGACTGAAACTGCCAATTATGCAAACTTTGTACGTTTTTCAACTGTTTTTACTCATTTTGCATCTGAAACATATATAACACAATTTTAGAATATTTTTAGTATTTTGATACATTTCTGAGTGTTTTTAAATGTTTTTGCAGTTCAGATTGACCAAAAATGATGAGTGTTTGAGCACTCATCATTCAGCAGTTTTTCTCAAAGAGCTTCCCGAGAAGCTTGGAGATTCTGGAAAATTTCTCATTCCTTGTTCTTTAAAAGATGATCAAGTGGTTTCTAATGCTCTTGCCGATTCAGGGGCAAGCATAAACCTTATGCCTTTGTCAATTTATGAACAACTTGGAATGGGAGTACTCAAACCGACTCATATGACTTTAGAGTTAGCTAATCGATCGATTACTCACCCTGTCGGTATAGCTGAAGATGTATTTGTTCGTGTGAATACGTTTATCTTCCCAGCCGACTTTGTGGTGGTTGATTATGAAGCTGACCCGAGAGTTCCTCTTATCCTAGGGAGACCATTTTTGCGTATGGCAAAAGCCCTAGTTGATCATTATGAGAATACCTTGACCTTGAGGATTGATAATGACAAAATGATTTTTCACACCGATGCTTCCAAGCATAAGAAACATTCGGTTAAAAGCATCGATGTTATCGATTTCTCCTCTAATGGTCATTTATCTAAGTCCCCTAAATCCAAAGAACATAGTAGTGGCAATACCACTTCTAATGTTGACTTTCTTGTTGAGGAACTCGCCGATGAACTCACTCACATCGATCCACTTCTACCAAGAAGTGACGATGATATCTTTGATTTTGAAGCCGGTCTCAAAGAAATTGAAAGTCTTTTGTATCATGATCCATCACTTGATCCTAACTCCGACCTTAGTGATTCTCAAATTAATGATGATCTCTTCGACTTTGAAGCCAACCAAGATGGATGGAAAAATCTTTTGTATGGCGATTCTTGTGACGAAACATTTGATGATGAGAAACCAAAAATGTAAAATGTAACTGATGAACCGTCAATTGTTTCTCATGATTTCTCCCTTTTAGAGGGTGATTCACTCTCCCCTTCCGAGTCTTCCATCGAGCATCGTTTTTTTTTTGTGAAAACAAAGTATTCAATCCAGGAATACTCGATCATGGAAAAACTCATTTTACAATGAAAATGACTCTCGATAAGAATTTCAAGTTACAAACCTCATCCGAGAAACTTTTAGGTCTGGAGAAAAGTAAATCCCCTCTATTCCGTCTCAACAATGATCTCACTCATGATTATGTTAATCATGACCCGGGGGAAGATGTATTTTATCATGAGAAATGTCTTTATAATGAATTTACCCCAACCCTCCCTCCCGGGATTTCTATGAGCTTACATGTTAAAATTCCATTCTCGTAAAGAAAGCTCAAGTTCAAGAACCAAGATTCCAATGTCTTTGTTCCCCTCATCACATTTTGTGTGATCTCTTTTCTTTCTTATTCCTTCAGGAATGAGGACACTATCTTTGACCCCGGTATTCTTTCTACTAGTTTTTACTATTAGAATACCGGCGGTTATCTCATCGGAGCGGAACTTTCTCGTGCTTCAAATGTTTATCCAAACATCTTGAATGAAAGTCCGATGGAGATTGTCTCTTCCACATGTTGCTTCCCCAAGAACAAATGAATTCGGGGTCGAGTCAAGCTAGCGACTCGGCCAACAAAAACAGTAGCATTACATGGGTTTTCACCCATCTCTCTGACTTCTTTCTCTTTTCTAAAAGCTAGTGTGGGGGAGTTCCCCTGCTCTTTGTGTAGAAAAAAAAATGATATTCCCACACTAGCCAAATCTAAACTTTTTACGTTTTAAAGTGTCGGCATAATAGCCGGTACTTTGAATATTGAGGGCAATGTTCAATTCTAAGTGTGTGTGTGTGTGGGGGGGGGGGGGGGTATTCTTGGTGAATTTGATCACATTTGTACCTTCTAGTGCCATAATACCACCGTTTTTGCCAAAAAAAAAAAAAAAATTGTGTGGATGTGCTTTGCATTAACACAACAAAAGGTTATCAGTCCACCACATCTAACATAAAGACTGGCTAATCCAAGAGCAAACGGCTCTTGGTAAAGATATCTCAAATCCGTTTATGGTTGGCAATTTGCCAAAAATTGTATGGTGTTCAACTCACCATATCTTTGATAAGTAAAGAGTTGGCTAGCCCGCAAGGTTATGCCTTGTGGTAAAGGCAGTGGAATACCATAATTGGTAATCAACTCACCAAGATGATGATTGTATTCCATTAAAGAGTTGGCTAGTCCAAGAGCAAACGGCTTTTGGTAAAGACAAATCAAAACCGTTGACAGCTTATGGTTTGCTTAAAATCATATGGTTATCAGTGTACCATAGTTCTTACTTGAACTGAAACATTTGGCTACTCCAGAAGTAATGGATTTTGGTAAAGATACTTCAAATCTATTAAATTTTCACAAAAGATTGTTAGGGACTAGCAATAGTTCAGTGTGGGGGATTGATGAGTGTGTAAATACTCATCATTTTTGGTCAAATATGAACTGCAAAACATTTAAGAACACTCAGAAATGCATCAAAATACTGAAAATATCCCAGGATCGTGTTTTATATATTTCAGATGCAAAATGAGTGAAAACAGATGAAAAACGAACAAAGTTTGCATAATTGGCAGTTTCAGTCCCTCAACTTTCAAAAGTTGTCAAAACTAGTCCCTGAGCATTTATTTTGTTAGAAAACTCAACCCAAGTCCTTTAAAATTAAAAAGTTATTAAAAATGGTCCTTGGGTAAAAAGTTTGGAAAATTTACAATTTTGGCCCCTCAAGTTTGAGTTTTGGCATTTTTAGTCCCTGGGCATTTTTAAATGGGAAATTTACAATTCAAATCCTTGGGAAAGTAAAAAAATGGCTTTTTTGGTCCTTGAAGTAACTTTGGAAATGTGGTAGGAATGGCCCCTCAAAATCAGAAAATTACATGAATGGTCCTTGTGGTGTTTTAATACATTAAACCAATTGGACCCTTTTTACAAATCCAAATCCATCACCCTAACCAACCTAGTCCACCTTATATCTCCAATCCCCACTTCCCCTGGCCCAAAACTCCCCTTTAAGCCCAACTTCAAAACCCCTAATCCATCCAATAATAAAATGCGCCCCTCACCCTTTGACCGGTCAAACACAGTCAAACGTACCATCCCTTCTTCAACCCACCCCTCGTTTTACCCAGAAAACAAACCCCCCATCTCCACTCCACATACCTGCTACACGCATCCCCTTCCCCAAAACCTCAAAAGCTACTCCTCACCAATACCAACCTACCTCCTTCACGGGTTGCCAAGTCCCGTCACCAATCCATAACTCAATTGGGCGCCAAAACAGATTCAAGGGGTGATATCATTCCAAAAAGAATCAATGGCTGGGATTGGTCACAAAGAAGCACAAAGGATGGACAACTCAGCAATCCTCTCACAGCAAAAGCACAATCAGATGAGGACAAGGAAAAGGAGACAAAACCTTAGATTTATTAGTATAAATAGTTTATGATATGTAGCCATTGGAGGCAGTCAATTAAGTAGGTTTTAGATTTAAATTATGTATTTTAGTTTTATTTAAAATCTTTTGTATTCCTTTCTTTAAAATCAATGAAAGTTAAGTTTTTACAATAGTATTTCCCAACTGGTTATTTGGCTTTACTTATTTAAATTGCTTATTTATTGTTTACATTTGCTTATTTAGTTATAATTTAGCTTATTGTATCACTTGGTTCCAAAACTCAGTGTAAAAGCTGAAATCTCTTTCAAAAAAATCAAACGGACCCTTTAACGGGTGTTTGGATTAGGTTTTTTTTCTTTGAGTAAAACTAGTTAAATTAAATTTTATGTTTTTAAATTTAGCTTATGTTTTAGGATTTTGCGAATTCCCTATTATGTTTCCCGTAGAATCTTAGGTACTTTTAAGATTTCCTTAGTATTCCCTTGTTTATTTTCCCATTTAGGTTGCGTTTATTTCATTTTCGTTCGTAAATTCTTAAATCTCGTAAATAACTCTCGCAATCGAACTTACAAGCATTTTAATCTCCAAATCTCTCACGATATTGCCCATTCACACCTCGTTGGGACACGACCCGGGTAATCACTTGCCCGGTATCACATATATATATATATATATATATATATATATATATATATATATATATATATATATATATATATATATATATATATATATATATTGTATTCACGAGTTTTTACAAGTCTTCCTTTTCCTAAAGGTTGATTGGTAAATTCCACTCACGTCTACATTGTATTTATTTTGATACACGTTTCACACGCAATCATGCAACTCCAAGTTGTCAAACTTCAGTGGTTGGTGATATATCTGCAAATCAAAGTGGAATTGCTAGTGGAAGTAGAAGTCCTTCATCACCAAGATGGAACAGAAGTTCAATAAATGAAACCAGATTTGGAGCTGGTGGCATAATTAAAAGTGTTGGAGCTCCTTCACCAAGAAAGACTTGACCATGATTAGATTTGTGATTGAAACTTATGTCAGCTGTTTGAACATGTTTAAAACTTTTTTTTTTTATTTCTTTATTTGGATATATGTTTAAGACTTGGTACTAGGCCATTGCAATTTTCAAGTCATTGCAACCTGTTGCATTGACAATATGCAATTAAAGGCTTTTATGAATAGTATTCAACATTTTTAGGTAATTTTATTTTGGTGCCAGTTACTAAGATCTGGATAATGTAATTGAAAACATGCAAATCCCAATGACTATTGATGCGTGGGGATCGCACCAGGCTTTACCTCTCAAGGGATCTTGAGAAGCTTACAACCCCCACCAGGCAGTGTACCTGATCGTTGTAGTATAGTATAGTGACAAGTACCGGGGGATTGATCGTTCAGCTAGGAATAGTGTCGCTAGGATTAGAAAACCTAATTACTAGTGCTAAATATGAAGGATGGTTATTTTTGTATTTTTATATTTTTTTAGAAAGCAAGTAAAAATCTTGGGTTTGAAGGATTTGGGCGGAATTAGTTGCTAGTCAATAACCCAATACTAAAGATGCAAACATTTATTTTGCAAGCATTATATCTTTACTTGTTTTCTAGGTTAGTTTTATATAGAGTGTACCACCGATTTTACGGGAGGTTTCTTGTTTGTTTTCTTAGTTTTTTAACAGGTTATATTGGACAAAAAGTTGATTATATTTCAGGAGTGAAGCTTTGCATTATTCATCTCTTGGAGGAGGATTTAACCTTGTCACCATGTCGTCCATACGGAGTGAATCAGGGGAGTATTAGTTTCTTTCATTTTCATTTATCTTTGCTTTTACATCTTTTATTTTGAACGTTGGTGACAATGTTCGACTTAAGTGTAAGAGGGGTAAATTAGGATACCTTAAAAACAACAACTTCGCTTGATCTTTGTTTTGTTTAATAGATGTGTAATAAAACTAAGAGAAATACTTATTAGGGTAATTTTAGCATCAAATTTAAAATTTTTTGCAACGTATAGGAGTGAAACTTTAGTCTTAATCAGCATCTCATGGATAGGAATTGTATGACTATCACAAAAACCGTACCACTAAAAAAAAATCCACCCCAAATATGTGAGGTTCGCCTTTAAATTATTATGAAAAAACATTCATCATTAGTGCTTGTGAGTGTACCGGTAGTATTTGTAATATAATGATAAAACCCGTAGGTAATCCTTTATTATTCATCACTATTTATAGATTACAAGACATAAAGAAACCCTAATGGACCCAACCCACAAGTCGGGTTTGGGCCAACTTATTCTCTAATAGTCTCCCGCAGTTCGAGCGGCGAAATCGCGAAAGATCAGACTGGAGTAGTAAACTAAGAAAGCAAATTTAAAACAATAAAGCAAAATAAAACGGGATAACCCAAAAACAAAATAAACGAAGAAAGCAAATTCGACACCAACAAAAGTCGTATCGGCAATTGATACCCTGGATTCGATACCAACACAAGTCATTTCGGGAATTGATAGCCTGGATTCGACACCAACAAAAGTCATCTCGGGAATTAATACCCTGGATTCGACATTAAAAAACCAAAACATATAAATTTTAAAGTCCAAAACATAAACCATTAAAAAACTAAACATTTTTTTACGCATATGAATACAAAGAAGAAACCAGACCATTCTTTTGTACTTCTCTGCCTCTTGAACCATTTTAGGGGGAAAAAGCACCAGAGCATTCTTTTTACATATTACGCCCGTAGGTAATCCTGTAAACCCAACAAAATCAAACTCTAACAACACCATCATCCTGTAAACCCATCAACACCACCATCAATTCTTAAAACCCACCACGAGATCCGACAACTACCATTGGATTTGGTATAAAAGAACAAGTGACAGAACAAAGCACAACCCGATATTAGCAGCAGTCAGATGCGTAGATCTAAACAAACCCGATAGTAGCATTGAAGGTGGATTCAGAGAATGGAGGCGATGGTGGTGTCACTTAGAGAGGATGGTATCGTCATGGCAAGATGTGGCAAAATAATTGTTTGCAAAGAATCTGAAGATTCGTTCTACTTAACATTTGGAGTGGTAAACGATTCTTGTATATATAAAACTGGATGAAAGAATGGAGAATAAAGTTGATCGGATGACACAGGTTGATTACTAAAAGATGACACATGGTTAAAGGGAGCCCTCCGAACCTCCGACGTGTAGCCGATGGTCGGAGGTGGCAGCAGAAGAGTTTCGATTTAGGGTTAGAGATTTAGGATCATATGGCTGATACCATGCAAGATAATGATAAAACCTGTAGGTAATCCTTTATTATTCATCATTATTTATAGATTACAAGACATAAAGAAACCCTAATGGACCCAACCCACAAGTCGGGTTTGGGACAACTTATTCTCTAACAGTATTTAGATTCCAGAACTTGCGTTAGTGATGCATCCTGAGACCGCTAGTGAGACTACATTCGTGTAGTTAGGATTTGCTATATGATAAGAGGCATTATGATAACCCATGTTTTAAACCTGTAATATAATTACATTGACTTCATTGGTCAAGTAATTTTCCCCACACCTTTGCGATGTACTCATTATTAGTACACGATACCCCTAGTGCACCCCTCAGAGCCTATCTTTTTTGTTTATAACTTTAAGCATTTTACTTAAAAGAAGAATTTGTTTACAATCCACCCCCAAATGTACACCCAAATCGCCTTAGCCTTCCTTGTATGCACTCTTCTTTAGTGCATTATTGTTACATGTTTAAACCCTTAGTAAATTGTCTAATTGATTATATGGTTGCTAAGTCGAGTTATATCTTGTACATATTATTTTGGGATGATTGAGACTCATGGGTAAAGTACTAGTGTTATGGAGTAATGGGGAAGAACAACATTTATTACCCCCATATGTGCGTTAATATTTAAAGTACTCAAAATGTTTCGATTATCTTAATTCGAGTCTTTATTTTTAATTATGTAAAAGTCTAAGTGTAAGGGGAAAGAGAGTTCCCTTTGATGTATTATTTTTGATGGTAGAGTAAAAGTGTATGAAAAAAAGAAAAAAAAAAGAAGAAAAAAAATAAAAAAAGAAAAGAGAAAAACATACGGGCTACCATCCGTTTCTTTTATTTTTGTTTAAGTTATTATAGTGTCTTGAAGAATCCAAAAAGAGTCGTAGATAGTTTAAGTTGAGTCGAGTCTTGGCTTAGCAACGCTGCATTGTACATATAATTAACTAAGACAATTGACTTGCCACCAGTAAAATATCCCTTTATCCAACAAACTGTGTTTTCCCATACTTTTACACCTAACATTATAACCCATTAAAAGACCTCTTTAATAGTTTATCCTAGGTGCTAACGCCAAAGTGGTGGAGGTTTTGATCCTTTCCCAAGCCTATGGTAATCTATCTGCTACGACAGGTAGTGAGAGATATTTTTCTATTTTCATTTGTGATATATAAACTTATAACACCCGAGAGATGAGAGTGTCCAAACACTATATGTGAGGTGCTAGTATACAATTTTTGTGCTTATTTTGACTAAGGTAGAAATCATTTGTTGTAATTACTTCTATATTAATGTTAAATGACCCCTAACTCGTATTTTGATTGGTATAAAATCACATTTGCTTGAAGTAAGCAAATCCCAAGTGTAAGGGTATTTGATAAGGATTTATTTGATACGCTTTTAGGGGTCATTTAAGCCTTGAATCGTAAATATATGGTCAAATATTACCTTAAATCGCTTCTTTTATCATTTTAGGTACTTGGGACGAGAATTCTGAAAAATGGAGCATTTTGGACGTTTTTGGAGTTTAAAGTGAAGAAAACAAAAAACTCAAGAAACTATGCTGGAAATTGCACTTGACGACGTTACGCTCTCAAGGTGACGCTGTCACTTGAAGATTCAAGTGGTGGATTTATGTGCATATGACGTGCCAAAGACTTTTGGTGGATTAACGAGTGACGTCGTCACGCGTTTTTTGGAGTAGGCAATCACATATTATATTAACAAGAGACGATCCAGTGAATGTAAAGAGTGACGACGTCAAGCTGCTTAATTGGGCGACAAGAAACCCTAATTACAGCGAGATGACGGTGTCAGGACTCATAACCTGACGCCGTCACCTGTGTATCTCTATATATACTTTTAGATTTTTTTTTTCATTAAAAAGAGGTGGAACTTGTGGAACTTTGTAAGGAAATTTGTGAGACCGAATTTTATAGCTCTTTTAGGGTTTCAAACCCTATTTTCTTCCATGTTCAATTGAAAGATAAGTTCTCCTTTAATCATTCAATATGTCTGTGTTGTTTGATTAATCGTTTGTCTTTTCTTTTCATTAACATGTTAGCTTAGATCTCTTAGTGTTTGCTTAGTTTTACTGAAACCTAGTTTTTAATTATATATTGTTTACTTATTTTATTTTATTTTGTTTAGTTAGTAATTTTGGGTTAGTTGACTAGCAACTAATTCCGCCCACTCTTCCAATACCCGAGATTTTACTGCTTTTCATAAAACATAAAAATACAAAAAGAATCATCCCTCACCTTTAGACCTAGTTGACCTACACTTCAATCCTTAGGACACTATTCCGCTAGAGAACGATCAATCCCCCAGACCTACCATTTACTACACTACAACCGGCAGGTACACTGCCTGGTGGATTGCAAAATCTCTCAAGATCCCTTGAGATGTAAAACCTTTTGCGAGGTTGCAAAACACGCATCAATAAACATGTATGGATAGGGATAAAGTGAACAATAAGAACCAAATGAGGTGGTGTGTCAAATAAGTACCAAAAATTGAACGGACGAAAGTGCCCTCGTGTGACCTACACGTGTGGACCGACTTAACTAGCAAAACTAACGAGCTTTAGAATTTTGGACTAGCGGCGTAATATATTCTCTACCGTGGTTCAAAAAAGCAATGATTCCCGTTTTTGGATGTTGTATGAAGTCCGGCATAAATTTAGGGACCAACGGTGTAATTTACTCTAAAGCTTAATTGGTCAACCTCTCACAAAGTTTGGTTATATTTACACTTAAGTCTGCTAATTAAAAATGTACTTCTCAATTTTTTCGAGTTAGATAACAATTTATTTATTACATAGTCTAGATAACATAACATTCAAATTCGTCCCAACATCACTAATTTTTTAAAAAAGGACCGGTTGGTCGCCGGTTACCGTTGCCACATAACTTTTTTTTAAGTGTTTTTTTATGACATGTATAATGTGACTCGGACTAACCCTTGACTTTGTTTTTGGTCTCCCCTTAAATAGTTACTAACACTTACACACAGTTATAACACGTTTTTTGTTCCCCCCTTAACTTTTTTTCCTGCAATTCTCTCATACCCTAATTAGGCTAAACCCTTAGGGCACGTTTGGTAGAGAGATAAATTCAGAGAATAGAAATGAAGTAAAGAATAGAAATGTAAGGAAATGAAAATGGTAGAGAATTACTGATTAACTCCATTGTTTGGTAAAATTGAGAAATTTACCCAAAAAGAAAAGAAAAATAGTTAGTTTTGTTCGATATGAATCATCTTAACTTTATTTTGTGTTTACAAGCAATTTCTTAAACCAGTACAATGAAGCCAATATAGATCCATAATTAAAATTGAAAATAATGTGTGTGTGGAAAACTAGAAGGGGGTTGAATAGCTTACCGCTTTTTAACTTGTTAATCTTTGAAAAGCTTTACGTGTAATCAACGATTCTAACTAATTAACAATAATTAATATGCAAGTATAAAGAAAGAAACGATCAAACCACGACATGATTATTTATCGTGGTTCGGTTACAAGGACTCTTTTTCCTTGCCCTACTCCACGCCCCGAGTTTCCAACTCCAGAGTTTCAAGCACTAGTCAACAAGCTCCTTTCACCGGTGGAGAAACCCTTACAATCGTCGCTTACACTTTATCCGGTACAAAGCTAAAAACCAGGTCCTAGTTCAAGGTTTAACCACCCTAACGTCGCCTATCCACTATTTCTGACATTAAGCTAGATGTCGAGTTCTTTTACAAAGGTACAACCACTCCTATCACTTAATGTATTTTGAGAACTAAAATACTAACCGATCACTTCTTAACAAAATACAAACGCAGTATACACTACAAGATTTTACACAATAGAAGTCTAACAAGTCTTGCAACGTTGAGTTGAAACTTGTAACTTCTCGGATGAACTTGTGTACTTCTTTTCTACATAAGAGAATCACACAAGTGAGTTGCTACTGACTTAGATGAGATAAATGAAAGTTTATATGCAAAGTATAGCTGAAAGTGATGAGAGATTTCTTGCAAGTGGCTTGGTATTTATAGCAAACCAAACTAGCAGACTGGCGGATCCGGCGGAACCAAAACAAGGGTTTCGCCCTTGTAACCCTAGGGTTTCGCCAGGTCTGACAATTTTGCTTGGATTGAAGAATGATTGAAGAGGAGCCCTAATTTTCGTGTGTGGTGATGTTTTGGTCGTGAATAGTAGCAGTGAATGAGTTATAGTTGTGGGTTAGGGAGTGTTTGGTTTAAATTAGAAATAACTTGATCTGCAGAGTTGGCTGACCCGGCGGAACCAAAAAGGGGGTTGCGCCCGTTTAGTCGAAGGGTTCCGCCATACCAGCAGTGTCACACCTCGCCAAGGCGGAAACGCGAGGGTGTAACTTCATGGATATCATCACAACACCTGGTGTCTATATAGAGAACAACTATATGCACAAAAATAGAGCAAAGTACAAACACAAAGTGTTGTAATAATACCCCAAAATAAAATAACCAGAACAAAACATAAGATCCAAACAAGGATGATAAACCACTACCAATGCAACTAGGGTCTCGTCTAATCACATCCTTCTATCTTATCCTTAGAACGCTCACCTGAAAATGATGCTTAAAATGCAACATAATGTTGGTGAGATTCATAGGTTTAGACACACACACCGTAGGCAACCGGTTAACTGTGATTATACCACATAGCATGACAGCAAGACAAGTTATTATACACGTAAACACACAATCACACAATTAAAAACAACCAATGGGACAGAACGTGTCCCCCGATCCATTTAGTTAGGACGGAACGTGTCCACCGATCCAATTCTTTCATCAATTGAGTCGCAATATGCGAGCAATAGGATAAACATGCTCCCAATTGATTTCCCACACGAATTTCACCACTTGGGTACAGTTCTACCCTTCTCATCTCAGGTACAGTTCTACCCTCGATTCCCACACCGTTTTCATCACGCAATAATCACTTAGCATGCAAACATATATAATAACACTCGCAAGTCCCTGCATTTAAAACACATAATCACAGTAACTTTAACACAAGCATCATTTCCATCCCAAGTTTAAAAACAATATAAAAGTGGGACTATGAACTCACCTTAAACTCCGCTGCTTCCACAAAAACAATTCACTATCTATAACACACAAAATAATCCACATTACACAAGGTCAAGCTAAAAGCTACAACCCATGTAATACACATATGATGGATGTCTAAGACTCATATGACCCACCATGGACCTCCTAGACACCATACTAACAATTACCATAACCTAACACTCACTAAATCCCTTGCACTTTTAAAATCAGAAAACGCAGAATTTTTAGGTACATTCGCCTACATGAAATCACAACAATTAAAGCTCAACAACTCACACCAAAAATTTACCATGGTCTCTCATAAGCATACAAGCTAATCCCAGAAGGCCATGGACCAATAACACACGCAAGTACTCAAAAGAAAATCAAACTTGTCAACTACTCAAATTCGGATCTGAACGTACACCAAAAAGTTTTGATCAACACAAAATACTTCCACAAGTTTTTATTGTGAATCCTTTTCGTGGTGGACTAATATAACCTAATACTTAACTATTCCAGAAGGCCTAGTCAAAATACCACTTTTACAACCACAAAACACCCTCAAACGTTTACCCAAAATCTGTCCCTGCTTGACAGCTTTGACACCTTAACAAAGAAAAATCAAAAGTCCAACTTCCCTACCTTGAAATCAATCGTGGCTGGACTTTTTTGAAAGCTCTTTCATTAAACTTCAATTTAGACCTAAAATTCGTGACTTAACGCTTCACCATCTGTTATTTACACTCACATCTTCACAGCCATAATTAACACATAATCACTCAATTCTCTTAACAAATCATCATACTATTATCATTAATTGATCCCAACATGTTTAATAACATTAATTTACAGAAGTTAACACAAACCCTAATCCATCATACTTTATATTACATGAATTAGATCAATAACTAATTAATTACACATAAAGGTTAAGAATTTTACCTTGATTCTTGATTTTTGCTTGAAAACTATGAAACCCTAATTTTTTCCTTTTGTTTCCTCCTTGTGTCGACCAAAAATTGCAGGAAAAAGGTATTGGGAACTTTGATTTTGTATTTATAATTATTTAGTGGATAATTACCTAACTTGGAGTTGTAATTGGGTTACAATTGGGTTTCTTTTCTCCCTTTTTCCCCTTATGGCCGAATTTTCCATATATATATATATATATATATATATATATATATATATATATATATATATATATATATATATATATATATATATATATATATAGGGGAGCTTTATTTTCAGAACCCTGTTAAGTGCGGGAACTGCGAGAACTCCAGTTTTGCATTAGAAAACATGCATGTTCATATAAAACATGTATGTTTTCTTACATACACATGCCTGCGTATTAAGGTGTATGTAAGAAAACATACATGTTTTATATGAACATGCATGTTTTCTAATGCATAATTGGAGTTCTCACAGTTCCCGCATTTAACAGGGTTCTAAAAATAAAACCATTTTGCATTGATCTATTGCACTTAACAGGTTTTTATATAAACATGTATTATGTGTATTAAGGTGTATGTAAGAAACAAACATTTTTATATGAACATGCATGTTTTCTAATGCAAAATTAGAGTTCTCGCAGTTCCCGCACTTAACAGGGTTCTGAAAATAAAGATACACACACACACACACACACACACACACACACACACACACACACACACACACACACACACACACACACACACACACACATATATATATATATATATATATATATATATATATATATATATATATATATATATATATATATATATATATATATACTAGTGGCTAAGCCTGCCCGACGGGCGGACACGACTTGTAATTATTATTTACATTTTGTTGTTTTGCTAAATATTGTTTAGAGTACGTAGATACGTAATCAATAACGTTGAATATCATAGACACAACAACTGAAATAAAAAGAAAGTTTTATTTAATTTCTATAAACATAGCAATCAAAAGTGTAAAAAAAAAGTAATTATTCATGTACGAAATAAAATTTCTTTGTACACGACAGCTGTTCTAGCGTTTGTGTATCTCTAAACTTTTTTTCGTCTTCACTCTTACAACCACATACAATTCTTTGTGTGAGAATACCAACCTTTTTAGAAAGATTAAGCAAACCTTAACGTGGAGAGCGGTATTAAATTCCTTAAGACGCGAATAGGTCTAAGATTATTCCAACTCATGACATCATTAAACCTGCAAAAAACATAACATTAGTGTGATCAGTTAATTAATAATTAGGCCTCTATATTATAATAATTCAATTCATATTATAAATAAAATTATACATAAATATTAGGATACTATACAAACCTTTACATATCTTTCTTCTTTGAACTTCATCCCACAAATATCTATTCACTTAATCTACAAAGAGGTAGTGCAAAAGAATTAAACATGAGATGACGGAGATGAAAACTTCAGGAGAATTAGAAAGGAAGTAATAAGAGTGGAGAAAAAGGGAAATTGACCGAGTTAATAATCATAAGTGAAATTAACCAAATATTTAAAGACTTAATTAAATCATTATAGTGACAACCAATATTATTGACTTTAATTACAATTAACATCTGTGCTATATGCAGTATATTAATTAAAAGTAACAATGAACAAACATGGTTGCCCTATGTGTGTATGAGACTTGTCAATGATATCATCTAGCATAAGAAAGTAAGCTTAAAGCTGCAACAAATGAGGGATTTATGCATATTTTGCTAAATTACTATACCTCCTAAAAATATGACAGACTTGCATAACTCAAAGCTCGATAAAAGACATTTTAACATTAAATGTGGACAAAGATCTATTGCTACTACTACTGTTAGCAATAGAATTTGTAGTTGCTATCAAACGCGTTGAAAGGTCATCCTTTAAAGAAAAAACGGGTTTTCATGTACGAATCTTAATTATGTTGATATTTATGACAGGTAGTGAATGATGTTAGGAGATTACCCTTGAAATGAAAACTTGGATGCCAACAAATTTGTCGTCCCAATCAAACATGGATCGAGTGGCACCTTCATAAGTAACGTTTGTGATGAAATCTCCATAGATTTAATTGTGGGTGTCTCGGTATAACAATGTTGTTGCATGTAGTAGCTCATCTTGTAACTTTTTTTTAAGTGCAATTAAGCATGTTAGATTAATAAATGGAGCTAAATAATCAATTTATAAGAATCAAATAAGTTGTCTTGTTACTTAGCTTTACCTAATATCCACTACTTGGGTAAATTGTCTTGTAGTTTAAATAGGGTAAAACTCCTAGATTATGTTATGCAAAATCAAATAACTGAAATTTTATAAGATCAATGGTTAACAATCTTATATAGTACATGCACTGCAACCAAAAAAATATCTGAATAACAAAATTTTGATCTAATGGTATATAAGATGTATATAAGGTGACAGGTGACTCATCTAACATGGGGATTGTGTTCAATAGTCACAAAGGTTTATGATGTAACTCAGTGTACCATAATCTTGGTCTACAATAGAGGTTTATGGTGTAACTCAGTGTACCATAATCTTGGTCTACAGTGAAGTGACTTACCTTCTATCTCTAGCAAACAATGGTCGTCTCAATTTTCTTCAAAATCCAAAAAAGTAAAGTTTTATGACGTCAGTTGTGAACAAACAATAAATATATTAGATGATCTTGTAATTGGAATATTTCATAATTAAAATGGTTTTTTGATAAAATAATTGGATTGGCATGGAGGCTAACCTTGAAAAACACATCTTACAATACCATAATACCTTAATAATAACACTAAATTTACTCTAATATACTTACTTTCAAGCTCATAATAAGAATACTTAATACGTTAACTTAAAACTATAATTTTGTTAAATCTTAACTAATATAAATAAACGACCCAAGTACCTATCTTTACGTTAAATTTAAAGGTTATAAACATAATCTAATAAGCTAAGAAACCCGACCATCTTAATAAGCTCGTGTCATAGTACCATACGCCCCAAAAATATACCCCCGTACTTGTCTAATAAACTCCGCGAGCAAGCTTAAAAACTAATAGCATTTTTGGTTCATTTATTTCTTTTTCTTCTTTTTGTGTTTCTGTAACTCAAAATACAAACCAAATCAAAGACCCTTTTTGTTTTTCTTTCTTTCTTGTTTCCACCTGAACCAACAAACCCAAAAACCTTGACCCTTTTGTTCCCTAATACTCGACATAAACCAAAAACAAAACCAAAACCATTTTTACTTCTTTCTTTTTCTCCTGCTAATGTGCGTCAACCCCAGAACCAAAACATACAAAAACCATTTTGTTTCTTTTGTTTGAGCAATCTACAAACCAAAGCGTGACCCTTTTAAAACCAAAAACTATATATTTTTTTCTCTTTTTCCTGCTGCTATGCGTCAACCCAAAACCAAACGCAAAACCATTTTCGTTTCTTTTTTTTTTCTCCTTTCTGTGTGTCGACCCAAACCCAAAACAACCCAACTTGTTATTCTTTTCTTTCTTCCCTCGCTACTGTGTCTCGACCAGGACCACACAAAACCTAAAATACCATCCACACACCTCCATCATCTTCTACATCACCACCTTGTCACTTCTCTTGAACCCTAAGCAACCACAACACTCTCGTCACCTTTTCACCTCCAATTTCAATAATGATGGCACATATTGTATATTCTTATAATCATCTGCTACCTTACAAATCTCAAACTCAACCAACTGAGTGCACGAGTTGACTACTCATTGAATAATGTAATTCTCAAACCTCAAAACATTGATATATTTCAACACAAAATCAAGCAACCCTGAGTCCCCAACAAACTGTTTAGCACTCTCCTTAATGCATTTATTGACATTGTACCATTCTTCTATTTTAATGTCTACACAATCATTTCAAGCGAGTATTCGACTCTCGTTTGAGGCCACCTACAATCTTCATCCATAAGATAACTTATAAATATAATAGTATATATAGGTAGATTCATTGATAACTTTACTAAGACGTATATATAGTATAACTATTAACATAGAGTAAGAAATATACCAAGTTAATAGAAAATATCTGGAGTGAACAATGATAAGTAAACTGCAGGGTGCGATGTTGAAGCTTGGCGATAGACATGAGATCATTCTTGAGTTCATCAAACCCTTGTTAAGATTTCTCTGCGTCCCGCTTCACAGCTACTTCTTTTCCGTCTTCTAACACAGCCTAAATTATTAATTTGAGGAATTTATAATGACTTTTAGTTCTATAACTTTTGCATTAAGTATTTGTGTTCTTAAAAATGAAAGAAGCATCATTTGCCTACCTTGTAGACAGAACTCTAGCCACCTTCTCCAATCTTGTTGTTGTCAATGAAGTTATCAGTGGTCGTCAATGCTGATAGCGTGCTCCCTACGTCATTGTCGGGTGTTATTAATAAGAGCGGTATGCTTTCTATCACTGTGTCAAGGTTGAAATCTTGTCGTTCCTTTGTTCTCTCTGAACCAAAATGCAGCTAGAACAGATGTGTTGTGCGTTCTAATGCAGTCAAATCCGGAGATAATTCGTATGGGTTTTTATGTTCTAATGCCTGTAAAACCATTGAAACATGTGACATTGCATAGTCTGCATGATTCTCTTCCAACATTTTCATCTTTGTATTTGTCATTAAAAAAGGAACATTAGCTTAAAACAAACCTGATTAGGAACATTAACACCTGAATGTTATGAAATCTGCTTGTCAGTTCAGGTATTCGCTATCAGATTTCAGTAAAGGTGGAAAGCGTGTACTCGCTTGACCATAGCCTCGCTGTAGAAATAACGAATAGATAACACAAAATGGCCTTAGACCTTCTGTTGCTAAACATGCTGCAAAAGTAACCGGATGTTGTTCGGCAATACCAACATCAAACGAACCACCTAATTAACTGGTTTGCAATTAATATGCTTATGAGTCAAAAGTCGTTACCGAAAGCTATTTCAGCTGAAATCAAATTTTAAACCAAATAAGATATGGAATTATATATCAGCATTTTATACAACTCCAGTGAGCTATCAATCCACGACCTCAATTTGCTGTAACCATCATGTTACTTTGAAGTGTTCCTTGAACTGCCCTGATTTTCTCTGCTTCCAATCTAGAAAAATAAAATGAAATGTTAACACATCAAACCTGTCTTTCAAGAAGAGGTTCAAAAGTACTCTTAGCCATTGTAGTGTCACACTTGTTTTTAAAGCTTAAAAATAGTAAATTTGAACTGCAGTTTTACAGTAAAAATTATAGTATATGTAATAGCCTAGAACCCAAAATTGACACCTACATTGCTTCTACTTCAGATTCATGGTGACATGAGGGATATGAAATAGCAAACACAAAATACATAGTGAATAAGCATTTTCACCTCGTGTAATTCACCTTTAACATTACATTAGTTTACGAAATCAAATTAGTTATATGAAAGTCATGTTGGTAAAAACACAATTCAATAATTGCTGACCAATATATACCTTTTCTAACGTGGCTGGTTTAATCCTAATCTTTCCTTGACGGTTAAAACATCATTTGGTTTGCTAATTGATTGAGACGAATTCCCTGCTCGTGGCAGTGCAACATCAAAAATAAATTAAGTAAAGAGTTAAGATAACCTAACATGGTCTAGTCAAATGGACTCTCCATCTTTCTATTCGGATCTACACCAACCAAAAGTAAAGAGTTAAGAAATTACTATAATCCTAATTGATTGGAAATTATGGTTCAGAGATATCATTGTACCTGAGTGGTTGTATTAAGCTTTGTCTTCAACTAATGCTTCTAACTTCGTGAGTCTATCAAAAAAATTATATGAACATGTTTAATGATTTGAAAACACAATTAAACAATTAAGCAAACATCACACAACTCGTTATATAAACAGATATAACATACACATGATTGTACGTCCCTTCGCGTACAAATGCTTCTTACCTGTAGATGAATGCTACAGATTTGGCAGTTTCTTGGGGAAAGCCTTCGAGAAATCAATGTGTGTATCGGTTGAGGGTGATTGCAACCAGGATGATTTGTTCTGCAAAAATAATATAAGCAAAGAAAGGGACTACCTTAGACAAAAAAAAAGCATGTAAAAAAGAAGATAAAAATTACGTAGTATATTGATTCCTTGATATACATTCGAGTTTCTTTGTAAGCCTATTTTTTGAGGAATCCTCCTGTTATATATACTGAATCTGTTAATAGAAGTTTCGGTTTGATCGAATTGCTCAAGAAAGTACAAAGATGAGAACAGTGACCGCTTCGATTGTTGCTGAAACTGATATCTGTATGAATCGAATGAGGAATCCTCCTCTATATCGTTCAGTGCTAATAGTGTTTCTAACTCTTTCATTGTTGCTGAGAAAGTGTGAGGCAAGCCTTCAAAGCTACACAGCAAGTAAGATGTTTCCAGTTATTTAAAGAACGCTTATGTAATAATAACTTACAAATTCAAAACTATTACTAAGTAAAATTACACACGAATCCGACATTTGATAAGTCTTTGTTACTAATACTGAAAACTATTAAAACGTGTCTTAACAAACCTCTCATGTTCGTGCTTTCTTGCTGTACACCTGTAATGATAAGAGACTAACATAGGAAGCAGCTTGCATCTTATCCAAAATTCTACCAAACTATAACCAATACCAACATAAATCATTCTCTGAAAGACTATAATAATTACGACATGACATGCTTTGATCTTAAAATTTGGTATTACCATATCAGTGGCCATGTATCCATTATAATAATACTGATTTTTACTCCCAATAACACTTATAATACTAATAGAATTATCATAATATATGTTGAAGCTTGTCAATAAGCAGAAGAGAAGGAATGTTTGGAGGCCAAGGATTATTTAGCAACATCTTCTTCACCACAACCTGCTACAAAGAGAGAAAACAATTTAATAATTAAAAACTCATCAACTACTCATAATTTGTGTTGATTGGACTTAAACAGTCAGATAATATCAACCAAGTAATGGTCAATAAGTCAGACAGCCTAAACCAATACTCCGGTGAGTTTAGTGTTTCCCCGGATCGTTAGATCCCAACGAGATGTGAAATCTGAAATAAAACGACTTCGAGATCAGGTGAATTGAATAGAAAAAGGGTTTAAGTGATTGTACTATTGAAAAATAAGAGTGAATAGCTTTAATAAGCTAAATCAATCAATACGTGAAATCAGATACGTACAAGTGAAAAAGGGACTGGAAAACGTAAACGTTTATTAATTAAACGTAAACAAAAACAACTTTAACTTATAGTAGGATTTTACAAGCCTTAGGGGCTTAAATGCAAATTAAATAAATTTAAAATATTTATTTTATAATTAAAAACTATTTAATTAATTATTTTTATTTAATAACTATAATTAATTACTTAATAATTAACTAATAATTAGGAAAATGTAAAATAAGTCTAGAAAATTAAAATTAAAATTTCTAAAAAATCTAAAATATTATAAAACTTATTTTAAAACTAAAATTATATTTTTCACACTATTTATCTATTTATTATTAATTAATTATTATTTAATTATTATTTAACTAATTATTTTGATTTAAATTATTTATAAATACTAAAAAGACTTAGATAATTATGAAAAAATTTATATATCTAATTAACCATCATGGGAATCCTAAAAAATTATAAAAACTTTATTTTATGTATTTTTAATCTAATTTACTAATTATTTTTCTCTATATTAATTAATTATCAATTAAACTAATTATATTATTAAAAATAGAAAATAAACAATATAAATTCTAGAAAATTTTATAAAATTACTTTACCTTATATAAAAGCTATAAAAATTATAAAAACTATGTGGTACTTTAGAAAATATAATTATGCTATTTAATTCTTATTTATTATTTAATTATTAATTTAACTAATATTAATTCTAAATAATACTAAATGACAAAGGAAAATTCTGGAAAAATTTATAAAACTACTTTAATATATAAGAGATTTAATAAAAATATAAAATAGCAGAAGTGCTTATAAATAAGCTAAAAGGAAAATTAAATAGATAATTTCTATTAAATAGAAGCTATCACTATAATTAAGTTTGGTTTTCTCTTGTTTTTCTTTTACAAAACTAATTAAATACTTAAAATATGAAACTTTAATAAAGGAAAATAATTTATAATACAAAATAAGCACTATGAGTGCTTATTAGACCACACAGTTGACTTTTGTTGACCGTGGATGGATTTAAGCACAAATGGTCTAATGTGGGGTCCACAAGGGCAAAAGCTTATCTCTATAAGTTATATGAACAAAATGAAACAAGATAATCACAAATAAGCAGTTTAAATAAGCTACTAAACACAAATAAGCACTTAGCTTAATAGGATTCTGGGACAAAATGGGGACAAAGTTCCAAGCTGATTTCAGGTGGGGCCCTGTGGTTAAATGGTCAAACCAAGGGTCAAGGGTTCAAACCTGGTAGGAGGGGGGTTGGAAGAACCCAATTGTGAGGTGTGGGACCCATTGAGTGATCCACAAATTACCACAAAAGTTGGTTGGGTGGCTTAGGTCTGCTGAGACAGGGCAATCACCTTGCCCTGCAGCTCAGTTCAAGGGGCATTTTTGTCCTCTTAAAAAATTCTTAAAAATGAAATGAATGTGCAAATCACAAGTTCAGCTAATAGAGTTTGCACAAAACAAGTTTCAGGTTCTAAATCATAACACACAAATCATGAAAATTCTTGCTAATTTGGTGAAAATCTGACCAAACACTTTTTGACTTTTACTAATTTTAAGCTAGGTTGACTAATATGAAGTTTGATTGATCCTAGGTTAATGTAGATGTTGTAATAAGCTTATGTGAAACTAATTTAGGCCCAAGATACAAATGATAAGCTTATGTGAGTGATTGTGTCACTCAAATCCAAACACAGTTGGATTTTATGCCAAATAATTTGTGATTTTGACTTTCCTGCTTATTACTACCAAATACTTGTCTATTTTGGTGTTCTAATAGACTGAGTATGATGTGAGAATACAAAGTGATCTATGATACTCAATAAGACACTCAATACAGACAAATCCAAACACTCCTTTCAAACACAGTTCACTACTAAACTTGATTAATTTGAAATATAAACACAATATATCAATTAGATATTATCTAATTAACTATAATTAAGCAGAATAAGCAACAATATTTCACAAAGAAGCACTAGTAATCAAAAACTCAAATTTGAACTAGATCACTTACAATTTTGCAATCCTGCCAAAGAACCATGAACCAAGAAACTCTTCCTAATGGCTTCCACAAGCCTACTAACCCAAGGGCAATCCCAAATCAACCCTGCTCCAGCTTGATGATTATCATAACACAGATTTTTGATTTTCTCTTTATTTTTTTTTTATTTTTTTTTTTGATTTTTTATACTAACTGGATTATTATTGTTTCTAAAAGCTTTATTAAGCTTTCTAGGAGCTTATGTGAGCTATTTCAGTTCATAATAACAACAAACATAAACATTTACTACGAATGCAATTTTTAGGTAAAAAATGGCAAACTTTGATATTATAACTAGAACTTGAAATTTATTTAACAAAAGGATTCACAGTACACTTAGGATATTTGAAATAACATTGAAGATCTTTAAAATGCACTGAAACTATGAAAATTAACTTAACGATTGAAAAATAAACTAAATTACACTAGATAACTATTACATTGCCTCCTTTCTTCTTATTTATTGACTCTAAAGCTTCCTTGTCGACCTCTGAATCTTTCCTACTTCATCTTAGCCCTTGAATTCATCAATTTCATCATAAACTTCTATTTGGCATTTTGGCGCCAAAATTCAAACACGTGGATAGAAGCAGTTCTGTTTCAATTAAAGCTTCTTGGGAGTATGTAGAAGTGTAAGGGACACGTTTGGTGAAGTTTAGACCAAGTTGGGTTGGTTTTGTTTAAATACCGTGGGTAAGGGTGGTTTTGGGTGAAAATGGGGTGGGAATGCATTAATTGTGGTGATGGGCTAAGGTATAGGTGGAGGGGACAATAGTGGAGGGGTGGTTAGTGAGCTGGAGTTGATGAGGTGGTGGTGGAAACCACCATGGTTTCTGGTTTAATGTTGGGGGTGAGGGAGTGGTACAGTGATGATGGTTTTGGGAGGGATGAGGGTCAAACGGGGGTCAACGCCTGTTTATATTAAAAGGGGTGGACTGGGTTGGTTTTGGTGGGCTGGGAAACAAAACAGGCCCAATGGAAATATAAAAGGGTGGGCTAGATTTAGGTATTGGATTGGATTGGATTTTATTTAACAAAAATGGGGTCCGGTTGGTTTATGGTTATACAAGGACCAATATTGCAATTTAGTAAAAGTTGAGGGCTGATTTTGCAATTTTCCCAAACTACTTATAAGGACCATTTTTGTCATTATTGAATAACCCAAGGACAAAAAGTATGATTTTTTCATTTTTCAAAACCCAGGGATCTTTTCTGCCAATTCTTCAAACTTCAGGGGTCTATCTTGTAATTTTTTGAATTTTGAAGGGTTTATTTTGTAACTTCTCAAATGTTATCATAAGGACCAATTTTGTCAATTTAGAATAGTGCAAGGCTTATTTTGATTATTTTCCATTTACAAAACCTTTGGGACTATTTTTGACAATTTTCAAACTTGAGGGACTAAAGTTGTCATTTTGCAATTTTTAAACTTTAAAGGACTTTTCTTGACAACTTATGAATCCCTAAGGACCTTTGATGATATTTTTCATGTTTTGATTTACCAGGGACTAGTTTTGCCAATTTTCCAAAGTTCAGGGACTGAAATTGTAAATTATGTGAAATGTTTTGTTTTTCATCAGTTTTCAATCCTTTTACATAAAAACACAATCCAGGGATAATTTTATGTATTTTAAGGCATTCCTGTGTGTTTTTATATGTTTTTGCAGTTTAAATGTAACAGAAATGATGAGTATTTACACACTCATCAATCCCCCACACTAAACTATTGCTAGTCCCTAGCAATCTTTTGAGAAAAACTTAATGGATTTGAAAAACTCTTTACCAAAAGCCATCACTTCTGGAGTAGCCAGGTGTAAGAACTGTGGCACACCTGATAACCGTGTGATTTTGAGCAAACCACCAGCTGTCAACGGATTTGGTTAGTCTTTACCAAAAGCCGTTTGCTTCTGGACTAGCCAACTCTTGATGGAATAGTCAACATCTTGGTGAGCTGATTACTAATTATGGTTTTTCCACTGCCTTTACCACAAGCCATAATCTTGCGGGCTAGCCAACTCATTCGCTTAATGGGATATGGGGAGTTGAGGAACCATACAATTTTGGGCAAATTGCAAGCCATAAACGGGTTTGAGATATCTTTACCAAGAACCGTTTGCTCCTGGATTAGCCAATCCTTATGTGGGTTAGACATGGCGGACTGATAACCATTTATTGCGTTCTAAGTGAGAAAAAATTTTAAAATTTTGGCTAAAATGGGGGTTCTTGATGGAACATGTGTTTAAATTCGTTAGAATAACGAATCTCCCCCCACACTTAGAACTGAATATTGTCCTCAATATTCAAAACACCGGGTGTTAAACCGATACTTAGAACGTAAGAAGGAAATATTAATAACCTTTATTTTAGGCTATTTACATACAAACTCACTTTTTTCTTTTGTTTTGAACCTTTTTTTTTTTTTTTTTTTTTTTTTTTTTTTTTTTTTATATTATAAGATATATACATATATACAACATGTGGGGCATCTCCCCCACACTAGGGTAGTAGAAAAGAGAAAGAAATCAGAAATATGAGTGAAAACCCATATTGCTACGCTTTTGATTACCGAGTCACTAGCTTGACTCGACCTCGAATTGATTTGTCCATGAGGTAGCTTGTTTTTGATTCCCGAGTCACTAGCTTGACTCGACCCCGAATTTAATTGTCCTTGATGAAAGTTTGGAGATCCGGGACAACCATGTTTGGGAAGTCCTCTCCAAAGTAGTGTTTCACACGATGGCCATTTACTTTAAAACATGGACCATCATTTTGAGATAACTCAACGGTACCATATGGATAAACTTTAGTGATAGTAAATGGACCAGTCCAACGGGTTTTTAATTTACCCGAGAAGATCTTTAATCTAGAGTTAAAGAGAAGTACTCGATCACCAACGTTAAAAACGCGGTTCTTTATTTTTGAGTCATGAATTCTCTTTGTTTTTTCTTTATAGATTAAAGAGTTCTCGTAAGCCTGGTCACGTAGTTCATTTAATTCATTCATTTGAACTTTTCTGTGATCACCCGCAATTTTGAGGTCAAAGTTGGCATGTTTCAATGCCCAGTAGGCTTTGTGCTCAAGTTCCATCGGTAGATGACATGTCTTTCCGTACACAAGCTTGTAAGGTGTACACCCAATGGGTGTTTTATAAGCTGTACGAAAGGCCCATAGTGTGTCATCTAATTTATCCGACCAGACAGCACGGTTTTCACCAACAGTCCTCTCAAGTATCCTTTTGATACCACGATTTGAAACCTCCACTTGCCCACTTGTTTGTGGGTGATACGCGGTAGAAAGACGGTGGGTTACACCATACTTCTGCATGACTTTATCAAATTTGTCATTGCAGAAATGCGTACCACGATCACTTATAATAGCACGTGGGGTTCCAAAACGGGCAAAAAGAGATTTCAGGAATTTCACTACAACTCGGGCATCATTTGTGGGTAAAGCTTTTGCTTCAACCCACTTTGATAAATAATCAACTGCCACAAGTATGTACTTGTTTCCTCTGGATGATGGAAATGGCCCCATAAAGTCAATGCCCCAGATATCAAATATTTCACATATTTGAATAGCATTTTGTGGCATCTCATTTCTTTGTGAAATGTTTCCATGACGCTGACAAGCGTCACAGGTTTTAATGAGATCCTAGGCATCTTTATAAATTGTGGGCCAAAAGAATCCGGAATCAAACACCTTTTTGGCGGTGTAATTAGGACTATGATGTCCCCCAGTGGGTCCAGCATGGCAAGCCTTGAGAATTTCAGCGGCTTCCTGTCCATATACACACCATCGGATGACTTGATCCGCACAGATTTTGAATAAGTAGGGGTCATCCCAGAAGTAATGTTTAACATCCTTAAAGAATTTATTCTTCTGTTGGGTTGACATCCCTTTCACAACAAAGTTACCCGCATGGTAGTTTGCGAAATCGGCAAACCATGGGGTAGTAGAATCTCCGCGAAAAGCAACCGCATTGAGTGTTTCGAGAGGAAATGTTTCATTTATTTCCTTTTTCTCATACACATCTTGATGAGGGTTCTCTAATCGGGACAAATGATCAGCAGCCAGGTTCTCAGCTCCTTTTTTATCACGAATAGTGATATCAAATTCTTGGAGGAGGAGAACCCAACGGAGCAATCTCGGCTTTGCATCTTGTTTTGCAAATAGATATTTAAGAGCCGAGTGATCCATATACACTACGCTTTTAGTCAAGATTAAGTATGTCCGAAATTTCTCAAAAGCATACACCACAGCTAATAATTCTTTTTCTGTAGTGGTGTAATGAGTTTGAGCTTCGTTCATAGTTTTGCTTGCGTAGTGGATAGGCTGAAAGTGTTTCGTTTTGCGTTGCCCCAAGACTGCACCGATAGCAAAATCACTTGCATCGCACATAAGCTCGAAGGGTAAATCCCAGTCGGGGGCAACAAGAATGGGTGCCTCAGTAAGCTTTTTCTTCAATGTTTCAAAAGCTTCGATGCACTCTGGTGAGAAGATAAAAGGAGTATCCTTTTCAAGGAGATGAGTCATAGGCCGTGAGATTTTAGAAAGATCTTGTATGAATCTACGATAGAAACCGACATGACCCAAGAAACTCCTAATACCTTTGACGGTAGTAGGTTGAGGCAGTTTTGCAATGACATCAACCTTAGCTCTGTCAACCTCAATCCCATTCTTGGAAATCTTATGGCCGAGGACAATGCCCTCTTTGACCATAAAGTGACTCTTTTCCCAATTTAGACATAGATTGGTGTCTTTACACCTTTTCAACATCGTTTCTAAATTGGTGAGACATGTTTGGAATGAATCCCCAATGACCGAGAAGTCATCCATAAAGACCTCCATGGTTTTACCGATCATGTCGGTAAATATGGCCATCATGCACCTCT
Source organism: Artemisia argyi (assembly GCA_030686995.1). Lineage (NCBI taxonomy): Eukaryota > Viridiplantae > Streptophyta > Magnoliopsida > Asterales > Asteraceae > Artemisia > Artemisia argyi. The sequence continues at coordinate 180,065,124 of CM060677.1, forward strand.
GGAACGTACCTGGAGCATTACATAAGCCAAAAGGCATACGTTTATAAGCAAAGGTTCCATAAGGGCATGTAAAGGTAGTCTTTTCTTGATCTGATGGATCAATGGGGATTTGAAATTATCCTGAGAAACCATCAAGGAAACAATAGTACTCGTTTTCTGCTAATCTCTCAAGCATCTGGTCCATAAAGGGCAGCAAAAAGTGGTCTTTGCGGGTGGCGTCATTTAACTTACGATAGTCAATGCAAACACGCCATCCGGTAACCAGCCGAGTTGGAATCAACTCATTTTCCTCATTAGTGACAACAGTAATGCCACCCTTTTTTGGGACGCAATGAATGGGACTAACCCATGGACTGTCAGAGATAGGGTAAATCAATCCTGCATCAAGAAGTTTAAGAACCTCTTGTTTAATCACATCATGGATTTTTGGATTCACCCTTCTTTGATGTTGCACTGCAGGCTTGAAGTCATCCTCCATCAAGATTTTGTGTGTACAAAAATCTGGGTTAATACCCTTAATATCGGAGAGTTTCCAAGCAATTGCTTGCTTGTTTGACTTCAAGACCTTTATGAGAGCAATCTTCTCCTCAACACCTAAACCTTTAGCAATAATGACGGGTAATTTATCATCACCCTCCAAGAATGCGTATTCAAGATGAGGAGGTAAGTCCTTGAGCTCGACCTCAGGAAAATCATCAGTTTCCTCAACATATTTTATTTCCTGATTATGAAGTTGTACGGGAGGGAGTGGAGGAGAATTGTCTTGATTTAGCAATCTCTCAAGGATAAGAATATCTCCCTCCAGATCAATCTCAGTGTTATTAATTCCCAATGGAACTGAATCACTTTTGAGAAAAGCCTCGACCTCTTCCAAAAGGAAATCACTTCCCTCAAACGGAGTGAGAGAAGGGGAAGAGTCAGAAATGATAGGTTCAGATGATGGAGTGGCATCCCCACTCACAGAATTATGAGAATAACCAAGAAACTCTTGAGAGTACTCCTCCGAAGCAATGTCTATGATATCTATTTGATTAACTGCTTCAGAATCATAATTGGAGGAGTACCTCGATGTTTGATCGAGGTTAAATGTAACAGCTTCATTACCCACACGAAGAGTGATTTCTTGCTCAAATACATCGATAAGAGCACGGCCCGTTCTAAGGAAACCCCTCCCAACAATGAGAGGGACCCTTTGATCGGCATCGAAATCAACCACTACAAAGTCAACGGGGAGATGAAATTCTCCCACCTTCACAAACACGTCCTCGGCAATGCCAAGAGGACGAGATATCGATCGGTTTGCAAGCTCTAAAGTCATACAGGTAGGAGTAAGATCAGGAAGAGAAAGTTTCTTCCAAACTGAGTATGGCATTAGGTTGATACTTGCACCAAGATCGGCCAAGGCATAGCAATCAACCATTCCCGGAAATACACATGGTATTAGAAATTTTCCAGGATCTCCCAGCTTCTCGGGAAGCTTCTTCAAAAGAACTGCTGAGCAGTTCTCATTCAAGGGAGTCTTTGCCATTTCAAACAGTTTCTCCTTGTTGCTTAACAAGTGTTTGATTGTTGATGCAAATTTGGGCATCAGAATAATAGCATCCGCAAAGCTAATGTCAAAATGCAAATCTTGGAAGATTTGAAAGAATTTATCCATCTGGTGACTAGCTTTTTCACGGAGCTTTTATTCACTCAAGCGTGAGGGGTAAGGAATAGAAGAGGTAGAAGGTTTGGACTGAGGTGTTTCAACTGGAATATCATTTTGTTCTAAAACAACTCTAGGTTTTGGTTTGGGTTTCGGGACAACATGAGGTGGGACGTCTTGGGTACCTCCCTTATGAATAGGAGGTACTTCGTCCTTATTTACCTCAGCGTTATTTTCCACTACCTTGGGAGAAGAAGAAGAAGGGGTAGTGGGAACAGTGGGTCCATCATATGAAACTCCGCTCCTGGTCGTGATCGCCTTTGCATCGCCCCTCGGGTTTGCGATCGTGTTGCTCGGAAGTTTTCCAGAGCCCGAGGGTTGTTCATTTAAAGATTTCTTAATTTCAGAAATCTGGCTGACCAACAACCTGTTTGTCTCTTCTTGAGTTTTCATGAACTGCTTTAACAACTCATCTGATGATGGTTGTGGAGCTGGGAGAATGGCTTGTGTTTGGTTGGGGAAATTTTGGACACGGTTATTTTGATTATAACCTTGTTGTGGCTGAAAATTTCCCTGATTTGGGTTACCATTTCCCTGAAAATGATTTCCGGAGTTGAAATTGTTTCTGTTAAAGTTTCCTTGATTGTGGAAACCTTGATTCTGTCCAGGATGGAAATTCCCTTGGTTTTGATAACCTTGGTTCATTCGTGGTTGGTTCTGGTTTCTGTTTTGCAAATTTGGGTTTTGGTTAAACCCGGGTGGTCCCATATGTGTGTTAGCACGGTAACTTGGTTCCATTTGAGGACGGTATTGATTACCTCCCTGATTTGTAGTTCCGGCTAAGGCATTGGCTTCAAAAGGACTACCATCAGTGGCAGTACAATTGTAGTAAGCATGTGGGCCACCACAAGTGACACAAACTTCCACCTTTTTTACTTCAGCATGTGAAGGGTTTTGTGTGAAAGTGACTTTTTTCTGGTTTGAGAGAACCAAAGCTTGAATGGCGTCCGTGAGTTTGTCTATCTTAGCATCGGTGCTAGAAGTACTCACGGGCGATGAAGTAGAAGGACCAGCACTCACTTGGGAGTTATATGGTTTTGTGCGTGTAGTGCGGACTTTGGACTTATTTTCAATGATTTCTAAAGCTTCTTTTGTGGTTTTGTTCAAAAAATTACCTCCCGCGGAGGCATTGAGAGAATCTTGGTCAGATTGACTCACACCATTATAAAACGTGTCAATTTGCATCAATTCAGTGAAACCATGATGAGGACATCGACGAAGCAATTCTTTGAAACGATCCCATGCGTCACCAAACGATTCATCAAACCTTTGAGTAAATTTGATGATTTCATTTTTAAGACTTGTCGTTCTGGACGGGGGAAAAAATTCGTTTACAAATTTGGTAACTAAATCTTCCCATGAGTTTATTGAACGAGGAGGTTGTTTTTCCAGCCAAATCCGGGCTGCTCCCTCAAGAGAAAATGGGAAAAGAAGAAGTTTGACTGCTTCGGAAGGGACGTTCTTGTATTTGATGGTAGAAGTAATTTTATTAAACCATCGAATATGAGCATGGGGATCATCCCTCTCAAAACCATAAAATTGGCTTGAGGTTACTAGATTTAGTAACCCGATTTTGAGCTCAAAGTATTCAGCCACAATGGCTGGGACAACAATAGCGTCTCCGTAACCCTCAATGGGTGCTTGGAGAAGCTCATTCATCGGACGGTCATCTGCCATGATAATTTTCTTAGGTGAAACAGCACGTTCCTCAGATACGGCTGTTGGGGCAGAACGTCTACGGCGTCTTCGAGGAATTCTGACAAGCTCACGTAAAGGGCTTGTTGACCTAGAAGAATGAGTGCGCATGCACTAGAGACGTCTCTAAGAATCCTTAGAGTGACGGGAAATTACAAATAGAAAACAAAATATGAAAAAAAAGATGATATATAACAAAGTGTGAAAATTCAAACTCACAGATATTTCAAAAAGTCGTAATACGCAGCACACCTCCCCGGTAGCGGCGCCAAATTTTGATTGGACTTAAACAGTCAGATAATATCAACCAAGTAATGGTCAATAAGTCAGACAGCCTAAACCAATACTCCGGTGAGTTTAGTGTTTCCCCGGATCGTTAGATCCCAACGAGATGTGAAATTTGAAATAAAACGACTTCGAGATCAGGTGAATTGAAAAGAAAAAGGGTTTAAGTGATTGTACTACTGAAAAATAAGAGTGAATAGCTTTAATAAGCTAAATCAATCAATACGTGAAATCAGATACGTACAAGTGAAAAAGGGACTGGAAAATGTAAACGTTTATTAATTAAACGTAAACAAAAACAACTTTAACTTATAGTAGGATTTTACAAGCCTTAGGGGCTTAAATGCAAATTAAATAAATTTAAAATATTTATTTTATAATTAAAAACTATTTAATTAATTATTTTTATTTAATAACTATAATTAATTACTTAATAATTAACTAATAATTAGGAAAATGTAAAATAAGTCTAGAAAATTAAAATTAAAATTTCTAAAAAATCTAAAATATTATAAAACTTATTTTAAAACTAAAATTATATTTTTCACACTATTTATCTATTTATTATTAATTAATTATTATTTAATTATTATTTAACTAATTATTTTGATTTAAATTATTTATAAATACTAAAAAGACTTAGATAATTATGAAAAAATTTATATATCTAATTAACCATCATGGGAATCCTAAAAAATTATAAAAACTTTATTTTATGTATTTTTAATCTAATTTACTAATTATTTTTCTCTATATTAATTAATTATCAATTAAACTAATTATATTATTAAAAATAGAAAATAAACAATATAAATTCTAGAAAATTTTATAAAATTACTTTACCTTATATAAAAGCTATAAAAATTATAAAAACTATGTGGTACTTTAGAAAATATAATTATGCTATTTAATTCTTATTTATTATTTAATTATTAATTTAACTAATATTAATTCTAAATAATACTAAATGACAAAGGAAAATTCTGGAAAAATTTATAAAACTACTTTAATATATAAGAGATTTAATAAAAATATAAAATAGCAGAAGTGCTTATAAATAAGCTAAAAGGAAAATTAAATAGATAATTTCTATTAAATAGAAGCTATCACTATAATTAAGTTTGGTTTTCTCTTGTTTTTCTTTTACAAAACTAATTAAATACTTAAAATATGAAACTTTAATAAAGGAAAATAATTTATAATACAAAATAAGCACTATGAGTGCTTATTAGACCACACAGTTGACTTTTGTTGACCGTGGATGGATTTAAGCACAAATGGTCTAATGTGGGGTCCACAAGGGCAAAAGCTTATCTCTATAAGTTATATGAACAAAATGAAACAAGATAATCACAAATAAGCAGTTTAAATAAGCTACTAAACACAAATAAGCACTTAGCTTAATAGGATTCTGGGACAAAATGGGGACAAAGTTCCAAGCTGATTTCAGGTGGGGCCCTGTGGTTAAATGGTCAAACCAAGGGTCAAGGGTTCAAACCTGGTAGGAGGGGGGTTGGAAGAACCCAATTGTGAGGTGTGGGACCCATTGAGTGATCCACAAATTACCACAAAAGTTGGTTGGGTGGCTTAGGTCTGCTGAGACAGGGCAATCACCTTGCCCTGCAGCTCAGTTCAAGGGGCATTTTTGTCCTCTTAAAAAATTCTTAAAAATGAAATGAATGTGCAAATCACAAGTTCAGCTAATAGAGTTTGCACAAAACAAGTTTCAGGTTCTAAATCATAACACACAAATCATGAAAATTCTTGCTAATTTGGTGAAAATCTGACCAAACACTTTTTGACTTTTACTAATTTTAAGCTAGGTTGACTAATATGAAGTTTGATTGATCCTAGGTTAATGTAGATGTTGTAATAAGCTTATGTGAAACTAATTTAGGCCCAAGATACAAATGATAAGCTTATGTGAGTGATTGTGTCACTCAAATCCAAACACAGTTGGATTTTATGCCAAATAATTTGTGATTTTGACTTTCCTGCTTATTACTACCAAATACTTGACTATTTTGGTGTTCTAATAGACTGAGTATGATGTGAGAATACAAAGTGATCTATGATACTCAATAAGACACTCAATACAGACAAATCCAAACACTCCTTTCAAACACAGTTCACTACTAAACTTGATTAATTTGAAATATAAACACAATATATCAATTAGATATTATCTAATTAACTATAATTAAGCAGAATAAGCAACAATATTTCACAAAGAAGCACTAGTAATCAAAAACTCAAATTTGAACTAGATCACTTACAATTTTGCAATCCTGCCAAAGAACCATGAACCAAGAAACTCTTCCTAATGGCTTCCACAAGCCTACTAACCCAAGGGCAATCCCAAATCAACCCTGCTCCAGCTTGATGATTATCATAACACAGATTTTTGATTTTCTCTTTATTTTTCTTATTTTTTTTTTATTTTTTATACTAACTGGATTATTATTGTTTCTAAAAGCTTTATTAAGCTTTCTAGGAGCTTATGTGAGCTATTTCAGTTCACTATAACAACAAACATAAACATTTACAACGAATGCAATTTTTAGGTAAAAAATGGCAAACTTTGATATTATAACTAGAACTTGAAATTTATTTAACAAAAGGATTCACAATACACTTAGGATATTTGAAATAACATTGAAGATCTTTAAAATACACTGAAACTCTGAAAATTAACTAAACGATTGAAAAATAAACTAAATTACACTAGATAACTATTACATTGCCTCCTTTCTTCTTATTTATTGACTCTAAAGCTTCCTTGTCGACCTCTGAATCTTTCCCACTTCATCTTAGCCCTTGAATTCATCAATTTCATCATAAACGTCCATTTGGCATTTTGGCGCCAAAATTCAAACACGTGGATAGAAGCAGTTCTGTTTCAATTAAAGCTTCTTGGGAGTATGTAGAAGTGTAAGGGACACGTTTGGTGAAGTTTAGACCAAGTTGGGTTGGTTTTGTTTAAATACCGTGGGTAAGGGTGGTTTTGGGTGAAAATGGGGTGGGAATGCATTAATTGTGGTGATGGGCTAAGGTATAGGTGGAGGGGACAATAGTGGAGGGGTGGTTAGTGAGCTGGAGTTGATGAGGTGGTGGTGGAAACCACCATGGTTTCTGGTTTAATGTTGGGGGTGAGGGAGTGGTACAGTGATGATGGTTTTGGGAGGGATGAGGGTCAAACGGGGGTCAACGCCTGTTTATATTAAAAGGGGTGGACTGGGTTGGTTTTGGTGGGCTGGGAAACAAAACAGGCCCAATGGAAATATAAAAGGGTGGGCTAGATTTAGGTATTGGATTGGATTGGATTTTATTTAACAAAAATGGGGTCCGGTTGGTTTATGGTTATACAAGGACCAATATTGCAATTTAGTAAAAGTTGAGGGCTGATTTTGCAATTTTCCCAAACTACTTATAAGGACCATTTTTGTCATTATTGAATAACCCAAGGACAAAAAGTATGATTTTTTCATTTTTCAAAACCCAGGGATCTTTTCTGCCAATTCTTCAAACTTCAGGGGTCTATCTTGTAATTTTTTGAATTTTGAAGGGTTTATTTTGTAACTTCTCAAATGTTATCATAAGGACCAATTTTGTCAATTTTGAATAGTGCAAGGCTTATTTTGATTATTTTCCATTTACAAAACCTTTGGGACTATTTTTGACAATTTTCAAACTTGAGGGACTAAAGTTGTCATTTTGCAATTTTTAAACTTTAAAGGACTTTTCTTGACAACTTATGAATCCCTAAGGACCTTTGATGATATTTTTCATGTTTTGATTTACCAGGGACTAGTTTTGCCAATTTTCCAAAGTTCAGGGACTGAAACTGTAAATTATGTGAAATGTTTTGTTTTTCATCAGTTTTCAATCCTTTTACATAAAAACACAATCCAGGGATAATTTTATGTATTTTAAGGCATTCCTGTGTGTTTTTATATGTTTTTGCAGTTTAAATGTAACAGAAATGATGAGTATTTACACACTCATCAGTGTTCATATATTGTACTAAAAAATAAAAACTATGATCAAGGCTCGATCTCAGTACCTTCATTCACTGCGTGGCTACTAACATGGCTGATAATGAGGTGTCATATTTTCCAACGCCTTATAAAAATTGCTTGCATGGACAAAATGTGATGACATGGCACTTAATGAATTACTGGGCAATGAGGTGGCGTTTACGTGGCATTATCTACGTGTAACGCCTCCTGTTATATAATATATATATATATATATATATATATATATATATATATATATATATATATATATATATATATATATATATATATATTTAAATTAATTTATTACACTCAAAACCTCATACTTTTCATATTTTATAAATACTCGTAACTAATCCTAACGTCTTACGCGATAAACCTCAGTTTTTACGACAAACCGGAAAAATATCATTTTCAAAAATAAAGTTTCCAAAAATAGATTTTCACCCTTTATAAATGTATAACACATAAAAACAAACTCCTCGTAACTTGCTAACGCTCAAATACTTGAACGAAGACTCGTTACGCAAAAACACCAAAAACTACACTAGTCATTTCTACACCACAAAGGTGATCAAAATGAACTTTCCCAATTTCCAAACTTTTCAAATCACAATAAAACCATTTACGCAAAGGGATTTAGTGCTAAAACTCACCTATATCAACCGAGTTAAGACTATCAGTCAAACTGACCTGCTAAAACTACGGTTGTTACATCATCCCCCACTTAGGGAAATCGCGTCCCGAGATTTCAAGTACTATAGTCACCACTCACAACAGCAAAAGGAAATTTATGGATTTTTAAGCGGATAAATACCACACCATAAAATCACAGGGAAAAAAATCGCAAAAATGTGAACCGACTAAATACTCGAATTCATACGATAGAAAACATTCCGTCACTCCAACGATACACGCAAATAGATACACTCACCGAATAATAACACCAATGATCAAAACGACTTCTCACAGGTAGGTACGATACCCCCCCGAACCAAATGAAATTCCAAATGGTAACCGCAGGAAACACCACATATAATGGATACACACAAAACAAACATTAATTACATCTGATTCTTCACGCTCCCAAGTAAACTCAGGACCACACTTAGAATCCCACCGTACCTTTACCAACGCTATCTCACCACACTTCAAACCCTTTACATCTCAATCCATAATCTCATTAGGTTTCTGGACAAAACGGATGGTCTTGTCAACCTTACTTTCATCTATTGGCACATGCGGACTAGCATCCACCAAACACTTCTTTCAACTAGATACGTGAAACATATCATGTACACCACTTAATTCCTCAGCTTACTTCAACCGGTATGCCACAAATCCAATCCTTTCCGAAATCTCAAATGGTCCTATGTATCTCGGTGCTAGCTTGCCTTTCTTACCGAAACGCACAACGCCCTTCCAAGGAGATACTTTTAACCTCACAATATCACCAACACCAAACTCTAAGGGCTTACGGAAATAATCCGTATAACTCTTTTGGTGATCTCTTGCTGCCTTAAATCTCTCTCTTTAATCTGAAAACCTTATTCGTAGTCTCTCGTTCTAGTTTAGGACCAATTAGTTGACTTGTTCCAATCTTTGCCCACAGAACAGGTGACCTACATTACCTTCCATACACCTTTTCACACGACACATACTCAATACTAGAATTATAATTGTTGACATAGGAGAACTCAGCTAAGGGTAAATGTATACCCCGACTTCCTCCAAAATCAAACTAACCCATGCTCTCAGTTCACCATCCAACATCTGATTTGTACGCTCAATTAGTTCACTCCTTAGAGAATGAAAAGTCGTTCTCCTCTACATACGCGTTCTCAAGACTCTATAACACGCTTACCACTATCGCGAAGTAAGTATTTCATCATGTATCTTGATGATCAACGCGACACCCCAAGGTTCTTTACCAACTCACCGAGCAAAAAGTCTCACCAACTCCTCCATAAACCTCTTGCTAAGGTAATAATACATCTTATCCATTCTCGGATGTATCAAATACCTTGCATGAATGATGTCCTTACGCTTCCTCTCAATGAAACCAATAGCTGGTCCGCAAAGTACATTCCTCCATCTTCGTTCCTTTCCATTTACTGGTCTAACCCAAGTAATCATTCTTCTTACATATTCTCATCCTTGAACCTCTCTCTATAGGGTATCAATGTCATCCTCTTAACTCCGAAATGAATTATCATAATCATTGCTCACAAACATTTAAGTTTCACTCGTTCACTCCCGCTCAGCGTTCTTACCACGATATCCGCCCTTCCTCGACGGTGGCGAATCAGACAATCGTAGTCACTGAGAAATTCCACACCCAACTTCTCTTCTACATATATTAGCCTCTCGTCAAATATATGCTAAAGATTCTTATGATCTGTGTAGATAACACTTTCTGCTCCATACCAATATCATCTCTAAGTTCTACTTCCCAACTTTAAATCATGTATCACACAATTCCTCTTATGGATCTTCCACCTCCCGGATGCCTACGCAATCTATAGAAAGATAGGAATGAATCGTCAATAGTACCTGCTAACCCTAAGGACAATCGTCTCCCATAGGTTGTCTTAGGTACTTTCCACTCTTCACCACTTTTATCTTACTAATGTCAATGAACACTCGTTATCGTTGACAACCTTCCTGAATATCGTACATCTTAAAGCTGAACTTCTCACTTGGACACTTGGCAACATCCTCTTCTTCTTCAACGAACAAATTGATAATCAAAACGACAATCTATCCTAAGTAAACGACGCGAACCATGAAACCGGTCGAACTAAAACGTATATCAACGAACTCAAAAGGGGCATGAATTACCGACTAACGAAGTAACGAACATCAAAATCAAAGCTAGAAAAACACAATGAGAAATTTTCCCCCAATAAAAGTAGACACGGATAAAATGTTCATGAAAACTCATACAAAGAAAATATAAAATACACGTACCAATAAAACATCCACAAGTGTACCTCAACAAAGAAACACTCGATGAACCAAATACATAACAAGTTTGGTAAATGAGAACCATAGACAGTTCTTATTCCCGTACTCGACCTTCTCAAAAACAAATGAACACCGTTTTTCACAAGACATATCTTAAACTTATACATTTTTTTTATATAAAATATATATAAACTATTTTATGTAAGGCATCAACATAAACAATTTTTTTTTCACACTTCCTTTCCCATAAAAATATTAGTTTCCATCAAATGACCTTGAAATACCCAAAATGAATTTGTAAAATGCCATAAAGACTCTAACACAACCTCTTAATCGAACGCGAAATACGTTGAAGAATTCCGTAATCAAAATAATCCTCAAACGAACTCTACTAGTGAACACTCACGCAAATACATTGCAAACCAAACGATGAACTTACAGACTAATTCGTACAATGATCAAACCAAAATCATAGAAAAACACCGATACTAACGGTCACAAAACATGTCACGAAATTCAATTGGTGTGTGTAAATGACGGATTCAAATATCTACACCAACTTGTCACGAACCAACAATACTCGAAGAACAATATAATATTCATTCGCGGAATGAATGCAAGGAATAACCAAAGAAACGAACTAGTATACAACAAAACAAATTCGATTACCCAACACCTGTCACGACGTCAAATAGAAAGAATATGGCATCTGTACCATCATGGTATGAATAGGAATGCCAACCAAAGAATTAGGTATACAAACGGAGTGTCTAGCAACCGAATCAACTTAAATACCAAAACATAAGTACCCACCGATAATTGAGGTATCAACATATGATAGGTAGGATGGAATCTTACCACCTACACACCCCAACATATAACGACTGCCCAATCGGTTAAGAGAATACTTCTCTAACCATACAGTCATCACCAATCACGATATCACATACCATCTACCACAACATATAACAACAAACATCAATCAATACAATAATGGTCACAAGTCCACGTGTGTGATACCCTTATAATTATGTTCGCGACCATAGTTATAAGCCTATTCCACACGCATACTTACTTCCAAAACCACACATCTCAATGATAACGCACATATACCACATAACACCTAATACACCAAGCAATCCATGCTATCATACTTGAAAGTCTACTTGTGTTGTGACGCATGTATAATTATGTTGGCCACCATAATTATCTATGCCCCCTTTCATAAGTATACTCCCTCCTATTACAACACATCATGCAAACAATCACGCAAATAAAAACAAAAGATGCCGCAAACAATCATCTCACATGGAACAATTCCATCGATCACGTAAACTCTATAATCAAAATCACTTGGATAAGGTCGATCCAATATCCAAGAGTAATCACACTCCAACATGGCTCCTGATGGCGAAAGACAATATACGAATTCCAAAACATAACACAAAACAAAAGACGCCGCATAATGGCTCAAACTCCATTCTCGCACTTGCCTCCCCACTCAAATCGGTTAAACTTACTACTCGCTGTGGACTCCAAATCCAAATCCACATTATTCCATCCTAACTCCCTTTCATCTTTACTCAACCACCCATTCATGTTTCCTACATGTTGAGGTAGGCGACAACATGCAAAACCATCTTTACTCTTTTCTTCCAATTCCACATGATTCACAAGCGCATACAAATCACGAGGTTTAGACTAAACCACATCTCCTTCCTATGTGAAGTGAGGACACTACCAAGGGTATTTGGTAATGGCTCCATCTCCAGAAGTCACCGTGGTTCCAAACCTCTCCACTTCTTCTCCGCCAACGTTTGCTATAAACGTCCTCTCCTTGTCTGAACATGCATACATGCTATCAGGAACTCGGATTCTGCGGTTAGTCCGCTTCATCCTACCACTTCTCTCACATCCGATAGCGACAACAGTTGTCCAACGAAGCATCTTACACGTGGAAGTCGATATAATAAAGTCGATATATACAATACTACGTATAGGGGATAGAATAGACGTCCGAAACTCAATAAAACATCTCATAAATATAGGAAAATAGACATATAAAATACTATACTTACACATAGATCCTAAATGCAACTATATGAGGGACTCCTAAGTTATAGTCTAGGTTCAACCACCTACTTCTCTATAACCTAGGCTCTGATACCAATCTGTCACACTTCGCCAAGGCGGAAACGCGAAGGTGTAACTTCATGGATATCATCACAACATCTGGTGTCTATATAGAGAACAACTATATGCATAAAAATAGAGCAAAGTACAAACACAAGGATGATAAACCACTTCCAATGCAACTAGGGTCTCGTCTAATCACATCCTTCTATCTTATCCTTAGAATCGCTCACCTAAAAATGATGCTTAAAACGTCAACATAATGTTGGTGAGATTCATAGGTTTAGACACATACACCGTAGGCAACCGGTTAACTGTGATTATACCACATAGCATGACAGCAAGATAAGTTATTATACACGTAAACACACAATCACACAATTAAAACAACCAATGGGAAGGAATGTGTCCCCCGATCCATTTAGTTAGGACAGAACGTGTCCACCGATCCAATTCTTTCATCAATTGAGTCGCAATACGCGAGCAATAGGATAAACATCCTCCCAATTGATTTCCCACACAAATTTCACCACTTGGGTACAGTTCTACCCTTCTCATCTCAGGTATAGTTCTACCCTCGATTCCCACACAGTTTTCATCACGCAATAATCACTTAGCATGCAAACATATATAATAACACTCGCAAGTCCATGCATTTAAAACACATAATCATAGTAACTTTAACACAAGCATCATTTCCATCCCAAGTTTAAAAACAATATAAAAGTGGGACTATGAACTCACCTTAAACTCCGCAGCTTCCATAAAAACAATTCACAATCTATAGACAGAAAATAATCCACATTACACAAGGTCAAGCTAAAAGCTACAACCCATGTAATACACATATGATGGATGTATAAGACTCATATGACCCACCGTGGATCTCCTAGACACCATACTAACCATTACCATAACCTAACACTCACTAAATCCCTTGCACTTTTAAAATCAGAAAATGCAGAATTTTTAGGTACATTCGCCCACATGAAATCACAACAATTAAAGCTCAACAACTCACACAAAAAATTTACCATGGTCTCTCATAAGCATAAAAGCTAATTCCAGAAGGCCATGGACCAATAACACACACAAGTACTCAAAAGAAAATCAAACTTGTCAACTACTCAAATCCGGATCTGAACGCACACCAAAAAGTTTTGATCAACACATAATACTTCCACAAGTTTTTATCGCGAATCCTTTTCGTGGTAGTCTAATATAACCTAATACTTAACTATTCCAGAAGGCCTAGTCAAAATACCACTTTTACAACCACAAAACACCCTCAAACTTTTACCCAAAATCTGTACCGGCTTGACAGCTTTGACACCTTAATAAAGAAAAATTAAAAGACCAACTTCCCGACCTTGAAATCAATCGTGGCTGGACTTTTTGGAAAGATCTTTCATTAAAATTCAATTTGGACTTAAAATTCGTGACTTAACTCTTCACCATCTGTTATTTACACTCACATCTTCACAGCCATAATTTTCTGCCCAAACCTTAACACATAATCTAACGCGTTTTACACTCAATTCTCTTAACCAATCATCATACTATTATCATTAATTGATCCCAACATGTTTAATAACATTAATTTACAGAAGTTAACACAAACCCTAATCCATCATACTTTATATTACATGAATTAGATCAATAACTAATTAATTACACGTAAGGGTTAAGGATTTTACCTTGATTCTTGATTATTGGTTGCAAACTATGAAACCCTAAATTTTTTCTTCTTGTTTCCTCCTTGTGTCAACCCAAAATTGCAGGAAAAAGGGATTGGGAACTTTGATTTTGTATTTATAATTATTTAGTGGATAATTACCTAACTTAGAGTTGTAATTGGGCTACAATTGGGTTTCTTTTCCCCCTTTTTCCCCTTATGGCCGAATTTTCCATACATATATATATATATATATATATATATATATATATATATATATATATATATATATATATATATATATATATATATATATATATATATATATATATTTAAATTAATTTATTACACTCAAAACCTTATACTTTTCATATTTTATAAATACCCGTAACTAATCCTAACGTCTTACGCGATAAACCTCAGTTTTTACGACAAACCGGAAAAATATCATTTTCAAAAATAAAGTTTCCAAAAATAGATTTTCACCCTTTATAAATGTATAAAACATAAAAACAAACTCCTCGTAACTTGCTAACGCTCAAATACTTGAACGAAGACTCGTTACGCAAAAACACAAAAACACAAAAACTCCAAAAACTACACAAGTCATTTCTACACCACAAAGGTGATCAAAATGAACTTTCCCAAATTCCAAAATTTCCAAATCACAATAAAACCATTTACGCAAAGGGATTTAGTGCTAAAACTCACCTATATCACACATATAACACTTCAGACACCTAATACACACCAAACAAACGTCAACCAAGTCAAGACTATCAGTCAAACTGACCTGCTAAAACTACGGTTGTTACAAGCAGAGATGAAAAATGTTTTGATTTGTTTTGATTTTTGAGATTTTATTCTTATGTTCGACACTATAATATAGGTTCCATGAGTCCTAACCTAAGTCTAAGAAGGGTAAATGATTCTTATTTAGAGGTTTTGTGAAAGTGTCGACAATGTGGTTTTCGTATGAAGTTTTTTTGGTTGAGATGTCCCTTAATGAACATTTTTACAAAGGCGATGATGATGAATTTCAATATGTTTAGTGAGAGCACATTGGATTGGATTATCACAGAGGTTGATGCTTCCTTTGTTGTCGCTTAAATGACGAAGATGACATCAAGCGAGAATATGAGGTTGACGAGAGCCTTCTTGATCTTAAGGAACTTGTTGACATGCTTTTCAGCCTGACTTGGCTTTAGTATGTTGAGGTAGCATGAGTTGTTTGTTTCTTAGAGAACTATGAGGTGAGACAATGTCCAAATAAAAGTACAAATACCATTTGTGCTTTTTCTATCAACATAGTCACCGGCATAATCCAAGTTGGCATACACTATGGTGTCTACTCCCGTTCCTTTGGGATACCATAATTCTAAATGTACATTAATCTAAAAATTTGTTAACGGCTTCAAGATGGATTACGATCTTCTTGAAAACGAGCACATAGACAAACACTTAACATAATGTTGGGTGTACTAGCCGTGAGGAAAGGTAGACTTTCAATCATATCTCTTTATTTAGTTTTATCTACGGATTCACTTTTCTCATCCTTGGTGAGACATAGAACATGTAATTCATTGTGTACTTGTAAGGAACTAGGAATGTCTTCTAAGTGATTATTCTTTGCTTTTTGGAGCTTGCGAAAAGTCTTTTATAGTATTTTTATCTTGACTTTGTTTATTTTCTTTCCAACATCTTTATTTATTTCATAAGATCCAATTATGATTTTACTCTTCGATTGAGACGCTAAGGTCAAAACTTCATTTTTATCATATTTGTTTATTTATACCCAAGATGCTTGTTTTAAACCAATGTTTGACGCGAGACAACATACGTTAATTTCAGTTTCAGCTTATGTCTTTACGGGTCCTTTTATTAATGTTCCTAATGACGCTAATCTACTGAATGACTCTTAAATCCTTTCGCAAATTCTCTATTTAATAGTTCATCTTTCTTGTCATTTCCTAAGCTCTCTTATTTTACCATTATTCGATTTTTCACTAAGTCGTCATCTACCGAAGGCGATGTCTTAAAGGAAGATGGTCATTAGTTGAGTGTTAAGTTTAACGATTTCTTGGTTCATTAGGTTTCTTCGTTTAAAATAATATAACCTTTGTTATTATAAAACCAACCAAGAGTTATGTCTCCATAAAACTTGGAGTTGAATTTTTATGTGCAAAACCTTGGTGTTTTAGAATACAATGTTTTCTTCAAACATATTAAACTGTTTTGATGTACTCTATTACTTTTTGTATGCTTCATGTGAAGATTTATTAAACGAGAGTTTAAGATATGATTGAAAATTCAAATCTTTGTGTTTAGATGATATTATCTCATAAACTATTGTGGAGAATTTTATTTATTGAATTTGCAAGCATCATAAAAGTGTTGGTCATCTTATCACTTAGGAGATTCTTAGTTACCTCGCTTATAAACAAGCATTAAGTGAGACTCACTCAAGAGTTCCAATTTCCTATGTCCGAGGGCTAAATAAAACAAAGCACCTTATGTCTCCCATTCACTGTTATATGGAAATCCTTCGACCACAGAGGATCCAATCCTCGTTATAATTTACTAAAGAAAGAACAACTTAAGGTATGAACTACTAATACTACACATGATAAATCTTAAGCTAAAAGCATGAGACAACAATAGGTAAATTGAAATAAGACGTACCTTTTAAGTTCCATAGAGAAGCTACTAAGAAGATAATCATTAAGCGTTTTGACTTGTAGGAAAGCTTGGAAACTCAAATACTTATGAATCCAAGGAGGTTAGACAAACATGTAAGAGCATAGAACATGATATCCTTAATCAATTTATTGTAAGTTTCTATTAGAGATTGAGTTACTTCTAAACCTCTCTCCTAGGCTTAACAAACTTTACTTGCTTTGTTTTACTTGTTGATGGTGTATTCGAGTTAAATCCTAATCCGGTTTTATCTCTAAATGACTTTTGACTTTTCAACAATCTTTCAAGGGATTTTGAACTTTCTTCAAATTTAACTAACAATTTTCCTTTTTCATTTTGTCTTTTAATTTCAAGTTTGTAATTTTGACATATGTTGCATTCTAGATCAATTTCAACATTACTCTCAAGTCTAGACATTTTATCTTCCAACATGATTTCCTTTTCAAAATTGTTCTCGACAGATTTTGATAGTTCATTGTTAAAGATTGTTTTTAGGTTCATGTTACACAAGTGTTTAGACTCATTTTCTAGTTTAGAGAATTCTAAGATAAATGTGTCAAAGCAAAAGTGTTCAGTTTCAAGTTGTACCTTATTCTAAGATAAATCCGTTGACGGCTGGCAATTTGCCCAAAATTGTATGGTTCATCAACTCCCCGAAAACAAATGAGTTGGCTAGCCCGCAAGATTATGGCTTGTGGTAAAGGCCGTGGAAAATCCATAATTGGTAATCAGCTCACCAAGATGTCGACTAGGTCCATCAAGATGCTGGCTAGTCCAGGAGCAAACGGCTCCTGGTAAAGACTTAACAAATCCGTTGAAAGCTGGTGGTTTGCTCAAAATCACACGGTTATCAGGTGTGCCACAGTTCTTACACCTGGCTACTCCAGAAGTGATGGCTTTTGGTAAATAGTTTAAAATCCATCAAGTTTTCTAAAAAGATTGCTAGGGACTAGCAATAGTTCAGTGTGGGGGATTGATGAGTGCTCAAACACTCATCGTTTTCGATATATTTAAACTGCCAAAACGCACAAAAACAATCAAAAAGATATCAAAATACTTAAATTATCCCAGGGATTGTGTTTTATGTGTTTTAAAAGCAAAATGTGCAAAAACAAAGAAAAAACGTACAAAGTTTGCAGTATTGGCAGTTTCAGTCCTCCAAGTTTCAAAACTTGTCAACTTTAGTCCCTATGCATTTATTTTTAAGAAAAAGTCAACCCAAGGTTTTAAAAGTCAAATATAGTCAAAATATCATAATTGGGTTGCAAGTTTTCAAAAATTACATGATTAGTCCCTAAAAATCCAAATATGGCAAAAGTAGTCCCTGGGAATTTTTGAAATTGGAAAAAATGGAAAAATACAAATTTGGTCCTTGGTTATTGGTATTTGGCATAAATTGATCATTTGAAGAAGTTTTGGGAAGTTACATTTCACACCCCTCAACTTTGAAAAGTTTGCAAATATGGTCCTTGTGATTAGCTTTTCCAAACCGGACCCTTGTTTTAATATCAACCCAAAACCAAAACCTTTACCCAATCCAATCCCCTGATCCAATTACCCCAAGCCCACCAAAAACCCAGGCCCGTCTCCCTTTTTAAATAATAAGGCAGGGTCAAACGGTCAACAAGACCATCTTCTTCCCCCCCAACAAAGAAGCGTGAAACCAGGGCAAAATACCTCCCCCCTCCTCACCTTTTCAACCACTTCACCCCCCACAATAAATACCCTCACCCACCAACTCCACCACCATAAATGCTCCCCCAATTCCCTCACCAGTACCACCCAATTTGGCCCCGTATCCCTTTTGGCGCCAAAATCATGATCAAAGGCTAGGAGTGATCTCATAGAAATTCAACGATGGGGATTTGGTCAGAGGGTCAAGGCAAAGGTTGTGGGGCCCTCAGTTTTCAAATTGGAGCTATGTGGAAGACATTAGGGTTTATTTTTAAGTCGTTATATAAGGATAAGCTCATAAGAAGCTTTGGTGTGTAATTTTCTTAGTTTATTTGTAATTTCAGTTCAATTTCAATGTAATGTAACTCTTTTTATTAATGCAAGTTCATTTTGAAGTTTAATTCTCAGTTTCATTTTTCAAAGTGTCATCTTAAATTTCTAAGTTAAAATTAAGTGAAGTAATTTGTGTTTAAAGTACTCATAAGCTCTTTAAAGCTCAAAAAAACAGATATCACAAGCATCATAAGCTTGTGTGAATACTTTCAACTCAGTTTCAATAAAAACCAAAAAAATAAGAAAAATAAAAATAAAAATAAAAAATTGGTGATCATATGGTGTATGAGCATGGAGCACAGTAAATTAAGGAAGGCTGTGGGTTAGGAACCTCAGGGGAGGGCATAGGATTGTTTGGATTGGTCCTTGGTACCTACTCAATAGCTTGGAAGGCTTTGTAAGCTACATACTCTTTTATTTTTACTCTTAAGCAGCTTAGGTTGTTAATTTAAGTTCATTGCATTTATATATTAGCTTATAGACTAGTTGTAATCATCTGTTTGAGTTTATTAGTTGTTTAAGTGGTAATCTCTTCTTTAACTGTTTTGAAGAGGGTGTTTGGTTGTGCTTTGTTTGGTGTATTCTAGTTGTGTTACTGAGCATTTGTTAGTTTCTATTGGTTATTAGGGTATAATAAAGCTCAGGGGAACAAGAAATTTTGGAACAAAAGACTTTAAAAGTCAAAATCACAAGACAATAATCACCACAGTCCACTGTGGTGATTTTTGAAGTCCAAATCCCACAAATCCTTTTCAAAAGTTAAAGTTTTACCCAAAATAGTTTTAATATAGCTTATCTTAGCTTATTGGGTCATTAAATCAGCTTCTCAAGTTCATAAAAGTCAAAGTTGAGCAAAACTCTTCAAAGTCAAAAACTTGTTCAGTCATTTTGAGCAATATTGGGAGGGGTGTAACTTATTTGATTTTAATTGTTAGAAGCTGATACTTGGTGTGCTTATTATCTACCACTTTGTAGATTTTTGTTAATTTTTCCAGATTTTTTTGAATTTGCTTGGTGGGTTCAAACAGGTCTCAAAGTGACCTGCAGGGCAACCTATTTGCCCTGCCCTCAGTTACCTCAGCCATCCACCCAACTTCATTGGTGGTTTATGACCACTACAGTGACCCTCAGACTTTGGTTTTGGTTCCATTCAAACCCCTCCTACCAGGGAGTAAGATTGAACCCTTTGTTTGACCCCTAGGCTTGTGGACCCCACCTTATTTGGCCCCTAGACTCTGTCCCAGAACTGCCTCAGAAAACAATTAAGCAAAGTGCTTATTTTGGCTTTTTAGCTTATTGAAGCCTGTTTGTTGCTTGTTACTTGCTTATTGTTGTTCAATAGACTCAGAGAAACCAAGAAATTCAATTGTGGACCCCATATTTTCATTTTGAGCTTATTAACCTTCACAGTCAACAAAAGTCAACTGTGAGGTGAATAAGCACTCCAAGTGCTTATTTCCAGGGGTATAATAAAAGTGTCTTAATTAAAAGTGCTTATTTTTATCTTATAATTAGTTTAGAAAAAGAAAAAAACCAAAAAACCAACTTTAAAAATAGTGATAGCTTCTATTTAATAGGATTTATCAATTTAATTTTCTTTTTAATTAATTCCTAAATAATATATCACTTTTATATTTTTAGAAATTACATTTTAGGTTAAAATAATTTTACAAATTTTTCCAGATTTTTATTTTGTCTTTTAGTGGTATTTTTAATTAATTTTAGTTTAATTTAGTTTTAATTAATATTAATCAATTAAATAGCATAATTAGTTTTTAAATAGTATAACCTAGTTTTTATAATTTTTATAGCTTTTATTTTAGTTAAAATAATTTTATAAATTTTTCTAGAATTTTTACTGTTCATTTAATAGTATTCATAATTTAAATAGTTTAATTAGATATTAATTAATAAATAGAATAATAATTATTTAATTAGCTTAAAAATACTTAGAATTAACTTTTTATAATTTTTTAGGATTCCCATGATGGTTAATTAGAATTATAAAATTTTTCTTAATTTTCTAAGCTTTTTAGTATTTTTAGTAATTCTAATTAATTAAATTAGTATTAAATAGATAATTAGTAAAATAATTAATATTAAATAATTAAATAGTGTAAAAATACTTTTTATTTTCTTAAAATTTTCTTTAATTCATAGGATTGTAAAAATATCAAATTTACACTTTTACCCCTCTCAGTTCTTCAGTTGTACTTTTTGTACGGTTCATCAGTATACGTTTTTAATTAAAACGTATAATTTTAGGTTTAAGCTCAAATCCTTGTAATCCAAATTCTTGTGATCAATCACATAGCTTTCCTAAGCTATTTTTGTTTATAATTTCCAAATAACTTTCACAACAAATCCTTTTCTGTGAATAACACCCGATTACGAATACGCTAAAGTTACATTTCACACCTCAACGGGATTTAACGACCCGGTGATACATTATATTACCCGGAGCATTGATCTAGGCTATTTGACTTAGTTGACCATTCTTTGGTTAATTTAAGTTAGGTGGTTTGGCATCAATCAATCATCTTTGACTTGACATATTTCTTGATGAAAATTAATTGTTTTTTATCCAAATATCATTAGCCATTTGGCAAAAATACACTCTTTCATATTCAATCCTTGGTAAAGCTTTATAAATCATTATCTTAGCTTTAGTGTTTTTATCAAATTTAAGATAATCATCTTGATTTTCAAAACTTGTTTTTGTTGGTTTAAAATCACCAATAGAAATAATATGCCAAAGATCTTGATCAATTGATCTTACATAGTTTTCAAATTTACTTTTCCATTCAAGGAAGTTTTCTTTTTCAAATAGCGGTGGCCTTTGAATAGATTGCCCTTCTTTGAGATTTTCAAAATCCATGGATCGATCGAAGTTTTAAAATACAATTTATTTTAAAGATCTTGAGTAACGTAGCTCTTGATGCCAATTGTGGAAAACTAGAAGGGGGATTGAATAGTTTACCGCTTTTCAATTTGTTAATCTTTGAAAAGCTTTACGTGTAATCAACGATTCTAACTAATTAACAATAATTAATATGCAAGTATAAAGAAAGAAATGATCAAACCACAACACGATTGTTTATCGTGGTTCGGCTACAAGGACTATTTTTCCTTGCCCTACTCCATGCCCCGAGTTTCCAACTCGAGAGTTTCAAGTACTTGTCAACAAGCTCCTTTCACCGGTGGAGAAACCATTACAATCATCGCTTACACTTTATCCTGTACAAGATCCTAACGTCGCCTATCCACTATTTCTGACACTAAGCTAGATGTCAAGTTCTTTTACAAAGGTACAACCACTCCTATCACTTAATGTAATTTGAGGACTAAAATACTAACCGAACAAAATACAAACGAAGTATAAACTACAAGAGTTTACATAATAGAAGTCTAACAAGTCTTGCAATGTTGAGTTGAAACTTGTAACTTCTCGGATGAACTTGTGTACTCCTTTTTTACATAAGAGAATCACACAAGTGAGTTGCTACTGAGTTAGATGAGATAAATGAAAGTTTATATGCAAAGTATAGCTGAAAGTGATGAGAGATTTCTTGCAAGTGGCTTGGTATTTATAGCCAACCAAACCAGCAGACTGGCGGATCCGGCGGAACCAAAACAAGGGTTCCGCCCTTGTAACCCCAGGGTTCCACCAGGTCTGACAGTCAAAGACTACAAGAAATCTTTCCATATCTAGCAATGTCAAATCAAGATTGTACAAGTCAACACACAATGGTTTGAGTGAGAATCCTTCCAAGATGTGTAAGAGATCTTATGGAAAGTCAACTTCAAGATTTAGAAACCTTTCCATAAATGCATGCCATGATGTCATGTTATATTTTATATATTTGGAAATATAACAATGTCATGTTTAATATGAAATGTAAAGTCTAGTTATACAAGACTAAAACTAAAATCATGTTTTACTAAAAACTAAAGTTTACACTTTGTCGTTAATAAAACTTAGCAAAGATCGTAAAATATAAATAACGTTTTTAGGCGATATTTGTATTAACAATGTGTTTCTGATTGAGAGTTTAATTTGTCCAAATTATCAAGACAAACATTGAAAATGAGATAAATGATGAAAATATATTTGCTACCTGTGTGATCCTTTCTCAAAGCAATTGTTCTACTATAAAATAACTTTCAATACACAAAACTGAGTCCAAGTCATTCAGATACAAGAACGATAAATTGCGTTCATAAGCAAATCATTACCTATTAACTTGACATCTATGGTTGAGTTTTAAGTAGCCCAATAATTAAATAAATATTGATGATTACACTAAAAGATGGTTGCGAAGCAACAGATAAATGCAAAGGGAGTGACGAGATGCAATTCGTGAAGATCGAAGGGATTTTAACATCAACAGATCGAAAAATTAAACAAGAAAATTTGCTTGAAAAAGGTGATATTGGGGGCTAGGGTTTCTCTCATATGTTAAAGATTGGGTTGAATGTGAGGTACACGTGCTTAGTTACATTTATACCCCTTTTTTGAGTTGCTATTTTTTTTAAGAAAAAAAAGAAAACACAGAGAATATAAAAGAGCAGTAATTTCCATACACAAAGGGGGTGGAAATCAATTTGCAAAGAAGTTAATTCTCGAGAGTTTGGAAATCTTCGCCCTTTTTATTTCTCGGCCTACCAAACATGGGAATTAAGGATAATTTCATTTCTCTGGCTCCATTCTCTTAACCAAACACAGGCGTGTTTGGTAGAGAGAGTTGAAAAGAAAGAAAAGTAAATGGTTTTATTTCTTTTGTTTGGTAGTGCAAAGAAAAGTGGACACAGAGAATTTCCAAGTCTCGAGAAATACATCTAGTTGTAATATAGTCTCTCTACCAATTCCACCCCTTTTGGTATGAAAATGTAATTCTCCACTTTTTTTTATCTAATAATCAAAGGTGTATAAGCTGTGGAAAACCGTAGGGGGAGGGGGTTGAATACGTTTCCATTTAAGACTTAAAACTTTTGTATCAAATGACCAATCAAGTTTGATGCAATATGAGAAGTCTCAACAAAAAGTCTTGCGACAACTTGTGATAGTGGAATTCCATATGTGAAGCATATTACCATGACAAAAACATTGACACACATAAATACAACACAATATATGCAATAAGCCACTCAAACATAAAAGCAATGCAAATATAAAACGATAAATGAAAAGATAAAGATTAAAGAGATAAGTTAAGAAAACGCAAAATCGGACACGCCGATTTATAGCGGTTTTTCAGTCATGAAGCTCCTCTTCGCTCTACCCCACTACCCGAGTACCCAACTCGAGAGTTACTTCACTAATTAACATGCCCCCTTCTCGGCGGAGAAAACCATACAACTTTTCTTACAATATTTTCCGACACTAAGCTAGATGTCAATTTCTTCTTCGCGTACAACCAAACCCGTTATGTTTTATGGCCCAACATAACAAACCTTGTGTTTTAAGGCCTAAACACATAAACCGCGTCGCTTACATTATTTTCCGACACTAAGTTAGATATCGAGTACTAATCTAGCTAGTACCAATCTCACCCACTCACTACCCGATCCTCATAAATCACACAAGTTACAAGATCCACATGATCTATACTCGATCTACCTGATCTACCCGATCTTCACAAATCATACACCCTACAAGATCCACATTATCTATACTCAATCTACCAGATCTACTCACGATCTACCCAATCTTCACAAATCACACACTCTACAAGATCCACATGATCTACACACGATCTGCCCGATCTACTCACGATCTACCCGATCCTCACGATCTACACAATCAAACCTAGCTTCACACGATCTACCCAATCTACTCACTATCAACACAAGCTACACATGATCTCCCGATATTTACAAGATCACAATGATCCACACAAGATGACTAAACAAGACAGTAACAACTTGATGTATGTCTAGATACAACAAGTAGTGCAAGTGCACTACACAATGACTCTAACACCTTGTATCTTCTTGATACTTTGTGTTCTTCTCATAGACTAATAAAGGAATGAAGGTGATCTTTGGTTGGATGAAAGAATCACTCTTAAACAAAAGAAAGACTCTCTAAGTGATCAAAGAAAGTAATCTAACTAAGAAGGGATTACCCCAGAGTGGAAAAATCAAGTTGGAAGTGTAAAATGGTCCACTATTTATAGACAAAGAAAAAACTAGCCATTACGGAGGGACGGTACCACTAATTGTCAGACGGCACCACTAAATTTAGTGGTACCGTCGGTACTTTAGTGGTACTATAGGGGGACAAAACCGCTCCTTCGTTTGTTTTTAGTGGGGATGTTTATTTGGGAATGTTTGGAGCTGTTTTCGGAAGACAAATAGCTGTTACTATTTTTGAAATAATTTTCCTAAATAAAATATTTCTTTCTAATTCAAAAATAATTTGTAAAATGTATCTTTGAAAAATGTTTTGTCACATTAATAAAAATGTGAAGTTTAAAACAAAAAATTTATTTCTTTGATCATCCGTCAAGTTTAAATTTGTTTGTTCGTACCTCGAATGATTTATGTCGGAATGGAAATCTTCGACTATTTTGAACCATACTTGAGACGTCAAGAGATGTTGATGTAAGTATGCAGCGATGATTAGTGCTTACAAGTAACTTGTGCATTTTACGTTATACATTACAATTTACATGTTTGTTATCATTAAAAACGAGGAAACCGTTTAGTTTAAATATCGTAATATTTGCACTAACATAAGCCAAAATCCACGTGACTAGAACACATAGCAAAACTTCTTAAAAATACTTCAAATCATCACCCTATTGTTCATCGCCATTCCCCAGGTTTTCATCCCAATTCATCATGAATAATTTTATATTTTTCTTACTTCATTATTAATATATCATCGTGAGTTATGATTTTTGCGGATCTCTGTTTTAGTGAGATTATCCTTGTTTATATGAAATTTCTAAACTTTTTCATCTTTGTGGAAAACTAGAGGGGGGGGGGGTGTTGAATAGTTTTACGTCTTTTTAATTTGTTATAAAAGATTCTTTATGTGTTTTCTTGTCTTTCAAAAATTTAGATTCGATATTATGTGATCTCAAGTCTTGCACAATATAAACAACAATATATATGTATGATATAAAAAGAATAATGTAAGTAAAGAAATAAATAAGAGATGGAAAGATCGAACCGCGAGACAAGAGATTTATAGTGGTTCGGCTACAAGGACACCTTCCTCGCCCTACTCCACTCCCTGAGCACCTAACTCGAGAGTTTTCTTCACTATGTCAACAAGCTCCCTTATGGCGGAGAAAACCTTACACACCAATTTATACACCACAACTTCATCACAACTAGATCACACCTTATACACAACTACTTCACACCTATCTATCTTCACACCTATCTTCTCCACAACTATCTACTTCCCAACTATCTACTTCACACCAATCTACTTCACACCAAATCTTATAAACAATCACTCTATCTACACACTAAGCTAATCTATCTTCTACCAAATATTCACAACAAATACCACAAAGAAATATGTGTAATGAAAGATGCTCAAACAACTTGGATGTGGAGGTCACAACAAGTTGTAATACTTCTTGTCTTGAAGGTTAGAAGTATTCTGCTTTTGCACTTGAGAGGTTGATGTTTGGATCACTTTGAAACAAAGATTTATGTATGTATGATGAAAGGATTTAAAGAATAGAAATGGAGATCTAGAACAGAAAGTTTAGGAGTGCAAAAGGTAAGAAAAATCTGTGGAATGAACCAGTATTTATAGGGGAGCAAAATACTGTCACACCCCCAAAATCGGGTCCAGCGGAAGCATACATGTAGCTGGGGTGTAACTCAATTGGTATTACAGCACAAGTTCAAAAATGGTTTTCACTTCAATCATTTAAAAATAAAATCATTTAACCAAAATTGTTGAATTTACATTGTTAAAAGTGGTGCGGAAGTAGGCCCTTAAAATAGTTTAAAACGGTCCCCAAATGAATAATCAGAGTCTTCTATGACCATGCCATGCCCTGCCAAAACCTCCTGTAGCGTGCCATTGCTTAATACCTGAAAAAACATGCTAAAGTGTCAACACGAGGTTGGTGAGTTCATAGAGTCTTGTGAAAAAGAATGTAATGCATATGAATGAAGATTTCCCAGTAAAGGCATCGTAAATCCACTCAGTTCCAAGTCCCGCCATAAAAGACTTGTAACCTGTGTGTTTACAACTCACTGCCAAATATGACATGGTTTACGTGAACAAAAGTACTACTTGTATCTGAATGCAAAGAATAGTGTAGCAAAACCGCTATATAAACAATCATTGGCAA
This sequence comes from Artemisia argyi, assembly GCA_030686995.1. Lineage (NCBI taxonomy): Eukaryota > Viridiplantae > Streptophyta > Magnoliopsida > Asterales > Asteraceae > Artemisia > Artemisia argyi. The sequence goes on from CM060677.1 coordinate 180,092,634, forward strand.
TGAGGCCATATAAACAAGTCTGACAATGTCGCCAGATAAACAATGACCACAATATTACGTTTGACATCACAGCCAAGTGGGGAAACCACAATACGTTTGACATCACAGCCAAGTGGGGAAACCACAATATTATGTTTGACATCACAGCCAAGTGGGGAAACCACAATATTACATTTGAAATATATGAACAATTGGTGACCATGAGGTCATATAAACAAGGATGACAAATCCCATGAAATGCAGGTAATCAAACATACCAAAGAAATAAAGGTAATCAAACATACCAAAGAAATACAGGTAATCAAACATATCCATGAAATACAGGTAATCAAACATATCCATGAAATACAGGTAATCAAACATACCCATGAAATGCAGATGATCAAACATATATTTAGGTAAAGCTAAAAGTATTTGAGTAATCAACCATGTAAAGAGAGTAATGCGTTTAAGTAAAACGAGCATGTATTCTCCCCCAAAGAGTTTACCAAAACAATTGAAAAAGTAGGGGCTATGACTCACCTGGTGCGAAAGCTACGATGACAAAAGTGGATACTCGAAATGAGGCACGATCTCTAACCGCAACCTAATATGAATGATATGGTCTAATGTAAGAAATGAAATGATGCTACACATGCAAATACGTATGTTATCGATACCACTCTTGAAACTTTAAAATAATGTTTATCGTCGAAAAATACATTTTTGACGTCTCGTTAAGTTAATAACGACTTTCCATGTAAATACGTTGAAATGGTACTCCACGATCCTCGTTTGGTGTTTTATCGGTAAATATAATGTTTTCGTCGTAAAATGACACTTTTAATAACTTGAAAATATGCCTAAATGGCTTCGTAAAACTAGTCACAAAATATCGTACGTTAAGTGTTAGTGATGAAACTCGGCGTTTTTGAAAACCTTGCAACAATATCTAGAAGTCATGTCATTTAACTTTTGACCATACGGGTCTCGGCGGTTAAGAAATATTTCAATGTCATTACTTGAAAATATAGTTTTCAACACTTAGCAACTTTTATTACCAAAAGCTGTCAATTTATTATAAGTTTTGTCGGGTTTCAAACATGTATATGTTGGTCGTTATAAGCTCGTTTTCTACGTTCTTTATATCCCCGGAATCGTATTAATATATACTAATATATTTTCAGTAGGTCGGCTCCTATAGATTACGTCTAACGCCTCTTTTTATCCGTCGAAATCCGTCCAACAGCAAGTACAATTTCAGAAAATAGTTTTCGTCGTTAAACTTGCAAAAATCATATCTCCTTCGTTATAAACTCGTTTTAATCCGTTCTTTCGCTCACGGCTTCGTTTTTGAAAGTATTTTATAAATCTTTGGTCAAAAATTACCCACCATCTACTGATTTTCCCACGTTTTCAAAATAAGGACAGTAGGTATATATATAGTTTCAAAAATCATTTCTAGGGTTCCAAACTAGTTTCAACTTCAACCAAAACACTTTCAATCACTACAAATCTAGTCTAATCTTACTATACACCTTCTTAGGGTGTCATGGGTTCCTAAACATCACCAATCTTGGTGGATCTATTGAAGTTACTAATAAAAATTATAGATCTAAGATTAAAGAGTATTATTGTATAAAGTGGTATATATAACATATATATTTGCATGATCTACTATTATGACTTGAAAATACATCAAATGAAAGTATGAAAAGATTAAAAAGTTTACTTGAAGCTTACTTGAAGATTTGAGGTGATTTGATGAGAAATTGATTAAGAAACATAGGTTTTTATCACAAAACCTTAACTAGGAATGAAAATAGAACTTGATTATAACTTGATCTTGAAAAAATTGATGGTTCCTCTTGTTGTTCTTGTTCTTGTCGTGCACCCCAAAGAAGAAAGGAAAGGATGAGAGCTTTTTAGCTTGTTTACTTGAAGTGTATATTTTAATAATGAGAGAAAAAAATAATATGTAAGTGTATGTAGATATTTATGGGACAAGATCCATAAATCAAGGTGGGGAGGGTGGGTTTTAGTAAGAAAAGGATGAGTGTGTAAGTAAAATGAAGACTTTTGTGTAGATTTAGTTAGTTATTGTGTAGTTTAGGTGTTACCGGGTACTGAGTTAACCAAAAATAAATCGTGTCGTGTTGAAATAAAATATGACGAAGTTGTAAAAATTATGATTTACATTCCTGATAAGAATCGGGTATAAAAATAATTGTCGAGTTGGAATATCGTGATTCGACGTAATTATAGTCGTTTACCGGAAAATATAGCAAATGGTTTCAAAACACCGGGTACACTAATAATATAAATTTTATATTATTATAATGAGTATGAAAATATATTAGGATCGTAGACGGAAGTATCGGGTATATGTTAGTAGCAAAAACTGAGTGGTAACGTTAATTACAAATTAATCATACGTAAATGGAAATAATGCATATCCGTGCATGATCAAAAGTGCTGATGTCGTTACTGATGATATGAAGACTATTCTAGTCTATATGACGTGTCCCTACTGATGATGCATAAATTCGCAGCTAAACCTAACTGGTTACGCGAATTTGAATACCCGTAAAGTAGATTTATGAAATGATGAACGACAATCGTGAATAGTGATTTCCTTCCAGGAATGAATAGTGTCATATGAATAGTAAAATTTTTGAACGCTTCTCGGAATCTCAAACTAACTCCGAAAATGATGAATAGTAAAATGATGAATAGCGATCGGTGAATAGTAAATGTTGAATAGTAACATATGAATAGTAACTTTTCGTGATGAATAATGAAATTTCGACGTTTGAAAAATGACCTGAAATTACGAGTTGTGACAAATACTGTTCTGGAGCGTGGCTGGTCCCCTTAATTAGGGGTCGGTCCCCTTAATGATTAAGGGGGCCACCTTATGAATTAAGGGGGCCGCCCCCTCCAGAACGTTGGAGTAGTTTTTCCTCTTGTTGGGAAGGTTTTTCTGGATAAAATTTTCCATTTTTGGTTAGAAATTTGAAATCATATATTAATAATGATTTAAACATATTCTTTTAATTTCAAAAATAATTTTGTAAATGATATAAAATGTTTAAGAAATTTTATAAAAGTTCTAGTGATTAGAAAATTTTCATTTGATCATAGAATGCAATAAACACTTTGTTTATTCATACCTTAAGTGATTTGGAAGCAAAATGAAAAATTTATCTCTAAATACTTGTTTACGTCATAAGTTTTAGTTTAATGAGTTTATGCTTTGTAATTATCAAAACATAGAGATATTGTTAATATGTTAACAATGTTTTTAGGCATTATTCATGTCAACAATCTCCCCCTTTTTGATGATTACAAAACTTTAAACTCATTAGGTCTAAAAATTATTTTTTAGACAAGTATTTTAGAGTTTAATATTCCCTTCACCCCTTTTTTGTAAAATCAAAAAGGTTGGACCGATTAAGCTTCATAAGAGAAGTTAAACGGGTAGAGAGCTCCCCCTTGATGTATGCTCCCCCTCATTTGAGAGCACCAAAAAAACGAGCTATGGAAAGCTTGGCTACAAAAAATATGTGAGGAGAACAAGACATATATATGCAAAGCAACAATTATGCAAATAAAAATAGATTCATTCAAGCATATATGAGATGATCATAGAAATGATCATCATTACAACATTCAATATGCTTGAAGCATATTGATTACAATAAAACAAAAGAAACAACATAGTCCTAAATTACCGAAGAGAGCACTTGGACTTGCTTGCAACCCATGGTTGAGTGTTTTATTTGCTTGAGGGGAACATAAGCATAGAGCTTAGTTGTTTGATGGAGAGGGATATGGAGTGGGGTATGGAGCGGAAGAGGTGGATCTCATGATGTTGTATATGTTAAGGGTGGTATTGGATGAGGACGAGTGAGAAGATATTCAATCCAAGAAATATCTTCACTCAAGTAGAGGATTTATTTTTGAAGGAAGATACAACAAGGGAAAAAGTGAGTGTGGTTTGTAACTTGATCCAAGTTAAGAGAGTGAGGTAGACAATTTGCATAGGGTGATGATGGAGGTTTCCCTTTGTTGCGTTGTGCAAGATGCATAGCAAGGTGATCACTAAGATCATGGATCTGGTTTATTTCATCACGGAACTTTTGCTTTTCCGTGGCAATGTGGAGAGAATCATTGTGTTGATATGGATGAATTGGGTTTGTGTAGTTGGAATTGAAATTGTTGGAAGTGTAGTTTGATGGTTGATCAAACTTGTATGGATCATTATAAGTGGTTGGAGGTTAAGATGTGTAGTTTGGCATGAAAGAAGATGTTTGGCCAATGTTGTATGGTTTGTAGAGAGGATCAAATGAATGTCCTTGTGGGTTTGGTGTAAATTTTGGGAAGGAAGTAGTTGGAGGTGTTGAGTGATTTCCAACTTCATTGGTTATGATGGATTTGTTTCGAGGGCTTTTTCTTCGCTAAACGGATTTTTCCGTCATCCTTGCTAGTCTTGAGGCTTTTGGTTTTGGTTTGTTTGGAGAGGTCATGATGAGATGAATGGAGAGTTTTAAAGATTGGGGGTGTTTATAGTGTAAGATTTGTGTGTTTATGGATGAATAAAGTTTGTTTGGGAAGTTGGGACAAAATATGTTGGTGAAAATTGGGAATTGTAGGTTGAAATGGGCTAAAAAGCAGAAAAGATTCTATAAACCCGACCATCAGATGGCCGGTCCCCTTAATTAAGGGGCGGTCCCCTTAATTATTAAGGGGGCCACCTTACATAATTAAGGGGGCCGCCCATCTGGTGATTTCCAGATTGCCAGAATTGGGTTTTTGGCAGAAAATTTGCAGAAAGGTAGTGTTTTTGGGTTTGGATTCAAGCAAGTTCAACTCTTTGAGGTAATATAGCATCTAATCTAATCATAATAAAGCATGCATGCAAAAACACTTAAGTAAAAGAGCAAACAAGTAATTAAAAATCTAGAAGAGATAAACAATGGCAAGGGCACTTAATCTTCCTAGAGCAACTATCTTAGATCAAAAGCAAAGGTAACTAGTGAGTGAAAAACTAGTGATGGAACAAGATGACAACGTTGTTAGTGATTTTGTCCTAGTGTGTGCCTATATGCAACGAATGTGGAGTTGTGATTGTTTCGACACCTAAATGCAAATAAGAAAACTTCCTAAGAAACAATCCGAAATCTCCTTGATTCGATTTTTGCTCGATTCATGAATGTCAATGTTATATATTAGATTATATATTTTGATGATTCATGTGAGATTTTATGCATGAGTTAAGAGAAAGTTTTTAGCATTTGTCAACAATGCAAGGAAAGTGGTTTTCATATATTTCCTAGATGTGAGAGTATTTTAAAAGAAAATTTGATTGGGTTTTACAAGAATATATACGCAATAAAAATGAGGTTTCCTAATCTTTAATTTTGTGCGAAATAGATTCCTAGACTCAGATATGAATAGGTGGAAGAAAAATAAGTTTTATGCAAGTAATAAGTAGTGTAAATGCAATAAAATTTAGTCAACTTGTTCCATCATTCCTAATCCTAAACGCAAGTGGTTGAATAATTCACGCTTAAGGGGTTTAGTGAATATATCCGTAATGTTATCTTCCGATGCAACCTTTTCTATAGATATGTTTCCTTTTTGCACATTATCCCTTAGGAAGTGGTGGCGTATTTCTATATGTTTAGTCCTAGAGTGTTGAATCGGTTTTTTACTTAAATCTATCGCACCTTTGTTATCGCACATAATAGGAACATTTTCTAACCTAATGCCATAGTCTATGAGAGCTTGTTTCATCCATAGTGCTTGTTGACATGCCTTTCCAGCGCTTACATATTTGGCTTCGGTGGTAGAAATAGAAAGAGCGGTTTGCTTCTTCGAGAACTAAGATGTTAGACAACATCCCCTGAAAGTGCAAATACCGCTAGTGCTCTTTCTATCTACGTAGTCTCCCGCATGATCCGAATCCGCATAGACGATGGTTTTTATGCCGGATCCCTTAGGATACCATAATCCTAAGTGTATAGTGCCTTTAATGTATCGAAAGATACGCTTAACTGCTTCTAGGTGAGAGGTTTTGGGATCCTCTTAAAAACGGGCACAAAGGCAGACACTAAACATGATATCGGGTCTACTTTCCGTTAAGTATAGTAAACTACCTATCATTCCTCTATACTTAGTGTTATCTACGGACTCGCCTTCATCATCCTTTGTGAGTTTTACTTCCGTAGACATGGGAGTTTTCATGGGTTTTGAGTCTTCTAGGCCAAATTTCTTAAACATTTCCTTAATGTACTTAGATTAGTTAAAGAATATTCCATCTTCTAATTGTTTTATTTGTAATCCTAGGAAGAAGTTTAGTTCACCCATCATACTCATCTCGAACTCATCATGCATGATTTTGGCAAATTCATCACACATTTCTTGACAAGTCGATCCAAATATAATGTCATCAACATATATTTGAACAATGATGAGATTTGGGTCTTTCTTTTTAGTGAAAAGAGTGTTATCTACCATTCTCATGGAATAACTATGTTTAATAAGAAAAGCTTTTAATCGATCATACCAAGCCTTAGGAGCTTATTTGAGTCCATACAAAGCTTTCTTTAACTTATAAACATAATCAGGTTTTGCGAAGTTAATGAATCCTGGAGGTTATGCCACATAAACCTCCTCATTGATAAAACCGTTGAGGAATGCACTTTCACGTCCATTTGGAATAACTTAAAGTCTAGGGCGCATGCATAGGCAAGTAATATCCTAATAGATTCTAGTCTAGCTACGGGGGCATAAGTTTCATCATAATCAATTCCTTCTTGTTGATTATAACCTTGGGCAACTAACCTAGCTTTATTCCTAGTTACTATTCCATTTTCATCTAACTTATTCCTATATACCCATTTAGTTCCTATGATGGTCATGTTCATTGGATTTGGGACTAATTCCCAAACATCATTTGCCTTAAATTGGTTTAATTCTTCTTGCAAAGCTATAACCCAACTTTCATCTTTTAATGCTTCATTAATGTTTTTAGGTTCTATTGCTGAGAGGAAACAAAAGAAGTTATTTTTATCTTGGGCTTGTGACCTAAGGGTTCTTTGATTAAGATGTCCTATTATATTATCTAATGGATGTGATCTAGATTCTTTAATATTTACAATTTCGTTATTTCCTAAGTCAATGTCTTCATTATCATTTCCTATGGGTTTTGTTTTACTGACCTCAATAGCATCATCTTCGACTAAGTCATCATCTTCTAAAGGTAATGTTTTAGGAGGTGGTGGTGTTTCATCAAATGTTACATTTAATGATTCTTCTACTTTCATAGTGTGTTTGTTAAGTATTATATATGCTTTACTATTTTGTGAGTACCCTAAAAGTATTCCTTCATATGATTTTGGGTCAAACTTAGTAAGGTAATCTTTAGTGTTTAAAATATAACATTTACTTCTAAATACCCTAAAGTAGCTTAAATTAGGTTTTCTACCTCTTAGTAACTCATAAGGAGTTTTTTCTAAAATTCTCCTAATTGATACCCTATTTATAATATATGTTGATGTATCTACAGCGTGACACCAAAATTTTTGTGGGATGGATTGTTCATTTAACATTGTTCTACTCATTTCTTGTAGTGACCTATTTTTTCTTTTTTACTACGCCGTTTGATTGAGGAGTACGAGGAGCGGAGAAATTATGAGATATGCCATTTAAATCACAATATTTTCCGAATTGTACTTTGTTGTCAAATTCCCTTCCATGGTCCGTCCTAATGGCTACTATTGTGCATCCTAATTTATTTTGAATTATTTTACTAAATATTTTGAATTTTTCAAATGCTTGGGTTTTGTCACTTAAGAACCTAGTCCACGTGTATCATGAATAGTCATCTACTATTACTAAGGTATACTTGTTTCCTCCATAGCTCCGCACAGCGGATGGACCAAATAGATCCATATGTAATAATTCTAGGCACCTATTAGTGGATACTATATTATTAGCTTTGTGACTAGCATAAACTTGTTTTCCAATTTTACATGCATCACAAAAATGCTTATCATATCTTAGGTTAGGCAAGTTTCTAACTAGTTCTTTAGAGGCCAAGGATTGTATTTGTTGCATGTTAGCATGTCCTAATCTCCTATGCCACAATGTGGAGTTTTCGTCTAGGGTTGTTAGGTATATCCTATCTTCCGGTTTGTTTCCTAGTTTCATAACATATATGCCTCCTTTCCTAATTCATCTACCTATAATCTTTCCATTCTTAACTATTTCGCTATCCTCTTCGGTAAAGGTAACCCTACATTTAATATCGCATATTTGGCCTATACTAAGCAGGTTATATGTTAAATTATCTACATGCTCATCATTTTCAATAGTAAGTGAGTCTTGAGAAATCGTACCTTTGCCAATGATTTTTCCACGCAAGTCACTACCAAAAATAACGTTACCTCCATTGTATGCCTTATACGTAGAAAATAGCTTGCGATTCCCCATCATGTGCCTCGAACATCCGCTATCCTTGATCCATTCGTCAGGCTCTAAGTCAATTCCTAAACATATTTCGTCGGTTGCTTTGGCCACAAAACATTTTTCGTCTCTTGGTTTTTCCACTTCTTCTTTGTCACTATCACTCCATGTTCCACTAACAAAGGCGCCTTGATTTTCATAACCCGGTGGCTTTAGACATTCACCAATGAGATGATTTGGACTTCCACATCTAAAGCACTTTCTTTTCCCGTAGTTATCACTTCTATTTCTTTGGAACGACTTTCTTTTGTCTCGTGGTAATCTAGTGAATCTTCCTCGTCTTTTGAAGAATTTCTTGAATTCTCTTACGGCCATTGCATATTCTTCTTCTTCACTTTCGTCACTTGAGTCATCATCGTCACTAGGTTCCTTTTTGACTTTTAGAGCAATTAATTTGGTTTGTTCTTTCTTTACTTTGACCGTTTCCGAATCTCTTTTTTTAATTTCTTCATGGACCTTCAAATTACCAATAAGTTCATCAAGTGATAACGTCATCAAATTCTTTGATTCTTTAATTGCCGTGACCTTAGCTCGCCATTTTGGATGCAATGCCCTAAGAAATTTCCTAACATAATTTTTACTAGAAAATGTCTCATCAAGTGCTTTTAAACTTGTGATAATGGTGTTAAATTTAGCAAAAGCATTATCAATTGATTCCTCTTCCGGAATCGTAAATTGTTCATATTGTTGTACAAGAAGATCTATTTTATTATCTTTGACTTGACTATTACCTTGGTGAGTAATAAGTAGTGATTCCCAAATTTCTTTAGCGGTTTTAGACATAAAAATTCTTTCATATTCTTTATGCAGTAACGCATTATAAATTACCATTTTAGCTTCATTATTTTTAGCTAGTTTCTTTTTCAAATCATCATTTTATTTTTCAAAAGGTACAATTTCATCCTTTTTAGTTTTCGGATTTTGTTGAGTGCGAGGAAAATCACCAAAGGTAATAACATGCCAAAGATCAAGATCTTTTGATTTCACATAAGTTTCGAATGTATTTTTCCAATATAAAAATCCATCACTTTCAAATAGTGGTGGTCTTTGCATAGATTGCCCATCTAAATATTTTTCAGATTCCATAAATCGTTACAAGTTTCAAAATACAATATATTTTTAAAATCTTGCTAAACCGGGCTCTGATACCAATTGTGGAAAACTAGAAAGGGGGGGGGGGTTGAATAGTTTTACGTCTTTTTAATTTGTTATAAAAGATTGTTTATGTATTTTCTTGTCTTTCAAAAATTTAGATTCGATATTATGTGATCTCAAGTCTTGCACAATATAAACAACAATATATATGTATGATATAACAAGAATAATGTAAGTTAAGAAATAAATGAGAGATGGAAAGATCGAACCGCGAGACAAGAGATTTATAGTGGTTCGGCTACAAGGACACCTTTCTTGCCCTACTCCACTCCCCGAGCACCTAACTCGAGAGTTTTCTTCACTATGTCAACAAGCTCCCTTATGGCAGAGAAAACCTTACACACCAATTTACACACCACAACTTCGTCACAACTTGATCACACCTTATACACAACTACTTCACACCTATCTATCTTCACACCTATCTTCTTCACAACTATCTACTTCCCAGCTATCTACTTCACAACTATCTACTTCACACCAATCTTCTAAACAATCACTCTATCTACACACTAAGCTAATCTATCTTCTACCAAATATTCACAACAAATACCACAAAGAAATATGTGTAATGAAAGATGCTCAAACAACTTGGATGTGGAGGTCACAACAAGTTGTAATACTTCTTGTCTTGAAGGTTAGAAGTATTCTTCTTTTGAACTTGAGAGGTTGATGTTTGGATCACTTTGAAACAAAGATTTATGTATGTATGATCAAAGGATTTAAAGAATAGAAATGGAGATCTAGAGAAGAAAGTTTAGGAGTGCAAAAGGTGAGAAAAATATGTGGAATGAACCAATATTTATAGGGGAGCAAAATACTGTTCTGGAGCGTGGCTGGTCCCATTAATTAGGGGCTAGTCCCCTTAATGATTAAGGGGGCCGCCTTATGTATTAAGGGGGCTGCCCCCCTCAAGAACGTGGGAGTAGTTTGTCCTTTTGTGGGGAAGGTTTTTCTGGATAAAATTTTCCATTTTTTGTTAGAAATTTGAAATCATATATTAATAATGATTTAAACATATTCTTTTAATTCCAAAAATAATTTTGTAAAAGATATAAAATGTTTAAGACATTTTATAAAAGTTCTAGTGATTAGAAAAATTTCCTTTGATCATAGAATGCAATAAACACTTTGTTTATTCATACCTTAAGTGATTTGGAAGCAAAATGAAATATTTATCTCTAAATACTTGTTTACGTCATAAGTTTTAGTTTAATGAGTTTATGCTTTGTAATTATCAAAACATAAAGATAATGTTAATATGTTAACAATGTTTTTAGGCATTATTTATGTCAACAATCTTGTCATTTCACTATAAAAAAATGAGTTTTAATTTTGTCAGTGATGAGTTAGTTGTAGCTTGCGGGTAATTATCCAAAATTCCTTGTTCAATTAGGATATCTAGTTTCTGAAAAATTGATATCAGAATGTTTAAATTTATAAATATTATCAAAAAGTGTTTTTCATATGTAATCAATATCAAACTAAAATAAATACTTCGTAACATATTTGAGAAAATTATGATAACTACTTACAAATGAATGAATCAAAATCGAGATATTGATTTTTAAAATTTTTAATCTTTTCTCATGTTAACTTCTCTGTGTTACTGATGAGTGCTTAAACACTCATCATTTTTTGTCAAATCTGAACTGCAAAACATCCAAAAACACTCAAAAATGCATCAAAATACTAAAAATATCTCAGGAATTGTGTTTTATATGTTTCAGATGCAAAATGAGTAAAAACAGATGAAAAATCAACAAAGTTTGCAAAATTGGCAGTTTCAGTCCCCCAAATTTCATAAAATGTCAAATCCAGTCCCTGGTTATTCAATATATGGAAAATTATCATCAAAGGTCCTTAGGGATTCAAAAGTTGTCAAAAATTAGTCTTTTAAAATTCAAGTTTGCAAAATGACAAATTAGGTCCCTGAAGTTTCAAAATTGTCAAAATTAGTCCTTAGGTTTTAAAAATTGGAAAATTATCAAAAATCACCCTTGTGCTATTCATCCTTGGCAAGTTTGGTTCCTATGTATACTTTAGAAAGATGCAAGTTTAGTCCCTTAATTTCAAACAATTGCAAAAATGTTCCTGGTTGATTAATTACTACAAACCAAACAACCCACTAATATAAATCCAACACCACCCCCTATCTTTCCAGCCCACACCAATCCACAAGCCCAAAAACACATACGCCAGCCTACAACAGAAATAAAACACCCCCTTTGATATCAAACGGGGTCAAACCCAGTTTGACCTCCCACCCTCAACCCTTCCACTTGCACCTGCGCCCCTGCAAACCAAACCCCCCTCCTCACCTCCAGCACACCAAGCCCACTCCATGTCCCCCCAACTTTTAACAAGGTTCCAAGAAGCATTTAATGCCCCGCAATTGCTCCAAGTTAACCAAAAAAATGGGTATAAGAAAATGGCGCCAAAATTAGTTTGAATGGTCAAGATTATTCCCACCCAATCCAATGGGTGGGATTTGCTCAGGAGGGTACAAGGAAAGTCATGGATATCAATAATTCAAAAAAGAGAGAAAAAAGGAAAGAGAAAAGGTCATTAGTATAAGTAGATAAGCACTTTTAAGCCATGGGGCATCCTAGACTAGTACTCAGTTTTAATTTAGATGTATTTTTACCTATGTTGTAATCTTTTATCAAGTAATGAAAGCTTTGAAGTTTTAGTATCTTTGTTCACAATTTCAGTTTTTATAAGCAACTAAAAAGTTCTTCTTTAAAACCTAAGTGTTGAAATAAGCTCTCCATAAGCTCTTCTGAGCTAATTCGGTATTAAATAAGTCCAAAAGGGAAGTAAAAAGAAAAGCTATAATTCAGAAAAAGAAAAAAAATAGGACAATTCAAAGAAAAATTCAAAAGAAAAAGAGAAATGAAGAAAGGAGAACCTGTGATGAAATGGTTTAGAGCTCTTGGGAGCAGTAGGGGTGTGTTAGTTGTTTCATGGTTCTAAGTCTGTTGCACTGGATGTACATTGTAAGCTTTCAATTCAATTTTTCTGTTTTTTTTTACTCTAGCAACAGCTTAGGTTGCATCTATTTGTTCATATTAGGTTTAGTGTGTTACTTTGCATATTTAGCTTCCACTTAGTGTACCAAATCTGTTTAAAGCTTAAAAATTGGTAGTTGTAGTTAAGAATCATTAGTTGTAGTCTAATCTTGGATTTACAGGGGTGTTTGGATCATGTGAGTTACCTGAGTTTCAGGTAGTTTTTGTTGTTGTTATTGGTTTAGAGACACTCTAATATGTTCATTTAGGTCATGTCAGGTATAAAAATCAGTACTTATTAGTATAAAAGTCAAATTGCCACTTAATCTCATTATATCTGTTCACTGTTTGATTTTAAAATCTCAATCTCATCAAATCTAGTTAAAAGTAGTTAATGAAGCTTTAGGAAGTTTCATTTTTACTTAAATCATCACAATCAATCATTAGATTAAGCCCAAAATCCACCATAGTTAGCTCATAAAACCAAAAAGTCAAATATTGCACATTAGGAAAAATGCAAAAATTCCAAGATTTGTTTTGAATTTTGTGTGTAGATTCAGGCCTTGAAATTTTTACCAATTGTAGTCTACCACCTCAACTTTGTAGTCCCACTTTCATTTTATTTTTGGGTTTTTTTCTCGTGGGCCCCAACAAGCCTCAAAGTGACCTGCAGGGTAAGGGTTTGCCCTGCTTCACAACTCTGTCCACATGCCCCACTTTCATAAGCTTGCACAAGCTTCATCATTTAGCTTTAGTGTGTGAATTTTGTTTATCTTAGAAGCCCTTCTGGCTAGCTTGCTATATGTATGCTTATTTTTCTCTTATATGCTTATTTGGACTGCTTATCATGCTTATAATGTTTGTTCAAAACAACTCACTACACTGAGCAATTAGTGTAGTTGATCCATTTTTCATAAGCTCTTATAAGCTCTCTAGTGTATTTCAGCTTAAGTGATTTGGCTTTTTGTAAAGCCTAACTACCCATCTCAAAGTCCCACTGCTTATTTCACTTTTCCAAGCGTATTCAATAGGGATGCTCATTGCTTTTTGACTGACCATTTTGGCTATGTATGTTGAGCATTCAGTTACATAAGCTTTTTGACAAGCTCACCCAGGGCTTATTAGTAGGCCCCATTACCTGAACCTGGGCTTTTTAAAAAGCCCACAAGCTCAGCTTGTTATATCAACTTTTGCACTGGACCCCAAGTCTCCTAGTGGGCCCCACATTGGCCTGCACATTGGTCATTGTGGCCTGTTTGGTCTGACAGGATTTGGAGTAGCTTATTTGCTTATTTGCAACTTATTCCAAGCACTAATCTAGTTTCTTTGGCTTATTTCTAGTTCCCATAAGTCTGTGTTAGTTTATTTAACCATGTGGTTGCTTGTTGTGTAGCTTATTCAATACTTCAAGTCCTAATAAGCCACTACTACCATCTGTTAAGCTTATTAGGAACCATAGTGCTTATTTTTGATCCTCAGCCTAAGTTCCTTTATTAAAGTTGTTAATACATGGTATATAAACAGATTTTAAAAAGAAAAATCCAAAAAAGACAAACTTAATTAAAGTGATAGCTTCTATTTAAGCCCTTGGCTTATTTTACAGCTTATTTATAAGCTATTTTCATTTTTATATTTTTCATAGGTTTCTTATAGCTTAAAATAATTTTAGTAATTTTCTCAGATTTTTCTCTTATCATTTGGTAGTTTTTATAATTTAATTGAGATTTTAGTAATTAATAATTAGTTAATAATTAATTTTAAAGTCGGAAAAATACAAATTTAATTTTAAAATTAGTTTTAAGTTATTTTAGATTTTTCCAAATATTATTTTCATTTTTCTAGTGTAATTTTATAATTATTTTTAATTTAGGTAAATAATAAGTAATTAGAAAATAGTAATTAATTAATAATAATTAATTAAAAGGTGTAAAAATTAATTTTCTTTTTCTAAAAATTTTATTTATTTATTAGGATTGTAAAAATATCAATTTCATATCCGTGGCCTTTTTATTCCTTCAGATTCACTTTTTATTGCGTACGTCAGTACCCGTTTGTAATTAAAACGTACGTTTTTAGGTTTTAGCTCGTTTCTTCTTAATCTAACTTCACGTAATCAATCACATAGCTTTCCTAAGCTATTTCATTTCATAATTCTCAAATGTTTCTCATCATAACCCTTTCCTGTGAAAACCACCCGATCACAAGCACGCTTAAGTACCATTCACACCTCGTCGGGACATAACGACCTGGTGATACCCTATATTACCCGGAAGCATTGGTCTAGGTAGTTTGACTATATTGACCACATTTGTGGTTGACTTTAGTTGACTGTTTAGCATCAATCAAAATTTTGGCGCCGCTGCCGGGGAGGTGTGCGCGTTTCTGCAGCGTCTTAGAGATTAGTGTTATTTCACGTTCGTCACTATAAAAATCCATCACTTTTGTAAATTTTAAATCAAAAACACAAAAAAAAGTCATTAACACTTTTCCTAAAGTGTTAAAACACCAAAAAAATTAAAAAACAAACAAAACAAATCGTAAAGATTTCTTTATCGGGTTTCTTTTAAGGTGATTCTTAAAGAGATATGATTTTGGATAACGTAACGATACCAGAAATAATTCCAAAAGTTTTTTCACATACACACAAAAACCCAAAAACATCCATCTTTTTCTTGTGAATAATAATACATAAAAATAAACCATCGCAAACCAAGACAGAACACCTACCAACTGGGGGTGTGGACATTAATAAGTACCCAAACATAAGATCAAAACTTGCCTTTGTATTCCTGTGAGTGGTGTACCTTTCTTAAAGAAGCCACTTACTTGTGATTATTGGTTTAAGTTCACTGTCGTTTTGCCTCGATTTTGTTTTGAGTGAGTTTGTTTTTTAGTGCATGCGCACTCGTTCTTTAAGGTCCACGAGCCCATTACGTGAGCTTGTTAAGAAACCTCGAAGAACTCGTAGACATTCAGCACCAACAGTCGGATCTGAGATCCATACTGTTTCTACCTCTGCTGTCACCATGGCGGAAGACCGCCCCATGTGTGAGCTTCTCCAGGCCCCCCATTGAGGGTTATGGAGATATTATCATTGTTCCAGCCATCATGGCTGATAATTTTAAGCTCAAAACTGGGTTACTCAATCTGGTAACCTCAAGTCAATTCTATGGTTTTGAGAGGGACGATCCTCAGGCTCACATTCGATGGTTCAATAAAATCACGTCAACCATCAAGTACAAGAATGTCCTATCTGAAGCAATCAAACTTCTTCTCTTCCCATTCCCCCTCGAGGGACAAGCCCGGATTTGGCTTGAAAAACTACCTCCTCGATCTATTGAGACATGGGAAGATCTTGTCAAAAAATTTGTGAATGAATTCTTCCCACCTTCCAAGACCACGAGTCTTAAGAACGAAATCACCAAGTTCACTCAGAAATATGATGAATCATTTGGTGAAGCGTGGGATCGTTTCAAAGAATTACTTCGCAAGTGTCCACATCATGGTTTCTCAGAGTTGATGCAACTCGATACTTTCTACAATGGTGTGAGCCAAGCTGATCAGGATTCACTCAATGCCTCCGCGGGAGGTAACTTCTTGAGTAGAACCACCAAAGAAGCTTTAGCAATCATAGAAAACAAGTCCAAGGTCCGCTCTACACGAAGCAAGCCGGTTGTTTCCCAAATCAATGCGGGTCCTTCTAGTTCATCTTCTGTGGGTCAATCTAGCATGGATGCTAAGATTGACAAGCTCACTGAAGCTATTCAAGCTTTGGTTCTCACCCAACAAAAGAAAGTTTCTTTTCCACAACATCCTCCACCTGCTGAGGTTAAAAAAGTGGAAGTCTGTGTGACTTGTGGTGGGCCGCATGCCTACTACAATTGCACAGCTACTGATGGTACACCATATGAAGCTCATGCTGTTGCCGGGTCTCAAAATCAAGGAGGCAATCAATACCGCCCTCATATGGACCCGAACTATTGTCCTCACCACTACCCTGGACCTCCAGGTTTTAATCAAAACCAAAATGTCCAAAACCGTAACAAAAATCAAAATAGAGTGAACCAAGGTTTCCAAAACCTAGGTAACTTCAATCAGGGTCACAGTTTTCAAAATCAAAACCAAGGTTTCCAAAATCAAGGTTTCCAAAATCAAGGAAACTTTAATCGAAACCAAGGTCAGGGTAATTTCAATCCCGGGTATTTTCATGGAAACAACAACCAGAATCAAGGAAATTTCCAACATCAAAATCAAGGAAATTTCAACCAAGGTCCCAACCAAAACAATCGTGCTCAAAATTTCAATAATCCACTTCAAGCTATTGTTCCAACTGGGCCTTCATCTGACGAGTTATTAAAATAATTCATGAAATCCCAAGAAGAGATGAACAAGTTGTTGGTTAGCCAGAGTTCTGAAATCAAGAAGTCTTTAAATGATCGACCCTCGGGCTCAGGAACACTTCCGAGCAACACGATCGCTAACTCGAGGGGCGATGCTAAGGCAATCACAAAAAGAAGTGGTGCTTCATATGATGAACCCGCGATTCCTACTACCTCTTCTACCTCTCCTCCATAGGTAGTGGAACGTGAACCTGAGGTGACAACGGACAAGGTGCAATCTCCGAGCTCATGAAGTATCGCACACGTCCAACCTCAGGTTATTCCAGAAACCAGATGTAAGCATGGAGTTGTCTTTGAACCACCAGAAACTCCAGTGGACAACCCTAAATCCAAAACTTCTATTCCTTACCCATCACGTCTCAATGAACAAAAGCTCCGCGAAAAGGCTAGTCACCAAATGGATAAATTTTTCCAAATCTTTCAAGATTTGCACTTTGACATTAGCTTCGCGGACGTTATTCTCTTGATGCCCAAGTTTGCATCAACAATCAAGAATTTGTTAAGTAATAAGGAAAAACTCTTCGAAATGGCCAGAACTTCATTGAATGAGAACTGCTCAGCAGTTCTTTTGAAAAACCTTCCCGAGAAGCTTAGAGACCCCGAAAAATTTCTCATTCCTTGTATTTTTTCGGGTATAGTTGAATGCTTCGCCTTGGCAGATCTGGGTGCTAGCATTAACCTGATGCCATATTATGTGTGGAAGAAACTCTCTCTTCCCGAACTCACTCCCACGTGCATAACTTTAGAGCTTGTTGATCGATCGATTTCTCGTCCACTTGGCATTACCGAGGACGTATTCGTTAAAGTGGGAAAGTTCCATTTTCTGGCAGATTTTTTGATTGTTGACTTTGATGCCGATTCAAGGGTCCCTCTAATTCTTGGAAGGGGATTCATTAGAACTGGGCGTGCTCTCATCGATGTATTTGAGCAAGAGATCACATTGCGTGTTGGAACGGAAGCCATCACCTTCAACCTCGATCAAACTTCGAGGTACTCCTCTAATTATGACTCTGAATCGGTAAACCGAATAGATGTCATCAATGTTGCTGCTGAGGAGTACGCTCAAGAGGTTTTAGGTTTCACCGATAATTCTCCGAGTGGAAATTCCACTCCATCTTCTCATCCCATCATTTCCAATTCTTCTCCTTCCCTCACTCCGTTTGAGGGAAGTGACTTCGTCTTAGAAGAAATTGAGGCCATTCTCAAAAGTGATTCGATTCCCGATGGAATCGATAACCAAGAGATTGACCCCCGAGAGGGATTTTCTCCTACATGAGAAATTATTAAACGAAGATCCCTCTCCTCTTCTTGTTCTACCACAAACACTTCATAAAGAGGAAGTCAAAAATGTTGAGAAAACTGATGACTTTACTGAGGTCGAACTTAAGGACTTGCCGCCTCATCTTGAATATGCATTTCTGGAGGATGATGATAAATTACCCGTCATAATTGCTAAGGATTTAAGTGTTGAGGAAAAGACTGCTCTAATAAAGGTTTTGAAGTCGCACAAGCAAGCAATTGCTTGGAGACTCTCCGACATCAAGGGCATTGACCCCGAATTTTGTAGCCACAAAATTTTAATGGAGGATGACTTCAAACTAGCAGTCCAACAACAAAGAAGGGTGAATCAAAAAATTCATGAGGTCATCAAACAAGAAGTTTTAAAACTCCTTGATGCCGGTCTGATTTACCCTATCTCGGACCGTCCTTGGGTTAGTCCCATACATTGTGTTCCAAAAAAGGGTGGCATTACTGTTGTCACAAACGAAGAAAACGAGTTGATTCCAACTCGATTGGTTACGGGTTGGCGTGTCTACATTGACTATCGCAAGTTAAATGATGCCACCCGCAAAGAACATTTTCCTCTACCCTTTATGGATCAGATGCTCGAGAGATTAGCGGGGAATGAGTACTATTGCTTCCTCGATGGTTTCTCGAGTTACTTTCAGATTCCCATTGATCCGCAGGATCAAGAAAAGACCACTTTCACGTGCCCCTATGGAACTTTTACCTATAAACGTATGCCATTTGGTTTATGTAATGCTCCAGGTACGTTTCAAAGATGTATGATGGCCATATTTTCCGACATGATCGGGAAAGCTATGGAGGTCTTTATGGACGATTTCTCGGTCATTGGGGATTCGTTTCAATCGTGTCTTTCCCATTTAGACAACATGCTCAAACGTTGTGAAGACACAAGGTTATGTCTAAATTGGGAGAAGAGTCACTTTATGGTCAAAGAGGGCATTGTCCTCGGCCATAAGATTTCAAAGAATGGGATTGAGGTTGACAAAGCCAAAGTGGATGTCATCGCAAAATTACCTCATCCCACTACCGTCAAAGGTGTTAGGAGCTTTTTGGGTCATGCCGGTTTTTATTGTAGGTTTATTCAAGATTTTTCTAAAATCGCGCGGCCTATGACCCATCTCCTCGAAAAGGATGCTCCTTTTATCTTCTCCCCCGAGTGCATTGAAGCTTTTGAAACATTGAAGAAAAAGCTTACTGAGGCACCGATTCTTGTTGCCCCAGATTGGGACTTGCCCTTTGAACTCATGTGTGATGCTAGTGATTATACAATAGGGGGCAGTCTTGGGGCAACACAAATCAAAACATTTTCAGCCAATACACTATGCGAGCAAAACGATGACCGAGGCTCAAAGTCATTACACCACCACTGAAAAAGAATTATTAGCAGTGGTGTATGCCTTCGAGAAATTCCGACCATATTTGATATTGACGAAGAGCATAGTGTATACGGATCACTCGGCTTTGAAATATCTCTTTGCAAAACAAGATGCAAAGCCGAGACTACTCCGTTGGGTTCTCCTCCTGCAAGAATTTGATATCATAATTCGTGATAAAAAAGGAGCTGAGAACCTAGCTGCTGATCATCTCTCCCGTCTTGAAAACCCTCACCAAGATTCTTTTGAGAAAAAGGAAATAAACGAAACATTTCCTCTCGAAACCCACAATGCGGTTTCTTTTCGTGGAGATTCGACTACCCCATGGTTTGCCGATTTTGCAAACTACCATGCGGGTAACTTTGTTGTGAAAGGGATGTCGCCCCAACAAAAAAATAAGTTCTTTAAAGATGTAAAACACTATTTCTGGGACGAACCCTTCTTGTTCAAAATCTGCGCGGATCAAGTCATCCGGCGGTGTGTGTATGGTCAGGAAGCCGCTGAAATTCTGAAGGCTTGCCATGCTGGTCCCACGGGGGGCCACCACAATCCAAACTACACTGCCAAAAAGGTTTTTGATTCTGGTTTTTACTGGCCCACGATCTATAAGGATGCCCAGGAATTGGTCAAATCCTGTGACGCTTGTCAACGTCACGAGAATATCTCACAAAAGAATGAAATGCCACAAAATGCAATTCAAGTTTGTGAGATCTTTGACGTATGGGGCATAGACTTTATGGGGCCATTTCCCTCATCTCATGGAAATAAATACATACTCGTGGCTGTTGACTATTTGTCAAAATGGGTTGAAGTGAAAGCTTTACCCACTAATGATGCCCGGGTAGTTGTGAAATCCTTGAAAGCTCTTTTTGCTCGATTTGGAACTCCACGTGTTATTATTAGTGATCGTGGTACGCACTTCTGTAATGAAAAATTTGATAAAGTCATGCAAAAGTATGGTGTAACTCACCGTCTTTCTACTGCGTACCACCCATAAACAAGTGGACAAGTAGAAGTTTCCAATCGAGGCATTAAAAGAAAAATATTGGAAAGAACTGTAGGTGAAAATCGTGCATCGTGGTCGGATAAATTAGATGATACACTTTGGGCTTTCCGTACGGCTTACAAAATACCCATCGGGTGTACGCCTTAAAAGCTTGTGTACGGGAAAGCGTGCCATCTTCCGATCGAGCTTGAGCACAAAGCCTATTGGGCTCTCAAGCATGAAAATTTTGACTTCCAAACTGCTGGTGCTCATCGCAAAGTTCAAATGAATGAATTGAATGAACTTCGTGATCAAGCTTACGAGAACTCTTTGATCTATAAAGAAAAGACAAAGAAGATTCATTACTCAAAAATCAAAAACCGCGTTTTTAACGTTGGTGATCGAGTCCTTTTCAACTCTAGACTCAAGATCTTCTCGGGAAAACTAAAGACCCGTTGGACTCGCCCATTCATTATCGCAAAGGTTTATCCTTATGGCACCGTCGAATTATTTCAAAATGACAGACCAAATTTCAAAGTGAATGGGAATCGTTTGAAACATTACTTTGGAGAGGACATACCATCTATGGTTGTCCCTGATCTCCAAACTTTCCCCAAGAACCAATGAATTCGGGGATCGAGTCAAGCTAGCGACTCGATAAACAAAAACAGTAGCACAACATGGGTTTTCACCCATGTCTCTGACTTCTTTCTACTTTCTAACACCCAAGTGTGGGGGAGTGGCCGTCCTCTGCTGTTTGCATTGTATATATGTATATAAGTTTCAAAAAAAAAAAAAAAAAAAAAAGTGAAAAAAAAGTGAAAAAAAATAGTATTTCCACAGTTAGCTTATAATATTGCCTTTTTACGTTCAAAGAGTCGGCATAATAGCTGGGACTTTGAATATTGAGGACAATATTCAATTCTAAGTGTGGAGGGGGAAGGGGGAATTCTAGCGAATTTTATCACAATATACCTTCTAGTACCCCCGTTTTTGGCCAAAATTTTAAATTTTTTTCACTTAATTTCAAAATTTTTTGTGGTTATCAGTCCACCATGTCTAAACGACAAAAGGATTGGTTAATCTAGGAGCAAACGGCTCTTGGTAAAGATAACTCAAATCCGTTGATGGCTGACAATTTGCTGAAAATTGTATGGTATTCAACTCACCATATCCTAAAAAGTTAAAGAGTTGGCTAGCCCGCAAGATTATGGCTTGTGGTAAAGGCAGTGATAAACCATAATTGGTAATCAACTCACCAAGATGATGAATGTATTCCATCAAGAGTTGGCTAGTCCAGAAACAAACGGCTTCTGGTAAAGACAAATCAAAACCATTGACAGCTTATGGTTTGCTAAAAATCATATGGTTATCACTGTATCATGGTTCTTACTTGAACTGAAACATTTGGATACTCTAGAATTAATGGCTTTTAGTAAAGAGATTCAAATCCATTAAGTTTTCTCAAAAGATTGCTAGGGACTAGCAATAGTTTAGTGTGGGGGATTGATAAGTGCTTAAACACTCATCATTTTTGGTCAAATCTAAACTGCAAAACATCCAAAAACACTAAAAAATGCATCAAAATACTGAAAATATCTCAGGGATTGTGTTTTATATGTTTCAGATGCAAAATGAGTAAAAACAGATGAAAAACGAACGAAGTTTGCAAAATTGGCAGTTTTAATCCCCCAACTTTCATAAAATGTCAAATCCAGTCCCTGGTTATTCAAAATATGGAAAATTATCATCAAAGGTCCTTAGGGATTCAAAAGTTGTCAAAAATTAGTCTTTTAAAATTCAAGTTTGCAAAATGACAACTTAGGTCCCTCAAGTTTCAAAATTGTCAAAATTAGTCCTTGGGTTTTAAAAATTGGAAAATTATCAAAAATCACCCTTGTGCTATTCATCCTTGGCAAGTTTGGTTCCTATGTATACTTTGAAAAGATGCAAGTTCAGTCCCTTAATTTTTGGACACTTGCAAAAATGGTCCTTGATGATTAATTACTACAAACCAAACAACCCACTAATATAAATCCAACACCACCCCCTATCTTTCCAACCCACACCAATCCACAAGCCCAAAAACACATACTCCAGCCAATAACACAAATAAAACACCCCCTTTGATATCAAACGGGGTCAAATCCAGTTTGACCTCCCACCCTCAACCCCTCCACTTGCACCTGCTCCCCTACAAACCAAACCCCCCTCCTCACCTCCAGCTTACCAAGCCCACTCCATGTCCCCCCAACTTTTAACAAGGTTCCAAGAAGCATTTAATGCCCTTCAATTGCTCCAAGTTAACCAGAAAAATGGGTATAAGAAAATGGCGCCAAAATAAGTTTGAACGATCAAGATTATTCCCACCCAATCCAATGGGTGGGATTTGCTCAGGAGGGTACAAGGAAAGTCAAGGATATCAATAATTCAAAAAAGAGAGCAAAAAGGAAAGAGAAAAGGTCATTAGTATAAGTAGATAAGCACTTGTAAGCCATGGGGCATCCTAGACTAGTACTCAGTTTTAATTTAGATGTATTTTTACCTATGTTGTAATCTTTTATCCAGTAATGAAAGCTTTGAAGTTTGAGTATCTTTGTTCTCAATTTCAATTTTAATAAGCAACTAAAAAGTTCTTCTTTAAAACCTAAGTGTTGAAATAAGCTCTCCATAAGCTCTTCTGAGCTAATTTAGTATTAAATAAGTCCAAAAGGGAAGTAAAAAGAAAAGCTATAATTCAGAAAAAGGAAAAAAAAAGAGAGGACAATTCAAAGAAAAATTCAAATGAAAAAGAGAAATGAAGAAAGGAAAACCTGTGATGAAATGGTTTAGAGCTCTTGGGAGCAGTAGGGGTGTGTTAGTTGTTTCATGGTTCTAAGTCTCTTGCACTGGATGTACATTGTAAGCTTTCAATTCAATTTTTCTGTTTTTTTTTTTACTGTAGCAACAGCTTAGGTTGCACCACTTGTTCTTATTAGGTTTAGTGTGTTACTTTGCATATTTAGCTTCCACTTAGTGTACCAAATTTGTTTAAAGCTTAAAAATTGGTAGTTGTAGTTAAGAATCATTAGTTGTAGTCTAATCTTTGATTTACAGGGGGGTTTGGATCATGTGAGTTACCTGAGTTTCAGGTAGTTTTTGCTGTTGTTATTGGTGACACTATAATATGTTCATTTAGGTCATGTCAGGTATAAAAATTAGTACTTATTAATATAAAAGTCAAATTGCCACTTAATCTCATTATATCTTTTCACTGTTTGATTTTAAAATCTCAATCTCATCAAATCTAGTTAAAAGTAGTTAATGAAGCTTTAGGAAGTTTCATTTTTACTTAAATCATCACAATCAATCATTAGATTAAGCCCAAAATCCACCATAGTCAACATAGCTCATAAAACCAAAAAGTCAAATATTGCACATTAGGAAAAATGCAAAAATTCCAAGAATTGTTTTGAATTTTGTGTGTAGATTCAGGCCTTGAAATTTTTACCAATTGTAGTCTACCGCCTCAACTTTGAAGTCCCACTTTCATTTTATTTTTGTGATTTTTCTTGTGGGCCCCAACAAGCCTCAAAGTAACCTGCAGGGCAAGGGTTTGCCCTGCTTCACAACCCTGTCCACATGCCCCACTTTCATAAGCTTGCACAAGCTTCATCATTTAGCTTTAGTGTGTGAATTTTGTTTATCTTAGAAGCCCTTCTGGCTAGCTTGCTATATGTATGCTTATTTTTCTGTTATATGCTTATTTGGACTGCTTATCATGCTTATAATGTTTGTTCAAAACAACTCACTACACTGAGCAATCAGTGTAGTTGAGCCATTTTTCATAAGCTCTTATAAGCTCTCTAGTGTATTTTAGCTTAAGTGATTTGGCTTTTTGTAAAGCCTAACTACCCATCTCAAGGTCCAAGTGCTTATTTCACTTTTTCAAGCTTATTCAATAGGGCTGCTCATTGCTTTTTGACTGACCATTTTGGATATGTATGCTGAGCATTCAGTTACATAAGCTTTTTCACAAGCTCACCCAGGGCTTATTAGTAGGCTCCATTTCCTGAGCCTGGGCTTTTTGAAAATCCCACAAGCTCAGCTTGTTATACTTGCTTTTGCATTGTACCCCCCAAGTCTCCTAGTGGGCCCCACATTGGCCTGCATGATGAAGCGAAAAATGGTCCATTTTTAGGGGGTCATTTAAGCCCGAATTCGAATTTATTTGATCAAATATTGCCCTAAATCGTTCCTTTTGTGATTTTAGGTACTTTGGGAGTGAAATCTGGAAAAGGAAGCAATTCGGACGTTTTTGGAGCATAAAAGTGAAGAAAACGCCAAAGTCTTAATTTTCCATGCTGGGAATAGTAGGTGACGGCGTCAAGAGTAATTTCCTGACGGCGTCAAGAGCAAAATTCCATGACGGTCCAGAAGAGATTTGACGGCGTCATGAAGGTAGGGCGTCAAGAGTAAAAGTCATGACGGCCTGGAAATGATTAAGTCTTGACGGCGTCAAATGTAGATCAAGGCAGTCCGAGAATAGTTTTGGCGGCGAGGTGACGGCGTCACAAGATTTGTCTTGACGCCGTCAGACCTCTTTTTCTATATATAGTTTTCTAATTTTTCACATTTAAAGAGAGAAGTTTTGGGAGAAACCCTAAGTACGATTTTGGTGTAACTTTACAGGTTTTTCAAGGGTTCCAACCCCTTGATACCTTGCATGTGTAATCATGATAAGTGTTCCTTTAATTCAATCAATATGTTTATGTGTTGGTTGTCTATATCTTGTTCTTGTCTTAATTCCATCATGCTAGGCTAGATCTATCTTGTGTTTGCTTAGATCTAATGAAACCTAGATGTTGATTATGTGTTGATTACTTGTTTATTCTTGTCTTGGATGAATGATTTATATGTTAGGCTTAAGAAAACTGGCAGATCTCCAATTGGTAACATGCTTGAACGTCTTAAGAAACATGAACCGACACGCACTAGGTCTTTATTGGTTGTATTTAATGCATGAGCCACTGTTTACAATCCCTATAGTTGTGCTGGGCATGGTGTAGGAGGAGATAAGAGCTCATAGAATTGGGGAGTTAAGTGTGCCACCCCATGAATGGTATTAAGGAATACGATCCGTCATCCATGCAATTATAACAAGTAATTAACGTGTAAAAGATGTCTAGGGAGTAGTGAAATCTAAGTAAACACATTTTCTCCAATTAC
Source organism: Artemisia argyi (assembly GCA_030686995.1). NCBI lineage: Eukaryota > Viridiplantae > Streptophyta > Magnoliopsida > Asterales > Asteraceae > Artemisia > Artemisia argyi. The sequence goes on from CM060677.1 coordinate 180,118,585, forward strand.
TGCTCACAACTTTAGTATAATTTAATTTATTTTCATTTCTAGTATTTTATTTTGATTGCATCTTAGTATTGGTTTAGTTGATTAGCAACTAATTCCGCCCAAATCCTTCAAACCCGAGATTTTAACTTGCTTTTCATAAAATATAAAAATACAAAAAGAATCTTCCCTCACCTTTAGAACTTGTATTTAGGCTTTCTAATCCTAGCGACACTATTCCGAAGCTGAACAATCAATCCCCCGGTACTTGTCACTATACTATACTACAACGATCAGGTACACTGCCTGGTGGGGGTTGTAAGCTTCTCGAGATCCCTCGAGAGGTAAAACCTGTTGCGATTCCCACGCATCAAGTTTTTGGCGCCGTTGCCGGGGAATAGTTATTGTCTAGGTTAGAATTTCTTTGTATTAGGTCTACTTGCTAGATTCCTTTCTAGTAAGATTTTATTTTTATTTTTAGGTTTTGTTTAGTCTATCTTATTTCTTTGTGCCTTTGTTCGTAACCACCCAACATCATGGACAACGGGAACATCTTTGAACCCGTCATCCCACCACTAGAACCCCTTAGGCCCCGAACCTTAGGAGAGTATTCCCGACCTAGCCACCAAGGCTACCGAAACACCATTGAGCTCACCGGAGCCAATGTGATCCCCTTGCGATCCGACACCATCCGGTTGGTGCAAAGCGGATGTGCATTCCATGGACTTCGTTCCGAAGATCCAAACCAACATCTTAAGGACTTCCTCAAAATCGTAGATTCCATAGACTTAGATGTTGCAACTAGAGAGACAACCCGATTACGCCTATTCCAATTCTCTCTACGGGATCAAGCTAGTCAATGGCTTGAGCGTTTACCCGCGGGATCCATCACCACATGGGATGATCTCACCACTCGTTTCCTTGCTCAATTTTTCCCACCGGGGAGAACTACTAAGCTTAGAAATGACATCTTGATGTTCCAACAACGTCAAAATGAATCTCTTTATGAATCATGGACTCGTTTCAAGGACTTACTCCAAAAAGTCCCTCATCATGGCATAGATCTTTGGCTCCAAGTCCAAATCTTTTATGACCATATCGATCTCTCCACGAGGCGAGCCATTGACCAATCGGCCGGTGGTAAGCTACGTGATCTTAGTGCGGAACAATCATGGGAACTCATAGAAGATCTTGCTCTCTATGACAACGAAAGTTGGAATGATCCCCGTGACTTGAACAAAACGGTCAAGGCAATATCTTTGACTTCGAACAATTCTAGCACTCCCGACCGTAGGATCATGGAACTTGAGGACCAAGTCAAGTTTCTCATGAAATCTTACGAAGCTCCTAAGCCTTCAAGCCAAGTGAACAAAATCACTTCTTCATGCGAATTATGTAGTGGTCCCCATGACACTCGTGATTGTGTAGAACTCCCCGGAACAGCTTTTGCGGACTACGCATCCACGCGTACCGACGAAGCGGGAGATAAGTGATACACTTTCAAGCCCGAGCCAAACACTTACGGTGATTCATACAACCCCTCTTGGAAAAATCACCCAAACCTTATGTGGAAACAAAATCAACCCAATTCTTCCAATCCGCCTAATCGTTACCAACCAAACGGTCCACCATCCAACCGTACTTTCAACAACAATCCTTCTAACAACTATGGTAGTACCAACAATCTTGAAGGATTGATGTCAAAGTTCATGGCATCTCAAGAAGCTCGCATAGCTAGGTTTGAAACCGAATTCAACCAACAACAAACGGAGATGACCAACAAGATTGACAACTTGTTGAAAGCCCTCAACAACCAAGCACTAGTCACACCTAGGAAGGACACTAGGGACACCAATAGTGGAATCCAAATTAAGGATCCCTCATCATCCAAACATGTCCACTTTGTCAATGTTGTCACCATTAAGCCGATAGATAAGGAGATAGAAGAGAGTGACAAGGGTGAAGTTAGAATAGAAGCCAAGACTAAGGATGAGAGTAGGGAAGTTGAGGTTAAAAAGGATGAGAAATTAGAGGAGGTAGAGCCTATAGAAAAATACTTTGATAAGTTGCCCACCGAGGAAGTACGGGAGTACCATAAGGATTTATTCGATAGTCCCAAGAGACCATATATCTTCGGCACACCCCTTATCAAAATGGGAGACCCCTCTAACATTAACATCCCATGCAATATCGGGCACATGCATATATGGAAAGCTTACATCGACCCTAGATCCCCCGTGAACATCATGACTAGGACTTATTACAATTGGGTGATGAAAAAGCAACTTGATTTTAGGATGATGCCCGGTAAGAATCTGATAAGTAATTTTGCAGGAAGAGTGAAGGGACTGCATGTGATTATAGGGAATCTCACTTTTGAGATCGATTTTATGATAGTTGAGGACACTCGTCCGGTGATAGATGCTTGCCTAAGCCAAATAATATTCGAAAAACCATTTGTTGAGGCCACTAGGATGAGTTATGATCCGACTTTAGGGATAGTTAGATTTAAGGAGGAGAATGATAAGGTTGCCTATCAAATGCCCTACAAGATTGAGCAATACCGCCTTCTCTCTAATTTCGAAAAAGAACACAAGCAAGCGGCTTATTATAGGAATGAGGAGGATAGACGTAGAGGAGTAGAATATGTAAAGAATAGGATGCTTGGTTTCTATAAAGAATGCTTACAACTAGGTCCGGAATACAAAACTGGTTTAGAAGACGACCTAGAGAGTGAAACCAATGATGAGATCACGTAGTAACCCATGACCTTGAGTCTGGCTACAAGACTCGTAAATAAAGAAAAGCGCTTCTTGGGAGGCAACCCATGTTTTGTGTGATTTTATTTTTGTTCGTTTGTTATTTGCTTCTGTATGCATGCTTTATTTTTATTGTTGGTAGATCATGTTTCTCAATTAAAAAGTGGAAATACTTTACTTTGTTGTTTAGCCTAGTCTTAAATCTACCTAAAAGTATTTTTGAAAAAGATAAGTGTAAGGGGAAACCCCAAATATGTTTTTAAGAAACAAACCGATCATGATTCTCCACAATATTAAATGAACATGTATATTCGTATTTGTTAGAGTCAAATGCTTGTATTGAGTCATAATGAAGTTTTGCAGGATTTTCCAGGAAGTAGGACCAAGTTTTTCCAGAAATTTTCCGGAAACTTAACATAAGAATTTCTGCAGGTCAATTCTGACGGCATCAGGAGTTTACTTTTGACGGCGTCAGGTGTAAAAATCTGGAAATTTTACCGGTTTTCTTTTTCAAACGGAGTCTTATGGTTTTTGTGAATTATTAAGTTTTATAATCTCCAGGAGATCTGCAAACTTCATTCAACAAGCATTATATCTTATCTTGTTTTCTAGGATTTAGTAACTTATATAGGATGCCGCCGATTTTACGCGAGGTTGTCTTGTCTATTTTGTCAGGTTTTACAGGTTATTTATGACAAGAAGATGATTTATATTCTGGAAGGGAAGCTTTGATTGTTCATTTTCTTGGAGGAAGATTTAACCTGGCCACCTTATTATCCATACCGAGCGAATCAGGGGAGTATTTGATTTCATTCTCTTTACTTTTTCACTTTTACATTCTTTACTTGAACATTGGGGACAATGTTCATCTTAAGTGTAAGGGGAGGGTAAAAAGATGATACCTTACATATGCACTTTCGCTTGAGTTTGTTTTGTTTAATGGTAGATGTGTAATAAAACTATGAGAAATACTTGTTAGTGCAATTTTAGCGCCAAATTTAAAATTTTTTACAACATTTAGGAGTGAAACTTTAGCCATAGCAAGCGTCTCATGGATAGGAGATTGTATGACTAGCACATAACCGTATATTCAGAAAAATTTTCCACTCAAATATGTGAGGTTCGCCTTTAGATTTGATAGGAAAAGCATTTACTATTAGTGCTTATGAGTGTACCGGTAGCATTTAGATTCTAGAACTTGCGTTAGTGATGCATTCCGAGACCGCTAGTGAGACTACATTCGTGTAGTAGGATTTACTACATGATAAGAGGCATTAGGATTACCCTTGTGTTAAACCCGTATTATAATTACTTGACCATTTAAGTCATATTGCTTGGCTAGTTAAGTCAACTAATTTTTCCCACACCCTTAGCGTTGTACTCATTTTTAGTACACGAAACCCCTAGTACACCCCTCCGAGCCTATCTTTTCGTTTCTAACTTTAAGCATCTTACTTAAAGGAAGAATTTGTTACACCCCACTTAAATGTACAACCAAATCGCCTTAGCCTTCCGTGTAGGCGCTTATTTTTAGTGCATTATTGTTATTTGTTAAACCCTAAGTTAACTTTCTAATTGATTACATGGTTGCTAAGTCGAGTCATATCCTTGTACATATTGTTTTGGGACGATTGGGACTCATGGGTAAAGTACTTATTTATGGAGTAATGGGGAAGAACATAATATTATTACCCCCATATGTACGTTAATCTTAAAAGTGCTCCAAGTGTTTTGATTTTCTTAATTCGAGTCATTAGATTAGTTTAATGTAAAGTATGTAAAAATTCAAGTGTAAGGGGAACGTTCATTCCCTATGATGTATTATTTTGGATGGTAGGGTAAGAGTGTATGCAAAAAAAAAAAAAAAAAAAAAAAAAAAAAAAAAAAAAATCGAAAAATAAAAAAATATATATATAGAAAAAGAAAAAAGAGAAAAACATACGGACTACCATCCCTTTTCATTCTATGTTCATTTTGTGTTTTTGTTATTTTTCATTTATTAGCCTAAGTCGAGTCTAGTCTTGGCTTAGCAACGCCACATTGTACATGTAATTAACCAAGATTGTTAACTCGCCACCAGTAAAACTTCCTTTATCCAACAAAACCGTGTATTTCATATCCCTATACCTAACGTTACAACCCTTTAAAAGACCTCTTTGATAGTTTATCCTAGGTGCTTACGCCATGTGGTGGAGGTTTGATCCTTTCCCAAGCCTATGGTAATCTATTTTGCTATGACAGGTAGTGAGAGATATCTTCCGTTTCCATATTGTAATTTACACTTTATTACACCCGAGAGATGTGAGTATCTAAACACTATTTGTGAGGTGCTTGTGTATGACCTCCGTGCTTGTCTATTGGTCTTTAGTGGAACGATTATTTATTGTAATTACTTTTATATTAGTGTTAAATGACCCCTAACTGGTATTTTGAGTAGAATAAAAGCGCATTTGCTTGAGGACAAGCAAATCTCAAGTGTAAGGGTATATGATGAGGCGAAAAATGGTCCATTTTTAGGGGGTCATTTAAGCCCGAATTCGAATTTATTTGATCAAATATTTCCCTAAATCGTTCCTTTTGTGATTTTAGGTACTTTGGGAGTGAAATCTGGAAAAGGAAGCAATTTGGACGTTTTTGGAGCATAAAAGTGAAGAAAACGCCAAAGTCTTAATTTTCCATGCTGGGAACAGTAGGTGACGGCGTCAAGAGTAATTTCCTGACTGCGTCAAGAGCAAAATTCCATGACGGTCCAGAAGAGATTTGATGGCGTCATGAAGGTAGGGCGTCAAGAGTAAAAGTCATGACGGCCTGGAAATGATTAAGTCTTGACGGCGTCAAATGTAGATCAAGGCAGTCCGAGAATAGTTTTGGCGGCGAGGTGACGGCGTCACAAGATTTGTCTTGACGCCGTCAGACCTCTTTTTCTATATATAGTTTTCTAATTTTTCACATTTAAAGAGAGAAGTTTTGGGAGAAACCCTAAGTACGATTTTGGTGTAACTTTACAGGTTTTTCAAGGGTTCCAACCCCTTGATACCTTGCATGTGTAATCAAGATAAGTGTTCCTTTAATTCAATCAATATGTCTATGTGTTGGTTGTCTATATCTTGTTCTTGTCTTAATTCCATCATGCTAGGCTAGATCTATCTTGTGTTTGCTTAGATCTAATGAAACCTAGATGTTGATTATGTGTTGATTACTTGTTTATTCTTGTCTTGGATGAATGATTTATATGTTAGGCTTAAGAAAACTGGCAGATCTCCAATTGGTAACATGCTTGAACGTCTTAAGAAACATGAACCGACGCGCACTAGGTCTTTATTGGTTGTATTTAATCCATGAGCCACTGTTTACAATCCCTATAGTTATGCTGGGCATGGTGTAGGAGGAGATAAGAGCTCATAGAATTGGGGAGTTAAATGTGCCACCCCATGAATGGTATTAAGGAATACGATCCGTCATCCATACAATTATAACAAGTAATTAACGTGTAAAAGATGTCTAGGGAGTAGTGAAATCTAAGTAAACACATTTTCTCCAATTACTGCTCACAACTTTAGTATAATTTAGTTTATTTTCATTTCTAGTATTTTATTTTGATTGCATCTTAGTATTGGGTTAGTTGATTAGCAACTAATTCCGCCCAAATCCTTTAAACCCGAGATTTTAACTTGCTTTTCAAAAAATATAAAAATACAAAAAGAATCTTCCCTCACCTTTAGAACCAGTATTTAGGCTTTCTAATCCTAGTGACACTATTCCTAAGCTGAATGGTCCTTGATGATTAATTTTTGGACAATTGCAAAAATGGTCCTTGATGATTAATTACTACAAACCAAACAAACCACTAATATAAATCCAACACCACCCCGTATCTTTCCAACCCACACCAATCCACAAGCCCAAAAACACATACTCCAGCCAATAACACAAATAAAACACCCCCTTTGATATCAAACGGGGTCAAATCCAGTTTGACCTCCCACCCTCAACCCATCCACTTGCACCTGCTCCCCTACAAACCAAACCCCCCTCCTCACCTCCAGCTTACCAAGCCCACTCCATGTCCCCCCAACTTTTAACAAGGTTCCAAGAAGCATTTAATGCCCTTCAATTGCTCCAAGTTAACCAGAAAAATGGGTATAAGAAAATGGCGCCAAAATAAGTTTGAACGATCAAGATTATTCCCACCCAATCCAATGGGTGGGATTTGCTCAGGAGGGTACAAGGAAAGTCAAGGATATCAATAATTCAAAAAAGAGAGCAAAAAGGAAAGAGAAAAGGTCATTAGTATAAGTAGATAAGCACTTGTAAGCCATGGGGCATCCTAGACTAGTACTCAGTTTTAATTTAGATGTATTTTTACCTATGTTGTAATCTTTTATCCAGTAATGAAAGCTTTGAAGTTTTAGTATCTTTGTTCTCAATTTCAGTTTTAATAAGCAACTAAAAAGTTCTTCTTTAAAACCTAAGTGTTGAAATAAGCTCTCCATAAGCTCTTCTGAGCTAATTTAGTATTAAATAAGTCCAAAAGGGAAGTAAAAAGAAAAGCTATAATTCAGAAAAAGGAAAAAAAAAGAGAGGACAATTCAAAGAAAAATTCAAATGAAAAAGAGAAATGAAGAAAGGAAAACCTGTGATGAAATGGTTTAGAGCTCTTGGGAGCAGTAGGGGTGTGTTAGTTGTTTCATGGTTCTAAGTCTCTTGCACTGGATGTACATTGTAAGCTTTCAATTCAATTTTTCTGTTTTTTTTACTGTAGCAACAGCTTAGGTTGCACCACTTGTTCTTATTAGGTTTAGTGTGTTACTTTGCATATTTAGCTTCCACTTAGTGTACCAAATTTGTTTAAAGCTTAAAAATTGGTAGTTGTAGTTAAGAATCATTAGTTGTAGTCTAATCTTTGATTTACAGGGGGGTTTGGATCATGTGAGTTACCTGAGTTTCAGGTAGTTTTTGCTGTTGTTATTGGTGACACTATAATATGTTCATTTAGGTCATGTCAGGTATAAAAATTAGTACTTATTAATATAAAAGTCAAATTGCCACTTAATCTCATTATATCTTTTCACTGTTTGATTTTAAAATCTCAATCTCATCAAATCTAGTTAAAAGTAGTTAATGAAGCTTTAGGAAGTTTCATTTTTACTTAAATCATCACAATCAATCATTAGATTAAGCCCAAAATCCACCATAGTCAACATAGCTCATAAAACCAAAAAGTCAAATATTGCACATTAGGAAAAATGCAAAAATTCCAAGAATTGTTTTGAATTTTGTGTGTAGATTCAGGCCTTGAAATTTTTACTAATTGTAGTCTACCGCCTCAACTTTGAAGTCCCACTTTCATTTTATTTTTGTGATTTTTCTTGTGGGCCCCAACAAGCCTCAAAGTAACCTGCAGGGCAAGGGTTTGCCCTGCTTCACAACCCTGTCCACATGCCCCACTTTCATAAGCTTGCACAAGCTTCATCATTTAGCTTTAGTGTGTGAATTTTGTTTATCTTAGAAGCCCTTCTGGCTAGCTTGCTATATGTATGCTTATTTTTCTCTTATATGCTTATTTGGACTGCTTATCATGCTTATAATGTTTGTTCAAAACAACTCACTACACTGAGCAATCAGTGTAGTTGAGCCATTTTTCATAAGCTCTTATAAGCTCTCTAGTGTATTTTAGCTTAAGTGATTTGGCTTTTTGTAAAGCCTAACTACCCATCTCAAGGTCCAAGTGCTTATTTCACTTTTTCAAGCTTATTCAATAGGGCTGCTCATTGCTTTTTGACTGACCATTTTGGCTATGTATGCTGAGCATTCAGTTACATAAGCTTTTTCACAAGCTCACCCAGGGCTTATTAGTAGGCCCCATTTCCTAAGCCTGGGCTTTTTGAAAAGCCCACAAGCTCAGCTTGTTATACTTGCTTTTGCATTGTACCCCCCAAGTCTCCTAGTGGGCCCCACATTGGCCTGCATGATGAAGCGAAAAATGGTCCATTTTTAGGGGGTCATTTAAGCCCGAATTCGAATTTATTTGATCAAATATTGCCCTAAATCGTTCCTTTTGTGATTTTAGGTACTTTGGGAGTGAAATCTGGAAAAGGAAGCAATTCGGACGTTTTTGGAGCATAAAAGTGAAGAAAACGCCAAAGTCTTAATTTTCCATGCTGGGAATAGTAGGTGACGGCGTCAAGAGTAATTTCCTGACGGCGTCAAGAGCAAAATTCCATGACGGTCCAGAAGAGATTTGACGGCGTCATGAAGGTAGGGCGTCAAGAGTAAAAGTCATGACGGCCTGGAAATGATTAAGTCTTGACGGCGTCAAATGTAGATCAAGGCAGTCCGAGAATAGTTTTGGCGGCGAGGTGACGGCGTCACAAGATTCGTCTTGACGCCGTCAGACCTCTTTTTCTATATATAGTTTTCTAATTTTTCACATTTAAAGAGAGAAGTTTTGGGAGAAACCCTAAGTACGATTTTGGTGTAACTTTACAGGTTTTTCAAGGGTTCCAACCCCTTGATACCTTGCATGTGTAATCAAGATAAGTGTTCCTTTAATTCAATCAATATGTTTATGTGTTGGTTGTCTATATCTTGTTCTTGTCTTAATTCCATCATGCTAGGCTAGATCTATCTTGTGTTTGCTTAGATCTAATGAAACCTAGATGTTGATTATGTGTTGATTACTTGTTTATTCTTGTCTTGGATGAATGATTTATATGTTAGGCTTAAGAAAACTGGCAGATCTCCAATTGGTAACATGCTTGAACGTCTTAAGAAACATGAACCGACACGCACTAGGTCTTTATTGGTTGTATTTAATGCATGAGCCACTGTTTACAATCCCTATAGTTGTGCTGGGCATGGTGTAGGAGGAGATAAGAGCTCATAGAATTGGGGAGTTAAGTGTGCCACCCCATGAATGGTATTAAGGAATACGATCCGTCATCCATGCAATTATAACAAGTAATTAACGTGTAAAAGATGTCTAGGGAGTAGTGAAATCTAAGTAAACACATTTTCTCCAATTACTGTTCACAACTTTAGTATAATTTAATTTATTTTCATTTCTAGTATTTTATTTTGATTGCATCTTAGTATTGGTTTAGTTGATTAGCAACTAATTCCGCCCAAATCCTTCAAACCCGAGATTTTAACTTGCTTTTCATAAAATATAAAAATACAAAAAGAATCTTCTCTCACCTTTAGAACTTGTATTTAGGCTTTCTAATCCTAGCGACACTATTCCGAAGCTGAACAATCAATCCCCCGGTACTTGTCACTATACTATACTACAACGATCAGGTACACTGCCTGGTGGGGGCTGTAAGCTTCTCGAGAGGTAAAACCTGTTGCGATTCTCACGCATCACTGCACATTGGTCATTGTGGCCTGTTTGGTCTGCCAGGATTTGGAGTAGCTTATTTGCTTATTTGCAACTTATTCCAAGCACTAATCTAGTTTCTCTTGGCTTATTTCTAGTTCCCATAAGTTTGTGTTAGTTTATTTAACCATGTGGTTGCTTGTTGTGTAGCGTATTCAATACTTCAAGTCCTAATAAGCCTCTACCACCATCTGTTAAGCTTATTAGGAACCATAGTGCTTATTTTTGATCCTCAGCCTAAATTCCTTTATTAAAGTTGTTAATACATGGTATATAAACAGGTTTTAAAAAGAAAAATCCAAAAAAAGACAAACTTAATTAAAGTGATAGCTTCTATTTAAGCCCTTTGGCTTATTTTACAGCTTATTTATAAGCTATTTTCAATTTTATATTTTAGGAATTTTCTCAGATTTTTCTCTTATCATTAGGTAGTTTTTATAATTTAATTGAGATTTTAGTAATTAATAATAAGTTAATAATTAATAATAATTATTTTAAAAGTCAGAAAAATACAAATTTAATTTTAAAATTAGTTTTAAGTTATTTTAGATTTTTCCAAATATTATTTTCATTTTTCTAGTGTAATTTTATAATTAGTTATAATTTAGGTAATTAATAAGTAATTAGAAAATAGTAATTAATTAATAATAATTAATTAAAAGGTGTAAAAATTAATTTTCTTTTTCTAAAAATTTTCTTTATTTATTAGGATTGTAAAAATATCAATTTCATATCCGTAGCCTTTTTATTTCTTCAAATTCACTTTTTATTGCGTACGTTAGTACCCGTTTGTAATTAAAACGTACGTTTTTAGGTTTTAGCTCGTTTCTTCTTAATCTAACTTCACGTAATCAATCACATAGCTTTTCTAAGCTATTTCATTTCATAATTCTCAAATATTTCTCATCATAACCCTTTCCTGTGAAAATCACCCGATCACAAGCACGCTTAAGTACCATTCACACCTCGTCGTGACATAACGACCTGGTGATACCCTATATTACCCGGAAGCATTGGTCTAGGTAGTTTGACTATATTGACCACATCTGTGGTTGACATTAGTTGACTGTTTAGCATCAATCAAAATTTTGGCGCCGCTGCCGGGGAGGTGTGCGCATTTCTGCAGCGTCTTAGAGATTAGTTTTATTTCACGTTCGTCACTATTAAAATCCATCACTTTTGTAAATTTTAAATCAAAATCACAAAAATAAGTGGACTAAGAAAAAAAATTCAAGTTTATAAGATTAGGAAACAAGTGTGTGGTTTCGACTTTGGGCATCATGGATGAGTACTGAGAACTCATTCCAGATCAAGTCCATGAGGCCAGATCATAAGTGTTCAAGAAATTATGGCTTAGGATCTTTGGTGACTTACAATTGGATTGCACGTCAATATGCGAAGGAAATCATCAATGAGACTTTCGTAGCTTATAGAGTGATCAAAGACCAGATTAGGCAGAATTTCATGATAGATGTAAGCCTTGGATAATGCAAAAGGGCTAAATATAGAGCTTTGTATGACCATGAAGGAAGTTTGATTGAGCATTATGGAAGGCTGTGGGGTTACAGGCAAGCTTTATTGGAGACAAACCTTGGTTCAATAAGTATGCTTGCTGTAGAGGAAAGAGAAACTGAAAATCATTACTTTAGGAGGTTTTATATTTGCTTTAAAGGTGTTAAAGAGGGTTGTTGGGGAATAATAGGATTGGATGGTTGCTTTTTAAAGCACACTTGCAAAGGAGAGTTGTTAACGGCAATGGGTTGGGATGCTAATAACCAGATGTACCCTATTGCTTTGGTAGTGGTTAAGGTAGAAAATCATGAGAACTGGTGTTGGTTCTTGATTCTTTTGCGTGATGATCTTAATATACAAAATGGAGCTGGTTTGCCTATCATTTCAGATGCTCATAAGGTAAAGTTAATTGATTCGTGTGAAAACCAATTATATAATATATAGTATAGTATCGAAGTGATCCGCGTAAAATACGGATCACCCGAGTCGTTTCTCAACGAAGGCGAATGGAATCGAGAATATCGATTCGTGAAACCGTGAATTGAAAAGTGAAATAGTGAAAATAGCAATCAAAATACTCAAGTAATCACAAACAACTATGAAATATGCAAAGAGTACAAGTTAACTATGCACCAAAATCAAAAACGTAAAAACGGAAATGCACACGTAATTTTTAAAACGTAACGTATATTAAAAAATGATCCTACAAATTTGAAATTATTTTCTAAAAAATCTTAAACTATTAAAAAGAATTTTAAGAAAAAGAAAAATTTTTTTTTTTGACTTTTAATTTATTTTCTATGAATTAAAATTGATTTTTGGAATTTAAATTGAATTAAAAATAAGGAAAAATAGAAAAATAAAGTGGAAAAATGAAAATTTAAATTTAAAATATTATAAAAGATTTTCTAAAAATATTTTTGTATCTTTCACAGCTTTTTCTGATTTTTTATTGATTTTTGGAATTTAAAAATGATTTAAAAATGAATAAAATGAAAAGAAAATAAGAAAAATAGTAAAAAGGTTTAGAAAAATCTGGAAAAAGAACTTAGAATAAAATTTTGAAGTGAAAATGAGATGATTTAGAGCTTATTTAACACAACTGCTTACCCACAAGTGCTTATTTTTAAGCACTTGTGAAGAAAACCTTTTGAAACTTTTAACACAGACTGAAAATGATGTACTATGCTCAATAATGCAAGACTTGATCAAGTTTAAACACAAATATCAACAGATTCTCAGAAAATATGCAATAAGCTCACAATAAGCTCAAAACTAATGATCAGAATAAGCAAAAACAGAAATAGTAGCAAAGATATAGTACCAAACACAACTACAACTCAGATAATACTCAGATGCATGCAAAAATCACAAAATCAAACTCAAATAACCAAGAGCAGGCCAATATTGCAAAACAGACCCCTGCCACAACTCAGCTTATTCACAAGCTTAAAAAGCACTTCCAAATAGTCTCAAACTCCAAACAAATAGGGGCAAACACTATATTTCCTATCAGACAACTCAAAAATATGAAAATCCTACTAGTTACCACCTATTTGAAATCTGATTTAAGTAATTATCAGCAATGAAAATACTACAAAGGACTGCAGCCTTTAACCACAAATCTTAAACTCAGTTGACTAATTATGAACCTATTCTAATTGACTTATTCCAATTTTGATTTCTCTAATCTGTTTCAACTAGATTTATTAAGCTACTTTTAAACTAGAATTAGCTACTAATGATTAATTTGAAGCTACTCCTACAATTCCAATTTTTGAATTACACTAATGCTAACAGTAGGTAGAATTAAACTTAACTTTACTAATAGATGTAATGACTTACTAATTTGACTATATAAATGACTATCAATATCCTATCTGAGCTTGTTTGAGACAAAAATTCAGCAAGTATTCCACAACCTTACATAGTTCTGTAAGATCCAAACACACTTATTATATAACAATACTACAGTACCTCAAATATGTTCACTCAATTCCACAGCTACAAACAATTTCAATCTCCAACAACTCACTCAGTAACACAATTATCCAAACTCAAACACTAGATCTAACAGATACTAAGCATCACAGATCCACAAATGGACAGATGTACAACCAATAACACAGATCAGAGACAATCCAAAACTCAGCTTACAATCTTTGCAACCAAAACAATGATGAACAATGAAACAGTAACACAGATGTAATCTAAAACCAACTCAGATTCACAATATCTAGATCTCAAATTCTACTATGCTACTTAAATCTCATAACAGATAGTCAAAATTGCTATGCTAACTCGGAAACATCAAACTTATGCAATCAAAATATCAAATAAAATCTAACTCTACCAAAACCACTTCTGAATCAGCAAATCAAAATCAATGAAATAGTATACTATATCTATTACAGAATTCAAAACAGATACTTATTATTTCAGAATTTAAAAACAGAAATTACCAAGCAATCCCCCTCAGCTAGAACAGAGGGGGCTCACTAAGCAAGCCTATCTTTAAGATAGGCCAAGTCCTTCCTTGTCTGACTTAGCTTATCCAATATACCACCTCAGCTACCAATTATCTGAACCTTTAACTTTGATTTGACTGACTCAAATAACTCCACTAATAAGCTAAAAAGCTTAAATGGAATATGTAAAAGGAAAATAAGCTCTACTATGAGCTATAATAGATAATATGTAAACATTTTTTTATTTTTTATAATTTCTGATTTTTTTTTTATTTTTTTTTTATTTCTGATAATGAAAAATTAAGATATTATAAGAGATTATAAGCTAAAAACAGCTGAATTAAAACTCATTAATAACCATAATTCAAGTAAAATAAGCAGTAAGAGATTATGAATAAGATGAAACTGATTAAAGTAAGCTGAAATTTTTATTAAAAACTTTAAAGAAAATTACAATTTCTAATCTAAATACATTCTATATAAAATTCGACAGCATAACAATAAGCTAAAAAAATTACACACCCTAATGCTAAAATAAGGACCTATATATAGCTGAGGAGTGGGGGTTTGAGCTGAGAGTCCATGCTGGTAATCCACGACTCCTTGTGCTTCTTTACTTCATCTTATAGCCCTTGGATCAATTTTGTGCTTCTTCCAATCATTCATAGCCCATAGATGATGAGATGAGATGTGGCCTGTCCAATTATAAAACGCCATCTGTCCCATTCGTGTGCTAATACTCTCTGACATGTGTCTCAGCTTCTAGAAGAGGTATCCAATGATTGGATTGACGTGGCTTAGCCAATCACATGCTGCCAAGTGCCCATCCAGCGTCTCATACTTTCTCTGACATGTTCTGAGCACGTGATGTGGTTTCTAGAAGCTCAAATCATGAGTTATTGAAGGTTAATTTGAAAGGAGTGAGCCAATTGAGCTTTTAGGTGAGTTAGGGTTCATGGGAATATGAGTTTTCTGGGCATTTGGGAAAAAGGGGGAAAACGGGTGTGTTTTTATTATATGGTTTGACCCTTTGACTTGTTTTAATATAGGGATTGACCAGGTATTAGGTGTTGACCGGATGGGGAGTGGGCTCGGGTCAATTTATTATGGATTAGGCTTTGGGGTTTAGTGGGGCTTTGGGCTATATGATATTTTGGACCAGGCCTAATTTCAGATTTGATATAATAAAAATCACAAGGACCACAAGTGTAATATACTGAAACTTCAAGGGCTGGTTTTGTCACTTTTGTAAAAATATCTTCCAAGGACTGAACTTGCAAATCTTGAATAAATGAAGGATTGATATTGACTTTTGAATCCCAGCATTGACTTTTTGACCATCTTACACTCTCGTGCCCGTTTTTCTGGTTTTTATTTGATTTTTCGTCATTTTGTGATAAATCCGTACCTGCATGTTCACAACATAAAAACACGTGTTTTCTTGGCATTTGTTAGCTCAATTAGTCATTTTGGGTTGGTATTTGGCCATAAAATAGTGAGTGAATAAGCACTCACCAAAATCCCCAAGACTAAGATATTATCGTGTCCTCACACAATGTGATCAATTCACGCTTAAGGGATAAATAATTTCAAAACTCTTTTTACTAACTTTGAAAAGTATCAAGGAGGTTCAAAAGAGATTACAAAATTATTTATTCCCGCAAACGCTCCGTTTTCCAATTTTTCCTATTATTTCCTTTATTCCACTTTCACTTCTATTTTTGTACTTTTCATACTTCATACTTGTGACGGTTTGTTGATCTTTCATTATCTTGCAATAATTGTTAGGGTCAACGAGTAGAAACACTTTTCATAGAAAAGTGACCGTACGGATAAAAATCGTCATCCTTGATTTTTCACAAGTCCCCAAACTAAGCGTACAAACGAGATCACAGCTTATCTACAAATTAGATGCTAACACTACTCATAATAGTTACTTGTGAAACTCCTTACTCCCATTTCCTAGGTTTTGTATCTCAATATTTTATTTTGTTGAGAAATGAATTGCTTCATATATTCTCGTTTCAATAATTTTTAGTCCGATAGTGATACCTAAGTTAAAACGATAACTAGTTATTCATTTTCTCTTAAGAACCACTGCAATAGAAATTCGGTCCACATCAAGGAATTTTGGTACATACAATATCATAAACATATAAGTTGCGGAGTACTACACGTGCACCTCATGTGTCCAATTCAGAATTACACACATGCACCTCACGCGCCAACAACTTATTTATACATTCAAACTCTTATTCATACAACTTTCAACTTTCAATTTTTTTCATTTTTCACTTTTTTCATACTTTTCATACTTTCTCATATTTTTCATTTTTTTTTTCTTTCTTGACTTTTTTCTCAACATCAATGGAAGCTTATCGGGTAGCTCCAAAACCACATAGATAATCAACTTTTGACTTTTGATTTTTTTCACTTTTTGCTCTTATTTTTTATGTTCCTTGATATGTACCCAACTTTTAAAGCTAAAATTCTCTTAAGAAAACAAAGAACTGAATATTATTCAAACCAAAATACCACTAATTAACCTAGAACATCTATTATATATGGGTGACGTATCTGATGGGAGTAAAAAGCCGCAAGTAGCTCTAAAGAGAACCACTACTCCACGTTTAGCATCTAACTTCTAAATTAACTCTATCATTTCTCGATCTTCGCAATTTAAGATTCCATGTAATGAAACCAGCGAATACTTAGCCGATAATCAGCCACGCATATATAAAGTCAGTTACGGAAACTTGCAAATTCTAGAAGAAGAATTCGCATTTTCTAGCTCCTGATGTAAAAGACTAGCGAAAGCTTTTAAGCTGCGCATATATAAAGTCAAGTACGGGAACTTGCAGATTCTTAAGAAAGAATTCGCATTTTATAGCTCCTGGTGTACAAAACTAGCACAAGCTTATATGATCATCATTGGTTAAGGGAATAAGCTAGGGCTCAACACGCCCAGTCAAGTCAAAATATTTATTCCTACTCTCGCCAGCAAGAAAGTCAACAAGGTGTCAAAACACTTATTCAAACTTTATTATATTTTTGCACAACTTTTTCACTTTTTTTTCTCATTTTTTTGTACTTTTTTCATGACTTTTTCATTCATTTTTCTTCAAAATTTTTTTGAAATTTTCAATTTTTTCATTTTTTTTTTTTTTTGTGGGAAAATGGAGTTGCAAGAGTGCACGACATTTGTGAAAACAGCAAGGTCAAATTGAATCGAAGATTCACCCTCCCCCAGACTAGAATGAAACATTGTCCTCAATGTTTTTACGGGTTAAGGTAATCCTAACAAAATTCTAGGCCATTTATTAATTATGCCAAAGAAAACGTTAGTCGATAAGATTCACAGATATAGGATTTCCAAGTAGCATCGATGAATGAAACTCGAGCTGAGAGAAGATAACGTGCACGAGAGTCATCATAAATTGCGGACAATCCTAACAAACATCACAAACAACCACGGAACACAAGAGTAGAAGAGGCACCCCCTCCTCACGTTATTTGTTAGAAAATAGAAATTAAGAAGATGAAATTGGATAAGCATGGGTTGCCACCCACGAAGCGCTTTTTTTTTGTTTTCCGAGTCACGTAGCTTGACTTGATCCCCGAATTCAATTGTCCTTGGGGAAAGTTTGGAGATCTGGGACTACCATGGTTGGTACATCCCCTCCAAAATAGTGTTTCAATCGGTGACCATTCACCTTAAAATTGGGACCATCTTGTTGAGCTAACTCAATGGTACCATAAGGGAAAACTTGGGTTATTGTGAATGGTCCAGACCAACGGGTTTTAAGCTTACCCGAGAATATCTTTAAATGAGAATTAAAAAGTAGCACTTGATCACCAACGTTAAAAACGCGGTCTTTGATCTTGGCATCATGGATTCTTTTTGTTTTCTCTTTATAAATCAAAGAATTCTCGTAAGCTTGATCACGGAGTTCGACTAACTCATTCAATTGAACTTTTCTGTGATCACCCGCGGTTTTCAAATCAAAGTTTGCATGTTTTAAGACCCAGTAGGCCTTGTGCTCTAGTTCAATGGGCAAATGACAAGCTTTCCCAAAAACTAGCTTATATGGTGTACACCCAATGGGAGTTTTGTAAGCGGTCCGGAAAGCCCATAATGCATCTTCTAATTTTTCGGCCCAAGAGGCACGGTGCTCTCCTACTGTCCTTTCTAGTATACGTTTTAAACCACGATTGGAGACCTCAACTTGACCACTCGTTTGTGGATGATAAGCCGTGGAAAGACGATGTGTGACACCATATTTAAGCATAACTTTAGCAAATTGATCATTGCAAAAATGGGTCCCACGATCGCTTATGATGGCTCGAGGTGCACCAAATCGGGCAAAGAGACTCTTCAAAAACTTAACAACCACTCGGACGTCATTGGTGGGGAGCGCCTTTGCTTCAACCCATTTTGATAAGTAATCGACGGCTACGAGAATGTATTTGTTTCCTCTAGACGACGGGAATGACCCCATGAAATCAATGCCCCAAACGTCAAAAATTTCGCAAACTTGAATCGCATTTTGCGGCATTTCATCTTTTTGAGAAATTTTCCCTTGACGTTGGCAAGAATCACATGTTTTCACCAACTCATGGGCATCCCGATATATCGTCGGCCAATAGAAGCCGGAATCGAACACTTTCTTTGCGGTGAAATTGGCACCATGATGTCCCCCCGTAGGTCCACTATGGCATGCCTTAAGAATTTCAACGGATTCCGTACCGCGAACACACCGCCGGATCACTTGATCCGCACAGACTTTGAACAAATAAGGGTCATCCCAAAAATAATGTTGCACATCTTTAAAGAATTTCTTCTTTTGCTGGGACGACAACCCTTTCCTAATGAATTTCCCCGCATGGTAATTCGCAAAATCGGCGAACCATGGGGTACTTTGGTCAATTTTAGTCACACTCCCAAGTGTCTCGAGAGGAAAAGCATCATTAATTTCCTTTTTCTCGAGAACACTTTGATGGGGGTTCTCAAGTCGTGAAAGGTGATCAGCAGCAAGATTCTCAGCTCCTTTCTTCTCTCGTATTTCGACATTAAATTCTTGGAGCAAAAGAACCCACCGCATTAGGCGTGGCTTAGTGATGAGTGTCGAAATACTCATCATTTTATACTAATCTGAGCTGCCAAAACACACAAAAACACTCAAATATGTATCAAAATACTTAAAATATCTTAAAGGTGTGTTTTATATGTTTCAAATGCAAAATATGCAAAAACAGATGAAAAACGTACAAAGTTTGCATAATTGGCAGTTTCAGTCCCTCAAGTTTCAAAAGTTGTCAAAACTAGTCCCTGGTTATTCTAAAAACATGAAAAAGTCATCAAAGGTCCTTTTTAATCATAAAGTTATATATTTAGTCCTTTGGTGCAAAGTTTCACAAAATTACAAGTTTAGTCCCTGTACTTTGGAATTTGACATAAATGGTCCCTGGGATGTAAAAACTTTGAGAAAAGCAATTTTGGTCCCTATACTAATAATCTTTTACAGGTTTGGTCCTTATGTGAAAAGTTTGGTGGAAATACATAATCAGTCCCTGAAGTTTGGTGAATTGTCAGTTTTAGTCCCTGGGCATGAAAAAATGAAAATTATCATAAATACCCTTGTACTATTCACATATGACAATTTTAACTTTTATTATAAACTTTGGGAAAATACAAAGTCAGACCCTAAACTTTACCTAAATTACAACTTTGGTCCTTGTAATTTCAATAAAACCAAACGGACCCTTTTATTATAAATCCACCAAATCCTAATCCACTACCCAAAACTAAACCTACCCAAGCCCACCCTTTTCCAGTCCACCAGGCCCAAAAATAAATACCAGCCCACCCAGGGTCAAACCCCGGTCAACCCACAAATAAAAACCACTACCCCGCTTTTCTTCTTCCTCCCACACCACCATCACTGCTTCAATACCACCCCTCCACCTCAACCCCCACCTGTCCAAACTTGCTCCCTACTCCTTCACACCTTATTCCTACACGTCCACAACACTCCAAACCCCCTAATACCTCTCCACGCAACCCATACTGACACCCTTGAAAATTGGCGCCAAAAAGCAAGTTTGAACGGTTTAGATGCATTTGACTACATCAATGGCTCTAAAGTGGTGGGAAATGCCCCAGTGGGTCCCACAAGCTCAGAAAATAGCTACAAAAGGGAAGAAAGGCAGTGGTGAAGAATTATTAGTTTAGGTTTAATTAATTGTAGTCGTTTGTAATATAGTTTATAATTTTAGTTGTAATTTCCATTAAAAACACTTGTACTCAGTTAGTTTCATGTAATTTAATCTTTAAATTAAGATAATTTCAAGTTTCAGTTGCATTTTCAGTTTATGCCATTTTCATAGAATTTCAAAAATCTCAATTGGTTCAACTGTTGTTGTTTATTGTTGTTTGTTGGATTTCTCAGCTCAATAAAGCCTTGACAAAGCTTAATTAAGCTTTTAAAATCATCAAAACAGTTATAGGTATTAAAAAGCAAAATTCAAGAAAAAATCAAGAAAATAGAAATAAAATAAAAATTCTAAGTTAATGATGAATTCAGATTGAAGAAGGTGTGCTTTGGAGTATTTTGGTATTAGAAGTCTTGTGGAAGACTGTTAGGATAGACCTTGGTCTTTGGTTCCATCATCTCAGTCACATTCCAATTGTAAGTCACAATTTTGCCATTTGAAAATTTCTTTTGTTACTGTTGTTATTCAAGTTATTTTTAGGCTTATTTAGCTTTTATATTATCACTAATATCTGTTTCAAACAAAAAGAATGTAGGTAATAGGGTAAAATTCATAGTTGTAGTATAGATTTAGTGTTAAGGGTCTGTTTGGGTTAACTGTTTCAAGAAGGTTTAGGTATTTAGTGGTTGCTTATTGTGGTTGCAGTATGATTGTTAAGGCTTAAGTAAGTAAAACATACAATAAAACCAGGGGCTCATTAGTTGTAATAGTCAAAATCACCATCCAATTACCTCAACAGTGGACTGTTGAGGTATTAGGTTCTCAAAAACCACCCATTAGCTTAGAACTTATGCATCTAGCTTAATTTAGGTTTATTATAGCTTATCATAACTTATTTAGCTTATAGGATCAATTCAAAGTTCAACAAAGTCAAACTAGATAGGTAATTTCAAAAAGTCAAATTTTACTTATTCAGAAAAATCCAAATCTTTGGGGAATTGTTTAGAATTTAGGATTAAGTTTTAGGAATTGAGCTTTTGAGGTATTGTAGTATCCCAACTCATCTTTAGGAATCAATAAGCTCTATATTTTTAGTAATTTTAGAGTGGGCCCCACAGCCCCTTGAAGTAGGCTGCAGGGCAACAAGCTGCCCTGTGCAGCAGACCAGACACTCACCACCACCACTTTGTGGTGGTTTTGTGACCAAACCAGTGGGCCCCACACCACAAAATCAGTTCCATACAACCCCCCCTCCTACCATAGATCCTAGATTGACCCTTTGTTTGACTTGAATCCAAGTGGACCCCACCTAAATCAGATCCAAAACCTTGTCCCATTCTGTGTTGCTATTCAGTTTTTGGATTAGCTTATTTGGCTTATTGGCTTATCTACTGAGCTTATTTAGCTAAATTAAGCTTTGACAAGTCCAATACACTTATTAGAACCAGAAAACACCAAGGTGGGTCCCACATAAGCTCATTTGAGCTTATTTCCCATTTTAGTCAACAATAGTCAACTGTCTAGGTCATTAGCTTTTTCTCAGCTTATTTTTAAGCTATAAAATTATTGTTTTTATTAAAGTTGCTTGTTTTTATATATAATTTAGTTTTGTAAAAGAAAATTCAAGAAAAAACAAAATAATAGTAAGTGATAGTTTCTATTTAATTTAATTAAATTTTAATTTTCATTTTTAGATTTTAATTAAGTAATTTGTGTTTTTATATTTTTATTAATTTTCTATTATATTAAAGTAATTTAAATAATTTTCTTAGATTTTTATATTGTCATTTGATATTTATTAGAATTAAAAATAGTTTTATTAATAATTAATAAATAAATAAGTTATAAATAGCATAATTAGTTTTTATATAGTAACACCTATATTTTATATTTTTCCTAGCTTTTATAAGTCATAATATAATTTTAGTAATTTTTCTATAATTTTTACTGTTCATTTAATAGTTTTTATAATTTAAATAGTTTAAATAATAATTAAATAATAAATAGAATAATAATTAGTAAACTAGTTTATAAATATATAAAATAAAGTTTTTATAATTTTTTAGGATTCCTGTGATGGTTAATTAGATTTATAAATTTTTCCATAATTTTCTAAGTTGATTTAGTATTATTTGTAATTTGAAATAGTTTAAATAGTTTAATTAATATAAATAGTTTTTAATTAATAAAAAGTTTATAAAAAGACAAAAAGATTTATTTTTATTTTTTATACTTTCTTCAAGTTCTATTTTAGGTTTAGAAAATATTTTTATAAGTTTCTAGTTTAATTTGTAGTATTTATAATTTTCTAATTAAATAGTTAAATAGTTTTTAATTAAAAAATTAATAATAATTAATAAAATAATCTTAAAAATAGTTTTCTTTTTAATTTAACTTTATTTTAAGTTTAAGTTTATAGGATTGTCAATTTTAACCCTTGTAGTTTATTTTTCTTAAAACTCACCTTTTTCTCAGTACGCAATCGCGTCTGATTTTAAATTGGTGTACGTTTATACGTTTTAGATACCTAGGTTTTACGTAATCGTTTTACTAGTTTATTTAAGTTATAAAACCCTAGTTAAACACACACACACACTTTTATAACCTTACCTGTTCACATTCACTAATCACAGATTCGTTTTTAATACCATCACAACCTCGTTGGGACTTACGACCCGGGAAAACACTGTATTCCTCGGAAGCATTTGCCTCGATCTGTTTGACTATTACAGTTGGCCATTCACAAGTGGCTGATCAATAATTATCTGACTGTTTGAGGCGAATCAAAATTTGGCGCCGCTGCCGGGGAGGTTGTGCGCTTATTTTAAACGATTTTGCGTATTTGTGAAATTGAATACACGTTCATTGTATATTTATCCATCCTTGTTCATATTATTATAATATAAAACCAAAACTGTTCCTGAAATTTTTTTTTAAAAAATCGGTTTTCAACGAACACAAAAAAACCAAAAATATTTTTCTTCTTATTAGTACTACAAAAATTTTCAAAAACACCAAAAATATTCACCTTTACATCCCTACCTATTTGATTCTTCATTTCTCATCTCCAAAACCCTTTGATTCTTTCTATGTCTTATTCTCACCCTCTTGTTTGTCAATGGTGTGGTAGTCCTTATAATGGTGGTACTTGCCCCAGTTGTGGCATGGTAGAGTCAGGAAACGGGTCTGTCTATAACCAGAATCCCTATTCCTACCCTGACATGACTGATTCATTCCACCAGCTTCCACACCATGAGACTCAGCAGTTTTACTATTGTGAGTACTGTGGAGGTCCTCACTTTAGCTCGGATTGTCAAACAAGGAATTCATTTCCTTGTAACAATTACGACTATTCGTTTCAAGACCCACCTCCACAATACCAAATGAACCAAGCAACTCCTCAAAACCAGCAAGACCTTTGTCTAGAGGTTCTTGAGAAACTTAAAGACCTTAAGGAGGAGTTGGCTAATATGTCGTTTCACAATGCACCAAGTTCTTCTTGTGTATATTGTGGGGGTCCTCATGATGATTTCAAATGTCAACCGTATTATAAACCTGAACATTGTTCTAGTTCTGATATATCCGGTTTTGACACATTCACACCCCCACAGTCTCCACTCACTCAATATTCTCGTGATAAATCTATCACGGAATTACTTGCTGAAAAACATGCTGCTAGAGACGAAAGAAGCATGGAAGAATTACTAGTCTTAGAACAAGCAGCTATAACACGTACCAAATTTCAAAATGCTGTTTTTCTTGATGAGGATGATGAATGTGATGATACCATATCATGTTCATCAGTTGAGACTCCTTCCATGGATATACAGGGAGAAAAGAATATAACTGAATCACCAGCAGTAGAAATAATGGAACTTGTAGACTCCATTACTGCTAGTCCTTCTCATATCCCTGAGTATGATGTTATCACACCCGAGGTTCCCACTCACTCTCTGAACATGGGGGACGAGCATCTTGACACTGTTCCTGCAAAGGAATCGGACGATTTCATAAAGTCTAGTGTTGAGAACCTTGTCCCGATCCCAAGCGAGTCACAGGGAATTCTTGAACATATGTGTGATATCCCTCCTCCTCTTGTCTTTCCAAATAATCATACTGAGATGTTCTCTGATTCTGATGAGAACTATTCTTTATCTTGTGAAGGCATAAGTTATGTGGGGGAATTACCTTCTGAGCTTGTCAACTCAGAAGAAGAGAATGAGGAAGAAATAATCCAAGACGAAGCTCTTCGTCTTACATTACTAAATGCTAATCTTCTCATTTCTAGAATCGAGGCTTTTAATGAAAAGCCTATTTCATCTCCTATCCCCGTCAAGGATAGTGAGGTTTTGATCAATGATTCTATTCCTGAATTGCAAACGTTCCATTTTGATCAAACGGAAGAGAAGATAAGTGGTATTACCACTTCTCATTCTTATAATTCTCTTCCCGTTTATGAATCATTTACTATTGAGGAGTTCCCCAATGAACTCACTCAATTCAATTCCGAATACGAATCATTCACCTTTGAGGAGTTCTCCGTTGAACTCACTCATATCATATCTCCACCGGAGTATGATAGTTTTTATTTTGATCTAGACATACCCATAATATGTCTTGATCAAACGAGCTTAAATGAGGAGATTCATGAACCAATGAATTCTCCTATTGAAGATGAGGAATTAATCATGATTTTCATCATGACTTTCTTTCTTTTCTTCATATATCCTGTTCCTTATCCTGTTCTTCACTCTTTCGGGAGTGAAGACATTATCTTTGATCCCGGCATTCTCATTTATAAATTATGAGCCGGTTACTTGTCTCATCGGTGTGGAACTTTCACGTGCTTCAAATGTTTATCCAAACATCTTGAATGAAAGTCCGATTGAGATTGTCTCTTCCACTTACTTCCCCATGGACAAATGAATTCGGGGTCGAGTCCAGCTAGTGACTCGGGAATCAAAAACATTAGCAAAAACATGGGTTTTCACCCGTGTGTAACATCCTAGTGTGGGGGAGATGCCCCACATGTTGTATATATATATCTTAAAAAAAAAAAAAAAAAAAAAAAAAAAAAAAAAAAAAAAAAAAAAAAAATTAAGATAAAAAAAAAAAAAAAAAAAAAAAAAAAAAATGTGTGTGTACATATAGTGATAGCTTCTATTTAAGAAGTTTTATCTAAAAAAATAAATTGTATGTATATACAGCTTAAATAAAGGCTATGGAATATTTTCTTCTTACGTTCTAAGTGTTGGTTTAACACCCGGTGCTTTGAATATTGAGGACAATATTCAGTTCTAAGTGTGGGGAGAGATTCGTTATTCTAACGAATTTAAACACATGTTCCATCAAGAACCCCCATTTTAGCCCAAATTTTAAAATTTTTTCTCACTTAGAACGCAATAAATGGTATCAATCCTCCATGTCTAACCCACAACAGGATTGGCTAATCCAGGAGCAAACGGTTCTTGGTAAAGATAACTCAAACCCGTTTATGGCTTGCAATTTGCCAAAAATTATATGGTTCCTCAACTCTCCATTATCCTCAAAAGCTAATGAGTTGGCTAGCCCGCAAGATTATGGCTTGTGGTAAAGGCTGTGGAAAAACCATAATTGGTAATCAGCTCACCAAGATGTTGACTATTCCATCAAGAGTTGGCTAGTCCAGAAGCAAACGGCTTTTGGTAAAGACTAATCAAATCCGTTGACAGCTGGTGATTTGCTCAAAATCACACGGTTATCAGGTGTGCCACAGTTCTTACACCTGGCTATTCCAGAAGTGATGGCTTTTGGTAAAGAAGTTTTCAAATCCATTAAGTTTTTCTCAAATAGATTGCTAGGGACTAGCAATAGTTTAGTGTGGGGGATTGATGAGTGTCGAAATACTCATCATTTTATACTAATCTGAGCTGCCAAAACACACAAAAACACTCAAATATGTATCAAAATACTTAAAATATCTTAAAGGTGTGTTTTATATGTTTCAAATGCAAAATATGCAAAAACAGATGAAAAACGTACAAAGTTTGCATAATTGGCAGTTTCAGTCCCTCAAGTTTCAAAAGTTGTCAAAACTAGTCCCTGGTTATTCTAAAAACATGAAAAAGTCATCAAAGGTCCTTTTTAATCATAAAGTTATATATTTAGTCCTTTGGTGCAAAGTTTCACAAAATTACAAGTTTAGTCCCTGTACTTTGGAATTTGACATAAATGGTCCCTGGGATGTAAAAACTTTGAGAAAAGCAATTTTGGTCCCTATACTAATAATCTTTTGCAGGTTTGGTCCTTATGTGAAAAGTTTGGTGGAAATACATAATCAGTCCCTGAAGTTTGGTGAATTGTCAGTTTTAGTCCCTAGGCATGAAAAAATGAAAATTATCATAAATACCCTTGTACTATTCACATATGACAATTTTAACTTTTATTATAAACTTTGGGAAAATACAAAGTCAGAACTTTACCTAAATTACAACTTTGGTCCTTGTAATTTCAATAAAACCAAACGGACCCTTTTATTATAAATCCACCAAATCCTAATCCACTACCCAAAACTAAACCTACCCAAGCCCACCCTTTTCCAGTCCACCAGGCCCAAAAATAAATACCAGCCCACCCAGGGTCAAACCCCGGTCAACCCACAAACAAAAACCACTACCCCGCTTTTCTTCTTCTTCCCACACCACCATCACTGCTTCAATACCACCCCTCCACCTCAACCCCCACCTGTCTAAACTTGCTCCCTACTCCTTCACACCTTATTCCTACACGTCCACAACACTCCAAACCCCCTAATACCTCTCCACGCAACCCATACTGACACCCTTGAAAATTGGCGCCAAAAAGCAAGTTTGAACGGTTTAGATGCATTTGACTACATCAATGGCTCTAAAGTGGTGGGAAATACCCCAGTGGGTCCCACAAGCTCAGAAAATAGCTACAAAAGGGAAGAAAGGCAGTGGTGAAGAATTATTAGTTTAGGTTTAATTAATTGTAGTCGTTTGTAATATAGTTTATAATTTTAGTTGTAATTTCCATTAAAAACACTTGTACTCAGTTAGTTTCATGTAATTTAATCTTTAAATTAAGATAATTTCAAGTTTCAGTTGCATTTTCAGTTTATGCCATTTTCATAGAATTTCAAAAATCTCAATTGGTTCAACTGTTGTTGTTTATTGTTGTTTGTTGGATTTCTCAGCTCAATAAAGCCTTGACAAAGCTTAATTAAGCTTTTAAAATCATCAAAACAGTTATAGGTATTAAAAAGCAAAATTCAAGAAAAAATCAAGAAAATAGAAATAAAATAAAAATTCTAAGTTAATGATGAATTCAGATTGAAGAAGGTGTGCTTTGGAGTATTTTGGTATTAGAAGTCTTGTGGAAGACTGTTAGGATAGACCTTGGTCTTTGGTTCCATCATCTCAGTCACATTCCAATTGTAAGTCACAATTTTGCCATTTGAAAATTTCTTTTGTTACTGTTGTTATTCAAGTTATTTTTAGGCTTATTTAGCTTTTATATTATCACTAATATCTGTTTCAAACAAAAAGAATGTAGGTAATAGGGTAAAATTCATAGTTGTAGTATAGATTTAGTGTTAAGGGTCTGTTTGGGTTAACTGTTTCAAGAAGGTTTAGGTATTTAGTGGTTGCTTATTGTGGTTGCAGTATGATTGTTAAGGCTTAAGTAAGTAAAACATACAATAAAACCAGGGGCTCATTAGTTGTAATAGTCAAAATCACCATCCAATTACCTCAACAGTGGACTGTTGAGGTATTGGGTTCTCAAAAACCACCCATTAGCTTAGAACTTATGCATCTAGCTTAATTTAGGTTTATTATAGCTTATCATAACTTATTTAGCTTATAGGATCAATTCAAAGTTCAACAAAGTCAAACTAGATAGGTAATTTCAAAAAGTCAAATTTTACTTATTCAGAAAAATCCAAATCTTTGGGGAATTGTTTAGAATTTAGGATTAAGTTTTAGGAATTGAGCTTTTGAGGTATTGTAGTATCCCAACTCATCTTTAGGAATCAATAAGCTCTATATTTTTAGTAATTTTAGAGTGGGCCCCACAGCCCCTTGAAGTAGGCTGCAGGGCAACAAGCTGCCCTGTGCAGCAGACCAGACACTCACCACCACCACTTTGTGGTGGTTTTGTGACCAAACCAGTGGGCCCCACACCACAAAATCAGTTCCATACAACCCCCCCCTCCTACCATAGATCCTAGATTGACCCTTTGTTTGACTTGAATCCAAGTGGACCCCACCTAAATCAGATCCAAAACCTTGTCCCATTCTGTGTTGCTATTCAGTTTTTGGATTAGCTTATTTGGCTTATTGGCTTATCTACTGAGTTTATTTAGCTAAATTAAGCTTTGACAAGTCCAATACACTTATTAGAACCAGAAAACACCAAGGTGGGTCCCACATAAGCTCATTTGAGCTTATTACCCATTTTAGTCAACAATAGTCAACTGTCTAGGTCATTAGCTTTTTCTCAGCTTATTTTTAAGCTATAAAATTATTGTTTTTATTAAAGTTGCTTGTTTTTATATATAATTTAGTTTTGTAAAAGAAAATTCAAGAAAAAACAAAATAATAGTAAGTGATAGTTTCTATTTAATTTAATTAAATTTTAATTTTCATTTTTAGATTTTAATTAAGTAATTTGTGTTTTTATATTTTTATTAATTTTCTATTATATTAAAGTAATTTAAATAATTTTCTTAGATTTTTATATTGTCATTTGATATTTATTAGAATTAAAAATAGTTTTATTAATAATTAATAAATAAATAAGTTATAAATAGCATAATTAGTTTTTATATAGTAACACCTATATTTTATATTTTTCCTAGCTTTTATAAGTCATAATATAATTTTATTAATTTTTCTATAATTTTTACTGTTCATTTAATAGTTTTTATAATTTAAATAGTTTAAATAATAATTAAATAATAAATAGAATAATAATTAGTAAACTAGTTTATAAATATATAAAATAAAGTTTTTATAATTTTTTAGGATTCCTGTGATGGTCAATTAGATTTATAAATTTTTCCATAATTTTCTAAGTTGATTTAGTATTATTTGTAATTTGAAATAGTTTAAATAGTTTAATTAATATAAATAGTTTTTAATTAATAAAAAGTTTATAAAAAGACAAAAAGATTTATTTTTATTTTTTATACTTTCTTCAAGTTCTATTTTAGGTTTAGAAAATATTTTTATAAGTTTCTAGTTTAATTTGTAGTATTTATAATTTTCTAATTAAATAGTTAAATAGTTTTTAATTAAAAAATTAATAATAATTAATAAAATAATCTTAAAAATAGTTTTCTTTTTAATTTAACTTTATTTTAAGTTTAAGTTTATAGGATTGTCAATTTTAACCCCTGTAGTTTATTTTTCTTAAAACTCACCTTTTTCTCAGTACGCAATCGCGTCTGATTTTAAATTGGTGTACGTTTATACGTTTTAGATACCTAGGTTTTACGTAATCGTTTTACTAGTTTATTTAAGTTATAAAACCCTAGTTAAACACACACACACACTTTTATAACCTTACCTGTTCACATTCACTAATCACAGATTCGTTTTTAATACCATCACAACCTCGTTGGGACTTACGACCCGGGAAAACACTGTATTCCTCGGAAGCATTTGCCTCGATCTGTTTGACTATTACAGTTGGCCATTCACAAGTGGCTGATCAATAATTATCTGACTGTTTGAGGCGAATCACTTAGCATCTTGCTTTGCCATTAAGTACTTCAAGGCTGAATGGTCCGTATACACTATGCACTTTTTAAGCAGCAAATAAGGTCTAAATTTCTCAAAAGCATAGACAACCGCTAACATCTCTTTTTCGGTAGTTGTGTAGTGATGTTGGGCGTCATTCATGGTCTTACTTGCATAGTGTATCGGTTGAAAATACTTGTTCTTACGTTGCCCCAGAACTGCACCAATGGCATAATCACTTGCATCACACATTAGCTCAAATGGTAAGTTCCAATCGAGGGCAACTAAGATTGGTGCCTCCGTTAACTTCTTCTTTAAAACATTAAATGCATCGATGCATTCATTCGTGAAGTTAAACGGAGCGTCTTTTTCTAAAAGGTGGGTCAGAGGCCGGGCTATTTTGGAGAAGTCTTGAATAAAATGTCGGTAAAAGCCAGCATGACCAAGGAAACTTCTAATTCCTTTGACGGTAGTCGGGTGAGGTAACTTAGCAATGACGTCGACTTTTGCATGATCCACCTCAATCCCAGATTTGGATATCTTATAGCCGAGGACTATTCCCTCTTTAACCATGAAGTGGCACTTCTCCCAATTTAGAACTAAATTAGTGTTTTCACACCGAATTAGCATACTTTCCAAATGGGAGAGGCAAGAGTCGAAAGAATTTCCATAGACGGAGAAGTCGTCCATGAACACTTCCATGGTTTTTTCAATCATATCGGAGAAAATGGCCATCATACACCGTTGAAACGTGCCTGGAGCGTTACATAAGCCAAAGGGCATTCTACGATAGGCAAACGTTCCATACGGGCAAGTAAAAGTGGTCTTTTCTTGATCCTGGGGATCAATAGGGATTTGAAAGTACCCAGAAAAGCCATCTAGAAAACAATAGAACTCATTTCCCGCTAAACGTTCAAGCATTTGGTCCATAAAAGGGAGCGGGAAATGGTCTTTACGTGTCGCATCATTCAACTTGCGGTAGTTGATACAAACTCTCCATCCGGTCACAAGTCGAGTCGGTATAAGCTCATTATCGTCATTCTTCACAACAGTGATTTCGCCCTTCTTTGGCACACAATGAACCGGGCTAACCCATGAACTATCCGAGATCGGATAAATCATTCCAGCGTCAAGGAGTTTAATAATTTCCTTTTTGATCACTTCGTGGATTTGTGGATTAACCCGTCGTTGTTGTTGGACGGAAGCTTTGTGATTATCCTCAAGAAGAATCTTATGAGTACAAAATCGAGGGTCGATTCCCTTAATGTCGGATATTTGCCAAGCAATCGCACTTTTATGCTTCCGAAGCACATCTAAGAGTCATATCTTCTCCTCATCTTTTAGACCTTTTGATATTATAACCGGTAATTTATCATTTTTTTTCCAAGTATGTGTATTCGAGATGAGGAGGCAAATCCTTGAGCTCGAGCTCCGGAGGATTCTCTATTGACGGCTTAACTTCTTTTACGTCTGCCATTTTTAAATCTACCGGAGGGGAAGAAACAATTGGTTTTTCATTTAACAATTTTTCAATTAATAAAATGTCCCCCTCTGGATCAAAGTTATTATTATCAATTTCCGATGAAAATGATTCATTTGCAAGACAAGCATTGATTTCTTCCCAAGCGAGATCACTTCCCTCAAACGGAGTGAGGGAAGGGGAAGAATCGGAGACGATCGGTTCAAAAGAAGGAGTGGGATTGCCACTCGAAGCATTTTCGGTAAAACCAAGAAATTCTTGAGCATACTCCTCCGTAAGTTCATCAATAACATCAATACGGTTAATGGAAGAAACATCGTAATCGGAGGAGTATCTAGCGGTTTGATCAAGGTTAAAAGTGACGGATTCATTTCCAACATGTAAAGTAATCTCCTCGTCGTAAACATCTATTAAGGCATGACCGATCCTTAGGAATCCTCTCCCGAGAATGAGAGGAACCCGTGGATCGGCATCGAAATCAACAACCACAAAATCCGCGGGGAAATGAAATTTCCCAACATTGACAAAAATATCCTCAGCTATGCCAATTGGACGAGACGTAGATCGGTCGACAAGCTCGAGGGTCATAAGCGTCGGTGTCAAGTTAGGAAGAGACAACTTTTTCCATATCGACAATGGAATGAGGTTAATGCTAGCACCAAGATTGGCCAAGGCGAAGCATTGAACCATACCCGGAAAATTGCACGGTATAAGAAACTTGCCAGGGTCTTCAAGCTTTTCGGGTAGCTTTTTAAGAAGAACCGCTGAGCAATTTTCGTTCATTTGAGTCCTTGACATTTCAAAAAGCTTTTCTTTGTTATTTAAAAGACCTTTTAGCATCGAAGCAAATTTGGGCATCAAAAGTATAGCATCCGCGAGACTTATATCAAAGTGTAACTCTTGAAAAATCTGATAAAATTTCTCCATTTGGTTTTTATCCTTCTCGCGGTGCTTTTGTTCATTTAAGCGTGACGGATATGGCAACTTTGTTTTAACCGGTGTTTCATTTTCATTATCATTAACAACCTTTTCCTTTCCTTTAGACGTTGAGACCACCGGAGGTTGGATGTCTTCGGTTCTTCCATTATTAATAGGAATTTCCGTATCCGTTGTCACCTCGGGTTCACGGGCGACTACCTTGGGAGGTAGAGAAGAAGAGGTAGTCGGAGCCGTCGGTCCATCATAAGTAACACCACTCCTTGTTATGATCGCTTTTGCATTGCCTCTCGGGTTAGCGATCGTGTTGCTTGGCGACGTTCCAGAGCCCGAGGGTCGATCATTTAAACGTTTGTTAATATCATTGATTTGAGTCGCAAACAATCTTGTTGTTTCATCTTGTTTAGAAATTAAAGCTTGTTGACTCTGAATCAATTGTTTAATCAACTCTTCCGTGGGCGTCGGATTTGGAATAGCAGCTTGATTTTGATTATTAAAATTTTGCCCACGGTTTTGAAAATTGCCATTGTTCTGATTTCCATGATTATTATTCTGAAAATTCCCATTGTTTTGAAAATTGTTCCCTTGAGGCAGGCCTTGTTGGTAAATTCCCCGGTTTTGATTTTGTTGAAAATTCTGATTTTGTCCTTGAAAACCATTATTTCCGCGGTTGTGATTTTGATTGTTATTGAATTGATGATTACGATTTTGCACATTGTTATTCGGATTCACTTGATTGGGTTGATTAAACCCAGGTTGTCCTTGATAATGGCTCGAACAGTAGCTGAGGAGATTACGGTCTCCTTGAAGAGGTGGGTAACCGTTGCCACCCATATTCGCAGCATACACGTTCTCTTGAGCAAAAGATCCGGTCGTCGGACACTCATAATACGGGTGTGGACCTCCACAAGTAATACAACCTTGATTAACGACATTGACTTGTTGACTTGATTTTTCCATAGACATTGCATCAACTTTCTTTGTTAAAGCCACAATCATATTTACCAATTCATCATTATTTTTACCATTGTTAGACACTTGTGGTTTATTTCTTGACATTCTAACACGAGCCTTATTTTCAATTATCGTGAAAGCATCATTCGTGTTTCTAGCCAACAAGTTACCACCCGCAGCAGAGTTAAGTGAATCTTGGTCAGCATGACATAACCCATTATAAAAAGTATCAATCTACTGAAGGTCGGTAAACCCGTGGTTCGGACATTTCTCCTTCAAATCTTTGAATCGGTCCCAAGTTTCACTAAACGACTCATCAAAAGCTTGTTGGAACCGAAAGATTTGAGAACGTAGGTTAGAAGTTTTAGATGGAGGATAGAAGTAATTCACAAACTTGGAAGCGAGATCATTCCAAGTGTGAATCGAATTAGGCGGTTCCTTTTCCAGCCAAGTCCGGGCTGCTCCTTTTAAGGAGAAAGGAAATAACTTCAATTTCACCACATCATGAGGAACTTGGTTCATTCTAATGGTCTCAGCGATGTCGGTGAAATTTCTGATGTGAGCATAGGGGTCTTCGTGATCGAACCCGTGAAAGGATATACCCGTGATCAAATTGAGTAATCCGTGATTGATCTCAAAGTTGGCATTGATGTCCGGAATCACAATTGCTCTCCTCACACCATTGAATGGTGATTGGAGTTGTTCTTCCATCGGACGTGGATCAAATGCCGGTTGTTGTCCCATCGGAGGGATAACATTGTGTTGCGGACCACCCATCGGCGGGGGTTCGTTGTGTTCATTTTGGTTCATCTCCTCGTCGTCAAGGAAATGAAACCGACTCGTATGTCGTAAAACCTGCTCGGGGTTAGAGAACGGAGACGTAAGACTCTCAAAAGAAGAACGGGTGTGCATACACCACAAGCAAAAAGAAAATGAAAAAGAAAAGAGAAAAGAAAATCTTTTTGTTTTATATATTTTTTCACAAAAACTTTTATTTCTTTTGTTTTTCTTTTCTTAAAACGTAACGTTAATCGAAAACCGTTTCTTTCAAAACCACGCGCGACGGGACGGGAGAGAAGAATGGATCTCTCTTCAGCTAGCAATTTAATGTCTTAACTATCCGTATTTCCTGCTTATTCGGTTGTAGTAATTGAAATAGTCCGAAAATCAATTAATTTCACGTTTTCGTTATATTGTGAGACTTTTTTGGTTTACAACACCTTTCCTTTCGGTCGAGTCAAACCTGTAACTTTTATTATTTTTTTGGTATTTTGTAAACACTTTAGGAAAAGTGTTTTGAATTTTTTCAATTTTTATAGAGATATATATACAAAGTAGAGGAAGGCTTAACAAAACACGATTTTCCAAAAAGATATTCAAAAATTCACTTTGGCCTTCCCCGGCAGCGGCGCCAAAAATTGATTCGTGTGAAAATGAGATGATTTAGAGCTTATTTAACACAACTGCTTACCCACAAGTGCTTATTTTTAAGCACTTGTGAAGAAAACCTTTTGAAACTTTTAACACAGACTGAAAATGATGTACTATGCTCAATAATGCAAGACTTGATCAAGTTTAAACACAAATATCAACAGATTCTCAGAAAATATGCAATAAGCTCACAATAAGCTCAAAACTAATGATCAGAATAAGCAAAAACAGAAATAGTAGCAAAGATATAGTACCAAACACAACTACAACTCAGATAATACTCAGATGCATGCAAAAATCACAAAATCAAACTCAAATAACCAAGAGCAGGCCAATATTGCAAAACAGACCCCTGCCACAACTCAGCTTATTCACAAGCTTAAAAAGCACTTCCAAATAGTCTCAAACTCCAAACAAATAGGGGCAAACACTATATTTCCTATCAGACAACTCAAAAATATGAAAATCCTACTAGTTACCACCTATTTGAAATCTGATTTAAGTAATTATCAGCAATGAAAATACTACAAAGGACTGCAGCCTTTAACCACAAATCTTAAACTCAGTTGACTAATTATGAACCTATTCTAATTGACTTATTCCAATTTTGATTTCTCTAATCTGTTTCAACTAGATTTATTAAGCTACTTTTAAACTAGAATTAGCTACTAATGATTAATTTGAAGCTACTCCTACAATTCCAATTTCTGAATTACACTAATGCTAACAGTAGGTAGAATTAAACTTAACTTTACTAATAGATGTAATGACTTACTAATTTGACTATATAAATGACTATCAATATCCTATCTGAGCTTGTTTGAGACAAAAATTCAGCAAGTATTCCACAACCTTACATAGTTCTGTAAGATCCAAACACACTTATTATATAACAATACTACAGTACCTCAAATATGTTCACTCAATTCCATAGCTACAAATAATTTCAATCTCCAACCACTCACTCAGTAACACAATTATCCAAACTCAAACACTAGATCTAACAGATACTCAGCATCACAGATCCACAAATGGACAGATGTACAACCAATAACACAGATCAGAGACAATCCAAAACTCAGCTTACAATCTTTGCAATCAAAACAATGATGAACAATGAAACAGTAACACAGATGCAATACAAAACCAACTCAGATTCACAATATCTAGATCTCAGATTCTACTATGCTACTCAAATCTCATAACAGATAGTCAAAATAGCTATGCTAACTCAGAAACATCAAACTTATGAAATAAAAATATCAAATAAAATCTAACTCTACCAAAACCACTTCTGAATCAACAAATCAAAATCAATGAAACAGTATACTATATCTATTACAGAATTCAAAACAGATACTTATTATTTCAGAATTTAAAAACAGAAATTACCAAGCAATCCCCCTCAGCTAGAACAGAGGGGGCTCACTAAGCAAGCCTATCTTTAAGATAGGCCAAGTCCTTCCTTGTCTGACTTAGCTTATCCAATATACCACCTTAGCTACCAATTATCTGAACTTTTGACTTTGATTTGACTGACTCAAATAACTCCACTAATAAGCTAAAAAGCTTAAATGGAATATGTAAAAGGAAAATAAGCTCTACTATGAGCTATAAAAGATAATATGTAAACATTTTTTTTATTTTTTATAATTTCTGATTTTTTTTTTTTTTTTTTAATTTCTGATAATGAAAAATTAAGATATTATAAGAGATTATAAGCTAAAAACAGCTAAATTAAAACTCATTAATAAGCAGAATTCAAGTAAAATAAGCAGTAAGAGATTATGAATAAGATGAAACTGATTAAAGTAAACTGAAATTTTTATTAAAAACTTTAACGAAAATTACAATTTCTAATCTAAATACATTCTATATAAAATTCGACAGCATAACAATAAGCTAAAAAAATTACACACCCTAATGCTAAAATAAGGACCTATATATAGCTGAGGAGTGAGGGTTTGAGCTGAGAGTCCATGCTGGCAATCCACGACTCCTTGTGCTTCTTTACTTCATCTTATAGCCCTTGGATCCATTTTGTGCTTCTTCCAATCATTCATAGCCCTTAGATGATGAGATGAGACGTGGCCTGTCCAATTATAAAACGTCATCTGTCCCATTCGTGTGCTAATACTCTCTGACATGTAACTCAGCTTCTAGAAGAGGTATCCAATGATTGGATTGACATGGCTTAGCCAATCACATGCTGCCAAGTGCCCATCCAGCGTCACATACTTTCTCTGACATGTTCTGAGCACGTGATGTGGTTTCTAGAAGCTCAAATCATGAGTTATTGAAGGTTAATTTGAAAGGAGTGAGCCAATTGAGCTTTTAGGTGAGTTAGGCTTCATGGGAATATGAGTTTTCTGGGCATTTGGGAAAAAGGGGGAAAACGGGTGTGTTT
This sequence comes from Artemisia argyi, assembly GCA_030686995.1. Taxonomy (NCBI): domain Eukaryota; kingdom Viridiplantae; phylum Streptophyta; class Magnoliopsida; order Asterales; family Asteraceae; genus Artemisia; species Artemisia argyi. Next base: position 180,155,842 of record CM060677.1, read on the forward strand.
TTATTATATGGTTTGACCCTTTGACTTGTTTTAATATAGGGATTGACCGGGTATTGGGAGTTGACCGGATGGGGAGTGGGCTCAAGTCAATTTATTATGGATTGGGCTTTGGGGTTTAGTGGGGCTTTGGGCTATATGATATTTTGGACCAGGCCTAATTTCAGATTTGATATAATAAAAATCACAAGGACCACAAGTGTAATATACTGAAACTTCAAGGGCTGGTTTTGTCACTTTTGCAAAAATATCTTCCAAGGACTGAACTTGCAAATCTTGAATAAATGAAGGATTGATATTGACTTTTGAATCCCAGCATTGAATTTTTGACCATCTTCCACTCTCGTGCCCGTTTTTCTGGTTTTTATTTGATTTTTTGTCATTTGTGATAAATCCGTACCTGCATGTTCACAACATAAAAACATGTGTTTTCTTGGCACTTGTTAGCTCTATTAGTCATTTTGGGTCGGTATTTGGCAATAAAATAGTGAGTGAATAAGCACTCACCATTAATACATTTTACATTCTACTAAATATTGTTTGATTGTCAAATATGTACTCATATCTTCTATAACATGTGCATGGTTTACTAGATGCAATTGGTTATTAGCCATCAGAAGCAGAACATAGAAAATGAAGTAGGTTTATGTAAATTTCAAGAAAAAGTTTAGTGGATTACAACTCCAAAGACTATTTTGGCAGGCTGTATCAGGTTTTATGGAGCATGTGTTTTGTAAGAGATAGATGAAATCGATCAAGTCAATGAAGAAGCTTATAACCACTTGGTGCAAAGAAACCCAACTCTTAGAGTAGGGCATTTGTTGGACTAGATGTTAAGTGTTCAGCCTTTGAAAATGAAATATATGAGAGTTATCATAGGGCTGTCATCGTGTAAAGATCAAAGCCTATGATCACTATGCTTGAAGATATTAGACTTTACATAATGCAAAGTTTATTTGCCATGAGAAAATTAGCTCTGAATTTGAAAGACTCAGTTACTCCTTCCATTAGAAAATAGTTGGAGTATCTTAAAAAAGAACAAAGGTATTTCACTAGCCTATGTACTATTAAATACAAAATCTTACTTGATGTACAAATATGAAAAAAAATATTTGATTAAAGAAACTAGATTGTGTATCCGAGTGGTTATATGGAGTTGCAGGTCAGGAAGGGTTTTGAGAGTTTTGGGGTTTATTTACAGTTGAGAAAGTGTGTCTGTAGGATGTGGGACATAACTGGGTGCCATGTGTACATGCAGTTGCATGTTATATGCATCTAAACAGGGATCCTGATTAGGGGGTAAGTCACTATTACTCTCAAGAAACTTGGCTTAAGACTTATCAATATTTAATAAAACCTGTGTTTGGGACAAGTCAGTGAAAACACACTAATAATACGCCACCATTACCTCTTATAGTTAGGAAGATGCCTGGTAGACCTAGGAAAAAGAGGATTAGAGCACAAGGTGAAAATAACTCACAAGTTAGTAGGGTAGGAAGAAAGATGGCCTATTTTAATTGTCATGTTGTTGGTCACATCAAATTTAGTTGTGATAAAGAGTCTATTCCTAAGCCGCAAAGGAAAAGAAGGTTCCTGGTAGGAAAAAATAAGTTGACAATGGTTGTTATGCATCTGCTAGATGTGGTGGGAGAGGATCAAGAGGTGGTAGGGGTGGTGTAGTTGAGTCTAGTCGTGGTAGAGGTGAATCTAGTGGTGGTGGTAGAGGAGAGCCTAGTACATGTAGGGGTAATGCATATGCTAGAGGTAGTAGAAGAGGATCATGAGGTGGTAGGGGTGGAAGAGGTAGAGGTAAAGGAAGATATGTACATGGCAGGGGTGAAACAAATGCAATACATGTATGATACTAGATATTCCACTATTGGTTTATTAGTTTTGTAAAATTAAAAATGTTAGTCATGTCTAGATTTTGTTATTGCAGCTTATGGATGAGGATGAAATTAGGCAAAGTTTGGATCATGACTATATGCAACAACTCATGGATGAAGAAGAATAGATTAGGAGGAATGAAGATCTAAAAAAACAAAGAAAGAATGATGAGGAAGCTTGGCAACAATACCTTGCAGAACAAAGGATGTGTGAAAGATTGGACAAAGAGCAGCTGGAAAGATAGAGACAAGAGGAAGAATGAGAGCACCAAAATGATTACTTTATCCAAGATTGGTTAACAAAAGATCCCATTGAACATACACCATCAATAGCTATAACTTCTAATAACCAATCACAGACCACTCCAAACTACACTATCCACCACCCAACAAGTGCATCAAGGGTTCAACAATCATCAGTTTCTAATGACCAATCACAAACCACTCCTTTGACTGCAAATAAACCGGCTGAGGAGATTGTACCTAAAGCACCAAGTAGGAAAAAAAAAAAAAAAAAAAAAAAAAAAAAAAAAAAAAAAAAAAAAAAAAAAAAAAAAAAAAAAGAGCAACACCAGAGGAACCACAAATGAGGATCTATTGGAAGAACAGGGGAAGGTTCGAAAAGATAGCCAAAATATATGCAAAAAGTTTCAAATTTGATGCACAAGGCTCTGTTTCTACTCTTGATAAGGTTTTCAGTGTTTCACCTTGAACAATGTGTCAATTAGTCTTTCATTTATGTTTTTACCAATGGGTCAAGTGGACACCATTATTTTGAATACTAGTGTTGGTGGTCCAGGCATGTAAATGACTAACAATAGTTTGGTAGACTGATGAGTGCTCAAACACTCATCATTTTTGACGTATTTGAACTGCCAAAACATCCAAAAATACTCAAAAATGCATCCAAATACTTAAAATATCCCAAAGATTGTGTTTTACATGTTTCAGATGCAAAATATTTAAAAACAAATGAAAAATGAACAAAGTTTGCATAATTGGCAGTTTCAGTCCCTCAACTTTCAAAAATTGTCAAAACTAGTCCCTGAGCATTTGTTTTGAAAGGAAAGTCAACCCAAGGCATTTAAAAGTCAAAAATGATCAAAAATTGTTTTTGGGTGAAATATTTCAAAAATTTGCAAGATTGGTCCCCGAAGTTTCAAAATTAACAAAAATTGTCCTTGGGAATTTCAAAAGTGGAAAAATCAATTAACTTCCTTGTATTATTCATCATTGGCTACAAAGACCCTTGGAATAACTTTTGGAAGATGTGCAACTTCAGCCCTCCAATATTCATAATTTACACTTTGGTCCCTAAGCCTTAATAATTCTACATACCAAACGGACCAATTTATTCTTATTATCCGAAAAATCCAAATCCCACCCAATCCACTAACCTACATCCCAAGCCCAACCACCTCCTTGGCCCATCCTACACCAGCCCACCTCCACCCTCTTTTTGATATTAAACCTGGTCAACACCAGGTCAAACCACACCCCAAACCACCACTTCCCACCTTTTTCCACCAAAACCACCCACACGTGCTCTGCAATACCTCCCCCCCCCCCCCCCTCTCATCATCACCCTACACTCTGCCAGCCCCCAAACAGTTCCCTAATCCCACTTATATCAACCCTAAACACAAGTTATCAGAGGCATGCGTTTGGTACTATTTTTTGGGCGCCAAGACATTCCAACGGCCAAGATCAAAAGGGACTCATCCAATGGTTAAGAAGACTGCTGGGAAAAGTCAACGGAACTCCTAGAAACCCTAATTTTGGAGTATAAAATGAAGAAGAAGGAGCAGTGAAGGGGAGTAGTTTTTTAGTAAAAAAATTGTATTGTCTAATTTATGTTTAAGTTTCTTAGTCTAAATTAGTTTAAGTAAGTAGTAATCTCAGTTGTAATATTGTAAGTTTGAAGTTTTCAATCAATGAAATTCAAGTTTCAAGTAATTTTCAGCTTATGAAATTCCATTTTAGTCTAAAATTCTCAAAAAGTTTAATTGTTGTTTCTAGCTGTTAAATTGAACTCATAGGGTCACATAGGCTCCCCATTAAGCTTATTTGAGCTTTTAGAGACCTTAAAACTCAGTTTAGAAATAAAAACTCAAAAATATAAAAAAAATCAGAAAAGTAGAAAAGAAATAAAAAATTCACAGGTATGGAAGAAGGAAGCAAGAAGGATAGCTGAACTTGGATGGCTTGGGTTTTAGTGGCTTATGGAAGCCTTTAGGATGGTTCTTGGCTCTTGATCAATTGGCAGGAAAGCTTTGTAAGAGATTCTTTCAAACTTGAATTTCACTGTTCAAACTGCTTATGAATTGCTTATCATTGTTTGCTTCTGCTTATTTGTGAGATTGAAAGTTGGATATATTCAGTATTGTTCAATAATCATAGTTTTGTAAGCATTGTATCCATTTTTAATTTCTACTGTCTCAACTTTGCATAAGATTGAACCTTGTGGCATTTATGGATTATGGTTGTTCAAGTTCATGTTTCTGAGCTCAAATAAGTGTCACACATCAGTATGCTTGATTGTTTGGTAGTTTCATGGTTTAGATCTAGTATTTGATGCACAAATGTTTGAAACAGTTTCATTAATGGGTGTTTGGATCAGTGAGTTAGAGTGAGATTTAGATTGGTTATAGTAGTAACAATAGTTTAGTTAAGTCACTTACGATAATAGTAGTCTAAAGAAGTATAAAATCAGTAGTTACTTTAGGCAAAAGTCAAATTGCTTTTAATCTTCACATCATCAGTTAACTGGCATAATTTAGATAGCATAACCATCAATTTAGTTACATAAGTAATTAGTTTAACATAATTTAGTTTCATATAAGTTTATAATATCAATTACAGTAAGTTTTAATCATTCAAAGTTGGATTTTGTCAAAGTTTTCAAAAAATCTAAAAAGTCAAAAAGCATGATATCAGGAAAAATGCAAAAATTACAAGAATTATTGTGAATTTTGTGTGCATATTCAGGTTTTGAAACTTATTGTGGTTAAAGTATACCACCTAAACTCAGGGAATCAGAGCTTATTTCATTTTTAGGATTTTTTTTCCTAGCTTGTGCAAAAGCTGGAAGTTGGCTGCAGGGAGAGGCACCTCCCATGCACCACAGGAATTGACCCAATTACTTGGATCCACTCTAGCTTATCCAGTGGGCCCCACAGCCAACCTTTTGGCTTTTGAGTAGCCTAGTAGTGTAGGTTTTCATAACTTAGCTTATTTTGGGCTATAGCTTATTTGCCCTTGCCTTATTTGGTTCATCTTTGCACCCTAACCTCAAGTCATACACTGAGACAGTCAGTGTTTAGGCCAAAGTTCTTAGGCCTACATCTTGTTATCTTGTGGGACCCATGTAACACCCCCAAAATTTGGTACAGCGGAAGACTCAACAAGCTTTCGGGGTGCTACGGGGATTGGTATCCATTCAAAGTCATGAAAGAACGAGATAAAGTAAACATAATAGAAATACAACCACGCGGGGTTTTAAAGTTTACATTTATCCCAAAATCATCCAAAGTCAGACCCAAAAGAAATAAATATAGGTCCACAATAGTTATCAGAGTTTTAGAAATATAGATCCATAACCGGTGCCAATGCCAAGCCTCCAATCCCAAGCATCCATAGAGCATCACTTAATTACCTGAGAAAACGTGCTAAAAGTCAGCTTTCGCTGGTGAGATCATAGGTTTAAATTCATAATTCGATATAGTGGACATATACGCAAAACGCTTGCTAGCTAGACTAGGCCTCAATCATCCAACCAAAATAATCCAACCGAATCAAATCAACCAAATCAAATCAAACCTATAGGTGCACGCTATAGCTCAAATCAATCCAATCAATAGCTTACCTAGCTCAAGTCTAGGCCTCGCTCTATAACCAATCTAATAGCTTACCTAGTTCGGGACTAGGCCTCGCTCAACAACCAAATCAATAGCTTACCTAGTTCGAGACTAGGCCTCGCTTAATCCTACCTAGTTCTATAAGCATAGCAAGTTTTGAAATAAATAAATAAAGCGATAATAGTCCACATAAAACATTTGCACGTTTCTCACCCCAAGTATTGAAAACAAAGTTCAAGAGTAAAAGTGGGGCTATGACTCACCTCTAGTCCAGAAAATCCTCAAAAGAAATCGATAGAAGAAAGACGTAAGCAACACAAGCAACTCACGTAACGGCGACTACAGACTCGGCACTTCCTAACAATATCAAACCCGTTCAGAAATCTTTTCCTAAAAATCAAATATTCCCATTCCCGAACGTATTCCGTTCTACTTTTCAAAGATTTCCATTTCTCGAATTAAATTCATATTAATTTAAAATTCGACGTTTGGTATCCATATGGGTGAAGGGTCGACACATCCTATGGGCGTCGTGGGATACGATGCCTATTAATATACTCATTTTATATAATCAAATAACTCGATCTAATCCGTCGAATGAATAAGTCACTTGCTATAGAAAATGTTTATATTAATCGTCATATATCCGTGACCACACAAAGTCACAATATAAGGCCCACTTGGACTTTAAATAACCAACAATCGTATAACTCGATAAGTTTCTAGATTTGTAAACAAAATCACGTTTTTAATTATTATTTACCCGACTTATTATTTCGCCATTATATATATAGTTATTATTTATAACAATAGTCCGACATTTATTACACTATTTACATAGCATAATAACTATCGTTATTTTGTTATAACGTTTACTCGTGATCGTTTTATTATTAATATACGCATATATATATATATATATATATATATATATATATATATATATATATATATATATATATATATATATATATATATATATATATATATATATATATATATATAGTGAAGCGTTCAAATGAGAAACCTAAATTTTGTGAGAACGCGAGAAGCAATCCTAGCCACTCATTTTATCCTCCTTTAACTTTAATCTAATAGCTAATATTAGCTAATCAAGTTTTTTAAAATTTCTTAAAAAATTTTGAAAAATTTTTAAAAAAAATTCAAAAAAATTTCGAAAAAAATTTTTCGAATTTTTTTTTCAAAAGATTTTTTTTCGAAAAAAATTTTTATGAAAAAAAAATTTTCGAAAAATTTTTTTATCGAAAAATTTTTTTTCGAAAATTTTTTACCAAAAAAAATTTTTTCAAAAATTTTCGAAAATTATCGAAAACTCACGTGTAAAAAAAAATTCGTCACATGTAAAAAAAAAAATCGTCGCATGTAAATTTTTTTTTCGACACATGTGAAAAAAAAAAATTCTGCCACATGTGAAAAAAAAAAAAAAATCGTCACATGTGAAAAAAAATTTTAAAATTTTCACGAAATTTTTTTTGTCACGTGTGAAAAAAAATTCGTCACATGTGAAAAAAAAAATTCCGTCACATGTGAAAAAAAATTTCGTCACATGTGAAAAAAAATTTTGAAATTTTCACAAAAATTTTTTTGTCACGTGTGAAAAAAAAATTCGTCACATGTGAAAAAAAAAGTTCGTCGCATGTAAATTTTTTTTTGGTCACATGTGAAAAAAATTTCCGTCACATGTGTAAAAATAAATTTCGTCACATGTGAAAAAAAATTTCGAAAACATTTCAAAAAAAATTTCGAAAATTTTTAAAAAAAAAATTCGAAATTTTTTTTAAAATTTTTAAAAAAATTTTTTGAAAATTTTTCAAAAAAATTTTCGAAAATTTTTTGAAAAATTTTCGAAATTTTTAAAAAAAAATTTTTGAAAATTTTTCAAAAAAATTTTCGAAAATTTTTTGAAAAATTTTCGAAATTTTTTTGAAATTTTTTTGAAATTTTTCAAAAAAATTAGTTAGCTAATAATAGCCATTAGATCAAAGTTTAAGGAGGATAAAATGAGTGGATAGGATTAGTTCTCGCGTTCTCACAAAAATTAGATTTTTCACATAAATGGTCCCCTATATATATATATATATATATATATATATATATATATATATATATATATATATATATATATATATATATATATATATATATATATATATATATATATATATATATATATATATATATACGTTTAACACCTCTATATACGTATATAAACGATTATATTCTCAATACTAGTATTACGAGTATTATTTTTAATATTGACTTTTAAATATTTATCGAGTCATAGAGTTTGGTCACATGTCCGAGTCATGACTCTCGGCTCATAGTCCAAGTCCAAAATAAGTATCAAGTCAAAAATAAATATATAATCTCCGTCCAATCAATCCCATATCCACGTGCTACAACATGAGGGTCCGACTACGGCACCCAACTAACCTATCTCCGTCATCTAATGACCGTCTCACAATCGGTCCCCAATTCCACACTCGACAACACATCTCCAAAATAACTCACAAATCCAAATATACCACTCAAGTCCAAGTAATATTCCAATAAGTACCAAGGTCCAAACATCACAACCATGACAAAAACAATAATAATAAATCGACAAGTGACAATATATCCGAAAACCAAATAAGTTACGGGTTGAGTTACCAAGTCAACCCGGGTCAAAATATGCTCGAAACATGATACGGGAGCAACACCCAAGACCCATAGGTCTCGGCTAGCTCCTTGAGCCAAACCGAACCCAAAACAGCCCCCTTGGGGGGTGTCGGCCAAGAAAACCAACGGCCACAAGGGTCCTCCGAACCCAACCAAACAATCCGAACATCACAAATGAGCACCAAGGATCACAAATACACCGAATGGTCAAGAAAACATCACAACAATCACCCAAACCGAGAGCATGAGCTCTCGGTCGAGTCTCGACCCATCGAGAAGCATGAACCCGGATACCAAACTTCCTTTTAAACCATTTTTATCAAAAACCCACTTGATTCTTGTATCAATAACCATGAAACCCGAAAAGAAAATAAAATTCGTGACCCTAGGTCACGGTTCGAACCCAAAACTCGAGTCAAAACTCGTCCTACCTTCAAATCCAAGGCCAAATCGAATGGAACTTCAAGAAATACGAAAAAGTGGTGATGAATACGTGGAGATTAAATTCGAAATAGGTGTTATAGTGGTCCAAATCGCGCGTAGTTTATACCAATAGATAGATCGTGAAAAGATGGTTAAGATGGTGGTGTTATTTTTGTTGTAGGAGTGGCGGTGGTGGTGCTATGGTGGTGATTAGGGTGCGGTGGTGATGGTTGTGTTTGAAGGGAGAGAGAATGAAATGTTGGTGAGGGTGTTGTGTGTGGTTTGTGTCACAGGGACGATTTCATGTAATTTACTCTTATTATAAAAAAAAATTCTTTTATTAACATTAATAGTATGAAGTGGGTAGGGTTAGTTAAGTAGCCCGGTGTAAATACACGGACCGAACCCGAAACCTTAAATAACCAAACAACTTTCTCAAACCAAACCCGTTCCAAAAATAATAATATCCGAACCAATATTAAAATTTAATTAAAATTGTTAGGTTAACCTAGTGCCGGAGTCAATGTAGTGCCAATGTAATGATCTCAAAATAAATCATCACGAACGAAACGAACCAAACCATAAGTAAATAATAAATCCCATAAATAACGTACGATCAAAAATCACATTCCAACGTTCATAAACATCTCGTCACAATAAACTTTTCAAAAATTCCAAAATTATAATTTTTAATGTAATGCGGGTTTTAAAAACGGCTCCCTATTTTGCCAGTTGTCACATCCTCCCGGCCTCAGAAGAAACCCGTCCCGGGTTTCTCTCGGAACAAACCATCTACGATGTAAAAAGCTTCGGATACCTCTTTCGAAACTCATCCTCACGTTCCCACGTGAATTCCGGTCCATGCCGCGAATTCCAACGAACTTTGATGAGCGGGATGCGACTTCTCTTAAGTCGTTTGATCTCTCTATCCAATATCTCAATCGGCTCTTCCACAAAATTCAAACTCTCATCCACACGAATATCCTTGATTGGTATAACTGGCGTTTCCTCCGAAAGACATTTCTTCAGATTGCTAACATGAAACACATCATGCACTTTATTCAATTCCATTGGCAATTCCAATCGATAAGCTACGGGCCCAATTCTTTCCAAAATAAGAAATGGTCCAATGTAGCGGGGATTTAGTTTCCCACGTTTCCCAAAACGTATCACACCCTTCCAAGGCGAGACTTTGAGCATCACTTTGTCTCCAACCTGGAATTCTAGGGGTTTACGCCTCTAATCGGCGTAGCTTTTCTGCCTATCTCTAGCTGCTTGCAGTCGATCTCGAATTTGCGTTACCGTCTCAGTAGTTTCCAAAATAAGCTCAGGGCCTGTGAGTTGGCTATCTCCAACTTCTGCCCAACCAATAGGCGAACGACATTTACGACCATACAAAGCTTCAAATGGTGCAGCCTTAAGACTTGTGTGGTAGCTATTGTTGTAGGAGAACTCCGCAAGGGGTAGATATTTCTCCCAGCCTTTACCAAAGTCTATGATGCATGCACGAAGCATATCCTCCAAAGTCTGAATAGTTCTCTCACTTTGACCATCGGTTTGGGGGTGATATGCAGTACTCATATCAAGTCTCGTCCCCAAAGCGGTTTGAAGTGATCGCCACAATGCTGACGTGAAACGGCTGTCGCGATCAGAAATAATCGATATCGGGACTCCGTGACGAGAAACAATCTCCTTTACATACAACCTTGCAAGTTTATCAACACTATCGTCTTCACTAATCGCCAGGAAATGAGCAGACTTAGTCAAACGATCCACAATTACCCATATAGCGTCGCAACCGCTAGCTGTCTTTGGTAATTTGGTAATAAAGTCCATCGTAATCCGCTCCCATTTCCATACCGGGAGTTCTGGCTGCGTCAATAATCCTGACGGTCTTTGATGTTCTGCCTTAACTTTCGAACATGTCAAACACTTACTAACATACAATGCTATATCTGCCTTCATATTTGGCCACCAATATAACTTTTTCAAATCCTGGTACATCTTGTCAGACCCAGGATGAATAGAGTATCTTGACTTATGCGACTCATACATAATCAACTCTCGGATTCCTCCATACGATGGTACCCAACTTCGCTCTCCAAAACATAATACTCCATCAGAACGCTTAACAAATCCCTTCTCATTTTCTGCCATCCCAAATATGTTCTCAGCAGCTCGATTCTCTGCTTTCAACGCTTTCGTTTGAGCTTCCAATATTTGAGACGGTAATGGCGATACGATAGTCATCCCTAATGACCTAACTCGTAACGGTGGAATTCTCTCCTTTCGACTAAGAGCATCAGCAACAACGTTTGCTTTACCAGGATGGTAGCGAATTTCACAATCATAATCGCTTAGCAACTCAATCCAACATCGCTATCTCATGTTGAGCTCTTTTTGATTCAAGATGTGTTGCAGACTTTTGTAGTCAGTAAACACTACACACTTGGTTCCATACAAGTAATGTCTCCATATCCTTAAAGCAAAAACCACAACACCTAACTCCAAATCATGGGTGGTGTAGTTTTTCTCGTGCTTCTTGAGCTGTCGGGAAGCATAAGCTATCACTTTATCTCGTTGCATTAACACAGCTCCTAAACCTTTATGAGAAGCGTCACAATAGACGACGAAGTCCTCGTTACCTTCAGGTAACGCTAAGATAGGAGCACTACACAACATCTCCTTAAGTAACTGAAATGCTTCCTCTTCCTTATCTCCCCATTCATATTTAACACTCTTTTGAGTCAATTTGGTCAACGGTTTTGCTATCTTCGAAAATCCCTCAATGAATCTTCGGTAATAACCGGCTAATCCCAAAAATTGACGAACTTCTGTTGGGGTCGTAGGTGCAGCCCAATCTTTAATCGCTTCAATCTTAGCAGGATCTACATGAACTCCTTGTCTATCAATCACATAACCCAGAAATTGTACTGTCGGAATCCAAAATTCACATTTCGAAAACTTGGCATACAGTTTCTCCTTCCTGAGCAATTCTAAGATAAGTCTTAGATGCTCCTCATGCTCCTTCTCATTCTTAGAATAAACTAGAATGTCATCGATGAACACAATCACAAACTTGTCTAAGTAAGGCTTACACACCCGATTCATGAGGTCCATGAATACCGCTGGTGCGTTCGTCAACCCAAACGGCATCACCTGAAACTCGTAATGCCCGTAACGGGTTCTGAAATCCGTTTTCGAAATATCTTCCTCGCGCACTTGAAGCTGATGATATCCCGATCTCAAATCGATCTTCGAATACACACTCGATCCTTGAAGCTGATCGAACAAATCGTCGATCCTCGGTAACGGGTATCTATTCTTCACCGTTAACTTGTTCAACTCTCGGTAATCAATACACATACGAAACGATCCATCCTTCTTCTTCACAAATAAGACCGGGGCTCCCCAAGGCGAAGAGCTTGGTCTTATAAATCCTTTCTCGGCTAACTCTGCTAATTGTTTCGACAACTCTTCCAGTTCAGTAGGTGCAAGACGATAAGGCGCTCGTGCTATAGGTGCAGCACCAGGTATCAACTCAATCTGAAACTCCACTTGTCTAGTAGGCGGGATTCCCAGTAAATCATCGGGAAACACATCCGAAAAATTACGAACTATAGGTAATCTAGATGGGCCTCTCAAATCCTTTCTATCTCCTGGTATGTTCAGAATCTCCTTGCCGTATGGCACACGCACGATCTTCTCATCGCAAATTATATGAGCACGATACTTCGACAACCAATCCATACCAATAATGACATCAAAACTCCCTAATGTGACGGGTAGAAGATCTATGTTGAAAGGACAATTCAGAAAGTTTAATGTGCAACCGCGAATGATAGTCCTAATCCTCTCTATATTCCCATTTGCTAACTCTACATCATAACCAATTCCTAAGGCCATCGGGGGTTTCTCTAGTAAGGGTGCAAACTTAGTGGACACAAAACTCTTATCGGCACCAGTATCAAATAGTATGGAAGCATAACGATTATTGAGAAGGAACGTACCAGTAACGACGTTCGGATCTTCTCCTCTCTCGTTCCCAAGTGCATACACTCTCCCATGAGCAGCTCCAGCTTCCACACGTTGGTCCCCATTATCTTGTCGTCCACGATTTCCTCCAGCTCCACGGTTTCCATTATTGTACCCATTACCACCCGATCCTTGATTTCCTCGGTTCCACGATTCCCTACACTTATTCCTATAATGTCCCTTCTTTCCACATCCATAGCAGGTAACATTAGCCTTGCTCATAGTTTCAGGAGTAGCTTGAACCATAGCAAGTGGTCGAGCTCTACAATCCTTAGCTAGGTGTCCCATCTTAGAGCAATTCTTGCACATCACAGTACATCGACCAGAATGATGCTTGTAACATCGGTTACATTTGGGTGCATCTCCATTGTAGTTCTTCTTATCTCCATCTCCCATAGCATAAGCTCTAGCAGTTGTTTGTCGCTTGTTTTGACGATCATTACCCTTAGAGTGATCATCCCTCTTCTTCTTTCCATTCTTGTCTTTCTCAGCTTCTTCCAATGCCAAAGAGTCCATCAATTGTTGAGCGATAGTGATAGCCTCATGAATGTTTGCAGGCTTTGCAGAAATCACATCGTTCCTTGTAGCTACTGGCAACCCATCGGTATCCCTCTCAATCCTTTGAGTCTCAGTCCTAACCATATCGGGGCAAAGTAAGGCTAACTCTCGATAACGGCGATTGTAAGTTGCCATATCGGTACCTTTCACCTTATGGTTCCAGAACTCAATCTCCAGCTTCTTAATCTCATTCCTTGGGCTGTAAGTCTGAATCAGCAAAGACTTAAATTGCTCCCAAGTCATAGCATAAGCCACATCACTCCCAACCGAGTTATGGTAATTGTTCCACCAAGTTAAAGCTTCATCCTTGAAAGTAAAAGAAGCAAACTTTACCTTCGTATTCTCCGCACAACCACTGACATTAAACACTGACTCAGTCTTCTCTATCCACCTAACCAAGTAGACCACTCCTTCAGTTCCACCAAACTCAACGGGTCCACAAATCTTAAACTCCTTGTAGTTACATCCATTAGCACGAACAGGTGGAAATGTTCCAGCAGAATTGTTGGAATGATTCGACTCAACTAGTAACTCAGCAACTCGTTGCTCCACAAGTTGATTGATCATTGCTTTGTCCATAGTAGGTGCATTAAGTGGAACATGATCATTGTCTCCCTGAACATCAACATTTTGATTCCTGTTGTTGCGGTTAGTAGTGTCCAGGTTATCAGGAGTAGGGGTCTCAACATTGCGAGTAGGACGAAGTCCTCGACGACCAGGGGTAGTCGTTGCAGGACCAGTTCTGGTAGCTCTAACAGGGTTTCGTCGTGGGGCCATTGATCAGTAACATCATACAAGTTCGTGAGTCTCCGATAGAACTTATCATATGCTCAACAAGAATTTAATCAACGAAGCTAAGTCATGGAAAGAATATCAACAATACACCACAAGACATCAATAAGGTGAATAGGAACTCAATTTCCATAATATCCAAAAACCACATAATACCATATAATAATAACCATCAACCATACAATAAAGATCCAACATCGTTTCGACTTCCTAAAACACAAAAGATAATAATCGTTCCAACAAGACGGGAAATCAACTGAAAATACATCAAAATGGGATAACTAGCTTTTCCAACCGAACACTCCTCGGTTAGGAAAGCAACAAGATAACATAGCTCAAACATCTAGCCACGCTGCTGGCGGAGGCTCCTCAACTCCTGCCTCAAGCCATCAAGATCTTTCCATAATGATCCTAACTCCACACTATGGGTGTCTCTGTCTCTCTTAAGGTCAGCCACCTCCTTCTCCAGCTCGGCATTCCTTTGCCATAACTTGCGGTCGGCCTCTCGAGCTGTAATAAAGCCTCGCTGTAAACTCTCGATCCGCTCATGAACCTCCATCAAAACTCTCCTCATCTTAGTCGTCCAAGATCAGTAATCTGAGCCCACATCCTACCTGTCTCACCTAACTCTGCATGCTCAGCAGAAACCTCAGAAGGTGCATCCGACTCAACGGGACTACCAGGTGGCAACTCAAACAAAAATGGATGATCAGGTGAAACAGGCTCAATCGGATGTATAGGTGAATCAGGCTTCTCAGCCTGAGCTGGCGGCACTAACAAATCATCATCATCAGGCATCTCCTCCTCCTGAGGGTCATCCTACTCCTCAGGGTCATCATCATCACCCTGCTCAGCCTCCTGAGGTTCATCAGCCTCATCCTCACCCTCGTACTCCTCCTCCTCCTCATTGGAAGAGTACATCATCAATCGTCGTCTCCTAACAGGTGAACCATGTGGTGAAGGGGTAGGTGATCTAGGATGACGACGCAATTATGCAGGTGGCGCCTCTGACAGAAGAGAGTGAGCATCTATCTGTAAGGGTGGTGAAGTAGGGCGTACCGACATACGTGCCGTAGCTCGGTGGGCAAAACATGGAGCCACACGAGCCAAAGCCTGATGAAGAGTAAGCTGCTTCGATGTACCAGGGAGCCCTAGAGAAGATAAGGGTCCCTGCGTAGATGCAGCAGGTGGTGCTGAAGTAGAACCTGTCGGTGTCACTGTAGCTGAATGCATGGCAACCTGGTAAGGGTCATCAGGAGCCATGGTGAACTGTGCTGGCAATACCGGTGTAGTAAGAATATCCTCAACAACATCGGGCGTACGGGAGGCCATAGTCTGTGACAACGGCGTAGGGTAGGTGTAAGTGTTTCAAAACAACTAAACCGCGAACTCAAAATACCGTATCAACATCATCACATAATCCCAAATCATATATAACCAAGAAAGATTTAAAATACCGCATTACTAAAACCATTCATAAAACAATTAAGCCATATAATTCCTCAAAACGCCATCATATCACCAAATCAATAAACCTCAAATCATCTCAAGAAATCCCAAATCTAATAATCATCTCAATAATCTCATAATACCTCAATAATAAACAATGATGCTTCGGATTGGCGGGCTGGCGGGCAATGGTCGAGGATCGTTTTCTATAAAAATCGGTTATAGTTTAGGTGTCTATTTACCTAGTTCTCTATAACCTTGGCTCTGATACCAATCTGTAACACCCCCAAAATTTGGTACAGTGGAAGACTCAACAAGCTTTCGGGGTGCTACGAGGATTGGTATCCATTCAAAGTCATGAAAGAACGAGATAAAGTAAACATAATAGAAATACAACCACGCGGGGTTTTAAAGTTTACATTTATCCCAAAATCATCCAAAGTCAGGCCCAAAAGAAATAAATATAGATCCACAATAGTTATCAGAGTTTTAGAAATATAGATCCATAATCGGTGCCAATGCCAAGCCTCCAATCCCAAGCATCCATAGAGCATCACTTAATTACCTGAGAAAACGTGCTAAAAGTCAGCTTTCGCTGGTGAGATCATAGGTTTAAATTCATAATTCGATATAGTGGACATATACGCAAAACGCTTGCTAGCTAGACTAGGCCTCAATCATCCAACCAAAATAATCCAACCGAATCAAATCAACCAAATCAAATCAAACCTATAGGTGCACGCTATAGCTCAAATCAATCCAATCAATAGCTTACCTAGCTCAAGTCTAGGCCTCGCTCTATAACCAATCTAATAGCTTACCTAGTTCGGGACTAGGCCTCGCTCAACAACCAAATCAATAGCTTACCTAGTTCGAGACTAAGCCTCGCTTAATCCTACCTAGTTCTATAAGCATAGCAAGTTTTGAAATAAATAAATAAAGCGATAATAGTCCACATAAAACATTTGCACGTTTCTCACCCCAAGTATTGAAAACAAAGTTCAAGAGTAAAAGTGGGGCTATGACTCACCTCAAGTCCAGAAAATCCTCAAAAGAAATCGATAGAAGAAAGATGTAAGCAACACAAGCAACTCATGTAACGGCGACTACAGACTCGGCACTTCCTAACAATATCAAACCCGTTCAGAAATCTTTTCCTCAAAATCAAATATTCCCATTCCCGAACGTATTCCGTTTTACTTTCCAAAGATTTCCATTTCGCGAATTAAATTCATATTAATTTGAAATTCGACGTTTGGTATCCATATGGGTGAAGGGTCGACACAACTCAAACCAAAAGCCACAACGAACGAAATAATAAACCAACTATAGGTCTAATATTAGCCCAGCATATTATTTAAATAATCATCGAAGCTTATCAAATCCGTCGATTTGGTAATCTCCCATATTTATTTACGTAATATATCGTTCCAAAATTATACCCAACCTAAAGCACATAGCACAAAGAATTCTATTTGGTATATATCGTAGTCCTATAAATTCCCTATATATATCGTCGAATCGGCCAAATTCCACGAGATATATAGTAATTTATTACCCTAAAACATATACCACATCCTATGGGCGTCGTGGGATACGATGCCCATTAATATACTCATTTTATATAATCAAATAACTCGATCTAATCCGTCGATTAAATAAGTCACTTGCTATAGAAAATATTTATATTAATCGTCATATATCCGTGACCACACAAAGTCACAATATAAGGCCCACTTGGACTTTAAATAACCAACACTCGTATAACTCGATAAGTTTCTAGATTTATAAAAAAAATCACGTTTTTAATTATTATTTACCCGACTTATTATTTCGCCATTATATATATAGTTATTATTTATAACAATAGTCCGACATTTATTACATTATTTACATAGCATAATAACTATCATTATTTTGTTATAACGTTTACTCGTGATCGTTTTATTATTAATATACGCATTATATATATATATATATATATATATATATATATATATATATATATATATATATATATATATATATATATATATATATATACTTTTAACACGTCTATATACGTATATAAACGATTATATTCTCAATACTAGTATTACGAGTATTATTTTTAATATTGACTTTTAAATATTTATCGAGTCATAGAGTTTGGTCACATGTCCAAGTCATGACTCTCGGCTCATAGTCCAAGTCCAAAATAAGTATCAAGTCAAATATAAATATATCATCTCCGTCCAATCAATCCCATATCCACGTGCTACAACATGAGGGTCCGACTATGGCACCCAACTAACCTATCTCCGTCATCTAATGACCGTCTCACAATCGGTCCCCAATTCCACACTCGACAACACATCTCCAAAATAACTCGCAAATCCAAATATACCACTCAAGTCCAAGTAATATTCCAATAAGTACCAAGGTCCAAACATCACAACCATGACAAAAACAATAATAATAAATCGACAAGTGACAATATATCCGAAAACCAAATAAGTTACGGGTTGAGTTACCAAGTCAACCCGGGTCAAAATATGCTCGAAACATGATACGGGAGCCACACCCGAGACCCATAGGTCTCGGCTAGGTCCTTGAGCCAAACCGAACCCAAAACAGCCCCCTTGGGGGGTGTCGGCCAAGAAAACCAACGACCACAAGGGTCCTCCGAACCCAACCAAACAATCCGAACATCACAAATGAGCACCAAGGATCACAAATACACCAAATGGTCAAGAAAACATCACAACAATCACCCAAACCGAGAGCATG
Source organism: Artemisia argyi (assembly GCA_030686995.1). Lineage (NCBI taxonomy): Eukaryota > Viridiplantae > Streptophyta > Magnoliopsida > Asterales > Asteraceae > Artemisia > Artemisia argyi. Next base: position 180,174,290 of record CM060677.1, read on the forward strand.
AGCTCTCGGTCGAGTCTCGACCCATCGAGAAGCATGAACCCGGATACCAAACTTCCTTTTAAACCATTTTTATCAAAAACCCACTTGATTCTTGTATCAATAACCATGAAACCCGAAAAGAAAATAAAATTCGTGACCCTAGGTCACGGTTCAAACCCAAAACTCGAGTCAAAACTCGTCCTACCTTCAAATCCAAGGCCAAATCGAATGGAACTTCAAGAAATACGAAAAAGTGGTGATGAATACGTGGAGATTAAATTTGAAATAGGTGTTATAGTGGTACAAATCGCGCGTGGTTTGTACCAATAGATAGATCGTGAAAAGATGGTTAAGATGGTGGTGTTATTTTTGTTGTAGGAGTGGCGGTGGTGGTGCTATGGTGGTGATTAGGGTGCGGTGGTGATGGTTGTGTTTGAAGAGAGAGAGAATGAAATGTTGGTGAGGGTGTTGTGTGTGGTTTGTGTCACAGGGACGATTTCATGTAATTTATTCTTATTATAAAAAAAAAAAAAAAAAAAAAAAATCTTTTATTAACATTAATAGTATGAAGTGGGTAGGGTTAGTTAAGTAGCCCGGTGTAAATACACGGACCGAACCCAAAACCTTAAATAACCAAACAACTTTCTCAAATCAAACCCGTTCCAAATATAATAATATCCGAACCAATATTAAAATATAATTAAAATTGTTAGGTTAACCTAGTGCCGGAGTCAATGTAGTGCCAATGTAATGATCTCAAAATAAATCATCACGAACGAAACGAACCAAACCATAAGTAAATAATAAATCCCATAAATAACGTACGATCAAAAATCACATTCCAACGTTCATAAACATCTCGTCACAATAAACTTTTCAAAAATTCCAAAATTATAATTTTTAATGTAATGCAGGTTTTAAAAACGGCTCCTTATTTTGCCAGTTGTCACAACCCACAACTTGCCTTTTGGCTTATTGTTTAGCTTATTAGTCTAGCTTCTAAGACCCAGGGTTTTTTTGAACCTCAGCTTATTGAGGTATAGCTTACTGGACCTATTTGTGTGGCCTGTTCTCAAGTCCGAAACTTACCCTTCAGCTTTTGACCCAACTTCCAAGGCTCACACAGAGCTCAAAAATAAGCCATAAGCCTGGCTTATTGGCTTATTTTGTAGCCTACCAGCCCTAGTTTGCAAGTCAAATCTAAAATTGGATCCCCCTTTACATCTGTGGACCCCACAGTACCCCCAAAGGGTCTAGTTTCAGCCTGTTTGGTCCTTGAGTTTTGCACTAGTGCTTATTGTTGTTTCTGACTTATTTATTATGCTTATCCTGTCTCTTCCAGCTTATTTGTAGCCATTGTAGTTGTTTGTAGCTTATTCATTAGTCTGTAGCTTTATTGTAGCTTTTTGGATCAAATTGTCCAATTTCTTTTAGCTTATTAAGCATTCTGTCCAAATTTGAGCTTATCAAACAACTTATTATTAAGCTCCTAACAAAGTTCCTTCACAAAAAGCTCATCATTCCAGTATATAAATAGTTGTGTAAAAGAAAAGTTAAGAAAAGACAAAAATAAGAAAAGTGATAGCTTCTATTTAAGCCCTTTTGGCTTATTTTCTGCTTATTTATAAGCAATTCTTAATTTTAAATTTTTCTTAGGTTGCTTATAGCTTAAAATAATTTTAGTAATTTTTTTCAGATTTTTCTTTTGTCATTTAGTACTTTTTATAATTTAATTTAATTTAAATAATTAGTTTTAATTAGCAATAATTAATTAAAAAGTAGGAAAAATAGATTTTCTGTTTTAAAATTAGTTTAATAATATTTTAGATTTTTTTTAATTTAATTTTCATTTTTCTAGTTAAATTTCATAATTAATTATAATTTAGTATAATTTAGTTAATTGAAAAGTAATTAATAATTAGTAATTAATTAATAGTAATTAATTAAATAGTTGTAAAAATAATTTTAATTTTCCAAAAATTTTCTTATATCATTAGGATTGTAAAAATATAATTTTCATATTCGTAGGACCTTATTTGCTCCTGTTTCACTTTTTATTTTGCGCGTTCGCGTTTATTTTAAATTTGAACGCCCGTTTTTAGGTTTAAATCATGTTTTTAGTATATTTGATCATCAGTAATCGTTCTTCTAGTGTTTTTAAGTTAATTTCATTCCTCATCTCATAGTATAATCATAATAATCAAATTCCTTACCCTTCTGTTAAATCACCCGATCATTTAAAACGTTCACAAATACAATTGCACGCCTCGTCGGGACATAACGACCCGGGAATTCACTATACTCCTTGGAGATTTGTCCTGAGACGTTTGACTTGGTTGACCATTCACCTGGTCAATTTAGTTGACCTTTCAGGACCAATCATAGACTTTTGTGAATCTCTAAGGGGTTGTCCCCCGACTATGGAGGTATTGGTATTAGGAAATGAATGAAGGAACTTTGACACTAATGGTTTGTTTCAAGCATTGTCATTTTCATTGTTTTGTACTATGTCTCATTAGTGTATCATTGTTTAAAGACATGCTAACATAAGTATACATAAACCATTATTTTATTGGAAAAAAATCATAAACCATTACATCAGTGAGTTCCATTACAAATACAGCATTAAAGCCTTTCACCAAAAGACCATTACTTGATAACTACCATTAGAACCATTTCTACCCAACTACACTTACTACCATTACAACCATTTCTAAACAACATACCCTTACTACCATTACAACCAAGAGCTTCACAAAATTTAACAGTCAAGATTCTAGCCAAAACACTAAATCAGCTTATTTAAAGAGCTTATTTCATAGCAAATACTAAAGACATAAAAATCGCAAAAAGTAAGAAACTTTTTTTCCATAAAGCCAAAGTTAATGAAGTTTTTTGCAAATCAGCTTCCATGTCTTCAATCATTTCTTGACGGCATATTTCATTATCCACATGACGCCTTTAATGAGGATTCAACTGAATGTACATCTCATACAAATGGATCCTATACCAGTCACATTCAATCTCTAGTTCAAACCACTTCCAGGTAGTACATTTCTTCTTACGAAGCTTCTGCAGTAAAGCAAAATACGAGTAATAAGAGATCGATTCTTTAAAAAAAGTAGGGTTTATGTTGACACGTTACCGATCAATTTTGGCAAACAAGGAATCCTTGAGTAGGTTTCTAATAAGTTTGTTAACTAACTCGGGAAAATGTGGAAAGTACGTTTCTAATAAGTGGACTTACCCTACAGTTTATTATCTTCCATTTAGTCAATAACTAAAAATTAGAGATTTATGATGCGTTTAGTACAAGTTTCGGAGTCACTATAGGTGTAGGTTTGATAACAAGATGGAATGATATGAATTTAGTGATTCCATTTCAATTGATTGGTTTCATTTGTTGGATATGGGTTTTATTTTCACTAACCCAACCATCAAAATCTGTAAGTAACCCTATTATAGAATTATATCCATCCAACTCTATACATGATTATTGATTAGTAGTGGTAATGCTTTGTGATTAAGAAAATTATTTCCTCAAGTTCAATAGGGAGCCTAGCAATGAACAAGATTTCATTGGTAAATTTTATAAGAATTTTAAAACAAAAGAGAAAAATTAAAAAAGAAGAATACACCACCATGTTCCATAAACAATGTGAAGATGGGAGAATATAACCATCGAAGATGGTAAGCTAATGAACTTAAATATATGAAGTGATGCAACTTGGCGGAAGAAGAACAATATTGAAAGTGTAACTTTGGAAATTTGACAGCAAGAATTAACACATTTGGTGAAGAAGATTTAAAAAGTACATAAATAGAGGTGTTTTAAGTATTGCTAATATTATGGTTTGATTCAAAAATCCAAAACTAATATTTATCGACCAAACATTAATAATCATAGACATTTCATTCCTTATTCCGATTCCCCTACCAAACACATCCTTAGTGATATGACATTACATATTACATCATTTTACTAGGCTATTTACCTAAAAGTCACATGGATAGAAAATATAGTGATCACACACATGGCATTGTGATTTACTTTATGATTCATGCTTGGCCTCTGCTGTCCCTTAGAATTCTTCTAGCAATTCTTCCTTATTCCTTAGGGTTGACGAGGTAATTACATCCACATGATACTAACGTAGTCGGAAGATAGTCATGTATTTGGTAATACACTCTCTACTACCTTGCTTCAGCATGCAAAAGGAGTTTTCTAGCTATTAATCTCGTCGACCATCTTCTTACTACTATTATAAAGGAAAAGAGCTTCTTGACTCCCAATGATATTCCACTTGCAACGAGTCCTGCCGATATAGCTAGTTTTCTTGTTGCATATCAATTGAGATGCAAGATGTGTTTTCAGAATAATAAAATTGTGATCATTTAGTTGCTTTTATTTAAAATAAGTTGACAGGAGAAACTTGCTTGAAACAAAAGGTCTTATAATAGTAAAGTAGAATAAAATCCCAAAATACTTATTAGAACCTCTATCACAATTATGTTAATATCAAACTTAAGAGTCTAGAATATCGTGAGAAGAACTACAAAACCAAGAAACAACAATATTGGTGAAAGAGACATACTATGCCGGGAAAACATTGGTTTATATTTGATGCTCAACATCTGGGTAGTGTACCTAAGCGACGTAGAAAAATATAGGAAAATATCCGGTGGAAGTTCGCTCTCTACGGAAATGGCCAGGAGGATGTGAAGACGACTTCCTAATGCTCTGTGAGATATGAATCTTTTATGTATTTTTTATAAGCAGGTATATTATCAAGGATTTGAATTGGTTGATTATGAAAACAAAAATTAAAAGGGATGACAAGCACAAGGATATGAGCAACTACTTAGGTACAACCCACATAGATCTCAGGCAAACTAGCAATAAAAACTTAATCCAATGCAAGCACGGGGAACTAACATTATTTGAAGTGATTTTGGCTTGATTAATCAAGGGACACCTCATATGGCCGAATCAAGGCAAGGGCTGGATAAGTTTAATGATGCGGTAGGTTGCAACGCACTAGTTTTACAACCCTCCTAGGCAGAGTACCTAATCGTTGTAGTGTAGTATAGGTAAGACTCTGGGGATTGATCGTTATCCAGGGAAATAGCAAGGTAGGTTCGAAGTGTATGACGATTTAAGCCTAAAGGTTGAAAGAAGAAGATTTTTGGTATTTTTATATTTTATAAGAAAGCAAGTAAAATTCCGGGGTTTGAGAGAGGTTGTTTTGAACTACTACAAAGCTAAAATGCATGAAAATAAATAAACAATAAAAGGAAAATTGTTGGCGAACTTCTTGTAAGAGGGGAAATGTATTTACCTAGAATTTCATTACTCCCTAGTTATTTCCTCACTATATTTACCAAATGTCACTTACTTATCTAATGTAATGTGGAGTATTCCTTATTCCCTATTGCAGGTTGGTCAGTCCGACATCTATGAACTATCCTAAATGGGAGACGCCTATCTGAATGTAAATATCCCACCCAATAACAGCTCACATAAGAAATACTCTTTTCAATTAATTCCTAAGACATAAGCATTAATTGGACAGGTTTTAATAGACATTCAACCTACCCATATAATATCGTAGCCAGTTTTACAACTCCTAATGCATATACCATTGACAAGAGGTGATAAACAAGCAATCAATAACTAGGTTTTATGTAATATTAAGTAAATACTAATAAGTTTAGAGAAGCATAGTAATAAAGAAACAAGTAAATCAGCAAATCACACAATGACGTATAAACATGTTTAAATGATTGAATAGATAACTTATCTCAATAATACATGAGGTCTTCAAGAGCCAAAAAGGCCTGCAGAAGCTGTAAAAATCAACTAGGGTTCCCTGGTATTCGTTCCTCTAAAATTACACACCCAATAATGAAAATAATGCGTTTATATTTATAGATTTTGGGTTGTGACAGCCTCACGTTGTGGTTGACGCCGTCAGCTCGCCGCCTATTAGGGTTTCGTTTTGTCCACCGCAATAATTTAACGGGATCACTTTATGCTTGTAATTCTGTCAGATGCCTTCTAACGCCGTCGTGATTTGTCGTCTTCACATAATAACCCGTCACAGGGAGGTGACGGCATTAAAGATGTCGGTCACGTTGTTGGAGTTGTCGTTTTTTGGTTCTTCATCCAATTGAGCCCTAGACTTGTAATTTTCCAGCATATGTTCTACCAAGTACCTAAATCTAGAAAAAAACAACTTAGAGCAATATATGATCAAATCTGTATGAGTTCAAGATCTAAATGACCCCTAAAATTCGTGTGAAATTATACCTCATCACTTAACATAGCTTAAACTACACATGCAATACACACACTTCCAAATTCAAATAAACCAAACCTCATGCATTCAATGTAGGATAACCTAACATGAGAACTAGCCTAGACATGCAATTGCTAAAACGGGTGTCGCAACTAACTTAGGTTCGCTAAATGGCTAATAGTCAAACCTAATTTAAAGCAGATATATATATATATATATATATATATATATATATATATATATATATATATATATATATATATATATATATATATATATATATATATATATATATATATATATTAATTGGATATGTCTGGTTTATTACATTTATAAATCTCTTACTGATTTGAATCCCTAGATATGAGTTAGATCAAAGTGTCAAATAAAAAGCTTAGTTGCAAAGATTAATGGGTAACTTAAAGCATTAAGATCATGCATTGAACATTGATACAAATTAAATAGTAAAATGTAATGACTTGCATAAATTAAGTTGTCACAAGTCGTTACTAACATATTTAGCTAAACCTATTAGTGATGATCACACATATAAACAAGGTAGACAGAGAAGACATAATTGATCAAACAAAAGATTGTATTGAGGAACAAGTGTTAATATTATGATCAACTGATGTTCCAATTGATTATAGTTGCAGTAAAAATTATGAAAAACCCTTCCGAGTGACTAAAAAGTTTGTCTCTAAACCCTAACTCCAGAAAGTTGCATGAAAATAATAAAACCCTAAGCTCATATACATAGATTTTATATCATATTATTTTCTGCCGGGGGGGGGGGGGGGGGGGTCAGATAGCGTTGTATGTTGATTAGGATTTAATTTTGATATATAAATCAACAGGATGACGGTGTTAGGGGTCTTCTCGGACGGCGTCATGCTTGAGGGCGATGGTGTCATGTTCATCTTTGGACGTCTGTGTTAGGGGTCTTCTCGGACGGCGTCATGCTTGAGGGCGATGGTGTCGTGTTCATCTTCGGACGTCTTCTTGATCATTAATAGTAGCAAGAAAGGACGAATGTATTGATAGATTAACATATCCGTTTCTAGTATTTTCTAAAATATCAAAAAGTGCAAAGGGATATAGTAATATACCTAAACTCAACTTATATTTGTAGGAGTTTTCGTAAATTAATACGTGGGTATTGAATAGGTTTCAATTATCTAGTTATTTCATTGCTTAGCTAGGAGCCTCTTTGTATTAACAAAGTGTATCTCTGGTTGTTGCTTTGCACTTGTGGGAGTATGAAGGATTTATGTGTAAAAAACAACGTCTTTCATAACTAGTACTCTTATAAATACCAATGGGTCACATCATTACACACTAAACACAACATGCAAGTTGGTAAAGAGATACAAATGAAATAGAAATAATGAGGAAATGAAAACTTGGGAATATTCGCATAAAGGTGTAAAACGGTAATTATTCACAACGTATATATTTATCTAGGATAAATATATAAGTACATAAAAGGCAAAACCACGAACTCTTATGAGTGTAAGGTCGTCGACCGACCCTCTCAAAGTGAGCAGGAGGTGAGTTTGATTTCTTGTCAAACTTATGTACTTACGGATAATTAATTAGGTATTTTAGTTGTATTAAGAACGTCTTTGTTACACTATAAATATAAGGACAACCTAAACTAGAAATCACTTAATCCAATAACCTTAAATCGCCCCCTCTCCTCTCCCGCTAGTCGAACTGATTAGGGTTTCCAAAACCCTAATAGACTTCCATAATCGACCCTAGTCGATCCCATACTCTTCAACGTTGCATAGGATCTAGCCCTAGTTCTACTTTTGAAGTACTGGTGTATATCTGACGCAACCAACGAAGTGATTCACCCCGGAAATTCATAAACCTTTCAGATTCATCTAACAAGGAAGCGTCAAGAAGAAGGCGATTGCATGCACGCAGTTGATTGCAGACAAGAGTTGGAGCTTACATATTTGCAAGAACAAGTAACTCTATAAATACCCTTATAGTGTTTAGGTTTAGGTTATTTCATTGATTAGGAGATCTGTTAAGGGTTTAGTCTACATGGCCGTTAACTGTTTATTTTTCCGGTTGCGCATGTTTTATTTAGGTCATGCGGGTAACCACCAATACCTTACAGTTGCACCCTCTTACAGGGTCAAGGGGCGCCATGTTGATGAACAATTTTAATGAATCTTCATTAAAGAACTTAAAAACTTAACCAACCTGTCTTTTGATGAATAGTGGTGACTCTTCGTGTTTAACCTATTTTAACCGCTCATAACAGTCAAATATGGCTGTCAATATACAAAAAAACTCACAATTCATCTATGTTATTTATTTGTTCTCTCGTGCCTAGATACTATGTTCTTCATCGTTGCAATCAATACGCATATATCCACATGAGTTCCTAAATTTCTCTAGAGTACATTTAATTTGTGCCTGATGTGGGCTACCTCTTTTAAGTTGGATATGGATGTTGCAACTAGAATGTCATGTGACATGTTTGTATAGCAACCAAAGAAGATCACTAGCTAGAAAAAAAATTATTTCACGGTACAAGAAGAATGCAAATGTAATCAGAAAGTTTGAAATGTAAATTCGGAAATGGATTATGTCCATACATTTCCTCTTCACTTTCTTATTCAAGATAGACACATTAGTTATATACCTCCAATTTCCTTTTAACTAAGTAAATTCAATTCTGATCCATAAACATATTCTCTGTAGTCAGTTCATCCATGTTGTTCTTATCGTACAAACCCTGAACCTGATGCTATTGTGCCAATGGATATAATATAAGTACACTTCAGAAGCATCAATGATTGTTTCCAAGCAGCTAAGTTTTGGGCCTGTTTAGTACTAATTACTAGCTAGAGCGGGCTTTTTGGGCATAGCCTAAGGCCTTATCCCATTTGTGCATCTCTAGTTCCACACTACCTCAAGATACGTAATTTTCACATATGAAGTCGCATGGCATAAGTCCCGCGAAAGATACAACTATTATGAATCATGATGATGAAATACGCAATGGATTATCCAAGACTGGTCGTGTATCAAATGTTTTGGGATGTAGAAAATTTGTTATGTCGCTTACAAACATGCATGGTCTTAACTGTATAATTGTATTAGCTATACCTATGTGTTTCAAGTATAATAAAATTATGATTTTTTCGATAATTTATATTTTTGTTCTTTAAATATAGATTTAGATGAATGCCAATATTCTGATATCCTTAATTAGAAAGATTTTTGGTGACTTTTTCTGACTGGATTTATGTGCATAAAAATATATTGACACCTCATATTGAGCACTTTTTCTGACCATAAGTTTTAGTCCTAAATCTCTTTGAACATTTCTGACTAAAGTTTTTGTCTAAGTATGAACCTTCCGTGATGGCTTTAGTAGTGACTCTTCTTCTTTCAGTTAGAGAAGGCTATAACGACTTTAATGAATGAATTTTACCTTTACTGACCTTGTTTTCAGTTAGTAAAGGTTGTATATCATATTGTGAAACCAGGTGGCTGCCACCTTTTTAGTCAAACTGCGTACTAATTTAAAAACTATCATATACATGAGCGGTTTTGGGCCGGCGCAGCATCAGCATTCGAGCCAGGCACAACCCACTAAGGGGCACTAAATTTTTTTTATACCATTATATTTTTTGTTTTTCGTACTTGATTATGGTTTATGAATATTATAATATAGGGGCACTTTTTTTTTCGTGTCTGGCCTAATTTTTTTTTTACTTTCTCAGCACCGCCCCATATATAGAATATAGTTCGTCTAGAACATAGTAAGACATATCTTGTGAACTTTTTTTTTCTTTTCTTTTTTTTTTTTTTTTTTTTTTGGAAGCGGAATTCTATAAAAGAGCCATCCTAGAAAGGATTTAGGAAAAAAGCAAAAACAAGTTTACATAAGAGCATTACGAGGATTAATGAACCAATCTATCCATCTAAGAGAGTATTTTTGTGCTCTAGATTGAATCCAAGTGTAGGAGTTGAGCTTGATATCGTTGAAAATCATGTCTTTTCTCGGTTTCTTTGATGCGAATACCGTCTCATTTCTATATCTCCAAAGAACCCATAGAGTCTTTTGAACCACGACATCAAAGAATTTGATTTGACTAGAAGGCAGTTGTATCCGGTCCACCAAGCATATTACATCATTGAGGCTTGAAATATTGGAGATATGTAAACCCCACCAATTAAGAACCTCCAACCAAGCTGACTTAGCAATGCAACACTCAACAAAGATGTGATCCTCTGATTCGAGGTTGTCATTACAAATGGGGCAAAGGACGGAATCAAGATCGTTGCCATGTTTGTCAAGATTAAGTCTTGTGGGAAGCCTCCTATGAAATATTCGCCAAGATGATCAAGATGTTTACTTTTGATGGGAGAATATTGTTCCAACGATACGGTACCGCGGGAAGAAGGCTTCTGGTCTTGGAAATGTGATTACGCATTGCCTTAACGGAGAAATCATTTGAGTCGCTAAAAACGCACGTCCACTTGTCTGAATCATTTGTGAGATGAAGATAAGTAACGAGCTCCACTAGACCACTAAGCTCTTGAAGTTCATTTGGAGATCGAGGTGCTCTATACCAAGACCACTGAAATACTAAGTAGCGAGGTAACATGGGAGGTTGCACAAAGTTGTTGTTCCTGCTTACACCAGGCCCATATTCAGATGGACCCAACAAATGACTAGAGCCTATAGTATTGTGATGAAAAGAATTAGCAATAGTATCATGAAGGACAGTAACATCAAGGGGACATCGAGCATAAACCATGGCTATTGGTGTTGATTCTAGCCGAAATAATCTAGGAAACGAGTCCTTTAAAGGTTCATTACCAATCCATGTGTCTAGCCAAAATTGTGTGCCATGACCATTTCCTATTTTCCTTTTAAAACTTGAAGGCAAGTATATTCCATGAGAAGCGAGGTCACTACCTAGTTTTACAATTTGACACAATTTGACACCATGGACTTGATTTCAAGGTGTGTTGAGATGATTTCGGAAAGCCACCTGTTATATCATGAATTGAGCGAATAAGTTTGCACCATATCACATTACCTTCATTTAAGAATCTCCAATGAAGATATCTTGTGAACTTGGTCGTTGGTGCCAATGAAGATGCCCAAAAAAGATCAGTTGCTCATTTATTTTAGGAGGTAAACTTAAAAGCATCACGTCTTGTTCAACATGCAGTAGAATTCCGTTGTAAAATTTAGCACAAACATTAAACTACTAGAATAGTGTTCAGTGGAGTGTTCCCAAAGTTCTTATATAGCCAACGCGTTTAAGCATCCATTTGTAAGATTTAGCACAAGGAAGTTCGCTTACAACATCTTCTTGCGACCTTTATCTCTTTTAAGCCGTCCGCATAAGAAATCAACGCCTATAAGTTAGGATTTATAGCTAGTTTTTCATCACTATTTCTAATTTGTACAATCAAGATTAATGTGCACTAGAACCTGTATAAATAGAATGATTAACTAAATTTGATGATTGATCAGTTGGAAGTGTATGCTTTATGCTTCATGTTGGAAACCCGCCGGCTGTGCTTTGAACTTACTAGTGCTAGCTAGCAACTTATTAATATATTTTAGCTTAGAGTATTGATGTCTTCATGGAACCGTTATGTCGGACGAAAGAGTACTTGCAAAGTTCACGAAAGAGATACTCCGTATATATCAATATATGTTGGTCTCTCGATTAAGAAAGGAAAATGCAAACATATACATGTTGGCACTTGGCATATTGCTGCATAAATACATCTGTATAAACACACAAGCAGTTGTATACGTCGTGGATATGATCTTTATATATGTTTATTTTAGTGTATGTGTTCGTTATGAATGTTACATTTCTTAATAATTTGAATGATCCAAACTAACATGGCGCAAACGTGGATCTTTACGTTATATATTTGTACTAGGAAGTATTTTAGTAATAAAAAAACATGTAAGAATCTCTTAAATACAAACTAATATCGTCAACTCAATAACATATACAAATAAGACACATCAGATTGACAACGTTATCAAGCAATGAAATTTTACTATATTGACAAATTGTCAAATATGTGTTAGCATTATTCAAAAGATACTCTCTTTTTTATTTATCATTAAAGAAAAGCAAACTTAAGACATGTGATTAAAGTTAAGAGCAAATATTATAGTGGTGTATACGTAACTTCTTATCACGGGTATAAACTACAATCACTTTCCACATTAGGATATAACAAGTGGCATTGTTTAGGTATATAAATAGAAAGGGCCATCAGATTTTAATTTATATTAATAAATGTGATGACAGGCATTTAATTTGAAGTACCCAATGAAACGGGTTACTGCTATTTTTTGAAGCCAGACGGTACGATTTACGCAATTGCACAAATATGCATGCCATTGTCGGCCATGATTTCGTTGCTTTTGATAAATTAATTCCGCCGACCCATGGTTTGTTAGGAGCTAAAATGTCCTAGCCGATGGTTAAAAAAAAAATTTAACTGAAAATTGAACCGATTTTTCTGATATCTAGGCTTTCCTTATTTAACTTGGTTATTATTATTATTATTATTATTATTTTTAAGTAGTTCTAATTCAACTGGTCGAACCTACCGATCCAGTCCTCGATTCAACTAGTTGAACCGACAGGTTCAACTCTGTTTTCAAAACAGTCTCCTACCTTAAAAAGCAATGTCAAATTTCTTGCAATACATTAACTTTTTTGAAGGCGACTAGTTATTTCCTAATTTTGCATGTTTTAAGAATTGTGGTATGATTCGTTGCATCTTCAAATTCGTTTACAATATAAGTGCATGAACAACATAATTGCAAAATTGAAGAACAATCCGAGGCACCGAGCTGAGCCTTATGTTTTGCTTTCCAGTGTATCACTCATTTTCATTTTGTCCCAGCTGAATACAACTATACAAATTATCAAATTAAAATGCAACTAAGGGTTAACCAAAATGTACTTTATCCACTGGAAAAATGTTCAAGTACGTTATTAAAATATAGAACTCATATAGGTGTACAAAAGTACACCAGAAGCCTTGGCTCATTTTGGCAGTTCCGTAGTGACATGACACCATAGCATCTCTCGTATTCATGGTCTCCTTGGTAGTGGATAGAGTGGTTTCATAACTCGTGCTCTATTCGTACTTATGTAATCTCTTGTTCCTAACTTTTTGCCATGTTTATTTTAATGCCATTGCCGTTTCCAAAACAATAAACAAACACAATTAATTAAGATTGCTTGTAAGCTAACTTCACTAATGAATGTGCACAAAATGCTTAATGTTGTGAAATATAGTTTAATACTTTAATGCCAAGGTCAGCTACTTCTCATTTCCAACTTGACACATGTAATTGCCTTGTTACTCAAACAGAAATTAACTAAAAACTGAATTTGTACCAGATATAATTATTTTTATGCAATTTGCCCCAAGTTAACTAGCTAATCGTATGAATTAATTCTCATTAATGCTTTTACAAAAAAAAAATAATTCTCACTATTAAACTAGCACTTTATTTGCTCTTTAGTTGCAACTGCAAACATATTCAATGCATTACATTATGGAATACATGGCGTATGATTGCACCTACCTAACATGGGTCGTCGAGTTACGTACGTTACTCCAAAAATGATCCTATCAAGACCTGGCCTCCAAGCACAACCCTCACTCTATAAAGCTGAATCTTTCATGCAACATCGATCTACAGGTAGTTCCGTTCTCATAAGTCATAACTGTTAGCTTTATTCTATAATAATGTGACCTTTAACCATTTATGTATTAGTATATCATTGTGCATATATAAGTAGATTTATTTTGGTAATACTTCTTCATTTACCATAATGTGACTTCTAATGACATGAAGCTTTGATGGGAAGCTTTACCTAATTATGGATTATATTACGGAGTATTAATTTATAATGTTAACCTACTTTTGAGTTGATCCTTACCTAAACTCTCTCTATAAATACATGAGATTATGTATTCTCCATAACATACATATTAACAATACAATTCCATAACCAGAGAGACGATTATGGTAGAAGATCAAACTTTCATCGGTTCTTCTTGATCATGGCATCATCGTCTCTCCCGATATAAATAATGTTTACTTAATGTTTTATGTTTATGATTTAAGTTTTTATTTTATGACTAACGTGATTATTAGGATAAATGTCAACAATAACATCATATTACTAAAGATATGATCATAATGTTTGTATTAAATTTCACATTCCCGTCCCAATATGATCTTCATCAAACCCGAACACATAGCTGAGTTTAAACTATAATTCCGCATGTTATTGCTTAAAGCCACATAAACGATTATGTATGCTCACAGTATATCCACATTTTATCAATGCTACATACATACACTCAAAATATAATGAGAATGATATTAACGACCTATATATACATTCAACACCTTATAGTATCTCAACGTTAATCCTAAAGTGCTTATATGCCTTTCTTTTCAGCCAAATGATGACACCTTTTTTTGAACATCAAAATATATTTATCGAAACAACACCTAGCAAGATGCTAGGTGAAAGTATTACACAACATTTGTTACAAGCAAGGATTGGATCATCTTAACCTTTCGTTTAATTTGCTTTTAAATCCGAGAAACAATCGCTTTTGTTTGGTTGCTTGGGAAAGATTCAAACGATGTCATATAGTTGGATCGTCAGTCATTGCAATAATGCGAGTTGTGTTGGTTAGATTGGATCATTGATCAAGCTACTTCATGCTCTAGCTAATTGCTAGCGAGCAAACAAATTTTTTTGGGTAAAAGGGTTACTCCGGTAAAACATTATTACTCCAAAGAAACAATTAAATACAACGGATATGGGTGAATTCTACACCTCAGTCTAAAAAAGGCAAACAAAAAGCGTGTACAATGCTTAAGACCTAACCGAGCATAAGAAATGACATGTCATACTCATACAAGGTAAAATAAAAACTATCTATTTAATCTGACCACAGAGACTAATGTCATAAGCATTAGCAAGCTTCAATTTTTTTAATATATTCGTTTCTTGTTAACAATTGACTTCTAATTTCATTTCACGTTTCTACTTATTTTGCATGTCGATATATACCTATATACGAAGAAGAAGAAGAAGAAGAAGAAGAAGAAGAAGAAGAAGAAGAAGAAGAAAATCTGATTGCATGTTATGTAATTCTGTTGAATGATAGAACATGTATAAGTTGCTTGTGAAGTGGATAAGTGAAAGTATATAGGCAAGCAAACATGAAGCATGCCGTGTGGGTATTGAAGAAAGTTTGGAACTAAAGGAAAAGGAATAGTACATCGGAAACTATTGCTTTTATAGGGGTCATAATGTGCTCATTTATAGTCATGGTATCCTTCATCTTCACATCACATGAACTTCTCTTGCAAGAAACATGAAGTTTACTGGCTGTGCCAGAATGAGCTTGTAGCGCATATCATTGATTTTAATAAACACAGATTAATTAACGCCATGTAGATAAAACATCTCATTTTTAGAGTGGTATTTGTTTGGTGCTAATTATATACTAAATATGTTATTTGTTGGTTCGTTGTACTAAATTATTGCAGCGATGCTATTCTGTGATATTATTTAGCTGTTTAAAAAATATTCACACATGTCACAAGTCTTGTCTGATACGGAGTATAATAAAATACAACTTCTTATGGTAAAAGTGTATCACATATTCACAACAAATGTTTAAATTTATTCATACGCTTAGGCATATTTAAGCTCTACATGAACTTTATACAAAAACTTAATTTGCTAACTTAGTTCCAAATCTAAAAAACCTAAATTTTGTATTTCCAAGAGTTTTTTTTTTTACTGTTAGAGTAGTAGTTGATCCAAGAAAATTGCTTTGAATTGGCATTCTAGGATGAACTCTCCAACTATGGCTATTACTTTTCATAAGCTAGCTCAATTGTATTTCCACACCTTTTTTTAGCGGCAAATTTGGGTTTAAAAAAGCACCTATAATTAAGACAGGAATAAAGCACCGGAACTAAAACAACGAGTTTAGAAAGCTAACATGTTTTTTAAATACAAATAGCTTGATAAGCTTTTACATAATTCGCAAAGTAATTGTAAAAATGGTAAGAACACAATAATTCACCGAACCTACCACTCATTGGTGAATTTATTAAGTACAAATCAAGATCCTCCTCAAACAAGTTAGATCAACAAATACAAAGAAAAAATGATCTCCTTCAGAAGGACTCCACTCAACCTCATTACAATCTACACTCAACACTCATAACACTCAACACTCATAACACACAACCAAATAAAGAGATTGGTTGTGATATTACAAAGATCAGACTGTGTAGATATCAAGAACTAAACAAGAGAATACAACTAAGAACAAACTAGAGAGAACAACGACTGCAAGAGAGAAAGTTATGAACCCTAGATCCGGGCTATGGGTTATATAGTTCACATATGCACTCTAGTCCTCCGCCTTTGAGACTTTGTATAATCAGCACCAAAACTTGTTGATAGCATAAACAACTTTAAGCACTTCTGATTGGTTCTGAACGGTCAACTAAGTTTCCCAGGTGTTGGTCAACCAAGTCAAACGTCTAAAACCAACTAACCAAGGAGTACAGTGTTTCCCCGGGTCGTTATGTCCCGACGAGGTGTGGATGGTATTAAAACGGGTTTATGATCGGGTGAAATTGGACAGGAATGGGTATAAGAGAGTTGTGATGATTACACTACTGGAATATAAAAGATAATAGTTTAAATACACTTTATTAACAAGACTGCAAAGTTGGAAAACCCAGAAACGTTTAAAACCTAAAACGCGTACGTTCACGTTTAAATAAAACGTAAACGTACAAAATAAAAAGTGAAAACGGAAATCTGAAAACACCCAAGGGGTGAAAATGACTTTTTTACAAACTTAAAGGTAAAAGAAAATTTTTAGAAAAATAAAATTAATTTTTACACTAATTACTTATTTTAATATTAATTAATTACTAATTATTACTTATTATTAATATTTAAAATACTTACATACAATTTAATATTAATTAAATACTAAAAAGGTGAAAATAAAATTTCTAAAATTATAAAATAACTAAAAACTAATTTTAAAATTAAAAATATGTATTTTTGTCTTTTTGTGATTTTTTTATTAATTAATTACTAATTACCGAATTAAACTATTTTAAATTAAGAAAATTAGCAAATGAACAGTAAAAATTCAAATAAAATTTCTCAAATTATTTTATAACATATAAAAGCTAGAAAAAATATAAAAACTAGGTTTTACTTACTAAAAACTAATTATGCTATTTAAAATTAATTATTAATTATTAATTAATAAAACTAAGATTAATTCTAATAAATACTAAATGATGAAATAAAAATCTGAGAAAATTATTATAAATACTTTAATATAAGAGGAATTTAATAAAAATATAAAATAGCTAAGTACTTAATAAAAATATAAAAATAAAAAATAAAATTTAAATAAAATTAAATAAAAACTATCACTTAAAATTACTTTATTTTTTCTGGATTTTCTTTTTGGAAAACTAATTTACAACTAAAAACATGAAACTTTAATAAAAACAACTTTGGTGGAAATAAAAAATAAGCACTTTATGAAACAAAAAGCAAAACAGTTGACTTTGTTTGACTTTGGAGGGAAATAAGCTCAAATGGGCACAAGTGGGACCCACTATGGTGGAACTTGGTTCACTAAGCTTATTTGGACATGCATAAGCTAGAAAAAGCCAAAGGGGTCCACAGATTAAGCTAAGAAGCACAATTATAAGCACTTGGAACTTGTTCAACACAAAAAAGGAATAAACTAGACGAACTGATTTAGGTGGGGTCCACAGGGTTCTAGGTCAAGCAAGTGGTCAACTTATGCAACCTGGTAGGAGGGGGTTGGGAAAAACCAAATGGTGGTAGTGGGGCCCACTGTGGTGGCTGGAAAACACCACCAAAGGGTGGTGTTTGGGTGTCTGATCTGCACAGCAGAGCAGGGGTCTCCCCTGCAGCCAACTTTGGCCAAAGGTGGGGCCCACTAGAAAAATCCTAAAAATGAAAAAAAACATGGGAACTTGGAGTTGAGGTGGGGGACAACAAGACCTGAAAGTTTCAAAGTCCAAATCCTAACACTAAATTCTACAAAAATCCTTGAGTTTTTGGAAAAATCTAAAAACATGCAAGTTTGACTTTTTGTAAAAACTACTTGGTTTGACTTTATCCAACTTTCAATGATTACTACTGAGTGATTATGTTATAAAAACTTGTAATGAGACTAAATTATGATACTACAACAACTTATAAGCTAGAATTGGTGATCATAGATTCTAAAACTCATGACAGTTAACTGTCAAGTAAGATTAGTGGGAGTTTGACTTTTCTTGCTATGACCTCTGAATTTTATGACTATACTGACCTTATTTGACCTATTGTGAGTATTCATGACTGAAAACAACCTCTGAAACATACTCAACATCAGGGAACACACCTGAACCAAACACTCCCTTAAGGGGTAGTTTAGAGATTGTTTTCCTACACAAGCTTCACTAACTAATCCTAAAGATCACACTAAGTTACTCAACTATTTTAAAAGCTAGAATGACCATGAAATTCAATAATTAATAGCAAGAACACATATTTGCAGTTATGGGCAAATATGGGCAGTTAAATGAGAATTTAATCCAAACTACTACAATACTAGAGACATTTAAATAAAACTATTCCTAAATGTTATAACTAACAAAAATTAACAAGGATAAACAGATAACAAAAGGAATTAAAGGCAAACCAAAGTACAAAAAAAATATTTAAAAGGATGCTTACAACTTGCTCCTGAGTGATCTACAACCAAAGACTGATAACCAAGGTATCCTAATATCTCCTATGAGATTACTAAAACCAAATACCATCCAAATGATCCCTGCTCCAACTTCAATTTTCCTTTCTTCTATTTTTTTTTATTTTGATTATTTGCAAAACAGTTAAGACTTAGGCTGAATTCACAATAAGCTTTGATTAAACTTATATGAACAATACAAACAACAACTTTTGGAACCACAAATGAGCTTGACAAAACTTGAAAGTAAATTGCAACAGAGTTTAAATAAAAACTGAGTTAATTAAAAGTTGAGATTACAATGCTTTGAAATGATTACAACTAGGCTGAAAACAGGAAATTAAGCTTCAAAAATTACACTAGAACTATACTACTCTAAACTAAAAATTTAACTAATTTTCCAACTGCCCTCAGCTTCTCTTTCTTCCTTCTTTTATATCCTTCCAAAGGGTCTTGGGCACTTTTCCCACTTGCAATTTGAGCCATTGGATAATCAAATCAAATCTTGGCCGTTTAATATTTTTGGCGCCAAAATTCTTTTGGCTGTTTCTTTGATTATTGAATGCCAGTGGGGAAACTTTGGAGATTTGTGTTTGTTTGGTTAGGCAAGGGGGGGGGGGGAAAGAGTGTTGCAGAGGGTGAGAGTTGTGTAGGGTGATGATGGTGTTGCAGGGTAGTAGGCTGAGGTGGAAGGAGGGTCAATGGGGGGTGTTTGACTGGCTTATTATTAAAACGGGATAGAGTATTAAAATGGTGGAGAGTGGGCTGATGGTTATGGTGGGCTGAGGAGATGGTGGGCTGGAGTTATAAGGATGGATGGGCTTTTGTTGGGTGGTATTAATTAAAAAGGGTCTGTTTGTTTTGTTACCAAAGACACCACAAGGACCAATTTTGTAATAAACCCAAACATGAGGGGCTGATCATGTAATTTTTTGAAAATATCCATAAGGACCTTAATTGGAAAGTTTGAATATTAAAAGGACCCAAATTAATATTTTTCAAAATAAAAACACCCGGGGACCAAAATTGTAATTTTTGAAAGTTTGGGGGTCATTTTTGCCAATCTGTGAAAAACTTTTATCCAAGGACTAATATTGAACATTTTTAAATTTCCAAGGACTAAAAATGATTTTTCATCCAAAAATATCCCACCAGGGACCAAATCTGTCAATTACTGAAACTCCAGGGACCTTTTATGCCAATTTTGGATTTTGAGGGGCCAAACATGTAATTTTCTCAAACTTTTTACCCAAGGACTTGTTTTGACAATTTTTGACTTTAGAAAACCTTGGGTTGACTTTTCTTTCATTTTAAAACTTCAGGGACTAGTTTTGTCAATTTTTGAAACTTGAGGGACTGAAACTGCCAATTATGCAAACTTTGTTCGTTTTTCATTTGTTTTTAAACATTTTGCATCTAAAACATATAAAACACAATTTTGGAATAATTTCTGTATTTTGATGCGTTTCTGAGTGTTTTTGGATGTTTTGGCAGTTCATATACGATAAAAATGATGAGTATTTACACACTCATCAATCCCCCACACTAAACTATTGCTAGTTCCTAGCAATCTTTTGAGAAAAACTTAATGGATTTTAAACTCTTTACCAAAAGCCATCACTTCTGGAGTAGCCAGGTGTAAGAACTGTGGCACACCTGATAACCGTGTGATTTTGAGCAAACCACCAGCTGTCAACGGATTTGATTAGTCTTTACCAAAAGCCGTTTGCTTCTGGACTAGCCAAATCTTGATGGAATAGTCAACATCTTGGTGATCTGATTACCAATTATGGTTTTTCCACGGCCTTTACCACAAGCCATAATCTTGCGGGCTAGCCAACTCATTTGTTTTTGGGGAGTTGAGGAACCATACAATTTTGGGCAAATTGCAAGCCATAAACGGATTTGAGATGTCTTTACCAAGAGCCGTTTGCTCCTGGACTAGCCAATCCCTTTTGTCGTTTAGACACGGCGGACTGATTACCACAAAAAATTTTGAACTTTAGTGAAAAATTTTTGAAAAATTTTGGTAAAAAACGGGGGTATAAGATAGTAAAATGTGATAAAATTCGCTAGAATAGCGAAATACCCCCCCCCCCCCACACACACACTTAGGATGAATATTGTCCTCAATATTCAAAGTCCCGGCTATTATGCCGACTCTTTGAACGTAAAAGGGCAACATTACACGCTAAGCGTGGAAAACACCATTTTGTATTTTCACTTCATAAGTAACCATAGCATGGGGAACTCCCCCACACTTAGGGTGAAAACCCTATAAACATGCTACTGTTTTTGTTTACCGAGTCGCTAGCTTGACTCGACCCCGAATTCATTTGTCCTTGGGGAAGCATGATGTGGAAGAGACAATCTCAATCGGACTTTCATTCAAAATGTTTGGACAAACATGTGAAGCACGTGAAAGTTCCACACCGATGAGATAAGTACCCGGCTTAAAATAGTATAAACTATAAGCGGTGATGCCGGGGTCAAAGACAATGTCTTCATTCCCGAAGGAGTGAAGAACAGGAGAGGTCACCCTGTAGGTGAAGTACAGGAAGAAAACCATGATGAAAATCATGATTTGATCTTCTTCCTCGAAAGCAGGCTCATTAGCCTGATTTTGGATTTCAAGGGTTAAGCTCGTTTGGTTTGAAAACATCCCGGGCGAGAGGGTGGGAATTTGTGAATTCTCATGAGTTAGAACATCTCCCCCCGGGTCATCATACTTCGGAGGAGTCATGATATGAGTGAGTTCACCGGAGAACTCCTCAAAGGTGAATGAATCATATTCGGGGAGAGAAATTTGAGAATGATGAGTGGTACTGCCACTAATCTTCTCTCCCATATGATCAAAAGTAAAGGCTTCAAACTCCGGAATAAGATCATCGGAGAAAATTTCACTATCCTTAATGGGGATAGGAGATGAAATAGGTTTCTCTTTGAAAGCCTCGATTTTTGCAATGAGGAGACTGACATTCAATAATGTTGCACGAAGTGCTTCATCCTTGATTTCAGTGTCAGTCTCATCATTCACTTCTTCTAAGCTAACTAGCTCAGAAGGTAATCCTTCCACATGACTGATGTCTCCAGAAGATAAAGAATTTTCATCAACATGTGAAGTACTAAGCTCGATGTTGGGATTAGAGTTTAAAAGATTTTCAGTTTCTCCCATATCGGCTTCAAAATTAAGGAGACCATCATCACTTCCCAATGGAAGTGGATTGATGTGAGTAAGTTCATCTGTGAACTCCTCATTAAGAGGGTCAACATCCGAATGAGGCAATGGTGCCTCCTCATACTCAACTTCTCCATAAGATGTACAATCATCATTAAAATCGGAGAAAGTCTCAAAATGATCTTTTGGATTTTCAGGGTGATAAGGTAAGTCACACACATGATCAAAAGTCCCCTGTGACTCTCCTGGGATTGGGACAAGGTTCTCAGCACTAGACTTTATGAATTCGTCCAATTTCTTATTAGGAACAGTGCTAAGATGCTTATCCCCCATAATCAGAGAGTGAGTGTGAACTTCGGGTGTGATAACAGCAGACTGAGGGAGTTGAGAAGGACTAGCAGTCATGGTTTCTACAAGTTCCATGATTTCTACTGCTAGCGATTCAATCATATTCTTTTCTCCCTGTGTTTCTACTGAAACAGTTTCAACTGAAGTTGAATCAAGAGGTTTCTCAGATACTTTTGGGATTGGAACAAGGTCATCAATTTCCTCAAGAGGGTTGATTTTGACTTCCTTGTCCCCCATTGGCAAGATATCTGAAGTTTCCTTAGGGTTTGCCTCTTCAAATGGTTCATCCTCATCACTTTCATCCTCAAAATAAAATGAGTTAACAGGAGGCTTTTGTTTTCTAAGAATCAAATCCTCAAGACAATTTATACTATCTTGAATGGTCTTGTTGACTTGAGTTTGATTCATAATCATTTTAGTAATCAATTCAGCTTTAGCTAACTCGTCCTTAGGCGGTGGTTGAGGGTTTATGTATTGTGAGGGCTGGTTAAAACCAAATTCAGGATTGTTACAAGGAACCTGTTCATAGACAAACTGATCCCTAATTTGACAATCAGAGCTGTAGTGAGGGCCTCCACAATAATCACAACAGTAAAACTGTTGAGTCTGGCTTGGTGTATTTTGATACGAAGCATTATTGAGATTTGG
The DNA here is from genome assembly GCA_030686995.1 of Artemisia argyi. Taxonomy (NCBI): domain Eukaryota; kingdom Viridiplantae; phylum Streptophyta; class Magnoliopsida; order Asterales; family Asteraceae; genus Artemisia; species Artemisia argyi. Next base: position 180,197,615 of record CM060677.1, read on the forward strand.
ATAATATGATTCTTGCTCGTATGAATGTGATGGGTAGTTGGAAAAATTTGAGGAGTTGTTGAATGAGTTTTGATTAGGATCATAAGCAAATTAATTACTCGACCCACAAAACAAACAACTCCCGTTTTGAATATCATTACCACATTGTACACATGTACACCAACGACATGGTAAACCAAAAAGTGGCTCACCACAACCAACACAAGGGATAAAATCCGGAGGTGGGACAGGTGGTGTGCTCTTAGAGCTAGCAATTTCCACCACTTCCGTTATGGTTGATTCGTTGTGTTTTGGTGTGTAAACAATAATTTATCAAAATATCAACAAACGTGAAGTTTAATTTGTCGTGAGACAAATAAACGTGAAGTAGTACGAGTAAACCGTTTAGGAAAACGATTACCTCGCAAAACTTGTGAAAGTGATATTCAAATTGTGAGACCGGGAAGTGATTTCCCGGGTCGTACCCCAATGAGGTGTGAATGGAAAGCTTCGAGTGAGATTTGGATTAAAATCTTGTATTTTGAGAAAGTTATTTGGTGTTGTGAATATGTTTACGAAAATTAAGAATTATTAAACGAAAATTGGTTAAACGCAACCTAAATGAGAAATGAACTAAGGTATGCTAATAACTATTTAAAATTACCTAAAAAGCTATGGGAAAACAAAGTTAGGTATCGGGAATCCTAATTCACAAATTAAACAAGTAAACGTAACGTTTATTCTAAATAGACGTCACGCGCAAATTAAAACGTAAAATTTAAGCTACGAAGGTCCTACGGGTCTAAAAATATTTTTCTTACGAACTAAAAAACAAAAGAAAATTTCGTAAAAAAGAAAATTAATTTTACAAATGAAATCCTATTTATTATGAATTAATTACTAATTTAATGAAATAAAGGTAAAATAAATACCTAGGCTATTCTAAAAATTATGAAATTTTTCTGAAGAATTAATTAGCCTAAAAGAGATTGAGGAAAAATAAAAACTGGAAAATAAGCTCAAGGAATAAGCTAAATAAAACAGTAATCAGCTAATAAGCTTAAGCAAACTAAAGACTACATAAAGGATTTAAATGTGGGAAACATATTGCAAAAGACTCAAGGGCACGTTTGGTTAAGGATGTTGGCGTTGAGTTTGTTGAGGGTGCAAGAGGTCCCAAGTTCGACCCCCCTTTTTGCAAAAAAAATTATTTATTATTATTATTATTTTTTGTTTTCTTTTACTCTTTTGTTTTCTTGTTAACACCAATACAAACTTAGTTTTATTTTCAGAAAATGGACTTATACCAACAAAACTCGATTTCAAATCTAACTTTGACACTAATTTCGATTTTTAAAACGTTTCCTTATATTTGCGAGACCAAATTCAAATCAGTAGCTAGGCCTCAAATTAGCTCGACCAAACAACCAATACTACAACAAAATTTAGATTCACGAGCAACAACAAAAAAAAAACGACAAGCAAGCATAATCCATAGAAAAGAAAATCAATTTTGAGCTTTGGGACCAAAAAAAAATAACAACAGCTTAAGAGGATCTCGTCCGATTAAGGACTTAAACTAAACGATCCAATAAGTCTAAGTAGAAATGTAATTCCTAAATCCTAAATTCCATCTAAAAAGCTATCTAAAACTCCCAAGAATACCCCCTTTTTGCCAGAACTGACCAAGGTATGGTCGTTTAGATTCTGGGTCGAAACGGGATCTGGCGAGAAAGCCTCCCTGCAGGCCTGTTTGGCGGGGCGTGGAGACCACAGATAAATTCCGAAAAATAAGTTGGCTATGGGGAACTAAAGCTCAACTGTGATATTTTATGCTCAAAAAATTTCAAGTCTCAAAACTAAATACAAAATTCGGGAAAATTCTTTGAAATTATGGGTTTTTTGAAATCTTTGAATGGTGGTTTATAAAATTTCTTACAGCAAGTTAACTTTGGAAAACTTCAAGCCTTCTACACCAACTAAGTTAATTAAATTATCACTAAGCAAACTCAATTTAAGCAATGAAGGAAATACCAACAATAACAAAGCTACAGCCTAATCCAAACACCCCTACTTCTATAGAAAAAAGTTTACAAAATAAGTTAACAAACCACTAAGTTATACTAACAAACTAACTTATAAAGTAATTAAACAAACTCAGTTCAGCAGACAAAAACAATCATAAACAACAAACACCAACTTATACAATTTATGATCGAAAGAGATATAGAACCTACTTGGCATCCAGCATATCAATGAGTCTGATAACCAACGACACAAGGACCACCTAACTGCCCCCATGGGCTCTAAACCATTCCATCCAAGCTCTGCTACTGCTCTTCAAACTCTTTTTTTTTTTTTTTTTTTATATCTTTTTCTGACTTTTATTTTACACGACTTAAAATTAATTATGAACACCCAAGCAGACTAATAAACTATAGAAACGCAGACAATAACTTAGAGAAACTTAAAATTCAACTTTCATTAAAACTTAAAAACTCAGATTACAATTTTAAAACTAAAGTTTTGAAAACTACCATTACAATAAAAACAGAGATGAGATGCCACTTCTGGGCTTACAATTGGACTATTTATACTACTAAAGAAAAGTAGGTACACTTTTGCTTCCTTTGTCTTCATCCTTGGTGTGTTTGTTTGCTGAGGCAGAGGAAGCTTGAGAACCCTTTGTGCTTTCTTGATATCACATTGATTGAGGCAAAAGCAGTCAACTAAATTCAACCACGGATGTGGTCAAACAAGTCAAACTCCTAAGGCTCAATGCTCCGCGGAAGTATAAGGTTTCCCCGGGTCGTATGTCCCGACGAGGTGTGAATTGTAAACAAAACGGTTATTTGATCGGGTGAATTTGGATGAAAAGGGATTTGTGAGTGATTGAACTGAGGAATCTACAATAGAATAGCTTAAATAAGCTATATAAACAAGACGGGAAAGTGAGAAAAACCAGAAACGTTAAAAACCTAAAAACGCGTACGTTACGTTTAAATAAAACGTAGACGTACGAAATAAAACGCGAGTTTTAACAAAATAAAATACTTACAAAAGTGAAAAACACATTTTTACAATCCTAATAATAAAAGAAACTTTTTAGAAAATTAAAATTACTTTTTACACTATTTAATTAATTACTATTAAATAAAAACTAATTAATACTTATTATTAATACTTAAATAACTAAAATACAATATAATATTATTTAAATACTAAAAAGGTAAAAATAAAATTCCTAAACTTATAAAATAACTAAAAATAAGATTTAAAAATAAAAATAAGTGTTTTTGTCTTTTTGTGGATTTTTTTATTAATTAATTACTTATTAATTACTAATTATCTAATTAACTATTTTAAATTAGAAAAAGTACCAAATGAACAGTAAAAATGCTAAGAAAATTTCTAAAATTACTTTATAACATATAAAAGCTATAAAAAATATAAAAACTAAGTTTTACTTAATAAAAACTAGATATGCTATTTTAAACTAATTATTATTTAATAATTAATAAACTAAGATTAATTCTAATTAATACTAAATTAAAAGATAAAAATCTGAAAAAAATATTATAACTACTTTAATATATGAGGAATTTAATAAAAATACAAAATAGCTAAGTACTTAACAAAAATTTAAAAATGAAAATTAAAATTAAATTACATTAAATAGAAACTATCACTTAATTTTAAATTGATTTTTCTTGGTTTTTCTTTTACAAACTTATTTAATACTTAAAAACAAACACTTTTTACAAAAACAACTTTTTTATAAACTTAAAATAAGCTGAATATAAGCTGAATTGGTCAACAGTTGACCAAAGTTGACCAATGGGCAAAATAAGCTAAAATGACCACAAGTGGGACCCACTCTGGTTGAAACAAGTTCCAATAAGCTATGTTAACTTATCAAAGCTGGAATAAGCCAAAAAGGACCACAGAACAAGCTATAAGCTATGAATAAGCACTTGGCTTATTATGTTGGGACTGAAAAGTGGGACAGAGAAGGTGATCTAAATTAGGTGGGACCCAGGGTGATTTAGGTCAAACCATTGGTCAAAATCCCAAGCCTGGTAGGGGGAGGGTTGAAATGAACCAAGGTCAAGGGTTGTTGTCCACTGGGTTGCTCAGAAAACCACCACCAAATGGTGGTGGTGGGTGGTCTGATCTGCACAGCAGGGGAGTGATGCCCCCTGCAAGTGTTTTCCAAGGGCAATTGTGTCCAAAAATAAAATTCTTAAAATTACAAAAACTGTGGAAATCTAAAGTTCAACTAACAAATTAGCACTAGAACAAATTTCAAAGCCTAATTCAAATCCCAAAAATCACAATAAATCTTGTTAGTTTAAGAAAAATCTGAAATCATGCAATTGACTTTTTTCCAAAAACTTAAGAACTTGACTTTTTCCAACTTCTGATGATCAAATCTGATTATATTAGTTATATTAAGCTACAATGAGATGATTCAAAGCTATATGAACATGCACTAGACCAATGTGAGTAGATTTAGAAACTAAATCCCATGACAGTTAACTGTCATGGGGATTGGAAGTGATATTTGACTTTCTTGCAAATTACATGTGATTTTAAGGCTTACATGACCTGTATTAACCTATTATGACTTGTTAAGACTAAAAACAACAAACAATCCACAAAACTCAGTGGCCAAAACCACTTATCCAAACACCCCCTTATATGGCTGTTTGGGTTTTATTTCAAAAGAAACTGAGTTCTGAGGAATAAGAGGACAAGTGAAGCTGAGACAAGTCCAAAAGCACTCTATTAACAGCAAACAAACAACAATAAGCACTTTTAAAGAGATAGAACATGAATAAGCTGAAATGACCAAATTGAGACAGTTAAGAAGTAATTAACAACTAATGAGCACCTCTTTACCAAATAAGCATAAATAATCCACTTAATGAGACATTGATTTAAAAAGAAAAGGAAAGGCACACCAAATAAGCACATGTACAGTGGAAATAAGAAAATAAGCTAAATGAAGGGTTGACTTACAAGCAAAGCTAGTAATGTGATACTCCAAATCAGTGTCTAAACCAGTCCTAATGCTCTCCAAGAGCTCTAAACCAAGACAAATCCTCAACTGCTTCACTTGTTCTCTATTCTTTTTGACTTTTCTTGTTTTTTCACTATTTTTCTAGTTTTTTGATTATTTTTGGTAACTTGTAAGGAAACTGCTCCTAATGCTCAAACACTTAAAGGAACTCACAAATGTTCTTGAACTGAGTCCACAGAAATAGAAACTAATAACTTCCAACAAGATTAGAAAATTTAAGACATTTGCATATAAATAGCATAAAGTGAGTTTTGGCTTTAAAACTAAAATTGATCATTAAAACAAGTTACAAATACACTGAAATTAAGATTACAATCTTTTTTAAACTAAAGAGTACAAATAAAAACCAAGTTTAAACTAAATTTTACCCTAAAACTATTCTACAACTACTGCTACTCTCTCTTCTCCCCATCTTCTGTTTTTCTTTTTTCTTTTATAGTCTCTGAAGTCCCTCTTGACTTTCCCACTTGAGCACAGCCGTTAGATTGGCTTGGGATGATCTCAATCGTTCAAACTTGTTTTGGCGGGAAAATAGGAAAAGGCAGGTTGAGTGTTGTTTGGTGAGCATTTATTGAGGGTAGGAGGGGGAAGGTGAGGTATTAATGAGAGTTGGTGGAAAAGTGGAAGGAGGGGGGCATGAGCCTGGGAATTAGGGGGGTTAATGGTGGTGAACAGTGGACGGTAATGGGAGGTTAGGGGTGAGTTGACTGGGGTCAACGCACAGGGGTGGATTATTAGTTTTAGGTTTGGGCTTGTGGTGGGCTAGGGAATGAGACTGGGCTGGGGTTTATTGGTGGGTTGTGTTTGTATTTGTTTTTTGGATTTGGTATTGGATTTATAATAAAGCCTAGGGTCCATTTGGTTAATAATAAATCACAAGAGCCAAATATGTAATTTTGAAAAAGGCAAGGGCTGAAAATGTAAATGTTCCAAAATGCTCATAAGGACCAAAAATGCCATTTTCTATAATCCAAGAACCACATTTGCCATTTTTGTATTTTTCAAAATTCCCGAGGACCAAAATTGACAACTTGCCAAACTTGAGGGACCAAACATGTAATTTCCTCAAAATTTTCACCCAAGGATTAAAAATTGCTTTTGTAACTTCCCAAGGACCAAAAGTGATTTTTCTTTCAAAATTATCCCACCAGGGACTGAATCTGCCAATTATTGAAACTCCAGGGACTAATCTTGTAAATTTCCAAAACTTTTCCAATTTTTCACCAAAGGACTAAACATGACCACTTATGATTTGAAAAGGACCTTTGGTGATAATTTTCCATATTTTGAATATCCAGGGACTAGATTTGTAATTTTATGAAAGTTGAGGGACTGAAACTGCCAATTTTGCAAACTTTGTGCGTTTTTCATTTGTTTTTGCTCATTTTGCATCTAAGACATATAAAACACAATTTTGAAATATTTTTAGTATTTTGATGCATTACTGAGTGTTTTTGTATGTTTTGCAGTTCAGATTAGACCAAAAATGATGAGTGTTTGAGCACTCATCAATCCCCCACACTAAACTATTGCTAGTCCCTAGCAATACTATTTTGAAAACTTGATGGATTTGAAAAACTCTTTACCAAAAGCCATCACTTCTGGAGTAGCCAGGTGTAAGAACTGTGGCACACCTGATAACCGTGTGATTTTGAGCAAACCACCAGCTGTCAACGGATTTGAGTAGTCTTTACCAAAAGCCGTTTGCTTCTGGCCTAGCCAGCTCTTGATGGAATAGTCAACATCTTGGTGAGCTGATTACCAATTCTGGATTTTCCACGGCCTTTACCACAAGCCATAATCTTGCGGGCTAGCCAACTCATTTGTTTTCGGGGAGTTGATGAACCATACAATTTTGGGCAAATTGCCAGCCGTCAACGGATTTGATATGTCTTTACCAAGAGCCGTTTGCTCCTGGACTAGCCAATCCCTTTTGTCGCTTAGACAAGGCGGACTGATTACCAAAAATTTTGAAGAACCAGTGAAAAATTTTTAAAATTTTTGAAATTTTGGCAAAAACGGGGGTATTATATAGTAAAATGTGATAAAATTCGCTAGAATAGCGAAATACCCCCCCCCCCCCCCCCCCCCACACTTAGCATGAATATTGTCCTCAATATTCAAAATCCCGGCTATTATGCCGACATTTTGAACGTAAAAGGGCAACATTATAAGCTAAGCGTGGAAAACACCATTTTGTTTTTTTTTTCACTCTTGTAACCATAGCATGGGGGACTCCCCCACACTTAGGGTGAAAACCCTATAAGCATGTTATTGTTTTTGTTTACCGAGTCGCTAGCTTGACTCGACCCCGAATCCATTTGTCCTTGGGGAAGCATGATGTGGAAGAAGCAATCTCACTCGGACTTTCATTCAAAATGTTTGGACAAACATATGAAGCACGTGAAAGTTCCACACCGATGAGATAAGTATCCAGCTCAAAATAATGATACATGAAAATGCCGGGATCAAATATAGTATCTTCATTCCCGAAGGAGTGAAGAAGAGAGGAAGGAACCTCGAGAACAGGCTCATTAGCCTGAGTTTGGATTTCAAGGGCTAAGCTCAAAAACATCCCGGGAGGGTGGGTGGGAATTTGCAAATCCTCATGATTAAGGATATCTCCCCCCGGGATATCATACTCCGGAGGAGTAATGATAAGGTGATCAATGATGGGCTCAGAAGGAATTTCATCAACATCACTGATGTCTTCGTGAGATAAAGACTTTTCATCAGTGGGTGAATCATTAAGCCCGATATTGAGATAGGAATTGAGTGATGGATCATCATCAGTCAATAAACTTTCAAGGAACAGAATATCCCCCTCAGAATCAAGATAGTTATCATCAACTTCATACGAAGTTGAACTATCTAGAGCAAGGAATGCTTCGACTTCCTCCATGTCATCTTTGAAATCAAAGAGATCATCATCACTTCCCGATGGAAGTGGATTGGAGTGAGTAAGTTCATCGGCGAACTCCTCGAGAAGAAAGTCAACATTAGAGTGGGGAAAGGATGCATCAACATACTCAATGTCTCCATAAGATAAACAATCATCACTAGAATCAGAGACAGTCTCAATTTGATCATTTGGATTATTAGGAATATCACACACTTGATCAAAAGTCCCCTGTGACTCTCTCGGGATTGGGACAAGGATCTCAACACTAGACTTTATGAATTCGTCCGATTCCTTTGCAGGAATAGTGCTAAGATGCTCATCCCCCATGTTCAGAGAGTGAGTGTGAACTTCGGGTGTGATAACAGACTGAGGGAGATGAGAGGAGCTAGCATTCATGGAATTTTCAAGTTTCATTTGTTCAATGGCTAGTAATATCCCTGTCTCATTATTTTCTCCCTGATTTTCCGTGGGAGGAATCACAAATGATGAATCTGACGAACCCTTATAAAATTGAAGAATATCGAGGGTGTCTTCAATATCACTATCATCATCATAGTCTAGAAGAGCAGCTTGACGAAATTTGGCACGTGTGATGGCTGCTTGTTCTAAGACAAGTAATTCCTCCATACTCAATTCGTTTTTAGCCTCTCGTTCTTCAGCAAGTAATTCTGCCATAGATTTCTCACGAGAGTCTCGAAACGGTGTAGTAACCAACTCCTCCTTAAGTTCTTTTAAAATATCAAGAGCCTTTAGTAAAAGGTCTTGCTCGGTTTCTTGAGGAGTTGTGTGAATCATATCGTACTGTGGAGGTGGGTCTGAAAACGAATAGTCGTAATTGTTACAAGGAATTGGATTCCTTGTTTGACAATCCGAACTAGAGTGTGGACCTCCACAGTGATCACAACAGTGAAACTGATGTGGTTGCGGGTGGTGTGTGATAGAGTTATAATTGTTACCAAGAAACTGCTCATAGACAAGCGTGTTCCTTGATTGACAATCGGAACTGTAATGTGAACCACCACAGTACTCACAACAGTAAAACTGCTGAGACTGATGGTGTGGTAACTGATGGAATGAATCAGTCATGTCATGGTAGGAATAAGGATCTTGGTTATAGACAGACCCGTTTCCCGACTCAACCATGCCACAACTGGGGCAATTGCCACCATTATAAGGATTACCACACCAATGGCAAACTAGAAGGTGTGGGTGAGACATAGAAAGAATCAAATGGTTTGGGAGGGGTAGGGATGAAGAATCAAAGATGTGAGAGGGTAAAGGTGAATATTTTTGGGTTTTTGGAAATACATTTTATACAAATGAGAAAAAAATGTTTTTGTGTTTTTTGTGTTCGTTGAAAACTTGATTTAAAAAGTTTTCGGGAACGGTTTTGTTTTGAAAATAGGAAAATATGAACAAAGGATGGATAAATGTACAATGGAACGAATTCCAAAGACACTAATCAGAAAAACCGTTTAGATAAACGCGCACAACCTTCCCGGCAGCGGCGCCAAAAGTTGATTGAGGCAAAAGCAGTCAACTAAATTCAACCACGGATGTGGTCAAACAAGTCAAACTCCTAAGGCTCAATGCTCCGCGGAAGTATAAGGTTTCCCCGGGTCGTATGTCCCGACGAGGTGTGAATTGTAAACAAAACGGTTATTTGTTCGGGTGAATTTGGATGAAAAGGGATTTGTGAGTGATTGAACTGAGGAATCTACAATAGAATAGCTTAAATAAGCTATATAAACAAGACGGGAAAGTGAGAAAAACCAGAAACGTTAAAAACCTAAAAACGCGTACGTTACGTTTAAATAAAACGTAGACGTACGAAATAAAACGCGAGTTTTAACAAAATAAAATACTTACAAAAGTGAAAAACACATTTTTACAATCCGAATAATAAAAGAAACTTTTTAGAAAATTAAAATTACTTTTTACACTATTTAATTAATTACTATTAAATAAAAACTAATTAATACTTATTATTAATACTTAAATAACTAAAATACAATATAATATTATTTAAATACTAAAAAGGTAAAAATAAAATTCCTAAACTTATAAAATAACTAAAAATAAGATTTAAAAATAAAAATAAGTGTTTTTGTCTTTTTGTGGATTTTTTTATTAATTAATTACTTATTAATTACTAATTATCTAATTAACTATTTTAAATTAGAAAAAGTACCAAATGAACAGTAAAAATGCTAAGAAAATTTCTAAAATTACTTTATAACATATAAAAGCTATAAAAAATATAAAAACTAAGTTTTACTTAATAAAAACTAGATATGCTATTTTAAACTAATTATTATTTAATAATTAATAAACTAAGATTAATTCTAATTAATACTAAATTAAAAGATAAAAATCTGAAAAAAATATTATAACTACTTTAATATATGAGGAATTTAATAAAAATACAAAATAGCTAAGTACTTAACAAAAATTTAAAAATGAAAATTAAAATTAAATTACATTAAATAGAAACTATCACTTAATTTTAAATTGATTTTTCTTGGTTTTTCTTTTACAAACTTATTTAATACTTAAAAACAAACACTTTTTACAAAAACAACTTTTTTATAAACTTAAAATAAGCTGAATATAAGCTGAATTGGTCAACAGTTGACCAAAGTTGACCAATGGGCAAAATAAGCTAAAATGACCACAAGTGGGACCCACTCTGGTTGAAACAAGTTCCAATAAGCTATGTTAACTTATCAAAGCTGTAATAAGCCAAAAAGGACCACAGAACAAGCTATAAGCTATGAATAAGCACTTGGCTTATTATGTTGGGACTGAAAAGTGGGACAGAGAAGGTGATCTAAATTAGGTGGGACCCAGGGTGATTTAGGTCAAACCATTGGTCAAAATCCCAAGCCTGGTAGGGGGAGAGTTGAAATGAACCAAGGTCAAGGGTTGTTGTCCACTGGGTTGCTCAGAAAACCACCACCAAATGGTGGTGGTGGGTGGTCTGATCTGCACAGCAGGGGAGTGATGCCCCCTGCAAGTGTTTTCCAAGGGCAATTGTGTCCAAAAATAAAATTCTTAAAATTACAAAAACTGTGGAAATCTAAAGTTCAACTAACAAATTAGCACTAGAACAAATTTCAAAGCCTAATTCAAATCCCAAAAATCACAATAAATCTTGTTAGTTTAAGAAAAATCTGAAATCATGCAATTGACTTTTTTCCAAAAACTTAAGAACTTGACTTTTTCCAACTTCTGATGATCAAATCTGATTATATTAGTTATATTAAGCTACAATGAGATGATTCAAAGCTATATGAACATGCACTAGACCAATGTGAGTAGATTTAGAAACTAAATCCCATGACAGTTAACTGTCATGGGGATTGGAAGTGATATTTGACTTTCTTGCAAATTACATGTGATTTTAAGGCTTACATGACCTGTATTAACCTATTATGACTTGTTAAGACTAAAAACAACAAACAATCCACAAAACTCAGTGGCCAAAACCACTTATCCAAACACCCCCTTATATGGCTGTTTGGGTTTTATTTCAAAAGAAACTGAGTTCTGAGGAATAAGAGGACAAGTGAAGCTGAGACAAGTCCAAAAGCACTCTATTAACAGCAAACAAACAACAATAAGCACTTTTAAAGAGATAGAACATGAATATGCTGAAATGACCAAATTGAGACAGTTAAGAAGTAATTAACAACTAATGAGCACCTCTTTACCAAATAAGCATAAATAATCCACTTAATGAGACATTGATTTAAAAAGAAAAGGAAAGGCACACCAAATAAGCACATGTACAGTGGAAATAAGAAAATAAGCTAAATGAAGGGTTGACTTACAAGCAAAGCTAGTAATGTGATACTCCAAATCAGTGTCTAAACCAGTCCTAATGCTCTCCAAGAGCTCTAAACCAAGACAAATCCTCAACTGCTTCACTTGTTCTCTATTCTTTTTGACTTTTCTTGTTTTTTCACTATTTTTCTAGTTTTTTGATTATTTTTGGTAACTTGTAAGGAAACTGCTCCTAATGCTCAAACACTTAAAAGGAACTCACAAATGTTCTTGAACTGAGTCCACAGAAATAGAAACTAATAACTTCCAACAAGATTAGAAAATTTAAGACATTTGCATATAAATAGCATAAAGTGAGTTTTGGCTTTAAAACTAAAATTGATCATTAAAACAAGTTACAAATACACTGAAATTAAGATTACAATCTTTTTTAAACTAAAGAGTACAAATAAAAACCAAGTTTAAACTAATTTTACCCTAAAACTATTCTACAACTACTGCTACTCTCTCTTCTCCCCATCTCCTGTTTTTCTTTTTTCTTTTATAGTCTCTGAAGTCCCTCTTGACTTTCCCACTTGAGCACAGCCGTTAGATTGGCTTGGGATGATCTCAATCGTTCAAACTTGTTTTGGCGGGAAAATAGGAAAAGGCAGGTTGAGTGTTGTTTGGTGAGCATTTATTGAGGGTAGGAGGGGGAAGGTGAGGTATTAATGAGAGTTGGTGGAAAAGTGGAAGGAGGGGGGCATGAGCCTGGGAATTAGGGGGTTAATGGTGGTGAACAGTGGACGGTAATGGGAGGTTAGGGGTGAGTTGACTGGGGTCAACGCACAGGGGTGGATTATTAGTTTTAGGTTTGGGCTTGTGGTGGGCTAGGGAATGAGACTGGGCTGGGGTTTATTGGTGGGTTGTGTTTGTATTTGTTTTTTGGATTTGGTATTGGATTTATAATAAAGCCTAGGGTCCATTTGGTTAATAATAAATCACAAGAGCCAAATATGTAATTTTGAAAAAGGCAAGGGCTGAAAATGTAAATGTTCCAAAATGCTCATAAGGACCAAAAATGCCATTTTCTATAATCCAAGAACACATTTGCCATTTTTGTATTTTTCAAAATTCCCGAGGACCAAAATTGACAACTTGCCAAACTTGAGGGACCAAACATGTAATTTCCTCAAAATTTTCACCCAAGGATTAAAAATTGCTTTTGTAACTTCCAAGGACCAAAAGTGATTTTTCTTTCAAAATTATCCCACCAGGGACTGAATCTACTAATTATTGAAACTCCAGGGACTAATCTTGTAAATTTCCAAAACTTTTCCAATTTTTCACCAAAGGACTAAATATGACCACTTATGATTTAAAAAGGACCTTTGGTGATAATTTTCCATATTTTGAATATCCAGGGACTAGATTTGTAATTTTATGAAAGTTGAGGGACTGAAACTGCCAATTTTGCAAACTTTGTGCGTTTTTCATTTGTTTTTGCTCATTTTGCATCTAAGACATATAAAACACAATTTTGAAATATTTTTAGTATTTTGATGCATTACTGAGTGTTTTTGTATGTTTTGCAGTTCAGATTAGACCAAAAATGATGAGTGTTTGAGCACTCATCACACATCATCACCCTTGGATTACATTTGAACTCATCACAGCCCTTGACTCCACTTTGGCGCCCAAAAATGAGAGGTGGATTGCCACCATGGCATCTCCTGAGTGGTAGATGGTGTTAGGTACGAGTTTGGAGGGGAGTAGTGGGATTGGGAGAGGGTTTTGAGGTTGATGGGGAGGGATGGTGATGGTTGGTTTTGGATGGATGTGATCACGGGGGGGGGGGGTTTTAGTGGTGTTATTTTAATTGGGAGGTTAAGTGGAGAAGGAGATGGAGGAGGGGAGTACGTATGTTTTTATTTAGGGTTAGGGTTTGTGGGATTGGTTATTAAACGAAGCAGGGGAAAAGGGTGTGGGCTTGTTGTGTTATCTTTGGGTACTTGGGCCAAGAGTGGGTTATTTTTGTTTTTGGGTTAACAATCAAAAAGGGTTCGTTTGGTGTTGTAAAATTTAGTCAACAAGGATCAACTTTGCAATTCATCCAAAGTTTAGGGACTGAAATTGCACTTTTCCAAAAGTATCACAAGGACTATTCATGCCATATCACAATTTCATAAGCCTTGTTTAATTTATTTTTTAATTTTTGAAAACCCAGGGACTATAATTGCCAAATTGCAAAATACAGAGACCAAACATGTGATTTTTTTCAAACTTTTTACCCAAAGATCATTTGTGATTTTGATTTTTAAAGAGTAAGGGTTGACTTTTCTTTGAAAATGATTGACCAGGGACTAGTTTTGTAAAATTTTGAAAGTCGGGGGACTGAAACTGCCAAATATGTAACTTTTGTTCGTTTTTCGTTTGTTTTCACTTGTTTTGCATAAGAAACATATAAAATACGATCTTTGGGATTTTCTTCGCATTTTGGTGCGTTTTTGAGTATTTTTGATCATTTTGCAGCTTAGATTTGACTCAAAATGATGAGTATTTACACACTCATCAATCCCCCACACTAAACTATTGCTAGTCCCTAGCAATCTTTTTGAGAAAAATTAATGGATTTGAAGTCTCTTTACCAAAAGCCATCACTTCTGGAGTAGCCAGGTGTAAGAACTGTGGCACACCTGATAGCCGTGTGATTTTGAGCAAACCACCAGCTGTCAACAGATTTGATTTGTCTTTACCAGGAGCCGTTTGCTCCTGGACTAGCCAACTCTTGATGGAACAGTCAACATCTTGGTGAGTTGATTACCAATTATGGTTTTTCCACAGCCTTTACCACAAGCCATAATCTTGCGGGCTAGCCAACTCATTAGCTTTTGAGGATGATGGGGAGTTGAGGAACCATACAATTTTTGGCAAATTGCAAGCCATCAACGGGTTTGAGTTATCTTTACCAAGAGCCGTTTGCTCCTGGATTAGCCAATCCCTTTTGTCGTTTAGACAAGGCGAATTGATAACCACAAAAATTTTGAAATAAAGTGAAAAATTTTTGAAAAATTTTGGCCAAAATAGGGGTACTAGACGGTATATTTTGATAAAATTTTGCTAGAATTTTCCCCTCCCCCACACTTAGGTTGAATATTGTCCTCAATATTCAAAGTCCCGGCGATTATGCCAAAATTTTGAATGAAAGATGAGAATATTAAAAGCTAACTGTGGGAATGTCATTTGAT